>OV277862.1:16039542-20839542 GCA_922989275.2 Gari tellinella
GAAAAAAATGGCAAAAGGTATATATAGAGACAAGGGGTTCAATTGATCGTCAGTATATTCTCACCCTATCTCGACAAAACCGGGCATATCATGAATAATAATTGATGAAACGACACCTATTTTGCATTTCTGTCTAGCTAATATAATACCCTTCCTTAAAAACATAACATAAAGCCAACTGTAAGCATGCATTTTCAACAGAAACTGCGTCTACTCACTGAAATCACCCATTTTCGGAAAACGGGACAGGTGTTCGTTCACAGCCGACACAGCATTGACCGGTACTGTACGCTTGTTTAGGCGTTTATATTTAGCATGACAGTCATACAGTACCATATATTTACGTTTTTGACACCGATCAAAGCTGATTTCTTCTAAAATCATTGCAATACCAACAACAAAGTACAGGGACCCGACACGATTGACTTTTGAGAAAAAAAATGTCCAAAGGTATGTATAGTCTTAAGGGTCTCGATATACCTTCTGACAACTTTTTTCTCTCAAAAATAAATCACGTCGGGTCCCTGTGGTCAAAAACGTAACTATATGGAATTGTAGGACTGACATGCTCGATATAACCGCCTAAACAAGCATACAGTAGTGAGCAATGCTGTGTCGGCTGTGAACGAACACCTGTCCCGTTTTCCGAAAATGGGTGATTTCAGTGAGTAGACGCCGTTACTGTTGAAAGTATATGCCTACCGTTGGTTTTGTGTTATGTTTTTATGGAAGGGTATTATATTAGCTAAACAGAAATGCAAAAAGGTTGTCGTTTCATCAATTATTATTCATGAAATGCCCGGTGTTGTAGAGATAAGGTGAGAATATACTGACGATCAGTTGTACCCCTTGTCTCTATATATACCTTTTGAAAAAAAAAATATCTAAAAAATCAATCGTGTCGGGTCCCTGTGCCCAGGGCGGGCCAAATCTTATCATTTGGGCATAATTTGTACAAACTTGATAGAGGACCTGTAGGTGATGCTTTGTGCCAAATATCTAAGCTCTGGCCTTTGTAGTTTTTGACAATTTGGTTTTTTAAGATTTCCTTAATTTTTCACTTTGGTTGCCATGGCAACCAGAGTTCTGATTTTTTTCAATTCCTTGAATAAATATGAAATAGCTTGACCCAGGGAACATTTGTGTAAAGTTCGGTTGAAATTTGTCACGGGGTATAGGAGGAGATGTTATTTGAAGCAATTGTTAATGACGATGCAGTTTTGCACACCGCAAAACTGACGACAGACACAGGGCTATCACAATAGCTCACCTTGAACCTTTGGCTCAGCTGAGCTAAAAACAAATGTCCCCCAAAACACGACTGACAGGCTGATTGATGGACAGATGGTTTAAAATTTAACCTTTATGTGGCTATTTCTTCTGTTATCTTTTGTGTGGCTAGCCTCATAACAGAAAACTTATACTTACTCTTAAGATTAGAATCCAATGGTCTTGAAGCTAACCCTAACCTCATTCCCACTTATGGCCAAGTTAATGTCACAAGAGATGGCCAGGTTTATTACACAAAGATGGCCAGGTAATTGTTTTTCTCTTAAGTGTCTAGGGATTTCTTTGTTCTACTAGACACACAACCCTCAAACATTAGCCCGGACTGACTGACAGACAGACAAGGTGTTTCCTTTATAGACCCCACCATAAGTTGTTGGGGTATAATTAAGTTTAAATCTAATCACATAAATTAGCTTATCCAGTGCATTTAGATGCAATTACCTATTCTTCCACATAAGTGTTTCAGAATGTCCACCTCTCACCAATGTCATTGAAGACTGGTTGCAGCCAAAAGCAAGATTAAACTTTTTACTGCTGTAAGCATATATTGTTGTTTTCCGAAAGCAGTGTAGACCCAGATCAGACAGCTCCTGAAGGAGCTGTCTGATCTGGGTCTGCATTGTTTTCTTATAGGATCAATATGCTAACCATATGACTCTGTACTCTTCCCAGGAGAAGACTGGCCTTATTGTATTAGCCAATGTAGTAGTTCCGATGATAGATGTTCCTAGTGGGCAGAGTTTTATACATAATTATTTATGCTTTTCGGTGGATTACTAGGAAAAGGCAGTGGATTATCACTTGATAATTTCACTGTTTCAATTTTGACCCCAGGGGCATAATTTGAACAAACTTGATAAAGGACCTATAAATGATGCTTTGTGCCAAATATCTTAGCTCTGGGTACTAGGGTCTCAGACAAGAAGATTTTTTTTCAGGTTTCATTGAAAAATCTATTTTTAGCTCATGTTACCTAGATATGCAACCGACCAGAACCATTTGAACAATATTGGTATAGGCCATCTAGAAGTGTCACCATGCCAAATATCAAAGCTCTGGCCATATTGGTTTCAGAGGAGAAGACGTTAAAAACTGTCACTATATAACTCTATGTAAAACTGTGACCCCCGGGCGGGCCAATTTTGACCCAAGGGGCATAATTTGAACAAACTTGATAGGAGAAGACGTTTGAAAATGTCACTATATAAAACCGGCAAAAAGTGGAAAAAACCGGCTAAAATGGCAAAAACCTAAAACAATGAATATATCAGGGTGAAAATGTGAAAAATAAGTCTTGGGATGTTTTCAACTAGCTTTATTTTAATATCAGTCATCAAAATTATGCCTGACATTTATAAAAGTGAAACAGTAATAAAAACTGGGCTACAAATGAGAATGAGGAAAACCCCCAATTTCAGTTGTTTTCTCCATAATGTTGCAAACAACTGTTTTGTTACTACTTATTAGAATTGTTTGTTTGAGACAACCTGTAAGAAGTACTGCAGTCACAAACAATACAGGATTCAATGGAGAAATAAGGATTTTAGATTTTGATTTTTTTTCTCATCTGAGTTTCTTAAGATGTAAAAAAGTTGAAAGAAGTGTAATAGCACAACATAATCACTGGTGGTAAACTTTGTAAATATTTTAATTGATCAATCAGTTCTCCAGCTTCACTGAGTCTCTTATAATATTCTGTAACAAAACAAAGGTTTTCCTACTAAGACAGGACTCAGTTTTGTCTTAATATTACTTCAATTTACTAAAGTTAGAAAACACATTTTCCACAGAAGCAGAACTTGAAGGAAATAAACACATACAGCAGGGTATATTCTGCTTTACTTTCAGCCTGTTTTTTGCATTCTTCTGACACTTGACACTAATGCATTGGCAGGTCCACAATGCACAACCACTGCCCACCCACTTCAGTGCATGTGCCTTAAGGTGTAAAGCTGTTAAGAAGAGCAACCTGCTAAAAGGGTTTATTTATATTCAGTTTTTGCCACCCAGTGTCTTTAGTTTTTGCCACTCAGATTATTTAGTTTTTGCCACCCAGTTTTTCCCTTGTTGGTTATACACAATACACAACCACTTCCCCCCACTTCAGTGCATGTGCCTTAATGTGTAAACCTGTTAAGAAGAGTAAAATACTAATAGGGTTTATTTAAATTTAGTTTTTGCCACCCAGTTTCTTTAGTTTTTGCCACCCAGTGTCTTTAGTTTTTGCCACTAATTTTTTTTAGTTTTTGCCAGTTTTTGCCACCCAGTTTTTTCCTTGCCGTTTTTTTTCCGGTTTTTTCCATGGTTTTTTCCACCCTTGGCAAAAACTTGCCAACCCTAGTCTATGTAAAACTGTGACCCCCCGCATCAGGGCCAATTTTGACCCAAGGGGCATAATTTGAACAAATGTAGATGAAGCTATGTGCCAAATATCTAAGCTCTGGCCCTTGCAGTTTTTGACAAGAAGATATTTAAAGATTTCCTTATTTTTTCACTTTCTGTCAAGCAGTATTACAGAAGATGTCATTTGAAGCAATGGCTAACGACGACGCACAACCGACGACGGACACAGGGCCATCCCAATAACTCACCTTGAGCCTTTGACTCAGGTGAGCTAAAAAACCAGTTATCCTCTATACAGCGTTCCCTCTCTACAACGGCATCCATTGGGAGACAAATATTGTGTTCGTTGTTCGGAGGGAGTCTTTATAGAGAGGGAAACAGGTTTACATTTGCAAACAGCTTGAATCCAGATCAGACGCCGCGTAACGCGGCGTCTGATCTGGATTCAGCTGTTTGTCACTCGTCATTATATTTCTTCTATCAAAATGTCTACTTACATGTACATTTGGGAACAACAGCAGACGCAAATTTAAGTACATGACATTGCAGCCATGAAAAGGTTGGATATAATTGTCTTGTTTGTGGAACAGCGGCAAGAGTCGTTGTAAGGAGGGAGTCGTTATCGGGAGGGCCGTTGTAGAGAGGGAACACTGTATATTCAGCTGGAGAATGGTTATTAAAGTAAAACAGAAAACTCCTACAAGAACTTTCTGTTTTACCTAAATCCTATTTGGGAAAGGAATAATTTGAGAATTATAGCTGAGATCAAACTAAATTTGATTCTATGAAAGTTATAATAAAGACGCTTTCCTTGTAACTTTTTGTCTGAAGAAATTCTAAAAACGACTTACCTGATTTTCTTGGTTCATTTGCTTTTGTTTCCTTCTTTTGCACCAGTATACTACTACAAACAGTAGTAGTGTAACAACTATACCACCAACTAATCCACCAATTACATATCTAATTGTCTCATCTTCTTTGTCATGGCTTGGTTGTGCAGAGGGTAATGTTGGTGGCTTGTAGTCTACAGATAAAAGAAAAGAAAAGTTTAACTCTTCTTCTAGATATAGTATACATGTATATTGATGGTTTTCGAAAACTTCATGCTTTTTTAAAACAAGATAGACCAAAATCAGGCAGCTCCTGATGGAGCTGTCTGATCAAGTGTCTGTACTCTTTCCTTATAGAATGTATCTGCACTCTTTTCAGAGAAAAGTATCCTTCTTTTATTGGCCAATGTAATAGTCCAAATTATACTGAACAAAAAATTTAACAAGAGGCCCATGTGGGCCTAAATATCGCTCACCTGGAAAAACCAACACAAGGTTCACATGACCCCTGGGGTGGGATCATTTTTTACCCAGAGACATAATTTCACAAATCTTGCTGATTAACTTGAAAATTAAGTGTTCTGTCAATTTTTGTTTTTTTTACATGAATGGTTTCAAACAGGAAGACTTTTCATTGAAAAAAAATCCATCTTTTAGCTAATGTGACCCAGATATGCAACAGACCCAAACCATTTCAGCAATACAGAGCACCAGTTAGGGTAGTTTTTTAAAAACTAAAATCTTTATTTCTGAATTTAACCCAAGGGACATAATTTGAACAATCGAGATAGAGGACCTGTAGATGATGCTTTATGCCAAATATCTAAGCTCAGGGTACTGTGGTTTCAGACAAGAAGATTTTTTAAGTTTTTAACTCCTGTGACCTATACTCACCCAAAAAAGAAACCCTACACTTTATAAATTTGAATAAATTTTAAATCAAAGCACAACATACATATTTTAATGTAACAGTATATTGGTTTATCGTTACACAACATGTGTGTAAAATTCTACCCGTGTGCTACTTGCTAAATTCCGTCAAAACCACATTACCTTGTTTTGCACGTGGACCACGTACAGGGCACTTCCGGTCAGATATCATATCAACTAAAGTATCACAATTTAGATAAGGTTGACCGAAACAAAAATCACAACGCAAAAGTAAAGAATAGATTATGCCTACGCTGCCAAGAGCAGTGAGAAACAGAACATTTTGGAATTTACAGGCTAAGGTGTCTCCGTTTGACAGCACTCGGACGTCTAACTGACTAGGAATGTAATTTTCAAAATGGCGAGACGTCAGCGACATACTGGCACTATGTTTGAGCGTCCAAAGTCAGGTAGACCAAAAGCAACTTTCCAACGGCACATGCATGCTATTGTCTTACGTCAATTACGTAACACATTTACAACCGTGACTCTGTGGGCTACTTTTACGTCAGTCCACAGACTGTGCGCAATATGTTTCGGACACAAAATCGCCCTATTGGAGCCCGCGTCCATTTACTGGAAGTGTTATGACGTTACGTCACTGACTTGAACGGCTGCAATTGGCACGTAGACAGCGTCACTTGTGTCGCCGGGAGTGGAATTCCGAACTTGTAACGGACAAGTCGAGGTACAATCTCAGTTTTAGCAACGTTTTGGACACAAAAACAATCTTAACAACCACAGCGACTTCGCGCATGCCCTCACGCCGGAATGGAACAACGTGTCTAATCAATTGATCAAGCGCTACGTTAACTTGATGAGAAGGCTTAAACTGGCACTCACACGGACTAGAGATAGTGTTTAGCGCTAATAAGGCCCACAAGGAAATGACACAATGCGCACACGTTTGACTAATGTGACAGCAAATGACAAGTTTTCACAAACATGCATATACTGACATTTTCGTTTTGCACCCCTACCATATAAACTGACGTCTAAATCACTCATTACGTATGCAAGAAAGCTCAAAATTCACTGACATGTTCCAAACACATCAAAGTAAAGTTTACAGCTTCAAAAAATACAACTCGCCCATCCCATTCAAGGAAAATAGGCCCACAATGCAGTGTAGGGTTTCTTTTTTGGGTGAGTATAGATATTCAACAGACCGGAACCACATGAACAATATTGGTAAAGTACCACTAAAAGTTTCACCATGCCAAATATCAAAGCTCTGGCCATATTATTTTCAGAAAAGAAGATGTAAGAAGTTTCACTTTATAACTCTATGTAAATTTGTGACCCCCGGAGCGGGGTCATTTTAACCCCAGACATAATTTGAACAATCATGACTAAGGACCTATAGTTGATATCTAAGCACAGAGTATTGTGGTTTCAGACAAGAAGATTTTGAAGTAATTGAAAAAATTCTATTTTTAGCTTCTGTGACCTAGATTTCAATGGACTGGAACCATTTGAACAATATTGGTAAAATACCTCTAGAAGTGTCACCATGCAAAATATTAAAGCTCTAGCCATATTAGTTTCAGAGGAGAAGAGGTTTGAAGATTTCACTAAATAACTCTTTGTAAATTTGTGACCCCTGGGCCGGGGTCATTTTTATAATTTGAACATTCCTGATGTAGGACCTGTAGATGATACTTTGTGCCAAATAGCTAACCTCAGGGTACTTTGGTTTCAGAGAAGAAGATTTTTACGTTTTTATTGAACAAGAGGCCCAGACGGCCACATTTCGCTCACCTGAGACATTGTACCATAGAAGCTGACTGGGCAAGACAACATTTTGATATAACTGATAAGCCCGGGGGCAGGGCCATATTTGATCCAGGGGTCATAATTTGAACAATCTTGGTAGAGGACCATAGGGTAAAGCTACATGTCAAATATAAATGATCTGGGCCTTACAGTTTCAGAGAAGAAGATTTTTAAAGGTTTTCCCATGAAAAACTAATAAGCATGAGGGCGGGGCCATTTTTGACCTGGGGTCATAATTTGAACAATCTTGGTAGAGGACCACAAGGCAAAGCTATATGTCAAATATTAAAGATCTGGGCCTTACAGTTTCAGAGAAGAAGATTTGTAAAGGTTTTCCTATATAAGTCTATGTAAAACTGATAAGCCCCAGGGCGGGGCCAATTTTGACCAGGGGGTGATAATTTGAACAATCTTGGTAGAAGACCACAAGGAAAAGCTATATGTCAAATATTAAAGATCTGGGCCATACGGTTTCTGAGAAGAAGATTTTTAAAGGTATTTCTAAGAAAAACTGATAAGCCCCGGGGCAGGGCCATTTTTGGCCCCAGGGTCAAAATTTGAACAGTCTTGGTAGAGGACCACAAGGAAAAGCTATATGTCAAATATTAAAGATCTGGGCCTTACAGTTTCAGAGAAGAAGATTTTTAAAGGTTTTCCTATATAATTCTATGTAAAACTGATAAGCCCCAGGGCGGGGCCAATTTTGACCCGGGGCATAATTTGAACAATCTTGGTAGAGGACCATAAGGCAAAGCTACATGTCAAATATTAATGATCTAGGCCATACAGTTTCTGAGAAGAAGATTTTTAAAGGTTTTCCTAAGAAAAACTGATAAGCCCCAGGGCGGGGCCATTTTTGGCCCCAGGGTCAAAATTTGAACAATCTTGCTAGAAAATCATTAGGTAATGATACATACAAAATATCAAAGGTCTGGGCCTTTGGGTTTCTGAGAAGAAGATTTTTTAAGATTTTCTTATGCATTAAAAGTTGTCTATACGGTCATGTTAGAAAACCTAGTCCCACAGCAAGGGGAATAACTCTAGCCAAAATCTTTGAACAAGATTTCGTTCCCCCTTGTCACTGATGCTTCTGACAAAGTTTGGTTGAAATCGGGTCAGTGGTTTCCGAGGAGATGTTGTTTGAAAATGTGAACGGACGACGGACAACGTACGACGGACTGAATGGAATCACAATAGCTCATCCTGAGCCTTTGGCTCAGGTGAGCTAAAAACAACTATAATTAGTTCCTGTGACCTAGATATGCAACAGACCGGAACCATTTGAACAATTTTTGTAAAGTTCCTCTAGAAGTGTAACCATGCCAAATATTAAAGCTCTAGCCAGATTAATTTCAGAGAAAATTTCTCTATATAACTGTATGTTAATATTTGACCCCCGGGCAGGGTCATTTTTGACCCTAGGGACATAATTTGACAAACCTTGATAGAGGACCTGTAGATGATGCTTTGTGCCAAATATCTAAGCTCAGGGTAATGTGGTTTCAGAGAAGATTTTTTAAGTTTTTATTGTGACTATCTATTTTTAACTCCTGTGACCTAGATATGCAACGGATCGGAAATATTTGAACAACTTTTAAACAGGACTATATAAGAATTATTCCTGCCATTAAAATCTATTCACTAGTTTAGGAGGAGATGTCTTTTAAAGAAATTGTTGACAAAGGACGAACGGACGACGAGGGACACAGGACGATCAAAATAGCTCACCTTGGCACTTTGTGCCAGGTGAGCTAAAAACAAAGAGTTTGAACTTATAAATCTGCCCCATATGGCCATAACACATATTTGCTACATACTATCAGCAGATAGCTTACAAGAGCCCCATGGGGCATATTTCGCTCACCTGAGAATAGCTGACAAAATGGAGAAAATGACTTATGTCCAGGACGGGATCATTTTTACAATCTTGATTGAGGACCTTTAGATGATGATTTGTGCCAAATATCTAAGCTCTGTTTTTGACAAGAACTTTTTTTTTAAGTTTTCATTAAAAAAATCTATTTTTAGCTCCTGTGACCTCAGGGGTGTAAAATTTTCAGAATTGCTACTCGCCCTGCTGGGTAATAATGACATTTGGGTCATTAGTTTCTGTTATAAATTATCAGAAAATCAGCTTGCCCTCATAAAAAGTTACTAGCCATGGCGAGTGGGCGAGTGGAATTTTACACCCCTGGACCTAGATATGAAACGGACCGGATCCATTTCAACAATATTGGTACAGGGCCACTAGAAGTGTCACCATGCCAAAACTCAAAGCTCTGGCCATATTCATTACAGAAAAGAAGATGATTGAATATTTCACTATATAACTCTATGTAAAACAGTGACCTCCGGGGCGGGCCAATTTTGACCCAAGGGGCAAAATTTGAACAATCTTGATAGAGGTCTTATACTATAAGACCTCTATCAAGATTGTTCAAATTTTGCCAATAGATGATGCCATGTGCCAAATATCTAAGCTCTGGTCTTTGTGGTTTTTGACAAGAAGATTTTTAACGACGATATGTATTTGACCGGAGGGACATAATTTGATAGAGGAACTTTAGATGATGCTTTGTGCCAAATATCTAAGCTCAGGGTACTGTGGTTTCAGACAAGAATATTTTTAAAGTTTTCATTGAAAATATCTATTTTTAGCTCCTGTGACCTAGTTATGTATTAAACCTAATCGGTTTCAACAATCTTGGTAAAGGGCCTCTAGAAGTGTCAACATGCCAAATATCAAAGCTCTGGCCATATCAGTTTCAGAGAAGAAGATGATTGAAGATTTCACTATATAACTCTTTGTAAAACGGTGACCCCTAGGGCGGGTCAATTTTGACCCCAGGGGCAAAATTTGAACAAACTTGATAGAGGATCTATAGATGATGCCATGTGCCAAATTTCTAAGCTCTGGCCCTTGTGGTTTTTGACAAGAAGATTGTTATAAGTTTTCATTGAAACAATCTATTTTTAGATCCTGCGACCTAATTATGCAACGAACCGGATCCATTTCAACAATATTGGTATAGGGCCTTTAGAGGTGTCACCATGCCAAATATCAAAAAGCTCTGGCCATATCAGTTTCGGAAAAGGAGATGATTGAATATTTCACTATATAACTGTATGTAAAACAGTGACCCCCAGGACGGGGCCAATTTTGAGCCCTGTGACAAAATTTGAACAATCTGGATGAACAATCTTGATAGAGGACCTATAGATGATGCCATATGCCAAATATCTTAGCTCTGGCCCTTGTGGTTTTTGACAAGAAGATTTTTTTAAGTTTTCATTGAAACGATCTATTTTTAGCTTCTTTGACCTAGATTTGCAACGTATCGGAAATGTTTGAACAAGTTTGAAAGAGGACCATATAAGGATCATTCAGGCCAAGATTGGTAAAAATCTATCCAGTAGTTTCGGAGATGATGTTGTTTAAAAAATTGTTGACAACAAAAGAACGAACGACGGATGAACGATGATGGACAGAGGACAATCAAATTAGCTCACCTTGGCATACGTCCCAGGTGAGCTAACAAGAATTGTCCATTTGAGGCTTTAGGGAGGAAAGGATTAACAACAAGCACAAGGCACAGTAGCTCACATTAGCACAACAAGAGTTGTCAGAGAGACAACAAAGCTTGTCAATGGCATATTTGATATTTAAAAGCAGAGTCTGAGGTGAAGCTCATAGGGGTCAAAACTATTTGCATGTATGGAATTATAAAGGTCTTGTCCATTTAGACATTCATACCAAATATGAAAGCAATACCTCAAGGGACATAAGAGTTAAAAGCATTTTTAAAACACAAATTTCAAAACTTAAAAGCACTGGCTGAGATCATGATCACATGGGTCCAAAATGTCATATGGTAGGAAAAGTCTTGCCTCAAGGCAAGTGTGGTGTAAATTTGAAAGTTGTAGGTGCAAGGGCAAAGAAGTTGTGAACATTTTCTTAAAATTGCTAACATGACCATGTTAACCGAAATAGCAATGCTGACGCCAATGACCGGGTGACAAAATAATTTAAGCACTCTTGGACACAGTCTGGTGAGCTAAAAACAACAACAACAACGAGGGCTTGGTGCAAAACAATTGTAACTCCCTCACAATTGTGAGGGAGTTACAATAGTTTTGCACCAAGCCCTCGAAAATGTGTCTGCTGATCTTCAATATCAAGGGATGAATTTTAAAATTAACTAATATTTCATCATTTTGTTATTTTTCAGAACTCACCTTTGCACTTCATTTTGCAAAAAATATCCTGATATCCTGTTGGGCATATTCCCTTGCAGGACCTGCATACTGTCTTGTTTCCATCCCTTTCTGGGTAGAAATCAGGATCACAACCTTCCTTGTTGCAGTCTGTAATGAAAAGCTCATAGATTGTTTTCAATATAAAAGAGTATGTTTACAATCAAAATATTTTGACCAGGAATGCCTGCGCTATTCTTTGACTTTGTCTGCACTGTTTGCAATGTGATCAATAAATGTCTTTCAGACTTTTTGCAGATGAGTGCATTATATATTGCCACATCAGAACATCTTAACCCATTACCCCATAAATATGCCCTTAAAGTATTCATCTAGTGAGGAATACAGCCAAAAAATATGTAGCATAAGATTTTTTTTCTGTATTCTTGCAGGTGGTAGTTTAACCCATTACTCCATAAATACACCTTTTTACACCTATAATATATTCCTCCACTGAAGAAAATAAGTTCCATTTTGTACAATGATGCATATGCAATATAAGAAGTATATTATATGTCCTAGCAGATTGTATCTTAAAGCAGGCTGAAAGTAGACAAGAATGTGCCTTATGGCGCATTCTGCTTTACTTTCAATCTGCTTTAAGTGGTCACCTATTTTCAATACGAGAAACAGGCTATTGGGGAATGGGTTAAAGCAGGCTGAAACTAAAGCAGAATGTGCCTTAAGGCACATTCTGCTTTACTTTCAACCTGCTTTACCTGTCCTCAAATCTAGAAACAGGCTATGGAATAAAGGGTTCAAGAGGGTGCAAGAAACTTAGAAAGTGGCAGATGAAGTTCCACCTGCAAATGTTCCAAGTGCTGAGCATATGCACCAACAAAGGTATTGACACAGGTTGACAAGGCAAAGTACCTCCTTACATGTAACCTTTTCCTCCATAGACATGCATCTTAACCCATTTAAATCATTTCTTTCATGGGAGAAAATTGTTCCAATTTATAGTCATGAATATGTATCAAAAGAAATAATTATTTTCTATACAGTTCTAGCTGTGTTTCCAAGGAAGCAGAAATCTGCTGCAAAATCGAGCCTTGTATCTCAAGCCTCTAGCTGCTGCTCTGGGTCCAAGGTTATAAAGTGTTTGAGTTGAATCTGAGATCATTCTCAAGCATTTAATTGGTCAGATTTGAGCAAAAGCTTGGAATCTGTCATAGGTCTTTCATCTGTTGGTCTGGATCATGTCAGAACCCTCACAGTGTGGGCATTTGTATCGTGGGTTGATTCGGATTCCACTGAATTTCCCAGGACCAGCTAGAGCACTCGGTGCGAAGGATGAAAGTTCTGCCCGTTCCTCTTAGGCACACTGCACAGGATTAATCATTATTTCCCTGATCTTCTCAGTGAGTCAAGGTTGGGAACCAGTGATAATTACCAGGGTCTTCTTCATGATGACTCTGGTCGTCTTCTTTTCTTTGCAGTCCAATCTTGTAGATGATCAATAGCTCAATAATTACGACCATGGATCACACAGTGCAGGACAATCAGGTTATTGATTGGGAAGAGATAAAAGGAAGCAAACCAACGAGTATGACAGGTCAAAGAGGCTATTCACATATTAATACGGAGAAAGAACTCAGTCAGGGACAGGGGGCCTATAGACTATCCAGAATCTATGACCCTGTGTTCGTCGTTTCCATAAAACCAGAAACTGACTGACAAGGCGGAAGATGGTTGATCGCAGCAGCGAGATTTTTCACAGACTCTCAATAGACGATATGTAAGGAAGAAACAAGCGTTGAAAACGTACTATCAAGACAGCTGTCAACTTACTGCAGAAAACAAGCACTTTAGAGCTGATTTATCCCCTGCCACAGAGATTTTAGAGAAGAAAGTGGCAAACTTTATTGTGGGAGGAAGGGGAAAATGGTGATCACCTGACATTCAAAAATCTTTTAAAAAATGTTTTATAACAAGGGCCACCATGGCCCTAAATCGCTTACCTGGTTCACCATGTAAAACTTGACCTATAGTGATATAGATTACGACTGGACATGACCCACAATAAACCTCTAAAGTGTTAACAAGAATTTTCTATGATTTGACCTAGTGACCTAGATTTTGACCAGACACATATGATTTTGAACTAGATGGATGTAGGCAAACATTTTGACAATATTTCATTCAGACCTAATGAGATTTGTAGCCTCTAGAGGGTTAACACTGTTTTTCTTTGATTTGACGAAGTGACCCAGTTTTTGACCAGACATGACCCATATTTAAACTTGACCTAGATATCAATTAGGCAAACATTCAGACCAAGTTGCATTACAATCCAATGAAATTTGTAGCCTCTAGAGTAGTCACAAGGTTTTTCTATAATTTGACCTAGTGACCTTGTTTTTGACCGGACATGACCCACATTCACACTTGACCTAGATATCAATGAGGAAAACATTTTGACCTAGTGTCATGAAGATCGGATGAGATTTGTAGCCTCTAGAGTGTTAACAAGGTTTTCCTATGATTTGACCTAGTGACCTAGTTTTTGACCCGACATGACTCATATTGGAACTTGACCTAGATATCAATTAGGCAAACATTCTGACCAAGTTGCATAAAAATCCAATGAGATTTGTAGCCTCTAGAGTGTTCACAAGGTTTTTGACCGGACATGATCCATATTTGAACTTGACCTAGATATTAATTAGGCAAACATTTTGATCAAGTTTCATTAAGATCCAATGAGATTTGTATCCTCTAGAGTGTTCACAAGGTTTTTCTATAATTTGACCTAGTGACCTAGTTTTTGACCCGACATGACCCACATTCGAACTTGGCCTAGATTTTATCAAGACAAACATTGTCATCAAGTTTCATGAAGATCAGATGAAATTTGTAGCTGCTAGAGTGTTCACAACCAATTGTGAACGGATGGACAGACAGACAACGGACATCCAGCCATCCTAAAAGATCACCTTGGCACTTCGTGCCAGGTGAGCTAAAAATCAATTCAATTTTGTACACACTAAGCCTAAACAATACTAAAACAAGAGCAGCATGCGGCCCTTTATCCCTCACCTGAGGAACTATGTGTTACACTCTGAAATGCAAAATGAAGTTTGTTATTGCATGTATGTGGATTGTTGCATGGAGAAGTAACTCAGCATCCGTTTGTCATTATTACTGTTTGAGCAAAAAGGATAAATATGGCAAATACATTTATGGTTTTTTGCCATATATCAAGACACTAACCCGCGTAAATTAAGCAGCAAATATCGCTGGCAAAAATCTATTCCGGACTTCTAGCCTTCCCTCACAGCAGTCACAGGGCAGGCTAGCCGTCCGGAACCGGACAGCTAGCTACTTCCAACTGTTTAACACAATCATGTGACTCGGAATCTATTTTATGACCAATTCACCATTCGGGTTGCTATATATTTTATTGTTAGTGCATTGCTAATTAGGCGAGTTCATTAGCATCCCCACAATCTACCCATCAGAGGTCATTTCGGTGTTATCGCAGATAGAATTTACGCAGTGGCTATGTTTACGACGAGTCGTAAAAATAGCACAAATTCTATGTTTACGTCAAAAAAATATTTCCGGTCACGCATGCACACATGTTAATGTTTCTGACTAAGTAAAAACAATGTCGTAAAAATAAACACAATCGTCGTAACTTTAAGCACAGAATACTTACCGGTCTAAAAACCGATGTATTAGTCTAAAAGAAAAACTATATGGTGAAACAAATTCATAACTATTCCGCTGATCTAATTAACCTCGGTAAAAAACTTTATACACACCGATCATCGCGGCGCCATGTGCATATAACTTTATAAGTTATAACAAGTGTCTGTGATGCAGACTTGATTGACAGTTGATTACAAACAAATGCCTCCCATAATCTGATAATAAGCCTAATAATAAGCTGCCTATAATTAAACGAACGCAAAATGGGTAACCCATTTCAATTAAATTGGTTATTTTTACGCCACTGTCAAGACCATTCCGTGAACAAGTTATTATCTCCTACACAGTCAACAATGGCGTGAAAATGTATTTCTACTTGGTAAATTCTTTTAATAAAGTGATCTTAGAACACAACAATTGTAAAGAAGTTTTGAATTTTTAAACTTTTTGTTCGACAAAGCTCAATCTTATTGTTTATATTATTACAAAGTATGTAATATATGTGATTTCGACGTGATGGTTGTTATTTTTACGTCAGTGTTTTTTTTTTTTCTACTTTTAATCCCTAACAACCATTACTTATAGTTACGACGATTGTAGAATTATCTTTACCAGCGTTTTTTTTCCTTCTTTGAATGGTACTGGGGAATGGACCCGTTCCCAATTCGAGACGGACCATTCCCAATTTGACAACCGGACCCTTCCCAATCAAAAGAAATCAATTATCTGACCTGTTCCCAATCAAAATAAACATATTTGCCAATTATCAATTACATTTTCCCCTTTAAATCATAGCAAACCATCTATATTCCAACTATTCTCTGGCTACAATGAATGTAAACAAAGTTACGCAACTCCATTGACATTTTTTGGAGTATGTATACCAGTGATTACGGGTGGGGTATAAACCCCCATACCACCGTGCCCGTGCCGACGACAAATTACGGAAATTACCGAGTGTTTTCCTTAGTTCATTTTTCGATTATTTTCGGATTTTTTTTCTTAATATGATACATTTTGATCATATCTAATTGGTGCTGAAATAAATTTGGGCTGTAATAAGTATTTTCCGAGAAAATCCAATTTTTGATTTTTAGGGGGTATAAAACCCCATACCAATATATTTTCACAAATTTTCGTTTCTTAAAGCAACAAAAGTTTCTAGAAACTTTTTTTTTGTCAGCGACTGTGTGTTTTATATATGTTAACAACATGTTGGTCTTTTTAGGGTTTTATAGTTTATATTTTTGTTTTTTACAGGATATAAGTGAATCCGTGCCAACCCCGTGCCGTCCCGTGCCACTGACAAACGATCGAATTTCTTAGCATAACAAGTTTACTGAAGCTTGGCCCGTGGCTGTTTGAATTGTGTTTATTTACACTCATGTTAGTCTATTCAGTGGTTTATTGTTAATATTTTGTATTCTACAAGATATAATTGATTCCGAGCCAGAATATAATAAGCCCCGTGCCGTCCCGTGCCACTAATACGGCTGATATATGGGAATTATTTATTTCATATTTCTGCTTTTTTGGTCATCAAATGTGTTTATTGACACCCATATTAGTCTATTCAGTGGTTTATTGTTAATATTTTGTATTCTACAAGATAAAATTGATTCCTAGTCAGGATATAATAAGCCCCGAGCCACTAATTAATACGGCTGGTATATGGCAATTATTTATTTCAATTTTCAGCTTCTTGTCTTCCGGTGCGTTATAATAAACATAAGAAAACTTTATTTTTTAAAAAACTTTGCTATTGTTTTTTTTTTTGTTATTTGGTTTTTTTTTGTCGGTATAGTACAATGGAAAATCCTGAACATCCTTACCTACTGCGGACCACCCGAGCGTGAATGAATTTAGATGTAACCACATATATTGATAAATATGGTAGCTAAAACGTTAGTTGCTTAATAAAAAGAAATTATCATATTAATAGTTATAATTTTAAATATAAAATATTGCTCCTAATCAATAAGATTAGTTTACTGAATTGAGTTGATTGTTTGTATAGATTGGGCATGAGCCGACAGGTGTTAATTATTGCAAATGTTTATTTGTGTAGAGTCGATAATTGCATTGATATTAAAGGTATTAAAGAGTTTTGATTAGCTTTATTTATTCCTTTGCCGCTGAACTCGTGCTCACCCATTCCGTGTTTGTACTTTTCTTTCATGTATTGTCATTATTGTCATTAATGATTTGTACTTTATATGGCTAGAAGCAAAGTACTTTGCTTAAAGCTGAAATAAAGAATTTGTATTTGTTTGCTGTGGGGATGTCAAGGCTGTAAAAACTGGAAATATATTTTTAGTGGCGTATTTATGGGGGAATGGTTTAACGTTTCAATAGCTAACTGTTCTTGTCATGTTCTGATATCAACATATTCATATGTACATTAGCAAAGAATGAAACATGAAATAAACGATAATTATTCAAAAGAAACGATATATAATAATTAATCCACCACTCCAAACCGGTTGCTAGTTTTAAAGCAGTTTGACAGCAAAGCAGACGTTCGGTTTCGTATTAGACTGATTCAACCCACTTTTCTTTAGATGAATAATTGAAACGGCGTGGGATACGCTGGATACTGGATGGATAAGGACTGTGTAGCTTCTATCTGCTTTAC
The DNA here is from genome assembly GCA_922989275.2 of Gari tellinella. NCBI lineage: Eukaryota > Metazoa > Mollusca > Bivalvia > Cardiida > Psammobiidae > Gari > Gari tellinella. Next base: position 16,057,255 of record OV277862.1, read on the forward strand.
CCAATTATTTTGTGCTTTTATTTATTAATATTAATATTGTGTTGTGTTGAACAAAGAGTTTGGTACTGATTAATAAGAACAGAACACAAATCTTTTATTACATCTCTGGCATACAAACATGCAGTACGAGGTATTGTTATACATCAAATTGTTAATGTTACGTGACTAAATGGCGTGTTAAAGTTCATATTATATAAAGTGCTAATAGTAGTATGAACTAGTATAATTCCAAACAATATCTTGATAAGGAGTATATCTACCGAATGTTTAGGTTGAGTTAGGACGCCGAGTAAAGCCATTGTCACTCATTTAACCATTTGACTTTTTTTTTTAAATAATAACCAAATAGTATTGTGATTGTCGATGGTTAAGATCCTGTTCAATTGCTGCAATTAAAACAGCAGCTTTTATCGTCGCTTGATCACATACCAAACTTCTTTATCTCGAGTGGCACGTGCATAGGACTTTAATTGGCTAGGCATTGTTGTTTATCTGGTGTCAACAATTACGCGATATACAATACCCGTACGTGTGGATAACTTAAAACAACAATCAAGTTAATGTAATTATCAACGGCATACGTACGATGGAATGTCGTGCTGTCTGATCTACCATGTGTCGAACAGTATAGATACTAATCAGACGCATCATTAGGCGTTTAATAGTCTTAAGTTTGAAAAATGAAAATAAAGGAACTAAATTTAAAACTACTTAAAATATATGATTTTATTATATAATCATTATTCCCCTTTTAATAACGAAAGGCGTTGGGAATAATAGTTATGTATTCATGATTCTTTCTTCTCTCTCTCTTTCTGTCTATCTATTTTTGTTTCTCAAAGAGAGAGAGAGAATGAAAGACTTTCTCTTTTTCTCTCTCTATCTCGCTTTGAGAGACAGATATAGAACTAGAGAATATGTGGATTTTTCTTTCTTACATGACGTATATGTACCTATATATACCGTACTATTGATATTATAAGTGTGCTAAACATTGTAAATAAAAAATATATGATATATTCGGTATCATTAGAAATAACATGGATGTTTTAAAATCGGATGAGAAAATGAAAAGAATTTTGAATGAAACGAAAGTCGTAAAATGCAAACGACAACTACCTAATTTGAAACGTCTACTGATTAAATCCGAATTTAATGAAACTAAAACATCCCCGTCGGTCACCAAGTGCAACGAGCCCAGATGTGGACTCTGTAAGCACTTAATAGAAGGGTCAAGCTTAACTCTCCAAAACAAAACATTTCATGTAAAAGAATCAATGAATTGCAGAGTTGAAAATGTATTATATGTTTTAACCTGCAACGGCTGCCACGAGTTTTATATAGGACAGACGGGTGACAAACTAAGAAATAGACGGACAGTTCACGACCAACAAATCAGAGACCCATCAACAAGACAACTGCCCGTTTCTGAACATTTAGACAATTGTTGTTTAACTAATCCAAAATATTCTATTTTTCCTTTTTACAAATTTCATAACAGCGATGTTTCAGCTAGATTAATAAAAGAAAAATATTTCGTAAAAATTTTCAATCCAAAATTAAACAAAACCTTATGAAGTCATGACGACATGAGTTAAACCAATTCGTAAAAAACTACATTCTTAAATTAAACAATGCCTCATGACGTCATGACGACGTGACGTCATAGACAGTATGTTAACGTCATCACGTTGTTACCATGATCATATTGTATTTATTCCCCTGATGAGTATTAAACGAAACGCGTTGGGAAATAAAAGTTTAAAAAATCCAGTGAATGTCTTCAACTTTTTTTACTTAATTTACTCGTTCTGAGTTTCTTTCTTTTAAATATATATATGAGCCGTTCTCCAGGAAAACCTGCTATAATGACATCGGTTATGACGTTGGGAATTCCCGATTAAACATGACGTCAGATTTTTACATCATGATCTATAAACTTACACATGACATATGTGTTTAAAAACAAAGTAAATTTTAACCTTTCGTGGTCAAGGAGGTCCAGATTCTCTGTTAGCGATGGATAAAGATATCGAGGTACGTATCTTCAATTCTTTATAGCAATATAAATATGTTTTCTCTCATCTTTTCACTGGATTAGATCTAGTTTAGATCCTTATCAATATGAGGTCATTCGTGACCGCGCCATTTTAGCTAACGACATTTCAATGTTTTGATTCGTAAATAATAACGCAGTAGGCCTACATGTAGAATCTACATAGCTACCCTAGCATACATTGCTTATTGTTTGTGTTTTCTCAGCTTAATAAGGATTTCAATCAAGCTGTCAAAGTTCATGACATTTCTAACAAAAATGCTGTACTAAATGCATGTTCACGTAGATTCAACCTACCCGTTTGTTTCGACCTGTCGGGGAGTCTTTTCAATCAGATCTACGTACAGTAAGTGCTTACTGGGGTAGATCTGTTGTGTTTTTGAGCGAAAAAAAAGCCCCTAAATAGGCGTGTTGAGATTTATTAAGGTTATATTATAAACCAGGTGTTCTTAAAACGAAACACCCGCACCGACCCGGAATTGAATCCGAGTCGCAAGGTTCGCAGTCATGCACTCTATCACGCCGCCATAAAAACGCGCTTGTACAGCAAGGCCGTACAAGTGACGATTAAACTTCACACTGTGACATACTCCACCGACAACTTGAAAGTCGTCGCAAATTTCTATATGGGTATGAGAACGACCGGGGGTTGAACTCGGGGCCCATACAGTCACAGAAACCACAATAGACGCCAAATGAAACCTGGTGAGAAAATATGCAGCCATATCTGGACTCGAACCCGGACCCCTTCCTTACAGGGCAAGTGCTCTCCCGACTGAGACACCACAAATCTCTCAGCATTTAATCATAAAAACTCAACCTTGGCTGCTACATAATGGGAGATTCTACATGTAAAGTGTGATAGCCCAGTACGTCGACATAGGGGTCGAAACCACAGTGTATAAACGAACTGTATGATGACTAGATTTTGCGACTAGCTTGTAAGGAGTCAATCGATTCAGTGCGACACGCGGACATGTACGGTATGTGTTTTCATCTGTTTTCATTGTTTTCTAAGTAGATCACTAAGAAAAGCAAACGTACATTATATTGTGCATTGATTTAAGATATTTACCTGACTGTCATTGTTCCGTTATCAAGCTTTCCAAACAAAATATATCCATTACATCAATAAATAGGTGCAATGTTGACACGAGGCCGTGTTTACAAACGTGTCATATATGCAGTTTATACACATCCTGACATCTAATCGGGCGTTAAAACTTGAGAAAATTATGTACTCTTATTTAGATAGCAGTACAACCACAATAGCTGTGAGATTTAATAAAATATCCACGTTCAAAGTACTGCACTGATGAAACTGAAACTGTATTGTTTATTGAATCAGACTACACGGTGATCTGAATGATTATAGCGACTATACTGTATCAATTATAGCGATCTTACGGTAACGATTTCAGACGACTTTATGATCCTTTTACGTCCAAAACGCCCTTTTGTTAGTTTAACAAAGTTTAAATAAATCTCTTTTCAACCCTTTACCTTACAATGCCTCCTTTTGACAATTTGCACAAAATGTAGACCCCAAAGAGAGCTGCTCCTAGCAATATTACGGCTCTGGGTTGTCGCAACTGGCGATCAAACCCGCTACCTTCCAACTCCCAAGCTGATGCTGACATTTTGTTTATGTATGCACATATACAATTAAGTTAATATAAAGTTTAGCTTTTCCTACCTGAAATGGACAATTCTAGTTTTCATTGTATTCTGGTCCATTTTTACTTTTTAGGGTTGTTTTTTACAATATATGTCAAAGTGACAAACAGTGAATATCCTGTTTAGAAGGCTCCTTAAGGAACCCTCTGATTAGGCCCTACACTGTTTGCATAAGACAAGTGTACTCCTTACAGGTAAGATGCTTGCAAATGACGCATATTTGCGTAATTAGGATTCAATAAGTTAAGCAGGAATATTTAGTTTCCATCACATATTTTACACTATCATACATGTTTGTACTATCATTCTGAAAGTGCAGTAGATACACTGGAAATTATCCATTGAACCTGAAACATAAATTGATAAATGTTAGGCGTGCCGAGTAGGATCAACACAAGAAACACTGTCGTAGTTGGTACATGGAATGTCAGGTCATTGAGGGAAGAGGGGTAATTGGAAATACTCGCTTACGAGATGGACAGATACAAATGGAACATTTTGGGGCTTTGTGAAGTTGGTTGGAAAAACATTGGAGAGGCAACCACCCAGGAGGGTCACAAGTTTTACTTCAGTGGTAGCAAGGACAAACATGAACATGGTGTTGGATTTCTTGTTTACAAGTCTGTAACTGATTGTGTGATAGGATGTCGACCTATCTCTAGTCGACTCATTACCCTTCGTCTACGTGCATCCCCGTTTAACATCACCAGTATACAAGCGTATGCACCAACAACAGACTATGACGACGAGGCTGTCGAAGAGTTTTATGCACAAATACAAGACATCATAGATCAAGCTCCAAAGCAAGATATTATTGTGGTACAAGGAGATTGGAATGCTAAAGTGGGAGAAGACGCCTTCGAAAATTGGAAAGGTACCTGTGGTCGGTACTGCAACAGCAAGTCAAACGAAAGAGGCCTGAGACTTTTGGAATTTGCTGCATACAACAACCTTATCTTAGCTAACACACTCGGCCAGCACAAAACTTCTAGAAAAGTCACATGGCATAGTCCAAACGGAAAGCATCACAATCAGATAGACTACATCATGGTGAAAAGCCGCTTTAAGTCGAGCATACACGTAATGAAGACAAGGAGCTTCCCAGGCGCCGATATCGGCAGTGACCATGAACTTGTCATGATGAACTTCAAACTTCACCTACAGAAAGTCAAGAAGCCGGGAAACACCAGGATCAGGTTTGACCTTGAGAAACTGAGAGACCCAAAAGTATTGGAAGCTTTTCAAGCAATGATTGGAGGGAAATTTGCAGCACTGACTACTCTTGATATTGACGGGAGTGACACAGACGAGTTGACTGACACATTCAACACAGCTGTCAATGACACAGCCACTGAGATCCTCGGGAAAAAGCGCATTATCAAGAAGCCCTGGGTCACAGCTGATATATTAGATCTGTGTGATAAACGGAGAGAATTAAAGAAGAAAAAGAATGTTGCGCAAGGTGCAATTCAGTATAGGAAGGTGAACAGCGACATCAAGAAAGCAGTGAAAGGTGCAAAGGAAAAGTGGATAGCAGAGCAGTGCCAGGACATTGAAAACAACCTCAAGAGAAACAACAGCAAGAAAGCATACCAAATAGTAAAAGACCTAACAAGCACAAAACAAGTTAAAACCTCTACAATACAAGATAAAAGTGGGAACATTTTTACAGAAGAAGGAGAAATACTGAACAGATGGACTGAATACTGCTCTGAACTGTATAGCTATAGAACCTCAGGAGATCCAGAAGTTCTGAACGTCCCGCCAGCGACCAACACAGACAGTCATCCTATCCTTCGCGAAGAGGTGGAGCTTTCAGTGAAGTCGTTGAAGAAGGGGAAATCAGCAGGAGTAGACAATATCCCAGGTGAACTAGTCCAAGCAGGGGGAGAAGCTATGATAAGTGCACTTCATACAATATGTAATAGAATTTGGCAAACAGGAGAATGGCCTACGACATGGACACAGTCGCTTGTCATAGCTCTTCCAAAGAAAGGCAACCTTCAATTGTACCAGAATTATCGAACCATCAGCCTCATAAGTCATCCAAGTAAAGTTATGCTGAAAGTCATTCTCAACAGACTTAAACCACAAGCTGAAGAGATAATAGCTGAGGAGCAGGCTGGGTTTCGACCAGGGCGCAACACTACTGAACAGATATTCAACCTCAGAATACTGTGCGAGAAGTACTTGCAACATCAACAAGACTTGTAACATGTCTTTATATATTTCAAGAAGGCATTCGATAGGGTATGGCACGAGGCACTGTGGGCCACAATGTACAATATTAACGCCAACCTTACAAAAGCGATACAGAATCTGTATGACAGAGCAACAAGTGCAGTGTTCTTCAATAGTAGTGTGGGAGAGTGGTTCAGAACGACAGTGGGTGTACGGCAAGGATGTTTACTCTCCCCAACCCTCTTCAACATCTTCCTGGAGAGAATTATGTCAGACGCTCTGGCATACCACGAAGGAACCGTCAGCATCGGTCGTAGGATAGTAACCAATCTACGCTTCGCTGATGACATAGACGGCCTAGGTGGGAAGGAAGAGGAGTTAGTCAAGCTAGTGGAACGCCTAGATGAGTCATCTACCAACTATGGCATGCAAATTAGTGCAGAGAAGACTAAGATCATGACCAACAATACCAATGGCATCAGCACAGATATACAGGTGAAGGGAGAGAGCTGGATTGTGTTGATAGTTTCAAGTACCTGGGTGCCATAGTCAGCGATCAAGGATCAAAGCCGGAGATAATTGCAAGAGCAGCACAGACCACAGCAGCACTTGCAAAGCTGAAGCCAATATGGGATGACCGAAGCATAAGCCTCAGCTCAAAAATAAGGTTTATGCGTACACTGGTGATGTACATATTCATGTATGCAAGTGAATCTTGGACCTTGAAGGCAGATTTGGAACGCAGGATAAGCGCACTTGAGATGAGGTGCTTCAGGAAACTATTGTGTATATCATACACTGAGCACATCACAAATGAAGACGTTTGCTGCAGGATAAGGGACACCATTGGACCATTTGATGATTTGCTAACAACTTGGAAAAAGCGGAAGCTGAGATGGTACGGTCATGTTACAAGATCTTCAGGACTCTCAAAGACCATTCTACAAGGCACAGTAAGCGGAGGGAGAAGAAGAGGTCGACAGAGAAAACGTTAGGAAGACAACATTGCAGATTGGACAGGCATGGGTCTGAAGGAAACAGTGCGGAAAGCCGAAAACAGAGCGGAATGGAAGGAGCTGGTTGCCAGGTCATCTGCAGTGCCCCTACGGTCCTCCGGACTAAGGGATAGGTAAAGGTGAAGGCTGAAATCAGGGCTACCATAAGTTGCTAAAAATCCTAAGATTTCTAAATTTTCAAGCGCGGTTTTAGGAACTTTCGCTGCAAAGCTCTACAAATAGTTCAGAACCAGATCAGACACATAACGCGCCGTCTGATCTGGATCTAAACTGTTTGACACTCATATCAATGTTTTCAACGCAAACTACGCTTAAGGTCCAAATTTTAAAAGTAAGAGCAGAAATCCGAAGATTTGGGGAAAAATCAGTATGTCCGAATAATAACAATACAGTATGCAGAATTGGTGAAATCATATTAAGCGAGTCGCAATATGTCATACACATTTCCGAAAATATGGTGGAAAATGGTAATTTGCACGAACACACTATAAGTCGTAGTAGATGTTGCACGTATATATACGTATCACTCTGATACAGCTTTTATTTAAGAAACTATAACAATACACCAAGCAGGCTTTTCGAAATCGTGTATAGCTAGTTGCTATATGTCATACAAATTTCAGGGGAATCTTGTCGCTATATGTCATACAGTCACATTGTTGGGTAGTCGCTTTAAATGATAGCAGATGATTGCAATAAATGATACAGTCTACATGTAGAAGTTTGCCTAAATTTATAATCAAATGGCGATTTACGATAAACAAAAAGTGGTTGCTTTGTTTATCGGTCTATTTAGATAACATACAGTACCGTATTGTAATATATGCGATTAAAACAAAGGGCATTTTCAAAGAACTGTTGCCAAATTTGAGAGGGAAATCGACACTCTGTGTTGATTTTCAATCAGATCACAATTTCCTCTCTACCTACACCCTTACAAGTGTACTACGATACAAAATAAATGTATAATTGTAATTATAACTTACGTTCGCTCGCATGGGTTCGAAGAAGATATCCAAAATTAACAGGTTTATGTTCCGACCTCTGCACAAATGTCAACATTCGTTGTTACAGCTAGTCACTTTACCCGGTCATCATACAGTTCGTTTATACACTGTGGAAACTAGGCAGAGAAAAACCCTCGCAAAGTTTTAAATCTATAAGCTGTTTTTTTTTTAAATTTATTCTTTGCGTTTAGACCTAGATCTAGATCTTGTCCACATTACATGGTCTAGATCTATAATGATTAAGCTTTTAAGATTATTGTATCCTCCTAAGAAATAAATTTTATCTGACAGTGCCGAGTGGGGAAGACGTTAGATCTATTATTTCCCGTTTTTTAAACGCAAAGCACAACACGTAGAAAATTCGATCTACTTTTTATTTTTCCTGCTGTAGGCAGAGATGACACTTAGGTATCACTTTTCCGGCGTCTGTCTGTCTTCCCGTCCAGCTGTTCGTCCGTCTGCCTGTCTGTCACGTTTTTTGTGTCACGCCTCATAACCCCTGTTTTGAGTGTTCTACTGAAACAGCATTTATGGAAAGAGCTTGACAAGTGGAAGAGTATTGCACAATACCTTGAAGGATCATAACTCTTGTATCAATATTGTGAGAGTTATCCCTCTTTTCAACATTTTCTTTTCATGCTTTCTGCTGTTTTACTGAAGATTTTGAAATGAAATTTCTTTTATTGAAAGAGAATGTTATACTGATCATGCTTGCTGGCAGGTGACACACCTGTTCCGAGGAACCCATCTATTTTCTTTTTACATTTCTATCTACATGTAGATCTATCTATTTACGCTGCCGACTTTGAAGTTACTAAATTTTTGAGTTTCTGCAACTTGAAATTGATGAATGCTGGTTGCGGGAGAGAGAGAGAGAGAGAGAGAGAGAGAGAGGGAAAAATAGAAATTAGAACTAAAATGTTGAGCTCTGAAGCGTGTTTAGAGTGATTTAGCCTTTAGACATTAAGGTCTAACCCCAACCCTCACGTCACATCTTTTAAACCTTCAATGTCACTTTTTGGCCATGTTTGATTTGTCTTTTTTCAAATTGATGTTACGCACGTGCGTAAGTGCATATCGTCGGCCACGCCCCTGTCTGTTTTATGAATATTTTACTTATACTGTTTGTTTATTTCTATAAATAAAGCAAGAGCAAGACCAGCACAATACCATATACATTAGACACTTCTTTATTAAGATACTTTTGATCGAGCCTTATAAATTTAATTATTCAAATTATGGATAACGTTAGTTTAGCGTTTTTTTCACATACATGTAGATCTATCCATCTTTTGACGCTTTTGCAAAAAGAAAATTATCAGATGATAAAGTATGTGCCTATAGGAGATATTTAATAGAGATCAGTAAATAATGGCTTATTATTATACTAGATCTATACTACAGAGCTACATATTGACTGTTTACTTTCATGCATGTTAGTAAAATTCAGTTAATTGGGTGGAACCTTGACTAAATCTTTATTGAAGAAAGGGTGAACAAACATTTTGAGCAAAAATTATATAATAAAACATTTGTCTATTTTACTTTCAGGAAATATCCAGTATTTCCGCTTCAACAGGACCAGCTTGACATCGTTTTTGTGAAAGAGCGTGATGACCTTGATGAGAGAAGATATGATATTCTGAGGTCACGTGACGTCGATTACCCCCACGAGCGTCTGCCGCCGCACGTGCTACAGCCTGCAGGAATATATACCGCTCGCCAGAAGAACCTGTTTAATATTGTGAGGCCATGTGTTCGCCATGACTATCAGGACGTTAAGTGTCCTCAAAATCCATACAGAAACTGAGATTTGTGTCCTTTTTAGGGTTGCGTTACTATGGCAACTGAACTCTAACAGACTTTTCTTTTCTCCATAATTTATTCCAAATAAGTTTTATATGTTTATTCAACAGAAGCTTATGTCTTAATTGGAAGGAAAAGTGCATACTGTAGGCATTGTTGGTTCTTAAAATACAGTTTCTGGACCGCTTTTTAAAAGTCAATTAAGCACTCGCGTGCCAATGTTTCAATGCTAGGACAGTTACTAAATTAGCTGTAATTTCATTAAAAATTGAGATATCACCAAAATTCTTTTTGTTCTGTATTTCTAACACCCTACTCTTGAGCAAACAGCAAAAATCTGAAAATCGAAAACTTTGTCATTATAGCAGGTTTTGCTTGAGACCCAATCATATATATATATATATGAATTAAAAAAATAGATGATGTATTATAGGCTTTAAAAACACAATTTTATTTCTTCAAACAATGCGCGACGCGTTTCACTATAATTCATCAGGCGCTATACTATTGTTTATGACGTCATGACGTTGTTGTCATGATATCGACGTCGTCACTTCCTGTTGACGTACATCTAAGGTAAATAACTGCGTTTTATTAAAGGGAGATAATTATTGAGAATTAAGAATAGGTTTAAATTTAGCTATGAAATATTCTTCTTTTGCTAGCCTAGCTGAAACACTATTTGTCTTTAATTTAAAAAAAGGAAACATTTCATAATTTAAGTTTTTCTTTCCGCATTTTTCTAAATGGGCGCTTAAAGGAATTTGTCTTGTTGAAGGATCTCTTATCTGTTGTGAGTGAACTGTTCTTCTTGACCTCAGTTTGTCTCCAGTTTGACCAATATAGTATTCTCCGCATCCAGTGCATGTAAGAACATATAATACGTTTTGAACATCACATGACATTGATTGGTTTACATAAAATTTCATTCCTTTAAAATTATAAAATTCGCTTTCTTTAATATGTTGACATAATGAACAGTTAGATTTATTGCATTTTGTTACTTTATAACGTACATGTTGTTTCTCTGTAAATTTAGCTCTGGTAAGTAGTTTTTTTAAGTTTGGAGCTTGTCTTTTACTTTTGATAAGTTTACATTTATTTAAAATTTGAGACATGTTTGGGTCTGCTTGTAATATTGGTAAATTAGCTTTTATGTTGTTAAAAAGTTCTTGGTTGTTTGGGTTAAATGTTGAGATGTATGGAAGTTTTGATTGATTTGATTTGTTTTGATTTTACGTCACTTTCAACAGTATTTCAGTCATATCGCGACGTCCAGCTAATTATAGGTGGAGGAAGACCCCAGAAGTCCTTTATGCACTGTTTCAGGCACAAATCGGCAACTGGGTAGAACCACCGACCTTCCGCAAGCCAGCTGGAAGGCTTCCCCACATGAAAAATCCGAACGACCCTACTGGGATTCGAACTCACAGCGGTGAGGAGCTTAGTGATGTAAGTCACAGTGACTATACCACTAGGCCACGGAGGCCCCAGATGTATGGAAGAGTAGTTGTGTTATTATTTGGTTTTGGTTTAAGAAGGTCTGACTTTGTGATTTGTTTTGCTTTGTGAATACTGTCTTGTAAAAGGGATTTGGGATAACCTCTTGTTCTTAAAGTGTCGTGTAATTCTTGTAATCTTTTATCTTTAACTGTTTCACATGAAACTATTGTGCAAATTCTTCTGGCCAAATTATATGGTATGTTAGTTTTTGTGTGTTTCGGATGACATGATTTAAAATTAAGGTATTGTTTTGAATCAGTTGGTATATTCTACTGTGAATTGGATGTCAGGGTGTAGTTCATTTAATAGCTTATGAAAACTTTTTAACTCATCAATAGCAGCACTGATTTACCATTCTTAGATGTACTAATTAAAAAACAGACACAAAGTTAACGACAGACATCTTTCATAAACCAACTGATTCAAAACAATACCTTAATTTTAAATCATGTCATCCGAAACACACAAAAACTAACATACCATATAATTTGGCCAGAAGAATTTGCACAATAGTTTCATGTGAAACAGTTAAAGATAAAAGATTACAAGAATTACACGACACTTTAAGAACAAGAGGTTATCCCAAATCCCTTTTACAAGACAGTATTCACAAAGCAAAACAAATCACAAAGTCAGACCTTCTTAAACCAAAACCAAATAATAACACAACTACTCTTCCATACATCTCAACATTTAACCCAAACAACCAAGAACTTTTTAACAACATAAAAGCTAATTTACCAATATTGCAAGCAGACCCAAACATGTCTCAAATTTTAAATAAATGTAAACTTATCAAAAGTAAAAGACAAGCTCCAAACTTAAAAAAACTACTTACCAGAGCTAAATTTACAGAGAAACAACATGTACGTTATAAAGTAACAAAATGCAATAAATCTAACTGTTCATTATGTCAACATATTAAAGAAAGCGAATTTTATAATTTTAAAGGAATGAAATTTTATGTAAACCAATCAATGTCATGTGATGTTCAAAACGTATTATATGTTCTTACATGCACTGGATGCGGAGAATACTATATTGGTCAAACTGGAGACAAACTGAGGTCAAGAAGAACAGTTCACTCACAACAGATAAGAGATCCTTCAACAAGACAAATTCCTTTAAGCGCCCATTTAGAAAAATGCGGAAAGAAAAACTTAAATTATGAAATGTTTCCTTTTTTTAAATTAAAGACAAATAGTGTTTCAGCTAGGCTAGCAAAAGAAGAATATTTCATAGCTAAATTTAAACCTATTCTTAATTCTCAATAATTATCTCCCTTTAATAAAACGCAGTTATTTACCTTAGATGTACGTCAACAGGAAGTGACGACGTCGATATCATGACAACAACGTCATGACGTCATAAACAATAGTATAGCGCCTGATGAATTATAGTGAAACGCGTCGCGCATTGTTTGAAGAAATAAAATTGTGTTTTTAAAGCCTATAATACATCATCTATTTTTTTAATTCATATATACAGCTTTTCCCGGTAGTTTCCGGCATCACGCCGACATTATTTATTAGTGTATATATACACTTGTTATTTATTGACTTTTCATTACCTTAATTGTTAGTAAATATGTTCACCCATGTCATTGACGAAGAGGCACGGGACGGCACGGGGCTTATTATATCCTGGCTCGGAATCGATTTATATCTTATAGAATACAAAATATTAACAATAAACCACTGAATAGACTAACATGGGTGTAAATAAACATAATTCAAACAGCCATGGACCAAAATATAGCTTCAGTAAACTTGTTATGCTAAGAAATTCGATCGTTTGTCAGTGGCACGGGACGGCACGGGGTTGGCACGGATTCAATTATATCCTGTAAAAAACAAAAATATAAACTATAAAAACCTAAAAAGACCAACATGTTGTTAACATATATAGAACACACAGCCGCTGACCAAAAAAAAAGTTTCAGTTAACTTGTTATGCTTAGAAATTCGATCGTTTGTCAGTGGCACGGGACGGCACGGGGTTGGCACGGATTCACTTATATCCTGTAAAAAACAAAAATATAAACTATAAAACCCTAAAAAGACCAACATGTTGTTAACATATATAAAACACACAGCCGCTGACAAAAAAAAGTTTCTAGAAACTTTTGTTGCTTTATAAAACGAAAATTTGTGAAAATATATTGGTATGGGGTTTTAAACCCCCTAAAAATAAAAAATTGGATGTTCTCGGAAAATACTAATTACAGCCCAAATTTATTTCAGCACCAATTAGATATGATAAAAATGTATCATATGAAACAAAAAAATCCGAAAATAATCGAAAAATGAACTTAGGAAAACAATCGGTAATTTCCGTAATTTGTCGTCGGCACGGGCACGGGCACGGTGGTATGGGGTTTTATACCCCACCGTGATTACGGCCGAATTTCGGAAATGGTCCGGGCGAAGATTTCTACATGCCCCTTCACCGAGACTGGTTAATGTTGCATGATCGCAAAATCCACTGAAATTGATAAGAGTTTACAAACCCAGTCTGACGCTGTTTACCATCATTTATAAAATAGAAAACCTACAATTAAAACAATCATGAGCCATAATTCAAAGTATTACTGAATTGTTTTGAACAAGACGATAATGAAAAACTTGAATCTAGATCACTGCCTTTCAGGGGCGTGTCTGGGCTTACGCACTCACGCACGTGCGTAAAGTTAATTGACAAAGTCGAAAATTTTAAAACGCTAAAAATGCAATAAAAATCACCACCTTACCCGGGTGAGGCATAAATAATATTTTTAAAAGTGTCTTTAGTCTTATTCAAATTATACACAACGCATATAATTCACCCTCTGATAAGGTTACTCAGTTTACGAGAATGTAGATTTTACCTGGTAAAATTGCCCATAACAATTTAAGGTGTTTCGTACAATTCTAACTATTAGTGGCAGAATTTTGACATAGATTTATGTTAGCATTGTGCCTGTTTTGAATGTGCGAAACACCCCCAGAACGCATCAGAGACTATCAGATCTAGAAATCAAAATTTCCCCAGAGGAACATGCCCCATGTAAGAGTATGTACACTTACAGTTTAAATATATTTTATTTTCCAAATTTACATCGTATGTACACTTATTGGTGAGGGTAGGGGTTAGAGAAAAATGACCAGACAATAATCTATCAGAAATAAAAAAAAAGATTATGCAGTGCATGTTATTTAGGAGTCGATTTCTTGCATAAATGTATGGTAGTAATTTACCTGGTTTGGATGTGAAAAACGCACCAGAGTCCATTTAGGAATAAAATTGTCCAAAGTTGCATGATTACACTAATTTTGTTTAGCTACGCCCCTGACGTGTGCCCCAATCATATTTTCCTTCATACAAAAGGGGAGGTCAGGAGAGCAAACAACTTTCTCTGTATTTTGATATGCATTTCAAGCACTCATTCAAAAGTGTAAATAAGTTTTGAAAATGCATGTGCATGTATGTAAAACAAGTACAATAGAAGGTAAAATCAAGAGAAAGTAAACAGACAATTTAAGTGAAATATTAATAGAGGGTAATGCAATTGCAGTTGGTAATATAAAAGGTGGAGGCAGGAACGTATATATACGTTCCTTGTGGAGGGTAGGAGGGGCTTACACATGTCAGAACCGTACGGACATAGTTGGTTAGACAGCGAAATTTGATTTTAGTCAGCGAAAAGTCAGGGAATTTTGCTTCACTAAAATTGTGGACACCTTGTTAATTAAATAGTTTAACAGTTTAATTCAAACAAAGAATGTTCTTATAGCTCTAATATTTTGTGTTTTGATAAGTAACTAAAAATGAATTATGTCGTATTACATCAAACAGCCGTATGTGCATTGTGAGGGGTATTTAGAATATAAAAAAAACACTTTCTAAAACGATAGTTTAACTATCATTTTAGAAAGGATTTTTATATTCTAAATACCCCTCAAATTGCACGTACGGCTTTCCAGCGAAAAACATTTCCCGGGGGAGCATGCCCCGGACCCCCCTAGCAATGGTGCGTAAACTCAAAATTGGTCCAGACACGCCCCTGCCTTTAACACTCGTGAGCGTGATTGGCAGTATCCAGAGATAGATAAGAATTAAGATAAGATTTTGGATTTTACCAAGTCATCAACTCTGTCACAGCGTCTACTGTGAGTAACACACCCAGCGTAGATTTAGTTTCTACACCATGTTTACCATCATAAACAGTTCTAACGGTTTAGTAACTTAAATTCCCAATTTCTGCTTTGTTATCATTTCAAAACTCGTTTTTCCCAATTTGACTTAAACAAGAGCCCCATGGGGCATATTTCGCTCACCTGAGAATAGCTGAAAAATTGAGATCATGATTTATGTACAGGGCAGGGTCATTTTTTTACCCGAGGAGCAATATTAAAATTGAACTATCTTGATAGAGGACCTGTAGATGATGCTTTATGCCAAATATCTAAGATCAGTGTACTAGGGTTTTAGAAAATTTTTTTTTTATAAGTTTCCATTGAAAAAATCTATTTTTAGCTCCTGTGACCTACATATGCAACAGACTGGAACCATTTGAACAAAATAGGTAAAGGACATCTATCAGTGTCACCATGCCGAATATCAAAGCTCTGTCCATATTGGTTTCAGAGGAGAAGATGTTTGAAAATTTCACCATATAACTCAATGTAACAAACTTGAAAGAAGACATGTAGATGATGCTATGTGCCATATATCTAAGCTCTGGCTCTTGTAGTTTCAGACAAGAAGATTTTTTAAGATTCCTTTATTTTTTCACTTTGGTTGCCTTGGCAACCAGAGTTCTACATTGTTTTAATTCTTTGAACAAATTTGAAACAGCTTGACCCTAGAACATTCCTGTAAAGTTTGGTTGAAATCTGTCAAGCGGTATAGGAGATGTCATTTGAATCAATTGTTAACGACAACGGACGACAGACAACGCACGATGACAGACGACGGACACAGGGCCATCCCAATAGCTCACCTTGAGCTTTTGGCTCAGGTGAGCTAAAAACAATGATGTCAGAGTTATGGCCTTTGTCAATGGCACTTCCTCTCATTAGGCTCTTTCCAAATATGCAATTTCATTTTACCCATTACCCCAAAGCCTGTTTCTAGTTTTGAAAATAGGTGGCCACCTAAAGCAGGTTGAAAGTAAAGCAGAATGCGCCTTAACCCTTTACCCCATGGTCTGTTTCTAGTATTGAAGGTATATGACAACTTAAAGCAGGTTGAAAGTAAAGCAGAATGTGCCTTAAGGTAAATTCTGCTTTAAATTCAGCCTGTTTTAAGCTTTTATCTTCTAGAATTAAGAAAATATTTCTTAGGGTTCATTTTCATGACTGTAAGATGGGAACTATTTTCTTCATTGGATGAATAAATTAAATGTGCTAAAAGGCGCTTCTATGTGGGGAAGGGTTAAGGCACACCCCGCTTTACTTTCAAACTGCTTTAAGCTACCATCTACTATAATATAGAAACTTATTTCTTATCTTACATTTTCATGACTGTATCAAGTGGAATTATTTTCTTCAGTGGAGGAATAAATTAAAAGCCTAAAAATGCATATTTATGGGTGATTGGGTTAACAAACATCAATGGGTTTTTAATTAGATTATCTCCTGGACAAGAAAAAATGACAAGACATATAGATAACTCTGATAAACCCAATATTAAACATATGTATAAATATGGCATAAGACATAATTACATAACTGTCAGTGGATCACCTCCAGATCCTGTTTCTCTAAGCATGAAGCAGACTGAACCATTTCTAAACTTTAGCAGACAACATGTCCAGCAGACAGTTCTGTTGGTGTACAACAGCTGACCTGAGGTCAGTTATGCAATTCTGCCACTAGCTGGAAACTTAACTCTTATAATGCTGAATTGATGTCTGCTATACATATTGTATGTGAATTTTGCAAAGCAAATCATACCTTACATTTTCTAAATTAAAAAAACTATGTAAGTAAATGGCAAATAGTTTGGAGCCAGATTAGATGCAGCATAATGTAGCATCTGACCTGGATCCAAACTGTTTGCAAATATAGGTGATTTAGTATAAGGGTGCTTGAACCCTACTTAAACCTCCAGTAAAACAGTCCACTTGAAAGTTTCATTTTAACAATTTCTGTAGAGAAGCATCCAAGGAACACGGTGAGCATTTTAGTTTTCCCCTCAGACTCACGGTTTCAGAGGAGATGTCGCTTGAAGTAAATTTGAACGGACGGACAGATGGACAGACGGACGATCACCTTCGGCTCAGGTGAGCTAAAAATTCCCAATCTGAGGGGTACCGGACCCATTCCCAATTGGGTGAAAAAAAAACGCTGTTTACGACGGTTGTTATTTTTATGTCAGTGTTTAAATTTCTGCAAAAATATATTTTGTGCGCATGCGCGACTGGAAATTATTTTTGTTGCTAGCCCCTGATTATTCTGTTGAAAAGGGTACAATGAGTCCGAGTTTTAGGTCAACCCCACTTAATTTTCCCAGAAAGCCTATTTCTCACAGGCATTCAAAATAAATAGGAATATGTCATTATTTTCCAAACTTTTTGGGGACCGGCAAACCAAGAATAATACTTAAAAAAAATGATCTGTTTTTAAATCTGCTTTAAACATTTTTACTTATTCTCTTTTTTATGCTTTTATTTTTCTCCTTACTAATTTTCTGACAGTTGACGCGCGTCAAGTCTAGGTCCCCAGCAGGGGTTTGACTATCCTAGTGTTACCAGTTTTGACGCCCTTAAGATAAACTCGCCGTATTTTCTGACAGCTGTAAAACGAATGTTATTAAAACTATGTATGTTGCTAAGTGTGCAAAATTAATGATAACAAGAGGGCCTGAAGGCCCTGATATCGCTCACCATTTGTAATGAAGCCTGGTAGCTTTACTTTTGAATTTCACCCGTTTTATTCTAAATCCATTCAAGTTTGTAGTATAATAGAGTACATCAAAGGCAGATAACTAGAGCCTAAACAATACTGAAATGAAGCCTTTTTCTAGCATTTCAAAGTATATAAGGGGCAGGTAACTATTGCAACAATAATTACATTTCAACAATAATTGCATTCCTTCCAGAACGTATAGCTGCATCCTTTGTGTGCAAGTATAATCAAAATCCATTGAAAACTGTAGTTGCAAGAGTGTAAACACTGTAAAATATGGCATTTTCAGCAATTCAAAGGTAGATATCTCTTTATCTATTTGTCGGATTCCAACCATAATCACCCTTTTACGAACTCTTATGGTCATATACAATTTGGGCAAGTTTGAGAGAGATTGGATAAATATTGTGGCCTCTAGAGCGTAAACACTGTTAAATATATCATTTTCAGCAATTCAAAGGTAGATAACTTTTGACCTATTGATCTGATTACAACCATAATTGAACTCATCCAAAGTCTTAGAGAAATATACAATCTGAGTAAGTTTGAGAAAGATTGGATAAAATTTGTGACCTCTAGAGTGTAAACATCGTTAAATATTGCATTTTCAGCAATTCAAAGGTAGATAACTCTCGACCTATATGTCTGATTTCAACCATAATCAAACTCATCTGAACTCTTACA
Organism: Gari tellinella; assembly: GCA_922989275.2. NCBI lineage: Eukaryota > Metazoa > Mollusca > Bivalvia > Cardiida > Psammobiidae > Gari > Gari tellinella. The sequence goes on from OV277862.1 coordinate 16,076,075, forward strand.
GTCATTTACAATCTGAGCAGGTTTGAGATAGATTTGATAAAAATTGTGGCCTCTAGAGTGTAAACACCGTTAAATATGGCATTTTCAGCAATTCAAAGGTAGATTACTCTTGATCTATTTGTCCGATTTCAATAAAAATCGAACTCATTCAAACTCTTATAGTCATATACAATCTTGGCAAGTTTTAGAAAGATTGGATAAATACTGTGGCCTCTAGAGTGTAAACACTGTTAAATATGACATTTTCAGCAGTTCAAAGGTAGATAACTCATGACCTATGTGTCCGAATTCAACCATAATCGAACTCATCCGAGCTCTTATGGCAATATACCATCTGAGCAAGTTTGAGAAAGATTGGATAAATATTGTGGCCTCTAGAGTGTAAACACTAAAATTGTTGACGACAGACGACGGACGACGGACATTCAAGGATTGCAAAAGCTCACCCTGAGCTAGCTCAGGTGAGCTAAAAACCATGCAAAGTACAAGTTTACACGCCTTAGTTGGTCAGAGCATCTCCATTTTGATACTACCGAGGAAGCCATCATATTTGTTTGGAGTAACCTATTTTGACGCCTCTGATTTGCTGACCTTTATTAGAGTTATTTAAAGAGTTATAAATAAATTTCATACTGTGCTGCATTGTGTGTGCTTGATTCCATACTTGGGAGTCAAAAGTGAGTTTGGTTTATCAATTTCTGTTTCATATTTCGCATAATTTTCGAACAATTTAAAATATAAATGAAGAAAAGAGTAAATGTAACTAGGAACTCATATTAAAAGAAGGGGTGGGTTTGATTTGTGTCCCACTCTCCCTAAAATTCTCCAAACATAAAACATGGATGCATAGGATGTCTGAAATGAAAATAATAAAACTAAGATGCATTTCTCATTTATAAATTTGTAGCGTGATTCAAGGAATCTGTGAAAACATGCTGACACGATTACATATGATTACAATTGGCTTACATTCACGCTACAAATTTATAATAAGGATCCAAACTGCTTGAAAATAAATTGTGCACCCATGTACCACAGTATCTTTGAAGATTCAGTTCTCAAAATTTCGAAATATTAATATTAGTGTCAACAATTGTGTACAGTAGATCCTGATCATTCGCCGCCGTACGCAGCTCCTGATCAGGATCCAAACTGCTTGAAAAATCAATTTCGCGCCCATGCAAAATATAGTCTCTAATTACGAGGCTTCTGATCAGGATCCAAACTGTTCAAAAAGTAAATAGTTCCATTTGATACAGTCCAAAATCTGTACCATAAAATTATATTCTATATCCTAGCAGATTCTGACTTAAGGCAGGTTGGGAGTAAAGCAGAATGCGCCGTAAGGCGCATTCTGCTTTACTTTCAACTTGCTTTAAATAACCCTTCATTCTGTTTTCAAAACTAGAATTAGGCTATGGGGTAATGTGTTAATTTGTTAAAATGCTCCATTATTTGACAGCTTCGCTCGCTTGTAGGCTGTGCCTATTTCATATTAGGTGTACGCTTGTAATTCCTACAATATTGCTTGTCTAGTAACTGTCACGAGACAAGACAAAAATGATTGGGTGTTCCTGACAACTCTGCATCAAAGTATTCCATGATCATTTAAATACAGAAAACAGTTTGTAAACTTCAGCAGTTAATTGCATTAGTGAAAATACATAAAAATGCATTGATAAAGAAATGTTATATTTCTCTTTTAACATCTGTTATCATTCACATGTTAGCAACAGAGCCTAGTTTTTCATGTTAACAAACGATAGGAAGTGTTCATGCTACCTCATTGGGGTCACTTAGGTCAAATGACAAGTAAACAAATAAGGCGTCAAAATAGGTGAGCGTCAAAACGAGCGAGCGGACGATATATGGAACACAGGTTTTCGGCGCGTAAGCTATGACCCCCCCCCCTAAATCTTTCAAAATGAGTCAAAATACATCCATATGTTCAACAAACATCCTTAACAAATGTTTCAAGAAGTTTCAAGAAGTTTAAAAAAAAAAAATCGTATCATGTATGTATACAATGAAAAGGTGGATGTGTTTTCAGAGCCATCAACTTACCAACCTTGTCATTTTGCCATTTTTGGGCCAATTTTGACAAATGATGGCTTATTATTTACATTTAACAGTTCTGTTCAAAGAAAGTTAGCTCACAGTCCAAGCAAGACACGAGCACAAGTGAAGAAATAAAAAGTTCGATAGGCACCTTATATCGGAATCCTTCGTTCACCTTTAATTTTGGACTTTTTCGTCATTCAGCGATTAACAAGTGCATTTGCGACCATGCATTACACCATGGTACGGGTTATTAATAGAAAATGAAATATATAACAAATACCTTTTGAATTATCGGTAAATGAGCATTTCTGTTATGAAATAATTTTCTAGATAACTTTCGTATTCAAGTTTCTGTTGACAAACGTATATGATCATTGGTCGTATTCGAATCATCGAGTTTCTTGTCAACAAAAACTGGGCGGAGCAAATGCGCGAAGATTTACTGATGACAACAATTTTGACCCGACTCGAATCGAAATTGTGGTCAAAGATTTGATGGTTTGACAACATTTTGTCAACGGAAAACATCAAGTGATGATTCGAATAGAACTTGTTGACAACTATTCCAACTAACGCGATAGTTGTCCTGATTCGAATACGACCAATCCATTTTGCGTCATTTCCTGCTTTGAAGCTGGTTCTCGGTTTCGCTAGAATGATAATAGTTTGACTGGGCAACCAGTCGTTTGTTTGGGAAAATTTTGCGTGACAGATGGTTTCCGAGTAAGGGGTCTCCCCACCCTTCGAGTCCCCATGCGCTTGTTCGCCGATTGCTTTTAATTTTTTACCAATTATCGTCAAAGAAAACTGTTTAGTGTAAACAATGAGCCATCATCTGTCCAGATCGTCCAAGATTTGACAAAATGACAGGGTTGGGAACTTGAGGGTTGCTTCTGCAAGGCGCTTTTTCATGGCAGCCTTTACTATTTTACTTATAAAATTAGCAAAAAAAAATTTTTTTTTTAAATTTCTCGAAACTTCAGGAAATGTTCTTTCATGATGATTTTTGAATGTATGGATAGATTTTAGGGTATTTTATCCACGTTTGGTGGTGGTGGAGGGGGGGGGGGGAGTGTTTTCTCCAGCTTTTGCAAACAGGGGGCCCTTGAGGGCCCATGGGTAACAGTTTAGGGGGCTCTTTCCCAAACTAGAGGGCCTTTTTAAAAATGTGTTCCAACTTTGTAATAATAATTCTTTACTTATTTAATATACTGTTTTGAAGTTAACTAAACGGTCTCCATGCTTTTCAATTATCATAAAATGTTTTGTTTTGATTAACCATGGTGTGTTTCGTCACGAATGAATTATAAATTCATTCGTGGTTTCATGTATGAATCGGTCAGAGCAAATCGTACTACCACTGTTAATTCAGAGTCAGTGTGCTTTCCTTGAAGTTGCATGTTACTGACATCAGACTAGGTTTTGTTTAATTCTTCACGAACTGAAAAAAATACTGTTTTCGTGTCTGTGTTGAAATTCAGCCAGCAATTATTTTTTCCGGCCGTATTAAGCATGTCAACATGGTAAAGCTACTTTCACTTTCAATGAAACATTTTTTTAGCGAGTCCGAGTTGGAAAATCTCATTGCGACATTTTGTTTAGACTTTTCGATAAGGTTAAGGATTGTTTTTAGATTAAACTACATCTACTGACCGTGCGTCTGTTTTGTTTCATGTTTACAAAACTCAATAGTTTCAACTCGATCACTGCACCGTTTTCCATACATGTATATTTCAATTATTGCCTAGAAGGGTATCCATTGTAAATTTTCCGGGACAATCGTTTGCCGGACCATTGTACGGCTGGGTGATGGACAATTCGTCAAAGTGCAAACTCGTCAAAAAGGAATTATAGTACAAAAGGGGTAGTCAACTCGTCAAAAAGGAATTATAGTACAAAAGGGTAGTCAACTCGTCAAAAAGGTTTTACATACTTATTTAATTATACAATAAATACAACGATATTCCAGATAGGGAATTAAAATAGTATTAATATAAAAACTGTTCTTTTCTAATATTTTCGATCTCTAAGGGCAAACTTTAATTTAAAACAGAGTAGACCCTGATCATTAGGCTTCGGCGCTATAAGATATCAGGTAGGCTACTAAGTAATATCGTGCAACATGACAAACAGTGTATTAATCTATAGAGAATTCAAACACTGTCGGGAGCCCTTTGGTCGGAGTCTACACTGTTAACAAATTAAATGTTTATCATCTGTATACATATTTACATTATGATGCGAACTGTCATACAGTGTAAACCATGGTCATTAGACTTCGGCGCTATAAGATATAAGGTACACAGTAAAATCGTGCAAAATGATAAATTGATAAACAATGTTATTATGTATTAATCTATAGAGAAATCAACACTGTCGGAAGCCCTTAAAATTTGGTCCGGGTCTACACTGTTAACATATTAAATGTTTATCATCTAGCTGTGTACATATTTACCTTATGGTGCAAACTGTAGACCGATTAACCCTGTAGACCATGGTCATTAGGCTTCGCGCTATAAGATAAGTTCGTATCAGTATCCAAACTGTTCGACACATGTTTGATCACTGCAGCAATACATTCCAGTGTACGTTTGCCTATGATGATTACATTAATTGGTTTGTTGTTTTAACAGTTTAGCACCAGTGCAGATATAACAAGTCGAGTAATTGCCAATCAACTTTTCGCACCAGATAAACAACAATGCCCAGCCAATTAAAGTCATTTGCATGTGGCGCTAGAGATCTACCGTTTCTTATTAAAGCATTGCTTCTTGGTTAATTTTAACATCAGATCAGTGTCTAAACCATATATACACCCAGACTAAATTTTTTAAATGATTTTAAATAACACATTCTATCAAGGATAAGGCACGGGATATTCCAATAGAAATTAATATTGCTTAATGTATGGGCGAGGGCATAGATGATTTCTGCATTACTTTTGTCTTGATTTAAGCTAAACCTTTCTATTGCAAATCAATTATGATTTAACACTAAATAAAATGTACACTCAATGTAATACATTGAAAAGTCTCCCTTTTATGGTAAAAGTTAAATTTTATTTGGACAAATCGGCATCAATATTCATCTTACATATATTTAGATCTAGTTATTTATATGTTACAACTTTAAATGCTAGAAAATTCATCTCAACTTCTCGATAATGGCAAACTTTTCAAATATAAACCTATACATTTAACAAAAAAGTAGTACTATATATATATTTAACAGGTTAGTAGATATATCCCAACACAAAATCCTTTTTGACGAATCGTCTTTTGCCATTACTATACATTGCCTTTTTGACGAGTTTGCACTTTGATGAATCGTCCGTAATTCATACGGCTCCCTATTCCGATTTTCGGTAGTTTTTCGAATTTTTCAAATAACAAGTATTTATCTCGCGCTCTTTAAGCACTCAGATCTTATTGTTCATTCCATTTAAATCAGGGATAATTATATATTATCCCTGTTTAAATTAATCGTTTTAAATCAACTTGGGAAGATATATTGTCGAAGTTGATAGATACGGATGCATTTTATGCGATACCGATATTTTCTAACTGGTCCCGCATTCTAACTGCATTATGCTCATTCTAGAAGCTTGGAAATGCAGTGCAATTCAATTATACAAAGCGCGTAGACGATCATGTTGCTCAAATGGAGATTAGTCTGGTTTCATTTTGTGGTTTATTATTAGAACATTTATACAGCTATATATAGCAATCTTGAGGAATTCCAAAATAGAGTTTGGATCGCTATACATTTTGGATTACTCATTGAAAACAACAATGGTCATTTATTACCGCGAGTGCGCCCTAAAGGGCCCCGGGTAAGTACAGAGTTATAGACTAAGCGTGCCACTGACTAAGCGTACCGGGTCTAAGTGTGCCATATTAGGACTAAGCGTGCCACATATGAATTATATAGCGGAATATTTAATACTGTTCCATATATTATGTTATCACATTATATTTTTCATAACAATGTATTAAAGAGGTGAAATTGTGAAATATTGAACCTTAGGTGTTAAAAACATGAAGTTAAATGTACAAACTTGGAAATTAGATGTTCCACTTTATCACACTTATTCACTTTTCTCCTTGAAAGAATATGATATATATCCAACACTATAGATCTAATCCATTTTAGTACAGCACACAAAATGAAAGTAAAAAGAATTTTAGCATTTGTTTTATTTCACACCTATATGTGTTAAATGTCATTAGGATCCAAACTTGGTCGCAGTTTGGATGCCTGTTAAAACCACACTAGTTAGCGAACAATTAACTATTAAGTGTAATTAACACATCACTGTTGACCACCCCAGATCTACCCTATATAATTTCATAGGTGGCACCCTTAGTCTAGAAATGGTACACTTAGGCAGTGGGACACTTAGGCAGTGGCACGCTTAGTCTGTCACCCGTAAGTACGCAAGTGCGTTCTTCGTGATTTTAGTGTGCTAAAAAACGCAAGGGCGCGGGCTGGAGAAAACACTGGGGGGGGGGGGGGGGGGGGGGGTTATAGCAGCTAGGGGTAGTGTCATAGCCAACGGGCCGAATGCCTATGATATGGAAGATAGATAGATATACTATTCTAACTACCACTCAACTCGAAATAGATAATACTTACAAACTGAGATCACCAATAGGCCTACATTTAGCGCGGGGGGGGGGGGGGTTATAGCAGCTAGGGGTAGTGTCATAGCCAACGGGCCGAATGCCTATGATATGGAAGATAGATAGATATACTATTCTAACTACCACTCAACTCGAAATAGATAATACTTACAAACTGAGATCACCAATAGGCCTACATTTAGCGCGCCGAACTGAAATTTAAAGGACATCATTATCACAGGCACTCGGTGACAGGATCGATATAAATTTCCGTGTTCCTTCCACAGGCACTCGATATAAATTCCCTTAGTCAATTCTCATATATAAATAATACAAGGTCCCTTACGCCATCTTTAAAAAGTGAAGTGACGATATTTTACCCTGACCCGGCTAGCGCGCGCTATTGTACGGTCATTTCGGGAACCAGTCCAAAAACTGTATTTCGCGGGATCTGTCACGTACCCGGCTGTCGGTTGCAGGTCATAACGGCCCAAGTCCAAACGCCCCATGGTCAAAACGCCCCCACATTTGGTCAAAACACCCCACATTTGGTCAAAACGCCCCAGCCCCTAGTCAAAACGACCCAATTTATATATAACTTTTTTTGTGGTATATGAAATATAGACTTTTATTTGGTTTTTGTATGAATTTTATCTATAAATGTTATTTTCATATATTATTTACAGGTGGTTTCAAATTCCCGGACATTGTTAGCTGTTAAAAAATACATGAATATTTAATGGAATAAAATTAGATGTACACTAGCTGATATACTGTTGAAGTGACTTTCAGCAAATGATTATAAAGTAGTCACCTGATCTTTAAAAATAGAAACAGTATATATATATATATTCAGAACAGTAAAAAGGGCATAATTTATAACTTCATTTTTTAACAACAGTATACTTTATGCATGCCAAAGGAGTGAAGTGTGAGACCAGTACATGAGTGTTTATTCCTTTAAAAACAATCATTGATTTCAGGACAGATGTCGTCCATTTGAAACAATTGGTGTCTGCTTTTATTTCTCAATTTCAGGTGTTTGACTTGTATAAAGTGTCAAACATTTTGGATCCTGATCAAATGCCTACATATTCGATTTATTTGGGAATAAATGATATAATATACTTTAAATTGCAAATAAATGCCTATATGTAGTATGTCAAACTGGTTTTGGGTTCGGGGCAACGCAAATTTTTTGGGGGGTGATGTCCAGATGTGGTTCATTAGGATTATGACAGGTATAATTGTTTTATCTTTAGGGGAATACATTATAGAAATACTTTAATATGGTCATAAACTTTGAGTACAATACAATAAAACATATATAAATGCCTTTTTGTAGTAGATCCAACTTGTTTTGGTTTGGGGGGTGTTCTTAAAAAAAATATGGGGGCGTTTTGACTAGCATATGGGGGCGTTTTGACCCAAATGGTTTTTTCTGACTTGGGGGCGTTTGACTTGGGGGCGTTTTGACTGTAATTCCAGCTGTAAACAAACAAAATGTTTAATCAGACTCAATGTCAGTGCATTAATTTGGTAAAAAAAGGCCACAGTGTGTGTATTCTGGGACAAAAAGCAGACACCAATTGTGACTGGCAAGTCATATACCATCAGGAAAATTGTAAATAACTTAAAAGACGACAAAAACATTAGTTTAACATGCTACACAGGTGTTGCCTGCCTGCAATTTACCGACCTTAAACCAATGACTCTCCATAAGTTTGCAGGCCTAGAGGATGGGAGACATACGAAAGAGCGTATCGTACATCTATTAAAAACAGATGAGGGTTATACATCAACACTTGCTAGGATAAGGAATACAAATATATTAATTATCGATGAGATCTCTATGGTTAGCAAGACAGTGTTTCATAGTGTTGAATATATTTGCAGGGCCGTTAGAGACCCTAGTAAAGTATTTGGAGGCATGCAGGTTGTACTAAGTGGTGATTTTTTCCAATTACCTCCTGTGAAGGATGAACTGTATGGAGATGATGGAGATTATTGTTTTCATTGCCAATTTTTTTCACAGTTTTTCATACACATTATAGTGTTAAGTGAAACTTTTAGACAAACTGAGCCAGACACATATATGTAATGTATATACATGCACAAGGCAATATGAAATTGTTTACCTCTACTTCCAAGGCCTGAAATTGACAAAATTACACTATATATTCTAAGACATACACGATACCCTTGGATACTGTAAAAATGGCATCTGAAAATTTGCAGCACGAATTAACAATCTGTAGGATTAATAAGTCAATGTACATGGATACCAGCGGACATGTATACCATAGTTAACATAAATCATTGATGGAAACTATATAATTGCCTATACCCATAGAGATGCACTATGCAACTTTGGAGTAGAGCTGTAAAATAATCTGCTTAAATTTACACCTTAGCATAAGCCACTAGCAATTAAAGGTATATTTTACCTGTAAGTGAAAAGGTTAAAATATGTCCAAATTCATGTCATTTTTTATGTTTCATTATGCAATTAATTCAAACTGTATTTGCTATTTTCAAATTTTCCTTTTTTCAAACACGCTTCCGGACATGACCTCATATAATTATGAAGCAGATCCATATAATAGAACAGAGCTGTACATTCATTCCATACCCATGGTTGAAATCCGTTTTGGGTCAGAATCCCCTACCCCCCATGTGACCAAGTTTGGATCCTAATGACATTTAACACATATAGGTGAGAAATAAAACAAATGCTAAACTACTTTTTACTTAACATTTCATGTCCGGTACGCTTAGTACGTGGCACGCTACGTGGCAGGACTTAGTCTATAACTCATTGTTGCTCTATAGAGTATAATGGGAAACTTGATCAATAAATGTATAATTTCCATGTAATTATCAATATTCAATTTTTTTTTATGTATGGCAACATGAAATATATATTCAAATAATATATTATTACCATTTTTCCAAGTTGATATGGTTCGCCATTGCTGGTTCTCAAAAAAAAAATCCGCTGTCAATCCGTCAATTCATCTGTCAACAAACACCGATTGAATTCGTCGCTGTTGAACGGAGAATAGCAATACGCTGGTTCCCGAAATGACCGTACAATAGCGCGCTAGCCGGGTCAGAGTAAAATAGCTAGTACTTCCGTTACTTTTAAAGATGGCGTAAGGGATACCTTGTATTATTTATATATGAGAATGGACTAAGGGAATTTATATCGATCCTGTCATCGAGTGCCTGTGGTTCCTTCTAATACAAGTTTTTTTTTAGAACGGAAGTGCCTTGCTGGCTGTCAGCTGGCTAGCGCGCGCTATTGTACGGTCATGTCGGGAACCAGTTCCACGTCGCTACTACGGTAGGCCTAAAACACGAAATGGAAATATTTTGGCGAAATGGACGAAATGGAAATTTTGATGGCGAAATGGAAATTTATTTTTCGGAAATCAGATATAAAAATGCATTGAATTAAGTTTTAATTCAAATTTTATTGTTTCTGTTTATATAGATACTAGTTTTAGACAGGTGGCAGTAATTTAAAACCGATTTTTTTACACTTGAGAGTAGATATATCTCTATATATGAAGAATATTTCCATTTCGCCACGGCGAAATGGAAATTTATGTTTTGGAAATCAGTTATATTAGTATATAATAAAGTTTTAAATCAAGATTGATTGTTTCAGTATATATTGAAACTAGTTTTAAGACAGGTTGCAATGACAAAAACCCGATTTTTAATACTTGAGGGTAGATATAGCTCTATATATGAAGAATATTTCCATTTCGCCATGCGAAATGGAAATTTATTTTTCGGAAATCAGATATTTGAACATAGAATAAAGTTTAATTTTTTTTTTATTTCAGTATATATAGATACTATTTTTAAGACGGATGTAACGATTATAATCGATTTTTTATACTTGAGAGTAGATTTAGCTCTATATTATGAAGAATATTTCCATTCAGCCATGGCGAAATGGAAATTTATTTTGTAAGAAATCAGTTATATAAGAATCAATAAAAAATTTAAATAAAAATTACTATTTCATAATATAAATAGAAACTAGGGAGTGATTTAAAATCGGGTTTTCATACTTGACAGTAGATATAGCTCTATATATGAAGATTTTTCCATTCCGTCATGGCGAAATGGAAATTTATTGGTAGGATTGGTTTATATTAGCCGCGTTGATTGGCACGTGCCTTTGACACACTTATCAACAATGCAACCAATAAACTAATCAGACACGGCACGCGCTGACTGACGCAATGGAAATGTAACAAACTGTATGTTATTCTTAGAAGAAAAAGGCACAGTAAATATATTATAATTCCAAAAACGCATTTTAAGTGAAATATTAAGTGATTTTTTTTAAGAATTAAAGGATAATCCTGTTAAGTAATTACTCGTTTGATGTTGATTGAAATACTGTTTTATTTTTCCACATGATAAGTTTAAGTTTGATAAGTTTATTCATAGTAGTTCCATTAGGCCTAAAAGCCCATGAGGAAAATACACAAACAAATATGCACATGACTGACAGTATGACATGAAAAATTACAAAATACATACATATATAACGCAAGTGCGGAGAAGGTATTTAACAATGATTAATATAATTATTTTGTTGAGCAATTAGCAAAGATTCTTGTCAGCTGCACGTTTAAACAATACTGACACTAATATTTCCTTTTGCACATTGCAATGTTAACGGTACATTTGATTCGCCGAAACGTTCTCATTAAATAACTAATGAGGAGCGCAACATTGTCATTAATGAAATAATTAGAAGTGATTTAGCGGGAAAATGCTTTAATCCATGGCGGTTGTTTGATCAGTTTTTATTTACAGGCGATAATTAGAGACAACCCATATCAGAAATACATATACACGGTAAGTATATAAGATGATGAATATACATGTATTTTCAAATTATTTCAACTTAATAAGTTGTCAATATGCCTCGTAAAGATCTGTGTATTGTGTGTTCCAAAAACTATAAGGATTACTGTATCTACTGTTGTTGTCAAAGACAAATTAAACTGCGTAGAGAAGATGAAGAAAGGGAAGCGGGAGTACACTCCGTTGCAACCACAGCCAACTAAACCAGACGTATTGGAAGTGCAACGCATTTACCAAACATTAAAGGCTTCCCAAGATAATGCAACACTCAAACAAGAAAATAAAACAAAAAGATCTTTTAACACATTAATTGAATTATTTCATGTTCGATTAAGTCGAACATACCCGTAGTTCAAAGTTAAGCCACGTTTTAAATTTGAACTCCGGGTATGTTCGACATAACCGAGTTAGATACAATAAAAAATTAGAACCACTTAGTATACGTGTGCAGTTAACACCTCTCTATTATGGCCACTTAATTGTTTTAACTGTTAGGTGTTTACGACAGGTGACTGCTTAAAGCAATATACAATAAAAGATAAAAGATAAAGCTCCTTTATGATATTTCTGTTTTACCGTTACCTTGCTTTCAGCTGTCACTTGTCTTTTATATATGTATAATCAATTGGCATTCGTTTCATTGATCGTAATAGAGAGGCTTTACTTTATATCTAAAATCAAACTTCGCATGAAACATGAGAGGCGAACACTAATATTTCTATTTATTATGTATAATAATATAGTAAAATATTACCTCATGCAACCTTACTGTATAAATGTGATAGCATGTACATGTATATGATAGCAACCCCTTCACTGCGTGTAACTTAACTTTACATGCAGCTTTCAGAAAACCAAGAGGCTACTGATTAAAATTGTCTGGATCCATGAATACGTTGGAGAAGACGGTATAATTTTCCAATAAACGCGTTTACCACTGAGATACAGATAAATAGTCACACATTTTTTTTTAAAAACTGTATTTTCATAATTTTAATGCGATTGTGTTTAGACGGAAAATAATAACGCATTCTCCAACGCTCATTTAACTGTTCCGCAAAGTTCCAAAAGATAACGACAAAATCATACAGACTAGTTTAACATTTCATTATACAGTAAAACCTTTCAATTATGACCACATAAAAAGCTAAGTGATTGCAATCGCATGTGCGAGCTATAAGCTATAAGACAGAATTCTCCGTTAAGAAGTCACCTGTCTTAAAGGCCGGAAAATTAACACAATCTTGTGGTCGAAATAGGGATGTCTTACTGTATATGTGTATATATGTATCCTGATATCATGTATCTACTGTATATAATTATTTGGTTGGCTATAATGTTTCATGCAATACATGATTGATTGATTGATTGATTGTTTACTAAAGTCAATCAAACAGGCATTAACAACAAAAAACAAATGGATCTAATCCAAAAAAAATAAAATTATATATGATTTAAAAAAAAAGATGATGTATTAGCCTTTTAAAACAATTTTATTTTCTTAAACATTGCGCTACGTGTTTCACCATATCATAATGCGCAATATAATATTTTGTGACGTCATGACGTCGTTGTTAGGTTGTCGACGTCGTTCCTTTCTGTTGACGTACATCTGTTTTCTTAATCATAAATACAGCTTTTCCCGGTAGTTATGTCCCGGTAGTTTCCGACATAACGCAGACATTACTTATTATATATACATGTACAATGTATATAGTAACTGATCGCTTTCATTTTCATGCAACTATAAATTGTTTCAGTTGGACTTAGAGATAGCTTTTTCTCGATTCAATTCAATACCTACCGTTTTCCTTTCCATTGCGCAAAGTAAATATTCTTTACGCAATGAAAAGAAAAAAGTAATTCTCTTCCGCGTATCTTAAAACTAGCTTCTATATATATTCTATGTATACTGAAACAATACATCTTGATGTAAAACTTTATTCTATGCTATAATATTATAACTGACTTCCTTAAAATAAATGTCCATTTCGCCATGGCGGAATGAAAATATTCTTCGTATATAGAGATTTATCTACTCTCAAGTATGAAAAATCGGTTTTCAATCACTGCCACATGTCTTAATAATAGTTTTTTTTATAAACTGAAACAATAAATCTGGATTCAAAACTTGATTATATACTAGTATAACCGATTTCCAAAAAATAAAATTCCATTTCGCCATGGCGGAATGCCGGAAATATTCTTCATATATCAGAGCTCCAGATAAGGGGAGTATTTCAAAAACTAAAATCTTTATTTCTGCATTAAACCCTATGGTGTCACTACTCATTAGAATCGTCTCGAAGAGACTATTCTAATGAGTAGTGACACTATAGGATTTGGTACTGAAATAATTGAGAAAATGTTGGATTTGTTCAGTTCATTCCCTCTTATCTGGAGCCCTGTATATAGAGACATATCTACTCTCGAGAATTAAAAATCGGTTTTGAATTACTGCTTGCTGTCTTAAACTAGTATCTATATATACAGAAAAAATAAAATTTAAATTAAAACTTAATTCTATGCTTATATATCTGATTTCCGAAAAATAAATTTCCATGGCGAAATGGAAATATTCTTTATATATAGAGCTATATCTACCCTCAAGTATTAAAAATCGGGGTTTTGTCATTGCAACCTGTCTTAAAACTAGTTTCAATATATACTGAAACAATCAATCTTGATTTAAAACTTTATTATATACTAATATAACTGATTTCCAAAACATAAATTTCCATTTCGCCGTGGCGAAATGGAAATATTCTTCATATATAGAGATATATCTACTCTCAAGTGTGAACAATCGGTTTTAAATTACTGCCACCTGTCTAAAACTAGTATCTATATAAACAGAAACAATAAAATTTGAATTAAAACTTAATTCTATGCTTTTATATCTGATTTCCGAAAAATAAATTTCCATTTCGCCATCAATATTTCCATTTCGTCCATTTCGCCAAAATATTTCCATTTCGTGTTTTAGGCCAACCCTCGCTACTAAAGCACGGAACTGTATTTCGCGGGATCTGTCACGGTATATAGAAGAAGCAGGATTGAACGAATCAACAAAAGATGACAAAGCCGTGACTTTCTTTCATCATAACGGAAAGTTTACCTAAAAAATAGACTACTTCTTATTCTGCGACAAGAGCAAGTACAGAGTCAACAAGCTTTATGCACACGAAATGCACAGCCAAAACTGCTCAGATCATACAACCCTGACTGCGCTCTTAGATATCAACATCAGCAAGCATAAACCTAAACAGGGGGTACTGAAAATCATGTCTAAGACAAAATGGAACAAGTGCGACAGGCACACATACAGAACTGAAATCAAGGAAAGTATAGATAAAAGCAACAAATCTTCAAAATCCACTGTAGAGGAAAAAGTTAAGCATGTAACAGAAGTAATGCATAAGGCAGCTAAAAAGTCCATTCCAAGTTACAGAAAGCTCAAGACACTGAAGAAAAAATCAGGAGGCATCTGGAACAAGGATATCAGTAGGAAATCGAAAGAAGCAAAAATCTTATTCAATAAATGGAAGAATTCCGGCAGAACCGCCACACATTTTAAACAAGAACTAAAAGAGAAAAAGAAGGAACTCCGACGTACCCAGAGGCAAGCATATGCCAGACAGAAAAGCTCGCATATCCAAGACATTTTAACATCATCTGAATCAAACGACAAGCTTTTTTATACCCTGATTAAAGCTCAGAGAAAAATTGATAATAATAATGTACAAACTCTTAAAGTAGATGGGAAAGAGATACAAGGACAAGATGAAATGCTAACTGCATGGAAGAACCATTTTGAGAACTTAGCTACTCCAGATGAACAAGATCTCCCAGTAAACCACAAAGTCAATCTAGCAAAAGAACAGAACAAGATAATTGAAGAGAACATTAGGAAAGGGAAAGACAGATTAGAACCCATCACACCAGAACAAATTATCAAAGCTATTAACTCACTAAACTCAGGAAAAACACCGGACCAAAGCGGGATCTCAAGTGAACATTTTAAATATGGAAAATTTGAGCTAGCACCTATACTAGTGGACATCATAAATATAATCTTCAGTGAGCTGGACGTACCAGAATCTCTTAAATGCGGAATACTCACTCCCGTCCACAAGAAAGGAAAAGACAAGTTTCTGCCAAACAACTATAGGGGAATAGTGATATCCGACTCCTTTGCAAAAATCGTTGAAAGTATACTCAAAGAAAAAGTCGACTCTATCTTCGAGACACATCAAAACCCATTACAGCGTGGATTCACTACAAAAAGCTCTTCGATGAACGCTGCTTATATAGTGTCAAAAACAATAGATCATCATAAGGAGATGAAGAACCCTCTACTATTTGCAACGCTAGATGCTCAGAAGGCCTTCGATAGAGTAAACCATGATATCCTCTTCAATAAGTTATATCACATCGGAGTCGAAGGACCACTCTGGCTGCTATTAAGAAACTTATACCGTCAATCTACAGTAAAAGTCAAGTGGGAAGGAGATCTGTCAGACGAATTCCAAATAAAACAAGGGACAAAGCAAGGGGCGCAACTCTCAACAACACTTTATAAGTTTACCATAATCATCTACTCAACTCAATAGTGAGCAGTGGATTAGGAGCCCACATCGGGAACATCAACGTATCTGCACCTACTTGTGCCGATGACACAGCTCTCACACAAAGGAACATCTGCAGGCTATGTTGGATATCGTAGATTTTAACACTAAAAGAGACCTAGTAAAAATAAATCCAGAAAAGTCTGAAATACTCTCATTTAACGTGAAACAACCAATTACCGCAACCTTAGATGGTCAGGAAGTATTGAAAGTGACAGAACTCAAACACCTAGGGATTACCAGAAGTGAAAAGAATGCAGTAGACCTTGATACAAGACTAAAAACAGCACAAAAGACTATATATTCTCTTCTCGGTCCTGGACTACACGCCAGAAGGGGCATGTCTCCCATAGTATCACATAAACTCTGGAAAACCTATGTATCTCCCAGATTTCTCTACGGCATAGAGGTCTTACAGATAACTAAGAGTACTCTACAGAAGCTCGAGAATTACCAGAGGAAATTCCTGAAACATATACAAGGCTTGCCGGAGAGAACGTCAACCTCCGCAGTATACATTCTCATCGGTGGTGAACCAATAGAGCTAGTCATCGACAGAAACTATCTATCCCTCTTCATGAACATTCTCAGATTACCAGGTTCAGTTGAACATAAATTACTATTAAGACAACTTACCATGAAAGATGAAACCACGAAGGGCTTCACATCAAGAATCAGAAAATCTCTAGACAAGTACAACCTTCCTACACCTGAAGAACTAGTACATAGTGTTCCTACCAAGGCGAAATGGAAAGCCACCTTCAAGGCCGCTGCAAACGCCCATTGGGAAGAAATCTGGAAAGATGATCTACATAGCAAGTCAACTACCAAATATCTGCAACTCCAGGACACTCCACTTAACAAGCCTCACAATATCTGGAACTGTGCCAAGTCCAAACCTCATGAAGTCAGACGTGCAGAACTGAAAGCCAGATTGCTGACTGACACTTATATTTTGCAAAGCAATACAGCCAAGTACAATCAAAATGCAGTATCTGCAACATGTAAACTATGCAACATGGAAGATGAAACCAGAGAACATCTCATCGTCAAGTGTACAGCAATGACAAAACTCAGAGATACAGCAATATTGGAGCTCAACAGCATAGTTCCAAACTGTAAGCTGGATATAAATAGCCTTGGAACAGCATACATCGGATTGATGACACAGATAACCTTAGACTGCACACACCAAACTGTCAAGTCCTTCATCTCCCTCACCAGTGAGCAGGAAACTGACGTTGAAAGATGGTCGCAGACCTATTGTGAGAGTCTAATCACCGAAAGGACAAGGGTGTTATGCAGCATTAATAGTAGTCTAAACGTATAAATGGTCCTCTAAAGTAGAGATTTTTCAATAAATTACAAGTTGACCTAGTTAAACTTACCGAAATATATATATAACAGGGCATAAAAAACAGGCTCAACCTATAGACAGCAATATAAACATATGCTAATAAACTGCCGTAACGCGACCTAGTGATGCGAATAATGTACATAGTGTGTTACAAATTGTGTTTAAATAACTTCTGTGGATAACCTACAACACTACAACCATCCTGATAAAGAGTGCTCCGAAGTCAACGGAGGAATCTACCAGACAACAACAACAACAACAACACGGTACCCTGCTGTCGGTTGCAGGTGTAGCAGATTAGAACTGCTTCTGCCGTATACGAACCTTCTTCAACTGGCTGAAGATTTTGCTCGGTAATAGGTGATTTACATGCGAAGTGGGCTTCGGGAAATTCTAGGTGTTAAAGTACAGCCACCCGTGCCTTGAAGGCATCGAGACTATCCGCATCGACAATGTCAGAGGGTAGTGCATTCCAGTCCCGTACTGTTCGAGGGAAGAAAGACATCTTCCTGGCATCGATGCGGGTAGTCAGGAGCTTGAAGGCACGACTGTGGTCATGGCGGGTCTTGCGGTTAAGAGGTTCAAGCCTAATGTCCTTGGTGATCGCAACAATATTCCTGTCTATCGTGTACAGCATACGGGTACAGTCCCAATGGTGCACCTAAAAAGTGCCCCTTCTCATAATCATCAGAATTGATGGCGTAGAAGGAATAAACAGACAGAAACAGATACACAGCCTAGTATTTTTTCTCCTATTTTGCAAGGATCTCCAGTTCAGTGTATGAAGCATTGTACTAACACTAGATGTGTTGCGTTGTCGATTCATGACATATGTGGCTGCCTGTTTCGACTTTATTTATATTTGTTTCTGTATATGGGTCCCACACAGAGCTGGCATATTCAACTAAGGGCCGTACAAGGGTGAAGTAGGCTTGTTCTTTTATTGTTTTAGATGTTAGATTAATGTTTCTTCTAAGAAAGCCTATCGTTTTGTTGGCTTTGTTACATATTTCAGTGATATGGTGGTCACATCGCAGGCTATTTGTGGCTGTGACACCTAGATATTTGACTTCAGTGACTGGTTGCAGTGTGTGACCATGCAGCTGATACTGGTTTTGCAATTTGTTTCGCTTGTTGGTGACTGAAAGGACATGACACTTGTTTGGGTGGAACTTCATTTTCCAGTTGGTTTCCCATTCAGCCAGCTTGTCCAGATCCTCTTGTAGTGTCTTAGCATCAGCTTCTGATGATACGGTCATGTAATCTATCGTGTCGTCAGCAAATAGTCTATCCTTTGAAGTGATACCTTCAGCGATGTCGTTAATGTAATAAAGGGATAGTGCAGGTCCTAGTACTGATCCTTGCGGTACACCAGATTCAACAGTTATATAGTCGGACTGTTCCCCGTCTACAACTACTTTCTGACGTCTACCAGACAGCCAGCTTTG
The DNA here is from genome assembly GCA_922989275.2 of Gari tellinella. Classification (NCBI taxonomy): domain Eukaryota; kingdom Metazoa; phylum Mollusca; class Bivalvia; order Cardiida; family Psammobiidae; genus Gari; species Gari tellinella. The sequence continues at coordinate 16,095,084 of OV277862.1, forward strand.
GATCCATTTATTAATCTGTTCTTTGATTCCATAGCGGTTTAGTTTATGTACTAAAAGGCTGTGACTCACCTTGTCAAATGCCTTGGCAAAGTCCATCACTAATATGTCTGTCTGCTTGCCCTGCTGCATATTGGATGAGATGTCGTCAATGAATTCAATGAGCTGGGATTCACATTTCGGCCTCTGCTTTACTCGTCACAGTTTAATTGTGTTTACTGAGCATTGGTTACTTTAAATACTTATCTGCAGTTTATTTCTATATTTGCCTGGCATCCCTTCATTAAATACGTTGTTAAGAGTTTAATTACCTTGTTAACTAGTCGGGCATCGGGGAAAGTTTACATTGTCTTCAATTTAAGCTGTCATAATAGCGCGTGTCGTCCGCTAGTATTTTATCCAAGGAGATTGGTTTATAGGATGCTTAGGAATAAGGTGAGCTGTTGCTGAAGAAGGGCTTGGGGAACCGCTCTATTCGGGTATATAAGCGGGTGTAAATTGTATTTTCATCACTCCAGTCTGGGGTCAGCTCTAATGAACATTTACTAACCAGTAGCGGGACAATTCCCGAAATCGCACATGTGCTTCCCTTTAACTCAAAGTAAAGCAAACTGAATGCAATAGAAATATCTACCTGGCTTTATAATTAGTATTATAATCACACTGAATTACTATTAATTACATTAAATACATTAATTCGTTTAATCTCGCCAATTAAATGAACATTGTGACCATCGTTGATGGTCCGTTTTGGTCCGTTTTGTTCAAGGTTTATTGTCGGTGACGGTCAGATTTATTGGGGACATTTTAAAACGAAATTAATACTGAAATAAATAGAAATTGTTATTCTATGCCATTTTATTTATGTTAAGTTTAGATTCGGTGGGATAACCGAAAGGTAAGAAATAAAAGACTGAAATATAGCAGCTCGTTGGTCACTTGTCCAATTCCCTGATACCTATACATTGGGGGTAAAACAGTATCCGATACGGACCTTCGAGGGAGTAACCACCCTCGTGGGAATCCCATCTGAAACAGGGATCGAACCACACACAAACACCCGTTACGGTTACATTTTGGCGTTGTCGGCAGAATACTGTATGAATTGGACAAGCCCAACTTGTTGCTATAGTGTGGTCTCTAAATAACCATATAGATATCCCATTGCATTTTGCATGTGTTAATTTCATAGAAAGCTATTTTTAGAAAGTGTTGTTAGTTACACTTTTTGACGTTTAATGAAACAGACAAATGGCTAACAGAGAATTAAGCCCAAACAAGTTTCAAATGCCTGTATTTAGTAGATTAGTTCGCATTACGATAACGCATATCCAGAGTATGAAGTTTGTCAAAGAATGAATAGGAATGTGACCTTTTCCCCATATTGTGATGATCAAGAGCGATCACATATTGACGCTGTAATGAGCAACTATGCAGCAAACATGTTACCATCTGCGCAAACTGTGGAAGCATGTGCTCAAACTATAGAAGTAAGTGCTTTAGGACATCAAAATATGCCCTGGTTAGATCCTGTTACAAGCACTGTTTCATCATGTCCCCCTAGGATGAGTAGCATGACTCAGCAGACTTATTATTTTGATCCGTATATACCGTTCACAGAGGAATGCACTAACCAGTTTTGCAAACAGGACTGGACAGCCTAGTAGAGATAATATGGGCAATTCTCTGTTTCAATATCCAACAGAAGTAGGGACACGTACAAGGAAAGAGATAAATCCACATGCATTCAATGGCACTTAGAGATGGAAAGATTTTATTATGAAATTTGAACAAATTGCTCATTATAATAAATGGGACGATGAGACAATAAGATTGAGATTAATCATTAGCATGAACAAAGATGCCCTTGAATTCTGTGGTACTCTCCCGTGCATGGATTCAATGACTTTTATTGAATTGAAGGAATCGTTAGGAAACAGATTTGATATGCCAGCATATGAGAATCTGTACAAGTCTCAGTTTAGAACAAGATTTCGACAGGAAGGTGAAGATGTTGAAAAATACCTTCGAGACCTTCAGCGATTGGCAAGTAAGGCCTTTCCGAAGTATCACGGGGTGCTTTTTCATCAGCTTACGAGCGTATATCGGATCAATTCATCCTAGGAATAAGAAGCAGAGAATGTAAAGAGTTCCTGCAATTAGAAATGACTAAACCCAAATCTACAGGACATGCCTTATGCCCCGGTCACACAGACGGTCGGGCTTAAATCGGTACCCAATCGGTCAAATTATTTGCTGTTTTGATCGGTTGTCATAAGTGATTTAATTTCAGGCTTTCTGTGTGATAAATAATTTTTCAATCGATGAAACGCCATCCCGCCTCCGATTGGCCACCGATTGGTAACCGTCATGAACTCCTATGGGCCACCGATTAAAAGCGCCCAACAACCTATCAATAATCGACGAATACCGATAAAACACAGATGAAATGCTGGCGGCAACCGATTGATCACCAACTGATCACCGATTGAACTGCCATTAACAACCGATGAAAACCGACGAGATCCTGCGCTTTAATTCTCATCTTTTTTCATCGGTGGTGAGTATCAGTTCATCGGTGCTTTATCGGTGGTTTATCGGTGACTCGTCGGTGATATCAGTAGTAGACAGGTTGTCAATCGGTTATTTGTAAAATATTTTCACCGATCGAGAATTTTAAACACGTTTAAAAATCCCAATCGGTGATTTTTCGCCGACGAAACTCATCTTTACCGAATAGCGATTGATAGGTGGAAAACAGGTGGCCAATAGGTGATGTCGGTAGTAAATAGCTTATCATCGGTCCCCTCCCTAGTTTGGCGGAAAAAACAACCGATCTATCACCGATGGCTCTGTGTGACCGGGCTGTTAGTCCATGAATTGTTGGGGTTAGCCCATAGTTTTGTAGCCATTAGGGGTCCACTTGAAATGATAAGAAAACTCCTTATCGACTACGGTTTGATAGAGACAAACAGAAATGACTACGGACGTAGATTAAATGACTATGGAAATAGAGCAAATGACTACGGACGTAAAGCAAATGACTATGGAAATAGGGCAAATGACTACGGACGTAGAGCAAATGACTATGGAAATAGAGCAAATGACTACGGACGTAGAGCAAATGACTATGGTTATAGGGCAAATGACTATGGTAATAGAGCCCATGACTATGGACGTAGGGCAAATGACTATGGTCAGAGAGCAAATGACTATGGAAAGAGAGCAAATGACAATGGAAAGAGAGCAAATGACTATGCTCCAAGAGCAAATGACTACTGTAGAGCCAATGACTATGGTCGAATAGCAAATGACTATGCTCCTAGAGCAAACGACTATAATAGGTCAAATTAGTAATATGACTATGGAAAATATAATGACTATGAACAATACGGAAATATGGCACCTCAGGGTAACAGAAATTACTATGGTGCACAGACTCAGAGAGACGATTGGTATACCAATCAGTCAGAATAGACGAATTATCAGTATAGGCCGAATAAACAGGCGTATGACAATAATATAAATCAAGGCCAGGAGAGACAAGGTGCCTTAGGTAATACTGAAACTAGAAACTCATATAGTAAGGAAAAGGTAATTTGTTCCATCTGCAATAAACCGGACCACATCGCTTCAAGATGTTGGAACGCTGAGCAGGGAAACTAAAATCTGCTGACTTAGAGGCCGATAAGTTAGCAACAGACAAATGTAAATGTGAATGGTTTGCAAGTAAGGCCATGTCAAAATGTACTAATTTCGTTTAATCTTAGGCAAATAGATGTTGAAAGCCCTGTAAAAGTTGATGCTGAGGATGTTAAACAAAATCATGTAACAAAAAGAACAAACACTTTCAACAAAAGTAACCAGTGTGTAGATAACACACAGTTTGAAAGTAATATTCCAAGTACAAATAGTACAAAAAGTAAATCTTTATTTAAGGAAGTTATTCAGTGTTCAGCCTCCTCAGACACTCAACTGGATCAGAAACTAGTTAAGATCAATAGAAACATTGTGAACAGTGTAAACATAGGCACTTTTAAAGAGACTGATAAGATAAAAGAGATTTGTGAGAATACAGAAATTTGTGAGAATACAGAGATTACGAAGAATATAGAGACTTGTGAGGATACAGAGACTAAGAGGCATATAGAGAATACTGAGAACACAGAGACTGATACGCATATTGAGATTTGTGAGAATAAAGAGACTGATGAGAATGTAGAGATTTGTGAGAATATAGAGACTGCTAAGAATATAGAGACTTTTGAGAATACGGAGATTAATAAGAATACAGAGACTAATGAGAATACGAAGACTTATAAGAGTAGTGAAGAGAATAAGAAGCATAGTGAAGAGACTAAGGAGAATAATACAGAGACTTATCAGACTAGTGCGGAGGAAATTAAGAGTAGTAGAGATATCAAAGAAAGTAGAGCGAGTTATAAAAGTGCTGGAAAAGGGGTTGTAAACCAAAATGGAGAAGAACCAAGTGCAAGTTCAAATGGTAGGCCTAACCATGGCAATTATCAAGGTAGCCATGGAAACACAGACTCATGTGATAATGCAAACGACAGGTATCCAAATGGACACAAGACACCACATGACGTTTAACTGCCTGCATTTGATCCTAAACGTCGCAAAAAGAATCATTAGGCAATAGTGCTACTGCAGTGCATAGTTTCTTGGTATAGAAGCTATTATGAGTTTTGACTTGCCAAATAGACAACAATCAACAATATCGCAAACAAGATATCGCATGGTGTGTTTGGCCAACCGCGAAGAACGCGTCTGACGAGATGATATACCGCTTCATGTGACTCTGTATCCACCAGTTCTACAAACATTTATTACTCTAACACGCCATATACAGATGTAGCAGAAACAGACAAGTGCAGAACATAGACTTTAAAAGGTGATAACTGGAGTGGGACAGACTTTATTTTAGCCTTAATAAGTAGGATTCATTTATGATATCACATGTTTCAGTTCGTTATCTTATTTGATATTGGGAAACTCAAACATTCTAAATATCCTTATTCTGGAGTCATATTAAAGTAATACAGTTAGAGAGTAAAAAGCTCTCATTGTGTATTACTTTCGTATTTTATTAAATAGACACTTAACAGTTAGAGAAGGTTTTTCGTTGATGTTATAATTTATAATCAATGATATACCTCCTCTCATTGTTATTATGGTTCAGTCATTTGAATAAGTAATATAGTTTGAGAGTGAAGATCTTTCATTATGTATTACTCCTGTACTTCATGAAATAGACATTTTCATATTAGAGTTTAACAGTTAGAGAAGGGTTTTCGTTGATGTTCATAGTCAATGAATCACCTCCTCTCATTGTTTCGATTTCAAGTATTCATGTTGAAGTAATACAGTTTGAAAGTGGGGAACTTTCATTGTGTATAATTTCTCCATGCTATGATCATTGAAAAATGAAGAAAATATTCCAATCTTTTAAAATGTGGTCTTAATTTCGAGTTGGTCTTAATTTCGCATCGTGCTATAAGCGGAACTTTACTGTATAAAAGAGAGTATATTTACAATCAAATATAGGATCGAATGGGGTGATAGATAGCGTGCCACTGCCCATGTGTCCCACTGCCTAAGTGTACCATTTCCTACAGTTCCGTATGTATACGTTTTTGACCACAGGGACCCAACATGATTGATTTTTGAGAGAAAAAAATGTCAGAATGTATATATAGAGACTCTAAAGACTATATACATGTATACCTTTTGACATTTTTTTCTCTCAAAAGCCAATCGTGTCGGGTCCCTGTAAGGTAAACATGCGAATTAGTTGTTGGCACGGCAATTACTTGAGAAAAATTAGCTTTGATCGGTGTAAAAAACGTATACCTATGGAACTGTATGACTGTCATACACGATATTACCGCCTAAACCAGCGTACAGTAGTGGCCAATGCTGTGTCGGCCGTAAAGGGGTCATTTCACCAAGAAATCTTCCCGGAAGACTGAGCTGCGATCTCAGAGCGTGACTTGGTCGCCCCAGGTCGCACGTAGTCGACGGTTGACCGAGGGTTGGTCGCACCTTGGTCTCCTGTGGTCGCACATGGTCGAGGATTGGTCTCCTGAAAAAATAGATCGAAGCTCGGTTTTTTGACATGTCAAAAAACCAAGCCTCGATCTAAAAGTCGCAGGGAGAGCGTCGAAAGAGCGAACATGGTCGAGGAAAGAACGTATTGGTCGAGAGACGATCGAAACTAGAGCGGGTGTGAGCGAGGCTCAGTCTACTCGAGCGAGAACTGATCGCGCGCATGGTCGTGCTGCTCGACCACTGTTCAATCCTCGCTCGATCCGTGTGATCTAGCTTCGCTCTTTTGCGATCAAGCCTCGCTCCACGCGACGTATCCCAGACCTTCCCTAGTCCCTGACGCTCCATATTATTTCTATTGGCATGATTGGATCGAGATAGAAGGATTAAGGTGCGACCTATGTACGCTTAAGCTTCAACCAATAAAGTAACTATGAGTAAATGAATGTAACCCTTGGCAATTGTTGTAAATAATGTATTTTTGCGTAAATATATTAATATTTTATAAATCTTGTTTTATTATACACTTGTTTCTTTGAATCATGAATCAAATGAAAAGATAAACCCTATCATTGCCAAGACCGTAAATATATTGGATCCTGATCAGACGCCGCGTAATGCGGTGTTTGAATATAATCCAAATCATTTGACAGTCATATCAATGTTTCCTAAGTCCAAATGCATAAAACAGAAATTTTAAAAGTTAAAGAGAGTGACAAGTATACGTCGATATAGTAACAATGCAGCGACAGTGTAAGATGGCTATTTCCGTCATATTGGCAGTGAAAGGGTAAAAAAGACAAAAACAATAGAAAAACAAGACTGCGCGTTCAATAAACGCTTATGCCCCCAGTGGCATCCTTGACAATATATTCTGAATCTTTTCTAAGTCCAAATTAGGTCAAGGTCAGGGTCAAACTGAGCATTGGTGAGTTGGTAGTGGTCCAAGGAAACAACTGTATAAGTATCAAAGCATTGTAGTCAGTTGTGTTGACGCTAGACGAAACGGTAAAATCTAGTTAACCAAGAAATAGCCTATTTAAAATTTTCTAAGTCTAAATTAGGTCAAGGTCAAAGTTTGGTGATGTTGGTGAGTTGGTAATGGTCCAAGGCAACAACTGTATAAGTATAAAAGCATTGTAGTCAGTTGTGTTGATGCTAGACGAAACGGTAAAATCTAGTTAACCAAGAAATAGCCTATTTAAAATTTTCTAAGTCCAAATTAGGTCAAGGTCAAGGTCAAAATCAAAGTTTGGTGATATTGGTGGATAGGGAATGGTCCAAGGCAACAACTGTATAAGTATGAAAGCATTTGGGTAAGCGATATTGATGCTAGACGAAACGGAAAAATCTACTTAACCTTGTTACGGACGGACGCACGGACGGACGGACGGACGGAAAGACGGACGGACAGGACAATTACTATATGCCCCGCATCTGTCGATGCTGGGGGCATAAAAACCCAAGAAAAAATCTTTCCCACAAAAAACAAAAAATAACTACCCAAAACAACTACAAAAAGACAAACCCACATACACACAAAAATAGAAAAACAAAAAACCAAGAAAAAATCACCCTCACCACAAAAACAAACGAACAAAAAACCACTTACACAAACACTTAATATCAGAGTCAAACTAGATGGGCAGCTAAGTGGTTAGCGCACATGATTCTCACTAATACGGTCCGAGTTCGATATTGGCAGTGTTGGAAGGTGCAGTGATCGCCCATCCAACCAAGTGGAGTTTCTCCAGATACTCCGGTTTCCCTCCCACAATTTAGTCACCACAAACGCCTTAAGGAGCAATCTGCTTTACGTTCAACTTACTTTTAGCGTCCTTCAAATCTAGAAACAGGTTATTGGGTAAAGGAATACTTAAAGTTTTTTGTTTTTTCGGGGATGCTTTTTAAAATGTTTATCCAATTATGGTGTGATATGGGTTTTTTGGTTTAGTTTGGATAAAAAAGTTAATACAATCAAAATTTCTGATAATGTTGAGGACCCCTGATAAGATCAGACCAAATATATGGACTCTACGAACAGCGATAAGCCATTATCGTCATTGCCGATTTGTTCCGAACCGAACCAATAACAAATGCAGAGCGGTTTGGTCCATGATTTCCCTTCGGAGACTGGTCAAAAACTGAAGGCCGTCCATTGATCGCCAGACCTTTTATTAAGATCGCAAAAAGTCGCGCGCAAATCCACGCAACCATAACGAATTCGCGCGTAGCTCGAGCGAGACTCTGTCGAGAAAAGATCGAGAATGTGTTGTCTGAGCGAGGCTAGAACGTTCGAAATCGCATCTAAGTCGTATTGCTCGAGGGTACATTGCAACACGGACGTAGCTAGATCGGCCGGGCATAAGTCTTGGTCGGCCGAGGTCGCGCGCTTTCGAGGATAGATCGTCTAGAGGTCGAGGCTATGTCGTAGATTGGTCGAACCGAAAGAGTCTTGGTCGTGTCAAGATCGCTTCAGATCGAGTGCATTGTCGTAGGTAGAGCGTATATAGAGCGTATGTAGAGCGTATTGGACGAAAGTAGAGCGTACACATCGAAGGTCAAACGAGCTAACATCGAACATTTAGCGTACACGGAAAATAATGTGGTAGGTCGCGCGGTTTTTGCCCGCGACTTCGGGAAAACCGAGCTGCGATCGAGATCGCGCGTGGTCGCGTGCGACTTTTTCAGGTCGTACTCGGTGAAATGACCCCATAAACGAACCCCTGTCCCGTTTTCCGAACATCGGTGATTTCAGTGAGTAAACGCAGTTACTGTTGAAAATGCATGTTTACAGATGACTTGTTATGTTTTTATGGAAGGGTATTATATTAGCTAGACAGAAAAGCAAAAAGGGGTGTCAATTCATCAATTATTATTCATGATATGCCCGGTTTTGTCGAGATAGGGTGAGAATAAACTAACATTCAGTTGTATCTCTTGTCACTATATATATTCTCTGACAATTTTTGTCTCTCATAGATCAATCGTGTCGGGTCCCTGTGATCACAACATCAACGTTATTTAGACTTGACATAATTAATATTCTGGAAGTTAAATGAATAGGATATATATGTAATTCAAAGCATTACGTAAAAAACAGTAATATTCCGACAATCATTAAACTAACAGGTGTGTCAGTTCCAACAATGGATTGGGGAGGGTTGAATCTTCTAGACGCTTTAAGAAGTTTCGGAAGCATTCAGAATTGATTTTAAAAAGTGTTCACTTGGACAAACTTTCAAGCAAGTTTAAGTATCTTATTACTATGATTGGGAGGAAAACGCCGAGAAGTTTTTGAAACATTGGATCTAAATGCCGATCAACAGAAAAATGAGAAGGACACATGTGATGCTTTTGAGAAGCAGGTGCATCCGCAATTAAATCCTGTTTTCGCGCGGTAAAAACTTAACAGTTTAACAATGAAGTTCAGGGGGAATATACCGTTGAAAAGTTGAAAAGTTCATTTACACGACTACACTTGTTGACAAAAGACTGAAGTTTCGTAGACGAATACAGAGATGACATGAACAGAACTGTACTGTACATGTCATCTCTGTATTCGTCTACGAAACTTCAGTCTTTTGTCAACAAGTGTAGTCGTGTAAATGAACTTTTCAACTTTTCTACTTGAACTGTACATGCACTGTATTTGGTGTCAATTCTCATAAATTCGGGACGAACTATTTACTGAAGGAACTGACTTTTACTAAAGCCATCAACTACTGCCATAGTTATGAATATGCACAGGAACAAGTACGGTCCATGCAACAACATGGTGCAGCTTCAGCTTCCGTCCGCGCCGTCAAGAAGACACAGAGGGGATTCAATCTGCTGAGGACAGACAGGTCAGGGGCCCAACAAATCCAACAATATGAACAGACAAGCCAGACACAATTACCGAATGAGGAGACGTGCACAAGCTGTGGGAGAACAAATGGGAAGATGTAGCGTCCCGCAAAGGGACAATGGGAGTAATTTTTGCAAGAAACTAAGCCATTTTGCATCAGTTTGCAGATCAAAGAAAACCAATGAAGCTCATGCTGATGACAAACAAAGTGATAGCGGTGATAATGTGTTCCTTGACAGTGTAAATTCAAAAGTTACTAGCGGCCAGGTACTCGTTTTTGCAGAGATCCAGGCCGATTGGCAGATCAAAACTCCTTATTAAGTTCAAATTGGACACTGGGACACAGGTAAACATGTTACCTTTCTCTGTTTTTCAACAACTAAACTTAATACTTTCAATGAATTTTTAGACCTTAAGGGTGTTTTTATACAATTTTTCACAAACCCAGGATCAGGGTACAAAGGCAATGTGTCAATTCACGTAGTTGACACAAATTCAATAACATTGTTTAGTTTGCAGCCATGCAGCGTTTTGGCTTAATTAAGCTGACATATTCTGTAGAATCAAAGCCTCCGTGCTCTCAAAGAAATATGTACAAAATGACTACTCAAAGCTTTCCATGGAATACGGTTACTGCCAGGTGAATGTGACATTCATTTAAAGGAAAGCGCAATCCCTGTCACTCATTCGGCCCGTAGGACCCAAAACGTCGCTTATTCCATTATTTCAGTCATATCGCGACGTCCAACTAATTACAGGAAGACCCCAGAAGCCCTTTATGCACTGTTTCAGACACAAATCGGCAACTGGGTAGAACCACCGACCTTCCGCAAGCTAGCTGGAAGGCTTCCACAGATGAAAAACCCGAACGACCCTACTGGGATTCGAACTCACAGCGGTGAGGAGCTTAGTGATGTAAGTCACAGTGACTATACCACTAGGCCACGGAGCCCCTGATAGGTGTAAGAATGAATTGGGCCGAATGGAATAGGTAGGCGTAATCAAGAAGGTTTTTGAACCCACAGATAGGGTAAACTCAATTGTCCAAGTAGAGAAAAACAAGGTGCTCTGCGTATCCATCTCGACACAGCAGACCTTAATAAGGCTATTCTCCCCCCACATTACTTTTTGAAAACCATAGACGATATTTTGCCACAGCTCACAGGAGCTAGATATTTCTCTAAGCTGCATGCAAGGTTTGGGTATTTGCAAATTAAACTGTCGTCATATTTGAAAACATTCAATACATGTTTACATGTATTTAAAACTCCCGTTTGCTCTCAATATGTCGCTGGACGCATTTCAGATAAAGGTAGATGGGGTATTTGAGGGACTATCAGGTGTCGCAGCTATTGAAAACGACATTTGAGCTTTTGGAAAAACTGAGGAAGAACATCGATTTCAGAAGGTCTCAAGTCTGATCCCGCCTAAGTGTCAGCCATTTTGGACTGTAGACCGCTCTGAGTTAGAGACACTTTTAGGGATGATCAATTACCTATCCCATTTTGACCAAATCCTAGCTGAGGTCACCAGTTCTTTAGGATGGTTGTTATCTAAGTAAGTAGAGTTTTATTGGGGAAAGCATCAAGCCATAGCATTCGGCAAGGTCAAGGAAATTATAAAAAAGGAACCAGGTCAAGTTCTTGCCTAGTATGACCCTTCCAAACCATTGCTGGTACAGACTGACATCAGTAGATCAGGTATTGGTGCCACCCTTCTTCGAGAAGGTAGTACAAATTATCTAAGCATGCACACAGGTCCCTCACTTCTGCTGAGATGAATTATAAACAAATTTGGACTCAAGCGGTACCACCTCTGGTGTTATGATCTTTATGTCATCGTGGAAACTGGTCATTTGCCCTTGATACCAATTTTCAAGAAACCCTTACACTCAGTCCCCGATCTTAGGAGTGAATGATACCGGTATTACAAATGCAGCAATACATTCCGCCCAGGTAAAATAATGTCTATCCAAGGTACCCTGTCAAGCAAATCTGTTTGTGACAGTTACCCAGCTCTATCAGAATGCCCGCAGGTACAGGTAAACATCGTTATTTACAAAAAATAAAGTTTCACACAGACGAAAGTTATAGCAGAGGCATTTTACACGATCGTCCTGCGAACCGAAATCAGCACCAGTCTGAGATTATAGAGTGCTGGAATTACAGAGAGGAAACGACGGTCGTGGATTGTCTGATTATTAAAGGTAATAAATTAGCCAATCCCAGAGCTCTCAGACCAAGCATGCTTGGGAGTATGCATGTATGCATGTTGTGCACTTTGTAGTGGAGAAAACTTGAGAAGAGCTCGCGATGTTATGTTCTGGCGGACAATTTCCGCTGAAATAAATTAAACGGTACTGAACTGTCCTGTTTGTTTGGAGTACAGAGGTTCTAATCCCAGGGAACCATTATCTCTATATAAAATTCCCGACTTCACATGGCAAATAATTGTCCCTGGCCTGTTTATAAGGGAAACCAAACTTACATAGTAGTAAAAGATTTGTACAAGTATTTACTTTGAGGCCAAGGAGCTACCGAATTCTAGATCAAGTACTGTTATCAGTCGCATGAGAGCAATTTTCCCACACTGGGGGATACCTCAGATTGTTATTTCAGATAACGATCCATGCTTTTTCTCTGAAGAATTTTGGGAATTTTGCGAGGAATGGGCGTTCAGACATGACACCTCTAGTCCCTTCCATAACTCTGGAAATGGCTTCTCCGAGGCGTATGTGAAAATCTGAAAGCGCATTTTACAAAGGCAAAAACAACAAAAAGAGCCGATATTGCTTTAAATCGCGCACGTGATACACCATAACAAAACATTACCGTCCTATTATGACCTAGATTATGAACCGATATGACCCACAATCAACAACGGTCTAGAATTCATTTTTTTGTTATTTGACCTAGTGACCTACTTTTTGACCTGACGTACAATACTGAAACCAGACCTAGATATCAATGAAGTAAACATTTTGTCAAGATTAATTATGATCGAGATTTGTGGCCTTTAGAGTATTAACAAGATATTTCTATGATTTGACCTAGTGACCTACTGTTTTATTGCTGGTGACCCATATTCGAACTTGACCTAGATTTCTGCCAGAACAATATTCAAACTATTTCATTTACAGAAAAGTGCAAAAGGTGGTCTCTATAGTGTTAACAATGTTTTTTTCTATGATTTGACCTAGTGACCTAGTTTTTGAACCGACATGAATCACATTTGAACTTCACCTAGATTTCAATTAGACAAACATTTTGACCAAGTTTCACTAAGATGAAATGAGGTTTGTAGCCTCCATTGTGTTAAAGATCTTTATTTGGTGGACATAGTCGAAGGGTTAATCGCCCGATAACGACGTCTGGGGTCGTGTGTTCGATCCCCCGCGAGACCAAGTCCTTCGGATGAGACTGTATAAACCGAGGTCTGATGTAACAGTACTTAACACTGGGCATCTAAAAGAACCAGAGAACTCTTTCGATAATAAGAGTAGGGCATCGCGCCCGGGTTCTCTGTATTCGCTCTCCTCTCTGGGGCGTCCGATTAGCCCATAGATGACAGAAACGGACGTTAACAAAGAAAACAAACCACTATTTTGATTTGACCTAATGACACAGTTTTTGACAGGTTATGATCCACATTTGAACTTGACCTAGATTATAATTATTGCGCGTGATACCATGAACTCTCGTAAATGCATTAATTGAACTTGTAGCAATCAAATAAAATTGGAATCTGGAAAGAGTTATTATTTGTTGCTGAAAAATCGCGACTAACGTAGGTTACTAATCAGAATTCTAACACGACTCGAAACCTACGGCATATAGACAAAGAATACCGAGAAAACGTATACATGTATTACGCCGCGATAATGAACTGCACGCGCGGCGCTGTTCAATTTGCCCCATACGCGTAATACATAAATAGCATTTTTAAAATAAAAGTCGCGTTAGAATTAAAATTTGTTATTTCTTAATTGTAACACGACTCGAAACCTACGGCATATAGACAAATCATACCGAGAAACATATCTTACGCAGCGATAATGGACTGCACGCGCGGCGTTTCCGTCCGCTATTCCATTTGCCCCATACGCGTAATACATAAATAGTAATTTTGTTTTAAATAAAAGTCGCGTTAGAATTAAAATAACAAATTCGTAGGTGTCCATTACCGTGCATTAGATCACAGATAGTCGTTGAGATATGGGTTATTAGATCACTCGACCTAAAGGCCTCGTGATCTAATGACTCCACATCTCAACTCCTAACTGTGATTGAGATGTGGGTTATTAGATCACTCGGCCTAAAGGCCTCCTGATCTAATGACTCCACATCTCAACTCCTAACTGTGATCTAATGCACGGTAATGAACACCTACGAATTTGTTATTTCTTAGATATCGATGGGTGTAGTAACATATACTACTTAAGGTTTGCTAAGCACCAAAGGTATAACCTTCATATGAACCAATGTAGACCCTATCACTTTCTTACTTTATAACTTTCCATACACTTTTCTAATTGCAACACTGTTTGCAGGAGTTGTAATGTAGTTGTATGTTTGTGAAAGGGAAAATGTATTACCTTATGCTCTGAATTCCTGGAACAATTATGAATGCTTGCCATTTAATTTGTTCATTAAAATAGCACCTATTTTATTACATTGTATATGGTTCATAGATTTGGGGTATTAATATTTATCAACGTATTGAGAGCGCGCAATATTTATCCTGCAAACGAGTCCTTCGTGTTAAGCAACTTACATGTAATTATGCAATAATTGGCGACCTAGCTCGGTATCTAATGTGTGTATATAGCTCGAAAAGATGTTTTACGTACTGGATAAGATAGCTTTCTTTGATGAATGATCATTTTATTAAATTATGTTATACTAATCGTTTTAGAGTGACGTTTGTCGGCGCCATATGACCATTTCATGTGTCGCGGTGCCGTAAAACCCAACTCAATCAATGTTATACTATCTTGGTTTATCATGATAGGTTAAGTTACAGAATTTGCCTTACGATGGGTCCGTCTAAAGACTCAAACCTCTCCAAACCACCCAAACCTTTATATTACGATCACTTAATATATGATCACATAAAGCTTAAAATGGCGAATTATGTTCATTTCTAGGGCAGCAACTCGTACAAAACTTAAGATATCTACAGTTACAACTAAATATTAACCCATTTTCCAATAGCCTGTTTCTTGTACTGAAGACAGATATCCACTTTAAGCAGATTGAAAGTAAAGCAGAATGCGCCCTAAGGCGCATTCTGCTTTACTTTCAGCCTACTTTCAGCTATCATCTGCTAGAATATGGAAAACTTGTATTTGAGACAGGTTTGGGGAGGTTTTGGGTCTTTTGACGGACCGGTTTACGAGTATTAGAGAACATTTGTATCGAAATGTGTTTTGGTATGTGTGCATGGAAGGCCCAATGCGTCATTAATGGTAGGTGTGAAGTAAATAACAATAAATATCTTTAAAAAAGATATTCAGCGGAATGGGTGGTGGAATTCATGCTGTAGATGGGTGTGCAAAATTGTATGAACTTGGGGTTTTTCAAAGAATTGTAATATCTTGGATTGAAAAGCAAAAAATACACATTCAAGGATAACTATAACTCTGACTAAAAAAATATAAATGTACAGAAATGCAAAACAATAATTCAACCCATATCCTAGCTACTGGTACAGTAGTAGGAGATCCTCAGATTAAACTACTGCTCTATATATCAAACTTCATTCATGGGGAGTTTCTTGAAACAAACTATAACTAAATAAACTGTGCATGCCCTTACAGAACAACAGTTCTATAACACCCCACTCTTGTAAATAAATGATGAAACAACACAATTGTGTTTAACTCACTTGAGGCCATTTATTATATTGCTATCAATGTATGGTAAATTTGAACAAATAGTTAACAATTAAAATAAATTGGTAGTAAACCATTTTTTAACAAAACACCTAGCTGCCACTGTCTATCTATAAATAGACATCTGCTATTATACAATGTATCTTAAAATAGAAGCATGATGTCATCAGCTCAGTATTACACACTGCCTCAGCCAGGCTACAGTTACAGGGCTCCAGATAAGAGGGGAGTAAACAGAACAAATCTAACATTTTTTCACTCAATTCAACACCAAACCCTATGGTGTTACCACTCATTTTTATCGTGTCGAAGAGACAATTCAAATGAGTAGGATACCATAGGGTTTAATGAACAAATAAAGTTTTTAAATTTTTAAATAATTCTCTTATCTGGAGCCCTGGCTACTATCCAATCAGACAATTCAGTTTCAACAGGTGCTCTTAATTCTAAATTTCTGATCAAATATGATTGGTTGAAATGTTTGTCTAAATAAAAATGTAGGTCTAAATAGATAATAGTCAGCTAAGCTGAAAAAAATAGCACTTTATAGTCATTTTAAGAATGCATGTATATTCACTTTAAGAATACATTTTGCATGGAAAATTGTTGTAATTGTAAAATCATTGCTGAGTTCAGGTCTCTGTCTGCATCTTTCAGAGGTTCATCTCAGTCTCTATCAATTGAAACTGCGCGATATTATTCTGTTGATCGTGAAAACAGACTATGCTCTTATAGTGATTGCTGTATAGAGGACGGGTAAAAATTATACTCGTCCTCTATATAACAAAATTGTTAATTTTGTTACGATATGTCCGCTATACAGTCATCTAAGGACACTTCACATACACGTTCATATACAGTAAAGCCATATATGGGGTGATTCTTCTCTTTAATTTCTACCGATAAGAAAGATGTACAAAGCCTTATATTGTATATACATTATGCACTGAAAAAAATAATTGTTTCTACATAAGACCAGAGGCCAAACAGTACACAAACATGCAAATAACGCAATACATAGTCAAAGGCAAATGCTATGTTTTCTATGTATACGAGGGGAAAATGAGACATAGTTTTGGATACATGCACTTATTTGTACATAAATTTATAAGAAGTTTGTGCAGAAAGCTTGTTCATAAGCTTTCTGTGTTACTTTTGACCTGCATGGTCTGCTCAGATGACTGCTCAATCCAGGATAAAAGTTATACAAAGGGACGTTCTGTGTTGCTTTTGACCTGCATTGTGCAGCTGAAACTAGATTGACCTAACCATGCTCTCACTACTACACATGTTTGCATACGTAATTGTTTATATTTTTTGTGTATGGGCCGGTGGCCTAAATTCTATAAACTGATGATGATGCAGCTAGAGGTCCAATCTAATATGACATACACATGTAAATGTCACATGTATAGAAGATAAAACACCACTTTGTCACAGAAAACTGCAAAATTAACAAAATGTGTATTTGATTTAACGAACATGCGTTACAATTCCATACTGTGTACAATTGGTCATTGAAAGATAAACAGTTTTTTCTATTTTTCAAATGAATAACATCCCTCAACATTAAAATGTAAAATTCATTAAATTTGAAATTTTGTGAAAACTCAGAATTCCCCCCAATAGTCGCCTATGGAACTTAAATAAGTGTAAAAGTTATCAGAATCTGTAAAATGAACACTTGGTATTAATTTCTCCAAGTTTGGATAGAAGTGAACAAAAATATTGGAAGTTATACGGTGAGAAACTGATAGGGTCAACAAAAAAAGTGACAGCTTAAAGCAAAGTGTCAGTAATTATCACCAACTCCATTTAGTGACCGTTACAGTGGAGAAAACGTTATTCTTCCCCAATAAACGCGTTTACGCTAAAACTATTATTTGCAGTGCAAACAGTTTGGAACCAGATCAGACGCCGGGTAACCCGGCGTCTGATCAGGCTCCTAAATGTTTGCCACCAAAATAAAGATGAATTATCAGAATTGTCAAAAAATTGTACTTTTCTACGTTTTAGTGCTTTGCGTTTGCGTACATTTGCGTGTAAAACGGGAAAGAATAACATATTCTCCACTGTATAGATAGTTTTTTACTGTATTTGGTGGTTAGTAAACTTTTCGAAAAAAATCTAAGCCAAATATATATTATTTACTGCTTTTGAAAAGTTGTGACGGAAGAAAAGTGAACAAGTTCTTGTACCGGAATCGAACTTGGGCCGCCTAGAAGTGAAATAGGTATCCCTGAACCACGCATAATGTACAATTCTACCACCAACTTATCTACATAATAGCCAAAAATAGGGCTATCTTTAGAAATTTAATGATTGGTTGCCCGAATTGCTACTTAACTAACTCGCTAACCACATATTTTTGCATTTGTAATGTAGTTTTGTATAAAACTGATTGCATTTGTTTTAATAAGATGACGCGAACCACCTACATTTAGAAAAAAACATATTACAACTCATATAACCCCACCCACCAACTAGCATGCAGTAGCTATTTCATTTGGGCATCCATTTTTGGGGTTTGCCTGACCCGATATACGGTAGTGTAGCGGCAGGAAATCCATACTACAGTGTTCCCTCCCTACAACGGCCCTCCCAACAATGATTCCCTGCTTAAAATTATCGTCTGCTGTTTTTCTCAACGTTAGATCTATATAATAGACATTTTGACAGAAAAAACTTATTGACGAGTGACAAACAGCTTGAATCCAGATCAGACGCCGCGTCACGCTGTTTCAAGCTGTTTTCACATGTAGTCAATTTCCCTCTCTATAACGACTCCATCCGAACAACGCACATAATTTGTGTCTTCCATTGGATGTCGTTGTAGAGAGGGAGCGCTGTACATATATTTCTGCATACCATATCGTAGCGTGTTGAACTGTTCAGGTAATGAATTGGAGTCCAGCGTCCTTTTAGCAAGCAAACAATCCTTATAGTACGACATCTAACGTTCTTCAATACTCCCCAATAGTAATTCATTGCACTCCAATTTTTATGTACTTTTCAAGAGTACATACGAATTACTTTTAACTCGGAATGGCACACGCAAATATTTACATTCACCCCATTCAATTCCATTAAAAAATTATCTAGGGGTGGGACTTGTGGATCTGTTTCGCAGAAGAGGCGGGGCTTATGGATCATAACTCCGCGAATCATAGCTTCATGTATGTTGTTATGGCTGTTCCTTTCAGAGTACACATTATTCGTATTAACAACCTCTAATATGGATTAAAAATACATCCATACTAATAAAATGTTCATTTATTATTAGAAAATACAACAAATATAAGGTAAATATAAGAAATGAACTGAATTTTTTGGCGTTTAAGCAAAATAAAGGACAATAAATGATCGGCAAGTTTACCATGATTCGCTAGCACGATTCATGGAATTTGCTGATCAATTTCTGTCCTTTATTTCGCTTTAACGCCGAAATAAATTCAGTTCATTTCTTAACTTAACACTATAGTGTTACATCCTACACACAGACCTTACTGTAATAATAATAATAATAATGTGTACTATAAATAGCATAGCATACATGTAGCGACGCGGCGAATGACATATGACATTCCTAGCTTCTGCGCTAGGGAGTAGACTCTTTGGCTCAGAGGTTATGGTATCGGAATGTCACGCCAGCGCTCCGGGTTCAATCTCCGCCCGGGGATTCTCAATATCCAATGTGGATTTTTCTGCTATGCTTCGTTACGGGAGTGTCTCGTAAGAATAGTGTGACTGCTTATTGACAATTCTAGTGAGTTTTCATGCAATAGAGTTTATTAAGATATATTGTAGTTTGTATTCTTATACTTGCCTTTTCTCCCATTTTCGCCTATATGGGATATATATATATATATATACACACAAACAGCAATTATTTCGTTATTTGTATCATTTTTTAATGATTAAAATAGGAGAAAAAAATCCACCCTTCGTTTTGTTGATGTAGGATAGAAATTTCTCCCTCTTGGGTCAAAAATTCGGGAGAGAAAATTCCTATCCTACATCAACACTAATGGTGGATTCTTATAATCTGCACCTCTGCAAAACTATACATGGATATACAGTAAATCCTCTCTATTACGACCTCTAAATGAAGACTAATTGATTATATATAAACACAGGTGACAGCTTAAAGCACTAGTCGTGCCAGTAAAACAGAAAACTTCTAAAGGAGCTTTCTGTTTTACTGGCATCTTGCTTTAAACAGTAACTTGTCTTTAACACCTGATACTATTAAAAAAAGTGACCATAATAGAGAGTTTTTACTGTAATTATTTCAAATTTAACAGTCTCTTTACTGTTAAGACTCTATGTTCTAACCGTTCTGCTATATTTTCCAGCAATGTGTCATTGAACATTTCAAACTGTGTATGGCATTTATTATTCTTTTGTTTCACCCAATACATCTTGCAGTGTCGGAAATGTTTCAGCACGACTATAGAGGGATCAGCATTGTTCCTGAAATATAAACCAATGTGGCTTCTTTAATAAAAAAAAAAAGTTTTAATAAACGAAACAAAATTTATGCGTGGTTATAGAACATATAACAGAGACGAAAGGTATATTTGAGGTATACTATTTTGTATCACCATATCAAATCTGAAAGGACTTGATCTGAGAATAAAAAAGTTGTTGCCTTTTCTATACAATGACTATATTTGTCAATAAAAGGGCATAACTCTATTTTCTTTGAGCTTTTGTGGTATGGTATATTTGTAGCAAGTTTCATTAACATTGGTCAATATATAAAGGGAATACATTTATTGCAAGACAAAGTTAACGAATTTTGAAAAAGAGGAATAACTCTGAAAATAAACAGTCACTTGGAAGAGACGTAATATATACTCAAAAAAATAATTAAAGGGTCAGGCCTTTTTCATTTCAACTGCGCGTTTTTCAAACCGCTGTATGGTTATAAGTAGTCATCGTAGAGCAAAATGGTTTTCAGATCCATGTTTCTCAACACCAGCAGTATTAATTTTGAAAGTTGTTTTTTTTAATCAAATTCAAGTTTGCAAAAAAAAACCACTATTTTAACCCCAAAATACAAAGTGTTATTACAGACATTTCAAATGATGTCCATATGATGCATCATGAAAATTTCAGATACTTTTTCCATAAGAAAATTTTCTAGAAAGGCGTTTCGATCAGTAAAACAGATTTTATTTCATCATTGGCTGTAAGTTTGTACCATACAGCGGTTTAAAAATACCGCTAAGTTGAAATAAAGAAAGTATGACCTTTTAATTATTTTGTTGAGTATATATCCAATCCATTCACTTCTTGTATCACGATATCAAATCTGAAAGGAATTAAACAGATAGATAAAGAAGTTTTGCCTTTATACAAAATGCCAATTTTTGACAGTAAAATGGGCATAACTCTTGAGTGTATATGTCAACCGTGCTGGTTATTAAATTTTACCGAGATATTTTGGCAATATACATGCTCACCTGTTTTCAAAATGATTGGTATATTTTTATGAGTAAGAGAGCAGACAAGCCCAAATTCACTAAAGTGTCCATTTTTTACGATAAAAGGGGCATAACTCCTAAATGTCGGGGGCAATATTGCTGGTTATCATACTTGACCGAAACATTTGAGTAATATACATGCTGACCAAGTTAAAAAGGATTTGAATAAATGTGTTTGAGCTAGAGAGGGGACAAGCCATATTTATATGAAGTGTCCATTTGTGACGATAACAGAGTTATAACTCTCGAGTGTCTTAAGCAATCTTGCTGGTTATGGAACTTGATAGACACATTATAACCGTTTACATGCTGACCAAGTTTTAAAAGGATTGGAATAAGTTTCTTTGAGTTAGTGATCGGACAATAATAAGTTCACGGACGGACGTTCGGAAAGCGCCATGAGAAGACCATAATTACTGATAAGCAAACACTGCAAACCAAGACTAGATCAAGTCTTTGACGCATTATCTGATCTTAGTATTCACTTTTTAGCGTTAATCAGAATGTCCAGTGTATTATTTATTAACAAATTCGTAGGTGTACATTATCGTGCAGTAAACCACAGTTAGGAGTTGAGATGTGGAGTCATTAGATCGCGAGATTTTGAGACCGAGTTATCTAATTACTTACATCTCAACGACTAACTGTTATCGAATGCACGATAATGCAAACCCTCGAATTCGTTATTTAATTTTCTAACACGACCTTTTTATTATTATAACATCTTTTCCCGGAGAATACGTGGAACCGGAAGCGTTGTCAGTGGCTACGCCATTTTGGCTGTTATATTTCCCTTACACGACGTTCACCCCTGATGATTAACAAGAAAATGCCGATAACGCTTCAACTTTCTCAATAAAGCGAACATCGCTTCCTATAACACCAAGTCTGGACATTTTTTTATGCAGGGGCCATTGTGTTTACAGTTTTTTGGCCTGGTGTTTACGCCATGGCCATTGGATCTAATACAGATATTGCCCCCTCGAGGCGAACAAAATAATCACTGCACAAATACCAAAATACTTACTTTCCAGAGAAAGTTTGTGGCCGTATTTTGGCTTCATTCATTAAAAGACTTAACATCCATGTGTAATCGTTACTTTTCGTGCAGCAAACGACGTTTTTTCTCCAAATGCATCAATCAAGCTGACTATTATTTCGACAGCAGAGTAAGGGCCATTAGAAATAGTAGGATTGAAGTGTGCAAACGTTTCGCACACTTCTATTATGCTTGAGCTGAAAACATAGTCCAGGTATAAGCGCAGTGATTTCCACGTCAACACCCGAATGGCTTTCCAATTCACGGAAGTCGGCGGGAATTAACGGCCTCAAGTCGTTACGGAACCCATACGGTCAGCAAAATTATTTTCTCGTTGTTACTATACGGTAAAAGAACGGTTAGAAAACTTACTTGTGTAAGTCGTTCAAAAAAAATAGATCTACTTTCTGGAGGCGAATACAATACAAGTGACAGCTAAAGCAAGGTGTAAGTAAAGCAGAAGGATTCGAAATGAGTTTTCTGTGTCACTTTCACTGTCCTTTAAATAGATATAGTCACCGTTCTTAGACACCAAATAGTAAAAAAATAATTAAATATAGTAATAGGGAGGTTTTACTGTATGCACACTCAACCCTGTCTTAAGCTACCACTAAAAATCGATATATGTATTTGTAGTATTCAATGCATGTTGCGGTTTAATGCAGGACAAAAAAATGCAGAAGGTTAATAAAGGAGCCTTCTGCAATTCTTTAGATCTGCATTTGTAGAGGCAATCTCTCTTTCAAGATTACACTGCATCTTCGGTAAGTGGTCGCTTAACACAGTCTCTTTGTATTCAGGAATGGAGATTTGCCGGGCCATACGTCTTCATTACTTTTCCAACACAAATATGCACATATTACACACGTGTGTATGGAAAAGTAATGGAGACCTATTGTTCCAAACTCTCCATTCCTAAAAATAATGGACACTTTTTGAATGGTGATTATAGAGCAGGCGTATTTTAAAAATAGAGGGTTGTTGACCTTCTACTGAAAAAGTAAATAGCCAGGCCCTTAGCGCTGTTAAGCGCTTTGATTTAAATAAGAAATTGCTTTGAACTGTGTTTGGAGACGACATGTAGTGAGGTCAAATTCACTACGTGTTTACGTCACACGTTTTATGGAATTTCACTCATAAATCACGTGTCTGAGACAAATGGAACAGCCGATCAAATACAGCGCGCGTGATGCATTATCGTTGCTCGGTTTTCTTTGTTTATATACCGTAGGTTCTGAGTCGTGTGAGAGTAGTATCTAACGTATTTGCGGTTACAGTCCTTGAGGATGACGTCGAAACTGAGCTTGCGGACGAAACCGTTTTCTCATGGCACAGCTCATTGACAGTCCCTTTCAGAGGGCTTCCTTCTTCTTCTATATTAATGGCTAACATTCAATTCTGAATATGATGGCCATGCGTGGGTGGAAGTGCAAAACCTAACACCTTAAGAAAAAAGGACTTAAGATCCTATAGTATAAACAGGTTTTGTTGTGCATAGAAACAGGGTGGTAGTGATTTTAAAAAGTAAAAGCATATGTAGCCTATGGTCCTGTCCATGTAGCCAGTGCTGACCTGAACCGGCTACGGAGTCAGCACCTACTACATGCTGTGGAAGAGAGTTCCACACTAGGACTGTGTGAGGTTGAATGTATTTTGTATCTTAGAAGGAACGTCTGCTAATGGCGAAACGGTGAAAAATATGGAAGCACTTTCCCTCAACTAGTCAAAAATGTACTGTCTGCGCTTATCTGAAACTGAAATGCATCAATTTTGGCAATACAACGAAAAATAACTGTTCGAGTTAGGAATATAACTCATACCCCGACGAATCACTTCACAACAGCATATATTAAGTGCTAGTGCTGAGGCCGTAAAAGATGCACATTCTTAAACACCACTAATTAACCTCTTCCCTGCCATGACGTCATCAATTTTAAACAATTGTCGTCTGCTTTGATTTCTCAAATTCAACGTTCAAGTTTTTTGAGTTAAGAAATATTGAAATGAGTGTCAAACAGTTTAAATCCTGATTAGACGCCGCGTTACGCGGCGTCTAATCAGGATTCAAACTGGTTGCAAATAACCGTTGTACCCGGGGTAAGGCAGTTAAGGGGTTAATAAAACGCAACCTACTGGTCGCAACAGAGAGGTATTATTCTAAGTAGCATATCTTCTATTCTCAAATACCTCAAATATACCTTTCGTCTCTGTTATATGTTCTATAACCACGCATAAATTTTGTTTCGTTTATTAAAACTTTTTTTTTTTATTAAAGAAGCCACATTGGTTTATATTTCAGGAACAATGCTGATCCCTCTATAGTCGTGCTGAAACATTTCCGACACTGCAAGATGTATTGGGTGAAACAAAAGAATAATAAATGCCATACACAGTTTGAAATGTTCAATGACACATTGCTGGAAAATATAGCAGAACGGTTAGAACATAGAGTCTTAACAGTAAAGAGACTGTTAAATTTGAAATAATTACAGTAAAAACTCTCTATTATGGTCACTTTTTTTAATAGTATCAGGTGTTAAAGACAAGTTACTGTTTAAAGCAAGATGCCAGTAAAACAGAAAGCTCCTTTAGAAGTTTTCTGTTTTACTGGCACGACTAGTGCTTTAAGCTGTCACCTGTGTTTATATATAATCAATTAGTCTTCATTTAGAGGTCGTAATAGAGAGGATTTACTGTATATCCATGTATAGTTTTGCAGAGGTGCAGATTATAAGAATCCACCATTAGTGTTGATGTAGGATAGGAATTTTCTCTCCCGAATTTTTGACCCAAGAGGGAGAAATTTCTATCCTACATCAACAAAACGAAGGGTGGATTTTTTTCTCCTATTTTAATCATTAAAAAATGATACAAATAACGAAATAATTGCTGTTTGTGTGTATATATATATATATCCCATATAGGCGAAAATGGGAGAAAGGGCAAGTATAAGAATACAAACTACAATATATCTTAATAAACTCTATTGCATGAAAACTCACTAGAATTGTCAATAAGCAGTCACACTATTCTTACGAGACACTCCCGTAACGAAGCATAGCAGAAAAATCCACATTGGATATTGAGAATCCCCGGGCGGAGATTGAGTCTACTCCCTGGCGCAGAAGCTAGGAATGTCATATGTCATTCGCCGCGTCGCTACATGTATGCTATGCTATTTATAGTACACATTATTATTATTATTATTATTATTATTATTATTACAGTAAGGTCTGTGTGTAGGATGTAACACTATAGTGTTAAGTTAAGAAATGAACTGGATTTATTTCGGCGTTAAAGCGAAATAAAGGACAGAAATTGATCAGCAAATTCAATGAATCGTGCTAGCGAATCATGGTAAACTTGCCGATCATTTATTGTCCTTTATTTTGCTTAAACGCCAAAAAAAATTCAGTTCATTTCTTATATTTACCTTATATTTGTTGTATTTTCTAATAATAAATGAACATTTTATTAGTATGGATGTATTTTTAATCCATATTAGAGGTTGTTAATACAAATAATGTGTACTCTGAAAGGAACAGCCATAACAACATACATGAAGCTATGATTCGCGGAGTTATGATCCATAAGCCCCGCCTCTTCTGCGAAACAGATCCACAAGTCCCACCACTAGATAATTTTTTAATGGAATTGAATGGGATGAATGTAAATATTTGCGTGTGCCATTCCGAGTTAAAAGTAATTCGTATGTACTCTTGAAAAGTACATAAAAATTGGAGTGCAATGAATTACTATTGGGGAGTATTGAAGAACGTTAGATGTCGTACTATAAGGATTGTTTGCTTGCTAAAAGGACGCTGGACTCCAATTCATTACCTGAACAGTTCAACACGCTACGATATGGTATGCAGAAATATATGTACAGCGCTCCCTCTCTACAACGACATCCAATGGAAGACACAAATTATGTGCGTTGTTCGGATGGAGTCGTTATAGAGAGGGAAATTGACTACATGTGAAAACGGCTTGAAACAGCGTGACGCGGCGTCTGATCTGGATTCAAGCTGTTTGTCACTCGTCAATAAGTTTTTTCTGTCAAAATGTCTATTATATAGATCTAACGTTGAGAAAAACAGCAGACGATAATTTTAAGCAGGGAATCATTGTTGGGAGGGCCGCTGTAGGGAGGGAACACTGTAGTATGGATTTCCTGCCGCTACACTACCGTATATCGGGTCAGGCAAAACCCAAAAATGGATGCCCAAATGAAATAGCTACTGCATGCTAGTTGGTGGGTGGGGTTATATGAGTTGTAATATGTTTTTTTCTAAATGTAGGTGGCCTAAAAAGCTCTGCAGTGTATATATCCAGATCCAGATGATGTATTTGGCAGTGGTTAATAAAGTCTCACCTGAATGTCTTTGTCCGGCGGGGGTCGAACTAACGACACTGACATCATTTTCGAGCGAGTTATCACTTGGCCATGTCCGCCGGTGAAGGCATATGAGCCGTGCCATGACAAAAACCTGCCATATTGCATTGCAACATTGTACAGACCAAGCACCGTTGTCATCCCAGGCTCTGTATCTGATTTTGGTCTTCATTGCCAAATACCGTATAAAATACAGCTACATAAAATGCTTTAGATGCACGTGGGTGTCAATCTATGTAGATCAAAACCAACCGCCGCATTTAGACGCGAATACTGGCTGTGATCTACACTGTTTGTAATGCAACAAGGCAGGTTTTCTCATGGCACAACACATGTATAATGTAATGACGTTTGTAACAAAGAGCCACTTATTCAAAGTAGGAGTAGAAGTGAGAGTGGAAAAAATCTAAAAGAAAACCCTATAATACCCAGTGACTTTTTTCTTGACAATGTTATTATACACCGACCCTATTTTGTTTACTGCTATATGCACGCTAATGCCACACATTTGCTTTCATTTATATATTTACATTTTTTTCTGCAAATACGCCATTTGGTTTCCAGTTTCTTCAACCCATTACCCCAAAACCAGTTTCTTGTTTTGAAGCTGGGTGACCAGTTGAAGCAGGTTGAACGTAAAGTAGAATGCGCTAAAGGCCTGCTTTAAGCCACCATCTGTTAGGATATGGAAACTATATATTATGGTCAGACATGGGGGCAATTACCTAACAAATTAATTAATTAAATTACTAAAAGTTGAATAAAATTCAGTTAAATTACCAATTGAATTACTTTTGCTCTCAAAAGTAATGATTAAATTAAATTACTTTACCCCATTAATTAATTAGATTAGCAATTACTTTTAACCCTAACACTACAGGATCCGAATATATTACTTCTTTGCAAACAGCTAACGTGTATCACCAGATCGGAGGATTCTTGCAGGAGCTGTCTTATCTTGTCTTATCAGAGTCTGCCCTGTTTGTCATTCCAAACCATAATGAATTGAAAAGTGATGTGCAAAGATATTGATTTATTTATATACAGATGATAAGTTGATAATTTGCAAATATATGGGAACATATCATCAGCAGAATATTGGTTGATTTACTCCCATCATCGCCAATCAAAACCACATAGAATTATACACATTTTGTGGAAATAGATCTGTGACAGACTACCAGCTACTTTTAGTTGATAAAGATCAAGACTGTTGATGCCCAGCTTATGGTTTCTTATGAAATTTGCAACAATTTAAGCTGTTAAAGACATTTCTTCAGCATTTGATGGAATCCCTCATTGTTTTCGATAGGCGTGACAGTAACTGTAAAAACATGCAGCATAAGCTATACAAATATCAGTTTGCCTAGTGAGACTCAAAAGTTTTGTCAATGGTTATTCTAACCAAACTATAAAAAAAAACAGTCGGGTCTCATATGAGACGTTTCAATGTTTCACAGCAGTACATGTATGAACAAAAAGCATGATTTTTGAAAGAAACTGCCTGGCTAGTTGGTATCACCGATATTTCTGGAAATGTCTTTAAGTTTGCAAAGCAGATGAGACATTAACAGTAGGCGACATTATTAACACTTAAATACATTTACGACCTACTATCGTTGATGATCCCTAGTCAGGCAGTTTCCTTGCAAAACTCATGATTTTTATGCATACCTCTATTACTATGAATCAACGAGGCGTCTCGTGTGAGGTCCGACTGTTAAATTTAATTGTTAGGTTAGTAAACCCATTGCAAGAACCTTTGATAAGTGTGAGTATGTCAGGGCCTCTCTAGACAACTTGAGACTGGTGACATTGGCTGTGCACACTTTACTCCTGCTTTACAGTTACTTTCATGCCTATCGACAACAATAGTTGGGGGGGGGGGGGTGGTCCATCAAAGGACTGATGAAATGTCTTTAATGGGTCTCTTGGACTGCTCAGTGCACCAAGTGTGACAAATTAATGTGTGTATTAAAATACATTTAACACCTTTATAAAACAGGTCAGGTGTAACCCTTTCCTCCCTGAATCCTAAAATGGACAATTCTGTTTTCAATTTAGTCTAGTCCATTTTTTACTTTTTAGGGTTGATTTTTACAATATATGTCAATACGATAAACAGTGTAGAGCCTGATCAGATCAGGGTCTACAGTTTGCATAGGACAAGTGAACTCATCACAAGTACGCTGTTTGCAAATGACGCAAATATGCGTGACTGGGGTTCAAAGAGTTTAAACATGACCTTTAACTCTTTGCCCCCTTATCGATTTTCGACTGCAAACTTTTTGTCTGTAATCTTTAAGAAAACATAAAATTTCCAAAAAAATAACTGATTTTTAAATAGTTTGGATCTTTGTGTAACTTGATCTGGATTAAAATTGATTTATCCAGTGAAATAAATGCAGTATTTGGCATAATAGTAATATGCCATCTTTTCTAAACTTATAGATGCATATGATACCATACTATATGGCAAATTAAACGACCAGAATGTGCGATTTGGTAATAAGAGTTTTATTTACAAATATTTGGTATTGATGGATGTATTATTATTATTATTATACCATATTGTTGCTACTAAGGATATACGTCTCTCCAAGCGTTTAAAGAAGCTACAATAACAAAGTGCATGTGTTGTTTTCTAGCATCTTTCTTTATAACAAACAATGTTGTATTCATCAGGGGCCCGTTTCATAAAACTTCGTACGACAAATTTTGTCGTAAGTCAGATTATAAAAGTCTCAATTATTATCTATTTCTCCATCTAATCCTGTCTCGTGACATCTCTTTGGAATCGTCTTGAAAAGACGATTCCAAAGAGATGTTACAAGACAGGATTAGATAGAGAAATCAGAAATTAAAAATATTCTAAAGTTTTGATTTACGACCATTTTTGTCGTACGAAGTTTTATGAAAAATTACCGATGAAGTAAATAGCTATTGACAACTGTTGGATTACTTACAGAGAAAAATCATAGGTCACAAAAAAGTGTTTTAACTGGACTGTAAACTTATCCAACGGTCAATTAATTTTTTATCCGACAATATTATATAACAGTAAATGTTTAATAATTTAGCAATTTAGCTTTTCCCAGAATGGCAGTACATTAACTCTTTCCTCCCTGAAACTTTAAAATGGACAATTCCACTTGCCATTTTAGTCTAGTCTATTTCTGACTTTTGATGTTTTTTGGTCATTGTTTGGCATTATGACAAACAGTGAAGACCCTGATCAGAGGGCTCTTTTCAGAGCCCTCTGATCTGGGTCTTCACTGTTTGCACAGGACAAGAATACTATTCACATGTACACTGTTTAAAAGGATGCCTATATTCGGGACTAGGGTTCAAGGAGTTAAGTGTTGACTCAGAATTATAACATCAGCTTAGTACATAAATAGTCACTATTAAGCATACTATTAGATGTAATCAATCTATAAAACCAGCCTAAGCATACTAAGAAATGTATCAATTGATATGCTTATGATCTCAAGATGTGTCCAGAATATCATTATTCAAAATCATGTACAGATTATACACGGCAAGTAATTGAAAAATAATTAAACTTAAATTAACAATTACCGATACTCACTTTTAAATTAAAAATGACCAAATTACAATTAAATTAATTATATATTTATAACAGAGAAAAACTCAAAAGATTTAACAATAGTTTATTTCATTTCTTACATGTTTCAGCCTGTGGCCTTCTTCAGAGATCATTAAATTAATTGAAATATTGCCGAATTACCATTTATTGCCAATTATTCACTGTTGATAATTAATTATTAACTTATTAAATTATCGATTTCATATACTCCATGTCTGGTTATGGTGCATATTCAAGTGCACATGTATAAAGTTTGACTTTTTTTCACTTGAGGAATAAATCAAAGGCGTTATAGGTCGTTTGCAGTTCAAAAAAACACGATAAATCTTAGATAATTTTAAAACTGGTGAACGTATTAAAATGAAAGTTTGCATACACTTATGATGTGCCTATACCAACTCTGACAAGGAAATTCAGAATTTTTGATAGTCTGACTAAAAACTTTTCTTCTTTGTTTTATATAAATTTTGTGTCGCTGAAAATGGTCAATTACGTGGGGTGTTATTGGCTATTACCTTGATCAAGTTTGTTTATATGGGAGAATATCCCCAGGTAAAATCCCGTGCTAGTTGCTTCTGTCTGAAAGGTGAATCCCGTGCTGATATAGGTTGTTTAGTTGTACAAATTTAATTGTGAGGCCCATTACATTTTTACTATGCTAAATCCATGAACTCTTTCCAGGAATAAAGAAAATTGCATTACTTTTCAAAACGAAGCTCTAACATTTCTACATAATACAGAGCTCCAGATAAGAGAAAGTAAATTGAACAAGTCTAACATTTTCTCACTCGTTTCCTCGCCAAATCCTATGGTGTGATTACTCATCGAGACGATTCTAATGATCAAGTAGTCACACCATAGGGCTTAATTCAGAAATAAAGATTTTAGTTCTGGAAATACTCCCCTTATCTGGAGCCCTGATAATATGTATCAGTGTTCGAGTTGTATTGCAGTATGCTTACGTTACGTTTTGTTTCCTTTAAACTAAAAATAAAAAAGGTTTACTATCTGCTCTGGAAACATTCTGTTGAAAATTTGATAATGGTAAGTTTGTGTAGATCGTCTAGTATGAACATGTCTCTTCTACTAATTATCACATTTAGTTGTTTTGCGTTTTGTTGATAAAACTTTTATATGAGTGGCACATGGTTCGGATCCTATTTAGATACGAAATGGCTCCGTTGTCCGATCAGGATCCAACATGTTCGCAAATGACAGTATGGTCGGTTAATACATTTAAAACGTACCCCAGTCAGGGCCTCGTTTGGTTAGTTGTAAACTACTATGGTATGTGATAGCTTAACGGTGAGGCGTTACGGAGTCGTGAAAGAAAGGCTGTTGAATAACTTGAAATCACCCTTCGGAAAAGTGTCCCTTAGAAGTGTAAACTTTATATAGAAGTTATGAATAAAACTTTTTTATTACGAAGAGAAAAAAATTGTTAATTTTTGTCAGAGTTGGTATAGGTATATCATAAATCTATGCAAAATTTCATTTGACTTCGTTGTCTTTTTGTGGAAATATTTGAAAATTGTCGTGTTTTTTTTAACTGCAAACGACCTATAACAGGTGTATTTATTGGATAATGGGTAAATTCAAAATCTACTTGTATACTGTATAAAAATAGCACATACCTCTAAGCGACCTTGTTATTGTTGTGTTTTATTAGCCTGTCAAAATTTAAATAATTATACGCTACCTGAACACGCTATATATAGCTTCGCTCGATTTCGATTGTTTCCGTTACGTTTTACGGGTAGTCCAGGTTTGAAACATAAAGTACATATTTAGAGTTAGATTTTGATACCTATATGTCTTCGTGGTCGAGACAGTACAGTGCTGTTTCACCATGGAGAAATTACTGTGTCTGCTCCGAGGTTTCACTAAGTCGTTTATAGGCCATGAGTTCGACACCCAGTGGAGGCATTTTATTATTATTATTATTATTAATAATAATAATATCATTATTATTATCATCATCATTTATCATTATGTGTATACGAGTCTGCGAAGAGGAGAAGCAAAATGCATTGAAAATCCCTTTGGATCTGATTTATTTATTATAGTCATTCACGAAGAGTGTACCTATACACATGTCCCATACAAATACCACGACCAGAGAGTTCCTGAAGGAGCCCTCTTATCAGGGATACGCGGTTTGCCATTTTTAGTTGTCATTCATTGAATAGAATTAATTGGAAACTCGGAGAGTCCATTAAAATTTTCAGTGATAAATGAGTTAAGTCATTTGCCGTGAGAGACCACATCGGGTAACATTTACATACATTTAAAACTTTTCAATAATTTATAAAGAGTAATAATTAGGTCATCTATGGCAAATTTTGCATTATATAATTATTCTGTCGAACAATTTAAGTAAACTAACCGTTTGAAAAAAATAAAAAAAAAATTATTGTAATAAAAAGAAGTAAAACCTAAGGGGGATCGAACCCATAACCTTTTATCCTTTTTACAAGTACCCTTACTCGCTACCAATTACGCTAACTCGATTATTCATTTAAATTCGACACAGAATGCACAATGTCCTTAAATTCCTATATCCGTAAATCAAAACGGAAAGAAACGACTTGGTACCGAAGTTAAATATATCCTTTTAGTGACGTATAAATATTCAAATTTTGACAGGTCAATAAAACCAAACAATACTCTTCTTAGTACCATCGTGTACAAATGTTTACTAAACGACCCTAACACAGTTTAACTGTAGCGTGTTCAGTTGCCACTGTTTGCTGTTTAGGAGCGACTTCACATGAAACTATATTCCGGCCTATAGTCGTCTATAGTGACTATAGATCCAACCAAACACCGGTTGGTTCGACCCACAGATGGACCATTCTATACACATTACCAGTTGACAGTGCGATACAGAGTGATGTAATTAGCTCGAGACGTTTTTGGCGGAAATAGCCGATCTGACGAGCGCCTTGGCGCGAGTCTGATCGGTTGTTTCCGCCAAAATCGTCTAGAGCTAAATGCAACACCATGTTGCGCACTGCCAACTGGTAATGTGTTTATTATATGCCTTGAATACAAACAAGAAACAACTAAATAGTTGTTTAAATCATTTTACACCCAAAATTTATTAGTTATTTGAAGCAGAACGAGAAGTTTTGTATGCCACAAGGAATGACGCGGCACTCGTACATGTACGTAATTGACGTCACGTTAAATCGAAACCGACGTCAGAGTAAAGTACAAAGTGGCTGATACAAGCATTTTACTCTGCAGATACACGCGGAAACGCTCGATATCATTCGAAGGCATATAATAAAAGTTTTTATTAGTTCAACAATCGGTGTTCTTTTGCCGACCTGAATGCGCATGCGCCGGCCTCACTTTGGTTCGAGCTATAGTTCCACATGAAGTAGCTCCAAGTTCCTAACTGTTTGTCTCTCATATTAAAAATGTGAGTAAGAATTGATAAAATGTTTTCATTTTCTATATTTCATTGCAATGCGTTAACGTTTAAATGGAAGAATAACATTTTCTCAACTATTCCAGAGCGGGTAGCCAACTCGCAATCGATGACCATCGACTTCCTTACTGAACTCATGACTGAATTAACCTATTCACTTGCGTAATCCCGTTTTCATTGATATTTTCAAATAGGGTTGATCCTGATTATGCGCCTCCTGGTTTAGCGCTCACATCGATGTTCCGCCAGTTAAACTGTCTAATAACTGAAAGTTAACTAAAAGTGAGTAGATTGATACGCTTGTGCCTGGATGTTGAACTGAGCTACATTTATTCCTATGTGCTTGGTGTGAGTATGTCAAAGATATACAATACTCCTCCCCACAGCGGACCTCCCAACTAGGATCCCCTCCTTGCAACAATGCTTGCCACTGCTCCCTAAACAAAACTGCTGCAATATCGTCTGCTTAAAAAATTGTCGTCTGCTGTTTTTTTCTTAAAGGTATGTATGGGACATTGTGACAAAAGAAATATTAAGACGAGTAATGCGGCGTCTGATCTGGACTCAAACTGTTTAAAATATCCTCTAAGAGTACTAATGTTCCCTCCCCATAATACACACATTATCTCCCATTGGGTGCTGTAGAGAGGGAACACTGTACACGAGTAAGTTAAAGACACTAAATGTTTGTCTATACAGAAGACCATTTCATATTAACCCATTATCCCATAAATATGCCTTTTTACGCCTCTAATTACTCCTCCTCTTAAGAAAATAGTTCCAATTTATATAACCATGAATATAATATATTACATCATAAGAAATATTTTCCAACAGTTTATAGTTTATAGCAGGCTGAAAGTAAAGCGGAATGTGCCTTAAGGCACATTCTGCTTTACTTTCAACCTGCTTTAAATGCTCATGTATCTTCAATACTAGAAACATGCTATGGGGTAATGGGTTAAATAGCAGATAGCGAGACCCCGATAATACACTGCAATTTGCGGCGTCTCTTCAGGGTCTACACTACTTGTTAATGTCTACATTCGGGAACTATAGGCATTATTGTTTTAACAAAAGCGATATATGAAGATCTCCAAATATTCATCCTAAATACATAATTACATTGCGACTCCCTGTTAGGTGCGAATCCCTAGCGTGTTCTGCAGCCTGTTCAGTCACCACTGTTTGTTGTTTAGGTTAGCAGATTGTGTCCCGTGCGCAGAGTCCAGAGTACAGTGGAGAAAACGTTTTCCTTTCCCGGCGTCTGATCAGGTTCCAAACTGTTTGCCACTCAGAATAAAAGTGATGGTCAGAATTTTAAAAAAGTTGTAATTTCTATATAATTCATTGCAATGCGTTTGCGTTTGAACGGGAGAATAACATTTTGTCCACTGTATTCCAGAGTGGGTAGCCATCTCGCAATCGATGATCATCGACGGCCCACGATTTCTTTACTGAACTCATGGCTGTATTGGGGGCTACTAACAATTCTTAAACAGACCTTTCTGTGTTGTCTCTTGCTTACTGTCAGTATAGGTAAAACACATGCAATAAACAACAGTTTTGCTAAATTTTCGAGTATTGGATCCGTACACCAACTACATGTACTCTTTTATTCATTATTTCTCATGTTTAAAAATAAAACAATCTTGTTGTACCGGTATATAAAAGCCAGTCAGCCTTGACTACAAATAAAACTACAGATAAGATCAACATGGAGACGATTGCGGATATATCATGACACAGCAATTAGAGAAACGCTGAATTATTTGTTTCGGAGCTCATTTCGAATATTTAATGTTTTTACAGTAAACTTGTTCTACTCTTTTTCTGTAGAAGTTTACAAAAGCTGCTGCTTAGCCATTTCATCGCCATATAATCGTCTGTTTTAACCATTTCACCCTCCAAATTTATTGTCTGCTTGAACCAATTCACACCCAAATTTAATCGTTTGCTTTAACCATTTCATGGAACGCCTTTACTTTGCCGGTCCCCAAAAAGTCCGGGAAATAATGACATTTTACTGTTCATATAGAACCCCCTGAGAAATAGGCTATCTTGGAAAATAAGGGAATTTTGACCTCAATTTCGGACTCTGCGTACCCTTTTCAACAGAATAATCAGGGGCTAGCGCCCCCGAACTCCCCACGATGGCTTCGAAATGAAAGACAAAATGGTGAAGTGTTGACTCTTGCATGGCAGTTGATAAGGAAGAGCGTGGGGACCGGCAAAGTAAATTCTATCCCATTTCATCACTACGTAATCGTCTACTTAAAGCCGCATTGTGTTTTGGAGAAACCTGCCTAAAACGGTTGTTTGGGATCCCATTTGAACTACATAGTACGTGATTCTTCCACGAAAAACGGCTTTATTTTAGAAATTCGCGTTTTAATTTTTTTTTTGATTTATGGATGTTATATCCAGAAAAGAGTTTAACCATGTGAATGGAAAGAAGGACAACTCTGTAAATACAGGGCTCCAGATAACGGAAGTATTTCGAAAAACTAAAATCTTTATTTCTGCTTTTAAACCCAATGGTGTCATACTCATTAAAAGTGTCTCGAAGAGACGGTTTAATCAGTAGTAACACCATAGCATTCGGTGCTGAAATGAGTGAGAAAATGTTAGATAAGTTCAGATTACTCCCGGTTACATGTGTATAGCTGGAGCACTGAGAATGACCCTGTTAACCCTTATTCTGCTGCACAGACGTCTGCTTTGACATTGTCGTCTGCAAAATTTGTTCAGTTTAGATTTATGCATTGTTTTAATTAAACAAACTTTAAGACGAGTGTCAAACAGTTTGGATCCAGATGAGACGCCGCGTTACACGGCGTCTTTCTAGATTCAAACAGTTTGTAAACTCCCGTAAACAAAGTTACGACCAATGGGCACAGGGTTAAACACTACTTGATCCAGTGACAACGTGTACATATTATCACCATGGGTAAGCGATTAAAC
This sequence comes from Gari tellinella, assembly GCA_922989275.2. Lineage (NCBI taxonomy): Eukaryota > Metazoa > Mollusca > Bivalvia > Cardiida > Psammobiidae > Gari > Gari tellinella. The sequence goes on from OV277862.1 coordinate 16,131,824, forward strand.
ATTACGGAGGATTTATACCTTGAGCTCGTTGAAAATGACTGTTTCAGCCTTGTCCGCTCTCTAACTCAAACACTTCTTTTTTGATCTTCACAAATCTTGCTACAAATGTTTATTAGTATAGAATCTAGGTCAGGTTCAATAACTAGCAAAATCGCATAAGGCATGTCTGAGTTATTGTCCTTGAATTATTAAAAAATGCCTGTTTCAGCAATTTCTGCTCTCTAACACAAACACTTTTTATTGGATCTTCACCAAACTTGCTGACAACGTGTATTGATATTAAATCTAGGTCAAGGAAAAAAAGTATTTGTGTTAGAGAGCAAAAAGGGGTGAAACAGTCCTTTTTAATACATAAAGGGCAATAACTAAGATAATCCTTATGGGACTTTAATAATAATCACACTGGACCTAGATTTTATATAAATAAAGCATTTCAGCAAGTTTGGTGAAGATCCGATGAAAACTCTTTGTGTTAGAGAGCAAAAAAAGCTGAAACAGCCATTTTTTTTAATGATTAAAGGGCTATTACTCAAACATGCCTCATGTGATTTTAGTAGGATTCAAACCTAACCTTGATTTTATATTAATGAAAACTTTCAGCAAGTTTGGTGAAGTTTAAAAAAAAGTATTTGTGTTGGAGAGCAAACTTTGCTGAAAACAGTCATTTCTAATACATAAAGGGCAAAAACTCAGATATGCTACATGCGATTTCAGTAATAATCAAACTAGACCTAAATTTTATATGAATAAATATTTTCAGCATGTTTGGTGAATATCCGATAAAAGCTGTTTGTTTTAGAGTGCAAAAATGACTGAAACTGTCATTTTTATTAATAAACAGGCAATAACTCAAAAATACCTTAGGCGACTTTAGTAGTAATCAAACTAAACTTTGATTTTATATCAATAAACATTTTCAGCAAGTTTGTGGAAGATCGGATAAAAAATATTCGAGTTAGAGAGCGGAAAAAAAAGTGTGATAGTCTAACTGACTGATGGATGGACGGGCGAAGGTAGATAACGGTTGCACACGGTGAAGTTGAATCCGGCTGTATCACGTGATACTAAGCCGTGTGGTAATGTTTATATCAGACGTTCTATTTTCGGTTTGATATGATTTTATATCGCCCGTTTTGGTGATTTAGGTCCGTCTTCATCATTTCATAGATCAGTTTGGCCCATAAGAATGTTCAAACATTATTATTAGCCGTTATTGTATTTCAGACATTAAGAAAAGGTCTGAAAGCACAATGGGGCTTTATCCACACATTTATGGTCTGCTTTTACCATTTCACCCTCAAATTTTATCATTTATGCTTGAACAATTTCACCCCCAAATTTTATCATTTATGCTTGAACAATTTCACCCCCAAATTTTATAGTTTACATGTACTTTAACTCATTGAGCCCTAGTGACGCATGTATGCGTCTTTTACCAAAAAGTGTACCTGTAAAGAGTACACTTGTCCTATGCAAACAGTGAAGTCCCTGATCAGAGGGCTCCTACAGGAGCCCTCTGATAAGGGTCTTCACTGTTTGTAATTTTGTAAAATATAAGAATCAACCCTAAATAGTGGAAAATGGACCAGCCTTTCTTGCAAACTGGAATTGTCCATTGGAAGTTTCAGGGATTAATGAGTTTCACCGACATGTAATCTTCCGCTTGAAATATCTCATTCTCAATTTTATCTTCGGCTTTAACAATTTCACCCAAAATTTATCATATACCAATTTGTTGATCTTCTAATAATACATAAATTCAAGAAAGTTACCCCATTATCTAAAACCGAAAGCAACATTGAACGTGTGACGGATAACTTGTCCCTGCTATTTGTTGCTCCGCTACCCGTTGTCTCTGGTAAGTCAGGTTTCACAATCAGTCTCATACACGGATTTAACCATATTTGCATGGGGATGGGATGGGATGAAATAAGATGGGTGGGGCTTAACCTTTACTGTCAGTATTGGCCATTGAAACAAATCCGGTTGTAAACATTTCTGCCAAACTTTTCGATTTAATTTTGATTTGTTTTGATTTTATGTCGCTTTCAATAGTATTTTAGTAATTTCGCGACATCCAGCTAATTACAAGTGTAGGAAAACCCAGGAGCTATTTATGTACTGTTTCAGGCACAAATCGGCAACTTGGTAGAAACACCGACCTTCCGTAAGTCAGCTTGAAGACTTCCCCACATAGAAAATCGAAATGCCCAGACTTGGAATCGAACCAAAAGCGATGAAGAGCTTATTGATTTAAGTCACATTGACTATACCACTAGGCCACAGATGTCCTTCCTAATTTTTCGAGTATTGGATGGGGATCAGTTAAAAGCACCGTCTACTTCTCAGGATCCGCACACGGAACTGTATTTCTGTTCCTTTGTTTACTATTTCTCACGTCTAAAAATAAAGTATTCTTGCCATATATAAAGGTCAGTAGGCATTGACTACAAACAAAACTTCAGATCAGCTCAACATGAAGAAGGTTGCGAATTTAATATTCCTGGCCATATGTTTAGCCGAAATCGCCACAGCAATTCAAAGTAAAGGTATTTAGAGATACACTGAATTTTTTCGAATGCTTATTCAGTTAATTTGTTATTTTATAGTAGAACTTGTCATAATCTTCTTTACGGCTTGTGCATTTTACAAAAGTTTTAAAAAGAAAATGAAAGAATTCAAAGAACCTTACGTCTTCATTAAAGTCCACGTTCTAGTCTGCTAAGATGTTTATCTCGTTAACCATTTCATTGCCAAAGTTTATCGTCTGCTTTAATCAGTTTCCGCCATTTCATCGTCTGTTGACCATTAAAGACTTTTCCTCAGTCCATTGAGGAACCACCAGCATATTGTTCTGGAGGTGTCAATGTAACTGTAAAGCACGGGCAATACAATCTCAGTTTACTTGGCGAAGACCAGACTATACTCATGCTCTAGTGATTTTCAATGGTTATTTCTAACCAAACTATAAATTATAAAGGTTCGGTCTCGCATAAGACGATTCAATGGTTCAATATGCACAAGACCCATGCTTTTTGCAAGGAAATTGACAGTAAATAATCTGGCAAGGCGTTATGACCAAAAGGTCGTCAGGAGATGTCTTTAAATAATGTTACCACCAATTTTATCGCCTGTTTAACAATTTCACCGCCATTTTTTCGTCTGCTTTAACAATTTCATCGCCATTTTATCGTCTTGCCTAACAATATAACCGCCATTTGATCGTCTGCTTTAACAATTTTAGTGCCATTTTATCGCCGGTTTATCAATTTCACCGCCATTTGATCCTTTGCTTTAACAATTATCCGCATTTTAGCTCACCTGGCGCGAAGTGCCAATGTGAGCTATTAGGATCTCTGGGTGTCCGTCATCCGCTCGTCCGTCGTCTGTCCGGTCACAATTGTTCGTTTTCACTCTAGCGGTTACACATTTCATTCGATCTTCGTGAAATATAATGAAAATGTTTCTCTTGAAAAATCTAGGCCAAGTTTGAATGTGGGCCATGTCCGGTCAAAAACTAAAACCTTGTTAACACTATAGAGGATACACATCTCATTTGATCTTCATGAAATTTGGTCAAAATATTTGCCTCAATGATATCTAGGTTATTTTTTAATGTGTGTTATGTCCGGTCAAAATGAAGGTCACTAGTTCAAATCATAGAAAAATATTGTTAACACTCTGGAGGCTACAAATCTCATTTGATCTTCATGAAACTTATTCAAAATGTTTGCCTTATTGATTTCTTAATAATCAAGTTCGAATATGAATTAAAGCGAATAGAAAACTAGGTCACTAGCAGTAGGTCAAATCATAGAAAAACTTATAAACACTCTAGAGGCTGCAAATCTCATTAAATGTTGATGGAATTGGGTCAAATGTTTGTCTTATTGATATCTAGGTTAGTTATGAATGTGGGTTATGTGGGGTAAAAAACTAGGCCATTAGGTTAAATCAAGGAAATACATTGTTATTTGTTAACACTCTAGAAGCTACATATCTCAATTAATATTGGTGAAACTTGCTCAAAATAGTTGCCTTATTGAAATCTAAACCCTGGTTGAATATGGGTCTTGTCGGGTCAAATTCTAGGTCACTATAGGTCAAATTTTAAATGGTGTCTGCTTTAACAATTTCACCGCCATTTTATCGCCTGTTTAACAATTTCTCCACCAGTTTATCGTTTGCTTTAACACTTTCACCGCCATTTTATCGTCTGCTATAACAATTCCATCATCATTTGATTGTCTGTTTTAACAATTTCATCCCTTTTTCATCGTCTGTTTAACACTTTCACCACCATTTTATCGTTTGCTTTAACACTTTCACCGCCATTTTATCGTCTGCTTTAACAATTTCACCACCATTTTATTGTCTGGTTTAACCATTTTACTGCCTGCTTGAATAATGTTACCAAAACTGTTAACTCAAAGAAATATCTAAAGCAGCTGAGCGAATGAAAATATTGATGCGAATGGCCAACAGTTTGAATCGTGTTCATACGCCTCGTTTCGCGGCGATTGATCAGCGTTTTAAATATTTATAGCAAGTAGACTTAGTGGTGGCCCATTTCGATGCATGTGTTAAATAAAAAGCCATCTCTCCGCTTTTGTTCTGATTCTAGATGACGACAAGTACAAGCTCATTATGAAACTTTCTAATTTATATCCCCCCCCCCCCCCCAGCTGAATGGCCTACCATATTACAGCTCACACATTTGTGAAATATTCATTTGTCTACACTTGTGAATAAATATTTTTCAATTATCGAAAAGAATACCTTGTACCCAAAAGGTAATTGTTCTGATACTATAAATAGTGCCAAGGCTGTAGATGTATGCGCCGATAGTAGTATGCTTTATTAAGGTTAGTGGCGCAATATCTTCGGTATTTCAAGGAGTGTTTAATCGTTTAACCTTTAGCACGGTATGGAAACTCGTAAACATAAAAGTGCTGTCTGCATAAGTTCTCAAAGTTAACTGATTTTGTTTGTCTTTCAGAATAGATCACAAGGGTATCAAACAGTTTATTTTCAGATGAGACGCCTAGTTATTCAACCGTAGGGTTTAATTTTTGTTGTAATCTGTGTTCTATGTGTGTAAAAAAGTGTACAATGTTATATATGTATACCTCTGAACCTTTCAAATGGATTTTAGGTAATTCATAGGTCAGTCATTTATCAAGACTAAAATAAATCTGACTTTAGGTTCCGTACCCTTCACATTGACAGCTGTACTTTAATTATAGAAAAGCTTGTCTACAGCTATTTAATTTTAAACATCAGCTAGGTATAGCCCCCCCCCCCCACTAAAAAAAATGTGTGCTGTACATGTTAAGATGATGGAGTATCGTGTACCATTTTCTGTCCACCATAACATTGACTTTGTCCATTTACCTGTTTTGGACCAACTTTTATGACTGAAATACTATTTTAAAGAATATTTGATAATCGGAACCAAAGGTGAACTGGGGCATTTACTCATTTGAAAATGTTTACTACATGGGCTCTGCAACCGCTCTTGTTGTATTTTAGGTTCCTCACACGCTCGAGAGAAATACAATTCTAAATACAACACTGACGATTTGAGTAATGACAAAGGAGAACATGAGAAAAATGACTATCCAACGGGTAACTATAAACCAGGGACCCGTTTCATAAAACTTCGTACGAAAAATGTTGTCGTAAGTCAGATTATAAAAGTCTTAATTATTATTTATTTCTCCATCTAATCCTGTCTTATGACATCTTTTTTGGAATCGTCTTGAAAAGACGATTCCAAAGAGATGTCACAAGACAGGATTAGATGGAGAAATCAGAGATAAAATGTATTTTTCATATTAGACTTACGATCGTTTTTGTCGTAGGAAGTTTTATGAAACGGGCCCCTGATACAGGTAGAGTCAAATTTGGGTCGATCTAACCTGCTTCTATAGAGTTGAAATGCATACATTCGAACTCACTTGAAGCCCAATTATGTAATCAGACCATTTTAGCTCACCTGAGCACAAAGTGCTCAATGTGAGCTATTGTGATCGGTCGCCGTCCGTCGTACGTCGGTGTCGGTGTCCGTGTCCGTGTCGTCTGTTCACAATTGTTTCAAATAACTTCTTCTCTGAAACCAATGGCTCAATTTTAACCAAACTTGGTCAGATACATAGTGTAGTTGTGAGCTTCAAAAATTGTTGAAAAAAGTAGGTGGGGCTATCGGTCTTGTTGCCATGGCAACCATGCACAATATCTAAAAAAAAATCTTCTTCTCAAAAACTACTGGTCCGATTTCAATTTGGTTTCACCAAAATGTTTCTCAATTGATATACTTTCAAAATTGTTCAAAGAATTTTGTTCCGTCAAAAAACATGGCCGCCACAGGGCGTGGTCATTTTCCGTATTTACGTAATATTGACAACCAAAGTCAAATCTTTAAAAAATCTTCTTGTCAATAACCATAAGACCTAGGACAACCATATATCATATGTAGCATCATGCTGTGAACCTTTATTAAGATTGTTCAAATAATGACCCCCGGGTCAAAAATGACCCGCCCCGGGGCTTATAAGTTTTTCATAGGAAAACCTTTAAAACCCTTATACTCTGAAACTGTATGGCTTATACCTTTTATATTTGGCATGTAGCTTTGCCTTCTGGTCCGCTACTTAGATTGTTCAAATCATGACCTCCGGGTCAAAATTGGCCCCGCCTCGGGGCTTATCAGTTTTACATTGAGTTATATAGGGAAACCTTTAAAACTCTTCTTCTCTGAAACTGTATAGCCTAGACCTTTTATATTTGGCATCTAGCTTTGCCTTATGGTCCTCTACCAAGATTGTTCAAATCATGACCCACGGTTCAAAAATGGCCCCGCCCCTGGGCTTATCAGTTTTACATAGAATTATATAATTCAATTCAATTCAAATTTTTATTGGCATCAAACATAAATAATGTTCATAGCCATATAACATAATGTACATGACTAACAATAAATAACTATATAGTATTAGACCAGGAAATACAGTTACATAAGCAGGAGAAAAGTATGAAAAAATGTGAGATGACAATGATTTAACCTTCTTAATTATACAGTAGAATATATATCAAATACTGACCTTATATTATGAATAAACAAAGTCTTTAAAATATCACGAAATACAATATTTTTCTACTACGTTGTTCTATATTTAAGGTTGGTGCTAGATTTTTAACTTACAATTATATTTTCATCATATTTCTTTTTATTTTGAGTGTGTAAATCGGTTTGGATCCTGATAAGACGGCACAGTTGTTTTCGTCTTATCAGAATCCAATAAATACGAAAGACTCAAGCAGGAAACGTAACACAAACAATACACCCACCTCTCAAGCAGAACACACACACACAGTCATACCACAACAAACACACACACACACGCAATATCATTCCTTCATCTACACACTAAATAGAAAACAACACGCAAGACAAACATAAAGCAAAGTGAATATAGGAGCCCGCCTTGGTACGGTCAGTAGCAATCAATAACCAACTATAAATTAATTAATTATTAACAACCACTGGGGGTTAAACCTGGGTTTAGGGACGCCCAACCTCACACTTATCTCCTATATTCACCTATAAAGACAAACAGTGTACATAAAATATAAAACCTGTTCCACAACCTCACAATCAAAAAGACCGCCAGCACAGTAAGTAAATACATGTAAAACATTAAGCAAAAATTCTATGACAAGATCATTAGTAACATGGGAAAGAATTAAACATTCAAGCCCGTGTTAAAAATAACCCACTATGGCAACGATCAAATTGTACTCAAGCGACTAGTCTGTAGTTACGAGTAACTGTAAGACATGGAAGGGTCTATGGTACGACAGAGAGGGAGAGAAAAAACAAAGCACGAAAATCCGACATAACTCTCCCGGTTAAGGACGACTTTAAAGATACATCATCATGTAGTGCTAAGCCCTGTCTGTCGTCGCACAACCAAAGAGGAACGCATAGTTATCAATTGTAGATTGATCGATAACCAAACGTGAAGTGCGCAGCAATATAGTTGGATCATAATCTTTTTTGAGGAAAAACCTAATACGTTTCACAAATAGGTTTTGAAAATGTATATGTCCAAGAATCTTACGAAGTCTGTAAATCACATCACCATAAAACTCCGGATGTGAAATACCTTGCCGCAGAAAAGACTTTAAGGTACATTTATACTTGTTAATGAGAGGAAGATTTCTATAAAAGAATTTAGAAAATGTTTTACGAAGTTTATGAAATCTGTACCCCTGTTTAAGAAGCTTTTCAGTAATAGTTTTATTACGAATGTGGAAGTCCTCAACAGAGGTACAGGCCCTAGCAAAGCGAATAAGTTGTGAAATATAAACCCCGTAAGATGTAGAACGGGGAACATCGCCATCTAGATGAGGATAATTTACAATACTAAAATCAAAATCATCTCGTTTATCGTAAATCTTAGAAGAAACAATTCCGTTATTTATAAAAAGATCCAAATCTAAAAATGGTGCTGACAAATTTGACTCGTTTGTTTTATTAAGGCGTAGTTCTTTTGGGTAAATAAAAGGAAACAACGTATCAAAAAATGGGTTGTCTATATTAAAAATATCATCTAGATAGCGCGATGTATTGTTAAAGGCTTCGATCATATCTGCCTGTGTATCAGGTTTTAGACTAAGCATAAAGTCCCTCTCATAACAGTACAAAAATAGGTCTGCGACAAGGGGCGCACAGTTTGTACCCATAGGAATACCAATCACTTGGCGGTATATGGTACTCCCAAAACGTACATAAATAGTATCCAGAAGAAATGTTAGTGATTCACAGACATCGGTGCAAGTCCACATAGTGTAATACTTAACGGTGTCATTTGTAAAAAATGCACGATCAGTATTACACGCCAGAAATAGCTTCCTTTCTCTGGCAAAAGTCTTTTCAATAAGTTGTATAAGTTTAGCTTTTATTAGATTATGAGGTAAGGTAGTATATAGTGTTGAAAAGTCATACGTACTTAAATTGCAAGCTTGGTATTTTCTATATTCAAGCTTCGCCAAAATTTCATTAGAGTTTTTGATAGACCAAAACAGATTAAGTCCAGAATTTTCGTAAGTCTTATCACAATACCTTTGAACATGTTCTTTGATTTTAATTAAAGACGATGTTAAAAGTTTGGAAAGCTTAGTAGTAGTACATGCACTTGAATTAGCAATAAAACGAGACTTATAAGGTGTTTTGTGGAGTTTTGGTATCCAGTACATTGTAGGAAGTTTGTGACATGTAATGTTGACATCAGCTTTTAATTGTTTACATGTATCAATCAGTTGAAATTGATCTGCATTTTCATAATGGAAACTGATAATACTATTTCTATGGTTGGGAATAACAACATGAATAATAATTATGTACACTTCTATCTATAGTAACAGGATCTAATCTACGACAAACAAATACAATATATTGTGACCATGGAAGTTTCAGGGGATAATGAGTTAACTATCCTCTTAACATAAAAGCCTGATAGATGAATTTAGCTAATTTAATTAGTGTGCTTTTCTGTTGACTGCTTAGTAATAATTTCAATTTGTCCATGTTAGGCCAATGGCAATAATAATTTGGCAAGCACTGGAACCGTAGGTCTCTGTAGTAAGGGCAAACCATAGGCATTCGGCCCGTTGGCTATGACACTACCCCTAGCTGATATACCCCCCCCCTCCACCACCACCAAACGTGGATAAAATACCCTAAAATCTATCCATACATTCAATAATCATCATAAAAGAACATTTCCTGAAGTTTCGTGAAATTTAAAAAAAAAATTTTTTTTTGCTAATTTATAAGTAAAATAGTAAAGGCTGCCATGAAAAAGCGCCTTGCAGAAGCAACCCTCAAGTTCCCAACCCTGTCATTTTGTCAAATCTTGGACGATCTGGACAGATGATGACTCATTGTTTACAGCAAACAGTTTTCTTTGACGATAATTGGTAAAAAATTCAAAGCAATCGGCGAACACGCGCATGGGGACTCGAAGGGTGGGGAGACCCCTTACTCGGAAACCATCTGTCACGCAAAAATTTCCCAAACAAACGACTGGTTGCCCAGTCAAACTATTATCATTCTAGCGAAACCGAGAACCAGCTTCAAAGCAGGAAATGACGCAAAATGGATTGGTCGTATTCGAATCAGGACAACTATCGCGTTAGTTGGAATAGTTGACAACAAGTTCTATTCGAATCATCACTTGATGTTTTCCGTTGACAAACTGTTGTCAAACCATCAAATCTTTGACCACAATTTCGATTCGAGTCGGGTCAAAATTGTTGTCATCAGTAAATCTTCGCGCATTTGCTCCGCCCAGTTTTCGTTGACAAGAAACTCGATGATTCGAATACGACCAATGATCACATACGTTTGTCAACAGAAAACTTGAAAACGAAAGTTATCTAGAAATTAATGCTCATTTACCGATAATTCAAAAGGTATTTATTATATATTTCATTTTTAATTAATTACCCGTACCATGGTGTAATGCATGGTCGCAAATGCACTTGTTAATAGCTGAATCACGAAAAAGTCCAAAATTAAAGGTGAACGAAGGATTCCGATATAAGGTGCCTATCGAACTTTTTATTTCTTCACTTGTGCTCGTGTCTTGCTTGGACTGTGAGCTAACTTTCTTTGAACAGAACTGTTAAATGTAAATAATAAGCCATCATTTGTCAAAATCGGCCCAAAAATGACAAAATGACAAGGTTGGGAAGTTGATGGCTCTGAAAACACATCCACCTTTTCATTGTATACATACATGATACGAAAAAAAATAATTTTTTTTTAAACTTCTTGAAACTTCTTGAAACATTTGTTAAGGATGTTTGTTGAACATATGGATGTATTTTGAAAGATTTATGGGGGGGGTCATAGCTTACGCGCCGAAAACCTGTGGGGCAAACAAGCAAACAATGATATTCATTTTCAGGAACATTCATCGAGCATTTATTACAAATTCTTTCTTCACGTGGTATATTTCTGTATCTGCCTTCTTCAATTAGTAATTTGTGAGATGAACATCTAAATCTTGTTAACGCTATTCTATGTTTACTATTTTTGACTACTTGTAAGTATTTTTCTTTTTCAAATTGTGTTTTGAATATACGGTAGGTATCCAGTTTAGGGAGATTTCTGAGATCTGAAAACCATTTCTGATAATATTGATCAAGAACAGATCCTATCAACGCTGTTAGTTGGGCATTTGTTAAAGTTATTGGATGTTGATGAAATAAGAATGAAAATCCTAGTTGGTCAACCAACTGCTTAAGTTGCTTTGACCACTCATTGATTAAAACGCCATTCGTATCACGCATGAACATCAATTTGTATTGAATAGAATCCGGTACTTGTGATGTTCTAAACCAGAATTTAAGAATTCTCATTTGTCTTACAATATACATAGGAAACCTTCCCAATTCACCATATATGGTAGTATTAGTAGTTTTTTGTTTTACTCTTAACAATTGTTTCATGATTTTCAAATGAACTCTTTCTATATCTGCTGCTTTATGAAATCCACATACACATGCACTATAATTTAAAATAGGTGAAATCATTGTATCAAACAGTTTAAGTTTTTCTTCAATATCTAATGGAACTATATCAAATAATGAATTAAGCGAAAATAAAGCTCGCATTGCCTGTTGTGATAATGCTTTTTGCACCTGGAAAAAGCGCCCATTAGCCGATAGCTTTATTCCAAGGTAAGTAAATTTTGTTACTAACTTGAGAGCAATGTTGTTAAAAGAGATTTCTATTTCAGGCCTTTTACTTGCTTTAAAAACCATAACAACTGTCTTATCTATATTAACTTCAATGCCCCACTTTTTGCAGTACGTGTTTAGTACGTGTATAGGAAAACCTTTAAAACTCTTCTTCTCTGAAACTGTATGGCCTAGACCTTTCATTTTTGGCATCTAGCTTTGCTTTATGGTCCTCTACCAAGATTGTACAAATCATGACCCACGGGTCAAAAATGGCCCCGCCCCGGAGCTTATCAGTTGTACATAGACTTATATATAGGAAAACCTTTAAACGTCTTCTTCTCTGAAACCATAAGGCCCAGACCTTTTATATTTTGCATCTAGCTTTGCCTTATGGTACTCTACTAAGATTGTTCAAATCATGACCCCCGGGTCAAAAATGGCTCTGCCCCGGGGCTTATCAGTTTTACATAGACATATATAGTAAAACCTTTAAAAGTCTTCTTTTCTGAAACCGTAAGGCCCAGACCGCCTATATTTGGCATCTAGCTTTGCCTGATGGTCCTCTACCAAAATTGTTCAAATCATGATCTCAGGGTAAAAAATGGCCCCGCCCTGGGCTTATCAGTTTTACATAGACTTCTACAGGAAAACCTAATTCCGAGTTATTTCAGTTTCATGCAACAGTCCACATACATGCAATGACAAACTTCATTATGCATCGAGTATAACACAATAGTTCCTCAGGTGGGCGATTTAGGGCCGCACGCGGCTCTTGAATCGTTACTCTAACTGATTTCCTTGGAGGTAACTTTGGCGGTTTGTTAACGGGTTGACTTGTCTTTCCCTACTTTTCCTTTTTGTACCTGTACTTCATCTTTGTCTTCTATTACCACTTCTACTGTTGTATCTATGTTCATAGAACTCGCTAAATCTACGGTGTCAGTGAGACATCCTTCAGTCCCCAAGATCATCCAATGCATCTGCTTCTACATTGTCTGTATTTGGATCAAAGTCCTCAAGATCATCCAATGTATCTGCTTCTCCAATGTCCGTGATTGGACCAGTATCCTCAAGATTACATTATCTGTGCTTGGATCAGTATCCTCAAGATCACAAAATGCATGGTCCGTTTCTACATTGTCTGTGCTTGGATCAGTATCCTCATGATCATCAAATGCATGAGCTGTTTCCCCTTCATCTGTGTCTGCAACCGAGTCTGATATGTGGGCGTCCCCTTCAGTGTATGTAATAGCGACATACTCTTCATCTGACTCCTCAGTGACGCCCTATAACGTCCTCCCCTCGGTTCTAAACATTGGGAGCCAGTGTCGCAGATCCGGATTTGGGCTTACAAATGTATTGGGCCTGGCCACAACTAACTCAGTAGTAGTCTACATTTACATCTTTATTCACACAAGTCATAAGACATATTAAACATGGAAGCCTGCAATGCAAGGACATATATTATAATACCAATAATACATGTACATGTACAATGATTTATATGATAACTTCTAGCTATTGCAAAGAACATAATCTAGAGGGCGAAACAAAATATAAACGATCCGAAAGTAGACCGGAACAACATTACAAACATTTCCACCCGAAATGAAATAAATACAGATTAAATAATAGAAATAATGACCAGTAACGTAATAGATCCTCGATGCAAATACAAACTAACTACTTTATTGTAAATGTAGTTATTTGTCTTTTCTCACTTTTTAAGTACATTTATATGATTCAATATGAAGCGCTTTTGAACACACAACTCCTGTGTGAAAAGAACGCTATATAAATCTGGTATAATAATAATAAATGTACATCCCAGGGTGATACATACCGTATCCTGTGAACTCTAATGTCTTTTAAGATATTCGCGGTTCGAAGGGTTTGATGAAATGTTTGAGATGCACGAATACTACATGAAATATGTATATTACAGTCAATCTATGTAATCAGTCATTTCATGAAACGAGTAAAAATTCAATCATTTCTTGAAATGACTGAAAACCACCATTTAAACATGGAGTGCACGAAACGTTGAAAAACGTAATTAGGCAGGCGCTGCCATTCCAGCAGGAATACGTTTTCCAGGTCACCAATAGTGTTACTGTCGTTAATGTCGTGATTTGACATGCATTGTCATCCCAAATGTGCTCAATTGGGTTTTAATCGGGTGACAAACCGGGTCAATGCATGACGTTAACGTCATAATCTGTAATAATATCTATTTTAATGTGTGCACAGTATATGGACGACGAAATTTATTTAGGAGAAGATTCTGTCTAAGACGATTCACCATCGTGTGAACATGAATCCCCTATCTCCAAGTAGTGACGGTTGCTGTCAAGAATTGATCACGTAGGTCCATCAAGTAATCACGAGTTCGTAACGTAACGTTGTTACACAGGGATGGCCGATTCTTTGAAGATCTCTGACAGACCAGAAGATGTTTAACCTATTCTTGAGGTTATAAATTGTCTGTTTGATGCAACCCACGTCCCGGGCGACGTCAGTTACACTTTACCCCACCCGTAACATGTCAACAGCCTATTTTTGAGAATAGCGCTCTTCTCAACAGATGGGATAAGGAGTACACAGGAAGGTCGTTGTTGTGTTCTCTTAGGGACCAGTCCGAGTCATATGCATAGGGTCTCCCTACGCAAGTCCAAAGAAATATGGGTTATCTACTTGACAACTTTAAGAAAAGGTTCATATGAAGGAGAGTTACCTAGCAGATGCTAAGTCACGGAAAAACATAAAACTGAAACATACCGAGATTTTGGTCAAGCCTTAGAGGAGTTATACAGAAAAGCCTATCCATGTAATCTAGAAATGGTTTACGAGCATGCTCTCACTACATTTTTGAATAACTGCAAAGCGAACCCGACCAAATTTTTTTCACAGTGATTAGTGCCATTCAAGAAGAGTGTTTATGTGAAACGGAACAGGAATACTATTCACCCCAATGGAGACAAAATCTTATGTTTGATGTACAGTAATGCACCATCAAGTAAGCTCCATACAATGAAACTGTCCAAGAAGAAATACTCACCAGCTCTGACAAGTGGGTGTCCATTCTATTTAGACGCTTTACTTCGATTCATTCGTCCTTTTAACTCTCATCCTGAAAGTGTTTTTGTTTTACCGGTATCTTATTGTATATCACGTTTTAGTATATGAGCAGTGGAAGTTCTTTCTTGCCCAAAGAAGGTGCATGTGTAACGAAAATTCGTTGACTCATAAGTATGTGGGATGTTATGTGCTTTTGTGACATTGCCTTCATTAGTGTTTGTCTCCTAATTGAAATGTCTGTATGTCGACATCTGTCTTTCTGTCCGATGTTTGTATTTTAGTCTGTCCGTTCATATGTTTGTCTGTCTGTTTGAACTCTCTGTTATCAATGACCATTTATCTTGTACATCTTGCTCCGTTTCAATGTTGCTATCTTAAGTCATGTTAATCATACAACGGAGCATATTTGGCATTGTTGCTACATGAAAGACACAGTTAAGCGTATCTTCATAGTGATTTTCATGCAACGTAGCCATGACTAGATATTATTCGTGGTAAGGTATAACTTCATGCAACGGAGCAGATTATTTTGTTTAATGTCTCATGTTGTCATACTTTCCTCGTGTTACGGAGCAGTAACTCCTATAAATATGATCAGATTGTTTTGTGCGGGGCAGTTAGCTCGATGTTGGAACGTATAGCAATAAAGCGGTTTAATCTGTTGTAGAGAGCGTTACAATCGTTTATTTATAATATATTCTTAATCATATTTTAACATATCTAACACATTAATTCATAGCCTGTTTTTAGGTTTAAAAATTGGTTTAAAGTAAAACGGCGTTCTCCTTAAGTTAAAGTGCATTTAATTTTACTTTAAACCTGCTTTAAGTTATAATCTGCTAGAATATAGGAACTACATTGTATTTCATTGTTTATTCATAATCTATCCATAATTATGTTGCAATCTACTTAACCCAATGACTTGTTTCTCTTTTTACACAAAGGCTGTCCATTAAAGCTGGTTCAAAGTAAGATACACTTAATGTATTCGTAATTATATGACATCATACTTCACCCAATACTCCACAGCATATTTCTATGGTTGAACATAGGTAACCACTTACAGCCGGTTGAAAGTAAGACACATTGCCTTGGTGTGCATTCTGCATTACTTTAAGCCTATTTTAAGTTTCAAACTACTAGTTTATTTTTGGTAATATTGCATTGTCTATTCATAAGGTATTTATAATTAGGTTACATCAAATTTTACCCATTACTCCATAGCCTGTTGATTTGTGCCTATACAGATTTCCACTTAAAACTGGTTAAAATTAAACAGAAGTGCATTCTGATTTACTTTTAAACTGCTTTTATCTAGCATCTGCTAGGATATTGGAAACATTTCATTGTATATTCATAATTATATGATATCATATTTAGGCCCATTACTCCACAGCCGGTTTCTATAGTTTAATTCAGGTCACCACTTAAATCCGAATAAGGGGAGATCCTTTGAAAGCACAGGAAACAAAGCAAATACTGAAAATTGCAGACTCGGTTTAGTTCAGTCTGTTCATGAGCAATACTGAAATATGCAACAGTGCTCACGCCCCCTAGCACCAGCTTAATCGGAATTCAACTTTCAACTGTAAATGCGCTGAAATAAATGATTCCAAAGGACCAGAAAGTATAACAACACTGAGAATGAAGTACGGGGCGACTTTTTACAGCCGCCACACAAGCACTTAACATCTGCTGTTGTGAAGTATATAAATCTGAATAAGGGGAGATCTTTTGAAAGCACAGAAAACAAAGCAAATACTGAAAATTGCAGACTCGGTTTAATTGAGTCTGTTCATGAGCAATACTGAAATATGCAACAGTGTTCACGCCCCCTAGCACCAGCTTAAGCGGAATTCAACTTTTAACTATAAATGCGCTGAAATCAATTATTCCAAAGGACCAGAAAGTATAACAACAAGTTGGTTGAAAGTAAAATAGAATGCCTTGATGTGCATTCTGCTTTACCTTAAGCCTGCTTTGAGCTACCAACTACTAGGTTATTGGACATACATGTATTTCATTGGTTATTGATTATCTATTGATAACTATCTTTAAATATGTTTGACCCATTTCGCCATAACCTGTGATTATTTTGGTTTATTCTTCTTACAAATTTTTGTTTGAGACGATTGAGAAATTTTTTGTTACCTCTAGAATCTGAATTGTTTTAATCTGGTCATTTTCCTACCTCTTGGATGGAAGGGATTATTATCCCTTTATACAAAACGGTAATGAAATGACCCAAACAATTACAGTGGAATAGCTCTTGGTACTGCCTTGCTAAGATATTTACTTCGATTAAAAATAAGCGTATAACACCTGGCGTGATGAAAATACTGTAGTTGCACAGTTTGGTTTCAGGAAGGGGTTCTTATCAACAGATGCGATATTTTGTCCAAACTCGCTTATCAATCACATGCTAAGTAATAGAAAAAGGTTATATTGTACTTTCCTCGACATGAAAACATGTTTTGACAGTGTGTACAGGAATGCTTTATGATTTAAATTGTCTTAAACTGGCGTCAAGAGTAAACTCTTACGTATTATACGGTCAATGAATGAGTTTGTTCGATGCCATATCAAACATTGTAACCAGTATTCAGATTTTATAAACATTGCTGTTGGCTTGAAGCAAGGAGATATTTGTTCACCGATATTATTGGTCTCTTTTTGTCGAGAACCTCGAGCTTTATTTACAGTCAAATACTATTAATAGTCTTTCGATAGGGATCTTACATTAATACTCATGTCATATGCTGGTGATAAGCTTGTTTATCAGATTCTGTGGAAGTATGCAGTGAAGTTTAGACAATAATAAGACTGATTGTGACAGATGGTGCTTAAAAGTCAAAGTGGACAAGACTAAAGTAATGATATTTAGGCGTCGAGGTCGTGTACAGCAGAGTTAGAGTGGACTTATGAAGGACAAGACATTAGACTTGTGGACAATTTAACTATTTAGGGGTTGTTTTTGGTAGCAATGGTAAATTTTGGTAGGAATATACAATAAGCGGGTAAAACCTTAAAAGCAATGAACGGTTCTACTTTGCAACATGAAAGTGTTAACATTTACACCCAAAACAAAGTGTGAATTGTTATACTCTTTTGTGACGTCTATTCTAAATTACGCCACAGAAGTTTGGGGTTTACCAAAAGCAAAGAACTAGAACGTATACATTTACGTTTTTGCAAACGTATTTTAGGAGTTAAACTCAGTGTAAGTAATGCAACAGTGTACGGTGAACTTGAGAGATGCGAGGAATAACCATACAAACTAGGCGGCAGGTGTTAAAGAACTGTTGTATAAGTATGGTTTTTGACATGTATGGGAAAACTCTTATTCTTTTATTCCAAGTGTATTTATATGTGTATTTAAACAAAGGATAGTTGATTGTTTTAAACAGGAATGGGACAATTCATTGCAAAACAATAACAGTCTTATCATATACAAACACTTGAAACGTTCGTATGGGTATGAAAACATGATATGAACATACCATACAGTAAGCTTAAATGTGTGACACAATTACGTACTTCTTGTCATAAATTGAAAAATGAAAATTGAAACTGGTCGCTATAGTAGACAACATATAGAATGGCAACAAATATATTGTGGTGTATGTGACAGTAGAGACATTGAAGACGAGTCTCATGTTATATTTATATGTGAAAAGTACAAGGTTGTTAGACAAAGATATGTTCCAAATTATTTTAGAACGAGGCCAAATACGTTAAAACTGACTCAGCTTTTAAGTTCCAACGATGAAGTTGTAATTTTAAAGCTAGTAACGTACGTTACTTGTGCACTTAAAATACGCAGTAACCTTCTTTCTGTTTAAAGTATAAGTAAACATTCCAAATTTACAACTTTACCCTCCGCGTAATGTCATATTATCATGTATTTTGTTATGTGTTATATGCTCAAGCGGTCTGCTTGACTTTGATGATATCTCGTATTGTACATTTTATAGAGATGATAAACTGTATATGTTTAAATCCAAATCAATTGTATTCTGATTCTGAATCTTGAACAGAGTCCCTTAGAATCCTATTTCAACGTTCATATGTGTAGTGATTGTTTCAAATCACTTGAATTAATGCAAAGTTTGCATTTCTTTATATTATGGATATTTTTCATTTGAACTTATCTGTTTTAATCACTTGGTAAATGTAGATGAAAAGGCCAGGTCAAGCAAACAATTAAATTTAGTTATTCTCCAATAAGTTACAAATGTGTAGAGATTTTTTCTTTAACACAATCAATATATTTATTTACCTGACAGTTTGGGACATGACTATGTCCTTCCTCAGAACACTGACTACTGGTCATCTTCGTCTTTTTCTAAACCTTAAGACAAGTAAAAGAAGCGATACGTTTCAATCGCCAATCTTCGACTATGATCAGGGACGAGGAGCCTACAAACTGTCACGAGCCTACGACCCTGTTTTCGTCGCTCACGTGTGCAGTGGCGGAAATAGACGAATATGACAAGTAGTCAGTGCTGTTTGGAAGGACATAGTCATGTCCGAAACTGTCAGGTAAATAAATATATTGGTTGTGTCAAAGAAAAAATCTCTACATATTGAACTTACGAACCAGATTAACTCTTTCAAGGAAGTTACAAATAAATATAAATGAAATTATTAAGTGATCCCAAACAAACCGATTAATTAAGCTATCTATGTTGATAACAGTATCTAATACTACACTCATCCAAAATAGTTCCTTTACACCGCCTTAAGTCACTTACAGTTCCTCCCTACCAATCTATAATGAGAAGATTATTAGAAAAATCAAAAGCTAAAAGACTTTTAAGGGAAGTGTGTGATTTTGGTGTCAATGCCATCATCCTTTCATTACTTTTTGACTCGTTTAAGTGTAAGGGGTGAAAAACAAATTAAGAAAAGACACATCTTTGTCAGAATTTACCCGGAAGGGTAGGAAACACCGAATAATTGGACGAAATGTGTTCATTTCACAGTCATTTATCCGTTTAGAGGCTAAGGTAAACAGGTATGGTAATGCTTGATTGCACAGTAATACACCTCGACGATATTTTTCAACAGTATAATGTAACCAATTGAACATTAAACTGATATATTTTCTAAATAAAAGTGTAAAATAACTTTTCTGGGTGATTATACAAACTAAACTATTGAAAAAATGCATGTATATTAAATATATTACAAATCAAGTTTCATAAATAGTTAAAAAATGTGTGCAATAATTTTTAAACAATTGTTAGTTATTAAGTTGTAAACAAAAATATGCATAAATAGTAATGTGAATTAACAATTGCTGCTGAGTTTATTAAATAAAAGTCATTCACACATTGCATGAATCCCGTAAAGGGACTCTAGTCAATCTGTGTAATAATGACCTCTCAACTTTAGTTATTTCATGAAATGACCAAGTGAAACAGATTACACAGATTGACTGTAACATGTACGCTATGAAACTGATATTTGGACTAAAGATTTCCTATAGGTTGGACATTGGAATAGGGCTTCCACATAGTTTATTCAAGGATATAGTGAAGTAAAAATAAATAAATATTTTGAATTTTCTCAACATTTGATCTTTTTTAACTTATTTTTCTGAAATGTCTTTATAAGGCTTAGATGCGAGTGTTGAAATTCACAGATACTACATGAATTATTTACACTTATGAAACTCGTATTTGAGAGGTGGGTGTATTGTTTGTGTTGCGTTTCCTGCTTGAGTCTTTCGTATTTATTGGAATAGAGGTTCATACGGCTTTAGCAATGATGTAGTGCAGTTAAAACAAAAACAATTAGACTTATTGCTGAAAAAACTGTTATGATAATTAGAACCAGTGGAGAACTGATAGATTTTCTGTTAATATACACATGTACTCTCATTTGAAATGTTTGTTATAGGCGTTCTCCAACAGCCCTTGTTATATTTAAGGTTCCTCACGCGTTCAAGAGAAATTCAAGTATGAATATAACACAAACGACTTGAACTCTTACGATGAAGAAGACGATGAAGAAGACGATGAAAATGACTATCTATTGGGTAACTATTGAACTGAGAGATTTTGGACTACCATTTACAGTCGAACGTCGGAATGTCGAATGCCATTTTGAGGCCAATTGGACATTGGCCTCAATTATAGGAAAATCTTGTCTGGAGCATATTTAAATAGAGAGCTCCCTCTCTACAACGGCCCTCCCAACAACGACTCCCTCCTTACAACGACCCTTCCCGCAGTTCCCTAAACTGAACACTTATTTCTAACGCGTTTACTGCTGCAATATCGTCTGTTTAAAATTGTCGTCTGCTGTTTTTTCTCAAAGTCGCATAGTGGACATTTTGACAGAAAAATAATTGAAGTTGAGTGACAAACAGTTTGAATCCAGATCAGACGCCGCGTTACGCGGTGTCTGATCCGGATTCAAGCTGTTTGCAAATGTAAGCCAATTTCCCTCCCTATAACGACTTCCCTCCAAACAACGCACATAATTGTCGTCTCCCATTGGGTGTCGTTGTAGAGAGGGAGCGCTGTACTACATATTAACTATGTATACAAAATTGTTGTGTGTGTACATCTTAGGACGGTGGAGTTCCGCGCACCATTGATAGTTCACTGTTACTTTTGACCTTGCTTTTGGCTTTTCATTTCAGTCAGAGAATAATTTGTCCGGAAAATATTTCCTGAAACTCATTAGCTATTAATACCAGATGTATAGTTATAAATCATGGTATTGCGGAATGTCATATATCATTTTCGGGTCACCGTAACCTTGACGTTGCAATTAATTTTTGCAAAAGAATTGCCTATACCACTTAAGCTATGAATATCCGCTCAGTATGAAAGAGTGTCACATATCAGTTTCAGGTACCCCATAACTTTTGACCTTGATCTTTACTTCAATAATAGAAAAGTTAGTCCTGAGCATATTTCTTGCATCACATCAGTCTACATCACTTACTTCCATACTGCTATGACTAGTACATTCCTCTCGAGACCTTCTACCTTGTCGCGGTTATATAAGACTTGTACGAACTGATGGCGATAGCGTCTGTGAACTGCGGACTGCGACTAAATTTCGGGGTGTTATCAAAACACATTACAAATAATTACAACAAACGCTGTTTTAAAGCGATTAGTACTATTGGTCAGCTTTGATCCAGAAACAGTCTTTAGGTTTTGGATCTGTCTACAATATATAAATCTAATTATATATACAATGTCTACTCCTTAAATAGTGTTGTCCAAGTGGAAGTAAATATTTCAAATAGTCGAATTAAAATAAGCAGACGGCAATTCGAGAACATGAAAACTGTTTCGGACGACATGGGTATTAAAATAAGGCCAAGCAAATTAAATATGACAATATGGTTCTCATGTCAACTCTTTATCATCAAGTTAACACTTTAAACCCTAGCGACGAGTATATCCGTCATTAATTAACAGTGTACATGTAAAGACCACACGTGTCGTATGCAAATAGTGTAGACCCAGATAAGAGGGCCTCTTATGGGTAGGTCTCATAACCAATGTTACCGCAAAATTCTAAACTGGTATCACTGTTGATCAATATTGGTGTACCATACGGCAAAGTAGTGACTTATGTATGATATATGGAATTAATTAAGTTTTAACTGTGTTAATTGCATGTCAAATGTGTAAATGAACCGTGTTGTCTGCATGTTGAATGTGTCATTTGTTAATTAACTAGCACATCTCATCTGCAAGGAAGGTACTTAATGACATATTTAGAGCAAAATGACCGACATTCGCAAATACATGTCATTTTTCGAACCAGAAATGGATGTCAAAGCCACCTGATGCTCGCCTGCTTGAACTTTAAGTCTAAAAACATCTTGTATTCAAAACAAATCAATTTTCAGTTTAGAAAGATTATTAAAAGAATGATGAGTCTCAATCTAGTTATATAAAACTTGTACAACCCGTAAAACTTAGCACATGTATTAAACTTTAAAACAACCTTGGGATTTGAGGTCAAAACAACTAAGTGCAAAACGTGTCAAAAATTGAAATAAATTAAAATAATTTTTAATTCTAAACTTCATAGTCTCAACGTTTGTTCCCAAATGAAGCTCCATAATTTTTTTAGCACCCTAGCATATGTATTAAACTTTAAAACAACCCGTCCAAAAAACTTTAACCTGGTGATTTGTAGTAACAAAACCAAAGTCGAAAACATGTTAAAAATTGACAATTATTAAAATTGTTTTTAAATTCCAACTTCATAACATCAATGTTTGACACCAAATGAAGCTTCATACAAAATTTCACCCCCTAGCACATGTTTTAAACTTTAAAACAACCCGTCCAAAAAACTTTAACCTGGTCTTTTGTAGTAAAATACCTAAGTCCAAAACATGTCAAATACTGACAAAAATTAAAATTGTTTCTAAATTATAACTTCATAACATCAATGTTTGACCCCTAATAAACTTCCATACAAAACTTCAGCACCCTAGCACAAGTATTAAACTTTAAAACAACCCGTCCAAAAAACTTAAACCTGGTCTTTTGTAGTAAAAAACCTAAGTCCAAAACATGTCAAATATTGACAAAAATTTAAATTATTTTTAAATTATAACTTCATACAGTGGAGAATGTGTTATTCTTTCCCAATAAACGCGTTTACGCTAAAACTATTATTTCCAGTGCAAACCATTTGGAGCCAGATTAGACGCCGGGTAACCCGGCGTCTGATCAGGCTCCAAACTGTTTGCCACCATGATAAACATGAAATATCAGAATTGTCCAAAAGTTGTTTTTTTCTACGTTTTAGTGCTTTGCGTTTGCGTACGTTTGCGTTTAAACGGGGAAGAATAACAGATTCTCCACTGTAACATCAATGTTTGACCCCTAATAAACCTCCATACAAAATTTCAGCACCCTAGCACAAGTATTAAGCTTTAAAACAACCCGTCCAAAAAACTTTAACTTTGGCCACGCTCACGATCACGATCACGCTCACGCACGCCGGGGTATGACATTAGCTCTGCTGTTCTACGAACAGGCGAGCTAAAAATGAAAAACGTTTAGGGTCGGTGGGAAAAACTAGGGTCGGTAATTGGACCTACACATAAAATCAACAATTTGAATGGGTTTTCTTCGCCCACCTCTAAAGCTAGTCGTACATTGGCTTGGCCCTGTCCGTATGTCCGTCAGCATTTTGTTTTGTTTTTCGGAAAACTATTGGTAGGATATTGATAAAACTTCACATAATTGTTATATGCACAAGGATCTGAATCTGAGTCAATATTCAGATTCATTTGATTTGTTTTTACATAGTTATCTACCCCAGATGTACTCAAATGTACTGTAAAAGACTGCCGGTGGGCGTATAATGTACTGTTTGCGGCGCTCTCATTTATAAGGGGTTTTGTTATGTAATGCAGGGCTCTGCACAATAAAATACGTTCACAGATGAATATAATTATCAATATATAATACTCCATCAGAAACAAAAATGAAGTGTTCTTTTTTTTAATGTCTGTGAAAAAATTCCCTGCATTTTTATTCAATTTTATTTTTTGGCGGGGTGGGGGTGGGGGGGCATGTTATAGTAAACACGGGTATTTTTTCGCTGTTTCTAATTACGTCTTGTCTTCTATTGGCCATTTAGTGCTGTTTTCCGCTATCTTTTGCTAAATGACAAACAGTGTAGATCATAATCAGATGGGTCATAAAGAGGCCCAATGGTCTATACTGTTTGCATACGACAATTGTACTCTTATTACAGGTACACTGTTAATGAATGACGACGGATAAAATCATCACTAGGGTTCAATGTGTAATATTGAAGAAAAAAAAGTTGACATGGGAACCACGTGTCATGTTTTATTTGCTTGGCCCTTTTTAAACCCCCTGTCGTCCGCACCAGTTTTCACGTGCTCAAATTGCCGTCTGCTCATTCCAATTAGACTATTTGAAATAATACATCAACTTTGACAACAACATTTACGGAGTAGATATTGTAATTCGATTTATACGTTGTATACAGATCCAAAACCTAATCGCTGTTTCTGGATCAAAGCTGATCAATAGTACATGTAAAATGCATGCGTTTCTTGTAATTATTTGTAATGTGTTTTGATAACACACCTAAAGTTTAGTATCAGTCCGCAGTTCACAGACGCTTTCGCCATCAGTTCGTACAAGTCTTATAGGGCTAATAGTCATAGGGACTGTTTCTCTTGATTTGACCGAGCTAATCCCTTCTGCCAAGAACTAAAAGGAAGGCAGGTCGATGGTTTTGATCCTTTGCATTGCTTTGCAACGAACGAGATTAGCCGAAATCATCTTCATCTCATTTCATCATCCATATTATATGTCGCAGTGCCATAAAAATCCAACTCATCCATCCATCCATAATACTGTTTACTCTCAAACATACTTATCGTCTGCTTTTATTTAAGTATTTATTCAATTCTTTATTGTACTTTTCTCTAATTATGTTATTAATTTAGACAGTTTGACTAAAATAATTTATATGATTGTCAGACAGTTTGAATCCTATTAGATCGACACTTTACGCGGCGTCTGCACAGGATTCAAACTGTTTGCAAATGTAAAACGTGGAATTTGACAGTTATTGGCGTTTAGCCAATAATTTCAAAATTCTAATCAGTAAGATTATTAGTTACATGTTATTTCGGCAGGGTGTATGGGCTTGTACGGCGGTTTTGGATTCCGTATTTCCTGAGCGCGAAGCGCGAAGGAAATTCGGAATCCAAAACCGTCAAACAAGCCCGTACACCCTGCCGAAATGCCGTGTAACGAATTTATGTCCAGTCTAGATCAAATACAAGAAAGAAAACATGCATAATCTGACAAAGTTTACTATCTTGACCCTAAAGGGAACAACATCTAACTAGTCACGTGACCCGTACTACCCGGCAAAATCAATGTGTACGGTCTCGTACACAGTGGTCGCATGTGCAGTTTCAGCCAATCAGAGTTCAAGAATTTATGGTGACTGGGAAATCAAGTATGATATCCCTGATTGAATTTAAAATAAAACAAACTGTTTTTATTTTCTCTTTCAGATTACAGCACTGAGGTTGCAGGTTGGTGTTAAACCATCATTTTGTTACCCCACTTTAACGCTTTCCTAATACAGTCGAAACTCGATACTTTGAACTCGCGTCAGTACGAATATACCCATATTTCAAAGTTAAAATGTAGCTTAGCCACGTTTTAACGTAGAATACGGGTATGTTTGACTTAGCGAGATTGATTATGGCATTACTTGACCTAGCATGGGTGTAACACCTAGTCCATTAAAAAGTGTGAATTAAAGCATGGAGAACATGCACTTACTGTACTAGTGTCAAGGCAAAGAATCATTGATGGGTCTCATGTGAGGCCCGCACCTTATATATGCTAGTTTGGTTACTAAAACTCATTGAAAAACCTCTTGAGATCTAGTAAGTCAGGGCCTCTATAGAAAACTTAAGATGGCTGAGCCATTGCTTGCACAATTTTCTCATGTTTTACAGTTTCTTTCACGCTAGTAAGAACGATGTGGGGGTGTTCAATGGAGTTCGTAAATTCGAGTTCCGGTACACTTGCTTTCAGTTTACTTTAAGCATCCACCTGTCAGAATACAGATATTTCCTTAAGTCCTTTATCTGGACAATGTGAAAAACAAGTGAAACCATCTCAAGGTGCTAGGTAAATACGTCAGAATGCATTTAGCTCACCTGAGCACGTAGTACTCGATGAGCTATTGTGATCGTGCTGTGTCTGGTGTTGATGTGAGTCGTGCGTTATGCGGTGTGCGTCGAAAGTCGTAATTCCGTGAACATCTTGTGAACACTCTAGAGGCCACACGTTTGACCGAATCTTTATTAAACTTGACCAGAATGATCAGCTTGACAAAAGCAATATCAAGTTTGATTATATGTGTCATGTAGGATTAAAAAGAAGGTCACTAGGTTAAATCTTATAAAAAACTTGTGAACACTCTAGAGGCCACAGTTATAACCCAATCTTTACCAAACTTGGTCAGAATGACTATCTTGACAAAACAAATCTAGGTCACGTTCGATAATGGGAGTTTTTGGGGTCCAAAAGTACGAGGGGCGTTCATTTAATCTTGTCACCAGGGTCCTTATAGGCGCAATATGAGATTCGTGAATACTTCGTTCAGTCCAACCCTTATATACACTTCTCTTTGACAGAAATATATCATTTTGATATTCAAATTTGATTTTAAAAAGTGGTAAAATAGCCCTTTTTAGGTGTACTCCGCAAACACTGTAAAACCGGCTTGCATTGAGAGATGGCTCGAAATAAAAAGTTATCTTTCTGCTATAAAAGGATAAAAAGATCAAATATAAGAATCGTATTGCGATGAATGACACAGGCGGAGTAGCCGAGTTATCGCTTAATTAACCAGGAAATCATTTACAATTATACACGTGGGGAAACTCTAAAATTTTATTCATGAGGCATATATTTTAAATTCGGATTGCAGGTTTAAGTTTTGCATAATAATTCTTCTTTATTCAGTATATTGACTTTATAAACCCTCCACAGAACTTTTCGGTTGACTGGTTTCTAAATTTAAGTAAATCGTGATTGGATTTCGAACGTAATTACATTTAAAACTTTTTCCCGCGCATTTTAGTATTTCACAATAACCAATCTTAACCTTTCTTTATACATCATCTGGCGATAATATTATTAATATGTGTTGCTTATAATTATAAATCACTTTTAAGGCATCTCAGAAATGTGTAATTTGTATATATTTCTGCTTTTCGACAAGGATTTTACAACGTTTTCCATGAGCATGTATTATTATTCTCAACAAAAATATAAGGGGTCCACCACACAAAACAATTTCTAACATAACACTCCCGTGTCAAAAGCATATGATCTTAACCCGATATTTTACCAACACCTTCAGTTATATATTTAAATGCTCGTCTTGCGTGCTGTTTTAGTAGATTAACCACAGCATCAGCTTTAACCTTGGCACCCACCAAATTGAATAGTGGCTGTCCATAAGTAAAGCTAGATATCTTTGAATTGTTTGTTTTGATTAGAAAATGACATTCACGACACTGCAAATCTTTAATTTATCAAATAAAGTTCAAAGTATATCAATTCAATCGACATTTTCAAAAATAACCGACCTTAACCGTTAGCCCGTATTTCGCCGTACGATATTACATACACTACAAAAGCCAGTGTCTATAAATGGACCAACTTAAATCTTCAATAATATCTAAACTGCTGCTTGACGGATCCGAACGAAATTGACAGTTAATATGTACAGTACAATCACTTCATTGTGAAGCAGGTAAAATTTCAATGCATTCGTTGTAGTTGGAGGGCAGAAAAACGCAAAAATGACACAATTAAATGAACGCCCCTCGTACGTTACTAGGTCAAATCTTAGAAAAAAGCTTGTGAACACTCTAGCAGCCACAATTTTGACCTAATTTTGACCAACCTTGGTCTGAATGACCATCTTCACAAAATCTAGGTCAAGTTCGATAATGTGTTATGTTGGCTCAAAAAGTAGTTCACTGGTTCAACTCTTAGAAAAAGCTTGTGAACACTCTAGCAGCCACTATTTTAAACAACTTTTGATCAATCTTGGTCAGAATGGCCATCTTGACAAAATCTAGGTCAAGTTTGAGTGTGGGTTAGGTGGCGGTTAAATCATAGACTCTAAGAAAAAGCTTGTGAACACTCTAGTAGCCACAATTTAACCCAATTTTGATTAATCTTGGTCAGAATGATCAGCTTGACAAAATCTAGGTAAAGTTCGATAATGGGGGATGTGGGCTCGAACAAGTAGTTCACAAGATCAAATGTTAGAAAAGCTTGTGAACACTCTAGCAGTCCTAATTTTGACCTAATTTTGATCAAAATTAGTCAGAATGACCATCTTGATAAAATTAGGTCGAGTTTGATCATGGGTTATGTGGGTTTAAAAAGTAGATAACTAGGTCAAATCTAAAAAAAAGCTTGTGAACATTCTAGTAGCCACAATTTAACCCAATCGTTATCAACCTTTGTCAGAATGACGATCTTGACCAAATCTAGGTCAAATTTGATAACGGGTTATGTTGGCTAAAAAGTAGGTCAGTAGGTCATATCTTAGAAAAAGCTTGTGAACACTCTAGTAGCCAAAATTTAACCCAAGCTTTATCAACCTTGGTCAGAATGACCATCTTGACCAAATCTAGATCAAGTTTGATAACGGGTTGTGTTGGCTAAAACATAGGTAACTAGGTCAAATCTTAGAAAACGTTGTGAACATTCTAGCATCCACAATTTTGACCAAATTTCGATCAAACTTTACCAGACTAACCTTCGTGACAAAACTAAGGTCCAGTTTAATAAATACATTACCAGTTGACAGTGCGATACTGAGTGATGTATTTAGCCCGAGACGTTTTTGGCGGAAATAGCCGATCTGACGAACGCCTTGGCGCGATTCTGATCGGTTGTTTCCGCCAAAAACGTCGAGAGCTAAATGCAACACTCTGTTGCGCACTGCCAACTGGTAATGTGTTTATTATATGCCTTGAATACAAACCAGAAACAACTAAATAGTTGTTTAAATCATTTTACATCCAAAATTTATAAGTTATTTGAAGCAGAACGAGAAGTTTTGTATTCCACAAAGAATAACGCGGCACTCGTACATGTACGTAAATGACGTCACGTTAAATCGAAAGCGAGGTCAGAGTAAAATACAAAGTGGCTGATACAAGGTGGCTGATACAGACTCTTGTATTTTACTCTGCAGATACACGCTGAAACGCTCGATATCACACGAAGGCATATAATAAAGCGTGTGAACACTCTAGTAGTTACAATTTTGACCCAATCATTATCAACCTTGGTCAAGTTCGTGTATGTGTTATGTGGGGTCAAAAAGTAGGTCACTAGGTCAAATCTTAGAAAAAGCTTGTGAACACTAGTTTTAGCCCAATCTTTACCATGACTATATTGACAAAAACTGGGTCAATTTTGAATATAGTTCATTTGGATCATAAAGTAGGTCACTAGGTCAAGTGACAGGAATTGAGAGGATTCAACTGTTGGCCAATCAAGCCGATTCAACCAGGTGAGCGACCCAGGGTAATCATGGTCCTCTTGTTTAGGGAAATGGTTTATAATTACCTTAGTAAAGTGTCTATGTCTACCATGTGAATTTATTGGCCCATGATACTAACTCAGTGGCCCATGAAACTTTAAATAGTCGTTCCATTTCAAACTGTACATTCGACTGTACATGTAATCTTGTTCATTGTTGACTATTTAGTGTTTTCCTTATATAATTATGGCAAAATGACAAACAGTGCAGACGGGTCGGCCCGATATTACAGTTTGGTCGTGCCTTATCTATGTAAAGTGGACCCGGCTCCATCTAGTATACATGTACAGTCACAATTCGATACTACGAACTCGCTTAATTCGATCTTACCAGTATTTCCTAAGTTGAATTTTGATAAGTTGCTCTCGTTTAAGTCGAACATATCCGTATTTCAAAGTTAAAACGTGGCTTAGCCACGTTTTAACTTTGAAATATGGATATGTTCGAACCAACGCGAGTTCGTAGAATCGAGTTTTCACTGTAGCTGAAATGATGTTGGTGCGGCCATGGACCCAACTCACTCTCACTCACTTTCAGGCGTTTGTGCACAAGATAGGATGTGTGACAAATGTCCGACGGGAGAGTACAAGATATTAAAAGTACAGCGCGGAGAAGAACTTCAGAACATGAAAGTATGCTGCCCCAACTGCGGAAAATACTTTAGGGCCGGATACAACAAGCTTGGGTCACCTGGGTGCGCGTGTGACCGTATTGAAAGTAAGTTAACCCATTACCATAATTATAACGCCTTTGTGAGGGTTACTTCATTCTCAGTGTTGTTATACTTTCTTGTCCTTTGGAATCATTGATTTCAGCGCATTTACAGTTGAAGGTTGAATTCCGCTTAAGCCGGTGCTAGGGGGCGTGAGCACTGTTGCACATTTCAGTATTGCTCATGAACAGACTCAATTAAACCGAGTCTGCAATTTTCAGTATTTGCTTTGTTTTCTGTGCTTTCAAAGGATCTCCCCTTATTCAGATTTATACATTACACACCTTGCTAGAGTGCCTTTTATTGTTCGCCCTGTCCGGTATCTGTCCTTCAGTCCGTCACACTTTTTGTCCGCTCTTGTCATCAGATGTTCACCATTTGCTGAAAATGTTTATTGGTGTTATATATTGGTCATTGTTTGATAATTACCCAAACCGTATAAGGTACGACAGAGAGGTTATGACCTTTGAAACCCTTGAATTATCCAAGAAAAGAAGCACAAAAAACGGGGGATAAATAAATGATGAGACCTGTACTCCAAGTACATGCATAGTGATAGAGAACTCTTACTCGAACAGATTTATCTAATATTCACAAACTTTGCTGATAATTTTTATTTGGTTAAAATCTTGGTCATGTTTGGTAATTACCCAAAGCGCCAAAGCGCATAAGACATGTCAGAGTAATGGCCATTTGGTTATTGAAAATTGACTGTTTTAGATTTGTCCGCTCTCTAACTTAAACAGTTATCCGACCTTGTACAAACTTGCTGCAAATGGGTATAGTTATAAAATACTGGCCGAGTTCGAGAATCAGTTAAATTGCATAAGACATATCAGGATTATACCCATTGAATATTCAGATTTGTTTTTGAGTTTTAACCTTGTCCGCTCTCTAGTGTTCATCCAGTCTTCACCAAATTTTGTGAAAATGTTTGTCAATCAGCTAATTGTCAATGTAGGATTATGCCGCTTGAATCCCTAAAATGTCTTATTTAGTTTTTCCGCTCACTTACTTCATTAGTTTCCAAACAATCTTCATCAACTTTCTAAAATTAATTGTAGGTTTATAATTATGGCCAAGACGTGTAATCAGCTGAATTGCAAACTACATGTCAGGATTATGCCCCTTGAAATTAGGCAAAATTCATTTTTAGCCTTGTCCGTTCTCTAACTAAACAGTTTACATTCGACCTTGCTGGAAATGTTTATAGGTGTAAACTCTTCGCTAAATTCGATAACCAACTAAATAGTGTAATGCATGTCTGGATTTTGCCCCTAAATTAACCAAAATTGTCGGTTTGAATAGCCTTTATCGAATATTTATCCGACCTTGTACAAACTTATTCAAAACATTTATATGTGTATCATATTGGGCAAATTTGATTACTAGCTAAATTACTTAAAGCATGCCGTGATTATGTCCATTAAATTACACTTAAGATCATTTTAGCCCTATCCTTAAAGTCCCATTGTGTTTTCATACCTTTTCTTAATGCCTGAAATACAATAACGGTTAATAATAATGTTTGAACATTCTTATGGACCAAACTGATCTATGAAATGATGAAGACGGACCTAAATCACCAAAAAGGGCGATTTAAAATCATAACAAACGGAAAATAGAACGTCTGACATAAACATTACCACACGGCTTAGTATCACGTGCTACAGCCGAAGTCAAATTCACAGGGTGAAACCGTATCTACCTCCGCCCGTCCATCCATCAGTCAGTTAGACCCTACACTTTTTGTCCGCTCTCTAACTCAACTATTTTTTATCCGATCTTCCACAAACTTGCTGAAAATGTTCATTGATATAAAATCAAGGTTTAGTTTAATTACTACTAAAATCGCATAATGTATTTTTGAGTTATTGCCTGTTAATTAATAAAAAATGACTGTTTCACTCTAAAACAAAAAGCTTTTATCAGATATTCACCAAACATGCTGAAAATATTTATTCATATAAAATTTAGGTCTAGTTTGATTATTACTAAAATTGCATGTGGCATATCTGAGTTTTTGCCCTTTATGTTTTAAAAAATGACTGTTTTCAGCAAGTTTTGCTCTCTAACACAAATACGTTTTATTGGATCTTCACCAAAATTGCTGAAAATGTTTATTGATATAAATCAAGGTTTAGTTTGATTACTATTAAAATCGCATACGGTATATCTGAGTAATTGCCTGTTTATTAATAAAAAATGACTGTTTCAGTCATTTTTGCACTTTAACACATACAGTTTTTATCCGATATTCACTAAACTTACTGAAAATGTTTAATTATATAAAATTAAGGTCTAGTTTGATTATTACAAAAATCGCATGTGGCATATCTGACTTCTTGCCCTGTATGTATTAAAAATGACTGTTTTCAGCAAGGTTTGCTCTCTAACACAAATACGTTTTATTGAATCTCCACCAAACTTGCTGAACGTTTTCATTAATATAAAATCAAGGTTAAGTTTGAATCCTACTAAAATCGCATAAGGCATGTCGGAGTACTAGCCTGTTAATTATTAAAAAATGTCTGTTTCAGCCTTGTTTGCTTTCTAACACAAAGAGTTTTGATCGGATATTCACCAAACTTGCTGATAATTTTTATTTATATAAAATCTAGGTCTAGTGTGATTAATACTAAAATCCCATAAGGATCATCAGAGTTATTGCCCTTTATGTATTAAAAAGAACTCTTTCACCATTTTTTGCTCTCTAACACAAATACTTTTTTTTTATTCATTTTCACCAAACTCGCTGAAAATGTTTATTTATATAAAATCAAGGTTTGGTAACAATACTACTAAAATCACAAAAGGCATGTCTGAGTTTTTTCCCCTTTAAGTATTAAAAATGAATGTTTCAGCATTTTTTGCTTTCTAACACATACAATTTTTTATCAGATATTCACCAAACTTGTTGAAAATGTTTATTAATATTAAATCTAGGTCAATCATCTTAACTACCAAAATCACACAAGGCATGTTGGAGTTAGTGCCCATGAATGACTAAAAATTGACTACTTCAGGCTTGTCAGCTTTCTGACTCAACAGTTTTAATTGGATCTTCACCAAATTTGCTGAAAATAATATTTGTATAAAATCTTGATCCAGTTCTATAAATACCTAAATCGCCGAAGGCATGTTGGAGTTATGGTTCTTTAATTTTTAAAATGTTGCTATTATATCCTTATTTTTGCCCTGTCCACTCTGTAAAAGAACCAGTTTTTATTCTATTTTTAGCCAAATATTTGGTCAATGGTTGCATGTGCTTCATCTTGGTCGTGTTGGTAATACGTACAGTAATAAATGACTACTCCATACCTCCTTTACCTCTTGAAGGATTTTCAGTCAACTGTATTCTATTTTTTTCTTGACCTATATTTAATACCAATACACAATGCCAGCAAGTTTGGTGAAGATCCAATAAAAAGTGTTTGTGTTAGAGAGCAGAAAAGGCCGAAACAGTCGTTTTTTTCATTACTCAAGGGCAATATCTCAGACATGCATCATGCGACTTTGCTAGTTATCAAACTTGACCTAGATTCTATACCAATAAACATTTATAGCAAGTTTGGTGAAGATCCAAAAATAAGTGGTTGAGTTAGAGAGCGGACAAGGCTGAAACAGTCATTTTCAGCAAGGTTGTTGCTGAATATCCTCGGTGCTTTTTTTTTTATACGGTCACCCACAGTGATTCATATTTACAAGTTGTGACTGAAAACTCATTGGTTAACCCTGTGCCTGCTGTTCGCAACCTTACGGAGTTTACAAACTATTTGAATCTAGAACAAACGCCGCGTAACGCGACGTCTTATCTGGATCAAAACTGTTTGACACTCGTCAAGTAAGGTTTGTTT
This sequence comes from Gari tellinella, assembly GCA_922989275.2. Lineage (NCBI taxonomy): Eukaryota > Metazoa > Mollusca > Bivalvia > Cardiida > Psammobiidae > Gari > Gari tellinella. Next base: position 16,166,360 of record OV277862.1, read on the forward strand.
AATCAAAACTATGCATAAATCTAAATAAACAAAGTTTGCGGCAATTTCAAAGCAGACGTCTGTGCAGCAGAATAAGGGTTAACAGCTTCATTTCAGTGCTCCAGATAAGTGGGAGTAAACTGAACAAATCCAACATTTTCTCACTCATTTCATCACCGAATGCTATTGTGTTACTTCTCATTAGAATTGTCTCTTCGAGACGATTCTAATGAGTAGTGACACCATTGGTTTTAAAGCAGAAATAAAGATTTTAGTTTTCGAAATAGGCTACTCCTCTTATCTGGAGCCCTGTATTTACAGAGTTGTCTTTCTTTCCGTTCACAAGGTCAACTTTAATATAGGAATAAACAACATATTTTTGACGTTCATGACGGTATGACTACATTAGCTTCGCAGGGGGGTAAATTCCGTAAACGCCCGAAGGGCGTTTTCGATAAATTTACCCCCCGAAGCTAATGTAGTCATACCGTCATGAGCGGCAAAGAGATGTTGTTTATTCCTTATATTTATATTTATATTTTCTGTCTTGTCAATTTAATGTGTTTATTGGCCAGATTTGTTTTTCTGTATAAGAATTTATCATATACCGGTCAAAGAGGTTTGATAGATGTAATGTCGATGTAATAGCCATTCCAGTTTCTAAATATAGTGAGAAAGTAGTCCCAACTACATGTACTGTAACTGTATTAAAAATTCAGGATTTTTTCCAGTAAACTTTCTCTCTGTGAATGGAAATGACTTACAAGGCAAACAAATAACAGTGCAACTTGAATATCTATTGCCAAAGCACATTCTAAAATTACAGGTCGCGGTTGTTTTCTTAACCCATTTACACACATAGCAACGCGATGGCAACGACCTATGGGTCTGTATCACTCCGCTAGTGTCATATTACCGTCGACCAATGGGAGCTTAGTGTTAAGTGCCCGATGTAGTCTATTTGAAGAAGTCCACGGATAGCACGGGGGAAATCCGAACTGGTTAAATCCAGATTCGAAGTGTAGGTTCATCGGCATATGACTGCATATTTTTTAATAGGATTACATAAGGACTTTACAGGTTGAATGTAAATATTGGATATTAAATCCATAAATTAAAAAAAAAGTAAAAAGCGAAATTCTTAGATAAAGCCGCTTTTTGTGAAAGAATCACGTCCAATGTAGTTCTAATGTGATCCCAAACAACCGTTTTATGTAGGTTTCCCCAAAACACAATTCGGCTTTAAATTCTTATTTCTTTTCAGATATTTTCGGTGATTGTTGGAAAGGTTCCCAGTGCGATGGTGCCATTAACATGTTTTTCATCCACTCTATCCCAGTGTGTTGTCCTGCTTGGGATCGATCTCCTTATTTTGTGACCTCTAATATTTGCACCTGTCTGTTTACAGTCACTGTCCCTTAACCAGGACACTTAGCCGTAGAAAAAACTGATTTCTACATATCAAGGAATCTCCATGAAGTTAAAAAGTAAAAATCATCCTAAGTTGTTATGAGAAGTTTAAGTAGTTTTCAAAATATTAACATTCATGTATTGACATATTGAATATTTTCGAAAAGGATTTTGAAAATAAAGGTTTTATAGACATATATAGTAAATTGAAAACTAGCGTACTAGACGTGCCATGGAATATTTAGATGTTGAAAATAGTATATAATTTTGACATTGATAAGGGTTGTTTCATATTCTGAACTTTAAAATGCGTTATACCTGGGGACGCAGGTATTTGATCCATCATTTTTTAATTAACCCATTTGTGCCCACGATCCCTTATATGGGATATAGGCAAACAGCGTAGACTCTGATCAGACGCCGCATAATGCAATGTTTGCTGATAGTAATTTCAATATAAAACGAAACGAAAATTAAAATTTAGACCAGGCACCCTTTAGATAAAAAATGGGTTAATCCAATATATAAGAATGGAAGAATCCAATGGGTGCAAAAGGGTTAATAATTTTTATTTTTTTATTTTTTGGGACAATACTATAGATAAAGAGAAAAGGTAAACAACGGGAATTGTACAAGCAGTCTAAACTGTCAACTTGAACTACTGCTAAAATCGACTATATCACCAATAGTTTCTTGTGGTGACCCCGGGAAATGATTGTATTATCAATATTTACTGTTTATTTTTATCAAATTCCGTCAACTGACTCCAAAATACGTAAATGTATAACAAAAATGTGCATAAAATTTGGCCATGTCGATTCTGACGTCAACAAGAAATTGCGTAAATTTAGGGGTGATCTAGTCGGTTTTCATTGATTACCCCTACATTCACTAGGTCAAATGAGAGAATGTGGATTCAACTATTGTCTTAATCATGGCGATTATATCAGGTGAGCGACCCAGGGCCTCTTGTTTTCACTTTTAAACGCTAGGTCGATCTCTACACCGAGCAATCACTGACTAAATATGGTCATGGCAAGAAACATTTAAGTCATAAAGTAAATCTTTAATTTTATATTTGTTTAAATAATGGTAGGTTGCTAATTAAAAATCATAAGAAAGTAAGTGTAGCCCTTTTTATATAGAATAGTCAACGGGATAAAAAAAAGTAATTCACAGGTAGATAAAGGGAAAGAACTCCGCGTGGTTTACGTATCATTTCTCACACGGATATTGTAATGGACTTGTTCTATATCTTCAGGGCTGCCATTTCTCCGGATTTTCCCGAAATCTTCTGATTTTTATCCTAGCAGATGGTAGCATATAGCAGGCTGAAAGTAAAGCAGAATGCGCCTTAAGGTGCATTCTGCTTTAAGTAATCACGCTAGAAAAATAGAAAATTTGGAAATCTTAGGATTTTTCACGATCACGTTATGGCAGCCCTGTATCTTTGTAAAATTACACTTTGGTCCCATAGAATTTTGGTTACAACTAAAAATTGCTTGTACATGTATAAGTCTAGCACAGGTACACGTTAAGCTTAAACATGTCTTCTACCAATACGGCTCGTAATTTATTTCAGGCAATAATTATTATATATAGCAGATGTAGTATACAGTGTCTTAGTAAATTGTTAGTTAATTGCCGAGTTCATTTTACAGAATTTGAGGCTCACGCAAAACTGAGCCAATTATGATGTATCTTGAAGTCAGTCTCAAACTAAGTTGTGTTTGCACTACACTGGTTATCAGCAAGAACGAACTAATGTTTAAATGATTTATTATAAACCTATCGATGATTTATAGAGATTTCTGTTAGATATAAATTTCATATGCGTCACAGTTGATAGCATCACTAGTGATGATATCACTTTTGCAGTGACGATATCATTTTTGTGACAAAATCTTTTGTGACGTCGCGCGTAAACAATTACTTGTGTGTTTTTTCTCTTTAAGGTGGTTCGCGGGTCAGCTTATTCTGTGTCAGAATTCTTTGAAACCTTGATTAAATTGAAATTTACCATATGGAGAGTGAAAAATCGTAAAAATAAAAAAAAGTTACAGTGCCTTTTTTTCTGACAGGACCTTTTGTCGAGAAAAGCTCCTTTTTTAATAAACAGGAATATTTTCTTTATAGAATGATATAACTCAATAATTTCTGTACATTCAAGTAAACTGTACATAGACTATAAGATATTGGGCAAACAAAAGTATTTCATGACATATTTTCTGGAAATATCAATATTTTAAAAAAGTCAAATTCTGAAAATCTCAAATTACAAAAAATCTAGCTGTTTAACATACACTAATTTTACTCTTATTAGATAGATATAACTTAATTCTACTTGTCACAAAAAAAGTATCAAAATCTACAGTAGAATTTACATTTTATACATGATTTCTTGAAATTCTGACAAAATGTTAACACAAAAAGAGTAACCTCCCTTGAGTTCAACTTTAAAACGCCGTCAGCTCTAAATAATACCATAAGTCAAACCTGTAATAAGGGACCATTGAATACGGTAGCCTGTAGATCTTTAAAGGCAAGTGACTGCTTAATGCATAACAAAAGTAATGCATAAAAGCTCCTTTAGGATCTATCTTTTAGCATTACTTTTGTCCTGTGTTAAGCTGCCATCTGTTATATAGGCTATAAATCCTCACAAATTTAGCTGTCACTTGACTATACTTGCATCTGATATAATTCATTATTACTAGACTAAACAAACCCTGTCCTTTGATCACTGCGTTATGAATTGACTAGTCACTAAAATCGGACAATTTGTTAAAAAAATGTTTTGAAGCGAGTGGGAATCGAACCTAGAACCTTCGGATTGCAAGTCAATCACCGTATCAACTGCGCTAACAGAGAAGACACTGTAGCAGATCAAACTTTTCTTTATCTAAATTTTCTACTATAAGCACGTGCCGCAAAGAGCAGGTGAAAGTCATCAGCATTTCCGGAACTCGAGATGCGGGCCGCCCGCTGTCGAACCACCTTAAAAACATCTTTAAAATGTATATAATAAATAAAATAATCAATTCCTTTGGATGAATATGAAAAAGATATCACTCGAATGGGATGTCGTCTGGTTAAAAAACTCGTCATGCGGACTCGTTTTTTAACCAGATAACAACCCATTCTCGTGATATATTTTTCATATCCATCCAAAGGTATTGGTTATCCTTTACACAATCACACCATTTTTGTTAATATTGCATCACAATTCTGGTTATCTCGGTATATTTGACATCCCTGGGTCCAAGGTTATTAATCTTTTCAGTTGAGTCTAAAGTCGTTCTCAAGCATTTGATTGGTCAGATTTGAGCCCAGGCTCAAATCTGACCAATCAAATGCATGAGAATTCACCCAGACTCAGCTCAAACGCTTTATAACCTTGGACCCTGGCATCTTTGGCGGGCTAAGTCGAAGAACAGAGAACACATTGTACGAGAAAACCTTTGTTGTTTGTATACATATTTCTATCCATGGCTAGACATGGGTAGCGTAACAGCTTGATTTAAAATATAATACTTAGATAGTGTAGAATGAAGACATCAATAAAAGGAGAATGAGTGTAAAACGGACTACAGCAAAAAAATAAACCGAGGAAGCTAAATGGGCAATGACGAATATTGGATGCAGTGGTTTTAAGACTTACGAGTGAGTGAGTGAGTGAGTGAAAGAGAGCGAGAGAGATAGAGAGAGGAAGAGAGAGAGATAGATAAAGACAGAGAGAGAGAGAGAGAAGGGGAGAAAGAGAGAGAGACAGAGCGATAGAGAGAAAGAGAGAGCGAGTGAAAGAGAGAGAGTTCTTAAGTTTTAATACATGTATTGTAGAGTATGTAGTCTCAAAATTGGATGCAGTGGTTTTAAGACTTACGAGTGAGTGAAAGAGAGACAGAGAGACAGATAGAGAGAGACAGAGAGAGAGAAGGGAGAAAGAGAGAAACATCGATAGAGAGAAAGAAAGAGAGAGAGAGAGAGAAAGAGAGAGTGAGAGAGAGAGCTATAAAGTCTTAATACATGTATTGTACAGTATGTAGTCTCAATTTGTTTTGTTTCACCCATTAACTCCTCGAGATGCGTATTTGTATGTAATTTATCAGCAATATATACTTGTGAACAGTTCACCTGCAAACAGCGTAGACCCTGATAAGAGGACATTCTACAGGAGACTACTGATCAGCGTCTGTTATTCTTTTCTTTTTCATTTTGCACTTTATTGCGAAAAAACACCTCTATATAGTCAAAATGGACTAGACTAAATTAGAACCTGGACTTGTACATCTTAAGTTTCGCTGGTGAATGAGTTAAAATACAACGTGGTTTTAAGTATTATGGTTTAATGTTTAGGTTTCAAATCAAGGAAATTTGTTTCAAATTTGATGAGTTATCAATGTGTTTGAAATCTGCAATGGATCTCTTTCTGGATATGAAACACACAGTCCAACTTCGATAAATCTCACTTCATTGAAACTTACCCGTTATTCAAAGTTAATTAAAACGTGGCTTAGACACTTTGAAATACATGTACGGATATTATCGACGTAAGCGAGATTGGTTTATCCGATCCCATTAACCCATGTGCCTCGTTTCCTGTAAAAGTGACATAGGCAAACAGTGTAGACTCTGATCAGACACCGTATCATGCGGCGTCTGATCAGACTCTAAACCGTTTGCTTAGGAATTTCAATATAAAACAAAACGAAAATGAAAATTTAGACCAGATATCCTTGACATCAAAAATGGACTAATCCAGTTTATAAGCATGGAAGAATCCACTGGACATAAATGGGTTAAAGAAGTATGGTATAATTCGGCTGAATAAATGAGAGCCAGACTTTCAGCTTTTTTGTTTCATGTTCAGACAGAAAGATTTAACCCATTATCTCATAGCTTGTTTCTAGTTTGGAAAACAGGTAACTACTTTAAGCAGGTTGAAAGTAAAGCAGAATGCGCCTAAAGGCTTCTGCTTTACTTTCAGGGTTGCTTTAAGCTACCCTCTACCAGAATATGGAAAATATTTGTTATAGTACATATTCATTACTGTATAAATTGGAACTACATGTATTTTCATCACAGTACGAATAATTTAAATGCGTAAAAAGGCGTATTTATGGGGTAATGGGTTAACATGCACATCATCACTCCAAATTTAATTAACTCAACCCTATAGTGACGAAAGTCATTTACAAACAGTTTGTCTTTGAAAAATACACTTGTCTTATGTAAACAGTGAAGACCCGGATCAGAGGATACCTTGATCGGCCCTCTGACAGGGCCAGTACTGATTATCATTTAGCATTATGTTAAAAAAAACGAAAAAAAAAACCCAACCCCAAAACAACAACAAACCCTTAAATAGTAAACAATGGGGATCGGAACTTTCCATTTGAAGTTTAAAGGGGTGAATGAGTGACTGTTAGAATGCCTTGTAAAATACATGTTTTATGAGCAAATTTAGTAAACAAATGTTTACAGTAAAAAGTCTTGGATATTAAAGGGACAGAACACCAGGTAGTGCATTTGTAGCAATATATATATAGGGGAAATATGCAAACAAAGCCATAAGTTAATCTTGAAAAATCCTAAGATTTCCAAATTTTCTATTTTTTCAAGCGCGATTACTTTGAACAGGTTGAAAGTAAAGCAGAATTCTGCTTAAGGCACATTCTGCTATATAAATACTTTCAGCCTGCTCTAAGCTACCATCTGCTAGGATAAAAATTCGGAAAAAATCGGAAAAATCCGGAGAAATTGCAGTCCTGGAATGATAGGTATAAAACACCCTAAAGAGACTCGAGTCTTGATACGAATGGTCGAAATAGTAGGGGTTTTTCTGCTTTGTACTAAAGGGACTAGTCGATATCACGTCCGCTTCCGTATGTGGCATCAAACGCAATGTTGCGGACACGGCAGACAACAAACTCAAATCTGTACAGCTAATAACATTAGCAGAACAGTCCCACTGGGCGAATCTCTCAGAAAATCATTGCATTTGCTTGCTAGAGCGTAAACCATATTTCAATAACCTCAAAACGCTGTCAAACCATAGAGGCTCATGGGATATACTAGGGCTGTGGGCATGTGTACAGTAACACCGCCTTCAACGATTTACTCCATAGATACGCCTTTTTACGCATTTAAATAATTCCTACACTGAAGAAAATAGTTCCATTGTGTACAGTAATGAATGTGTAACATAAGAAAAAAATCATCTACCTAAGCAGATAATATCTTAAAGCAAGCTGAAAGTAAAGCAAAATTGCGCAATCTGTTTAACCTTTAATCTGCTTTTTAAGTGGTCACATGTGTTCAAAATTATAAACAGGGTATTGGGTAAAGGATTGAAGACCAACCAAAAAGGGGTCAATCTAAAGACTGGCTGCATTTTAAAGCTCGGGAAAGGTAAAGCAGAAAGTTCCTTCTGTTAAGGAGCTTTCTGCTTAAGCCATTACCCCATAAAAACGCCTTTTTACGCCTTTCATTTATTCCTCCACTGAAGAAATTAGTTAAGAAATATTTTCATTATTATAGCAGATGGAAGCTTAAAGCAGGCTGAAAGTAAAGCAGAATGCGCCTTAAGGCGCATTCTGCTTTGCTTTTAATTGCTTTAAGTGGTCACCTATCTTCAATACTAGAAACAGTCCAGGGGGTAATGGGTTAACTTATTCCAAGGTTTAACTCATTGTGCGCTACGTAATATTGTCGGCTGCAACAACCGTTGTCAGCTACTGTTCTAAAAATTAAAAGTTTCAAAAAAATATTTTTAAAGTCAAACATTTTCTTTCGAATCCAAACTGTTTGAAATGTTACTCGCGATCTGGCAGCCAGCGTGGAAATAGTTAAAAAGACATACATGTATAAAGCAGTCGAAACTCGATACTTCGAATTCACTTAAATCGAATGTAACAGTAAATTTCATTAGATGAATTTCGATATTTCGATCTCGCTTAAGTCGAATATGCCCGTATTTCAAAGTTAAAACGTGGCTAAGCCACGTTTTAAATTTGAAATATGGGTATGTTCGAACTAACGCAAATTCGGAGTATCGAATTTCAACCGTATGCTCACAGGGTTACAGTGCATATGCATGGCTGTATACGGTGGAACTATTTTCTTCAATAAAGGAATAAATTAAATGCTTTAAATGCGTGTCATGGAGTAATAGAGTAATGGGTTAAGTGAGCTGGATTTATCGGAGCTCGATTTTATTTGGTTATGCTTGTTACGATCAGTAATCAGTATTCCGTCAGGGTTCGAATCTTTTCGACTTAAGCCGGAATGGTCCGAATTGTGGAATCGGATGATTGACTCCGCCTACTATTGGCGTAATTTGAATATCATCTCAAAGTATGGTACCTCATGAGGACAACGATCTATCATATCCGATGTCTTGACAGATTGTGATTGAAAGCATGTGTGTTAAAAGGATTAATTTAGACCACGTGATACTGCTCCATATAGTGTGGTGAAAGCAAGCATCCAGTAAACCAGAAATCGACATGAAACTCTGTGATTGGTTATTTGTGGTTTTATTTATCCAATACGATGATTGTATTGATTAAGAATTGCTATAACAAGCAGCGCTTGGTTTATATTTGTAACCAACAGTAAAACCTCTATTTTAGGATCGACATCTAATGTGAATTATTAGGTGTTTAGGACAGATGACTAGTTAAAGCAAGGTAGAATTAAAACAACGTTCCTTAAAGGAGCTTTCTGGTTAACTTTACCTGCTTTAAGCTGACACTTTTCGTTCACACCGTCAGTTAGCTTTTATTTTAGTTGTCGTAATAGAGAGGTTGTAAGTTGTAAATATACATGTATTTGGATTTAAGTCAGACGCCGAGTCACTCACAGTCTGATCAGGATTTAAACAGTTTGATATTCGTTTCAAGGTTCTAGTTTTCAGTTAAAAGATATGATATCTAAATTCGATTAGAACATTACTGTAGCCGACGCATGTGCAGTTACCTAATAATTAACCACGGAAAGGTTCGAAATAACGCTTACCTAAACCAGCTTTCGTATTTTCAGGAAAACAATTTCCTCGTAGATGTTTTCTCATGCTTCTATCCATGCTAGTCCTTTACTCCATATATACACTCGTTTTAACGCATTTAATTTATTCCTCAACTGAAGAAAATAGTTCCAATATATACAGTCATGAATGAATATGTATCATTTTAAAGAAACATTTTCTTTATTGTAAAAGATGATAACTTAAAGCAGAATGCATTCTGCTTTACTTTAAACCTGCTTTAAGTATTCGCCTGTCTTTAAAACTAGAAACAGGCTATAGAGTAAGGGGTTAAACACCGAATGCTAAGGCAACGGTTTTGGCGTTCAGAAAGCGGGTTTTCTCTCTCGTATTTTCAGTAAAGTACAGTAAAACCTCGCTATTACGACCACTTAAACGAATGCTAAGTGATTGTATAATAGAGAGGTGACAGCTTAACTCTTTCCTCCCTGAAACTTTAAATGGAAAATTCCAGTTTCCATTTTAGTCTGGTCCATTTCTGACTTTTAAGGGTTGTTTTTGTCAATGTTTTGAATTATGACAAACAGTGAAGACCCTGATCAGAGGGCTCCTTTCGGATCCCTCTGATCTGGGTCTTCACTGTTTGCACAGGACAAGTGTACTTTTCACATGTACACTGTTTGAAAACAACGCCAATATGCGGGACTAGGGTTCAAAGGGTTAAAGCAAGGTGACAGTGAAACAGAAAGCTCCTAGAGGAGCTTTCTGTTTCACTGTCATCTTGCTTTAAGCGGTCACCTACTGTAAACACCCTAATAATTCACATACTTTAGTGGTCGTAATAGAGAGGTTTTACTGTACATAGTATATCGACAAATGTTTGCTGCTACCGGGTCAATTGTTCGAATCCAGACTTTGGCTCATTTCTTTCACCATTGTTCAAAATGGCTTTAACTCTTTGAATGCTCGGTAATATTTCGTCTGGAACAATTGTCGGCTGCTAATGTTCTAAAAATAGATTCGTCTAAATTGTTTTTCAAAACAGGGTCAGTTTGTCAGTTTAATTACATCGAACCAAACAGTTTGGATCGGTGAGAAGCCGCGGTACGTTGCAAACAGTTATTACAGTCCCACCGCTAGCATGTTGAGTTAAAAGAAATTATTGTCGAAAATGTATGATGACGTTAAATAAAATCTTTCTGTTATTATTCTGAAGAAGAAGAAGAACAACAGCGAAAACACCGCAAAATTTATACAAACATAAAGATATAGTTTAGTTGTCAGATTATGTACATAGACTTTATCTTCTTGTGTCTGTTAATATAATTGATATTTGGCCACTATGCATATACATGTATGTACAGTTAAACTTCGATATCTCGAACTCGCCTTTGATATCAGGATATTTTATTCGACTTAATCGATGTCCACATAATGACATTTAACCGTAGAACAACCGTGTAAAACCTCTCCATAACGACCAGTAAACAGAAGGTTGTGTGATTGAGTGAAATACAGGTGACAGCTCAAAGCAAGGTGAAAGTGAAACAGAAGGCTCCGAACGGAGCCTTCTTTTTTACTTTCACCTTGCTTTAAGCAGACACCTGTTTAACACACATATTAATTAACACAATTAATCGAGAGGTTTTACTGTATGTCAAAGTTCGAGTTAAACGAGTTAGAAATATCGAAGTCGACTGTATATCTATAAAGGACAATGTTCACGAAGCCTCCGTTTTTGACCTGTAAAAATCATTTTTTCCAAACATTTGTTTTTATCATTACATGTATTTTCTCTTTATTTGTCATTTTACCGATATTAATTCCTATAAATAAAACTGAAGGTACAAATGCGACTCTTCGTCATTAAGATATGTTAGATCTTCTTCAAATAGTTAATTATTTTGTACTTAAATATCTTTGTGTGATGTTAGTGCCTTCATATCTATTTCTAGGAATTATACCGTGAATTGTACCAAAAGTCAGGGACCCGTTTCATAAAACTTCGTACGACAAAAACGATCGTAAGTCAGATTATAAAAGTCTCAATAATTATTTATTTCTCCATCTAATCCTGTCTTGTCACATCTTTTTGGAATCGTCTTGAAAAGACGATTCCAAAAGGATGTTACAAGACATGATTAGATAAAGAAATCAGAAATTAGATTTATTTAAAAGATTTGACTTACGACCGTTTTTGTCGTACGAAGTTTTATAAAACGGGCCCCAGCTTTTTTGCCTTTCATGGCCTCTAGTTTCATTTACAATAACCTGTTAAATTGTTAAAATTTGCATTTGGGTTGAGTTGTGTGCTTAATATGAAGTATTAATATCTGAAATTGACAAATAAATAGGAAATACAGATATTTTGTATTTATTTTTTTGAAAAATTATTTTTTACAGGACCAAAACGGAGGCTTCGTGAACCTTGTCCTTCAATGTAACAAACATGAGAAGCGTTTGCAAACATGTTCCTGGCGTATAATATTTCATTAAACGTAACCAGTATTTAGATTATTTAGGTTCATCGGAAACATACAAGTGCAGCGGGATATTTATGGAATCGTCCGTTCGGATACACTCGTCATTTTCCAAAGATTTAGCTGCAAAACCTGTCTACTCGTAGACTTTTACAAACAATCGAGTCCGGGATCAGAAACATGGATCATAGACACGTTTCTGAAAAATTCTAATGTAGAAAATTTATAGCTATTGAACTTACGGAAATTTATCACGTGTTCTCAGCTTAAAACTTTCAGTATTTAAGCGACTCGCAACCAGATGGTGCATTAAAAATAGTAATTTGTAAATATGTGTCAAACGCTTATATAAATGGTAAAGAATTAGTTTAGGATAAGAAATTCTGTTTAAAAAAATGTATTTCAATAAAAAAAAATATTGGTCTCTGGTGGGATTCGAACCCGGGGCCCGGCATTGGCGGACAGAAGGCAAAATAGGGGAAACCGCTTAGACCAATGGACCACGGAACTATCCGTTTATCTCGGATCGATTTAACGTATTTCAATGTGTAACGATCGAAAGTGCATACAACTTCGTAATTCGGCTCGTGTTTATGTCTGAGCCCGTGTAGAGAAGCAACAACAACAACTATACCGTCTACTAGTCGGTATAGAAAAACGATGGAAAATATCTAAAAATCTAAGATTCGGTGACGATTCTTGAGACTTTTTTTGGACTGATCATATTTTTTTAATGTCAGAAGCCAAATAATGCCACAAATTTGCTTTTATTTGAGTATTTTATTTTATTTTGACAAGTACACCATCCGGTTGCGAGTCCCTTTAAAGGCACTGTCAGAAGAAAACAATGCCGATCTATTTCGGGTCCATATAAATAGACTGACAATAAACAAGAGACTGATCATCTTCACTATTGTCTGTTTGATTGAAGTCATCACTGTCTGGAAACTCTTTCTTAAGGCGTCGTCTGGCGTTGGCAAACCACGTGGACACTTGCGTCATCGTCATGCGAGACAAGATGGCGAGCATGATTTTTTCCGGCTTGGTTGGATACGGGTTCTTCTTGTGACGTAAAAGCCAGAGTCGGAGAGCTCCGGTATTGTCCTTCGATTGAAGCCGGCGTCGAAAATTTGTATCAAAGTGGACGTATGACGGGTTCCTGCAAACCGATAAAAACAGTAAAAGAGGACTAAATTAAGATGAGGACCCCTAATGAGATGTGGCCAAACAATCGGTACTCTACGTACAGCGATCTTGTTTCGAACCATGCTTTAGGTCGACATTTGAAAAGAGTGGCAGATCGCTCGTCGTATATGTTGAGATCCGATATTGACCGTTATTGGCCCTCTCTCTTTAGGAATTCTCAATCTTAATGGTAATGCTTAAATCAAGGTGAAAGTAAAGCAAGCAGAAAGCTCCTTCAGGAGTTTTCTGTCTTACTTTCATTCTGTTTTAACCCTCCCCAGTGGAAGCGTATTTAAGCGCATTTATTTATTTCTCACAGTAATACCTTTTCGTGTCCTGTTAAAGAACCACATAAATATTTCTCGAGCCATGGCTGGTGGATGCTTAAAGCAGTACAGAAAGTAAAGCAGACAGCTCCTAAAGAATATATATGCTTTACTCACAGCCCATATTAATCAACCACCTTTCACAAAAGCTGTAAAAATACTATGGATGAAATGATTAAGCAGCCAACAGTAGTATATTAATATGTGGGTTCTAACCCTTTCCCCCAAAGAAGCGCCTTTTAGCGAATATGATGTATTCCCCCTCTAAAGAAAACAGTTCCAATTTAATCAGTCATGAATATATATTAAAGGAAATATTGTGTTACAGTCTAGCACATGCTAGCTTAAAGCAGGCTGAAAGTAAAGCAGAATGCGCTCTTAGGCGCATTCTGCTTTCCTTTCAACCTGCTTTAAGAAGTAACCTATCTTCAATATTAGAAATAGACTATTCAGTCATGAATATATATTAAAGGAAATATTGTGTTACAGTCTAGCACATGCTAGCTTAAAGCAGGCTGAAAGTAAAGCAGAATGCGCTCTTAGGCGCATTCTGCTTTACTTTCAACCTGCTTTAAGAAGTAACCTATCTTCAATATTAGAAATAGACTATCAAGTAAGTGTAAATGTACAGTCATCTCTGTTTTACACGACACAAAGTTCATCGATGTTTGCTTTTGAAAACTTTTTCATAATGTGAATTGAAGGGGTAAAAGATTTGGTCAAGTATTGAGATTATAGACAGACGTCTATAAAAGGAAAAAGCCTTCTTTATAGCGATACCTCATCGTTATTGCTAAACTTTGACTGTTTTTGGTAATACATTGCACATGTACTATTTGAAGTATTATGTACTCGAAATCTTTATAAGACGATTTTAATTTGTTTTAATTAAAAGTCAGAGAAACCAGACACAGTGGTGTTTCTTTGGTCACCTGATTTTCCACTAATCGTATTGTTAAATATGCCTTTTACCAAACAAAATAGTAAAGAAAAACGATTTTCTTCGCCAATCGACCCTCTTCTACTCTAATCCCTTTAACCCTTTCACTCTCCATGACGCCAAAAAGCGCGTTTCCAAACTGTTTGACACTCGTTTTGAAATTTCTTCAGTCATACTGCCTTAAATTTAACTTTGAAACGACATTGCAGACACTTATAATAATAATAATAATAATAATAATAATGAGAACTCGTTTAGTAAAGACCAATATTCCATCAGGCCCTCAACATAATACACGTACATGAAACAAAAGGCATTTCATACAACACAAATAATTATATTGAAGCAGACGACAATATGGCGGTAAATGGGTAAACATCTCAGGATAAATTTGATCATGAAATAGTTCAATGTGCATGCTTTATCATTACACACAAAACAACGTTTAAAGTTTAAACACTAATATCATATTCAATGCCATTGACAAAAGTCAGGCGCCAAGTTTACGTTTCGTCTGACCAGAACATCCAAACTATCATTTGGTAAACGTATAGAAACTCGTATCCCGCACGTACAAGTACAGTGGAGAATCTGTTATTCTTTCCCGTTTAAACGCAAACGTACGCAAACGCAAAGCACTAAAACGTAGAAAAGTACAACTTTTGGACAATTCTGATAATTCATGTTTATCTTGGTGGCAAACAGTTTGGAGCCTGATCAGACGCCGGGTTACCCGGCGTCTGATCTGGCTCCAAACTGTTTGCACTGCAAATAATAGTTTTAGCGTAAACGCGTTTATTGGGAAAGAATAACAGATTCTCCACTGTATATAGGGGACTAACGTTTACTACATTAAAACTTCCTACCATTTCGCTAGCATCCTGTAGTTGGACAGCTTGGTTTCCGGCTGTAGCATCATCAGGGGATATTGGTGGTACATGGCTGACATCGAACCCTAAATACATGTATTGTGACAATTATGAATATTGGGACAAGAATAAAAATTTGGGCAACAAAAGCATCATATGTAGATACTGGTAGTACATGGCCGATATCGAACCCTAAATGTTGGGAGAGAAATAAATATTGGAACTATAATAACATGGCATTGGTAGTATATGGACGACATTTAATCCTAAATACTGGGACAGAAATGAATATTGCGATATCAATAAATATTGGGACACAATTTGCATCATATGTAGGGACAACAATTAATATAGGGACAACAATTAATATTGGGACAACAATCTTAATATAGGGACAACAATTAATATTGGGACAAAAATTAATAATTGGAAAACAAAGTTACCATCAATTGATACTAGTGGCCGACAACGAACCCTAAATATTGGAAGAGAAAATATTATTAGGACATCAAAGAATTTTTTGGACATTAATAGGATCATCAGTGGATACTGGTGTTACATGGTCGACATCGAACCCTAAAATTTGGGATTGGAATAGATATTAGGACAAAATTAAATACCGGTATCGGGACAAAACTTATAGAAGCGACTTTTAGCACATTCATTTTATTCATCCGCTGAAGAAAATAGTTCCAAATTATACCGTAATGAATATGTGTCATATTTAATACTTTCCTTATTCTAGCAGTTAATAGCTTAAAGCAGGCTGAAAGTAAAGCAGAATGCGCCTTAGGGCGCATTCTGCTTTACTTTCAACCTGCTTTAAGTAGTCACCTATCTTCAATAGTATAACTAGGCTATCAGGTAACGGGTTAAAGGGTTAATGCACGTGAGTTATGATGATATTTTATTGTTCATCGTTAGAGTTACACGTCAATAAGGATATTAGTACAGTACTACAATCACAATAAAGACACCAAGATGACTGACAAATCAATTGATATATATGAAGATATTTATAGCTTTTTTAAACCGTTTCGGATTCATAGACAACGGCGTGTCATATTTTGGATTCAATTGAAACACTGAGTTACTTGGCGTCTCCACAGAATCCAACCCGTTTGACATATAATGACATACAACTATTTTGTGAAAAAACAAGCAAAAAACATCCATCTTGAATCTAAAGCATCGTTAATGCAGGTTTGCCTGCATTCGGTAATTGCTAACACTGAACTTGGTGTGTTTAAATGAATGTCTTTTATCTGTACGTTTTAGAAATGCGATCCTAGAAACAAGCGGTTGGGATCCTGATCGATCGCTAAGTTACTATAGGCATCAGATCTGAATCCAAGGTGTTCGCGAATATTTCGTATGTCATGGAAAGCACCCTAAGATTGACAGAAATTATAATTTGAAGCTTCAACTAATGTTCGTGTTTACAGCTATTTTAATAAATTGTTTGTTTTAACATTTTTTTTAAATTTATCTATCTATAATTTTTAATGTTTAATTATTATTTCTTTTTAAAGATTAACATGTACGTTGTATTAAGACTGAAGTAAATGCGCCACAGTGAAAGAATTTGTCTACAGAAACTCCTCTATGTAACATATTAAATATTGTTCTTTAACCTTTTCTGTTATACAATTTAGTTTATACTTCTTTTACGCCTTTAATTCATTTATTCACTGAAGTAAATAGTCCATTTTTACACGGCAATATGTGTATGTACATGTACCATAAAATAAATTGTCTATATCTTAGCAGACGATAGCTTTAAATATGTTGAAAGTATAACAGAATGCGCCTAGGGCGCATTCTGTTTTTCTTTCAACATACTTTAAGTGGCCACTTGTTCTCAAAACTAGAGATTATTGGGAAATTGGTTACAGAAAACTACTTTTTTAATTTTGTAAAAGAGTTCCTTAACAAGACAATAGTAAAATATCGTATTTTTTTTCAAGTTTAAAAAGGAAACCCTGAAACTGTATTGAATTACAATTTTTTCAAATGATATTATCTATTAGATTCTACACTTTTTCAATCGAAGGTAATGAACTAGTTGTTAATTTGTATTGTTCACCCAATATTGTCTTATCGATGTTCACAAATGCCATAGTGCGAGTATTAACTCTTCCAGCCTTACAATTTTAGATGATAAATACATGTGCTTATTTCCATTTAAGTATAATCTGTTTTTTGTCTATTCATGGTAGTTTTGGGCAGAACCGGTATTTTGCAAAATGACAAACAGAGAAGAACCTGATCACAGGGCTCCTGAAGCAGCCTTCTTATAATAATAAATAATAATAGTAATACATAAAAAAAATAACGATTTTATTGCATGTGGATTACATATTTGTTATCGAATAAACAAACCAATTTTCAATATGGTCCACAAACAAAATTAACATATATACAACACGAATCATGTGAGAAGGGAACAAAATTACAAATCAGTATTTTTTAAACCTTTGCAAACAGAGTGGACCCAGAAAAGACAGTTCCTGTAGGAGCTCTCCACAGGGACTACTCTGTTTACTTAAAGACTATTAAAGATCAAGCTGAAAATAATAATGTGTAAGTGTAATTCTGAGAATTCAAGATTTGTTATTTACACATGAATATTCAATATGTAGAGGCAATATAAAGCCCAAAAAACGACGTTTTAATAAAAAGCAAAGTTCTAGACCAGTGAAATTTCATATCAAAAGAGAAGGGACATACCAAAGATACTTTAACCCTTTAATCCATGGTATATTTCTAGTATTGAAGAAAGGGGACCACTTAAACCAGGTTGAAAGTAAAGCATAATGAGCCTAATGTGCATTCTGTTTTACTTTAACCCATTACTCCATAAAAACGCATTTTTACGCCTTTATCTAATTCCTCCACTGATGAAAATAGTTCCAATTTATACTGTCATAAATAAAATTTATAAGAAATATTTTCTATATTCTAGCAGATAATAGCATAAAGCAGGCTGAAAGTAAAGCAGAATGCGCCTTAGGGCGCATTCTGCTTTACTTTCAACCTGCTTTAAGTGGTCACATATTTTCAAAATTAGAAACAGGCTATGGGGTAATGGGTTAAACCCGCTTCAAGATACCATCTACTAGAGAACAGAAAACATTTATTATGATACATATCTATGGAGTAAAGGGTTAAAACAATATGCTGGTAATGATCAAATATCCATATTTCTATCGTAGTTTTCTTGTTTATCAGGGTCTACACTGTTTGCATACGACAAGTGTTCTCGTCATAGGTACGCCGTTTGTAAATAAAGAGTCTACTTGTTGCTAGGGTTGAATGTGTTAATTTATACTAAACAAAAAGAACAGTTAAAATTTACAGTTTTAAATTTACGATACAAGTTTTCATTGATATGCATTTCACTACACACAAGGAAACTGACGCATGTTTCCACCAACGTCGGTAAAATATAAGATTGTTGGATGGGCATGGCCGCTGATTAATTTTCTTCAAAAGTTATGAAACTAAAGATGATAATGGTTTAGATAATGAGACATTTGGTATGTTTCAGTATATTCAATATTTGCTGTTGATAAGATATACAGAACATAGGGTAGTTGGGTGGGCACCACCTTTGAATTGTTCTTTAACCCATTACCCCATAAATACGCCTTTTTACGCCTCTAATTTATTCCTCCACTGAAGAAAATAGTCTCAATTTATACAATTATGAATATTTATCAGAAGAAATACTTTCTGTTTTCTAGTAGATGGTAGCTTAAAGCAGGCTGAAAGTAAAGCAGAATGCGCTTTAAGTGGTTGCCTATCTTCAAAACTAGAAACAGGCTTTGGGGTAATGTGTTAAAAGTTGTGAAATTAAGGGTTTAGATGTTAAGACCGTATGTCGTGTTCTGCTGTTGCTTTTGGATTTAAACACTGTTAAAAAGCTTCTTAACACTTGACCCCATATTGCCACCTTTTTGCGCCTAATCCTTACAGTATATATACAAGTGCATAGTATACTTGTCCTATACAAACAGTTAAGACCCATATCAGCGGAATCGGTCTCCACTGTTTGCTTTTTTGCTATAAATAGTAAAAACAACCCCAAACAATAAAAATGGACAATACATAATAATAACCTGAAATTGTCTATTAAAATGTTCAGGGCTAGAATAATTAATCTAGCCGCTTGAATTTAATTTTTATAAGATATTGCTAAAAATGGCTGATGTGTCAAATTTCTAGTTTTCTAGAATTCAAAATTTGAATATGAAGTCAAATCCACACAAAAATTTAATAACGAAGCATGATGGTAATGTAGTGAAAAAAGAAACGCTGAAACCTCCTTTAAGTATTTTATTTGTTAAATTTTCTCGTCGTACCCTTTTATAGTCAATGAAGCCAAAATGTACATTTGCAAACAGTTTTGATGTTGATCAGACGCCGCGTAATGTGGCGTCTGACCAGGATCCAAACTGTTTGAGACTCGTTTCGAAATTCCGTCAGTCATGCTGCCTTAAATATAACTTTGAAACGATATTGCAGACAACAATACTGAAGCAGACGACAATAACGGTGGTAACGGTGTAGAAACCTCACGGTAAATTTTACAATAAAAGGGTTTAGCTTCCAACTGACCTACAGACAAAAAACATATCAATAGTCATAATAATATTATAAGAACCATTTGTAGCCTTTATTACAGGTGGCTGCTTAATGCATAAAACTAATGCAGAAGTCACTGTTGGAATTTTTTGTGCGCTAGTTTTGACCTTCTTTAACCCGTTACCTCATACATTGTAACCTGTTTCAAGAATTGAAGTTACGTGACCGGCACTAAATTACTAAAAGCAGGTTGAAAGTAAAGCAGAATGCGCCCTAAGGCGCATTCTGCTTTAATTTCAGCCTGCTTTAAGCTACCAACTGCTAGAGTATAGAAAATATTTATAGTGGTACATATTCATGACCGTATAAAGTTGAATTATTTTCTTCAGTGGAGGAATAAATTAGAGGCGTAAAAAGGCGTATTTATGGGTTAATGGGTTGAAGATCTCCACCCTTCTTCATTCATTTGTCGTTTGACATTACGAGCGTAGGTCGATTTTATCATCTCAAAATTAAAGAAGGCAGATCAACGCAGCAATTTTATCAAATTTAGGAGAAATCGTAAATGAAATGCCGACATAATACTCACAAGTTTTGAATCTCTGTCGTAATATCCAATGTAATCGATTTCCTTTAAACGATTGTTTTCTGAGTTAAAGCGCTTCTGTGATTCCTGATTCGGGGTACCCTCCGCCATTGCATTTGTGTATTTCACTTTGCCCCGGCCACTGTCTAGCAAATTGACACCGAGCTGCGAGGCGGCATTATTTATACATTTCCTGGAACTCTCGGGGAGATGCAAGCCGCCTCCCAACCATTTCCATGCCGCGTAATTATTTAATTGCTGTCAAATAATGACTGATCCCTCTCCACTTAATCTTATTTGTTTTTGGTCCAATGAGCCAGGATCGCACCAGGGTGCCCCAAATATGTGGATTTTATGGTAATGTTAGCGGCGGGGAACCAGCGGACATGAATTGAACGACAGTGTGTTTTATAGAAAGCGCAATTCTGTCGGCGAGGTTGGGTTCTGCTATAAAGCTGCTCCCCAACTTCAACAGACTTTTTTGTTGAAAAATGCAAATGAAAATTATGACAATGTTTTGTATGAAGAGTTTTTTGCATTGACAAATTCACAGAACGTGTTCTGATCGTTCAATCTCGGGGCTCATACAATAAACCATTAGCAAATTGAAATTTACATCCCGATAGTTATAGTGTGCAAATATAACGACAGAAATCAGTGGTAAAAGGTAAACTTTTAGTCAACAACCCTCCCCATTCCCAATAAAAAAATAAAAAGAGTAAAAGCCATTGAACTTTAAAGCAGACAGATGATTTTCGCATTTTTTGTCTGCTGTGTGTGTGTGACGACTCTAATTAGTAGTTACACCATTGGTGCTGAAATGAGTGAGAAAATGTTGGATTTGTCTAGAGCCCAGCCTAAGCTCGACCTTAACTATTTTAGAAGTGATATTGATGAGTCGTATTTGTGTTTTATTTAGTAAGACATTAATGATTAAGAATTGCATGGTGTTGTCATTTCTACCAATATCGCTAAAAGTATAGTATTTTACCTCTTCACAGTAATCAGGGCTGCCATAAGTTGCATGAAAAATCCTAAGAGTTCCAAATTTGCATTTTTCAACTGCGATTTTACGAATCGTACCTTTATCCCATAGCCTGTTTCTAGTTTTGTTGACATGCAACTAATTAAAGCAGTCTGTAAGTAAAGCAGAATGCGCCTTAAGGCGCATTCTGCTTTACTTTTAGCCTGCTTTAAGCTACCATGTACTGGAAAAAAATCCGAAGAATTAGGAAAAATCCAGAGAAATGGCAGCCCTGAGCAATATTGTCTTCTGCTTCAATATTGTTGTCTACAATCTCATTTTAAAGTTTGATTTACGGTGGTATGACTTCAGAAATATTGATATAATTGCAAACAGTTTGAAACCTGATCAGACGCCGCGTTACGTGGCGTCTGATCTGGATTCAAACTGTTTGCGATGTCGACTTTAGGCGACTTCTGTGGTGAAAGGGTTAATAACTCTTTGTCTCTGAGTTCTATTATGAACATTTGTCTCTGAGTTCTATTATGAACATTTGTTTCTGAGTTCTATTATGAACATTTGTTTCTTGGTTCTATTATGAACATTTGTCTCAGAGTTCTATTTTGAACATTTGTCTCTGAGTTCTATCATGAACATTTGTCTCTGAGTTCTATCATGAACATTTGTCTCTGAGTTTTATCATGAAAAATTTGTCTCTGAGTTCTATCATGAACATTTTATCCCTGAGTTCTATTATGAACATTTGTCTCTGAGTTTTATCATGAAAAATTTGTCTCTGAGTTCTATCATGAACATTTTATCCCTGAGTTCTATTATGAACATTTGTCTCTGAGTTCTATCATGAACATTTTATCCCTGAGTTCTATTATGAACATTTGTCTCTGAGTTTTATCATGAATAATTGTCTCTGAGTTCTATCATGAACATTTTATCCCTGAGTTCTATTATGAACATTTGTCTCTGAGTTTTATCATGATAAATTTGTCTCTGAGTTCTATCATGAACATTTTATCCCTGAGTTCTATTATGAACATTTGTCTCTGAGTTCTATCATGAACATTTTATCCCTGAGTTCTATTATGAACATTTGTCTCTGAGTTCTATCATGAACATTTTATCTCTGAGTTCTATTATGAACATTTGTCTCTGAGTTTTATCATGAATAATTGTCTCTAAGGAGGGAGCACTGTATCAAACCTGTACATGTAGTTGTCATTGTTTTGAAACTTACATAATACCGGCTGTGACATTTCTGTTTCAGGATTTCACACAGGAAAACTCATTATTTCTCAATTTCAGCATCATGAATTCACGATATCGAGTGTGTGCCAACAAAAATGCAAGATTCCTCTTCCAATTTGCTCAATTGTTCGAGTTCTCTTCCAAATTTCCCAATTGGTCGATTTCTCAATTGCCCAATTTCTCTCCAAATTTCCAATTTTTCAATTTCTCAAAATGCTTCATTTCTCTTCCAAATTTCCAATTTTTCAATTGCTCGATTTATCCAATGGCTCTCTATTTCTCAGTTGACCAATTTCTCTAAACTTTTAGTCACGTGATACTTTTGACGCTGTAAGGCTTTCACCCTTGAAATCAAAATGGCGATTGGAGATATTCTAGTGTTGATCATTTAAATGTCTATTTTGAAGTAAAACAAACTAATAAACGCACATCAATGATGTGCGTTTATTAGTTTGTATCAAAATAGGCATTCAAATAATGTAAATACTGTTTGTATGCAGAATTCAGTCAATCCATGCAGTTGTGAAACGGTATACTTTATTCTAGATATGGACGCCTGCTATCATACGAGTTTTTAGGATGTGTTTATCACCCCTAATGCATCAAAACACATAATAAAAGGCGTCCACATGTATACCGTTGTACAGTACAACTGCACTGTTGCACTCATTTCAGCTTTTCTAGGACTAAGCATTGACTAAATAATACATGAAAATATGTTTTACATTATTTAAATGTTCTAAATTCCTAATTTTGAACTAAAATCAAAACAAATAAACGCTCATTATCACCAGAATATCTCCATTTGCCATTCTGTTTTCAGCGATGAGGGATTTGATACATCACGAGTGGCATGTGACTAAAATACAGAAACAGTGAAATATCGCGAAGTTAAAATCGTGCAATAGAGAATTTACGAAAATCTGGAAATTTTTAAGAAAAATCGAGCAAATAAGAAATTGGGAAATTTTGAAGAAAAATCGTGCAATTGAGATATCGGGAAAATTGGAACGGATTAGATCTAATCTAGCAATTGAGAAATCGGGAAATTTGAAAGAGAAATCTCGAAATATTGAATTCAGCTGTGAGAAATCTTGAAGTGGAAATGCCATCGCCGGTCTTTCGTAGAAACTAGATAATCTTCTCTAATATACATATCGATTAGAATTTCCTACTACCGGTAAATAATAAAAATAATAATTATAATAAAGACTTTATTTAACGAGAGAGCTCATTTGGTAAATACCAATCTTCCAGGAGGCCCTCAACATATATTACAAGCACACACAACAAAAGGCATTTTCATACTAAACAAATAATTAACAACAATATAACAATACTAAATAGAGGATATTGAATGAGTGTTTTTACTGAAAAAACACGAATTTGATATCCTATTTATCACATAAACACCAAATGACACGAAAATCCGAACGGTCTTACTTTCACTTTTGCCCTCGGCTCTATGGAAAACGATTCGCCATAGGTGTTATTCGGTTTTATTCATCCGAAGGTAAAAACACCCACCAAGCTAAAATAAAGAAAAGACTTCTCCGATACCATATTCAAATTTTAAATTAATATTTAATTTAAAACTGTTCTAACTGACTAAAATTGATCATTTGACAGTTAGAGTCAAGTTTTGTTTTCAAATAACGTCGTTATAGCAACACGACGTCATCATCATTGTAACGTCTAAATTTGAAAAACTGTCTGAGTCACTGTTATAACAGAGCTCTACATAGGCTTATTTGCAGCCTGAGTTTGCGGTACTGCTCGGGTTAATGTTTTTAGGCACTTGGAAATGTTTTAAAACCCTAGTGGTGATCTTATTTTGTATAGATTTTCTTAACTGATTTAAAGTCGGCGTAGTAATACAGTATTTTGGTGATTCGAAAATTAGTATAAAATATATGCCCAGTGGGCCATACGATTTTTACGGCCCTCTATATTTTGCACGTTTATGTGATAAATGGATGTAGCAATTTGCAAGGACAAAAGTATCTTAAGCATCTGAAAAAGTTCACATGTTAAGTGTACGCTTGTCCTGTGTAAACAGTGAAGACACAGATCACATGACTCCTAACGAGTCCTCTGATCAGGGTCTGCACCGTTTGTCATTGTTATCTAATTGAACATGATAGAGTATTTATGAGCTAGATCTATATAACTTAGATCCATTCAAAGTGCTAGAAAACATAAAATTTGTCTAAACAAGTATGATTGTACTTAATATGTTGCCTTTTAAAGAGATGTATGAACCTGATCAGATGCCGGAGTAATAAGGCATTTTCTATCAAAGCGCTATGCTCGGCGAATCAATAAATGCACCAAGTTTCATCATGGTTTTACTTTGAAGTTTTATAGATAGATATTCTCAAAGAATTCGATCTCAAAGTATTCGGTTAACTAAAAGCAAGTGTCATAACGCCTGAAGGAAACAGGTGTTTTAACACGTAGTACACAAAATTATATTGTCGTCAGCTTCTTTTTCAGGAATAAAAATGTATCATTATCCTCTTCAAATATTAGGGTCAGAATGTAAAACAATCTGAACCCTGACGAGACGCCGAGATCCAAACTATTTGCAAAAGTCCTTTGCAAATAGTTTGAATCTCGGCGTCTCGTCATTTAAAAGTCATGCCAGCAAGAAGTCAGGATTCGTACTTAGGGGCAGTAACCAAAAAAGAGTCGTTCAATAGTTGTTTATAGTTATGTCCCTTGTATCAGAGTACGGCTTAGAAACAGTTGGCTGTTGATCGTGTCGTCATTTAGACCATTCAAAAGAACACTTAAACAGGTGATTTCTTTACCCATTACACCATAAATACGCCGTTTTACGTCTTTGATTTACTCCTACGCTGAAGAAAATAATTCAACTTAGTACATTCATGAATATGTATCATCAGAAGTATTTTCTATATTCTAGCAGATTATAACTTTCAATCTGCTTTAAGTGGTCAGCTATCCTCCATACTAGAAACAATCCCTTGGGTAATGGGGTAAAACGAAGTTATTAAACGAAAATCCCCTAAATGATGTTTCTTCTTTACGTTCATGTTGAATTCAACCACATTACATGTACTAAATTTGTAACGCTTTTTTTTGAATTTGGATTCAAGGCATTTTACATCGAAATTTAATACGGGTTTGCTTCTCTAAATTTAATATATTTAGATCTATCTATTTATTTCAAGACTGTTATGGTATGTGTGCAGGAAAATAGCTGTTACAGCTAATTTTTTTGTTACATTGTATCCGACGTTAAAGAAATCTTCTTGTATATTGTACCGTGCATGCTATATGGTCTTTGTCTAGAATTCTACCTTATAAGTTAGTTCTGTTTCTTTCTGATCAGACAAGCCATTCGATTTCTGATCTGCTCTGTATAATCAGTACGAAATAAACTTATTTGAAAGACTTGTTTCAAAGGCCAATATGAAACAAATTTTTGGCATAGGATCACAAAGGGGTGAAATTGGCCCTATTTCAAATGTACAAATGTACACCATACTTTCACAGATGATATAAGTAGGTATGTAGTATAAGAAAAAACAACTTTACTTTCTCCATATTCACTTCCATGTTGCCATAGCAACCCAATACAATGTACTTATAAATAACATAAAGGTAAGTTATTTTTCTAAAAAATCATATCGAAAAGGAAACATAGTATTTGAGCATAGTTGATAAAACATGATACCGGTAATACTACAATGTATTTTAAAACAAATAGTAAAATTGATAGAGAAAATTGTATGTTGCTATAGCAACCAACTGACAGAAAATCACCAAATGGTTTTTTTCCCGATATTTTGGAACATTTTCACTGATTTTGCCATATGCGCCACTCCTCGATCAAAAAGATAAATATATAGAGGATATTGAATGAGTGTGTTGTCAGTCGTGAATTTATTGAACGAGTTTGATAAAATAATATGTTGCGAGCCTTGGCGAGCAACATATCATTTTATCCAACGAGTTCAATAAATTCACGACTGACAACACACGAATTTGATATCCTATTTATCACATTAACACCAAATGACACGAAAATCCGAACGCTCTTACTTTCACTTTTGCCCTCGGCTCTTAGGAAAACGATTCGTCATAGGAGTTATTCGGTTTTATTCATCCGTAGATAAAAACACCTATCAAACTAAAATAAAGAAAATCAACATCATTGTGTTGTGTAAAGACTTTTCCGATACCATATTCAAATTTTAAATTAATATTTATTTTAAAACTGTTCTAACTGACTAAAAATGATCATTTGACAGTTAGAATCAAGTTTTGTTTTCAAAATAACGTCATTATAGCAACACGACGTCATTATTATTGTAACGTCTAAATTTGAAAAACAATCCGAGTCACTGATCTACTAGAGCTCTACGTAGCCTAATTTGCAGCCAGAATGTGCGGGATTGCCTGGGATAATGTTTTAGGACACTTGGAAATGTTTTAAAACCCTAGTGGTGATCTTATTTTGTCTAGATTTTCTTAACTGATTTAAAGTCGGCGTAGTAATACAGTATTTTGGTGATTCGAAAATTAGTATAAAATATATGCCCAGTGGGCCGTACGATTTTTACGGCCCTCTATATTTTGCACGTTTATGTGATAAATAAAAGTAATTGTTGCACAATAGGAATAACAAGTAACATAATATAAAGTTGGTCGAAGGGTGGTGCCACAGAAAAAAATCGGCTTTCTAACTCCTGCTTTTTAGTTTTTTACATGAAAACCATGGTCAATACATGTATATGTTTTATTTCTGAATGAACTCGGCTTCCGTTAACAAAAGTTTATATGCACATGTATATGAAAGTAAAATGTCTTCTTGTATCACCAGTGTGTTTCAAGTGTTCAAATTCTGATGTTTCAAAATTAGATTTTTTTAGGGCTGAAATGTATAGTTTCTGAACCTGTGCCTTATTGCTAATTTCCAGAGGGCACTTGGTAGTCTACAGGGCTGCCATTTCTTCGGTTTTTTCCTAAATCTTCGGATTTTTTTCTAGAACATGGTAGCTTAAAGCAGACTGAAAGTAAAGCAGAATGCGCCCTAAGGCGCATTCTGCTTTACTTACAGTTTGCTTTAAGTAGGCGCATGTCAACAAAACAAGAAAAAGGCTATGGAGTAAAGGTACGATTCGTAAAATCGCACTTGAAAAATGCAAATTTGGAAATCTTAGGATTTTTCATGTCAACTTATGGCAGCCCTGAGTCTAACATACAGTAAAACTTCTCTAAGCCTTAGTAATGGAAGGGTTGTTTTACATGTATAAGAGTAATTATGAACTTACATACATATATAATATGACTAGTGCAATTGATCGTTGTTCATCAAACAAATTGATTTTTAACTCATTCACTTATAATAGCTTGTTTTTAGTATTGAGGACAAGTGGTTCACGAAAGCAGACTCAAAGTAAATCAAAGTGCGCTTTAAGCAATCACCTGCTAAGATATGGGGAAAACTTCTTCTGGTGAATATCTATTACTAAAATATTATCTAAAATGAAAATAAAAGAAAGAAAATGAAACTATTTTCTTTCGTGGAGGAATAAATCAAAGGCTAAAAAAACGACTTATTGATAGACCCGTGGTCAAATCATTTTAACTCCAAAATAACTTTCCAGGGTCAGTGAAAATTATGGTATTCTTTATCATGAGTATAATTTATAAAGCCCCCTTTGCAGTGAAAAGCTTGTGATATGAATAACGAGTTAGATATTACAAGGCAATGACAACTTAAACCTTCCTCCATGAAGTTCAAATAGCCACTTTCTTTTCCCAATTAAGCCAAGTTAATTTCTGATTATCAAAGTTTGTATTGTTGGTGTTTTACAATATGACAAACACAGCATATCCTTTAGGAACACTGACTTGGGTCTTCATTGTTTTCATAGGACAAGTATACTCTTCACTTGTACTATGTTTGCAACTCACGCATACAGTGGAGAATCTGTTATTCTTTCCCGTTTAAACGCAAACGTACGCAAACGCAAAGCACTAAAATGTAGAAAAGAACAACTTTTGGACAATTCTGATAATTTTTGTTTATCTTGGTGGCAAACAGTTTGGAGCCTGATCAGACGCCGGGTTACCCGGCGTCTGATCTGGCTCCAAACTGTTTGCACTGCAAATAATAGTTTTAGCGTACACCGTGCACACTTGCTAGCATCAATTTTCTAAACAGTCATTGACATTTTAAAAAGCTACATCAATTTCACCTGCCCATCGCAAACCCAAGCCCAAGTCTTAGTGACGGTGATCATCTTCAATCAAACAGTCCAACTCGTAATGAACGAATTGTCTTTTACTAAGCACGAAACTCTATAGACATGTTGCTGCTTAATGCTCTACAAAAGCAATACAGAAAGCTCCCTAAGGGAGCTTTCTGCATTGCCTTTGTACTGCATTAAGCAAATGCATGTACCTGTATGTAAGAATTAAGACTCATGCATCATTTAGGATAGACGATATACAGAGCAGAGACTTTAAAAGCTTTTAAAGTCTCTGATACAGAGGTTTAAACGATGTCTCTTCACACCTTAATATTAGTATTCAGTCACCTGTTCCTGATACTAAAATAAAACGCCTTTAACGTTTTCAAAAAAGGGTAATTTCTTGCCAATTTTGTCCGACAGAGCGTGTCTTTGAAGTGCATTTAAAAGCTTTCATCATAAGGCAGTCGCTTTGTTGACAGCCCTGGCGCGTGCTACAAAACGTCATAAATTAGAGATGCGAGCGAGGCGTCAGAGTCACGTGATACCATTCCCGCACATCACCGACAGCAGCTCCCTCTGACACCGAGTGTATCAACGGCGTATGAACAATTAGACAAACGAAGCAGGTGAAATTAACGCAGGTAAGAGTCGCACTGCTATTCTTAAGACCTCAGAAGTGCCTTTATTAACAAGGCATCCGTACTATTATTAGACCTATCAGTAGAAGTGCCTTCATTTATACCTGGTACAATTATCGCCCGAAAAAGATTCTCCAATTTAAGGACCACCTGCTACCGGGTCAAGGAACGCGACGGAGAGGTCACGTGTCACCTGTCTCGAGCACCTGCTCTGGTTCCCCACTTCGACTTGTTCTCAAGGAGCGTTAGTATGCAAATTTGTTGCCGATATTCAAAAGTTGCAAAGAAATGGAACTTAAGGATTCATATTTTTATCACCATTAAAATGGACTTGTACATTCGAGGCGTCACTATTGAAGAGCGATCCTCGGATATAATAAGCATTAAGTTCATTATCAGCGGCCCATTTTCGACACCGGGAGTCTGGGGCCCGTTTCATTAAACTTCGTACAACAAATTTTGTTGTTAAGTCAGATTATAAAAGTCTCAGTCATTATTTATTTCTCCATCTAATCCTGTCTTGTGAATCTCTTTGGAATCGTCTTGAAAATACGATTCCAAAGAGATGTCACAAGGCAGGATTATATCTATAGAGAAATCAGAAATTAATTGTTTTTTAAAGTTTTGACTTACGCCTATTTTTGTAATACGAAGTTTTATGAAAACGGTCTCCTGGTCAGGCCTCCGCTTTATGTGGTGTGGTGCGATGATGATGATGATGATGATGATGATGATCATGTTGATTAATTATGTTTTACGGCACTGTGACACAAAATAGGTCAAAAAGCGCCGATTAATGACGAGGGATGATAAAATGAGATGAGATGATTTCGGCTAATATTTTTCCGTTTATGCAGCGCATGGGATCAAAACCACCAACCTGCCTTCCTTTTTAGTTCTTGGCAGAGGAGATAAACATTAATATTCCCTATGAAAATTAAGCCCTAGCACCCTGACAATTAAGTTAAGGAGGTCTCTATGGTGCGCTGTGGGAAAGATGGCCGATGAATGACACAAGTGAAGACCCTGATCAGAGGCAACGTTAGAAACGGTTACGTCCGAGATTGTATTTTGCACAAAGGTGCTCGTAAAACAGGATATTTCTTAACCCGTTCTTCCATGCTTATATATTGGGTAAGTCCATTTTTTATGGAAGGGGTGTCTGTTATGAATTTTCATATTTGTTTTGGGTTACATGTATAGTGAAATTCCTAAAACATTGTAGACTCTGGTTAGACGCCGCATTATGCGGCGTCTGATCAGAGTCTACACTGTTTGCCCATGTCCTTTTCATGGGCGCTATGCGCAAATGGGTTAAGTTACCCTCAAAATAAGTATCACTGTCAGAAAGTCGGGAAATTAATGCAGGACGAAAGTAATCCAGAAAGCTCCTTCGTGAACGTTTTGTAGTACGTGCATGTCTTTATCAAGTTGTCACCTGACTTTAATACTGCGGTTGGAGTGACATTGTCTTGTGGCGCCGTGCCATCCGATGACACGTGCGCTAACCCGAGTACTTACCGCGGAACCCGAGTTGGGCTGTCATTTATAGAATCTGCATTGAGAATCTGATAAGAACGACGGAAACACCATGCAGTCGAGTTCACTTAACCCAAGAATCCTATTAATACGCATTTAGTCCTCCTTTCAAGAAAAAGTTCCAACTTATACTGTCATGAATATGTGTCATAAGAAATATTGAATAGAATTTACTTTGCCGGTCCCCGCGTTCTTCCGTACCAACAGGGGACATGCAAGAGTAAATATACGCCACCATTTTGTCTTTCACTACGAAGCGACATGGGGGGTTCGGGGGCGCTAGTCCCTGATTATTCTGTTGAAAAAGGTTCGCAGAGTCCGATTTTGAGGTCAGAATACCTTTTTTCCCAAGATAGCCTATTTCTCACGGGCGTTCTTTATACAGTAAAATGTCATTATTTCCCGGACATTTTGGGGACCTGCAAAGTCTACATTCCAGCAGATGGTAGTTTAATGCAGACTGAAAGTAAAGCAGAATGCACCTTAAGGTGCATTCTGCTTTACTATCAATCTACTGTAAGTGGTAAACAATCTTCAAACCCAAAAAACAGGCTATGGAGTAAAGGGTTAAGTCGAAATTACCCATACTCCTTCAGTCATAAATTCATATATCGATAGATGGAGTTCGTTTAATCGAACATGCTCGCACGCGTATTTCAAAGTTAAAATGCGGTTAAAGCTATGCGTCTGATCTTTGAAATATTTTTAAGTTCAAAGTTAAGAATGCGGTAAAGCTATGCGTCTGATCTTTGAAATATGGTTAAGTTCGATTTAAACAAGTTCGAGCAATCGCTTTTCGACTGTACTACAAACAGATCAAATCTTAATGATTATACAGTAAAACCTCTCTATTACGACCACAATATTGTGTTAATTATTAGATGTTTACGACAGGTGACTGCTTAAAACAGAAAGCTCCTTTACTGTCACCTTGCTTTAAGATGCAACCTGTCTTTTATATAACCAATTAGCCTGCGTTTTGTGGTCGTATTAGAGAGGGTTTACTGTTTAATTATACAAATGATTTACATAATGCTTAATGTTCAGATACAGCTTTCCCTCTCTGCAACAACACCCAAAGGGAGACAAAGAGTCCGTGTGTTGTTTGGAGGGAGTTGTTATTGGGAGGGAATATTGATACCCTTAGAGTACATTTACAAACAGTTTGAACCCAGATCAGACGCAGCGTAACTTTGAAAAATAAAAACCACCTGGCAAATGACAATTTTAAGCAGGCGATATTGCCACAGAGAAAATGTTTGGTAATAAATAAAACAAAATTTTGTATCTTGTACACGTATTTGATAAAGAAATAATGATCAAGATTATCTTTAAAAAATATAGTTATTGTATTACATGTTTAAGATATACTTCATTATCTCTTCATTGTGTGATATTTGCTCTGGTCGGATAAATGTTAATTTTTGAATATTAGGTGACCGTTATTCTATTATATAGAATGTATGCATCAGCGAGGTACGCTTATGTACAAGTTGAAATAAAATTCTGTTCTATTCTGTTCTGTTTCACAAGGCCAGTAGGTTAACCACTATGGAATACTAAATGGATATTTACACACTCGGCATTGCGAATTTCCAATGCTCTAGCTGTAGCATTTACCGGTACAGTGATCGCTCTCTACAACGACACCCAACAGGAGACACAAGTTGTGTGTGTTGTTCGGAGGAAGTTGTTGTTAGGAGGGAAAATAAAGACTGTACGCACATTTGAAAACAGCTTGAATCCAGAGCAGACGCCGCTATAGTCGACTATAGTCGAAAGTATCGTTAAGCGGCGTCTGATCAGGATCAAAACTTTTAAAACTCAGTTCAATATGTATTTAGTTTCTTTGCTATAGCTTTAAACTATATATATATGGCTTCAAAACAGCTGTATCTTTCGTTGCTTAGCATTAAATGGACACGGCAGTCCATATATACAGTGCTCTCTCCCTACAACAGCCCTCCAAACAACGACTCCCTCCTTACAAAGACTCTTGCCGATGTTCCCCAAATAAGACATTTATGTGTAACACTACAACTGTTGCAATAATTATTGTCTGCTTAAAATTGTCGTCAGCTTTTTTTTCTCAAAGTCTCATAAATGACATTTTGACAGAAAGAAACATAATGACGAGTGACAAACAGCTTGAATCAAGATCAGACGCCGCGTTACGCGGCGTCTGATCTGGATTCAAGCTGTTTGCAAATGTAAGCCAATATTCATCACTATAACGACTCACTCCAAACAACACACACACACGTTGTCTCCCATTAGGTGTTGTTGTAGAGAGGGAACACTGTATGATCAAATAAGAATGTTTTAACGGTATTATTGTACATGCAAATTAACGTTACCAATATTTGCAAAATGAAAACTCTGTGAATACCCTAGCTGATAAGATAGCTCCTTCACGAGCGATCTGGTCTAGGCGTTCACTGTTTAAATGGGACATGTGTAACATTCACAAGTGCGCTGTTTGTAAATGACGAGTATACTAGTCGGTTGGTTTGAATTTGTTTAAACAGACGGTAAAATGGCAGTGAAAGTGAAACTAATTACCCCATAAATACGCATTTAACGCCTTTAATTTATTCCTTTAAACAAGAAACTAGTTCCACTTTATACAGTCATGAATGTATACAAATTTTAATATTTCCCTAAATCATAGCAGCTAGTCGCTTTAAGCAGGCTAAAAGTAAAGCAGAATGTACATAAGTGCGCATTCTTCTTTACTTTCAACCCGCTTTAAGTGGTCATCTGTTTTCGAAAACTAGAAACAGACAACAGTAAAACCTCTCTATAACGACCACTAAAATAAATGCTAATTAGATATATAAAAGACAGGTAAGGAGCTTTAAGGAACTTTCTGCTTCACTGTCACCTTGCTTTAAGCAGTCACTTTGCATAAAACAAAAAATTATTTACACAATTTAGTGGCCGTTATAGAGATGTTTTACTGTATGGGGTAATGGGTTTAAAACAGGCGATAACATTTGGCGATGGAAGGGTTAATATGAAACATGAAAACAATCATTCTGAGTTATCGTATTTATTTAATCCATACACCTCTGAATTTTCAAATGGACAATTCCAGTTTCGAATTAAGTCTAGTCCATTTATTACTACTCAGGGTTGGTTTAACAATACATGTATATTGTAAAATACACCCGTCCCTCTCTTCAACGACACCCAATTGGAGACTAAAACTGTGTGCGTTGTTTGGAGGGAGTCGTTATAGGGAGGGAAATTGGTTAACATTTGCAAACAGCTTGAATCCAGACCAGACGCCGCTTAACGCGGCGTCTGATCTGTATTCAAGCTGTTTGTCACTCGTTATAAAGTTTTCTTCTGTCAAAATGTCAGACGACAAATTTAAGCAGACGGTTTTGCAGCAATGAAAAGCGTTAGACATATTGTCTTGTTTGGGGAACAGCACCAATGGTCGTTGTAAGGAGGGAGTCGTTGTTGAGAGGGCCGTTGTAGGGAGGGAGCACTGTAAAAAAGAGTGCAGACGAAGATAAAAAATCTGATAACGGAGCTTTTTGACCTCGGTCTACACTATTTACATAAGACAAGTGTACTCTTTAGAGAAACACTGTTCGTAAAGGACGAGTACAGTATACTCGTCGCTACGTTCCAATGGGTTAACTCTTGCGAGGTATCAGTTGAGAGGTATTTCAGGCGTTACTGTTTGATAATAAGCATAATTCTCGCAAATGACTGTGCTTGCCCACGTTGCAGCCTAAGTTATAAGGCATCTATGAGTGACTTCATGTGGAACTATAGTCCGGTCTATAGTCGTCTATTGTGACTATAGAATAAACCGAACACTGGTTGGTTCGACACGAAGACGGACCATTCTCAGTTTTCATTGGTTCGACAAACGGTGTTATTTTGTCGACCTTAATGCGCATGCGCCAGTCGCCATATTGCCTGACAAGAGGCTCGAACTATAGTTCCACCTGCAGTTGCTCTTTATAGTCACTCGTGACTTTCTTACAGTGGTGATGACGGTGTTCCTTCCCAATAAACGCGTTTGTCCTAAAACATTTACAGCGCCCCCTCTCTACAACGACACTCAATGGGAGACACAGAATGTGTGCGTTGTTCAGAGGGAGTCGTTACAGGGAGTGAAATTGGCTTACATCTGCAAACTGCTTGAATCCAGATCAGACGCCGCGTTCCGCGGCGTCTGATCTGGATTCAAGCTGTTTGTCACCCATCATTATATTTATTCCATCAAAATGTAATTTTGAGAGAAAAACAGCAGACGACAATTTGAAGCAGACGATATTGCAGCAGTATAGGTGTTAAACATTTTGTCTTGTTTGGGGAACAGCCGTTGTTTGGGGAACAGCCGTAAGGGTCGTTGTAAGGAGGGAGTCGTTGTTGGGAGGGTCGTTGTAGGGAGGGAACACTGTATTTCCATTGCAAACATTTTAGGCCTGATCATACACCGGGTAACCGGCGTCTGATCAGGCTTAAAATAGTTGCCATTTAGAAGAAAATAAACCCACTGTTTCCCAAAAAGTGTTGGCATTTAGCCTGCTTTAAGCTACCATCTGCTAACACGATAAAGAGATTGTACATTTGATTTTAAGGACCTTTTCACACTTTTTAGAACAATCCATAAACAAATTTGGTATCAAAATACGCAAAAATATATTGGCTACACGACGGTGTATTTTGTATTTGACGTAACGTCAAAAGCTCATGCCCCAAGGCGTTACGTACATGACGTCGAATACAGTTCTACTAGATCTACCAGGCTAATGAACCGACTATATATGTTCCATTTATCGTGTTTTTTTCACTGATGACGTATATATACAAATACTGGTGACGTCAATTATGACATCAATTTCCCCATGAAAAATCAATATTGGCTATATTGGTAGGTTGGGTTTCCCAACGACCCCAGTAGGTGCAATGTTTTTGAGGAGTTGAAAAATGAAGAGAGTCAGACTGTCGAGACTTTGAAGAAATAAAAGAGGAAAGCAGAGTTTGGTTTGTTGACTGTAAGCAGTTGTGCATATTGTAAATGAGTCCATCTATTTAGAGTACAGAATATGACAATCAGTCTCAGGTCAACATCGGTATGAAAATGCGGCGTCTGATCAAGGTCTACATTGTTTACAATTCATGGGTAGGCCCACGTGCCATGTTTTCTAGACCCATGTATACCAATATCAGTTGCGGCATTTTCAATGTGGTAACGTATCTTTGTTTACACAGTTTGCTACGTTTTATAATTTGAAATTCACTCGAAGTTGAATATCTAGAGTTGTAGAGTTAGTCAATAAGAAACTGTTGTTATTCATATTTTATACATGCGTTCTTTCCGATGTTCATATTCTGCTTCTGTAGAGACATGCCGGTGTTCTTTTCTGTTACAATATACCAGTTTGTTTCTTTTTTCAATTTACACGGAAGTTTCTTTTTTATATCTGCAAATTTCCTTTAAATATAAACAAACAAAAACAAACAAACATAACCCCGAAAAATGTGTAAACGTCTAATTATTCGAACGTCAAAGTTACGTCATAAACTAGCGTCTGGGACATTTCTTAGGGACAATTTGTTTGTTAAATTACAAAATTAGTAAATTGAAAGGTACAATAATTTATATATAAAAAAAATCGCAAGAAAAAGTGTATTTTTCCTATCTGTCTATTTTTCGGCTAAGACTCATTATTATTTGAATAAAACAGCGCCAGTTTTCGGAATAAGTAAATATGACATTGATTTTTTACATTGGGACATTTGAATGGACAATCCATTTCACGGATTACAGAAATATCTGAAGCGTTTTTGGTAAAACGACACTATATTTCAAAACAGGACAAAAAGTGTATTTTGTCAACAAGAATTAATGAACTAGTATAAATTATTTATATGTCAGATATTTGATTGAAAACGGTGCTTACACTTTTTTTTGTGCATGGGACAAATTCTCTTACTTTGATTTTCCCCCAAATCTATCTTCCATTAATGTTGATTTTTCAAATAAATGTGTGCATTATATCCGTACATAATTTCTGTCAACGCTGCAGAAAAAATGTAAGCAATTACTCGAGTTAGAACGGGTCACACACGTTTCTTCACAAAAAAGCTGCATTCAAATGTAACATGGGACATTGGATTTTTTACTGATTATTACTAGTAATGACGACTCAGTTTAATCGCATTTTGTATATTTCTAAAATATGAATGCATCATGACATCGAGCAATCTGGGACGCTCCTTTTGATATATAACATTAGTATTGTTCTAAATCTTTACATGCTTTGAAAGGCAAAATGAACGGTCATGTACGTATATTTCAAAGGGGGCATGAGCTTTTGACGTTACGTCTTTGTAAATTATTAAATCACAATTAAAAATGCACCATCGTATTGATTCCAAATTTGGTTATGGCTGGTGAGGAACTTTGTACTTATAAGTACATGTATAACAAAAGTCCCTCAAACCAAATGTACAGTTTCTTTATCGTGTGAGTATATGCATGTACATGTATTTATTCGTATATATTCTTCAGTGAAGTAATTAATTTAAGGTGTAAAATGGAAAGAATAACGTTTTCTCCACTGAAAAATAACATAAACCAATGTTCAATTGCAACAAAGCTTGTAAAATGTTTTCCCTGACTCGTCATGTGTAAATGTAAGTAATAACCAAACCATAAATAAATGAAATAATAAAATTGCACAAAAAGCCCTGATTCAACTAAAACATGTAAAAGCATCATACATCAGTCAAGTTACACGAGTCTTCGTGTTTTAATAGCAGCGACATTCTGGAGAAAGTCTTATTGCATCCTTTGCAACTATATTTCTTAACATCGGAATGGGTTTGAAGATGCGCGCGCAAGTTTGATCTGTCTGCGAACGCCCTGAGGCAGTGAACACAGGAAAAAGGCTTCTCGCCTGTGTGGGTTCGAATATGACCTTGAAGAAGCCAAGGTCGTGAAAACGCTTTACCGCAGATTTTACACTTACACGGTAACGTATGTGTCCGAATATGCATTTTAAGTGCGCCTAAAGACACGTAAGTTTTGTCACAATATTTGCACGTAAATTCCTTGTTTAAATCATGAGTACAGTGGAATTGTTTATGCTTTGACAGACCGCTGAAGGTAGAATAGCTTTTTTGGCAATCTTCACATTGGTATTTCGCTTGTTCACCCTCTTTGCTTTTCTTTTTGTCAAACTGTAGTGATTTTCCGCATGGTTGGGGAGAGAGATCCATCGGTTCCGGTTTTGAGACAGTTTCGAACGCTGACTTTACGCTCGTCTCAATTTCGTTCTTATCATTGTCTCGTCTGATAGTTTTCTCCGGTCTCACCGGAAGCGGAAGTTGGTATGGTGATATTCCCGCCATAAACGGAAAAGGTGAAATAATTGTTCCATTTGCATTGTAAGCGTTTATGTGATCTTGGTACGATGGTATTGGGAATCTGTCAGAGAATGCTGCCATTGGAAACCCATGAAGAGCGTATGGAAGAAACGGATACTGGTGAGGGAAACCAGCATAAAATGGCGTCGGCCAGTGGAATTGTGGGTAAGACGGAAATTCTCGGCTGATTTCGTGATCTTTGACGGGAGAAACTCTCTCCGATTTATGAATGGATGTTGTGTCGTGTTGAAGAACGGCTCTCTTTGGTTCAGGTACCACGACGATTGGCAACTTTCTGTTGTCTGAAAATATATAAATTATATTGAAAGAACCTTGAACATTTCGTAAATAATTTCACCGCACTATAGGCGGTGAAAGTGTTAACCCTTTCGTTTCAAATTAATCGTGAGGTTTTTACCCTTTCTACGCTATATTTTCGTCTGCTTCAATATTGTTCTCTGCAAAATTGTTGTCTGCAAATAGGGACTTGAGAAATATCGATATGAGGGTCAAACAGTTTGGGTCCTGATCAGACGCCGCGTTACGCGGCGTCTGATCAGGATGCAAACTGTTTGCAAAGTCGCCTTTATGCGACTTAGACGATGAAACTAAGGGATTAATTAAATCTGAGATTTAACTCCTATAAATTACTTTGCTTAAATTTGATCATGACAGGGTTAAAAACACCACAGTCATAATTTGGATAACTCAAACTAACATAAGTCGAACATATCCGTATTTCTACAGTTAAATTTTTGAAAAACCCAATAATAATAATAATAATAATAATAACGACTTTATTTCATGTGGATTACATATTTGGTATCTAACAAACAAACCAATTTTCAATATGGTCCACAAACAAAATTAACATACATGTATATACAACACGAAGGAACACAATTACAAATCAGTATTTTTAAACCTTTGCAAACAGAGTGGACCCTGAAAAGACAGTTCCTGTAGGAGCTCTCCACAGGGACTACTCTGTTTACTTAAAGAATTTTAAAGATTAAGCTGAACATGATAATGCATAAGTGTCATTATGAGAATTCAAATTTTGTTATCGATACATGAATATTGATAGGTAGAGACAATATAAAGCCAAAACAAAACGACGATTTAACAAATAGCAAAGATCTAGATCAATGAAATTTCATAACAAACGGGAAGGAATATACCAAAGATACTTCAAACCCTTTACTCCATGGTATATTTCTAGTATTGAAGAAAGGTGATCACTTAAACAAGGTTGAAAGTAAATCAAAATGAGCCTAAATGTGCACTCTGTTTTACTTTAAACCCGCTTCAAGTCATCATCTACTAGAGAACAAAATTTTTTTTTCATGAAACATATATATGTAGTAAAGGGTTAAAGCAACATGTAGGTTTTGATCAATATCCATATTTATATCATAACTTATATACATAGAAGCCCTTACAAGCAGCTTAGGCCTTGATCAATCATTAACCCTTAGCTCATCGCATATTCAAAAAATCACCCCTCATTTTATGGATACTATTCAAACCATTTATTTAAAAGTAGAATATAGTGTATTTGAAAACTTAGAATGTTGTCTATTTCAGAATAATTTAGTAGAATATAATGTATTTGAAAACTTAGAATGTTGTCTATTTCAGAATAATTTCTCCTTCTAGCAAACAATGTATACTCTGATCAGAGAGCTTCTTAAGGAAGTATCTCATCTGGGTCTACACTTTCAGCAAAAACTCCTATCGACATAATTAGCGGGCTAAAGGTTAATAGTGTAACAGCCGATCAGGGGTTCAGCAGCAAAAACAAAGCCTACATGAAACAATCGCAACATCAACCCCTTACCGCACATGACATAGTTCTAGTTTTGAAGACATGTGATCACTTAAAGCAGGTTGAAAGTAAAGCAGAATGCGCCTTAAGATGCATTAAGCTTTTTCAGCCAGCCTTAAGTTGCTAAGGTATAGATCTAGCAAATATTCTTATTTAACGTTTTGTAAATAATTATGACTGCACAAATTGAATGCGCTTAAAGGCGCTTCGATATGTGGTAATGGGTCAAGGAACGCGGTGGCTAGACTGGCACCTTAGGAATAATGATATAAATCCATATTAAACGTAAATAACAGCTTACTTCAGCTGCAAACTACAATATGCGGCGTATAGAAACCTTGGCGCCTTGTAATAAATTCCATGTACAGTAATCTAACTTGTTTATATAAATTTAAACTATAGTGGGAATGAACTTTCACCCCTTAGCAGCAAATTTTCATCACTATATTACATTTTGAAGCATTATGATGCACAACAAGTGACTACACTATCTGTCTAATTTAACCCATTTAAGGTATGACGTTTTAAATGAGGCAAGTGAATGAGCATTTCTTATGTTCAAAGGCAAGCTATTCCAAACCATAGCTCCAGAATAGGCAAACGACCTCCTGAAAAATTCAGACTTTGGTTTAGGAGAATATAACTGAGAATTTGATGAAGACCTTAAATTTCTATCATGCACATTTGACTTTAGTGTGAACAAATCTTATAAATATACAGGTGTCAAACCTTTGAATACTTTGAACATTAGAGTAGCTTTGTGAAATGTAACTCTTTCCGGAAAAGTCATCCACTTAAGTTCTTCAAAGAGATCAGCTGAATGGGCAGTTTTATCTTTATTAAGGATAAGCCTTGCTGCACGTTTTTGAAAACGAATGATTTTTTGTTCTTGCGATATTGAACAGTTTCCCCAAATAACGCAACAATAGTCGAGATGAGGTAAGATGTAGGAGTTAAAAAACATTTTTCTCAATGGTATAGTTAGAAACACTTTGATTCTTGAGAGGAGGTATAATAAGGAGTTACACTTTTTAAGAACATTGTTGATATGGCTATCAAAAGATAAAAATACATCAAAAGTGACACCGAGTAACTTCTCCTCACGACTGCAATGGATTTCTTCATTTCCAAATGGGATTGGCAGAGCAATATTTTGAATGCCTGCGGATTTTGATCTTGATGTAATGTACATGGATTTAGTTTTTGCAACGTTAATTGACATTTTGTTCTTTTCACACCAATCATTAACATTAAATAGATCTTTACTCAACGAGTTAGCTACAAAGTTGAGAGAAGCATTATGTACTGACAGCGTTGTGTCGTCTGCAAAAATGTCTGCAACAGAATGTGTACACTGTACATGCAGATGGTAGGTCATTTATGAATATCAAAACTAAAAGAGGACCTAAGACTGAGCCTTGGGGTACACCAGATAAAACAGAAGTTAGCTGCGAGGTTACTCCAGAGACATGCGTTTGTTGATATCTATTATGCAGGTATGAGGCAAACCATGAACATGTCTTTTGGTCAATATTGAAATGTTTTAACTTTTCCAAGAGTATCATGTGATCAACCAGGTCAAAAGCCTTAGACAGATCTAAGAAGATTGAACCTACAATCTCATTACTATCGATGGCTGCAATCCAGTCATCTATTAATTTTACTAAGGCAGTCTGGCAGGAATGATTGGACCTAAACCCTGATTGTCTAGAGTAGAATAAGTTGTTATTTTCTATGAATTGCTTTAAACAGGAACTAACATGTCTTTCAAAAATCAAGGAAATGATTGGTAAAACTGAAATTGGTCTGTAATTCGACTTTTCTTCTTTAGGACCTTTCTTGTAAATAG
Organism: Gari tellinella; assembly: GCA_922989275.2. NCBI lineage: Eukaryota > Metazoa > Mollusca > Bivalvia > Cardiida > Psammobiidae > Gari > Gari tellinella. The sequence continues at coordinate 16,208,418 of OV277862.1, forward strand.
GAGTTACTTTAGCTTTCTTAAAAACTTGTGGATACACACTACATACTATACTTCGGTTAAATAATTGTGTGAGTGTTGGAGCTATTATGGATGCTGATGTTTTTAAAAATCTAGCGCTAATTCCATCTGAACCTGTTGCTTTTTTACAATCTAACGAGGTGAGTTGTTGCTCAACAAACTGAAGAGATACAGATGGAATTGAGAAACTAGGACAGTTGTCATGATCGGCTGAAGCATTTAACACACAGTGACTATTACTAGAGGAGTTACCCTGGAAACTCTTAAACACAGAAGCAAAATAGTCATTTCGCTTATAAATATCAAACATACCAGCATTAAAAAAATTCAAAGTTAAAACGTAGCTAAAATGAGCCACGTTTTTCACTTTGAAATGGTATACATGTATTCGACTTGAGCGAATGCAAGCTTTCAAGCGATCATTGAAGTTTTCATCATAGTCTTAAGGACAAACGGAGAGTTAATTACTTTTGTCCTGCATTTTGCTGTCACATAGGTTTTGGAAACCGTTATGCTTTTTCATACAGTGGTCGCTTAACTAAGGTTTAACAGTATACAATATATTAATTTTTCTAAAACTAGCTCAGTAGGTGATTTATTATATGAAGTGGAAATAAGTTTTCCACCTGTTCATTTGTTTTGGTCCGAGTCAACCGCCGATGGTTTTAAAGTTTAACCCTTTACCTGATAGCCTAGTTATAATATTGAAGATATGTGACTACTTAAAGCCTGCTTTAAGCTATTACCAGCTAGAATAAGGAAAGTATTAAATATGACACATATTCAGTACGGTTTATATTGGAACTATTTTCTTCAGCGGATGAATAAAATACATGTGCTAAAAGTCGCTTCTATCAGGGAAAGGGTTAAACCAATATTCTGCCGCGATATAATCTGTTTTGAAATTGTAGTCCACAAATTTGATTATATTTAGAATTCTATACAATTTTGAATTACGGAAACACAAAGGCGAATGTCAAACAGTTTGGATCCAGATCAGACGCCGCGTTACGCGGCGTCTGATCTGGATCCAGACTGTTTGCAAAACCAATGAAGATACTATCGACAGGCAGAGGGTTAATCTTTTACTTGCTAAATCTATTAGCACAAATACAAACATAAATAACACATCAATTGTTCAACTGCCGTATGATATAGAAGATCGAATTTAGTTTTTTAAGTAAATAAACAAAATTTCGAGTATCACGTAGTTTAACTCCTGAGCAGAAGCCGCGTCACGTGTGTATAGTATAGATTCAATATGTTTGCGAATGCCAGTTAAGTCACGATTAAAGCAATATGGGCGAAACGCAAATAATACCTTTCAAGAAAATTAAAAAGATACAAACATATACATGTAGTTACTTTTAATTTTCGTCCATTTTTTTCGTAATTAAAGCATACCGGATCGCCCACAGAGACCCATCCACTTTAACCTAGCGTCAGATCGGGATCTAAACCAATCAAAACCTTCGTTTTCCACCCCCTCCTTCAACAGTTTAAAGTTTAATCCGACTAGTATAGCTTTTTATCCGCTTATGAATACAGGTGTTTTCTTCGTATACTCTAATCACCGTGTCCCCTTTTTCTGTATTAAAAAATTTGGCGAGAACTTGCCAATGCAGTTTTGAAACAGATCGAAAAACACTCATTTTTTCCTTTTCTAAATACATCCACACTTCATAATGCTTATGGAGTATAGTGTATTATCTTGAAATACAGATAGATTAAGAACCTGATCAAGAATCATATTTTCATAACAGACGAAATTAACCACTCGAAAGTGATAGCCTGCGTATCAATATTGATATTACATGCTTAACCCATTCCCTGTAAAATTTAAACGTCTGTTTTAACACCCTCGCTGTCATTATCGCGTATGCTTTGAAACATTTGTTAAACTTTTACTTCAATGTAATATTAAAAGCAGTTTGATCGAAAATAATATCCATACGAGTCTCAGACAGTTTGTATCCTGATCAGACGCCGCGTGACGCGGCGTCTGATTAGGATCCAAACTGTTTGCAAAATCGACTTTAGCCCTATATATAGTGGTAAAAGGGGTTAATTAAAACTGTTTGACACTCATTTCAATATTTCTTAAGTCAAAATAGTGAAATTACCTAAACTTTATATTTGAGTAATAAAAGCAGACGACAATTATTTAAAATTGATGACGTCATGGCAGTAAAGGGGTTAATAAAAACAGCGGTTCTCAATATAAAGGGAAGGCGTTTGCATTCAAGTAAATGTTTTCAAAAAAACATTTCAAGTGTCATATTTCGTTATGAATAAAACGTAATATCCATTGATGTTGAAGAGGGCGCTGATTTGCTTTATTTAACAGGTGCACGACCAGGTCGTGCTTATGCCTTATTGATCTGGCTGTTAAAACCCCTCTACAATATAACCTCTATTGAGCGACACTCAAATTAAGTCTTACTATTGACCTGTAAGCACAACTTGCAGCTTAACTTAGTAGCGGGAAAGTAATGCAGACTGAAAGCTTTTTTGTGAGCTTCTGTAAATTTCATTTGTCGTGGATTATGCGGCAACTGTCTTTTGAAAATATCAATTTATCCTGACTTGTTTGATCGCCGAAGAGAATGTGCGCGGTGTCTTTAAGCTTTTGTGCACATATTTTTATAATGAATGTATTAAACAGTCAGGTCTCTTAAAATAGTAACTGTCGAACTTGCTACAAGCGGACACGTAAAAAACGACGGATTGGCAGCATTTAAATGGAACAGAAAGCTCAAAAACGAAATTTTTGTTTCACCTTTGTTCTGCATTAACCCATTTAAACCTAGAATATGTTAAAGATGATCTTGGCAAACAGTGTAGGTCCTGATGGGACCAGAATATGTTAAAGAGTGCATTGAAAAACAGTGTAGACCCTGATGAGACGCCGCGTTACGCGGCGCCTCTTCAGGGTCTGCACTGTTATGCTCTTTCATAATATTATGATATGTTCTGCTGTTGAAAATAAACATTCACTTACATTGCATTGACTTTATATCGCCATTTTTATCTACAAAATAATGAAATCTTCCAGAAAGCATACATGGCGAATCCATTGCAATTTCCAGGCATAAAAGGGTTCTGCAGTCACCAATCTATCAAGAAACACCTGCTTCTTAAAACAGTTTCCGCTTGATAGAAATTTGACTGCATCAGTGTTCTTTTGGAGTTTTCTGCTTATTTTCAACTTGCGTAACACTGCATGACCTGTTTACCGCTTATCAACCTTTTTGTTTTAATCTGCATAAAAAGAAAAGAAAACGCGCTCTTTCTCTACAATCAGTGTCCCTGTGAAGAGAACACTTGTCCTGTGCAAAACAGTGAATAACCAGATCAGAGGAGGAGCCCTCTGACCCGGATCTGCACTATTTGCCATATTACAATACCGAGACAGAAAACAGTCAAATGACTTAACTAAAATGGAAAATCCAAACATTCAGGGAGGAGAGGGTTAAAGGCAGTCTGGACTTTGGCAGGGCTGTCATTTTTCTAGATATTTCCGAAATCGTGGGATTGTTATCTTTGCAGAAGGTATCTTAAAGCAGACTGAAAGTAAAGCAGAATGCGCTTGAGAAATAGAAAATTTGGAAATCTTCGTATTTTTCATGATCGACTCATGGCAGCCCTGCATTGGCCGTTAAACGCAAGTTTTGCTGTTTCTTAATTCTTGGGAAATATAGATTACTATTCTGTCTTATAATTGAATATTGTATTAAAGTGAAAATGGCGAAAAGAATCAAGTAAATTCGATCAAAATCCTTCTTGTTTTAATGACCTGCCAAATGCACGGTAACGGAATGAGTAGAACAGGTGCAACAAAACAACGACAAACTACTAGAATCAGGAAAATATCAACGTCGTCACTCCTTTAGGAATTTCTTAATCGTGCATTTGTTAAATAATGAGAATTTTAATTTTAATATTTTCAACATAATTTTAAGGAAATGTTTATGGATAACGAGCCAGATAGTGCCCCCCCCCCCCCCCACACACACACACACGCTAGTGGGAATTTGTAGACCTACATTTTCATATAGCATAGACACTATATAGTATAAAAAAAAAAAAATATGGTAGTTGGATTGAATACCATGGAGAATATTTAGTGTTTACGTCAATGCATAATTACGTTGAACCAAATATAAACTAAACAGAATTGGAACGCAAGATTGAAAACTAAAATGGAATGATCTATTGTCTCGATACGTAATGGTTAAATCATTGAACCTTAGCGACGCACATACGCGTATTTTACCAACAGTGTAATTGAGAAGAATACACTTGTCCTATGCAAACAGTGTAGACACAGATCAGAGGGTTCCTACAGGAGCTCTCAAATCAGTTACCTCACTGTTTGTCATTCCGATAAAGTCGAGTCCATGCTTTACTTTACTAAATAATTCGGCATCTGGGTAGAACTACCGACATGTCGCAAGCCAGCTAGACGGTTTTCCTAAATGAAAAATCCGAAGGGCCATACCGAGATTCGAACTCAAAGCGACGAGGAGCTAAGTTGGTTGTCAGCCACTAAGTGGTTGTCAGACAGTGACTTTGACCACTCGGTCACGGAGATCTCCTACATGATTCTATCCTTAACCCGTTAGTTACCGTTACTTAGAAGCGTCTTTTAGCGAATTTAACTTATTCATCCGTTGAAGAGAAAGTAAACAGAATGCGCCTTTCGGAGCCTTCTTGCTTTATTTACAGTCTGCTTTTATTTTTCATCTGTCTTTAAAACTAGAAACATGCTATGTGGTCACTGGTTACACGAGTACGCTTGTCTGCTCATTAGGTCATAATATTTTTCTGATTGGAACCAATTTCATTGCCATTCGAAAGACCGGTCGGTCTGAAGTAAAGCAGCAACGTTTGAAAGGAGGCACGCGAATCTTTCAAAGCAGAAGACATTTGGAAATCGACAGATTGTCATCAGAGTCAATGTTCTGCAAGATGTGCTTCTGCGAATTCTTCAAAACGTTTACAAATAGTTTGGATCTAGAGGAGACGCCGAGTAACTCGGCGTCTCATCTGGATCCAAACAGTTTGGCTACGAAGTAATAACGACATGTCTCAATACGTCGTGGTTTGACATTCTGGTGTTATATAATAACTGAGATTTTTCAACTTTGATAATTGTAGCAGACGGCATTTTTTTTGCAGACGACAATTAAAAAGCGGGTTAAAGGTTAATGAGATGTTAGATAACTGATGCGCGTGAAATAGGACAGTCAGCTGTCATAAATCACGTGACATCAACTTTGAACGGTGTCAGCATTATTTTTACTATTTTATAAAATTCTTTTGTAAAAAAGGTCAAGATTTTAACTCTTTAACTACCATGCCTAGCAATACAAGCATTTGCAAACAGTTTGGATCAGTAACTCGGCGTCTGAGCTGGATCCAATCTGCTTGATGCTGGTATCGACGTTTGTTCGGTCAAAAAGTCTAAATTTTAGAAAATAAGAAATGAAAGAAGACGACAAAAGTGAAAGCAGACGATAAGATGGCAGTGAAAAGGGGTTAATAGTGGACATGAAAACATTACTTCGACTTACGGCATAGAAAATTAGTTTGCCTATAGAGAATGGTCATATTGCTTGGAGGTGTTTAGCTGAGTTGAGATGACCTGATATGTCAGCTGATAACATATTTTAAACAGTGTAACCTCTCTTAAACGACCAGTCAGTAAGAAAGAAAATAAATTCTCAAAATCCGATGACTACTGAATGCATGTCAAAAAAGGTAGAAAGCTCATTTCAGACCTTTCTGCATTACCACTTTGAAACGGCATTAGTTTATTTATGTAAACTCGATAACTCAATTCGAACTCACTTTATACGAATTTGAGTTCGAGATAACGATATTCGACCCATGAATTACACGTGAGTTCTTCTTTACCCATATTTTATTTTAACCCTTTCAACGCCAGAATCGCCTAAAGTCGAATTTGCAAACAGTTTTGATCCTGATCAGACGCCGCGTAACGCGGCGTCTGATCAGGATCAAAACTGTTTGACACCCGTTTCCATATTTCTTATGTCAATCTCTCTAAATTCTAACTTTGAAATGATATTGCAGACTGTTATATTGAAGCAGACGACACAATAACGGTGTAGGGGTAAAAAACCCAAAAATTATTTGGCGGTGAAAGGGTTAATATATACAGAGAAATGGACGTTTACCCATTGAGGCCTATTAACGCATACACACGTCCTTTGCCAAAATGTACATACAAAGAGTTCACTTATCCTATGAAAACAGAGCTCTCTTAAACGAGCTATCTGATCAGGGTCTGCAGTGTTTATGCTATTGCAATACATTGACAAAAACGACCCTAAATCGTCAAAACCAGACTAGACTAAATTGAAAACTGGAATTGTCCATTTGAGATTTCAAGGAGGGTAATGCTAGTTCGAGTATTAATGAGTTTTGCTACAGTTTTGATTTAGATGGGTTCTGATCAACTCTGCATCTCATCTGCACCCACTCGGTTTGGCACTCAGATTATTTTATGCAGCGTTAAGGTTCAAGATCCCTAATAAGATCGGGCCTAGAATAGATAATCTATACGTACAGCGATCGGCCATTCTCGTCAACTAACGGGCTGTTCCGTGCTATGCTTTGAAATGGTTCGGAACAGGTCGGCAGTTGACGAGAATGACCGATGGCTCTCCGTAGAGTTCCGATATTGTCCGACATTGGTCCGATCTCATTAGGGTTCCGCAACCTTAAGGAAGAAAACGTCAATATCAGATATAGAAGACATCATTTAATTTGTTTGACGTGGTCTGTATCTATTGAATAGACAACCTCTTCAGCAAGAGAAATTGCTAACCCTTATCCTGCCGATCGCGAGTTGACTTGTTTATACAAACAGTTTGGATCCAGATCAGACGCCGCGTAACGCGGCGTCTGATCTGGATTCAAACTGTTTGAACCTCGTCATTAGGTTTCTTCGATTCAAAATTGTAAAAATCTCAATTTAACAAGTTTTACAGACGACATTTTCAAAGCAGACGATATTTACGGCAGAATAAACGTTCACTTCTGCATGCTGCGTGTCAACTTGGGATAACGGTTGCAAACAGTTTGGATCCAAATGAGACGCCGAGTAACTCGGCGTCTCATTTGGATCCAAACTGTTTGACACTCTGGTGGTATTACATGAAATAAAATGCATATAAATCAGCTCAAAGATTTGCTGCAGGCGATAAATTTCGCAGACAACTATTAATTAGCATGCTAAATGGTTAATTAGTCGCCGATGTCGACATGTGTTCTGGTATTAGGTGTTGATTGTGGTTTAACTCATTCACCCCTGAAACTTTTAATGGACAATTCCAATTTCAAAATAAGTCTAGTCCATTTTTGACTATTTGGGGATGATTTTAACAATATATTTAAAAAAGACAAACAGTGTAGACCCTGATCAGAGGGCTCCTTTGATCAGGGTCTATACTGTTTGCATGGGAAAAGTATAATCGTTACAGATACACTGTATGTAAATGACGACTATACTCGTCGCTAGAGTTGAATATGTTAAAGATTGGTAAAGTGAAGAAATGGCAACCCTAGGCCAAAAACATCGCAAAAGCCAATATGATCCACAAAATACGAAAAACTAAAGAATAATGACAAGGCGGTAACTAATATGCAAGCTGCGTGGATTCAGATCAGACAGTTGAACTTTGTTTAACATCTCTTTAACTCATTCGCCACTAAAACCTCAAATGGCAAGAAATATCGATTTCTACACAGCCAACTGTAACAAGGTGGTTTTTTTTTCGATGTAAAGGAACATGCTTTAAAGTAATATTTAAATTTTAAAAGAGAAAATGCAGGCGAAAATTTCTAGCAGACGGCAGTTTCAATATACATGTACATGCCTAGTTATAAGATATAAATAAACCATCGGTTGACATTGAATAAATGATATCAACACATGGTACCGGTACAGTCACTCTTGCATTTAGCGCGCACCTGCAAGTTAGGTTTTACCCTTATCGTGCTAAGCGCGACTTTGCGAGATTTTGTAAACAATTTGGATCCAGATTAGACGCCGCGTAACGCGGCGTCTAATCTAGATCCAAACTGTTTGCCTCTCATATTTGTTGAGTTCTTCAATTTAAAAGTTACAAAATATGATTTTTTGTCATTTTTTGCAGACGGTATATTTGAAGCAGACGACAATTTGGCATGATAAGGGTTAACCTTTTGCACGCGCTGTAATTGTCGTCTGCAAACTTTTGACGTCTGCTACAATTATCAAATTTGATTTAAAGACATTATTTTTTTCGAAAAATATTATCAGAGTGCCAAGCAGTTTGGACGTTGATGAGGCCGCTGATTACTCGGCGTCTCGTCTGGATCCAAACTGTTTGAAACGGTTATCGCAAATAAGCATACAGCATGAAGAAGTTCAAAGAACTTTTAAATCTCAACTGTCACGTGACAACTGAGGGGCAGGACGAAAATAACGCAGAAAGCTCATCTAGAAACTTAATGCTTAACTTTTGTTCTGTAACAACCTGCCACATATCATATATAACGACTTCTGTTTTATCGTAATGTAAGGGGCCGTTTAGGACAGTCTAGAAGGTACATTTACATGTACACTGTTATTAAAGGCGGATCCCTTACTCTACTATAGGGTATCATGTGCTATAAAATTTTCGTCAGCGAAACTATTATATTCATTTCCAGATTTGAAGTAAATTAATAGAACTACACTACAAACATGTATCGAGCAATTAGATTGTTTTGCAAACAGTTTGAATCCAAGATCAGACGCCGAGTTTCTCGGCGTCTGATCTGGATTCAAACTGTTTGCAAATTGGTAGCCATATTTACGTCTGACAAAATAAAGGTTTATACACAATACTATCGAGCTGAAGACTATGTTATGATAATTAGTAAATGATAGAAAAACTGCTTTTCTGGCTCAAAATTCATTAACATCATTTGCCAGTCTATCTTAGATCAATATCACATGTTGGGTTTTACGACCGTGATAAAGATATGTGCAACTTAAGGTAGAACATCTCTGATTAGATCAGGTCAACTTCGGTCAATATCGGTACTCTACATGAAGCGATCGACCATTTCCCGTAAACGGGGGATCCGTACCGGGCTTTGCTCGAGCAAATTCGGTACGAGTGGCCAGTGGAAGAGAATGGTTGATCTCTCTGCATACGATGTTAAGAATCGATATTGATTATTGAATGACATCCTATTTGATAAGGGACGTGCAACATTAAACGTATAGATGTACACACATATACTGTATATATCATAATATTATATGTTAACATATTTTCTTGGGAATACAGTAAACCATCTCTATTACGACCGCTAAAACGCAGGCTAATTGATTGTATAAAAACCAGGTTACGGTTTAAAACATAGTGACAGTAAAACAGAAAGCTCCTAAAGGAGCTTTCTGTTATACTGTCAACGTGTTTTAAGCAGTCACCTGTTGTAAAGCCAACTATTTAGTATGACTTTGTGGTCGTAATAAGTGAGGTTTTAGTTTGTTGATAAACTTGAAGACTGTCTTATACTTGAACGAAATATATTGAATTGAAATTGAATTGATTTGATTTTCCTCCCGCAAACTTCAATTGGATAACTCCAGGTTCCTATTAAGTAAATTCCTTTGTTGTTGTTTTTATCAAAGTATTGGGGTATGACAAGCAGTGCAGATCCAGATTAGAGGGCTCTTTATTGGAGCTCTATGCTCTGGCTTTTCATTGTTTGCATAAGACAAATGTACTCTCCACATGTACACTGTTCGCAAATGATGCGTTTATGCGTGACTAGGGTTCAAAGGGGTAAAGCTTTTTCGACAGTTTAATGCAGCTTTTTAGAAAATATAAGATGTTTTACTTATGTCATGTATACCTTTCTATCATTATGATCTCTATCCCTCCCCAGGGCTGCCATAAGTTGGCATGAAAAATCCTAAGATTTCCAAATTTGCATTTTTCAAGTGCAATTTTACGAATCGTACCTTTACCACATAGTCTGTTTCTAGTTTTGTTGACATGTGGCTACTTAAAGCAGGCTGGAAGTAAAGCAGAATGCGCATTAAGGCGCATTCTGCTTTACTTTCAGCCTGCTTTAAGCTACCATGTATCAGAAAAAAATCCGAAGATTTTGGAAAAATCCGGAGAAATGACAGCCCTGCCTCCCTGATATAATTCACGCCCTGTAATCTCTGGCTCCCTCACATTTTGGCGATGTATTGAAAAAAGAGCCAAAGAAACTTCCGAGAAGCATCCAAAGACAGGAAATGGCCACGAAAGGTAAGACAAACGATGCATCGTGCACATATTTCTTCCTCTATAAAAGTCATTAAGTGTTATTCTAAAAATCGGGCTTCGTTATTCCACATGGAATTGATCATACCTTAAGTCCGTGTATATTGATTTGCAAAACAATTTTGTTTGTAGCCGTTACATTGAACCAAAGTTTGGAGAATGACCCGATCGAAAACGAAAGTAGACAAAAAACACCTCTGATCAATGTTTTATTCCGAATTTCATTACTTTAAGCATAGAACGTTATTGCTTGATAGATACTTGTTTGATTTTTAATCATATTACGTTTATAAATCATTATATTCCCGTCATACTCGCGAATTTATCGATTGGGATGGAGCCTGCGTTATAGAGAGGGAGCCAGTATGCCGAGAGGGAGCCACCAATGAACGCATTTCAAGTAGTATTAGCAAATGTGCAAATTACGTCTTCTTCGAAAAAGACGTTGATTTGTTTGGTGTCAAACTATTTAGAACACAGTAACATATCTGTGAAATAACGAATTCATTGAATAAAATTTGGTGATCATTTTTATTACTAAAAAAGAGATATATCGCATAAAACTCAAGCTTGTAAATTTGTTATTAAAATAAATATCTTGCTGATCCTTATCAGCTAGGATTTAATTAAAAATCGACACTGTTCTTATTTTTTTATTTATTAAATTATTAAATAACTGATAGAGATATAAAGTGAATTGTTGCAAATTGTCTTAAGCTCGCATATTTACATTTCCAGATGGGTGTATTTAAAAGACAACGCAAGACTCTCTTGACATCAAAAAAGCATTTCAAGTCACGAGCAAGGGTGAACATAGGAAGACTGACATTGACAAGCACACCAATCTCAAATCGAAAAAGAACCACCCACTGCAGAAAACTAACACCCTTTAGATCACCATTTACTAAGTGACCAAAATGGTCACCAGTTAATCGCAGCTACTCCATCTGTTCCCCTTCAAAGAGACCGGCCAAAATTCATTTAGATTTTTCAACCACCCATAAAGATGAATCAACCATTTTGTATTCAGATATTGCAACCACCAGCCCATCTTCGTCTGAGATAGACTTCAATTTTGATGAGTTGTGCCCGTCTTATAAGAAGCCACGTGATGAAGCATATGATACATTCCTTGATGCATTGATAGTCTCCAAGGAACACAATGTTGATACCGACATTACAACTTTCTTAAAACTGGTGTATCCCACTCGAATTAAAAGGAGCCTTCTAAATATATTTTCTAGCATATTCATACTGATTTTTGTTTCATTTTAAAGTTTTTTCCAACATATAAATTGTTATTCTAAATTAAAAGTTACGTTCAGCATTTGAAATAAATCTACAAATTTCATCTTCCAGTTAATCTAAAAGTATGTTTGTAATAATTATACTCATCCATTTTCTTCTCCATTTGTCTTCCGATAGACTTAAAATTATGTATGCTTGATGTTTTGTTGAACGACCGTGTGGTTTATATAAAGCTAGTGTCTCCTGTATTACTCATATCTTTACTTTAAATATCGAGCTATTACAGATACTTCAATGTTTTAAAAAAAATGAAATTCTCAATGTGTTTTTGAAACATAATCAGTTTGTGCATACGTTGGCTCCATCTCTGCATCTTCGCTCCCTCTCCATAACACAGGCTCCTTCTCAATCGATTAAATTGGCCAGCAAGACATGGTTATAATGATTGATGAAGTAATATGATGCAAAATCAAACAATTATCTATCAATCAATAAAGCTCCACGTTTTAACTGATGGAATTAGGAATAAAACATTGAACAGGGGTGTTTTTTGTCTACTTTCGGTTTTGATCGGGTCATTCTCCAAACTTTGGTTCAATGTAACGGCTACAATAAAATTGTTTTGCAAATCAATCAACACGGACTTAAGGTATGATCAATTCCATGTGGAATGACGAAGCTCGATTTTTGAAAAAAATACTCATTGACTTTTTAGAGGAAGAAATATGTGCACGATGCATTGTTTGTCTTACCTTTCGTGGCCATATCCTGTCTTTGGATGCTTCTCGGAAGTTTCTTTGGCTCTTTTTTCAATACATCGCGAAAATGTGAGGGAGCCAGAGATTACAGGGCGTGTAATTATTCTGTAGGTGTAGGTTGGACTTTTTTCTGCTTTACGTTCAGTCGATTTTAATCATTAATGTACACCATTGCATGTTTCTACTTTTGAAGACAGGTGACCGCTTTAAGCGGATTGAAAGTAAAACAGAATCCCCCCCCCCCCCCCCCCCCCCCTCCCCCCCCCCCCCCCCATTTTGCGCATTCTGTCACAAAGTACATTTCCGCCTGCTTTAAGTAACCATTTGCTAGGATAGAGAAAAAAGTTCTTGTATATTCATTACTGTTTGAAGTGGAAAGGAGCTTTCTGTTTAACTGTCACCTTGCTTTAAATAGCCACCTGTCATAATGATAGAGGTTCTACTGTATATCAAATCACGGTTGAACAACGATTTTAATTTATCTCATTGAAATATATCCACGAAACTAAAACGATACCAGAGCTACCTTCTTAATGTATTTTTTACATTTCCAGTTACTCTCATTGGCGTTAAACTGCCATTTTCGTTTAAATTGAAAGATGCATGAATACATGTATCTTTACAAATAGAATTCTGATAAATACCCATGGGCCCGTTTCGTAAAACATCGTACGACAAAATAGTTCTTACTGTGCATACATTGTATATTCATTACTGTTTGAGGTGGAAAGGAGCTTTCTGTTTAACTGTCATAATGATAGAGGTTCTACTGTATATCAAATCACAGTTGAACAACGATTTTAATTTATCTCATTGAAATATATCCACGTAACTAAAACGATACCAAAGCTACCTTCCTAAGGTAATTTTTACGTTACCAGTTACTCTCATTTGCGTTAAACTGCCATTTTCGTTTAAATTGAAAGATGCATGAATACATGTATCTTTACAAACAGAATTCTGATAAATACCCATGGGCCCGTTTCGTAAAACATCGTACGACAAAATTTAATGGTGTCGTAAGTCAGATTATAAAAGTCTCAATTATTATTTATTTCTCCGTCTAATCCTGTATTTTGACACCTTTTGGAATCGTTTTCAAGACGATTCCAAAGAGATGTCACAAGACATGATTAGATAGAGAAATCAGAAATTAAATTTATTTTAAAGTTTTGACTTACGACCGTTTTTGTCGTACGAAGTTTTATGAAACGGACCACAGAAAGCCAACGTATGGAATAGGCCTGAACAATATATCTCTGCAAGTGAAATAATGTTCAGGGCTCTTCATCTGAAACTTCCGAAATTGTACAGTGTGATAAGTACGATTTAAGTGTAGATAGTCTCTTATAACTCTATCTTAGAGTGGCAGTGTACATCTTATGTTGAACTTTTAACTGTGATATATTGTCATGTTGCATACTGAAGAGAAATAAATAAATAAATAAATATGAACTTTCTGATTAACCTTTGTCACGCATTAACTTGAAATTGTCACTTGCATTTAAGACTGTTTCACGTAGTAACTTTTGAATGATGCTTATAGATCATATATTAAGTCCAGGGCTGCCATTAGTTGACATAAAAAATCCTAAGATTTCCAAATTTGCATTTTTCAAGTGCGATTGTACGAATCGTACATTTTCCCCAATCGCCTGTTTTTAGTTTTGTTGACACGTGGCTGCTTAAAGCAGACTGAAAGCCTGCTTTAAGCTACCATGTACTAGAAGATTCCGAAGATTTAGGAAAAATCCGGAGAAATGGCAGCCCTGTAAGTCTATATGCCAATGTCCATATTTGAGAAAAATCGAATTCCATGGACCTGTCACCTCTCACTAAATTATAACACGGAATGCAAAACACATTTATATCAAATCTTGGTTAAACAAATGACTTCACATTACCCGTTTAAGTTTACGCATTTAATTATTTCCTCCACTGAAGAAAAGGAGTCCCATTTATGTAGTCACGAATATGTATCGTAAGAAATATGTTCTATAATTATTCTAGCACTAAGTACTTCGTGATTCTAGCAGATGATTATTTAAAACAGACTGAAGGTAAAATAGAAATCACCTTAATGCACATTTTGCTTTACTTTCAGTTTGCTTTAAGTGAGCACCTGTCTTCAAAACTAAAAGCAGGCTATGGAGTAACCGTAATAGTAAACTTATTGACTCATACAATATAAAAAGATTGAATAATTCATTTTTTCATTTATGCTTAGTCGAACTTTTACTTTTCACATTTTTATGGCAGACTATCTAGAACTGACAAACAGTATAGACAGTATTAGACACAGGGTCTACACTGTTTTCATAGGCCAGTAAACGTTCGATCAGGCATACTGTTTGCAAAAGATGCGTAAATACAATTGCTCTCGAAGGACCAGTGGCACAAAAATATTAAACGATAAAAAATACCTTCGGCAAAGTTTGCATTTAGCAGACATTTGAAATGTCCAGCAGTTAAAATAAAATGTTATGCTACTACATAATATATGTTGCTGTTTATCTTACAAACTAAACATGCATCTTCTTTTGAATCCAGAGAACACATGTGTTTACAAGGCTCCAGATAAGAGGAAGTAAACTGAACAAATCCAACATTTTCACACTCATTTCAACACCAACTCCTATGATGTTACTACTCATTAGAATCGTCTTTTCAAGACGATTCTAATGAGTAGTGACACCATATGGTTTAATACAGAAATAAAGATTCTAGTTTTTGAAATACTCCCCTTATCTGGAGCCCTGTGTAACAGTTTAGCAGCCATATACAGAGATGGAGAATTTGAGATATATCTAATTTTATTTTAACTTGTTTATCTTATATCTTTATCATTGCATATAAAACAATTTTACTACATGTAGGTCACATTTCTATCAATGTCCCATACATCCACGAAACGGTACATGTAATTATATAAAATAATAATAATAATAAAAACTCTAAAGACAGTTACTGCTCAATTCAAGACAAAACTGATGCATAAAGTTCCTTTAAGAGCTTTGCTTTCTGCATTACTTGTGTCCTTAAGTAAGCTGTCACCTTTATAGATCCAATTTAGTTTCGTTTGTGTAGTCCCTTTAACACAGGTCTTACAGTATGACCACACGTGCCCCAAAGCCATCATATTCATAGATACAATCACATTTTAATCATGCCATGAGAAAAACAAATCTATTGAATTAAATTGCAAACAGTGTAGACCCAGACAAGACGCCGCGTCAGAGACGCGGCGTCTTGTCTAGGTCTATACTGTTTGACACTCACCAAGAACAGTATGTTGTTACATGACGTGAATGATACAATATAAGAATTGATCATTGTCCGAGTCAAGATGATACTTTGCAGGGTTCCAGATAAAGGGGGAGTAAACTGAACAAATCCAGCCTTTTCTCACTTATTTCAGCCCTAAAGCCTATGGTGTTACTACTCATTAGAATCGTCTCGAAGAGACGATTCTAATGAGTAGTGACACCATAGGGTTTAACTCATTATCCCCTGAAACTTCCAATGGAAAATTCCAGTTTACAATAAAGACTGGTCCATTTTAGATTATTTAGGGTTGTTTTTGATAATATATTACAAAATGACAAACAGTGAAGTCCCTGTTTAGAGGGCTCCTGCAGGAGCCCTCTAATCAGGGACTTCACTGTTTGCTTTAGACGAGCATACTCTTCAGAGGTACACTTTTGGTAGAGGACGCATATATGCGTCACTAGGGCGTAATGAGTTAAAGCAGAAATAAAGATTTTAATTTTTGAAATACTCCCCTTATCTGGAACCCTGGCTTTGACTTGGTCTACCCTGTTTGCATTGCAACAAGTGGTTATTCAGGAAGCTGGCCACCTTACCATTCTCTGGCATTATCTCTTCAAACGGTCCTGATTTCCCATCGTTTCCGAGATCGTTCCCATTGATATCCCTCGGATTCCGTTGCACCGGACTTTCCACGCTCATTCTGGCTCGAGCGACGTGCTGTGGCGCGCGCTTGTCTTCCTGGTGTGAAGTTTGAAACCCACCCGGGGTTCCTGTTCAACGAATACTGCTGTTGCAAGTCGAATTTGAGAAGACGTATGTAGTATTTCCGAGTATTCAAACGTTTGTGTTAATGCTTGGTTTTGTTTTAAGATTTTTTTTATCAAATGCGATGCTCTATTAATGGCTATCCTTTTGTTAAGTAAATCATGTCTTTGTTGATTAAATATCTGATTGTATTCATCACCAGAGGCAAGTTGCCCTGTAAAGTTCAGTGGCCAGTTTGTTTTCCCTTTACAATCACTAAATCGAGAGAACAAACTATATGTACGTTTTTTTCTTAATAGCATAGAGAATTAATCACTGTTAATATTGTCCGCAATAAAACCATTTCTGTCCACTTAACTAGCCCCAACTTTCACTAATTTCTCACTCTCACTAGTCTTCTTAAGTCATAGTCACCTGTTGTAAATGACAATCTAAGTGAACTTGTCAGTGTTTAAACTGCTTAACGTCCAATAGGTGCAAGAAGATTGAACCGCCTACCAACTACACCTCGTTTATTAACGTGTTACAGATAAATTAAAACATTTCACACAATATCTCAACAGCAACACTTGTGAATCACTGCCAAATGAGACTAGCAAAAATAAACAAGACGTTTCACACCTATTGTGTCACTGCCCCGTCTTAACTCGCATTTCTTGTTTGTACAAATGATCCGCTCTTGGCAAATCCAATCTGCCACTTTTCACTTCCTCGCTTGATCCATTGACCAATCGCTCTTTTGTCTAGGAGGTGGGAAGCGTCTCTAAGCTCCGCCCATTTCTCGCGTGAAAAGACGTTCGGATAATGTCGCGCAGGTAACAGGTGCCATGAAAATGTGACGAGCCTCGCTGGATACGGAAAAAACATCCCGCCTCAAGCACACGGTGATAATCGATTTAGAGGGTTCAAATGACTTTATATGGCCACAGCACAAGGTGTTAGATAAACACGACATCGCATGTTTGACATGTGAAACAGCCTGTGAGTCGATGCATCTAGAATTCATGGTTTCATTTTCCCTTCATAATTGTCGTCTGCTGAACATATTTTAGTAGACGTCATCTTTTTAAATATATAGTAACCCCTCTCTATAACGACCACTTAATTTTGTTAAACATTAGTTATTGAAGGCAGGTGACTGCTTAAAGCAAGGTGACAGTGAAACAGAAAGCTCCTATAGGAGCTTTCTGTTTCACTGTCACCTTGTTTTAAGCTGTCACCTGTCTTTTATATAATCAATTATCCTTCGTTTTAGTGGTCGTAATAGAGAGGTTTTACTGTGCCTTTTTAAGAGCTTTCTTTAGTACTTTTGTCCTGCATCAAGCTGTTACAGTGCTCCCTCTCTACAACGACACCCAATGTGAGACACCCAATGTGTGTGTTGTTCGGAGGGAGATGTTAGAAGGAGAGAAATTTAGACTAAGCTTACATTTGCAAACAGCTTGAATTCAGATAAGACGCCGCGTCACGCGGCGTCTGGTCTTGATTCAAGCTGTTTGCCACTCGTCATTATGTTGTTTTTTCTGTCAAAATATATAGCTCATATGCAAATTTGAGAAAAACAGCAGACGACAAATTTAAGGAGACGACATTGCAGCCGTATTTTTTTTTGACATAAGTGTCTTATTTTGGGAGCGGTGGCAATGGTCGTTGTATGGAGGGAACCGTTGTTTGGAGGGCCGTTGTAGAGAGTGACCACTGTACTTTTGTCCTGCATTAAGCTGTTACCTTTCTTATCCCTTATCATGCTGAACTGTATCGTCTTCGAAAAATAATATAGGCAATATTTATCCTTTTTAAACTTAAGAAATTACTAATATGGGTTGCAAACAGTTTGGATCAAGATCAGACGCCGCGTAACGCGGCGTCAGATATGAGTCCAAGCTGCTTACAAATATTGGTCAAGTCGCACTTTGCTCAAGACGGGTTGATCATTATCCTATAGCCTATTTCTATTTTTGAAAATAGGTGGTCACTTAAAGAAGATAAAAGTAAAGGGGCATTCTGCTTTACTTTCAGCCTGCTCTATCTACCATCTGCTAGGAAATAGAAAATATTAATTATGATGTTTATTCATGAATGTAGAAAGTGGAGCTATTTTCTTCAGTAGAGGAATAAATTATGGGATAACAAGACGCATTTAAGGAGTAAGGGGTTAAAGACTACAAACTTATTTTGAATGGCCCCTGAAAACGGTATCTGCTTTTTACAATTGTCGTCTGTTTTTATTTTCTCAAATTTAAATTTCAACCTGTTCAAATGCAAATGCAAAAGCACGAATGCCTAAGGGTTTGGTACCTGATCAGGCGCCGCGTTAAACTACATTTTGTATTTGCAAATGTAATTGGGCGAAGGGGTGGGGGTGTCGTCGGAAATAAATTAATAAAAATCAATGTATGATTTTCCTAACGAAGCATAGTTTAAATCCAGATAACACCCCGGTTTACTCTTCTTCTGATTTGAGTCTAAACAGCTGCAAATTAAACGTTTAGGTCGCGTTTAGCAGACGGCGACTGTAAAATTGTCGTCTGCAGTAATACTTCAAATTCTGATCCAGATCAGACGCAAACTATCGCGAGGCAAACTTTATTGAAAATAGAGGGATGAAGGCTAAGGGGTGTCATTTGCTTGTTAACCCTTATCTTAATGTAATATCGTCTGCTTTGAAATTGTCGTCTGCAAAAATATTAATTAAGATTTAAACACGTTTTTAAAGTAAGAGAAGCTTAAGGATTAATTTTAAATAGTTTGGATCCAGATCAGACGCCGCGTTACGCGGCGTCTGATCTGGATCCATAACTGTTGCAAATACAAACCAAGTCGCGATCGGTCGGATATTGTTTAAACTACATGCTTGTTTGAATTATGCTAAGGCCGCGCTAAGTTGAAGATTTTCGCCACGCGTTTCGTGTCAGGTGAAACGCCAAATCGATGTCGAAAATGTGCCCGATAAGAAAGATTCTAGCAGATAACCATTACTAATGACTCTTTTATTAGATAATAAAATCAAGTTTAAATATCCACACCTGTAAATCTGACGCTTTTTCATTGGCTGGTTTCGCAGCGGGCCGATTCGGTTTGCAGTTAATTAAAATATTCACCTGTTCTAGTTCGGAATAAAATTGGCGAAATTAGCTATTGTCACATATCGCACGAGATGAAAACTGCAGCGTTTCATGTTTCACTGATTAAAAGGTTGACAAGAAGATATAATGTACAACAGAATCAAGTAATATATCAATATAGAAATATATCAGTCTACAAGCTTATCACTCTCTGTTGGTAATTATTGCATAATTATAATGGTGACATGAAGATATAATGTACAGCAGGATCAAGTAATATACCTCGTTATCTATACTAGCCCACCCCCTAATAGATACGCATTTTTACGCCTTTAATTAATTATTTCGCTAAAGAAAATAGTTCACTTTATACAGTCATGAGTATCAACCATAAATATTTTCTATATCAGGTTGTAGCTTAAAGCAGACTGAAAATGAAGCAGAATGCTCCTTAAGGAGCATTCTGCTTAATTATCACCCTGCTTGCAACAACCACCTGTCTTCAATAATGAAAACAAGCTATGGTGGGAAAGGGTTATATTAATAATAATTATAATAATAATAATAAAATAATAATAATAAAGACTTTATTTAACGCTAGAGCTCATTTGGTAAGGACCAATCTTCCATGAGGCCCTCAACATACATACAAGTATATAAAACAAAAGGCATTTCATACGAAACAAAATTATAATTAACAACAATATAACAATACTAATGTAGCAATTTGCAAGAATAAAAGTTTCTTAAGCATTCGGAAAAGGGTACATGTTAAGTGTACATTTGTCCTATGTAAACAGTGAAGACCCAGATCACAGGACTCATAATGGAGTTTATATAGAGTGAATATTGAACCCTGTATCAACCCTTATCAGGCTAAGCGCGACTTGTCTAATATTTGCAAACAGCTTGGATCCAGATCAGACACCGCGTATCGCGGCATCTGATATGGATCCAAGCTGTTTGCAACTCATATTTATACTTTCTCAAGTTTAATACATATCCAAATGAATTATTATATTTTTTTCAGACGATATATTTGAAGCAGACGACAATTCAACATGATAATGGTTTTAACCCTTTTAACCCTTTACCTGATAGCATATGTCTAGTAGTGAAGATAGGTGACTACTTAAAGTAGGTTGAAAGTAAAGCAGAATGCGCCTTAAGGCGCATTCTACTTTACTTTCAGCCTACTTTAAGCTATTCAGCGCTAGAATATAGAAAATATTCCATATAAAATGTATTCATGACTGATTAAATTGGAACTATTTTCTTCAGCGGAGGAATAAATCATGTTCGCTAAAAGGCGCTTCTATCGGGGAAAGGGTTAATACTGCGTTACTGTCATATGTTTAAAAATATCGTTTGCTTTATTATGACATTTCTTTTTCTTTATTAATGGAAACAGTTTCCGAGTGACAAACAGTTGAGATCATGTCCAACATAAGTGGCCCCTTATTTAGATCCCAACTCTTTGTAATGATCTTAAATACCTTAAATACAGAGTGTCAATAGCGAACAGATTAATTTGCAAAACACATGTACGGTGGAGAATACGTTATTCTTTCCTGTTTAAACGCAAACGGAACGCAAACGGAACGCAAACGCAATGCACAAAATTGTAGACAATTCTGACTATTGATATTCAGCTGAGTGGCAAACAGTTTGGAGCCTGATCAGACGCCGGGTTACCCGGCGTCTGATCTGGCTCCAAACTGTTTTTACTGGAAATATTAGTTTTAGCGTAAACGCGTTTATTGGGAAAGAATAACGTTTTCTCATCTGTACTTACGGTAGTGATATGACTTTTGTGATGCATGAAAGGAACAAAGACGACATGTATGAATGATAGAAATTGAAAATACAATACAACCTGTATTAATCGGCAATTGAAAAGAAGATGAGTAAATTGTCTTCAAGACAGGTGCACATTGATACATAAATACGCCTTTTATGCCTCTAATTTATTCCCCCAACTGAACGGAAAATAGTTCCACTTTAAAACTTAAATAGTCATGAATATAATCATAGGAAATAGTTTCCATCTTATAGAAGATAGTAGCTTAAAGCAGATTGAAAGTAAAGCAAAATGTGCTATGCTTGACATTCAATCTGCTTTAAAGACGTATCTGGGAGTTTTTTCTAGCGCGGAGAATTTTTTTAAACTTTGCATATAAGTAAATTGATATATATGAAAGTAAAAACAGTCTTCAAAAACATAGGTCGCGCTGCTACTTTTTGTATAATTTACTCTTTTTTAGAAGTACTATATTCAAATTTTCCGAAATTAGGCCTCATAAGAAGAAAGTCCATCAAACACACAAATATCGATACTTCAAGTCCAATTTTAATTAACTACATGTATATGGAATAGTGTTACAAATGAATGTAAAATAATTAGATTTGAGTGGCATTATACAGATTTTACGCATAAAATATGTGCAAAATGAACTCGAAAATCGTCAAAAAATCGAGCCTTTTTGCAAAAATAAAAAATTCTAGCGCGGAGAATTTCCTATTTTTTTCTATAACAGTAGATAAGTATATAACAAGTATAGAACCAATGAGAAAACAGTACCTCGCGTTGCTCGTTTCAGAGATATGTTCAATTTTATTACCTCCCTTTATCAGTGAATATGCACTTTTTTAACAATTTTTTTTTTAAATAGTCTAAATGTTATACTTTATCAAATAATACCCACAGCTATACAGAAATGTCTTGCATTGTGACATATATTATGCACGTTAGAAAGTTCTGCTAAAAAATGCAGTGTTGTCATCATCTCAAGTCGCTGTGAAAAATGAAATGCCCCCCTCCCCCCTAAATATGATGCTGATGGTGCATAATTCATTCATTCTTTATTCACAACTTTATGTTTATTTTCACACATATTTTCTTTGGCTTAAAACCCATTAAAGCTATATGCATATTCATACATCAAAGGGAGGTAATACATGTTCAAATATTTCAGTTCAGAATGTAGGAAGTATCCATACTCAAACACTGAATTTGGAATAGGTAACTGGTAAGATATAGGATATATGCTCAGAACAAGCTTTTTGTAAAATGAAGGTCAAAGGTCAAGGTCACGGTGACCTGAAAATTGTATGCGACACTCCGCCATCCAAAGATGAACTCACACACCTAATTTGTTATCGGTAGCTGATGTAACAAAGGAAATATACTCTGGACAACAAGTAGACCCACCAATAAACACATCTGCAATCATTATTCAATGTGGGCAGTGAGTTAACATAACCATTCATAAGATAAAATATCATAACAAGAGCACCGCAGTGCGGCAAAACACGCCCGTCATGGCCGGCGGGTGTCAAAGTCGTCCGGACTCAGGCCGACTGGAAAAAGTCGCCCGGAGTCTAGACCCGACTATCGATCTCAAAAAGACTATCACAGGAAGGGGCAATGTCAACACTAAATTCACTCCCTGTCACATTATGATTATTAACGCTGACTCGAGTCGGCGAGTTCCTGGTGAAAAAACTAATGTTTTCCAGAGATTTCGAGCACTTTTTTGTCACAAATGATCCTGATTTGCGTCTCTTCATATCCCCAGGAATTTTAAGAGGTATTTTTAACGATAGATAACGATAGTTGAGTAAATATTGTATTCGCGAAATCCGATGATCTAGACGCTGTTGTGATCGTAAATAATTACACCCGCGATGGGAAAATACAGAAAAGAGCGGAAAGGACATGCGCGTTTGGGATGCGCAGTAACAACTCCCGGATACGTCTTTAAGTGACCAATTGTCTTCAAAACTAGACACAAGCTATGGGTTAATACAAAATGCTCCTGTCTGCCAGGTTGTATTGTATGTATGCTCGTCCATCCGTTATTCGTTCGCCCGTCCGCTCGTCCGCAATTGATTCTGCTATTGAGTGGTTTAACAGCGAGGTTTAATTGTAAAGCATAATCTCTGAAAACAGCACTCATTACATGTGACCCATAAATCCATAGCCTTGTTCTAGAATTGAAGATAAGTGACAACTTAAAGCAGGTTGAACGTAAAGCAGAATGCGCCTTATGTTAGCAGTGCTCATAGGCAAGATGGCTCGATGATCAGGGGAGTATATGTACAGTCGGCTGAGCGGTCATTCGGATTTAACATGGTATATTACTTTTATTTTTTATTTTTTGGGTAATTGGTTAAACCGGAAGTCTCTGAAAACCGTACAAATTTCTCAGTCTCAAAAATCTAGTTCTTCAAGTTTACTACACACTCTCGTCGAAAAATGAATAACAGATACCTAGGAGAGGACGTTATTCTTTCCCGTTTAAACGCAAACATAGCGCAAACGCATCGAAATAAAACGTAGAAAAGGACAGTTTTCCCCCAGATTTGACTCTTCATGTTCACTCTTAGTGGCAAACAGTTTGGAGCCTGACAAGACGCCGGGTTACCCGGCGTCTGATCTGGCTCCAAACTGTTTACAATGGGAATACCGGTATTAGAATTAGCGTTAATTAGTTTATTGGCAAAGAATAAAGTCTTCTCTACTGTAGCTATAAAGACAGGTGCTTGTTCAATGTGAGATATCCCTATTACTATTGTCCTGCGTTAAGCACTTATCATTGGCTGCTTAACCCCTTCACTGCCAGGACGTCATCAATTTAAAACAATTGTCGTCTGCTTTTATTTCTAACATTTAAATTTTAGTTATTTTGACTTCAAAAATATTAATAGTGGTATCAAACAGTTTGGATCCAGATCAGACGCCGCGTAACGCGGCGTCTGATCAGGATCAAAACTGTTTTCATATAACTATTGTACTCGGGGTAAGGCAGTGAAGGGATTAAACACTCTTATCCGTGAGCTTAGTTCGGAAGCTTATACACACTTTATTATTACAAACACTCAAAACAACTATTTTCCCTTTGTTCATATAAATCATAATTATACATGTAATATTATTATGCTGAAAACTAAAATCGTTTCAAGTGGCTTTGAAGAAATAAAATTGAGGTTTATAAAAAAGGTAGAAAAAAGAGGCGGGACCTGTTATCATGACGACGGGGGTGGCTCAGTGTCAGTTGCAATGTCGTCTGCAGTCGTGGAGTGTCGCATCAGGCGCAACACGAGACGAC
Organism: Gari tellinella; assembly: GCA_922989275.2. Lineage (NCBI taxonomy): Eukaryota > Metazoa > Mollusca > Bivalvia > Cardiida > Psammobiidae > Gari > Gari tellinella. The sequence goes on from OV277862.1 coordinate 16,232,993, forward strand.
AGGTGCGAGTCAGATTTCACTGATGATTTGAATGCTGGGTACTTTTTTCGTCTGCAACAATTGTCATCTGCTACAATTGATTGCCGTCTGCTATTGTTCTAAAAATAGAATTTTCTGAAGAAAAAACCCCCACCAACCCAAATAAAGTCAGAGTGTCAAACAGTTTGGATTCTGATGGGACGCCGCATCATGCGGCGTCTCATCAGGAGCCAAACTGTTTGTTGAAATTAATCAGATTACCATTTCCATCGTTTCGCCGATAGCGTGTAAAGAGCTAAGGATTTAGCCAAGACGATGACTGAGGAAACAGCGAAGTCACGTCCTATTCCAGACACGGCGTCTCATCAGGATTCAAGCTGTTTACAAAAATAATTTTACATTTGGAAGGGGCAGTAATGATGAAAACAAGGACAGCGTTATTTGTTCGAGTGTTTGTCATCTGTTCCCGTATTAGTGACGGTATTACTGTCTGTCCAAGAAAGTCACACGTTCCACTTCCCCCGTCTGTCCAAGAACGTTGTTTGTTCCCTAATTACTGTCTGTATAAGTAACGTCATATCAACCGTTCCAGTAATACTGTCTGTTAAAGAAAGTCATCTGTTCCCGTATTGCTGTCTATCCAAGTAACGTCAACTGTCCCAGTAATACTGTCTGTCCAAAAAAGTCGTTTGTTCCCGTATTGCTGTCTATCCAAGTAACGTCAACTGTCCCAGTAATACTGTCTGTCCAAGAAAGTCGTTTGTTCCCGTATTGCTGTCTATCCAAGTAACGTCAACTGTCCCAGTAATACTGTCTGTCCAAGAAAGTCGTTTGTTCCCGTATTGCTGTCTGTCCAAATAACGTCAACCGTTCCAGTAATACTGTCTGTCCAAGAAAGTCGTCTGTTCCCGTATTGCTGTCTGTCCAAATAACGTCAGACTATTATGTTCCCGTATTGCCGTCTGTTCAAGAAAGTCGTCAGTTCTCGTATGAGTAACGTCACGCGTTCCAATATTGCCGTACATCATTGCAATGTTCTATTTCTGTTGTCTGAAACAGTAACATCGTTTGTTCAAGTGCTCTAAACTGTAAATAGCGTTGTCTCCTTAAGTATTGCAGTCTGGCAAAATAAGGTCGTATGTTCTCGCATTTTTTCATTTGTACCAGTACTTCTGTCTGTCTGTTCAAGTATTGTCGTCTATCAAAGTAATGTTGTTTGTTCTTGTTAAGTTGGCTGTCATGGTTTCGTCATCATGTACTTTATCATTTGTTCCAGTTTTGCCGTCCGTAATTGCCCCCGCATTGACGTCTATCAAAGTAACGTCACCTGTTCCCGTATGGACGTCCGTCAAAGAAACGAACGTCTTTTGTTCTAGTATTGTCGTCTGTTAAAGTAACGTTATTTGTTCTAGTATAGTCGTCTGTCAAAGTAACGTCATTTGTTCAAGTATTGTCGTCTGTCAAAGTAGCGCCATTTGTTTCAGTTTCGTCGTCTGTCAAAGTAACGTCATTTGTTCTAGTATTGTCGCCTGTTAAAGTAACGTTATTTGTTCTAGTATAGTCGTCTGTCAAAGTAACGTCATTTGTTCCAGTTTGGTCGTCTGTCAAAGTATCGTCATTTGTTCCAGTTTTGTCGTCTGTCAAAGTAACGTCATTTGGTCTAGTATTGTCGTCTGTCAAAGTAACGTCAATTGTTCCAGTTTTGTCGTCTGTCAAAGTAATGTCATTTGTTCCAGTTTGTCGTCTGTCAAAGTAACGTCTTTTGTTCTAGTATTGTCGTCTGTTAAAGTAACGTTATTTGTTCTAGTATAGTCGTCTGTCAAAGTAACGTCATTTGTTCTAGTATTGTCGTCTGTTAAAGTAACGTTATTTATTCTAGTATTGCCGTCTGTCAAAGTAACGTCATTTGTTCAAGTATTGTCGTCTGTTAAAGTAGCGCCATTTGTTCTAGTATAGTCGTCTGTCAAAGTAACGTCATTTGTTCTAGTATTGTCGTCTGTTAAAGTAACGTCATTTGTTCTAGTATAGTCGTCTGTCAAAGTAACGTCATTTGTTCTAGTATTGTCGTCTGTCAAAGTAACGTTATTTGTTCTAGTATTGCCGTCTGTCAAAGTAACGTCATTTCTTCTAGTATTGCCGTCTATCAAAGTAACGTTATTTGTTCAAGTATTGTCGTCTGTCAAAGTAGCGCCATTTGTTCCAGTTTCGTCGTCTGTCAAAAACGTCATTTGTTCTAGTATTGTCGTCTGTTAAAGTAACGTTATTTGTTCTAGTATTGTCGTCTGTCAAAGTAACGTCATTTGTTCCAGTTTTGTCGTCTGTCAAAGTAACGTCATTTGTTCCAGTTTTGTCGTCTGTCAAAGTAACGTCATTTGTTCCAGTTTTGTCGTCTGTAAAAGTAACGTCATTTGTTCCAGTTTGTCGTATGTCAAAACAATGTCATTTGTTCCAGTTTTGTCGTCTGTCAAAGTAACGTCTTTTGTTCTAGAATTGTCGTCTGTCAAAGTATCGTCATTTGTTCCAGTTTTGTCGTCTGTAAAAGTAACGTCATTTGTTCCAGTTTTGTCGTCTGTCAAAGTAACGTCTTTTGTTCCAGTTTTGTCGTCTGTCAAAGTAACGTCTTTTGTTCTAGAATTGTCGTCTGTCAAAGTAACGTCATGTGTTCCAGTTTTGTCGTCTGTCAAAGTAATGTCATTTGTTACAGCTTTGTCGTCTGTCAAATTAACGTCTTTTGTTCTAGAATTGTCGTTTGTCAAAGTAACGTCATGTGTTCCAATTTAGTCGTCTGTCAAAGTAACGTCATTTGTTCCAGTTTTGTCGTCTGTCAAAGTAACGTCATTTGTTCGAGCCTTGTCGTCTGTCAAAGTAACGTCATTTGTTCCAGTATTTTCGTCTGTCAAACTAACGTCATCTGTTCGAGTATGCAGTCTGTTCCGAATTTTGTCTTTACAACTAACTCCGTTTGTTCCAGAAACTTTGTCTAATGACCCGGGCAACATTATTTTTCCTGAGCTGGGAATACATCCTAACTTGTTTGTTCTAGAAATGTTGTCTCAAATAGTTTTACAATAAATGCCGTTTGACCCACAGGTACTTGACACATACTTTATTATCTATTAACACCACCCCCTGGCGTTATTTGACGGAATTTGATGAAATAAAAAGTAGATATTGATAAATTAATCCTTTCCCGAGGGTACCACAAGAGAATATCGGCGATCGAGTCTATTTTAGCATCAGCTTAAGTCGATAGTAAAGACTAGGTGTTGAATTGCACTGTTTACCTTGTATCTATAATAGAAGTATAGTAAAAAAAAAAAAAAAAAAAAAAAAAAATTTTTTAAAAGGGGGGTGGTGTTAATAGATAATAAAGTATGTGTCAAGTACCTGTGGTTTGACCAATCACAATGGTAATCGGTTTCTGATCAGGATCAAAACTATTTTCAGATATATGTACATGTATATGAGCAAGACAATAAAAGGCTTTGATATCTGATCTTTGTACAACTTGTGTCCCTATTCCAGACCGTTTGTTGTCAGATGATCGTGAGATACCGTGTAAGGACAGGTGACTATGTGATGGGAAAATCAACCTGTTCTATTAGAATAATGACTTTTTGAATACAATGATTGTTTGATTTCTCCTTAGCAACCAGTTACCTGTGCATGGAATGTCTCTCTCAAGTGCGTGTCTCTAATTAACATTTTCTCTTATTTGCCCACCGCTGTCCTGTACAGTGATACCTCTCTACCTTTACCTGATAGAAGCGCCTTTAAAACCCTTTCCCCCATAGAAGCGACTTTTAGCGTATTTAATTTATTCCTCCGCGGAGAAAATAGTTCCAGTTTATACCCTCATGAACAATTACCATTACAAATATTTTATATAGCCTAGCAGATTTTAGCTTAAAGCAGGCTGAAAGTAAAGCAGAATGTGCCTTAAGGCACATTCTGCTTTACTTTCAACCTGCTTTAAGTGGTCACCTGTCTTCAAAACTAGAAACATGCTATGAGGTAAAGGGTTAAGCGCATTTAATTTATTCTTCCGCCAAAGGAAGAAGTTCAAATTTATAAAGTCATGAACAAGTACAATAAGAATTATTACCTATATTCTGGCAGATAGTAGCTTAAAGCAGGTTGAAAGTAAAACAGAATGCGCCCTAAGGCGCATTCTGCTTTACTTTCAATCTGTTTTAAGTGGTCACCTGTCTTCAAATCCTGAAATAGGCTATGGGGTAAATGGATAAGACCTCTAAATTGTGTCAACCCTTATCATGCTGTAATATCGTCTGCTTTAAAATTGTCGTCTGTAAAAAAATTTAGATTAAGACTTATACATATTGAAGAAAAGAAATCTAAAATCGAGTGTCAAACAGCTTTGATTCAGATCAGAAGCCGCGTTAAGCGGCGTCTGATCTGGATCCAAACTGTTTTCAAAATCACTTAAGTCGCGATCAACAGGGAAAGGGTTAATAATTAGGAATTTTAAACGGGTGACTGCTTAAAGCAAGGTGACAGCAAAACAGAAAGCTCCCTTCGGAGCTTTCTGTTTTACCGTCGTCTTGCTTTAAGCTGTCACTTGTCTTTTATACAGTCAATTAGCTTCCGATTTAGTGGTCAATTTAGTGGTCGATTTAGTGGTCGTAATAGAGAGGGTTAACTATAACGTCTAACTTGTTTAAGCGAGCACAGGATGAAATACCATAACGATCTTAAATAGAGCCGACCGCTTAATACAGGACATAAGAAATACATAAATCTCCTACAGAAATGTTCTGTATAATTATTACTTGTGCACTGCATTAACCTACCAATTGTCATAGAAATATAAGCATGTTCACTTTTGTGTTTTCGATTGATTGAAATTTGAGTGTACAATAGAACCCCTCCAAACCGGAACCTCTAAATACCGAAATTCTCTCAAAACCGGACAAAATTTGGTCCCGTTTCCAAACTTTTTTTTTTAACCCATTACACCATAAATACGGTTTTTGGCTTATTCCTACACTGAATAAAGTAGTTCAACTTTATACATTCACGCAGATGAAAGATTAAAACAGGTTGAAAGTAAAGCAGAATGCGCCTGAAGGCGCATTCTGCTTTACTTTCAACCTGTATTAAGTGATATACATGTACTATCTTTCATACGAGAAACATAGGCCTTCTATGGGCAAACGGGTTGAAACCCCTCTGAACTGGAAACTCCTTTAAACCGGACTTTTATACTCGTATTGTCCCCACACATGTCCGGTTTAGAGGGATTTCACTGTACATGTTTTTAACCAATATCTATTACATTTTCAAACTACATGTATCAATAATTACAATCTGCTTTAAAACTACATTTTGAAATCGACCCGTCCCTTAATATATTTTCACATGTTTTATCAAGTTCGGCTTCGATCTTGATCAGACACAGAATTTATGGGCGCCAGATCTAGATCCAAACTGTTTTCTACTAATTGTAAATTAGGCCACCGATACCACTACAGTCGCCGCGTTATGCGGCGTCTGGTCAGGATCCAAACTGTTTTCTACTAATTGTAAATTAGGCCACCGATACCACTACAATCGCCGCGTTATGCGGCGTCTGGTCAGGATCCAAACTGTTTTCTACTAATTGTATGCTAGGCCACCGATACCACTACAATCGCCGCGTTATGCGGCGTCTGGTCAGGATCCAAACGGTTTGCAAATAACCATCCTACTAAGTGTAAGGCAGTGAAGGGGTTAAATCTGTGGATGCAGATCAGACGCCGAGTAACCCAGCTTCTGATAAGGACAGGGACTGATTGATGCTCGTATCATTTGTCAAAATGACACAATTCTTAATTTAATATAAAACCATCCTGCGATTATAAGCAGACGACAGTGTGGCAGTGTCAGAGCTAACCCTTATCCTGCTGTGATATCGTCTGCTTTGATATTGTCGTCTGCAAAATGTGTTGAGTTTAGATTTATATATTTCTAGTAAATAAGCATAAATACGAGTGTCAAACAGTTTGGATCAAGATCAGACGCCGCGTTACGCGGCGTCTGATCTTGATCCGAACTGTTTTTTGTTGTTAACCCCCCCCCCCCCCCCCCCCAAAAAAAAAAAAAACCCCAACAACATTGAGGTCGCGATCAGTAGGCAAAGGGTTAATATTAGACATTGACATTTTAACCGATTCATTGGCTGCAAAAGATGCAAACAATTTGGATATATATACGAACATCGTTCAAGTAAAATGCCTCTGACTTAATTCCAAATTGCGCAATAGATTGACCATTATACAACAGAATAAATGCGATTTTCTTACGAAGCAATGAGTAGATAACCCTCGTATACACTCGTGACCACACTTTACTGAATGTGATTTGATGTTGCCAAGGTAATGTGCAGTTACTGAAATGGAATCTACAAATTTGCATTGATTATCAAGTATTATAAGGCGGGTGACTGCTTTAAGAAAGGTTAACATGAAACAGAAGGCTCCTTGAAGAACTGTTTACCATCGCATTGGTTTAAGCTGTCACCTTTCTTTTCTTTTGCAACCAATAAGTATTCTTTTTAACGGAGGTTTTTAATAGTGAGGCATTGTAGATATGAATGGTCGGTGGGTTTTGTGGTTGAACGTTCATTTCACCGTATATTCTCCATAGCCAAAAGTGTAAATCACCCAAATGTTCTTAAAGTCAGGTGATTTCTTAAAGCAATATTTAATAGCTTTCTCCTTTACGTTCCTGTTGTGTTAAGCTCTTTTCTCAATATCAAACACCACCAAGGCCAATCATTTAATTATAGATTATTACTAACATATATAACTTTAAACCTTACAGTATTATTAACCTTCAGTATACGCTATGCAAAATGCGTCATTTGGAACAATTTTCAAAATTTATTTATCTGAATTTTCATTGAGAAATTTTCATTGTAGCATCAAACAATTTTTATTCAAATGATACACAGAGTTGCTCGGCGTCTCATCTGGATCAAAACGGTTTGCAATAGTTACCAGAAAGCTCGTAGACCGCAGAAAGTTAACCATGTGAACTAAGATCATTCGAATGTGACACTATTCAAACCGCAACTTCGTCTCGGCCATTCATTGTTCAAGAAACCTGCGTCCCCTTTTAAAACAGCAACGAACAAAAGGAGTGGGTCCATGTAGCAGCAGGTGTTTCCGGTGCTGATGTAGAATTGACACCATGGTTACTGATACGGCCCTTCTGAATATGTGTCACAATAATAATATATCAAACAATATTACAACTTTCTTCAACATTTGGTATATAGATATCAACGGAATACACTAGCATTTACTGTCGTCCTGTATTCACTTGTCATTTGTCTTAACCCACTGAGCCCTAGTGACGCATATATGCGTCATTTACAAAGAATGTACCAGTGAAGAGTACACTTGTCATATGCAAACAGTGAAGTCCCTGATCAGAGGGCTCCTACAGGAGCCCTCTGATCAGGGACTTCACTGTTTGTCATTTTTCAATATATTATAAACAAACACAAAAAACCCTAAATAGTCTAAAATGGACCAGCCTTTATTGCAAACAGGACTTTGCCATTGGAAGTGTCAGGGGATAATGGGTTAATCCGTTGAACCCTATTCACTTATATACCCGTCCTTTGCAAATAGTGCACCTGTGAAGAGTACACTTGTCCTATGCAAACTTAGTAGTGAGACCCACACTCAGAACGGTCTGATCAGTGTCTGCACTGTTTGTCATGTTACATAACATTGACAAAACAAAATCCAAATAGTTTAAAATACACTAGACACTAGACTAAAATGGAAACTTGAATCGTCCATTCGAATTTTCAGAGGGGAAAGGGGTTAACACATTGCAAATGTAATTTCTATCAAAAGATTGCTAAACCTTTCTACCCGAATACTTCTTGTCCGGTTGTCAAAGGTTTGAATATATTTCTTAACCCATTACTTCATATAGACACGCATTTTACGCTCTTAATTTATTTCTTCTCTGAAAAAAATAGTTCCATTTTATCTAGTCATGAATATGTACTGCAGCAGTTATTTTCTACATCCTAGCAGATGTTAGCCTAAGACAGGCTAAAAGTAAAGCAGGGGTGCATACCAAGTTCTGCTTTACTTTCAACCTGCTTTAAGTGGTCACCTGTATACAAAACTAGAAGCAGGCTCTGGGGCAAAGAGTTAACCGGCTTCTACTGGATACGGGTGAAAATGTTTGATAACCATTGCAAACAATTTGGACACAGATGAGATGCCGAGTTACTTTCCGTATCGTGGAACCTTAAATCGAACATTTTGTACAGTCTGGAGGGTGTGCCCTTTGTACTTAACATGAAATCCAATGCACGTGCAATGTTGACTTGTATTAATATTGCCACCGATGTAACTTTTTTTTAACCATTACTCCACAGATACGCATTTTAAGCCTTAATTTATCTATCCACTCAAGAAAAGTGTTCTAATTTATACAGTCATGTTTATGTATCATAAGAAATATTTTCTCTATTCAATATAGCAGATGTTAGCTTAAAATAGTTTAAAAGTAAAGCAGAAGGCGCAGTCTTCAATGCTTATGAGTCCATTATTTTATTTAAAGATTGTCTGGTCTAATTGTTATCCCAATTTCATCTTTTATAGAAATACAATGTATTCCTGTTAACAAACAGTGCAAACTTAGACCAGATGCCGCATTATGCGGCGTCTGATCTGAGCCTGCACTGTTCGCCAATGCCCCATATGGCACTTGGTACAACTGGGTTAAGCAGATGTGTTGCTTGTTTATTTTAAAGTTATAGTCTCAATACTTATACCTGTTAGGCTTATAGTCCCAAAGTACGAGAGCTGTTATAAAACTGTGTGACCTGCTTGTTAATTAAACCTTTTACCTTTATTCTGCGCACAAGTACATTTATCCAATATACATGTAGAAGTTTTGATCCAAAATCAGCATATCATAGATAATATTTTAATACGTCTGAATTATCTAAACGTCTTAATTATATGAAATTTGAAACCATGTTTAAAAAAGAAACAAAACTTGCAGAATTTATGTTTTTGATTGCTAGAACATGATTCTATCTAATCAGGGGTTTTGTTCTTCAGGTAAAAGTTCAGTAAATTATCATATTGTCGAATTCACGTATATTGAACTTATCCCTATTTCGACGTAGACCATGGACCAACTACCTTTTAATAACTATGAAATATTCAAATTATAGCAATATGAAGTTATAGATACTGAAATGAAGAAATACGTATACTTTCGACTTAAGCGGGTCCAGTTGTCAAGGTTCGACCCCATTTTATTTGGCCAGGTTAAAGGTTATAGCCAATTGTCATATTTCATTTGTTCTAGCATACAGACACAATTGTATTAAGCGATCACTGAACGAATACGCATAATGGTCTTTAAATAGAGATACCACATAATGCAGGTAAGCAGTGATGCAGAAAGCTCCAATAGTAGCTTTCTGTATTATTTTTGTACTGTATTAAGCTGTCACCTGTCATAAGGACAATAGATGTATCCTATGTTTAATGGCCATCTAAACCCTTCACTGCCTTACCCCGAGTACAATAGTTATTTGCAAACAGTTTGGATTCTGATCAGACGCCGCGTCACGCGGCGTCTGATCAGAATCCAAACTGTTTGCCATTCATTTCAATATTTCTTAAGTCAAAATATCTAAAATCTAAACTTCAAGAAATAAAAGCAGACGACAATAATTGTTTTAAATTGATGACGTCACGACAGTGGTAGGGGATAATACAAGTTCGACTGTATACAATTGTTATCGTCATTATCCCTGAAGTGCTTTTAATCATTTTGTTCACACTTGAAAGGCACTAGGACAGGTGGGCCATTCGCGTACAAGGTGAAAAGTCTTGATGACACTCCACCAAACCAAAGTGCATATACAGTAGAACCTCTCTATAACAGCCACTAAAACGAGGGCTATTTGATTGTATAAATGACAGGTGACAGCTTAAAGCAAGGTGACAGTAAAACAGAAAGCTCCTAAAGGAGCTTTTTTGTTTCACTGTCACCTTGCTTTAAGCAGTCACCGGTCTTAGACACCCAATAATCAACAAAACTTAGTGGCTGTTATAGAGAGGTTCTACTGTAGCTATGATTTATAATAATTGCAGTGTAGTGACACCACAGTTAAATATCCCTTCAACGACTCTTAAAAATAGCATGTATTTTTTACACATATCCATTTGGCCTGTTTCTAGTTTTGAAGAGAGGTAGTCATTTAAAGCAGGTTGAAAGTAAAGCAGAATGCGCTTGAACACACTCAACCCTAGCGACGAGTATACTCAGCATTTACAAACAGTGTGCCTGTGAGGATTGCACTTGTCCCGTGCAAACAGTGTAGACCCTGATCAGAGGGCTCCTTAAGGTTTCCTCTGATCAGGGTCTACACTATTTGTCATTTTGAAATACATATATCGTTAAAAACAACCCTAACTAGTCAAAAATGGACTGGACTTATTTTAAAACTGGAACTGTCCATTAAAAGTTTCAGGGGTGAATGAGTTAAAGGAGCATTCTACGTTACTTTCAGCCTTCTTTAACTCTTTCCTCCCTGAAACTTTAAATGGACAATTCCAGTTTCCATTTAAGTCTAGTCCATTTCTGACTTTTAAGGGTTGTTTTTGTCAATGTTTGACATCATGACAAACAGTGAAGACCCTGATCAGAGGGCTCCTTTCGGAGCCCTCTGATCTGGGTCTTCACTGTTTGCATAGGACAAGTGTACTATTCACATGTACACTGTTTGAAAAGCACGCCTATATGCGGGACTAGGGTTCAAAGAGTTAAGCTACCTTCTGCTAGGGTATAGAATATATTGTTTTAATTCTTATCGTGCATATTCATCACTGTATAGGTTAGAACTATTTTTTCAGCGAAGGAATAAATCAAAGGATTAAAAACTCATATGCTATGGGGGAAATGGGGTAATTAATACGTATGCCAGCTCAGCACAGGTCTCCAGTATCGTTTGAGCTTCTCTGTATTGCTTTTGTATTGCATTAACACTTTCGCTCTCAATGACGCTCAAAAGAGCGTTTGGAAACAGTTTGGATCCCGATCAGACGCAGCGTAACGCTGCGTCTGATTGGAATCCAAACTGTTTGACACTCGTCTGAAATTTTGTTCAGTCATACTGCCTAATATTTTAACTTTGAAACGACATTGCAGACAGCAAAATTGAAGCAGACGACAATGAAACGGTGAAGGAGTAAAACTCTCACGAAAGATTTGACAGTGAAAGAGTGAAGAAATACCTTTTTTTTTTAAAATATCCTTCTAATTACTTCTGGTATGTTGCTTCAGAAAGGTTGCACATCAAAATGGACCCTTTAACCAATTATCCACCGCCCCAACTTTGAAACTTCAAATGGACACTTCCAGTTTCCAATTTAGTCTAGTCCCTTTTTTACTTTTGAGGGTTGTTTTTTGGTCAATGTTTTGCTATATGACAATGAATGCAGATCTAGATTAGAGGGCTTCTTTAGAAGCCATCTGATGTCTGGGTCTCTATTGCTCGCAAATGACAAGTGTACTCTTCACAGGTACACTGTTTGCAAAGGATGTGTATATTCGTGATAAGGGTTCAAGGGGTTCAGTTGAATTATCGTCTGCTTCAAAAGTCGTCTGCGAAATAACTCAAAATGAGTTTAACCCATTACCTGATACAAGCGCCTTTTAGCGCAATTTATCTATTCTTTCGTCAAAGAAAATAGTTTAAATTTATACAGCCATGTACAAGTACAATAAGAAATATTACCTTAATAGTAGCAAATATATGTAGTAGCTTAAAGCGGGTTGAAAGTAAAGCAAAATGCGCCTTAAGGCACATTCTGCTTTACTTTCAACCTGCTTTAATACATGTAAAAGGCTTTTGCTTCATGATGTATTTAAGATGGTAAGTTATAGTATGGTATGTAATGTATCAGTATGTTGCTCCTGACATGTTTTTAACCCTTTACCTGATAGCCTGTTTCTAGTATTGAAGATAGGTGATTACTTAAAGCAGGTTGAAAGTAAAGCAGAATGCGCCTTAAGGCGCATTCTGCTTTACTTTCAGCCTGCTTTAAGATATCATGTGCTAGAATATAGAAACTATTCCCTATAATATATATTCATGACTGATTAAATTGGAACTATTTTCTTCAGCGGAGGAATAAATCATATTCGCTAAAAGTCGCTTCTATGGGGGAAAGGGTTAATTTGCAATAAGATACTGACCTTTTCCAGTCCAATGTTTTCAAGATGAAGCCAGTCTGGAAATGAGCGCTTTAAGCTGAATAAGCTTGGAATCGCCCCCATTTTACTGATGGGTGAAGAATATGGAAATTGCGCGAAATTGATCTGGAATAATTTCCAACAGTTTTGTTGGACTTCTAAAAATTTGGAGATGTTTTGGCAAAAGGTTTACTTTTACGAGGGTCAAGCATGCAATTTGGATCCCAGATCCAAGCTGTTTGTAAAGTTGACTTTAAATAATCACTTACGGAACCGAAAGTTTCTAAACATATATCATGGTAGAGAATTATGTTTACAACAAATTACACTAAAATAGTCTAAAATATTTGTTTCAATCGAATCACGTTTAGGCCTATAATGAATCGAATGTAGAAGATACTGGATGAAACGGCACATCATCAAACGCCAAACTAAAATAAACTGTTAGCCCATGAAGTGGGAATCGCAGTCGTTCAAGTTTTAACCCATTCCCGCAGAACATATTTCTAGTTTTAAGACAATTGACAACTTAACACAGGTTGAAAGAGAGGCAAAATGCACCACAAGGCACAACTTGATTTACATTCAAATTCATCCTGTTTTAGCCCATTATCCCATAAATACGCTATTTAATGTCTTTAATTTATTTCTTCACTGAGAAAAATAGTTCCAATTTATACAGTTTTGAATATGTATGATAAGACTTGTTTTCTATTCTCCAGCAGATTGTAGCTTGAAGCAGGATGAAAGTAAAGCAGAATGTGCATTCAGGCGCATTCTGCTTTAATTTCAACCTGCTTTAAGTGATCACCTATTTTCAAAACTAGAATCAGGCGATGGGATAATATGTTAAGCTTCTATCTGATTGGATATACATGTACATGTAGAAAACATGTTCGTATTCATTACTGTATAAAGTGGAACTATTTTCTTCAGTGTTTCGCCATGCGTTACAATGTGACCAAAACATGATAATGTGCTGATCAGTACATGTATTAATATTATTATTTTGTCCGATTCAATCCTGTATTAAACCTTCCACTGCCAAATTTTTCGTGAGTTTTTTACCCCTTCACCGGTTCATTGTCGTCTGCTTCAATTTTGTTGTTCGAAGATCGTTTCAAAGTAACGTTTAGTCATTTTACTGCAGTTTGACTGAAACTATATCGATACGAGTGACAAGCAGTTTTGATCCTGATCAGACGCCGCGTTACGTGGCGTCTGATCAGGATCCAGATTGTTTGCAAACGCGCTTTCAGGCGTCATTGAGAGTGAAAGGGTTAAGTGATTTTTAATACAATGCCTATAAGCAACACACTGAAAAAACCTTAATAGTAATAATGGACCCGACTTTATTGGAAATTGGAACGGTCAATTAGAAGTTTCAAGGATAAACGAGTGGCTGTATTGTTTTATCATTTTGGCCATGTTCTTTAGCTGTCTGTTAATTGCCAAAGGCATTTTAGTTGTAGTACTAATACACGTGATACAATGAAACTTTGAAACCACAAGTTTACCTAAACTTAATGCTATGAATCGCCATCATTCACATCAATGTACTATAAACCATTGTTAAGTCGAACCTCAATGTCTCGAAACAGGCTATGGTCCGTATTTAGTGGTTGAATTTCGACAAGTCGATCTCGTTGAAGCCGAACTTTCTTGTATTTCAAGGTGAAAATGGGACTGAGCCAGGTTTCAATGTTGAAATACGGATAACCGACTTACGAGAGTTTGACATATCGAGATTTGACTCTATATTAACACCATATTTGAAAATAAGAAACTGATTTTTTTCGGATTATTTTTCTTTTGCATTTTACAGGTTGTTGATTGTTGAATGCATGGTGCGTCCACCACAGTAATGTGTATTGTTTTATAAGATGTCTACAAACAGGTTGAAATAGCGGTGACAAATCTTTTTCAAAACAGTTTTATTTATATCGCAAAGGTAGAGAATCGGACAATGTAATGAATGACACTTGACTGGAGAGGTCTTCATGACAGATTATCCATCACTTCGCGATTACACCAAGTGCCCGGATGATTACAGCAAGTGCCCGTATGAGGACAGCAAGTGCCCGTATTTTAATGACCTCGTGCGTTATTACGGACCACTTGTAGCTCTAAGTGGCACTAATGGTTGCCTTAATGACCCATTAAAACACGGCCCGAAATTTTATTTAATAAATCACACACATGAAAGCATAGGTGACCATGTATTTGCCAGATGGGACGATTACATACTGGTCACAATTGGGTTGAAAACCTCTCTCTTTGGTCAAGCTTGACCGCCGCGAAACGACTAAAATATGATGCATTTTCGTGTCTGTTTTGATGCAATACTTTGTGTAGATCATGACTTTGTTTGCCCCTGATCAATTGCCAAGAAATGCGAAATACAGAGTTGTGTCTCAAGAATTATGTGACACTCAAAATATGTTGGTGAGTAAAACAGGTGAAAGCTTAAAGAATACGGGACAAAGGCAATGGAGAAAGCTCCTTTCGAAGCTTTCTCCATTGCTTTTGTCCTGTATTAAGCAGTCATCGGCCTTTAAAGATCACAGCCCTTCTTTACTGAGTTAAGTCCCGTAAATAGGTAGCACTGGATGCTGTTTGAGTATTCTTTGTGTGCAAAGGTGAATTTTGTTGTGGTTGGTCAACTATGAGGCCCAGGCTGGGTTGGGTAGGAGGGTATCACCTGCCAATACTCATCAACCATGCTTAACTAATAAGGTCCACTTCAGTAGAAACGAGGCTTAACCCTCCCCCCCCCCCCCCCTGAAACCTCAAATAGAAAATTCTATTTTTTTGGTCTAGTCCATTTTTTTAATTTTAGGGTTGATTTTCACAATATATATCAAAATGACAAACAGGGTAGACCCTGATCAGAGGGGTCCTTATGGAGCCCTCTGATCAGGGTCTACACTGTTTACATAGTACAAATGGGCAAGTTTTTTACTGTCTAGTCAATTTTATGGGTTGATTTTCACAATATATGGCACAATGAAAAACAGCGTAGACCCTGATCAGAGGGCTCCTTATGGAGCCCTCTGGTCAGAGTCTACAATGTTTGCATATGACATGTGTATTTCTCACATGCACACTGTTTGCAAATGACGCATATATGCGTGACCTAGGGTTCAAAGGCTTAAATGGGGTTTAACTACACCGTTGAAATAACACAAACTCGCACACATGCAAGGGCAACGGAACATATTAGTTCTTTTGAACGGCTCCTAAACCTTCCTACCTTGTCGTATAATTCTGGGGCTTAATTGTAATAGGGAATAGTGTCTGTTTATTAGACTAAGATTATCCCCTCTGCCAAGAACTAAGAGGAAGGCAGGTTTGTGGTTTTGATCCCATGCGCTGCTTGGCAACGAATGAGATTAGCCGAAATCATCTTCCTAAAAGCGTCATCATCTCACCTCATCATCCTCATCATTCATCGACACTATATGACATATCTTGTATCGCAGACCAGTGCCGTAAGCCCCAACTCATCCATCCATCTTTAACCTTCCTAATCCGGACACCGATATAGTCCGAATATTGTGCACGGTCCGTAAATATTCAGTTTTAGAGGTGCTACTGTACTTGTTTAACTATGTTAAGCATCATCATTTACAAGGGTCGACTTTGCACCTGCGATTACGACTAGCCCCTCTAAATGACAGTGGCATTTATATGACACAGGGTCAGATTTGGGGAGCTTTAGATAAATTGTCCACTCCAGTCTAATTACTCTCGCGAGAATTTACGATAATCTGCGGTATGCTAAATGAGCGCGCATATCACACACTTCCGCTTGGCTGGTTCCCACAATTTGTCAACGCGCTGAAAAGAGCAGTTTTTATGGCCAGGACCGCAGTAAATAAAAATAAATACCCCATATATACAGCAAAGACGTTAATAAATGAAAAGCCTCACTTCGTATCTCGTACGCATGATTTGAAAACGGAAAATTCGGGGAGACAAAGTCATTAATTATAGTCGTTTGCTCGTGATGTATATGTGAGAGCCTTATGTCACAATTACTACGGCTAATTCCTAAAACTATCTGCCGAAATTGCGGTCGTTGATAAATACAGTCAACACCATTATTCCACAGCCTGTTTCTAGTTTTGAAGACAGATAACCACTAAAAGCAGGCTGGAAGTAAAGCAGAATGCGCCTTAAGGCGCATTCTGCTTTACTTTCAACCTGCTTTATGCTACCATAAGTTTAGAGACAGGACATATATCTAATGGTGTATGTTCATGACTGTATGATATGAAACTATTTTCTTTCGTGGAGGAATACAATACAGGCGTTAAAAAGCGTACAACAGCCGCACAAAATGATGATCGATCAGCAATGACTGGTTAATAAGCCCTTATAACAATTTAGTTGGAGATACCTATCCGTTGCATATAGTGTAAATCCAGATCAAATGGCCCTGGAGCCGTTTAGTCAGTGTCTGATATGTGTCTGCTACCATGTATAAAAATTGGACACAAATACTTTGTGCGTCAATATAAACTACATGTAGTACTGTTTTATAAAAGGACTGAGTCGAGTTGAACATCAGCCTTAGTTAAGTATAAACTGTCAGAAACAATATCTTACTCAACGAAAAGGCAACAGGCAGAGCCTATTTGAGTTCTGTCCAAACGTGCCTGTTAGGAGCTTAATGTTGCAAGAATTTGTGAATCACGTATTTGTTTTCAAACTTCTTTTATTTTTTGCTTCAATCTTTAGACAGGACTTGGTGAAAACTTGGTGCAGGTTGAAGTAAATCTGAAATCTCAGACAGAAACCTTTTCCTTTATAATCGTTTAGTTTTAATCTGCCACTGGTTAGGAAATGTTTTCCATGACTCATTTATAATAACAAGGTAAAACTTTAAAACACGTTTTGCAGGTGGAATAGGTAAACCCTTTCACTCTCAATCGCGCTTCAAATCGCGTTTGCAAACAGTTTAGATCCTGATCAGATGCCGCGCCGCGCGGCGTCTGATCAGGATCCAAACTGTTTGACACTCGTTTTGAAATTTCTTCAGTCATACTGCCTTATTTTTTTTCAGCGGAGCTGCCTATTATCTATTTAGACCTACATTTTTATTTAGACAAACATTTCAACCAATCATATTTGATCAGAAATTTAGAATTAAGAGCACCTGTTGAAACTGGCTCCAGATAAGAGAGTTATTTCAAAACTTAAAAACTTTATTTGTGGATTAAACCCTATGGTGTTCTACTCATTTGAATTGTCTCTTCGAGACGATAAAACTGAGTGGTAACACCATAGGTGTTGGTGCTGAATTGAGTGAGAAAATGTTAGATTTGTTCTGTTTACTCCCCTCTTATCTGGAGCCCTGTAACTAGCCTGGCTGGTTTATGCTCTGAGGCAGTGTGTAGTACTATGCTGTCATATGCTTCTATTTTAAGATATGATAGAAGATGTCTATTTATAGATACACCGTGGCAGCTAGGTGTTTTGTTACTACCAATTTATTATAATTGCTAACTATTTGTTCAACTTTACCATACATTGATAGCAATATAATAAATGACCTCAAGTGAGTTAAACACAATTGTGTTGTTTCATCATTTATTTACAAGAGTGAGGTGTTATAGATCTATCTATCTCTGGATACTGCCAACCCCTCTTGCGAGTATTATAGGCATCTTGTTCTGTAAGGGCATGCACAGTTTATTTAGTTATAGTTTGTTTCAAGAAACTCCCCATGAATGAAGTTTGATATATAGAACAGTAGTTTAATCTGAGGATCTCCTACCAGTAGCTAGGATACGGGTTATATTATTGTTTTGCATTTCTGTACATTTATAGTTTTTTAGTCAGAGTTATAGTTATCCTTGAATGTGTATTTTTTGCTTATTACAATTCTTTGAAAACCCCCAATTTCATACAATTTTGCACACCCATCTACAGCATGAATTCCACCACCCATTCCGCTGAATATCGTTTTTAAAGATATTTCTTGTTAACTTTGAAACGATATTGCAGACAACAAAATTGAAGCAGACGATAATGAATCGGAGAAGGGGTAAAAATCTCCCGAAAATTTTGGCAGTGAAAGGGTTAATACATAGACGGCTTTTCTATCAGGGCATAACAGGTTAACCCATTTGGACCAAGTGGATTCTTCTATGCTTATATATTGGATTAGTCCATTTTTGATATAAGAGATGACTGCTCTAAATTTTCAATATCGTTTTGTTTTATATTGAAATTCCCATCAGCAAACAGTGTAGACTCTGATCAGACTCCGCATAATGCGGCGTCTGATCAGAGTCTACACTGTTTGCATGTGTCTCATTTATAGGACGTTTGGCACAAATGGGTTAAAATCCCATTTTGCAATTTCTAGACGAGCTCCTTCCGTCGTTGACAAACAGCGCGAACTCTTGGCTGGAGAATGCCCTTTGCTCCAAAGGAATTCAAAACGTCACATGCAAGACCTCTATTGAAGAAACTGGACCTAGATACAAATGCGTTTAAGAGCTATAGGCCGGTATCAAATCTCTAAAGAATTCGTAACACACACCTTGAGCCACACTTGACCACACACAATCAATCTGCATGAGCATCACCAATCTGCCCAATCTGCATGAGCAGCTGTTTTAAAGCTCGAAGTGACATCCTGCAATATCTTGATAAGAATGAAATCATAACTCTGGTGATGCTTGAGCTTTCAGCCGCATTCGACACTATTGGCAATGAAACATTACTCAATCGATTTAAAAAGGACTTCAAAATATTTGGAAACATATTAAAGTTGATGACTTCGTACCTGAGTGACCGTTACCGAGTAGTCGCAGTAGCTGGAGAATTATCCGACCCAGTTCAGATGGAATAATAGTTATATAGTGTGCAACAAGGATCCTTAGACTGAAAAAACCTACCAACTACATCTTGTTTACCAAACCTGTAGGCCATATTTTCAGAAATCATCATCTGAATTATCATTTCATCGCTGACGACTCATAGTAATTTGTCCTTCAAGACTAAAGATACCTCTTGTCAACAAGAAGACCTTTAGGAGCACATTTGTCTCTGAACACATTTGTCGCACGAGGTGTGACCGATGTGCTCGTTAACATAAACATTTGCGACACATTGGAAATGAGACAGATGTGTTCGACACCAAAAGGAAAGGACACTTGAAGCACATTTGTCTCACATTCTATCATAAATTCGTACCGAATTTTTTATAAGAGTTCAAACGTTTTCCTTTAGACAGCATTGTTAAGTTTAAACTGCAGATTGTTTAAAGTACACCTTACACTGACCTTTTCGCTCACCAGAGCACAAAGTGCTCAAGGTGAGCGTTACAAGTGTCCACTCACTGTCCGTCGTATGTCGTGCGGCTGACCGTCCCTCCATTACCGTGCCCTATATCTCCCAGCTGACTTGCGGAAGGTCGATGGTTCTACCCATTGCCGATGTGTGCCTGACACAGTGCATAAAGGGCTTCTGGTGTCTTCCTCCACCTGTAATTAGCTAGCTGGACGTCGCGAAATGCTTGAAACACTGTTAAAAGCGACGTAAAATGATAAAAAACAACCGAAAATAAATAAAAATCTGAATAGCAGTCATGTATTAACGTAAAGAATATTCCTGTTCTGCATGCCTCATGTTTATATAAAAAATAAAAAACCAAAAAAAACCACACACACACAAAAAAACAATAACAAAACATCAGCAAACCCATTGACGATTGCACTTAAACATGAGGTAAAACGGCCATTTGGAAAGATTTGTGACACATGTGCTTATAGTTCATAAAAGATGGCATGAGACAAATGTGCTTTCTTGTCCCTTAGAAAATTTAATCAGAACCCATTTGTCTCACATTTGTGGTTTTTGGGTAAGACATTTGCGGTAACATTTATCTCATATGAGACAAATGCGACTGCATCGGTCTTACGTAAGACAAAAGTGTTCTGAGACAAATGTGCTCCTACAAAGCCCCGTCACAAGTCGAGGCTGTCTGAAATACGTAGTCTCATGGGTGCACCTGTATATGTTGAAGCTGAACACCGACAAAACTGATGTCATAATGTTTCACACACAAACACGTTAACTTTCTAGTTCAAGCGGAACACTCCAAAATCAAACTGTCTCTGTGTGTGAAGAAGTTTGGTACTAGGTTTGATTCTAAAATTGATATGACACAGCACGTCAACGCCGTGTGCAGGTCTAGCTACTCACAGCTGCGGTAAATATGTCAAATTAGACAATACCTCTCACACGAGGCTGCAGAGATCTTTGTCAATTCGTTGGTCACGCCAAAACTGGACAACTGCAACTCTCTACTGTGTGGGACTCCCAAAACACACTACAAAAACTACAACAAGTGCAAAATACAGCAACCCGCGTCATTACCAGGTTTCCTCGGTACAATCACATCACCTCAATCCAAGAAGGTTCGTTACTGGCTCCCAGTTCAACACGGAACTGAGCTCAAAATACTGACACAAGTTTACACACAAAGCAATGCGAAATGATTCACAAAAGTACATTTTATTTTGCATTATTTATTTCATGTCTATGAAGTATTTTCACGTACGCAAAGAAACTAAATCAAGACGAAACAGGAACCAGATTTGAAAAAAAAATCAAACATGGTTTCCATACTGATTTGCTGTGTATGCATACGTTTTCTGTATACGCAATCTGACCTGATGTCTCCACTAATTTAGACCATACTGTCTGCCTCTTAACTCAATTACCCCTAAAACTTTTAACGAACAATTTAAGTTTCTTATTTGAATTACGTCTAGCCAATTTTGACTATTTAGGGTTGATGTTAGTAATATATCGTTAATTGATTTAGCTGATACTGGAAAAAAGGTTGTCCAGTGTTTATGTTTATCTTTTTTTTTCCCAATTTATGTTTTAGCTGTATTTTCTCTTTATTTGTCAATTTCAGATATTAATACTTCATACTATACATAAAGCTCAACCCAAATTCAAGCTTTGACAACTTTATAGTTTCTTGTAAATGGACCACGAGGCCAAAAAAGACCAAAAAGGCCAAAAAGGCCAGTTTTTGGTACAATTTAGGGTATAAATCATAGAAATAAACAATGAAGGCATTAATGCGACACAAAGATATTTTAAGTACACTTACAATATGTAAGTTGAAGTAACATATCCAAATTTTGAAGTGTCGCATGCGTGCCTTCATAATTTATTTTTAGGATTTATACCTAGAATTGTACCAAAAATCTGGTTTTTTGTCATTTTTGGCCTCTCTGTTCATTTACAAGAAACTATAAGTGTCAAAACTTGACTTTGGGTCGTTTGTGTGTATATTATGGAGTATTAGTATCTGATATTGACAGATAAACAGAAAATAAAGATAAAAAATGTTTTTGGAAAAAATATTTTTTTACAGGGCCAAATCGGAGGCTTCGTGAACCTTGTCCTTGTCTTCTTAAAAACAGTTTTCTTACATAAAACAGTTATCTTATATAAAGCCGACCTTCGATGTCTCAAAATCGCTTAAGTCATGTATATCCGTATTTCAAAGTTGAAGCCACATTTTAACTTTGAAATACGAATATTTACGACTTAAGTTATTTTGAAATAATGAAGGAAATACTGGTTATTTTTACTAAAACGAGTTTAAGATATTCAGTAGTGATACTAAATAATAAAATTAATTATAAGGAATAATTCGAATATTTATTGTATTCATGGAGGTATGAAAAAAACCCTGGTCACACTTGTATGAAACCGCTTTGCGGTTTCATACAGTGTGACCAGTTTTTTTTATACCTCCATGAATACAATAAATATTCGAATTATTCCTTAAATAAATATAAAGTGCCACACTGTTGGGACCAAACCGGGATAGCATTTAATGTGAAAATTGCAGTGCTGGGCGTGATTTGGCTACATTTTCCAACAGTTTAAATTCCTATGAGACAACTAGTAAATCGATATGTGGACCGTTTGACACTCGTATTGATGTTTTCTTAGATATATATTTAAAAAACAAACAAACCAAAATACAAAGAAAACAAATCAAAAAGCAACACCATCAAAAATACAAACGGCAAATATTAAGCAGACGATATAGAACAGCAGCATGAGGAGAAATTAGAGCTTGGTTAAATATCCCGTATGTAATGTACATGTATGAACACAGTAGAACCTCGATATTTCGATCTCGCTTAAAGCGAAATTATCTCGATCCAGTGTCTGTGCTTACCCGTTTTACATTCGAATTTCAATAAATCGAACTCTCTGAGGGCGAACATAGCCGCAAGGCGAACATACCCGTTTTTCAAAGTGAAAACGTGGCTAAGCAACGTTTTCACTTTGACATACGGGTATGTTCGATTTAACGAGTGTTCGAATTATCGAGACTTTACTGTATGTACACGTCCATCGTCATGGGTCTTCAAGGCAACCTGTTTCAAATCAGTACTTAATCCTCCACAGTGTGCTTACGTACAAACTAATTATTGATCTTCTTTTCTTTGTTGAATTTACAAGAGGAAATCCTATTAAAAACATCGCAATAACAAGAGCACGTGTTGCCAAAGCACCTGTTGCCAGGCTATTCTTTGGCGTTAAAAAGAACGCCAAAGAACCAAAACGCCGTAAATGGAATTCAGCGTATCTATCATGTACAGCATTCTGGAACGCTTTCGTAAAGATTAATGACCAGGATCGCGCACAGGTTTGTAATGAAAAAAGAATATGCATACAAAAATATGCCCATTCGTGGAAAAGGGTAAAAGGTATGAATAGAACACGACTCAGATGTCATTTTGAATGCTATACAAATTAATGTTCAGGCCAAATAAACAAAAAAGAAAACTGAAAAAAATAATGATCAAGACAAAAACGCCAAAATTGTTACCAGATGTCGCCCTTCATGTAATATGGAAGTAGAAAGAAAACTATTGAAATACTTAATTTAATCAATGAATTCTTGATTAACTGTTTGCAAGATAAGGTGAACACACAGTTTGGATCCATATGAGCACCCAATTACAATAGATGCTTAGGTTACTTTATGAGAAATAAACGTCATATCAGGACCATAATTCATGGTCCCCTAATAAAATTATGCTAAAAAGGGGATTAAGATAATAAAAAGTCATACACAAATTTTAAAAATGCTTTCAAAAGATGTGAGTTTAGTAAGTTATGCAGGTTATATCAGTTAACCAATGTATCCCATAAATACGAATTTTTACACCTTAATTCCTTTACTCCAAAGCCTGTTTCGTTTTTAAGAAGGTTTATATTAAAGCAGAATGCTTTAACCTACCATCTGCTTGGACACGGAAACTATTCCTTATGATACGTTTTCGTGGCGGTACAGATTTGAACCATTTTCTTCAGTGGAGGAATGAATTAAATACGTAAAATACGTATCTTTGGAGAAAATATATGCACCACATTAAATAGTTTCAATACCCATGCAAGTGGTAGCTTAAGGCAATCTGAAAGCTTTACTCTCAACCTGTTTTACGTGATCACCTGTCTATAAAACTATTAACAGGCTATGGGGTAAGGGTCATTTTTATTTTTGAGCGGACAGCCAATAAATATGTAATGAGATATTATAGTAAAGCACGCCGGAAGCTCATAAACATCTTTCTACCTTACTTTCGTCCTATTAAGCTTCCTTCTAGACGGCAAATGCCACATATTTTGAGTGTCACAGGAGAGAGGTACAGTGGAGAATCTGTTATTCTTTCCCAATAAACGCGTTTACGCTAAAACTATTATTTGCAATGCAAACAGTTTGGAGCCAGATCAGACGCCGGGTAACCCGGCGTCTGATCAGGCTCCAAACTGTTTGCCACCAAGATAAACATGAATTATCAGAATTGTCCAAAAGTTGTACTTTTCTACGTTTTAGTGCTTTGCGTTTGCGTACGTTTGCGTTTAAACGGGAAAGAATAACATATTCTCCACTGTACTATGATGGACTAGCTACTAGACCAATAAAATATTGTGTGTTCGTACATGTACATGTATTCTGTTTTTCAATGACTTGTCACTGGTACTTATTCCTGCTACAGAATCTAACACCGATTTATCTTGTAATATTGGCTAGGAAAAGATAAGCATGTAAGTGTATGTATAATAAGGGAAATAATTATGATAAATATTAAAGGGACTGACACCAGCCTAGAACAGTGAATACCTCAATTTTTCCACAAATATAGGCCAGAGCTTAGCTCATACACCTGAGGCCACAGGGGTCCGTTGCATAAAACTTCGTACGACACATGTTGTCGTAAGTCGGAGTATAAAAATCTCAATTATTATTTATTTCTCCATCTAATCCTGTCTTGTGACATCTCTTTGGAATCGTCTCGAAAACGTATTGACATAAACAAATCAATTGTCAAGTGTAAAAGATAGAAATTACATGTACATATATTTCAAAGTTTTGACCTACGACCGTTTATGTCGTACGAAGTTTTATTAAACGGGCCCCTGATGACAATTTAATAAGTTTCAAGTTAAATGTGGTTCATTTCTATATACACATGTACATATTGAGTGTTGCTTTAAGGCTGCTTTTATTGCAGGGACTGAGCCAGCCTAGAACAGTGAATATCTCAATTTTCCCTAAATACAGGCCAGAGCTTAGCTCATTCACATGAGGCTTCAGGGGTCCGTTGCATAACACTTCGTATGACAAATGTTGTCGAAAGTCGGGGTATAAAAATCTCAATTATTATTTATTTCTCCATCTATTCCTGTCTTGTGAAATCTCTTTGGGATCCTCTTTAAAAGACGATTCCATAGAAATGTCACAAGACAGGTTTAGATAGAAATTAGTAATTACATGTATTTCAAAGTTTGACTTACGGCCGTTTTTGTCGTACGAAGTTTTATGAAACGGGCCCTGATGGCAATTCAATGTTTCAAGTTAAATGCAGTTCATTTCTTTATATAAATTGAGTGTTGCCTATATTGCACAACTGCTACACAGTGCAGACCCTGTAATGAGCTCTGTAGGAGCACATTTGTCTCGGAACACATTTGTCTTACGTATGTGGTCGCATTTGTCTCCCGTGAGACAAATGGGACCGCAAATGTCTTACCGAAAAAACGCATTTGTGTGACAAATGTGTTCCAATTAATATTTCTAAGGGACAACAAAGCACATTTGTCTCACGTCTTTTTTGAAGAAATACAAGCACATTTGTCTCATATTTTTCCAAGATATTAGAACTCAGATTCGCCGTTTTACCCCATGTCAGTTGTTATCATGAGTTTGTTAATGCTTTTATCAAAATCTGTGATATGCAGAACATGAATATTCTTTCAGTTAATATATGATTGTTATGCAGAGGCAGGGAGAGTTTATAATAATAATAATAATAATAATAATAACGACTTTATTTCATGTGGATTACATATTTGGTATCGAAAAACAAACCAATTTTCAATATGGTCCACAAACAAAATTAACATATATACAACACGAAGGAACACAATTACAAATCAGTATTGTTTTATTTATTTTTTTATTTTTTTTGCAAACAGAGTGGACCCTGAAAAGACAGTTCCTGTATGAGCTCTCCACAGGGACTACTCTGTTTACTTAAAGAATTTTAAAGATTAAAAGCTGAAAACAGTAATGCATTCTGAAAATTCAAGATTTGTTATCTATACATGAATATTGAATAGGTAAAGGTAAAGGTAAAGTGGAGTTTATAAAGTCTGCTATTATGTATTCATACTCTGCCGACTTTTACATTTACCTCCCTGACCATCGAGTCACAAGTCGGCCATTAACAGACGGCGCTACAAGCAGCCATGACACATTGACTTATTTCCCTCTCAGGTACCCATGTAAATCACCTGGGTGAAGTGGAGCAATGTAGGGTTAATTTTTTGCTCAGAAAAATTTCAGTGATCCTGACAGGGCTCGAACCAGGAACCTCTCGCTTCCTAGGCGAGCGTCCTACCACTGGACCACCGACCCTACGTAGGTAGAGGAAATATAAAGCCCAAACAAATCGATGATTTAACAAATAGCAAAGATCTAGATCAATGACATTTCATAACAAACGGGAAGGAATATACCAAAGATACTTCAAACCATTTACTCCATGGTATATTTCTACTATTGAAGAAAGGTGACCACTTAAACCAGGTTAAAAGTAAACCAAAATGAGCCCAAAATGAGCACTCTGCTTTACTTTAAACCCGCTTCAAGTTACCATCTACTAGAGAATATTTTTCATGAAACATATCTATGTAGTAAAGGGTTAAAGCAACATGTAGGTTTTGATCAATATCCATATTTCTATCATAACTTATATACATAGAAGCCC
This sequence comes from Gari tellinella, assembly GCA_922989275.2. Classification (NCBI taxonomy): domain Eukaryota; kingdom Metazoa; phylum Mollusca; class Bivalvia; order Cardiida; family Psammobiidae; genus Gari; species Gari tellinella. The sequence continues at coordinate 16,259,551 of OV277862.1, forward strand.
TTACAAGCAGCTAAGGCCTTGATCAGTCATTAACCCTTAGCTCATCGCATATTCAAAATTTGCCCCTCATTTGATGGATACTATTCAAACTATTTATTTAAAAGTAGAATACAATGTATTTGAAAAACTTAGAATGGTATCTATTTCAGAATCATTTCTTCTCCTAGTAAACAATGTATACTCTTATCAGAGAGCTTCTTAAGGAAGTATCTCATCTGGGTCTACACTTTCAGCAACAAAAAAAAACTACTATCGACATAACTAGCGGGCTAAAGGTTAATAGTGAAACAGCCAATCAGGGGCTCAGCAGCCAAAACAAAGCCTACATGAAACCATCGCAACAATAACCCCTCATCGCACATGGCATAGTTCCAGTTTTGAAGTTTGACGTTTTTCTGATTGACCGGAAGTGACGTAAAACGCTATTTATGAATACAGAACGCACAAAACAATTATAACTGGTAGCCATGTGATATACGGACGGGCATAGTTATAACCATTATTTTAATGAATCCTGTAAATTACTTTTGGTGCTTTTTAAACAATACTTAGCAATGTTTCTTTTGTTCAAATTTGGTAAAAATTTTGCTTTGATACAAAAATGATAGCAAAAGTTTTAGGGTCCAAAAAGGTAAAAACACTACGCGTTGATTATGAATACAAAATACATCGTAAAACTTTCTACCTGCAAAAACTATCATGCAAAGTGCTATATTTCCCAGTTAACATATCTTGAAAACTGACCATTGTCTTTATTATACTCCAAAACACTCTTGTTATTGAGTTCATGAGTTGTGTTCCTAAAATATTTGGGTCATGCTATGGCACACGAACGAAGAGAAGGATAACAAAAGCTGTCAGAATATAATGTTATCGTTTTTAGAAACATGAAAACATTAATATATGGTAAATTTGATATAGTATAAAAGGGGTACATTTAACTCAATTTTTTACTGAACACATCAAAACCAAGTAACAAACACAAGGGCTATGGGTCCCTGAGGAGCTGACCAAAGAAATTAAATTTAATGAGTTTAAGGCAGAAAGTGCGGAACCTAGAGAACTCTAAAGTTGTTCCTTTAATTTTACCTACTACTGACCCACTCTTCGACTCTATCTTATCAATATTATCACAATGCCTAGATTTCATAAACGTAGTCATTCTGAGACAGGTTTACGATTTTGAGGGTAAATATGTAAGAGTTTTTTCTATGTTTTGACCTACCATCCTACTTTTGACTCTTATGTAACCCATATTCATACATTCCCTAGCTTTTGTGTAGGTGATCGTTCTAAGTAAGTTTCAAGACAATTGGGCTGAAAATATAGCCCATGGAGTGGTCAAAAGCTCATTCTGAAAATTGACTTACTGGCCTACTTTATGATCCTACATATACCTATATTTATGTATGATATAAATATTATCAAAGATATAATACTGAACGAATCGCAAAATAGATACCACTAAAAGTACAACTTCTTGAGGGTCCTAAACATTTAATTCAATAGTACCGAACACGGAAATAAACACGCCCTCTGGTGGCCATGTGTTTAAACAGATTGACATTTTTGAACAACTTTTAAAGTTTATTAATTGAAAACAATTTGGTCAAAACCAAATTGGTATTGGAACAGTAAATTCGGTGAGACAATATTTCTAGATATCGTGCACGGTTGCCATGGCAACCAGACAAGTGATCTCATTCATATTCTTTTAACAAATTTTCATTCCCCCACCCTACTGATACTTCTGATGATATTTGGCTACCATGTAAAGTTGTTTATACTTGTTGAAGGAATGACAGTCGACGTACAGAGTAGATATCACAAAAGATCGACTTGAGTACTTTGTGCTCTGGTGAGCTAAAATGGCAGTGCAATTGGCAAACTATTATGTTATGTTAATACGACCGTTGCAGTCAAACAATAACCAAAACAGTCCTTTCGTTCCAAAATCTAGCAGAAATGGATATGTGTGATTTCATAACAACCAATACAACACACTCTAAGAAGAAGCTAACCTTTAAACATTTCCTGTTTCTTATGCATTTTCTTATTTCTAACAGCAATCCACTGTTTCGTCCAACAGTCATCGAAATACGTCTGGCACTTATTGGCATTGGAATGTGACTCATAACATTGAAGCTAATGTGGAGTTGTGCTCGCTTGACGTTCATTATCCCAAACAATAGCCTTAAACGCTAATGTGTATTTTTTAAACAAATCTAAATGAGGGATCACTTATTAATAAGCACTATTTACAATTTGTATGTGTATCGGCAACAGTTGTATTGGAACGGACTTTGTGCCGTTTTCTTGATTTCTTTGAGTCAATGCTTCTCTCTAAGATCATAGTCTGTTTCTGCATCACCAGTGCTGTCTGGCTCTTTAAGTTCTGCTAAATATTCGGTAAGAATTAATGATAGAATATGAGACAAATGTGCTTCGAGTGCCCTTTACCTTGTGTGTCGAACACATTTGTCTCATTTTCAATTTGTCGCAAATATGAATGTTTACGAGCACATCGGTCTCACTTTGTGAGACAAATGTGTTCCGAGACAAATGTGTTCCTACAGAGCTCTCTGATCAGGATATTCACTATTTGCATTACAAGTGTAGTCTTTACAGGATTGCTTTACAGTTATTAAACGGCCCGGGGCGGGTCGTCGTTGGTTATTGGCACTCGTTAGCCATATTGACACGATGGGACTTGTCCCGAGTGACAATGTGGCTAACGAGTGCCAATATGACTTGTTTATTGTAAACCTGGTTCAAAATCAACGAATTTGTAGATTGTTTGAGTGTTTACAAAAGCGCGGCCGTTATAGAAATCAAATGACGTCATCTTCAACGAACGTTTGCCATTTTGAACGTTACGTTGCTAACGTTTTCACGTTCATAAATTCTGTTGCCCCCGGGCCAATAACCGGATTTATTTCACACCTACATTGATTAAACCAATCGAAAGCCCCTCTTTCTACCACGTGACGGTACAAGAGAACCCTATATTGTACCGGAATTTAAAAAAGCTATCCCAGAAGGCCATATTTTTCTCATATTGGACTCGGATCCAAAAAATCTATATTTTTTTCATATTGGACTGGACAACTCTTCCGACACTCTGTTAAGAGTAACTTCCCTTGGTATTTCACCTTTTGTCTGCTACAGTGTTCCATCTCTGCAATGACACCCACTTGGAGACACATATTGTGTGTGTTGCTCGGAGCGAGTCTTTATAGGGAGGGAAAAATAAGACTTGGCTTACATTTGCAATATTTATTTAATTTAATTACGTAACGATAAACAATAAGATGTAGACGTTTTGGTGCGTTAACGTTCAAACGTCAAATACAGTAAATAACGTGTTGACGTTGTAATAAGTTTTTTTTTCTATATTATGAATATAATTTTTGTTTATCCGAATATACATTTTAAAAATGCATAAGATAATTTATGCCTTATCTGAATGAAATTCTAAACATTAGTAAGTTTTATAATGATAACAAACAAAAGAAAAACTATGAAAATGCTTTTGAGGAATAAAATTACTGTAGGTGTTTCTTCACTTTTAAAGGGATGTAATTCATAAAGTTTTCGTTATATTAGATTTCTTACACCTTTAACATGTTTAAAAAGAGTATCTTGATGGGGGTAAATGATTAAAAATTAGATCTAGAACAGAAAATTATGCAAAATGATACGTGTAGACGATTATAGATTTGAAATAGATCTACTGGTGTGAGTAATAGCATTTTGGAGCTGTTTCTAAGAGAGTTACGTCCACCCAGAGTCCTGCGTGTAAATGTTTGAATTTAAAAGTAGTCGCCTCGGTAAGATTGTAGTTATAATGTACTGTTAAGTGTTAAGTGATCTACACTATTGTTTATTTTTCATTGCAAAATAGAAAAATGGCGAATGCCTTTGGAGCGGAAAGTGGGGGTAATTCATGTAGGTTATATAAAGTAGGCCTAAGTATTAAACTTAAATGCTTCAAATCAAAGGTAACTTTCCGAATAGCGGCAGTCGACAAATTTAAGCAGATGGTATTGCAGCCATGAAAATAGTTAGACATAAAAAGTATTGTCTTGTTTAGGGAACTGCGACAAGAGCCGGTGTAGGGAGGGAACACTGTATTTTGTTTTTGGAAATTGCGAAGTCAAAGGCTAGGCTAGAAGGAATAGGAAAAAATGCATGTGGTTTCTTTTGTCATTTTATAATTTGATGGTGTGAAATAAAGAGGTAATTTAACAGTGTTGAGTACAATACTGAATTCTATTGGACTCGTACACAGCAGTCATAATCCATATTGGACTCGGCTATCGCCTCGTCCAATATGAATTATGGCTGCTGTGTACTCGTCCAATAGATTTCAGTATTGTACTCAACACTGTTAAATAACCTCTTAGCAGTCCAAATAACCGGTTATTTGACTGCATCCGGTTATTGGTCCGCTCAGCAAGGGCGTATTGCATTGTCATCAAAGCAAAATCTGTTACTATTTATAGTAAGGTATACAATAATGTTTATAAATGACGAGCAAACGCGTCGCTAAGGCTTGAGCAAAAAAAAAAAAAACTTCTTCAAATGTAACCTTTTAACTATTTTATTAAAGTGGCGCAATCGTCTTTAGGCTAGTTGCAAGCAGTTAGGATTCAGATCAGATGATTTATCGTTTTGTACAGAAAAAAAAGATACATATCACGTCTGAAAGTCATCATCTATTGGTTTAAAAGTCATAGGCATTTTAAGTACTCCAAGAACGATGGTCAAATTTCAAGGTCAAGGAAAGAAAATGTTTGCTTGGGCGGAAAAGTATTGACATAAGCAAGTCAATTGCCAAGTGTAAAATGTCCATTTGCTATCGTACATATATTGGTTACAAGAGTTATAACCAAGGTTAAAGTTTTGGGTTATTTTTGGTTAAGTATGTAAACTATCAAGGTCAAGGTCACATGGGAAACAATGTTATGGTTGCAAAAGTATTGACACAAGGAAGTTACGTATGAATTATGAAATTCCGATGCCAATTGGTTCAAATCTTAAAGCTATTTAAAGACGTTTAGTTAAGTAGGTTCAATGTCAAAGTCAAGGTCACAGGGGCAAAATATTTGACTTGGTTGGAACAGTCTTGACACAAAAAAGGTACACGCCAACTATGCAAGCCATATGTCCAGGAGTGCAAAAGTTAAAGGCAAGGATAACGTTTTGTGATAGAGACAGGCGAACAGACAGACAAACCGGCGGACAGCCAGCGCAATACTATATGATCACGAATCACAGATTCATGCGGCATAATATTACCAGACAAAAATGAAACGTCCACATTTAAAAAGTGTGTGCCTTTTCATTGACTTGTATTCAACATGTTGGCGAGAATCGGAAGTCACATGTATCAATTAGACAATTAAAACTGTTGTTTTGATACAGAAAAAGGATGTCTGCATCAGTTAAAGAAAGTTTTAGTGAAAAATATGAAGTATTTATTTAGATCTGGTGCGTTAAAGTAAAGCACTAATTATTATAGTAGACGTTTCTTTTTTAGTCTGGTATATATCTAATCCTTAAATGAATAATTTTGGCGGACGACAATTTTAAGGCAGACGATATAACGATAGAATAAGTTAATGCTCCCTCTCTACGACGACGACCAATGGGAGACAAAAATTGTGTTCGTTGTTCGAAGGGAGTCGTTATAGGGAGGGAAATTGGTTTACAATTGCGAACAGCTTGAATCCAGATCAGACGCCGAGTTACGCGGCGTCTGATCTGGGTTCAAGCTGTTTGTCACTCGTCTTGAGGTTCTGTCATAATGTCCATTATATAACTTGGAAAAAAACAACAGTCGTGAATAGGTTGGACATAAGTGTCGTTTTAGAGAACTGCGACAGGGGTCGTTGTAAGGAGGGAGTCGCTGTAGGGAGGGCCGTTGTAGGGAGGGAATACTGTATATAGATAAGGAATGAATAAATCCTTTTAAATGACAGACTACTACAGTGAGAATGATATTAACCCATTATTACCCAATGGATTCTTCCATGTTTATATATTGGATTTGTCCATTTTTTTTATCAAAGGAATGCCTGGTCAAAATTTTCATTTTCATTTTGTTTTATATTGAAATTCCTATCACCAAACAGTGTAGACTCTGATCAGACGCCGCATAATGCGGCGTCTGATCAGAGTCTACGCTGTTTGCCTATGTCCCATATATGGGACCGTGGACACAAATGGGTTAAACTCAGTTTAGGCCATAATTTCAGTAGACGATCCATGTGGTATAGAATACGATTGATTAAATTTATGTCTGGTTTCAAGAGTCATTACTTTATTGAATTACAAGTATATGCAATGAACTCATTACTTTCATTTTTTTTAAAAAATAAACAAATAAATAAAAGAATGACAATTATGCAATTAGAAAAATGATTCAGTCCAAGCTGGTGGTTTGGAAGAAGGGATTTAACTCGGGTTAACTCAGAATGGTTATTTTGAAGAGTTCTTCCCCTTTGATAAACCACACTGTCCAACCTTTCTTTGTAATTATTATTAATAAACAAATAAATAAAAGAATAACAATTTCGCAATTAGAAAAATGATTCAGTCCAAGCTGGTGGTTTGGAAGAAGGGATTTAACTCGGGTTAACTCAGATTGGTTATTTTGAAGAGTTCTTCCCCTTTAATAAACCACACTGTCCAACCTTTCTTTGTAATTATTATTAATAAATTATTATTATTATTATTATTATTATCATCATCATTATTATTATTATAATTATTATTATTATTATTAATATTAACCAGATTTATATAGCGCTCTTTTCACACAGGGGATGCGCGTTCAAAAGCGCTTCACATGAAATTACACAAAATGTACCTACAAAGCGAGAGAAGACATATAACTACATATAAATATAAAAATAAACATGATACCTTATGGATTTACATGGAAACAAATTCCGAACAACGAAAATTCTTTAAATGTAATTACCAAGATCATAATAAATAAATAAATGTAACTTTAGTGGGTAAAATCAATTTTAAAATGAGTCAAATATTTAACAGATAATTAGCATGATTAAAAATGGTGAAAGCTGTCCAAGCCTTATACCAAATACCCATGCCAGCTGGTTTCAAAAGAGATCAGAGTCGTACCCCTACCATCAAGATCCACCAGGCAGGTATTGGTCGGCGGTACAACCCAAGAACTCCAAATTAGACCCATATCATCTGCAGAATGAACACAACCCTGGGGTAGCAGTCATCTACCCTCTCCGAAATTACACCCTTAATTTATAAAACATAAAGATAAGAAGCTGTCCTAAAGAGATCAGAGTCGTATCCCTACCATCAAGATCCACCAAACAGGCACGGACAATCGGTACAACTCCAGAACGCCCATTTAGATCCACAACCATAGCCCAGAGGTAGCAGTCATCCATGTCCTACATGCTTACTCACATCCGGTAAAACTTAATTATGCTTACATAGCAGCTACATATATCTTTAACTTTTTCACTCTCCATGACGCTTAAGGTTGTATAAATATCATGTATTTGTGAAGTGAAATATATAAAAACACTCTAGCATAGTTTTGTTTTGAAGAAATATTTAAGATGAATAGAAAAATATTATATATTGATGTACAGTTGTTGGCTCTACGGCCATTTCTAAAAGGTGTGTCAGATTAGAATTTGATTTTTCTTATCCTGTTCCTTTTAAAGACCCGGCTTCAATCAAATCTATTCAAAATGAAAACGAACATCGTAATTTGGTTTTGTATTATTTATTCCATGTCTATGGTAGTATTTCCTTATAGAAAAACTAATTTCAGACAAAACAGGCAACAAATATGAAATTTATGAAGCTCTAAATATCATTGATAAAGTACTATTTGGAAAATTTTGTAAAGGGATATAACTCCTTTTATACCTCAAACTTTTCAACATGAACCTATCAATTTTTTTCATATTTTGAATTGCATTTTATGGGCTTTCATCTGTTACAATATAAGAAAAAGTTAGAAGATAGAAATATGTTAAAAGAAAATATTCAAAAACAAAAACCACCAATAAACATATCATTAGAGCTTCATATTTTTCAAATCTGGTGCATGTTTGGTCTTGATTTAGTTAATACTTCCATAGACAAGAAGTACATAATGAAAATCAAAATTACCATATTTTTTTTTAATTTAAAATAGATTATTCTGAAGCTTATACTTTTAAAGTTGACCAAATTTGAGAAAAAATCCGAATTTGACACACCTTTTCCAAATTGCCGTAATGAAAAAAAAACAACAAAAAAACCCACGCCAACATATGTTTTATTTTTCATTTATCATAAAAAATAACCATGAAAGATAAAAAAAAAGTTAGATACTTTGTAATTTTCACTCATGAGTTCAATACACCCTTAAAGCGCGTTTTCAAACAGTTTGGGTCCTGATCAGACGCGGCGTCTGATCAGGACTTAAACTATTTAAAACTTTTATCGATATTCATTTAGTCATACAACCTTAAATCTAACTTTGAAACGTGTCTTGCAGACAACACTACTAAAGTAGACTACAATAAAGCGGTGAAGGGGTAAACAAATCTCGCCAATTTCACTGCCATTCATGATGACGCCATATAACCCGCAATGCCATAACATAGTGTTCCTCGTTAACTTGTTGTCTGTTTTTGTTTCTGCTTTTGTTTATCAAAGTTAGAAATAATGGCAGTTTGACTGAAACAGAATTTATATGAGTGTTAGTTTCGGTCATGATAAGACGCCACGTTACGCGGCGTCTGATCTGGATGTAAACTGTTTGCATGCCATGTGTAAGTGTTACAGAATCTGGTAGTGAAAGGGTCAACATATTAACAGACGAGATAGGTTAAGGATATATACTATTCTATGTTAAGTTGAAGGGACACTATGTCATATACACGGTCCTTGGTTATTATGTACATAATTACTGAAGTACATTTGTACATGCCCATATGAGCCGAACAGTTGGCATACAGTATAGAACCTTTATACACATTTATATATACATTTATATATATAATGATGGTGCAAACGTACCTAGGACATGGCCGTTGTTATTTGCTTGTTTGATTGTTTGTTTGTGTGTTTCGTCGTTGTTGTTGTTTTTTATAAAATAAATGCGAAATGTTACAAACTTTGAATTCTGAGTATTCTAAAGAACTTTTATTTTTCTGGAATATCGCAAGTACGCATGGATTTTTTTGAGCTGTGTTATAGCCTTAGTAATCAAATTCAATGAGTAGGGAGATACACATGGTATCCATCCCTACATCTAAACCTGTATCAAGAAACAAGTAAAGTTTGGGTTTATTGAACCCATTACCCCATAGCCTCTTTCTAGTTTTGAAAATAGGTTACCATCTAAAGCAGGTTGAAAGTAAAGCAGAACGTGCCTTAAGGCACATTCTGCTTTACTTCCAGCCTGCTTTAAGCTACCAACTGCTAAAGTATAAAAACAATCTCATCATACATATTCTAAACTGTATAAATTGGAATTATTTTCTTCAGTGGAGTAATAAATCAAAGGAGTAAAAAGGGGTATTTATGGGGTAATGGGTTAACTCCTATCTGACTGCGGTCCCTGGTGCCAGGTGACATCTTAATGTCAAATAAATACAATGCAGAAAGATCATGTTGTGCTGCATTAAGTGTCCACCTATCTTTAAAGATCAACATTTACCTTATTCAGGGATCGCCCCAGATATAGGCTTGACTGTGAAATCGGTTGTTTTTGGAGGCTATGTGTTTCTCTGTGCCTGCCGTGGGCGACTTTCAAACAGTTTGGATCCAGATCGGAAGTCGCCTAACGCGGTGTCTGATCTGGATCAAAGCTTTCTGGTACACAACTTTAGGTTACTTCAATTTGAAAATGCAAGAATCCAAGTTCAATAAAATTTACAGACGAAAATTCCAATGCAGACGATAGTTTTGAAGTAGAATGATAAAATACATTGCTATATATAGTATCAGGCGTTATCTATTTTTAACAGAGGGCGTCATGTTTCAGTTTAAATTAAGCTATAAAACATCGGTTTTAGTTATTTTGGCTTCTCAAAAATCATTTTCCACAATATAAGATAAAATTATAAAACGTAACGTTTTATAACGCAATGACAAAGACGAAGAAATAAATCCTCATCGATTTTGTCGTACCTAGAACGAGAGTAAACCATTTAATGACTTCTAAGAACAGGGTATCGAATCTACTTCCTGTTTGTGTTATTAGGTTAGTGTCAACTAAAATATTCTAGGGACCACTTCAAAACGATTCTTATCTTTAGGGGCTTTTAAGTTCTGAATTGTCTAATAAACTGGTCATATTGTTAAATACTGTTAAATACGTTTAGTCTAACACGAGTTTAGTTGTTTGACAAGTTTCGAAATAGCTATAATCTATATTTTTAGACATTGTACAGCTTCACTTTCGTTTTTGTTCTTTGTATATAAAAGTATGTAAGACATGTAAAAACCAATGCCGTTTTTATTTATATTACATCATTCAAATCAAATCTATTTCTGGAATGAAAGAATTGAAGAGTCTTATAAGAGTAATTATAAAACAGAAAGATTTAGTTACCTCTGACTCTGGTCAAAGTTCAATAAAGCTAGGTTGACGGAACATGTAAGAAGTCAGATGACAGTTAATATTTCCTGCTGTAAGAGGAATTCGGATACTAAGATTTGTAACAGTAATAATTATTATTAGGATATCGTTGGAATCTTAACTTTCAAATGTCGGCGACGGAGAGTTGAGTTAACATTTGCGTGTATAAAGGTGAGTCTGATTGGTTGTGTACATTCTGACATATCAATAAATCATGGCTCGTCGTAAAACACATAACGATTTAAGTGCCTCTATCTTAGCAGGGTCAGAGGAAGTGTTTGACTTTTATTGCCAACCGTGTAGCTCTGACCAACATTTGGAAGCTGCTGGTTATTGTCAGCAATGTTCGCAGTATTTATGTATAACCTGTATTAGATGTCATAGTAAACTTGCGGCAACCTCACACCACACAGTGCTCGACAAATCAGCTATGCCTAAAACGAAAGTACAACCAAAGGTTCAAAGCTCTGACATACTGACTGAGAAATGTCATAAACACCCTGATAAAGTACTGGAATATTTCTGTAAAACCCATGACGAGATCTGCTGCAGCGTGTGTGTGACTGTAGACCATAGTTCGTGCTCGGACAAGAATTACGTACCGGACATCTCTAGCGGCTTAGCAAACAGCCAGGAGCACAGGAATCTAAAGGCAGACCTAGATCAGCTGGTTGGATTGATTCAACAACGACAAAAACTGTTCAATGATGATAGCAAGAGTAACGAGAAATACCATGCCAAGGCCCTTGATGATATAAAGGAATTCAGAAAGCAGATCAACGAGATTCTGGATAAAATTGAAGCAGATACCAAACAGGAAATCACCAAACTTCATCAAGAAAATGTCAGCTTAATAAAGAGTACATCTGCAAATTGCCAGTCATTACTCTCAGAAGTGAAAGCCATGGTAGTAAGCATAGACACGATATCGAAAGCTAGAAGAAACAATCAGCTGTTTGTTCAAGTGAAAATGTCCCGCCGTCGTAAAGCAGAGATAGAACAGCAGGTGAGTTCCCAAAAGAAAATAGCCAAGTATGCTCTAGCTCAAGACGAGACTGTTCAGCAGATGATGTCTACATTGTCCACAATAGGGACTTTACGTGTGAGAAAGGACACGCCAACCAAGGCCCAGTACATCCGCCAAATTGCCGTTAAGGACAACTCCGATACAGCGGGGTATCTGATTACTGGTATAGCAGTACTGACCACAGACCGGATAGTGATAGTTGACTGTAAGAACAAAGCCATCAAACTATACGACACTAAGGTGAACAAACTTATATCCCGTCTAGCTGTGTCATCAGAGCCGTGGGCTATAACCGTTATAAAACCAAACCAGGTCGCCGTGGCGTTAGATCTACCATATGAACAGAAAATATGTATAATAACCGTGTCAGATAAGCTGTCAATGAATCAAACCATCAAAACACCTGGTGCTTGTATTGTCGGGTTTTGTTATGATGGATCAAACTTTATTACTGCATGTCATTCCCCAGCCAGTGTCAAAATCATCAACATGTCCGGTAAAACATTGAACACATTCAGCACTGATGACAAAGGTCGCCAGCTTTTTAAGTCACCTTGGTGCATTGCTCTCAGTCGTGATAAAACTGCTATTTATGTTACTGATAGTTATACCGACAAGGTGACGAGTATGTATCTCAGTGGCCGTGTCAACTGGGTCTACAGTCATGACGAGTTAGTGTATCCAGTAGGAATAGCTGTAGGCAAGGATGGCGCCCTGTATGTTTGTAGCCGTGACACCGTCCACCAGCTTACCCCTACTGGAGAACTAACGAGGATCATACTGGGGACGGATCAGGGACTACCAGTGAAACCTTGTCATATAGCTTACGGTGACGAGGAGGATATACTGTATATAAGCAGCTCCAGCGACAAACCTGAAGACCGTAACTACATCAGAATGTATCAGCTCGAATAAGTACCAATCACATAGAAATATCATTACAACCATTCTGTGAGTATTACGACATTTAAACTTTATAAACAGTACAGACCCTGATCAGACGCCACGTTTTTAATGCGGTATCTGATCAGGGTCTTCACTGTTTATCACTCGTCAGAGGTATCAAGAATTGTTTGCCACCACTTGAAACAGTGGAAATCCAGATTAAAGTAGCATTTAACGTAGTTTCACATCAGGGGTTATTTAGTATGTGAAAGTGTTAACCCTTTTAGTTTCAATGACGCCTGTAAGCGCATTTGCAAATAGTTTGGATCCTGATCAGACGCCGCGTAACGCGGCGTCTGATCAGGATCCAAACTGTTTGACACTCGTATCGATATGTTTTAAGTCTTACTACTTTGAATCTTACTTTGAAACGAACTTGTAAACAACAAAATTGAAGCTGACGTCTATGAAACGGTGAAGGTGTAAAAATCTCACGAAAGATTTGGCAGTGAAAGTGTTGAATCAGCTGGTAACATAATATTATAACGGTAAACGGGTTCAACCAACATTTGGAGTAATCGTTACAGAAACTATTTACAGTGTATGAGAATAATTTAAACATTACACTCTCAATGACGCCTACAAGCGCGTTTTCAAACAGTTTAGATCCTGATCAGACGCCGCGTAACGCGGCGTCTGATCAGGATCCAAACTGTTTGATACTCGTAACGATATGTTTTAAGTCATATAACATTATATCTTACTTTGAAACGATCTTGTAAACAATAGAATTAAGTTGAAGCCGACGACAATAAACGGTGAAGGGGTAAATATCTCACGATACATTTTGGAGTGAAAGGGTTAAAAACGCACTATATATACAGAGCTGCAAGGAACGGGTGGTGCATCAGTGGATGTTATTCTTTCTTAGTAACAGCCATACTATTCGAGCAGTTGGTACATACACGTAATTTCACTAATTTGGATAAAATTGAAGTCAAAAAGCTCTGAAAAAGAACCACTACAGTCAACCCTGTGTTAAGCGTCCACTCAGAATACTATACATGTTATTGTTATCATTACAAGTGGCAGCTTAATGCAGGACACAATTCATGACTGTTTGACTCTGTTCCTTTATTAAGCGGTCACCTGTGTTTAAAGATCACCCTGCATCTTCATTTAGTGGTCGCTTAATACAGGGTTGACTATACATGTATTTGTATTCATTACAAGAGGCAGCTAAATGCAGGGCAAACTTCATGACTGTTTAACCTACGATAAGCGGCCTCCTGTGTTTAAAGACCACACTGCATCTTCATTCAGTGGTCGCTTAACACAAGATTGACTTAACATAGACTCTGGTCAGTTCGCTTAATGTAGTCATTACAGGTTGCAGCTTAATGCAGGGCAAACTCTATGACTGTTAAACCTACGGTAAGCCGCCAGCTGTGTTTAAAGACCACCTTGCATCTTCATTCAATGGTCACTAAACACAGGGTTGATTTAACATAGACCCTGGTCAGTTCCCTTAATGAAGTCATTACAGGTTGCAGCTTAATGCAGGGCAAACTTCATGACTGTTTAACCTACGGTAAGCCGCCAGCTGTGTTTAAAGACCGCCCTGCATCTTCATTCAATGGTCGCTTAACACAGGGTTGACTTAACATAGACCCTGGTCAGTTCCCTTAATGTAGTCATTACAGGTTGCAGCTTAATGCAGGGCAAACTCTATGACTGTTTAACCTACGGTAAGCCGCCAGCTGTGTTTAAAGACCGCCCTGCATCTTCATTCAATGGTCGCTTAACACAGGGTTGACTTAACATAGACTCTGGTCAGTTCCCTTAATGAAGTCATTACAGGTTGCAGCTTAATGCAGGGCAAACTTCATGACTGTTTAACCTACGGTAAGCCGCCAGCTGTGTTTAAAGACCGCCCTGCATCTTCATTCAATGGTCGCTTAACACAGGGTTGATTTAACATAGACCCTGGTCAGTTCCCTTAATGAAGTCATTACAGGTTGCAGCTTAATGCAGGGCAAACTCCATGACTGTTTAACCTACGGTAAGCGGTCTCCTGTGTTTAAAGATCACCTTGCATCTTCATTCAGTGGTCGCTTAACACAGGGTTGACTTAACATAGACTCTGGTCAGCTCCCTTAATGTAGTCCTTACAGGTTGCAGCTTAATGCAGGGCAAACTTAATGCAGAAAGGCACCTGTCTTTTAAGATCAACCTGCATCTTCATTCAGTGGTCGCTTAACACAGGGTTGACTGTAACATAGACTCTGGTCAGTTACTGTTTTGTGAACTTTTTTACGTAGGAAATGACCTTTTTGATTTGTTAACATGTAAATGTACCCGAAGTAACAACTATCGTCTCTATGGAAATGCGATATAAATGTGTATTAATATTTGATGTGTATTAATTGTAAACGGTGTTATTAACAGTATGGATCCTGATCATATGCCACCTTTCAGGTTATGAGCGGTCTTGAAATAGATTGTTGAATTAGATTAGAGGCATTAGGCGTCCCGATTTTAATATGGCGGGACGTTTTATACTTCATATATCCCCCTCTTCCTACGTGATATCAGAATATATTTTACCTTTTCCCAGGACAGTCCTCGAAATTGCTAAAGCAAACTTATTGAAACAAAGAATATCCGCTAATACAACCATTTGAAATAACATCCTCTAATGGCTTTTATAGCAGGCGGTAGCTAGCCTGTTTCTAGTTTTGAAGACAGATGACTATTTAAAGCAGTTTGAAAGTAAAACAGAACGCGCTTAAAGGCGCGTTCTGTTTTACTTGCAGACTGCTTGAAGCTACCATTTGGGCGGATATAGAAAATACAACTCTTATAGTTCACATATTTGACTCCATAAGGTGGATTGTTTTTCTTCATTGATTTAATAAATAAAGGGCATAAAAGGCATATTTATGGTTTAAAGGCTAAATCGAAGTATAATTTAAAACTCGTTAAGGAGCTTAGCTGCGTTTTACCTTTCTTTTCTTTTGCTTTATGTAGTCATTTGTCTTTTATTTTAGAAACAAAACAACATTTATATTGGGTGGATGTAAAAGAGGGGGTATTTTTAAACATTAACTGTAAAATGGGACACGGGATGTCGACTTGTTAACTATCTATATTTAAGTTGCAATGTTATCACTTTCACTGGAGTCGACTTTGCCAACACTTTCTATCATGAGCAGACACCGCGTGCTACGTGTCTGGCCAGGATCCAAACTGTTTGACAGCCGTATTGATAGTTCTTCATTCGTTCTGATATAATTCTCACTTTGAAGTAATAGTTTAGACAACGTTTAAAAGCAGAAGATATAAAGACAATGAAGAGTTACAATTAGACGATACCATTGCGCGATGAAAGGGTAAAAAGGCACTTCTTAACCAAGACGTACACTAAGCGTCAATGGCAAAAATAAACAGTTTTAAAACCATAAGAATATACCGTGATCGGCATACCTTGGTTAGCTCGCTATGCCTAGGACAGTAAATGTGTACATGTACTGGATAATCTTTTTGCTAAAATACAGTCAAATGTATCTTTAAAGACACTATAACTAACCCCTATTGTTGTTAAAAACGTATAAGAGCTTAACGAATGAAAAGGATAATGCAGAAAGCTCCTTCAAGAGCTTTCACTATTACATTCAAGCTGCATTAAGTAGCAACCAGTTTCTAAATATTCTCATTGTGTTTTACAAGGATGTCAATCACGAGAGTGTGTACTGTAGACTGTAATATCTGTAAATTGATATGTATAGACCTGTAAAAATATTCATGTACTTCAAGTAGACTGTTATCTGTAAATAAAGATGTACAGTAAAATGTCTGTATTACGGCCACTAAAACGGACTAATTGATTGTATAACAGACAGGTGGCAGCTTATAGTAATGTCAAAGTAAAGCAGAAAGCTCCTAAAGGAGCTTTCTGTTTTACTTTTACATTGCGTTTAATCAGTCACTGCCTTCAAGACACAATAATTAACTTCAATTAGTGGGTGTAATACAGGGGGTTTAATGTACGATGTATAAACATGTACAATGTTTAAGTTATGTATGTACTTAAGACTCAATGCACTGCAATGATTATTGGTGGGTTTCTTTTGTAAATAGGTATAACATGATCTGCTGTAATATGCAAACCAGTTTGGATTCAGATGAGATGCCGACGAGACAATCGACATCTCATCTGAGTCAAACAACTGCCCAATTATCATCACATATTTGCATATAACATGCTTTGCTTAATGTTTTTTATGTGACGCCACCATCTTATAAAGGGTTTTTGACCTTTGTCCTTACTACTTTTTGTAGCAATAGACAAAAGTCCACGTACACCCTGAGAAAGACGTTGACGGCCATTGAATCATTATATGACATTGTGGATATCCAAACAATACTAATACAGAAGGCATTGCTTTAACAAAGAGACGCCCATTCCAATTAGATGTAGTATTGGTTTTAAAGTGAGTCCTTAGATCTATTAATGGATGGCAAATCGGACCGCAAAACTTTAAATCAGTATCAAAATCTCTAAATGTGGAGACACTGATATAGAGGTCATATACGTGCTCTCTCAGCTATTCTCCACTGTTTTTCAATTGATAATAAATTACATGTACCGGTATAATAGGTTAAATTACGTTTCCTGGCCTTGAAACTTCAACTTGACAACTCCAATTCCAATTTAGTCAAGTCCATCTTTTTGCTAGATCTATTTAGGAGTTATATTTTACCTTGTCTTTATACATTGTAAAATGACAAACGGTGCAGCCCCTGATCAGAGGACTCTATTAGGACCCCTGTGATCTGGGTCTTTACTGTTTACATAAGGTCAAATATACATTTAACAGGTACACATTTTCAAATGCTTAGGATACTTTAATTCTTGCAAATTGCTACATCCAGTTAGTATTGTTATATTGTTGTTAATGATTTGTTTTGTATGAAATGCCTTTTATTTTATTTACTTGTATATATGTTGAAGGCTTCATGGAAGATGGTCTTTACCAAATGAGCTCTCTCGTTAGATAAAGTCGTTATTATTATTAGTAAAGTCAAATCTTAGAAATTTGACGTCGGATCAGGCTGAAAACTATTTGACAGTCAGATAACAACGAATCATGACCTTTTCTTAATCTATTGGTTGCAATAATAAAAGATATAGGAAATTGGCAGGTTTTAATCAGCCAATGTTGAGACATCTATATTCTCGGAAATGGCTAATTTAAACCCCTATTCGGGGAAAAGGACATAGGACGACTTCAACATATGTTAAAAACTACAGTATTCCCTCCCTACAACGGCCCTCTGAACAACGATTCCCTCTTTACAACAACGCTTGCCACAGTTCCCTGAACAGGAGAATCATACTGCTGTACTATCATCTGCTTAAAATTGTCGTCTGCTGTTTTTCTCAAAGTTACATTTTTGACATTTTGACAGAACAAAGGTTAATGACAAGTGACAAACAGCTTGAATCAAGATAAAACGCCGCGTAATTTGTGTCTCCTATTAAGTGTCGTTGTAGAAAGGGAAGGCTGTAGCATGTTCTAAATCTTATTGTATCGCGTTTCATTTCGTGTAAAGAATAAATAATAACGTTTCCACTCTTATCTGTATATATTGATTGAAGACAAGTAACCGGTGATCGGTATGCAATAGGAAGTGTAGGCCAACATTGAAGATAAACCAGGGTAATAAATTAGAACCTGCCTATATGTATAGAATGGACTTTAACCCTGCTATCGCTGAATAAGCATGTACATAACTCCACCAAGTATGAGCATATGAAACCACTCAAAACCTTTCCAATTCACTTAAAAAACAACCCCAGCTACTTAAATTCCTTAATATCTAGTCAATCACATAAAGCTTAAAAAAGGAAAATTTAAGACTAAAATAATGAAAAAAGTGTTAAATTAAAATTTCATCTACGATATTTTTCATTTCAAGGAGAAACAACTTGTACAAAACTTAAGATAGCTATATACAGTTATTACTGTGTAGCCTGTTTCTTGTTTTCAAGACAGGTATCCACTTAAAGCAGACTGAAAGTAAAGCAGAATGCGCCTTAATGTGCATTCTGCTTTACTTTCAGCCTGCTTTAAGCTACCATCTGCTAGAATATGGAACAAATTTTAAAAGTGGTTTTGGGAGGTTTGGAAAGGGTTTGGGAGTTTGTGGTTTTCAGAAGGACAGTGAGCATTTATTTTCTGAAGCGTTTTAGTGGATAATGAAGTAAAGAAAGTTTCCCCCCCATGCAAGTTTACAGACTAATGGCTGGCCTTGATCAGACAGCTCCTTCAGTGGAATATCTGATCAGGGTCTACATTGTTTACAAAAACGTTAATAAACGATATTAGCAGGAGAATGGTTAAGGTAGAGTGAACAGGGTCAAACCACTTTAATCATCATCAGACATAGAGAACTTCAAAACAATTTTCTCAAATATCAGCTCATGTCTTTTCGGTATTGCCAAATTAGCACACGGTTATACTCACCATTAAGAAAACATTGTAGCTGTGTAGAGTATACTTGTCCTATGCAAACGGTGTAGATTCGGATAAGAAGACCCCTGCAATGATCCCTCTGTTTAAGGTCCGCACCGTTTGCCATTTGGCAATATATTTTTAAAATCAATTCTTAATAGTCTAATAATGGACTAGAGCTTATTTGAAATTGGATTTGTCCATTAGAAGTTTCAGGTGTGAATGAGTTAGAATACCCAGGACATGTCTTATTTAGTTGATAATCGATTTTTTTTATCATGTACATGTTTTCTTCGGCCATCTTAAGTAGAAATGATTACTGTAAAACTATTTAAATATATTGATATCAATATATCTGTGTATGCTATAACCTTTACAAAAGGTATTAGAACATAGATCAAAGCAAATACCAGTCTTACTAAATACAAATATTAATATTCAATATTATGGAAATATGGAAAATGACTTCAGATAAGGTCTATATTGTTAGCATTGTTCCAAGATACATGCATCGTGTATTGAAATGTATTAAGTGAAGACAAGCTTTGACTTTTCTGTATATATTTTGGGAAGCTTAAAACAACTGAATACATGTACATATAGTTTAGCGGGGACAATAATGAATGCATCATCATCATCATCATCACCATCATCAACACCACATCATTATAGTTGATACTAACACGAACTGATGTTCAATTTTCGTAGTTGGAAGGGAATAACTTTTGCAAACACAAAGTGTACATTGAAAATTTAATGATTATGGGGATTATGATGATGATTTTGGTGACTATGTTGATAATGATTGTAATTAAGATTATATTGATGATTAAACCATATCTTATTCAAGATACCACTTAGTGTATGCCTGTATACATACTTTGTATACATATACTAGAACATGCATAATAATCCACATGAGCCGTGCCATGACAAAACCTGCCTTATTGCATTGCAAACAGTGTAGATCAAGGCCAGTCGCCGCGTCAAAGACGCGGCGCCTGGTCTTGATCTACACTGTTTGACAACACATACATATAAAGCATTTAATATAGCTATATTATATACGGTATTTGGCATTGTAGATCTATCTTAGATACAGAGCCTGTGATGACAACAGTGCTTGGTATGTACACTCTAGCAATGCAATAAGCCAGGTTTTGTCATGACACTGCTCATATATTTAAATATATATATTTTGTTTTTACTGTATATTATCCAAGATATCAATCAGTGTAAATATATGTCTTATGTATAACTTGAAAAATGGATACTCTGCATTATGAAGATTGTTTATAGTTTGTTAGTTTGGGGTTAAAATGTTTTTGATACACATGTGTACATAGTATTACACTAGACATCAAGTCAGTATGCCTATTGCGTTCCGCATGCCTACTAAGACATGGTAGGACATTGGCTTCTTCGACATCTTGAGATGATTCTGTTTGTCTGATAAACTAAATGTTGAAATAACAATGCATGAGGGGCAATTTGATAATTTGAGCGGAATCATTTGTTAGCATATCAAATTTGTAGGCGAATATTTGATAATGATGTTTGAAAAAAGACAGTGATAGTGATGGTGACAATAATGATGATGATGATGACGATGATACTTCTAGTTGTCGTTATCGACGTTTTTATCGTCGTGATAATCACCACATTGTATCGTCATTACAATGTTGACGGTGGATACAGTGAAACTACCAAATACCAAAAGGACACGAGACTTTAACATTTGTTAAAAAATGGCATGTTCTAAATTCTATTGTATCCCGTTTCATTTCATGTAAAGAATAAATAATAACGTATCCACTCTTATAATGGAAAACAAGTAACCGGTGATCGGTATACAATGGGAAGTAGGTCAAATCATTGAAGATAAACCAGGGTAATAAATTAGAACCCGCTTATATGCATAGAATGGAATTTGACCATTTTCTCGCTGAATATGCATGTACATAACTATGAGCATCGGGTCCGTCTAAATACCTCATCCCCCTAAAAAACCTCAAAACCTTTCCAGTTCACTTTAAAAAACAACCCAAGCTACTTAAATTTCTTAATATCTATTCAATCACATAAAGCTTAAAAATGGATTGGTCTGTACACTGTAGATCTATCTTAGATACAGAGCCTGGGATGACAACAGTGATTGGTCTGTACACTGTTGCAATGCAATAAGGCAGGTTTTGTCATGACACGACTCAATTATATCTAAATGTATACATTTGTTTTTTCTTGTTTTAACTGTATTTTATCCAAGATATCAATTAGTGTACATGTATGTCTTATGTATAACTAGAATAATGGATACCCTGCATAATGAAGATTGTTAATAGTTTCATTAGTTTGGGGTTAAAAAGTTTTTGATACACCTGTGTACACATTATTACACTAGATATTAAGTCAGTATGTCTATCGTGACGATAAACGATTTCTGTGACAAAAATTCATTATTCTTAGTTCTATGAAGAATAAAGCCAAGTGATTTGGCAAGTCCGGAGAGGTTCGGTTTTAGAGGTTTCACTGTATAGTTAGTTGTCTGTAATCAATTTATTCATCTCAGTATATGACTTGTTCAATTATAGTTTTAGTAGTTTAAACCATGAATTTCTG
The DNA here is from genome assembly GCA_922989275.2 of Gari tellinella. NCBI lineage: Eukaryota > Metazoa > Mollusca > Bivalvia > Cardiida > Psammobiidae > Gari > Gari tellinella. The sequence goes on from OV277862.1 coordinate 16,281,236, forward strand.
TCGTACAGATATAAACTACAGTAAAAACTCTCTTTTACGACCCCTAAAAAGAAGGCTTATTGTATGTATAAAAGACAGGTGACAGCTTAAAGCAATGTGAAAGTGAAACAGAAAGCTCCTGTAGGAGAAGCTAATAAGAAGCTATATTCGTGGTTGATTTGTTTCTAGTTGTAGCAAGTTATTAATTACAGTCGAAACCCGATACCTCGACTTGCGTTAATTCGAACATACCCGTATTTTAAAGTTAAAACGTGGCTGAGCCACGTTTTAACTTTGAAAAAGGGTAGGTTCGGCATAGATAGGGTACAGATCATTCGTGTTAACAAACACTTATATTGATTAAACATACATGCATACTAATAAAATGTTCATTCTAGATATTAGAATTGAGGCAAGTGTAATGTAAATATTAGAAATGAACTAATTTTTTCGGCGTTTTAAGCAAAATAAAGGACAGAAAATGAGGGTCAAATTTACCATATATCGCGCTAGCGATTCATGGAATTTGCCGATCATTTTCATTTGTTCAATTTCCCTCAAATGCCGAACAAATTCGGTTCATTTCTTAAGTATATGCTTATATATATTATATAATCGTATGTGCGTGTGTGTATATGTGGTAGGCCGTATTGGGATCTGTCTTGGCCTTTATACTAAAATTTAGTTATTTAAATCTTAGAATAGCCTATATAAAATCATACACTAGGCATTTAAACAAATTAAATGACAAGTAAAATTTCATAAATAACATTTGAATTATTTTCTCTATCTGAAAAAAATAATAAAAAAGCGAAGTATCAATTATTTCAGAAAGCTTGTGACTGCTGACTCATATAGACCCTGAGCTGTCTGATCTTGGTCTACACTGTTCCAAAAAGCTTCAATATACATTGTTTGCAGGAAATGGTTGATTTTCCTATCAATATCTAATATTATCTTTTTTCTCTTATTATTACATTTTTTGACCTTGGTGTTTAACGTATTTCTTATTACTACTTTTAACACTAATACATGTATAGTCCATACCATAGCACTTTGAACACCAAATGGTCTCCAAATTTAGTATATTGCTAGACCGTATTAGTTTTACAATATGGAGTTAAATTTAACGGCACTATAGCACTGCATAATTATGTCATAATTGTACCAAATGATGATGAGATAGATGAAGATGCCTTGGGCATATACTTAGTGATTGACACGATCATATTGTCAAAATTTCTCAGCTTTCCAAGATATTTTGCATTTACATCAATCGTTCCAGGTGAATGCTTTAGGGTCCTATACGGCTCTTGTTTTATCCACTGTATGTATTTTAATCAAGAGACAATTAAGTGTTTGCCTGCAGATATGAATGAGAGAGATGAATTGAACGGCACTACGACACTGCATATATGAATGATAAGATAAGACGAAGATGAGGGATGATTTCATGAGGATGATTTTGACTTATCTCATTATTCGCTACGAATCACCGCATGGGGTCAAACCCCCGACATGCCTTCCTTTTAATTCTTGGCAGAGGGGATAATCTGTCAAATCACAAGAACTTGATATCTTGAGACACTTTTTCACGTCTGACAAATACGCTGGGTGTTTTATTCAACAATATATGAAGCATGTTCTCATATTTCAAGCTAAATGATTGGTTTGCATATACGATAAGAAAATTGAACATTTGATTACAATGATATTGAAGTCAGTAATGATGGTTATAATGATATTGATTATAATGATGATGATGATAAAGATAGCGACGATGCTGCTATTTGTTGTTGTCATCGTCTTCGTCGTCAAAAGTATCGATACCATCGTCATTATTTATTTGAATTATGTCGAATCAATTTATAATGAATATCGTAAGAAACCATCTTTTGTATTTGATTGGTTCATAGTAGTTTGTCTTTATATCATACATGTATATTTGTATTACTTACATCATGACTTTAACCCCATTGCTGCATCACCCTAAACGCTGCGGTATGTACAAACAGTTTCGATGCTCAAAATCTGATTTTGACTTGACTTGATCCTGAGTTTATTTTTCAACTGCTGCGGGTGTCCCAGAAACTGGGGTAGGCAGCAGGTGGCTAGAGTGTCTAACACCCCGTCTCCACGCTTCTCTATCCTGTGGATCTATGCCTGCAAGGCTGCAGATGTTCAGGTCAGCCCTTACACAGTCTGACCAAGACTTTCTTGGTCTCCCTCTACCTCTGGAGCCTGGAATGGCCATACTCATGACTGAGTTGGTGCATGAAGAGGCACGAGCGACATGTCCATACCATCTAAGACGCTTGGTTCTCAGAGCTGCTGTCACTTCCTGTATCCCCAATCTTGTGTGGAGTGTATCTATGTGGACCTCATCATTGGGTTTAACGCCACAGATCCAGCGTATCATAGACCTGTCGTTCCTACGGAGCCGCTGTAGGTCCGGGGCAGAGGGTGCCCAGGTTTCACTTCCATGTAGCATGGCGGAGCGGACACAAGCGTTGTACACGTTACCACGGGTCTTATGAGAGACATGCTTGGACGTAAGAATTGGCAGGAGCTTCTTAAACTTCCCCCAAGCAGTGCAGCATCGGGTGATGATGGCAAGCTCGCAGCCTCCTCCAGCACATAGATAAAGAACGAAATTTGCTGACAACGATAGCGTTGTTTCTTCAGTCTAAATGCGTTAAAGCTAGATTTACTAAATTATAAAAACAGGTGAGAACATCATCAGACGATATTCTGGCAGAAATAGGGTTAAGGATCGTGGTGATAATGATAATGTACGCGGTGTTTGTCTGTCTAGTTGTGTGTATGTATCTAGCACTACTTTTCATAGATCATATGTTGAGACAGGATCCATTAAAATGGTAGTTGTATTCGAGCATTATAGAGTAAAGTTGTGCCAATGTGAGCTATTTTGATCGTCTTGTGTCTGTCGTCCGTCGTCGTCTCTCGTTCGCCCGTCGTCAATAATTTCATTAAACGACATCTTCTTTGAAACTACTTGATGGAATTATACCGAACTTGGCAAGAAGGATTCTTAGATATGGTCCTCTTTCAAAGTTATTCAAACATTTCCAGTCCGTTGAATATCTAGGTCACAGGAGCTAAATAGATTAAAAACAAATATGATCCTGCCATGGGGCTAACAGTTTTTCATAGAGTTATATAATGAAATCTTCAAACATCTTTTCTCCGAAACTAATATGGGCAGAGTTTTTTATATGTTGCATGGTGACGCCTTAAGTGTCCCTTTACCAATATTGCTGAAATGAGTGCCGGTGTAACGAAGTATTTTGACCCCCATCGAAAAATGACCCCCCGGTCAAAATTCGACGACGTAGAATGACCCCTGGTCATTTTTCGATATCGTACAATGACCCCCGGTCATAATTCGACGTCGAAATTTGACCCCCCGGTCATAGTACTATGACTCCCCTCATGAAGTGTTTTGACCCCTCTTGAAATATATCGACCCCCATCGAAAAATGACCCCACCCCTCTTTAGCAATTAACAGACATAGTTTAACCCATTGGACCCTTGCAACGAGTACATTAGTCATTTACAAACAGTCTACCTAGCAATAGTACATGTGTCCTTTGTGAACCGTGTAGACCCAGATCAGACTAATCCCAAAGGAGCTCTCTGATATGTTTGCAATATATGTCAGTTTTGAAATATATTGTATAAAACAACTCTAGCTAGTCAAAAGTTGACTTGACATAACTAGAAAACAATTGCATTGTCCACTTGAAGTGGCAGGTGTCAATAAGTTAAAAGATATATAAAGTTTAGATGATAAACAAGTCAAAATTCAGACTTATGATAAGCGCGCCATGGAAACGTACAGTATATTAAATGCTGTTCCCGATGGGTTACGTTAACCTTGTGCCTATCTGTTGGATACTTATGGTAGGGAAACAAGGTGGCTGCGGGTCTGTGGACAGCTTATTTATAAAAAAAAGTTAAGGTAGTAATTCAGTCATGGAGTATGCAGGCCGGTGGGGCGGGAACAGGCATGGTGTGATTACATTACATTACAAGTGTCACCAATTACATTGCTAAAGAGTGTATTATATTACAATTATTATTACGTTTACATTTGTAATGTATTAAATTACAAGTACGTTGGCAAAGTAATGCATTATATCACACACTACATTTTGATAACAGTCAAAAACATTACTGAAAAATAACCAATAAGCATATCATATATAACTGATAGGTTATCATTTACAAGTTCTTTGTCAACTAAATAATCAAAGATTCTAAACTTAAGAATACATGGATGCAAGTTTACAGTTTGAAAAGTCACAGCCTTTTTATAGTGCTCACTGGGTAAGGAAGTATTCTTTTGTAAGCAAGTGAGCCCTTAACCCTTTCCTCCACAGTAGCGCCTCAGGCCGCCTGCACCTACATCTGTAAATAAGATTAAGATACACTAATAAAATCCAATAATAGTTTAATTACAGGCGTCAGCTAACAACAAATTGAGTGTAAAGCAGAAAGCATACATGAGCTTTCTGCATAAAATTAATATTGCTGTATGCATTGTCCTGCCTTAATCACAGTTAAACGTAGCTAATTTGCAAGCTTGCCTATGGAGCAAAGGGTAAATACAGACCAAAATTTTGTACAAAGCTCTTTGAAGTGCTATCTACATATTAAACTTGTTATATGAAATGGCATGTCTTTTTTGCCTGTATACTTCTTAATTGAATTACTGCTAATTACCAAGACAAAATGTATAAATGTTACTGTTGCACATAACATCATTAAAGTTTCAAATACATTGTCTGTTAGATGCATTATGTCAGACCTGATTATTTAACCCTTTACTCCTTAGCCTGTTTCTATTCTTGAAGATATGTGACAATTTATTGAACGTAGTTTACAGTCTATCAGTGATACTCCATACCAATAAACGTTACGTGAACGAGTGCAAATATGTATCCCCCTTTTACAGAACATGTATTTGTAATATTTACATCCGTTCCAATGACATTCGTCATCTAACAATGTGTCGCAACAGAAACATTGCGGCATGTGACTATGAAAATTGATTAGATTATTGACAGTATATTGTACAACATAGAAGCATCCAATGATTTAGGTAAATACCAATCTGATATGAATTTACCCTCAGGGAGCTGATCGCAACCATGGCGGGGTTATTCTACGACATTGAAAAATGACAAGGTGTCTTTGTTTGACATCAAATACGGTAATTACCATATCGGGGCAGGGGTGGCATTCTATGAAATAGAATGATATCAGGGGGTCGTTCTACGACATCGAATAATGACCGGGGGTCATCCTACGACATCGAATAATGACCGGGGAGTCATTCTACGACATCGAATAATGACCGGGGAGTCATTCTACGACATCGAATAATGACCGGGGGTCATTCTACGACATCGAATAATGACCGGGGTCATTCTACGACATCGAATAATGACCGAGGTGTCAAAAAACGAGCTAGAATAATGACCGGAGTCTTTCTACGACACTGAATGGTGTGATGTGCAATGAGGCAACATAACACAGCTTCCGATTTTGATCGCTTTTTGTTTGCTTGTTTGTTTGTTTGTTTAGTAAATGCAATTAACTTTACACTTAACATGGTAAACTATAAACGCACAACATAGCAAGTGTTGACAAAAGACAACAAAGCCCACTCAAAACAACCGACCTGCATTCTTCTTATTTCTTGACAAAAAGGATAAGTTCCGACAAATCAAAACATCCTCTATGAAAATATGTTAAGACATTACCTAATAAATACGAATTTTACGCCTTTGATCTTTTTATTCCTCTACTGGAGATAAAAGATCAAATTTATACAGTCATGGATATATACCATAAGAAAAATTTTCTATATCCTAGCAAAGTGTACCTTAAAGCAGGCTGAAGTAAAGAAGAATGCGCAATCTGCTTTACTTTTAACCTGCTCTAAGTGGCCATCTGTCTTTAAAGCTAGAAAAATGCTGTGGGGTAGTTGATTAAACCAAAGAAACCGCGGCAAGATAGGAAGAGTTCTTGGAATGAATGTCAATACAAGCGTATTGTAAATTCTGATCATACGCTTTCTCGGAGACGTGGTGCATGTATGATTGGGGTTTACTCAGCCTGCTACGTCGAAATTAAATCAATAATCGAACAAGAGTAATTGGTAGGTCGTAATGGTATACTTGTAAAAGAGTAAATAGTTCTGGGTTCGATACCCATAAGGTTGTCCATTGATAGGCGGACACACTTACAATTCAATCAATATAATTTATTCACTCAAAACTTAGAGTTAGGTTTAAAACAACTTTAGCATATGCAAAACTGACTTTAAACAAAATATCAAGGATTTTTAAAGGGGGGTCATATTTCGACAGAGGGGGTCATAATTCGACGATGGGGGGTCATAATTCGACGATGGGAGGTCATTCTACGACGTCGAATTTTGACCGGGGGGTCACTTTTCGATGGGGGTCAAAATACTTCGTTACACCGGCAGTTGCATATCTGGGTCACTTTAGCTAAAAATAATTTCTTTTAAAAAATGAAAACATTTTTCTGCTTGAAACCATGTAAAACAGTCATTAGCTTAGATATTTGACAGAACACTTCATTTGCTTGTTCATCAGCAATATTTTTTTAAATTATGTCATTGGGATAAAAATTATCCCACCCCAGGGGTCATGTGCCCCTTGTCTATAGGTTATTCCATTTGAGCGATATTTAGGCCCGCATTGGGCTCCTTGTTTGTTTGATGTTGTTGTGTGTTTTTCTTAAGATTTGAATATACTGGTGAATTCATATTTTCAGTATCATTTCCTTATAACATGTTTCTACTGTTCATAACTATTTGCTTTACTATAAACAGCCTGTTTGATGTTTAAACGCAATAACAAATTGATTGAATGATTGATTGAAATAAAGCACGAAAAATTAACTTACATTTGACGCTCTCGAAAATCGTAGCGCATAAAAGAAGCGTGCAACTAGAAAATTAATGTTAGACGAAATCGTCAAATGTAAGTTAAATTTTTGTTTACTACATGTACTTCAGTACCAAGCTCGACAACTTATAGGCAAACAGTTTGGATCCAGATCATACGTAGCATAGCGTGGCGTCTTATCAGAATCTAAACTGTTTGAAACTCATATGCATGTAAATGATTTTAAACCTACGCTTCCTCGAAGTCCTAACTTTACAAATTGAAACTGAAGATGTGTTAGCGAGCATACGGTTCTATGACAGTGAAGGTGTTGACATCATAATGGCAGTGAAAGAGTTAGGTTTATGTTCTTCATCTGTAAGGCACATTCTGCTTTACTTTCAACCTACTTTAAGTGGTCACCTGTATTGAAAACTAGAAAGAGGCTATAGGGTAATGGCTAAAGAACCACTTGAAACTGTTCATGTATTCTGAAAGATGTATGCTTAAAGCAGGCTGCAAATAAAGTAGAGAACTCCTTCAGGGCATTCTGCTATACTTTCAGCCTGCTTCAAGCAACCACCAGTTTTGAAAACTGAAAATCGCGTTAGTTCGAACATAACCATATATAAAAGTTAAAACGTGGCTTAGCCACGTTTTAACTTTGAAATACGGGTATGTTTTACTTAAGCAAGATCGAATCATCGAACAGGTAAGGTCGATTTAAGCGAGTTGTTAGTATCGAATTTGACTGTATATCGTATGCAAGTACAGTGTTATTTAGGAACTACATGTATGTGTGTTTGAGTGCAAAAGAATAAACAATAGTAGAAGTAACAGTCTGTATCATTGTATTTTACCTTTAAAATATAACTGACTTTAACCCAGCAGAAAGGGTTGAGACTTTCTATACAAATATTATGCATTTGTTCCGGAAATGCCATATATAGGGATACCTCTCTATAACAGACCAGTCTTTGAATGTGAATTGAAGCATTTAAAGCCAGATTGTAGCTGTCAATTTACCAAAATAGTGTATTCTACTAACATGAAATTTATGGCACATTCGTAATTTTAAAAGAAATAATGCGTGGTGATTTTTTAGGCAATATTGCTTACAAACCTGTGAAATTTGTAGAACATGACCTTTCTCGGAAACAAACCCGAAGATAATTTGTTATGTAAACAAATAACTTATTTTGCTAGCCATCTCGATAAGAAATCGACACATTTATGTATGATTTTTTAACTTAGTTTTAATACATAGAAAATGCACACATATAAGAAATTGTGCATTTTAAACATGCATTTGGGCGGTATTCTGACTTTAAAATGACAGGTTGCTGCATAATGCAATAGGTCTAAAGAGATACTCTCTCGTGTCGAAATTTCGTTAGTCAAACCAATTTAAAATTAACATTAAAACTGTATTACAGACAGCAATATTGAAGCAGACGGCAATGGTACGGAAGCCGGATAGTGCCACTTTTACAAAAAAATTTTTAAAAATTATCTTGAAAATTCAAGTTATTATCTTGAAAATTCAAGATAGTATCTTGAATTTTCAACATACTATCTTGAATATTCAAGGTAATAACTTGAAAATTCAATATAGTATCTTGAATTTTCAACATACTAACTTGAAAATTCAAGATACTATCTTGAAAATTCAACATACTATCTTGAAAATTCAAGATAATATCTTGAATTTTCAAGTTAGTATGTTGAAAATTCAAGACATTATCTTGAATTTTCAAGATAGTATATTGAATTTTCAAGATAGTATCTTGAATATTCAAGATCATAATATCTTGAATTTTCAAGATAATAACTTGAATTTTCAAGATACTTATCTTGAAAATTCAACATACTATCTTGAAAATTCAAGATAGTAACTTGAATTTTCAACATAATAGAGCTGGAATAAATATGTTGTACGGAAGGTGGATAGTGCCACTTTAAGAATTCATAGTAGGCTGAGTCTCGAATAAATATTCAAGGAAAAAGTATTAAAGGCATTTTTAAAGGTCAAAGGGTTAAAATCCAGATCAGAGAGAGAAATAGTTGCATTTATTTCTAGCTCATCTGATTACAGCTTTGTGCATCTTGCATCTTTCGTAAACAGTTTAGCTCACCTGCGTTTATGCTCCGGTGGGCTTTTATGATCACCTTTTGTCCAGCGTCTGTCTTTCTAATCAAATATTACATCCTGCACAGAACAGACTTTAACGCAAAACCTTAACGTTGAGCCTAGAGGTAAAGGCCAAATGGCAAGATCACCAAACTGCGGTGCATCATGGTCTACTCATACAGGCGAATCAGCCAGAACAGACTCTAAGTTATGAATATACTTTAACCCAAAACCTTAACATTAACCCCAGAGGTCAAGGTCAAAGGTCAATGTCACTCAACTACGTTTTACAATGCTGTACTGATTACGGCGCATTTATGGTTCAAGTTGGTTCAAGTTTCATAGACCTAGCCCTTATAGTTTATGATAGTTTAAGATATCCAGTCCGGACGCTGACGTCGGGGTATAGCATATAAGCCCCCTCACTTCGTGAAGGTGAGCTTAAAAGCATCACTAAACTGGAAGATTTGGTAGAAATTAGCTCAGTAATTTCTGGAAAGGTTTTCAAAGATTATTCAAAGTTTTAAGTGGTTGGTTGCCATGACAACCACGATTCTTCACGTAATACCATAAACATTACGAATTTGCAAAAGACTAATATTTAAGTATCATTCAGGTAAATTTTGGTGAAAATCTATCCAGGGGTTTCACAGAGAAGACTGCTAAAACAAGAGGGCCATGTTGGACCTTATATCGCCCACCTTTAGGCTAAGAAATTCTACTAGCTTCAGAGAAAACAAGTGAACCCTAGGGCAGGGCTAATTTTGACCCAGGTGTATAATTTGAACAAACTTGGTAGAGGACAACTACATACCGTTATGCCCAGTTACCAATTATCAATGCCCTAGGCCTTGTGGTTATAGAGAAGAACACTTTAAAAAATTGCTATGTCAACCACAGTTTTGAGCGGATTCAATTTATTTGAATACTGTTTGTAAGGATCAAGTTTCATAAAAGCTGGTCAACTGGTTTTCAGCTAAGAATTCGTTTACAGAAAGTGGTTGATGGACGGACAGACAGACGGAGATCGGACGAAATGCGATCACAATAACTCACACGGAACATAAGCTCAGGTGAGCTAAGAATATTGACGAAAGATGCACGATGCACAAAGGACATGCCAGGGATCACAACACCTCAACCTGAGCTGTCATCAGCTGAGTTAGAAATATGTTAAACTTGTTCTCTTTAATCTGTATTTTAAATACGAAAGACTCAAGCAGGACACGTAACACAAACAATACACCCACCTCTCAAGCAGAACACACACACACACAGTCATACCACAACAAACACACACACACACACACACACGCAATACCATTCCTTCATCTACACACTAAATAGAAAACAACACACAAGACAAACATAAAGCAAAGTGAATATAGGAGCCCGCCTTGGTACGGTCAGTAGCAATCAATAACCAACTATAAATTAATTAATTATTAACAACCACTGGGGGTTACCCTTTGACCTTATATAAACGCCTTTTATAATTTCCTCTTTGTATATTTTTACGAGACTCAGCCTTCTATGAATTCTTAAAGTGGCACTATCCACCTTCCATACAACAGATTTATCCCATCTCTATTATGTTGAAAATTCAAGATAATATCTTGAAAATTCAACATACTAACTTGAATATTCAAGATAGTATATTGAATTTTCAAGATAGTATGTTGAATATTTTCAAGATAGTATCTTGAAAATTCAAGTTATTATCTTGAAAATTTAAGATATTATCTTGAATACTCAAGATACTATCTTGAATTTTCAAGTTAGTATGTTGAAAATTCAAAATAATATCTTGAATATTCAAGATAGTATGTTGAAAATTCAAGTTAGTATGTTGAATTTTCAAGATATTATCTTGAATTTTCAAGATAGTATGTTGAATTTTCAAGATACTATCTTGAATTTTCAAGTTAGTATGTTAAAAATTCAAGATAATATCTTGAATATTCAAGATAGTATGTTGAAAATTCAAGTTAGTATGTTGAATTTTGAAGATATTATCTTGAATTTTCAAGATAGTATGTTGAATTTTCAAGATAGTATCTTGAATATTCAAGATAGTATTTTGAAAATTTAAGATACTATCTTTAATTTTCAAGATAGTATCTTGAATTTTCAAGATAATAACTTGAATTTTCAAGATGAAAAATAAATAAAAAATTGTTAAAGTGGCACTATCCGGCTTCCGTACAATGGCGGTGTAAAGGGGGTAAACTAACTCACGATAAAGTTGGCGGTGAAAGAGTAAAATCTCCAGATTAGACTGACAATACAGTTAACCTAGACCTAGATCAATCGATGCTTGATATTTTGATAGATGTTTCTTCTATCGAAATGTCTAAAATCTTAATTGGCTAAATGAATACATACAACAAGTATAACTAAATGATACAGCTTTAAAACACTTTAAGTCTATTTTACACAAAATTGATTAGAATATAACCTACAGTTTAAGAAATCAAACTGCCCTTTGCACCCCATTAAGTACGACACTTAATCTTTAAGAATGTTGTTGTTTTTCGAACTCACGTGTAGTTTGCACACGCTATCATAACTTCGTCTCCTAGCAACTAGTAGCGTCTAGCCATATTTGGCGATCTTACAACCCAACCAGACTATACGAGGTTTGTTTAATAGAACCATGGGTTCGATTTATCCTGGGCAAATCAAAATATGGGTTATACTCTAAGTTAGAACAAACAAAATGTATAATTGATCATAGATTTACAGGGAAATCGCAGTGGCTAAGAAGGGGCTCGCTCGCTTCGATCGTTCCGCACCCTTCTTAACAATTGATATTTCACTTAACGGCATACACCAGCAATTCGTGAGACACCTAGTGGCTTTTAACGAAGTACGATAAATCAAGCATCGTTACTCAACGAAATCGTGCATATCGATTACCTCCCGTAGATACTTTCGGTTTCAAACAATCTCCATCAATCGCGTAATAAAGACGTTAAATGCATGAAAGTGTACATGTACTTGATAAATGAAAGTTCGTGAATCTTGGTAAATACTCTATCTAATAAGGCTAAGTTAATAACCCAAAACATCAATCAAATTGAATATGAGCGTGAACCCGAGATCACATAGAAAAAGCCGTCGGCTTATTTAGGCCATTGGTATATGTATGAAAGTGCCTATAGTTTCAAAAGAAGCATTATAACTTATGCTTTTTTTACCATTGTCTTATTATTCACATCTATAGCTTTTATTGTGAGAAGTTTCATCAATTTATTTCGGGCAGATTTTGAATGAGGGAGTGTTTTCATTGAATTGGAGCCGAAAACAATTAAGGAAAATGCATATATATCAGGCAACAAACCATACTCTTTGCATCATACTTTCAGTGAGCATCACCTTTTAACTGTTTTAATGTTTGTTTGTGCCAATTGTTACTTTACATCATTTTAGAAAGGCAAAATAACGCATGCCGACTCTTTGCCGAGAATGGCTACATCATACATTTCAAATACCCATAGACAAAAAAAATACCATTATAACCTATGTTCTTCTGTTTGCCATTGTTTGAAGAACCTATAATGAAATTTTCATAGAGATCCATCGGAGATTTCATTTGGTCGTGTATGTCCTTAATAGCAATTCTCTGTAACCATCAACTACATTGCGACACGCATAGTCACCGATTTGCATCAAACTTACACCATTTGTACCACTTTACATGAAATGGAAAAAAATACCCCGAAAATGTATTTCCCATATCCGGTTGCCATGGCAACGCGAAAACAAGATTTTCGCAAAAAAAACCCCAGTTTTTTTGGTGAGTAAAATATGATAAATTCACAGACTTTTTCAGAGAAAACTGTACATACTTCAGATAAAATGACATTTGTATGTTGAAGTTTGACACTTTGCCAATAAAATAGCATTGTAGGATTCAACTCAACATTACACCCAATTGGTAGGCACGTGCGATCTATTAGGGCCAATATACTGAAAGTGAGAAATCATGATTTTGGCATTTTTAAGGACTGGTAGAATATTTATGCATCCATGCTGAACTTGAATATGATCACTAATAACAAGTAGCACATGTGTTGTTTACGGGTTTGGAAGAAAACCTTTGGGATTGTTGTTGCTAAGGGGGTAACCATGGCAAACGAAACTATCAATTGTTTAATGTTGTAATTTCCTATGTAACTGAGCAGGATTGCTTCAAAGGTACCAGGATCACTCTGAATTTGCTATAACCATATATTTTAGTGTTATAAAATGAAAATACGTAGAAGACAATACATGCAGATATAAGTTGGTAACTATGGTAACCCCTGCCAAAAGAACGTAATTTACTGAAAATATGTGCCAAATTCAAGACTTTTTGAACGCAAAATACAGCAAACTATCAAAACTATTACACACTTTCTTAAATTAGCTTCATTATCAGATTTGCAATTTAGCACCGTCTTATAAACATTCACGGTTAAGATGAAAACGGTATTTTGTTGCCTTAGAAACCGCTCAACGCAATTGCTAAATAAGAGCCTTATATTGAAAATGTGAGTCAAACTAAAGTTTTTTTTAAGGAAAAGTACAGCAACATATCAGAACCATGGTACCGTAGTTGCATCATCAGATTTGATAGTTAGCAGTGTCGTATAATTTTCACTTTAAACATGAAAATAACATTTGGTTACCATAGCAACCACTCACAATGTATGCTAAATAACAGCATTGTATCGAAAATATATGTCAAATTCCATGTGATTTTAAGATTAAGTACAGCAACCAATCAGAACAATGGTACTTTAGTGTCATTATCAGATTTGCAAGTAAACATCGTCATGTACCATTCACTTTTTACATAAAAGAAGAATTGGTTACCTTAGCAACACATCACAACATTATGCTTTATAAGAGCATTATATTGAAAAAAATGAGTCAAATTCAAGTTTTTGTAAATGCAATATACCGTAACCTAACATCACTATTGTACTTTAAGCTCATTATCAGATATACAAGATAATATTGTCATATAAATATTCACTTTTAATACGAAAAGAACATTTGGTTACCTTAGCAACCACTCACAAAATATGCAAAATGAAAGAATTATATTGAAAATATAGTCATTTTAACGTTCTTTAGGGCAAAGTATAGGAACCTTTCAGAACCTTTGTACTTTAGTTGCGCAATAAGGTTTGCAAGTTAATATAGTCGTGTAACCGCTCACTTTTTACATGAAAACCACATATTGTTGCCATAGCAACGATTTACAACTCATGTTCTATCAGAGCAAAATATTGAATATATGTGTAAAATTCGAGCTTTTATTGGCAAACAACAGCAACTTATTACAACTATTATTATATATCAGGTTTGCAATGCATAAAAATAACTTTCGATTGCCTTAGCAACCGCTCATGATTTAAGCTTAATAAGAGCATTTTATTGAATTTAAGTGTCAAATTTGAGCTAGCTTAGGGTGAGCTTTGCAATTATTGAATGTCCGGCGTCAACAAGTTTAGTGTTTACATTCTAGAGGCCACTTTTTTATCCAATCTTTCTCAAACTTGCTCAAAATGTTTATAACAATTAGAGTTCGGATGAGTTTGATTATTGTTTAAATCTCACAAATAGGTCAAGAGTTTATTACCCTTGAATTGCTGAAAATGCAATATTTAAAAGTGTTTACACTCTAGAGGCCACACTTTTAATCCAATCTTTACCAAACTTGCTCAGATTGTAATACAACTATAGGAGTTTAGATGAGTTTGATTATGGTTGAAATCCGACAAATAGGTCAAGAGTTATCTACCTTTGAATTGCTGAAAATGCCATATTTAACAGTGATTACACTCCAGAGGCTACAATTTTTATCCAATATTTCTCAAACTTGCTCAGATTATATGATGAATTGCTGAAAATTCCATATTTAACGGTGTTTACCCTCTAGATGCTGTGATAAGAGTTTGCATAAGGTTGATTATGGTTGAAATCGTACCAATATGTCAAGAGTTATCTGCTCTTGAATTGTTGTAAATGCCTTATCCAAAAGTGTTTACACTCTAGAGACCATAATTTTCATTCAATCTTTCTCAAACTTCCTCAGATTGTATACAATTATAAGTTTTAAATTGAGTTAAGTTTTGGCTGGAATCGACTAATTAGGTCATGAGTTATCTGCCCTTGATATGTTGAAAATGCCAAATCTGACAGTGTTTACACTCTAGAGGCCACACTTTTTATCTAGTCTCTCTCACCCTTGCTCAGATTGTATATGACTTTAAGGTATTGGATGAGTTTGAAAATTGTTGAAATCGGACTAATTGCTCAATAGTTATCTGCCTTTGATGTGTTCAAAATGTTATAACTAACAGTGTTTACACTCTTGCAACTACAGTTTTCAATGGATCTTGAATATACTTGCACACAATGTATATAGCTATAAGTTCTCGACGGAGTGCAATTATTGTTGAAATCTGATCAATGTGGTAAGAGTTATCTGCCCTTGATATACTTTGAAATGCTAAAAAAGGCTTCATTTCAGTATTGTGTAGGCTCTAGTTATCTGCCCTTGATGTACTCTACTATACTAGAATAGGTTGTAGTACTAAATATTGTTTACATGCTATACTACATATTTGAATAGATTTAGATTTAGATTAAAACGGGTGATTCTCAAACGTAAAACTATTGGACTTCATACAACAAGTGAGCGATATCAGGGCCTTCAATGCCCTCTTGTTTAGGTAAAGTACAGCAACTTATTACAAGCATCGTACTTAAAGTTCAGTATCAGGTTTGAAAGTTACCATTGACATTAAAAAACACCAACTTTAAGAATGAAAATAACATTTGGTTACCTTAGCAACCACTCACAATTTATGCTCAATAAGAGTCTTATATTGAAAATGTATGTAAAATTTAAACTGCATTGAAGGCAAAGAACAGCAATGTATAGATTTTTTGTAGTTTAGTTTCGCTATCAGGTTTGCTGCACTTTAACATTGTCATATAGTTGTTCAATTCTAACAGTCAAATAACACTTGGTTACCTTAGCAACCACGTGTAAGTGTCAAATTTGAGTTTTTAGGCAAAAGTACTGCAACCTATAACAACCTTTGTACCTGAACTTTATTATCTGGTTTGCAAGTTAACATTGTGACGGATAACTTCATATTTAGAATTAAAATTACATTTGGTACCTAAACCTACTCACAATTTATGTTTACAATAGCGTGCATTACCATAACATTTTCTGTGAATTGCTCTTATTTGGCTTATATTGTGAGTGGTCGCTATGGATACCAAATGCTATCTTCATGTTAAAAGTGAATATTAGTATGACAATGTCATCTTGCAAACCTGATATTGAAACTAAAAGTATCATGATTCTAATAAGCTGATGTACTCTGCCTTAAAAAGCTTGAATTTGACACATATTTTCAATATTTTTGCTCTAATTTGCATATATTGTGAGTGGTTGCTAAGGTAACCACCTATTATATTCCTGCTAATACCCGATAGTTAGTTGCAAACCTAATGGTGATTTTCACGTACAATAGTTGTAATACGTTGCTGTTAGTTGCCTAAAAACTGAATGTTGACACATATAATCAATACATTGATTTTATTTAGCATATTTTGTGAGTGGTTGCTATGGTAACCAAATTTTAATTTAATTCTAAAAGAGAATGTTTGTATGACAATGTTTCTTGCAAACCTGATACTGAGCTTTAAGTACAATGGTTGTAATAGGTTAAATATGTTCGAACTATATCTTGTATTATTGACAGTCTGATGATCTCTTTAAATGGCATAATGGTTTCATATCCCATCTCCTGAATTCGCTGGAATAATATCGTCTGTTCCTCGACAATATATCGTCTGCTTTAGTTTGTAAAGTTGAGGCTGTAGAAGCCGTCTGTTCAGGTTCTGCAACGTTTGTCATTTTGTAATATATTGTGAACATCAAACCTAAATAATCAAATTTGGACTTCAATTAATTGGAAATTCAATTGTTAATTAAAAAGTTT
Organism: Gari tellinella; assembly: GCA_922989275.2. NCBI lineage: Eukaryota > Metazoa > Mollusca > Bivalvia > Cardiida > Psammobiidae > Gari > Gari tellinella. The sequence continues at coordinate 16,298,306 of OV277862.1, forward strand.
CAGGGCTAAATGAGTTATAGATGATCTTGTATGAGTGCTCATCATTTATCATTTTTAAAGTCCCATTGTGTTTTCAGACCTTTTCTTAATGTCTGAAATACAATAACGGTTAATAATAATGTTTGAACATTCTTATGTGCCAAACTGATCTATGAAATGATGAAGACGGACCTAAATCACCAAAAAGGCCGATTTAAAATCATAACAAACCGAAAATAGAACGTCTGACATAAACATTACCACACGGCTTAGTATCACGTGATACAGTCGGAATCAACTTCACCGTGTGCAACCGTATCTATCTTCGCACGTCCATCCATCAGTCAGTTAGATTATCACACTTTTTTGTCCGCTCTCTAACTCGAATATTTTTTATCCGATCTTCCACAAATTTGCTGAAAATGTTCATTGATATAAAATCAAGGTTTAGTTTGATTACTACTAAAATCGGATTCATAAGGACTTTTTGAGTTATTGCCTGTTAATTAATAAAAAAATGACAGTTTCAGTCATTTTTGCACTCTAAAGCAAACAGTTTTTATCGGATATTCACCAAACATGCTGAAAATATGTATTCATATAAAATTTAGGTATAGTTTGATTATTACTAAAATCGCATGTGGCATATCTGAGTTTTTGCCCTTTATGTATTAAAAAATGACTGTTTTCAACAAGTTTTGCTCTCTAACACAAATACGTTTTATTGGATCTTCACCAAACTTGCTGAAAATGTTTATTGATATAAAATCAAGGTTTAGTTTGATTACTACTAAAATCGCATAAGGTATATCTGAGTTATTGCCTTTTTATTAATAAAAAATGACTGTTTCATAATATAAAATCTAGGTCAGTCATCTTAACTACCAAAATCGCACAAGGCATGTTGGAGTTATTGCCCTTGAATGACTAAAAATTCATTTTTTAATTATTCAAGGGCAATAACTCAGACATGTCTCATTCGAATTTGCTAGTTATTGAACCTGACCTAGATTCTATACTAATAAACATTTGTAGCAAGTTTGGTGAAGATCCCAAAAGAAGTGTTTGAGTTAGAGAGCGGACAAAGCTGAAACAGTCATTTTCAGCAAGCTCAAGGTATAGATTCTCCGTAAACAAAATTAATCGCTTACCCACCATGAATAATATACACACGTTTTGACTGGACCTCATAGTTTTTAACCCTGTGCCTACTGGTCGTAATTTTACGGCGTTTACAAACTGTTTGAATATAGAAAGACGCCGCGTAACGCGGCGTCTCATCTGGATCCAAACTGTTTGACACTCGTCTTAAGGTTTGTTTAATTAAAACATGCATAAATCTAAACTGAACAATTTTTGCAGACGACAATGTCAAAGCAGACGTCTGTGCAGCAGAATAAGGGTTAACCAGATGCTCCAGTTACACATGTATAAGCGGGAGTAATCTGAATTAATCTAACATTTTCTCACTCATTTCAGCACCGAATGATATGGTGTTACTACTGATTAAACCGTCTCTTCGAGACAATTTTAATGAGTATGCCACCATTGGGTTTAAAAGCAGAAATAAAGAATTTTACTTTTCGAAATACTTCCGTTATCTGGAGCCCTGTATTTACAGAGTTGTCCTTCTTTCCATTCACAAGGGAGGCTTTTTAATTTGTGCTGCACCAAAATATTATAAATAAAATATAAAAAGCGAATTTCTTAGATAAACTCGGTTTTTGTGAAAGAATCATGTCCCACGTAGTTCAAATGGGACCCCAAACAACCGTTTTATGCAGGTTTCTCAAAAACACAATCGGCTTTAATAAACGAGTTGACTAAAATAATATGATGCGAGCCTTGACGAGCGTCATATTTATTTTAGTCAACGAGTTTATTAAAAATGATAAATAATGAGCACGAACATGAGATTCTATTTATCACATAACAATTTTAAGCACATATAAAACTAATTGAAGTCGTACTTTGTAGACCCTCAGTTATATAGATTGTCCGCCAAAACGTGACGTTGTTCACGTTAACGTCAACGCAAATGACGTCATTTGGTGTCCCTCTACATGCAGCGCTTGTGGACGAACAGGCTGGGCCGGAGCCCAAAAACGATATTCCACAGTGGATTACGATATTTACATAATGTCTTTATGCAACTCCCAGACCGCAAGTACTGTGATAAAAGGAGTTTAAACAAAATTATTTATATAAGTTACAAACAGTTTGGATCCTACCCAGAAACCGCGGCTCGCAGCGTCTGACCTAAAACCAATCCACTTGCATATGTTATTCTCTTCATTGCCTTTTACCAAGTAGTAATTGATTAGATGCCGCACTCTGCTGAGTCTGATCTTGATCCAAACTGACTGCAAATGTTTGTATTGTCGAGCATTGTACTGAATGGGTGATGTGCACAGGAAGGGGTTTAAATCATTTCAATTAAAGTGTTTTCTTTAAAGAGTTATTTCCCCTAAATGTCATTTCCTTCACACTCTTAGATAAACATGCATTGGTATTTTGTAGATACTTTGTAAAACCTCAATTATACCTTACAATCAACTCATTCAATATCACGATCGGCGCTATGTTACAGTTATTGTGTAACTGCGCCGTAAAGACCAAGACAAACATCAATCAATATTTTCAGAATAAAAACAATAGTTTGAGGTTATATGATGTTCTATACAGTATTTAGTTAAATTCCAAAGTACTTACAAGCAGATTATTTAAGAATATATAGAATAAGTTGGGGTTATGTTATTTTCTATACATGTATTTGGATATACTTTAAAGCACAAGCAAACATATCATTTATAAAATATATAGACTATTTTGAGGTTATTTTGATTTTAGTATTGTAAACTATCCTCATCTAGATGGCGATCTTCCCCGTTCTACATCTTACGGGGTTTATATTTCACAACTTATTCGTTTTGCTAGGGCTTGTACCTCTGTTGAGGACTTCCACATTCGTAATAAAACTATTACTGAAAAGCTTCTTAAACAGGGGTACAGATTTCATAAACTTCGTAAAACATTTTCTAAATTCTTTTATAGAAATCTTCCTCTCATTAACAAGTATAAATGTAACTTAAAGTCTTTTCTGCGGCAAGGTATTTCACATCCGGAGTTTTATGGTGATGTGATTTACAGACTTCGTAAGATTCTTGGACATATGCATTTTCAAAACCTATTTGTGAAACGTATTAGATTTTTCCTCAAAAAAGATTATGATCCAACTATATTGCTGCGCACTTCACGTTTAGTTATCGATCAATCTACAATTGATAACTATGCTTTCCTCTTTGGTTGTGCGACGACAGACAGGGCTTAGCACTACATGATGATGTATCTCTAAAGCCGTCCTTAACCGGGAGAGTTATGTCGGATTTTCGTGCTTTGGTTTTTCTGTCGTACCCTAAACCCTCCCATGCCTTACAGTTACTCGTGACTACAGACTATTCGCTTGAGTACAATTTGACCGTTGCCATAGTGGGTTATTTTTAACACGGGCTTGAATGTTTAAATTTTCCCGTGTTACTAATAATCCTGTCAGAGAATTTTGTTAGATGTTTTACATGTATTTACTTACTGTGCTGGCGGTCTTTTTGACTGTAAGGTTGTGGAACAGGGTTTATATTTTATGTACACTGTTCGTCTTTATAGGTGAATATAGGAGATAAGTGTGAGGTTGGGCGCCCCCTAAACCCAGGTTTAACCCCCAGTGGTTGTTAATGGTTAATTTATAATTAATTATTGATTGCTGCTGACCGTACCAAGGCGGGCTCCTATGTTCACTTTGCTTTATGTTTGTTTTGCGTATTGTTTTCTGTTTGGATTGTGGGATTGCGCGTGTGTGTGTGTGTGTATGTGTATGTGTGTATGTTTGTTATGGTATGGCTGTGTGTGTTCTGCTTTAGAGATGGGTGTATTGTTTGTGTTGCGTTTCCTGCTTGAGTCTTCTTTCGTATTTATTAAGTAGTTTTCTATAAATGTATTACGTCATATTATAAAGTTCACACAAAAAGATCATTGCAGAATAAATACAGATTATGTTGAGATTGTGTAATTTTCTATACATGTATAACTTCATGGTATAAAGTACATACAAACAGATCATTGAAGAATATATACAGAATATGTTGAAGTTATGTAATTTTCTATACAAGTAAATTACGCCATGTTATCAAGTACACACACACAAATAATTTAAGAATTCATTGAATAATTTGATGTTATATAATTTTCTATAAGTTATTTATTTATATCTAAAACTAGATGTAAACGAATCATTTAAGAATGATAGTACGTTGTGCTTAAATATAAGACTCTATACGATATTCCATATTTCATTTACATCAACTTAAAACTGGTCAAAGAGCACGTGTCAACATAACGGTGCCAAGAAAGAAACACAATATATATGTTTCGCTGAAATCCTGAGTGTTGTGCTATGTTTGTGAAATGCTTGTACATTTTTGAAATGGAATATGTTTAACCGAAGATTGAATATCCAACTAACACACGGATCAGATAGCTCCGCCATGAACAATGTGATCTGGGTCTTCACTTGTGTAAAATGATGCCGTTTTTCGGTCCCAAACATCGCAGTGTGTTGTACAGATTTCATCTTTGACGAACTGAATCAGTTATTGCTAAGACGACGAGAGTGAACAATACGGACGAGCATTCCATGTTCTGAGCACCTGAAAAAAAAACCAACACAATTGCTGTTAAACTCTAAGGTTGCGTCATATACAGCGCTCCCTCTCTAAATGACACAAAAGTGTGCCTTGTTCGGAGGGAGTCGTTATAGGAATGGAAATTGGCTTACATTTACAAACAGCTTAAATCAAGATCAGACGCCGCGTAACGCGGCATCAGATCTAGATTCAAGCTGTTTGTCACTCGTCATTAAAACAAATCGGTAAAAATGGCTATTATTTCACTTTGGGAAAAGCAGCAGACGACAATTTTAAGCACACGACTTTGCAGCTGTGAATAGGTTGGACGTAATTGTCCTATTTAGGGAACTGCGACAAGGGTCGTTGTAAGGAGGGAGTCGTGGTTGGGAGGGACGTTGTAGGGAGGGAACATAGTATTTGTATAAGAGCTCATAGTCATATGATAGTCAGCCTTAACCTGAAGAAATACAGTGATCCCTCTCTTGAAGTCAAAAGTTTGGTGTTTTGTTCGGAGGGTGTTGTTACAGGAAGGGAAAGTTAAGACTTGGCTTTTGTCTCTTAAGAAATGATTTGAGTACTTCCGGTATTCATGAGCTGATGGATCTTAGCTTATAAAAGCATTGAAGTTCCATCAGTTCATGAATAACGGAAGTACGCAATTTATTTTTTATATGACAATGATTTTATTTGTAGTTAAAGGCCTCCGGCCCAAAATACCATCAATATTACATATAATGTTTAGTGACATCAATATTTTAGTTTACATAAACAGAAAATGTATACATTTTTAAACGTGAACAATGGTACAATACAATGTACATTGAAACCATTTACAGTTTGATATATTTATATTCTATTGTGAACTGAGAAATATACATAACCGTACTAATAGACACTTTGCCCGTTGCTATGGGTTGCTAATCGTAGTAACGATCTCTATATATGGACTGAAAGTAGTCCCAATCACATATTATTATTACTGGATAAATTTAGACTTTTAACCGGTAAATTTTCTCGTTATGTTTAAAACCCCTTTTGAGACATTTAAAAACACACACATTTACGAAATATTTGTATTTTAAGCATCTTAAATTTAGGTCGCGTTTTTGAAAACCGATTTACTCACACGCCATACTTGATTACTCCGCGTTAAAACCACGCCTACCATATGGACTTCTCTATCTATTTGAAAGTGATCAGTATAGCTCCGCCCCTAAACCAGCTGGCTAGAACTGGATTTCAAATGATCATTCATTGAAATATGCAAGTCTCATTTTAGAACAGTGTTGTATAAGAACAGTGCGGGGCGAATGTAAATATTCGACATTATACACGTTTTCTGTCCAAATGTCCTATAGCAGCCCTCTGGTCTGGTTCTAAACTGTTTGCTTATTTAGACCAGTATTTATTAAACTACCCAGAATTCCAAGTAGACTGGAACGAAAGTTTTGTCAAGATTTCTGATTAAATCCTACGTAACTATTCATGAGATCTGGCCTATAGGTTATAAAGCATTTGAGTTGATTCTGAGATCGTTATCAAGCATGCGATTTGTCAGATTTGAGTAAAAATTCAAAACTGACCAATAAAATATTTCAGAACGATCTAAGACTAAGGCCAAACGCTTTATTACCTTGGACATAGGATCGTTTTTAGTACTTCTCTACTAATATTGTCCAAATAATATGGACCCTTGCATTCTCTAGCTGTCATGTAAAATATTGTGTTCTACTACAGTGGCTAGAACGTTAGTGTATACCATAACCTCGCAGTCATTGGTAATGACTGCTAATATGGTCGCCAGAAGAAGATAATTTACAGCGATGTATTCTGGTAATATTTCATAAAGGCCAGAGGTGAGATATTTTTGAGGCACACTTTCCTAGGAGACCTCTATCCTGTTCATGGATGGGGCAGGTGAGTTCAAATAAAATTGTTAAACGAAGTCCTTAAGAATGTATTTAACCCAGATTGGAATGTTCAAAGTATTTAAAATATTTATCATGGTTGTTTTGAAGATTTATTGATGAATGAAAAAAAGTAAATAATTGACATGTTGATGTGCTTTTCTTTTACTCATCGGTCATTTCTAAAAGGTGTGTCAGATTAGGAGTTTATGTTTCTTATTTTGTCCTATTCAAAGAACATCCTTCAGTAAAATCTATTTCAAACGAAAACAAACATGGTAATATGGTTTTGCCTTATTCATTTCATGGTACAGCACTCCCTCCCTACAACGACCCTCTGAACAACGTCTCCCTCCTTACAATGACCATTGTCGCTGTTCCCCCAACAAGACAAGTATGTCTTACACCATTCTCTGCTGCAATATCGTCTGCTTAGAATTGTCGTCTGCTGTTTTACTCAAAGTGACACAATTGACATTTTGACAGACAAAACTCAATGACGAGTGACAAACAGCTTCAATCCAGATCAGACGCCGCATAACGCGGCGTCTGATCTGGATTTAAAATGTTTGCAAGTATCTCTCCCTATTACGACTCCCTCCGAACAACGAACACATTTTGTGTCTCCCCTTGGGTGTCATTGTATCTGAATGAAAACCTGTTTGATTGACTTTGTGTTCTTTGATATACCCTAACATACAGGAGCACTGGCCGTTACATTGTGTGTTCCTACCAATACATTCCTTGTGTAGTGTGCAGGTTGTCACCAACATATATTGGGCAGAATGTTACTTACCGGAGCACACGACTGTTTGGTTGACCCTGTGTTCTTTGATATACCCTAACATACAGGAGCACTGGCCGTTACATTGTGTGTTCCTACCAATACATTCCTTGTGTAGTGTGCAGGTTTCGCCCAGTTGTTTTTCTAGACAAAGATAATCAGTAAAAGCAGACTTAAAAAGGGTAACAACTAGCTGGTAAAAAGTTGGCAAAAGTTTCTTACAGTGTACCCTCTCTACAACAACACTCAATGGCAGACACATGTTGCTATTGTGTGTGTTGCTTGTAAAGAGTTGTTTTAGGGAGGGAAAATGTATACCCTAAGATTGCTTTATATAATATTTGCAAACAGTTGAACCCAGATAATACGCCGCGTAAGGCGGCGTCTGGCTCCGAGGTTATAAATCGTTTTAGTTGAGTCTGGGTGTGTTCCCAAACATTTGATTGGTCAGATTTGAGCCTAGGCTCAAATCTGACCAATCAAATGCTTGGGAACGAGTTTAGACTCAAGTAAAAAGCTTTATAACCTCGGAGTCTGATCTTGGTTCAAACTGTTTGTCACTTGTCTTTATGTTTCTTGTCTCAAATGTACAATACGTAACTTTGAGAAAACAACAGACGACAAGTTTAACAGACGATATTGAAGAACTGAAAGCGTTGAATCAGTAGTGAAAAAAATCATTTCGCGTTGGGAGAACAGCGGCAAACATTGTTGTAAGGAGTGAATCGTTGTTCGGAGGGCCGATGTAGGGAGGGGACACTCTATCAACGTATTTCTACGATTTTAGTAACAAGTGATATTAATCTTCATTAAACGTATTTATAAACTTGCAATGCTGAAATTGTTAATTTGACGTGTTTGAAACATGTTTTCAACTTCAACTCAACGTAACATTGTAACATAAACCCTTTCACCGCCAAATTATATTTGAGTTTTTTACCCCTACACCGTTATTGTGTCATCTGCTTCAATATTATTGTCTACAATATCATTTCAAAGTTAGTATTAAGAGAGTATGACATAAGAAATATCGAAACGGGTGTCAAACAGTTTTGATCCTGATCAGACGCCGCGTAACGCGGCGTCTGATCAGGATCATAACTGTTTGCAAATTCGACTTTAGGCGATTCTGGCGATGAAAGGGTTAAATGTTTTCGAATGGACTCCATGCTCATTCGCGGATCCAGAAAGAGGCCACTCCCGTGAAAGTGATAGAAGAGAAGTAGGAAACACTGAACTTATCTCAGGGTTGCCATAAATTGACATGAAAAATCCTAAGATTTCCAAACTTGCATTTTTCAAGTGCGAATTTACGAATCGTACATTTACCCCATAGGCTGTTTCTAATTTTGTTGACATGTGCCTACTTAAAGCAGGCTGGAAGTAAAGCAGAATGCGCCTTATGGCGCATTCTGCTTTACTTTCAGCCTGCTTTAAGCTACCATGTTCTAGAAAAAAATCCGAAGATTTAGGAAAAGTCCGGAGAAATGGCAGCCCTGTTATCTTGTACAGCAGAGCAGACGTTGTTCCGACCGTTAGCCGAAACTGGAATGTAATGCACTAAATTGTAGAACATGACAACTTCTTGATTATGTAGCCGATACTTTACAGTCTGATTTGGCAAATAGTTTGGAGCCTGATCAGACGCCGGGTTACCTGGCGTCTGATCTTTATCCAAACTTTTTACAGTTGAAAAAATAATTTCCACCGTACGAAAGCATTTGAAAAGTACTGATACTTTAGCGATGACTTCTCATTGGATGGCCTGTTTTGATAAAAGTGAACAGTTTCTATGACAACTAGAGCTATCACTAAAGGTGATTGACAACCCCACTCCAAACTGCCCTGTAACAAACCCAAAATAATGTCATAAATAGTAAGTAAAAATTTGACCTTCATCTTCCTTTGTAAATTTGCAAATTTTTAGTTAAAAAGGGCCATAATTCTGTCAAATGTGTAAGAGTTATGAAACTTAAAAAAGCATACCAACAAAGCACAAACAATGTGTTTCAAGTTTGTAGACAATATCAAAACTAGTTTTCAAGAAAATGGCATTGTTTAAAAAAAATCAAGTTTAAAGAGGCATAATTATGTCATATTTTGTGGAAGAGTTATTCAAACTAAGGAAGAATATCAAAACATAATACTTACATTGTGAATCAAGTTTGAAGACAATATCATAAACAGTTCTCAAGAAAATGACAGAATGGCTTATCTAAGAAACAAAATTTCAAGTTAAAAAGGGGTATAATTCTTCTTTTTTTTTGCAAGAATTGTGTAACGTAAAGTAGAGTCTGCAAACTTCACACTTATAGTGTGTACCAAGTTTGAAGACAATGTCATAAACTTTTTTCGAGAAAATGACATGTCCAAAGAACGATACATACATATTAAGAAACAAAAGTTGAAGTTATAAAGGGGTATACTTCTATTAAGTTTATTGCAAGAGTTGTCACACATAAGGAAAAGTCTTACAGCACAGCAGCTTAAAAATATGACCACATGACCGAAAACACCTTGTGCTGCAAGTGAAAATCGCTAGGAAACATGGATACTTACGCAGTTCACACCTAGTATTGTGAGTGAACATGGATGCTTACGTAGATCACACCTAGTGTTATGAGTGAACATGGATACTTACGTAGATCATACCTAGTGTTGTGAGTGAACATAGATACTTACGAAGATCACACCTAGTGTTGTGAGTGAAACATGGATACTTACGAAGATTACACCTAGTGGTGTGAGTGAACATGGATACTTACGTAGATCACACCTAGTGTTGTGAGTGAACATGGATACTTACGAAGATCACACCTGGTGTTGTGATTGAACATTGATACTTACGAAGATCACACCTGGTGTTGTGAGGGAACATGGATACTTACGAAGATCACACCTGGTGTTGTGAGTGAACATGGATACTTACGTAGATCACACCTGCCATGGTGTTGTGAGGGAACATGGATACTTACGAAGATCACACCTGGTGTTGTGAGGGAACATGGATACTTACGCAGATCACACCTGATGTGGTTAGAGAACATGGATACTTACGCAAGTCACACCCGGTGCTATTAGGGAACATCCCTTGGGAACATGAGTACTAACGCAGATCACATCTGGTGTTATAGGGAACGTATGTACTTACGCAGATCACACCTGGTGATGGTAGGGAACATCCCGAGGGAAAAGGGGTACTTACGCATATCACACCTGGTGTTGTTAGGGAACATCCCAAGAGGACATTTACATTGTCTGGAGATACATTCGCTGTTAACATCACGACATTCGAAACTAGCCGTGCATGCCTCGTCAGGAAAACTCTCTACAAACGCGAAAAATAAAGGTTACAAAGACGTACATTTAACTTTTGCCTTTTTATGCCTTTGCTTTGTTCATACATCAAAGAAAATAGTTTCACGGTGTCTGATCAGTATCAAAACTGTTTGCAATCATATGACTCGAAGTAGGTCTAAGGACAGTGAAGAGTTTAAGAACTCTGAACAATAATTGATATCACTTGCACACTTTGAGTTTTAATATATTCTATTTAATAGCATTGTATAAAACGATTTGGGTGACTAATGTTAAGCCTCAATAGAGTATGGTTTTGCAGATGTTTGGCAAACTCCAATGAAAAACTTTTCATCTGGTCTTTAAACGAAGAGCTTTAATTGTTTTTATCCAAACTTGGAACGAAAACGTTGCTGCGAGTGGAGTTTTATATTCACTTAAACATTTCAAATTGAATTTCGAAATTGAACCTTATTTGGATATGCTACCTAAACACCTAAGATTTTACTTTACAAAACTACGACTTTCTTCACATCCTCTCAAAATAGAAACTGGCAGGAATGGTAGAAATAGTATACCGAGGAATGAAAGATATTGTGGTATGTGTGAAAACCGAGATATTGAAGATGAGTTTCACTTCATAATGATTTGTTCAATATACAGTGCTTTACGAAAGCAATTTATAAAAGAATTTGTATTACGTAAGACCAAGTTTGTAAAATTTTATCAGTTGGTGCAGTCTACTAAAAAATTGTACTCAACAATCTTACCAAGTTTATCAAGCCTGCTATTAATAGACGAAATGTGTTAGCTTGAAATACAGCTTAAACTCATTTCAGACCTTCTACTTACATTGTAAAAAAAAAATAAAAAAATAACAATGTATCTTATACACTTCTTTTGAAAAAAAAGTATGATCAAGATTATCATATAACAATGTATGCATATTATGCGACCGTTATACATATGTACAACGATTGTATCAATGAGGTACGCTTATGTACAAGATGAAATAAAGAAAATGTTCTGTTCTGTTCTATAAATCATACTTACTTCTTTTACATGTAGCCCCGCGTCTAAAACTTGTATTCACACACAGGCAAACTTTGTAGCGATCCCCGGGACTCTGCAATCTACAGGCCATGACCTCCGATCCTTGGATACAACCGGAAATGTCCTCACAGGGGTTGCCATACCCAGCCAACGAGTTCACAGGATCTAAATGTAAGTACAATCAAAACTCGATCGTTCGATATCGCGTTAGTTCAAACATACAAAGGCGAGCTAAAATGGTTTGTGTTGGGTTATATAAAAGGCAAGGCCTCACATTTGGAACATACAAATCACAATATGTCTTTTCTTGAAATGCCAATGACATTTTACTACATACTAAGCGTTATAGTTGATTTGTATTTTGCTTACTGTCTTGCATTTCTTTTCGGCAAGGCAAGTAACAGTAGCAAATTAACGAAACAGTTTATACAGTTTGGACTCTCTAGCACGACCACTGAATCGTGATAATTATATGGAATATATGGCAGGTGACTGCTTGGGGCGGGTGGAGGTGAAGCGGAAAGCTCTTTTAAGGGCTTTCGGCTTTACTTTCACCTTGCATAGGCGGTCACCTGTCTTGTAAACAATCATTTGGGCTTTATTTAGTGGTCGTGATTGAGAGGTTTTGCTGTTCATTTTGTATATAGACGTAGTGTCATGTGCGATATTGTACTGTGCATGAACTGTATTGTATGCTATGTATTGTATTGAGTGAAATTAACCTCTTCTTTGTCATGATAGAAACTCTGTCACCTGCTATCAGCATTTTGAGCATTTTGAGTATACATATTCGTACGTTATAGTCCTATTACTAGTGTACATGTAACATTGATACGAGTTCCTGCAGTTTGGATCCTGATCAAACTTTCGAAATGTTCGACTACCGAGTGATTAGCTTCCAAAATGGTCTCACATGTCAAGGCAGAGAAGGGGAATTTTGCAACACTGCATGCTAATAGTTTGGATATACATGTAGTTAAATTCATATGCTATTGATAAACAACATAGTACACACACAATGTTTTGAGAGAAAAACGAAACAAAACTAAAACAAAACCAAATCAAGACAGGTGTTTTAATCTATTGTGGATTAGAATGCGTGTCTTATATTTCGTTTTTATTGCGCGAAAGGTGAACTCATTAGAAACATCATTAAACGCAAATGAAAATGTAAAATCATTTAGGATTGATAAATGACTACAAATCATAAAAAATCTGTTTTGAAAACTATTTTGCGTTGCAAACGCCTAATTATAACATTTGAAACTACAAAACAATATGCTTCATTTTCCTCTCTTTATTTGCAAACGTAAATCCTTTACCATCTACCATTGACGTTTTGATTATGTATCTATAGTTTTGAATTTACCTGTACCGATGGGCCTATGGCCTTTTGTATCAATAACATATCTATCTATCTATAAAACTTATATTTGTCAATGTTTTGCAATATGACAAACAGTGCACTTACTGATAAGATGGTCTCTATGAGAGCCCTACCTGATTTGAGTCTTCACTATTTCCATTAGATCATTGTACTTTTTACAGGTACATGTACACTGTTTGAAAAGGACGTGCTTATGTGTGACTAGGGTTCAAATAACTAAAACATGTATACAGACCTGCATTACAGAGGTCGCTGCTGCAGCACGCTGTTCTGTCTACACAGTTAGCACTGGTTGTACAGCCTTTGGCCACACGTGTTGGGTACCTGTAGGTTGTACTGTAACAGCGATCCTGGAATAGGAAATAGGTACATACGTTAGCACTGGTTGTACAGCCTTTGGCCACACGTGTTGGAAACCTGTAAGCTGTACTGTAACAGCGATCCTGGAATAGGAAATAGGTAGTTAGCACTAGTTGTACAACCGTTGGCCACACGTGTTGGAAACCTGTAGGCTGTACTGTAACAGCGATCCTGGAATAGGAAATAGGTAGTTAGCACTGGTTGTACAACCTTTGGCCACATATGTTGGACACCTGTAGGTTGTACTGTTACAGCGATCCTGGAATAGGAAATAGGTAGTTAGCACTGGTTGTACAACCTTTGGTCACACGTGTTGGATACCTGTAGGTTGTACTGTAACAGCGATCCTGGAATAGGAAATATTTAGTTAGCACTGGTAGTACAGCATTTGGCCATACGTGTTAAGTACCTGTAAGTTGTACTGTAACAGCGATCCTGGAACAGGAAATATTTAGTTAGCACTGGTAGTACAGCATTTGGCCATACGTGTTAAGTACCTGTAAGTGGTACTGTAACAGCGATCCTGGAACAGGAAATATTTAGTTAGCACTGGTAGTACAGCATTTGGCCATACGTGTTAAGTACCTGTAAGTTGTACTGTAACAGCGATCCTGGAACAGGAAATATTTAGTTAGCACTGGTAGTACAGCATTTGGCCATACGTGTTAAGTACCTGTAAGTTGTAGGGTAACAGCGATCCTGGAACAGGAAATATTCAGTTAGCACTGGTAGTACAGCATTTGGCCATACGTGTTGGACACCTGTATGTTGTACTGTAACAGCGATCCTGGAACAGGAAATATTTAGTTAGCACTGGTAGTACAGCCTTTGGCCACACGTGTTACGTACCTGTAAGTTGTACTGTAACAGCGATCCTGGAACAGGAAATATTTAGTTAGCACTGGTAGTACAGCATTTGGCCATACGTGTTAAGTACCTGTAAGTTGTAGGGTAACAGCGATCCTGGAACAGGAAATATTTAGTTAGCACTGGTAGTACAGCATTTGGCCATACGTGTTAAATACCTGTAAGTTATACGGTAACAGCGATCCTGGAACAGGAAATATTTAGTTAGCACTGGTAGAACAGCATTTGGCCAAACGTGTTAAGTATCTGTAAGTTGTACTGTAACAGCGATCCTGGAACAGGAAATATTTAGTTTGCACTGGTAGTACAGCATTTGGCCATACGTGTTGGACACCTGTATGTTGTACTGTAACAGCGATCCTGGAAAGGAAATATTTAGTTAGCACTGGTAGTACAGCCTTTGGCCATACGTGTTACGTACCTGTAAGTTGTACTGTAACAGCGATCCTGGAACAGGAAATATTTAGTTAGCACTGGTAGTACAGCATTTGGCCATACGTGTTAAGTATCTGTAAGTTGTACTGTAACAGCGATCCTGGAACAGGAAATATTTAGTTAGCACTGGTAGTACAGCATTTGGCCATACGTGTTAAGTACCTGTAAGTTGTACTGTAACAGCGATCCTGGAACAGGAAATATTTAGTTAGCACTGGTAGTACAGCATTTGGCCATACGTGTTAAGTACCTGTAAGTTGTACGGTAACAGCGATCCTGGAACAGGAAATATTTAGTTAGCACTGGTAGTACAGCATTTGGCCAAACGTGTTAAGTATCTGTAAGTTGTACTGTAACAGCGATCCTGGAACAGGAAATATTTAGTTTGCACTGGTAGTACAGCATTTGGCCATACGTGTTGGACACCTGTATGTTGTACTGTAACAGCGATCCTGGAACAGGAAATATTTAGTAAGCACTGGTAGTACAGCCTTTGGCCATACGTGTTACGTACCTGTAAGTTGTACTGTAACAGCGATCCTGGAACAGGAAATATTTAGTTAGCACTGGTAGTACAGCATTTGGCCATACGTGTTAAGTACCTGTAAGTTGTACTGTAACAGCGATCCTGGAACAGGAAATATTTAGTTAGCACTGGTAGTACAGCATTTGGCCATACGTGTTAAGTACCTGTAAGTTGTACTGTAACAGCGATCCTGGAACAGGAAATATTTAGTTAGCACTGGTAGTACAGCATTTGGCCATACGTGTTAAGTACCTGTAAGTTGTACTGTAACAGCGATCCTGGAACAGGAAATATTTAGTTAGCACTGGTAGTACAGCATTTGGCCATACGTGTTAAGTACCTGTAAGTTGTACTGTAACAGCGATCCTGGAACAGGAAATATTTAGTTAGCACTGGTAGTACAGCATTTGGCCACACGTGTTGGGTACCTGTAAGTTGTACTGCAACAGCGATCCTGGAATAGGAAATAGGTACACACGTTAGCACTGGTAGTACAGCATTTGGCCATACGTGTTAAGTACCTGTAAGTTGTACTGCAACATGGATCCTGGTATAGGATATATGAAGAGAACATAGGGGTTCTCTGATCAGGATCTATACTTTTTGCATAGGACAAATGTATTCCTCACATGTACGCTGTTTGTAAATGACGAGTATGCACGTCGTTAGGGTTTCATGGGTTAACACATTATCTGTAAAACGCGCCCTGCTAACATACAAAATGTTTTGACGTTGATCTATTATTACAAACATGCTCTTTCTATTTCTGATAGAAAAAAGTTCGAGATCTACATTGAAGTTTTACAGATATTGTGTAAGAAAAATGGTTGTAAATGTATAGTGGTTAACATTTATTAAGGGCAATTGTCCATATGGTTCTATGCTTGATTTGTGCGATTCAACATGCCCTTTCTTCTCCAACAGGACATACAAACCAAGCAATATATATAATTTTCATATTTAAAACAAAGGTTATACATACTGAAGTTTAATTATTAATCAATATGTTCAATTAGACATCTATTCACGTTCACCCTTAGATATATAATGTAGTCACATTCATGTAATGTGCCATTTAAAAAGATATAGTGTAATGTATAAACCCATAATTACCCCATAGTCTGTTGTTCCTAGTCTTGAAGAAAGGTGAACACTTAAAGCAGATTGAAAGTAAAGCAGAATGCGCCTGAAGGCGCATTCTACTTTAATTTCAGTCTACTTCAAATAAGGTGACATCTGCTAGAATATAGAAAATATGTATGTTTATGGAGCATATTCATCACAGTATAAAGAGAACATATTTTTTTCAGTGGAGGATTAAATTAATACGTAAACAGGGCATATCAATGGAGGCGCGGCACAGTTCAAAAAAAAGTTTTTGTAAGTTGGGATAAAAATATTAAATTATCCCAGTTGAAAAAAAATAATTAAATTCAACTAATAATATCGAAACGTAAATAATGTTATATTTATTACTGATTTCAATGAATGACGAAAATGACAAAAAGTACCTGATCAGGTGCACATGACAGCTCCCAGCCTGTAGCTAGACACTCTATATTAGCATCACTGTCACCAGCAGCAGGTGTCCTTGGACAAGCATAGCACACGAGACCATCTGAAAATCACGTGACATACCATAGCCTATGTGAGACTCGGATTCATGGTTTCATTCACAAAGTCGCCATTTGTGCGTAGCGTCCCATAAAAAGACATAGGCAAACAGTGTAGACTCTGATCAGAGTATACACTGTTTGATGATAGGAATTTCAATGTAAAACAAAACGAAAATGAAAATTTAGACAAGGCTACCCATACATCAAAAATAGACTTATCCAATATAAAAGGATGGAAGAATCCTCTGGGAGCAAATGGGTGGATTAATCATTCACCCCTGAGATATCCAGTGAACAATTCCAGTTTCCGATTAAGCAGTCGGAATCCAGTTTTGAATATTTATGGTTGTGTTTTGTACGAAATATCACAAAAATGAAATTACTCCTTTAGGAACCCCCTGATTTTGGTCTACACTGTTTGCATAGGACACATGTACTTCACGGGTACATTCTTTTTCAAAGACGAGAATACGTGCCGTTAGGGTTCTGTGTGCTATACATTAAGTATAGCCTCTTTCAGTGACCGATCACTTCAAGACATCCCTAGATGACCTTTCGATCACAACGCCTTGCCAGACAATTTCCTTGCAATAATCATGGACATTATGGACATGTCGCTAGCAAAGAACCATTGAAGCTTCTCGTGTGAGACTCTACCTTTATATTTGATAGTTTGGTTAGAAATAACCATTGAAAATCACTAGAGCATGAGTATAATCTGGACCTCACCAGGTAAACTGAGATTGTGCTGCACATAATTTGACAGTTACATTGACATCTCCAGAACAATGGGGTGGTGGTCCCTCAATGGACTGAGGAAAGTCTTTAAGGTTGAGGACCCCTAATGAAATCGGACAAAAAACGGTAATCTGCGTATAGCGATCGGCCATTTTCGTCAACTGACATAGTTCGGAACAGACCGACAATTAACAAGAATGCCCATTCGATATCTGCTTTATTTCAGCCTGCTTTAAGTGGTAAACTGTCTTTAATACTATAGAAACAGGCCACGGTGTAAATGTTAAATAATGTTACTACTCGAGAAGGCTTTTTTTTTAACCCATTACCCCATAAAAAGACATTTTACACATTTAATATATTCCTTTACTGAAGAAAAGAGTTCCAATTTATACTGTTAAAAATCAGAATCATAAGATGTTTTCCACATTTTAGCAGTTAATAGCTTAAAGCAGTCTGAAAGTAAAGCAGAATGCGCCTTAAGGCGCATTCTGTTTTACTTTCAATCTGCTTTAAGTGGATAGAGCTCTATCTTCAAAACTAGAAACAGGCTATGTGGTAATGGTTATGAACAAAATACACTGAAAAAAACTTACCTGTAGTGGGGACCCTATAGATAACACAGAGAACACCGAGTGTAACCAAATACCCTGCGTCCATCTCACTGGCTGGCATGGGGTTTGATAAAGCACTGACCAGTTACGAGAATTAATTAACGATTTTCAAGGGTTCGAGGCCCTGCATTCGAAATAGAACAATAATCTGTTCCCTATACATTGCTCCGTCTCTACAACGTCTCTGAGCAACGATTTCCTCCTAATGACAACGCTTGCCGCTGTTCCCAAAACACGACAACTATGTCTAATGCTGTCACTGTTACAATATCGTCTGCTTAAAACGGTCGTCTGCTGTTTTTTCTTAAACTCATATAGTGGACGTTTAAACAGAAAAACACCATAATGACGAGTGACAAACAGTTTGAATGCGGATCAGACGCCGCGTTACGCTGCGTCAAGCTGTTTGCAAATGTAAGGCAATTTTCCTCCCTATAACAACTCTCTCCGAACAACACACACAGACAATCTTTGTCTCTCATTGGATGTTGTTGCCTGTTAATGCCAGACATTGCCCGAATTGCCTCTTTAAAACATGCACTTTCCCTATATACGTGCATTTTCTATGTATCATAACGAAGTGGAACTGGCTTTCAGATGCATGACATTTAACCCCTCCCCACAACCTCCACCTCTCCCCTCCATTAATAATAGTACATAGATTTGTCGAATTCTTATCGTGATTGTTTTCAATTTAAGCCCTGCATCAGATGTCTTTAAAGAGGCTCGCAACCGGATTTAGCATTAAAAATTGTAATTTGTAAATATATGTCAAATGCTTATATAATATAAATGGGTAAGATTTAGTTTAGGATAATAAATTCTGTTAAAAAATGCATTTCAAAACAAACAAAAAACAGAAGAATCTCTGGTGGGATTCGAACCTGTGACCCTCCATGCGGAGACAAACATGAAAAATAAAGAAACGCCTTTACCCACTCGACTACGAGCGCTCTCTTTATATACTAAGACGAAAAAGAAACGCAGCGTATCCTTTCAAGGTAGTTTAAAGTTGTATAACTGAATCGAATATTCAACATAATTATTTTAAGCTTACAACTAATCATTATTGAACATATTGATAAAATTCCATCTCAGTGTGGACAATAGTTCCTGCAAAAATGGTATCTTATTGACATTAACTCCTCCCAAGTAAAAGTATGGAGTGACTGTCTGTACTTGAAGCATGAAAGCTTTATCAATATCTCGTAAGGTCTCCTCGAGCATTTGTCACAACTATGGCTCTCCTATGTATGGAGTTCATTAGCGTCCTCTCCCCAGTCAATTACAGATCATCCGCCGAACCTATCGCTCTCGAGAACGCAAGTCTTATAAAAATTAGCGTAGCGTCCCCAACGACGTCGGTGTGCGCAACGTCGACCATCAGATCGATATAGGGTGAGCCGGAACTCGTCGGCGAAGAGACCCTGTCTCTATTACCCTGTCTCTATTACCTCAGTGGAAAGTTTTGGGCCGAATGTACCGCTAACCCCGTGCTACGGCGTGTGAGACGCTGACCGTTAAGTGGCAAACCAACGTAAGGTCGTTAGGCCTGCAGACCGTTGACGTGTAGCCGGTTTCGTACTGTGTCGGCATGGATATGTCGACCGTGATTGCCTTACGTGGTATCATCGGCCTCACCGGCTGTGTGTTGGGTATTGGGCAGGTGGGCTGGGAATATATTCCTGTCCTAACGTGACGTCGTGACTTACGGACGTCCCGTTCGCGGCCGGTGTGCAAGGTTTTCCGTCTTTCGCATGCGTCTGACAAGACGTTCTCTAATAGTCGAGAAATGCACATTGATCTGAACAGCAGCCTGCGGTTGGCCTCGACGCTCCCATAGTAGTGCAATAGCTTGCCCCCTCTGAACTTCGGTTAAGCGAACTTTACGTTCACGACGTTGAAAGCAGCTCTTAACTCCATAAATCAATGTGACCACTTGAAATGTACACCATTGACTGATTTTCGCAACTGAATATATCGTCATCACAAGTGTACACGGATATTTTGCATTTTCACCATAGCCCCGCCTACGGCGAACTTTAACGAGGTTGAGTAATTCTATCCATCGGAAATTGTGGACATTGGTCAAGATTTTGAAATTACCGAATTTCATAAATTAAGGTCAAGTATTAAAAAAAAGTTGAATATTTAAGGTACTCGCGTTTCTTTTTCGTCTTAGTATATATGGTAGCGAATTAACGTACTTCACTCATAGCGATTGATAGTACATTATTCGGCTCGGGTTTATGTCTGAGCCCGTGTAGAGAAGCAACAACAACAACTAACCGTCTACTAGTCGCTATAGAAAAACGATAGAAAATATATAAACTAAGATTCGGTGACGATTCTTCAGACTTTTTATGGACTGATCATATTTGTTTAATGTCAGAAGCCAAATAATGCATTAAATTTGCTTTTATTTGAGTATTTTATTTTATGTTGACAAGTACACCATCCGGTTGCGAGTCCCTTTAAATAGTGTCTTCAAATAATTATGGCATTTAACCCATTACTTCATATATACAGTGGAGAATCTGTTATTCTTTCCCGTTTAAACGCAAACGTACGCAAACGCAAAGCGCTAAAACGTAGAAAAGAACAACTTTTGGACAATTCTGATAATTCTTGTTTATCTTGGTGGCAAACAGTTTGGAGCCTGATCAGACGCCGGGTTACCCGGCGTCTGATCTGGCTCCAAACTGTTTGCACTGCAAATAATAGTTTTAGCTTAAACGCGTTTATTGGGAAAGAATAACAGATTCTCCACTGTACACCTGTTTATGCCTTACATTAATTCTCCTACAATAATTTCACTTTAAAGTTTATACGATCATGAATAATTATGTACCATAAGACATATTGTCTAAACCCTAGCAGCGTTTAGTTTAAAGAAGGTTTAATGCAAAACAGATTTGCTTTACTTTCACCCTGCTTTCTAATAATAATAATTCTTTATTCAATCAGTAACTTGAATTAACAAATTCCTCGTTACTCACAACATATTTACAGATGGCCAAGTGGCCAAACAAACATGCATATAATAGTAAAAAAGTATTTCAAATGATAGTAGATCTATTTTCGAAAATTTAGAATTTGAGGTTGAACTGCTATTTTCATGATAAAAAAAAGATATTAAGGTCTTTCGCATACGGAAGTCGATCTTGCGGGCGAGCGGATATGCGTCTTGACGACATAGACTTTTTCCGTACGTGCTTATACTAGAAAATTTAATTAAAGGAAATGTTGATACAATTGTGTATAATCCTTCATAGCGCAGTCAGTAGGGTGGTTGACTAGAAATTCAAAGGCCATAGGTTCGAGACCCATCCGATCCAAATATCTTTTTTAAGTGTCCGATATATTGAATTGTCAATCCATAACGAAGTGATCAAGGAACATGTAATGTATACGTTCCAATTATGTTAACTTACATGTACGTTTTAGTTTAATGACTTACAAGTCAATAAAATCGTTATACATGTATACTATTTGATCGAACTTTAAAGCCACACATTGAAGCTTATCAATACGTCAACCTTTTCAAGATCGATATTGCCCATTATTATTATGTTTAAAAAATATAATTAACTGGGTATGCAAGTCCATGAATAGATAATAATACATTCTAATGACAGAATTTTAATTTTAAGGTAGGTAATTGTATCTCAACTTCAAATATCCCACATTTTAAAAGGAAAATCTGTTATTACAACAAATCCTGACTGTAATAATTTCTATTTTTTTCAGACAAACTAATGTTTGTAAATGATTAGATAATAAAACACTAACTCGTATATACAAATCAATCAAGGTAGTTCAGTGCAGCTTTCCTCATATCATTTTTTTTTTTAATTTGTCACCTGTCTTCAAAACTGGCAACCGGCATGTAAAGGGCTAAGTCAAACGAGACATAAATCCGACTGTACCAGGGCTCAAACTCGTGACCTGGAGTTCATTTTTTGTCTGGTCAGGAAGTTTTATATTAAACCCTTATGCTGTCGTAATATCGTCTGCATTGGATTTGTCGTCTGCAAAAAATACGAGTTACGAGGTTTCACTATTAACTCTTATTCTGCCGTAATATTGTTTGCTTTGAAACAAAGAGAAAACGGATCAGTTAATAGTGATACACTATTTTATTACAGAAACTATAGATACATGCAAAATATTAGTATCAAACAGTCTGGATCCCGATCAACCTGTTTGCAGATACCAATCAAGTGGCGATCGACATAAGAAGGATACACCCTTTTACTCTCAAATTTGACGCCAAAAAGTGCCTTTGCAAACAGTTCGGATCCTGATCAGACGCCGCGTTACGCGGCGTCTGATCAGGAGTCAAACTGTTTGACACTCGTATCGATATGTTTTAAGTCATAGATCTATTGAATCTTACTTTGAAACCATCTTGCAAACAACAAAATTGAAGCAGACGATAATGAAACGGTGAAGGGGTAAAAATCTTACGATTAATTTGGCAGCGAAATAGTTAAATGTGTGTGGGTAGTGGTGTTTGAAGTGATTATGAAGTTGATTACTTCTACATCCGTGTCCGAATAAACGCGACACCATCTTGTCTGGTCAAGCGGTTTTCTATCCCCACGTAGGAGCCTCGCTGGTCACTGAAATTCGATCTGTACTATCTAATTAACATTATAAATGAAACATTGACCAAGGTGCTTAACCCATTTCTCAATACACTGTTTCTAGCTTTGAAGAAAATGCGGGACCCTTAAAGCAGGTTGAAAGTAAAGCAGAATGTGATCCACAATGGAACCAAATAACCTAAAACAGTTATTTAACGATGAATCTGAATATTTATTCAAGAGTATAATAATAGTTATTTGAGCTAGAGTGACGTGGGTTTTAAAAATTAACATAATGAACGTGGAAATTAAAAGTTCGAAGGCGGGGTCTTTCTAGAAGGACTAACAGGCAGACAGATATATACCGAGATAGTATGAGAGACAAATACAGATACAAAGACAGAGAAATAGTGAAATGAAGAGAAATACAACATGTTCTACAGCTACAGGTGAGGGGAGATAGAGAGACATGGAGATGGAAAGAAAGAGAGAGATAATACAGAGAAAGAGTGAAATGAAGAGAAATACAACATGTTCTACAGTTACAGGGAAAGGGAGATAGAGAGACATTGGAGAGGGGTAGAAAGAGAGAGATAATACAGAGAAAGAGTGAAATGAAGAGAAATACAACATGTTCTACAGCTACAGGGGAAGAGAGATAGAGAGACATGGAGAGGGGTAGAAAGAGAGATATGAGATCTCGAGAGTCTGAGATATATAAAGAGCATAAGAGGGATAAGGGAACACAGTGAGACATAGATACACCTTTATGATATCAAGTTTTGGAAAGCGTACATCGGCCGGTTAGCTCAGTCGGTTAGAGCGTCGTGCTAATAACGCGAATGTCGTGGGTTCGACCCCCACATTGGCCAAATATATATTTTTATATAACTACTGTGTAGAAAACATTCGAAACTATGAGGTAGTCAATGAATACAGTGGATAATATGTTATTCTTTCCCGTTTAAACGCAAACGAAACGCAGACGCATTACACCAAAACGTACAAAGTTACAACTTATTGATGTTCCTAAGGATTTATTATTGATATGAGTGGCAAACAGTTTGGAGCCAGATCAGACGCCGGGTTACCCGGTGTCTGATCTGGCTCCAAACTGTTTGCAACGGAAATAATAGTTTTAGCGTAAACGCGTTTATTGGGAAAGAATAACGTTTTCTCCACTGTATGATTTGCTAATTCAGAATAATCGTGTTCCTCCGTATTTACAGCATTTCAATTTTAATTTATACGATTCAAGTTCATTCTGTACATTAAAGTGCTCCCTCGCTACAACAACACCCCATGGGAGACAAATATTGTATGTGCTGGTCGGAGGGAGTTGTTATAGGGAGGGATATTTGCTTACATTTGCAAACAGCTTGAATCCAGATCCAGAAGCGCGGCGTCTGATCTGGATTCAAGCTGTTTGTCACTCGTCTTTATGGTTTTTTTCTAAGTGTCCAATATGTGAATTTGAGAAAAAAACAGCTGACGACAATTTTAAGCAGACGATTTTGCAGCAGTGCGAACGTTAGACATAATTGTTTTGTTTGGGGAACAGTGACAAACGTTCGTGTAAGGAGGGATTCGTTGATCAGTGACGAGTTCAGTAAAGAAATCGATGACCATCGACTGCGAGTTGGCTACCGGTCTGTAGTACAGTGGAGAAAACATTTTATTCCATATAACCCCGGTTACGCTTAATCTATTATTTTCATTGCAAACAGTTTGGAGCCAGATCAGACGCCGGGTAACCCGGCGTCTGATCAGGCTCAAAACTGTTTGCAACTCAGATTAAAACTGGTAGTCGGATTTGTCAAACGTTTCATTTTCTATATTTCAATGCAATGCGTTTGCGTTTGAACGAAAGAATTACGTTTCCTCAACTGTATTTCAGAACGATAGCCAACTTGCAATCGAGGGCCATCGATTTTATTACTGAACTCGTCACTGAGGGCCGTTATAGGGAGAATTCACTGTACACAATTGTACGGTACAACGTCCCCAGCTGCTCTCATTTCTAAAATAATATATTCCATTCAAACAATTATTTAATATGAGTAAAAAAAGTATTTGGAGAATCCGGGTATCGATCCCGGTACCTCTCACATGCTAAGCGAGCGCTCTACCACTTGAGCTAATTCCCCTTCATGTCATCAGACAGTCATCTCCGTATGTTTGTCCGTCAGTCTGTCTACCCCATTCCGATCAATTTTTCTTAACCCATTCACCCGTAAAACTTCCAATGGACAATTCCAGATTCAATATAATAAAACGTAAAACCTCTCTATTACGACCACTAAAAAGAAGGCTATCTAATTAATTGTATAAAAGACAGATAACAGCTTACAGCAAGGTGGCAGTAAAACAGAAAGCTCTTGAAAGACCTTCCTGTTTTACTGTTGTTTTTACTGTTTTTAGGTGACAATAAAACAGAAACTTCTTTCAGGAGCTTTCTGTTTTACTGTCACATTGAAAAAGCAGTCACCTAATAAATAACATAATTTAGTGATAGTAATAGAGAGGTTTTACTATGGTCCCTGCTGTACTCTTAAGCCTGCTTTTTACAAAATACATGTACATGTATTGCCTTATGACAATGTAGACCCTTAGGTCAAAGGATTCCTTATAGGATCCTCTGATCTGGGTTTACTCTGTTTGCGACAGGTGTACTCTTCATTGGTACACCGTTAGTAAATGACGAGTATATAATATACTCGTAGCTAGGGTTGATTGAGTTAACATATGCCTCTGTAACGACAGTAGGAAATTGATGAAACTACTGTTAAACCCCACTATTGCGACTACTTAATTATTATTATCCTTATAGATCTACTAGATTTATATAACACTCTTTTCACACCCGAGTTGTGCGTTCAAAAGCGATTTATAATATTAATTATTAGGTGTTTACGACAGAGGACAGCTTATTTAAAGCAAGATGACAGTAAAACAGAAATCTCCTGAGGAGCTTTCTGTTTTACTGTCACCTTGCTTTAAGCTGTCACCTGTCTTTTATACAATCAATTAGCCTTCGTTTTAGCGGTCGTAGTATTAAGGGTTTAGTTCTTTACAACCAATGTTCGGTATTGAAGAGTTACGTCCCTTAGACCACAAAATGTACATTGCTGTTGTCATTGTTGCACTATCATCATTGTTGTTGTAATTGTCAATATTTAACCCATTGATTTACAAACACTCGCTCAGTGACTTACCTGGTAGATCTTAACTCATTACCCCATAGCCTGCTTCTATTTTTGAAAACAGGTGACCACTTAAAGCAGGTTGAAAGTAAAGCCAGAATGTGCCTAAGGCACATTCTGCTTTACGTTCAACCTGCTTTAAGCCACCATCTGCTAGAATATAGAAAATATTTCTTAATATATATTCATGCCTGCATAAACTGGGGGTATTTTCTTGAGTTAAAATAAGTTAAAGGCGTAAAAAGACGTATTTATGGGTTAAATAGTTTATCATACAATATTCCCTCTCTACAACGACACACAATGGGAGACAAATATTGTGTGTGTTGTTTGGAGGAAGTCGTTATAGGGATAGAAATTAACGTGTTGCTTACATTTGCAAACAGCTTGAATCAAGATCAAAGCTGTTTGCCACTTATCATATTAAGTTTCTTCTGTGAAAATGTCCCCTAATATGTAAAGAGCAGACGACAATTAAAGCAGATGATATTGCAGCAGTGAAAATGTTGGCCATATTTGTCTTATTCGAGGGAACAGTGGAAAACGTTGTTGTAAGGAGGGAACCGTTATTGGGATGGCCGTTGCAGGGAGGGAGCAATGTATTCCTACACAGTAAAACCTCTCTTTATTGGTTAACTCAATGAAGTAGAAGTTGAAAGACCTCAAGAAAAGCAGTAGAACCACTTTATTGCAACCATTAAATGTAGTAAATTTGATGGCGTTGACCACAAATTACAGTTTAATACACAAAATGACAAATTGCAGTATAAAGCAAGAGGAAAGTAAAGCAGAAATCTCCTAAATTATCTCTCTGCTATATTTTCATCTTGTTTTAAGCAGACACCTGTCTTAAACACAGAAAACTTAAAGATAACCTGTCTTAAAGATCTTCGTAATTTCATTGCCTGTTTCTAGTTTTGAAGCCTGGTGACCAATTAAAGCAAGTTGAAAGTAAAGTTAAGTATTCTGCTTTACTTTCAGCTTCCATCTTCTAGAATATAGACAATATTTTTATGCTGTGTATTCATGACTGCCTAAATTTTTTTCATTGAGAGCATAAAGTTAAAGATCTAACAATGTGTATTTAATTGATTAATGGGTTATCCTTTACCTGAAGAGCATTCAATCTATTCCTCCGCCAAAGAAAATAATTCAATTTTATACAGGCATAAACATGTACAATAAGAAATATTACTTATATACTAGCAGATAGTGGCTTAAAGCAGGTTGAAAGTAAAGCAGAATGTGCCTTAAGGCACATTCTGCTTTACTTTCAACCTGATTTAAGAGGTCACCTGTCTTCAAGTCTAGAAATAGGCTATGGGGTAATGTGTTAATCAGGCACTGAACACAGGTATTACTGTGCTTCAACTGAGATTAGTGTGTTCTAGTAGGCAGCCATACACAATTGTCAATGTATCTTGTCTTGGACATAGTCCCGAACAAGATGGAATGTTATATATTAGTAGAGTTGGGTTTTACAGCACTGCGACACAGAACTAGTATGTCATAGAGCCCCGATAGATGGTGAGGGATGATGAGATGAGATAATCATCAGATGATGCTTTCAGGAAGACGATTTCGGCTAATCTCATTAATTTTGTTGCATAGCAGCGCATGGGATCTAAACCCCTACCTGCCAGTTCTTGGCAGAGAGGATAATCTTGGTAAGATAAGCAGAAACATCTCTTATGATAATAAAGCGCTTGAACCACAAGGCAGGAAGGATTCCAGGGAGGTAGGAAGGTCTATGGAGCCCAAACAATAGATGACATTTGATTGGATCAAATAGAAGGAACACATATTTCTAATTCATGAACACTTTATTTTACAGTAACAGTTGTCTTTGGTAGGAGTTCAATAAGACATAGTACTCTCATAAATAAAAAATCAGCCTCTCAGAAAAAAATGATTTTTTTTTTCAAAAGTCTAAAAACAATACACAACATGCTTAATCTAAAATGACAAAAAATAACAAAATTAAATGCGTAAATAATGTTTTCCCAATCGGAAAACAACTTGCATAAATTTGAGAAAAATGTGTTGATTACCCTAATGTGGAAAAACATACATGTTAAGTTGTATTAAATTAACTCATTCACCACGGAGACATCAAATTGATAATTCCAGTTTCCAGTTAGGTCATGTCTGAACATTTACGATCGATATTGACAATATATTGCAAAATGACAATTTGACAAACAGTGTAGACCCAGATCAGAGGGCTTTTTAAGGAGCCCTCTGATCGTGGTCTACACTGTTTGCATAGGACAAGTGTAATCTTCCGTTACACTCTTTGTAAAAGATGAGTATATTCATTGCTAGGGTCGAATGGGTTTTCCTTTTAACCTTAACCCTTTCCCACATAGCATATCTCTAGTATTGAATATAGGTGTCCACTTAAAGCAGTTTGAAAGTAAAGCAGAATGCGCTTTAGGCGCATTCTGCTTTACTTTCAGCCTGCTTTAAGCTATCATCTGCTAGAATATAGAAAATATTTTGTATTATACATATTTATGAATGTATAAATTGGAACTATTTTCTTCAGGGCAAGAATAAACTGAATGCGCTAAAAGACGCTTCTATGGGGGAAAGGGTTAAATGGTGGCATCTATGACATTGGCAAACAGTTTGGATCCAGATCTGATTGTTAAAATATTCAGCATTTCATAAGGATAAAACAAATCTTCCATCTAAATGCTAACAATCCCTATTTTTATTTTTTATTTTTTTCATAAATAAGAGATTACAGTTTTTACCCAGAACCGCCTGCAGTGAAATAGTTACAAGAGGGCCTGAAGGCCCTGATATCGCTCACCATTTGTAATGAAGCCTGATAGCTTTACCTTTGAATTTCACATGTTTTATTCTAAATCCATTCAAGTTTGTCGACCTACTGTAATATAGTAGAGTACACCAAAGGCAGATAACTAGAGCCTAAACAATACTGAAATGAAGCCTTTTTCTAGCATTTCAAAGTATATCAAGGGCAGGTAACTATTGCCACAATGATTACATTTCGACAATAATTGCACTCCTTCCAGAATGTATAGCTACATCCTTTGCGTACAAGTATAATCAAAATCCATTGAAAACTGTAGTTGCAAGAGTGTAAACGCTGTAAAATATGGCATTTTCAGCAATTCAAAGGTAGATATCTCTTGATCTATGTGTCTGATTCCAACCATAATCACCTTTTTTCCAACTCTTATGGTCATATACAATCTGGGCAAATTTGAGAGAGCTTGGATAAATATTGTGGCCTCTAGAGCGTAAACACTGTTAAATATATCATTTTCAGCAATTCAAAGGTTGATAACTTTCGACCTATTGATCCAATTACAACCACAATTGAATTCATTCGAAGTCTTATGGTAATATATAATCTGAGTAAGTTTGAGAAAGATTGGATAAAATTTGTGACCTCTAGAGTGTAATCATCGTTAAATATGGCATTTTCAGCAATTCAAAGGTAGACAACTCTCGACCTATGAGTCTGATTTCAACCATAATCAAACTAATCTGAACTCTTATAGTCATTGACAATCTGAGCAGGTTTGAGATAGATTGGATAAAAATTGTGGTCTCTAGAGTGTAAACACTGTTAAATATGGCATTTTCAGCAATTCAAAGGTAAATAACTCTTGATCTATTTGTCCGATTTCAGCCAAAATCGAACTCTCTCGAACTCTTATGGTAATATACAATCTGAGCAAATTTTAGAAAGATTGGATAAATACTGTGGCCTCTAGAGTGTAAACACTGTTAAATATGGCATTTTCAGCAGTTCAAAGGTAGATAACTCATGACCTGTTTGTCCGATTTCAACCATAATCGAACTCATCCGAACTCTTATGGCAATATACTATCTGTGCAAGTTTGAGAAAGATTGGATAAAAAGTGTGGACTCTAGAGTGTAAACACTAAAATTGTTGACGACGGACGACGCACGACGGACGACGGACATTCAAGGATTGCAATAGCTCACCCTGAGCTAGCTCAGGTGAGCTAAAAATGCAAACAAATCCTTTAAATGCTGGAAACATTTTTGGATCCTGATCACACACAGAGTCTAACTGATCAGGATCAAATCTGAAACTAATATCACTTGCCTGAAATTAAAGAACAGATAAACTCAAATTTGGAATAGAAGGATAAACACTTTTTTCCGCTAAAGGAATATTTACTTGGTGCAGAAAGGTTCAGTTCTCAATGAGATGAATCAAAATAATCAAATTTAATGATTTCTCTCATAGTAAAAATTTCTCAAACCTTTGCCTATTCCTACTGAAGTTTTCTGCTTTTGACACTACTTAACCCGATTGTAAATCCATAGGCACACATTTAATGCCTTTGATTTATCTTCGCTGAAGAAAATAGTGGCTTAACCCATTACCCCATAGCCTGTTTCTAGTTTTGAAAACAAGTGACCACTCAAAGCTGGCTGAAAGTAAAGCAGAATGTGCCTTAAGGCACATTCTGCTTTTCTTTCAACCTGCTTTACGCTATCATCTGCTAGGATTTAGAAAATATTTCTTTTGATACTTATTCATAACTGGAATTATTTTCTTCAGAAGTAATGAATCAGAGGCATAAAAAGGCATATTTATGGGGTAATGCACCTTTAAGAATGCACATTTACTTTCAGCTTGTTTTGAAGTGATTACCTATCGTCAGTGCTAATACGGTCTATGGCGTTTTAACACTGAAAATATGCATTGCTTGATTCGTTTTCACGTCTCGCCCAAGTTATCTAGGTGAAAAATATGCATCAAGTGAAAGAGTTAATTTATATATGTGACTTTCAATAGCTTGTGTTTGTGTGCATGGATATATCAACCATATATTGGTAAATCTTATTGCAAATGTAACACTAAATGACAAAATAATGAAGCAAACAAATTGAGATTAATTCTAAACAATCGCACAGGCCAGAAAAAAAATATGGCAGTACAAAGGGAAGTAATACCGTAAAGTCTTTATTTTAATTTTTCTATGGGTAGTCTCCCTTACATATATTATCAATTCTTATCGCATTGCAGTAAAGTACTGGAAATACTAACCAATTTTAACACAAAATTTAAATGCCGTGGTAATCAGAAATGAACAATATCTTTAACAAAAGTGAAAAAAAATGTGACTTAACTGTTGGAAAAAAGACAATCTTTCAAACCACAACACTTTGCATTTTTGATTCTATTTACATAATTACACAAAACTTACACCTATTCCTACTGAATATTCATGTGTTAAAATGCCTTTCTTTTTAAAGAAGCACATGTCTCTAATGTTACAGTTTAACCCTTTACTCCACAGCCAGTATGCAAAATATATGCACACCTATGGGGCAATGGATTAAAGAAGATCAAATTGATGTGAAAACTTGCCGAGTTTGCTGTTTTAAAATTATAGCTTTTGAAGATATAGACTGTCCCTACGCTTACTGTTCGGGAACCCAGTATAATATCGAGGACTTGGTGCAAAACTATTGTAACTCCTTCACAATTGTGAAGGAGTTACAATAGTTTTTCACCAAGCCCTCAATATGCAGAATTGGCAAACAGTGCAGACCAGGATCAGAGTGTTCCTTAATGAGCTCTCCGACAAGGATCTGCCATGTTTGTCATAAACTGGACAGAAACAGAAGAGGCGCAATTAAAACATAGCATTGTGAAAGTTTAAGACATTTTTAACCCATTACCCCATAAATATGCCTTTTTACTAGGGATGGGACCGAATTTCCGAATATTCGAATATTCGCATAAGGGCCGAATATTCGAATCCCATTTTAGTATTCGAATAGTGGTCTCTGACATTTTATTTTTATTAAAAACATAA
Source organism: Gari tellinella (assembly GCA_922989275.2). Taxonomy (NCBI): domain Eukaryota; kingdom Metazoa; phylum Mollusca; class Bivalvia; order Cardiida; family Psammobiidae; genus Gari; species Gari tellinella. The sequence goes on from OV277862.1 coordinate 16,330,181, forward strand.
TAGATATATGACTTATTTAATTTATTTGAGAGACTGTTTCATTTTCTCCAACCAGGCTAAGTGTTCGCCATTAATCCTCGTGTGTAAGGTGATTATCACCCCCGGCTAGTCAGTGTTTTGATAGCGCCTGTCAAGTTGTACACAGTTTGCAAACATTACCCGCTGTGTTATGTAATCGACGGGCGCTTCCCTTAATTGACATGTTGGGGAACCCTAGTTGCCAAACAAAAGAGGGGTGTTTAGCACAGGACATTTAAGAGCATCCAATCAAGACAAGACGAATAATCGTTAATACCGCCAATCATAGCAGCTCAAATGACGCTTTTCGTAAACGACCAATATATCGCAAACACTACTAAAAATATCAAACATTCTAGTTAAGACGTCATGAAAGCTTCATATTGACCATACACAAGACGTAGATCTATAACGATTAAATTCTTACTGAAAACGCAACTATGTCACCGGCTACTGCTTCGCCTGTGTGAAAGAATTTACTCGTTCTCAGCAACCTGTTTTGTTTATTACGTCCATTTCTGCCTGTTACATCCGCATGCAGAAACTTGATAGTGTGTGTTCAGATTAATTTTAAAAGCAGATAAAACATCATTTTCAAAGACGACAAAATATTTACGCAAAATAAGTTAACTGATTCTACGTGACGGAAGACTTAATTCGAAACTAATTTAAATGCAGATATAGATGTTGCGTTAAACACGAGTTACATCCCTTACACACGGAGACCGCCATATCTACAAAGATTAACGGTAGTAAATGGTTGCAAAAGTTGATAAGTTAACTAAGTCTGCTCAGGGTTTGGTCCATTTAAGATAGATATTTCTACGAAGTAAACATTAAATAATTGCATTTGATGATGAAATTATACTCGGATCGGATTACCCCCCCCCCCCCCCACCCCCCATCCGACAAAGCGTTTATTCCAGGCGAATTATTCGAATTATTCGAATACTTTAAGCGAATATTCGAATAGCAATTTGGGTCCGAATTCCCATCCCTACTTTTTACGCCTACATTTTTTTCCTCCACTGAAGAAAATAGTTCCCTTTTATACAGTCATGAATATGCATCATGAGAAATATTTTCTGTATCCTAGCAGATAATAGCTTAAAGCAGGCTAAAAGTAAAGCAGAGTGAGCCTTAAGGCACATTCTGCTTTACTTCCTACCTGCTTTAAGTTAGTCACCTATCTTCAGAACTAGGGTAATGGATTAAGACATGTCAATCATATCTTAAAGGACAACTTAACAAATATTTGACTGTATAGCGCATACGATGTAACCTTACTAAAATTACCTAATTACAGAAATGAGCTACTAATCACAAAGTTCACACAAAAAAAGAAAATGAAAAATCTTTGCACATATACCCAGTGTACATAAATAATGATAAATCACCTAACATGAGGTAGCAAGGTCACAATACAAAACATATTTACAACATGCCATACACACCAACTCACACTCTTAGACAGAAAATAATGGTTCCATAATGATTCCATAATGCCTTATAGAGGAGGATACAAAAAGGTAGCACATATCAATTCCTCTCCACAGCTTAACCAATTACCCCATAAATATGCCTTTTTAAGCCTTTAATTTATTTCTCCACTGAAGAAAATAGTTCAAATTTATACAGTCATGAATATGTATTATAAGACTATTTTTCCACATTCTAGCAGATATATCTAGTTGCTTAAGGCATGCTGAAAGTAAAGCAGACTGTGAATAAAGGTGCATACTGCTTTACTTTCAACCTGCTTTAAGGTGCCGCCTGTATTCAACACCACAAGTAAATCATGGTTAAGAGAGAATTCACGACAAAGGAGAAGAGTGCTTATGTGGAGGATGGGTAAAAACACATAGAGTCCTCTGATCCGGGTCTACACTGTTTGTATAGGAAAAATGTACTTTGCACAGTTACAATATTGCTTAAGGATGTATTCCCTTGTCACTTTTACACTGAAAACAAGCTTTGAAGTAAAGGGTACAGTGGAGAATCTGTTATTCTTTCCCGTTTAAACGCAAACGTACGCAAACGCAAAACACTAAAACGTAGAAAAAAACAACTTTTGGACAATTCTGATAATTCTTGTTTATCTTGGTGGCAAACAGTTTGCACTGCAAATAATAGTTTTAGCGTAAACGCGTTTATTGGGAAAGAATAACAGATTCTCCACTGTAAGACTAATTCGAATTCTTTCACCAACAACAACCATCAATCCACAAACACGGACACACACACAAGATGATCGGGCAGCCAAGAACCGCAGTAATCTCAATTATAATGTACAGAAACATTTCAATGAAGAGGCATACATATCAGTTAAGTCAGGTGGCTGCTTAATGCAGGACAAAAGTCAGACAGACAGTTTCTTTTGGAGCTTACTGAGTTACAGTTGAACATCGACAACTTGAATTCCCTCAATCAAACTTACCTATAGAGTCAAACTAAGATATCTCAAACTCACTTAAGTCAAACATATTTGCATTTCAAAGTAGAGTTTCTTTTGGAGCTTTCTGAATTATAGTTGAACCTTGATAACTAATCTTGCTTTGCTCAGAATTCAAAGTTAAAATGTCACGTTTCAACTTTGAAATATGGTTATATTTGACTGTACAGTAAAAACTATCTATTACGACCACTAAGACGAATGCTAATTGATTGTATAAAAGACAGATGACAGCTTAAAGCAAGGTGACAGTAAAGCAGAAAGCTCCTAAAGGAGCTTTCTGCTTTACTGTCACCTTGTTTTAAGCAGACACATATCATAAACACCTAATAATTAGAGGTTTTACTTTTCTGTATTCTGCCCTAAGTCACTCATGTATCAGTTGGATGGATGGATGTTCCAGTACAAGTTTTACTGTAGTCCTATCATATTGCTTTCAAAACAGTATCATCTCCCTAGCTCAATTCCTTACACAGAGTGCCATCATTTTTTACAAACAGTTTGGATCAAGATCAGCAAACAAGTGACTCAGCATCTGATCATAATCAAATCTATTTGACAATCAAATTGATGTTTCTTTATTCAAAATGCTTTATTGCTTAATTTGACGAAACAAAAGCTGGCAGAAATTTCAAAGCAGGCAATAGTCTAACAGTACAGGGGGTAAATGTCAGTAGTCTCCATGATACTTTTAGTGACAAGTATTGTCTGAATAAATTAAACTATCAGGTTTCAATAACGTTGTCAAATTACTTTTAGGAAAAGTATTCTATATTCATTTTAAATATGAACCTTAAAGAAATACTGGTTTAAAATCTAGAAAATAATTGTGTGTCAAGCGAGCACTTGTTAAAACAAGGCCCTCTTAACCCTGTGCTTCATAGAGATGGCTTTTAGCACATTTAATTTATTACTCCAATGAAGAAAATAATTCCAATTTATAGTCATAAACATGAACCATCAGAAATATGTAGGGGTGTAAAAATACGGCAGGGCTCCAGATAAGAGTAGTTTTTCAAAATCTAAAACCTTTATTTCTGCATTAAACCTTATGGTGTCACTACTCATCAGAATCGTCTCTTCGAGACGATTCTAATGAGTAGTGACACCATAAGGTTTGGTGCTGAAATGATTGAGAAAATGTTGAATTTGTTCAGAAAACTACCCCTTATCTGGAGCCCTGATACGGTGAAAACCGTATTGCAATATATTGCAATACAACCCTCTCGTATGTGCTCAAATGATATACATGTACTTGTTTAGAATATTGCAATACGGAAAAACCGTATTGCAATACGAATTGCCAAGAGGCATATTGCCATATAACAGTATATTGCCATATTGTTTTTACACCCCTAGAAATATGTTCTATATCTTAGCAGATGGTAGCTAAAAGCAGGCTGAAAGTAAAGCAGAATGTGCCATAAGGCACATTCTGCTTTAATTTTAACCTGCTGAAAGTGGAGTAAAGGTAAAAGAAGTCAAAAAGTTTAGCAGAAAGATCCAAAAGGAGGGTTCTTTGCTTTACTTTCAACCTGCTTTAAGCAACAACATGTCTTTATATGTTAGAGGCTATAAAGTAAAGAGTCAAGAGAAAAGTGAGAAGAAAAGTTGTATCAAGTACATGCTTTCAACATTAGACTATTTTTTGTTGTCTGTTTACTCCATAGATACTCATTTTTATGAATTGAATTTATTCCTCAACTGAAGAAAAAAGTTCCAATTTATACAGTCATGAATATATATCTTAATAATTTGTATATTCTAGCATATGGTAGCTTAAAGCAGGCTGAAAGCAAAGCAGAATGCACCTTAAGGTGCATTCTGCTTAACTTTCAACCTGCTTTAAGTGGCCACATGTCTACAAAACTTAGAAGCAGGCTATGGAGTAAAGGGTTAAATGATTTTTTTCAGCTGTTTCTTTCCAAAAAATATCATCAACATGACAAATAATTTGGATCTTCATCTGATTCTGAGTTACTAAGTATCTGATCTGGATCTGACCTGTCTGTAAATGTTTGAAGCAGCAATTGTCCTACAAGAGTTATATTGCAAAGAAAAGAAATACAAGAGGGCCTGAAGGCCCTGATATCGCTCACCATTTGTAATGAAGCCTGATAGCTTTACCTTTGAATTTCACATGTTTTATTCTAAATCCATTCAAGTTTGTCGACCTACTGTAGTATAGTAGAGTATATCAAAGGCAGATAACTAGAGCCTAAACAATACTGAAATGAAGCCTTCTTCTAGCATTTCAAAGTAATCAAGGGCAGGTAACTATTGCCACAATTATTACATTTCAACAATAATTGCACTCCTTCCAGAACATATAGCTACATCCTTTGTGTACAAGTATAATCAAAATCCATTGAAAACTGTAGTTGCAAGAGTGTAAACGCTATAAAATATGGCATTTTCAGCAATTCAAAGGTAGATATCTCTTGATCTACCGTATGTGTCTGATTCCAACCATAATCACCTTTTTTCGAACTCTTATGGTCATATACAATCTGGGCAAGTTTGAGAGAGCTTGGATAAATATTGTGGCCTCACAGCGTAAACACTGTTAAATATATCATTTTCAGCAATTCAAAGGTAGATAACTTTTGACCTATTGATCCAATTACAACCATAATTGAACTCATCCAAAGTCTTATGGTAATATACAATCTGAGTAAGTTTGAGAAAGATTGGATAAAATTTGTGACCTCTAGAGTGTAAACATCGTTTAATATGGAAATTTTCAGCAATTCAAAGGTAGATAACTCTCGACCTATGAGTCTGATTTCAACCATAATCAAACTAATCTGAACTCTTATAGTCATTGACAATCTGAGCAGGTTTGAGATAGATTAGATAAAAATTGTGGTCTCTAGAGTGTAAACACTGTTAAATATGGCATTTTCAGCAATTCAAAGGTATATAACTCTTGATCTTTTTGTCTGATTTCAACCAAAATCGAACTCATCTGAACTCTTATGGTCATATACAATCTGGACAAGTTTTAGAAAGATTGGATAAATACTGTGGCCTCTAGAGTGTAAACACTGTTAAATATGGCATTTTCAGCAATTCAAAGGTAGATAACTCTTGAGCTATTTGTCCGATTTCAACCAAAATCGAACTCTCTCGAACTCTTATGGCAATATACCATCTGAGCAAATTTGAGAAAGATTGGATAAATTATGTGGCCTCTAGAGTGTAAACACTAAAATTGTTAATGACGGACGACGCACGACTGACGCCAGACATTCAAGGATTGCAAAAGCTCACCCTGAGCTAGCTCAGGTGAGCTAACAATCAGTTACTATCAGGGTTCTAGATAAGAAAGCTTAAACTGAACAAAACCAACGTTTTCTCACTTATTTTAGCACCAAATCCTATGATGTCACTACTCATTTGAATCGTCTCAAAGAGACGATTCTAATGAGTAGTGACAGCATAGGGTTTAATTCTGAAATAAAGATTTCAGTTTTTGAAATAAGATTATACTCCCCTAATCTGGAAGCTCTGAACTAAACCAACACAAACAGTTATACTTCAACAAAATAAACATGTGTTAAAATACAATATTAACTGAAGAACTGAATAAAAATGAAATGAAATATCACAATTGAAACTGGCAAGTAACCGTCTGAAATATTCACACCTCAGCATATCTATATATTATATACACACATCGCATTGCTCATAAAATCCTACAATGTTCATAGGTTTTACAAGGGATGTTACTCCCATTTATCAGCATGTATGTACAACATAATGCTTATGAAAATTATACATATTTCCATGATGTTAACAGAAAAGTTTACTAAAATCTTAGTATTGATGTACAATACAATGCCAACTAAATTCAGGTAACATTGATGGTTTTAACAATGGAGGCCAAAAGAAGACATGTTTAATCATTAAATTCACCCAACAGAATGTTTCTAGTTTTGAAGACAGGTGACCACCTAACTAAAACAGGTCATGATTATGCACCATAAGAAATGCTTTCTATATCCTAGTAGATAACAGCTTAACCTATTACTCCATAGACATGAATTTTCATACCTTTAATTTATTCCTCCACTGAAGACAGGGCTGCCATTTCTCCGGATTTTTCCTAAATCTCCGGATTTTTTCCAAGTTCATGGTAGCTTAAAGCAGGCTGAAAGTAAAGCAGAATGCGCCCTAAGGCGCATTCTGCTTTACTTACTGCCTGCTTTAAGTAGTCGCATGTCAACAAAACAAGAAAAAGGCTATGGGGTAAAGGTACGATTCGTAAAATCTTGAAAAAATGCAAATTTGGAAATCTTAGGAGTTTTCATGTCAACTTATGGCAGCCCTGTGAAGAAAGTAGTTTCAATTAATACATATACAGTTTCTAATATGTGTCATAAGAAATATATTCTATACTAAAGCAGATAGTAGCTTAAAGCAGACTGCAAGTGAAGCAGGTGCATTCTGTTTTACTTTCAGTATGCTTTAAGTGATTAATTTGTCAACTTCCTTCAAAACTAGAAACAGGCTATGGGGTAATCAGTTGACATACATTGAATCATGACAACTATTAGGGAAGGTCGGTAGATTATTTTGGAAGATGCAAACAAATTCTGTGAGACTTTCTCATGTTTAACAATACTTTTTGTCAAAAACATGGAAATCATAAAATGAGAACAAAAGAGTTACAATACTTATAACTGACCATTTGGAAGAATTCAACTCAACAAAAATGCATACTACTTTATAGTGAAATAACGTTTTGAAATCATTCACCACATAATTTTTTATTATTCATATAGATCTATATCCAAACTTTAAACCCTTCCCCATCAGAAATGCCTGATCACACCCTTATTGATCTTTTCCATGGCAACTATATTTTTCCTGTTTCTGCCATGTCCTGGTATAATACAAACTCACAGGTGGATGCTTAACTCTTTCCTCCCTGAAACTTTAAATGGACAATGCCAGTTTCCATTTAAGTCTAGTCCATTTCTGACTTTTAAGGGTTGTTTTTGTCAATGTTTGGTATTATGACAAACAGTGAAGACCCTGATCAGAGGGCTCCTTTCGGAGCCCTCTGATCTGGGTCTTCACTGTTTGCATAGGACAAGTGTACTTTTCACATGTACACTGTTTGAAAACGACGCCTATAGGCGGGACTAGGGTTCAAAGGGTTAAACCATTACCCCATCTATATGCTTTTTTATGTCTTTAAATTATTCCTCCAATGAAGAAATAGTTCCCTTTATACAGTCATGAATATGTACCCTAGGAAAATATTGTTTTCTATATACTAGCAGGTGCTAGCTTAAAGCAGGCTGAAAGTACAGCAGAATGCACCTTCAAGTCCACTTTACCTTCAACCTACTTTAACCCATTCCCCCATAAATACATTTTTTAAGTTCTTCCTCCACTGAAGAAGATAGTTCCATTTCATACAGTTTCTAATATGTTACGTAAGAAATATGTTCTACGTTCTAGTAGATGGTAGCTTAAAGCAGGAGGAAAATAAAGCAGAATTCGTCTTAAGGTGCATTCTGCTTTAGTTTCAACCTGCTTTAAGTGGTTACCTGCTTTAAAAACTAGAAACAAGCTATGGGGTGATTAAGCTTCAATCTACTAGAACATAGAAAATGTTTTGCATCATCGACATGCATATTCATTACTGTATAATAAAGTCTAAATATAGAGTAGTGGTGTTAACTAGAGCTAATTAAGACATGAAACCAGCATATTGCAACAAAAACATAAAGTGAGAATACTGACAAACAGTCATGGATCACAAATGCAGACATCCTATAAAACAAATCTCAGTCTTACAAAGAAGAAACCCTGTTCTAGTGAATATTCATATGTTCTCCCTGACAAGATTCTGCCTCCAGTTTAACCCATTACCCCATGACCTCTTTTTAGTTTTGAAGATAGGTAACCACTTAAAGCAGATTGAAAGTAAAACAGAATGCACCTTTGGGTACATTCTGCTTTACTTTTAGTCTGCTTTAGGCTATCATCTGCTAGGATATAGAAAATACTTCTTATTGTGCATTATCACAACTGTATAAACTCAAACTATTTTCTTGGATGGAGGAATAACTCTTTCCTCCCTGAAACTTTAAATGGACAATTCCAGTTTCCATTTTAGTCTAGTCCATTTCTGAATTTTAAGGGTTGTGTTTGTCAATGTTTGGCATCATGACAAACAGTGAAGACCCTGATCAGAGGGCTCCTTTCGGAGCCCTCTGATCTGGGTCTTCACTGTTTGCATAGGACAAGTGTACTATTCACATGTACACTGTTGAAAAGGACGCCTATATGCGGGACTAGGGTTCAAAGGGTTAAATTAAAGGCGTATTTATGGGGTAATGGGGTAATTGACAAATAACCCATTAAAATTAATTTACCTAGTAGACACACAACTTTACAACCCATATTTATTCCTCCACAGAAGAAAATAGTTTCACTTTATAGTCATGAATAATGCACCATATGAAATATGTTCTTTATATTGTAGCTTAAAGCAGGCTGAAAATAAAACAGAATGCCCCTTAAGGCACATTCTGCTTTACTTTCAACCTGCTATACGTGTTCATCTGTTTTCAAAACTAGAAACATGCATGCCTTAATGGTTTAACTAGTTTTACTATTTTTTAATTATAACAAGAGCTTCTGATTGTTTGCGTATCAAATGTAGTGCTCCAGATAAGGGGTGACAACTCAAAACTTCAAACATTTCTATAGTGTGTCTCAATCAAACTCTACCTTGTCACTACTCATTAGAATAATCTTTTTTATCTTTTCTAAATAGTAGTCACAACATAGGGTTTTTTTAGACATAGGGGTTTTAATTTATGATATTCACTCCTTATCTGGAGCTATAGACATGGTGCTGCTTACAAATTGTAATAACTCCAGTAACAATTAACCCATTAACCCTTAGCCTACTTCTTCATTTTTAAGATAGGTGACCATTTAAAGCAGGTTCAAAGTAAAGCAGAATGCGCCTTAAGGCGCATTCTGCTTTACTTTGAACCTGCTTGAAGCTACCATCAACTAGTATATAGAACAAATTTTTTATGAATTTTATTTTTAAATATGCTAAACTGTATAAATTGGAACTATTTTCCTCAGTGGAAAAATCAATTAGAGGCGTAGAAAGGAGTATTTTTGGGGTAATGGGTTAAAATACTATCCCTTTCCTCCATAGTCATAATGTGAAAATCCCCTCTACCTTACTGTGCCTACTTAAAGCAAGATGAAAATAAAGCAGAACTCTCCTTTAGCTTTCTGCTTTAATTTCATCCTGCTTTAACCCATTACCTCATTGTCTGAGTTGAAGTTTTGAAGACAGATGACCATTTTAAAGCAGACTGGAAGTAAAGCAGCCTGCTTTAATTAATCTAATAGAAAATACTTCTTATGGTATATATTCATTACTGTATCAATTGGAACTATATTTTCTTCAGTGAAGGAATGAATTAAAGGTGCTAAAAAGTGAAACTGTGGGTAATGGGTTAAGCTGACACCCGTATTCAGTATCATCAATGAATATTGAATTGTTTACATTATTTGGGAGATGTTGCTTATGCGGCAGAAAGGGCAACTATAGGAAGCATAATTAAAGTAACACATTGCAGTCACATACTGGACAATTATCATCACCATCCACATCACCCTGTACACTTTATACATAGGTTAATAAGTTGGGGGTGTATTACCTACATTATAATGCTTTGAGGAAACCTGATAATTATGCCGTAAGATGATTATTCACAATATGAAGTCATGGTTCTACCGTTATCCTAGTCTAGAGCTTATGATAATATACACAGTATACATGATTGTAATATATCTATTACTGAACAGGTACATTTCATCGAATGACGCCATTCAGGGCTCCAGATAAGAGCGAGTTAACTGAACATTTCCCAATGTTGTATTTCCTTTATGTTTCCACCAAACCCTATCTTGTGACTACTCATTAGAATCGTCTCGAACCATCAGAATCATCTTGAACCACAAGAACCCTATGATGTGACTACTCATTAGAATCGTCTCTTCGAGACGATTCTAATGAGTAGTCACATCATAGAGTTTGGTTGAGATATAAGGTTGATGGTATTTGAAATACTCGTCTTGTCTGGAGCACGGCCATTTTTTAAGAGTTTCTATTGCATTAGCACCACAAAGTTTTCAAAGTCATGCTTCATAATAATGATGATAATGATGATGATGGTGATGCTCATGCACGTGGTGATGTTCATGCCTCTGAATAACAATTCTGTCGCCCTCAATATCCAATGTGTGTTCTCTCTCAATCCATTCTGCCACCTGTTGCATTGCCATATCATGATCTTTCTCACGATTTCTATGCCGTCGGTGATAATGCGGCGACACAGTCTCAGGTATCTGTGCCGGTAAACTTACAGGCCTGAACCTCGTCTGCTTCTGAAGACTTGCCGCACTCAAAGGAGTAGCCTTTGGGGCTTTGCCATTTGATGAATTTAAATTTTCTTGCGGGTCAAATGACCTTGACCTTAAATGATCTGATTTCAAATGCTGGCCATTGACAGGTTGTTGTCCGAATTCAAGTTCTCTTCGCACATTATCACACTTTTTCTCCGCGATTTCATGTGACCTTGACCTGAAATGTCTTGGTGCACAAAATTTTCCGGCAGTTAATGCTGAAGTGGATTTGGTTGGTTGAACTTTTGAGGTATTCGAACAAGTATTGTTCAGTCCTGAATTATTTCCAGTATTTAATGCTGTAGCGGGCATGTCTTGAAATTTGGATGAGGTATTTTCCACCCCTGCCAGATCTAGATAATAATTTCTGCGATCCTGACTCTCCTTAGGGGCTTCGTCATCTGCCACATTGGCTTGAGTTGTATTAGCAGATTGGTTTGTGGCAGTTGTTTCTTTGACATTGCTGTCCTTCGCCATATTTGTTGTCCGCTGACCTCGATGTCGTCTCTTGTGATGGGGATGCTCTGGGTGGCAACCACGACAATCACTATGGTGACGTCTGAAACAAACAATCGCATTCATTATGATTATGACCAGGAAACAGCTTGTTTTCTTTGCTGAGAAAACAATTCAAACCATAGATATCACATTTAACGTTTTTCCTCATCAAAAGCGCCTTAACCATTACCGCATAAATTCTCTTTTTACGCCTGTAGTTTATTCCTCCACAGAAGACATAGATCTAAATTATACAGTCATTATTTTGTACAATGAGAAATTGCAGTTTAAAGCAGGCTGAAAGTAAAGCAGAATGTGCCTTAAGGCGCATTCTGCTTTGCTTTCAGCCTGCTTAAGGTGGTCATCTGTCTTCAAAACTAGAAACTGGCTTGGGGTATTGGGTTAAATAATGAGCACTGTTACCTACTCACCAACATAAAGGCCAAAAATCAATAACTATTTATTGAGTTTAATACATGTGGCAGCTTAAAGCAAGGTACCTACTGAATTATTTCTATCCTGCAATAAGGAAGTCACTTGTCTTAAGAGGCAGTCATGCTATTTCACTAAATGATTGCTTAACCCGTCATCCCAATAGCCTGTGTCTAGTTTTAAAGACAGATAACCACTTAAAGAACAATATAATTAAAGCAGACGTTTCCTTACGGCACATTCTGCTTTACTTTTAGTCTGCTTTAAGCTACCATCACATATGATATATGAAACATTTCTAATTTGGAACTATTTTCTTCCATGGAGGAGGGATAAACTAAAGGCATAAAAAGGTGTACTAATGGATTAATACAAGATTGACTGTACAATTACCTCTTTAAGGTAAATGGTTGAATGATGTTAGCCAAAAAAATGTCCCTTTAGAAATGAATTATTTCCTGTCTTGTCAAAGGCATACAAGGAAATGCATTAATAAATTTGTATCTGACACTGAACAGGAGGGATATCAAACGTTTTGATGCATTGCATTAGCGTATATATCACCTGATATCTGATTTATCCCGGCTTGTATGATTCATTCACATAAACAAAACATGGCTATAGGCTCTGATATGTGATCAAAGCCCACCACCTACTTCTGAGGGCTGAATTGTGTCTTCTCTAACCCTTTCAACATGGAAAACATGTTTCAACCCCTTTACCCCATAGCCCTTCTCTCAATTTTGAATACATAGCCTGTTTCTCAATTTTGAATAAAGGCTATCACTTAAAGCTGGTTAAAAGTAAAGTAGAATGCTCCTTAGGGAGCATTCTGCTTTACTTTCAACCTGATTTAAGCTACCATCTTGAAATTATATATGGAAATGTCTTCTGTTTCAATGTTAAGGGCTTTCTAGGCTGGAATTATTTCCTTTTGAGTAGGAATAATTAGTAGAGGTGTAAAAAGGCATATTTATGGAGTAATGGGATATACTTGATTACTATATTTTTAAATTAATCCAAAATTTGATTCAAGTCTTTATTTGTGCATCTATTTCCAGTTTGTATCTGAATCATAACTCTTTTAACCCTTAACTCCATAGATGTGCCTTTTTACACATTTTATTCATTCAGACTGAAGAAAATAGTTCCATTTTATTTTGTTACGAAATTGCAGCATAAGAAATATTTTCTTAGCAGGCTGAAAGTAAATTAAGCAAAACTAGGAACAGGCTACGGGGTAATTGGTTAAAGCATGCTGAAAGTAAAGCAGAAATCTCCCTGTATGTGAATCACAACTCTTTAAACCCTTAACTCCTATGCCTTTTTACACATTTTATTCATTCAGACTGAAGAAAATAGTTCCATTTTATTTTGTTACGAAATTGCAGCATAAGAAATATTTTCTTAGCAGATGGTAGGTTAAAGCAGGCTGAAAGTTAATTAAGCAAAACTAGAAACAGGCTATGGGGTAATTGGTTAAAGCATGCTGAAAGTAAAGCAGAAATCTCCCTATGGGAGATTTCTGCTTTACTTTCAGTCTGCTTTAAACATTCACTTGTCTTACACACTATGGAAGCAATGCAAGAAAGGGTAAAAAAAATCAGTCGACCTTGTACAGCTGCATGAAAGAGATGATGTGATGAAAGACTTTATATGACAAGAGCCACTGTATATTGTATTGTTTACTTCTAAAGGCTATACTGCTTACAACACTCACATCAAAGTGAAGGTCCCCCCTCTTTCATTTTTTGTAGCCAACCTATAGATGTCCCTTGAATCACAGGGTGTAAACATCACTTGAAACACGGGTGTATAAAAGCTTCAATAGATATAGAACATATCAGGCCTTTGTTTACGCTAATGCAGATACAACGTTTTTAATCAATTCCTTTGATACGCATAATCCTATTACAGAACAAAAACCACGAGTGTCAGACACTGAGGCATTGTGGTACTTTGTAACGGACCGTCAGCGGTGAACCGCCATTCAAAGGTTGCACATACAGTGCTCCCTCTCTACAACCGCCCTCCCAACAACGACTCCCTCCTCACAAGACCCTTGCTGCAGTTCACTAAACAAGACAATTATATCTGACAGTTTCTAACTGATCTGGATTAAAGCTGTTTGTCACTTGTAATTATATTTATTCAATCAAAATGTCCACTTATATGTAACTTAAGACAAGAGGGCCTGAAGGCCCTGATATCGCTCACCATTTGTAATGAAGCCTGATAGCTTTATCTTTGAATTTCACCCGTTTTATTCTAAATCCATTCAAGTTTGTCGACCTACTCTAGTATAGTAGAGTACATCAAAGGCAATTAACTAGAGCCTAAACAATACTGAAATGAAGCCTTTTTCTAGCATATAAAAGTATATCAAGGGCAGGTAACTATTGTGTACAAGTATAATCAAAATCCATGGAAAACTGTAGTTGCAAGAGTGTAAACGCTGTAAAATATGGCATTCTCAGCAATTCAAAGGTAGATAACTCTTGATCTATTTGTCCGATTTCAACCATAATCACCCTTTTTTGAACTCTTATGGTAATATACAATCTGGGCAAGTTTGAGAGAGCTAGGGTAAATATTGTGACATCTAGAGCGTAAACACTGTTAAATATATCATTTTCAGCAATTCAAAGGTACATAACTCTTGACCTATTGATCCGATTACAACCATAATTAAACTTATTCGAAGTTTTATGGTAATATACAATCTGAGTAAGTTTGAGAAAGATTGGATAAAATTTGTGGCCTCTAGAGTGTAAACACCCTTAAATATGGCATTTTCAGCAATTCAAAGGTAGATACCTCTTGACCTATTCTTTTGATTTCCACCATAATCAAACTCATCTGAATTCTTATAGTCATATACAATCTCAGCAAGTTTGAGATAGATTGGGTAAAAATTGTGAACTCTAGAATGTAAACACCGATAAATATGGCATTTTCAGCAGTTCAAAGGTAGATAACTCTTGATCTATTTGTCCGATTTCAACCAAAATCAAACTCATCCGATCTCTTATGGTCGTTTACAATCTGGGCAAGTTTTAGAAAGATTGGATAACTATGGTGGCCTCTAGAGTGTAAACAATGTTAAATATGGCATTTTCAGCAATTCAAAGGTAGATAACTCATGACCTATTTGTCCGATTTTAACCATAATCGAACTCATACGAAATCTTATGGCAATATACCATCTGAGCAAGTTTGAGAAAGATTGGATAAATATTGTGGTCTCTAGAGTGTAAACACTAAAATTGTTGACGCCGGACGACGGACGACAGACGCCAGACATTCAAGGATTGCAATAGCTCACCCTGAGCTAGCTCAGGTGAGCTAAAAACACAGCAGACGACAATTTTAAGCAGACGATATTGCAGCAGTAAAAGCTTAGATATAATTGTCCTTTTTAAGGGAACTGCAGCAAGGGTCATTGTAAGGACGGAGTCCTTGTTGGGAGGGTTGTTGTAGGGACAGAACACTGTATCTTGAATCAAATGAACACTGCACACTGGTGGCGTGTATATAATTACGGTGCCCTTGTACCTGTAAAAGTATGCTTGTTCTGTGTGGACAAAGTAGACACAGCTCAGAGTGCTTTCTGATCAAGGTCTGCACTGTTTGTTGTTTTGATAAATATTGTTTAAGCAACCCTTAACCCTTTACTCCATAGCCTATTTCTAGTTTGGAAGATAGGTGACCATTAAAAGCAGGTTGAAAGTAAAGCAGAATGCGCCTTAAGGCGCATTCTGCTTTACTTTCAACCTGCTTTAAGCTAGGATCTACTAGAATATAGAAAATATTTCTTAAAGTACATATTCATGACTACAGATACCTGTATATAAATTTGAACTGTTTTATTCAGTGAAGGAATAAATCAAAAGCGTAAAAAGGCATATTTATTGGGTAAAGGGTTAAACGAGTAAACATTGTACCCTTACCTGAGTGGTTTGATTTGGTTTCTTTCCATATTCTCCTGAACCAAGTCTGCTAACTCTTTGTGTTTCTGTGAGCTGAGCCGTGATTTTGCCACTGACGCTGCCCCTGCCGGCGTAGACTGGGCCTGCGTCTCATTATTGCATTTTGCAGACAACTGAGGACTGGTTCTCAAATTGTTCAGTCTCGAGAACTCTTTAACTTTATGAGTGTCTTTATGTTTTGAATTGTCTTTTTTAGAGTTATCTTTCTTTTTTGGAGAATCTTTCTCCACTTTTTCGTCCACCAAGTCCCCCGGCGTGATGCGAACAGTTTCTACACCCTGTGTGCCCCCGTCCTGGCCCACACTGAGGCGAAGCTTGAGCGTCTTGGTGCCATTGTTAGGTATCTTGATTGAAGACCCTATGGCATCATACAATGCCTTTAACAGCCCAACAAGGTCCTGCAACATCAACAAGAATTTAGCAGTGAATTAAACTCCATAAAATTCCTAAAAATCCTCTAATCTTGGTCTACTTTATTTAACAAGATGTTTTTGTATAAAAATATGTCCCCCTGATGTGACCATGACTTACATGACCTTGACCTTTATCTCACATGACCCAACTTGTACTGTCAGAGCTGATTGGGCTTCTTGAGTGGAGTACACAATCATACCCAACATGGAAGTTCCATCAGCTATAGATCCAAAGTTAAAGACAATTGCCAATGTTAAAATCAGCCTATTTGACCTCTAAATGACATTGACCTTTAGATCACCCATATGCAAGCACATAGGGAGAGAGTTCATTGCAATGTCCTGGCATGAGATTTGGTTAATGGCTCAAATTTAGGTTGAAAGCATTCTATATGCATGTGCTAACTTAATATTTCTTATAGACACTTTTGAAAATTGTTAAAATTTACAGTAAAACTTTTCTGTTACGACCACTGAATTGTGTTAATTGTTAGCTGTTTAAGACAGGCGATTGCTTTAACATGGTGAACGTGAAACAGAATGCTCATTTAGGAGCTTTCTGCTTTACTGTCACCTTGCTTGAAGCTGTCACCTGTCTTATATACAATCAGTTATCCTTTCTTATAGTGCACCATGGTCGTAATAGAGATGTGTCACTATATTTTGATATGAATCTGAACTGTGTAACAATTCTAGCTTATATAGTTCCGTGTAATTGTATTGCCTGATGCTGAATATTCTGTAATTTTATTCAGCTATGTAGGGCTCCAGATAAGTAGGGGGGTATTTCAAAAACTAAAATCTTTATTTCTCAATTAAACCCTATGGTGTCACTACTCATTAGAATCGTCTCGAAGAGACGATTCTAATGAGTATTAGCACTATAGGATTTGGTGGTAAAATGAGTGAGAAAGTGTTGGATTTGTTCAATTTACCCCCTCTTATCTGGAGCCCTGGCTATGTCCGTTACTTGATTGATTACCTCTTTTGTGATCTTCCCATGACCATCAAAATCATACAGCGTAAACGACCATTCCTGCTTAGAGTTCTCTCCCCCTCCAAAATGGACGCCACACTCAAACTCCTGAAACAGATGCAACAAAACATTCATAGATGCAGACAAACAAAAAATTATTAGTAAATATTACGTAAACAGCAGGTGTACATATCACATCTGTTTGTGAGCCAATGTGAACCATCTTTGACTTAGAAATATTTACTCATGTCTCATAGCCTGTTTCCAGTTTTGAAGACAGTTGACCACTTAAAGCAGGTTGAAAGTAAAGAAGAATTTGCATTTTCTTATAGCCAGTTTCTAGTATTGAAGATAGGTGATCTCTTAAAGCAGGGTAAAAGTAAAACAGAATGTTCCTTGAGACACATTCTGCTTTACTTTCAGCCTGCAGCTAAAAGATAAAAAAAATTTTTTATGATACATGTACATAATATATATAGGTATAATTTTTAACTGTATAAACTATTTTCTTCAGTGCAGGAATAGATTAAAGGTGTAAAAGTGTGTATCTATGGAGTAAAGGGTTAACCCATTACCACACAGACTGTTTCTAGAATTGAAGAAAGTTTAAAGAAACTATTTCTTATAGTACATAATAATCATAATTAAACTGAACCTTAATTTTCCTTTAGTGGAAGAATAATTTCAAGGCGTAAAAAGGTGTATAAAGACGTATTTATGGGGTAATGGGTTAAGGCACATTCTGCTACACTTTCAACCTGGTTTATCTAAACAACTGTATCAGTTTCCAGGCATTCTAAAAGACTGATGCTAGAAGAAACAGTAACATATTATATATTTTATATATTATACATTATACATATTATACATTTTTCTTTATTTAAATTATATTTTATAATATACCGGTAATGTCAATCTCGTACACACGGAGGGATTAACGGGACAATAATTACTATATGGTTAAAATACAGAACCAAAGTCACAGGAGATGTCTATAGTACCTTGGTTTTGTATTTAACAACTCCCTGTCTTAACCCATTACCCCATTGCCTGATTCTAGTTTTGAAAACAGGTGACTACTTAAAGCAGGTTGAAAGTAAAGCAGAATGCGCCTTAAGGCGCATTCTGCTTTACTTTTAGCCTGCTTAAAGCTAACATCTGCTGGAATATAGAAAATATTTCTTACGCAAAATAATTTAAGACTTTCTAAAATGGAACTATTTTCTTCAGTGGAAGGAAAAAATTAGAGGAATAAAAAGACATGATATTTATGGGGTAATGGGCTAATGCCTTCCTTAGTGGATCCATCTTTCGACATGGCCACTGGTCTCTTCCTGTAAACAGAAATCTACATCATCCTCTGCATACAGGAACCCACACAAGTTAACCATATGACACCTCAAAGTTATGCGCCCAGTACACAAGTACGCTTTATACACCTATATTCCCTTTGACATGATTAATTAACATTACCTAGATAGCATCTAGTATGCCACATATTTCAAAACACATTTTTTGGCTCTTTTTTGCCCTGTTCTCTTTTTGTCTCGACTGGAATGCTCCTAGTTCAAACTTCAAACGACTGGTTTATAGAACTGAACCAGTACGGGTGTCTTTGAAGTCGACTGGAAGGCTTATCTTACCAGTAGAGAGAAATATATTACAGTAAAACCTCTCTATTACGACCATTCAAACATCAGCTAATTGATTGTATAAAAGACAGGTGACAGCTTAAAGCAAGGTGACAGTAAAACAGAAAGCTCAGAAAGCTCCTTTAGGAGCTTTCTGTTTTACTGTCACCTTTCTTTAAGCAGTCACCTGTCGTAAACACCTGGTAATAAACACAATGTTGTGGTGGTAATAGAGAGGTTTTTCTGTACTATAAGATGCAACCTTTGATAGAACATGAGGGAAAATCTCTGGGCTTGATCCAACTATAAACACACTGAATTAACCTTCATCCTTCTCTATAAAGCCAACCACTCTATAGGGCTTGGATCAGTCAAGATAAAGATCAGTATCTGGATAAGCTAAGCTCTAGAGAGCTCTAAAATTCCGAAATTCATTTATTTAACCCCTATCTTCCAAAAGACATGATTTCAAATTGGTTATATATCCAACTAATTCTATAATTGCATGTACCCCATAGCCTGTTTCTAAGTTTGAAGATAGGTGACCACTTAAAGCAAGTTTAAAGTAAAGCAGAATGTGCCTAAATTAAGGTACATTCTGCTTTACCGTTAGCCTGCATTAACCCTTTGAACCCTAGTCCCGCATATAGGCGTCCTTTTCAAACAGTATACATGTTTAAAGTGCACTTGCCCTATGCAAATAGTGAAGACCCAGATCAGAGGGCTCCTTAAGGAGCCCTCTGATCTGGGTCTTCACTGTTTGTCAAAATGCAAAACATTGACAAAAACAACCCTTAAAAGTTAGAAATGGACTAGATTAAAATGGAAACTGGGATTGTCCATTTGAAGTTTCAGGGAGGAAAGAGTTAATCTACCATTTGCTAGAATATGGAAAATATTTTCTATGGGTCATACTCATTATAAACAGTGTAAATTGGAAATACTTCCTTCAATGGAAGAACAAATTAGAGGCATATTTATGGGGTAATTGGTTAAGATGTATTCTGGGTCCAGCCGCAAATTCTGCTTTACTTTCAGCCTGCTTTAATTTAAGCTACAACCTGTAATGAAAAAGAAACTAGAAATGACTATTTTGGGCACGGTTCACATGACTCTGACATTCTTGATATTGACAACTGACATTGAGGATTTTAGACTGGTGTTGTCATAATGTTTTTGGATAATGATCAGTTAGAAGATTCAATATTTACCAATTATGATCTATAAGCTTTACTTTCAGCCTACTTTAACTCTTTCCTCCCTGAAACTTTCAATGGACAATTCCAGTTTCAATTTTAGTCTAGTCCATTTCTGGCTTTTAAGGGTTGTTTTTGTCCATTTTTGGCATTATGACAAACAGTGAAGACCCTGATCAGAGGGCTCCTTTCGGAGCCCTCTGATCTGGGTCTTCACTGTTTGCATAGGACAAGTGTACTATTCACATGTACACTGTTTGAAAAGGATGCCTATAGGCGGGACTAGGGTTCAAAGGGTTAAAGCAGCCACCTATTTTAAACACTGAAAACGGGTAAAATTCAAGCAGATGCCATGTTATCATTATCCCAAGGAATAAAACAGAACACACACATAATAATGCCTGCTTGTAAAAGAAACATCAACAAAAAATATCTGAGTTATGACTAACACATCTCGCCTATTTCCTCCGAGAGACAAATAAAATCTTCTTCTGTCGGCTTTTACATCTTCATAAACAAGCTGCCATTTTCTCTTTTCCAATAACAGTTTTGTTTTACAGGCGGACCATGAATCACTTGTAAAGGGATGGCTGTAATAGCCCCGAACTACTGAAATCAGAACCTGGACTGACAGAAGCCCATAAAACTTACTTTGAATATTATGCAACACTTCATCTCAAAGCGATAATTTTTCATAAATATCTCTCTCTCCAATCTCCATCTAGCAATTACAGTCAAACTATTATCGATACAGTATACCGTCTCTTAAGCACTCCTCAAAATTAATCTCATTTTCAGTACTTTTGAAAATAACAAACTGCTGAATGCAGGATGAAAGTAATGCAGAAAGCTCCTTCAGGAGCTTTCTGCATTACTTTTATCCTGCATTTAGCATCATCCCGCCTTTAAATATATCCTTTCCCACCATTTAAACAAGCTTGCATTGTAATTACAAAATTCATTTTAACAAATTTTCCGCCACATCTAGCATGATGAATAGTTTGCATGAGATGAAAATCATTTGGGTCTCACAGAAAACGGCTAGATTTCTACCCAGAATCCTTTCAACTTCCTGTTACGATCTATCATTCATGGTAGATTCGCGTCAATCAGCTGGTTGCAGGTTACAGAGTTCCTGTTCGACAGATGCATGGGCCAATATCTGTAGTTGACTCCGATGATGAATCCTGTTTAGTCACGGCATTAACCACTTTGCCCTCGGCACAAAACTTAATCGAGCGCAAAAATTACTACATGCTATAAAGTTTTCCCTGTACTTATCAAAGCGAATTATTAATCAAACAAAAGCAATTTAACATAGATATGATCACTGGAGTAGAATACATATCAAACAGAATTTGGAAACAGTTTAGGTTCAGATAAAACTATAATGTAATAATAACAGTATATCCTACGCCTATCGTTCACTATAAAGAAGTATTGAATGATCTTTTATAATATAAATGTGTCAGATTAATGCTGGACAAAAGTAATGCAGAGAGCTGCTTAAGCAGCTTTTCTGCATTACTTTTCTCCTGCATTAAGCAATAACTAGCCTGTCTTAGGAGATGACCTGATGTTTCTAAATTGAGTAGTTGGTAAATATAGGTTTTATTGTAATCACATAATGATGAATACAAGTGAAATTGAACTGTCACATCATTATCTTTTCTATAGCTGTCAATATATAGGGTATATTGATGCTTTTTAAAAACAGCGTAGACCCAGATAAGACAGCTCCCTTAGGACCTGTCTAGCTCTTAAAGGATTGTCAGATCAGGGCTGGTTTTTTTCATAGGATGTCTGACAATTTGAGTCTGCTTTCTTTCTTGGAGAAAAAAAAATCTTTTAATTAGTCTATGGAATAGTTGAAATTTCAGATGATAGTAATTCATAGTGGGCATATACACTGGTTAGGAACTTGGTTACAGTGGGGCGAGGGTCCTCGCGAAAGGTGGTATAGGGGTCCCGTCGACAACGTTACAGAGTCATGACTAACCCATCGCGCGTACAATGTAAACACGCCTCTGTCAAGCGAGTTTACACAGCAGCACCACACGAATTATTCACCAAAACATGGTAAGAGGTTTTGGTTTTGTTTTAATACGTAATTAAATGTCGCCCGCTTTAGAATTCAGGCGAATAGAGGAAATAAAAGCGAGTGTTTCACACTGCCTACATGTACGATGCACATAGTTTTGTTATAAGTTGAATTTATATACATAAGAAACATCAGCTATTAAACAAATTAGATAATCTGTTTGTTAGTGTTTTTCTTATATTGAAGCATTTTATAAGATATGACATTTGCGTATTTCCGATTTTCAAAGTAATCAGAAGTTTAGTGTTTCTTACAAATGCGATGTAGAGGTTACAGGTCCCTGACGACTGCATAATAACTGTTACAGGTTCTTCTTTACAGTGTTACAGAGTCTTAACAAAAGCAACGCAGATCTAGAAATGGACGAAATCTCATTTGACGACTCAAGTATACTGGATATCAGCCTGAATGTCGAAGTAACTGGCAATAATAACAGAACACTCTGGTAAGGGTCTTCACTGTCTTATTAGGCAGGTGTATTCTCCACATACACGTGTCTTCTATAGAACGAGTAAGCTCGTCGACAGGGTATAACAAGTTCAACTGTAAGCTATTGTATGTTCGATTGATAGACAGTGCAGACCCAGACCAGGGGGCTCCTTTCGAGGAACCCTCTGGTAAGGGTCTTCACTGTCTGTATTAGACAAGTGTATTCTTCATATGCACATGTCTTATATAGAACGAGAAAACGCGTCCACAGGGTTTAAAAAGTTTAAAAAGTTCAACTATAAACTATAGCATGTATGATTGATAGACAATGCGGACCCAGGCCAGGGGATTCCTTTCGAGGAACCCTCTGGTAAGGATCTTCACTGTCTGTTTTAGACAGATGTATTCTTCGCATACACATGTCTTATACAGAACGAGTAAGCTCGTCGCTAGGGTATGACAAGTTCAACTGTAAATTATAGTATGTATGATTGATAGACAGTGCGGACCCAGACCAGGGGGTCCTTTTGAGGAACCCTCTGGTAAGGGTCTCCACTGTCTGTTTTAGACAAGTGTATTCTTCGCGTGTACGTTTTGTATAAGAGGAGTAAGCTTGTTGATAGGGTTCTATGGGTTAATACATGTCTGCATGGTAGACTTTCTTTTTAGTCATGTTCTACTTTCTGTTGTTTTTTGTTCTCTTGTTCTTTATTGAATTTCTATGTTAGGTTTTGTTCCAATGGGTAACACATCTTCACTTAAATTGTGTTAAATTATAACGTCCAAGCAGCTTAGTAGTGGTGCATACCCGGACTAGTTGTCGCCCATTGAGGACATCTGACCTGGGTCTGCACTGATTGCCTATGCTATGTGTTGCTTACGGAAATAAACCATTTTAGTCATTAGACAATATCATGTACTTCCCATTGAATGCATTGCTCTGCATATGAACTCCATTCTGTTTGTTGACATTATTATTCTGATATTGCAATTTTTGACATACAGTGTGGTGATTAGAGGACCGTGTCTGTCATACGATTGGCAGACAGGATCCTCTGATTTCAAAACTGCCATGTGACTTTTTCATAATTAACAATGCTACATAGCTACACGAAAAAACGATCAAATCAACTGACTTTCAAATTAATTATACATATTTGCACTTGATGCAACTGAAATTACTATGTTCATTTAGTACTTACATGCCGTTTGTTGGTAAATCCGACAAATATGCTTTTCACAGCTAGATATCTACTGTAATTGAGATCACGTGACAAAATTCCTTGAATGAAGTACAGTGGCGCCTGTTCTCTCCGGACGTTACTGGCGACAATGATTTCTTAACCTGAGGCCTCTTGTCACACAAAACAGGATCCAAGTAAAGTGTATCTTTCCTAATAGAAAGGTACGCGATTCTTCCCTTCTGTTTTGGAATTGACAAAATATTTTACAAACTATACGTCTTTATATATTTGTCCAGCTGAGCAGGGCAACACAGTACTTCACGTCTGCCAGTTTTATTATTTACAAAAAGTCCACATCTGCACGTGCTGACCTTGAAGGAAATGGACAAAACTCCCACGGTGTCCGTCAATAAAATGAAGTACAGTGTAGCCTACTTCCGCCGGACTTTACGACTGATACCTCTCACTAGTTCATTTCGGCGCCAGAGCAGGATCCAAACAGTCTGAGGCACTGACAAGGCAGCGCCTCACTCAGTTTTCTTCTTGTTCTTGCTTGACGATGTATTTGTCGCAATTTGACTTCGGTCTTTTTAAATGTCCGTTTGGGGAGGGTTACACTGTACTTCTGTTATTTACTATAAGACTACATCAGCACGTGCCGCCCTCTATAGATTGGTATACGGATCTATGCTCAAAAGAAAAAATAGACGCAGCTTAACTATAGGCAGGCCAGTTCGCTTTATTATAAAGTGAACTGATCTGCATAGTTAATATGTATATTGTATCATCTAATAATAACCTGATATTTAATTCTATTTATTGTGTCCATACCATTTAGTTAAGTATTATATATAATATTTTTCCACCTTCCCCCTCCATCGCAGAAATATGACTGATCTATACCATCTTAATTCAGTATTCGACCACCAAATGTCCTACTAACCCAATAGTTTTTGATCATGTTATAATTCACATGTAATTACAAAACATATGTTTTGTTTTCTGTGACAAATAAAGGATTGTTCTGTTCTGTTCTGTTCAGAAGTGGGACTTCCATTAGCCTGACTCCTTTCCCTATGTCGTCAACGCCGAAGAAAAAACACTTTGCGTGTATAAAATGTCAATATATTACTACCAGCTCAAGCAATCTTTCGCGACATAAACGTAGTGTTCACCGGAAAGAAAATGTAAACTGCACTTTGTGCAATAAATCTTACAGCTCAGCTTATGACCTTAATCAACACATCAGAGCACATCACAATCAAACAAACTGCTTTGTGAATTATGTAGTGGGCGATTTAATAACAGGACAACTCTGGCCAGACATCGGTGTATACATCATTCTGGGCAAAACAGGTTTATCTGTGACAAATGTGGAAAGCAGTACTTTGAACGGACAGTCTATATAGGCCACATGAATAAACATATAGGGTCTAGGCCATTCGCATGCACTGCCTGTGAACGTACGTTTAGATTTAAGAACAATCTTAGACGACATTAGCAAACATGTCCAAACCGCACAGGAAAGAGGCCCCTTGAATGTGACATGTGCGGAGCAAAAGTAAACTCCAAAGCCTCACTCAATGAACACATCAAAGGCAAGCATCGACCAAAGACTCTGACATGTGTCTGTGGAAAATCGTTCTCATGGAGGCCGTCGTTCGGACGACACAAGAATAAGTGCAAGTTTGCCAACCCATGAGAACTGAAATTGCTTATAAAACGTTATAAAAGTGATAATTTGCGCGGGTATCAGTGCGGTTCTATCTGGATTTTGGTCAAAGAAAGTGCTGAAGATCTATAACCCGCTCTATTTTATATATGTAATATTAACAGTTGTATTTGCAAACAGTTTAGATCCTGTTGAGGAGCCGAATTTCTTGATGCCCCATCAGGATCAAACTGGAAAAATAAGTTCTAAGACTTACTCTACTTTGTTTGATAATAATTTATAAACATCACGGTTGTATTTTTTTTTATTTAAATGTGTAAAGTAAATGGGGTTTACACGTATAATGTAAAGAAATTGGAACGCTAATGTCGCTAAACCCAATCCCTCATAGAAGTGCCTTTTTACTCTGTTAACGTTCTCAACTGAAGAAAATTGTCCCACTTTATACGAGTACTGAATGTTTACATCAAGATGTAGTTCCCATATCCTAGCAAAATTTAACTTAATCAGGATAAAAGTAGTGCAAATGAACCTTAACCCTTTCCTACCTAAAACCTCAAATGGCCAATTCTCATTTTCAATTTAGTCGATGTTTGACTTTTTTTGACTTTATAGGGTTGGTTTTTGCAATATAAGTCAAAATGACAAACAGTGTAGAGCCTGATCAGAGGACTCCTTAAGGTGCCCTCTGATCAAGGTATACACTGATTGCATAGGACAAGTGTAATCATCACAGGTATGCTGTTCGCAAATGACGAATATATGCGTGATAGGGTTCATGGAGTTCATTCTGCTTTAATTTCAACCTGCTTCAAGTGGTCCCGTCTTTAATACTAAAAACAGACTCTGGGACAATGGGTTAAATGTCAATACTTAGGGTTTTTATCGTTGTATTAGCAATATTGACATTTTGAAGTTTGGTTATGGGACGTACATGTAAATGTTGGGTTATTCTAATCCTTTCACTGCAAGGTTCAGTTTTGATCATGGGCATGTTTTGTCTTCTTCCACTTAAGACACTTCCTTAACCTTTAATGAAACATTAGCCGATAGTCAAACAGCTTTGATCCGATTCAGACACAGATTTACTCGGCGTCTCATTCGGATCCAAGCTGTTTATCTGTGCTCTTACGGTCGGGATAAAGCAGTGAACGGGTTAATACTATATGTGATATATGACAGGTCGTTCTGTACATACATGTGTGATTTATTTGTTTGAGAAATAGTTGAAAAGTTTATTAGTTAGACACAGAAAATTGAGCAACTTATGGCTAAACTTGCATTCAGAAAGTGCACAAATAGTGGAAATCTAGAAAAGAGTTCATCATTGGCAAGAGGTGAGACATGGCTAATATGGAAGTTTTACTTTCAAAACCATAATGCCAAATTAAAGGTGAATTTGGGTGTATGCAGTATTCATTACTGTAGCCAGAACGGTGTTTTACAGTATATACGATAGACGCTTATATTTTGCGAAACTGGTCCAGGTGGACAACGACAGTAAATTTTAGTTCCATTTAAAGATAAAATCGGTCTTATAGCCATCAACTCCTCAGAAAATACATACATGTTTATTTTGACATGTTTATTTGAACAATGTTAGCTTTTGAATACGGACGTAGAGGGAACTATCCTTTTGGCAAAATGACAACTGAAAAAGTGGCAGACAATCGGTTGGTAGCCTATCTTTATAATTTAGTATTCCTCAGTAATCTCCCCTGAAAACTAAAAGAGACATTTAATGTCTTTTTTCCGTGTTTACAATTCGATATCGTTTATAAACAGTATAGTTAACTTTCTAACATAAGGATTGTCATGACAACCAGATTCAGCCTGTTATGATCAAAAGTATGTTTTTCCGACAGGCTTTACCTAAAGACATATTTGCTATATATAAAACTCAAATAACTTTGGGTGATCTATTCTTATTGTTGAATGTCTTTATGTCACAAAGTTTATTTGAGATAAAATTTAATGCACGATGAACGTCTCCAAGATGAACATATGACTATTAGACCCATTTTCCCTTAGTGTCTTTACATGTGACGCCAATCATTGTAAACATTTATGATTTTATTTGTATTTTATCTTTTTGTCTTGTACGTTAGTTTTCAAGAAGTATAATTAGTCAGTACTGTGCGAAAATTTAATGTAATCCTTTCAATGCCGGGCATAAAATATATTGGCAGTTATGTGTCATTCCACTCAGTCGGTAAATTTCGTGCTTAGTCGGGAAATATAGAAAAACATCATCTGCCATCTGCGTGATTATATTCCGTCTATTTTTATTTCATAATAACCCACGTGTAAATGTGTAGCTTTCACATCGGAGACACACAGCTTGATTCATTATGGGCAACCGTTTTACTTTTATTCTCACTTTGTGATATCAACAATTCGAATAGGTTATATCACTTATTATTCAAATAGGTGATATCACAAATACATTTTCAAGGGTAAATGGCGACTTGCAATATGTTATTTTCAGATGCATTCTCTCTGAAACAACCAAAAATGTCGATAATACTCTGTAACCTTTTATAACATGTCGATAGAGAACCTGTAACACTCTCTGTTAGACTCTGTAACCTTATTAACAACTTGAAATCCAGAAAATTTCATTGATATACGATATTATTTAATGTGATTCTGTTGCAAAGATGCAATTTAAGTATTAATCTTGCCAGAAACATTTATTGCAGGCGAGATTATACAGTCATTTATAAGAATTGATCGCTGTGAACAAAAATCTTGATTACCGCGTCGTTTTATTAACTATTTCAAGCATAAATTCCATAAATGGAGCGAATTAAGCATGCACGACGCTTAGAAAAACATCGGTTTACATGGTGACAATAACGATTTCCAGTGTTTATGTCAATTTGACCTTTAATTACCTCATTTGCGTTCACGTCAGCGTGCCAAGTTTTGTTTCACGTCGAGACTCTGAAACATGTATAGTCAGGACTCCGATACCACCTTTCGCGAGGACCCTCGCCCCACTGTAACCAAGTTCCTAACCAGTGATATAGTTCTATATATGCAGCAGGAGAATGGTTAAACCCTTTTAGCCCATAGCCTGTTTTTAGTTTTGAAGATAGGTGACCACTTGAAGCAGGTTGAAAGTAAAGCAGAATGTGCCTTAAGGCACATTCTGCTTTACTTTCAGCCTGCTTTCAGGTACATACTATCTTCTAGGATATAGAAAATATTTCGTATGTTATATTTTCAAAGTACAAGATTTTGCCTGCCAATTTCAAGGCCAAAGGTCAAGGTCAATGTAACAGAGACCGGAAATTTGTGTCTGAGTAACACGTATGCCAAGTATCAAGTTGAAGGAGGAGTTGAAAGTACAAGATTTTGCCTGCAAATTTTAAGACCAATTTCAAGGCCAAAGGTCAAGGTCAAATTTGTGTCTTGCACATCTACTACACCTGAGTAACATTTATGCAAAGTATCAAATGAATCAGGTTGAAACTGAAGGAGTTAATTAAAAGGACACGATTTTGCAGGCAGATCGACAGACCGACCGACCGACCAACCGACAGGCTGATTCCAGTATACCCCCCTCAGATTCTGTTTGTGGGGGTATAATTAGATATGCGGATATTAAATATACATACAGATATGAAATGAAAGCAGAATGCTTCTACGGAAGCTTTCTGCTTCACACTCTCATACTTTATGCTGTCACATGTATTTAATATAATTACAGCATCCTTAATTGTTGGATTGATTTTTATCACGACAGAGAAGTGGCTGCTACATTGCATAATCATTGCCTGAAGGCCCTTCTGTTGATGAAAATGTTAACTAAGCTATCTCTATAAAATATTTTAACACCACAGTATAGCTATATGCTATTAGAGCAACTCCACTGATTTCATTAACTCTTTGAACCCTAATCCCGCATATAGGCGTCCTTTTCAAACAGTGTCGTGTGAATAGTACACATGTCCTATGCAAACAGTGAAGACCCAGATCAGAGGGCTCCTTTTGGAGCCCTCTGATCAGGGTCTTCACTGTTTGTCACAATGCCAAACATTGACAAAAACAACCCTTAAAAGTCAGAAATGGACTAGACTAAAATGGAAACTGGAATTGTCCATTTAAAGTTTCAGGGAGGAAAGGGTTAAATGGTGTTTTATCATTTCTTCCATTGCCAAATGTGTAAATCAACTATATCCAACTGAGTTTAAGGCAAGTTGGTACTTAATGCAAGATGAAAGTAAAGCAGAAACCTCCTTTAAAAGGAGGTTTCTGCTTTACTTTCATCTTGCTTTAACCAACTATATGTGCCTAGCTGTTTATTAGGGGTGTAACAATTCGCCGAAACCCGCATCGCAGTTTATCGCAATACGGAGAAATCGAATCGCAATATATTGCAATATACCGTGTACAGTATGGAAAAAGCATCTGCCATCGTGTTTACTGTATTAATCTTGTTCAACCAGGCCCTTGATTCGCTGCTTGTTTCTTAATAAGAGTGTCTCGTTGAGCGAGATTAAACGGAAACGAAATTATTAAGTACTGTTACACCGGCTAGGGATATGGATAAAACACCGGACTGCGTCTACTACGCGTTGTTTCGAAAACAATTCCGCGAAACAAAAGTAAGTTTGTCCATTCTTTTACCGTTTTTAAATAAAAGCAAAGAAAATCGGTTTTTCTAAATCTGAACCGCGGGGCAATATTATTCAGCTCACACCGCAATATATCGGTACACCGCCGAATCGTTACACCCCTACTGTTTATTGTAATGAACTCCTCCTAAGTGAGTATTTAACCTTTTACCCCATAGAAGCGCCTTTAAGCGCATTCAGTTTATTCTTGCCCTAAAGAAAATAGTTCCAATTTATACATTCATAACTATGTATAATACAAAATATTTTCTATATTCTAGCAGATGATAGCTTAAAGCAGGCTGAAAGTAAAGCAGAATGCGCTTAAAGCGCATTCTGCTTTACTTTCAACCTGCTTTAAGTGGATACCTATATTCAATACTAGAGATATGCTATGTGGGAAAGGGATAAAGACACAGTGGTGTTTGTCCATAATTATAAGTAGCAGATCCTTTTATATGAGTTAGTAAACAGTGCAGACTCTGATGAGATGCAGCATATAGTGACATATATATCTCTTCAGGGTTTACACTGTTTGCTAATATCTACTTTTGTAGATGAAAAGCAAATCTGCCACCTGTTTTCAACTGGTATATATCAATAATTTTTCATGTGAGGTATTATTTTAAGTAGAGCAGTAGGTAAAGGTACCCTACGTAAAAGATAGCAGAAAGCTCTTGCTTTATTTAGCAATGTTGCCTTAGAATGTTAGACATCAAAACTAAAGCAATCCTTTCAACGATCCTAGCTGTGAGACTTTACTTTATTCTGAGGAGTAAGGAATGCAACCTCAACCACAGAATCTTCCGCATTTTCTTTCCCAGTTTTTCTGTGTCTTTAACAATGCCTGACAGATGGGTCGCAGCCATCAGCTGTGCTCAACAATAACCGTGCTTGATAATTGCCCTATTATCCTCAGGTAAAGTGCCATGCTTTTCCCGGCTTCCATTACAAGGAAGCTGGGGTAATGTTCCAATTTTCCTCTACGTAACAGCAATTATCCTTAACTCTCACCTTGCTCACGGCAGATATGTCCCACAGTGATTACCTTTGCAAACAGTTTGGATCCTGATGAGATGCCGCGTCACGCGGCATCTCATCAGGATCTAAACTATTTGACACTCTGATCCTGTTTTGGAAAGAAATTTAGAAAATTCTATTTTTAGAACAATAGCAGACGACAATTGTTGCAGACGACAAAATTTACCCAGCATGCAATAATTATCCTTAACAAAGCTCCTATAATGTAAGGGACCAGCATTTGCTTACACTTAAATTTGCCTCGGAGGTTTGAAGTCAAGAAGTTTGATCAAGTCAGCCTGTATTATATAACCATTGACAATTGGAGGATAAAAAATAACTTGCATAAATCCTCAGTGAGTGACAATGGGAAGAAAAAAATTCAAACTATAGTTGACACTTAAAGAGCTGAATTTTCAACTGAACTCGTTCTTCTTCTGATAAAGTGTGGGAAGACATTTTTCTTTCCCAAGAACATGTTTATGCTAAAACATTAATCCATTGCAAACAGTTTGGAACTAGATCAGATGCCTGGTAACACAGTGTCTGATCAGGCTCCGAAAAGCTTGCCACTCAGATGACAAGAGTTGTCAAAGAGACAACAAAGGTTGCAAGCAGCACAATCCGAAATTTAAAAGCAGAATCTGATCACAGATTTCGAAACCTAAAGGGGGTCCTTAAAGTTCAAGGTCAAAGTTTACAAATTCATCAGACTTCACCCATACAGTATGGGAAATCATTATTTACCTCATTGCAAACAGTGTTAACTCACATCAGTGTCCTCCTTTAGGAGCCATCTGGTCTGGGTCTGCACTGTCTATATATTTTTAAAACATTGTAAGAACATTCACCCTTTATTTCTCATCATTAACTGAAACATGGACAAGTCAATTTGAGAAATAAAGCATTGTAATGGGTTTTAACCCTTACCCCATAGCCGATTTCTAGTTTTGAAGCCATATGAGCACTTAACCCTTTCCCTTATAGAAGCGACTTTTAGCGCATTCATTTTATTCATTCGCCAAAGAAAATAGTTCCATTTTATACTGTCATGAATATGTATTATAAGAAATATTTTCTATATACTAGCAGATAGTAACTTAAAGTAGGCTAAACGTAAAGCAGAATGTGCCCTAGGGCACATTCTGCTTTACTTTCAGCCTGCTTTAATAGGTCACATATCTTAACTACTCGAAATAGGATATGGGTTAAAGGGTTAAAGCAGGTTGAAAGTAAACTTTTACTTTCAGCCTGCTTTAAGCTACTGCCTTCTAGGAAATAGAATTTTTCTTATGGTACATGTTCATGACTGTATAAATTGCAACTATTTTCTTCAGTGAAAAAATAATTTGAATGGGCTAAAAGGCGCTTCTATGTGGGAAACGGTTTTAACCAGCTGTGACAGTTAACAATTTAATCAGGATAGTTTCTACAGAACTATACAATAACCACAATTCCTTCATTATCATATCAATGCCGTCTTAGAGCTCTTTGCATGCTTAAGAATTTTTAAAACTTATTTTGTCACCTTTGACGTCTTAGTAAAATTCATTGTTACCAAATTCAGTGGTGCAAAATTGAATTTGAGAGTCAAACAGTTTGCATCCAGGCTTGATCTGAATGCACATTGTTTGGAAAAGATTTCCTTAATTTTAGATTTTCCCAACAAGCGTGCAGAGAGAGTAAGGGAACCTGGATACACTTAAGCAGCCGATACATGCGCCAGAGTGATAGTACCTTTGCAAACAGTTTGGATCCTGATGAGACGCCGCATAATGCGGCGTCTCATCAGAATCCAAACTACTGTTTCACACTCTGACCCTGTTTTGAAAAGAAATTTTGAAAATTCTATTTTTAGAACAGTAGCAGGCGACAAAAATTACCCAGCATGCAAAGATTTAAAGGCAGACACCTGCTCCCTATAGGGTGGCATTACAAGAATGGGAAACAGTTTTCTTGTTAATGCTTTTGTCACTTCGTAAAAGAGAAACAATATGACTAATCCATCCATAATACAGCGGCTGGTGGGGAAAAGCATGCATATAGCTTGCATATTGCAATCATTTCTCAACATTTTATCTCAAAACTTAACCCATTACCCCATAAATACGAATTTTTACGCCTTTAACTTATTCCTCTACTGAAGAAAATATATAGTCCCTCTTTTTACAGTCATGAATATGCACCATTAGAAATATTTTATACATTCTAACAAATGGTAGCTTAAACAGGCTGAAAGAAAAGAAAAATGCGCCTTAAGGCACATTCTGCTTTACTTTCAACCGGCTTTAAGTGGTCACCTATCTTCCAAACTAGAAACAGGCTATGCGGTAATAGATTAGCAAACATTAATTCTAACACCAGAGCTGACACCATTTACCTTTTAACCCATATCCTGGTTCTAGTCTTGAATACGGTACATGTGACCTCTTAAAGCAGGCTGAAAGTAAAGCAGAATGTGCCTAAAGGAACATTCTGCTTTATTTTCAGCCTGATTTAAGCTACCATCTGCTAGGATATAGAAAATATCTATTTTGGTTCATGTTCATGACTATATAAATTGGTTAAACTTTCTTCAGTGGAGGAACAAAATGAATGTGCTAAAAGGCGCATCTATGGGAGAAAGTGTAAAAAAGAAATTTTGGAAATATTTAGTTCACTCGATCATATTTGGAATTCTATAAATAGGAACTGGTCTTCCAGAATTAAAATACAGTTTATTACATTGCCAACAATGTAGAACCAGACTGTGAAACTTCAACAAGGGTATATGCACAATTTGCCATTTCTCCATCAATATAAAATAACACAGCATTTTCTGATAAATGACCAGTTTACAGGGGTTAATTGTCCCCAGAATATCTAGAATAATGACTAATGGTACAGGGACCCGTTTTACTAAACAACTTACGCAAATTATTTACGTAAGTCAAAACTTTAAATTTTAATTTATATTTTTTATTATCACTTGCCACAAACAGCAAATAGCCAGATCAGAGGATGTGCTTTTAGCGCGTCCTCTGATCTGGCTTTTTGCTGTTTGCAAACGTTTGTGATCGAAAAATAAGAGTTAAACGATTTTAACTTACGCAAAATTTTTGCGTAAGTTGTTTAGTAAAACGGCCCCCTGACCCTTAAATCCTGATCAAGCACAGCTCTCATCAGGGTCTACACTGTTTGCAAAGGCTGTAAATTAGAGGGCTCCAGATAAAAGGGAGTAAACCGAGCAAATCCCAACACTTCTTGCTCATTCAGCACCAAATCCTATAGTGTGACTATTCATTAGAATTGTCTCGAAGAGACGATTCTAATGAGTAGTGACACCATAGGGTATAATACAGAAATAAAGATTTTAGTTTTTGAAATAATCCCCTTTTCTGGAGCTCTGCTGTTTTTATCCTATTTCAGCTCTATGAGGATTTTTTTAGACTTTTGAGCAGCCAGGGAACTGTTTGCAAAATGCTCCGATGGCCTAATGTACGACACCATGGGGACACATAAACATCCGGAAAGCATTCCTCATTTTCACCATCAAATTCATGACACATAATCAATAGCATTTCGGTCCTGTATGACTAAAATGCAAATTTGCGGAGACCGAAGTCTCTGTGTTTAGTTATGTTTTATTGCGTGCATGCTCCCCCCTCTAGATGCTCCCCAATAATCTTCCTCACTTGTGGCTGAAGCTTCTAAGGGTCCCATATTAACCCTTATCCTGCGGTAATATCGTCTGCTTCAAAATTGTCGTCTGCAAAATTTGTTAAATCTAGATTTATACATTTTTTCAGTAAAGAAACCTAAAGACGAGTGTCAAACAGTTAGGATCCAGATCAGACGCCGCGTTACGCAGCGTCTGATCTGGATACAAACTGTTGCAAAAATCAGTAAAGTCGCGATCAGCAGGATAAGGTTTAATCATCATTCCATCACTAAGATTTCCTGCCCATAATTGCAAGGAACTGGAAAACAAGGTGACTCTTGGGTATCACTTGCATGAAGCACATCAAAAGACAACAAACCATAAATTGTCTTGACCTTGCATGAGGTCAAGGTCGATCGATAATATACACATAATACAAATCTTTCTGCTGTAGAAGAGCCTTTTAGCAAATTTATTTTAATTCATTCCTCCAGTGAAGAAAATATTTCCTATTTATACAGTTGTGAATAAGAACCATTAGAAATAATATTTTCTATAACCAAGCAAATGGTAGCTTAACTCTTTCCTCCCTGAAACTTTAAATGGACAATTCCAGTTTCCATTTGAGTCAAGTCCATTTCTGACTTTTAAGGGTTGTTTTTGCCAATGTTTGGCATTATGACAAACAGTGAAGACCCTGATCAGAGGGCTCCTTTCGGAGCCCTCTGATCTGGGTCTTCACTGTTTGCACAGGACAATTGTACTATTCACATGTACATTGTTTGAAAAGAACGCCTATTTGCGGGACTAGGGTTCAAAGAGTTAAAGCAGGCTGAAAGTAAAGCAGAATGCGCCTTAAGGACTCAGGTGCATTGCTGCTTTACTTTCAACCTGCTTTAAGTAGTCACCTATCTTCAAAACTAAAAATGAGGTAAAGGGTTAAAAGTGTTTCTTCAAGTCAAAAATGGAAAAGAATCCATTATGTTACTTATTCCTAATACATTTAAATTACATTTTATACTGTTCTGACAAAGAGCCATAATAGGAAACTTTCCTAACAGATAGATACTTAAAGATGGTTGAAAGTAAAGCAGAAAGCTCCTTTAAGAGCTTTCTGCTTTACTTTGAGTCTGCTGTAATAGGCATCTACCTGTCTAAAACAATGAAAACAAGCTTATAGCGAAAGAAATGGCAAACAGAGGCTTAATTATCCTTTTTCCCATAGAAGCGCCTTTTAACGTATTAATTCAATTTATTCCTCCGCTGAATAAAATAGTTTTGATATATACAGTCATGAATATGTATCAGAAGGAATGTTTTCTTTATTCTAACAGGTGGTAGCTTAAAGCTGGCTGAAAGTAAAGCAGAAAGTGCCTTAAGGCACATTCTGCTTTACTTTCAACCTGGTTTAAGTAGTTTCCAATTTTCAAAATTAGAAACAGGCTATGGGGTAATGGGTTAAAACATTAACCCTTTCAACCCTATACAGCCATCTGGGGAGATAACTGATTTCATATGCAAACAGTGCTGACCCTGATCAGAGGGCTCCTATAGTAGCCCTCTGATCAGGGCCTGCACTGTTTGATATTTTCATTGGTTTTTGTTGTCGTATAAAAAATTCAACAGTAGACTGGTTCAAAATGCCTGTACTTGAAGAGTCCAAAAGGATAATAAATACCCACAGGAGAAATATAGGGTTGAAAGGGTTAAGACATGAAGCTACACTATTTGAATCTGCACTCCATACAGTTCTGACTAACTAAGAACAGAAAAATCAATAAAATGAGACTAGGAGTAAATGTGAAAGTGAGGGGGCAACTCTTATAACGTTGAAAGTGCTTCTGTACTTTATACCAAAGAGGTTTTTTTCTCTTTTAGGCCTGACTAATGAATGCCTTCCTCATCACTTATTCAGGGAAGGGACACAACTCTTGAGATATTTCATCAATCTGTACCTGACTGAACCATCATCTTCGGATCTCCACGCCCGAGTAGGAAGAAAAATACAGTCGAACCTCGACAACTCAATACTCACTTAAACCATTTCCCCTATAAATACGCCTTTTTACGCCTTTAGTTTATTCCTCCACTGAAGAAAATAGTTCCAATATATACAGTCATAAACATGTAACAAAGAATTATTTTTCTACATCCAAGGGAAGGGTAGCTTAAAGCAGGCTGAAAGTAAAGCAGAATGCTTTCAACTTGCTTTAAGTTGTCACCTGTCTTCAAAACATGAAACAGGCTACTTACTGGGTAAATGGGTAACAGTCTAAAACACTGAAAACTGTTATGACGAACTGGGTTAAAAGTAACTGGTGTTACTACTCATTAGAATCGTCTATATTCATATATAAAATATTGCTTTTAATGTATGGCAAATGTGTACAAATAGTTAACAATTAAATCAAATTGGTTGTAAACATTTACGAAACACCTAGCTTCCTCTGTATATCTATAAATAGATTTTCAGATCATATCTTAAAATAGAAGCATAATTTTGTCAACAGTGGAAACTTTCATCAGCCCAGTGTAGTAAAACAGCCAGCCTGTATCTCTAAATTTTACACCCACAGTCCACATCATGTTAAACTGTAATGGGACATAAACCAGCCTACAGGGCTCCAGATAAGAGTGAGTAAACTAAACAAATCACATTTTTTCACCTTTTTTAGCACCAAACCCTATGGTATTACCACTCATTTTGATTGTCTCGAAGAGACAATTCATATGTATAGCGACACCACAGGGTTTAATGCACAAATAAAGATTTTAAGTTTTGAAACAATTCCCTTATCTGGAGCCCTGGCTACTATCCAATCAGACTATTCAGTTTCAACAGGTGCTTTTAATTCTAAATTTCTGATCAAATATTATTGGTTGAAATGTGTGGCCAAATATAAAGTGTGTCTAAATAGAAAACAGTCAGCTCCGCCGAAAAAATGTATGTTTATATATCTACAGGGCTCCAGATAAGAGGGAATGAAGTGACAAATCAAACATTGTTTTCACTTATTATAGCACCTAATCCTATGGTGTAACCATTCATTCATTATGTAAATAACATTTTCTTATCTGGAGCTTTGCAATTATGAATATTCTATGTGGTTCATAAATAAGATGGTGCAATATATTTTCAGACCTACAGATGTAACCAGCAGCCGGTCCATTGATTCAGAATATGTCTTCAAGTTTGATGTCATGGGATGACAAAACCGAGGCAGCATGTATGGGCTTGTAGAATTGCAAAGGTCATGGAGCCAGATATCGCAATCAGCTTCAAAAAGACTGCTGAGGATCAAAGTGTGAAGGTCTCGAAGTTCTCTAATTATGGACAGTACAATTATGGCGAGTGTGAGACTAGAACTTGACCATTCAAAAGTGAAGTGGAGTGATGTAAAACATACATCAAAACATTTAACAGTCTCTGCACTTTACAGGAAAAGCATAAATCTGTATACATATATAGTGCAGTCAGTTTGGAGTCAGATCAGACACCAAGTTACTCTGCCTCTCTTCTGGCTCAAAACAGTTTGCCATTCAGCCATTAACAATTGTCATATGCTTTTAATTTCAGTTTTAAAGGCATAGGTTCAAAAAGGGGTGAAATTGGCCCTTTGTCAAATGTACACCAAATTTTCACAGATGATAGATATATATGTAGTTTAAGAAAAAACAAATTTATTTTCTCCATATTCACTTCCATGTTGTCATAGCAACCAACTACAATGTACTTATAATAACATAAAAATGGCTTATTTTTTCAAAGTTTTATCATATCAATAGGAAAACATAGTATTTGAGCATAATTGATATAATGATAATCAAACAATGATAATACTATGTAAAAAATGGTAAAATTGATAGAGAAATATGTATGTTGTTATAACAACCAGCTATCAGAAAATCTCCAAATGGTGTTTTTCCTAACATTTTGGAACATTTTCACTGATTTTGGCATAGGCGCCACTCCTCGACCAAAAATATAAATATAACAAATTAATTGTTTTAAAATAAGAATAACAAATAACAAAATGTAAATTTGGTCGAAGGGTGGCGCCATAGAAAAAATCGTCTTTCTAACTCTTATTTTGTTAGTTTTTTACATGAAAAACACAAAATCAAGGTCAATAAATGCTTTATTTCTAAAAGAACTCGGTCTTCTATTAACAAAAATTAATATGTATATGACAAAAGAATGTCTTCTTGTATCACTAGCGTGATGTAAATGTTCAAATTCTGATGTTTAAAAATTAGATTTTTGTAGGGCTGAAATGTATAGTTTTTGAACCTGTGCCTTTTAAGTATTTTGACCAAGGAAATAATGAAATGAGTGTCATACAGTTTGGATCCTGATCAAATGCATGTCACACTGCATCTGATCAGGAAAACTGGTTGGAAGTAACCATTTTATCCGGGGTAAGGCAATGAAGTTTAAGGGGTTTATAAGTTGTATGAAAATTTAAGAAAATTCTTTTTCTGATATGGTAGTTTCAGCTATTTACAGGAGGTATAATGGTTGATGATAACACAGGTGCTTATGTTGTATATTGAAAAAAATTGTTATAGATCTAGATTCTACATAATACAAGGTAGCATACCAAAAATATCAACTAATTTAGGATAACCAAAAAAATTAATTAATGTAGGATAAAACTAATGTAGAAAATTCCTTTGGGACTTTCTGCATTTTTAGCTCACCTGAGCTAGCTCAGGGTGAGCTTTGCAACCCTAGAATGTCCCGCGTCAATATTTTAGTGTTTACACTCTAGAGGCCACAATTTTTATCCAATATTTCTCAAACTTGCTCAGATTGTATATTACCATAAGAGTTTGAATAGTGATGAAATCGGACCAATAGGTCAAGAGTTGTCTACCTTTGAACTGCTGAAAATGCTATATTGAACAGTGTTTACACTCTAGAGGCCACAATTGTAATCCATTCTTTTTCAAACTTTCTCAGATTGTATGTTATTGTAAGAGTTCGGTGAAATAAGACCAATAGGTCAATAGTTACCTACCTTTGAATTGCTGAAAAT
The DNA here is from genome assembly GCA_922989275.2 of Gari tellinella. Taxonomy (NCBI): domain Eukaryota; kingdom Metazoa; phylum Mollusca; class Bivalvia; order Cardiida; family Psammobiidae; genus Gari; species Gari tellinella. The sequence continues at coordinate 16,369,947 of OV277862.1, forward strand.
GCAATATTTAAAGGTGTTTATACTCTGGGGGCCATACTTTTGGTTTTATCTTTCCAAAACTTGCTCAGATTGTATACAATGTATAACTAAAAGAATTTGGATGAGTTCGATTATTGTTGAAATCGGACGAGTAGGTCAAGAGTTATCTACCTTTGAATTGCTGAAATGCCATATTTAACAATAAGAGGCCACATTTTTTATCCAATCTATCTCTAACTTGCTCACATTGTATATAACCATAAAAGTTCAGATGAGATCAATTATGGTTGAAATCGGAATAATAGGTCAAGAGTTATATACCTTTGAATTGCTGAAAATGCCATATCTAACGGTGTTTACACTCTAGAGGCTTCAAATATTAGACAATCTTTCTCAAACTTACTCAGATTGTATATAACTATTAAAGAGTTATCTGTCCTTGATATACTTTGAAATGCTAGAAAAAGGCATTTTTAGGCTCTAGTTACCTGTCCTTGATGTACTCTACTATACTAGAGTAGGTCGTATTCAAATGTTGTTTACATGCTATCCTACAAATTTGAATGGCTTTAGAATAAAACAGGTGAAATTCAAAGGTAAAGCTATCTGATGATTTCATTTTGTAGCCTTTTAATATAATGATGATTGTTCTTACAATGATCAATCTTCTATTAAGTGACCAATGGATGCCTTTACTGATAGATACATGATAAAACAAGCACCTTAGAGCTGATATCCCCTGCCGCAGCGATTGTCCAGAAGAAAGTGGCAAACTTTATTGTGGGAGGAAGGGGCAAATGGTGATCACCTGTCTTTAAAGATCAACATTCAAAAGCTTTTTACAAAGTTTTATAAAATCCATTCAATTTTGTACATTTTAAAGCCTAAACAATACAAAAAATAAAGCCGTTTGTAGCATTATAAATCTAAGTAGGACAGGGGCAGGTAACTCTTGATTCAAATTCAACAGTAATTAAACACTTTCAAGAACTTATAATTGTGTGCAAGTATTATTAAAAAAAATTCAGAACTGTAGAATTTACTAGAGTGTAAACACATTTTCAACTCATCAAGGGCAGAGTATTCTTGACTAATTTGCACATTTTCGATAATAATTGAACTCATTCTATAAATAATAGCCATATATGATTTAATTTTTTTTTCAAAATCCATTCACATTTGTACACAATAGCATGTAAACAATAAAGCCATGTTGAGCATTACTAAGTACATAAAGGGCAGATAACTCTTGTCACAAAGTATCCTATTTTGACAATAATTGTAACCCTAATATTTATATACATCATGTGTAAGTTAAATCAAAATCCATTAAAGACTGTAGTTTCTAGATGGTAAAAACTGTTAAATATGGGTTTTTTGACTCATCAAGGGCAGATAATTGTTGACTAGTTTGTCCGTTTTCAAAAATGATAACAATTATTTGAAAACTAATAGCCATACATAGTTTAAGAATTTTTTTTATCAAAATCCATGCATATTTATAGATACTAGGATGTAAACAATATTAAAATAAAGCATTTTCTATCATTTCAAAGTACATCAAGGGCAGATAACTCTTGCCACAAGTATCCTTTTTTGACAATAATTGCACACCTTCAAGAACTTTTACTTATTGACATCGTGTGCAAGTATCATTTAAATCCATTTATAATTGTAGTTGCCAGAGAGTAAAAACAGTTAAATATGGCTTTTTTTACTTATCAAGGGCAGATAAGTCATGACTAATTTCTCCGTTTTCAACAACAATCAAATTCATTTGAAAACTAATAGCCATACATAATTCAAGAAAGTTTTTTCAAAATCCATGCATATTTATAGGCTCTAGTATGTAAACAATACCAAAACAAAGCATTTTCTAGCATTTCTAAGTACATCAAGGGCAGATAACTCTTGTCACAAGTATCCTTTTTTTACAATAATTGCACACCTGCAAGAACTTGTACTTATAGACATTGTGTGCAAGTATAAACAAAATATGTTGAATACTGTAGTTGCTAGAGTGTAAAAACTGTTAAATATGGCATTTTTAACACAAAAAGGGCAGATAACTCATAAATTCCTAAAATTTTCTGAAAAAAGTTTGATTTCCCACGGTGCTCCTATGATGACAAATAAGTATACCAAGTTTCATCCAAATCTATTTATCGGTTTCGGAGATACAGTTGCGGACGGAAAACGTGACGGACGCACGGACGGACATTTTTAACACAAAAAGGGCAGATAACTCATAAATTCCTAAAATTTTCTGAAACATTTTTGATTTCCCACGGTGCTCCTATGATGACAAATAAGTATACCAAGTTTCATCCAAATCTGTTTATCGGTTTCGGAGATACAGTTGCGGACGGAAAACGTGACGCACGCACGCACGCACACACATCCGGACGGACAGACCTAAAACAGTATCCCTCTGCCTTTCGGCAGGGGATAATTAATGCACTAAACAGTCACTTGAATTATGCATTATTTCTATGATGCATTACACAGTCACACAGTTTGTCTCATTGATATCAGGGTCTGGTTTGAATGTGAGTCATGTCAGGTCAAAAACTAGACCACTAAGTCAAATAATAAAAATACATGTACTAAATGTTAACACTCTGAAAGCTACAAATCTCATTTGGTCTTGATGTAACAGCTGAGCGATGTATGACCATAGTGTCTTGTGTTTGATTTCCATTGAAATTTGATTTGCACAAAATATGAGCTGTGCCATGATAAAACACTACATATGTATTTATTGCACTCCAAACAGTGAAGAGCTATACCAGACCACACATCAGAGATGCAGTGTTTGGATGGTCTTCACTATTTGACATATCTCAACATCAAGAAAGATTTTTTTCTGAAATATGTATTACTCTCAAAACAGTGTATACCCAGACCTTAGGGCACATCAGTGAAACAGTGTCTTGGTTGTTCTTCACTATTTGACACTGATCAGTATCTAGAATGGTTTGGTACAGTTCAGGCATGTTTTCCCAAGGCATTGTCAATATATGTTCTGTATTTCAATATGGAGAAAAAATGTGAAGCTTCAACAAAATAAATGAGTAGTAAACCAAATGACTGTTGTTTTATTTCTACTTTTCTTACATATCTTTCACTTTTATAGAAACAGAATGAAATGGGAAATTGTCATATACAGTGGAACAAACTTCAGTAACACAGCAAAATATAATCAATATACTTTATAACCATTTCAAAATCAAATTCATTACTTTAGCAGGATATATAAGAAATGGAAGCTCTTTGTTAGACAATTCCAGAACAACTCTTAAAAAAGCTCAATTAGCTTTCTGCTTCATTGTTATTGTTACTGATGTTCTGTGTCTCTGATATATTAGGTGTACATCATATCCAACACCTCACAACCAAATCAAATGAATTTAAGTGATGCCCCAGGCATCCCTCTTATTGATGGGTGTTTTGTCCTGTAGACGAATTATGTCCTGGGACACCTGGATTATCTCCAGGATTGGAGGACCCCCACCAGTCTTCTGGCTGCTGATTCTTTCAACCGAAAACCCCGACGCAGCCGCCTTCACCTAAAAGTAAAAAATAATCAAAGTTGACAGATAAAGTTGAACACAGTACACATCAAAAATTTCTTAATAACCCTTTTGAAAGATACTTAATCTTTAAACAGATGATAGGCTTAAGGCAGTACACCCTAGTGAGATCAATGTAGATTGATTGAGTTGAGTTTTACAGCACCGCAACACATGAAATGGTCATATGGAGCCAAGTGAGACCAAAGTAGAGAGATCAATCATTTACTATTAACTAAGAGTCTAAGATTCCATATGGAGGCATGCTCAAGCAGTAATATTTACTTGATCTCATTAGAGGTGTACTATTTTAACCCATAAAACATTATACACCTTATACGCCTTTCATTTATTCCTCTTCTAAAGAAAATAGTTCCAATTTATACTGCTACAAATATGAATCATAAGAAATATTTTCTATATTCTAACAGACAATAGCTTAAAGCAGGCTGTAAGTAAAGTAGAATTAGCCTTAAGGCTCATTCTGCTTTACTTTCAACCTGCTTTAAGTGGTCACCTATCTTCAAAACTAGAAAAGAGGCTGGGAAATGGGTCAATATATTAAAATCCTAGCCATAAGCATATTCCTCATTTGCAAACAGTATTACTGAAGAGTTTGCTCTATGCACACAATATAGACCTAGATCAGAAAACTCCTGATCAGGATCTGTATTGATTTATATATTGTAAAACAGTCCTGCAGCAAAATATTACTATAAACTATTGGGACCTGGAATTGTCTATTAAAGGTTTCAGGGGTGAATCAGTTAATTATGGATTGTCACATTTGTCTGGATGCATGTCACATTGGATTAACCCTTTATTCCATAAATGTACCTGATTGTGCCTAGCCCTCTAATTTATTTCTCCACTAAAGAAATAGTTCCAATTCATATAGATCTAGTCATTAGCATGTTTCATAGCAGATGGTAGCTTATTTAAATTAAGTGACCTGTCACCTATAGTGTCTTCAAAACTAGAAACAGGGTTATGGGGTAATGGGTTAAGCAAATGTGACACTCCAAATTATATCAGAACAGTTTACAGAGTGAATTAGAGTCAAACTTGGTTGACTTCAATTCTAAAATTGTATTGGATGGATCTACGTGAATTCATTTTGACAGAAAAAGTAATAGTCCCACTGGATGATCAAAGCTACATATGTTTCTATTGATAGACAGCGGCTTCCCCACAAAACAAAAATGAAACTGGTTATGGAGTATGCATGTAGTGTACAGTTATTAACAATTAACTCCAAAGTTCCATTGTACAGCATTAATTTTATCAATAAGTACGTATATATCTAGAACGGTCAATCATTTTCCTTTCACAAATGTATTGAAATGCGGTCAGTAAAAGATGTTCAAATTTGAATAGTATAAGTGATAAATTCAACAGCTTGGAGCTTAGTTTGCATTTATTTTTAGATTTCGCCTTTACACACGATTTCACTTTATGACGTCACAGCTAGTCAGTAGTGTGTAGTTTTCTAGTACACTATGCTTGAATTATACATCGATCAGTGCATGAATCACTTGATTTAAGAACGGTGCTTGTTCTGATGACAAGATCATTTACGTCTGTCCACAGACTCCATGTACAGGATCCATGCATAGTCTTCTTTTAAAGGCAGGAAAATAGATCTAGACCTACGCTTGTGGTTAAATTGACCTTGAAATGGATTCACACGAACGGGAGGATTCAGTCACCGCAGTGCCAATATTATGCTGAACATAAAGGGAAATTCTGGCTTATTTCTTGACCCAAAGATAGGCCTAACACTGAGTATGTAGACAAGACGAAGATTCTAGCTCTAGTTCTAATTTTGTAGTCTACAGCCGAAACAGTAAATTGTAAAAAAGGAAACGCCGATCTTCATAACAAACGTTTAGTTTAGTAGATCTAGATTTTATCGATCGTTTATATATGTTGTTGGTTTTTCATGTGTAAGAATGTCGGCAATTGACCGTTTACCAACGGTATATGTTTCACTAGATCTAAAATCAAACTGCATGTCAATTACACCGTGTTTACATTGCGGCTATAAAGCCCTACGATGGGCTGTGTTTACGTTCTAGACGCTAGTCCAAAACCGCTCTCGGATTAAAACACTGTCTAAAGATTTTAAGATCGAACTTCATTTATATTCTTTTAGGCCTTCAATCACCCACTCGTCAACTATCAAAGCTATCGTCTTTCAAATTAATGATAAATCAACCCACTTACCAAATTTCTCCGATATTTTATTTGCTCCGCCATTTGGACAGATAGTACGAGCGTCAGATATTAGTACGGGAAATCGTTTCATACCACGCGCGCATTGTCGACGTCATGTTGGAAAACCCGAAATTTAACCCTGGTATGTTTAACCCTGGTATGTTTAACCGTGGTTAATAAACCGCTTGGTTTAACTGTTTTATACAATCGAGTTACCAGCGCGGTTACCAAACCAGAATTTGAGAGTTTTAACCCAGGGTTAAACTAACCGGCGGTTAAAATTAAACCATTGTTTATACAATTGGGTGCTGGTGTCTCAGTCTAATTCATATCTGCGGTACCAAAGACCAAATTATGTAGAACCAAAGTGGATAAGAATTCAATTGTTTACCGCATGATCAGAATGCTTTGGCGGTTTTGTGGAAAAAACAAACCTTCGGTGTCGATGCACTTGAGTGTTTCTCCTGAACTGTGCAGAGCTAATGATGTAAACAATCTGATACGAGATCCCAGTGACGGGATCTCACGGGTGCTGGTAAACCCATCAAACATCTTCATACACCGTTTGCAGTGAACTGATTGATGTAAACAACATATTCCCAACCAAGAAAATGATCCCCGAAGCATTCGCTGTTAACTTTTTGAACGCTAAGTAATATTGACGTCTGCATTAAATTTGTCGTCTGCTACTGTTCTAAAATTAGAAATTTTCCAAAGTTTTCTTTGTAATATAAGGTCTGAATGTCAAACAGTTTGGATCCAGATGAGACGCCGCGTTACGCGGCATCTCATCTGGCTCAAAACTGTTTGCAAAGGAAATCAATGGGTTTCCCCAGTTAGCATGCAAAGAGTTAAACATATAACCACTGTACAGAAGTTGAGAACAGCCATGCATGACCTATCTACGCTGATGCTATTTACACTGTTGAACCAGATCTGTCCAGCTTAGAATTGGAGCTCGTTTAGCATACAACTAGGTACACAACATACAACCATAGACACAAAGAATTATGATATACTAATAAGATGTATACTCTTAACCCATAACCCCATAAATATGCCTTTTTACATCTTTAATTCAATCCTCTTCTGAAGAAAATAATTCCACTTTATATGGTCATGAAATTGTACCATAAGAAAAAGTTTCTCTACTCTAGCAGACAGTAGCTTAAAGCAGCCTGAAAGTACTACAGAATGTGTCTTAAGACGCATTCTGCTTTACTTATAAATTGCTTTAAGTGGTCACCTATCTTCAATACTAGAATCTGGTAAATTGGGTTAATAATGTCTGAGAACAAGAGGGTCATATTGATTCTAAATTGCTCACCTGAATCAATTTTTTATCAGCAAACAAAGGGCCATAACTCTGTAAAATAACTGACTAAATTATATGGTTAACAAACTTGTCCAAGTTGTTTAAGCTAACATCTGCTATGATAATATACAAAATAAATTTCTTTTAGTGCATAAGTTATTAATTTAAGTCTCTTTAAACCTTGCTTTAATCATTTACTCCATAGCCTGATTCTAGTTTTGAAGACAGACAACCACTTAAATCAGGTTGAAAGTGAAGCAGAATGCTCCTTTAGGAGCATTCTGCTTTACTTTCAGCCTACGTTAAGTTGTAACCTGTTTTCAAAACTAGAAACAGGCTACGGGGTAAAGGGTTAAGTTTTAACCTGTTTTCAAAACTAGAAACAAGCTGAGGTAATGGGTTAACAGGCTATAACTTTCTACAACATCTAAAGGACATCTTACAAGACCCATCCAGTAAACAATTTATAGTTTAAGTCACAGTTGGTCGGGTAATTACCACCAATTCACCAGACCCATATAGAAGCCTTTGAAAGTTACTCTTTCCCAATAGAGGTTTGGTTTTCAAAGCAAATGACAAGATTTCATTGTCTTTGATACAGCTTTTCTCTTTCAGGTGGGCTTTCATTATAGCCACACGGTATCTTTTGATCCCCTCGGATATATTGCCAAGCTCAATGAAGCACTAGAACCGTTAGAACCATAAACCGTTTGAACACACTGCCAGACATGTCCTCTGCTTATTATTCCATAACTACAGTAGTTTGTTTTTCAGTATTTTACCCATTTCCCCATCTAAGTGCCTTTTTACGCCTTAAATTTACTCATCCACTACAGAAAATAGCGCCACTTTATACAGTCATGAATCTGAACCATAAGAAATATTTTCTACATCAATGCAGATGGACTAACTTAAAGCAGGGTGAAAGTAAAGAAGAATGTGCCTTCAGGCGCATTCTGCCTTACTAGTACTTAAAACTTGCTTTAGGTTGTCACCCATCTTCAAAACTAGAAACAGGTTATTGGGTAATGTGTTACAGCAGGTTGAAAGTATAGCAGAATGCTCCTTTAAGGAGCATTCTGCTTTACCTTCAGCCTACTCTAAGCTAACATCTAATAGAAACTATTTGTAAAGGTAGACAATCGATCTTGCCTGAATAAAGTGGATCTATTTTCTTTACAAAAAAGAATAAACTAAGGTAAATGTGTCTTTGGAAGCTTAGTAAAGTTGTCGTCTGATTCTGTTAAAATTTTGAAATTTCAAAAATTTCTTTTCAAAACAGAGTAATGTTTTCAAACACTTTGGATCCTGATAACATGCTACATCACTTGGCATCTCATTGGGATCCAAACTGATTGCAAAAGGAATCACGGTTTTACCATTTTTGTGCAAAGAGTTAATGCATAAAGAAATTTATATCAGAAAACTATTTTAGGCGCTTTCTGCTCTATATCTGTCCAGCATTAAGAATCCATTTGTCTCTTTTGAGATCTCGGGGCTTCTTCATTAATTAAATTAAATCCATTTTTCACCTCTTTAAGTGCATTCTTGTTTCCACTGGTTCAAACAAGAGTTAACCAATTACCTCATAAATATGCCTGATTACACTTTAATTTATTCTTCCACTGAAGAAAAAAGGTCCGCTTCATACAGTCATGAATATGTACGATAAGAAATAGTTTCTATATCCTAGCAGATGGTATCTTAAAGCAGGCTTAAAGTAAAGCAGAATGTGCCTTAAGGCGCATTCTGCTTTATTTTCAACCTGCTTTAACCCATTACCCCATAGCCTGTTTCTAGTATTGAAAATAGATGATCACTAAAAGCAGGTTGAAAGTAAAGCAGAGTGTGCCTTAAGGCACATTCTGCTTTACTTTCACCCTGCTTTAAGCTACCATCTACTAGGACATAAACAATATTTACTATTCATAATAATGACTGCTTAAAACGGATTTATTTGCTACAGGGGAGCAATAAATTAAAGGCGTAAAAAGGCCTATTTATGGAGTAATGAGTTAAGTGGCTACCAGTTTTCCAAACTAGACCCAGGCTATGGGGTAATGGGTTTAAACAGTTACAGTAGGAGAACATTCTGTACATCAATCAAATACCTCTATGTTTAGTCTGGAATTCTGTTCTTTCTCTCCCTTCTCCTTGTCGTCGTCCTGGTCAAACAGAAACACCTTGCCAGTGTCTAGGTTGTCTTGTTTCATGGGAGGTAACTCAACTGAAATAGTAAAGACCAAGAGTTAATACTCCTGATAAAGGGAGTACAGTCAAACCTCTCTTTTACAACCACTAAACAGTGTTAATTATTAGGTGTTTTCGACTACTTAACCCATTACCCCATAGCCTGTTTCGAGTTTTGAAGATATGTGACCATTTAAAGCAGGTTGAAAGTAAAGCAGAATGTGCCTTAAGGCACATTCTGCTTTACTATCAGCCTGCTTGAAGCTATTATCTGCTAGAACATAGAAAATATTTCTCATGATTCTCATTTGTAACAGTATAAATTGGAACTATTTTCTTCCGTAGAAGAATCAATTAAAGGCGTTAAAAGGGGTATTTATGGGGGAATGGGTTAAGGGAGTACAGTAAAATCCAGGGTTCCAGATAAGAGGGATTTAACTAAACAAATCCAACATTTTCCCACTCATTTCAGCACCAAATCCTATGGAGTTACTACTCATTAGTATCGTCTCGAAGTAGTAACACCATAGGTTTTAATGCATAAATAAGGATTTCAGTTTTTGAAATACTCGCCTTATCTGGATCCCTGAAAACCTCTCTATAGTGAGCCCTAAATTGTGTTAATTATCAGACTGGTGTTTTCGACAGGTGACTGCTTAAAGCAAGCTTGCTTTAAGCAGGTGACAGTAAAACAGAAATCTCCTAAAAGCTGTCACCTGTCTTCAACCCTTTACCCTATGAACTGTTTCTCGTTTAGAAGAGAGGGGACCACTTAAAATTATAAGTTGGGAGTAAAGCAGAATGCACCTTAATGCGTATATTCTGCTTCACTTTCAACACACTTTAAACTATGACCTGCTAGGATATAGAAATGTAGAAAACATTTCTAATGGTACATTTTTATGACTTATTAATTGGAACTATTTTCTTCAATGGAGGAATAATTAAAAGTGCTAAAAGGCGCTTCTATTGGAAGGGGAGGGTTATACAATTATACAATCAATTAGCCTTCGTTTTAGGTCGAAATAGAGTGGTTTTACTGTATCAATAAACTATGAAACTGTTTGAAATTTTTTAAGTTTACTTCCCCTTACATGTATGGAGCCTGACTGATATGTAAACACAGCTAGAGAAAACAAGGATGACATAGGTAAACAACAGAAATGGAAATGTTTCAAACAATTAATTTCCATTGATGTGGTATCAAAAAGGGGAAAATGGGAAAACTATCAATACACACAGTCAATGATTAACCCATTACCCCATTACCTTGTTTCTAGTTTTGATGACAGGTGACCACGTAAAGCAGGTTGAAAGTAAAGCAGAATGCGCCTTAAGGCGCATTCTGTTTTACTTTCAGCCTGCTTTAAGCTCCCATCTGCTAGAATATTGGAAATATTTCTTATGGTACAATTTTTCATGACTATAGGCTGGAACTATTTTCTATGAATGAGAAATAATTTGAAGGCATAAAAGGTGTACTTATGGGGTATAATGGGTTAAGAAACTACCGGTAGAAGATCAATGTGTACAAATGGATGCTAAGTACAGGATAAAACAATGCCTTATTTATGCATTATTTCTATCCAGCATAAAGCAATTACCTGTCCTACAGATCTCCATGCTACATTAACCCTTAGCCTGCCAGGCACAACTATAGCTCCATATGCAAACAGCTTGGATCCGGATGAGACGCCGAGTAACTCGGCGTCTCATCCGGATCCAAGCTGTTTGACACTCGGACAACATTTTCAGCAATTTTGAGCAACTTTGAAGCACTTTGAAACTTGAAGCAGACGAGAAATATAGCAGACGACATTTTATTTGGCGGGCTAAGGGTTAATAAGTGGTCACTGAATACAAGATTGTATGACTGTTTTACTGGAATAAACTTCAATTGAAAGACTGTGGAATATTGGAGCAAAAAACCCTCAGAAGGTTTGATGCTATAAACTTTGTTTATTAGGGATTTTCAGTTCCTTGAGAGTGGTCACATTTTACAAAACATGACCAAATATAATTAAGCTGTAAATAAAATTAAACAATGATGTTTGAAATGTTCCCCTTACTATGCTACTAACGTTTTAACTTTTACATTGACTTTTGGAAAACTTAAACCAATTAAAGGTGATTTTAAAGGAATTATGATCCCCAAACGTTTCAAATTATGGCCAACATATTCCAGGCCCTGATACCGGTATGTGGAAAATCCTTCTTGATCTCTTTCATTTTGGTGCCATTACCCCATAAATACACCTTTTTACACCTTTAAAGTATTCCTCTACTGAAGTAAATAGTTCCAATTTATACTATTATATAAATAAGAATCATAAGATATAGTTTCTATATTCTAGCAGAAAATAGCTTAAAGCAGGCTGAAAGTAAAGCAGAATACGCCTTAAGGCGCATTCTGCTTTTCTTTCAACCTGCTTAAAGTGGTCACCTATGCTAGAAACAAGCTATGGGGTAACAGGTTAAGGGCTTTAATATCAAACTGCTTTAAAGGATCAACTGTCTTCAAAACTAGAAACAGATTATGGGGTAATGTGTTAAACAACAATCTGTCTTAAATACTGAAAACCTACGGAGATAATGGTTAAGACAGCGCAGAGGCCGCTTGCATCTCACTTTGTATCAATATATAAAATAATTCCTAACAGTTTGGATCTGATTGAGTCAGTATGTGTTTGATGTAGATCTAAATGGCTGGCAAATTAGAGACTATTTATGTTTTAGCTGTATAATGGTAATTGCTTTGATTATGTAAAACTAGATCATTTTATGCCCTCTATAATCAATACCTGCTTTAATTGATAATGACAACGATATGGGCCATTTATTGGGGATCCTTTTATCTTGGTTGCTCAGGCTTTTCTTCAACCCTATCTGTGCACTCCACTCTTGTAAATATTCACCCTTATCCTGCTCTAAATATCAACTGCTTTGAAATTGTCTGCTTTGAAATTGTCATAATATTATGCAAAAAGTTTTGAAATAAGATTTATGCATTTTTTATTAAAGATACTTAATCACTAGTGTCAAACAGTTTGGATCCAGATCAGACGCCGCTTTACGCGGCGTCTGATCAGGATCCAAACTGTTTGCAAATACCAGTCAAGTCGAGATCGACAGGCTAAGGGCTAACATTTATCATGCATCAATAATGACTGCTTCCAATTTGTTGTCTGTGAAATATATCAAGATAAATATTTACCATTTTTTAGCTGTATATAGAAACTCTTGATACAAACTCAAATAGTTTAATTGGAATGTGATTAGATGCTGAATTAACTAATTCCCTGGTCAGGATCTAAACTGTTTGCAAATTAATTGCTGTCACATAACTGCCAACTCTCTGACAGTTGTATCATAGACACTAATTAATGCAGTACAGCAGAACTTGAGTTTAACCCATTACCCTATAAATACGCCTTTTTACACCTCAAATTTATTCCTACGCTGAAGAAAATAGTTCCACTTTGTTATAGTCATGAATGTTTAGCATAAAAAAATATTTTCTAAATGCTGGTAGATAGTGCCTTAATTAAACATTACCCCATTTCTAGTTTTGGAGACTGTGACCACTTAAAGCAGGTTGAAAGTAAAGCAGAATGTGCCTTAAGACACATTCTGCTTTACTTTCAGCCTGCTTTAAGCTATTATCTGCTAGAATATCGAAAATATTGCTTATAATTTTTATTTGTGACAGTATAAATTGGAACTACTTTCTTCAGTAGAGGAATTTATTAAAGGTGTAAAAAGTTGTATTTATGGGGTTATGGGTTAAAGTACGCTAAACATTAAGCAGAAAAAGCTTTCAGGGAGATCTCTGCTTTTAACTTTCAGCCTGAATTTGGCCGACACTTGGCAAGGTGTTAGGAAAGTTTCCTATGCTCTGTAATCACTACATTTTGATAAATCAAATGACAAAACATTTCTATGAGGTTAAGATGCAAACCTGAAAAGGCATTTATGTAAGATAGATGGTTTTAAAATCATTTAGAATTGTGCTAAAGGTGTAGTGTTTGCTGATGTTTAGTCATTACAATCTCTGATCTTGATAAATAATGTCTGAAAAGGTCACAAAATAGTATTTAATTAGTTGAATAGCTGAATAAGTCATGAACATTTTTAAGCTATTTTAACCATTTGCCCCCATGGTTAGCCTAGTTTAATTAAGCAGTTTCCAGTTTTGAAGACAGTATAAAGTCACTATACGTCTTCGCAGGTTGAAAGTTTAAAGCAGATTGCTCAAGAAGGAGAAATCTGCTTTAATTTCAGCACGCTTTATAATGTATAAGTTTCTTTTTGGAAAATACTTGAAATGCTTAATTTCAAGAACTTCCTTGCTAATTTAGGACTACTTTTCTCAGTGTAGAATGACTAGAGGCATTAAAAGGTTAATATTTATGAGGTTACAATGCCAATTAAGCAGTACCGCTCTTTGGAGAATTATGTTACTCTAGAATCACAGGTGACAGCTTAACCCTTTACCCAATATCCTGTTTCTAGTATTGAAGATAGCTAGGTGACTACTTAAAGCAGGTTGAAAGTAAAGCAGAATGCGCCTTTAGGCGCATTCTGCTTTACTTTCAGCCTGCTTTAATCTTCCATCTGCTAGAATATTGAAGATATTTATCATAATATATATTCCTGACTGATTAAATTGGAACTATTTTCTTTAGTGGAGGAACAAATTATATGCGTTAAAAAGCTCTTCTATGAGGAAAAGGGTTAAAGCAAGAAAGGTAAAGCAGACACCTTCTATATACACTTCCTGCTTGACTTTTGTCCTGCATCAAACTAAAACTAATGTGTTATATAAAGACTGAAGAATTCACTTAAGATTTTAGCGGTTGCTTGACACAACTTACAAATATGGAAACAATTAACTTTTTGCATGCTGGCTATTTTTTCTGTCTGCAACAATTGTCATCTGCTACTGTTCTAGAAATATAGAATTTTCAAAATTTCTTTTCAAAACAGTGTCAGATTGTCAGTTTGGATCCTGATGAGACGCCGCGTTACGCGGCATCTCATCAGGATCCAAACTGTTTGCAATGGTAATCGCTGTGGCACATGTATCCGACGCTGGCATGCAAAGAATTAAATCCTGGTGCAGAGAGGAGAAATTCATTACAACATAAAATATGCAGTAGATTCACTGTGATACCATTCTTCAAGAACTCAGCATTTCCCCTCTACAAATATAGAGTTTAACTTTTTATTAAATCAATTAACCATTGACTGAAGAATTAAGATGATCTAAACAGAAAGTCAACCACTTTATGGTGAACAATTTTAATATGCTTTAACCCTTATATAGCCCGCCAAATAAATTGTCGTCTGCTATATTTCTCATCTGCTTCAAGTTTCAAATTGCTTCAAAGTTGCTCAAAATTGCTGAAAATGTTGTCCGTGTGTCAAACAGCTTGGATCCAGATGAGACGCTGAGTTACTCGGCGTCTCATCCGGATCCAAGCTGTTTGCATATGGAGCTATAGTTGTGAGTGGCAGGCTAAGGGTTAATATATGAGCCTCCTGTCCTGCAGTAAGCTGTCACAGGGAATGAATGAATGAATGAATGAATGAATTGAATGAATGAATGGTGTTTTAGTCAGCCCATCAACACAAGATGACCATTTAGAGCCAAGACAGACAGTAACATCCGTCTTTTGAGCAGTCCAATGACCCATTACTCCATAAATACACCTTTTATTCCTCCACTGAAGAAAACAGTTCAACTATACAGTCATGAATACATGTATAAGAGTATTCTTGAATCCTGGCAGACCTTAGCTGGGATAAAGAAAATAGTTCTTATACTGCATATTCATGACTGTATAAAGTGGAACAATCTTCTTCAGTGGAGAAATATATCAAAGGAGTAAAAATGTGTATTTATGGGTTAAAGCATCAAACATTTAACATTTCAGAGAGATAATTCATGCTCAATTTCATCCCACAATTATAAAACAGTTGCAGGACTGACCAAAACAACATGGAGACGTATTTACTTTGAGAAAGCATGCAGCTCTCTATAAAGCATCCAATATGGTGCATATCAAAAAGAAAACATCAAAGGTTGTGAGATGGCTATTATTTGTCTACAAGATCAAACAGCCTGGATAATGACACTTTAGTGACTGCATGTCCTTCCAATGACTACCTATACTGTCCAACAGTTCAACACATACAGCTTAACCCATAACTCCACAGCCTGTTTCTAGTTTTGAAAACAGGTGACAACTTAAAGCAGGTTAAAAGTAAAGCAGAATGTGCCTCAAGGCACATTCTGCTTTACTTTCAGCCTGCTTTAAGCTTACCCTTTGCTAGAATATAAACGAGAGCACCGCAAACGGTACATTATACGCCCACAGGCAAAGAAATATATAGTTTTATCAAAGTCTATTCTAATTTCTAGACACTAATACAGCTCTAACAGCATAAACAATACTGAAATGAAGCCTTTTCTAGCATATTTGAGTACACCAAGGGCAGATAACTCTTGACACAATGATCCGATTTCAATAATCAATCCTTTCATGAACTTATACTTCTATAAATTATACTGTGCGCAAATATAATCAAAATCCATTCAAAACTATAGTTATTGCTAAGCGTGTTAACACTGTCAAAATAAGCCTTTTATTATTTTATAGCATATTTGAGTACATCAAGGGCAGATAAAAATGAAATAAATCTCTAAATCGACTCAGCTTCAGATCTTGATGCAGAGAAAACTCTGGACAAACTAGGGTATATATATATTTATTTGAGCCAAAACTTGAGAATGATGCGGTCATCTTTAATAACCTTTCTCTGTGCACACATTAACCCATAGCCCATTTCTAGTTTTAAAAATTGTTTACAACTTAAAGAAGGTTGAAAGTAAAGCAGAATTCTGCTTTACTTTCAGCCTGCTTTAAGCTTATAATCATCTGCTAGGATAAGAAAATGTTTCTTATAATACTTATTCATAACTGTATAAAGTTGAATTATTTTCTTCAGTGGAGTAATAAATTTTAGGCGTAAAAAGCGTAAAAACCTTTTAACCCTTAGCCCGCCAAATAAATTGTCGTCTGCTATATTTCTCATCTGCTTCAAGTTTCAAAGTGCTTCAAAGTTGCTCAAAATTGCTGAAAATGTTGTCCGAGTGTCAAACAGCTTGAATCCGGATGAGACGCCGAGTTACTCGGCGTCTCATCCGGATCCAAGCTGTTTGCATATGGAGCTATAGTCGTGAGTGGCAGGCTAAGGGTTAACAAACTCAACAGACCCAGATTAGACATCTCCTAACTGCATCTGTCTGTCTTAACGAGTCTTCTGAATTATGAGATGGGACCCTTTCTACTGCAAATTGTTCCTTATAGTTTGTTAGCCAATGTAATATTTTGTAGATGTTCATTAAATGCAGAGTTTCACAAATTTCAGCAGGAGAAGGGAATATCATTTTGCAGAAATTCAAGGATAGTCCAATGTCATGTCAAGCCAGAACACATTTGAAGGAGAAAAACGTGAGTGCTAAGCTTACATAAACTTTACTCCAAAGGGAAATATTCTGCTAATAAAAGTCTTTTGAAGTCTCTTTGAAAGAGAAGGTAGTGATTTACCAAAAGGCTTTTAATGCTTAACAACAAGTACACATTTGCATTCGTGATGTAAAGTCAAAGCTCAAAATAAAGGGATTATTTCCAATACTAAAATCTTTATTTTTGTGTTAAACCTTAAGTTTTGTCTTTAAGCAGGGCTCCAGATAAGAGGGAGTTTTCCAAATAAAGCCAACATTTTCTAACCATTTCAGCACCAAATCCTATGGTGTTACTACTCATTAGAATCGTCTCAAAGAGACGATTCTAATGAATAATGACACCATAGGGTTTAATGCAGAAATAAAGATTTTAGTTTTTGAAAAAACTCTACTTATCTGGAGCCCTGTTTAAGTGTAGGTTACTAAGAGAACTCGATCATTTAGAGGCATCCTTCGACGCCTCCGTGGAGGAAAGAGCTTATGCTGCGAACACCAGCAGCGAAACAATGGCTACCTTTGCAAGCAATTTGTAATCAGATGAGACACAGCATTACATTGCATCTCTTCAGGATCCAAACTGTTTCACACATTTACCATTTTAACCAATTACCCCATAAATACACATTTTTACGTCTTTAACTTATTCCTCTACTGACGAAAATAGTTCCAATTCGTATACAGTCATGAGATGTGATGTCGAACTGATCAGACGTGTCCGCGAAAAAATGACAAAAATTGGACTTTTGCCAGACATTATCGGATGTGTTTAAACAAATTGTGCAATACCTGGAATATCACAAAGGATCTCATGGACGCTTTCTAAGGATTTGGACAGATACTTTTCATTCAAAATCAGTAACAAACGGCGTCAGGTTAAATTTCCCGCCAAATTGCAGAAGCCACGCCAAGAGCCGCCATCTTGGAAATCAAAGACCAAAGATGGAAAGAAATCAGTAACGGGTCAGACAACACCAAGCACTGGAAGTAACGCCACTGCTAAGGTATCGACGAATGTTAGAGTGGATTTGGACCATCAAAAACCAAAGTCCTCTAAGAAAAGAAAGACACCATCACAACTCAGAAGAGATAAGCAACGTCTTGCAGCTTGGAAACTGAATTTAAGTGACAACAAAGTCGTGAAAACCGCCAGGCTACCTCAGATAGACCTGCTGGAGAAGACACTATCCCAGTGGAACGAAACTCCCCTGGAAACCCACCAAGTCTGGGCGAACAGCAACCGGAAATCCCCAGCTGCAAGAGCCCTGAGACTGAGGACCTAGATCTAGCTATTTTAGATTCTAAAACTGTGGTAGACAATACTCTGTGTGGCCTTTGTAATGGCTGTAAGGACATAGTACCCATTGTAAAACTTCGATGCTGTGCTATTTGTAACACAGCCAAATATTGCAACGCCCAGGGTTGTCAGAAGGTTGAATTGGCACACAAAGAGTGGTGCAGACTTTTCCCTCCAAAAAAGCCATAGTTAAGAGACAAAGTGCTTTTATCTTCTTACATTTCATTTAGATCTTATAAACTGTGTTTTATCATGACGGACAGTGTGTTTTTTATGCCAGAATAACATTTTACCAAGTTTTACTTGGTAGCTCCGCAATTAACGGAGGAATTTACCAGAACAGAACATGGCATGCATGGATATGTACCATTAGAAATAGTTTCTGTAATCCTTGGAGATGATGGCTTAAAGCAAGCTGAAAGTAAAGCAGAATGTTGCTTTCAACCTGCTTTTAGTGTTGACCTATCTTTAAAACTAGGAATGGGCTAATTGGAGTAATCAGTTCGAATAAAATTTTCAATAATTAGAATGGTAGCATACAATGTATGTACTGACAGCGATATTACTTAATTAGCATTCAAATAACCTTTAACTTGTTTGCAATGTTCAAGATAGTGTTGCTTAAAGCAGGCTGAAAGAACAGCAAAAAGCTCCATAAGTCTGCTTTAAGCTTCTATCTAGAAAAATACTTAAATTGACATCCATGATCTATTTCCAGAACATCCAAGCTTAAAGTACTACTTTTCTCAGTGTAAGATATAATTAGAGAGATGTTAAAAGGCATATGGAGCAATTAATGGATCAGAGATAACTTTTCTTAGAGTACCAAGAGTTACTTACCTTTCAGAGGTATATTGGTATCTTTGTTAGTGTCTTTTATGTCCTTGTTTTCAGGCTTGTCTTCGAGGCAGATGGACAGCTCCTGGAAATATACAACAAGAAGGAAAACATTAGCAAATATACAGAAACCAACAACATGTTAGAAGATTAAATCACTTTACTTGCATCCTAGCTTTCAGCAACCACCTGCCTTAATTCACTGAGCCCTAGTGACGCATATATGCATCCCTTAACAAATATGTACCTGTGAAGAGTACACTTGTCCTTTGCAAACAGTGAAGTCCCTGATCAGAGGGCCCTCTGATCTGGGTCTTCACTGTTTGCATAGGACACTTATGCTATTCAGATGTACGCTGTTTGTTAAGAACACCAATATGCGGGACTAGGGTTCAAAGGGTTAAGTGGTCACCTGCCTTCAAATATAGATATACAGGCTATGGGATATTACAGGGTTAATACCAATAAATATATACAAGCAACCAACAGTGCACCAGATAAGAGAGAGTAAGTAAGCTGCATTGTCTCACTTATGTTAGCACCAAATCCTATGGTGTTACTACTCATTAGAATCGTCTCGAAGAGACGCTTCTAATGAGTAGTGACACCATAGGGTTTAAAATAGAAATAAAGATTTTAGTTTTTGAAATATTCCCCTTTTCTGATCGAGCCCTGAACCAAGACTGGCTGTACAAGAGGGATGATTGTATCTGAAGCGAATAATGTCATACGGCAGCAATGGCATTCCACCTGACACCAAAGAGTTGCTACTTCTCGGCCTCATTTGACATCTAACCTAACATTGATATCTAACCCCACATTAACGACACCTGTTGTTACCTTACTTCTGCCCTATAACCTTCACAAAGAATATCTCATCCTGGAAACATGTATAGCATATAGCACACTAAAGTGACTTTTCTCCAACACTCTTAGATAAACTATAACAACCACAAGTTTGAACATTTAGAACTTTTTTCCACTAGCTTGTAATTTAAAGGAGTGACAATAGGGCTTTTTCAGCAGGAATAAATAAGGATCGAGTGCCATAATTTAGACTTCAGTTTAACCTTATACCCCTATAGGTGTTTTCAGTATTGAACACAGATAGTTGCTTACGCTAATGCTGAAAGTAAAGCACTGTAAATGCTTCTTTTTCAGCTTTTTTTTAATCTACCATCTGCAAGCTAGGATATACAGTGCTCCCTCCCTACAACGTCCCTCCCAGCAACGACTCCCTCCTTACAACGATGTTTGCAGCTGTTCCCCAAACAAGACAATGATGTCTAACAATTTCACTGCTGTATTATCGTCTGCTTAAAATTGGTGTCTGCTGTTTTTCTCAACGTTACATATACAGTAAAACCTCTCTATTACGACCACTAAATTATGTTAATTATTAGGGTGTTTACTGTAGGTGACCGCTTAAAGCAAGGTGACAGTGAAACAGAAAGCTCCTTTAGGAGCTTTCTGTTTCACTGTCACCTTGCTTTAAGCTGTCACCTCTCTATTATACAATCAATTAGCATCCGTTTTAGTGGTCGTAATAGCGAGGTTTTACTGTACTTGACATTTTTACAGATTTTTTTAATGACGAGTTGCAAACAGCTTGAATCCAGTTACGCGGCGTCTGATCTGGATTCAAGCTGTTTGCAAATGTAAACCAATTTCCCTCCCTATAACGACTCCCTCCGAACAACACACACACTTTTGTCTCCCATTGGTACATGTCAGGGAGCCCTGTACAATATATTTCTTATGTTGCATAAATTATATACGCAAAAAGGTGCTTGAGAAATAGATTGAAATATTAAGAATCTTGCGGCTCACTGTATTGCATTAGAAGATGGCTGAATGTAAAGCTGCAAGAAAGCTCTTGTAGGAACTTTCTGCTTTATTTTAAATCTGCATTAGCTTTTTTGAAATTTTATAAAAGCAATGTGAAACACATAACCAATGTTAGGAATTCTATCAAATAATGAACTATTTCATGTAGATATTATAGATAAAACAGCAGCCAAATCATCATCATCCTACCTTAGGACTGATGCTTGAACCCTTAACCCTATATACAATTCCCGTTTTGCCCTTCCTTTAACTATTCAAGCACAATAAGAAAAGCTGCAGTCCTCAGCTATTAAATAAGGAATTTTCGCTACCTTTCCAGATGGGAGCAATAAAGCAGACTGAAAGTGAATCAGAATGCTCCTTTAGGAGCATTAATTCTGATTAACTTTCAACCTGCTTTAAGCGGTAACCTTATTTTCCAAATAAGAAGCAGGTTATGGGATAATGGGTTAATTGTGGCCAAAGCTAATGTTCATCATCATTTAAGTTCCATCTACACTACACTTAGCTACACTGTAACAGCCCTAGGACAATGAGGCTATCAAAATGTCTATTACTTTGCAATTACCATCAAATGTATGCAATTACTATTCATGTAATATTCTCCAACTGAAATTATGACTTGCAGGCCATTATAAATGCCAAAGTTCTAAAATGGCAAGCTTCAATAAGCCATTTGATCTAGGTCGCCAATATATTACATTGTACCATTTGTGTGACACTCTATGAATATGTGTGTTATGCCCTTATCAGACTACCCGGTAAAAAAAATGCCTTTTCATACTTTTATCACATTTTAGTTAAGGCTCAACCACTTTTAGGAACCTGGGGCCCGTTTCATAAAACTTTGTACAACAAAAGTAATGTTGTCATAATTAAGTCAGATTATAAAAGTTTCAATTATTATTAATTTCTCCATCAAATCCTGTCTTGAGACATCTCTTTGGAATCGTCTTGAAAAGACAATTCCAAAGAGATATCACAAGACAGGATTAGATAAAGAAATCAGAAATTAAATATATTTTAAAGTTTTGACTTACAACTGTTTTTGTCATATGAGGTTTAATGAAACTGGCACCAAATTTTTACGAGAAATTTGTTTCACTTTCAGTGAGCCGCCTACTTCGAACACTGAAACCTAACAACATGGGAAATGGTTTAAAAAAATGTTTATGTTAGCAAATTTTAATATGTCAGTTCTCCCATCTCTTTAGTTTGATTCCTGATCCGTTGCCAAGATACAGATACCAGCTGTTATGGTTGATCACCTATTATACTGATACTTACAAAACAATCATTGCCTTATAATTAACCCTGCTCACAAAAGTCTATTGGCACTCAGCGTAAGCTGGGACCTCTCCGTCCACATGAGTATCTTATAATGACAACCATTCTCTGTCCTTATTAAAATTCACCAAAGGATGATTCTATGCAAGTGTAGATAAATGCTAAAACTAAGATAATAGTAAAGCAGAAAGCTCCTTTAGGCAGTGACCTGTCTTTCAAACCAAACAAGCCTTCCTTCGAGTGGTCAACTAAGCGAGATTTTATTGTGGTAATTGTTTAATATATGCTGTATCAGTTTGATTTAGACAAGCTGCACAGGTAGCTCTATTATAGAGGAATCAGGTTAAGTGCTATTGATTGATGAAATAAATCTGACCAATTAACATTCAAAACAATAGGCTCTGACCAATTAACATTTGAAACAACAGGCATGGGCCAATTAACATTTGAAAAACAGGCATAATGCAAATTATCGTTTGAAACAACAGGCACTGACAAACAACAGGCATGGACCAATTAACATTTGAAACAACAGGCTGAGGCTGCATAACCAATCAAAATTTGAAACAACAGGCATGGACCAATCAACATTTGAAACAACAGGCATGGGCCAATTAACATTTGAAACAACAGGCTCTGACCAATTAACATTTGAAACAACAGGCATGGGCCAATCAACATTTGAAATAACAGGCATGGGCAAATTAACATTTGAAACAAAAGACTCCAGGTCAATTAATATTTGACACAACAGGCATGGACCAATTAACACTTGAAACAGCAGGCACATACCAATTAACATTTGAAACACAACAGGCTCTAAAAGTATTAACCTATCCCAAAACAATTCCTAAAGCTTCAATTGACTAACTTGAGTCATGGTAAATGATATTTAATCTCTACAGCTCATCAAACCAACCCCCTACTGATGCTTACCGATTTTAGATTGGTGCGATTTATATTTACAGTTATTTTATTGGTAATTTTACCTATGAAAGATCTCATTTTATTGCACTCATCTTCTATCTTAACTACAAGCACAGTTTACACTCGACATAAGAACAATTCTTAGGAATGACTAGACTTGGTTTTCAAAACGTGTGTATGCTTAAAGCAGAATTAAAGTTAAGCAGGAAGCTCCTTCAGGAGCTCCTGCTTTACTTTAATTCTACTTTAAGATACCACTTATCTTTAAGATAAACAGCAAACTATAATTTGAGTGGTGACCGTATTGGTGTTTCACTGTATGTCATTAAACACAAACCTAACATTGTTATCATTAAGATCTAACATTACTTTATCCCCTGCATCTTCAATTACCCACCCGGCTGTACTTTTTCCAAGGTTCAGTGTAAAATTTCCATGGAATTTGAATAATTTACGTGGAATTTACATGGAATTCTAAAAGTTCCATGGTTATTCGTAACAATTTCCAAGGTTTTTGTTTAGTCACCAAAATTTCCATGGTTTATGCATGCTTATGAACAAAAAAACCACGTTAATATCAAGAAAAAACCTTGGAAACTCTTAAAACCTTGGCAAAAGCTCGGAAAAATTGGACTTTGGCAAAAATAAACACGGAACAATCTCGGAAATAAGAACTTAACCATTTTTTAGCACGGAAAATCCTTGTAAAATAATAACTTAAACAATTTGCACCTCGTAAAAATTGTACTTAGACATTTTCCAGCACGGAAAAACCTTGGAAGTACAACTTAGTGAATCATAAATATGAGTATTGTAAGTTTCACAAAACAGTGAATATTATACACACCCAGGACACCATCTCACAACAATCAGAGGTCAGAGATTTAAGTTGTCTGTTTATCTATACTTTAAAATGTGAATGTGGCAAAAATTAAAGACTCCAAACCAGTTCAGACTCCTGACAAAAGATTCATGGTAAGTTACATAACTTACATAAATACAATTTTATCATGATCATAATATATTTTGGATATTTACATGATACAAACAAAAGCATGTGGTACCCCACCCACTAGTAGTTAACTATTCCTCGTATATATATACTTTTCCATGGTATTTTGTCGAAACCACGTAAAATGGTTCTAATATTTCCATGGTTTTTTCCTAAATATTTTACAAGGATTCCTCGTAAACTTTTCCGAGGATTTTTTGTTTCCGTGGTTTCCTTGGAAATTAAATATTTTACAAGGATTCCTCGTAAACTTTTCCGAGGTATTTTGTCAAACCATGTAAAAACCAAGGTCTTGTATTTTCTAAGGTTTTCTCGTCTTTTTTCCAAGGTTTTTGTAATATGACCGTCCGAATACTCCGTGGTTTTTTCCATGTTTTTTTTTCATAAAACCTAGGAAAAAGTACAGCCGGGCAGGGCTCCAGAGAAGTGAGGGTAAATTGAACAAATTCAACATTTTCTCACTCATTTCAGCATAAAATCCTATGGTGTTACTACTCATTAGAATCATCTCAAAGAGACGATTCTAATGAGTGGTGACACCATAGGGTTTAATTTAGAAATAAAGATTTTAGTTTTTGAAATACCCCCCTTATCTGGAGCCCTGGTTAACTCAAGTATTTACAAACTTTTTGCCAGCTAAATTTGCCTTATGCGTGAACTCAATAAAGAGAAAATGGAATGATGGACGGGTAGTTTTTGTTTTATGCGTGTTTCAAAACGGAGCGTCAGGTATGCAGAAAGCTTCCAAAGATAAGTCTTCAATAAGTAACATCACAACCAGGGTTCCAGATAAAGGGAGCATTTTGAAAACTGAAATCTTTATGCCTGCTCAAAATTCTATTGTTTGGCCACTCATTAGAATTGTCTTGAAGGGATTTTAATGACACCATTGGGTTTTGTTTGAATATAATGGAGACGATGTTGAACATTTACAGTTTATTCCCTCTTATTTGAAACCCTGCTCAACCAAACCTTATGTTGTGACTACGCAATAGAAATGTCTCAAAAATAGATTACTCTAATGAGTTCCGGTAGTCACAACAATGAATATATGGTTTCAACCCATTCTCCCATACCCTGTTTCTAGTTTTGAAGACACATAACCACTTAAAGCAGGTTGAAAGTAAAACAGAATCTTAAGGCGCATTCTGCTTTACTTCCAGTCTGCTTTAAGCTACCACCTGCTATGATATAGAAAATATTTCTTATAGAACATATTCATGAAAGTTTAATTGGAATTAATGGAACTATTTCACTTCAGTGGAGGAATAAATTAAAGGCATATTTTTAAGGTAATGGGTTAAATGGTTGATACATCAGGATAGGAGCATTTTGAGACATCAACCTTATCTGGAGCACTGTTCTGAAACATGCATCTTCTATCAATATTACTCTTAACATGCTAGCGACAGATATAAATTATGCACCACAGTGATTACCTTTGCAAACAGTTTCCATCCAGATGAGATGCCGCTTAACGCGGTGTCTCATCAGGATCCAAACTGTTTGACACTCTGTCCTATTTTTTAAATTAAATTTAGCAAATTGTTGCAGAGGAAAAAATTTACCCAGCATGCAAAGAGATAATCTAGCAACTGTACCAACAATGTGACTGGTGATCTATCTTCCCAGAATTCCCTGCATACCCCACTGCTACAGATGTACAAACTTGTCCAAACTCTTTGAATGCGAATTAAGGGTTTTTTGTCTGTTACTGTTCTATATCCATTTTTCTAAATTTTCAATAATTATAGTGTCATACAGATTGGATCCCAAGGAGAATTAAAGACTATAATTTATTCAAAGTATGTCTAGATTACCCTTTTCCTCATTAGAAGCGCCTTTTAGTGCATTTAAGTTATTCCTCCACTGAAGAAAATAGTTCCAGTTTAAATAATCATAAATATGTATCATGAGAAATATTTTCTTTATTCTATCAGATGGTAGCTAAAGTAAAGCAGAATGTGCCTTTAGGCCCATAATATTTTGCTTTACTTTCAGCCTACTTTAAGGGGCCACCTGTCTTTAAAACTAGAGACAGACTATGGGGTAATTAAAGGATTATAAGAACAACAATTATTGAGGCAACATTATTACTTAGTACTCGAGGAGTTAGCTGTACTCCAAGGATCCTGATTGGACACTCAGTACAATGGTACTACAGCATGAATAATAAGCATTTCACACACAAAAACCGAAAGCCCAAAAAACAAATAGTAGGCAAGTTTTACACCATATTTTCTCTGTGGTTTTCACCTGTAGAGAAAATAGTTGGAGAAGTCAATCACAACAGATTTACAGAGCTGCCACTACGCCACAATCCCAGCATTGTTCTCTTATCTTTTACCAGGGCTCCAGATAAGAGGGAGTAAACTGCACAAATCCAACATTTTCTCACTTGTTTCAGCACCAAATCCTATGATGTTACTACTCATTAGAATCGTCTCTTCGAGACGATTCTAATGAGTAGTAACACCATAGGGTTTAATGCAGAAATAAAGATTTTAGTTTAGAAAATACTCCTCTTATCTGGAACTGAGACTGTCTTAATTACCACTTTGAATGCTGGGTAAGTTTTTCGTCTGTATCAATTGTCGTCTGCTATACTGATTTAAAATTGATTTTTTTAAATTTATTTTTTACACAAGGTCAAAGTGTCAAACAGTTTGAATCCTGATGAGACGCCGCATTATGCGGCGTCTCGTCTGGATCTAAACTGTTTGCAAAGGTAATCACCATCCATCACTTACAGTGCAAAGGGTTAATGCTTTGCATACTACCAGCAAAACCATGAATATGTATGCCTTTGTAAAATTAGTTTGGATCCAGGTCAAATGCCACATTATGTGGCTTTTTATAAGGATCAAAACCTGCTTGACATTCTTACATTATTCTTTCATTATACTTTTTTTTATTATTATTATTATTATTATATGCATGTTTGTTTGGCCACTTTGGCCATCTGTAAATATGTTGTGAGTAACGAGGAATTTGTTAATTCAAGTTACTGATTGAATAAAGAATTATTATCATTATTATTATTATTATTATTATTATTATTCAGTTCACGTAATTGTTTATTTTATTGAAAAGATTTGATTTTTTTACAACAATAGCAGACAACAATAATGTTGCAGATGGAAAAAACTCACTTGACATTTAGAGTTATAACTATATCCTAGTAAGCCTAAAGGTTTTGTATACAGAATAAATATCAAGTAGTCTATTAGCGAGCTAAGCTGTCTTTAAAACTAGATAGTATTTAACAGGCTATATATTCGGGTTACAAAAAATAAAGTTAATAATAAGCTGCCATTTGTATTAACCATTTCCTCCCTGAAACCTCAAATGGACAATTCTAATATTCAATTTAGTCTAGTCCATTTTTGACTTTTTAGGGTTGAATTTTACAATGTATATCAAAATGACAAACAGTGTAGACCCTGATCAGAGGGCTCCTTCAGGAGCCGTCTGATCAGGGTCTACACTGTTTGCATAGGACAAGTGTACTCCTCACATGTATGCTGTCTGCAAATGATGCATATTTGCGTGACTATCCTAGGGTTCAAAGGGTGTAAAGAGTGAGTATTCATATTTTGCATCAAACTGGCCACTTATACATGTTTTACTGTTAATACATGCATACATGATACTTTATGATAGTTATAGTATTCACAACCATATAACAATATTAATAGAAAGAATTTAAAAACTTCAAACCCAAATTTTTGTGGTTACAAGATCAAATAACATAATTTTACCCTTATATCCTTCAATATCATTAACTTCAAAGCAATTGTATTTTTTCACAGTTATATAATTTATATCATTTTTACAGACAAATCACATATTATTAATATAACTTATTACGTACAAACCAGTTTTTGTGCTTTAATCCTTTATCCCATAGCCTGATTCTATAGTTTTGAAAATAGGTGACCACTCAAAGCAGGTTGAAAGTAAAGCAGATCTAGATTGAATGTGCCTTAAGGCGCATTCTGCTTTAATTTCAGCCTGCTTTAAGCTATCATCTGCCAGGATATATAATATATTTCTTCTGGTGCATATTCATAACTGTAAAACTTGGGAACTATTTTCTTCAGTGGAGGAATAAATTAATTTATAGGCATAAAAAGGTGTATGGGTGAAGTAAGACACAGAATTACCTGTTAATATGTCTAGGACCAATATTGTTTGCAAATTAATGCTATATAATTTAATCATTTCTATGCTTGAAACTTATAGAATTATTATTATAGTACATTTTGCAAGCAGTAGAGGCCATAAAGGAATAATAAGTCCTGGCCTCTGATCAGGGTATACACTGTTTGTATAAGACAAGTGTAATCCTCACAGGTACACTGTTTGTAAATGACTATACTTCTCGCTAGGGTTGAATGTGTTAACCCATTACCCCATAGCTTGTTTCTAGTTTTGAAAATAGTTGACTACTTAAAGCAGGTTGAAAGTAAAGCAGAATGCACCTTAAGGTGCATTCTGCTCTGCTTTAAGCTACCACCTGACAGAATAAAGAAAATATTTCTATGATACATATTCATGACTGTATATCAATTGGAACTTTTTCCTCAAAGGAGGAATGGTTTAAAGGCGTAAAAACTTTAAAAGGTGTATTTTTGGGGTAATAGGTTAAAGTTATTCTATGTGAGAGTAAGGGTTAATTAATTTCTTCTTTCAGAGGTATTTGCAGAGTCACTGTGATACCCCAGATCCCAACTGTGTAAGTGGGGTATAATTATACATCTGACCATGTAGGCTTGAAAAAAACATTGCTGTGCTGAAAAAATACATTGCAGGTAACCTGATCTTAGACCCTGGCGATACAAACAATGTTTGGAATGAACTGTGAATGTTCTCCTGCTATATAATAGCATAAATTATAAAACAAGGGCCACTATGGCCATAAATCGCTCACCTGGTACACTATGGCAAACTTGACCTATAGTGACCTAGATTATGACTGGACATGTATACCCACAATCAACCTCTAGAGTGTAAACAAGATTTTCCAATGATTTGACCTAGTGACCTAGTTTTTGACCCGACATGACCCGTATTCAAACTTGACCTAGATATCAATGCGACAAACATTCTGACCAAATTTCACCAAGATCCCATGAGATTTGTAGCCTCTAGAGTGTTAACAAGGTTTTTCTATGATTTGACCTAGTGACCTAGTTTTTGACCGGACATGACCCACATTTAAACTTGATCTAGATATCAATGAGACAAACATTCTGACCAAGTTTCATCAAGATCCAATGAGATTTGTAGCCTCAAGAGTGTTAATTCACAAGGTTTTTCTATGATTTGACCTAGTGACCTAGTTTTTGACCAGACATGACCCATATTCAAACTTGACCTAGATATCAATGAAACAAACATTCTGACCAAGTTTCATTACGATCCAATGAGATTTGTAGCCTCTAGGGTGTTCACAAGGTTTTTCTATGATTTGACCTAGTGACCTAGTTTTTGACCGGACATGACCCACATTCGAACTTGACCTAGATATCAATGAGGCAAACATTCTGACCAAGTTTCATTAAGATCCATTGAGATTTGTAGCCTCTAGCTTGTTCACAAGGTTTTTCTATGATTTGACCTAGTGACCTAGTTTTTGACCGGACATGACCCACATTCGAATTTGACCTAGATATCAATGAGGCAAACATTCTGACCAAGTTTCATAAAGATCCATTGAGATTTGTAGCTTCAAGAGTGTTAACAAGGTTTTTCTATGATTTGACCTAGTGACCTAGTTTTTGACCGGACATGACCCACTTTCGAACTTGACCTAGATTTCATCAAGACAAACATTGTCATGAAGTTTCATGAAGATAGGATGAAATTTGTAGGCGCTAGAGTGTTAACGAACAATTGTGGACGGACAGACGACGGACATTCAGCGATCCTAAAAGCTCACCTTGGCACTTCGTGCCAGGTGAGCTAAAAAAGAATCCTTTTTGAAAACAATGTAGACCAAGATCAGTGTCTTCAGGGCTCCAGATAAGAGGGAGTAAACAGAACTAATCCAACATTTTCTCACTTATTTTAGCACCAAATCCTATGGTGTATACTACTCATTAGAATCGTCTCAAAGAGACGATTCTAATGAGTAGAGACACCATAGGGTTTAAAGCAGAAATAAAGATTTTAGTTTTTGAAATACACCCCTTATCTGGAGCCCTGCGGTCTTATAGCATCTGTCTGCAATGCGTTTGCACTACCTGTGCCATATTACCATTTAATGTGTTAAACCGAACCCAATCAATCAAACTTTCCTGCTTTGAGTGGTCACCTGTCTTCAAAACAAGGAACAGCTTTTAGATAATTGGTTAATTTGAGTTTAAATACAATTACATCATAGTTCCAGAAAACATGAATATTTCAACTACTAAATTAACGTTATCTCTGTCGCCACATATTATAACCTTATGTTTTGACTTCTCATTAGAATTGGTTCATTTAACCCATTACCCCATAAATATGCCTTTTTATGCCTTTAATTTATTCCTCCACTAAAGGAAATAGTTCCACTTTATACAGTTATGAATAAACAACATAAGAAATACCTTCTATATCCTAGGAGTTTGTAGCTTATTAAAGCAGACTTGAAAGTAAAGCAAAATGTGCCTTAAGGCACATTCTGCTTTACTTTCAGTCTGCTTTAAGTGGTCACCTATCTTCAATACTAGAAAATTAATAGAATATGGAGTAATGAGTCTGAATTCCAATGAGTAAGTCACAACAATGTTTGATTGATGGAGGTCGACATAAAGATGGAAAGTTTATTTTCACCCACTCTTATCTTAGCCCTAAAACAATTCTTACTATTTCTGAGGAATTTTAACCAAGCAACATTAATTTTGTTTCCATCCAGCTGACAGCTCAATTATAACAGGTGTTTTTCTTCTGCTAATTACCAATGATTGAGATAATACCTTCTACACCAGGCTGTTGGGTAATGGGTTAAGCCTGCTTTAACTCTTTGCATGCTGTGTAATTTTTTCGGCGGCAACAATTGTCCTCTGCTGATGATCTAAGAGTAGAATTTTCTAATTTTCTTTTCAAAACAGGGTCAGAGTGTCAAACAGTTTGGATCCTGATGAGACACTGTTTGCAAAAATAATCACTGTGGCAGGGTTAACAGCAATTTATTATCAAGCCATATTGATGTATAATGAATAGGTAATATTAACTCTAAAATTTGCATGCTGGGTAATTTTTTGTCTGCAACAATTGTCGTCTGCTACTAGTAGTTCTAAAAATAGAATTTTCAAAATTTCTTTTCAAAACAGGTTCAGAGTGTCAAACAGTTTGAATCCTCATTTCGATGCAGCAATATGCGGCGTCTCATCAAGATCCAAACTGTTTGCACAGGTAATTACAGTACTCGATCCTCTCTACAACGGCTCTCCGAACAACAATTCACTCCTTACAACGACCATTGCCGCTGTTCCCAAAACAATATAATTATATCAACATTTTCACGGCTGCGATATAGTCTACTTAAAATTGTCGTCTGCTGTTTTTCTCAAATTTACATATTAGACATTTTGACAGAAAAAAACAAAATGACGATTGGCAAACAGCTTGCATCCAGATCAGACGCCGCGTTACGCGGCGTCTGATCTGGATTCAAGCTGTTTGCAAATGTAAGCCAATTACCTCCCTACAACAACTCCATCCTAACAACGCACATATTTTTTGTCTCCCATTGGGTGTCGTTGTAGAGAGGGAGCGCTGTACTGCAATGCTGACACATGTATCCGACGCTTAGCATGCAAAGAGTTACGGCAATTGAAAAGCTGTATCTATGAGGGATAATAGCATGAAAAGAATTTCTATTAATTAGGAATATATAAAGGCATATAAACAATTGTTTCTATCAGATTAGGAAAAGAGAAAAAGAACCTCTCCACTCCATGGAGAATAACTGTTCAAAGGTTATTCTGTTCCTGAGCCATGTAACTCAGCAATGGACACCTAAACAATTATCAGAGATGGCTTCCAATTAAAACTTTGACACGAAACACAATATAACCATTAACTATATTAAAACTCGTAACCCTTGAAGTGTGCCGAGAACCAAACTGTCTTGATATATGCAGACAGTCTGGCTTAACTGGTCAAGATCCTAGCTAATTTGGCACCTGATCAGGATCTGGCCGCAAACTATTTGTTACTAGAAATGTTCAACTTAAAATCCATTTCCTGAGAGTTAAAGCAAATGACAATATTAGCTTGAACTCAAAGGATTAACACTTAATTACTGTGCAGTAAGCCAGTATAGATAAACTACATCATTTGCAAACAGTGTAGACACAGATCAGAGAGCTCCTGCAGGAGCTCTCTGATCAGGCTTTGCACAATTTGTCATATTCTTTTAGTTTTTGGGCTAAATAAATTGTTTATAAAATGGGATATTCCATTTACCAATTTAAAGGTTAAATGATACTCAATTATCATATTTCAAACATGCAGTCATTGTATCTTTGGGCTAAATAAATTGTTTATAGAATGGGATATTCCATTTACCAATTTAAAGGTTAAATGATACTCAATTATCATATTTCAAACATGCAGTCATTGTATCTTTGGGCTAAATAAATTGTTTATAGAATGGGATATTCCATTTACCAATTTAAAGGTTAAATGATACTCAATTATCATATTTCAAACATGCAGTCATTGTATCTTTGGGCTAAATAAATTGTTTATAGAATGGGATATTCCATTTACCAATTTAAAGGTTAAATGATACTCAATTATCATATTTCAAACATGCAGTCATTGTATCTTTGGGCTAAATAAATTGTTTATAAAATGGGATATTCCATTTACCAATTTAAAGGTTAAATGATACTCAATTATCATATTTCAAACATGCAGTCATTGTATCTTTGGGCTAAATAAATTGTTTATAGAATGGGATATTCCATTTACCAATTTAAAGGTTAAATGATACTCAATTATCATATTTCAAACATGCAGTCATTGTATCTTTGGGCTAAATAAATTGTTTATAAAATGGGATATTCCATTTACCAATTGAAAGGTTAAATGATACTCAATTATCATATTTCAAACATGCAGTCATTGTATCTTTGGGCTAAATAAATTGTTTATAGAATGGGATATTCCATTTACCAATTTAAAGGTTAAATGATACTCAATTATCATATTTCAAACATGCAGTCATTGTATCTTTGGGCTAAATAAATTGTTTATAAAATGGGATATTCCATTTACCAATTTAAAGGTTAAATGATACTCAATTATCATATTTCAAACATGCAGTCATTGTATCTTTGGGCTAAATAAATTGTTTATAGAATGGGATATTCCATTTACCAATTTAAAGGTTAAATGATACTCAATTATCATATTTCAAACATGCAGTCATTGTATCTTTGGGCTAAATAAATTGTTTATAGAATGGGATATTCCATTTACCAATTTAAAGGTTAAATGATACTCAATTATCATATTTCAAACATGCAGTCATTGTATCTTTGGGCTAAATAAATTGTTTATAGAATGGGATATTCCATTTACCAATTTAAAGGTTAAATGATACTCAATTATCATATTTCAAACATGCAGTCATTGTATCTTTGGGCTAAATAAATTGTTTATAAAATGGGATATTCCATTTACCAATTTAAAGGTTAAATGATACTCAATTATCATATTTCAAACATGCAGTCATTGTATCTTTGGGCTAAATAAATTGTTTATAGAATGGGATATTCCATTTACCAATTTAAAGGTTAAATGATACTCAATTATCATATTTCAAACATGCAGTCATTGTATCTTTGGGCTAAATAAATTGTTTATAAAATGGGATATTCCATTTACCAATTGAAAGGTTAAATGATACTCAATTATCATATTTCAAACATGCAGTCATTGTATCTTTGGGCTAAATAAATTGTTTATAGAATGGGATATTCCATTTACCAATTTAAAGGTTAAATGATACTCAATTATCATATTTCAAACATGCAGTCATTGTATCTTTGGGCTAAATAAATTGTTTATAGAATGGGATATTCCATTTACCAATTTAAAGGTTAAATGATACTCAATTATCATATTTCAAACATGCAGTCATTGTATCTTTGGGCTAAATAAATTGTTTATAGAATGGGATATTCCATTTACCAATTTAAAGGTTAAATGATACTCAATTATCATATTTCAA
The DNA here is from genome assembly GCA_922989275.2 of Gari tellinella. Taxonomy (NCBI): domain Eukaryota; kingdom Metazoa; phylum Mollusca; class Bivalvia; order Cardiida; family Psammobiidae; genus Gari; species Gari tellinella. The sequence continues at coordinate 16,404,187 of OV277862.1, forward strand.
ACATGCAGTCATTGTATCTATCTGTTTGTTTCAAATAATTTTTTTATTTTCCTTTCACTGCTTACATCAATACAACCCAAAGAACCAAGAAGTCTAGATCCTGATAAGATGCCTAACTTTCCTGGCATCTGATCTGTATTCGAACAGTATACAGGGCTCCAGATAAGTAGAGTTTTTCAAAAACTAAAATCTTTACCCTATGGTGTCACTACTCATTAGAATCGTCTCTTGAGACGATTCTAATGAGTAGTAACACCATAGGATTTGGTGCTGAAATGAGTGAGAAAATGTTGGATTTGTTTGGAAAACTCCCTCTTATCTGGAGCCCTGGTATATACACAAAAGCAGCTAGAGCTACCAGATAAGGGGAGTATTAATTTTCAAAAACTAAAATCTTTATTTCTGCTTTAAACCCTATGGTGTTACTACTCATTAGAATCGTCTCGAAGAGACGATTCTAATGAGTAGTAACACCATAGGATTTGGTGCTGAAATGAGTGAGAAAAAGTTGGATTTGTTCAGTTTACTCCCTCTTATCTGGGAGCCCTGCACAAAAGTCTGTCAAGCCAATTGCACAGCAGGCTAAGGGTGGACATATTATCCTCATCAATATACAATGCTTTGCTGTGAGTCTGAAACTCAATCTGTTAATAGCCCCTACATTCATTAAAACATTCATCACATTAATGTCCGCTTAATTCATAAATTGAATGCTTTTTTGCACATTAGCACAAATTAACCCTTCTCATGCCTTTAAACAAGTTGTCTTCATAAAATATGATTCAATTTAACCCATTTTCTAGTATTGCAAATATGCAACTACTTAAAGCAGGCTGAACGTAAAGCAGAATGTGCCTTATTAGGCACATTCTGCTTTACTTTCAGCCTGCTTTAAACTGTTATCTGCTAGAATACAGAAAATATTTCTTATGATTCTTATTTATAACAGTATAAATTGGAACTATTTTCTTCAGTAGAGGAATAAATTGGAGGCGTAAAAAGGTGTATTTAAGGGGTAATGGGTTAAACAACTTGGTCCTTCAAATACATTTCTTCCAGTATTGTTGTGACAGAAAATCTGATAGTAAAAACAGTTTAACCCATTACCCCACTTTTTACGCCTTTAACCCATTACTCCATATATACTGTCAGTTTAACACATTCAATTTATTCCTCCATTGAAGAAAATATTAAGTTCTATTTTTTAGAGTCATAATAATGCAGCAGCATATAAGAAATACATTCTATATTCAAGTAGTTGGACCAAGCTTAAATCAGGCTGAAAGTAAAGCAGAATGTTTTAAAGCACATTCTGCTTTACTTCCAACCTGCTTTAAGTGGTCACCTATCTTCAATACTAGTAGAAACAGGTAATAATGGAGTCAAGGATTAAACAAGTTCAGTCTTCTTCAAAAATGCTATCTTCCACATGCTTTGAAAATTCACTTTTGCCTCCATTTTTACTGTGAAAGTAAATAAACTCTGAGGGTATAATTTTATAACATTTTGATATGAATGAGATAAAACTTGTTACACATCCAGATTAAATACTATCAAGAGTACAGATTCTATACTGGAAATTTTTAGTACACATACCAGTATGTATATCATTTAAACAGTGTAGACCCTGATCAGCTTTCTTTAAGCCCTTTGCACTGTAGCTGTTTAGTTCTTTTTCTAGAAAATATAATAAAAACTGGAATAGTCTTCTGAAAATTTCATCACAGAATGGGTTGACTGTTGGCAAAATTAGTCATCAATATAATACTATTAACCCTTTAACCCATAATCCGTTTCTAGTTTCGAAAATAGGTGACTACTTAAAGCAAGCTGAAAGTAAAGCAAAATGCGCCCTAAGGCGCATTCTGCTTTACTTTCACCCTGCTTTAAGTTACCACCTGTTAGAATTAGGAAAATAATCTGTCTGATACATATTCATGACTGTATAGATTGGAATTATTTTCTTCCGCGGAGGATTACACGGAATGTGCTAAAAGGCGCTTCTATAAGGTAAAGGGTTAACACACTAAGGGTTACAGGAAAGAAAAATTTACCAATCTGTGTAGTTTGAGGCTGATCATATTACAAAGAACAGTAGTTTTTTCCTGATTTCGTGAAATATTAGGGAAAAAAACAAGTCATCAGAAATCAAAAACCCAATAGAACAGGAATTAATGCAGTTGCTGTAAAATATCAGGGTGTAGATGATTGAAACAGAAACATGTTATTAAACATTTTGTGATCAGTTTCATCTGGGTGTACATGATTTGCTAATGTCAAAAATTTAACTCCTTACTCTATAGCGATATGACTGACTGAGGCACATTTTGTCAGTACTTCGTGATTTCTGAGTCTCCAAGCATAAACCAAATTACCCAACAGCCTGTTTCTAGTTTTTGAGACAGGTTACTACTTAAAGCAGGTTGAACGTAAAGCAGAGTGCTCCTGAAGGAACATTCTGCTTTAATTCCAACCTGCTTTCAGTTTTGGAAAAATACTTGATTTGTCATCCATGATTAATTTTCAAAAATTTCAAATTTTTCAAAAAGGACTACTTTTCTTAGTGTAGAGATAAATAGAGGCGTAAAAAGGCATATCTATGGAGTAATGGGTTAATCCAAACCGTTTGCAGAATGTCAGTCAAATTGCAGAAACACCAAAGGGTTTAAACATGTTCTGTAACGGCTGGCTCATCTCTAATAAAGGACTTTCATCACTGTAAAAACTATGAAATCAACTGTAGATCAAATTATAGATTTCGCTGACAACCCCAAAAGCCACAGCCAACAATAAGAGGCCTGTTTTGACGAGACCATAAAATCATACTGGAAAAGCACTCCTATTAACTTTTTCAACACTGCGTAACAGTCAATTGCTGAAACTGTCACCTGCTTCAATTCTGAAAATTGGTTTGGTTTTCCAGGGCTCCAGATAAGAGGGAGTAAACTGAACAAATCCAACATTTTGTCTCTCATTTTAGCACCAAACCCTATGGTGTCACTACTCATTTGAATTGTCTCCATAGGGTTTAATGCAGAAATAAAGATTTTAAGTTTTTAAATACTCCCCTTATCTGGAGCCCTGGTTTTCGTTATTCATACAGCAATCAATATCAGAATAATGGACAGTGTACAGTGGATCCTGGTCCAAGGCCGCCACTAAAACTGACCTGGATCAAATCTCTTAACAAAAAACTTCTTTGAATTCTTTGCATGCATACTGTATATTTTGTTACGATTATGGCAAAACTGGGATTTCTTTTGCAAATACATGTAGTTTGGATAATCAGGTGAGATGATGCATTTAATAATTAAGTGGCCATGCAATGTCTCATCAGGATCCAAACTGTTTGACACTCTATAACCCTTTAATTGCTTAAAAATTCTGATTTTAGTAGGATCTTGAAAAAGTTGACATTGTAGCAATAATGTAACAATTAATGCAATTAGTCTTTGTGAAACTCAATATACAATAAACCCTCTCTAAGATATTATCCTTGTTTTAAAACTTCTCTAAATCTGACACTTAAAGTCCCGATAATATCAGTTTTAATTAACCCTTTGAACCCTAGTCCCGCATATAGGCGTCCTTTTCAAACAATGTACATGTGAATAGTACAATTGTCCTGTGCAAACAGTGAAGACCCAGATCAGAGGGCTCCGAAAGGAGCCCTCTGATCAGGGTCTTCACTGTTTGTCATAATGCCAAACATTGACAAAAACAACCCTTAAAAGTCAGAAATGGACTAGACTAAAATGGAAACTGGAATTGTTCATTTAAAGTTTCAGGGAGGAAAGAGTTAAACCCTTCTCCTGCTAGAAACTTAATTCAATATTTTTTTGGAAACAGTGTAGACCCAGATCAGACACCTCCTCAAGGAGCTGTCTTTAAATCAGGGTCTGCACTGTTTTCTGTGAGACTGAATTAATCATTGGGAAAATTAACATTCTTATTTTATTAACCAATGTAGTATATTGATGATATTTGTTATTAATATAGCAGGCAGGTGGGGTGATATGGGCAATTTATATTATGTTTTTTATATACAGTAAAACCTCGCTATTACGACCACTAAAACGGATGCAAATTGATTGTATAATAGAGAGGTGAGAGCCTAAAGCAAGGTGACAGTGAAACAGAAAGCTCCTAAAGGAGCTTTCTGTTTCACTGTCACCTTGCTTTACGCGGTCACCTACCGTAAACACCCTAATAATTAACATAATTTAGTGTCGTAATAGAGAGGTTTTACTGTATATGAAAAGGTAACAGCTTGATATTGGATAAAAGAACACTAGAAACCCTCTATTACAATTAACCACTGAATGATGTTAATTATTTTGTGTTTAAGGCAATTAAGTGGCTGCTTATAGCAAGGTGAAAGTAAAACAGAAATCTACTTTAGGCTTTAATTATGCTCAGTTAGCTGCAACTTAGTGTCTTTCATCAATCAATCAGCCTTCTTTTTTGTGGTCGTTATATGGAAGTTTTACTGTAAATTAAGTGAAAAGCTCAATCAATGTCTGTGGGAACTTTTTGCAATACTTTTACACAATCTTAAACAGCCATCTACCATCATCTGGCCTAACAATGTTTTATTATTAATATTATTATTATCAACTTGTCAATAAAGATACAGATCAGACAAAACTACGGTTTTCAATCTGGATTAAAACTTTTCTTTGTCATTGAGTTAAGTGCTGACACCTGTCTTTCAGAGAGTGGCCACTTAATTAACCCAAGTTTGACTGTACATTATAGTCATTTCAATAATTTAATTTTTAAAATTAAAAGCAGATATCATATCTGTAGTCCTTAGAGGCCGTCCTGTGGTTATGGGGTGCAATTTCATGCTACCCGACCACAAAATCTTGTGATCATTCATATAGGACTGCAATTAGTGACTTCCATTTTCATATTCCCTTTCCAACACTGAAAACTGGTAATTTTGAAAACTTTTGAAAAACAGATTGGGGCCTGATCAGGATCCAAACTGTTTGTCACTCAGATACCACGTTTCTGCTCATGGAAGGAAAGCTGAACAAACTTCAAAACTTTAGCAGATGACATTTTCAAAAGACTTTATGCAGATACTGGGTGTTAAAACATTAAAAGGATATTGCAGGTAGAAATACCTTGATCAGTCAGGCAGTCTGGATCCTGATCAGATCTCAGCAACCTATAAATCATACGGTACACATCAAATCTGTTAAGCGTATTAAGTTACAATTTATCAAATAATTAGAAAGCATATAACTTCCATTGCAGAAGCACCTTTGACATTTTTATACAAGTTAAAGGAATATTTGTCAATACAAGAGAACAATTTTAATTTGAGGCGACAGTTTTTATACCATAATTCATCACAACTAACCTCAGCAATGTTACGCTCATTTACAGTATTGGTACAGCCTCAGGTTTAACCCAGTGCCCCCATCAGCCTGTTTCTAGTATTGAATATAGGTGACTACTAGTACTTAAAGCAGGTTGAAAGTAAAGCAGAATTAATGCACCTTAAGGCACATTCTGCTTTACTTTCAGCCTGCTTAAAGCTACCATCTGCTAGAAAATAAAAATTATTTTCTTATGACACATATTCATGACTGTAAAGTGGAACTTTTTCCTTCAGTCTAGGAATAAATTAAAGGCATAAAAAGGCATATTTATGGGGGAACTTGTTAACCCAGTACTCCATAAATACCAATTTACAACCTGCTTTAACCCATTTCCCCATTGCCTGTTTCTAGTTTTGAAGATGGGTGACAACTGAAAGCAGGTTGGAAGTAAAGCAGATTGTGTCTTAAGACAAATTCTGCTTTAATTTCAGCCTGCTTTAAGCTACTATCTGCTAGGATATAGAAATATTTGTTATGGTTCATAATCATGACTATGCATGATGTATAGAGTGGAACTTCATACATTTTCTTCAGTGGCATATTTATGGGAAAATGGTTATTAAGAAGCCCGGATAGGTACTTAATATTATTCTTTATGCACAAGGATCACAGGATTACCTAACGGTATAATTATATCTATGATGATTAGATTATCAAAACTTTCATCTAGCCCAAAGCTGAACCAATCACCCCTGCATCCTGTAACACCTTAACAGTACAATAGGTAACACTGTTCTCATTCATCTACCTGTATCATTATTATAACAAATCCAACATTTTCTTACTAAATCAGCACCAAATCCTATTACTACTCATTAGAATCGTCTCGTAGACGCCACTCACGATAGGGTTTAAAGCAGAAATAAAGGTTTTTGTTTTGAAACACTCCCCTCATCTGGAACCCTGAATTAATAGTACAATAGGTACGGTAACATTGTTCTCATTCATCTACATGTATCATATACAGGGCTCCATGGATGCAGATAAGAGGGAGTAATCTGAACAAATCCAACATTTTCTCACTCTTACAGCACCAAATCCTATGGTGTTCCTACTCATTAGAATCGTCTCTTAGAGCCGATTCTAATGAGTAATGACACCATGGCATATAGGGTTTTAAGCAGAAATCAAATTTAAGTTTGTGAAATACTCCCCTTATCTGAAGCCATGTACGAATTAATAGTACAAGTATATAGGTAACAGTCTGTTCTCATTCATCTACATACATGTATCATACAGGGCTCCAAATAAGAGGGAGTAATTTGAACAAATCCAACATTTTCTCACTCATACATCACCAAATCCTCTGGTGTTCCTACTCATTAGAATCGTCTCGAAGAAATAAAGGTTTTAGTTTTTGAAATACTCCACTTATATGGAGCCCTGAATTCATATACTGGTAGTATCTGTCATATCTAGGTCTACATGTACAGAGCTCAAGATCAGGGGAGTATTTCAAAAACTAAAATCTTTATTTCTGTTTTAAACCCTATGGTGTCACTAAATTAGAAAATGTTGGATTTGTGCAGTTAACACCCCCTTATCTGAGAGCCCTGTTCAAAGGCGTAAAATATCTCCGATGAGGCACATTTGTTATCAATTCTAGAATCCAATTCCCTGAACAAATACTGACTATGATCTAACCATTTACAAGACCTTCCTCTGCCTTGACATTAAGTATGACGTTTATTTGCCAAATTTTACTTCAAAAGACTGCACAGAGGGCATCAAGCTGGCTTTGAAGTTTGTACTCTTAGGCAAAATGTTATTGATACTCTTACTGCATGCATGTACAGTACTTTTAGTCCTTTAACTCTAATACTATGCTAGCAGTGAAATCATGATCAATTTTGCAAACAGTTTGGATCCTGATGAGACGCCGCGTAATGCGGCGTCTCATCAAGATCCAAACTGTTTGACACTCTGACTCTAGCTGTTTTGAAAAGAAATTCTGAAAAATTCTATTTAGTTATAGAACAGTAGCAGACGACTTAATTGCAGATGAAAAAAATACCCAGCATGCAAAGAGTTATTACAATGAGGAATTTTAAAATAGTGAGTCGATCTTCCTTTTCTAATAACATTGTCATGACCAGTTAATAAAATGTCCAAAATGTGTTTAAAACTATAGCAAACTGTAGTGCAGACCTTGATCAGAGGGCTCTTGTTGACAGAAGCCCCTCTGATCTGGGTCTACATTGTTTGAAAAGGTTTTTACAATATACTCAGTCCCGCATTTTAAGGGTCTATAACACATAAAACAAGAAAATGTGCAGTATATATCTCTCTACAATCTTCAATAAGAAATATGTACTTCTTTATAGATATGTTCAAAGGAGTGATTTCAATGGGCTATTCTCCAGGAGTCTTAAAGGCAATGGATCTACACAAGGAAAAACACTTTAGATGAGAACAGTCAATCTTATCCTTAACCACCATGGTGCACTCAAAGAACACATTATACTCTATAAATACATCTTTTTACTCCTTTAATTCATTCCTCCACAGAAGAAAGTAGTTACATTCTACGAAGTATTGGATGTGGAATATGAAATAATATTTTCTATATCCTATCTGATGATAGCTTAAAGCAGGTTGAAAGTAAAGCAGAATACGCCTTAAGGCGTATTCTGCTTTACTTTCAACCTGCTTTATAATAAGTGGTCACCTATTTTCAAAACTAGAGAACTATATAGAACTATGCTATGGGGTAAATGGTTTAATTTATTCCTCCAATGAGGACAATAGTTCCACTTTATACAATCATGGATAAGGAACAGCAAATTATAAGTAATAAACTAATAAGGGAGATAATTCAATATCTGCAGATAAGACATTAGAGTTATGGTTATTGTCTGTTGTACTTCCTTAAATTACTTTCAACCTGCTTTAAAGTGGTCACCTATATTCAATACTAGAAACCAGCTATGGGGTAATTGTATGGGTTAATTAAACTATCATCTGCTATAGAATGTAATTAGGAATCTTTCTTATGGTGCTATTATTCTTGCACACATAAAGAGGAACTTTTTTCTACAGAGAAAGACTAAAGTAAATGCGTAATAAGGCTAACTCTATTGGGCAATGGGTTAACCCATTAACCCATAAATACGCTTTTTACACTTTTAATTTATTCCTCCGTTTCAATTTATACAGGCGTGAATAAATATTATAAGATAATTTTTCTATATTCTAGCAGATTATAGCTTAAAGCAGGCTGAAAGTAAAACAGAATGTGCCTTAAGGCACATTCTGCTTTACTTTCAACCTGCTTTAAGTGATCACATATCTTCAATACTAGAAACAGGCTATGGGGTAATAGGTTAAGGAATCTTTCTTATGGTTCTATTATTCTTGCACTCATAGTTAAGAGGAACTATTTTCTACAGAGAAAGACTAAATTAAACACGTAATAAGGCACACTCTATGGGGCAATGGGTTAAACACAGAAGAAAAGTTGTCTCAAGAGTTGTCATAAGAACAAGACATCGCTGTAGTTTACATCATATCGTACCGAGGTGAAAATCTCTCCATGAAAATCTTCAAAGGAAAACCGGGTCACCACGCCACTATGGCTTTGGTTAAATTTGCATAAACTGACAACACTTAATTATTATGTAAGTGCATACTTAACTAGCAATAAAGCTCTCACACTTCAAAGTCGGTCACAACTTTTATCATGAAAACAAATTCTTCTCATAGTGACAATCTATGTCGTGTCACGTAATTCTGGCCCGTGTTACCTGATTTCTATAATCGTCTGTCCCAACTTGTCTATTACCGCCGCTACATTTTATGAATAAGAAGTTTTCAGCTTGGAAATGGTCTAACACATGGAAAGATGAATGAATAACATTTTTTTAACCCATTTAACCCCATAGCCTATTTCTAGTTTAGATGAGAAGTGCATGACCACTTAAAACAGGTTGAAAGTAAAGCAGAATGTGCCTAAAGGCGCATTCTGCTTTACTTTTAGCCTGCTTTAAGCTATAATCTGCTAGAATATAGTAACTATTTCTCATTGTTCATATTCATAACTGTAAAAATTGGAACTATTTTTTTCAGAGGAGGAATAAAATAAAGGGGTACAAAGGCGTATTTATGGAAGAATGGGTTAAATGACATCTGCTTTAATTCTGAAACTGACACACTTTCTCTCTTCGTTTGCAGACACACAAATTTAAATGAGTGACAAAAGTTTTGAATTTTTTTCAGATACTAAGATATTGATCAGGTGTATATAGCTATTGATCAGCTTTCCTATATACTTTCAAAAAGCTAAATAACCCATTACTCCATAAAAGTGTGTTTTCGTTCTTTAAATATATTGCAAAATAACAAACAGTGCAGACCCTGATCAGATGGCTCTCTATTAAAGGAGTCCTCTGATCTGGGTCAACACTGTTTGCATAGGACAAGTGTACTACTCACAGGTAAACATTTTGTAAATAACATCCATACGCATGCCTTGGTGTTAATTGATTAAGTGTTCCAAAGTGACCAACAGTTTGGATCCTGACCAGATACAGATCTAGATATCTAGCACCTGATCTGGATACAATATATGTGTATATGTATAGGAGTTTCAAGCTCAAATGTCAAGGTGAGATTCTGATCTACTTATCAGTTAGCTGATATTCTAAAGTCGGGCAACATTTGGCCAGATAAAAATATCAATGAAATTACACACTCCAACATCAACAATTTATCTCCACTAATTAGACGATAGTTTTTCAAGCTTACATGATTGTACAGTCACTCTAAAACAGGATAGATTAACAGGGCTCCAGAAAAGGGGAGTATTTCAAAAACTTAAATCTTTATTTCTACTTAAAACCCTATGGTGTCACTACTCATTTGAATCGTCTCGAAGAGACGATTCTAATGAGTAGTAACACCATAGGTTTTATTGCTAAAACAAGTGAGAAACTGTTGGATTTGTGCAGTTCACTCCCCCTTGTCCGGAGCACTGGCTTAATAGTATTTATACAGGTGGCAGCTTAATGCAGGACAAAAGTATAAAGCAGAAAGCTATATATATAGCTCCTTTAGGAGTTTTCCACTTTACTTGTGTCCTGCATTTAGTTGTCACCTGTTTAACTCTATATTATAATTTGTATGCTGGGTAATTTTTTCGTCTGCAACAATTGTCGTCTGCTGATGTATATCCGCCGCTAGCGTTCAAAGAGTTAACCCATTACCCAATGGCCTGTTTCTAATATTGAAGATAGATAACCACTTAGGGCAGGTTAAAAGTAAAGCAGAATGCACCTTAAGGCGCATTCTACTTTACTTTCAGCCTGCTTTACGCTACCATCTACTAGAATATAGAAAATATTCCTTATGATACATATATTCATTACTGTATAAATTGGAACTATTTTCTTCAGTGTGGGATTAAATTAGAGGCGTAAAAAGGTGTATTTATGGGGTAATGGGTTAAGAGACATTAGTAATTCTTCATAAACTTGCCAGGCCTCAAAATCCATGTTTGATTGTATTTTAACACAGCAAATATTGAAAACGTCCAAAAATATTTAGCGAAGAGGCCGTATAAAATAAGTCTTTTTAGTCGTAATAATGGTTATGTTACGCTTACAGTAATAACATTACAAATCAAAGAGATAAAGCAGATAATTTCCTCTTTGATATTTTCTATCATGGCACAAAAGATACCACTTCAAGTAGATAAACAGAAATAAGTTGAAAAGATTTCTAAACCTTTTCCCCCAATCACTGGCAAAAGTCCATACGTAAAGAACACCTCATACAACCCTTGAGCACTAAGCCTATCTGTCTAAGACAAGCTGGCAGACCCTAGCTTGCAGACAATGTAGACCCTAAACCTCCAGCTGAAATTGCAACCCTTTCTTATAATACAAGAGAATATAGAATAATGAATCCAATACTTTAAGCTACAGTCTGCTAGAATTATTATTTTAGGAAATATTTCTTTGGCACATATTCATGGCTGTATAAATTGGAACTGTTTTCTGCTATATTCTGCTTTACTTTCAATCTGCTTTAAGTGGTCAGCTACCTTCAAACAAGAAACAGGCATCTGGGGTAATGGGTTAAAATACTCATCTTATCGGGAGGTCTGAACACAATTGTGTCTGACAGTTTCATAATTACATTTGGCCATTGTTTGTAACACTTCATCTCTCTTTCTGACATGTGTGCCTATTCAGACAAATCAAAGAACTACTTGAGTTCATCCAGAAAGCTTATAACTTCATCAGCCACAGTCTCAATCAACTTCTCAGGGATCCAGATTTTGAGAGGGAGTAAACGGAACAAAACCATTTTCTCACTCATTTGTGCACCAAATCTGATACCATAGGGTTTAATGCAGAAATAAAGATTTTTTTTTTTTTAAAATACTCCCCCTATCTGGTGCCCTGTCTTCTAAATACTCTAAAGCTACTCATGTACTGGGCTGAATATAAACTGACACTGGGCTCGAGATCGATCTCTCTCTAGCACAACTGTTACATGTTTAGACTCTTTTCACATTCTAAGTATATAATTTTGTGACTGGTCACGATCTAATAATAAAAACGTTATTGTTAGAGATTCATATTGGTACGTCTTTAACTCTTTGCACGCTAGCGGCGGATAAACCTGCTATAATGATTACGTCTGCAAACAGATTGGATCCAGATGAGACGCCGCGTAACACTTCATCTCATCAGGATCCAAACTGTTTGCTATTTTGACACTGAATTTAAAAGAAATTTTGAAAAATCTAATTTTAGAAGGATAGCAGACGACAAATTGTTGCAGACGAAAAAAGTACCCAGCATGCAGAGTTAAAGCAGATAAGATAAGCACAAGATATGTTACAAATTCTGAATAAATATTATCTTCTCCAAATATCTATTAATTAAAATCAAATTATACAAGCTTAAGTATATAATCTGCAAGTTTTGATCAATATCAACTACCCAATCATTTGATCTGGATCTGAACTATTTGCAAAGGTATATAAATACAATGTCTAGCCATTAGAACCACCCCCCTCCCCCACCCCGTGCTTGTTTTAATTCAGTCTTCAGAGACGGATCAGGTTTCTTCAAGCATGCTGAAAGTAAAGCAGAATGTTCCTTTAGGAACATTCTGCTTTACTTTCAGCCTGCTTTAAACCATCTGCTAGGATATAGAAACTACTTTTTATATGGTGCATGTTCAGACGATATAAATAGATCATGAGAAGCCGACAGCTAGTTTTCAGCAGACTATATTTATTTAGCGTTAAAAGGGTTTTCTTGTGAAGACATTGCGAACAGGTGCTAGTCTTTATGAGCTGCGCCAGACAATTAACTCTTTCTACAAATCGCAACTGGACTGGTATTTGTGGACAGCTTGGACCCAGATCAGACGCCGCGTTACGCGGCATCTGATCTGGATCCAAACTTTTTGACACTTGTCTTTAGGTTTCTTTAATTTGAAAATGTACTGATCCTAATTTGACAATTTTTGCAGGTTACAATTTCAAAGAAACTGATATTACAGCAGGATAAGAGAAGACTTCTACTCAATGCCCCTCTCACTCTATCATGTTGGAATGCTTCCATTCTTTTATGAGTATTCTACTCGTCAAATGTCTGGAGGAGATCATAGCTATGTGCAAGCAGAGAAAGAGAGAAGAGAGCAGAGAAAGAGAAAAGATGGCAGTGAGAGAAACGAGGGTAGAGAATGACAGAAAGAACAGCAGAAAAAGGGACAAGAGTGCAGAAAAGGGACAATTAAGACAGAGAGCAGAAAACAAGAGAAAAGAACAAAGAAAGAGAGAAAAGAGGGCGGAGAAAAAAACAACAACATTTTTTCTCTATTTTTGCAGATCAAACCTTGATAACTCACTCAAGGTGAACATACCAGTTTTTTCAAAATACAAAAACTTTGCTTACCCTGTTATTAACTTTGAAAAGTGGGCAATACTCTGGGCTGAAGTGTGTATTGAGTTATTATTTCAAAATACAGCTGAGGGATTTTTTTCCTGTCTGAAACTTCAAATTAATGGAGAATTCCAGTTTCCAATTTAGTCTAGTGCATGTTTAATTATTTAATAAATTGTTGTATTGCAATATAACAACAGTGCAGACCCTGATCAGAACTCCCAAAGGAGCTCTGATCTGGCTCCTCAGTTTGCGTATGACAAGTGTACTCTTCACAGGTACACTGTTTGTTTAAGGACACATATATGCCGGATCTAAGGGTTTAAAGCCCGTGGTAAATTCATCCAAGTCTTACTGTGTAGATAATACACAGACAATAGATTTGGGATCCTTATCAGATGCCCGGCCAAATATATGACTGGATCCTGCCATAATAATACACAATTTTTGTGAACTCCATCATTCTTATCTTTTAATTTGGGCTTTGATCATTATTTCTAGATATAAGTTGACCACACAGTGTACATGTATAAAATTCTACAGATGTTTAACCCTTAGCCCGCCAAATAAATTATCGTCTGCTATATTTCTCGTCTGCTTCAAGTTTCAAAGTGCTTCAAAATTGCTCAAAATTGCTGAAAATATTGTCCGAGTGTCAAACAGCTTGGATCCGGATGAGACGCCGAGTTACTCGGCGTCTCATCCGGATCCAAGCTGTTTGCATATGGAGATATAGTCGTGACTGGCAGGCTAAGGGTTAATGTTCAACCAACTTAATTAGTATTTATTAAAAGCTATTTACTTATAACATACATATAGAAAGTTTTATGTGCAGCATAGCAAATATGGTCTTTCCCAATAACCTGGTGGCTTATAGTCTAAATCTTAACCCTTTCGACTCATAGCTTGTTTTCAATATTGAAGACGGACAGTTGCTTACAGCAAGCTAAAAGTAAAGCAGAATACTTTGTAAGGAACCTTCTGCTTTATACTTTCTGCCTGCCTTTAATTAATAACCTACCAATTTTGCTACAATGTAGGCTGTATTTCTATGACTGTAGAAATAGACTGTAGACTGTAGGCTATTTCTATGACTGTAGAAATGGACTGTAGACTGTAGGCTATATCTATGACTGTAGAAATGGACTGTAGACTGTAGACTGAAGGCTATTTCTATGACTGTAGAAATGGACTGTAGACTGTAGACTGTAGGCTATATCTATGACTGTAGAAATGGACTGTAGACTGTAGACTGTAGGCTATATCTATGACTGTAGAAATGGACTGTAGACTGTAGACTGTAGGCTATATCTATGACTGTAGAAATGGACTGTAGACTGTAGACTGTAGGCTATTTCTATGACTGTAGAAAGGCTATTTCTATGACTGTAGAAAGGCTATTTCTATGACTAGAAATAAACTGTAGACTGTAGGCTATTTCTATGACTGTAGAAATAGACTGCAGACGGTAGGCTATTTCTATGACTGTAGAAATAGACTGTAGACTGTAGGCTATTTCTATGACTGTAAGAATAGACTGTAGACTGTAGGCTATTTCTATGACTGTAGAAATAGACTGTAGACTGTAGGCTATTTCTATGACTGTAGAAATAGACTAGACTGTAGGCTATTTCTATGACTGTAGGAATAGACTGTAGACTGTAGGCTATTTCTATGACTGTAGAAATAGACTGTAGACTGTAGGCTATTTCTATGACTGTAAGAATAGACTGTAGACTGTAGGCTATTTCTATGACTGTAAGAATAGACTGTAGACTGTAGGCTACTTCTATGACTTTAAGAATAGACTGTAGACTGTAGGCTATTTCTATGACTGTAGAAATAGACTGTAGACTGTAGGCTATTTCTATGACTGTAGAAATAGACTAGACTGTAGGCTATTTCTATGACTGTAGAAATAGACTGTAGACTGTAGGCTATTTCTATGACTGTAGAAATAGACTGTAGACTGTAGGCTATTTCTATGACTGTAGGAATAGACTGTAGACTGTAGGCTATTTCTATGACTGTAGAAATAGACTGTAGACTGTAGGCTATTTCTATGACTGTAAGAATAGACTGTAGACTGTAGGCTATTTCTATGACTGTAAGAATAGACTGTAGACTGTAGGCTACTTCTATGACTTTAAGAATAGACTGTAGACTGTAGGCTATTTCTATGACTGTAGAAATAGACTGTAGACTGTAGGCTATTTCTATGACTGTAGAAATAGACTGTAGACTGTAGGCTATTTCTATGACTGTAGAAATAGACTAGACTGTAGGCTATTTCTATGACTGTAGGAATAGACTGTAGACTGTAGGCTATTTCTATGACTGTAGAAATAGACTGTAGACTGTAGGCTATTTCTATGACTGTAGAAATAGACTGTAGACTGTAGGCTATTTCTATGACTGTAGAAATAGACTAGACTGTAGGCTATTTCTATGACTGTAGGAATAGACTGTAGACTGTAGGCTATTTCTATGACTGTAGAAATAGACTGTAGACTGTAGGCTATTTCTATGACTGTAGAAATAGACTGTAGACTGTAGGCTATTTCTATGACTGTAGAAATAGACTGTAGACTGTAGGCTATTTCTATGACTGTAGAAATAGACTGTAGACTGTAGGCTATTTCTATGACTGTAGAACTAGACTGTAGACTGTAGGCTATTTCTATGACTGTAGAACTAGACTGTAGACTGTAGGCTATTTCTATGACTGTAGAAATAGACTGTAGACGGTAGGCTATTTCTATGACTGTAAGAATAGACTGTAGACTGTAGGCTATTTCTATGACTGTAGAAATAGACTGTAGACTGTAGGCTATTTCTATGACTGTAGAAATAGACTGTAGACTGTAGGCTATTTCTATGACTGTAAGAATAGACTGTAGACTGTAGGCTATTTCTACGACTGTAGAAATAGACTGTAGACTGTAGGCTATTTCGATGACTGTAGAAATAGACTGTAGACGGTAGGCTATTTCTATGACTGTAGAAATAGACTGTAGACTGTAGGCTATTTCTATGACTGTAGAAATAGACTGTAGACTGTAGGCTATTTCTATGACTGTAGAAATAGACTGTAGACTGTAGGCTATTTCTATGACTGTAGAAATAGACTGTAGACTGTAGGCTATTTCTATGACTGTAGGAATAGACTGTAGACTGTAGGCTATTTCTATGACTGTAGAAATAGACTGTAGACTGTAGGCTATGTCTATGACAGTAGAAATAGACTGTAGACTGTAGGCTATTTCTATGAATGTATTAAGTGGAACTCTTTTCTTTAGTGGCTTAATAAATCAAAGGCATACAAAGGTGTATCTATTGAGTCATGGGCAACAACAGGCTGAAAGGAATGCAGAGTGTTCTTAAGTAATGGGTAAAGTGGAGGAAAGGGTTAACCCTTTACCCCATAGCCTGTAATTATGTTTCCAGTTTTGAACACTCATGTGACCACTTAAAGCAGGTTGAAAGTAAATCAGAATGTGCCTTAATGCGCATTCTGCTTTACTTTCAGCCTGCTTTAAGCTACAACCTTCTAGCATATAGAAAATATTTCTTATGATACTTATTCACAACTGTATAAATTTCTTCAGAGGAGGAATAAATTAAAGGCGTAAAAAAAGTATATATGGGTTAAGAGATTGTGTACAATGTCCAGAGAACGCAGAGGTTACTGTAAAGTAATCGGAAAGCTTGTCACACTCTGCGGGATGACATTTATCTCTGTTAATCCCCATACATCAAAGCAGCCTTCTATAGTTATTAACACTTTGCATGCTAGCGGCGGATATAATCTGCCACAGGGATTACCTTTGCAAACAGTTTTGATCCAGATGAGACGCCGCGTAACGCGGCGTCTCATCAGGATTCAAACTGTTCGACACTCTGACCCTGTTTTGAGAAGAAAATTAGAAAATTCTATTTTCAGAACAACAGCAGACGACAAATGTTGCAGACGAAAAAAATTACCCAGCATGCAAAGAGTTAACACTAAAGAAAAGTGCACAATTCACCTACATACCCCAGTATCTAAAATCAACTTCCACAATACCCTGGACTTGCTTCCTGTTGACACAGGACGATAAAACAATGTCCTTGTCTCCGTGAGGTAAACAGGCCGCAAGTTTTTAACTCTTTGCCCGCTTACGTTAAAACCATGATTTGTAACCTTTGCAAACAGTTTGGATCCAGATGAAATGCTGAGTCGCTCAACGTATCATCAGGATCAATATTGTTTGACATTCCAACTGTTTTTAAAAAGAAATTTAAAAGAAATTTTATACTTAGAATGGTAGCAGACGACAAATGTAGAACGTGAAACAAAGAGTTATAAAGCTCTGTACGCAGCAAATGGCTTTACTTATCGTACTATCAATTAACTCTTTGCATGCTGGGTAATTCTATAGTCTGTAAAAATTGCCGTCTGCACCTGTTCTTACAATAGATTTCTCAAAATTTCTTTGCAAAACAGGTTCAGAATGTCAAACAGTTTGGACTCTGATGAGACGGCGTTTTACGCGGTGTCTCATCTGTTTGCAAAAGTAATCTCTGTGGCACATATTCATCGCTTAGCATGGTAATCTTATGAGTCAAGTCCTAATTTAACACTATAAACCATTGAAAAAGCCTTTTGCTAAAAGTTTGGATCCAGATCAGCTAGCTAGGTCACATTTAAATGTAAGCCTTTTGAGGGTCAAAACTTACTTTTGTCACTGATCTGTACCGTTTTTCTGAAAATGCAAAGTTCAAGACCAAGAAAATTTTAGGAAGATTTTTTAAGAAATTCATAAGACAAGAGTTACTGTTATCCAGTGTTGAAAGAGTTAAGCCCTTACAGAATAACAAAACTGCCCCCCTGGGTTTAAGTCCCACACCAACCTATCACATTTAGCCCTTTTTCATTTTAGATATTTATCAAAATGTCTAAATCATTCTAAATCAATCTGGACAATAAAACTATTTCTCACTTACATCAAACTAACAATCTGGGACTCACACTGTTTCCATCTCAGATCAGACTGTGTTGGGCCAAGAATTTTCCCAAACTATTCAGAACTTAACCAATCACCCTTTACTCAATAGTCTGTTTAATTCTGTTTAAGTCCAGTTTTGAAAACAGTTTACTACTTACAGCTGCAGGTTAAAAGTAAAGCAGAATGTACCTAAAGGTACATTCTGCTTTACTTTCTGCCTGCTTAAAGTTACCATCTGTTACTAGGTAACAGAAAATATTTCTTAAATATGAGCATGCATCCATGACACATAATTATGAAGTGGAACTATTTTCTGTAGTGGAGAAATATATCAAAGGTGTAATAAGGTGTATCTGTGGGATAATGGGTTTATAGTGTACACCATATTGCAAATACTTCATTGCTTGCTTTTAATGTGCTAGAATGAATGAATAAAACACCATTCATTCATTCATTTTAATGTGCTAGAAAGATGGTTGCCCTAATTAAAGCAGGCTGAGAGTAAAACAGTCAATTTCTCGAAAAGCAATATTAGGTACAGCACTGCATATGACTTTGAGGGAACAGGGTAAATTTTAAGTGCTGCTGTAGACTCTGACCAGACTCTCAATGCAGCCGCTCATCTTGGACTACACTGTAACATCAGAAGATGTCTTGACATAGCCTGTGTGTTCTGTTGTTGTTGCTTAATTAACCCTTTACCTTATAGAAGCGCCTTTTAGCACATTCCGTTTAATCCTCCGCTGAAGAAAATAATTCCAATTTATACAATCATGAACATGTACCATCAGAAATATTTTCTATATCCTAGCACATGATACCTTAAAGCAGGTTGAAAGTAAAGCAGAATGCACCTTAAGGTGCATTCTGCTTTACTTTCAACCTGCTTTAAGTGGTCACCTATTTTCAAAACTAGAAACAGGCTATGGGGTAATGGGTTAAAGGTTTGCATTCTGCTGAAGGACACCATGTCTGTATGTCACAATGGTCTTTACTACTAACATGCACATGCATGGGAACCAACTTCATCCAGTACCGAGTTCCACTCACAATGTGTGCATCTGGTTCATCATTTGACCGAGCCAGACGGAGCTCTGTGGGGGGTAAATTACTCCCACAACCAATCAGGCCTGCTTTCAGCCCCATTAGCACTTGGGCAGCTAACTATTACAACATCAGCCAGCAGTCGGCTCACCCAGACTCCTAGCTTGTAATCTCACACTTAGCCCCTTTCAATGATTGTATAACCCTGGGTTACTCCATAGATACACGTTTTATTGATGTTATTAAATTTATTCCTCCACTGAGGCAAATAGTTCTAATTATACACTCATAAACATGTACCAAAAGAAATATTTTCTTTATCCTAGTAGATGGTAGTTAAAAGCAGGCTGAAAGTAAAGCAGCTTAACCCATAACCCCCATAGCCTGATCTTAGTTTTGAAGAATGGTGCATGACCACTTAAAGCAGGTTGAAAGTAAAGCAGAATGCGCCTTAAGGCGCATTCTGCTTTACTTTCAGACTGCTTTAAGCTACCATCTGCTATGATTTAGAAAATACTTCTTTAAGAAGTATATTATCTTGCCTGATATTGTAATTATATGTAATAAATAGTAGGATCAGTTGTAATGCGTAATAGTATATTTATATTTTTGAGCTATATAAATGTTTTTGTATCTGTATCTGAGACATATCCATGGCTGTATAAAATGGAACTATTTTCTTCAGTGGAGGAATAAATAAGAGGGTATGTGTAAACAGGCATATTTATGGGGTAATGGGTTAAATAAACAATGAGAGAGACACTGCTGAGACACTTATAAACAGACTGGCGCAGAACACATGAGTTGCACTACTGGGGTAATCACATCATAAACAATCCTACAACAACAGCTGACACTTATCTCCACAACTATCTTAGCTCCTGCTTTAGTTAACCCATTACCCCATAGCCTGTTTCTGGTATTGAAGATACATGACCACTCAAAGCAGGTTGAAAGTAAAGCAGAATGTGCCTTTAGGCACATTCTGTTTTACTTTCAGCCTGCTTTAAGTTATCAAATGCTAGAATATAGAATATATTTCTTATAATACATATTCATAGCTGTATAAATATGATCTCTTTTCTTTCGAGGAAGAATAAAATGAAAGGTGTAAAAAGGCATATTTATGGGGTAATGGGTTAAAGTATTGCCAACAGTATTCTCTATAATTCTATTAACCCATTACCTCATAAATACGCTTTTTTACACCTTTAATTTATTCCTCCGCCGAAAATAGTTCCAATTTATACTAAGTCATGAATTTGTATCATAAGCAATAGTTCCTATTTTCTAGCAGATGGTAGCTTAAGGCAGGCTGAAAGTAAAGCAGAATGTGCCTTCTGCAGAAATTTGGTGGTTTTAGAACCATTGTTCTAGAATTACAAAAGTTTTTGAACTCCTTTTGTAGAATTTTTAAAGTAATTCTTGAATCTCACAACAATTCTATAATTGCGGCCATTTAACGTTCATCAATATTCTAAAATTCTTGAACACTTACAGTGGGGATGTTGACTGTGATCAACAAGGATAAAATTCAAAATCTATCAGATTTCTAAATATAGTCACTATATATAGCCAGGAGCACCTGCTAGCTGCTTAATATAGGACAGAAAGTAAAGCAGAACGTTCCCTAAGGGATTACTTTCTGTCCTATATTAAGCTCCAACCAGACAGCCTATACCCATGCATATTCATTTGAATAAACATTTTCACAATATTATGGAACAAAAATCCTCCGACCAATGTTTATTATAGGGATTCTTTGATCCTTGATTACCCTGGATCAGTCGAGCCATGGGTGGAGTTATTACAGGTGTGAAAGCTGCTTCAGTTGCTGCCGATTGATATATGTACAACAGGTTGCTTTCAAATGAGACTTACATGCAAAATGTGAAAAGGCTTAGAAGAGAAATTACCCCACTCCTTGCATATTAGCTTAAAAACCTTTATCCCATAGCGTGTTTGTAATTTTGAAGACATGTTCTCACTATTTGTAGTCTTAAAGCAGGTTGAAAGTAAAGCAGAATGCACCTTTGGGCGCAATCTGCTTTAAATTCAGCCTACTTGAAGATACAATCTGCTAACATGTAGAAAAATGTATTTAGGTACATGTCAATGCATGCAGCTATGACTATAAATTTGAACTATTTCCTTCAGTGGAGGAATTAATAAATTAAATATGCTAAAAGGCGCTCCTATGGAGTAATGGGGTAAAGTACCCGGCATAGCCTAGCTGTTCCTAGTTTTAAAGACACTATATAAGCTGCAGTTACAGATTAGTTTAACCCATTACCCCATGAATATGCCTTTTTATGCCTCTTATTTATTCCTCTACTGAAGAAAATAGTTCCAATTTATACAGTAATAAAATATATATCATAAGAAATATTTTCAATAGTCTAGCAGATTGAAGCTTAAAGCAGGAGGAAAGTAAAGCAGAATGTGCCTTAAGGCACATTCTGCTATCCTTTTATTCTGATTTAAGTGGTCACTTATCTCCAGAACAAGAAACAGGCTATAGGGTAATGGTTTAAGCAGGTTGGAAGTATAGCAGAATGTGCTGTAGGTGACTGAATGAAGCATTGATATAACTTTAAAAGAATTGTGTACATGTACTTCCTTAAATAATGAATGCTTTACACATTTAGTTAACTGTACTTCAATACCCGGTAAATCAAATTCTGTATTACACTGACACTTCAAAGTCACTATAATCTTGATCAGTGCATAAAGAAAATTTAACCCTTTCTCTGTGGCAAACCGGTATATACATGAGTCCCAGATCAGATAAGAGGGAGTAAACTGAACAAATCCAACATTTTCTCACTTATTTCAAGACCAAATCCTATGGTGTTACTACTCATTAGAATCGTTTCGAGACGATTCTAATGAGTAGTGACACCATAGGGTTTAAAGCAGAAATAAAGATTTTAGTTTTTGAAATACTCCCCTTATCTGGAGCTCTATATACATCTTACATGAAAACAATGCAGACTTAGGAGTCCTTTGATCCTGGTCTGCCCTGTGTCATTTCTTAATAAATCTTGTGATACATTTTCACTATTAAATTGCCAATTCCCAAAAACGGAAGAGTTCATTTACATTGTAAAGGTTAAGAAACAAGCATTTTAACTCTTTGCATGCTGGGTAATTTTTTCATCTGCAATAAATGTCTTCTGCTGCTAAAATTTCTTTCTTAAAACAGTGTCAGAGTGTCAAACAGCTTGGATCCTGATGAGATGCAGCGTGACGCGGCGTCTCATCAGGATCCAAACTGTTTGCAAAGGTTATCAAAGTTTCACTGCTAGCGCATACTGAAGATCAGTCTAAAGCATTTTAAAGTATAATAATAACAACTGACTCATTTATTGCCTTATGACATTTTTATTCTGTCAAACAAAATTAGCTGACCCTGACCTAGCCCTCATTACAAACAGCTTTTGGTTGACTCTGACCTTAGGTTCAACCAATACCTGTTGTGATCACTTGACAAAAATCTTTCATCTTCATCAGATTGAAACAATCTTTCCTTACATAAGCACTGCGCCCAAGATACTGCATTATTGAATTGCCACTCGAGTTCAAAACCCTTTGAACGCTTCATAAATACTGTCTGCTCAAGAAATTATCTGCCAAAATTCGAAAAATCAATTTACTCTTTTTCAAAACTGCAAAATACGATCCAAAAAACAAACAGTTTGGATACAGATCAGACCCCACAAATGTGGGGTCTGATCTGGATCCAAACTGTTTGCATTGGTAATCTGAGTACTAATTTACGATGTTCAAAGGGTAAATTCGTTTGATGTCGGATTATCTGTACGGGGACTATTTGCTACAAGATAGGGTATCAGTATTCTTGTCACATAACACATCGGGCAGTCACCCACACTGGGCTACTGCAATGTGCTTATTATTTGCCACACAGGGCAGATTTTATGTACTAGCAGAAGCTTTAACCCTAAGTTTACCCACATAGTGTGTTTATAGTTTTACAGATAGGTGCACCACTTAAAGCAGACTGAAAGTAAAGCAGAATGTGTCTTCAGACACATTCTGCTTTACTTTCAGCCTGCTTGAATCTACGATCTGATAGGATATAGAAAATATTACTTATGGTTGGTTACATATTCAAGACTGTATAAAGTTAAACAATTTTCTTCAATGGAGGAATAAATTAAATGGTGTGGGGTAATGGGTTAATGTGTAACCTCAGTAAATATAATCATTATGATCATCATTATTATTATTATTACATTATATTATTTTTTTATTACAATTATCAAGGCTCCAGATAAGAGGGAGTAAACTGAATAAATTCAACATTTTCTCGCTTATTCTAGCACCAAATCCTATGGTGTCACTACTCATTAGAATCGTCTCAAAGAGACGATTCTAATGAGTAGTGACACCATAGGGTTTAATGCAGAAATAAAGATTTTAGTTTTTGAAATACTCCCCTTATCTGGAGCTTTGAATTATTACATATATTATTATTATTATTATTATCATTACATATTCTAACACACCTCGCCCACACCCCTATATAAGCGAAGAAGGACCGTCTCAGTGTACGAATTTTCAGTAGAACACTCCCGCGCTAAACGTTCTAACGTGACGTCATTTGGTTTCGAAAATGCGTACGCCAAGAAATGTAGCACCGTTGCTTCGGTGCAAATTAAGGTTAAATTATGTGTTAGAATCGAAATAATAAATTAATACCAGTGTTTTATCTAACAATCGAACACGGGTTGTCGTTGAGATGCTTGTAATTAAACCACTCGGCCTTTATATTTTATTATTTTATTATTATTATTTATTTTAATACTATTAATGGTTACAGGCATGACCACAGTCAGACTTGTTACCTCGGTCTCCTTGCCCATCCCACAAAGCTTTTTAGTGGTGTGACCGATGTGTCCTGATTTTGAGAGATGGGCTAATACTGTGATTTGGTGATTGATAACTTCAACAATAATTGTCTGCCAATACAAAATTAATCTTGCATCCTACAGTGAATGATGCTGCTCTCTCTCATTTGTCGGAGTGTTAACAATCAGTCACCCTCATTTTATTAACCATTATTACCCATTATACAGGGCTCAATCAGATAAGAGGGAGTAAACTGCACATTATCCATCATTTTCTCACTTATTTTAGTACAAAATCCTATGATGTTACTACTCATTAGAATCGTCTCTTCGATGATTCTAATGAGTAGTAACACCATAAGGTTTAATGCAGAAATAAAGATTTTAGTTTTTGAAATACCCCCCATACCTGGATCGAGCCCTGATTATAGGCACACATGTAACTAGTCAATACACTTCTTGAAATATTTATTGATCAAATTTATTTTAATATCGGACCTTTTTTCATGAAAATTGACAAGAGTAAAATACATAACAGATTCCATCTCAAGCTAAAGATGTTTTTTTACATTAACAGTCTAGTTAATAAAGCTTTCAACAACTTCGGACTTAAATCCAAGCTTCTTGACGACCAAGATCAAAGCTTTGACAGCTTTAAGAAGCAGCCTCAAATCAAAGCATCTCAATCACCTTGATTGAAATTAATCAGTTCAAATCTTAATGAAAGCTTGTTTCACCATACATCAAAGCCTGGGACAGCCTCAACATGAAAAGCCTTAGATTTATCAATTCTTTCACAAATCCTAAAGAAGGTGGCTTGTAATGTGGTCAATCTGTTTACTTGGCTTTGATCTCCAATGGATATTTAATTACCCATTCCCCCAATAAGTAATTGCTTACATGCTGAAATCAATTGATTGGACAGTCAGCGAACACTTCCCGAACACTGCCCGGGCTCCAGATAAGAGGGAGTAAACTGCACAAATTCAACATTTACTCACTCATTTCAACATCAAATCCTATGGTGTTACTACTCATTAGAATCGTCTCAAAGAGACGATTCTAATGAGTAGTGACACCATAGGGTTTAAAGCAGAAATGAAGATTTTAGTTTTTGAAATACCCCCCCCCCCCCCCCACCCCCCTTACCTGCAGCCCTGACTAAATGTTTTTCACTTGTACAATGAAAAAACCCATTGATGGAAAAGAACAGAAACCATTCAAAGTTTCTCGAACTTTAAACCAACAATATTGTTTGGTGGATTTGGTGTTTTATGTCTTTTTAACAACAATGAAATACTATCAGGACACCCCCAGTGGAGAGAAATTTAACTCTTTGCATGCATGCATGCTGGATCATTTTTTGTCTGCAACAATTATTGTTGTCTACTACTGTTCTAAAAATAGAATTTTCAAAATTTCTTTTTTAAACGGGGTCAGAGTATCAAACAGTTGACACTGTGACACTATATATATATATGGCATAAATCTGCTGCAACCATGGTATTAGCGTTATAATGTACAATCAGATAAGTAAAGTTTTTCAAAAACTAAAATCTTTATTTCTGCATTAAACCCTATGGTGTCACAACTCATTAGAATCGTCTCTTCGAGACGATTCTAATGAGTAGTAACACCATGGGAGTTGGTGCTGAAACGAGTGAGAAAATGTTGGATTTGTTCGGAAAACTCCCTCTTATCTGGAGCCTTGAGTACATACTCTGATATCCAATGGTTATTCACACATTTCCTCATACATATAATGCATTCAGTGTTTAACCCATTACACGGCCAATAGCCTGTTTTCTAGTTTTGAATTAAGACAGGTGACCACTTTAAATAGCTTATTGACAGTAAAGCAGAATATGCCTTATGTGGATTCTGCTTTACTTTCGGACTGCTGTAAGTTTACCATCTACTTATATGATTATAAAATATATTTATTATGAGTGCAGAATTATATCCAGGACTGTATCAAATGAAACTATTTCCTTCAGAGAGAGAATAAATGAGAGGCGTTACATATAAACGGCATATTTATGGAGTAATGGGTTAAACAGGAATATATAAGCTGTAGAAATTCCTGTACATGCTATGGGGAATAGTTGACAGTGAGAGGAGCAAGGCAGGGCTGCCATTTCTCCGGATTTTTCCTAAATCTTCAGATTTTTTTCTAGACATGGTAGCTTAAACCAGGCTGAAAGAAAAGCAGAATGGGCCTTAGGGCGCATTCTGCTTTACTTTCAGCCAGCTTTTAGCAGCCACGTGTCAACAAAACTAGAAACAGGCTTTGGGGAAAAGGTACAATTCGTAAAATTGCACTTGAAAAATGCAAGTTTGGAAATCTTAGGATTTTTCATGTCAACTTATGGCAGCCCTGAAATTCCTGTACACGCTATGGGGAATAGTTGCAAGTGAGAGGAGCAAGGCCACAATATGGATCCTATTAATTTTCTACCTACCCTTGGCAATCCCACAACTACACATTAGAAAGCCATTAAAACCTACCAGAATGGACAATGGTGCATGTCCCTCTGCACAGAATAGCAAACAATAATTTCTCAGTGATTTATGCTACTGGCTTAATAAGACAGCTGCACTATAAACATTTCCTGACCACGGACTGACCTCTGTGCCGCCCAGCCTAAAATTGAAGCCAATACAATCAATCCAGTGCTCCAGATAAGAGGGAGTTAACTGCACAAATTCAACATTTTCTCACTCATTTCAGCACCAAATCCTATGGTGATACTACTCATTAGAATAGTCTCGAAGAGACGATTTTAATGAGTAGTAACATCATAGGGTTTTTAAATGCAGAAATAAAGATTTTAGTCTTTGAAATACTCCCTTTATCTGGAGCCCTGGACTTATGACTAATGGAATCTGCCTGTCAAGCCTGTATTAAGTGAGCAATAGAAATGTGGGTATAAAATATATCTATAGTCTATATATAACAGGTCATAGCTTAATGCAGGACAAAAGTAATGCAGCAGGAGCTTTCTGCATTACTTTTGCCCTGCATTAAGTGGTCACCTGTCTTAGAAAGATTAACAGGCTACTTTGGTTCAGTGATCGATCAAACCAGGTTTGACTGTTACACTTACTGACAATAGGACTGCAATCAACTAGTCTACAAATTGTAACAATGCTACAATAGGAAATATTTCAGGAATTTCTGAAACAATATTATTAATTAATCAAACAGGAGAAATATTCTAGCAGGAAATTGTGTTAAGATAAACTTTGCAGCTGGAGACTGCATGCAGAATTATCCCTTTCCCCCCATAGGAGTGCTTTTAGCACATTTAATTCATTCCTCCACTGAAGAAAATAGTTCAAATTTATACAGTCATGAATATACGTATAAGATATAGGTTTTATATTCTAGAAGGTGGTAGCTTAAAATAAGCTGAAAGTAAACCAGAATGCGCCATAAGGCGCATTCTGCTTTACATTCAACCTGCTTTTATTGATCACCTGTCGTCAAAATTAGAAACAGGCTTTTGGGTAAAGAGTTAAACAATGATACCGAACAAATACTGTGTTGTTTTGGAATAATGAGAAAATAGATCCATATCACACTGTATGTAGACTACAAGAATTGAATTTGGTATATTAAGTAATTTCTATAACCCTTCACCCAGTAGCCTGTTTCTAGTTTTGAAGACTGGTGAACACTTAAAAGCTGTTTGAAAATAAAACACAATGCCCCTTATATATAGCACATTCTGCTTTACTTTCAACCTGCTTTGAACTACCATCTGCTAGGATATAGAAATTAAGTATTAAATCTTATATGGTGCATATTCACAACTGAATAAAGTGTGACTATTTTCTTCAAGAGAGGTCTGAGAGGAATATATTCAATGCCTAAAAAAAAGTATCGTTTGAGTAATGGGTTCAAAAACTGTTCATCAAGTATTCTTGAAAATGTGAAAAAAAATGTTATTTAATTCATGCATTTTTTTCCCTTAAAAACTTGAATTTCCTTGGAAATCAAGAAGCGTAACTATTTTTCTAACCATGTAGAGAAAAATATATGAGCTTTCTGGGTCAAAGTAATCTACATGTACATATTTCATAAAGGTATTCCTTTGATGTGTACTACTACACCTGTTTGACATATTACAGTCAATACCTTGTTCACCCACCATTTAAAAGATGTCAAACCATGACCCAATCCTTACAGCAGAGACAATTTAATGCAGAACAAAAGTAATGCAGAAAGCTCCTACAGGAGCTTTCTGCATTACTTTTATTCTACATTAAGCAAGTCAACTGTCTTTTCAGAGAGTTAAAATTAACCGTTACGTACGTAACCCCATAGCATAATTAATGTTTCATGTTTTGAAGATACGTGACCTGCACTTAAAGCAGGTTGAAAGTAAAGCAGAATGCGCCTTAAGGCGCAATCTGCTTTACTTTCAGCCTGCTTTAAGCTATTCTCTGCTAAAATATAGAAAATATTTCTGATGATACATATTCATGACTGAATAAATTTGACATATTTTCTTCAGTGGAGGAATAAGTCAGAGGCGTAAAAAGGCATACTTATTGGGTTATGGGTATAAAGGTTGCTTTAACCAGAAGTTTGACATTTTAGCTTGTTTACTTTACCGTTGTGACCTACTAATGTCTACTCTATACCTTTTGACCATAAAACTTCAAATAACTACTGCCTGTCTACAGTCAGAGAGATGATAAATTACCAGTAGGCAAACAACATACAGCTAAAACCCCACTAATTAACCCGCTCCTACACAACCATTCGTACAAATCACCTCTACATGTCTGTGTTTAACCCACTGCACCACATGCAAGTGCCTTTTAGCTCATCCAATTTTTTCCTCCATTAGAAGAGTTTGAATTTATATAGTCATGAACATGTACGTACCATAAAAGTACCATTCGTACAAATCACCTCTACATGTCTGTCTGTGTTTAACCCACTCCACCACAGAAGCGCCTTTTAGCTCATTCAATT
The DNA here is from genome assembly GCA_922989275.2 of Gari tellinella. Classification (NCBI taxonomy): domain Eukaryota; kingdom Metazoa; phylum Mollusca; class Bivalvia; order Cardiida; family Psammobiidae; genus Gari; species Gari tellinella. Next base: position 16,433,368 of record OV277862.1, read on the forward strand.
TATTCCTCCTCTGAAGAGAAGAGTTTGAATTTATGTAATCATGAACATGTACATACCATTAAAGTACCATTCCTACAAATCACCTCTACATGTCTGTCTGTGTTTAACCCATTCCCCCACATAGAAGTGCCTTTTAGCTAATTCATTGAATTTATATTCCTCCACTGAAGAGAAGAGTTCTAATTTATATAATCATATACATGTACGTACCATACAAGTACCATTCATACAAATCACCTCTACATGTCTGTCTGTGTTTAATCCATTTCCCCCGCATAGAAGTGCCATTTAGCTCATCCAATTTATTCATCCACTGGAGAAAATAGTTCCAATTTATACAGTCATGAGTATGTGCCATAAGAAAATATTTCCTTAAAGCAGGTTGAAAGTAAAGCAGAATGCGCCATAAGGCGCATTCTGCTTTACTTTCAACCAGCTTTAAGTTAGTCACCTATCTTCAATACTAGAATCTGTCTATGGGGTAATGGGTTAACCTACTCATAACATAGAATTGACCTTTTACCCGATTCATTTTATTCCTCCACTGAAGAGAATAGTTCCAATTTATTATACAGTCATGAACATGATTGTATGTACCATAAGAGATATTTTCATTATCCGAGTAGATGGTAGCTTAAAGCAGGCTGTAAAAGGCACATTCTGCTATACTTTCAACCTGCTTTAAGTAGTCACCTATCTTCAATAGTAGAAACAGGCTATGGGGTAATGGGTTAAGCAGGGAAAAGGGAAAACCCTCTCTCCCAATTAGCTTGTTTAATTACAACTTTTCAATATTGACAGATTGGTTGCTTAAAGCAGATTGCATGAAATTTTAGTAGGGAGTTTAAATTTAAGGCGTGAAAACATGTATAAATTGAAGGTAAAGGACTAATAACAGAACAGAATCATTTAACCAATAACCCCATAAATATGCCTTTTACTGCCTTTAATTTAATTCTCAACTAAAGCAAATAGTTCCAGTTTATACATTCGTTAATATGTGTCATAAGAAATATTTTCTATATTCTAGCAGATGGTAACTTTCAGGCCCATTCAGCTTTACTTTCAGTCTGCTTTAAGTAGTCACCTGTATTCAAATCTAGAACAAGACTGCGCATTAAACAAACGCTTATGCCCCCGGTGGCAACCATGACAGTATATTTTGAATTTTTTTTAAGTCCAAATTAGGTCAAGGTCAAGGTCAAAATCAAGGTTGGGTGATATTGGTGGATAGGGAATGGTCCAAGGCAACAACTGTATAAGTATCCAAGCATTGGAGTAAGCGGTGTTGATGCTAGACGAAACGGTAAAATCTAGTTAACCAAGAAATAGCCCACTCAAAATATTCTAAGTCCAAATGAGGTCAAGGTCAAGGTCAAAATCAAGGTTGGGTATTATTGGTGGCTAGGGAATGGTCCAAGGCAACAACCGTATAAGTATCCAAGCATTTGAATAAGTGGTGTTGTTGCTAGACGAAACGGTAAAATCTACTTAACCTGGTTACGGACCGACGGGACGATTACTATATGCTCCTGCATCTGTCGATGCCGGGGGCATAAAAAGACTATGGAGTAAAGGGTTAAATCTTTCCCAAGGCCCTTGCACACCTTACATGTATGGCTCGACATGCTACAGTCATTATCCAGATATAACTTGTGTCTTCCTTCACTAGTCAAGCACATTTTGTCATTAACAATCTAAAGTAACATCTAATTTTTCTTCTTCACATGTTGAATTTTGCATATGTTCTAGTCAAGTCCCAGATAACGGCTGAAACAGTTCAATTTAGCTCATCTCTAACAGAATTACTAAGAAATGTAAGAGCTTTCACGTAGATGTGGAAATTTAAATCTTGATAATGTTCCTTTAGGCAGGGAATTTATATAATTCAGGGCTCCAGATAAGGGAAGTATTTCAAAAACTAAAATCTTTATTTCTGAATTAAACCCTATGGTGTCACTACTCATTTGAATCGTCTCTTCATCGTCTCTTCGAGACAATTCTAATGAGTAGTCACACTATAGGATTTGGTGCTAAAATAAGTGAAACATTGTTGGGTTTGTTCAATTTACTCCCTCTTATCTGGAGCCCAGTAATTTACAGGGATTGAGATAATAACAAATTAACTCCATATGCATTTCTAATCTTGTCATCCTTTTTGTCTCATCAAAACACTATGTCGCAACTATTATTTAGAATTGTCTCTTTGAGACGATTCTGAAAACAATTTTTTAACAAAAATAAGGATTCTAGTATTTTGAAATACCTTTGTTATCAGGCGCTCTGAAACTTGATGGGAGTCCCATAGGTGGTCAACTATTTATGCTACAAGCTAATTTGCCTCTCTCCGAGGCCTCATGATAGTAATTTACGTGATTATTAAAGATTCATTTGTTCATCTAATGGTTGTCAATTTTAATCTGATCACAAAACGATGGCACAAACATCACAGACAAGAAAATTTAATATTTCATAGCCCCCAATAATTTCACTTTCGCTATCACATTATCGGGAATCACAAGGGAAATTCGCGTCTATCTGAAATCAAGTATAAACTTAACACGTAAATAGCAGAGTAGTTGAAAATTGCCTGGCTCAAGAATAGACACCACAATAACTTTAAGTAGAAAGCTTTCCCTCCTCTTTCTTCCAGACATAATTAATCTTCTAGAAATTCTCACTCAAGGAATGAAGCTGATAGCTGTTTTAAAGCAGAATATAATCTTGTTAATATATAACTCTTTACTCCATAGACATGCATTCTTACACATCTAATTTATTCCTCGACTGAGCAAAATAGTTCCAATTTATATAGCCATGAATACGTATTATTAAGAAATATTTTCTATAAATTCTAACAGATGGTAGCTAAAATAAAGCAGGCTGAAAGTAAAGCAAAATGCGCCTTAACGCGCATTCTGCTTTACTTTCAACCTGCTTTAAGTGGTCACATATCTTCAATACTAGAAACAAGCTAGGCCCTGGGTAATGGGTTAAGGTGGACTTTACTTTAAACCTACTTTAAGTGGTCACATATCTTCAATACTAGAAACAGGCTATGGGGTAATGGGTTAAGTACTTAAAAGCTGCTTTAATATAAAGGGTTAAACGAGTCCATAAAATTACGGTTCAGTGATCTAAAACTCGTAATCTGATACAGTGTAGTTGTGAAGCATACCCAAATGCCTCGGCTTGCTATCACTCTCTCAGGTATTTTGGAGTTATTATGAAATGTGTTCACTGATTCATAATGTCATAATCCTTGTATGCAAGGGCAGCTTCACTCTGTAACCTGTCTTATCTGTATTATATAACCCTGACCATTTTTTCTGAATACAAGGCTACAGATAAGAGGGGAGTTAACTGAACAAATCCAACATTTTCTCAATCATTTCAGCACCAAATCCTATGGTGTTACTACTCATTAAAATCACATTGAAGAGACGATTTTAATGAGTAGTGACACTATAGGGTTTAATGCAGAAATAAAGATTTTATTTTCTGAAATACTCCCCTAATCTGGAGCCCTGGAATAACAGCTTTTAAGAGGTCCCCTATTATACCCTGATCCACAGAATTACTATACCATATATGCAGTCGAAACTCAATACTTCAAACTCGTTTAAATCCACCTAACCAGTATTTCATAAGTTTGATTTTGATAACTCAATCTCGCTTAATTTGAAAATACCCATTATATTAACTTTGAAATATGGTTATATTCGAACTAACGCGAGTCCGAAGTATCAATTTCGACTGTTATATACTTTTTTCCGTGCCTGATCTGATAAATTTTAAATGCACTCAAAAGAAGATTTAATTTATCCCTCCGGAAATATATACTCTCAGTTTATATGGTTGTAAATATATGCACTATCAGAATTAACTTTTATTATTTTCTATCTCCTAGAAGATGGTATTGCTAATAAGCAGGCTGAAAGTAATTTAACCTTTAACCCATTACCCCATAGCCTATTTCTAGTTTTGAAGACATGTGACTACTTAAAATGGGTTGAAAGTAAAGCAGAATGCACCTTAAGGCGCATTTTGCTTTACTTTCAGCCTACTTTAAGCTATCCTCTGCTATAGAATAAAGAAAATATTTCATATGGTACATATTCATGACTGAATAAATTGAAACTTTTTTCTTCAGTGGAGGAATAAATTAGAAGCATAAAAAGGCCTATATATGGGGTAATGGGTTAAAGTAAATGTGCCTTGAAAGTTGAGCATTAAGACGCCTAAGGGGAGCTTTCTACTTTACTCTCAGCAAGCTTTCATCACTACTGTCAGATATCACCTGTCATATACACTGGAAATGGCTATAAGGGTAAGCAGGTAAAGGGGATAAAAAGTATTCATTTCTGCGGTGACATTTATCATTCCAACTATCTGAAACATCTTGCACAACACTTCCACTGAACAACAGCAGAACAATATGGCCTTTGTGGAGTTGGCTTACCCTCAAACAAGTTTATTACATTTCCAGCAACAATATCAGACTATTTTATTACCAGGAAAACTTCTTCTATCCCTCCAACAGCTGCTTATAAGTATTATATAAGCACAGCTCCAGATAAGAGGAAGGAAACCGAACAAATACAACATTTTCTCACTCATTTCAGCACCAAATACTATGGTGTTACTACTCATTAGAATTGTCTCAAAGAGACGATTCTAATGAGCAGTGACACCATAGGGTTTAATGCAGAAATAAAGATAACTGGTACTCCCCTTATCTGATATAAGGTCTATCTCCTGATAGTCTTATAGAGTTACTTAACGTGACGTTTTTTTATTTAGCCCCCATCGCCTAAACAAAAAGAAGAGAATCCTTGAAAAGAGCTAGCTGACATTTACTCTTTAATTCCCTAACAGAATCATTTAAACTTCCTAAGAAACAAATTAATGTCACCTTCATACAATGTAACATATATGTGAGACTGATATAAAGTCTCGTAGAAATTAGAATCACCTTTTACTTATTCCTCAAGGCAACACTTTTTCATGTTTCTATATACAGTAAAACCCCTCTATTACCACCACTAGATTATGTTAATTATTAGGTGCTTATATATAGGACAGGTGACCGCTGAAAGCAAGGTGACAGTAAAACAGAAAGCTCCTAAAGGAGCTTTCTGTTTTACTGTCACCTTTCTTTAAGCTGTATCACCTGTTTTTTATACAATCAATTAGCCTTCATTTAAGTGGTCGTAATAGAGAGGTTCTACTGTACCTACAAATGGCCTTATCTCATAGTAACATTATTATGTTTTCACATTTTTATAACCCCTCTATTGTGTATATATGGCAACACTGCTTAAACTGAACCCATTCTACCAAGGCAAGCAAATTAAAGTGTATTGTAAAGTTTAAATCTTTTTCAAAGTGTATCAAAATCAAACGTACATATTCAGAATATTCCTCTAAAAATGAGTTTAAAGTCACATGATATGACTTGGTAGAGACTCTGACATATTAGAAAACTCCAGAAAAAATTCCTTCACCCCGTCTCTGGGGTATTATATATATTTGCAAAATCTCACAATACAGGGAAGCTTTTTCAGACAGATAAGAAGTATTTCTACATAAAACCTATAAAATATTGGCTCAGTCTGTTAAATCTCATCCACTGGAATGGCGTTCCCTTCAGTCTAATGATAGTCTTCATCTTCACAAAACTGCTAGCTCACTGCTTTTGCTGTAGCCAATGTTGAATTGATCACATATTGTTCAGGGCTCCAGATAAGAGGGAGTAAATTGAACAAATTGAACATTTTCGCACCGATTCAAGCACCAAAACCTATGGTGTTACTACTCATTAGAATCGTCTTGAAGAGACGATTCTAATGAGTAGTGACACCATTGGGTTTAATGCAGTTATAAAGATTTTAGTTTCTGAAATACTCCCCTTATCTGAGCTGTTGCCAATGCTGAATTGATCACATATTGTTTCTAATTTTGAAGACGGATAACAACATAAAGCAAGCTGAAGGTAAAGCGGAATGCCCCTTGAGACGCATGCTGTTTTAATTTCAGCTTGCTTTACGCTACTTTTCTGCTCGATATTGAGAAAACATTTACGATGCGTATTCATGACTGTATAAATTGGAACTATTTTCTTCAGTGGAGGTAAAAAATGGTGTTAAAATGCATATCTATTAAGTAATTGGTTAATCAATACCCTGTATCTGTTTTCTAGTTTTGAAGAGAGGTCACACTACTTAAAGCAATTTAAAAGTAAAGCAGAATCAGCCTTTTTAAAGGCACACACAGACTGCTTTATTTTCAGACTTCTGTAAGCTACTATATATATCCGCTAGTATATGGAAAAAAATTTTCTGATGATGCAAGGTGGAAGTTAAACAGTGAGCTCTTAAATGAGCTTTCTGTCTTACATTCACCTTGCTTTAAGCAGCAACCTGCCTTAAACAACAAATAATTCAGGGCTCCAGATAAGAGGGAGTAAACTTAACAAATCCACCATTTTCTTACTTATAATTTCAGCACCAAATCCTATGGTGTTACTACTCATTAGAATCGTCTCAAAGAGACGATTCTAATGAGTAGTGACACCATAGGGTTTAATGCAGAAATAAAGATTTTAGTTATTAAAATACCCTTATCTGGAGACCTGTAATTAACATAATTTAGTGGTCATAATAGAGGGGTTTTACTGTACCAGCCAGTTATAATGTAGATGATATAAACGATAATCTTCAAAGGGATCAGGGGATATTATTACCACTAAGCCTCCCTTTGAACACAAGATGGTAATCACATTAATTCAGATAATTACTATAAAAGTCTAAAGTGGCTTATCAGCACCCATTGTAGTGGTTGCCAATATATGCCTGGAGTTTTGGTAGTCAACTCGTGATATGAAACAGAAATGTCTCTTCTAATTACCGGTATACACAGAGCTCCAGATAAGGGGAGTATTTCAACAAGAGGGCCTGAAGGCCCTGATATCGCTCACCAATTGTAATGAAGCCTGATAGCTTTACCTTTGAATTTTACCTGTTTTATTCTAAATCCATTCAAGTTTGTAGATCTACTGTAGTATAGTAGAGTACATCAAAGGCAGACAACTAGAGCCTAAACAATACTGAAATGAAGCCTATTTTTCTAGCACTTCAAGGGCAGGTAACTATTGCAACAATGATTACATTTCAACAATAATTGCAGTATTGCACTCCTTCGAGAACGTATAGCTACATCCTTTGTGTACAAATATAATCAAAATCCATTGAAAACTGTAGTTGCAAGAGTGTAAACGCTGTTAAATATGGCAATTTCAGCAATTCAAAGGTAGATATCTCATGATCTATTTGTCCGATTCCAACCATAATCACCCTTTTTCGAACTCTTATGGTCATATTATACAATCTGAGCAAGTTTGAGAGAGCTTGGATAAATATTGTGGCCTCTAGAGCGTAAACACTGTTAAATATATCATTTTCAGCAATTCAAAGGTAGATAACTCTTGACCTATTGATGTGATTACAACCATAATTGAACTCATTCGAAGTCTTACGGTAATATACCATCTGAGTAAGTTTGAGAAAGAGTGGATAAAATTTGTGGCCTCTAGAGTGTAAACATCGTTAAATATGGCATTTTCAGCAATTCAAAGGTAGATAACTCTCGACCTATATATAAGTCTGATTTCAACCGTAATCACACTCATCTGAACTTTTATAGTCATATACAATCTTAGCAAAATCGAGATAGATTGGATAAAAATTGTGAACTCTAGAATGTAAACATTGTTAAATATGGCATTTTCAGCAATTCAAAGGTAGATAACTCTCGACCTATTGGTCCGATTTCAACCATAATCAAACTCATCTGAACTCTTATGGTCACATACAATCTGAGCAAGTTTGAGAAAGATTGGATAAAAATTGTGGCCTCTAGCCTGTAAACTTCCTTAAATATGGCATTTTCAGCAATTCAAAGGTAGATAACTCTCGACCTGTTAGTCCGATTTCAACCATAATCATCCTCATCTGAACTCTTATAGTCATATACAATCTGAGCAAGATTGAGATAGATTGGATCAAAATTGTGGCCTCTAGAGTGTAAACACTGTTAAATATGGCATTTTCAGCAATTCAAAGGTAGATAACTCTTGATCTATTAGTCGGATTTCAACCATAATCGAACTCATTGGAACTCTTATGGTAATATACAATCTGGGCAAGTTTCAGAAAGATTGGATAAATATTGTGGCCTCTAGAGTGTAAACACTGTTAAATATGGCATTTTCAGCAATTCAAAGGTAGATAACTCTTGACCTATTGGCCTGATTTCAACCATAATCAAACTCATCCGAACTCTTATGGTAATATACAATCTGAGCAAGTTATAGAAAGATTGGATTAAAATTGTGGACTCTAGAGTGTAAACACTAAAATTGTTGACGACGAACGACTAACGACGAACGACGGACGCCGGACATTCAAGGATTGCAAAAGCTCACCCTGAGCTAGCTCAGGTGAGCTAAAAACTAAAATCTTTATTTCTTCTTTAAACCCTATGGTGTCACTACTCATTAGAATCGTCTCGAAGAGACCATAGGATTTGATGCTAAAATAAGTGAGAAAATGTTGGATTTGTGCAGTTTACTCCCTCTTATCTGGAGCCCTGTAATTATGTAAAGTAAAAGGTAGACAAGTGTTCATGGAATGTCTTTGAATCCAGTCAAGTGGTGCACACAAATGTATGTGCAGTGTTCATAAAGCTTACTGCAGTGGGACAATCATTACGAACACGATTCATAAATGTCACAACAAAAACTGCCCGCCAGCTCCGGCTAGAAATTTTGCAACTGGAATGCTTGACTTTTAATAGTAATGGGATGAATGGTCTGTGTCATATGCTCATAAAGTGCTACTTGCCATAAATTCCTGTAAAAACTATATAATTTACATTGCAATAAATTATGTAATAAGACGTGGGAGGGGGTTTAATTAAAGTATAAAATATATCTTGTTTTCTACAGAACATGGAAATACAGACTTATGATCCTTTTATTTAACTCGCTACTCAATATAGCCTGTTTTTCGGCGGAGCTGACTGTTTTCTATTTAGACACACTTAATTTATATTCAACCAATAATATTTGATCAGAAATTTAGAATTAAGAGCACCTGTTGAAACTGAATAGTCTGATTGGATAGTAGCCAGGGCTCCAGATAAGGGAATTGTTTCAAAACTTAAAATCTTTATTTGTGCATTAAACCCTGTGGTGTCACTATACATATGAATTGTCTCTTCGAGACAATCAAAATGAGTGGTAATACCATAGGGTTTGGTGCTAAAAGAGGTGGAAAAATGTGATTTGTTTAGTTTACTCACTCTTATCTGGAGCCCTGTAGGCTGGTTTATGTCCCATTACAGTTTTACATGATGTGGACTCTGGGTGTAAAATTTAGAGATACAGGCTGGCTTTTACTACACACTGGGCTGATGAAATAGGCCACAGAAGTTAATTATGCTTCTATTTTAAGATATGATGATTGTTGTATCTGTACATTTGTGTATGCTATAGTTTGTTTCAAGAAACTCTATGAATGGAACAATAGATTATTGTGAGGATCTCTTACCAGTAGCTAGGATATGAGTTAAATTATTGTTTTGTTTTGCATTTCTGTACATGATAGTTTTGCATTTTAAATAAAAGTTACTGTTTCAATTGAATACTTGTATTTTTTGCTTTTCAATCCAAGATATTACAATTCTTTGAAAACCTCAATTTAATTCAATTTTGCACACCCATCTATATAGCCTTAGTTCAACCACTCATTCCGCCGAATATCTTTTTTAAAGATATTTCTTGTTAGTTTTGATGACAAATGAGCACTAAAAGCAGGTTGAAAGTAAAGCAGAATGTGCCTTAAGGCACATTCTGCTTTACTTTCAGCCTACTTTAAGCCATTATCTGCTACGATATATAGAAAATATATGTTATGATACATATTCATGATTGTATAAAAGAGAACTATTTTCTTCAGTGAAGGAATGAATTATAGGCGTAAAAAGGTGTATTTATGGGGGAATGGGTTAAATTGCAACATTTTTAAAGTTTGACAACCGAGCATATTGAGGGTGCCAGACATGCAAGAGGGATTCATTTCAATTTTATATCTTAAAGCAGACTGAAAGTAAAGCAGAATGCACGGTAACCCATTACCCCATAGCCTGTTTCTTAAGTTTTGAAGATAGGTGACCACTTAAAGCAGGTTGAAAGTAAAGCAGAATGTGGCTTAAGAAGCATTCTGCTTTACTTTCAGCCAGCTTTATATATAAGCTACCATTAAATTTTGCTAGGTTATTGAAAATATTTATTCTGATACATATTCCTCACTGTAAAATTTTAAACTTAATTTTCTTCAGGGGAGGAATAAATTAAAGGCATAAAAAGCGGATGCGTATAATTAATATGGCGTAATGGGTTAAACTATCTCTTTCAAATCTTATACAATTATATTCTGACTAACTATATGAATAATCTCTTCAAGATAATTATTTTGATGAGAAGTCACACCATATGGAATGGATTTAATTTAAGTGCTTATAATACTGCCTTTATATTCTTGAACTATGGCTCTCCTTATTAAAATTGCATTTCTGCATGTAGCAATGCTAATGAAGGTTAATTTATTTCATTGTCAGTAAGATAAGACAATGATAAATGGCTTCCAATTAATATGGGATTAATCACATGACTAGATGCTGCCACAGGTGTATTCATAGAGGTAAACAGTGCCAAACTGTCTGCAAGAAGGTGGTGGTGGTGGAAGTCGGTGGGGTGCTTTAACCCATCACCCCATAAATACACTTTTTTACGCTTTTGATTTATTCCTCTACTATAGTGCCAAACTGTCTGCAAGAAGGTGGTGGTAGTGGAAGTGGGTGGGGTGCTTTAACCCATTACCCCATAAATATGCCTTTTACGTCTCTAATTTATTCATCCACTGAAGAAAATAGTTCCAAATTATAGTCATGATTTTGTATCTTAAGAAATAGTTTCTATATTGTAGCAGATGGTAGCTTAAAGCAGGCTGAAAGTAAAGCAGAATGCGCCTTAAGGCGCATTCTGCTTTCCTTTCAATCTGCTTTAAGTGGTCACCTATCTTCAGAACAAGAAACAAGCTATGGGGTAATAGGTTAAGCTGCACACTGTTAAATTCACACAAAAAGTCCATAGTGATATTATCTGGGGTCTAGGCCAAAGTGCAGCCACGAGCCAAAGTGCGTGCAACCACAATATGCCTGCCAAACTACACAGAACATTTCTGTTAAAACTATTTCTAATATTTATGTAAATGTATTAAGATTATTACAGTAATTAGTGCAATAATTAACCCTTTAAATATGACTTATTATGCCTTTAATTTATTCCTCCACTTAAAGAAAATAGTTCCAATTTATACAGTCATGAACATGTATTATATATATTAAATATCTTCTATTATCCTAGCAGATAATAACTTAAAGAAGGCTGAAAGTAAAGCAGAATGTGCCTTAAGGTGCATTCTGCTTTACTTTCAACCTTTAACTCTTCACCTATCTTCGATACTAAAAATAGGCTATGGGATAAAGGATTTATTATACTCTAACAGTGAAAACAAGCTGATGGTCTCAGAAAAGGTTTTGTGCAACAGGGCTCCAGATAAGTGGGAGTAAACTGAACAAATCCAACATTTTCTCTCTTATTTTAGAACCAAATCCTATGGTGTAACTACTCTTTAGAATCGTCTCTTTGAGACGATTCTAATGAGTAGTAACACCATAGGGTTTAATGCAGATATAAAGATATTAGATTTCGAAATACTCCCCTTATCTGGAGCTCTGGTGCAAGTAAGTGATGACATTTTGAAGAGAACTAGCAAACCATTCAAGTGAAACCATAAATAAAATCTCCACTTTTGGATTATCAATTAAACAAAACCTGTCATAAAACAAATTGATATAAACAAACAAACTAAACATTAGTGTCAAAAGTTACAACTATAGGGTTTAAGTACACTAAAACCTAGTCAGGACTCCAGATAAGAGGGAGTAAACTGCACAAATCCAACATTTTCTCATTTATTTTGGCATCAAATCCTATAGTGTTACTACTCATTAGAATCGTCTCTTCGAGACGATTCTAATGAGTAGTAACACCATAGGGTTTTAAGCAGAAATAAAGATTTTAGTTTTTGAAATACCCCCCTTATCTGGAGCTCTGCCTAGTGTTGATCAATATTCACTAATTATCCCAGATATCATTCTCTGTCTCTCTCTTGTTTATATTGTCAACACCCAACACTAATTCTGATCATTCTGCTTCCATTATACAAATTCATCTGCAATTTCGTTAACAAATTAATCTGTGGACCAGGTTTTTGTCTTATTGGAAGAAACCTGAAAATCTATGAATGTCAAACAGTTTAGATCCTGTTAAGATCCTGAGTTACTCATCATCTCATCTGGATCCAAACGGTTTGCAAATGCCAGTCAAGTTGCTCCCCCAGGCAGGATACAGGTTAATTCTTTGCATGCTGGGTAAATTTTTCATCTGCAACAATTGCAGTCTGCTTCTGTTCTAAAAACACCATTTTCTACTAAATTTCTTTTCAAAACAGGGTCATAGTGTCAAACAGTTAGGATCCTGATGAGACGCCTGTTAAGATCCTGAGTTACTCATCATCTCATCTGGATCCAAACGGTTTGCAAATGCCAGTCAAGTTGCTCCCCCAGGCAGGATACAGGTTAATTCTTTGCATGCTGGATAAATTTTTCATCTGCAGTCTGCTTCTGTTCTAAAAACACCATTTTCTACTAAATTTCTTTTCAAAACAGGGTCATAGTGTCAAACAGTTAGGATCCTGATGAGACGCCATGTACTGCAGAGTCTCATCAGGATCCAAACTGTTTGCAAACATTACCATTGTTTCACCACTAGCATGCTAACAGTTAACTCCCTGAAACTTTAAATGGACAATTCCATTTTCCATCTTGGTCTAGTCCATTTCTGACTTTAAAGGGTTGTTTTTGTCAATATTTGGCATTGTGACAAACAGTAAAGACCCTGATCAGAGGGCTCCTTTCGGAGCCCTCTGATCTGGGTCTTCACTGTTTGCATAGGACATGTGTACTATTCACATGTACACTGTTTGAAAATGACGCCTATATGCGGGACTAGGGTTCAAAGGGTTAAGCCAATTGACACCACCTAAGAGCTAGGCCAATTTTTCCAGTCACAATTAAGTCTTTCACTGCCCCTTTCATCAACTACTTAAAAATAATCATTTTAAATTTGTACCTCGTCTTCAGAAACTTCTGTAATTTGACTTGACTTACCGGTATGTTCATTATACAAATGTCAAAAAGTTTGTACCCAGATCAGACGCCGAGTTTCTCGGCGTCTAATATGGGTACGAACTGTTTGCTAATGCAAGTCATATTGATACTGGCAGGGAAAGAGTAAATGTCAATACCATAGACCATTTCTCTATGCCATCTTGACACGGCTTCCTACCTCCGTGCTCCTGTATCAATAAAGATGCCAACCTTCGCTCCCAGTGGTCTCCTTGTTTGTGCCCAATTAAATCAGTCAGTTGCGTAATCACCTCACCCTCTTAAACTGCAATTAACCCATTACCCAATAGCCTATTTCTAGTACTGCTTAGAACAGGTTGAAAGTAAAGCAGAATGCGCCTTAAGGCGCATTCTGCTTTACTTTCAGCCTGATTTAAATTGCTATCTTCAAGAATAAAGAAAATATTTCTTATGATGCATATTCATGACCTTTTAAATTGAATTTATTCTCTTCTATGGTGGAATAATTTAGAGGCTTGAAACACTAAAAATTGTATCTAAATGTATCAAGCTAAGGGGAGTATTTCAAAACCCAAAATCTTTATTTCTGTATCAAACCCTATGGTGTCACTTCTCATTAGAATCGTCTCTTCGAGACGATTCTAATGAGTAGTAACACCAAAGACTTTGGTGCTGATATGAGTGAGAAAATGTTGAATTTGTTCAGTTTACTCCCTCTTATCTGAAGCCCTACTGTATTTATTGGTACTCATATAATTGTACATAGCTGACTAACCTCTCTACGCACAAAGTTATATTGTCGGCGGCAACAATTGTCATCTGCTACTGTTCTAAAATTAGAAATTCCAAAATTTCTTTTCAAAGTAGGGCCAGCGTGTCAAACAGTTTGGATCCTGATGAGACGCCGAGTTACTCGGCGTCTCATCAGGATCCAAACTGTTTGCAAAGGTAATCCCAGTTTTGTCATTTAAGCGTGTAAAATTAACCAGCAGGCTTTTATTTCCTCAATTTACAGCTCTCTTTCATAATGTGTTGACCCTGTAACATCAACATTAACAACTTATAAATATCAAGTTACTAATGGTAGGCAGTCCTGTTCAAACAATTTTTTTATTCCACAGTATTTATGAAATTTGTTGCAATAATGACTGCGTTTCCTGCAACAAGTGAATATAGCGCGACTGATCAAAGAGCTAGGCCACAGAAATTATGCAAAGCTGTACTCTTAAATCACATTATAACAGGCTACAGAGGGGCTTCAAGTTAAAGAGAGTATTTCAAAAACTGAAATCTTTATTACTGCATTAAACACTATAGTGTCACTTAACTCATTAGAATCGTCTCTTTGAGACAATTCTAATGAGTTGTAACACAATAGGATTTAGTGCTGAAATTAGTGAGAGCACGTTGGATTTTTCCCATTTAATCAGGACTTCACTGTTTTGACATTTCATTTCGCCTCAAGCCAAGCTGATTGTTCATTGTTAACAAGATATTTTCTTAACCCATTACCCAATAAATAAGTCTTTTAACACCTTTCATCCATTTCTCCACTGAAGAAAATAGATCCACCTTATACAGTCATGAATATGCGCTATGTAAATGTAACGCAAGAAACATTTCCTAAAACATAGCAGATGGTGGCTTAAAGAAAGCTGCTTTACTTTAAGTCTGCTTTTAAGCAACCATTTGTTTTCAAAACTGAAAACAAGCTAGTGGGGGGGGGGGGGGGGGGGGGGAGAGAGAATTAATTAGAACTTCTGATTAATTTGTAACATGACAAATATTTCGAGTTCTAATCAATCTACTAAAGTTTTAACCTTTTCCCCAAGAAAGTGCCTTTTAATGAATGTAATTCATTCTGCTAATGAAAACCGGTAATCAAATATTACGAAGCTCACCTCCTGCAAAGAACAGACTTTAAAGCAAAACATTAACATTGACTCTAGAGGTCAAGGTAAAGGGTCAAGGTCACCAAACTGTGGTGCTTCCTGGTCTATTCATTCAGGCGCATCAGCATATGATGCTTCATGACCGTAGGTGCAGTCGTTAGGTCAAAAAAGACTTTAACGCAAAACCTTAATGTTAACCCTAGATGTCAAGGTCAAAGATCAAAGTCACCAAATTGCGGTGCATTCTGGTCTACTAATTGAGGCGCATCAGTATATGAAGTTTCATACAGTAAGAGCAGTCGTTTGCTCAGAACAAACTTTAATGTAAAACCTTTAACATTTACCCTTGAGGTCAAGGTAAAAGGTCAAGGTCATCAAACTGGGATGCATCCTGGTCTACTCATTGAGGCGCATCAGCATATGAAGTTTCATGACTGTAGGTGCAGTTGTTTATTATTTTTGTTAACCCATTCCCACATAAATATGCCTTTTCACGCCTCAAATTTATTCCTCCACAGAAGAACATAGTTCAAATTTATACAGTCATGAATATTTACTATAAAAAACAAATTGTAGCTTAAAGCAGGCTGAAAGTAAAGCAGAATACGCCTTAAGGCACATTCTGCTTTACTTTCAACTGCTTTAAGTGGTCATCTGTCTTCAAAACTAGAAACTGTCTATGGGGTAATGGGTTAAGTTATTTTTCACAACTAGATACTCAAGCTTATCATCAAAGCTCCCTGCTGACTTCTCTAAATAACAAGTTAGCCCTTATATCCCTGCAGGAAACATTATTTTACATTTAAAAAACACTTTACAGGGATCCAGATAAGGGGAGTATTTCAAAAATTAAAATCTTTATTTATGCATTAAACCCTATGGTGTCACTACTTATTAGAATCGTATCGTAACCATAGGATTTGGTTCAGAATGAGTGAGAAAATGTTGGATTTGTTCAGATTACTCCCTCTTATCTGGAACCCTGACTTTAGATCCAGATCAGACACGAGAGTAAACAAAGCCAACTGATTAGGATCTAAATTTAGTAACTTTTTTTCGTATATTTTTTCCTGCCATTAAAACCAATTTTGAACTTAATTGACATGTCTGACTGTGCTGGCAACGACCTCGATACTGACGACTTGCAGCACGTTAAAGGTCAACTCCCAAACCACCAAACATGAAAGATAGCCTCACTGTAAATTTATACAAGTATAAAGGAATAAAAAATATCTCCTTCTTTTGATAATTCTCTTTTAACTCTTTGCATGCTGGGTAATTTTTTCCGTCTGCAATAATTCTCGTCTGCTATTGTTCTAAAAATAGAATTTTCAAAATTTTCTTTTCAAAACAAGGTCAGAGTATCAAACAGTTTGGATCCTGATGAGACGCCGCGTTACGCGGCGTCTCATCTGGATCAAAACTGTTTGCATTAAGATAATTGTGATTCAGTCGCTGGCATAGAAAGAGTTAGAGTCAGAGATACAAGAGTCGGGGCTTATCACAAACTTGATGAAATTACTTGTTGCGTTCTATGATAGGAAGATTTAGTATATTACAGGCAAACCTTTGTTAAACAAACATTTTAAGATTAATGAATTATTTGCAAGACATATGACACCTAAATGCAGGATAAAAGTAATGCAGAAAGCTCCTGAAGGAGCTTTCTGCATTACCTTTGTCCAACATTTAAGGAGTCATCTTTGTTTGGAAGATTATTAAGATTCTGTGTTTGTCTGTGCGATGATCAGTAAATATGGTTTTGCCTATAGTCTCTTGTGGAATTAAAACCATATCATTTAGATGACTGCAAAGAGATGCCTGCTTCAATAATATTGTTTTCCTCAATTAGTAATTAATTAAAGTCATATTTATAATCAGCAGTTCACCTTCCAGTCTGACAAAGAGAAATGAAGTGTCTGACAGATCTAGATCAAAAGACTTATTTGATTAGACCTTTTAAAGTTTGATTAAAGATACAAACAAGAAAATATACTCGACATAACACTTAAATTGTTTGTTGCCGTCTCAGATCTTGACATAAAAAATTCATTAATTATTGTTCTAACTTCTGATTGAACTTTTTATAAATACTAAACAGCATGCAAACAAAAGTACATAAACAGAATGATTGCTATCATATGATAATAATATAAACAGTTTTAACCCTTTGAACCCTAGTCCCGCATATAGGCGTCATTTTCAAACAGTATACATGTGAGTTTTACAATTGTCCTGTGCAAACAGTGAAGACCCAGATCAGAGGGCTCCGAAAGGAGCCCTCTGATCAGGGTCTTCACTGTTTGTCATTATGCCAAACATTGACAAAAACAACTCTTAAAAGTCATAAATGGACTTGACTAAAATGGAAATTGGAATTTTCGATTTAAAGTTTCAGGGAGGAAAGAGTTAATAAGTGACCAAATTAGTTCAGCTGGTGTGTATTTCTAAATCTACAATACTTATTATTTTGCCATTTCCATGATTAGAGTTGTCTTGAACTTGAAGGGGTCCTAGCTTGATCCTAAACTAAGTCACAAAATACAGACTGGTTAGACTGATTATGACAATTTTATGGACAAACAATGCAGACTCAGATCAGACGGCTCCTGTAGGGATCTCCTGATATGGATGCACAGTTTTCAGTCTTCGCCCTAACCAACTTGCCCGAAGCCCAGGGCTAGTGGCCCGTTTCTGATTCGGGCAAGTGATATTTGCAACAGAATTAGTGATATTTGCATCAGAATTTGGCATGCAAGTGGTCTTAAAAACGACAAAGACTGTGTTTTTATAGAACAAATGTACTCTTCACAGGTATATACTTTGTAAATGATACATGTCACGTTGTGTTAACAGATCAAATTAAATATTTTGTTCATAATGAAAGCTTAGGGTTCAGATCTTTAAAAGTTTATAAAATACTATTTTGGTCTGTGATTCCTGGCTTGTCTTCTACCTTTGTTATCCATATTTAAATGCACTTTAATAGACCTGTTGTTTTGTATTGTGTTGTTTTTTGATACATGTTCCCCCCTGGGTCACTGACAGGCCACAGAAGGTAATCTACAGCCAACAGCCCCTACAACAATAAACAAGATAAGATACTTCATTTTTATACTATAAATAAAACTACAGGTAAGATTACTGTTAACCCTTTACTCCATAGATACACATTTTAATGCCTTTAATTTATTCCACTGCTGAAGAAATATTCCAATTTATACAGGCATGAATATGTATCATATCATACTTTTAGAAATAGTTTCTATATATCATCTTAACCTATTACCCCATAAATATACCTCTTTACGCCAGAGTATAATGTATTCTTCCACTGAGGTAAATAGTTCACTTTTATACAGTGATGAATATGTATCATAAGAAATATTTTCTATATCCTAGCAGATAATAGCTTAAAGCAGGGCGAAAGAAAAGCAGAATGCGCCCTAAGGCGCATTCTGCTTTTCTTTCAACCTGCTTTAAGGGATCATCTTTCTTTAGAACTAGAAACAGGCTATAATGGGGTTCATGCCTTTAATTTATTCCACTACTGCAGAAATAGTTCCAATTTATACAGGCATGAAAATTAATATGATGTGTATCAAATAGTATCATACTTTTAGAAGTAGTTTCTATATATCCTAGAAAATAATATCTAAAAGCAGGCTGAAAGTAAAGCAGAATACTCCCCTTATATCGCACTCTGTGATCAGGGTCTACATTATTTGTCACACTTATAAATATTTTGCGACAAACCCATCAATAGTGAATGTATACTATAGTGACTTATAGAAATGGAAAAGTCCATTTGAAAAGTGAGCCAGCTAGCTCTATATAAGGAGAGTATTTCAAAAACTAAAATCTTTATTTCTCCATTAAACCCTATGGTGTTACTACTCTTCGAGACGATTCAAATGAGTAGTTACACCATAGGATTTGGAGCTATAATGAGCCAGAAACTGTTGAATGTGTTTACTCCCTCTTATCTGGAGCTCTGGTGAGCAGTGTACGGGCTAATGTAGGACTTGAGCCGTATCAGAGGAATGCGATAGAAGAATGTCCATCATCATACGGAGTGGGTTTTTTTCTTTTTTGTCAAGATACAGGTATCAACAAGAGATAGGCAGCGACTCCAAAATAAACACATGGATAGGTTTTGCAGGTTACAAGGCTACAGACATTTCTAGGAAAAGGTGGGAGGGTCTAAAGTAGCAAGGGTTCATTCCAGGGCTCCAGATAAGGGGAGAATTTCAAAAAATAAAATCTTTATTTCTGCATTAAACCCTAAGGTGTAACTACAGTACTAAGTAGTAACACAATAGGATTTGGTACTGTAATGAGCGAGAAAATGTTGGATTTGTTCAGTTCCCTCTTATCTGGAGCTCTCAGGTTTCATTCTTCTTTGAAGGTTTGCATGTGTCTGTTCCTTTGCTCTATGAGAATGTACTTCAGGGGCTGAGATACCAGTAAATGGTACAGTGGAGGAAACGTTATTCTTTCCCATTTTAACGCAAACAAAACACAAACGCATAGCACTAAAACCAAGAAAAGTACAACTTTTGGACAATTCTGATAATTCATGTTTATCTTGGTGGCAAACAGTTTGGAGCCTGATCAGACCCGGGTTACCCGGCCTCTGATCTGGCTCCAAACTGTTTGCATCGGAAATAATAGTTTTACCCAGGCAAAATATGACCATGGTTGACCAAGACCAATCATGGTTCATCATGCTTTTTTTCAGGTTTAACCATGGTTGAACATGAATTTCAATAATTTATGACCATGGTAGAACCATGGTTTGAAAAGAAACCTGGTCACAATATTGTTGACCTAGGTTGAACATGGTTCAAATGCTACAGACCTAAGGTTGACCATAGTTCAGCTTTTTTGACCATGGTTACAACAAACCATATTGTCAACCTTGAAGAACATGAATTTTAATTTATAATTACCAACCATGTTCCTCTGATCAAGTTCATTCCATGCATGAAAGTTCATGTCCCTAGCATCAGTAGAATTGGAGATATCTTCTGGACAAAAAGTGTGACAGATAGAATATCAGTAATATGTGCTACAATTGTAAGTTTCACAAAACAGTGAATATTATACATCACTCAGGGCACCTGCTGACAACATAATCACAAGGTCAGAGATTTGAAGTTGTCTGTTTATCTGTACTTTAAAATGTGAATGTGGCAAAAATTAAAGACTCCAAACCAGTTCAGACTCCTGCCAACAGGTTCATGGTAAGTTACATAACTTACATAAATACAGTTTTATAATGAGCATGATATATTTTGGATATTTACATGATACAAACAAAAGCATGTGGTACCCCACCCACTAGTAGTTTACTATGACACAAGACACATTATCTATATGCCTTTGCAAGCAAAGTACTTGTCAGTTGGAAAACAGTCAAAAGTATTTCTGTTACTGGAGCTTGTTAGATTTTAACTTAACTTTGTATTAATTTGAAAATATGATGTTGTTTGAAGGTGACCTAGTTGCAGCCATGAGGAGCTTAGTGATGTAAGTCACAGTGACTAAACCACCTGGCCACAATTCATAGATATTAATTCTAATTATAGCCTAAAAGGTTATGGTTAAGGTCATGAAAGCAAGAATGGTTAAAATATATTGTGATGAGTGAAGTGTCTCACATTTATAATTGCTGTTTGTCATTCTTATTCCAAATTCAGCCGGTTCTAACCATGGTTGCCCATGGTAATTCCTGGTTAACTATGGTCCGGGGAGCAGGTTTTTAACAATAAAAGTTAGTAGACCATGGTTGATGATCCTGGGTTCAAACATGGTCTAACCATGGTGCAACCATGTTTATTTGACCAAGGTCTAACCATGTATCAAACCATGGTTTCCCTTTGAACCAGGAATAACCATGGTTCAAACATGGTCGGCCAATTTGCCTTTTGTTAAAAGCATGGTTAACCATGGTCAACAATAGGTCCCTGAACCAAAGGTAAACCTAAGGTTAACCATGGTTAAACTTGGTCAATTTTTGCCTGGGTAGCGTAAACGCGTTTATTGGGAAAGAATAACGTTTTCCCCACTGTAACAAGGTGACATATCTGGTATTGGGTATGGCAATTTGATGCCAATATAAGGACAGGGTTCCAAAATTGAATATATAGCTAGGTGACAGCTTAACCCATTACTCTATAAATATGCCTTTTTAAGCCTTTAATATGTTCCTTCACAGCAGGAAATAGTTCCACTTTATACATTACAGTGAGTAATGAATATGAAATATCAAGAAATATTCTCTTTAATCTAGCAGATTGACTATAAGCTTAACACAGGCTGAAAGTAAAGCGAAACTTTATGCACATTAAATTAACCCATTACCCCATAGCCTGTTTCTAGTATTGAAGAGAGATTACAAACCACTTAAAGCAGGTTGAAAGTAAAGCAGAATGTGCCTTAAGGCACATTCTGCTTTACTTTCAGTCTACTTTTTTAAAAGCTTAAATCTGCTAGGATATAGAATGTGTTTCTTATGGTGCATATTCATGATAAATTGGCATTATTTGCTTAAGTAAAGGTATACATTAAAGCGACTCGCAACCAGATGGTGCATTAAAAATAGTGATTTGTAAATATGTGTCAAACGCTTATATAAATGGTAAAGAATTAGTTTAAGATAAGAAATTCTGTTTAAAAAAATGTATTTCAATAAAAAAAATATTGGTCTCTGGTGGGATTCGAACCCGGGGCCCGGCATTGGCGGACAGAAGGCAAAATAGGGGAAACCGCTTAGACCAATGGACCACGGAACTATCCGTTTATCTCGGATCGATTTAACGTATTTCAATGTGTAGCGATCGAAAGTGCATACAACTTCACAATTCGGCTCGGGTTTATGTCTGAGCCCGTGTAGAGAAGCAACAACAACAACTATACCGTCTACTAGTCGGTATAGAAAAACGATGGAAAATATCTAAAAATCTAAGATTCGGTGACGATTCTTGAGACTTTTTTTGGACTGATCATATTTTTTTAATGTCAGAAGCCAAATAATGCCACAAATTTGCTTTTATTTGAGTATTTTATTTTATTTTGACAAGTACACCATCCGGTTGCGAGTCCCTTTAAAGGTGTAAAAAGGCGTATTTATGAGGTAATGGGTTATAAGGTGCAAGGCAACTTAGGCAAACCAATTTTATGATTTCAGCAGACGACATATTCAGTATTGAAAGAGATCACCAATCTGATACCTGGGCAAAAATCTCTTAGAATAAGTTCATTTCTAAGGAGAGCCTTTAGAGGGTTTATGGTTGTATTTTTAATGACCATGTTTTAGAAGTGATATGACAGAATTAAATCCACTCTAAAAACAACTTGTGTTTATCACTTGTACCATCTGAACTATCATTTCAGATAATAATTCCTGACAAGATCAAAGTGGTCTAAGTCCAGGGCTTTTCTCTATAGGAACTCTCTTGAGGGTGGTCATAATTGCTTTTTTTGCTTCAAAGGTATCCAGAAAACACGAAAAAACATATCTCAACACTCCAGATAAGGGGAGTATTTAAAAACCTAAAATCTTTATTTATGCATTAAACCCTATGGTGTCACTACTCATTAGAATCGTCTCTTCGAGACGATTCTAATGAGTAGTAACACCATAGGATTTGGTGGTGATAATACCTGTTGCTGCTGCTGAAGGGGAACAATACAGGTAATGGGAAAACCTGGATCCATATCACTTCATTGACTGTACAGAACAAACGGTCATTATCAAGATGGCTAGAAGATGCACTCAATGACTGTTTAACCCCTTTACCCAATAAAGTACACTTTTTTACACCTTTTAAATACACAGAAGAAAATGGTTCCAATTTAAACAGTCATAGATAGCGCTAGGTTAAATAAGAAACATTTTCTATTTTTCTTGCAGATGGTAGCTTAAAGCAAAATGAAAGTATAGCAGAATGTGCCTTAAGAAGACAGGTGACCACTTAAAGCATGTTGAAAGTAAAGCAGAATGGCCCTTGTTTGATCTTTCAAAGAAAGACTCTCGAAAACAATAAGTTCATGTGCTTATATAATCTTGTTAATAATCAAGCATTGAGTTAGTCCCATCCGAAAATCAAAATAGCAGTCATATGGACATAATTCGTCTAACCAGTGTCAAGTAAACAAATTATTGTAAAGGTGACTGTTCAGAAACAACATTTAACCCTTTCCCACATAGCATATCTCTAGTATTGAATATAGGTGTCCACTTAAAACAGGTTGAAAGTAAAGCAGAATGCACTTTAAGCGCATTCTGCTTTACTTTCAGCCTGCTTTAAGCTATCATCTGCTAGAATATAGAAAATATTTTGTATTATACATATTTATGAATGTATATATTGGAACTATTTTCTTCAGGGCAAGAATAAACTGAATGCGCTAAAAGGCGCTTCTATGGGGGAAAGGATTAAACCCCTTTTATGCCAAATGGATTCTTCCAGGCTGATAAGTTCACTTTTCATTTATGGTGTACCAGAGTGGTCTATTTTTTTTATTTTCATTTTATTTTTTATAGTATTTCTTTGCAAACAGGGTAGACTATAATAAGACGCCGCATTATGTGGCATCTGATCAGAGTCTGTACTGTTTGATCAGAGTCTGCACTGTTTACCCATTACCCCATAGCCTGTTTCTAGTTTTGAAAATAGGGGACCACTTAAAGCAGGTTGAAAGTAAAGCAGAATGCGCATTCTGCTTTACTTTCAGCCTGCTTTAAGCTATTATCTGCTAGAATATAGAAAATATTTCCTATGATTCTTATTTGTAACACTATAAATTTGATTTATTTTCTTCAGTAGAGGAAATAATAAGAGGCGTAAAAAAGCGTATTTATGGGGTAATGGGTTAATTGCCTATATATATATGTCCCTTTTATTGAAGGTTAACTTTTCACTAGACAATATTCAAATATATAAAATTTACAGGACACCAGAAAAGATCAAGGGAAAAAGCTTATTATTTTGAGCATGTTCATTTTCTAAGGCCACACCACACCCTCCCATACACAAACAGTGAACACTATACATATAAGATATAGCTATATCTATAGCTGAAGGTTTTGAGATATTTTGCTAATTGTTCATGTTTTTATAATGATTGGATTACAGAATACAAGGTCAAACAATTTAGATCACCCACAGTATAACAGTGTCACATTGCTGTACTTTGTGATATTTACAAGTGTTTTAAATGTCAAAAATTTACCTTAAATGAAGATACATTACTTATGCAAATGACAAATTGATTTAAACTGGATATGTTACAGTAAACACATACATCAGAATGACACCCAAAATAAAGTCTCAAATTGGTAGGTGTTTTTAACCCATGCATGCCTAATATGTCCTATAAAAGGGACATCTATGGCAAACAGGGTAGACTCTGATCAGACGCCACAAAATGCAGGAATCCAGATATGAGGGAGTAAACTGAACAAATCCAACATTTTCTCACTCATTGCAGCACCAAATCCTATGGTGTTACTACTCATTAGAATCATTTCAAAGAGCTAGAAGATTTAAGCTTAAAACAGGCTGAAAGTAATGCAGAATGTGCCTTAAGGTGCATTCTGTTTTACTTTTAACCTGCTTTACGTGGTCACCTGCCTTCAAAACTATAGAAACAGGGTATTGGGTTAACTTTCAACCTCGAGCTGCTATAATTGCCACCTGTACTTTTCTCCACTGATTAGGTGGAGAAGCTACCTTAAGGGCTACTAAATTGCCGACTCTTTACTCCATAGCCCATTTCTAGGTTTGAAAACAGGTGACCACTTAAAGCAGATTGAAAACAGAATGTTCAGTCTGCTTTAAGCTAGGGCCCATCTGTTAGGATAAAGAAATCATTTCTTTTTGTTTGGTACATGTTCATGACTATATATATTGGAACTATTTTCTTCAGTGGAGGAATAAACTAAATGCACTAAAAGGCATTTCTATGGGGAAAAGGGTTAAGGAGGAATGGGTTAAAACCAACTCACTCCTCCTGCTACCGACAGTGTGTACCTGTTGAAACAGTCATACAACCACAATCCCCGATGATGTTTATCCCGAGCCTAGGCTCAAAGAGATACAACTTCACACATAGATCATACATATTAATTACTCCCTTTTATCTCGGCTAGTGTGCTACTTTGAAGTCGGGCAAGCTGTCAGTTAACTATCAATTGTCAGTTCTCGCTGATCACTGTCCTAACAAAATCACCGACAGTGAAAAGGCTTTTCAAATGACAGCTCGTTGAAGTCAGGGAGTGTTGTCACCTAGCCCAGCCAGGTAGAATGAAAACACGTACATGGCCACTGTTTCTTCATTAAACCATCTCCAATATCTAAACACTTTCCTCCATTAAGCCAAAAGTGCAAATCATCTATGTACAGTAAACTTAATGCAGGATACTGCTCAAAGCAAGGTGAAAGTAAAGCAGAAAGCTCAAGCTTTCTGCTTTACTTTCAGCTTGATTTAGCATTTTCCTCTATAGCTCAAGCTTTCTGCTTTACTTTCAACTTGCCTTAACACTTTCCTCCATAGTCTAATGTGCAAATCATCAAGTATGTATAGAAAATTTAATGCAGAAAACTGCTCAAAGCAAAATGAAAGTAAAGCAGAAAGCTCACGCTTTCTGCTTTACTTTCTGCTTGCATTAGCATTTTCCTCCATAGCCAAATGCGTAAATCATCTATGTATATAGTAAACTTAATGCAGGATACTGCCCCAAGCAAAATGAAAGTAAAGCACTTTCACGCTTTCTGCTTTACTTTCATCTTGCTTTAAGCTATCACCTGTATTCCGAAGCTTTTACCTACTCATCCACAGAAGCATCACAAATTACTTTAGGCGCATTCTACTTTACTTTCAACCTGCTTTAAGTGGTTACCTGTCTTTAAAACTAAAATAAGAAACAGACCATGTGGAAAGGGTTGAAGTCTTCACAGCAAATAACTAATTAGACCAACCCTTTGATCTTTCTTCTGTTCTGGTCATCTGATTTTGACCACAGATATATAGCCAATAAATTGACCGGTCCTTTACAAAAGCCTTTACACCTGCCAGGAAAAAACTTGGACAATCCCACGGACATGAAAGACTGAGTGGTCATTAAATAAAGCTACAATGTTTACAATTAATGGTGTGACTGTTTGACAGAGAAGAAAACAATAAATCAAGGCCTCCTGAGTTCCCGTATTTATATGATAATGCCTTATTAGGACATTTCAACCAGTGAGTACATCTTTCCCAGCAAAACTGAACCTATCAAACTTAGTTTAGGTCTTAGTTTAAAGTAACATTCCTAAATTAGTTTATACCAGCATCAATTGAAATAGTGGAAAAAAATAAGTCCAAATCTTTCATAAATGGATACTAATATATTCATAACAGAGAAAAACTCCATAAAATGAACATAAGTTTCTTTTATTTCTTACATGTTTCGGCCTGTGGCCTTCTTCAAAGATAAAAAGTAAACAAATATATATCTATAAATGGATACAAAACCTTCAGAGAATATTATGGTATTCCTTCTCTGTAGCATATAAAAAGATGCTTTTTGAAAACAATGTAGACAGATAAATTATGGTCTGCACTGTCATCTCATAACATCTGTCTGACATTATAAAGACTCCACTCTTCCTGGGGAAATGTTTCCTTACCCAAGTTCATCATGGGAAGGGTTTAAAGCAAATGGCTGCTTAATCCTTTACTCCATAGATACACATATTTATATGCAATTTCATTTAATTCATACCCTTTTTTCTTGGAGCTGTCCACCTATGAAATATAGTAGTTCCAGTTTATACAGTCATGAAAAAGTGTCCTATGAAGTATTTTCTATATTCTAGCAGATTGTTTAATTTTAGCAGGCTGGCAAACATGTATACTACAATCCATGACGACCATGAAGAAGTAAAGCAGGCTGGAAGTAGAGCAGAATGCGCCTTCAGGCACATTCAGCTTAATTTACTTTCAACATGCTTTAAGTGGTCACCTAATCTTCAAAACTAAAACAGGCTATGGAATAAAGGGCAGGGTTCCAGATAAGGGGGGGTAAATCTGAATAATTCTAACATTTTCTCACTCATACTGCACCAAATCCTATGGTGTTACTACTCATTAGAATCGTCTCTTTGAGACGATTCTAATGAGTAGTGACACCATAGGGTTTAATGCAGAAATAAAGATTTAAGTTTTTGAAATACTCCCCTTAAAGTATCTGGATCCCTGAAAGGGTTAAAGCAAAAGAATCTCTACCTATTTACTTTCATCCTTTTAACTTTCCTCGCATTATGCACCACCTGTCTTTTACCCAATCAATGAGTTTTCTTTCGAGTGGCCATAAACGCAAGATTTTACTATTTCTTCCAAATTCTATACATGTATAGCCAGCGGCAAAAAGGGATAGCCAAGGAGTCATAATATTTGAAATTCCTTTGAAAGAAAAAAATCAAAGGTAGAGACTTACATAACACTACAAAGTTCAAAGACGAATAGCCCATAAAACACCATACTATATCTGCCTCCAAATCTCTTTAACCCTCAACCATGTTGAGGTTTCAAATGAAATCTTCCGTTTTGCAAATAAAGGACCAATCCAACATTGACTTTTAATTGGTTTATCCCTAAAAAAAATAATATGACAAACAGTGTATACCCAGATCAGAGGGCTCCTGAAGGAGCCCTCTGATCTGGGTCTGCACTGTTTGCAACGGATGTATCTACTCAGTCCTACTTAGATAAGAATTAATGGTAGGTTTTGGCTTTACTAGTACTGTAAAACCTTTCTAATACGACCACTCAAACCAAAGAATAATTAATTGTATAAAAGACAGGCGACAGCTTAAAGCAAGGTGGCAGTAAAACAGAAAGCTCCTAAAGGAGCTTTCTGTTTTTACTGTCACCTTTCTTTAAGCATTCACCTGTCATAAACACCTAATAATTTACACAATTTAGTGGACGTAATATAGCGATTTTCCTACTACCGAGTACTGCTTACTCCCCTAGATACCCGTGTGTGTTGAAATGCTTGTTAGTAGATTGAAATCGTAGATTGTCTGTGTGTTAATTACTGGCAGTGGTTGGAAAATGTTTCATGTGTCAAAGATCAAAGCCCGGATTTTTGACACTCAGAGATCACCGAAACCAAGATCTCGGAATCTAGGTGGGGACCCAGACATTGGGCTAGACTCAACATAGCATTGCATGCTTATCAATGCGGCTGTAACTGGTACAGAATGTGTCTCCTATGATAGTCCTATCTGATCAATGTCTTTTATTTGTTTATGTTTGGTAGTGTTTGCTGTGGCATAAAACAACAGACACAGCTAGTCAATCACTGGGGTTATACAGGGTTCCAGATAAGGGGGAGTAAACCCAACAAATCCAACATTTTCTCACTCATTTCAGCACCAAACCCTATGATGTTCTACTCATTAGAATCGTCTCAAAGAGACGATTCTAATGAGTAGTGACACCATAGGATTTAAAACAGAAATAAATATTTTAGTTTTTGGAATACTCCCCTTATCTGGAGCTCTGCATGGATACGGGTTCTAAAATCAGTTGGCCATTTAACCTATTACTCCATAGATACCAGTATATGCATATGCATTTTTATTTTTTAAGCCTTTAATTATTTATTTCTCTAATGAAGAAAATAGTTCCAATTTATACAATTATGAATTGTATCATAAGAAAAAGTTTTTATATTCCAGCCGATTCCATAGCTTTTAAAGCAGGCTGAAAGGTAATTAAGTTCTGCTTGACTTTCACCCTGCTTTAAGTAGATACCTGTCTTCAGTAACAGGCTATTGGGTACAGGGTTAATACTGTACCAAAGGAGATTTTGCATTAACCCTTTCCCTCATAGAAGCGCCTATTAGCACATTTGATTTATTCCTCCACTGAAGAAAATAGTTCCAAATTATAGTCTTGAAAATGAACCATAAGAAAACTTTTCTAAATCCTACCAGATGATAGCTTAAAGCAGTCTGAAAGTAAAGCAGAATGTGCCTTCAGGCACATTCTGCTTTACTTTCAACCTGCTTTAAGTGGTCACATGTCTTCAAAACTAGAAACCGGCTATGTGGTAAAGGGTTAACCCATTACCGGTACCCAACAGACTGTTTCTAGTTTAAAAGATAGGTGGCTGCACCTGTAAACAAGCAAACTCTCTCTTTCTCTATCGCTTTCTATCTTTCTCTTTCCCTCTCCTCTCTCTCTCTCTCCCCCTCTCCAATAGTGATTGTATTATTTGTAAAACTGTAGGGGAAGGGCCGATTCTAAGTTGGTAGAAATTGTGGCCCAACCCCTTTTCCTGTACAACAATTTGGAAATAAAATATGTTTAAACTAAACCTAAAGCAGATTGAAAGTTTTCAAGCAGATTGTGCATTTAGGCTTCTATAGACTAAGAGTACATTAATTTCTATATCTTGAATAATATTAACAAAAAGTTTCCAATTCTATAATGGACTTCGCTAAGAGAACAAATACACATAAACTATTTGCAAGCTGTTATATTTGATTAAATGTCTATAATAAAAGGAATCTTATAATGATGTATGCATTGTTTTTGTTTGTTGTGTGCTCACAAATCATACTGGCATCCCAATCTCTCATCTGATCTTTCATAATACAAAACAAACCCAAGCAATCTGAATTATTATAGAATATACAGTATTTACATCTCTTGTCAGCCACCAAAATATTCAATTTTGCATTTATGGCAGGTGAAAGCTTACTGTAGGAAAACAATAATGCAGAAAGCTCCATAGGAGCTTTCTGCATTATTGTATTTCCTGCATTTAAAACAGTCAGCTGCATTAAAAGACCTCAATTTATCCTTTATGGTAGGCTGCTCAAAAGGGAATCTTCTGTACCATAACTCTAGCACTATCATAATATTAACTCACTTTTTCAAATTAATTTTGTTTTTCATTTTATAAATTAATTCCTTAATGGATAAATCAAGTATTCATAGTCATATCATTATTAATCTTTAATAATTTCTCTATTATGATGGGTAGTCGGCAAACTCATTTATCTTTAACCCCTTTTCTCCATCAGCCATCTGTGAATATCACCTCAAAACTCATACTGAAATTAAATTCAATAAATAATGAGCAACACAGGTGAATGCCTAACCCATTGCCCCATAACTACGCCTTTTAACATCTTTAAATTTATTCCTCCTCTATAGAAAAGAGTAATGAATATGAATCATAAGAACTATTATCTATATCCTTGCAAACAGTAGCGAAAAGCAGGCAGAACCTATATTCAGTACTAGAAACAGGCTGTGGGGTAATGGGTTGACCATAACCCCATAAATATATGAAATATATGCCTTAAGAAGCGCCTTTTAGCACATTCAGTTTAATCCTCCACTGAAGAAAACAGTTCCATTTCATACAGTCATGAATAAGTATCAGAAGGAATATTTTCTTTATTCTAGCAGGTGGTAGCTTCAAGTAGGCTACCTTAAGGCACATTCTGCTTTACATTCAACCTGCTTTAAGTAGTCACCTTTTTTCAAAACAGGAAATAGGCTATGGGGTAAAGGGATTATACGTCTTTAGTTTATTATGCAACTGAAAGAATAGTTCAACTTTATACAGTCAGGAAAATGTACAAAAGGAAAATGCTTACTATATCCTAGCAGATGGTAGTTTAAAGCAAGCTGAAAGTAAACTAGAATGCACCTCAACCTGCTGTAAGTGCATGGTCACCTGTTTTCAAAACTAGAAACAAGCTACGGAATAATGCATGGTTTAACCCTTTCCCTTATAGAAACGACTTTTAGCACATTCATTTTATTCATCCGCTGAAAAAAATAGTTCCAAATTATACCGTAATGAATATGTGTCATATTTAATACTTTCCTTATTCTAGCAGTTAATAGCTTAAAGCAGGCTGAAAGTAAAGCAGAATGCGCCTTAGGGCGCATTCTGCTTTACTTTCAACCTGCTTTAAGTAGTCACATATCTTCAATATAAGAAACAAGGCTATCAGGTAAAGGGTTAAAACAAGGAATAGGTAAGCTTCTGAATTACTTTCATGATGTTTTATTAAGCTGGCCCCTGTATTGAGCATCACATCAAGGAGTCTTCATTTAACCCATTATACTCCATAAATACATGTACACCTTTTTGCTTTCAATTTATTCCTCCACTGAAGAAACAAGATAGCCCCACAGTCATGAATTATATAATGTACAGTAAAACCCCTCTATTACGACCACTAAAGTATTTTAATTATTAGGGTGTTTACAATAGGTAACCGCTCAAATCAAGTTGGCAGTGAAAAATAAGCTCCTTTAGGAGCTTTCTGTTTCACTGTCACCTTGCTTTAATCCGTCACCTGTCTATTGTTTAATCAATAAGACTTCGTTTTGTGGTCGTAATAGCGAGGTTTTACTGTACTATAAGAAATATTGGCAATAGTAGCCTAGCAGATGGTAACTTAAAGCAGGCTGAAAGTAAAGCAGAATGTGCCTTGAGGCGCATTCTGCTTTCCTTTCTGCCTCCTTTAAGTGATCACTGTTTTCAAAACTAGAAACAGACTATGGGGTTAAATGGGCTAAAGAAACAAAACAAATAAGCAATCACCCTAAGGCACTTTTGTGGAGGTGTACGAAGAGGCGCCCTAAAGTGCTTATATGGTGGAGTAGTAATAGGCATGCGAAGGCACTTCTGTAGAGTAAAGGGTTAATAAAAATGTTAACTATGTCTAACAGAAACCACAAGACAAGCTGAACATAACTTTTCAAGGCCATAAGAAAAGTGATAAAACAAATTTCAACATAATAATCATCTCCCTGAATCACAAGTAATATAAATATTTTGTACGCAAGTCAAGTTCTATGAATATAGCAACTCAAGCCAAGACCAAATTTAGTAACGCAGTCTTTAAACTGCAGAATCTTCTGCAAGACCAAAGTAAAGCAGAACTACAGAATCTTCTACCTTGCTTTCAGTATATGTCTGATTGTCTCAACCTTATTCTTTATACCCCAGAGTCCTCAGTGTATAAGCACTCAGACAGGTTGCTGCTTAAAGCTGACTGGAAGTAAAGCAGAAAGCTCCTTCAGGAGCTTTCTGCTTTACTTCCAGTCTGCTTTAAGCAACAACCCATATTTAAAACTGAAAAAGATTGTGAAAGAAATGATCGAATACCAAAATCAAGCCTTCAAATTAACGATGCTACAAATAAAAGGTTTCGACTGTTCTTGCCTGTAGGCAAAATCACTCACACCCGCTCACATAAAACCCGAGCCGCTGTCGGGTACACTGCAACGACAGCTGCACCATTTCAAACAAACATTTCCAAATACCTCTTATCTTTTCAAAGAATTGCCCCTGAAGAAATGCCAAAATACTTCACTCTGAGACGAGAATCGCAATCTTTCTTGCTAAGTGCAATCTTTTACTTTAGTTGTTGAACTGACTTTCTGTCGTATGATCTAACGCAGAAACAATTGATGATAACGACTGATCTAAATCCGGAAAAGTCTGAAAACACTTTTCCTCATATCTTGTTTTCTGTGACTATTGACAGATGGCTACCGTATACTTGAATAAGACTGAAAGTAAGGTAGATTTCTGCTTTACTTTCAGCCTGCTTTAACCCATTACCCCATAACCGAATTCTTCCTGTGAGCAATTAATGCAGGTTGAAAGTATAGTAGAATGCACACGTCTATAGGTACATTCTGCTCTATTTTCAGCCTGCTTGAAGCTATAATCTATTAAGATATAGGAAATATTTCTTATGGTTCATATTCGTGAATGTAGAAAGTGGAACTATTTTCTTTAGTGGAGAAATAAACTTAATGGGAAATAGCATTA
Organism: Gari tellinella; assembly: GCA_922989275.2. Taxonomy (NCBI): domain Eukaryota; kingdom Metazoa; phylum Mollusca; class Bivalvia; order Cardiida; family Psammobiidae; genus Gari; species Gari tellinella. The sequence goes on from OV277862.1 coordinate 16,466,467, forward strand.
CTTTGAAGTAAAGTGCTAACTGGCAGTCTGTTGTATGCCCTGAGACGGGAACAATTGACAAAATATCAACTGATCTGCATTGATTATTAAAAGTCTGTTAAACCCGCATGACCCCATAGTTTGTTTCTAGTTTTGAAGAGTGATCACTTAAAGCAGGTTGAAGGCGCATTCTGCTTTACTTTCAGCCTGCTTTAGCTGTAACAATCATTCTGCTGGGACATAGAAAATATGTTTAATGATACATATTTCATGGCTGTTTAAAGAGGAACTATTCTCCTCGGTGGAGGAATAAATTAAAGGCGTAAAAAAGACCCATTCAACCCTTTGAACCCTAGTCCCGCATATAGGCGTCCTTTTCAAACAGTGTACATGTGAATATAACACTTGTCCTGTGCAAACAGTGAAGACCCAGATCAGAGGGCTCGGAAAGGAGCCCTCTGATCAGGGTCTTCACTGTTTGTCATAATGCCAAAAATGGACAAAAACAACCCTTAAAAGCCAGAAATAGACTAGACTAAAATCGAAACTGGAATTGTCCATTTAAAGTTTCAGGGAGGAAAGAGTTAAGGGGTATAATGGGTTAAACATTGAGCATGGGGAAGCTTCTTTTGGGTGGTCCTAATAGCACTTTTACTGCACTGGTCAAAGACTTGTGATATTTCCTACTTTTGTATTGCTTGGTGCTGGTGAATTGTTAACCCATTGCATGCTGGGTAATATTTGGCGGCCATTTTAAAATGGTGTCTGCAGCAGGTATAACTCAAATATTTGCAAAAGATTTTAGCAGTTTCTGATAGAATATTAACTTTGCTGCAAACAGTTTTGATCTCAGATCAGGCCCCACAATGTGGGGCCTGATCTGAGAATAAAACTGTTTGCCTAGATGTACACCTAAAAGTGTATCCCGCATAAAATGGGTTAATGTGTTTCGCATTGCACTGTATATTTGAATCTGCAATTTAAAATCATTTATGTACACCAAAAATGATCTAAAACCTCAATGAAAAGATACAACTTTATTGAACATCACATTGTAATGAAAAAAGCAAATTTATGACCCCCATAAAATACCAGCATTCCATGTACGTGTAAAGTAGGTTCTCCTTTCAGGGCCTTGAACACTTAAAGTTAGGCCCAACCCTATCGTCTCTTTCATCTATTGCTTTTCATTGCAAGGCCATCTTGTTTTCCACAACCCATTCATACCTGGGTGCTAATTAAAATTTGTCACATAGATTTTACCAGCCATAGTCCTACATCAAATGAAAATGCCTTTACGCTTTTCCCTGGCTTATAACCAAACAGTACGAATCACCTATATCTGACCTAGACAACATAATTCTGTACCGACTGGTGTCTAGTTTTAATGACCACTGAAACAAACACTTCTTTATAGTGTGCAAGACAGATGACTTATGACAGCCCTCTGATCTGGGTTTATGCTGTTTGCTTATTTAGACCAGTATTTATAAAACTACCCAGAATTCCAAATAGACTGAATCATGTTTTGTTAATAAAAATGATCCACATAGGAACCTAATAACCCAAGAGTTCTTAAGTGTTGAAAAAGTTAACCCCAGGCTCGGCATCAGCCAATTTGAGTGCACTAATCATGTGCATACTGTTTGGATCCTGACCAAACACAATGTAAATTGGCATCTGATTAGAATCCAAACATTTCATATCAATCTTCAGTCAAAATGCCTCAAATCTAAAATTTAAGATATAATTTGAAGCAGATGGTAACTTAAAGCAGACACCATCCCTGGCATTGAAGGGGTTACCAGATTTCAAAGCCCAAGGTTTACAGGGTTCAAAAGCCCTGGGTTTTTACGGGCTCACTGTCATCTGATCCTATTTCCTTCAATAAAATGTTTCTGCCTGATCACAAGTTACCATAAACCCATTTCACACTGCTTTTCTAAGGGTTTGGGGTTACCATACCTGGCTATGAAAGTAACTCCATTTATCTCTTACACAAAAAGGCCCCAGACATAAGAGTCATTTACCCATTACAACTTTTTACGCCTTTAATTTATTCCTCCGCTGAAGAAAATAGTTTGGATTTGTACACATTCTGATGAGATGAAACACTAAAGGATTTGGTGATGGTATGAAGGAAAAAAAATGTTGGTTTAAATTTCAGAGCACCTGCAGATAAGGGTAGTTTTTCAAAAACTAAAATCTTTATTTCTGAAATAAACCCTATGGTGTCACTACTCATTAGAATCGTCTCTTCGAGACGATTCAAATGAGTAGTAACACCATAGGATTTGGTGCTAAAAAGAGTGAGAAAATGTTGGATTTGTTGAAATAACTACGTCTTATCTGGAGCCCTGGGTTTTGTTCCATTTACTCCCTTTCTTCTGGAGCCCTGAGAACTGCATGAGTACCAGAATCATGGTTATCAAATGGGTTCTACCTTCTCTATGTGCATGAAATTTACTGCTTTTGATCCAGGGCTCCAGATAAGAGGGAGTACACTGCACAAATCCAACATTTTCTCACTTATTTTTAGCATCAAATCCTATGGTGTTACTACTCATTAGAATCGTCTCTTCGAGACGATTCTAATGAGTAGTGACACCATAGGGTTTTAAGCAGAAATAAAGATTTTAGTTTTTAAAATACCCCCCTTATCTGGAGCCCTGTTGATCAAACCACTGAAATCAAAATAAATGGTTTCTAAACCCTTTCAGAACAGAATAAATATTCACCCCTGAAACTTTTAATGGAAAATTCCAAGTTCAAAATAAGTCTATTCTATTTTTGACTATTAAGTGTTGATTTTAACAATATATTTCAAAATGGCAAACAGTGTAGACCCTGATCAGAGGGCTCCCTAAGGAGCCCTCTGATCAGGGTCTACACTTTTTGCATAGGACAAGTGTAATCCTCACAGGTTTCCTGTTTGTAACAGATTATGTAATATACTCGTCGCTAGGGTTGAATGTGTTAAGGAAAGAAGTTTGGATCCTGATCAGACATCCACTGACTCTGTATCTAATCTGGTTCTAAACTGTTTGCAACAGTAAAATCAACTTGGGTTTTCCACACTAAATGGGTTAAGCCCTTCAACTGAGGTCAACACTACAGAATAGAAATCTGGGCAAGGGATCAACCCAACCTTTGTTACAATCATATCAGTAGCTTCAAAAATCAATCTCAATTTTTCACACAAATTTTGAAATATATTCCTGTTTTTTTAAAGGAAAAGACAAAAATGAATCCAAAATAGACGATTTATCGGGCACTCAGTATACTTAATTTGCATCCTGATCTGGATCCAAACTATTTGAAAATACCAGTTTCAAGTAATACTGGGTCGGGTAGGGGTTAAGTTAGCCGTAACAGTTACAAATTCACTGTACAAACATTCTATTCAATATGTCCCCTGTGTTATTCCTGCCGAGCATGATCCCTGTTAAATGTTGACTTTAAAAATAGTCTGATCTGCAGTTCCTGGTTCAACCCTGAGTGGCCTCATAGATTGGTTTTACATTTAAAGCCATTACCCCATAACTATGCCTTTTTATGCCTTTAATTTATTCCTCCACTGAAGAAAATAGTTCCAAATGATAGTCGATCATGAATAATGTACCATTTAGAAATATTTTCTATACTCGAAAGATGATATCTTAAAGCAGGCTGAATGTAAAGCAGGATGTGCCTTAGGGCACATTCTGCTTTACTTCCAACCTGCTTTAAGTGGTCTTCAAAACTGGAAACAATGTATGACGTAATAGGTTGCTACTAACTTAAAGGCTGAAAGTTAAGCAGATATCTCCTTTTGGGAGATTTCTGCTTAACTTTTAGCCTACCTATTGGTAGCAAACCTATAGACTAAGCTGTCAGAATGTAGAAAGCATTTCTGACAACTTTTTTAGGACAGACCATAGATCGAAACATTGAATTTGAGATGCATTTCCATGAGGGATAGATCAAGGCGTGAAAAGGTGAATACTGTGATCCTATAAGGGAAAGATTTAAACTGCGCTTCACAAAAATAGGCTTACCTAGATACATTGTGTAAATATTGTTTGTCATGCGGTTTTTGAATCAATCAATATCAAACTATTTGAACGATGTGGATTTTTAAGGTAAAATTTTAAAATTTCTTGCCTCAAGATTGTCAGTGCAGAAAGGTTGGACATGTGCGCCTACTAAACATAAACATGGCGAAGCCCTGATTCAAACTTGTCTATTCAAATGCAGCAGATTTAAACCTTTGAACAATGAAGAAATGCAGTGGGTTGCCCGGTTCAAATGCTGTCAGCTCAAATTGGTAGTCTGTTATAATCAAATCTTTTACAGGGCTCCAGATAAGAGGTAGTTATTTCAACAAATCAAACATTTTATCACTCATTTCAGCACCAAATCCTATGGTGTTACTACTCATTAGAATCGTCTTGAAGAGACGATTCTAATGAGTAGTGACACCATAGGGTTTAATTCAGAAATAAAGATTTAAAGTTTTGAAAAACTACCCTTATCTGTTGCTCTGCTTTTATTAATCAATATATATTTAACACAGTCCAAGTTGAGTCCAATCAGGATCAAAGCTGTTTGAAAAAGTATTTAAATTTTGTCTTTTGCTGTAGACGTTTTAAAAATAAAGTTACCTTAAACAAATTATATTTCTAAAATCAAGTTTCAGGATTGGGTCCATCATCCAGATAAGATGGAGTGAGCTGAACAAATCCAACATTTGCTCACTCATTTCAGCATCAAAACCTATGGCGTTACTTGTAACTCATTACTACTCATTAGTAGTGACACCATAGGTTTTAATCCAGTAATAAAGATTTTAGTTTTACTCCCCTTATCTGGAGCTCTGGATTCAACTTTTCCTTCCCTGCAGAAGCACTCTGAGTATCAAATAGTTTGAATCCATATGAAAACCCGAAACACTCTGCATTTCATCAGAATCTAAACTGTTAACCTAAGTTATCAATATTCGTAATTAGGCAGAGATGAAGTTATATCCATAGACTAGGGCTCCAGATAAGAGTGAGTAAACTGAACCAATCACAAATCACAAATATTCTCACTTATTTCAGCACCAAATCTTATGGTGATACTACTCATTAGAATCGTCTCGAAGAGACGATTCTAATGAGTAGTAACACCATAGGGTTTAATGCAGAAATAAAGATTTTAGTTTCTGAAATATTCCCCTTATCTGAAGCCCTGTATTGCTTCAATTGAAGGGTTACGGATTAGCCGCGGCTCAGCATGAAGAGAGATAATTGGCCTGACACTAAGATGCAATGATATTAAAATTGCAAAAACTAGTTTTGCTTGGTTTCACGCTATCTGCCTTTCCATTATTGTAATTATACAATAAAACCTCTCTTCCACAGTCACTCGGCCAGAAATCAGCAATAGTTTAAGGCAGATGGTTGCTTAATGCAGGACAAAAGTATTGCAGAAAGCTCCTATAGGAGCTTTCTGCAATACTATTGTCCTGCAATACTATTGTCCTGCAATAAGTTGTCCCTTGCGTTAAAGACTATAAATACATCTTTATATGCAATGGTTGCTCATGAGAGATTTTACAGTATCTTTCAGCTGGATTGGGAAGTTCGAGACTGTTTCAAAGGCGAACTACATGAAGATGTTTTATGAGGAGACATGTCCTTAACAAAAGGATGAATCAAGCGGAACTGAGCCTTTTTCTTAAAATAGAAAGTTTTTTCAGCCGCTTCTCAAATCATCTCCTTCTACCAATAAACTCACAACTTAGTCACAAATTTTGCTTTTTACATGGCATATTTTGATTTCTTTCTCTTTTTTTTAACCCATTACTCCATAATTATATAGATCTATACACATTTTTACGACTTTAAATATATTTCTCTACTGAAGAAAATAGTACCACATAAACTACAGTAAAAAATATACACAGTAAGAAATATTGTATATATTCTGGCAGATGGTAGCATAAAGTAGGCTGAAAGTAAAGCAAAATGTGCCTTCGGGTGCATTCTGTTTTACTTTCAACCTGCTTTACGTGGTCATTTGTCTTCAAAACTAGAAACAGGCTATTGAGTTATAGTCTTAGTTAACCTAATCAGAAATGCACTTTTACAGATCAAGAATCTTGAACAGCACTTTATTCTGTCCTGAACCATAAAAGTACTTTATCATCAAAACTACAGTAAAAATACAGACACTCTCACCCAAAGTACTTTCATGTTGTCAAAGACAATGGTACCTTAAAGGAAGATGAAAGTAAAGCAAAAGCTCCTTTAGGAGCTTCTTGCTTTACTTTTATCCTGCTTTAAGCAGCTACCTGCCTTAAAAAAACTGAAAATACAAGCTTTCATTACCCATGATCTAAGTAGTCAGACCTTACTGTAAGCCTCAAAGGAATCCTCACTCTAAAAGATTCAGTCGATAAGGCCAGTAAATGTAGTAACCTTGTTTTAACCAGGAAGGCATTAAAATGATTCTACACTATTATCCAATAATGCCTAAATTGATAAACACTAATCCAGGTACTTTTTACAGGAAGATATGATCAGTTGGTTAACCTTTTACTCCATAGCTTGTTTCTAGTTTAGGAGACTGTTGACCGCTTAAAGCAGGTTGAAAGTAAAGCAGAATGTGCCTTAAGGCACATTCTGCTTTACTTTCAACATGCTTTAAGCTACCATCTGCTAGGATATACTCATCATATAGAAAATGTTTCTTATGGTGTACATTCATGACTGTATAAATAGGATTCAACTATTTTCCTCTGGTGGATAAACAAATTAAAAGCGTAAAAAGGTGTTTTTATGGGGTAATAGGTTAAACAGGCACAGATCCTTCATTTACAGTTATACTCCACATCAGATCTGGCTATGTAATCAACACAAGACATGGAACCATCTGTGGAATAATGATTACTACTGCAGAGACAAGGCATGAGATATCAAAACCTGAATGGCTTCATTAATATCTAGAAGATGTAGCCTTTCTTGTATGAAACAATAAAGGTCTTGGGCCGGTCTTACAAAAAGTCGTACAACAAAAATGGTAGTAAGTCAAAACTAAAATACATCTAATTTCTCTATCTAATCCTGTCTTGTGACATGTCATAGGCATCATCTTTACAAGACAATTCCAAAGAGATGTCACAAGACAGGACAAGATGGAGAAATAAATAATAATTGAAATTTTGAGAATCTGACTTACGACGTCACAATAATTGTCGAAAGACATTTCGTAAGACTAGCCCCAGAGCTCTAGATAACTTATCATAAGGTGGGTATTTCAAATACTAATACTATCATTCTTTTAAATGTTTTCATAGACGATTGTAATGAGTAGTCACAACATATGAATTCATATGAATTCCCTAATCTCTGAAAGCTTGAAACAAATTTTCTAGGTCTTGTCAGCTCGTCCTGCATGCTTTCCCCCATTGCCTATTGCACAGGGTGAGTGCATTTTGGGGTTTGCCTTCATTGTCTTTCATGCAAGACTCAGGGCTCCAGATAAGAGGGGGTAAACTGCACAAATCCAACATTTTCTCACTTATTTAAGCATCAAATCCTATGGTGTTACTACTCGTTAGAATCGTCTCGAAGAGACGATTCTAATGAGTAGTGACACCATAGGGTTTAAAGCAGAAATAAAGATTTTAGTTTTTGAAATACTCACCTTATCTGGAGCTCTGAAGACTATAGTGATAGAATTTTTGATGCCTGACTTTACAAACAGTTTGAATACATTGGATCAGGGCTCCAGATAAGGTGAGTATTTCAAAAACTAAAATCTTTATTTCTAAATTAAACCCTATGGTGTCACTACTCATTAGAATCGTCTCGAAGAGACGATTCTAATGAGTAGTAACACAATAGGATTTGATGCTAAAATAAGTGAGAAAATGTTGAATTTGTTCAGTTTACTCCCTCTTATCTGGAGCCCTGATTGGATGCAGATTTTGTATTTGATCAGTATTCCCACTGTTTGTGACTCTAACCAGATATCTGCAAATACTGAAGAGAGGGCTAATTCCAACAGATGACCGACATACATTCAGTGTTCTATACCTCTAAACAATAAGACCCATTATCTTCATTAATCTGGTCATTTTTCAAACATTTCCTATCTCCCCCAGAGGTGACACTGGTATCCGGAGTGTAAATCCATCATCCATGGTCTGATCAATATGAACATTTGTTTTCCTTTCTTATTATCTAATTGGTGCCGTCTTCTGTTGCCTTTTTCCTGCTTCAGATATACAACTTCAATTATCTCTTTCCAATAATGTACTTGGCAGCAATGTACTGTACAACCAAGGCAGGATGTGTGAAACTGGTTTTTATTCAATATTTAATAATATTTGAGTCAATAGTTTAGCCTTTTCCCCCATAGTCTACAGATTAAGTACTGAAGACAAATATGGGTGCTTAAAGCAGGATGGAAGTAAAGCAGAAAGCTCCTGAAGGAGCTTTCTCAGTTTCCGCTGTAACTTTCATCTTGCTTTAACTCTTTCCTCCCTGAAACTTAAAATGGACAATTCCAGTTTCCATTTGAGTCTAGTCCATTTCTGACTTTTTAGGGTTGTTTTTGTCAATGTTTTGCATTATAACAAACAGTATTGACCCAGATCAGAGGGCTCCATAAGGAGCCCTCTGATCTGGGTTTTCACTGTTTGCATAGGACAAGTGCACTTTTCACATGTATACTGTTTGAAAAGGATGCCTATATGCGGGACTAGGGTTCAAAGGTTTAAGCTACCATCTTTGTTGTACACCATATTCAGGTAATATCTGATAATGTGGTGTAAAAGTTAAAGACATCATTGGAGGAACTTTTAAGTTTCCTTGCTTTGCTCAAGGGAAGCGGTTAACACTAATTTGGCTATAATATAATGATTGCCTGCAATTTAACCTCTAAATATTCAGCAGCTTTTTACTCTGCATAAACTGTATGTAATAAATTGAAGATGGAGGATTATAATATTGACAGCAGTAAGCAGCTAAAGCTGGGCTCCAGATAATAGAAAATAAACCAATTGTTTCCTTGTTTTCTCCTTAAAGTTAAACCTTCACCAAACCCTATGTTGTGCCTACTCATAAATCATCACAAGGTGACAGTTCTAATAAGTGGTCGCATCACAGGTTTTGCCAGACACATCATGATTGTAGTACAGTAGAACCTCTCTATTACGACTACTAAAAAGAAGGCTAATTGTGTGTATAAAAGACAGGTGACAGCTTAAAGCAATGTGAAAGTGAAACAGAAAGCTCCTGTAGGAGCTTTCTGTTTCACTTTCACATTGCTTTAAGCAGTCACCTGTATTAAATGACTAATATTTGACACATTTTAGTGGTCGTAATAAAGAGGTTCTACTGTACATCACTTTATCTGGAGCTCTAAATAAGTATTAATATGTTGGAATTAAGTGGTTTGTAGAAGAGGAAGTGGTTTGTACTCACCGACAAGGACTGGTTCATGTTGTAGTTGGCCAGGTTATAGCCCGTCTTTGTAGTCTTCTTCCAGATCTGCTCCTCAAGTGCCTTGTTCAGATGAGCATTCACAAGGAAGCACTCTATAGAAAATAAAACAAAATGCTATAAACCAAATACAAATACATTGTATATCAAAACTCTCATCTTAACAACAATACTACAACAATACTTTGTCAAAATTTTTAGTTTTGGAATTGCTATGGCAACCAAAATCGTGCAATTTGGACAAATTTTGTAAAGAAGAAATGAAGGAACAGCCATGTTAAATTTCACAAACTTGGTGTGACTAATCATTAGAACCATTTCTTCAAGATGATTATTATTGTAGTCATACCATACAGCTTGGTCAAGTTGGTACAGACATTAAGATTTTGAATTTTGAAATACTCCCCTTATCTCCTGGATCATCATGTCATTGAAAACATATATGAATGAACATAGACAGACCAATACTTAGTTAACTTATCACCCCATAAATATGCCCTTTTATGCCTTTAATTTATTCCTCCACTGAAGAAAATATGGTAGTTCCACTTTATACAGTCATGTACATGAACCATTAAGAAATATATTCTAGCAGATGGTAGCTTTAAGCAGGTTGAAAGTAAAGCATGCACATTTAGGCGCATTCTGCTTTACTTTCAAGCTGCTTTAAGTGGTCACTTATTTTCAAAACTAGAAAGTTTGAACAGGATATGGGGTTAAGGGAAGTCTGGGTTAAACATATAGACAAATGTTACACTCAAACACAGAGCATTTGGCCATAATAATACTCTACATGAGCAACATAAAACAAGAAAATATATAGACAGGAAAAGCATGTAATTGGAAAATAAAATCCCTTGGGAACAAAACGCTTTTCATTTTCTCTTCATAAAATCATCCTCAGCCATATCAAAAATTGATTAAATTTGACTTTTACAGTCTTGGGAGCATTTCTAACTGAAAATTGAGATTGAAATATTCGAAGGTGCTGAAAATTTCAGATATGAAAATATATTCCCTAGCTAGCTGGAGTTGATAATACAATAAACTTTGAATAAACAGGGCTCCAGATAAGAGGGAGTATTCTGAACAAATGATCCAACATTTTCTCATTCATACAGCACCAAATCCTATGGTGTTACTACTCATTAAAATCGTCTCTTCGAGACGATTCTAATGAGTAGTGACACCATAGGGTTTAAAGCAGAAATAAAAGTTTTAGTTTTTTAAATACTCCTCTTATCTAAAGCCCTGAATAAAGAATTGTGTATATGTATTTGATTTGACTCCCAATTATTTTTTAAGTACTATTCACGATTGTACTGATACAGATTTTAATCTTCCCAACCTTAAAACTTTGTCTGCTAAAATATTGTCTGCTTAAAAGTAACCAAATTAGATATCCACCTTAGGCTTTAACCCTTTACCCCTGCTTCTAGTTTTGAAGACAGTTGACCCCTTACCTTAAAATAAAGCAGGTTGAAAGTAAAGCAGAATGTGCCTAAAGGCACATTCTGCTTTACTTTCAGTCTGCTTTAAGCTATAATCAGCTAGGATATAGAAAATATTTCTTATGGTACAAGTAACATATATAATATACTAGGGCCCCGTTTCATAAAACTTTGTACGACAAAAAAGGTTGTAAGTCAAAACTTTAAATTTTATACATTTTACCGGTAATATTCCTGAATTCTCTATCTAATCCTGTCTTGTGACATCTCTTTGGAATCATCTTTTCAAGCAATTCCAAAGAGATGTTACAAGACAGGATTAGACGGAGAAATGAATAATAATTGAGACTTTTATAATCTGACTATCTACACCTTTTGTCGTACAAAGTTTTATGAAACGGGCCCCCAGACTGTATAAATTGAACTATTTCCTTCAGTGGAGGAATAAATTGAAGGCGTGTAAATCTGTCTCTATCCAGACTTCCAGCAATGTGTTAGTCTAGTCCATTTATGACTTTTAAGGGTTGTTTTTGTCAATGTTTGACATTATGACAAACAGTGAAGACCCTGATCAGAGGGCTCCTTTCAGAGCCCTCTGATCTGGGTCTTCACTGTTTGTCATAGGACAAGTGTACTATTCACATGTACACTTTTTGAAAAGGACGCCTATAGGGTTCAAAGAGTTAAGTTATCATAATGATATATATGCCCTGCATGTTACACTGAGTCAAGAGTATGTTATGTACTATATATTTAGTACTCATACCTATAACAATTAAAATCTTGTATAGGAGGAAAGAAAAACTCATGAACACTTGGCTTCGATAGACAGTCCCACAAAAGCACTTATGTGAAACTAATTATGAATGTGATTAACAAATTTCTTTATCCTGCCATACTAGTATTTACAGTAAATCTGGACTCCAGATAAGGGGAGTATTTCAAGAACTAAAATCTTTACTTCTGCATGAAACCCTAAGGTGTTACTACTCATTAGAATCGTCTCTTCGAGACGATTCTAATGAGTAGTTACACCATAGGGTTTGGTGCTGAAATAAGTGAGAAAATGTTGGATATGTTCAAATTACTTCCTCTTACATTTGTATCTGGAGCCCTTTTTCTGCTCTATTCAGAAACTCATTAACCCCTCAAATTCCAAATGGACACTTCCAATTTCCAATTAGTGCTTTCTTACACAGAAGTGCCTTTTATTGCAAGAAATCAAACATTTTCTCACTTATTATAGCACCAAATCCTATGGTGTTACTACTCATTATAATCGTCTCTTTGAGACGATTCTAATGAGTAGTGACACCATAGGGTTTAATTCAGAAATAAAGATTTTAGTTTTTGAAAAACTACCCTTATCTGGTGGTCTGTATACAGTCATGAACATGTACCATAAGAAATATTTTCAATATTCTATGAGATGGTAGCTTAAAGCAGGCTGAAAATAATTTAATAAAGTAGAATGGGCCTTAAGACATACGTAATTCTGCTTTACTTTCAATCTGTTTTAAGTGATCACCTGTTTTCAAAACAAGAAAGAGGCTATGGGTTGAGGTTTAAGGGCAAGGCTAGTTCATTTTTTACTGTTTATCTAATATAGATGTTTTTGCATATTATTACCAAATTTTAAACACCGCAGACCCAGATCAAACTGAAAGAGCTCCTTTTATAGAAAGGTAAAGATGTTACTATAAGAGAGGGTTACCATACATTCGTTGGATTGACTGCATATAACAACATTCACATGCACTGCCATGCAAAGCTTGAAAGTACATAAAAAGTTAAAACAACTTTGCTTACATTCCATGTTAGCCAGAAACAATACCAAGTGTATCAATTTAACCCATTACTCCATCTATAGCCCTTTTCTTAACTTTTGAAGATAGGTGGTCCACCAAACATGTAGAAGAAATTAGAAATCTGACATCTAAAACTTGTTTGTGTTGGGAGTTTTTTAGCTTATCCCTTTTATCTGAAACCCTGCCAAATATGTGTCGAATGTGTTGTTATAACTGATGGATAAATTTACAATACAAAGCTATGTGTGAAATTCGCTTTCAAAGTTTGACAAGTTCACAAAACAGATTGTGTCTTTATCAGGAACTTAAAGCAATGAAATGGTGCCATTGATTAATCCCTTTTCAAGGATATGGCATTTCACATTTTGACCTTTCTTTCAATCACAGTAGAAACTGGTGTGTGTTTGTTTTTCATTTAACCCATTACTCCATAACTATACCTTTTAACGCTTTTACTTTACTCCATTGAAGAAAATTGTTCCATATATTGTAATACAGTCATACATGTACCATAATAACTTATCAATTTTTTTTCATATCCTAGCGGATGGTAGCCTAAAGAAGGCTGAAAATAAAGCAGAATGTGCCTTCAGGCACATTCTGCTTGATACTTTCAACCTCCTGTAAGTAGTCACTTGTCTTCAAAACCAGAAACAGACTATTGTATTGGGCAAAGGGTTTTAAACCCTATACTGTAGTGTATACATGTACAGGTCTGTATTTAGGATTCTGTCTAGTACAAACAGTTTGGCTCCCAGACCTGCGGCCCCAGAAAGCACTGAACCTACATATATATTCGCTGTATTTATCATTTTATGGACTAAAGGGATCTATATAGGCAAATGGTTACATGATCAACATTGCTGACACTTTACCAATAAGGCAAACAAATTTATTAAAGTTATATTATTATATCAAATACAAATCTGATTTGTTACTGATCAGCGAGTTACCTTGGTTTGTGGGCAATTGCGATTCACATGGCCGATGGACTGTTATGTATAACACATACAACCGGAACATTCAGGTACAGTAGACGAGGCATGAAATAAAATCAAAGGGAAAAAAAGAAAACATATTAACAACATAAAAACACTGCAACCAAACTGAATAGGGATACCGGTACACTCATGCATAACATACAATATTTAATACAAAATTACACCTTAACCCATTACTCCATAAGTGATAACTATTAACTACACCTTTTTATGCCTCTAATTTATCCTTCCACAGAAGAAAATAGTTCCAATTTATACAGTTGTAAATATTTAACATTAGAAATAATTTCTATTGAGAAAACATTTCTTTAAATTCTTATGACACAATAATATTCATCACTATAAATTGCAACAATTTTTTTCCATGGAGGAATGAATTAGAGGCGTAAAATGGGTAATGGGTTAAAACTTTATTCTTATGAACATGCATCATGCACTTTGTAATTGTACATCCTGTTTATCCTCTTAACTCATTGAGCTCTTAGTGATCATATATGCGTCCTTTATCAAATGTGTACCTGTGAAGAGTACACTTGTCCTATGCAAACAGTGAAGTCCCTGATCAGAGGGCTCCTGCAGGAGCCCTCTGATCAGGGACTTCACTGTTTGGCATTTTCTAATTTATTACAAAAAACAATCCTACATAGTCTAAAATGGACCAGCCTTTATTGCAAACTGGAATTGTCCATTGGACGTTTCAGGGGATAATCAAAAATGGGTTAATTAAAAAACTTTATATCTGGTCTTATAGTGGAACAATAACTGGTTTGTTTGAGTTGGCAAAAAGAATGAGACTTTTTACAGAGAAATATTAATGATTCAGATTTAAAGGCATTCAAAACCATCAGAGTGTCACTCCTGGATGACACTCGGCAGGTAAGATGAGTTACAAAGCATTCCTGTACTAGATGCAAAATGCAACAAATCCATTTTCTGCCCAGCCAGCACATTTCTCATTTAAAAAACAAGAGACAAACACACACATAGTTCTCAATGTTAATTATTGTTTTTCAAATAGTACATTTGTCCTATGCAAACAGTGTGGACTCTGATCATTTTGTAATACATTGTAGAAAACATCCCTAGAAAGTCATCAATGGTTTGGTTTGTGTGTTAACTTAACATTCTTTTCTGCCATCTATGGACTAATTAGATGCCCCAGAGAGAGGCAAACCAGGGTGTGATGCCCTACTATTATTATTTACAGAGTTCTCTGGTTCTTTTAGATGCCTAGTGTAAAGCTCTGAGTCTGATACATCGGACCTCGGTTTATAAAGTCTGATCTGAACTCACGGCGCCTGGTAGTGGTGCCGCAGTCAAGTATGCTACCACTGGACCACGTCCGCCCGTTATGTCATCAGTGGACTACCAGTTATTGGAAACTGGAATTGTCCATTAACAGTTTCAGGGGTAAATGAGTCAAGACTCAAATGTTCTTTAAATGTTCTTTTAATCATCTGAATCCCCCATTCTGAATTCTCGAAACTAAATTTCTGCCTTGAAAATTATAAAACAAAACTATAAAACTTAAAAACTTAAAAAGAATGATTTTGAGCTCAATACCAACAAGCAGACTGCAGTACAAAAAACAAGTGTGATAATTATGCGTATGATTATTTGTGTCAGTGCAATTATATCTTAACAAATTAGTCATTTGGTATGGCGAAGAATTACAAAACCGTTTAGAACTCAATACGCTAATTGCCAATTAACAGAATTTCCTTTGACTGTAAATATTTCCTATAGTTTATGGCGCCATTGACTCTATGATGGTATACAGCTTAACTTCAGAATCCTTTCCTATATGCAAATCTCAATCTGTCTAGTTACAGATTCATACTCAGAAATCAAGCACTAGCAAACAGGCCCAAACCAAGACGAAGAATTAGCACCATCAAATTACCTGTATAGATATAATTAAGTAATTGATCAAAACTTTTGATTCAAAAGTCAGTTTGTTTAGTTAACAGCAGAAGTCAAAACAAGTTGTATCACAAAAAGCAGACGACATGTAATTACATATTCCAGCCAAGCATGCATGCATGCATTTTCCAACAGTTTGAATCCAGATTAGACGCCGAGTAACTCGGCGTCTGATCTGGATATAAACTGTTGTCACTCGTATCGACGCATTTCTAATTTGAAAATAAAGGAAGACAAATCTAGCAGACGACATTTTTATAAGCAGACGATGTTTCGGACACTGGTCGAACTGTAATGCAGACGAACTGACCATGCGTTTGGTCATTGGTCCATTCCTAGTTAGAGATGTGTAAAGCATGGGGCAGTGATAACACACACGATACATACATGATACAGGACGAAACGGAAAGAAAACTTATTTCTATAAAAAGCATGCACATCTATTTTCTGTTTACAGAACCAAACTTGAAGTGTTTACTCTTGTAATATGGCCCTAACGTCATGCAATATTTGATTACATCAACGAGAAAAACAACCCCCATGTACACACTGATAGGAGTCTGTAGTCACTGGAGAGAGAAAGGCCAAATTTTTGACAACAATGTCCCATTGTGAGCTCACCGTGTTTACTTGCGTTTTTACCCATCTTCTACACCTCCATGCCAGCTGTAATTATTTTTAATCCAAACTATGTAACTGTTTGTTAATCCAAATCACCGATTAAATTGCCGTACACGCGCTTTCTGTTTATTAATCCCGAAGAACGCGCAAAATAACACAACAATCCAGCACCGAACTCGGCCACTTTACACTCTAGTACAAGTTCGAGGGGCGGGGCGTAATCTGATTGACAGTTCGGTGCGCTGTATTTCTAAGAGAGGGGTGTTGAGACAAATTCTACGTTTCAAAATGATATTTCCAGATGTTAATGCACTTTTGGCAACGTGTCTTACTATTAGGTTGATATTCAATCTTTAAAATATCTTTAAAATTATACTGAAACCGCACAAATACGTATTTTCGTAATCACAGAACAAGACCACCCCTCGTTCATACTAATAGTCGCGCGCACCTTGCCCGCTTTGTTACGTTTCATTGGAGCCGTTCATTCATTTACAATCTCTTTGATGTTCAGCGGCGAAATAATCATACTTACTACGGTAGTTAGATTAGACAGGATTTCAAGCTCTTTCGTATCTCTAGGCAAAAGACGTTTGTGTAATCAGTGTTAAAATTATTACAAAGCATATTCATTGAAATTATCAGTATAAACTGATGGCGTAGATAATAATACTGTAAATGCCCCGTTAGGTCTAGCTAGTAGCTGTACCAGTGTATTAAGGCGGATATACAGTGTTCCCTCCCTACAACGGCCCTCCCAACAGCGACACCCTCCTTACAACGACCCTTGTCGCAGTTTCCTAAACAGGACAATTATGTCCAACCTATTCACGACTGCACTGTCGTCTGCTTAAAAGTGTCGTCTGCTGTTTTTCTCAAAGTTACATAATTTACATTTTGACAGAAAAAAAACTTAATGACGAGTGACAAACATCTTTCAAGAATTCAGACCAGACGCCGCCTTACGCGGCGTCTGATCTGGATTCAAGATGTTTGCAAAATTCGCTCCCTATAACGACTCCCTCCGAACAACGCACACATTTTTTGTCTTCCGTTGATTGTCGCTGAAAAGAGGGATGGCTGTAGCATAGTTATAGATTAAATCGATGAATTCTAAATAACGCACATCATTTTTGTCTAATTAGGTAAATTGATTAGAAATAAATAGAACTTCTTGAAAAAAGCATGGTTGTAACAATAAATCAGGGACATTCTGCTTAACTTTCAACCTGCTTTATGTAATCGCCCTTGAAAAATAGAAAATCTTGAAATCTTAGGATTTTTCAAGATCAACTTATGGCAGCCCTGCTACTACTACTACTGCTACTATTCAGCTTTATGATATACTTTTACTAATACTACTGTCACTACTATTGCTGCTGCTGCTGCTACTACTACTTTCCTACTTCTATTGCTACCACTATTACTACAATTTCCACTACTTCTGCTTCTTTCACTACCACTACTACTATTAATAATAATAATAATAATGTCGCTGTCATCATCAACAGCAGCAACAGCAGCAGCAGTAGCATTCATTTTTCCATCATCATCGTATTCAAAATAGTAAACTTCATCATCATCATCATAATCATCATCATCACCATCATTGTTATGATTTTACTATTTTCACAGCCAGGCAGATTTATCATTATCTTGATTAAGGTTGTTCGTTACTGTCGTTTATCGACTTGTTCGATAGTCGTAAATGTCGTCCAGTTAAGATGTAGATGATAAATAGATCCCTTTGATATGAATCGTTTTATACCTGAACTGACAAGGCCAGTGATGTTAATCAACTTCAGAGGCGAAGGGCGACCCTTCCAGTTCAGTTTATTACATATAACCCATTACCCTATAGAATGTTTCTAGTTTTGAATATAAGTGACCACTTAAAGCAGGTTGAAAGTAAAGCAGAATGCGCCTTAAGGCGCATTCTGCTTTACTTTCAGCCTGCTTTAAGCTACCATCTGCATGCTAGAATATAGAAAAATATTATTGTACATATTTATGATTGCATCGATTGGACCTTTTTTCTTTAGTGGAGGACCATTCAGGCGTAAAAAGTGCATCTGTATATGGAGTAATGGGTTAAGTGGTATTTGTTTTTATGACCATCCCTTGAACCGCCAAGTGTTGTTGTTGTTGCTGCTGCTTGTTTCGGGCGTTTTGGCGATCGAAATTCATCCTCATTACGTTTTCTTAAAACTATATGTTTTTCTCTATAGTGCAATGTAATAAATTCCAATATCAAAGAAAATTTCATTTGTTTCATAACAAAAACAAAACAATAAATCGTTTTCTTCATAAAGGCGATGACCTAGATAAGGCTTAAGGTTGAGGACCCCTAATAAGATCTAGCAAATGCCACTAATGATACCGTATAGAAATACAGCGTTCCCTCTCTACAACGGCCCTCCGAACAACGACTCCCTCCTTACAACGACTTTCGCCGCTTTTCCCAAGAAAATTATGTTTTATGCTTACAAGTACTGATGCATCATCGTCTACTTAAAATATTATCTGCTGTTTTTCTTACATAAATGACATTTTGACAAAAAAAACAAAACATAATGACAAATGACAAACAGCTTGAATCCAGTTCAGATGCCGCGTTACGCGACGTCTGATCTGGATTCAAGCTGTTTGCAAATGTACAATAAGTTTCCTCCCTATAACGACTCCCTCCGAACAACGCACACAATATGTGTCTCCCATTGGGTGTCGTTGTAAAGAGGGAGCGCTGTAATTCAAAGGTTCGCCGTAGGTTCCCCGAGTGGTCCACGAACCGTTTCTGTACATTTACACGCCGCGTCTATGTCTAGATATATAGCGCTCCATGCGTTCTTATAGCGTTGATTCTGCGATCATGTCGACTTCGGGGCGATCCATGACGTTCTGAGCTGTACGCGCGTTTAGGGGAATGGGGTTTGCACTATTTGTCTTTTTGCAATACTTCGTAAAAATATACTTTGTTTCTAAATTAAGAACAACTGAATGTTTATCACGGTTGTCATTTATCAAAATGACATCAGTTCGTTTTAACACTTATCATGCTGAATTGTCGTCTGCTACAAAACAATCGTCTGCATAGGAAGTCATAATCAGCTTTTATGCTTTTTTAACTTAAGAAAAGTTGAGTATGAGTGGCAAACAGTTTAGATCTAGATCAGACGCCGCGATACGCGGCGTCTGATCTGGATCCAAACTGTTTGCAAATGTTAGCCAAATCGCGCTAAGCAAGATAAGGGTTAAGATATTATCAAACAGAAAATAATAATTAAGAGTACATGTATAAAGAATAATAGTGGTGTTCCCATACTTCTCCGTGTTACAAACGTATATTGGGGAACTTTAAGAACAGTTTGGGTCCTCATGGGATGCCGAGTTTCTCTGCATCAAACTGTGAATGTAATTCAGCAGCAATTGATAAACATGTGCTATTTTTAGATACATGTACATAGAATGCAGCATTACATTTTGTTTTCGAGAAAATCCTTTTAAGCTGAATAACAGTATATCTTTAAAAAAAAAAAGACAATTTGTTTGACTTGAAATAATGCGCGGCCCGATAACGCATAAGCTACAGACTATAGTGATCCCTCCCTACAACGGCCCTCCCCATAACGAATCCCTCCTTACAACGACTCTCGTCGCTGTTCCCAAAATACGACACTTATGTCTAAAGCTTTTACGGCTGCAATATCGTTTACTGAAAATTGCCGTCTGCTGTTTTTTTCTAATTCACATACATGTATTTGACGTATTGATATAAAAAACAACAACATAATGACGAGTGACAAACAGTTTGAATCCAGATCAGACGCCGCGTTACGCGGCGTCTGATCTGGATATAAACTGTTTACAAATGTAAGCCAATTTCCCTCCATATAACGACTCCCTCCGAACAACTCACACAATCTTTGTCTCCCTGTGGATGTCGTTGTATATATGTATATTCAGTATTAGTAGCTCTAAAATGAATTTTACTACATGTAATTCACCCCTGAAACTTTTAGAAGGAAATTCCAATTTCCAAAAAAATCTTGTCCATTTTTGATTATTTAGTGTTGATTTTAACAATACATCCGGATTTCTTTACAAGCGATATCGTTACAAACGGAGTTAACTACACTGCGTTATATAGAAGGCTGGCAGGGACCGAATGATCTGTATCGTTACAAGCGATATATCGTTACATGCGATATCGTTTCAAGTGGGGTTTACTGTATATTGCATAACGAAAAACAATGCAGATCTTTATCAAAGGGCCCATACAGGAGCACTCTGCTCAGGGTCTACACCGTTTGCATAGGACAAATGTACCCTTCATAAGTACACTGTTTTGTTGATGACAAGTAAAATCGTTAAATAAGTTAATCCTTATACTTCTGATAATTCATTTTTCTAAATAATGACAGGTTAAACATTGATCTTGAGCGTTTAACGTTACAATGATTGCCAAAAAAACTTATCACCTGTGTCTACACTGTTTGTAATCACTTCGTGGTTCTTGGAATGAAAATTGTATAATTTACGTTCAAAGTGTAGAGGCTGACCAATGACTCTTTAAAGATTCATCTGATCTCTTTGATTTTCTTTTTTTCGGAACTATCTTCATTAACCCTTTACCTAGACTGGCTTCAGTCTCTGCAATTAAAATTATTATTTCCCCCTTTTTCCCCATACAGAAATTGAGAATTGTCTTTTCCTATCTTCAATTTCTGATAAATCTGTGCCGGACCCTGTAGCAGGAATAAGGCAACAGTGACACATATTGAAAACATTTTGTCGTAGCCGGGCTCTAACTCCAATATTAATTAATAGATTTATAAACACTTTGGCAAGAAAATTAGTCTAAAGAACCCAAAGGTCAATGTCACAATTCGAGGTCAACGGGCAAAACGAGGGACATTTGGTCGTCTCCGGGCTCTAACTCCATCATGGGCGAATGGTTTTTTTAGCAGGAATATTCTTCTAGAAAATACGATGTGTCGTGCGATGTGCAGCTCGCTCCAATGTCAAGGTCACAACTCGGGGTCAACGATCACAAAAGGGAACATTTATCGTGGTTGGGCTCTAACTCAGTCACACCTGGATGGATTTTAAAATAGCTTGACAGGAATACTCTTCTAGGAAATACAATATGTCATGGTTACGACCTTGGCCTGTATCCCTAAGGTCAAGGTCACAATCTGGGTCAAAAGTTAAAAAAGGGTAACATTATGTCTTGTCCGAGATAGAACTCCATCATGTATTGATGGAATTTTGAAATAATTTAGCATGAATGTTCTTCTAGTGTAAATAACATGTCTTGCAAAAGACACAGGTCTGTAGCTACTAGCTTAAAGGTCAAGGTCACAGTCAGGAGTCCAAAATATTGCATTGTCTGTGTACTCCATCTTGCATGCAGAATGAACTAATTTAGCACACAATACTCCACAAGATAAGATGGTGTGTCGGATGCCAGGCACATGCATGAATGTCACAATCATAGACAAAGGTTGAAAAATGACACCTTTTCTGTATCCGGGTTCTTTACATCAAACGATTTTTACTAGGCACAAATAGGTTTCCGGATATGTGCATGCTAGCTCAATGTTTCTAGACCACAATCAGTCAAAAAGTGAAGATGACCCAAGACCCAGGTTTTTAAGTCGGCGATTTCGATTTTTGGCAATTGTCACTATGACTGTTACAGCTCTTTTTAGCATGAAGAGGGTAAAATAAACGAGGAAACCCCGTTCCGGTTTGGAAGTAACAGAAACTGTTAATTGTTCATGCTCTTTAAACATGTAACTAGTTTATGACTACAACAAAACCCTTCTATTACGACCCTAAATTGTGTTGATTATTGGGTTTCACGACAGGTGACTGCTTAAATCAAGATGGCAGTAAAACAGAAAACTCCTTTAAGAGCTTTCTGTTTTACTGTCACTTTGCTTTAAGCAGTCACCTGTCTCTTATTCAGTTAATTGGCATTCGTATTATGTAGTTGTCGTAATAGAGAGGTTTTTACTGTATATTTATTTGTTTTGATCAATTTCATTGATCAAAGTAATCAAATGAAACTGTTTTTGGTGCTTAACTCTTTCAACGCCGAACACATTCTGGCTAAACAGTTTAGATCTAGACCAGATGCTGATCAGGATCCCAACAGTTTACTGATTGACAGTCGTTTGAATATCTCTTACGCAAAATGCCAACATAAAATAAATTTTAGATGTTTATTATTTAGTAAATTTCGAACTTTCTCTGTATAGACATATTGATACGAGTGTTAAACATTCAGATTTAATCCTGAGTCCCCCATAGCTTGTTTTCAGTACATGTTCTGAAAACAGATGATTGCTTAACCCTTTCCCCCATAGAAGTGACTTTTAGCGTATTTAATTTATTCATCCGCTGAAGAAAATAGTTCCAGTTAATACCCTCATGAACAATTACAATATCAAATATTTTTATAAAGCCTAGCAGATGATAGTTTAAAGCAGGCTGAAAGTAAAGCAGAATGTGCCTTAAGGCACATTCTGCTTTACTTTCAACCTGCTTTAAGTGATCACCTGTATATAATGTTATAAACGGGTTATTGGGTAAAGTGTTAAAGAAAGTTGAAAGTAAAGCAGACTGCCCCTTGCGGGGCATTCTACTTTATTTCAGTATGCTTTTAGCTACCATCTGCTAGAATCACGAAGTAATAACGACGTTATTACTTCGTGCTAGAATGTAAGAAATATTTCTTATGGTGCATATTCATGACTGTATAAAATAGAACTATTTTCTTCAGTGCAGAAATAAATTAAAGGCAAACGTCGTGATTAGGCGATGGGTTAAGCAGGCGGTAATATGGTTGTGAACGAATTAAGGCGGTTCAGACAGTGTTGGACAGAGGTGTTTATGAATCTATATTGACCATAACACGAACCATATATTATATACTGTATAGGTAAATACAAACTTTATTGCATTGTCCGCTATACAAACAAGCGCGTTAGAGTTAACTCCCCTGAATGAATATTGAACACTGACCATAAATATGAAATTAAACATCACTTTAAATGAATTATTCAGTTTTCCTTCGGTTAATAAGCAACGACTCGTGTATTCCTCGTCGACTAACAACATCAAACGCACACTTGCCGACATGAGTTAATGAGCGGCACACATCAAAGGGAATAGAACAATAACGCATATCGATTAACACCTTACCTCCCTTCTGTTTCTATTCTTTTCACGCATTTAATTGCATTACCAGTCGGACTGCGGCAAAGGGGAGTGCAGCATACGGTACACGTGGACGGAATCAACATGTGTACGTTTCCTATAGTAGGAACATACATGTAAAACCTCTCTATTACGATCACTAATTATTACGAAGGGCTAATTGATTGTATAAAAAAGACAGGTGACAGCTTATTGTATGAAAGACAGGTGATCGCTCAAAGCAAGGAGACAGTAAACCAGAAAGCTCATTAAGGAGCTTTCTGTTTTACTGTCACCTTGTTTTGAGCAGTCACCTGCGGTAAGCACAAAAGAAATAACACAATTTAGTGGTCGTAAAAGAGAGGTTTTACTGTACTCGTGTGACACACCCCTGCTCCTGAGTTCTTTGCATGCTAGCGGCGGATACATGTGCCACAGTGATTACCTTTGCAAACAGTTTGGATCCTGATGAGACGCCGCATAACGCGGCGTCTAATCAGGTTCCAAACTGTTTGGCACTCTGATCTTCTTATGACATAAATTTTGAAAATTCTATTTTTAGAAAAGAAGCAGACGACAATTGTTGCAGACGAAAAAACGTTACCCAGCATGCAAAGAGTAAGATGTAGTCAAAGGCTGAAACTCCGTGAAAGTTCAAATGGACATTTCCAATTTCAAATAAAGTCTAGTCCATTTTTTTACTATTAAGGTCTGTTTTCACAATATATTGCAAAATGACAAACATCACACACTCTGAGCGGGCTCCTAGCTCTCTGATCCGGATCTACTCTGTTTGGAAAGATAAGTGAACTCTTCACAGGTACACTATTTGTAAAAGACGAGTATACTCGTCGCTAGGGTTAGACGTCACGCCGTTGTGTTAACTGATTTGTACATGTGCCGTCATGTCATAAATGAGTCGTCTGCAAAATTTGTAGAAATAACGTTTTTTTGAATTTTCATGAAGAAAACTGAACATGAATTTCAAACAGTTTGGATCCAATCAGACTTCGACTTACCCGTCGTCTGATCTGGATTCAAACTGTTTTACTATATATAAATCGAATCAGGATCGACAGGTTAAGGGTTAATAGCATATATATAATATATAATAGGTGAAACAGGTTGGTGGGAAATTAAAGTTTATACAGTAAAACCTGTCTTGAGCGATCACTCAAAGCAAGTCTTATTGTGGGTCTTTAACCCATAACCCCTGTGGTGTTTCTTTTAAAAAAAAACAGGTTTAACCATTAAAGCGGATTGAAAGTTAAACAGAATGCGCTTTAAGGCACATTCTGCTTTACTTTCCACCTGCTTTAAGTTGCTATCTCCAAATGTACTTAATACACCTTTCATATTTCACATTCTAGACTCAGTCCTAGGTGTGTGTGTGTGTGTGTGGGGGGGGGGGGGGGCTTCTTTTCTAAGCTATGAATCATAAAATGCTTAAAAAGGTGTATTTATGGGATGTGACAGCTTTCTGCAGGACGGTAACAATGCAAAAAGGTCTCTCAGGAGTCACACTGTTCACATATTCGTTGCTCAAGATAGAGTGTAGCGTCCAGTTGGTATTGAGAGACCACCCAGAAGAATGATCGATTGATTGATTGATCGAGTTGGGGTTTACGGCACCGCGACACTTAAAACGGTCGTATGGTTTCTATCTTTGAAGACAAGTGACCATTTAAAGCAGGTTGAAAGTATAGCAGAATGTGCATGTCTTAAAGGCAATGCGCATTCTGCTTTTTAAAATACCATCTGCTAGAAAATATTTCTAATGATACATATTCATGCCTGTATAAATTGGAACTACTTTCCTGAATGGAGGAATAAATTAAAGGAATCAATCATGAGTACAGTGGAGAATCTGTTATTCTTTCCCAATAAACGAGTTAACGCTAAAACTATTATTTGGAGTGCAAACAGTTTGAAGCCAGATCAGACGCCGGGTAACCCGGCGTCTGATCAGCCTCCAAACTGTTTGCCACCAATATAAACAAGAATTATCAGAATTGTCAAAAAGTTGTTCTTTTCTACGTTGTAGTGCTTTACGTTTGCGTACGTTTGCGTTTAAACGGGAAAGAATAACAGATTCTCCACTGTATTTAAGGAGTAATGGGTTAAGGCGCATTCTACTTTACTTTCAACCTAGTATAAGTGATCACCTGTTTTCAAAACAAGAAACAGACTATAGGTTAGTGTGTTAACACATTCAACCCTAGTGACGAGTATACTCGTCATTTACAAACAGTGTACATGTGTAGAATACACTTGTCCCATACAAACAGTGAATACCCTGATCAGAGGGCTCCTTAAGGAGCCCTCTGATAAGGGTCTACACTGTTTGTCATTTTGAAATACATAGTTAAAATCAACTTTAAATAGTTAGAAATGAACTAGACTTATTTTTAAATCGGAATTGTCCATTTAAGTTTCAGGGGTGAATGAGTTAATATAAGACTGGTCCCAATACTGACTCTGCTGTTTTTTGTTTTGTCATTTAGCGTGAGAAATGAGAGAGAAAACACACATTAAACACCCTCTAAATGAGTGTAAAATAGTATAAATTCTAGTACATGTATTTACAAATACATTCAAAATCTATTAGTGAAACATAATTATTTTATGAGATTCTATGTAAGATAACTGGTCTAATGCGCACACATTCAATACATTGAAAATAACTAACATTGAACAAAATAAATTAGTTTATTAGTACATTATACGTAAATAACACACCTAGTCAAAAGTTGAGACAGAACCATTATAGCGTATATAAACTGTGCGTAACCCATTACCCCATAGCCTGTTTCTAGTTTTGAAACAAGGCGACTACTTAAAGCAGGTTGAAAGTAAAGCAAAATGCGCCGTAAGGCGCATTCTGCTTTACTTTCATCCTGCTTTAAGCTACCATATGCTAGATAATATCATAATAGAATATATTTCGTTTGTTGCATATTCATTATAGTTCATATTCAAATTATTTTCTTCATTGGAAGAATCAATTTAAGGCGGAAAAAGGCTTATTTATAGGGTAATGGGTTAACCTAATTATCATACACTAAGAAAATTAGCCCTTAGGAAATTCTGAAAATGATTCAATTTTTACAAGTATTTTCCATGTAGAAGCTTAACCCTTTCAACCCTACAACCCTCTGTAGAGATTACTTATTACATATGCAAACAGTGTGGACCCTGATCAGAGAGCTCCTATGTGAGCTCTCTGATCAGGGTCTGCACTATTGATATTTTCATTGGTTTTGGTTGTCTTATAAAAGATACAACAGTAGACTGGTTCAAACTGCATGTAATAGAAGAGTCCTAAAGGATAATAAATACCCATAAGAGAAATTTAGGATTGAAGAGGGTTAAACCAGGAGCATTTTGCTTTACTTTCAACATGCGTTAAGAAAACACCTGTCCTCTAAACAATAAAGATGCAGATTGGACAACGGGTTAGTCCATTTTATGTTGATTTTTTATACTGCTTATCCTACTTTTGAAATTTGAATACTCAGTTTTAGTCTGCTTTTAGAAAATGTTTAGTAGATAAGGAATATAACAAATAAGAAATTAATGATACAGTAATATTAAGAAACTCGAAATAACTACAAAAACAAGCAACATCAGAAAAACAACAACAAAACCCACATAGGCCTACTAAAAGTCATTTAGCAAACAAATGAATTGCTAAACAAAGATAATTTATACCGGTATTAGAACAATATAAAAATAAATAATCAAATAAATAAATATCGAGTGAAATACTGAAAAGAAGAAAACAAGATACAATATAAAGAATAGAATATTTAAAAATGGTTGTACATATATGTAGTACACGTATTTATCCAAAATATCAAATTTCAAAATTTCAAATAGAGATAATGATTTTGGTACATACATGTAGATATAAATTTGTTTTTGTTTGTTCTATTAACATATTTAAAATATTGCTGTGTTATAATCAAGCTTGCTATAAGCATACTGTGTACGTTTTATGCAATAAACAGTTGAATGGGTTAAAAGGTTAACCATGTCCACGAATAAACAGTACGACGGCAAATATGCAAACATCGGCGATAATGTGCCACACATTCTTTCTTATCACACGTACACGAAAAAGTGTCAAAGAAATTGGCAACATCATGGAAAACATATGGTCTGCAACACCGAGCGGACAAAGGTGTAAAACTGTAGGTCTGTTTCCATTATTATTCAATTATCATGCATCGACTAAAACGAGAAGATTGCGAAAACATATACCTGTTACAAAGGACACCCAATCATTGTCCAATGATAAATCTTAAAAGTTATTTGCTTGCATTGATCCGGCGAAACATGTTTCCTTTTTAATTAAGGCATGTATATATATGTCATTATCACCTTTAGTTTCCAAATATGTGTCGCTAATTATTATAAAAGAAAGTCTTAACAGGTTCTCTTTGTCTATATATGATAAACTTTCGTATATATATACCAGGCACGTGTCTGTCTATTTTGTCGTCTAGTAATATTATTGTATTCTTGAGAAAAAATGGTATAAGTAATTACACAATATCATATACTATACATTACTACTACTACTACTAAATCCTGAGTTTATTTTTCAACTGCTGCGGGTGTCCCTACAGGGGTAGGCAGCAGGCGGCTAGAGTTTCCCACACCTAACCTCCAGGCTTCTCTATTTTGCGGATCAATGCTGTCGAGGCTGCATGTCCTAATGTCAGCCTCGACACATTCCAACTAAATCTTCTTTGGCCTCCCTCGCCCTCTCGATCCTGGCACTTCCATACCCATCATCGAGTTGATACAAGATTGTGCACGGGATACATGTCCAAACCATCTCAGACGCCTTGTGCGTAGGGCCGTTGTCACTTCCTGAATCCCCAGCATTGCATACAGTACATCTGTAGTGATGTCGTCTTGGGACTTGACACCACAGATCCAACGGACCATGGCTCTGTCATTCCGACGTAGACGCTGCAAAATTTATACATTAGTTTAAACATATTTATTTCAGAAAATGTACAAATACATACAATATACAACATATCTATTATAGGATTAGAACGAAAGTTAAAGCATATTTAGTTCTTCTCCTTGACAATTAGTTACATTGAAAAAGCAGTTTGAGACCTTCTGCACGTTGTTGGTAAGTTTACGATAACTGAAGCAAACGGTCCGTATATACTATACATTAGTACATTGTCATTCCAGCATTGTCTTATAAGAGAATACAACAGGGCTGCCATAAGTTGATCATAAAAATCCTACGATGTCAAATTTTCATTTTACCAGACGCAATTTAACTAATCGTACCTTTACCCCATAGTCTGTGTCTTGTTTTGAAGACACGCGACTTCTTAAAACAGGTTGAAAGTAAAGCAGAATGCGCCTTAAGGCGCATTCTGCTTTACTTTCAACCTGTTTTAAGCTACCATCTGCTAGGAAAAAAATCCGAATACTTAGGAAAATTCCGGAGAAATGGCAGCCCTGATACAAGTATGCAAACATATACTATTAGTTCAATGCTGATCATATTATTATAAATACGCACAGTAAAACCTTTCTATTACGACCACTAAAAAGAAGGCTAATTGGTTGTTTAAAAGACAGATAACAGCTTAAAGCAAGGTGACAATAAAACCGAAAGCTCCTAAAGGAGCTTTCTGTTTTACTGTCACATTGCTTTAAGCAGTCAACTAATTAACATAATTAAGTAGTCGTAATAGAGAGGTTCTACTGTATATACAATGTATTAATTTAAGGTTAAGGACCCCTAATGAGATCGGGCAAATGTTGGCCAATAGCGGTACTCTACGGAGAGCGATTGGCAATTTTCGTCAACACCCGGTTCGTTCCGAACTCTGCTAAAGCATGGTTCGGAACTGTCCATCAGTTGACGAAAATGGTATATAGCTGTACGTAGAATACCGATTACAGTTCGATCTCATTAGGGTCTCTTAACCTTAAATATAAAACTGAAGTAGATGTCCTAATCAGATACAATAATGCAAGAATTTGTTTTATTCGTTTTCAAAAACATGCAGCAGGGCTCATCCTTAACACATTCAACCCTAGCGACGAGTATACTCGTCATTTATACAAACAGTGTACCTGTGAGGATTACACTTGTCCTATGCAAACAGTGTAGACCCTCTGATTAGGGTCTATACTGTTTGTCATTTTGAAATATAAAATCAACCCTTAGTTGTCAAAAATGGACTAGACTTATTTTGAAATTGAATTGTCCATTGAAAGTTACAGGGGTGAATGTGTTAAGATAAAACTGCTCATTCTGATGTGGCTGCTTAAACGAGTTATTGCCCTGCTTCAAACAGCCACGTGTTAATATTGTGACAAATTATGTCAAAGTTAGTAAATATAATTTCTGATACATTTTTGTTTCAAAGCTTCAGTATATCAGAAGTTATCTGCCAGGAAAGAAGGTGTACAAAATGGGAATGACTCTGACAGTTTTGATGCAAGAGTTATGAGCCATGTGCAAGCCAATTCATCAAACTCAGGCTTTCTATACTGAATGAGACAGACGGACGGACAGACAGACGCCGGAAAAGTGATCCCTAAGTGGCACATCTGCCTACAGCAGGTGACAAAAATGACATTATAAAATATAAAGTAGCGATTTCGGGCCCGGACCGATTCAATTTAACCCACTACCCCATAGCCTGTTTCTAGTTTTGAAAACAGGAGACCAATTAAAGCAGATTGAAAGTAAAGAATGTACCTTAAGGCACATTCTGCTTTACTTTCAGCCTGCTTTAAGCTATAATTTAATAGGATATAGAAAACATTTCTTATGCAGTATTATATTCATGGTAAGTGGATCTATCTTCCTCAGTTGGGGAATAAATAAAGGAATAAATAAAAGACATAAAAAGATGATATATGGGGTAATGGGCTTATAAATCTCTACACTAGTGACTAGAAGTTCGACAGTTTTTACGGAACCATGTTACAAATAATGGTCGATATTAAATTTTAACAAAGCATAAACAATTCTTTATAAAGTTTCCCAATAACCCATTTGTGAACAATCTCAATCCATGTGAGATACGGCGTCTGATCAGGATTCAAGCTGATTGACACCCAAGGCTCACATTTCTTAATAGCATATTACCCCAATAAAAACGCCTTTTTCGCCTTTTATACATTCCTCCACTGAAGAAAATATTTCCAATTTATACAGTCATGAATAAGTTTGATAATAAAATATTTTCTATAGATCTACCCGAGCAGATAGTAGCTTAAAACAGGCTGAAAGTAAAGCAGAATGCGCCTTGAGGCGCATTCTGTTTTACTTTCAGCCTGTTTTAAGTGGTCACATGTCTTCAAAACTAGAAACAGGTTATGGGGTAATAGGTTATTTAAACTAAAATGTCTTTAAAATTAACGAAACAATTTCATCTGACAACTGTGATAGACAATGTACAGGGAGAGTTATTTGTACGTCCAGACACAAATGAGTTTACGACGTAAATGTACATAGTCTAGATTTGATTCGATGATAAACGCACTGCATACTTTCCTTATAGAACCTTATGTATTATTTCTACATAACATTCTTTATTAAACAAAGTTTCGTCAAACACGTGTCTTAAGAGCGCTTAACCCTTCTATATAATAATAAAGATTGACGCTGTGTCGATCTAGTCCGAGTTTTATCTCAGTTACGTCAAATATGACGTCATAACGTTCACAAATACGTATAAAACGTTTGCGCCCTTGACAACGTTTCCATAACCGTTACGGTTGGAAAGCTGTTCACACGCGTAATTGCAGTCAGAAACAGAATCGACAGAATGAGTATACAGCAAAGAACAATGGGGTTTGTACATTTAGTTGATAAATAAAGTGTGTCATATTTTAGCATTATATTACTTAATCACAGTTTCTAAACCTTTAATCGCCGAATAAATCGTTATTTTTTTACCCATTCACCGCCATGTTGACGTCTGCCTTTTTAATGTTTCTGCAATATCTTTTTAAAGTTCGATTCAACCCATTACTCCATAGATACGCATTTTAACACCTTTAATTTATTCCTCTACTGAAGAAAATACAGTTGCACCCCGCTATTAAGGCCACCTTTGGTACTTTGAGTACTTTGAGAAAATGGCCTTAATAGTGGGGTGACCTTATTAGTGGAGTTGAAAAATTATGCCCAACATAGTAGTACCAATTCATACCGTCATAAACATTGTTTCATATAAACTACTATCTGCATTCTATTAGATGTTATAGTTCAACGCAAACAGAAAGTAAAAGTTGAATGAGCCTAAGGCATGTTCTGCTTTACTTTCAACATGGTTTAAGTATTACCTAAGGCTATCTTCAATACTAAACAGGCTATGGAGTATATGGTAAAGGCAGTGTGGCCGACTAAATTTCGAAACGAGTATCAATCGGTTTGGATCCTGATCAAACTCCGTAAATAAAAAATAATTACGCGGCGTCTGGTATGGATCCAAACCGTTTGCAAACCGAGGTTATATCGCCTACGATGGTGAATGGGTTAATCTGCTTCATTTTTGAGACAAAAATGTACAGCGCCCCCTCTCTACAATGACATCCAATGGGACGCAAAGATTGTGTTCGTTGTTCGGAGGGAGTCGTTATAGAGAGGGAAATAGGTTTGGTTTTGCAAACAGCTTGAATTCAAGCTGTTTGTCACTCGTCATTATATTTATTCTATCAAAATGTCCACTTACATGTACATTTGAGAAAAACAACAGACGACACATTTAAGTAGACGACATTGCAGCCATGAAAAGGTTGGATATAAATGTTTTGTTTGGGGAACAGCGGCAAGTGTCGTCGTAAGGAGGGGGTCGTTGTTGGGAGGGCCGTTGTCGGGATGGAGCACTGTATATTCGTGAACAAAATAGTTGATTATATCTACTTACACTTTTCTCCCATTTAACGAAAGAATGCCATATCAGTTCTTTTTAATTAAATTTTACTTTTATTTTATTTCATTATTATTTTCCTAGATCTATTTGTTAAATATAGTCTACAGAAAAACCCGCTATATAACGACCACTAAACTGTGTCAATTATTATTTTCCTAGATCTATTTGTTAAATATAGTCTACAGTAAAACCCGCTATATAACGACCACTAAACTGTGTCAATTATTATTTTCCTAGATCTATTTGTTAAATATAGTCTACAGTAAAACCCGCTATATAACGACCACTAAACTGTGTCAATTATTATTTTCCTAGATCTATTTGTTAAATATAGCCTACAGTAAAACCCGCTATTTTACGACCACTAAACTGTGTTAACTATTATGAGTTTAAGGCAGGTGACTTCTTAAATACAGATTACAGTAAAGCAGAAAGCTCCTCTATCTCCTTTAGGAGCTTTCTGTTTTACTTTCACCTTGCATTAAACTGTCACATGTCTTTCATTCAATAAATTAGCATTCATTTTAATGGTCGTAATAGGGAGGTTTTATTCGCATACATAGACTTGTATAATACATGTATACCTTTACCCCTAGCCCATTTCTAATATTTGAAAACAGATAACGACTTAAAGCAGATTGAACGTAAAGCAAAATCTTAACTTTCAACCTGCTTTAAGCTAATATCTGGAAATTTACTGGGAATGCCTGTTGGGATTGTTAAGCACGTCCTAGGCGTTGGAACTAATTAGAGACGTAAGAAGGCATATACAGTGGAGAATCTGTTATTCTTTCCCGTTTAAACGCAAACGTACGCAAACGTACGCAAACGCAAAGCGCTAAAACGTAGAAAAGAACAACTTTTGGACAATTCTGATAATTCTTGTTTATCTTGGTGGCAAACAGTTTGGAGCCTGATCAGACGCCGGGTTACCCGGCGTCTGATCTGGCTCCAAACTTTTTGCACTGCAAATAATAGTTTTAACGTAAACGCGTTTATTGGGAAAGAATAACAGATTCTCCACTGTAGAAATGGCGTAATACGTTAAAATATTGGAATATACATTGTACCAATATTAAATACGGTTTGCAATATACACCTGAACATTCAAGCCCGCGGGGTCCATATATCACAACACATTGAGCCCTATCGACGAGTATACTCGTCATTAAAAATCATATACATGTCAAGAGTACACTTGTCCTGTGCAAACAGTGTAGACCATGATCAGAGGGCTCCTTAAGGAGTCCTCTGACCAGGGTCTACGCTGTTTGTCTTTTTGTAAAATATTGTTAAAATCTACCCTAATTATTAAAGAATGGACTACATTTAATTGTAAACTGGAATTGTCCATTTTAAGTTTCAGGGGTGAATGAGTTAACGGAGCTCATACTTTAGCCTAAAACATATGTGTGTACTTCATACACATCGCCTCTCTGAGTCCAGCTGATATAATATACAGTAAAACCTCTCTTTTAACCACTTAAGTATGTTATATATCCGGGTTTCATAAAACTTCGTACGAAAAATGTTGTCGTAAGTCAGATTATAAAAGTCTCAATTATTATGTATCTCTCCATCTAATCCTGTCTTGTGACAGCTCTTTGGAATCGCATTGAAAAGACGATTCCAAAGAGATGTCACAAGACAGGATTAGATATAGAAAAAAGAAAATTAAATGTATTTTCAAGTTTTGACCTATGACCGTTTTAGTCGTACGAAGTTTTATGAAACATACCCCAGGTGTTTAATGCACGTGGCTGCCGAAAGCAAGGTGGACATAAAACAGAAATTTCCTTTAGGAGCTCTCTGTTTACTTTCACCTTGCTTTAACTCATTGACACCCGGAACTTGAAATAGAAAATTCCAGTTTTAAATTGAGTAAATTCCATTTTCAACTGTTTTTAGAGTTGTTTAGCAATATATTGCAAAACTGCAAACAGTCAAGACCCAGATAAGATTATTCATGTAGTAGTCATATGATATGGGTCTTCACT
Organism: Gari tellinella; assembly: GCA_922989275.2. Lineage (NCBI taxonomy): Eukaryota > Metazoa > Mollusca > Bivalvia > Cardiida > Psammobiidae > Gari > Gari tellinella. Next base: position 16,500,856 of record OV277862.1, read on the forward strand.
GTTTCCATAGAACAAGATCATTATTTAGAAACATCCTGTTTTTAAATGACGCAAATATGCTTCATTAGTATAGGGGTAAATGAGTTAAACTGTCCGTTTATCCAATTAAGTAGCCTTCTCTTTAACCCATTCCCTGCCTTACCCCGAGTACAGCGGTTATTTGCAAACAGATTGAATCCTGATTAGACGCCGTGTTACGCGGCGTCTAATCAGGATTCAAACCGTTTGACATTCATTTCAATATTTCTTACTAAAAAAACATGAAAATTGAATTTGAGAAATCAAAGCAGACGACACTTGTTTAAAATTAATGACGTCATGGCAGTGAAGGGGTTAAAGGTCGTGATAGAGAGGTTTTACTGTACAAAGCCGGTACTATTTGAAACACACTTTTTCTAATTTCAGGAGTATCCATACCGATACAGTGCCTTTGTATGACGTCAACAGAGCCTTCGAGAACGCGAGGTATCTGAAGTACTATAGTCCTTCCAAGGACCTGGATAGCCTCGAAACTCATTCCCGAATTCCTAGAAAGGGGCATGGTACCGGTAAGGCAGCTGCAGGGTGGAGAGCTTGGATCAAGCGCCACTCCGTCATGGTACATCCCGCAAAGGAGCTTATCATTAATCTTTTTGACAGATCTGAGGAAGAACTGGCAAGAATCGCTGCCTACTTCTGTGTAGAGACCGACAAGGCAGCAAGATATAGAAAACAAACAGAGAGCGGTGTTACTAGCACTCAGAGAGTACAGCGGGGAGTCAAGATAAGTCCGGAGGTAAGGGTGAAAGGAGAGCCTCTAGACATGTCAGAGGACAGACTGAGGCATGTAGTGGCCATGTTCTGTGTCGAAGAGCCAGAGGAGGCTATGGTGAGAAGGCGAGGTGAGGAGATCATGGTGAGAAGGTTAGCTGACTTAAAAGCCGAGGCCTGTAGTCAGTCTGTGAAACAGCACACCTCGGTAGAAGGTGAAATGCCTTTGAATAAGAAAAAGCCAAACATTATCTTGCAATTTCTCAGAAACATGAGGCGGGCCTGTTTCGGCAAATAACACCTTTTATATACAAGATTGTTTTTATACTCATGTTTGTTAATTTGTTAAAATGTATATGACAAAAAATTGAAAATACCCAAAAAATATATAATTAAACCAATGACGTGTAATAAGTGTTCCTGTTTTGTTCAGAATGCCAAGTTATTTCATGTCGAGTTTATGTTTATGACGTTTCTGGTCAGATACATAGGTGTCCGGCTCAAAAACAATAATTGAGCCGGACACCTATGGTCAGATACTGACTGATCCTGGGTCCAAGGTTATAAAACGTTTGAGTAGAGTCTGAGATCGCTCTCAAGCTCTTTGAATGTCTGGTAAGATTTGAACTTATGTTTTATGGGGTTTCTAGTCAGATACCGACTGATCCTGGGTCAAAGGTTATAAAACGTTTGAGTAGAGTCTGAGATCGTTTTCAATCTTTTTGATTGGCTGGTCATTGAGGTTTGAGCTTTATGCTACTGTCCAATAAAATGCTTTAGAACGATTTGAGAGCCCACTCAAACATTTTATAACTTTGGAACCGGTTATCCACATACACCTAGAATGAAAAAAAGTTTTGAAATTTGAATACAGTCAAACTTTGTTTGATTGATGATTGGTTATTTGTGTTTTACGGCCCATCGACACCAATGGTCATTTAGAGCCGAAAAATATTGATGGGAGAAAAAAGAAAAGATATGAAATCAAGTTTAAAATGTCAAAATATTACTTTACAATTTGGAATAAATATTAATTGTTTTTAGAAAATTAAATATCTTGGAAATTTCAACAAGTTCAAACAGTTCCCGGACATGTATACCAAAGTGATTCTGCTGGTAAAATGAAACAATTAAAAGAATAACTGGGAAGCAAAATTTACACTGTCTTTCTCTTTTCTAAGAACTTTTTCCATTTTCGATATAAAAATGTCATAAAAATTACTAAATTTTTATAATCACCCATAATAGTTTTTCTTAACTTGGCAGAAATGATCATTGCTCCAATACCCATCAGAAAATTTAAAGAAACCTATGTGTCAACATGTTTATTTATGAAATATGGTCAAAATTCTAACCCTAACCCCTAGATTTTTACAATAAATATAACACTATTCCAGATAGGGAATTAAAATAGTATTAATATATAAACAGCTCTTTTCTAATATTTCGAATATCTCTAAGGCCCTTACATGTCGAACTATTAGAAAAGAGCAGCCTAGATTTTAAGGAGTAAAATAACTCCACCACTAGCCAAATTAGGTCTCTGTTGACCTTAAACTGAGAAATATTCATCCAATATTTGCTTAAATTGGTTAATGTATGAGCATTTGTTAATACAACAGCATTTGATAAAGTTTTAGTTACTTCAAGAATTTACAGTGCTACTGAGACGTAAGAAGGCATAAAAATGGCGTAAAAGGTTTAAATATCTCACCTGCATATTTATATGATTTTCACACTAAAATCAGGTGTGCATGACAAGAAGTTTTGGTCATCAAATTCTCCAAGACCAAAGTCTGGAACTTTCAGGAGGCTTTTTTCCTATTCTGAAGTGATGCTTTGGAATAATTTACATTTCAACATAAGAAATACTCAATTGATTGCCTCATTTCAGACTTCATACACTAAATTGTTAAATTAGACACACATATAATATAGTGACTTAAATGCTTCAAAATGTAGTGTAGTAATGAACATTGCTCATTCAAAAAATCATACCTTAAATGGTTTAAATTAGTCACATATATAGTGTAGTGACTTAAATGTTTCAAAATGTAATGTAGAAATGAACATTGCTCATTTAAAACATCATAACTTAAATAGTTTAAATTAGGCACATATATAGTGTCGTGACTTAAATGTTTCAAAATGTAATGTAGTAATGAACATTGCTCATTTAAAATATCATACCTTAAATGGTTGAAATTAGGCACATATAAAGTGTATTGACTTAAATGTTTCAAAATGAAATGTAGTAACGAACATTGCTAATTTAAAACATCATACCTTAAATGGTTTAAATTAGGCACATATATAGTGTTTCAAAATTTTATGTACATGCAGTAATGAACATTGCTCATTTAAAATACCTTAAATGGTTTAAATTAGGCACATAATATAATGTAGTGACTTAAATGTTTCAAAAGGTTATGTAGTAATGAACAGTTGCTGCTCAGTGGTTAAAGTTTCATTTCTCCATAATTTAAATTGATAAAAGAGGTAGGCATTGTTGTTCAGTATAATTCATTACCAGGAACCAATAATCTCTTATATGCAGCAAAGGGTTGAGCTATGCATATATTAGTTTGTAGCTGATGTAAACTGTACTTTTCGTTGAATAAGGACTTATATCACTTTTCCTTCCGTACCGGTCCTATCATCTCATTATTGCCATGGTTTCATGGAGACTTTGTTTTGCGGCTGCTGAGCCCCAGTAGGTCGGCTGCTACAGTGGAGAATCTGTTATTCTTTCCCAATAAACGCGTTTACGCTAAAACTATTATTTGCAGTGCAAACAGTTTGGAGCCAGATCAGACGCCGGGTAACCCGGCGTCTGATCAGGCTCAAAACTGTTTGCCACCAAAATAAACAAGAATTATCAGAATTGTCCAAATGTTGTTCTTTTCTACGTTTTAGTGCTTTGCGTTTGCGTACGTTTGCGTACGTTTGCGTTTAAACGGGAAAGAATAACAGATTCTCCACTGTACACTATTCTAACATGACACGTGAATTCGTCTCTATAAACAAAGAACAGGTCTATCGTGGTATACCTGAGACGGTATACCACGCTCTTCCCTACCCCGCTCCTCCCACGGTTATATGACATGATGTGACCACGTGCGTTCATACGTTATGTTTTTTAAATTTCTTTCGTTATTCATATAGCCCGTATAGACCATATACTTTTAACCAGTAACGTTACAGTAATTTTCTCATTCTTCTGTCTTGTTTGATGTAATGTTTGTTCTATGCCAGATTATGGATCGGTAATTGTAAATTTGCTTATGGGTGTTAGATTCTTGTAATGCCGCGGAAAAAGTTATTCGGTCGAAAAACTTCATCCGCTGAGGAAATAAGTATGGAACATTTGATTTCCTTTCTAATGAATTTCCTTACATCTGGTCATGTTAGAATCGAAATAATCTATGTTCTACCGTTGTGAAACTGTATTTTACAACGGTCGGCCGTTGTGGTGCGCAGGAATTGACCACTCAGGTCTTCGGCCTTCGTGGTCAATTCCTGCGCACCACAACTCCCAACCGTTGTAAAATACCGTTTCACAACGGTAGAACATAGATTATTTCTTAATTCTATAACCATTATCCCATTACCCCATACATACGCTTTTACGCCTTTTATTTATTCTTCAACAAAAGAAAATCGATCAAATTTATATAGTCATAAACATGTACCAAAAGAAATAGTTCTACATTCTAGCAGATGGTATCTTAAAGCAGGCTGAAAGTAAAGCAGAATGCGCTTTAAGCGCATTCTGCTTTACTTTAAACCTACTTTAAGTTATCATCTGTATTCAATACTGAAAACAGGATATAGGGTAAAGGGTTAACCCGCGTATCACGTCATTATTCTTTTTTGCAGACAGTGTAGACCCAGATAAGATACCACCTGAAAGAGATATCTGATTGTAGGATTTACAATGTTTGCTAGGAATAATAGAATAATAATATAATAGTTATTTTAATGCTGCACACATATCACGTTTAAAAAGTTTCCACTTAAAAGTTAATCATGTGATTAATATTCCTAATAGGGGGAGCTATATTTGTGTTATGGGCAGTTACGGATACATGTTGTTTTAACCCTTTACTCTATAGAAACGCACTGTAACGCATTTTTAGTATTTTTTACGCAAGTTTCTCCTGTGCTGAAAATGGTAGTTTTATTTTATACAGTCATGAATATGTATAATAAGAAATACTTTCTATACTCTAGCAGATGGTAGTTTTTTTAGTTCTAGTAAGGAAACCATATTTAGTTTTAAAGCGACTCGCAACCGGATGGTGTACTTGTCAAAATAAAATAAAATAAAATACTCAAATAAAAGCAAATTTGTGGCATTATTTGGCTTCTGACATTAAAAAAATATGATCAGTCCAAAAAAAGTCTCAAGAATCGTCACCGAATCTTAGTTTCTTTTTAGATATATTCCATCGTTTTTCAATAGCGTCAGCTGACGGTTTTGTTGTTGTTGTTGCTTCTCTACACGGGCTCTGACATAAACCGGAGCCGAATAATGTAGTATTAATCGCTACCAGTGAAGTACGTTAATTCGCTACCATATATATAGAGAGCGTCCGTGGTCGAGGCGGTAAAGGCGTGTCCTCATTTTTCTTGTTTGTCTCCGCAATGGAGGGTCACGGGTTCAAATCCCACAGAGCTTCTTCTTTTCATTTTTTGGAAATGCATTTTTTAACAGAATTTATTATCCTAAACTAAATCTTACCCATTTATATAATCATTTGACATATATTTACAAATTACCATTTTTAATGCTAAATCCGGTTGCGAGCCTCTTTAAAGAATGTATGTTTTTATGGTAAAAATATAAAAGAATGAAAAGAAACATGAATGTTTGAAATTCATGTACATGTATTGTGTTTTTAAGTAAGAATATAAATGCTCCAAATCTATAGGCTAGATTTGGGGGCATAAGAAGAAATTGTAGGTAAATAAACCCTGATCATGCTCAGCGCGACTTGGCTTACATTTTCAAACAGTTTGGATTCAGATCAGACGCCGCGTCACGCGGCGTTTGATATGAATCCTAACTGTTTGCCACTCATACTCAACCTTTCGTCAGTTTGACAAAACTTAAAATTAACTGTGATTTATTTTCGCAGACGATATATTTGAAGCAGACGACAATTCAGCATGATACATGTCAACACAATTGTTGCGTACTTGTGAGAGTTGTCATTTGTCAACGGACGTACATGTATTTTGTAGTACAGTGCTTCCTCTCTACAACGACACCCAATGGGATACAGAGAGAGTGTGTGTTGTTCGGAGGGAGTCGTTATAGAGAGGGAAAATTAAGACTTTGCTAACATTTGCAAACAGTTTGAATCCAGATTAGACGCCGCGTAACGCGGCGTCTGATCTGGATTGAAGCTGTTTGTCACTCGTAATTATATTTATTCTATCAAAATCTCCATTTATATGAAGCTTTGAGAAAAAAGCAGACGACAATTGAAAGCAGACGATATTGCAGCAGTAAAAACATTATACACAATTGTCCCGTTTAGGTTAGTGTGGCAAGGGTCGTTGTAAGGAGGGAGTCGTTGTTTGGAGGACCGTTGTTGACAAGGAACACTGTATTGAATTATTCTACTGAAGCAGACGGCCTTTTCTATGTTTACATGGAAACTATCAGGGCGATGTATTGCGCTCAAACACTTACTTTGAACAGTGTTGTTTTCCTCACAAGTGCCATAGAACTAGCGTATCAAGTCTCTATGTTCCATGATACAAATGGAAGACTTTAATGATACACAGGAGCGGATCAGGGACTTTAGTTATCGGAACTAGAGTTGACTGGTGTCAGAAACACACCAATATATTTTGCAACCTTTTTACGATTAAAAAATACCCTCAACCCCCCCCCCCCCCCCCCCCCCCCAAAAAAAAAACCCACAAAAAACCCCCACAACAAAACACACCACAAAAAAATAAACAAAAAAATCCCAAACAAACCCCAAACAAACCCCAACAAACAAAATAAAAAAACAACCAGCAGATTTATAAGTTTGGCTAAATCAAAATATATGGTGGATTTAAGTAAGTTTCATGTTGTTTTTTTAAAGCCAGAGTAGTGGACGTATTTAAACAGTCTTGGTGTGCTTCTATCCAAGAGTCTAATGTTTTATATACATACATTTTTTTCAAAAGACTTTTGAACCCGGACATTATCTTACTGTTTTACCCCAAAGTACATGTATATTTTAGCTAAGTTCAGATTATCATCCCATAATTTAAGAATTGAATCCGGGCGTTACGGTGAAGGCAGAACTTAAAGAGTGGAAAGGTATTGTGTGTTTTGTTACAAGCATGACATAGAAGATGAGTTTCATTTTGTTTTAGTATGTACTCTGTATATTGAATTAAGAAAAAAATATCTAAAACGTTATTTTTACCAAAACCTAAGTGCTTATAAGTATGTAGAGTTGATGAAATCAAATAGTTCCAAAACCTTACTAAATCTATCAAGGTATGTCTATGACGCTTTTGATATGAGGAAAGCTGCACTGAACTACCTTGATTGGTTTTTATACGAGTTAGTGTTTTATTATCTAATCATTTACAAAAAAATGATCATTTAATATCTTCTTTTTTTTCATGAAAATAGCAGTTCAACCTCAAATTCTAAATTTTCGAAAATAGATCTACTATCGTTTGAAATACTTTATTATTATTATTATTATATGCATGTTTGTTTAGCCACTTTGGTCATCTGTAAATATGTTGTGTGTAACGAGGAATTTGTTAATTCAAGTAACTGATTGAATAAAGAATTATTATTATTATTATTATTATTATTATTATTATTATAAACAATATATGTCTTGTCATCAGGTTATAACGCTTTTGAGTTGAGTCTTAGATCGTTTTCAAGCATTTGATTGGTCAGATTTGAGCTTTTACTGAAATCTGACAGATCTAAAGCTCGAGAACGATCTCAGACTCAACTTAAAAGCTTTGTAACCTTGGTCACTGCATATGAACTACACATGGACACTAAAATAAAGGCAACACAACCGAACCTCAATAAGTCAAGTTCTGGTAAGCACGAGTTAATCCATTACCCAAAAGATACGTATTTTTACGCCTTTAATACTTTCTTCAACTGCAGAAAATAATAACACTTCAAACATGAATGTGAAACACAATAAGTATTTCCTATACTCTATCACATGGTAACTTTATTCAGGTTGAAGGTATTAAGAAGAATGCTATGTGGGAATGATTACGCGGTTCCGATTTAAAATTGTAATAGAAAAACATAACAACGCCAACACGATTATTACTATTTAATTTCTCCGCCATTTCGCCGTTAGTCTTTTTCAAGGAATTGAATGTTTTATAAATGGCGCATTAACGTTAAAACGTCATATACATACATAGTAACTGAAAAAACAGTGATACTATCATAGAGTAGATAGAAATAATTATATGGAACTAATAAACAATCCTAACATCAAAGTCACACTAATATACAGTAAAAACTCTCCATTACCCCCACCGAAACGAAAGCTGATTCATAACCAGAAAGACAGGCGACAGCCTACAGCAAGGTGAAAGCAAAACACTTCAAAAATGAATATATTATACAATTATTGCACTTTCATTGGGTCTATATGGGACTTCACCAGCGTTGACCAATAGGATTGCAGAGATAAATTGAAAATGTAATAATATTTAAGGCGTTTTCGTTATTCCCTGATATTCAATATATCTATATAGATCTACTCAACTCAATTCTGTTTTCAATCTGTCAGCTCATAAACATTGCTCATTCATGTATATAAAAGAAGAAAAATCTGATGATATATCCGATAAGCCGATACATGTATACACAATAATGTATTCTACTTCTTTGGTATGTTTGTACAGACATTTTGTTTTATTACACCATCATGCAAAAACAAATGTGTGGTGTTGTTTTTTTGGTTTAAAAAAGCTAAAGTCTGACCAATCAAATGCTTGAGAACGATCTCAGAGTTAACTCAAATGTGTAACAACATATATAGGCACCTGGGGCCCGTTTTACTAAACTACTTACGCAAAGATTTTGCGTAAGTCAAACTTTTAAATTTTAATTTATCTTTTTGATTATCACTTGCTACAAACAGCAAATAGCCAGATCAGAGGACGCGCTTTTAGCGCGTCCTCTGATCTGGCTATTTGCTGTTTGCAAACGTTTATGATCGAAAAATAAGAGCTAAACGATTTTGACTTACGCAAAACTTTTGCGTAAGTTGTTTAGTAAAACGGGCCCCTGGAGGTTGTGGGGCGTCTTTTAGCAACAGATCCGCTCTTGGTATCAAATACAACAGGGAGAGAAAAAACGTTTGTCTTTTGATTTTTCCAACATCAAATAGACTGTAAGAGAATACGCTTTCGTTTGATCAAACTTTGTGCCAGTAAATTTTAAAGCAATTCCAGATCCTAGTGGTCTAATTGAAACCTTTGTAACTATCTACTTTCATCACATAGAGCAGATGTAAGACACAATTTTAATTAAATAGAAACAACAAACACCCATAATGTACAATACAGGCACGGGCTTGACACAAATGTTTCACCCTTAACTCTCTAAAACTTCAAATGGACAAATCCAGTTTCCAATTTAGTCTAGTCCAGTTTTCACCATTTTGCTATATAGGGTTGGGGTTTTTCAACGTAATGCAATGTGACAAACAGTGCATACCCTGACCAGAAGGCTCATTAGGAGCCCTCTGATATCGGTATTCACTGTTCGAAAGGGACACGTGTACTTTTCACATATAATGTACTCTTCACATATATTGTATTCTTCACATATATACAATGACGCCTATACGCATGGATAAGTTTCTAAAGGGTTAACCCTTTACCCCATAGCCGGTTTCTAGATTTGAAGACGACTGGCAACTTAAATGTAAAGCAGAATGTGCCTTTTGTAATTCAGTTTTACGTTCAGCATGCTTGAAACATAGGTGTCCGGCTAAAAAAACAAAAACAAATTCCTTGGGATTTATAAGTAGCGTCAATTTCCCCCGGATCAAGCCTCCATTTGAATTGATGAGATTTGCTGTGTGATCACAGCGCTGATTGGTTTAGAGGATGGACCCGACCAATCAACGTTCAGGTCAAGCATCTACACGATTGTTTTCGATCGACACTGTTGAATACTAATAGGAAAGTAGATTTACATATTGTAATGGTACACTTTAATGTTGAGGCAGTGTCCTTGGTTGTATTTTGAAATAAACATCAGAAGTGGACCTTATATATCATTTCTTAAAAGAAACGAGCAGAAAACAGGGCCGATACAGCTCGCGGATAAGATTTGAATGTCGAAGTGGAGTTGAGCCCGGGCCATAGGTATTCCTACCTCGGAAAAAACGGGAGTTTCTTCAGAAATTGGACTCTCGTACTCGTTGAAAAGAGAAGTTACAGTGCTATATTTGGTATCAATGTGAAGAAAAATTATTTCTCTTTCTACCGTTACCGTGTTTATTTGGAAGTTCTGCATGATTAGGGAAAAAATTACGATAGATTCGTCCCGGTCAGGGTCGCCCTGTCCGTGAAGTTATATACCTTCTCTTATATATGATAGATCGAGCACTACAGTAGACTAAAAAAAAAATCTTTTTTTTAGCCGGACACCTATGGCTTAAACTACCATCTGCTAAAATATAGAACACATTTCTCAAAGTTCATATCTTGCATAAAGAGGAAAAATGAATTGCGCAAAGCGGCACATACAGTGCTCCCTCCCTACAACGACCCTCCGAACAGCGATTCCCTCTTTACAACACTGCTTGCCGCTGTTCCCCAAAACATAACAATTACGTATAACTCTTTTATGCATGCTACAGTGGAGAATCTGTTATTCTTTCCCGTTTAAACGCAAACGTACGCAAACGCAAAGCACTAAAACGTAGAAAAGAACAACTTTTGGACAATTCTGATATTTCATGTTTATCATGGTGGCAAACAGTTTGGAGCCTGATCAGACGCCGGGTTACCCGGCGTCTGATCTGGCTTCAAACTGTTTGTATGGGAAATTATAGTTTTAGCGTAAACGCGTTTATTGGGAAAGAATAACACATTCTCCACTGTATAATAATGTCGTCTGCTGTTTTGTTCTTAAGCTACGTATTGTCGTTTTGACAAAAAGAAACATAATGACGAGTGAAAAACATCTTGAATCCAGATCAGACGCCGCGTAACGCAAATTTAAGTCAATTTCTCTCCCTATAACGACTCCCTCCGGACACCACAACACAATCTGTGTCTCCCATCGGATGTTGTTGTTACATATACAGGGCTCCAGATAAGAGGGAGTAAACTGAACAAATTCAGCATTTTCTAACTCAATTCAGCGCCAAATCCTATGGTGTTACTACTTATTAGAATCGTCTCAAAGAGACGATTCTAATGAGTAGTGACACCATACGGTTTGATGCAGAAATAAAGATTTTAGTTTTTGAAATAATCCCCTTATCTGGAGCCCTGGTATAGAGAGGGAGCACTGTACTAGTATACATGGAGTAATTTTATTCTTAATACAGTAAATCATAAATTGGCCGAAACCCATCCATTGAGTGAGTGAATATTTGAATTATCTAAAGACTTTGTTTATTATAGTGTCACCCCTATTGAAAGGACCCGCCAGTTTTGACTTATGATACGCCTATATTTTTCTGCACACGCACATTACCTCCCGAATCCCTTCTCTTATTGTCGGGCGCCTGTTAGAGAAGCGCCTAGGGTAACCATTTGTTTAACTAGCAGCCCACCAACCGACCACATCGGTTCCAATCCCATATCCGGTACCGGGATTCGAACATTCGATCTCGCGCTTTCGAGGCGGACGCCCTAACCACTAGGCCACGGTTTGGCCAGATTTGAACGACGATCTTAGATTCAACTTAATTGATTTTTAAGTATAAGTGTAGACCAATATTAGCATCGACTCGCTGTATTAAACATCTATGCTATTCGAGTATAGCGATATGATAGGGGCATGTGGCGAAAAACTGTTCTATTCTCCCAGGTCCGCTACAATGACATAGCAGTGCATCAACACCATTCTTAGTCTAAACTTGCAAATTACCACTCTTTTTGTTAACCTCTTGACCGCCTTACCTCGAGCACAACCGTTTTTTGCAAACAGTTTGAATCCTGATCAGACGCCGCTTAACGCGGCATCTGATCAGGATCCAAACTGTTTTACACTCATTTCAATATTTCTTCAGTCAAAATAAAAAAAATAAGATTTAAGAAATAAAAGCAGACGACAATCGTTTAAAATTGATGACGTCAAAGCAGTGAAGGGGTTAAGAAAAACTCGTTTTAATTAACGTCTTTAACCCTGCATGGATACACAACTAACATCTTCAATCCAAAGCTAGCTCGTTATCATAGTTAAGCTTAGCATCAAAATATGTTGAAAAACAACATAAAAACATACGTCCTCTTTTAACCATTTACTTGGTACCAAATACCCACGAGGCAAATGCTTCAAACTAAACGCTATTTCTAAGCAAATTGTTCGGATGTTTTCGTTAAAATGCTCAAGGCGGAAAGAGCCGAGTGATGTTTCCGATTTCCACTAAGCAGTTGTAAAATATGACGTCATATTGACGTTGACGTCGTTAAGAACTATATCATATTATCCTCAGGCAGCGGTTATCTTCTGGTGTCACTCCTGTACAAAATCCCTCCATAGAACTCTATAGTAAATTGTCCATATTCTCCTATCTCTGTCCAGTTCCCTGACGTACCGAGCAATATACTGGCCCTGTTTCCATGGAAAGCAATTATAAGACACCAGAATTATCAACAGAAAGTGGCACCATGAAGGTTCAACTTTTCCACAAATTTCACATTTCTAAGGTCACCGTCAATATTTACAAAATGAAAGTTGATGACCCGCCGCACCACACTCGCATCTCTGACAACATGTTCTCACAAATTAGTTCCCAAATAGAACCCAGAAACACCTTTGATTTATCAACAACATCACTATTTCAGCTAAAAAACAAATGCATCTGCAGTTAATCAGCACTTTCAATAAAAAATATGACCATGAACACACACACATCAATGTTTCACTAGGTACTATTTAGGCACCCTACGACCCGGAAGCACTTCCGTACAGGTGTGACACCTAAATATGAACTATTTGTTTCCTGATTTGCCTGTTTTTACTCTTATATCATAGCTATAGGTATTGAAAAATAAAAAAACACGGTGACAGATGTCAAGTTCCTCAACATTTGGCATTATAGACTGTTTAAAAACAAGGTCTAAGTCGCAAAATTGGTAAAAATTCAGCTTTTTGGATTAAATTCAACGCGACCGCTAAATCTTTGTTTTCGCCACATGTAAACTTATTCGAACACTTTTAATGTAAACGAAAGTGTGCGGATAACCCTTTTTGAAAGGAAAATTGCCTTTTCGTGTAAGAAAAATATTGAAACAACAAAATTCGCCCTTCACGTCTGTCCTAGATAGTAGGTTTTTTTCTATGAAAAAATGCATTTTGCCATTTTCACCCAAAATAGCTCCTTTTTTTCAGCTAAAAGACTTTTTGAACATGCTGACAGCCATGAATAATATGGAGTACATGAATTTGCAGTAAAAAATAGAAGAAAAACTATGTTTATGACAGATTTGAAGGAAAAGTGAAAGCTCATTGGTCTTGGACCGGGGTCGAAAATGACCAGGCCGAATGGTAGCAGCCCCCCTTTTTTCTAAGGAAAAACAAGAAATCAACATTTTGTGGACCAAAACCTGCAAACCTAAAGACATTCAGCTTAAACAGACCTTTAAAGCCTACTATTAAATCAAATTCGTCAAATCCAATTAGCCAGGAAGCTTGTATAAAAGACTCTTAGTAACTTATGCCTTGCGGCAAATTTTTTTCATCACACATGGACATAAGCCCCTATAAACACACAGCGGGAACCGGATCACAGTCCTAGAAACAAAAACGAGTCTTACGAAAAATTACGACGTGATTGCACGGAAATAGCCGATCGTGTATGAAGGATAAAAGGCTAAGTCCGATTTCAGCAACACGACATTTGCCAATATTTAACTCAATTTGGAAGCAAAAAGACTTAATTCAAATTAAAGTAAAAACGATTTTTGAATTGTTAAGTCTTTCTCCTCATAACTGCTAAAATATTCGCAGATGTTTAAAAGGATGCTTTATTCGCGTTCAAAATCAGCAAAGTACACGCTTTCACCCTTTTTTACTATATGTTTAATGTGTCCGACACGTACCTTTTTCAAATCAAAATGGAAGCAAAATGTCATTAAAATAGAAAATTAAAATTTACACCATGTGAAACAGAATAAAATGAAGTTTATAGCTATAACTGCTAAAATATATTCAACAACTTAAAATATCAGTTTTAGAATCATTCCCCTAAATATTCTACATGTATATAGGGAAGTCAGCCGGGAAATTGATCGATCTCAATTTTATCGGCTTTTTGCAAGGGGGACAAACCACTTGATTAAGTCAGTCAAAATGGACTGAAAGTTGGGTATGGAAGAAAACTAAAAGAGATGAGGGCAAATGTCTTTTTGCATCTGCCAATTTCACTTATAGATGGTGTGTGTTTCACCTGCGTCTGCATTATTGGCTATGATACATTGGCTATGATACATGTCCCAAATACAGTGGCACATTAAGTGTTTCCGCTATTACAGAACTACATACTGGCAATGTATCCCTTTAATATGCAAATACAACAAAGTGTTTATAAAAATGTCTAGGTATGTATAGGTTCAACTTTAAGCATCTAGATCTATACCCCTTTACCCAATTGCCTATTTCTATTATTGAAAATAAGGGACCACTTAAAGCAGGTTGAAAGTAATGCAGAAGGCGCCTTAATGCGATTTCTGCTTTACTTTCAGCCCGGTTTAAGCTACCATCTGATAATATGTAGACATTATATCTTATGGCGCATGTTTAAAACTGTTTAAATAGGAACTATTTTGTTCAGCGGAGGAATAAATAAAATACGCTAAAAGTCGCTTCTATGTGGGAAAGGGATACTATGTGTTTCTATCTCATGTAATTAAGACATTTGAATGATCTTTTAGCCTTAATTTTGTTTTAATCAAAAACAAAGTACTTAACGACCACTCATTGTTGAAATTTTACATTCCGATTCCTGTCAAAAACTGATATTGTGACGTCACAGTGTATCGGCGACGTCATGACGTCTGTTTAGACAGATTTAAGTATGCTAGCACTTTGAATAGATCTACCTCATAAATACTCTATCATGTTCATCTAGAT
This sequence comes from Gari tellinella, assembly GCA_922989275.2. Lineage (NCBI taxonomy): Eukaryota > Metazoa > Mollusca > Bivalvia > Cardiida > Psammobiidae > Gari > Gari tellinella. Next base: position 16,515,935 of record OV277862.1, read on the forward strand.
AAAAATGACAAACGGTGCAGACCCATATCAGAGGAGTAGGAGTCATGTGATCTGGGTCTTCACTGTTAACACAGGACAAGTATACACTTAACATGTGCACTTTTTCAGATGCTTAAGATACTTTTGTTCTTGTAAATTGCTGCATCACGGTTGGTATTGTTAATTTTTTGTTAATTATTTGTTTTGTATGAAAATGCCTTTTGTTTTGTGAGCTTGTATATATTTTGAGGGCCTCATGGAAGATTGGTATTTACCAAATGAGCTCTCTCGTTAAATAAAGTCTTTATTATTATTATTATTATTATTGTTGTTGACTGCAAGATATAAATTGTTTCCGATGGAAATAATAGCTTTAACGCGTTTATTTGGAAAGAATAACGCCTTCTCCTCATCCTTGTATTTAATCCATCCTACAAAAGGGAAATAGGCAAACAGTGTAGACTCTGATCAGACGCCGCATTATAGGAATTTCAATATCAAGCAAAACGAAAATGAAAATTTAAACCAGGTGCCTCTGTTTGCTACTCAGATTGAAACCATAATTAACCTTTCTAAAAGTAAATTACCCAAGTTTAGTGCATTGCGTTTAAACGGAAAAGAATAATGTATCCTCTACTGTATATTACCACGGAGTAATTAGAGCGAGCTCTAATTACTCCGTGACATTACGCACAAAACTTACAGCTATCCGTATCTCTAACTGGATGAAGAGAAAACACCTGGATGTTATAGGCAAATTCGTGACAGGTTACACTCAATTTCTGCGCCAACGGAAAGCATCTCGCCACTTATTGTTTATTTGAAGTATATAATAAAGGTGTTCGGGACTCAAAGGTTCCACTGTAATCAGTGGAATCTCTCAATCAGTCAAACACAACTCTATTGCTATAAACAGTAAAACCTCTCTATTACAACCACCAAAAGAAAGCTTTAAAAGACAGGTGACAGCTTAAGAAAGTTGACAGTGAAACAGAAAGCTCCTCGTTTTACTGTCACCTTGCTTTAAGCAATCAAACTATTAATTCAAACTAATAATTAACTGGTCGTATTAGTGACGTTTTATTATTACTCCGAACAAACATACATGTATTTCAAAACTAAAGCTTTAAAAGAAGTATGTATGTTTGATTTAAGCAAGCTTTGAGAATCGAACGCAGAAATAAAGCAGACCATTTTGGGAATGAGTTGGAACTGGAAGAATCCGACGACCATATGTCAGACTTCTATCCATTGATGCACTATCCCCTTAAAGGAATGGTGCAAAGGAAAAAACTGAGCGACTTACAAACCAAGCACTCAAAGACGCCGAGTGACTTACAGACATAGTCAGGCACTCGATTGCTGCTCTTGTAAAAGAGCAGCAAACGCACAGTCTAGTTCACCCCGTCGGAGCAAGACCGGTGCATACAAATACAAATGACACCAAAGGCGTCAGTGATTACCCTTACGGGAATCTATTCAAAGAACGCAAGTATTGCACTTTTCAATGAAATTAGCAGAAGGGAAATTTATGACATCTTAAATAAAACATTTCTAACATTCAGCAAGTTAATATAAATTCTAAAAGTAATACAAAAAGCTTTTGAATTCACATGGTTACATGGAAATATATCATAATAATTAATTCTTCATTCAATCTTATACTAGCTGTGCTATCTGAATTAATTTTAATTAAAATTATAAAACGTACATCAGTCGTTTTGTACTCCGTATCGCCACTAGCCCTAGATTAGCATATGAATAAAAGGTGTTAGGATCCCAGCACCCAGCTCATACATGTACCACCATTCTACTTAAGTGCTGATAGCTCAGTCGGTAGTGTGGTTGACTAACAATCAAAGGGTCATAGGTTCGAGTCTCATTCGAATCAAAACTTTTTTTCCTTTTTTGTTTATTTTTTGTTTTAAAAAAAGTCCAATTCTATTGACTTGTGGGTAAATAACGCAGATAAAGGACATGTTTAGTCTTTGTTGGTTAGAATCATTGTTCGCTATATAGCTTGTCGAATTACTTTTTGGTTCATGACTGACACACACCATTGTCTGGATGCAATGTCGTCTGCTTAAAATTGTCGTCTGCCTAAAATTGTCATCTGCTGTTTTTCTCAGAGTTACGTAATGGACATTTTGACATAAAAAACTTAGACGTAACGTCAAAAGCTCATGCCCCCTTTGAAATATGCTCACATGACCGTTCATTTTGCCTTTCAAAGCATGTAAAGATTTAGTACAATACTAATGTTATGTATCAAAATGAACATCCAAGATTTCTGAATGTCATGATGCATTCATATTTTAGAAATATACAAAACGCGATTAAAATGAGTCGTCATTACTAGTAATGATCAGTAAAAAATCCAATGTCCCATGTTTCATTTTCATACAGTTGTTTGTGAAGAAACGTACATGTTCCGTACAAACGCGGGTAATTGCATACATTTCATCTGCAGCGTTGACGGAACATCATTTCCAGATATAATGCACACAATTGTTTTAAAATTCTACATTAATGGAAGACAGAATGGAGGATAAATCAAAGTAAGAGAATATGTCCCATGCTCCCAAAAAATTGTAAGCACTGTTTTTAATCAAATATCTGACATATAAATAATTTATATTAGTTCATTAATTCTTGTTGGCAAAATACACTTTTTGTCCTGTTTTGAAAATTAGTGTCGTTTTACCAAAAGCGCTTCAGATATTTCTGTAATCCGTGAAATGGATTGTCCATTCAAATGTCCCAAAGTAAGAAAACAACGTCATATTTACTTATTCCGAAAAACTGGCGCTGTTTTATTCAAATAATAATGAATTTTAGCAAAAAAATAGTCTGATAGAAAAAATACACTTTTTCTTGTGATTATTTTGATATATAAATTATTGTACGTTTCAATTTACTAATTTTTTAATTTACCAAACAAATTGTCCCTAAGAAATGTCCCAGACGCTGGTTTATATTTGTGTACATAACGTTGACGTTCGAATAATTAGACGTTTAAACATTTTTCGAGGTTGTGTTTGTTTGTAGTTGTTTATATCTAAAGGAAATTTGCAGATATAAAATAGAAACGTCCGTGTAAATTTAAAAAGAAACAAACTGGTATATTTGTAAAAAAAAAAAAGACCATCGCCGTGTCTCTACAGAACATCCGAAAGAACGCGTGTAAAAATATAAATAACAATAGTTTTTTATTGACTAGCTCTACGTACAACTCTAGATCCAACTTCGAGTGAATTTCAAATTATAAAATGTAGCAGCATAAACAAATATAAGTTACCACATTGAAATTGCCGCAACTGATACTGGTCTGTATGGGTCCAGAAAACATGGCGCGTACCAATGAATTGTAAAGAATGTAGACCTTGATTTGATCAGACGCCGCATATGCATACGGATGTTGACCTGAGTCTAGCCTGATTGTCATAGTCTGTACTTTAAGTAAAATAGATGGGCTCATTTATTGTATGCGCAACTGCTTACAGTCAACAAACCAAACCCGGCTTTCCTCTTTATTTCTTCAAAGTCTCGACAGCCTTTTCATTGTCCACTCCTCAAACACATTGAATATGACAGATGTACCTACTTGGGGTCGTGGGGGAAAACCAACCGTACCATTATAGCCAATATTGATTTTTAATGGGGAAACTGGTGTCATAATTGACGTCACAAGTATTTGTTAAATTTACGTCATCAGTGAAAAAACCACGATAAATGGTACATGTATAGACGGTTCATTAGCCTGGTAGATCTATACTAGTACAACTGTATTTCAACGTCATGTGTAACGCCGTGGGGCATGAGCTTTTGACGTTACGTCTAAATGATGAGTGACAAACAGCGTGATTCAAGATCAGACGCCGCGTTACGCGGCGTCTGATCTGGAATCAATCTGTTTGCAAAGTTCCCTCCGATAACGTCTCCCTCCAAACAACGCATACAATTTGTGTCTCCTGTTGGGTGTATCACCTGGTTCCTCTTGTCCGTAGAATTGTGCACCTTGAAAGGGAGAAGCATGTCCTAGACATGCACTGTAGATCGTAAGACCAAATCATGCATTGGTTATGTTCCGTACTGCAATCACGCTATTGCAGTCCTCAGTCATTGTGCACAAACTGGCACACTCTGCAACACTCCGTGCTGGTACCTCAAACCTTATGACACTACTATAACAGAGCTAGTTAACAGACGACTCGTCTAAGTTGTTACCATTGTTTAATATCCTAATAATCTTTCAAATGTGTATACGTCTAAACACCAAAGAACAGGAGCTTCGTATGGCTGTTTTAGAGATGGAGCAATGTATTTTAAACAGGATTGTTGTTGCTAACTACATCACTTAAGTTAACGTACGTGTCTTCACTATAGCTTGTATTAAATGCATGTTCCGTGGAACCTTTTTGTTCTTTTATTCTGTTTGTAAAAGACTGGCGTCTTCTTTTGGCGTTTTGGAAGCAGCTTCCCTAAGGTGTGTGTTGTTTAGCTGACGTGGTTAGTTAAGAAATTAATTGATTTTTTCGGCGTTTAAGCGAAATAAACGACAAAAATGATTTGCAAATTCCATGAATCGCCAATACGATTGAATTTGCCGATCATTTGCTGTCGTTGTTAGCAATTCATGGAGTTTGCTGGTAATTTTCTGTCGTTTATTTAGCTTAATCACAAAAAAAAACCTCAGTTCATTTCTTATAATATATTTGCTGTAATTCAAATGAATATTTTATTGGTATTCATGTAAGTTTAATCCATATTAGAGGTTGTTAACACGAATAATGCGTACCCTGAAAGGAATAACCATAACGGCCGTGGCCGGCGTTACTGAAGCAACACAACAAAATGATCGCCGAGAGCAGACTATAAGCCCCGCGTCCTCTACAAGTCCCGCCCCAAGAGAAATTGCGTTTATATAAAATTAACGTCATTTTGTTCAATGGAATTGAATGGGGCGAATGTAAATATTTCCAGATACAGTAAAACCTCGCTATTACGACCACTAAATTATGTTAATTATTAGGGTGTTTACGATAGGTGACCGCTTAAAGCAAGGTGACAGTGAAACAGAAAGCTCCTATAGGAGCTTTCTGTTTCACTGTAACCTTGCTTTCAGCTGTCACCTATCTATTATACACTCAATTAGCCTTCGTTTAAGTGGTCGTAATAGCGAGGTTTTACTGTACCTAATGGATCGTGGATGGCATTGTCCTGTTTCTGATTCGTAGCTCAGTCTGTGGTTCTGCCAGTTTGTAATCGTCAGCAAACCCATATTGACCAATGTCTGTCTTGAGTTTATTGTCTGTCTTGAGGACGCGGGGCTTATGAATCTGCTCTCGGCGATTCATTTTGTTGCGTTGCTTCAGTGTGGCGCCATGCAATGAAGACACGTACAAAAACTAAGATGTTGTAATTACCTACAACAATCCTATTTAAAATACAGTGATCCATCCCTACAACGGCCCATCTGAACAACGATTCCATCCGAACAACAACGCTAGCGACTTTCCCCCTAACAACTTCGGCTGCTTAAAGAGGCTCGCAACCGGATTTAGCATTAAAATAGTAATTTGTAAATATATGTCAAATGCTTATATAAATGGGTAAGATTCAGTTTAGGATAATAAATTCTGTTGAAAAATCCATTTCAAAAAAAAAAAAAGAAGAAGCCCTGGTGGGATTCGAACCCGTGACCCTCCATGCGGAGAGAAACGTGAAAAAAGAGGAAGCTCCTATACTACCTCGACTACCAGCGCTCTCTATATCTATAATAGCGAATTAACGTACTTCAGTAGTAGCGATCGATAGTACTTTTACTACTTTATTCGTCTCGGGTTTATGTCTGAGCCCGTGTAAAGAAGCAACAACAACAACTATACCGTTAGCTAACGCTATAGAAAAACGATGGAAAGTATCTTAAAAAACTAAGATTCGGTGCCGATTCTTGAGACTTTTTTTTGGACTGATCATATTTTTTTAATGTCAGAAGCCAAATAATGCCACAAATTTGCTTTTATTTGAGTATTTTATTTTATTTTGACAAGTACACCATCCGGTTGCGAGTCCCTTTAAAATTGTCGGCTGCTATTTTTCTCATAGTCACATTTTGGACATTTTTACAAAAAAAAGACAGCATGACGAGTAACACACGTGAATGCTGAATATAAAAGGACGATGATTTGGTGGTGACTGTATTAGTCAGGTAACAACGTCATAAAAACAATGAAATGACCTAGCAAAGTGGAGATTTGTTGCAGTCGACAGAATATTGCAAACGGCAATGACGTAGTGCTCAATGACGTGGCATGCCCAACTCTAGATACAATGAAACCCAATGGGAGACACAGATTATTATGCTGTTCAGTGGGAGTTGTTTTAGGGAGGGAAATTAAGACTTGGTTTATATTTGCAAACAGCTTTAAACAAGATAAGACGCCGCGTTAAGCGGCGTCTGAACTGGATTCAAGCTGTTTGTTAGTCGTCATAATATTTATTCTGCCAAATTGTCAACTTATATATAACTTTAAGAAAAACGGCAGACGACAAATTTAAACAGATGATAGGTCTACCGTAGCTGCCGCAAAAAATACAGAATCTGATTATATATACATATCTTCGACATTCCGCTTTTCCTGGCCTATCATATTGTTTCGGTCAAAATCAGTGAGTTATACTCTCTCTTATTATTCCATCAACCGACGTCCTTCGTCGTAAAATAAAACGGAAGGTGATGACTGAAGAGGTGCGCTTCTGGTGGCTCCAAAGGCAGTGTGAGAGGTTCCAAAAGGTTAATTGGTTGTTGAAAGATATTTTTGAACGTCGATGGTTTTAGTACCTACTATACATGTATTTAGGAAGTCAGATTAGGGTGAAGGCCATTCATGCTCCTGAATGAGATCGTCACTCCACTCCCAAATATTTACATTCACCCCATTCAATTCCATTGGACAAAGTGACGTTCAATTTGTATAAACGCTATTTCTCTAGGGGCGGGATTTGTGTATACAATTCCGCAGAGGAGGCGGGGCTTATTGGTCTCCTATCCGCGAATCACTTTGTTGCGTTCCTTCAGTAGTGCCGTTTCGGCTATTCCTTTCAAGGTACACATTATTCGTATTAACAACCTCTAATATGGATATCACATACATGCATCATATTGGGCGTTTTGACAAATAGAAACATATGACGAGTGACAAACGGCTTGGATCCAAATCAGACGCCGCGTCTGATCTAGATTCAAACTGTTCGCAAATGTAAGCCAATTTCCCTCCCTAAACCAACTCCCTCCGAACAACGCACACACTCATTGTCTCTTATTCGTCTTAAGGCACAATCTGCCTTACTTTCAGCCTAATTCAAGCTACCATCGTCTAGGATAAAAAAGTATGGTGAATATTTATAACTGTATAAAGTGAAAATATTTTCTTCAGTGGAGGAATAAGTTAAATGCGTAAAAATGTGTTTTATAGGGAAAATTGTTAAACACTGTACTTTTCTTTCAGCCTAACAGCGGCAGTTAGCGTTTACCGACAGGCTGGCATGATTTGGCAGCTCTTCCGAGGGCCGCGGACACCCAAGCCTACTTCTACGGAATCAGGCCTGCCACTGCTACAGGTAAGAACCAGTTTAACCCCTTCACTGTCGTGATGTCATCAATTTTAAACAATTCTCTTCTGCTTTTATTTCTCAAACTTTTCTTAGTATTTTGATTAAAGAAATATTGAAATGAGTGTCAAACAGTTTTGATCATGATCAAGATCAAAACTGTTTGCAAATAACCATCGTACTCGGGGTAAGGCAGTCAAGGGGTTAAACGTTATTTTTCGGTCACATTGGGAAAGATATCCGGTTAACAACAGAGCTAGTAAATGAATAACTATATGAGAAAGTTGTATTATAAATAATCATTGAGGGTAGTACAAAACCTGAAAACCGTGTCTGACATCTAATCTATGTTCTGTCGTGACATCATCATCTTTAAACAATTGTCGTCTGCTGGTAGATCTATTTCTCAATTTTAGATTGAGGTTAATTGAATAAAGTAATAACGAATGAGCATTAAACAGGTTAGATCCTGATCAGACAACGCGTTAAGCGGTGTCTGATCAGGATCCAAACTATTTGCAAATAATCGTTGTATTCGGGATACGATACCACTCCTTTCTGGGCCTTTTCTCAGACTGTCTTTTTCTTTCACTCGCTCTCTCTCTCCCTCTCTTTCATTCCCTCTCTTCATCCTCTCTTTACCAGCTAGCCTCTCTGTTGTATTTTGAACAGCGCTTATAAATCGTTTGAGTTGAGTCTGAGTGCGTTCTGAAGCATTTGATAGGTCAGATTTGAGCCTAGGCTCAAATCTGACCAATCAAATGCTTGAGAACGATATCAGACTCAACTCAAACTCTTTATAAGCATGGACCCTGTTCTAATGAATTAAACCAAATGTTGTATCTCTCGTTTTCGTTTCGTCAGAGATGCATTGTGTTTAATGTGTTCCTTAATGCACATTCTGCTTTACAATCAGCCTGTTTTAAGGTACCATTTCCTAGCATATAGGATATAGGATACATGTTTCTAATGATACATGTTCATGACTGTATAGATTGGAACTATTTTCTTCAGTGGAGAAATAAAATGAATGCGCTAAAAGGCGATTCTATGGGGGAAAGGGTTAATAATAATGAAGTATGTGTTGTTGTTGTTGTTGTTATTATTATCATTATAAAGATGTGTTCACTGTTTCAATTAGGTCTATTCAAAAAGATTGGAGGGATTACAGTACTGCCTGGTATTCAATAATCCAACGATGACGTCATCTACCCAGAGGCAATTGAATATGTCCTGACACAAATAACCCATGCACAGACAGAAACACTACCGCGCCCCTATGGTTTGAACCTTTGGGCTGCATCTGAGAGGACAAATGGCGTTCAGGCATTATTCAGTGGCGCAAAGCGAACGTCATGGACAGGTATGAGGCATTACTAGTGCATCTGAAAATGATTTACCCCTTCACTGCCGTGACGTCATCAATTTTAAACAATTTTCGTCTGCTTTTATTTTAATTTAAGTTAATTTTTAGGTATTTTGACCTAAGAAATATTGAAATGAGTGGCAAACGCGGTGTCTGATCAGAATCCTAATGTTTGCAAAATTACCATTGTGCTCAGGGTAAGGCAGTGAAGGGGTTAACCCGTTTTTTTTTAATTCTAAAGAGTACATTGGCTAACTTGTTAGACGATTGTGTGGTTTGTGTTTAATTTCTAATGCCAAACAAGCTAAATCATAAAGCGAACAACTATTTAATTAGATTCGAACTTGGACAATAAGAAATGATAAACAAGTTACCACTTTGGAATTGGTGCATTGAAACAATTCCAAATGAAAGAAATAATTTATGTCATATTTCAACGGGGCTATTGAAGAAACAAGAGCTTATTATATTTTATATCCTATTTCAACAGAACTATTGAAGAAACCAGAATTATCCGATGGACTGTACAAGTCGGACATCGTATCACACACCGTCATTGATACACAGCGAAGCCCCGCCGTGTCTGACAAGACCAGTGAGCTCAAAGCCAAAGAGTCCATGGGTTCTCTGAAAATGAAAGGTAAAAATAGAAATACCCAGATTATTCTTCTGCATATTATGGACGAATTTGTTATTACTGTTTCTCGGCGCCTCATCTGGATACAAACTGTTCGACACTCTGTGGTAATATTCTCTGAAAAAATGCCTTTGAATCAAGTTTTCACACTGAGGGCGAATTTATGTGATTCCTATTGCAAACAATTTGGACCTAGTTGAGAGACCGAGTTTCTGGGTGTCTTCATCTGGATCCAAACTGCTTGATACTCTGATGAATTTTATTGTTTTCTGAAAGAAAATGCATTTGAATTAAGTTTGAGAATTGTTACAGACGACCATAAGAAATACGAAAGACTCAAGCAGGAAACGCAAAACAAACAATACACCCACATCTCAAGCAGAACACACACATAGTCATACCACAACAAACACACACAGTCTCACACACACACGCACGCGCAATACCATTCCTTCATCTACAGAATAAATAGAAAAACAACACGCAAGACAAACATAAAGCAAAGTGAATATAGGAGCCCTCCTTGGTACGGTCAGTAGCAATCAATAATTAATTATAACTTAATTATCAACAACCACTGGGGGGTTAAATCCGGGTTTAGGGGCGCCCAACCTCACTCTTATCTCCTATATTCACCTATAAAGACGAACAGTGTACATAAAATATAAACCTTGTTCCAAAACCTTATAATCAAAAAGACCGCCAACGCAGTAAGTAAATACATGTAAAACATCTAACACAAATTCCATGACAAGATTATTAGTAACGTGGGAAAGAATTAAACATTCAAGCCCGTGTTAAAAATAACCCACTATGGCAACGGTCAAATTGTACAAATGTCTGCAGACGACAATAACACAGTGTGCAGAAGTTTAAAGTTTATACAACAGTGATCTTAATTAACCCATTACCCCATAGCCTGTTTCCAACTTTGAAAATAGGTTACTAATTAAAGCAGGTTGAAAGTAAAGCAGAATGCGTCTTAAGGCGCATTCTGCTTTTCTTTCAGTCTGCACTAGGCTACAATCTTCTAGAATATAGAAAAATGTTTCTTATCATACATATTGACAGTTTAAATTGGAACCATTTTTTGCAGTTTAGAAATAAATTAAAGGCGTCAAAAGGCGTATTTTTTGGGTAATGGATTAAAAGACAGATTAACTGACAGTAGTCATATTGAACAGACAGAATAACTTACAGTGGTAACATTTAACAGACCGTTTCACTTACAGTGATCATATTGAACCGACCGTTTCACTAACAGTGGTCATAATTAACTGACAGTGGTCATATTTAACCGACAGTTACACTTACAGTGGTCATATTGAACAGACAGTTTCACAAACAGTGATCATATTGATTATACAGTTTCACTTACAAAAGTCAAATTTAACACTTCACTTACCGTAGTCATATTCAACCGACATTTTCACTTAAAATGGTCATGTTTAAAAATAACAGACAGTTTCACTTACAATGGTCAAACTGAAAAGCCAATGTCACGAACAGTGGTCATACTGAACAGCCAGATTCACTTAAAATGGCCATATTTAACAGCTAGTTTCACTAAAAGTGGTCATAGTTAACAGACAGGTTTACTTACAGTGGTCATATTAAACAGACAGTGTCACTAAAAGTGATCATATTTAACAGCAAAATTCACTCTTTTACTCTCTTTTTCAGAGTTTGACAACAGATCAAACTCCACATCAACAAGCAGTTATCATTCTTATTCATATTCTACCTCGGCCTCTACGTCCAGTAGCTCAGGACCCGAGTCAGACTCTCCAGATGGTGTAGAATTTGACGACATGGACTTTTCCACTCTTTCACTTGCCAGAGATGACCACCGAACGCCAATATTACTAGGTAAAGGTGCATTTAGCGAAGTATACCTGGGCCTGCTTAACTCATTATCCCCTGAAACTTCCAATGGACAATTCCTGTTTGCAATAAAGGCTGGTCCATTTTAGACTATTTAGGATTGTTTTTTCTAATAAATTGCAAAATGACAAACAGTGAAGTCTCTGATCAGAGGGCTCCTGCAGGAGCCCTCTGATCAGGGACTTCACTGTTTGCATAGGACAAGTGTACTCTTCTAAGGTACACATTTGGTAAAGGACGTATATATGCGTCACTAGGGCTCAATGAGTTAACGACATTTATGTTGTTATGAAGAAGATTAGTTTGGACAGAATGACGGAAGAAAAAGCAATAGATGAGGCCGTGATACAGAAACACCTTTATCCTGGCAATATTGTACCAAAGGTACTTAATGTTTTGACAACTGAGTACAATACTTACATCGTCCAGGAGTATGTAGAGGGCGCTGTGACACTGAAAGATGTCCACCATACTCTGACAGATACAGACTGGTTGGAAGTCTTGCTAAAGACAGCAAGAGCTATTAAAACCATGCACGGCTTTGAGGTTATTCATAATGATATAAAAGCAGACAATATCCTTCTGAAGAGAGACGAAGATGGAATAAGAGTGCTGCTAATAGATTTCGGTTGTGCCACTTTTCGTAAAGGGCAACGTTATCGGGCAGGTGCAGAAAAGGCCAAATTCTCATTGCATGTTGCCCCAGAAGTTTTCCGTGGATGTGAAACGACAACAGCATCTGATATATTTTCATTTGGTAGACTGATGCAAATTAGCAAGATAAGAAATAAGCGTGTATCAATTGGAAAACAGTGTCTTGAGTTGAACTATGAGGCAAGACCGAATATATACAAGATTATAGAAGAACTGGAATTCCATGAGTTCATTTAAAATGCAGAATTCCCTATAGATTTCAATGGTGATGGTGTAATGAAGTGTAGGCAACGTTGATTATTTTCATAAAACTATTTTTAATGATCAACTATTGGAATTTTTTTTTTTTTTTTGTTCTATGCTAGTTGTCACGATAAGCATCATTGCAAGCAGCATCTTTATTATCATTATCTCTAGAACGATCTTCGAAATCGTTTCTTCCAGCAAGTTTTATCATATTTCCTTTATCATTTTACCTCTAGCAGTAGCTTTATCATATTTACATGTAGCAGAAGCTTTATCATCTTAACCTCAAGTATTAACTTTATCATCTTTACCTCAAGCATTAACTTTATCATCTTTACCTCAAGCATTAACTTTATCATCTTTACCTCAAGCATAAACTTTATCATATTTACCTCAAGCATAAGCTTTATCATCTTTACCTCAAGCATTAACTTTATCATATTTACCTCTAGCATTAATTTTATCATCTTGACCTCAAGTACATAAATTAACTATATCATCTTTACCTCAAGCATTAACTTTATCATCTTTACCTCAAGCATTAACTTTATCATCTTTACCTCAAGCATTGACTTTATCATCTTTACCTCAAGCATTAACTTTATCATCTTTACCTCAAGCATTAACTTTATCATTTTTACCTCAAGCATTAACTTTATCATCTTAATTCTAAACTTTATCACCTTTACCTCTAGCATTAACTTTATCATCTTTACCTCAAGCAATAGTTTTTGAGAAACCTGCATAAAACGGTTGTTTGGGGTCCCATTTGAACTACGTGGGACGTGATTCTTTCACAAAAACCGTTGGAATCAGTAGTAACACCATAGCATTCGGTGCTGAAATGAGTGAGAAAATGTTAGATTAGTTCAGATTACTCCCGCTTACATATGTATCTGGAGCATCTGGTTAACCCTTTTTCTGCTGCACAGACGTCTGCTTTGACATTGTCGTCTGCAAAATTTGTTCAGTTTAGATTTATGCATTGTTTTAATTAAACAAACCTTAAGACGAGTGTCAAACAGTTTGGATCCGGATGAGACGCCGTGTTACGCGGCGTCTTTCTAGATTCAAACAGTTTGTAAACCCCGTAAAGTTACGACCAGTAGCCACAGGGTTAAATACTATGAGATCCAGTCAAAACGTGTAAATATTATTCACGGTGGGTAAGCGATTAAAAACATTACGGAGAATCTATACATTGAGCTTGCTGAAAATGACTGTTTCAGCTTTGTCCCTCTCTAACTCAAACTCTTCTTTTTCGATCTTCACCAATCTTGCTACAAATGTTTATTAGAATAGAATCTAGGTCAGGTTCAATAACTAGCAAAATCGCATAAGGCATGTCTGAGTTATTGCCCTTGAATAATTAAAAAATGACTGTTTCAGCATTTTCTGCTCTCTAACACAAACGCTTTTTATTGGATCTTCACCAAACTTGCTGACAAGGTGTATTGGTATTAAATCTAGGTCAAGGAAAAAATCGAATACAGTTGAATGAAAATCCTTCAAGAGGTAAAGGAGAAACGGAGTGGTCATTTATTACTTAACTTATTACCAACACGGCTAAGATGAAGCACATGCAACCATTGACCAAATTTTTGGCTAAAAATGGAATAAAAACTGATCCTTTTACAGAGTGGACAGGGCAAAAATAAGGATAAAGTAGAAAAAATTTAAAAATTAAAGAACCATAACTCCAACATGCCTTCGACGATTTGGGTATTTATAGAACTGGACCAAGATGGTATACAAATATTATTTTCAGCAAATTTGGTGAATATCCAATTAAAACTGTTTGAGTCAGAAAGCTGACAAGCCTGAAGTAGTCAATTTTTAGTCATTCAAGGGCAATAACTCCAACATGCCTTGTGAGATTTTGGTAGTTAAGATGATTGACCTAGATTTAATATTAATAAACATTTTCAACAAGTTTGGTGAATATCTGATAAAAATTGTATGTGTTAGAAAGCAAAAAATGCTGAAACATTCATTTTTAATACTTAAAGGGCAAAAACTCAGACATGCCTTTTGCGATTTTAGTAGTATTGATACCAAACCTTGATTTTATATAAATAAACATTTTCAGCAAGTTTGGTGAAAATCAATAAAAAAAAAGTATTTGTGTTAGAAAGCAAAAAATGGTGAAAGAGTCCTTTTTAATACATTAAGGGCAATAACTCAGATACTCCTTATGGGATGTTAGTAATAATCACACTAGACCTAGATGTTATATAAATAAAGAATATCAGCAAGTTTGGTGAAGATCCGATGAAAACTCTTAGCGTTAGAGAGCAAAAAAGGCTGAAACAGACATTTTTTAAAAATAAAAGGGCTAGTACGCCGACATGCCTTATGCGATTTTAGTAGGATTCAAAGTTAACCTTGATTTTATATTAATGAAAACTTTCAGCAAGTTTGGTGAAGATTCAATAAAACGTTTTTGTGTTAGAGAGCAAAACTTGCTGAAAACAGACATTTTTTAATATATAAAGGGCAAAAACTCAGATATGCCTCATGCGATTTTTGTAATAATTAAACTAGACCTAAATTTTATATAATTAAACATTTACAGCAAGTTTAGTGAATATTTGATAAAAACTGTATGTGTTAAAGTGTATTAATAAACAGGCAATAACTCAGATATACCTTATGCGATTTTAGTAGTAATCAAACTAAACCTTGATTTCATATATCAATAAACATTTTCAGCAAGTTTGGTGAAGATACAATAAAACGTATTTGTGTTAGAGAGCAAAACTTGCTGAAAACAGTCATTTTTTAACACAAAAAAGGAAAAAACTCAGATATGCCACATGCGATTTTTGTAATAATCAAACTAGACCTAATTGTTATATGAATAAATATTTTCAGCATGTTTGGTGAATATTCGATAAAAACTGTTTGTTTTAGAGTGCAAAAATGACTGAAACAGTCATTTTTTTATTAATTAACAGGCATTAACTCAAAAATACCTTATGCGATTTTAGTAGTAATCAAACTAAACCTTGATTTTATATCAATGAACATTTTCAGCAAGTTTGTGGACGACCGGATAAAAAAAATTCGAGTAAGAGAGCGGACAAAAAAGTGTGATAGTCTAACTGACTGGTGGATGAACGGGCGAAGGTAGATACGGTTGCACACGGTGAAGTTGATTCGGCTGTATCACGTGATATTAAGCCGTGTGGTAATGTTTATGTCAGACGTTCTATTTTCGGTTTGTTGTGATTTTAAATCGCCCTTTTGGTGATTTAGGTCCGTCTATATCATTTCATAGACCAGTTTGGCCCATAACAATGCTCAAACATTATTATTTTCAGACAATAAGAAAAGGTCTGAAAACACAATGGGACTTTAAAAATGATAAATAATGAGCACGAATGTGAGATTCTATTTATCACATAAATATTTTAAAACCCTATCACGTAAACTGAATCCTTAGTTTGTAGTCTCTCCGCCATATGTATTTTCCGCCTAAAGATGACGTTGTTTATGGTGACGTGATGGAAAATGACGTCATTTGGTGCCCCGCATGCAGCGCTTGTGGACAAAAAAGTAGGGCCGGAGCCCAAATATTGATATTTCACTATCATTTATTGTATAGAGGATAATCAATTTCTTTGGATTGATATGAAAAATATATGACGAGAAATGGGTTGTTATCTGGTTAAAAACGAGACCGCAGGACGAGTTTTTTAACCAGATAACAACCCATTCGAGTGATATACTTTTGATATCTATTCAAAGGAATTGATTATTCTATTTATTATATAATATTTTAATGACGCTTTTACAGAAAACTACATCACAAAATTGATTACCGCGACGTCAATTTACTTATTATGAAGTGACGTCAAAAAAACAGTGATAGCATCACTACATGTAGTGATGATATCAACAGTGACGATATCAAATTTATCTAACTGAGAAATCTCTATAAATCATCGATAGGTATATAATAAATGGCTTTATTATATACCTATCTACAAAACAGGCAAATACAAGCCCCACAATCTTTTTTCCGTATCAGATGGTCCGTATCAGATGGCATATATGCTACACGGTATTGCCGGGACTACTTTTATGCTACACAAGTTATACACATTCGATGTATATAAAGAACAGGTGCGCGTGACGTTTCGGAATTCCCGATTTTAATGCTATTTTTAATAACAAGAAGACCTTGAACTTGCCTACGTTTTCTCCGTCTGCTGTCAAACAAAAGAGAAAATGGAAGGAATGAAAAGTAATTACGGGAACTTCCAAATAGAATTAAGCTTAAAACAGTTCAAGTCATACTCTAATACGCTTAAATGAAGGTTATTTGAGAAAAAACACTGCTCAATCGAGCCGATAAAAAAAATGGCGGACTTCTACAAAAAAAGTCATTATGTATTAATACGCACTAGCGGATTAACATATGCATATGGTTATTCGGTGACTATATAGCGTTTCGCAGATATAGTCCCGTTTTTAAGCTACTTTAAATGAAACAAATGAATTCGCCTCTGGTGTGATCTGGAATACACAGCCAACTCGAACTGATACAAGAGCCCGGATCACACACTGTGGTGATATTCCGTTTTTATTACACTGTTCGAGGCGGTTTTATGTGATAAATAACAATGTGCCATGTGTAGAATATGAGCTATTTCTATTTGTACAGTTAACCCATGCATGGATATTGCAATGAACTCTCCCTGTATAATTACTGGGCGATTGTATTCTAGATATACAAGGTTGATCAAAAGACACTGCAATGTTTGGCTATTAAGCAAAGTATTTCATATAATATAGCAAGCTGTGTAGACCCAGATGAGATGCGGCGTCTCATCAGAGTCTACACTGTTTGCCAATGTCCACTTTAGAAGACGCTAAGCTTAAATTGGTTAAATAAAAATTGTGTTAAATAACCTATAAAAAAGACAAAACGGGTCTTTTATACAAAGTGTTTTGCTTAACACATGCCTTTTCTGCATTACCCTTGTCTTTCATAAAAACAGTCATTTAATTTTAAAGACATTTATGCTTCTTTTTAAGCGGTCGCTTTATTTAAGTAATACTGTCAATTCATTAACCATTCTCTTTTCATCCACTTTGATATGGTCATCTGTCGCTTTGTCAAAATTAGATTTAAGCATTTCTTAAATTGAAGCAAACTTAAATGAGTAACAAACAGATTGGATCAATATCAGACGGCGCGTCACGCGCCGTCTGATCTGGATCCAAGCTGTTTGCAAATATCTATTATCCAACACGCGATCGACAGGCAAAGGGTTAAACGAGAAATAACAGGCTAATTTCAGTATGTAACAGATTTAACAACGGGTGACACAGAATGACATGAAAAGCCTTGTTTGCAAGCACGGTCCACAAATGCCATTAATTCTACAATAGCAGCGCAATCAGCACGATTTCCGGCAGCACGCGAAGTCCAAACCTTAGTAGAGGCAATAATTAAAGCAATAAAAATGATAAGATCTTCTTCAGGAGCTTAATCAAGCTATATAGTGTTGGATTTCCTCAGTTCTTTCATTATGACATTGGGGCAATTTGCAAATTAGCAATCAAACATATTGCATATAAGAATGTTCCCCACTGCGTCTAATTGCACTGACAACCATACCTGTATTAAATGGTCAGTTTTATAAAGAAGTAATTTATACATCAGAATATTGTGTTATGCTCAATGAAGAACAAACGTAATGCAAAAAGCTCCCAAGAGCTTTTTGCATTACGATTGTACTTCATTGAGCCACACGCTGCCCTTAAGGCTAATAATTTTATAATGTTAATGGGCAATGAATACGGGTTTGGATGTAGCAGAATTAAGTTCAAAGAGGAGGGATTGTTTTCCCGAATGGCAACTAGTAGGCATTGATGTCAGTTGATTAAGTTTTTTCTCTTTTTGAGTTTTTATTTAATGATAACGTCGAGTTCTAACAAACAAGTAATTTGCAATCCCTTTAAATACATGTCCAAATCATTATGACTTATGCAACGAAGTAAATAGTCTAAAAAGTAACAAATGGCCGGTGGCCTTAATAAAACAAACAGCGATAGGGAGGATAATTTCTGCGAGCTTAAACTTTCGAGGTTTGTCTATAAAGCAAAATGTTCTAGACAATATGTTCGCTTATAATTTATCTAATACTAGAATTTGCTGCATGAATCTGCTATTAGCGAACATAACTGAGAGCAAAATTTAAAGTTCATCTTAATCGCGAAATAAGTGAAAATAAGCCCTGGCTTGGATAATTCTCTATACGATATACATGTATGGGGAAACGGCTAAAAAGGTGTTTAAATGTAATTTGAAAATCTACAATACTGTTACCTTTTTCCTAAACCACCTCATCACAAATAATGTTTTAACCTATTACCCCATAGTATGGTTCTAGGTTTGAAAACAATTTCCCGCTTAAAGCAGGTTTGAAATAAAGCAGAATGCGCATTAAGACGCATTCTGTTTTTCTTTAAGTCTGTTTTAAGCTACACTCTACTAAAATATAGAAAACTTTTCTTATGGTACATACAGTAAAACCTCGCTATTACGACCACTAAAACGAAGGCTAATTGATTGTATAATAGAGAGGTGACAGCTTAAAGCAAGGTTACAGTGAAACAGAAAGCTCCTAAGGAGCTTTCTGTTTCACTGTCACCTTGCTTTAAGCGGTCACCTACCGTAAAACACCCTAATAATTAACATAATTTAGTGGTCGTAATAGAGGGGTTTTACTGTATTTATGACTGTATCAAGCTGAACTAGTTTTTGAATGATAGGTATTCTTATAAAGATACAGTAAATACGGCTAGTGCGTTTTCTTGTAAGAAGATATGCAGGTTGGGTTTAACTCTTTCCTCCCTGAAACTTTAAATGGACAATTCCAGTTTCCATTTTAGTCTAGTCCATTTCTGACTTTTAAGGGTTGTTTTTGTCAATGTTTGGCATTGTGACAAACAGTGAAGACCCTGATCAGAGGGCTCCTAGGAGCCCTCTGATCTGGGTCTTCACTGTTTGCTCAGGACAAGTGTACTGTTTATATATACACTGTTTGGAAATAACGCCTATATGCGGGACTAGGGTTCAAAGGGTTAACGCATCTGAAAAGCGTGACGGACACGTTTTTCCTTTCGTCCATATTGTTTTAACCTATTTACCAAATGAAATTTTAGATGAATAATCAAATCGTCAGTTAAGTTTAGACTAATGTGTTTTACAATAAATTGCAAACTTACAAATACAGCGTTTCCTCCCTACAACAGCCCTCCCAACAACGACTTCCTCCCTACGACAATACGTGGCGCAGTTCCCTAAACAGGTAAATTATGTCTAACCATTTTATTGCTGCAATATCGTCTGCTTAAAATTGTCGTCTGCTGTTTTTCCTCAAAGTAATATCAAGGACATTTTGACAGAAAATAAATTAATGACGAGTGACAAACAGTTTGAACCCAGATCAGTCGCCGCGTTACGCGGCGTCTGATCTGGATTCAAGCTATTTGCAAATGTAAGCCAGTTTCCCTCCCCATAACGACTCCCTCTGAACAACGCACAGAATATTTGTCTCCCGTTGGGTGTCGTTGTAAAGAGGGAGCACTGTAGTACAAAACCCTTATAAGATGGCACCAACACTGTTAGCATAGGGCAATTGTTAAGCAGTCACAACACCAATTGTTTTTCTTATTGTGCTCTCTTGCTAAAACATGCCTTTTTAAACCATTGTACACCAGTGAAGCGTATACATAAACGTCATTTACAAATACCAGTAGCACACGCGTGAAGAGTACACTTGCCCGGTATGCAAACCGTGTAGACCCAGATCAGATTGATCTTATTGGAGCGCGCTGATCACGGTCTGCACTGTTTGTCATTTTGCAATAGATTGTAAAAACAATGCTTAAGTGGAAACTGGACTTGTCATCGGGAAGGTTCAAGCGCCATTGAGTTACGGTGTAGAAATATGCAATAACGGGTCAACAACAATAACAATACAGCGCTCCCTCTCTACAACGACACCCATTGGGAGACAAACAATGTGTGCGATGTTCGGAGGGAGTCGTTATACAGAGGGAAATTGGCTTAAATCTGCAAACAGCTTGAATCCAGATCAGACGCCGCGTAACGCGGCATCTGATCTAGATTCAAGCTGTTTGTCACTCGTCATTAAGTTTTTTTCTGTCAAAATAGCCATTATGTACCTTTGAGAAAAACAGCAGACGACAATTTTAAACAGACGACATTGCAGCCCTGAATGGGTTGGACATAATTGTCTTGTTTGGGGGAATAGCGGCAAGGGTCGTTGTAAAGAGGAAATCGTTGTTTAGAGGGCCGTTGTAGGGAGGGGACACTGTAACACTAACACCAACAGCAACAGAGTTCAGAAAGTTCAAGTCAGAAGCTGCAACAAACAGGAACATCTAAGCTCATAGATGATTATTGAGAAGTTTTTGACGTTAAGGGTGCATCAAACCCATAAGCGAATTTTTCAAAGTATTTAACTTTTTTTCTTTCATGTTTATTTTGAAAGAGCTGTTTATGATAAATGAAAAAAAAACAGGGGGAAAACATATGTTGGTGTGCATTATTTTGCACTACGGCAATTTGGAAAAGATGTGTCAAATTCAGACTTTTTCTCAAATTTTGTCAAATTTAAAGTATAAGCTTCAATAAAAAATATTTAAAAAAACAACAAACATGGTAATTTTGTTTTTCATTATGTATTTCATGTATGTGGAAGTATTTTGACAAAGAAACTAAATCAAGACCAAATAGGCACTAGATTTTGAAAATATGAATCTCTGAATCAACAACATGGTTTTTATGGGTTATGATATTTTTTTAAAACAAAATATTATGAGAAATAGTAAAATAATATATATTTCTAGTATTTAACTTTTTCTTATATTCTACCAGATGAAAATCCATACAAAGGCAATTCAAAACATGAAAAGTAATTGAAAGGTTAGTGTTGAAAATGTTTCAGTTATTGAAGAAAAAGGAGTTTTCTCCCTTTAAAAAAATACAAAAAAGTACCATATCGATGATATTTAGAGCTTTATAAATTTCACATTTGTTACCTGTTTTAAATAACACAAAACCAAATAATCATGTTTGTTTTCATTTGAAATGGATTTTATTGAAACGGGCTGTTTGAAAAGGACAAAATAAGAAAAAGTGGGTGGGGTAAATTTTACAACTTTTGAAATGGCCGTAGAGCCAAAAGTTGTACACCAAAATATACGCTTTTTCTATTTTTTCATTCAAATAGCTCTTTAATACAAAACAATCATAGAGTGTTTTCATATACTTTGAAAAATTCCCAAATTCATGCGTTTGATACACCCTTAAGTAACGGCTTGGATCAGGAACGTAGATTATATATCTATATACGTTCCTGCTTGGATCTAGATCAGACCTCGAGATAATCGAAGGCAGGTCAGGTCTCTAGGTTATGTTTAGAGTTTGGGTTGAGCCTGAGACCGTTCTCAACTTGAAAACTCAATTCTGACCAATAAAATGCTTAAGAACGATTTCAGACTCAACTCAAACTCTTTATAACCTTGGACACAGACCTAAATGTTTCACACAGTTTCAAATGTTTCCAGAACAAAACGGGAAAATGTTAAATACAGTTTTGAAATGAGTCGTCAACCTAGTTATTTATTAACCCGTTCGCTCTCAATTAAGCTTAAAAGCGCGTTTGCAAACAGTTTGGATCCTGATCAGACGCCGCGTAACGCGGCGTCTGATCAGGATCCAAACTGTTTGGCACTCGTTTTGAAATTTCTTCAGTCATACTGTCTTATCTTTTAACTTTGAAACGACATTGCAGACAACAAAATTGAAGCAGACGACAATGACACGGTGAAGGGGTAAAATCTCACGAAAAAAATGGCAGTGTAAAGGGTTAAGCCTTTCATAGCCATAATGAAGTCATCACACGTCTTAAACTTTCATAGACACAAATTCAACCATTTCAAAATGTCATCTGGGTTTGTTTTTAAAATTAAGAATTTAAGGTAGATTCTATTTTTACTTAAGAAATTGTTGCTATAACTGAACGCATTACCCCATAGCCTGTTTCTAGTAATGAAGATAGGTGACTACTTAAAGCAGCATTCTGCTTTATTTTCATCCGGCTTTGAGCAACCATCTGTTAGAATATAGAAAATATGCCTTATGATACAGATTCATGACTGTATAAATTGGAATTATTTTCTTAACCCTTTCCCCAATAGAAGCGCCTTTTAGCGAATATGATTTATTCCTCCGCTGAAGAAAATAGTTCCATGTTAATCAGTCATGAATATCTATTAAAGGGAATATTTTCTATATTCTAGCACAGGATATCTGAAAGCAGGCTGAAAGTAAAGCAGAATGCGCCTTTCAACCTGCTTTAAGTAGTCATCTATCTTCAATACTAGAAATAGGCTATCAGGTAAAGGGTTAAGAGGGGGGGAGGGGGATAAATTTAAGGCGTAAAAAGACGTATTTATTGGGAAAAGTGTTAAACAAGGATATACCGGTACGTGTCAATCAGTTTAAAATCTGATGAGACGCGGTTCCTGATTAGGGTCCAAACTGTTGCCTAATGTGATTGTTGAAATACTTGCCTGTAAAATGGTTAATTCCTTAACTCATTATCCCCTGAAACTTCCAATAGACAATTCCAGTTTACAATAAAGGCTGGTCCATTTTAGACTGCGTCACATGCAGTAAATTACAGATGCCCCACTGGACATGTTTTTGTTGCTGACTGTAGACCTGTAAATATACCCATTTGCACCATTTGACAATGGCACGCGACACTCCGTCATCTCAAGATGAACTTACAAATGTAGCTGGTGTAATAAAACTTAAGCTTCGGACAAGCTTTTTGCTATATAGATTGAGATCAAAAGTCAAGGCCACAGTGACATGAAAATGGTATGTGACACTCCGCCATTCTAAGATCAGAGATTATACCCCCATTTCAGGCCCCAATGTTACTTCAGAGTTTGAGTTGAGTCTGATATTGTTCTCAAGCATTTGATTGGTCAGATTTGAGCAAAAGCACAAATCTGACCAATCAAATGATTGAAGACGTTCTCGGACTCAAATCAAACTCTGAAGTAACTTCGAGTCACTGAGCACATTAACCCAATTGCCTGCTGTAATAACATGTGCTTTGAAATTTGCTTTAATATTTAAAGTTATAGTTTATGCATTTTACCTATAAGAAACATTGAAACATGTTTCAAACAATCTGGAACCGTATCAAACTCCCTCTTACACGGTGTCAACTGTTAAATTATCTAGATATTCATCATAGAAATGTTTCAATCCTGTTCTGATAAAGTAGCCATGTTGATTTATTCCTACATTCTGACAGCTGACTGACATTCTGACAGCTGACTGCTTAACTATTTGAACCCTAGTCCCGCATATAGGCGTGGTTTTCAAACAGTGTACATGTGAATAGTACACTTGTTCTATGCAAACAGTGAAGACCCTGATCAGAGGGCTCCGAAAGGAGCCCTCTGATCAGGGTATTCACTGTTTGTCAGTCACAATGCCAAACATTGACAAAAACAACCCTTAAAAGTCAGAAATGGACTAGACTAAAATGGAAACTGGAATTGTCCATTTAAAGTTTTAGGGAGGAAAGAGTTAACACATTACTCCATAGGTACGCATTTTACGCCTTTAATGTATTCCCCCGTTGAGGAAAATAGTTCAAATTTTATACAGTCGTGAATATATATCCTATAAAAATACTTGTATGTTCTATATCCTAGCAGATGATAGCTTAAAGCGACTCGCAACCAGATGGTGCATTAAAAATAGTAATTTGTAAATATGTGTCAAACGCTTATATAAATGGTAAAGAATTAGTTTAGGATAAGAAATTCTGTTTAAAAAAATGTATTTCAATAAAAAAAAATACTGGTCTCTGGTGGGATTCGAACCCGGGGCCCGGCATTAGCGGACAGAAGGTAAAATAGGGGAAACCGCTTAGACCAATGGACCACGGAACTATTCGTTTATCTCGGATCGATTTAACGTATTTCAATGTGTAGCGATCGAAAGTGCATACAACTTCGTAATTCGGCTCGGGTTTATGTCTGAGCCCGTGTAGAGAAGCAACAACAACAACTATACCGTCTACTAGTCGGTATAGAAAAAGGATGGAAAATATCTAAAAATCTAAGATTCGGTGACGATTCTTGAAACTTTTTTTGGACTGATCATATTTTTTTAATGTCAGAAGCCAAATAATGCCACAAATTTGCTTTTATTTGAGTATTTTATTTTATTTTGACAAGTACACCATCCGGTTGCGAGTCCCTTTAAAATGAAACTGAAAGTAAAACAGAATGTGCCTTTACGCGCAATCTGCTTTACTTCGAATCTGCTATAAGTGGTCACCTATCTTCAATACTAGAAACATGAAATGGGCAATGGGATAAGTCAGGCTGAAAGAAAAGAAGGAACTTTCTAATGCGAGGAAATCGATACATTTTGGCATTTTTGGGTCTTGGGTTCAAACTGTTTGCAAATGTAAGCCAGGTCATACTCAACACTCTTAGGGTGAACTCCGTCCGAACAACACACACCCTCTTTGTCTCTCACTAGGTGTTGTTGTAGAGAGGGGGCACATAGTGAAGACTTAGACGGCATAGGCAACTTAAGTCGACATTGCAAACAGTTTGTATCCCGATCAGACGCCGCGTTACGCGGCGTCTGATCGGGATACTAACCGTTTGGAACTCGTGCCAACATCTCTTCTGTCAGAACTTCAAAACAAATGCGTATGGCATAACATTTCAGACGAATATTAGTAGACGAAAACTTTGTCGACGAAATGGTTAAAGCCGACGGTTAAATTTAGTCATGAAATGTTAATATCAGATTAAGGGTTTATAAATTAAAGACACGGTATAGTGGTTGCAAAAACACAACTGGCCAGGCATTCACGTATCTTAATACATCTCTTTAGGTATTATAAATGATAGCATTGGTACCGTTCGCGATTTGTTTGTGAAGATGATATTTAATAATTAATGGAGACTCGAGAGATCGGCTTCATCTACAAACATCAAACGGCTATAATCACTTGATTAGTAATTAGTCCTTTGATGTTTCAAATATTCCTGACAATAAAGAAGAAACCCTCGTCAATTCCTCTATGCACGAGAATGTTTCATCACAGGAATCGCTTATAAAAAATACACCCACCAATTCCTTTGTCTGTACTGCGCCGCGTACTCGATTTATCGCCTCGTCAAGGGCGGCTATTGGTCCAATATATCTGATACTGCAAATCCTTGTTTCTATCTGAAACTTGATTTTACAATATAAATAAAAAAGGAAAGTGTAGAATATCAAAGCCTAAAATCTGCTCTAAACACTTTCAACCCTACAACCCTCTGTAGAGATTACTGATTACATATGCAAACAGTGTAGACTCTGATCAGAGGGCTCCTATAGGAGCCCTCTGATCAGGGCCTGCACTGTTTGATATTTTCATTTGTTTTTGTTGTCATACCAAAAATGTAACTGTAGACTGGTTCAAAATACATGTACTAGAAGAGTCCAAAAGAATTATAAATACCCACAATAGAAATTCCGGGTTGAAAGGGTTAATTCAGAGACAAACGTGATGTACACTTGACTTTCGATATCTCGAACTCTTAAAGACTTTTAACTCGAACAAGTCTGTATAATTATCAAAGTTCAAACGTGGCTAAGCCACCTTTGAACGTTGAAATAAAGATATAATCGGCCTAATCGAGTTCAATGTTTTGACATTAAACTGTACATATACAGTCAAACCTCTCTATTACGATCACTAAACTGTGTTAATTATTAGGCGTTCATGACAGGTGAGTGCTGAAAGCAAGGTCACAGTACCACTGGAGCTTTCTGTTTTACTTTCATCTTGCTTTAAGCTGTCACCTGCCATTTATACAATCAATTAGACTTCGTTTTAGTGGTCATAAAAGAGAGGTTTTACTGTACAAGTACGACATTTTGTTTTCAAAAAGGTTACGTTCCTTCATTGAAACGGCTTTTCGGGCACTAGCCCTATTTTGTATGGTTTCGATTTCACTTTCAAACCTTTGAACCCTCTGTATACAGTGGAGAAAACGTTATTCTTTCCAAAAAAACGCGTTTACGCTAAATCTATTATTTCTCTTGTAAACAGTTTGGAGTCAGATCAGACGCCGGGTAACCCGGCGTCTGATCAGGCTCCAAACTGTTTGCCACTCATCTTAAAATGAATAGTCATAGACTATCAATGTTACATGTTCTCTGCACATGTATATATAAATAGATCCAAACCCTACAATCAAAGACATTCAAAAAGTAAACTTTATTTTTCAGAAAGTTCATCCCATACAGTGGAGAATCTGTTATTCTTTCCCGTTTAAACGCAAACGTACGCAAACGCAAAGCACTAAAACGTATAAAAGAACAACTTTTGGACAATTCTGATATTTCATGTTTATCTTGGTGGCAAACAGTTTGGAGCCTGATCAGACGCCGGGTTACCCGGCGTCTGATCTGGCTCCAAACTGTTTGCACTGCAAATAAAAGTTTTAGCGTAAACGCGTTTATTGGGAAAGAATAACACATTCTCCACTGTACCTGTGTAATTCAGTTTGAAACCATCATCAGTAATCTTAAGTACTTTGACCTTTCAAGTCCTGATAAAAAAGCAGAAGGAACTACATTCTAACGAGTGACTTCTTCAGTCGCTAGATCGTCATTCGCCTTGAAAAAGTAATCTGTCTTAAGGTGAAACGCCCCTAACGAGATCGGGTCAATGCTTATTAACCCTTAGCCTGCCACTCACGACTATAGCTCCATATGCAAACAGCTTGGATCCGGATGAGACGCCGAGTAACTCGGCGTCTCATCCGGATCCAAGCTGTTTGACACTCGGACAACATTTTCAGCAATTTTGAACAACTTTGAAGCACTTTGAAACTTAAAGCAGACGAGAAATATAGCAGACGACAATTTATTTGGCGGGCTAAGGGTTAATATAGGTACTCCTCGAGGCGAGATCTATCATTCTCGTCAAATGTTTTCCGTACCGAACTAGCTCGAGCATAGTGCCGAGGATTATATACGTAAAGTATCGTTATTAACCGACATTGTCGAGTTCGTTATGGGCGTTCTATCTTAAACACTGACGATAAGTTTTGAAAAAATGGTTTTAGGTTTTAACACATTCAACTCTTGCGACGAACATACTCGCCATTTACAAACAGTGCACATTTAGATAATACACTTGTCCTATGCAAACCGTGTGTACCCTGAACAGAGGGATCTATAAGGAGCTCTTGCGCTCTTTGCCAATTTGCAATACATTTGTAAAAGATCAATCCTTACTAGTTAAAAATTGACCAGCCTTATTTGGAAATTGAAATTGTCATTTAAAGTTTCAGTGGTAAACAATATGTTTTCATGGATATTGTAATGGCCTTGTGAAATTTGGCTTCATGGAATGTACGTGTATCGCTGCGGTCGCACAATGTTCGAATCCTGCACTATCCTCGTTGATATGAACGACGGCGTCACGATATCTCGTTCCTTGGCTTGATCGTCCTCACTCGGTTGTCCGAACGGTCCGGCTATAGCAAAACCTTTGAACCTCTTTGGTTTGGAATGGGATGGCGGTGGGTGTTGGAAGTCTGTACCATCATCGGCTTCTATAGTACGGTTAGTGCATTTGGCAGCAAATGTGCTCATTTCGTTTTCTACATCAGAGTTCACTTTCTTTTCACGTAGGTGTCTGATTATAACGGCAGTCGCGCAGACAGTTAACGTGACTATGGGTAAGCCAGCCAGAAACACGACAGCTAAAAGGTGGACTGTCTGCATGTCTTGTACTTTCAACTCCGAGGCCAGTGTGGTTACTGAAATGTTGTCTTCTGTAGTGGCATCGACACGACCTAAGTCAGTTATAGTAGCTCCAGTGAATGCTGCAAAAATCAAAATAATATAAAGACTTACATTTTGCATACTGGCATAATCTGTGTATGTTTGTTGTTGTGTCTTTTTTCTTCTTCATTTAGAATAAATGTGTTTCCATTGTGTGTCCGTCTGTCTGTCTTTTGTGTCTTTTTGTGTCTTTTGTGTCTTTTTATGTCTGTCTGTCTGTCTGTCTGTCTTTCCCTCTCTCTAACTCACACTCTCTATCTCCTCTCTGTCTCTGTCTCTCTCTGTCTGTCTCTCTGTCTGTCTGTCTGTCTCTCTATGTCTCTCTCCTGGTCATGTTACCTACCAACCCATTGTTGTTTGCCCATCAACAAACACGTATCCCTGTCTCAAGATCCTTTTTCCTTTCTTCCATGTTTTCGTCCAAAGTCCTTTTCCATTTGTATATATGAGGGTTTTCAGCTTTCAGTACTTTCAATTCATCAGTATTTCAATAACACAAAACTGATAATGCGTCTGCCCCCGGAAGCGATCGTTTCAATACCATACATCATTTATATTTTCCAATGCAACAGTATCATTTGCTTAACTCTTTCCTCCCTGAAACTTTAAATGGACAATTCCAGTTTCCATTTTAGTCTAGTCCATTTCTGACTTTTAAGGGTTGTTTTTGTCAATGTTTGGCATTATGACAAACAGTGAAGACCCTGATCAGAGGGCTCCTTTCGGAGCCCTCTGATCTGGGTCTTCACTGTTTGCACAGGACAAGTGTACTATTGACATGTACACTGTTTGAAGAGGCCGTCTATATGCGGGACTAGGGCTCAAAGGGTTAAAGCGTATCAACCGTATTGAATCTCAAATAAACAATGTTTAACATTTTGAATGAAAAAACAACAACAACATTTATACAAGTATCAAACATTTGGATCCAGATCAGACGCCGAGTTACTCGGCGTCTGATCTGGATCCAAACTGTTTGCAAATGTAAGTTGTCATCTAAAGTAAAAAAGTTAAAACTTTTATAAATATCACGTTTATTCGTATACAACGCGTTTGAGGTAAGTCTGCTCAAATCTGACCAATCAAAAGCTTGAGGAAGATCTCCGTATCTTAGACTCATCTATAAACGCTTTACAAGCATTGGGTTAGATATTCCCAAATTAACGTTTAATAACCCTATGTGGAATACTTCCAAGAACGTACAAGAGAACCATTACAACTGTTAAACTGTTCGGGGCAATAATCATACAACATGCTCGAGTCTATCTTTGATCATAGATCAGATTTGGCAGCTTGTCCCTGATGCTGATGTTGATGCTGCTAATGACGGCACAGCAATACCTCTCATGGGTGACATTAAATATTTACCCCATAGCATGTTTCTAATTTTGAATAAAGCAGGTCGAAAGTAAAGCAGCATGCACCTCAATGCGATTTTTGCTGAACTTTCAGCCTGCTTTAAGCTATTATCTGCTAGGTTATATATATAATGTGTTTTTACTTTTTAGTTTTTATAATATATATTCGTGCATATTAATTGGAACTATCTTATTCAGTGGAGGAATAAACCAGAGGTATAATAGACGTATTTATGGAGTAATGGGTTAAAGTATTTTCATTGTCGGTCTTTATTTATTTAAGAAATAACAAATGCATACCAGTGTTTTATCGTGAAATAAAACACGGACAAGAGTTGAGATGCGTGATTTAATAACCAGCATCTCAACGACTACCCGTGTTTTATTTCTCGATACCATACTGGTATGGATTTATTATTTCGATTCTAACACTTCAATTTAACCACAATTTTTGCACCGACGCAGCGGTGCTACATTTTTGGCGTACGCATTTTCGAAGCTATAGTACGTCACGTTAAGACGTGAAGCGCGTGCGTGTTTTATTTAAGAAATAATAAATTCATACCAGTGTTTTATCGTGGCAATAAAACACGGGTAGGAGTTGAGATGCGTAGTAATTAAATCACGATGCCTATGGCCGAGTGATTTAATTACCAGCATCTCAACGACTACTCGTGTTTTATTGCACGATGAAACACTGGTATTAATTTATTATTTCGATTCTAACACATAATTTAACCTCTATTTAAACCGAAGGAACGGTGCTATATTTCTTGGCGTACGCATTTTCGAAGCCATATGACGTCACTTTAAGACGTTATGTACAGCGCGTGAGTGTTTTATTGAGAATTCAAACACAGATACGTCCCTTCTTTGTTTATATAGGGCCGTGCGCGAAGTGTGTTTGAATGAGAATTTAAACACAGATACGTTCCTTCTTTGTTTATATAGGGGCGTGCGCGAAGTGTGTTAGAATTATTTTTATATACGTTTTCAAGGTCGGTATTTGGGAGACTCCGTGGCATTATGGGTATAGTCACTGAGACTGAAAAGTACTTAGTTCCTCATCACTGGACTCGAATCCCAGTCTATAGACCTAACATTTTTAATGTGCGGAAGTCTTCCAGATGGTCGATGGTTCTACCCTGTTTCCGATTTGTGCCTGAAACCGTGTATGAATGACATCTGTGGGGTCTTCCTAATAAGCTGGACGTCGCGGTATGACTGAAATACTGTAAACATGTCAAAGAGAATCCAAGTGTATGTGCGTCTAACATTCATCCAATTGACACATTCAACCCTAGTGTACCTGTGAGGATTACACTTGTCATATTCAAACAGTGTATATCCTGATCAGAGGGCTCATTAAGGGCCCTCTGATCAGGGTCTACACTATTTGTAATTTTGAAATATATATTAAAATCAACCCTTAATAGTCTAAATGGATTAGATTTATTTTAAAATTGGAATTGTTCTATAAAGGTTTCAGGGGTGAATGAGATAAAAATACCTTTAAACGAACAATTTGTATTCAAGTAAATGAGTATAAACAGCACTCCGCTTGTGCCATCGATTGCTATTTTAGTCATGATTGTCGATAAGGGTTGACCTGTCAGTTTATGAATATTCTGTCTTTTTCCGTAAGCTATTTTTATCTTCCGGAAACAACTACAGTGTATAGTAAATAAGCAATTAAACGATGACTCGAATTTGGTTATGTATCTGCACTTCCAACGTTAGGGTTGTGGGTTCGATCCCCGATAGAGTTTGTTTTGTAATATTTCTATATTTTGTATTTTTTAAATCTTTTTTTTATGACAGACACATACAAAACATGACATTCGTGCATTTGTATAAAATAAAGTACAGTGAACTTGCCTAAGGAAACGTGGATAGAAAATTGCTTAATTAGCAACATCACGTTATGCAAAACACTCTCCGACAGGGAGCACTCTTTGTTACTTTGGTATTTCGTTAAGCAGCAAGTTTCCCTTTACCAAAACGTTTACTGCTTTATTTTAGTATACTTACATAAAAAATACCTGCCCGACGTTTACAAAACTTCGTGGAATCGAACCCACGACCCTAGCAGTACGAGTCAAAGACACTATCCACTAAGCTGTTGCAACACAGTGACTTTTGATTACCTGCTGAAGTTCGTATATTTTCTGAAGTTTTCATTGATCTATAAATAAAGTATACAGAAACCTCCGATGGTACCAACGAAAGTTGACGGAAAGTGATGACTTACAGGTCAAACCTTATGGATAATAACTATTCTATTTTCTATTTTATTATGCTATGTAACTGTTTTTGTATATATCTAGGTAAAAGGCAAATGATAATGTTGTAATAACTTGTAGCCCAATCCTTTTGCACATGTTATTATGCAAATAAATATATTCAAACTACTAAGGGGTTAAGTGCATTAGGGTCACATAGGTTGTCTCCCCCTTTATCAAATTAACCCTAGCGACGAATATATAGTCGTCATTAACAAGCAATGTACCTGTAAAAATACACTAGTCCAGGGTTACCAGGACTAGTCCTATTCAAACAGTGTAGACCCTAAGCAGGCTCTGCATGGTAAATCTATTTGTCATTTGTGTAAAATATTGATGAAACACCCCTAAATAGTACAAACTGGACTTAACATAATTGAAAACTGGAATTGTTCGTTTGATGTTTCATTCGAGAATTTTACTTTACTTGATCTGTGAACGGCTAGTGAAATCAAACAGATTAGATTCCGAAAGCTACACTAGTAATTCCTCTTCAACATCTGAAACCATCATTTTCCATGTATAAAATATAAACGTACAGTCGAACTTCGATATCTCGAACTCGGTTAAGTCGAACATACCCGTATTTCAAAGTTAAAACGTGGCTGAGCCACGTTTTAACTTTGAAATACGGGTATGTTCGACAGAACAGAGCATGAAATAATAAAATTCATGTGTCGACATATCGGTTAGTTCGAGTTAAGCGAGTTCGAGATATCGGAGTTCGACTGTAGTCTACAATTATGTGACTATCATCAGAGGATTAACCTCATTTCACACTTCGTAATTGACGTCTGCAAAATTTATCGTCTGCATCAATTCTTTGAATTTATTTATCTGCATTTCCTTTCAGAAAATATCACCAGAGTGTCAAACAGTTTGGATCCAGATGAGACGCCGAGTTTCTCGGCGTCTCATCTGGATTCAAACTGTTTGCAAAATGTATCACAAATTTGCCCATAGCGCAAAGTAGGTTAAAGAAAAAAAAGGCAATCAGCGGACTTACCCATGTTTGATGTTGTCTTTGATACGGAAACCACAAAAGAATTTAATATAAAGCAGCAAAATTAAATACTGATGATCTTCCAGTTTTATCGTACGCGATCTAATCCTTCAGGAAAAATAAACCGCGACTATTTTTATTGATCTCTTTCAAGTTCGAAACATTACGCGAGTATCTTTCAATTGCTGCTAATATTAGTAACCGAACCAACCCTTACCGTGCGAGACACCACTCGATTTGCATTGACAAACAATTTTTGGTCCAGATCAGACGCTGAGTAAATCGGCGTCTGATTTGGACCCAAATTGTATGACATTCGTGTTGATGTTTCTTCATATCAAATAAATAAATATCGATTTTAAGATTTATTAGACTGACCACAATTTTGAAGCAGACGATAAAACAACATGATGCGGATGTATTCCTTTGCTGCCACCAATGTCGTCTGCTTAATCTTGTTTCCGTCTGTATTTATTTCTCAAATTTAGAGTGTTGTTTTGCTCAAATTTAGAAGCTTGAATTGTTTCTTTAAGAGGAAATGTGGATACACATGGCAAATAGTTTGGACCCTGTTAAGACGCCGGGTTACTCGATATCTGAGTAGGGTCAACATTACTGGCAAACTTGACATTTAAAGGTTCATTGTAATATATTGGTAAACATATTCGTTAAGTAATGATTGATCGGTTAAAGGCGGAGCGGTCATGGAAATCAAAAAGAATATATATAGTATTCATGAAAGTGAAAAATAGCAAGTGATTCAATTAGAATATATAATGATGTCATGTATGTACAACAAAACATTGCTTTATATATAAAGTCGAAATTCGATACTTCGAACTCGCTTAAATCAATCGTATCAGTTGAATTTCGATCTCGCTTTAGTCGAACATACCCGTATTTCTAAGGCTTAGTCACGTTTTAACTTTGAAATATGAGTGTGTAACGCGACTTCGAAGTATCCAGTTTCCCTCTTTTTTTTTTACTGTAATTCATGTTTAGTTGTTTCTCGAAGCTACTGCCATTTTAGATGTTTGTATTAAGGAGTATTTTTTTTTTAAATATTTGCTTGTCGACCGCTACTTGACATGTTTTTAAAAAACAATTTGGATCTGGATCAGATACCGCGTAAGGCGGCGTTTGATCTGGATCCAAACTGGTTGACACTCCTCTTTACGTTTCTTCAATTATAAATATGAATGAAAATGAGAAATAAAAACAGACGACTATTCATTAAGGCGGATGACGTCATGGCAGTAAAAGGGTTAGTTTCTTCGGCTTGCAGTACTGTAGAAACAAACTTAAAGTCCCATTGTGTTTTCAGACCTTTTCATAATGTCTGAAATACAATAACGGTTAATAATAATGTTTGACCATTCTAATGGGCCAAACTGATCTATGAAATGATGAAGACGGACCTAAATCACCAAAAAGGGCGATTTAAAATCATAACAAACCGAAAATAGAGCGTCTGCCATAAACCTTACCACACGGCTTAGTATCACGTGATACAGCCGGAGTCAACATCACCGTGTGCAACCGCAATTACCTTCGACGGTCGACCCATCAGTCAGTTAGACTATCACACTTTTTTGTCCGCTCTCTAACTCGAATATCTTTTATCCGATCTTCCACAAACTTGCTGAAAATGTTCATTGATATAAAATCAAGGTTTAGTTTGATTACTACTAAAATCGCATAAGGTGTTTTTGAGTTATTGCCTGTTAATTTATAAAAAATGACTGTTTCAGTCATTTTTGCACTCTAAAACAAACAGTTTTTATCGGATATTCACCAAACATGCTGAAAATATTTATTCATATAAAATTCAGGTCTAGTTTGATTATTACTAAAATCGCATGTGGCATACCTAAGTTTTTGCCCTTTATGTATTAAAAAATGACTGTTTTCAGCAAGGTTTGCTCTCTAACACAAATACGTTTTATTGGATCTTCACCAAATAAGCTGAAAATAGTTATTGATATAATATCAAGGTTTAGTATGATTACTACTAAAAGCGCATAAGGTATATCTAAGTTATTGCCTGTTTATTAATGAAAAAATGACGGTTTCAGTCACTTTTTGCACTCTAACACATACAGTTTTTATCGGATATTCATTAAACTTGCTGAAAATGTTTAAGTATATAAAATTTAGGTTTAGTTTGATTATTACAAAAATCGCATGTGGCATATCTGAGTATTTGCCCTTTATGTATTAATAAATGACTGTTTCAGCATTTTTCAGCAATAACTCAGACATGCCTTATGCGATTTTGCTAGTTATTGAACCTGACCTAGATTCTATACTAATAAACATTTGTAGCAAGTTTGGTGAAGATCCAAAAAGAAATGTTTGAGTTAGAGAGCGGACAAGGCTGAAACAGTCATTTTCAGCAAGCTCAATGTATACATTCTCTATAGTTTATTTGACCGTTTACCCACAGTGAAAGATATGTACACGTTGTTATTGAATCTCATAGTGTTTAACCCTGTGCCTACTTTACGGAGTTTACAAACTATTTGAATCTAAAAAGACGCCGCGTAACGTGGCGTCTCATCTGGATCCAAACTATTTGACACTCGTCTTAAGGTTTGTTTAATTAAAACAATGCATAAATCTAAACTGAACACATTTTGCAGACGACAATGTCGAAGCAGACGTCTGTGCAGCAGAATAAGGGTTATCCATATGTTCCAGCTAAACATGTAAGCGAGAGTAATCTGAACCATTCTAACATTTTCTCACTCATTTCAGCACCGAATGCTATGGTGTTACTACTGATTAAAACGTCTATTCGAGACACTTTTAATGAGTATGACACCATTGGGTTTAAAAGCAGAAATAAAGATTTAAGTTTTCGAAATACTTCCGTTATCTGGAGCCCTGTATTTACAGAGTTGTCCTTCTTTCCATTCACAAGGGAGGCTTTTTAATTGGTGCTAGCACAAACATATTATAAATAAAATTTAAAAAGCGAATTGCTTAGATAAAACCGGTTTTTGTGAAAGAATCACGTCCCACGTAGTTCAAATGGGACCCCAAACAACCGTTTTATGCAGGTTTCTCAAAAGCACAATGCGGCTTTAACCTTATTACAAGCAGAATTAATATCGCCTGTTGAAAACGCCGCCTGCTTTTAGTAAAACACATTTAAATTCCTAAATTCCTTAAATGGAAATGGCGGTTAAACGTACAGTCGAAACTCGATACTTCGAACTCGCGTTAGTTCGAACATACCCATATTTCAAAGTTAAAACGTGGCTTAGCCACGTTTTAACTTTAAAATACGGGTATGTTCGACTTAAACGAGACCGACTTATCGAAATTGAACTTATAAAATACAGATACGCTCGATTTAGGTGAATTCGAAATATCGAGTTTCGACTGTAATTTATTTACAAAAGTTCATACATGGAAATGAGGTTGAACCACAAGTTCCCCTCCACCGGCATGCCATCGGCCGTCTAAAAATGGTCAAAACCGTGCCAGGTATATACTATTTTGAAAGTTCGATTTCTTTAAATCATTTCTCTGCCATATGTGTTTTTGACCCTGAACAGACGTTTGGCATTAAACCCTTTACCCCATAGAAGCGACTTTTAGCATATTTAATTTATTCCTCCGCTGTAGAAAACAAATACCATAACAAATATTTTATATAGCCTAACCGATGGTAGTTTAAAGCAGGCTGGAAGTAAAGCAGAATGTGCCTTAAGGCACCTTCTGCTTTACTTTCAACCTGCTTAAAGTGATCACATTTCTTTAATGTTATAAACAGGTTATTGGGTAAAGGGTTAAAGGGAAGAGAGTTCAAGCGCCAAATCAGTCGGTTAAGTTTTAAGATGAAAGGGTTAATAGTTTGCCTGAAGTAAGATTGATACGATTGTCAAACAGTCAGCACCCTGATCTAGACAAAAACTTTTTGAAAACCAATAAAGATGGCACCGTAATAGAGGGATTTAATTCTGTAACTTATCATTATATTTTTGTTCTTTTCTCTGAGTTCATGTACTCCTTTGGGGGGGGGGGGGGGGGGGGGGGGTATTATATTTTCTATTTTTTCTATTTATTACTTCTACGCCATCAATTCTATTATGAGAAGGGGCACTTTTTAGGCACTTTTTAGGTGCACCATTGGGACTGTACCCGGCCGGTCACTTTATCCTGACACCGACGAACCAGTCGTAATGCTAACCCGAAATCCTGAGTGTCAAGGAGGGAAGCCATTACTACCAATTTTCAAGTCTTTGGTTTGACCCGGCTGGGGATTGAACCCGCAACCTCCCGCACTGCAAGCGGACGCTCTACCACTGAGCTATACAGGCGATTATTTTAGAACTATTCCAGAATAATTTCTTGAATATTCATGAAATTTCTAGAAGCGGCCATTTGATGTTCATGAATATTCTGCAAACATTCTAGAAATTTGATGGTTTTAGAACCATTGTTCTAGAACATAGACATTCGGCCCGTTGGCTATGACACTACCCCTAGCTGCTATAAACCCCCCCCCCCCCCTTCTCTCTCTTCCCCCCCCCCTCCACCACCACCTTACGTGGATAAAATCTATCCATACATTCAATAATCATCATAAAAGAACATTTCCTGAAGTTTCGTGAAATTTAAAAAAAAATCTATACAGATCTGATACAAGTCATGATACGAAAACATTTTTTTTTTTTGAAACTTCTTGAAACATTTGTTAAGGATGTTTGTTGAACATATGGATGTATTTTGACTCATTTTGGAAGATTTATGGGGGGTAGTATCGAGGGGGGGGGGGGGGGTTAATAGCTTACGCGCCGAAAACCTGTGTTCTAGAATAACAAACGTTCTTGAACTCATTTTGTAAAATTTGTAAAGTAATTCTTAAATATCTAGAACATTTCTAGAAGCGGCCATTTATTGTTTGTTCATGAATATTCTAAAATTCTTTAAGCCTTTTAAAGGGGTATGACACAGATGACAAACATCTTTGGCACACCCCAGTGAAAAAGTCTCGAACAGTTCTAGAATTTCACCAGACCTGTTCTGGAACGTTTGTTCTAGAACTTTTCGGCAACCACTATAGATATGTTCTAGAACAAATCTGGAACAGTTCTAGATATTTAAGTGAGACAAATTTCCAGGACATTTTGTTTTAAAAATGATCAATAACTATCATTATGGAAATATTCCAGAACTCTGGTTCTAGAAATGTCACAGAACTCGTGAAACTAATCTCTCAATATAAATAAAAGTAAAATAGACGTCTGATCTGGATAAGAACTTCGGGAAACGTCTTGAAAACACATTTCTCTTACATAACCTCATTACCCCATAGCCTGTGTATGGTTTTGAAGAGAGGTGACACTACTTAAAGCAGGTTGAAAATAAAACAGGCGCGTTCTGCTTTACTTTAAGCCTGCTTTAAGCTACCATCTGCTAAAATATAAAAAAAATATTATTGTGTATTAATGACTAGATGAATTGGAACTATTTTCTTCAAATGAGAAATACATTAAAGGTGTGAAAACGTGTCTCTATGGAGTAATGGGTAAACCATGAGCACACTATGTAGTTGTAGTCTTCATAATTTGTTGTCTACAGAAATGTTATAAAATATATCTTTTCTGCATTTTGTTTCAGAGAATATCATTATAATCTCAAACAGTCTGGATTTCAGATGAGACGCCGAGTATGTGTCAGAATTTCGCCCGTGAAAGGTTAAATGGTATTTTAAGAACCAAGACTTCAGGGGCCCGTTTCATAAAACTTCGTACGACAAATGTTGTCGTAAGTCAGATTATAAAAGTCTCCATTATTGTTTATTTTTTCATCCAATCCTGTCTTGTGACATCTCCTTTGAATCGTCTTGAACAGACGATTCAAAAGAGATGTCACAAGACAGGATTAAATGGAGAAATCAGAAATTAAATGTTTTTTAAAGATTAGACTTACAATCGTTTTTGTCGTAAGAAGTTTTATGAATGGGCCCCAGTAATATTTGCAGAAGCTTGCTTATATTGACTTACCATTGCACGAATTTGTCAAAAGTATTGTGTATTTATCATGAATAATAAATAGCCAAATAGACTTGCTAAAATGATCAAATAATGATTTTAGGGATTGCATGAAACATCTAAAGCATAGTTAATCCTTTACTCCATAGCTTGTTTCTAGCTTTTGAAGGTGGGTGACCACTTAAAGCATGTTGAAAGTAAAGTCAATGCGCATTCTGCTTTACTTGCAACTTGCTTTACGCTACAATCTTCTCGGAAATACAAACTATTTCATTACTGTATAAATAAAAAGAACTATTTTGTTCAGGGGAGAAGTAAATTTAAGACGTATGGGTTAATCCAAATAATAATTATGTATATTTTATGTCAAATTTAAGAACAATAAGAACCGTGTCACAGAGTGACAAGTGCCCTTTTTAAATGCCCATTGACACTGAACTGCGTATTAGTGTTTTCTTCTGACCTGTAAGAGTTAGTTTTAGATTGGAACATTCTAAAATTTTAAAAGGGATGATCACAACGATGATTTCCGCACGGTCAGCCAGGGATACGGAAAGCTGTATTTATTGTGTGTAATGTACAGAAGAGAAGACATTATTATTTCCCGAATAAACGCAAACACGATGTACTAAACTGTAGAAAATTAATTTGATCTTTTTAATCTGGGTGCCAAACAGTCCAACTTGTTTGCAATGGACATAATAGTTTTTTGTTTTTTTTATCATAAACACGTTTATTGAGAATGAATAACATATCAGTAAAATTAGCGCAGCTGTCTTATGCTGTATGAGGATCATGCTTATCTCAAGTTGGAAAGTGTACGACTACATGTATTTATATATATATCCGATGTTATAGTCAAACAACTAGGTTTGACGATCACGGGGTCGCCGAGTCCATTTATAAGGGATATCAGCATTTCGGATATCCTCGTGGCAATTTTAAATGAAAAGTTTTAGTTATTTGTACAAACAATAAACGAATTAGTTATCGGAAACATAGCGTAGTGGATAAGACGTAGTACTGAAAGGAAGCATGACCGAGAAACATTTTATCAAGCGCGGGTTCGAGTCTTGCATCAACCTAAACTTTTTTTTTGGCTAAAACAATATTAAGAATTCTGTAATTACATTGCATTTAAGTAATGCAGAAAGCCCCCTCAATAAAACAACTAAAACTTGTATTGATATTTGTATTTTATCATCCCTTTGTTTTTGAAAATATGGCTAATATAGGACTCGAACTCAAACTAATGCATCCCTTCTTCAACATTGAAGAACATGTGCATAAATAGTCAGTATAATACAGTATGAAATAAGATAATGCTTTACCATTCATTCTAGATTAAGGTACTTCGCATGTGCGCTTAGTTTCCATACAATTGTTATGAAACTTTTCATGAAGAATTATAATAGGCTTAGAATCAATGTGTGAAAATATAAGCAAAATCTATCGTGTGGTTTGTCTTTAAGGTCTCTTTTTCTGACAAAAACCTGGAATTTTGATGATTATATTTTTCTCAAAAATAAATAAAGCTAATGACTATTAGTCTAGCCCAATAAGAAGTCCACAACATTCATTACAAAAAAAGCTAAAAACATTTTGAATAAAGGTGTTCAGAAAGATGTTATCAGATATTTAAATTTTGCAAAATGCTAAAAAATTGAATTACAAAAAACTGACTCATTCAATGTATACTTTTTTTCATTTATTTCAAATATATGGTTGATGAAACAGTTGGTCAGAAAAAATTAGAAAATATTACAGTCAGGATTTGTTGTTATAACAGATTTTCTTATTAAAATGGGGGCAATTTGAAGTTGAGATACAGTTACTTACCTTAAAATTAGAATTCTGTCATTAAAATGCGCTATTATTTATTCACGGACTT
This sequence comes from Gari tellinella, assembly GCA_922989275.2. Lineage (NCBI taxonomy): Eukaryota > Metazoa > Mollusca > Bivalvia > Cardiida > Psammobiidae > Gari > Gari tellinella. The sequence continues at coordinate 16,556,794 of OV277862.1, forward strand.
GCATACAAGGTTAATTCTATTGTTTAAACATAATAATAATGGTCAATGTTGATCTTGAAAAGGTTGACGTATTGATAAGCTTCAATGTGTGGCTTTTTAGTTCGATCAAATCGTATACATGCATACCGATTTTATTGACTTGTAAGTCATTAAATTAAAACGTACATGTAAGTGGACATATAATTGGACCGTATATAACATCACTTATTCTAATCAACAAAGACTAAACATAACATGTCCCTTGATTACTGCGTTATGGATTTACAAGTCAATAAATCGGACACTTAAAAAAATATTTGGATCGGATGGGTCTCGAACCTATGACCATTGAATTTCTAGTCAATCACTCTGCTCACTGCGCTATGAAGGATTATACTAAATCGTATCAACATTTTCCTTTATATAATTTTTCTAGTATAAGCACGTGCGGCAAAAGTCTATGTTGCCAAGACGCATATCCGCTCGCCCGCAAGACCGACTTCCGGTAGCGAAAGGCCTTAAAAAAAAGTTTGAGGTTGACGCGGGATTCGAACCTACGCTGAACAAAAATACTATTATCACAATGCACTCTGGGTACCTACACTTTGTCTACTGCGCTAAACAGCTGACAACAATTCCGCCTTCATTTGTAGCTAATATACTAAACTCGACTGTTTAAAAAAATGGTCCGAGAACATGCGGAATGCTGTTATCCCTAAAAAAAATTGGACTCGGCTGACCTTTGACACGTCAGACCTAGTTGTTTGACTATACCCTGTTATCTATTTAGTATTTACCATTATGAACTATTCTGTTCGAAAAATAACTCGGACAGTTCAGAAAAATCGGACAATATCGTTGTTGTATGCAGACATATCAATATACTCATACACTTGATTTGAAAGTGTTGCACGAGACTCAGTCAACCAAAGATGTATCCACACACTAAATGTCGTATAGGCTGATTTTATTCCACTGGCAGGGCGGAGCTAACCTTTGGCAAAGATAAAGTAATTTACTTTTGATTTTAGGATTGATATGTATAGTTCCGTATTACAGCGTTCCCTCTCTACAACGACACCAAATGGGAGACAAAAGTTATGTGCGTTGTTCGGAGGGAGTCGTTATAGGGAGGGAAATTGGCTGATATTTGCAAACAGCTTGAATCCAAATCAGACGCCGCGTAACGCGGTGTCTGATCTGGATTCAAGCTGTTTGTCACTCGTCATTAAGCTTTTTCCTTCAAAATGTCACTAATGCAACTTTTAGAAAAACAGCAGACGACAATTTTAGCAGACGTTACCGTAGCAGTAAAATGGTTAGAGATAATTGTCTTGTTTGGGGACGAGCGACAAGGATCGTTGTAAGGAGGGAATCGTTGTTGGGAGGGCCGTTGTAGAGAGGGAGTGCTGTATATCGTTATTGTCCGATACTTTCAACATGGAGAAACACAATCTATGCGTGCACCAATATCCACGTGTAATTTGTATATACAGTGCTCCCTCTCTACAACAACACTCAATGGAAGACAACGAGTGCGTGTGTTGTTCGTAGGGAATTGTTATAGGAAGAGAAATTAAAGACTTCGTTAACAATTTAAAACAGCTTGAATCCAGATCAGACGCCGCGTAAAGCGGCGTCTGATCTGGATTCTAGCTGTTTGTCATTCTTCATTATCTTCCTTCTGTCAAATGTCCATTGATATATGTTGAGAAAAAACCGACAGACGACAACGGTAAATACCGATAATAAAAGAGCGTGCTGCCGGCCCCAAAGTTGAAATGCAAAGGTCCGCATCGAAACTCCGCCCTGCCAGGTCAATAAAATCGGTATATATCCCTTGTTTAAAAGTTAGAGCAAACAAATGCTCAAACAAGCTTTTTATATGACTGCAATTAATGCCGCGTTGACTTAAAAATGGTATGCCACACTCCACTATCCAAAGATGTACTCACATTCAAAATTTGGCATCACTAGCTGATGTGGTGTAGACAATATGCCCCGGACCAGATGTTTTCTATGTGTGAGGCTTAAAGTCAAGATCAATGTCATAGTGACCTGAAAATGTTACATTTTGAAGAAGAAGAAAAAGAAAGAAAGAAAGAAGAAGTAGCATAAGGTTAGTTGCAGATATTGTATCTTAGCACCGGGGACAATTCGTGCACAGGAGAAAGACAAACAACGTGTACTTTTAAACGCTGACATTTTAATTAAAATCACATAATTATTTCAATGACATGATAATAAGAGAATTAATAAAATGGGAAAATATAGTACAGCGTAACCTCGGAAAACCGGTAACCCTAAACCTGGATATTTTTTTTCTGTAGTTCTACTGATCTACTAAACAACAACCTGTCTCAAACGACGGATGACTAAACTTCTGTTGAATGCCATATCATTCACTGCATGGGCCTGTCTTATGAAACGTCGTACGACGATAATTTATGTTCGTAAGTCAGATTCTAAAATTCTCAAGTTTTATTTATTTCTTCATCTAATCCTGTCTTATGACATTTTTTTGGAATCAACTTTCGAGACGATTCCAAAGAGACGTCACAAGACAGGACTAGATGGAGAAATCAGAAATTAGACCTATCTTAAAGTGTTGACTTACGACCGTTTTTGTCATAGGACGTTTCTTAATACGACCCCATATCCACACATCTAAATATACCAAACATTTAATAACCTCTTCCCCCTGATAATTCAAATGGACAGTTCCATTTCGAATTGGGTCTATGTCATTATTTGACTATATATCGCTGATTTTTACAAAATCATTGCAAAATGAGAAACAGTGCAGGAGCCCTCTGATCAAGGTCTTCACTGTTTGCATAGCACAAGTGTACTCTTCATAGGTACACTGTCTGTAAAGGAAGATTATACTCGTCGCTATGGTTCAATGGGTTAACTCGATTTTCAGAGGATGTAATGTACAATTACTGAAACTACTATACATGGATATGTATAAAGTCTTTCAAGTGTGCCAATATTCCTGGCTTCAAACGATCACAGTTTATTAACATTTCAATAATAAGTCGAACCTCGTGAACTCGACTTGCTTCTGACATCGCTGTGTGACTGAAATGCTGTCAACGCGACATAATGGCATAACATACCCGTATTTCAAAGTTCAAACGTGGCTTGAAGCCACGTTTTAACTTTGAAATACGGGTATGTTCAACTAAATCGATTTAGACTTTTAGATACACATCTGTTAGAACTACAGTCGAAACTCGATAGTTCGAACTCGCTTTAGTTCGAACATACTGGTATTTCAACTTTGAAATACGGATGTGTTCGACAGCTAGATAGTGTTATCGAAATTAAACAATAATGAAATACTGGTAGGGTTGCGAATTCGAGTTATGAGGGTTCGATTGCACATGTAGTAACACAAATATGTATACAGTAAACCCTCTCTAAAACGACAGTCAAATATAGTACAGTAAAACCTCTCTCTTTACAGACCACTAAAACGACGGCTAATTGCTTGTATAAAAGACAGGTGACTGCTTAAAGCAATGTGACAGTAAAACAGAAAGTTCCTAAAGGAGCTTTCTGTTTTACTGTCACCTTGCTTTAAGCAGTCACCTGTCGTAACTATAAGTAAAACTCAACTTAGTGGTCGTAATGCAAGAGGTTTTACTGTATTGTAGTCGGTCTTTTAAGGCAGGTGTTAACCTAAGGAATGGCAATAATAATTCAGAATGTTCATTGAGGAGATTTCTACATTGGTGTTTTCTTACAATAAGAAGCCATCTGCCTTAAAAGAGTCTCATCTTCTTAACAGCTTAGTCGTTAAAGAGAAGTTGTACTGTATATTATATGATATGCTTCATAGGAAAAAGATCACACTGTTTAATACCCAACGTTTCGTGTATGAAAACACACTCACAAAGCGGTTGTTAAAAAAACTATGAACAGTCTTTAACATGTGTGGAAGCTTAATGCAGAACAAAAGTAATACAGAATATCATAGAGGAGCTTTCTGTATTAATGTGGTTCTACATAAAACAAGCTCTTGTCTTTAAAAAAAACATCAACAACTTTTGTTTAACTACTTTGCGAAGTTTGACTGCCTTCTTACATTTCAAGTGATGTCTGACCTCGTAACTGTAGTTATTTAGAAGAAACAGATTCTATAAAACGCATTTTATATAAGCCAGTGGCTTTGTTACCAATGGTCTAAGTAATATTTTGGATTGGCCTGCCAAAACGTTACTGAATCTGATTCTTTATCATTAATTTTCCTGTACAACCCATTACCCCATAATCTATTTCTAGTTTCGAAGCCAAGTGACCACTTAAAATCATTTACTTTCAACCTGCTTTAAGCTACTATCAGCTAGGATATAGCAAATATTTATCACAATAAATATTAATGACTGTATAAAGTGGAACTATTTCTTCAGTGAAGACACACATTAAAGGTGTTAAAAAAGCATACTTATGAAGTAATGGGTTAATACGCTAACTTCTTTTTTCAGTTTCATTGTTCAATTACTCTTGAGCAAAGATGACATGCTCGTCCCTTGTCTCAGGTTAAAAATTCTCGACCTTACATTTCTATTATTTCTATTATTGTGCATTCGGAATTTTAACATTGGTACAATTGGGAAATACTGTTGGTACCATTTTCTGCTGTTGCCAACTTGGCACCATAGGGCACCATTTATATAGGAACGGTTAGTGGCATCCATTGTTAAATTAAACTACCACTGATGCCAATGCCTGACTGTTGGTACCAATGGCGCCATAAGCTGACCGCTGGTAACACGTTCTGGTTCCCAGTGAATTTTAGAACTTACTGGTTATAAGCAATACTACATGTATCGATCAATTAAAAACGATCAAAATATATTGTCGTTTAATATATGCCGTTGACATTTCCTATGGACAGACATTTATACCATTGGTATACGCATGGAGGAATTATTCCTCCATGGTATACGGTATACCATCGGTACCAAATGTTACCGAGGGTTATCAATGTTGAAACTTCGAATGCACCTAAATACTGCAAGATGGCGTCTCCGATAAACCATCCAATCACCATACACCTCCGCGCACCTGCCAACTAGCTACATCCAATCGGCATCTATCATTGCGAGGTAACCGACTAAGTCATCCAATCAGCGGCAACCTTGGCGACCGTGAAGGAATCGTTAGGCTTCGAGTGGGAACTTTTGGCTATCAGCACGTCAACCTTTGGACGGTCATTCTCGTCAGTTTCCACATCAAGTATCTGCTTCATGACCCACATTCCCCGAACAACTTTCCCGAACACGATATGTTTTCCATCTAGCCAATAGGTGTTTCTTGCAGTGATGAAAAACTGACATGTGTTGGAATCAGGACCTGAAAAAGGTTAAATCAAGACATTTATAAGAAAACTATTCTGTTCTGAAAACACCCAAAATAGTGAAAGCTTAAAACAAAAGCGGTTAAACAGAACACTCCAACATAAAGGTTCTGCTTTATATTCTTTTTTACTAAACCTACGGTGAGCCAATGACGGCTATAAGAAATGGGTTAAAGCCATAATGGCAGGCAACTAATCTACGTTTGCCATGTTGATTCACCCTGCTCTCTTGGTAGCCAATGGTGGTTATAGTGTATTGGTTATAACGAAAATGGCAGACCGTTGAACTAACATCATTTGCCATGCTCAGCCATCCTGTCCCGCAATGGGTCAATTATGGCTATGGAGGAATGAGTTATGACAATAAAGGGAGACAACTAAACTGCGTTTGCCATGCTAAGCCATCCTGCTCCACAATGAGCCAATTATGGATGTGGAGGAATGAGGTATGACAATAAAGGGAGACAACTAACCAGTGTTTACCATGCTGAGTCATCCTACTCCACATAGAGCCAATTATGGATATGGAGGAATGAGTTATGACAATAAAGGGAGACAACTAACCTGCGTTTGCCATGCTAAGCCATCCTGCTCCATAGTGGGCCAGTGTGAATTTCTCGTCTTCAAATCTGCCTCCATAGATGCTGTCTTCACCACTACCATCACCCTTTACATAATCTCCTCCTATAAAGCGTTAAAGAACATACATCGTAACATGTAGTCTATGTTTTTGCCAAAAAGGGTTACACACTATTATATTAAAAAACTACTGCACATTATATACATATTTTAAGTATTATTTTACATGTACATGTATATAGTGACATAATCGTCAATTACATAAAGATAATGGTTTAGATAATTGAGCCGTGCCATGAGAAAACCTGCCTAATTGCATTCCAAAAAGTGTAGATCAAGGCTTGCCTTGATCTGCACTGTTTGACACACAAATGCAGCCCTGATCTACACTGTTTGACACACAAATGCAGCCCTGATCTACACTGTTTGACACACAAATGCAGCCCTGATCTACACTGTTTGACACACAAATGCAACTTCTTGATCTACACTGTGTGACACCTACATGTACCTAAAGCATTTTATGTAGCTGTATTATATATGGCTTTTGGCAGTGTATACCAAACTCAGATACAGAGCCAGGGGTGACAACGGTGCTTGGTACAGTGGAGAATCTGTTATTCTTTCCCGTTTAAACGCAAACGTACGCAAACGCAAAACACTAAAACTTAGAAAAGTACAACTTTTGGACAATTCTGATAAATCAGGTTTATCTTGGTGGCAAACAGTTTGGAGCCTGATCAGACGCCGGGTTACCCGGCGTCTGATCTGGCTCCAAACTGTTTGCACTGGAAATAATAGTTTTAGCGTAAACGCGTTTATTGGGAAAGAATAACACATTCTCCACTGTATGTACAATGTTGCAATGCTATAAGGCTGGTTTTGTCATAGCACGACTCAATTATATTTGCGTTAGATTTATTCTGCATTAGACAGAAACCATTCTGTGAGATTTATAAGCTTTTGAGTGGTAGATCTATATAGCTTAACATTATATATTCACCTTGCATCATAAAGTCCTTTATCACCCTATGAAATGCGCTCCCTTGGTAGCCCTTTCCTTCTTCCCTGGTAGCCAGCTGAACGAAGTTTTCTACAGTGCGAGGGGCCGTGTTCCCGAACAAGCCGAGGTCCATTGTTCCAATGTCTTCGCCACCCAAAGTTACATCGAACGAAACGACATCGGTAACCGCTGTGTCTTCAACCTGGAAGATGAAAGTTAATAAACATTTCTTAATTTCACTGCAATTGCGTATAACATTCAAACTTCGCTATCTCGAACTCGCTTAACTCGAAGTATCCGATAGTTCGAAACATGAATTTGCCTTATTTCAAGTTCTGTTTAGGAGAACATACCCGTGTTTCGAAGGTAAAACGCGGCTTAGCCGCGTTTTAACTTTGAAATACGGATATGTTCGACTCAGCCGAGTTCGAGCTATCGAAATTTGACGAAGTTCGTATATATTATGCTTGAACAGGAGTCGTATGCTTTTAATTCTCAAATTTTAAATTTTAGGTAAATACACTAAAGTACTATCGTAATGAGTGTCAAACAGCTTGAGGACAGATTCTGGACCCAAATTGTTTACCGCAACACGCGCATGCACAAGGGAACTAACTCTGATATTTTTCGCAACTATTTCCTTCCGTATTTACTTCCCATGGTCAGGTGCGCGATGTAGCGACTGTCGTACATAGTTCGGAAGCAGATGGCTTTTGGATTTGGACACTCATTTTGGTCGCAATTTTCATCTGTCCGTGTTTCAAGTTGAAATGTTATGTTTGTTTAACCCATTAACCCATACAAATATGCCTGTTTCGCCTCTGATCTATTCCCCATTTGAAGAAACTGAACACTTAATTTCTGGACCTGGGTTGATATGGCACCAACTGACCCAAGGAAGGTAAAAGGAAGGCTATCTTCTAATTCTCGCGGTCACCTAGAAATACACAATTTACACACTTAGCTAACGTTTTAAGTAAACGGGAAAATGATTTCTATTTGCACCAACAGTTTTTCCGTCATTAAAGCCATATACATGTGCCCATTATCGAAATTCATCATGGATATTTGTAAACATTGTCATATGTTGGTGACTTTGACCGCCCAATGGCTAGAAACACTTCACAAACCTGTGGCTTCCACATATCAGTGTGTAGTATACTAAGCACGGAGAGCACTAATTCTATCGGGATTTAAGAAATTTAATTGAAACACTTTTCAAATAATCATAAAATGGTCATAGAACTTAAATGACGTACATGTATACAAAATGTTATTTCTTGTTTTATAGTTACCGTAACCTTTAAGAAACCTCTACATTCTTACCGATCCTGTAATTTTGAGTGACAAAATCTCATAGAAACGTGCCAATTGAAACTTCACATTTCTTTCAATTCTAGCAAATATATGATACAAATGCTTGTCGCGAAATCAGAGTAACGCATAGACAAAAATGGCATCAAAATTCGTTAACTCATTGAGCCCTAGTGACGCATATATGCGTCGTTTACCAAAAGTGTACCTGTGAAGAGTACACGTGTCTAATGCAAACAGTGAAGTCCCAGATTAGAGGGCTCCTGTCATTTTGCAATATATTATTAAAAAAAACCCTAAAATGTCTAAAATGAACCATCCCTTATTGTAAATAGGAATTGACCATTGAAAGTTTCAGGGGATAATGAGTTAAACATGGAAAAATAAAACTACTGTATGCAAAAACTCAAAACCTTATAAAAAACGGAAAGAAACATACAGCTATAATCTGACGGAAAGGACAGAACATTACAGAAAAGAGAAGATCGTAACTTTATTACATCTCAAGGCTTGACGCAATACAGTATATACAGAGTTTTCAAAGGTTTGAAAGTGAAATCGAAACCATCAAAAATAGGGTTAATGGCCGAAAAGCCGCTTCAATGAAGGAAAGTTAAACTTCTTGTCGCAAAATTTAGCAGTCTGTTTAACCCTTTTGAAGACAAAATGTCGTACTTGTACAGTAAAATCTCTCTATTACGACCACTAAAACGAAGTCTAATTAATTGAATGAAACAACAGGTGACAGCTTAAAGCAAGGTGACAGTAAAACAGAAAGTTCTTAAAGAAGCATTCTGTTTTGCCGTCACATTGCTTTAAGCAGGCACTTGCCTTAAACACCTGTCTTAAACACCTTTTTGTAGTCGTAATAGAGAAGTTTTACTGTATATAAATTGGTCAATGTGATACCGGTATTAGATCTAGTCTGGTTGCAAACGCATGCAAGCTGTCCTTAGTCCATTACCCCCTAAAACACTTCTTTTTACGCCTTTAATTTATTCCTGCACCGTACAGAATATTGATCCACTTTATACTGTCGTAAATATGTGCCATACGAAATAGTTTCTACATGTATATCCTAGCAGATTGTAGTTTAAAGCAGACTGACAGTCAAGCAGAATATGCCTTAAGGCATGGTCATATGTCTTCAAACATAGAAGCAGGATATGGAGTAAAGGGTTAACGCATGCAAGCTGTACTTATATATTAGTTACATAATCACACCTTTATCAAATATCATCTATATATAGAGTATAATTCTACATGTATAATTCCGTTTGAGGAGGCATACTATAAGAAGATATATCTGGTGAAGTGAGTGATGACCCTTTACCCAACAGCCTGTTGTCTAGTTTCGCAGACAGGTGACCACGTGAAGATGGTTGAAAGTAAAGCAGAATGCGCCTTAATGCGCATTCTGCTTTACGTTCAGCCTGCTTTCAGCTATCACTGCTAGGATAAAGAAATATTTTGTACGACACATGTTCATGACTTAGACTACATGTATATAAAGTGGAACTATTTACTTCAGTGGAGCAATAAATTAAAGGCTTAAAAATGCATATTCATTAGGTAATTGGTTACATAATCACATCTGTATCAACTATACCATCTATAGAGTCATGTGGAGATGTATAAGTCAATATATCTGCTGAACGTGGGTGTTAAATATGCACATTTAAACCAGGCCTACATGTCATGTCTTATCTTGAGCATCTGCAAACAATTTACCCATACCCCGCTAGGCGCTACTTGACTTCCGTGTACAAACAGGTTGGATACAGATTAGACACCAGGTAACTTAGCGTCTGATAAGGGTCCAAAATATTTGACACTAGTATTGGTGTTTCGTAAGTAAATAAATACATAACTGAATTTGATAACTATTTGCAGACCACAGTTTTAACACAGATGCTGGTTCTCCCTTTGACTCCAGGATGGACAAACTGTCTTCAAAACCAGAAACAGTCTTGTAAACGTAAAAACCGTCGTAATTAACACAATTTAATGCTCGTAATAGAGACGTTAAACTGCTTAACCCATTACCCCATAGCCTGTTTCTAGTTATGAATAAAGGTGACCACTTAAAGCAGGTTGAAAGTAAAGCAGAATGTGCCTTAAGGCACATTCTGCTTTACTTTCATCCTGCTTTAAGCTACCACCTGCTAGAATTAAAAAATATTCCGTATGATACATATTCATAACTGTATAAATTGGATCTATTTTCTTCAGCGCAGGAATAAACTTTATGCGCTTAAAGGCGCTTCTATTGGGGAAAGGGTTAGTACATATTGGCTAGCTGTCTATAACACTGGACTATCGAACACTTGTCAAACAGCTTGGATCCAGATCAGACCTCACCAAATGTGGAGCCTGATCAAGTCTAAGCTTTTTGTTACTGTGATAGTAGTTCTACACTTGCATGTATATAAATTAAAGAGCTTATATCTTAACCCTTCTATTGCCGTGACGTCATTGGTTTTTTCAACAATTGTCGTCTGACTTTATTTCTAAAATTTAAGTTTTAGGTATTTTGACTTCAGAAATATTAAGATGGGTATCAAACAGTTTGGATCCGAATCAGACGCCGCGTTGATCAGGATTCAAACTGTTTGCAAATAATTATTGTACTCGGGGTAAGGCAGTGAAGGGGTTAAGTTAATAGAAAAAAGTTTTAAGCCATTACTCCGTAAATACGCCTTTAACGCCTTTAATTTATCCCCCCCCCCCAAAAAAAAACAAACAAAAAAACAGTTCCACATTAAAGAGCTAAGGATATTCACCAAAAGAAATATATCCTACATGTATATCCTAGCAGAGGGTAGCTTAAAGCAGACTGAACGTGAAGCAGAATGCGCAATACTTTCAACCTGCTTGAAAACTAGAAACAGGCTATGGAGTAAAGGTTTAAAAACATAAAATATGATGTTTGTATAGTATTTAAAGTTTATTTAAACTCTTAAACCAAAGAAACTATTAAGTTGTACATTTACTTTCAATCTTCAAACAGGATGTACATATATATTCATGGCTGTATGGAGGTGTGGTACATTGATTTAATCACCTGGAAAAGAAACTTATAACTAGCCCCCTTTATGCTGAACTTTTCAAAAGGATTTTTCTACCTATGGACACGTTTTTGTTTATTGTATGACAGTTTTAGCAGTTTCTAATAAAATGTAAAGTAAATCAATTTTTAACCATGGTGCATATTGACCAGAAGTCCCTAAAGGAGCTCTCTGATCAGGGTCTACAATGTTTGTAAAATACAGTAAAACCTCTCAATTACGACCACTAAATTGTGTCAAATATTAGTCGTGTAAGACAGGTGACTGCTTAAAGCAACGTGAAAGTGAAACAGAAAGCTCCTATAGGAGCTTTCTGTTTCACTTTCACATTGCTTGAAGCTATCACCTGTATTTTATACAGACACTTAGCCTTCTTTTAGTGGTCGTAATAGAGAGGTACTACTGTACTCATGTACATGTACTGGTTTCCGTCACAGAAAGGGTTAATGGAACCTAAATACTACAACATGTCCTTTGTTCTGCTTGTGATACAATACCCGTGTACTTTCTTACTGTTACCCTTTGTGAAAACCCTAATACATGTACATTGTATATCATTAGTACTGTTATTTCTGAATAAATGCCACATGTGTACATGGGGACAAAGTCAGTATCAATATTAGTATGTAGGGTTGTTACTTGAAATGTATCTCGTTATAGCCAAATCCAACTGTTTGACACTCACTTCAATATTTCTTTAATACAAAAAAAAAAGAATTTTGAGAAAAAAGCAGACGACAATTGTTTAAAAGTTACATTAAAACTGATGACGTCATGCCAGTGAAGGGGTTAACACTGTGTGAGATGGAAGGAAGCTGGTAATGTTTCTCGTGACGTGGCAATACGGTATATCCCTAGTGCAGTCTCTGAGTGAAGAGTATAATTATACTTGAGTTAGGACCAGGGTCTGCACTGTTTGTCATTTTGTAATAAATTGTACAAATAAGCATGGAACAAACTTAGATGTAACGCCTTCACTGCCTTACCCCGAATACAATGGTTATTTGCAAACAGTTTGGGCCTTTATCAGACCCAAACTGTTTGACATTCATTTAAATATTTCGTTAGTCAATATGCGTAATAAATAAAAGCAGACGACATTTTTTAAGCTGCTGACATGAAGGCTTCTAACAGTGAAGGGTTTAACCTATTATTACCACATAAATACACCTTTTTACGCATTTAATTATTAATCCTCTGCAGTAAATAGTTCCACTTTATACAGTTATGAATAAGTGTTATAGGAAATATTTTCTATATCCTCATATATGATAGCTTAAAGCAGGTTGAAAGTAAAGCAGAATGTGCCTTAAGGCACATTCTGCTTTATTTTCAGCCTGCATTAAGTAGTCACCTGTCTTCAAAACCAGAAACAGGCTATGGGGTAATGGGTTAAAATGAATCTGGAACTTTCAATTTGAAGTCACAGGGGCTAGTCAACTACGCTGCATTGGCCAAAATTCACTCGACGTCTGATTTGTGAACGATTTTGATCCAGATCAGACGTCGAGTGATCAGAATACAAACCTTACTATATTCTAATCGACGTTGCTTCCGTCAAAATTAAAATTGAGACAAACGACAGCAGACGACAAAAATTAAGCAGAATATGTCAGTAAATGGAATAAACAGTTTGAAACTTTGATTGAGTTGGTCGCGGTGTGTAAAATGGACAATTCATCAGTTAAGAAAGTGTTCGATCTGGATCCAAACTTCTATATGTTATTTGAAATTGTATCAATGAAATAGTTCTTTCGAGTGAGCATCAGTCACCTAAACCACCTGTTCCTAGTGTCGAGAAGTACATGTACAAATGCAATTTTGAAAGTTTATGTTTATCCCCCAATCTCTACAGAATTCTTCTCGTTTCACCGGTTCGAACAAAGCTTCAAGATACAAAATGCACATTCAATAACGAACAGAACATGAGTATAAAACTATATATCATTAAAGAGTTACTACTTACACTTAATTCTCCTAATGCCACTGCAATGGTAAAGAAGTATGCGAGTTTGTGTAAGAAGTCCATGATGCCCGTTTCCATCAGTGTGTGCTGCTACAGTAATGCTGCCACGTCTACACATGTACAATGTATATACCCACAGCCAGTCTGGCTTATCAGCGTCATCACTGAGAATGCATAGGGGTCTATAGCGCTTTCTAGTTTCTACACACTACATATATAATAACAAGGGGTGCAACTCTCTGACTGGACATTCGTACACCACAAGTATAAAAAAGTCTGTAACTCTATTAATTTACATGGTATACGCATAATTCGTTCGACTATTGAAAGCTAAGACATTTGTCTACTAATTTAATACACTCTTCTAAAAATTTCTTATGCATTTCGACAATTCCAAGAACGATTTTCTCCAAAGCTGACGTCTTTTTTGGATTCTCCCCTGACGCTCGTTCACCCGGGTCTCACTATATCACTGCGATAACCTGGTGATGTACAGTTCAAAACATGGCATGATTCAATAAAACGACTACAGTCTATCACTAACCTTCGGGTTTTAAGTCCTCAGCGTCAAAGTGTTGTTGTAAAATTAGCGATATTTCCGAGTTACTTTCACTTCGTCGAGGAGTAGCCATTTTGACTGAAGAGTTACAAGTGAGGTGGAACAAATTACCCCAAACCATGAAACACCTTTCAAACCACAAACCACAGAAAACCCTACATTGGGGGTATTTTACTTGCCACAACCCCCACTAGAACAATCACTGTTGGTTTTCGAGGGTGAAATATGTGCATATAATGCAAAATTATTAAGTTTCTACACTATTGTACCTATATAAAATAATTACTTGATATGGGAGATTTCAATTACCCCGCAATACTCGTAGACTGGAACACAATGATGGCAAATACCAATACATGTAGAGAAACTCTTGAGAGAACTAAAACCTGACAAATCACCCGGTCCAGACAATTTACAGCCAACGTTTCTCAAACAACTAAGTAAAGAACTGTCAACACACTTGATTTGATTTGTTATGATTTTACGTCGCTTTTAACAGTATTTCAGTCATATCGTGACGTCCAGCTAATTACAGGTGGAGGAAGACCCCAGAAGCCCTTTATGCACTGTTTCAGACACAAGTCGGCAACTGGGTAGAACCACCGACCTTCCGCAAGCCAGCTGGAAGGCTTCCCCACATGAAAAACCCTAACGACCCTACAGGGATTCGAACTCACAGCGGTGAGGATCTTAGTGATTTAAGTCAGTCAACACACTTGAGTACTTTATTCGAAGCATTGTTTATAAAGAAGTAATAATCAATGGAATATGATCAAACTGGCATGACGTCACTCATGGCATCCCGCAAGGATATGTGATTGGACTCCTCATGATCATAATATACATAAATGATCTTTCTGACAATGTTAAATCAACAATATACTTATTTGTAGACGACACAAAAATATCCAATATTATCAAAGCCCCAGAAGAAGAAACACTCCAAAATGACTTACACAAAATATCACAATGGACTAAAACTACAACCACAAAAGTGCAAAAATATGCATATTGGAAAGAAAAATCCAGATACAAATTTCTCATACGAGCTAATGGGTTTCACATTGGAACATACAGAAGAAGAATACAGAAGAAAATGACACAGGGGTAATAATAGATAACAAATTAAACTTTAATTAACACATTGCAGAAAAAGTAAAAAAAAACACACACACACAAAAAACGTATGAGTGCAATAATTCGGCAAAATTTCCATCATCTTGATGAGAACATTTTCTAACCATTGTACGAAACCTTAGTCAGAATGCATTTTAAGAAAGAAGGACACTTTCTAAAACAGAGAGAAGATCAAACAATAAGAACTACAATAAGGGGAAATCATAAAAAGTCATACTCACAAAGTGCAAGGTTAGATATCAGAAAATACAGTTTTCGTATAAGAACAGCAAACATTTGGTACAGCTTAACAGAAGAGTTGGTAAATACAAAAACACTCAACTCATTCAAAAATAGATAAGATAACTACTGGAAAAACCAAGAAAGTAAATACAACTACATGTATAAGGCCAATATAAGAACCGAAATCTAAAACAAAAGTACTAAAGTACTACGTGCACAAAAGGAAAAGTCCAGCATAGAGGAACCTGAGCTGGAAATCAACGCTAAGTAACGCTAACTAAGTATAAGGTTATATTCGGGATGATCGCCAAAATTAGTTTGGAGTCAGACAACAATTTAGCACGGAAATGTGTCATTTCCTGGAAACCAAAAATCAGTTTACTCCTCTATGACGCTTAAGAAGATTTTAATGACACGAAACTGGAACTGTCAATGTCTAAATCTTTAAAACCTTACCTTCATAACACACTTTATATGCCAATCCCCTTCCCCGTCCAAAGTGTGCAGCATCGGCCGAAGTTATTCCACTACAAACCACTATGATGTTCACATCTCGACAAAAACAAACCCTTCAGACCTCTTGACTTATTTTTATCAAGCACCACACACTAAAACATTAATGACTTTCTTCACCACAGGGACCCGACACGATTGAGTTTTGAGAGAAAAAAATGTCAGAAGGTATATACAATGTATACCTTCTGACAATTTTTTTCTCTCAACAATCAATCGTGTCGGGTCCCTGTGTTCTTCACCGGTAACACTTTGACAGTCTTTAAAACGCAGCGGTATGCTTCTGTCCATATGGGGCTGAATTTGACTATTTTCGTTGCATCCATCAACGGGAAAAGGTATGCGGGTATAGTTTTATGCCCCTTGCAAAATGTCTTCCTGCATTCTGTTTTTACCCTTCCAAGTTATCGAGCAGCTCAGTGTCTGATCTGGATCCAATTTAGTTGTACGTTGTACGTTAAAGACTAATGTCAGTTCAGTTGAAAAAAGCAGTACAGTGTACATGGAACTGCATGCGGGGAATGAGGGAATTTGTATGATTATTAATCCTTTAAGTCTTTCGCCTCTGACGGCGTATAAAAGAATAATTTGCTTCCAGATCAGATGCTGAAAAACTCTGCTTCTGAATTAGAATGAAAGCTGTTATGAAGGTAAGGTTTTAAAATTTTCGAAAGCGAAAGAGTTGGAGGACTAACACACATGGCAAGGTGAACAGACGTTGCTAGGATGAAGTGTATGGTTAGCAACAGGGATACCTCCCACAAGAAAAATAAATTACAAAACAGAAACTCATTTTGGTGATCACCCCGATTATGACCTTATATAGCTATGTTACAACAGTCTTTTAATATGCATACTTTTGCACTTTGGTGGGTGTAGTTTTAGTAGTTATTTATCTGTCCAATATGATATTTTGTGTAGGTCATTTTGTAGTGTTTCTTTGTCTTCTGGGGATTTGATGATATTATGACCTCATACCTGACCGACCGTTACCAAACAGTCGCGGTAGATGGCGAATTATCTGCCCCAGTTCAAATGAAATATAGTGTGCCACAGGGGTCAGTCCTTGGGCCGAAGAACTACATCTTGTACACAAAACCTGTCGGCTCAATTTGCAGAAATCATCAGCTGGATCATCACTTCTATGCAGATGATTCACAGTTATACTTGTCATTTAAGCCTAAAGACACATCTTGTCAACAAGAAGCCCTTTCAAAAGTCGAAGGGTGTCTAAAAGACATAGTATCATGGATGCACCAGAACATGTTGAAACTGAACACTGACAAAACTGAGGTCATACTGTTTCATTCAAAAAAGTTTAACGTTCCTGAAGATTTTCACGTACAAGTGGGAAACTCTAAAATCAAACCATCAGTATGTGTGAAGAATCTTGGTGCTAGATTAGATTCCCAAATGGATATGACACAGCACATTAACGCTGTGTGCAGGTCTGGCTACTCACAGCTGCGGCAGATAGGTCATATTAGACAGTACCTTTCTCCAGAAGCTACAAAGACCTTGATCAATTCTCTGGTCACTTCAAAAATTGACTACTGCAACTCACTGCTGTATGGGATTCCCCAAAACTCATTATGCAAACTACAGCGTGTGCAAAATACAGCAGCCCGCATCATTACCAGGACCCCTCGGTACAATCACATCACTCCAGTCTTGAAGGATCTTCACTGGCTTCCAGTTCAACACAGAATTGAATTCAAAATTCTGACACTCACATACAAAGCCATGTGCAATGATTCTCCAAGGTACATTGTCAATATGCTTGACGTGTATAAACCTCGAAGAGAGCTGCGGTCTGCGACTAAATCAGTATCGCTGGTTGTACCGAGGAGTCGTTTGGTGAGGTTTGGAGACAGAAGTTTCATGCATGCAGCCCCAAAGCTCTGGAACAGTCTACCATCAGACATCAGAGATGCGAGCTCAGTTGCAGTCTTCAAAAAACGTCTGAAAACTCACTTCTTTAATATGTATTATTAGAACACTGCTACCTATGCGATATGTTCTTGCTGTAGATGTTGTGGGTTTAAATGGAAGTTCTGGCGTATTATCTGGTTTATGGTCTCTCAATTAGAGAAATTTTTAGTTATTGTCGCATGCTATTTTTCTTAGTTATATTGCATTGGGCGGCCTTCATTTGGCGTTCTGCTATTGTTTCTATTGGTCGGCAATCATTAGCCGGTCGGTTCATTGCTGATTAATGGGGGTAATGTAATCGCCGTTTGGGGGCTGTCTTTTGTATGTTTATTTATGATTATTTAAGATCTAATTGTAGTTCTTTGTCTTTTCTCGGCGGCCTGCATTGGGCGCTTTACTATTATTTCTATCAGTCGGCAATCATTAGCCGGTCGGTTCATTGCTGATTGATGGGGGTAATGTGATCGTCTCCTGGGGCTGTCTTTTGTATGTTTATTCATTTTTATCTTAGATAATTGTAGTTATTGTCTTTTCTCGACGGCCTGCATTGGGCGCTCATCTATTGTTTCTATCAGTCGGCAATCATTAGCCGGTCGGTTCATTGCTGATTGATGGGGGTAATGTGATCGCCGTTTGGGGGCTGTCTTTTGTATGTTTATTCATGTTTATCTAAGATCTAATTGTAGTTATAGTCATTTCTCGGCGGCCTGCTTTGGGCGCTCTACTATTATTTCTATCAGTCGGCAATCATTAGCCGGTCGGTTCATTGCTGATTGATGGGAGTAATGTGATCGCCGTTTTGTGGGGCTGTCTTTTGTATGTTTATTCATGTTTATTTTAGATCTAATTGTAGTTATTTTGTCCTTTCTCGCTTTGTAGGTACTTTTGTGTAATCTTATGTGAAGCGCTTTTGAACACACTACCCCTGTGTGAAAAGAGCGCTATATAAATCTGGTATAATAATAATAATAATAATAATAATATTTTGTGTCGCCTGCAAATAAGTATATTGTTGATTTAACATTGTCAGAAAGATCATTTATGTATATTATGAACATGAGGGGTCCAATCACATATCCTTGTGGAATTCCTGAAGGGACTTTATGCCAGTTTGACACGATTCAATTGATTGTTACTGTTTGTGTCCCCCAGGATAAAAACTATCTTGTCAATTCAACCATATTTTTTCCAATTCCATACGACTCTAACTTACTTATTATTCTATTGTGGGACACTGTGTCGAAGGTCTTTTGGAAAATCATGTATACACAGTCAATCCCGTCTCCAGTGTTCATTGCTTCTGTCCCTTTGTCCATAACATTTAACAGTTAGAGCGCCGTGGATCTCCCAGCCATTAAACCCTACTGCTTGCCCGTGAAATGATCTGATTACTGCAATGTTCTCTATGATGAGTTTTCTGACTATTTTCTCCATTACTTTGTAAATGACCGATGTGAGACTGACTGGTCTGTAGTTTCCTGGATTGATTTTGTCTCCTTTTTATAAATTGCACTGAATTTGGGTTTTTTTCTAATCAATAGGGATGTCCTTCTTTATTATCGATTCTTTGAAAATGATATTCAATTGTATTGACAGTTCTTTGACAGTTCTTTGCTTAGTTGTTTGAGAAATGTTGGGTGTAAATTGTCTGCACCGGTTGATTTGTCAAGAGTTTCTCTACATGCATTGGTGATATTTCAATTTCTGTCCATGGTGTCTTTGTGTCACTATTTGGCAATTTGGGTATTTCACCAGGTGCTTCCTTTTATAAAAACACTACTAAAGAGAAATCGGCGAAGATGTTCGCCTTTTCCCCCTATTCATTAGACTTTGTCGACTTATGGTCTGCTGTATTTTTTCTCAGTTCATTGATGCCAGTCTTGGTTTTACTCTTCGAGTTTATATATTACCAAACTCGCTTTAAAATTGATTGGTCTTAGATTCTGCTGCTAAATTATTTTCATATCTCTTTCTAGTTTGTCTGACAAGTTTTGTGACTTTATTCCGTGCTCTGTTATATAGTTTCCTGTCTTTCTCTTTTTTGTTCGGATGAAGCGTCTTTAAAGAGTGTTTTTCATTTGATCATCTAGCTAGGGTGTCTTTTTCCAGTGGCATGGTATTTGTTTTTTGTTATTCTTAATTTTGATCAGTGGTGGATATTCATTTTGTTGGGTTTGTAGTAGGTTTCTCTCGGTTTTTGTTTTGTTTGTGTACAGCAAATGAAGTCAAAAAGAATTACACAGTGGTCACTCTTTCCCAGGGGACTCTGATATTCAGTATTTTGCTATGTTGTTTGCATCTTCAGTTAGAATAAGTTCACACATGTTGGGAGTGTCTGTTCCCCTCCATCTGGTTAGTCTGTCTACTATTTGGAATAGACGTTTTTTTTTAATACAGTCATCAAACTTGTTTCCCTCAGATTTTTTCGCGGTATTGCGGGGTAATTCAAATCTCCCATTATCAAGTAATTATCTTATATAGGTACAATAGTGTAGAAACTTAATAATTTTGCATTATATGCACATATTTCACCTTCAAAAAACAACAGTTATTGTTCTAGTGGGGGTTGCGGCAGTAAAGTATCCCCAATGTAGGGTTTTCTGTGGTTTGTGGTTTGTAGGGGTTTTATCGTTTGGGGTAATTTGTTCCACCTCACTTGTAACTCTTCAGTCAAAATGGCTACTCCTCGACGAAGTGAAAGTAACTCGGAAATATCGCTAATTTTACAACAACACTTTGACGCTGAGGACTTAAAACCCGAAGGTTAGTGATAGACTGTGGTCGTTTTATTGAATCATGCCATGTTTTGAACTGTACATCACCAGGTTATCGCTGTGATATAGTGAGACCCGGGTGAACGAGCGTCAGGGGAGAATCCAAAAAAGACGTCAGCTTTGGAGAAAATCGTTCTTGGAATTGTCGAAATGCATAAGAAATTTTTAGAAAAGTGTATTAAATTAGTAGACAAATGTCTTAGCTTTCAATAGTCGAACCAATTATGCGTATACCATGTAAATTGATAGAGTTACAGACTTTTTTATACTTGTGGTGTACGAATGTCCAGTTAGAGAGTTGCACCCCTTGTTATTATATATGTAGTGTGTAGAAACTAGAAAGCGCTATAAGAGATGTATACGCGCAGGTCGGACGTCGGACTGCGACTGCGTACCTCGACTTTCAAGCAGGGCCCGTCTCAAAGAGGTTTTGAAAGCCTAAAACCTGCATTATTGCGGCAAATACCTATCCATATTTCAACGTTATATTATAGCTGTTGAATTTTAAAGCGTCTAATGGAATTAAAGCATATCGTTCGATCTCTTCCCTTTGGACCTATACTCTCATGGTAAATAATCAGAATAGAACGATGAAGAAACGCAAGAGTTTAAGCAGACACCATTTTATAATAGGCTAAAGGTCAAGCTCATGGACGATATGTAACGTTATTCTCCCTGAACCCTATACAATAGTAATTGTTAATCCTTTCTAGTTGAAGAAACTTGCCACTATGAGTGTGAAACAATTTTAGTCGTTACTAGACGAATGGCTTGTCGGCGTCATATCTGGACCCAAACTTATGTACTTGAGAAATTTCAGCCAATTCGATATTTGCGCGAGACTTATAAACTTTTCTATGCCAAATTCAACCCGTCGCATTTTAACCCTTTCTCGGAGACATAATAACGTCTGCTAAATTTGTCGTCTGTAATGTCGGTAAAAAGCTATACATAGCTTATGTTACATGTTAAAAACAGTTCCGACAATAGATAAATATTGATTTGATTTGATTTGATTTGATTTGAATGTTATGGAAATTTCAAACTTGTGAATTTTACTTCTACTTGTTACTCCGGAACAATCTATAATGAGTATGACTGTTATAGGTATACTGTCAGCTAGGGTAGTCCATTAAAGAGCAAACTTTCAACACCATAGACCGTAGGGTGTTCAGTTACCCCTGTTTGCTGTTTAGGATAGCAGTTTTAGCCCCGTGTGCAGCGTGCAGAGTACAGTAGAGAAACGGTTATTTCCAAATAACCGCGTTTACGCTTAAACTATTATTTTTAATTGCAAACAGTTTGGAGCCAGATCAGACGCCTGCTCCAAACGTTTTGCCATTCAGGTTAAAATTGGTAGTCAGAATTGTTAAAAAAAATTGTCATTTTCTATATTTCATTACAATGCGTTTGCGTTTGAACGGAAGAATAACGTTTTCTCCAACGTGTGTCAGATCGGTAGCCAACATGAAGCAATAGAAATTGCTTCCTTATATATCTATTTTTTACTTTGATTTCCATTTTCTTCAAAATGCCTCAGAATTAACGTATGTATGATCGAAACAATCCAGCTAAAGAAAGTAATTTCTTTTTCAAATTAGGTGCGGGCGTTTCGGAAGGATACCTTTACAGGGTCTCCACGCATATTTCATTCTTAACCTTTAGCCTGTTGTAAAATAATGTCTGCTTAAACGCCTGCGTCTATTCATCTTTTTATCCTGATTATGTGCAATGAGAGTCGTGGTCCGACGAGAAGAGTTCTAACGATATGCTTTAACACCATTTAATGTTTTAAAATTCAACAGCTATACTGTAGCGGTCAACTATGGATAGGCATTGATTGCCGCAATAATGCAGGTTTTAGGCTTTCAAAACCTCTTTGAGACGGGCCCTGTTTGAAAGTCGAAGTCCGACAGTCGCAGTCTGCCTCCGAACTGCGCGTATACAACTCTATTGACCCCTATGTGAGAATGCGGCTATGGAACGTGGCCGCCAGGGGGAGTAAATCTCACCGCTATAACGGTCACAGTTTTAGTGGCTTCTGTTTTAAAGATAATCGCAAAAGGGTCAGGCTTTAATCCTTTACAGGGCTACCATAAGTTTCTCATAAAAATCCTAAGATTTTAGAAATCGTACCTTCAACCCTTGCGCTGCCAGACTCTATAACACTACCATAATTATGCAAACAGTTTAGATCCAGATCAGACGCCGCGTAACGTCTGATCTGGATCTAAACTGTTTGCACTTATATCAATTTTTCCTTAGTAAAAAACGCATACAATTCTAAATTTTAAAAGTAAGAACTGAAATCCGAGGATCTGGGAAAATCCGTAGGTTCGGAGAAAGTTTTAAAAAAATCAGATTTCGGAAAAATACGGAGAAATGGCAGCCCTGCCGTTTCCCAATAGCCTGCTTATAGGAATGTTAATCATAAACAAAACGAAAAAGAAAATTTAGACCAGACACCCCTTATATAAAAGATGGACTATTCCAATATTTAAGTATGAAATAATCCACTGGGCGCAAATGGGTTAAACTCTTTCCTCCGCATCCATCAGCGCAAATTACAGTGTAGAAAACGTTGTTATTCTTTCCCGTTTCAACGCAAACGAAACGCAAACGAAACGCAAACGCAAAGCACTAAAACGTATAAAATGACAACTTTTGAATAATTCTGAGTATTCGTTTGAATCAGTTTGGAGCCTGATCAGACGCCGGGTTACCCGGCGTCTGATCTGGCTCCAAACTGTTTGCATTGGAAATTACAGTTTTAGCGTAAACGCGTTTATTGGGAAAGAATAACGCTTTCTCCACTGTACCCTTTTGATTTATTATTTAATTTATGCAGCATAGATCTATATACAGTATTTATTAGATGTTTAAAGCAAGATGAAAACTCTCATTTACTTTGAGCCTGCTTTGAACTGCCACATATAGATCTATATGGATTTGTAGAAAGAGGCTATCGTAACCTATACTATAGTGTGTGTCCTCGTATAATACATAAGGGGAAAGTATTTCAGATTTGTGAAAATCTAAAGAGTCGCACACTTCCCCTATAAATGCTTGCATATATCAGTCATGTTATAAATAGCTTATACATGTATACATGTTCATTCAGAAGACCCACAATACTTTATTTGCTGTTTTGACAAATTATGTCCATTGCTAAATGCTAAATGCTAAATGCCTGTTTGTCAATTGCTAATTTGCCATTAGCTAAATGCTAATATGTCACTTGCTAGTTCTATAATTCTAAGTACGCCAATTTTTTGAAAATAGTCTGCATCTATTGTAAGGGAAAAAATGCTACAATATTTCACTTTACCTCCACGGCAATATCTAAGGTCATCATCTGGTGAAACCTGGTGTTGTAGTTTTAATTGACAAGTTCATCAAATAAGCTATTTTTGGATGTATTGGCATTTAGCAACTGACAAAGCAGCAATTAGCATTTAGCAATTGGCATGTCGTGACCGGCATTCCATAGTATGGATGGAATGACACACTGTGACAGATGACAAACATCTTTGGCACACCCCTGTGAAAAAGTCTCGAACAGTTCTAGAATTTCACCAGACCTGTTCTGGAATGTTTGTTCTAGAACTTTTCTGCCATCACAAGAAATATGTTCTAGAACAAATCTGGAACAGTTCTAGATATTTAAGTGAAAAAAAAATTCCAGGACATTTTGTTTTAAAAATTATCAAGAACTATCATTATTGAAATATTTCAGAACTCTGGTTCTAGAAATGTCTCAGAACTCGTGAAACTAATCTCTCAATAGAAATAAAAGTAAAATAGACTTCTGATCTGGATCAGAACTTTGGTAAACGTCTTGAAAACACATTTCTCTTACATAACCTCATTACCCCATAGTCTGTGTATATTTTTGAAGAGAGGTGACACTACTTAAAGCAGGCTGAAAATAAAACAGGCGCGTTCTGCTTTACTTTCAGCCGGCTTTAAGCTACTATATGCTAGAATATAAAAATATTTATTATTGTATATATTGATGACTGTATAAATGGCAACTATTTTCTTCAAATGAGTAATAAATTAAAGGTGTGAAAACGTGACTCTATGGAGTAATGGGTTAACCATTAGCACACTATCTTTGAAATTGTAATCTACATAATTTGTTGTTTACAGAAATCTTATAATATACATAAACGTATTCTTCATTTTGTTTCAGAAAATATCATGAATGTGTCAAACAGTCTAGATTCAGATGAGAAGCAGAGAGTGTGTGTCAGAATTTCGTCCGTAAAAGGTTAAATGATCTTTTAAGAACCAACACCTCAGTAATATTTGCAGAAGCTTGCTTATAAATATTGACTTACTATTGAACGATTTTCTCAATAGTATTGTTTATTTATCATGAATAATATATAATCAAATCGACTTTGTTACAATCATTAAATAATGATTTTAGGGACACATGTTAAACATAGTTTACCCTTTATTTCATAGCCTGTTTCTAGTTTTTGAAGGTGGGTGACCACTGAAAGCAGGTTGAAAGTAAAGCAGAAAGTGCCTTAAGGTGCAATTAATGTCGATTAAAGTTGTTTTCTATATTCCGCACATCAACTTTCGAAGAGTAGATCTACCATAAGACAAACATTAAAGTTTGACCATTGGCGTACGAGAAAATGTCGTTTAAAGGTGTTTTTCTTCTATTTTAGCTCTAATGGGCATTTTGTTAAACGAATCGCAACAGCTTTACGATACTCTTTTTTGAAGAGGACATGATGAACATTTCTATGAAGTTATTATGAAATCTGGTCAGCGGTTTAGGAGGAGTAGTCATTTAAAGCAGTTGTGGACGGACGGACGACGGCCGAAAATCGATTCTAAAAGCTTATATTGAGCCAATGGCTCATGTGAGCTAAAAAGAAAAAGAAAAATTACTTGCAGGTACTGGTATCTTAGGCGTCTATGACAATTTTGCAAATCAGAAAGACAAACAAATTGTAAAATTTTAAAGCTGACATTTTAATTACAATCACATATTTCAATGACATGAAAATGAGAGAATTAATAAAATGGGAAATATTTGTACAGCCTAACCTCGGAAAACCGGACACCCTAAACCTGTAATCTTTTAAAAACTGTAGAATAATGCAAACCAATAGTAATGCGGAAAACTCTTAACCCTTAGCCCGCCAAATAAATTGTCGTCTGCTATATTTCTCGTCTGCTTCATGTTTCAAAGTGCTTCAAAGTTGCTCAAAATTGCTGAAAATGTTGTCCGAGTGTCAAACAGCTTGGATCCGGATGAGACGCCGAGTTACTCGGCGTCTCATCCGGATCCAAGCTGTTTGCATATGGAGCTATAGTCGTGAGTGGCAGGCTAAGGGTTAAATCGGTTTTCTGTATTAATATTGATATGCATCAAACAACTACCTGTCTCAAACGACGGACGACTCAACTTCTAATGAATGTCTCCAAACATTCCTTAACCGCGCATATTTCTTAAATGGCCAATTAATAACCCCTCTCTTCCCGAAACTACTAATGGACAAATCCAGTTGCCAATTGAGTCTATGCCATTTTTGACTATATATCTAGGGTCGTGTATAACAATATCATTGCAAAAGGATAAACAGTAAATGCCCTGATCAGAGGGCTCCTTAAGGAGCCCTATGATCTGGGTTTTCACTGTTTGCATGGGACAAATGCACTCTCCATGTGTTCACTGTTCGCAAAAGAAAGGTATATGAAAGACTATGGTTCAATTGGATAACTCGGTTTTCAGAGGCTGTACTGTACAATTATTGAAACTACTATACATGGATATGTATAAAGTCTTTCAAGTGTGCCAATATTCCTGGCTTCAAACGATCACAGTTTATTAACATTTCAATAATACAATCGAACCTGGAAACCTAGACTCGCTTCTGCTTCAATATTATTGTCTGCAATATCGTTTCAAAATTAGATTTAAGGCAGAAAAAACGACGTAATTTCAAAACAAGTGGCAAACAGTTTTGATCCTGATCATACGCCGCGTTACCCTTCAATCCACATTTTAACTTTGAGATATGGGTAAGTTCGACTGTGTCGATTTAGACCTTTTGGTGTGCATCTGTTAGAACTACAGTCGAAACTCGATGATTTGAACTCTCTTTAGTTCGAACATACCCATATTTCAAAGTTAAAACGTGGCTTAGCCGCGTTTTAACTTTGAAATACGAGTATGTTCGACTTAAGCGAGATCGAATTATCGAAATTAAACTTATGTAATACTGGTAGAGTCGATTTAAGCGAATTCGAGTAATCGAGGTTCGATTGTACATGTAGTAACACAAATATGTATACAGTTAAACCTGTCTTAAACGGCCGTCAAATACAGTAAAACCTCTCGCTACGACCTCTGAAACAAAGGCTAATTGAGTGTAAAAAAGACAGATGACAGCTTAAAGCTAGGTGACAGTGAAAGAGAAAGCTCTTGAAGGAGCTTTCTGTTTAAATGTCTCCATGCTTTAAGCAGTCAGTTGGCGTAACACCTAATAATTAACAAAGGTCGTGTTATTGGTCGTTATAGAGAGGTTCAACTGTATTGTAGGCGGTCTTTCAGGCACATGTTAGTCTAATGCATGGCAATGATAACTCAGAAAGTTCCTTCGGGAGATTTCTGAATTGTTTTGTCTTACATTTAGCAGTAACTTGTCTTATAAGAGTCCCACCTTCTTAACTGGTTAACTTAACTTAAACTTTAATCGTTTAAGAAAGGTTGACTGTATACTATATGATATGCATCTTAGAAAAGAGCACATTGTTAAATACCCAACATTAATACCTGACATTCAAGCGGTTGTTCACAAAAAAAATCTAGGAACAGTCTTAAACATGTGTGGGAGCTCAATGCAGAACAAAAGATATACATAAATACAGTCGATCTTCGATATCTCGAACTCGGTTTATTCGAACATACCCGTAATTCAAAGTTAAAACGTGGCTTGACCACGTTTTAACTTTGAAATATGGGTATGTTCGACTTAACCGAGCATCAACTAATGCAGTTCATGTGTCGAACTATCGGATAGTTCGAGTTAAGCGAGTTCGAGATATCGAAGTTCGACTGTATCATAAAAGAGCTTCCTGTATTAACTTGTTTCTGCATAAAGCAATTGCTTGTCTTTAAAAAGAACATCAAACCCTTTTGTTTGACCGCCAAATATATGTTTGACTGCACTCAAGATTCCGTTTCGACGTCCTCTTAAATCATTAACTACATTTCAAATATGTTTACATAATTGTAGTTAAATAGTAGAAATAGATTCTATAAACGTATTTTTATATAAGTCATTTGCTTTAATGCTAAAAGTCTAGCAATCTTTTGAACTGACCCGCAAAATCGTTACTGAAAACACGGAATTAAACACCATATATAATTCCGTGCTGAATCTCATCTGAATTTATCATTTTTTGTATAACCAATTACCCCAGAGTTTGTTTCTAGGTTTAAGGACAAGTGACCACTTAACCAGTTTTACAGTAAATCAGGGGCCCGTTTCATAAAACTTCTTACGACAAATGTTGTCGTAAGTCAAAACTTTAAAATACATTTAATCTGTGATTTCTCTATCTAATCATGTCTTGTGACATCTTTTTGGAATCGTCTTTTCAAGACGATTCCAAAAAGATATCACAAGACAGGATTAGATGGAGAAATAAATAATAATTGATACTTTTATAATCTGACTTACGACAACATTTGTCGTAAGAAATTTTATGAAACGGGCCCCTGAATCGGCTTTAGGGCGTATTCTGCTCTGCTTAAAACCTGTTTTAAGTTACTATCTGTTAGGAAAAAGGAAGTGTTTTCTTACAATGAATATGCATGACTGTATCAAAGTGGAACCATTTTGTTCAGTTAAGGCATACATTAAAGGTGTAAAAAATGCATATCTATGGCATCATTCTTTATTCCATTGTGTCATTGTTCATTACTCTTGAGCAAAGATGAAATGCCCTGTCCCTTGTCTCAGGTTAAAAATTCTCGACCTTACATATCTATGACAATTGTGCGTTCGGAGTTTAAACATTGGTAAAATTGGAAATTACTGTTGGTACCATTAGGCGCCATATATATACGAACGGTTAATGGTATCCATTGTTAAATTAGATTACCACTGCCCACTGGTGCCAATGCCTGACTGTTGGTACCAATGGCGCAATAAGCTGACCGCTGGTACCACGTACTGGTTTCCAGTGGATTTTAGAACTTATTGATAATAAGCAATACTATATGTATTGATCAATTAAAAACGATCAAAATGTTTTTTCGTTTAATATATGCCGTTGACATTTCCTATGGACAGATATGTATACCATTGGTATACCATCCGCACCAAATGTTACCGAGGATCACCAATGTTAAAACACGAACGCAACTAAATACTGCAAGATGGCGTCTCCGATAAACCATCCAATCACCATACACCTCCGCGCACCTGCCAACTAGCGACATCCAATCGGCATCTATCACTGCGAGGTAACCGACTAAGTCTTCCAATCAGCGGCAACCTTGGCGACCGTGTAGGTATCGTTAAGCTTTGAGTGGGAACTTTTGGCTATCAGCACGTCAACCTTTGGACGGTCATTCTCGTCAGTTTCTACATCAAGTATCTGCTTCATGACCCTCATTCCCCGAATAACTTTCCCGAACACGATATGTTTTCCATCTAGCCAATGGGTATTTCTTGCAGTGATGAAAAACTGACATGTGTTGGAATCAGGACCTGAAAAAGGTTAAAACAAGACATTTATAAGACAACTATTCTGTTCTGAACCAAAATAATGATAGCTAAAAACAAAAGAGGATAAGCAGAACACTCCAACATAAAGTTCTGCTCAATGTTCATTTTGACTTAACCTACGATAAGCCAATGTCAGCTATAAGAAATTGGTTATAGCCATAATGGCGGGGAACTAATCTGCGTTTGCCATGTTGATTCACCCTGCTCTCTTGGTAGCCAATGGTGGTTATAGTGTATTGGTTTTAACGAAATAGGCAGACCGTTGAACTAACATCATTTTGCCATGCTCAGCCATCCTGTCCCGCAGTGGGTCAATTATGGCTATGGAGGAATGAGTTATGACAATAAAGGGAGACAACTTACCTGCGTTTGCCATGCTAAGCCATCCTGCTCCATAGTGAGCCAGTGTGAATTTCTCGTCTTCAAATCTGCCTCCATAGATGCTGTCTTCGCCACTACCATCACCCTTTACATAATCTCCTCCTATAAAGCGTTAAAGAACATGAATACAGTTTATGTTTTCCATTATCACATACATGCATAATTTACTCCTTTAATGTGTTCCTCTATTAAACACAGTTCCACTTTAAACAGCCATGAAAATACACTACAATAACTACCGGTATGTTCTGCATCCTAATAGATTTTAGCTTAAAGCAGATTGAAACTATTGTAGAAATAGCTTAAAGGCACATTTTGCTTAACTTTCAATCTGATTTAAGTAGTCACATGTCTTTAACATTAGAGAAACAGGCTATGTGGATATGGGTTATATATTCCTCAACCGACAATCTTAGTTCCACATTATACAGTCGTGAATACGCACCGAAAGAAGTATTCTAATATAAGCCACGTTTTAACTTTGAAATATGGGTATGTTCGATTTAACCGAGTACGAGATATCGAAGTTCGAAGGTATACATATTATACGTATTATTTTACATGTTCGCCCAAAGATGCCTAAGATACGAGCCGTGCCATGAGAAAACATGCCTTATTCAGGGCTGCCATAAGTTGAAATGAAAAATCCTAAGATTTCCAAATTTGCATTTTTCAAGTGCGATTTTACGAATCGTACCGTTACCCCATAGCCTTTTTCTTGTTTTGTTGACATGCGACTACTTAAAGCAGGCTGTAAGTAAAGCAAAATGCGCCTTCGGGCGCATTCTGCTTTACTTTCAGCCTGCTTTAAGCTACCATGTACTGGGAAAAAATCCGGAGATTTAGGAAAAATCCGGAGAAATGGCAGCCCTGCTTATTGCATTTCAAAAAGTGTAGATCTAAGCCAGCCGCCGTGTCAAAGACACGACGACTGGCATTGATATACACTGTTTGACACACACATGCATCGAAAGCATTCTATGTAGCTGTAGATCTATTAAATATTAAGTGTTTGGCAATGTAGACCAAACACGGATACAGAGCCTTGGATGACAACGGTGCTTGGTCTGTACAATATTGCAATGCAACATGGCAGGTTTTGTCATAGCAGGTCTTTGCGTTAGATTTATTCTGCATTAGACAGAAACCTTTATCTGAGATTAATAACCTTTTAGTGGTAGATCTGGCTTAACATTATATATTCACCTTGCATCATAAAGTCCTTTATCACCCTATGAAATGCGCTCCCTTGGTAGCCCTTTCCTTCTTCCCTGGTCGCCAGTTGAACGAAGTTTTCTACAGTGCGAGGGGCCGTGTTCCCGAACAAGCCGAGCTCCATTGTTCCAATGTCTTCACCACCCAACGTAACATCGAACGAAACGACATCTGTAACCGTCGTGTCTTCAGCCTGGAATAAGACAATTAAACATATCTTAACTAATTAATTAACTCTCTGCAATGACGTCATTCTGCTAAGCCCATTACCCCATAAATACGCCCTTTTATGCCTCTAATTTATTCCTCCACTGAAAATATAGTTCCAATTTATACAAGTATAGGTACGTAGAATTAGAAATATTTTCTATATTCTAACTGATGGCAGCTTAAAGCAGGCTGACAGTAAAGTAATAATAATATAGCAAGTTAAAGTCTACTTTCAGTCCGAATGACCGCTCAGCCGACTGTACATTATACTCTCCTGATCATCGAGCCATCTTGCCTATGAGTACTGCTAACATATGGCGCAGTCAAATGCAGCCGCAGTACCGACGCAGACCCTTCACAGGTACCCATTTTAACCCCTGGGTGGAGAGGAGCAATTCGCGGTACATGTCTTGCTCAAAAACATTCCTGTACATCATCGGGGATTCAGAAAAATCCCCTAGTCAGACCGCTGGTCCGGCGGGGGATCGAACTCACGACCCCTGGTACCGTAGTCCAAGGTGTTAACCATTGGGCCACTACCGCCGGTACAGTAAAGCAGAATGCGCCTTAAGGCGCATTCTGCTTAACTTTCAACCTGCTTTAAGTGGTCACGTATCTTCAATACTAGAAACAGGCTATGGGGTAATGGGTCGTTGCTTTTGTTTCTCAAATTTCAAATTTTAGGGAAATCGACTATTTAAAAAGTAATATCGTTACGAGTGTCAAACTGTCAGGATCAAAACTGTTTGAAAAAAACAAAAACAACAGGTGTAGATCTACTAGGGGACGTAGGGGTAGGGCAGTGAAGGATTTAATCTAACAAGTGCGCCAATGCTGAAATTTGTAAATTGTTTCTATACAGGTCAGACACAGAGACCGATGCTGGGTATCTGATAAAGACCCATAAATCACGTTACATATTTTGGACTGTTTCTTTAGTAACGAACTGTCACTGTGAATGTTAACAACAAATATAACAACTACAATACGCGCATGCACAGGGGAACTAACTCGTATATACTCCACAACTATTTCCTACCGCATTTACTTCCCATGTTGAAGAGCGAGAGCACTGTAGTGTCAGTTGGGTTAAGGAGGAAATGGAAATGATTAACAGGGCTGCCATAAGTTGACATAAAAAATCCTAAGATTTCCAAATTTGCATTTTTCAAATGCGATTTTACGAATCGTACCTTTACTCCATCACCTGTGTCTTGTTTTGTTGACACGTGGCTGCTTAAATCAGACTGGAAGTAAAGCAGAATGCGCCTTAAGGCGCATTCTGCTTTACTTTCAGCCAACTTTAAGCTACCATGTACTAGAAAAAAAAATCCGAAGATATATGAAAAATCCGGAGAAATGGCAGCCCTGGATTAATTTAACTACTTGATTAGGATTCTTATTAACTGTTCAATATACACCCTAGATAGAGCTCCAGAAAGTTCAAACCTTCCTACTTTGCCACAGTTCTGGGGATTAATTGTCATAGGGGGTGTTTTTGTTTATTAGACTAATATTATCCCCTCTGCAGGAACTAAAAGGAATGCCGGTTTGTAATTTTGAGCCTCTGTGCTGCTTTGCAACGAATGAGATGAGCCAAAATTATCTTCCTGAAATCATCACTCACCTAATCTCACCCTCCCTCATCATAAATCGGCGCTATATGACCTAGTTTGTGTCGCAGTGCCGTAAAACCCAACTATTCATCTAGATAGAGATTTATGAAGTCTAAAAGTCAGTGTGTGTGTCCAACAATGGAACCAATGACTTTGCCTTTTTGTGGCATCCTGTTTATATATGACACTGCACGTATTTACAAAAAAAAGTATTTTTTCGATCATTTCATTCATTTGCAGAGTGTCCTCACGGGTCCGTGTCTTCACTGAACACTTACTTTCTGAACCTTAGTTGATTTGGCACCAACTGACCCAAGGAAAGTAAAAGGAAGACTATCTGCCAATTCTCTACCAACTAAAAGCCTCACGGCCACCTAGAAATACACAATTTACACAATTAGCTATATCGGCAGACGTTTTAAATAACCGGGAAACTTTGTGACGAAATCTATTTGTACCAATAGTTGTTTTACGGTCATTAAAGCCAGAGATCCAAATCCATCATAAATACTCATAAATATTGTTACATGTTGGTGACCTCGACCGCAGCACTTGGCTACAGAAATACTTCACAAAGTTGTGGTTTCCATATATATAAGTTTGTAGTACAACAATCTATCGGATTGAAGAAATTGCATTGAAACTGTTTATAAATAATGTTAACAGAACTTAACATATACAAAATGCTATTTCTTGTTTTTATAGTATACTGCAACCTTTTAGAACCCCCTCCATGCTAAAATATCTAGTGAGTAGGAGTGACCGAATCCCACAGAAACGTACCAATAACTAACCAGTTGAACACTGCCAACTAGTGTGATAAAATACCACCTCCTTAAGAATTAAACTTCACAATTTCTAACAAATTTAGGAATCTAGCAGATATCACGATACAAATGCTTGTCGCAAAATTCAGAGTACTGCATACAAAAATCGATATACTACAAGTAAAACCTCTCTATTACGAATTATTATAAATTGTGTAAATTATTCGGTGTATAACTATAAGACAGGACATTGCTTAAAGCAAGGTGACAGTAAAACAGAAAGCTCCATTAGGAGCTTTCTGATTAACTGTGTTCTTTGCCTTAAGTTGTCACCTGTCTCTTATACAAATGTACAACCAATTAGTCTTCTTTAGTGGTCGTAATAGAGAGGATTTACTGTATGCAAAAACTCTAAACATTATCCAAATTGAACGAAGAAAGAAATCAATGGTGTTCTTTTTCGAACTAAGACACGGATTTAAGGAAACGAACAAAACGAAGCGAAACAGAAAAACACGTGTACATGTAATGTGACACTGAACTGGACATGACACAACAGAACAGAGAATATCGTAACTTTATTGCATCCCAGGCAAGCCGCAATACATTAATGGGCCAATGTGATATTAGGTCCAATTTCGTTGTTAACGCATGCGATCTGTTCTTAACCCCATTACCCCATTACCCCATACATATGTCTGTTTACGCCTTTAATTTATTCTTCCACTAAAGAAAATACATGTAGTTCCACTTTGTACAGTCGTGAATTGAGTTGAGTTGAATATATGCCATAATAAATAGTTTCTACATGTATATCCTAGCAGATTGTAGCTTAAAGCAGAATATGCATTACGGACCAATATGCTTTTCTTTCAGCCTGCTTCAAGTGGTAATCTGTCTTCAAACATAGAAATAGGATATGGAGTAATGGGTTAAAGCATGCAAGATGTACTTAGATCTTATAGTTACATAATCACACCTTTATAAAATACATTTTGTACCAGCTATAGACGATTCTATTTAAAAGTTTTGCATGATTTATTTCCCCTGATAACTACTCTTCAATATCTCCGTCCGCCATTAAGACGCTGTGCAACGAACGAAATCGATAAAGGGTCAATCATTACCGCTTTACCCTGAATAGATCTATACAAAGGTTATTTGCAAACAGTTTGAATCCTGATCAGACGCATAACTCGGCTTCTGATCAGGAACCGAACTGTTTGACACTCATAACGATATCAGCTCTATTTAAGTAACCTTACCTAGAACTTTCAAAGTGAGAAATAAAGAAGCAAACGACAGTTGTTATAACCCTTTACTCATAGCCTGTTCCTAGTTTTGAAGAGATGACCACATAAAGGAAGTTCGGGGTAAAAAAGCGCATTCTGCTTTAAAGCAATCATCTGCATTGATATAGAAAGTATTTCGTAAATGCGTAAAAATTTATAGATTCTATCGATGGAGGAAAGGGTTAAAGCAGATGACGGCATGGTAGTGAAGGTGTTGATCTTGTCGAAACTCGTTATGTCTTTTGTTCTAGGGTCCGGTACGCTTGACAATTTGTTAGATATCTTGTGATGGTCTTGATTACACCATGGAGAAAGGTCCTTTCTCCATGATTACACATGTTTTTTAAAGCAAAATGAAAGTACAGCTATAAGCTCATATATAAGCATTCTGCTTTGCTTTCATCTTGTTAACAACAATCAAGCTGAATATAGGCAAAAAAAATAAAAACCAAAAAACCACCAGAAATTATCAAACAGGGACAGTACTTGATTGGGAACTGAAAATGCTCATTTGAAAATTCAGAGGTGATCTTTTTAAAAAATAAGTTTAATAATATACATGTATATTGAATAGCCTACGTTTTGAAATTCATACGAAAATATTTAAGCAGCATTTAAGCCTCGCCATTGTGAATTGTCGTTTGCTTCAAACATATCGTCTGCGGAAGAAAAAAAAATCAAAAAAGTTTTTATTCTTTTTTTAACGGAAGAAAATCTGAATATGAATGTCAAACAGTTTGGATCCGGATCAGACGCCGCGTTACGTGGAGTCTGATTTTGTTCCAAGCTGTTTTGCAAATATAAGTGGAGTCGGGATTGGCAGGCAAAATATTTAAATAACCCCACAATTTGCTGTTGAATGTAAACATGAATGAAAGTTAGAGGTGACAATAAACAATCATCAACCGAATCACTCATTAAAATTAGATCTATATGATTTGCTAAAATACATCTCTGATGACTTACAAACTTGATATGGGTCGTGTGAAATCTTTAATTACTGAATTAGACACTGATGTGCACAGCATATTCTCGATGTGGCAGGGGACAACCTTCCTGAGAAACAAGATTGAATAGGAGATTCAGATCATATGCTAAATAACTTGGTCAGGTTTTTGATCTGGATCCACAATGCTGGCGAATGATATACAAGTGACGAACAACACTCTTTTGGTTAATATGTAGCTTATTATTATTATCATGAACATTTGAAAATTATTTGAGTCTGTATCCAGACAAGACTACAATTACTTTGCATCCGATTGATCTGGATTCACACTGCACGTGTTACTCATGTGGCGATTAACACTCTAAGGGTGACTAGGAAAGCAACACTAATACTCGTAAGTGTCAAGCGCAGTATTTAATCAGATCAGATGCCCATGTTATCCGACTCTGATCTGGATCCAAACTGGGACAGTACTTGATTGGAAACTGAAAATGCTCATTTGAAAATTCAGAGGTGATCATTTTAATAAGTTTAATTATATATATTGAATACTTTTTGAAATTCATACGAAAATATTTAAGCAGAATTTAAGCCTCGCCATTGTGAATTGTCGTTTGCTAAACATATCGTGTGCGGAAGAAAAAAAATCAAAAAAGTTTTAATCGGAAGAAAATCTGAATATGAATGTCAAACAGTTTGGATCCAGATCAGACGCCGCTTTACGTGGCGTCTGATTTTGTTCCAAACTGTTTTGCGCAGTATTTAATCAGATCAGATGCCCATGTTATCCGAATCTGATCTGGATCCAAACTGTGTGAACATTAAATTGAAATCCTAATGTGATATTTTCTATAAAATTATTTCAGTTTTTGACTTTTAACCGACAAAGCTATATGGGTCTTATCTAGTATCCATGGGATATGATTATGTCGGTGTTTTACCAGTGGGTAATAAAACTGCGGGTGTCTTACGCGGCAATCTACCCCCTGCTCGAAGGGTAAACCAATCAACCGGAAATATTGCACATCTGTTGGTAATTAAATGACCTACATGCACAGTGATGTAACTTTTGTCACCGAGCCAGCATTGACCTGAATTTATGAAATATATGGCAACCGCTTTATTGATGAGAAATGATTTTGAAACGAATGTGTACTTTACAAACAACATCTTTGGAGCCCAGTCAGAAATACCGAACTAAAAGACATTAATTAATACGACATTCTGTAGATGTTGAATAAAGAACTAGATCTACGACAATATCGGCAATAAGGATATGTAATTGATTATTCTTAACAATTTCGATCAGTTGTTTTCATTTCATCGTATCGGAAAGAGGATGGAGACGGCGGGATCATTATTTTTGTAGATTATCAATTTAATCAAAACTCTTATTATATCAGTCGACATAAAAAATACGATTTCTTAGCATTATTGTCTCTAACCGAAGAAACACAAATTTCTGTGTCTAAAGCGAACTTAATTTCGAAAGAAAAGATATATTACTATGATTGTGTCACTATATATGTATTAACTGATTCACTCTCCGATTGCTTAATGTGCAGCGTAGTAATGGCGGCTAGGTCACGTGACTCATAATGGCGGCCGTCTAATTATCGAAAATAGAATCGTCTATATAGAGTCATGTGGAGATGTATAAGTCAATATATCTGCTGTGGTGGGTGTTAAATTATGCACATTTAAACCAGGCCTGCATGTCAGGTCTTATCTTGAGCATCTGCAAACAATTTACCCATACCCCGCTAGGCGCTACTTGACTTCCGTGAACAAAGTTAACAGGTTAGATACAGATTAGACACCAATTAGTAACTTAGCGTCTGATAAGGGTCTAAAATGTTTGACACTAGTATTCAGTCAGCAATATAAGCCCAGACCAGTGGTTCCAATGGAACCAAGCTTATCAGCAATGCATGTAATTCCAATGACACGGTAAATGAGGTATCATGCTGTGAAATGTTGGTCTGCAGGAAACTGATACCCTGCCCACTGACCAGATGTTAATCACTGAACAATATGAGTCCCAGAAATACTATACCAGTTAAACCTTG
Source organism: Gari tellinella (assembly GCA_922989275.2). Lineage (NCBI taxonomy): Eukaryota > Metazoa > Mollusca > Bivalvia > Cardiida > Psammobiidae > Gari > Gari tellinella. The sequence continues at coordinate 16,594,472 of OV277862.1, forward strand.
TATTGAATTTGTTGTAGTTTTCTGTGAAGATGTACAGTTTCTGAAAATTGTAGACATATAAATGCTTCTTATTATATATAAATAGTTTCTGGAACTTTTAACAGTACGGTGAATGTGAAATTCGATCATGACAGCTACGTTTAATACTGTAGTTCAAGAAAATGTAATATAAGATCCACTGTAAAAAGTAAATACAATATTATATATGTTGTTAATTGTCACTTAACCCATTACCCCATAAATACGCCTTTAACACCTTTAATTTCTTCATCAACTAAAGTAAATAGTTCCAGTTTATAGAGTCATATATATACAATGTATTTCATAAGAAATATTTACTGTATCCTAGAAGATTGTAGCTTAAAGCAGGCTGAAAGTAAAGCAGAATGTGCCATAAGGCACATTCTACTTTACATTCAACTTGTTTTAAGTAGTCACCTTTATTCAAAACTAGAAACAGGCTATGGGGTAATGGGTTAATTCATTTCAAAATGAGTATGCATGTTGTTCAGAACCTATTTCTTATGGCACCTATTCTTGACTCTATAAACTGGATCTATTTTCTTCAGTAGAGGAATAAATCAAATGCATAAAAAGCGTATTTATGGGGTAATGGGTTAAACTGTTCTCTATGTAAACACACAGGATATAAATGAAGTGCCGCCAGCGCTATTTGGATTTAAAAATATTATTATATTGGCACCTACAGAGAATTTTACAAAACTCAAATTTGTCAATATTACTTTAGTAAATGGAAATCAATTTTATTCTCCCTCAATATTTTTTTTTCGGTTTCCCTGTTGGGTCGTTTCTGGATGTACTTGTGACTTCTGCCCAACATGAACTCTCTTCTGTGAAAAATTCCTTATTTTATTTGTCAATATACTGATTTAGATTATAGATATTCATTATAAGCATGTTTATATTCGGTATATATTCAGCAGGAGGTTTAGAGCTGACTATACAGTGAAACCTCTCAATAATGACCACTAAATTAAGTTAATTATTTTGTGTTTTAAAGACAGACAGCCGATAGCCTGTTTCTAGTTTTGAAGACAGGTAACCACATAAAGCAGTTTAAAAATAAAGCATTCAGCTTTACCCTGAGCCTGTTTTGACCTGCTATCTGCTTGGATGTAGAAAATATTTCTTGCAATATGTATTTATGACTGTAAAAGTCGGTACTATTTTCTACAGTGAAGAAATAAATTAAAGATGTAAAAACGCATATTGAGGGTGTAATGGGTTAAAACAAGATGGAAGTTAATAAAACGCTCCTAAGGAGCTTTCTGTTTTGCTTTTATCTTCCTTTAAGCTGCCACCTATCTTTCATACAACCGATATATGTTTTAATCAGATCAGTATTGTTGTTTTGAAATTGGACAAAGGAATGCGATATAAAAATACCAAGTCATATGGACCTCTTGTCCATTTGTCAAAATTACAGAATTAAATAGATCCTGGTTCACTAGAATACAGCGAAAAAGGAAACCATGGTGATTATGTACATAACGTATAATGGATTATTATACGTGTTTTAATGTACTAAAATGTATTGTAAAATAAATGTCTATGGACATTTATAATGTTAATTTCATGTTTTTGTATGTACATATATTATGCATGCATGATGTAAATACCAAATTTCAAATATCCTTTTCAAAACTGCTAGTAAGAGATCAATGATAATTTAAAATCAATATTTTTTTTTAATTTTCTCATGGAGTTTTGGTAAATATTGATACCGATATGTTTGCATACAAATGAATACAGCGATGTGAAAAATAACAATTTAAGTTGCTCTTTCAGTTGACACTACTAAGTGAAAATTGCATGTGGAAAGAAATGGTATACATGTACTTTCAAAAACACAATTTGTATTTGATACCATTTACAGTTTAACCCCTTTAAACCGGCCATAATATGTTGAGGTTTAGTGGTCCTCAGACCTCTATGACAGGTGGTTGCTAAATACAGGTCAAAAAGCAGCAATGGACGTTCACTTAGAGCAACCACTTGTCGTATACGATCATTTTATTGCTTAGATAAGTGTCCAGCATAGAGGTTCTTTATGTACAAGCCAATTAATTAAATTGCTGTTTTAATCAAACTTCAAAATAAAATATAAATGAGTTTGAGATTAGATCTTCGTTTTCTTTAAAAGATATCCAGTGACGTTGTTTGAGTTTTCTTAATAAGCTGGTAGCATAACTTATCCTTCAAGAAATCCCAAGTCTAACCACTCGTTAGAGTTGTCTTTATGATATTGTTTTAATAAGAGGTCAGTTCAAGAAGTTTATTTTGAAATAAAGAAAAAAATACACAATTCATTTACAATGTGAACAAACATTTGAAACCATGAAACAAATACTGAGGAGTCCTGTATAACACTGGAAACAAAACCTGCAATGCTCAGAGATCAGCTGGGCTGATAAGCCTAATTAGCACTGATCGCTCTGACCCCTGTAGGGGCTAATGGGTAATAAATAACCTACCGTGACATTGCAATGTTATGATAATAAATACCCAAAGATCTTCTGAATCCTGGAAATTTGGGAGTCTCAGGGCATTTATAGGGGACTGTATTGGTGTTTCGTAAGTAAATAAATACAATGTTATTCTTTCCCAATAAACGCGTTTACCATTATAGAATAACGTTTTCTCCACTGTAACTGATTTTGAGAAATACTTGCAGACAACAGGTTTAATCTGCGGCAGATGATAATTTGGGGTGATACTGATTAAGCATCTCCCTATGTATGGACACTGCGAAGTTTATTAGATACAGGGGTCAAACACGGCCCCTAAAAAGTATTAGTCTAAGAGGTCAGTATAATCATTACGACACATTTCGTAGAATCTTAAGTTTATTTTGGAATTATAAGAAAGTAAAGCAGATGTTAAGTTTCTGCTTTAGTTCAGACCTGCTTTAAAATGTCGCATTCCTTTAATTTACACAAACAATGGGTATTATATTGACTGGTCGTAAAAGTGAGGTTAACAGTTTTTGCATATACAGTAAATCCTTTCTATTACTATCACATAAAACAAAGGCTGATTGTACAATGTGCAATGTGACAGTAAAAGAGAAAGTTCGGCTTAACCCTTTCCTCCCTGAAACTTCAAATGGACAATTCTAGCTTTCAATTTTGTCTAGTCCATTTTTGACATTTTATTACTGATTTTTACTATATATATATCAAAATGACAAACAGTGTAGACCGTGATCAGAGGGTTCCTTAAGGAGCCCTCTGATCAGGGTCAACACTGTTTGCATAGGACAAGTGTACTCTTCACAGGTACACTGTTTGTAAATGACGCATATATGCGTGACTAGGGTTCAAAGAGTTAAGGAGCTTTCTGTTTTACTGTCACATAGCTTTAAGCAGTCACCTGTCGTAAAAAACACAATTTAGAGCTCGTAATAGAGACGTTAACTGCTTAACTCATTTTCCCCTGAAACTTCCAATGGACAATTCCAGTTTGCAATAAAGGATGGTCCATTTTAGACTATTTAGGGTTGTTTTTCGGCGGAGCTGACTGGTTTCTATTTAGTCACACTTTCTATTTGGCCACATATTTCAACCAATTATATTTGATCAGAAATTTAGAATTAAGAGCACCTGTTGAAACTGAATAGTCTGATTGGATAGTAGCCAGGGCTCCAGATAAGGGAATTATTTCAAAACTTAAAATCTTTATTTGTGCATTAAACCCTGTGGTGTCACTATACATTTGAATTGTCTCTTCGAGACAAAAAAAATGAGTGGTAACACCATAGGGTTTGGTGCTGAAAGGAGTGAAAAAATGTGATTTGTTTAGTTTACTCCCTCTTATCTGGAGCCCTGTAGGCTGGTCTATGTCCAATTACAGTTTTACCAGATGTGGAATGTGAGTGTAAAATTTAGAGAAACAGACTGCACTGTTTACACTGGGATGATGCAATTATACTTCTATTTTAAGATATGACATCTGAAATCTTTTTATAGATATACAGAGGAAGCTAGGTGTTTTGTAATTGTTTACTACCAATTTGTTTGAATTGTTAACTATTTGTACACATTTACCATACATTTAAAGCAATATTATATATAAAATTAATGGCCTCAAGTGAGTTAAACACAATCGTGTTGTTTCAACATTATTTACAAGAGTGGCAGTCGAAGTTCAGCAGACTGCTGTACCTGTACATTTGTGTATGCTATAGTTTGTTTCAAGAAACTCTATGAATGAAGTTTGATATATAGAACAATAGATTAATGTGAGGATCTCCTACCAGTAGCTAGGATATGAGTTAAATTATTGTTCTGTTTTACATTTCTGTACATGATAGTTTTGCATTTTAAATAAAAGTTACTGTTTCAATTTTTTTTGCTTTTCAATCCAAGATACATGTATTACAATTCTTTGAAAACCTCAATTTCATTTAATTTTGCACACCCAATTTCATCTATATAGCCTTAGTTCAACCACTCATTCCGCCGAATATCTTTTTTAAAGATATTTCTTGTTTGTAATAAATTGAAAAATGACAAACAGTGAAGTCTCTGATCAGAGGGCTCCTGCAGGAGCCCTCTGATCAGGGACTTCACTGTTTGCATAGGACAAGTGTACTCTTCACAGGTACACATTTGGTAAACGACGCAAATATGCGTCACTAGGGCTCAATGAGTTAACACAATCATATTGGCCAGCTGTCTATAACACTGGACTATCGAAAACTTGTCAAACAGCTTGGATCCAGATCAGACCTCACCAAATGTGGAGCCTGGTCCAGATCTAAGCTGTTTGTTACTGTGATAGTAATTCTACACACACATGTTTATAAATTCAATGCTTAAGTAAATAGAAAACGGTTTTAACCCATTACTCCATAAATACACATTTTACGCCTTTAAATTGTTCCCCCATCATTGGAAACAGTTCCACTTTAAGGATTATCACCATAACAAATAGTTCCTATATCCTAGCAGATGATAGCTTTAAGTAGACTGAAAGTGAAGCAGAATGCGCTTTACTTTCAACCTGCTTGAAAAGTAGACAACAAAGGGTTGAAAACTTAAAATATAATATTTGTATACATGTAGTATTTAAATTTTAAAGTGTAAACCCTAAAACCAAAGATATTATTTAGGTATACTTTAAATCTTAAACCAGGATGTATGGAGGTGTGTTGCATTGATTAAATCACTGAAAATGAACCTTAATTAGCCCATCTTTATGCTGAAATTTTCAAAAGGACTGTTCTACCTTTGGACAGTTTTTGTTTATTGTAAGACAATTTAAGCAGTTTCTAATAAAATGTAATGTAAAGTAAATAAAATAATAAAATGTAAAGTAAATCAATTTTTAACCATGGTGCATATTGACCAGAAGTCCCTAAATGAGCTCTCTGATCAGGGTCTACAATGTTTGTAAAATACTCATGTCCATGTACTGGTTTTAAGCACAGAAAGGGTTAATGGAACCTAAATACTACAACATGTCCTTTGTTCTGCTTGTGATTCAATACCCGTGTACTTTCTTACTGTTACCCTTTGTGAAAACCCTAATACATGTACATTGTATATCATTAGTACTGTTATTTCTGAATAAATGCCACATGTGTACATGGGGACAAAGTCAGTATCAATATTATTATGTAGGGTTGTTACTTGAAATGTATCTCGTTATAGCCAAATTCCAACTGTTTGACATTCACTTCAATATTTCTTTAATACAAAAAAAAAGAATTTTGAGAAAAAAGCAGACGACAATTGTTTAAAAGTTACATTAAAACTGATGACGTCATGCCAGTGAAGGGGTTACACTGTTTGAGATGGAAGGAAGCTGGTAATGTTTCTCGTGACGTGGCAATACGGTATATCCCTAGTGAAGAGTATAATTATACTTGAGTTAGGACCAGGGTCTGCACTGTTTGTCATTTTGTAATAAATTGTACAAATAAGCATGGAACAAACTTAGATGTAAAGCCTTCACTGCCTTACCTCGAATACAATGGTTATTTGCAAACAGTTTGGGCCTTTATCAGACCCAAACTGTTTGACATTCATTTAAATATTTCGTTAGTCAATATGCGTAATAAATAAAAGCAGACGACATTTTTTAAGCTGCTGACATGAAGGCTTCTAACAGTGAAGGTTTTAACCTATTATTACCACATAAATACACCTTTTTACGCCTTTAACTATTTATCCTCTGCAGTAAACAGTTCCACTTTATACAGTTATGAATAAGTGTTATAGGAAATATTTTCTATATCCTCATATATGATAGCTTAAAGCAGGTTGAAAGTAAAGCAGAATGTGCCTTATGGCACATTCTGCTTTATTTTCAGCCTGCATTAAGTAGTCACCTGTCTTCAAAACCAGAAACAGGCTATGGGGTAATGGGTTAAAATGAATCTGGAACTTTCCATTTGAAGTCACAGGGGCTAGTCAACTATGCTGCATTGGCCAAAATACACCCTAGCACTGATTTGTGAACGGTTTTGATCCAGATCAGACGTCGAGTGATCAGAATACAAACCTTACTATATTCTAATCGACGTTGCTTCCGTCAAAATTAAAATTGATACAAACGACAGCAGACGACAAACTTTAAGCAGAATATGTCAGTAAATGGAATAAACAGTTTGAAACTTTGATTGAGTTGGTCGCGGTGTGTAAAATGGAAAATTCATCAGTTAAGAAAATCTTCGATCTGGGTCCAAACTTCTATATGTTATTTGAAATTGTATCAATGAAATAGTTCTTTCGAGTGAGCATCAGTCACCTAAACCACCTGTTCCTAGTGTCGAGAAGTACATGTACAAATGCAATTTTGAAAGTTTATGTTTATCCCCCAATCTCTACAGAATTCTTCTCGTTCGACCGGTTCGAACAAAGCTTCAATATACAAAATGTAGATCCAATAACCGCAGTATATAACTATATATCATTAAAGAGTTACCACTTACGTTTAATTCTCCTAATGCCGCTGTAATGGTAAAGAAGTATGCGAGTTTGTGTAAGAAGTCCATGATGCCCGTTTCCATCAGTGTGTGCTGCTACAGTAATGCTGCCACGTCTACACATGTACAATGTATATACCCACAGCCAGTCTGGCTTATCAGCGTCATCACTGAGAATGCGGCTATGGAACGTGGCCGCCAGGGGGAGTAAATCTCACCGCTATAACGGTCACAGTTTTAGTGGCTTCTGTTTTAAAGATAATCGCAAAAGGGTCAGGCTTTAATCCTTTACAGGGCTACCATAAGTTTCTCATAAAAATCCAAGATTTTAGAAATCGTACCTTCAACCCTTGCGCTGCCAGACTCTATAACACTACCATAATTATGCAAACAGTTTAGATCCAGATCAGACGCCGCGTAACGTCTGATCTGGATCTAAACTGTTTGCACTTACAGTATATCAATTTTTCCTTAGTAAAAACGCATACAATTCTAAATTTTAAAAGTAAGAACTGAAATCCGAGGATCTGGGAAAATCCGTAGGTTCGGAGAAAATCAAAATAAAAAAACAGATTTCGGAAAAATATGTAGAAATGGCAGCCCTGCCGTTTCCCAATAGCCTGCTTATAGGAATGTTAATCATAAAACAAAACGAAAAAGAAAATTTAGACCAGACACCCCTTATATAAAAGATGGACTATTCCAATATTTAAGTATGAAATAATCCACTGGGCGCAAATGGGTTAAACTCTTTCCTCCGCATCCATCAGCGCAAATTACAGTGTAGAAAACGTTATTATTCTTTCCCGTTTAAACGCAAACGAAACGCACTAAAACGTATAAAATGACAACTTTTGAATAATTCTGAGTATTCAGTCGTTTTACTCTGAGTGGCAGACGCCGGGTAACCCGGCGTCTTATCTGGCTCCAAACTGTCTGCATTGGAAATTACAGTTTTAGCGTAAACGCGTTATATTGGGAAAGAATAACGTTTTCTCCACTGTACCCTTTTGATTTATTATTTAATTTATGCAGCATATTTGTCGATGTTTAAAGCAAGATGAAAACTCCTGCAAGTAATGTGTTGTCTCATTTACTTTGAGCCTGCTTCGAACTGCCGCATATAGATCTATATGGATTTGTAGAAAGAGGCTATCGTGACCTATACTATAGTGTGTGTCCTCGTATAATACATAAGGGGAAAGTATTTCAGATTTGTGAAAATCTAAAGAGTCCCACACTTCCCCTATAAATGCTTGCATATATCAGTCATATACATAGCTTATACATGTATACATGTTCATTCAGAAGACTGCATTATTTATACAATTGACATTCTTTGTCCACGACGTGGGTAATAATAAGGCTATTTTTGTTTGCCCTCTTCCTGTTCAGTTATTTGGTATAAAGGAAACATTTAGTACTATTGCCCATAGAGAGACAGAGAAATAGTGTCTGAGGTAGGAGAATTAGAGATCTGAAGAGAAAGTGTGAGTGAGAGAAAAAGAGAAAGAGAGAGAGAGGGAGGGAGAGAGAGAGAGAGAGAGAGAGAGAGAGAGAGTATTGGACCAATGTCTGGACCAATGTTTTTCACGTCGCAGATAACTTTCGTTGCAAAATAATTCTGGTGTACGACCTGTTCAAAAATAGATGACTTAAAACAACTACATTCCATTGGGTTTACCGGAAATATCAGAGGAAGTTATCTGAACATACCAGTGGACACAAGCTACTGTAAAAAACCTCTATAATACGACCACTAAAACTAAGGCTATTTGATTATATAAACGATAGGTGACATCTTAAAGCAAAGTGACAGTTAAACAGAACGCCCTAAAGAAATTCTGATTTACGTTCATCTTGCTTTAAGCTGATGAGCTTTCTGTATAAAGCCGTCGCCCTTTGGGGCTTTGTTTTACTGTCACCTTTCTTAAAGCAGTCACCGGTCTTAAAAACCTAATAATTATCAGGGCTGCCATTTCTCCGGATTTTTCCTAAATCTCCGGATTTTTCCCAGTTCATGGTAGCTTAAAGCAGACTGAAAGTAAAGCAGAATGCGCCCTAAGGCGCATTCTGCTTTACTTACAGCCTGCTGAAAGTAGTCGCATGTCAACAAAACAAGAAAAAGGCTACGGGGTAAAGGTACGATTCGTAAAATCGCACTTGAAAAATTCAAATTTGGAAATCTTAGGATTTTTCATGCCATCTTATGGCAGCCCTGAATGATCACGATTTAATGGTTGTAAAAGAGGTTTTACTGTACATGTAGATTGTATATTTCTCATCCGTGAAGCCAATGAATAATAGTTTTCGATATGTCTCACAAACTGTTTTTGCAAATATAAGTTGTGATTGACAGCAAGTTTGATCGGGGTCCAAACTGTTTGACATTCATATCAATTTTTCTTAACCCTTTGCCTGCTGATCGTGATTTATGTGTTTTTTGCAAACAGATTGGATTCAAATCAGACGCCGCGTAACGCGCCGTCTGATCTGGATCCAAACTGTTTGACACTCGTCTTTAGGTTGCTTAACTTAAAACAATGTATAAATCTAAATTTAACAATTTTTCCAGACAAAAATTTCAAAGCAGACGATATCACCACAGGATAAGGGTTAAGATGTGTTCGTGAAACACAATGCCCCCTAGTGTGACCATGACCTCTAAAGGATCATAACCTTTGTCTGACATGACCTAACGTGTACTGAGCTCAATGCCTTTCTTGGATGGAAAACGCATGTTTAATATGAAGTTCTAAAGTCATGGCCAATGTTAAGTTCAGCCTAGTTGACCTCTAAATGAAATTGACCTTGTACCGAACTCGAGTTTTTAAATTAGTAGATCGACTAATACCAAATATGAAGTGACTTTTTAGTCTATACCAAATGTAGTTCCAAAGTTATGACCAATATTAAAGTTGTGGACAGACATACGAACAAACAGGTAGAGCAAATAAAATAAGCCCCTACTATGTCCTGCCATAAAAAATTATGAATAAATACATGCAAAAATTGAAATACGAAGATAATTTAGCAATGAATGTGATAGCTGGATCATGACGTCATAGTGATAGCGGAAGGGTTATGGAGAGTGAAAATAACAGAAAACTCTTTTATATTTTTTTCTGCATTGCTTAACTCTTTGAACCTTAGTCACGCATAAATGCGTCATTTGCAAACAGCGTACATGTGAGGAGTACACTTGTCCTATGCAAACAGTGAATACCCTGATCAGAGGGCTCCTTTAGGAGCCCTCTGATCAGGGTCTACACTGTTTGTCAGTTGGCATATATAATACAAATAAACCCTAAAATGTCATAAAATGGACTGGACTAAATTGAAAATTAGAATTGTCCATTTGAGGTTTCAGGGAGGAAAGGGTTAAAGCCTGATTTGAAGGGTTACCTGCAAAAACAATATTGCCACTTCATCTTATGAGTTGCTGCTTAACCCATTTTCCCATAAATTCACCGTTTTATTCATTCCTACACTGAGGAAAATAGTCCAATTTCATACAGTCATGAATATGCATTATGAAAAATATTTTCTTTATCCTAGCAGATGGTAGCTTAAAGCAGGTTGAAAGTAAAGCAGAATGGGTCATAAGGCCCATTTGGCTTTACTTTCATCCAGCTTTAAGCTACCATCTGTTAGGATATATAGAAATATTTCTTAGGGTACATATTCTTGACTGTATAAATTTGAGATATTTGTTTCAGTGGATGAATAAATCAAAGGCATAAAAAGCATATTTATGGAGTAATGGGTTAACCCATTACCCCATAAATACGCCTTTTTACGCCATTAATGTATTCCATCACTGAATGAAAAATGTTCCAATGTATACAGTCATAAATATGTAAGATAGAAAATAATTTTTATATTTCAGAAGATGTTAGCTTAAAGCAGGCTGAAAGTAAAGCAGAATGTGCCTTAAGGCACATTCTGCTTTACTTTCAACCTGCTTTAAGCAGTCACCTATTTTCAAAACGAGAAACAGGCTATGGGTTAATGGGTTAAGGAAGCTTCAGTTTGGGTAGTCTGTAGATAAAAAGAAACAAGTAGTAGGCTATATCTTTATTACATACAAACAAGGGCACTCTTATATGTGAAAAATAGTGTACATGTAAACAAACTACCTAAAAATTTAGATATGAGAGATTATGATATTGCAAAATTTTCATGAAAACCTTACTTAAATTATCACATTCAAGAAATAGTAGAGTAATCTTAACACCAATTTGTAAATGCTTAGCACCAAAATACATTAAAATTAGAACCGTTTTTCTCGTTGTAAGTATACAATGTATTAGCATATATGTCATCACAGATATATTCAGTAAAAAAATCTCTAAAAAGATTGATAATTGATTGTATGAAACACAGGTGGCAGCTTAAAGCAAAGTGAAAGTAAAACAGAAAGCTCCTACAGGAGCTTTCTGTTTTCCTTTCACCTTGCTTTAAGCAGCCACTTGCCTGAGGCACCTAATAATTAATATAATTTATCGTCTGTAATAAGCGATGGACTTGCAAAGACGATTCTACAGGGAACAGTCGAAGGAGGGAGAAGACAGGGAAGGCCAAAGAAAAGTTGGACATGCAATATTAAAGAATGGACAGGCCTTGATCTTGCCGGAGCCAAAACAGTAGCGGAAGACCGTAACGCGTGGAGAAGGCTGGTACACGAGTCATCATTGCTGCCCCAACGACCTCTGCGGTTACGGGATAGGTGAGTGGTGAGAATAATATAGAGGTTTTACTGTATTTATACAATGAGATTCTGCTATAACGACAACTTACAACAAAAGTCACTGGCAGTACAACAGACAAATGACAGCATCAAGCAGATTAACTTTAAAGGTTTTTTGATTTGCTTCAACACTTATAATCTATTTTGCTTTGACAAGATTTTTATATTGTTATAATTTTAATGTATGTTTGTGTTATTGTACAATTGTGATGTTTCTCAATATTGAAATCAATCAATCAATCAATTGTTTTAATGTTAATGTATGAAATCAATCAATCAATCAATTGTTTTAATGTTAATGTATATATGTGTTATTGTACAATTGTGATGTTTCTCAATATTGAAATCAATCAATCAATTGTGATGTTTCTCAATATTGAAATCAATCAATCAATCAATCAAATCAATCAATCAATCAAATCAATCAATCAAATCAATCAATCAATCAATCAATTAATTAATCAACCCTTTCCTCCATATCAGTGCCAACCACCAAGGAGTAAACATACAGATGCTAAATGCCTGGAGGGACATTACACCAAACAACAACACAAACCATATGGCGCTTATGTGATAGAAGGGGTAAAGGCACTTATGTGGAGGAAAGAGTAACCAGTGTGTCTTAAACCAAAACTCCATAGATAAGCTTTTTTACGCATTTAATTAATTCCTCTACTGTTGAAAATAGTTCCTATTCGATACAGTACTGAATAATGTGAAACATAATAATTATTTCCTATATTCTAGCAGATGGTAGCTTAAAGCAGGCTGAAAGTAAAGCAGAATGCTTTATTTTCAACCTTTAAGCGGTCAGCTGTCTTCAGATCTTATAAACATTTAATGGAGCAAAGGATTAAACAATGAACACTGAACGCAAACCTTTGGCATAAAGCTTATATTATCAAATTGAATTGAATTCAGTTAACCCATTACCCCATAAATACGCCTTTTTTACGTCTTTGATTATTCCAACACTGAAGAAACTTGTTCCTTTTTATACAGTCAGGAAAATATATAATAAAAATTGTTCACTATAATCTAGCAGATGAAGACTTAAAGCAGGATGAAAGTGAAGCAGAATGTGCCTTATTGCACATTCTGTTTTACTTTCAACCTGCTTTAAGTGGTCACCTATTTTTCAAAACTAGAAACAAGCTATGGGGTAATGGGTTAATACAACCGATGTACAAACTACAGTGGAGAATCTGTTATTCTTTCCCGTTTAAACGCAAACACAAAACACTAAAACGTAGAAAAGTACAACTTTTGGACAATTCTGATAATTTTTGTTTATCTTGGTGGCAAACAGTTTGGAGCCTGATCAGACGCCGGGTTACCCGGCGTCTGATCTGGCTCCAAACTGTTTGCACTGCAAATAATAGTTTTAGCGCAAACGCGTTTATTGGGAAAGAATAACGTCTTCTCCACTGTATCTAGGTATGAATCTGTGATTTCACTACAAACTTTATCAAGTAAAACCTCTCTATTAAGACCACTAAATTATGTCGCTAAGTAGGTGTTTACAACAGGTGACTGCTTTAAGCAAGGTGACAGTCAAACAGAAAGCTCCTAAAGGAGCTTTCTGTTTAACTGTCACCTGTATTTTATACAATCAATTAGTTTACATTGAACCTCGGAGCAGACAATTGTAATTTCTCCATGATTGAACTGGTCATAATAGAAAGGTTTTCCTGCACAACCTTTGTACAGAAAATGAAAAAATCAAATATGTCTAAGTAACTGTCTTAGTAACTGTCTTTGGTTATTGCAAAAATACCATAATGTCAATGTAAGATTTGACTACAAACTTTATACCAGATAAATATCTCAGAAAACGCTTTGTATAATGTTTGTCACAAAAATACATTTCATAACGGTAACAGCATTACATTAACCCATTACTCCATAGATACGCCTTTTTACACCTCTTATTTATTTCTCCACTGAAAAAAAAGTTCCAGTTTATACAGCCAAGAATATGTACCAGAAGAAATGTTTTCCATATCCTAGAAGATGGTAGCTTAAAGCAGGCTGAAAGTAAAGCAGAATGTGCCTTAAGGCACATTCTGCTTTACTTTCAACCTGCTTTAAGTGATCACCTGTTTTCAAAGCTAGAAATAGGCTAAGAGGTAATGGGTTAACCCATTACTCCATAGATATGCCTTTTAACATCTACTTCAAATCTAAATAGTCCCCTTGTATTCATTCATTAACAAGTACCATAGAGTCAACTTTCTGATATGTGTTAGCTGAAGCAGGCAGGCAGTAAAGCAGCATGCTCCTTTAGCCATCAGCTGTTTATCTCTCTACAACAGGCTATGGAGTAAAAGATTCAAATTTGTTTGAATATTGAAATGAATGAGAGCACCATGGTTTGTTATATAAATGAACACACATATTAACAATGACTAGTAAATCCCGTAATAGGCTAATAAATGTACATTAAAACACAGAATAATACTTCTGTGATTAAAACCTCCTGAGATAAAAACAGATGATTTTATCTACAACTCTGATTATAATACTAAATAGGCACTTGAAAATCTGTTAAATACCAGGGCAGTCTTAAAATAAGATAGCAATTTAATACAAAACATAAGTACAATCAAAACTCCTTACTTCAAACTTGATTAAATCGTCTTACCAATATTTTCTCAAGTTGAATTTTGATAATTTGATCGCGCTTCAGTCGTACATACGGTGACCGTAAAACCCATACTTCAATGTTAAAATGTGAGTCAGCCATGTTATAACTTTGAAATATGGGCATGTTCAAACTAACAGGTGTTTGAATTATTGAGTTTTGACTAGATATGAAATGCAGAAAGTGACTTAGTCCCTCTGTAAACTAGTCCTGCATTAACCCTTTAACCCATAGCCTGTTTCTAATAGTTCAGATATGTGACCTATTAAAGCAGGCTGAAAGTAAAGCAGAATGTGCCCTATGGCACGTTCTGCTTTACTTTCAGCCTACTTTTAGTTATTATCTGCTAGTATATAGAAAATATATCTTATAGTACATATTCATGACAGTATAAAATGGAACTATTTTCTTTGGCGGATGAATAAAATGAATGCGCTAAAAGTTGCTTCTATAAGGGAATGGGTTAAGCAGTCATCTGTATTTAGCAATGCCCTAGCTTCTGTCCTGAATTTAAGGGCAGGCTGAGCACAGCATTGGTTGTATTAACCCATTACCCCATAGCTTGTAGGTTTTAAGACAAGTGACAACTGAAAGCACGTTGAAAGTAAAACAGAACGTGCCTTTTGACTCATTTAACTTTCAGTCTGTTTTAACATACCATTTGACAGAATATAGAAATATTCCTTATGACACATGTACATATTCATGACTGTACAGTGTACAAAGTGGAATTATTTTATTCATTGGAGGAATAAATTAAAGGCGTAAATATTGATATTTATGGAGTAATGGATTAGAGCACATTTGTATTTGGCACATAAACAATAACGTGTATCATAAAGAAGACATAGAAGCCTTAACCCTTTACCCCATAGAAGCGAATTTTTGCGAATCTGATTTATTGATCCGCTGAAGAAAATAGTTCCAATTTAATAATTTAATATATATTATAGGGAAAATTTTCAATATATTCTAGCACATGATAGCTTAAAGCAGGCTGAAAGTAAAGCAGAATGCGCCTTAAGCGCATTCTGCTTTACTTTCAACCTGCTTTAAGTAGTAACCTATTTTCAATTCTAGAAATAGGCTATCAGGTAAAGGGTTAATAGAAGGACTATAACAATAAGACCTATATAAGGCACTGTAAGAATACTATTCCCTAGAATTTAACCCTCTCCCTCATACAAGTTTCTTTTAACCCATTGCCCAATATTTTGTTTCTAGTTTTGAAGACAGATGACCACTTAAAGCAAGTTGAAAGTAAAGCAGAATGTGCCTTAAGGCACATTCTGCTTTACTTTCAACATGTTTTAAGCTATAGTCTGTTAGGATATAGAAAACGTTTAAAATGGTGCATATTTATGACTGTATCAAGTTTTGAATTCAAGTGAAACTATTTTCTTCAGTGGGGGAATGGATTCAAGGTACTTAAATGGGGTAATGGGTCAACACATTTATATTGACTCTACAGAAATGACTAGTTTTGCTTCTAGCCTGTCCTGATAAAAAATTAAGGAAACATTTCCTACACCCTGAAAGGTAGTTGCTGAATGCAAGAATGATATAGAGGATAATTGTTTTTTTCAGTATAAGATAGAAATTTAACCCATTGAGTGAACATCAGACGTTATATTTTCACGAGTGGCGAAGCCACGAGTGAAAATATAACAGTCTGATGTTCACGAAATGGATTAAATTCGATCTTATACTGAAAAAATACAATTATTCTATTTATTTATGCTTTTAAGCCACTTTTTAAACGAAATTGTTCGACAATTGAGAAAGCGAAAGTAAATGATTTACACCGTGTTGAGCCCCAACTTTATATCGAACACATTTTTGAAACAGTTTCCCGTACGATGACGTCACTTATTTTATTGATTTGAAATCATCCAAATTACTTCGTTGCTCCCGAGTTTGGATTCGTGCTCTTCCGGTGAGTAGTTCGCGACAAATTGGACTGCCGGAATTTAATGATAAGACACAATTGACTACGATTCTTAGGGAGCCCTACGGGGAAAATTCATAATAAAAGCGATTGGTGATAATCCACTGCAGTGGATTACCAAGTGATAATCCACTGCTATTTCGTGGTAATCCACCGAAAAGCATAAAGATTTTGGCTTTACTTTTATCCTGCTGAATGTTTTACGGCCTATTGACAAGGATAATCATTTAGAGCCTATACTGTTCTCTAGCAATAACAAGTCTTGAACACTTAAACATGCTAAGATGGAAAAGGATAATAGATTGAAACTATACAGCAAACTCAGGGCTACCATTTCTCCGGATTTTTCCTAAGTCTTCAGATTTTTTTCCAGTTTATAGTAGCTTAAAGCAGGCTGAAAGTAAAGCAGAATGCGCCTTAAGGCGCATTCTGCCTTACTTACAGCTTGCTTTAAGTAGTTGCATGTCAACAAAACTAGAAACAGGCTATGGGGCAAAGGTATGATTCGTAAAATAGCACTTGAAAAAATGCAAATTTGGAAATCTTAGGATTTTCGTGTCAACTTATGGCAGCCCTGCAAACTTAGTTATAAAGTTATTTTATTATCATAAAGATATTTTATTATCCTGTTGTCAGACAAACGCTGACTGTACCCAATGGTGTATCTATGGGTACTTGGATAAGAAACTATCCTTCCTTAACACATTACCCTATAAAATATGCCTTTTTACCGGCGATAGTGGCCCAATGGTTAACACCTTGGACTACGGTACCAGGGGTCGTGAGTTCGATCCCCCGCCGGACCAGCGGTCTGACTAGGGGATTTTTCTGAATCCCCAATGATGTAAAGGAATGTTCTTGAGCAAGACATGTACCGCGAATTGCTCCTCTCCACCCAGGGGTTAAAATGGGTACCTGTGAAGGGTCTGAGTCGGTACTGCGGCTGCATTTGACTGCGCCATATGTTAGCAGTGCTCATAGGCAAGATGGCTCGATGATCAAGGGAGTATATGTACAGTCCGCTGAACGGTCATTCGGACTGAAAGAAGACTTTAACTTGGTATATTACTCTTTTTTTTCTTTTTTTTATGCCTTTACTTAAGTCCTCAACTGTAAAAATTAGTTCCATTTTATACAATCTTGAATATTCAGCAAAGACATATTTTCTATATTCTAGCAAATGGAAGCTTAGAGCAGGCTGAAAGTAAAGCAGACTGTGCCTTAAGGCACATTCTGCTTTACTTTCAACCTGCTTTAAGTGTCAACTGGCTTTCTTAACTAGAAACAGACTATGGGATAGTGGGTAAAAACAATACCAAGTATCTATATGAGTGATCCTGAGATCAGAGTTTTACTATCTATTCAAACATGCCCATTTTACCATATTTCTTATTCTACTGATTCTAAGTTTGTAGCTTAAAGCAGGCTGAAAGTAAAGCATAATGTGCCTATAAGCACATTATGCTTTACTTTCAACCTGCTTTAAGTGGTCAACTGTCTTCTAAACTAGAAACAGACTATGGGTAAGCGGGTAAAGTCCATATCAAGCATCTATATGAGTGATCCTGAGATCAGAGTTTTACTACTAAATGTGCCAATTGTATTTCTTATTGTACTGGCTCTAAGTCCGTTTCAAAAGGCACAGAGACATCGGAGGCTATCCCTGCATCGACAATGGTGATGTCCTCCATTGGTTTGTCAAAGGCATTTGTGCTGGTTTTCTCGATCTTCTCAACAACACTATAGCCCTCAATGACTTTCCCAAAGACAACATGGCGTCCATCCAGCCAACTTGTTTCATCTGTTGTGATGAAGAATTGAGATCCATTGGTGTCCTCCCCTGAAATAGTCAACAAAGATTGAACTTGATAAAGGGAAATACTTAACTAGTTTTAACGCAATTAATTTCATTTAAACCCTTTCCTCCCTGACACCTTAAATGAACAATTCAAATTTTCAATTAAGTCTAATCCATTTTAGACTTTTTAGATTTGATTTTTACAATATATGTCAAAATGACAAACAGTGTAGACTCTGATCAGAGGGCTCCTTAAGGAGCCCTCTGATCAGAGTCTACACTGTTTGCATAGGACAAGAGTTCTCCTCACATGTATGCTGTTTGCAAATGACGCATAAATGCGTAACTTAGGGGTCCAAAGAGTTAAGTTAACCGTATAACTTAAGATAATAAAGACGGATGGCAAACCTCACCATGATGACATCATGTGAGCTTATGAAGTTTAAAGCTCAAACAACATTTTGCTTTATTTTTGTCTTGCATGAAGCTGCCAGTTAGATAAATATACAAGAGGGCCATGGCCCTTAATTCGCTCACCTGAGGTCATTGTGCCTTAGCTTAATAGGCAAGACAACATTTTAATATAGCTGTAAATGAAATTATCTTCCAGACAAAAAAACCATGACAAATTGGAATAACTTAAAAAAATATTGTTGGCAGAGTTATGGCCCTTATCCATGACACTTCTTCTTATCAAGCTACATGTATTTCCATATGATTATTTATTGCGAATTCTGCTTTACTTTCAACCTGCTTTAAGTTATCATCTGCTAAGATATAGATACTATTCCTTATATCTTACATTTTTATGACTGTATAAAGTGGAATTATTTTCTTTAGAGGAGGAATAAATTAAAGGCGTAAAAAGGCATATGTATGGGGTAATGGGTTAACATCAGTAGAACTGGAGTTATCTCAAAGACAAGAAAATATGACACTGGGAAATAACTCAAAAATGACATTGACCTTTGTAGGGAATGACCCAAGTTATAAAGTTTCTAACTTTAACAAAGTTATGGCTAAGATTAAAGTTGTGGACTGACAGACAAACACATGGAAAAACAATTCTCAAAAAAAAGCAGACAGACAAAAACAATATGCCCCCAACTGCAGGGGCAAAAAAATGTAGCAGACAACACCATATGCTGCTGTTACAGTGAACCTCGGCTGACCTGAGGTCAATTATGTAACTCTGCCAGTAGGAAATGTGGCTAGGGTCTAACTCTGATAATGCTCAATTGCTGTCTGCTATACATATATTGAATGTGAATTATGACCTAGATATTAAACCGACCAGAACCATTTGGACAAAATAGGTAAAGGACATTTAGAAGTGTCACCATGCCAAATATCAAAGCTCTGGCCATATTAGTTTCAGTGGAGAAGACATTTGAAAATTTCACCATATAACTCTATGTAAAACTGTGACCCCGGGGCGGGGCCAATTTTGACCCCAGGGGCATAATTTGAACAAACTTGATAGAGGACCTGTAGATAATGCTATGTGCCAAATATCTAAGCTCTGGCCCTTGTAGTTTCAGACAAGCAGATTTTTTAAGATTTCCTTATTTTTTCCAACCAGAGTTCTACATTGTTTTCAATTCTTTGAACAAATTTGAAAGAGCTTGACCCAAGGAACATTCCTGTAAAGTTGGGTTGAAATATGTCAAGCGGTATAGGAGAAGATGTCATTTGAATCAATTGTTAAAGACGATGGACGACGCACACCGCACGACGACGGACACAGGGCCATCCCAATAGCTCACCTTGAGCCTTTGGCTCAGGTGAACTAAAAAATGCCTATTCATAGATAAGCATTTTTACACTTTAATTTGAGTCCTTCAGTTCACTGAAGAAAATACTGGTATTTCCATTTTATACAGTTATGAATATGCACCTTAATAACTGTTTTTTAGAATCATAGCAGAATGGCAGCTTAAAACAAGCTGAAAATAAAGTAGAGTGTGCCTTAATGGTTTTAACGCACATTCTGCTTTACTTTCAACCTGTTTTAAGTGTTCACATGTCTTCAAAACTAGAAACAGACTATGGCAGAAAAGGTTAACTCTTTCAAAACAATGGACCTGTTTAAAACATACTCATTACATTTGCAAACAGTAAAGACCTAGATCAGAGGGCTCCAGTAGGAGCCCTCTGATCTGGGTCTATACTGCTCATTAATTTAGATTAGTATTTATTAAACTATCCAAAATTCCTTGTAGACTGGTTCATGTTTTGATTACTAAAAAAATAAAGATCCAATAGGGAACATAATAACCACAAGAGTTACTTTGAAAGTGTTGAAACAGTTAAACTAACCGCTTAACAATGTTTGACTGTACAAATGACAGGGTAACTAACTAACCTGCATTGGCCATGCTAACCCATCCTTTACCATAATGTTTCAGATTGAAGTTTTCATCCTTAAAATTTCCTCCATAGATACTTTTACCACCTGTTCCATCACCGTTGGTAAAATCACCACCTGAAATAAACAAAGAACAAGTTTCCCCATTTAACCCGTTACCCCATAAATACGCCTTTTTAAACCTTAAATTTATTCCTCCATTGACGAAAACAGTTCAATTTTATACAGTCATAAATATACAGCATATGAAATATTTTATATATTCTAGAAGATGGTAGCTTAAAGCAGGCTGAAAGTAAAGCAGAATGCACTTTAAGGTGCATTCTGCTTTACTTTCAACCTGCTTTAAGTGGTCATCTTTCTTTAAAACAAAAAGAAGGCTATATGGGCTAATGGGTTTAAGTAGTATTTAAGTTATAACCTGTATCTATTGGTGCAAAGCTCACCTTAACCAAATCACACCAAACTTTATATACAAAGAGAATGTGTGAAAATATTACAGTCAGAATTATAGTTCAGAATATATACATACAAGTTATTATAAGATATAAAAGTTATCAAACGTTGAAAACGCCTTTGCACAGAAACACCATTATAAACACTTGAGTCAAGTTCACCCTTATTTCTTCAGCTTAACCCATTACCCCATAGCCTGTTTCTAGTTGTGAAGACAGTTTACTACTTAAAGCAGGTTGAAAGTAAAGCAGAATGCGCCTGAAGGCGCATTCTGCTTTCCTTTCAGCCTGCTTTAAGCTATCATCTTCTAGAAAATAGCAAATATTTCTTGTGATACATTTTCATGATTGTACAAAGTGGAACTATTTTCAACAGTAAAGGAATAAATTAAAGGTGTAAAAAAGCGTATTCATGGTGTAACGGGTTAATTTCGTTAACTTTAACATGCTTCAGATGAACTTACCCTTTAACTGTTTTTACTTTGAAGAAGTAAGGGTTGAAATTGAGTTATAAATGTGACTCTATCACTCAGTATTTATTTGTCACAGAAACTCCTTTTTCATGCTTAGCTTTATCACGCTTTAAATTTATCATGCAATGAGAAGAATTCTGTTATTTAAACCATTACCCCATAAATTCACCTTTAATTGTATTCTTCCATAGAAGAACATAATTTTTATACAGTCATGAATATGTTCCATAGGAAATAATTTCTATATCTTAGCAAATTGTAGCTTAAAAGTTAAAGCAGACTGAACGTAAAGCAGAATGGGCCTTAAAGCATACATGGGTAAAAAAATCTAAAACTTCAAAATACTTAAACTTAGCCTTTCAAAAAAAATGAACACTTTTAACAGCCCCTATAAGAATTTTAGAGACTAAATAGCTGTAAAAAATAATGAAATCAGTATCAATACAGAACATTTCATTCTACTCATGAAAATACAAAGTACAGACTGTACAGTATAATAGTTTCAATCATAAAATCAAGTTACCTTGAATCATGAACCTGTCAATGATTCTGTGGAAAATACTGCCCTTGTAGCCAAAACCCTCTGAGTGAGTCGCCAAGCCAACAAAGTTTTTCACTGTTATGGGAACAACATCTCCAAATAAGCCAATCTTGATTCTCTCTGGTTCTGCATCTCCATTTTTGATGTCAAAGAACACCACCTGGGTTACTTTTCCTGTTTCTGTTGCCTGTGATAAAGTGTAATAAAGTCATTAACCCATTACACTATTAATAAGCCTTTTTACGCCTTTTATTTATTCTTCCACTGAAGAAAATATTTCCAATTTATACAGTTATGAATATGCACCTTAAGAAATATTTTGTATATCCTAGCAGATGGTAGCTTAAAGCCAAGTTAAAGCAGGCTGAAAGTAAAGCAGAGTGCGCCTTAAGGCGCATTCTGCTTTACTTTCAACCTGCTTTAAGTGATTACCTATTCTAAAAACTAGAAACAGGCTATGCGGTAATGGGTTAAAGCAGGCTGAAAGAAAAGCAGAGTGTGTCTTAAGGCGCATTCTGCTTTACTTTCAACCTGCTTTAAGTTGTGACCTATTCTAAAAACTTTAAACAGGCTATGGAGTAATGGGTTAAGCCAAATATCTATACATACAGTCAGGACTCAAAACAACACAGTTCATCAGTGTTTTGAGTCATGACTATAGTCCATCAATGCTCCAGATAAGAGAGAGTAAAACTCCCCTTTATTTCTGCACCAAAGCCTATTGTGTAACTACTCATGAATTAGAATCATCTCATTCTCTTCAAGATGATTCTAATCCTGAGTAGTCACACCCTTGGGCTCGTAAAGGACATAACACTTATATTTAAAAAAAACAAAAAACACCATACACCCCCCCCCCCCCCCCATCTTATTTGGGATGCTGGTTTCATCTACATCTACACGTAGTCCTGTCAGAATTCACATTTATACTAGGGTGCGCCAGAAAGAGAAATCAATAAAGAGAAGAAGATAGGAAAGTAAGAAAAGTATCATTCAAGAAAAGTTGGTGCTATGTTGATAGCCAAGAGTAAGAAATTGAAAAGATTTCCCCAGTTATGTTTGGACCAATCCAGCTTCAGAGTTTGAGACCCCACTGATACAGCTCAAGCTCTTCATTTGGTTCTACTTTGTAGCTGGGTTAAAAGGTCCCGAGAAGTTAAGGTTGGCCAGCCCACTCTTAACCCTTTGCCTGCTGGTCGCGACTTTATTGATTTTTGCAAACAGTTTGGATTCAGATCAGACACCGCGTAACGCGGTGTCTGATCTGGATCCAAACTGTTTGACACTCTTCTTTAGGTTTCTTTACTTAAAAAATGTATAAATCTAAATTTAACAAACTTTGCAGACGACAATATCGAAGCAGACGACATCACCGCAGGATAAGGGTTAAAGGATGCCAAAGATTGGCCTAAGCTGTAAGGAGTTCCATATGAGAATGCTGGGAAGCAAGAGTTTAGTTTATACTAACTAACAGAGCTACAATTGAGGTGGTTTATAGTGATTGCATGTTCCTTTAAAACTATTCAGGACTGTAATTTTAGTCTTGGTAAGTTGGGGCCAACTGGAAATAAGTTTTCAGCTTAATAAGTTAATGAGTGATCCATATGGCATATAGCTCTTTAAGACAAAATTCTCTAATGAAGTAATTTATCTTTTTTTTTTATCTGTTGCTGTGGTATCATATGTTTCACCGTGTCCCATGTGCAGCAGTGCTGTATATTCAGTTCACCTTAATTGTTAATAAATAAATCAAATATGTTATCCTAACATCTCAGCTTGGCAGGGCTGCCATTTCTCTTGATTTTTCCTGAATCTTCGCATTTCCTAGCAGATTGTAGCTTAAAGCAGGCTGAAAGTAAAGCAGAATATGTCTTAAGGTCCATTCTGCTTTACTTTCAACCTGTTTAAGTAATCGGGCTTGAAAAATAGAAAATTTTAAAATCTTAGGATTTTTCAAAATCAAAGGTGAGAGACCAGTAAATAACGAGTGATTTCATTGGTCAAAGCCAAAAACGGTAGAGACTCCTGACAGCTGATTGCAAATGGCAGCCTCCAGTCAGCAAATAAATCAAATAATGTAATGAAAATGTTTTCTATACTTGCGATAGACATTGTCAGTTGTCAATTTGTCACACAAGTTCAGTGTATTTTAGAGAAGCGAAAATGCACTCTGGTTATTTTTTGGAGCGATATTTAATATGCAGTAAATTTCTAATTTCTGGGTCTAAGAAATTTACAGCAAAACGGGGGTCATCCTGTTTCAGCGGATGTAGCAAAAATCTGGCATGGTCAATCTGGCACTTTCAGTTTATTTTTAGATGAGACTTGGTTGGCTCTTTCGAAGGATAAATAGCGTTCCCCTCATCGGGTTCAGATTTCGTCAACACAGCCTTGATCAGTCGAAGCGTTTCGCAATGTCAGATAAAGATTCAAACTGTTAGCAAATAACGAAGGCAGTGAAAAGGTTTGCTGATTCACCAATTGCTGATCTGGGACTATGCTGTTTGCATAGAGCAAAATGGTATAACTCCTTAGGCTGAAATCATGGCATATTAATGACAATAATACGATAATATCAATTACAATAATATATTAATAAATATTTCATGAAAAGATTTATTTCTTTATTTGAAGAAACGCAAAAATGTACGCTTACATTGTCAGTTAACATAAGGTTTATTTGTTTCATTTTCACATTTTCTGCCTGCCAAGTATATCCTAATCGTAATAGATTTTTTTCTATATGTGATGAAAAGCAATAATTATATACTCCATTAACTTAAAGCAGATTCTAGCATTCTACTTTCTCCAACCTATTCTAATCGGAATCGCAAATCCTTTCAAATGACTAAATGTTCACTCTTTTTTTCTTTTCTTTTTTATTCTTTTTTCATTTTCCAGTTTATAACCGACTTTATTGCCCATATTCGGCATAGAATTTTTTACCGTTTCCAGAATTTACCGAACTGGTCATTTACCGAAACGTCCGGCACCCAAAAATAGCGTTCCCCTCATCGGGTTCAGATTTCGTCAACACAGCCTTGAACGTTATAATGGAGGTCTATGGAAAATGATTTAGTGGTCTCTGACCTAAAGGCAGCGGTCAGCATCAGCATCACTAAAAGTAGGTCACGAAAATGCATGACATTTGCTATTCAATTGTACATGTCCGTCTTGGTATGTGGACTAAGTGAATCAAATGAATTGCTGTATTAGAAATATATCTACAGTTAAACTTACGTGCGTTAATACGACACAGGCTAGCAGTAAAACCGCTTGAAAATACGTCGAAATCATCGTCTACGTTGCAGTGGCTCTCGATTTTCCAAACGCTTGGTTGTCGTCAATGTAGGTTATGTATAAAACGTCGACTACGCTCAATCGGAGGAGTCTATAATTATTATATGAGTCGGAAATTGCGAGTTGTTGTTAAGAATTGTATTACGCAATTACGCATCGTCTACAAAAGTAATTAATTTATAAATGTAGATTTAACCCATTACCCATAAATACAGTTTTTACGCCTTTAATTTAATTTATTCACCCACTGAAAAGAATAGCTCCATTTTATACAGTCTTGAATATGCACCATATGTAATATTTTCTATATTCTAGCAGATGGTAGCTTAAGAAGGATGAAAGTAAAGCGGAATGCGCCCTAGGGCGCATTCCGCTTTACTTTCAACCTGCTTTGAGTGGTCGCTTATCTCCAAATCTAGAAATAGCTAGGCTCTGGGTTAATGGGTTAAAGACATAATTTAGACACATAAGTATCAAACATTTAATCGTACCGGATCAGAACTAATTTCTGTCTGTCTCAAACAAGCTTTTTCTGTTACAGACGTCAATTGGTTCGTGAATTATGAGAGTTTTGTCTGCCCGATCACTGCAGAAAAACACATAGAAAAACACATACTCATTTTTATGCTTTCAAAACTATATGACTGGATAACAAGTTTGGATCCAGATAAGACTTCGCGTAACATTGCGTCTGATCTGGATCCATACTGTATGCAAACTGTTCGCAAATTCTAACCCAGTCGTGTTTAGAATAATAAGTGTTGAAGCAGACTGACAATATGATGGAAACCTTTTACATGTAATTGGAGATTTTTCCCGTCGCAGACGGGTCTGTTTTGTCTTTTGACCGCAACTCTATGAAACAATTTAACCAATCAGGAATGATCAGAAATCCTGGTCAATGACCACGTGCTTGAAATGCAGTACTCTTATCGGCCAATGGCCTAGACTGGCGTTCTGTTATTTTTTCACATCTATCTTGCGAGTGTAAACCTGGTAAAACAATGAGATGCAGTCTAAATTATTGCTGTGTTACTATGTCATCATTTCTAAATTTAGCGTGGATAAGCTCTAAATTTAGCACGTGGGAAAGTCTGTTTACGAAACATGTTAAGTCAGAATCAGTGTATACACTTGTCTCTGGTTAAGTGAATACTGTACCCCACAAAAAAACTTTAACCTGCGACGGAATATCTTTTTTAAAGATATTTCTTGTTTACTTTACTTTCAGCATGGTTTAAACCTTCCGCTCTCAATGACGCCAAAACTCACATTTGCAAACAGTTTGGATCCTGATCATACGCCGCGATCCTGACCTGGATCTACATTGTGTGCAAAATGTTTGCAAATTTTAACCAAGTCACGCTTAGCACAATAAGTCAGACTGTCTTAAAGCAGGATGACATAAGAAGGAAACCTTCTTATTGGAGTCTTACTTTACTTTTCAGCATGCTTTAACCATTTCATTCTCAATGGCGCTTGTATGTGCATTTGCAAACAATTTGGATCTGATCAGATGGCGAGCTACGCGGCCTTTAATCAGGCTCAAAACTGTTTGACGCGGCGTCCGGTCAGGATCCGAACTGTTTGACTCGGCGTCTGATCAGGATTCAATCAGTTTGGCACTCGTATAGAATTTTTGTCAGTCATACTGCGTTAACTAACTTTTAAACGATATTGCAGACATTAAAATTGAAGAAACGACAATGAAACGATGAAGGAGTAAAATCTCACGAAAGGCAGTGAAAGGGTTAAGCAATTGTAAGTAAACAGACAGTATTGTTGTATGTTTATACCTGGGTGATAATAAAATAAAATATCTGTTCTGTTCTGTTAGAGACCATAACACTTCTTCAATGAATATTCTCTTAGTCAATTACCCCATACATACGCATTTATACGCCTTTAATCTATTATTCCACTAAAGAAAATATTAAACAAATTTCATGATGCTTGTGTGAATATGTAAACTAATTAAACAATAAAATATTATTAAACTAAAGAAAATATTTCCAATTTATTCTGTCATGAATTTGTACCATAATAAAGGTTTTTTAATCCTATCAGATGCTTAATGCGTGTTGAAAGTAAAGCAGAATGCGCTTAAAGGGATCCGGGATCCCCTGTCTTCAAACTGCAAAGAAGAAAGGGGTAATGGGTTAGCCAATTCAACCTTAGCGATGAGTATACCCGTTCCTTACAAACAGTGTTCCTGGGCTGAATAGTACACATTTCCTATACATGGAAGACTCAGATCAGGATCCACACTGTCTGTAATTTTGAAATACAGCATTCCCTCCCTACAACGACTCCCTCCCTACAGCAATGCTTGCCACAGTTCCCTAAACAGGACAATAATGTCTAACGCTTTTATTGCTGCAATATCGTCTGCTTAAAATTGTCGCCTGCTGTTTTTCTCATAGTGTCAGAATGGAAATTTTGACAGAAAATAAATTAAATCCATGTGACAAACAGCTTGAACCCTGATCAGACGCCGCGTTACGCGGCGTCTGATCTGGGTTCAAGCTGTTTGCAAATATAAGCCAATTTCCCTCCCTATAACGACTCCCTCCGAACAACGCACATAATCTTTGTCTCCCATTGAGTGTCGTTGTACAGAGGGAACACTGTATATGGTAAAAACTACCCCTAATAGAAAGAATTGGACTAGACTAAAGAAAAAGGCTGAATTGTCTATTTGAACTTTCAAGGAGGAATCAGCTGTTACAAAGTTTAACTGTAATCAACTATAAAACTAGATGTATCAAATCTCAGTGACCAACCAATCAAAGAATTTGAGTGCAATCTCAGACTCTACTCAAACGTTTTATACTTGGACCCAAGCTCAGTCAGTATCTGACCAGAAACGCCATAAACATAAGTTCGGCATGAAATAACTTGGCATTCTGAACACAACATGAACACTTATTACACGTTATTTGTGTAATATATATTTGTTTGGTATTTTCATTTTTTTGTCATATACATTTAACAAAATAACAAACATGAATATTAAAATAATCTGTATATAAAAAGTGTTATTTCCCAAAACAGGCTCTCCTCATGTTTCTGAGAAATTGCACAATAATGTTTGGCTTTTTCTTGTTCAAATGCATTTCACCTTCCACCGAGGAGTTTAACCCGGCTCTATACTGATGCGGGAACTGACTACATGCCTCGACTTTTATGTCAACTCGCTTTCTCACCATGACCTCCTCTGGCTCTTCGACACAGAACATCGCCACTACAAGCCTTAGTCTGTCCTCTGACATGTCTAGAGGCTCTCACTCTTACCTCCGGACTTATCTTTACTCCCCGTTGAACTCTCCGGGTGCTTGTAACACCACTCTCTGTTTGTTTTCTACATCTGGCTGCCTTGTCGGTCTCGACACAGAAGTAGGCGGCGATTCTGGCCAGTTCTTCCTCAGATCTGTCAAATAGATTAATGAGTAGCTCGTTTGCGGGATGTACCTTGACGGAGCGGCGTTTGAACCAAGTTCTCCATCCTGCAGCTGCCTTACCGGTATCATGCCCCTCGTCAGAGAAGGACATTGGTGTAGAGACGAGATCCTGCTCTATGACAGGCATTGATGTACGCCTGTTGCTTCTAGGAATTCGGGAATGAGTTTCGAGGCTATCCAGGTCCTTGGAAGGACTATAGTACTTCAGATACTTCGCGTTCTCGAAGGCTCTGTTGACGTCATACAAAGGCACTGTATGGGTATGGATACTCCTGAAATTAGAAAAAGTGTGTTTCAAATACCACCGGCTTTGTACAGTAAAACCTCTCTGAAGCATATTTGCGTCATTTAACTCTTTCCTCCCTGAAACTTTAAATGGAAAATTCCAGTTTCCATTTTAGTCTAGTCCATTTCTGACTTTTAAGGGTTGTTTTTGTCAATGTTTGGCATTGTGACAAACAGTGAAGAACCTGATCAGAGGGCTCCTTTCGGAGCCCTCTGATAAGGGTCTTCACTGTTTGCATAGGAAAAGTGTACTGTTCACATGTACACTGTTTGAAAAGCACGCCTATATGCGGGACTAGGGTTCAAAGGGTTAAAAAAGGGAGGTTCCGGAATAATAATCTTGTTCTATGCAAACAGTAAAGACGCAGATCATAGGACTACTTCATGAACCCTCTTATCTGGGTCTTGACTGATTGTAGTTTTGCAATACATTGCTAAATAACTCTAAAAATAGTTGAAACTTGAATTGTCTATTTCAAGTTCCAGGTGTCAATGAGTTAGCTTAAAGCAAGGTGAAAGTTTAATAAAAAGCTCCTAAAGGAACTTTCTGTTTTATGTTCACATTGCTTTCATCAGCCACATGCATTAAACACCTGATATATAACATAGTTTACTTGTTATTATATCAGCTGGCCTCAGAGAGGTGAGGTGTATGAAGAATACACATATGTTTTAGAATAATGTACAGTGATTTTTTTACCTGCGAGTCCCGAGTCCTAGACTCATTAAATCTTGTGGGACTCATAGATTTAAAATCTGTGAGTCCATTTTGGGACTCATAGTTTTGAAATTGTAAAAAAAATCACTGAAAGTATGAGCAACGTTAAGAGATATGGACCCCGCGAGATTGAATGCTCAAGTATACTGTGTAAACCATCATTTAAACCTATTGCGCCATATTATATGCCTTTTACGTCTTTTATTTGTTCCAACTCCTAGGAAGTGCTTAACAACAGGCATTTCCAGTAAATATCTAGATACGAGTAAGCTTAACCCATTATCCCATTAATACGTCTTTTTGCGCATTTGAATTTTTCCTCTTCAATAGAAGGTACATGTAGTTTCTTTTTGTAAAGTGATGAACATGTACCATAAGAAATGTTTCTATATCCTAGCAGATAATAGCTTAAAGAAGGATGAAAGTAAAGCAGAATGCGCCTTAAGGCACATTCTTCTTTACTTTCAACCTGCTTTAAGTAGTACGTTGTTTTTAAAACTGGAAACAGGCTATGGGGTAATGGGTTAAAGCAGGTGAAGTCAAGATTTTGTTTTACAGTGGAGAATCTGTTATTCTTTCCCGTTTAAACGCAAACGTACGCAAACGCAAAGCACTAAAACGTAGAAAAGTACAACTTTTGGGACAATTCTGATAATTCATGTTTATCTTGGTGGCAAACAGTTTGGAGCCTGATCAGACGCCGGGTTACCCGGGGTCTGATCTGGCTCCAAATTGTTTGCACTGCAAATAATAGTTTTAGCGTAAACGCGTTTATTGGGAAAGAATAACGTTTTCTCCAATGTACTTTCAATCTGTTTTCCAAATAATAGAAAAGGTCTATGGGATAATGGGTTAGTATACAAGTTCCAGTGTGCGAAAACTTATATATAACCTCCATATTACGACCATTGAAATGAATGCTAACTATTGAGTGAAAGACAGGTGACAGTTTAAAGCAAGGTGAACATAAAACAGAATGCTCCTAAATGAGCTTTCTGTTTTAATTAAATATTTTTTTATAATGAATTTTTACTTAAATATTGCTTTAATTAGTCACCTGCCCTAAACTCATAATAGATCTACTTGTCACAGTTAAGGGATCCAACAAATAGTTCTAGGAAATTAACAATACAATAAAATAAACGTAAAATTTAATTAAAAAGAACTATGGCATTCTTTCGTTATATGAGGGGAAAAGTGTAGGTAGATATAATCAACTATTTTGTTCACGAATATACAGTGCTGCCCTCCCAACAACGACGCCCTCCTTACAGCGGCTCTTGCCACTGTTCCCCAAACAAGACATTTATATATAAATATCCAACCTTTTCATGGCTGCAATGTCGTCTACTTAAATTTGTCGTCTGTTGTTTTTCTCATATGTAGAATCTACATGTAAGTGGACATTTTGATAGAATAAAAATAATGTGGAGTGACAAACAGCTTGGATCCAGATCAGACGCTGCGTTACGCGGCGTCTGATCTGGATTCAAGCTGTTTGCAAACATAAACCTATTTCCCTCTCTATAGCGACTCCCCCCCCCCCCCCCCCCCCCGAACAACGAACACAAGCTTTGCCTCCCAATGGGTGTCATTGTAGAGAGGGAGCACTGTACATTCTTGTCTCGAAAATGTAACAGATTAGATCTAACCCATTCACCATCGTAGGCGATATAACCTCGATCTGCAAACTGTTTGGATCCATACCAGACAGGGGCGTAGCTAGACCAATTAGGAAGTGTACGCACTCCAATACTAGGGGGGTCCGGGGGCATGCTCCCCCGGGAATTTTTTTATTTCTAGATGGTCTCTGGTGCGTTCTTAGGGCATTTCCCGTCCTCAAAAACAGGTGATAAAGTACATAAATCTATGCAAATTGAATAAAAACATAAACGACATTGACGTCACGACAAAATCATGGATGTTTATTTCAAACCGACAATGAGTAACATTCAGATCTGCAACAGAATCATTTACATTTACGTTCCGTTTTGATAACATGATAAAGCAGGCCCGTAGGCAGCAATCTGTGATTGAGAGGGCACACGTCGACGTCAGGGGGCAAATTTTATTATTTGGTGAACACACTCTTACTTGGAATGCGGTATGCTCCACCGGGGAAAATATTCCTAGATGGGCTTTGGTGGGTTTTGAGGGCATTTCGAGCAATCAAAAACCAATCAAAACGGGTTAAACAGAAGCATACCATCTGACAACAGCATTCTTTAATCTATATGTAAAATTCGACTCCCCAATAACATAAATTGTATATATATATATTTGTCCCGGCCATTCATCTGTTATAATTCTTACCCCGTCTGATTGGTTTAAAATCCTTACTCTAGAGGGGTCCGGGGGCATGCTCCCCGGGAAATTTTTAATCTTAGATGGTCTCTGGTGCGTTCTGAGGGTGTTTTCCGCATTCAAAGACTATGTAAAAATTTGACTCAAAATAACAAATTATTGATTCTGTGCGTTCTGAGGGTGTTTTCCGCATTCAAAGACTATGTAAAAATTTGACTCAAAATAACAAATTATTGATTCTAGGATAACGTTTTTTTTCTTCCAGCCTTTCTACCCCTACCCCCTACGATTTTTATTGCATTTTTGGACTTTTCAATTTTTCTATTTTTGCGGACGATGTGTACGCAGTTGCGTTTTTTGCGTACAGGTAGCTACGCGCCTGCCAGACGCCGCGTAACGCCGTGTCTGATCAGGACCCAAACTGTTCGAAATTTCGTCGGTCACACTGTTTTAAATCTAACTTTGAAACGATATTGTAGAAACAATATTGAAGCAATCAACAATATGGCGGTTGCATGGGTAATAAACTAATAACGCACGATGAATTTGGCGAGTAAATGAAATTTGACACCCTATTTTAATTAAACTAAATCATTAATTAATGTACAAACCCCATTGTTCTTTGCTGTAAACTCATTCTATCGATTCTGTTTGTGACTGCGGTTGAATACGTGTGTGAATAGCTATCCAACCCTGACGGTAATAAAAGCGTGGTCAAGGGCGCAAACGTTTTATTCTGACGTATTTGTAAAAGTTATGACGTCATATCTGACGTAACTTAAATCAAACGAAAACTTGTCATGCCGCCAATATTGTATGATAAGCCATTCGGTAAGTAGCGTTGAAATAAGACATGTTTATGCTGGCCAGTATCAACTAGGGCTGAAACGAGTACCCGGGTACTCGCGAGTCGGGTAGAAATTGGCGAGTACCCGGGTACGAAATCACTACCCGTTACCCGATATGTAATTTTTAAAAAAGCAGAATCTAGTTGTTAAATTTTGTAACTGTGTGAAATAAAGAAAGCTCGACAAACACGTTAAAAACATCTATTCAAGCATTACAAGCAGATAAAGCTTGAATAAGCATGTATAAAACATAAAAACAGACTTTTAACAAAGTTTGAGTCGCGCGTTTACTTATTTTTGTAAGCGTGTACACGGAGCTAAAACACGAAACTATGCCGTTTAAATGAAGTGTTTAATGTGAACAATTCTATATACTTTTCAGGTCTTCCCAGCACTTGATACTCGCTGCATTTTGTCGTTTTGTGAAGCTTTCGTTAAAGAAGATCTATTATCATTTGTTTTCACAACAAATGCCTAATGAACAATTTTATTTACCAAAAAAAAAATCTAAGAAATAATGCTTCCTTGGCAACTTTGACAGTTGAAACGCTTACTAACCTTCTGACCTCGAACTATTCGGTTTGCTTCTGATTAAACCCTATGATCTTATGACGCTCATGTAAATCTCTTCTGAGAACATCCAATCAAAAACGATAGAGTTAGCTAATTTACACTTCAATCGGATTACCTCATATTTTGTCCACGTTAACCAAGTGTGGGGCCAATTAATACGCATATCTATAACACGATGCGCAATTAGTCTGAATATTGGTGGCGCGAAATTATTCCGTGTGTTTAATGATTTATCGCTGGTTTGTTGGAATTAGTAAATATATAAAATTACTACTTACAAATGTAATGCATTTTAACAGTACACCTCGAATAGCCTCGCTGAAAAAAGGTCCGAGTGAACTCATATTCAATTCTGCCATAATTGCAAAACAAAGAAACTAATTGACAAGCTGTTAATGACGTCATAGCATCGTGTCTATTACAGACAAAGATTACCGATGTTTTGGTTAATCACTGAACTAAGAGTTACACAAAAGATTTTTTCTCAACATTAGATCTAGGTCTTGCTCTTTTACACAATTTGTTGATCATCAGCTTTATGCAGTTACAGTATAGATCTACATATAAGTCTTAAGTGCATTATCTACGATCAACTTCTATTCTCTATGGCATGATCGTAAAACGTGTAAACGGTCTCCAAATATATAAACAGTTGTAGGGAAAGACTAAACGTAACCATGTACACGTGTAAACTTCAACAAACCTCACAGGTATGTACATCACGTTGCTATTTTCCCCCGAAAATCAACCAATGGAGGATACTACAGTAGACATGTACTAACCAAGTTACCATATGTTTATAGTCTATACTATAGAGCGAGTACCCGGGTACCCGCGAGTAGTTGCACAACGGGTACCCGGGTAGAAAATCTGTACTCGTTTCAGCCCTAGTATCAACCTGCAAAATTGTTAAAAAGCTCTTCTTATATGCACATAGATTTAGACCTATTTATAAGTTAATTCACACTGTAAATCAAGCGGACGCTTTACGCGTTCATTTTCCTAACACATTACATTCAATGTTTCAACATATGTGTTTAATCCTAACCCTAAATCTGCTGAGTGCATACCAAGTGTTCATATTTGTGTTCAAAAAGTGAACACCAGCGCTTATGAGTTTGAACCCTAGTGTTCAGGGGATGTAACTCAAATCCTTTATACTATATTTTTTCTGTTTGTCTGAATTTATTTGATGAAACTTTAGTTTTACGTGAATATCCGACGCGATTCGATGGGAAACTCGCTTACTCAAGGTATTTGGTAAGTAGATCTAGATAGGTAATTTTGTATCATTAGTATATTTCAACTGCACAATGAAGAGTACATTTTAGCGTGACGTCTCAAACCTACTCAAAAGTTGGACTAAAACCCGAGTCAAAGCAGGCTATTTCATAATGTCAAGCCGAAAGCTGATTTTACCGATGTGACATTACCCGATGTGTTTTGCTATGTTCTTATGCTCTCTGCAACAACTTGGTTTTGGAGAACTGTTAATGTGTGACGGGCCTGACCTGTGAACACCTTATGTTCTACGTGATTCTAACACTGAATACCTAATGTTCTACGTAGGCATTCATAGCTGAACAAATAAGGTTAAAGTAGACATTTAAAATCTGAACACATGATGTTCTGTGTATATTCTGTCTTTTAAAGAGGCTCGCAACCGGATTTAGCATTAAAAATAGTAATTTGTAAATATATGTTAAATGCTTATATAAATGGGTAAGATTTAGTTTTGGATAATAAATTCTGTTAAAAAATGCATTTAAAAAAAAAGAAGGAAGAAGCTCTGGTGGGATTCGAACCCGTGACCCTCCATGCGGGGACAAACATGAAAACAAAGGCAAACTCCTTAACCACGCGGCTACTGGGGCTCTCTATCTATAGGTAGCGAATCAACGTACTTCACTGGTAGCGATTGATTTATACATATTCGGCTCGGGTTTATGTCTGAGCCCGTGTAGAGAAGCAACAACAACTATACTGTCAGCTGACGCTATAGAAAAACGATGGAAAATATCTAAAAAAAAAATAAGATTCGGTGACGATTCTTGAGACTTGTTTTGGACTGATCATATGTTTTTAATGTCAGAAGCCAAACAATGCCACAAATTTGCATTTATTTGAGTATTTTATTTTATTTTGACAAGTACACCATCCGGTTGCGAGTCCCTTTACACTTGTTCGATGAACATGTTAAAAGGTGTGTAATATCTGTTGCATCCATTTTGAACGTGTCCTGCATTAAAAAATTGCACACCAAATGTGTTCATCAGCTGTTCAGTTTAGGATCACTAAGTGTTCAAAAATTGAACACTACCATTAAATCTTAAACACTTACTGAACACATGAACGCGTCATGACGCGTGCAATATCTGTTGCAAATGGGCGTTCATTACATGTTCTATACTAGAACACTTGGGTTTACAGTGCAGGCCCGTCATGTCCAGAGTGTGGTAGAACGTTCAGTGCTAGATATGGATTGGTCAGCCACCTTCGAACCCACAATGTTGCCCAATACAGAAGTTCAAGGAGATGAAGTTATGGTCTGACTCTTCTTCGAAATCGAAGGACGAACTATTATGTTATGTAGGTCTACATAGTCATTACATTTTACAGTTATGCTATGAATTGTTATAGAATTGGTCTGTTCTAATATTTCGACTTTTATTGACCTTTATCAAAGAAAGGATTTTTAGATTGAGTTTGTAAGATATTTAATCCTCAAGATATCTGAAGCAGAACATAATGGTCAATCATCTTGGACCCAGGTCAGACGTCATATATGTCGTGGCGTCTGATATGGATTTAGCGTGTTAACAAATTGGGGAAAATACATATAAAGTATTGATCCGGTTTAGTTTAAAACCCCTTACCCCATAAAACGATTTTTAACGCCTTTAATTTACTCCTCCACTGAAGGAAATAGTTCCAATTCATACTGTTATGTAAATTTATTGTAAGAAATATTTTCTAAATTCCAGCAGATAATAGCTTAAACCAGGCTTAAAGTAAAGCAGAATGTGCCTTAAGGCACATTCTGCTTTACTTTCAACCTGCTTTAAGTGGTCACATATCTTCAATACTAGAAACAGGCTATGGGTTAATGGGCTAATATCCAATATTTTTTTAAACATGGTTCAGATTTAAAAAAAAAAAAAAAAAAAAAAAAGGATCAGAAATTTCTCAAATGCTTGAAAGTAAATTCAGACTCAACTCAAACGCTTTATAACCTTGGGGCCAGACTAGTGTATCAGAGTCTACAATGTTTGTCAGTTTATATTTCATTGCAAAAAAAACCCTGAATAGCATAATTTATTGTTCTGCTTTATACAGTAGATCTACCGTACTCTTATTGTGACAAAATTAGTGAGCTTCATTTTTAATGGCAAATTCATCCTGTTCATCAGGCTCCGAGGTTATAAAGCGTTTGAGCTGAGTCTGAGTGTGTTCCCAAGCATTTGATTGGTCAGATTTGAGCCTAGGCTCAAATCTGACCAATCAAATGCTTGGGAACGAGTTTAGACTCAAGTCAAAAGCTTTATAACCTGGGACCAGGTGTGTCTTTCTCTGTCGACATTCAACTTTAGAATAAAGTTTGATTAAAGCTAGTTATTAACACTAAGCTGATATTTCAAAGACTAAAAAATACCATCATGGGAATCGGATTCTGATGATTTAAAATTATTACGGTCTGATTTACGCTCGTACATCGTGAATATTGTTGCTACCAGCTTGGATTCTGTTCAGTAGGCGAGTTGAGAGGCAACCGACCAGGATCAAAGCTGTCATTGATGGTAAAAGAAACTTTCAGAATTCGACGACCACATGTCGAATAGGCTCCAACCTGTTTGCCGCCCAGATTAAAACGATAAAATTAATTTTCTACAGTTTTGAGCATTGTCCCGTTTATTCGGGAAATAATTATGTCTTCTCTATACTGTACATTACGCACAATAAATACAGCTTTCCGTATCCCTAGCTGACTGTACGGAAATCAACGAGTACGGTGATCATCCCTTTTAAAAGTTTAAGCATGTTCCAATATTAAAATAACTCTGACAGGTCAGAAGAAAACACTTATAACACAGTCACGGGTCTTAGTCGTCATGAAACGCATACAATGTAAACTCGTAAAGTTAAACTCTCAGAAACTGGAAGTCGCTGCTTTGAAATGATCTGGTTGCGAGTTGAGTCTGATTTAATTGGTCAAGTTTGAGCTTTCGTTCAATCTCGAACACTGTTGTATGGAAAACAGTGCAGTGTCTTTAGAAAACAGATATGATATAATAATAGTATTATTTATTAGAAAAACTTTATTGTTAACAGCTTCGATGCTGTTCAGTAGCCGAGTTGAGAGGCAACTGATCAGGATCAACACAGTCATTTATGGTAAAAGAAACTTTCAGAATTCGACGACCATATGTCGAACTTCTGTTGCTTGCACCATTTTTGCAAATGGTAGAAAGAAAAGGGTAAAGAAGAGCACAGCCAATTTCCTTGTGAAAAAGGCAAGTGCCAGAGGCGCATTCAAACAACACCAACTGAATGGCTAATTGGTCACACACAAGAGACATATTTTCTTTACTAAACAGTAATGCTCGTATTAGATCGCATGTACTTTATATCCAAACTCATTATAATTTTGAAAAGGATGTATTTAATCATTGGAACGCTTAAATAACTATCAAACGTTTGCAAACTGTATATCTTTAATGATTTGTTATTAGTAGTCGATCGGTTTATTCTTTATCCTTCTAGTTTTTTCAATTTTATTGAATTTTAATGCGTTGCAATGATCGTACTATATACGTTTTGCAATGAGTATAATTTTTCTCATTTGCCCGGATGAACAAAAACTGTGTCGAGAAATGATATTGTGATTGTTATCAATAGGTAGAAATCTTAAATATGCGTCGACTTATCTGGTATTATCAGCATCATTTCTTATTTTCGAATTATAAAGGATAAAATACAATATCAATCCACAATGATTATGCAAATACTCTGGACCATCTATATGTTTTCTAGAATGCGAATCATATTATATATGCAATTGTTTACTACAATAATTGGACGAAATGTCGGAAGGTAGAGGATACTATTGCTTTCGAAGATTTCGGGGTACGCCCGGGTGATGGTTGCAAAAACTATGGTTTTCGTTATTTTAAAGTAAGTAAGAAGGTGAAGTGGTAGGATAGAAGGGAGAGAAAACGAAAATAACCAGTGAAGAAGAAGGTTTCAAACAAGTCACTCGGGATCAAGTAAGTCATTCAAAATCTCCTTTTGTCCCTACCTATTTCCGGAAATGCCATATATGCTTTTCCGTCCACATTGTCAACACAAACCGTATTGAATAGATTAGCCCCCTATTTGAGATGCTAGAATACCTGTTCATCCCTTTACGTCATAGCCTATATAAGCTTTTGCCTATTTCCATGACTAAAGATAGATGTCAGCTTGAAGCAGATTTAGAGCAAAACAGAATGCGTAATTTGATTTACTTTCAGCCTGCCTTAAGCCGCCATAGGCCATGCAAAAACATTTTTATGGTAAATTAGTCTTAACTCAGTGTATAAAATGGATTTAAATTCTTCAGTTGAGGCATACATGACATGCGTAATTTAAGGCTTATTAATGGGGTTACGGGTTCGAGTATGGTTCTATTTTGTTTTGAGATTCCTATTTCTCGAGTCTATCATAACATTGTTTCTCAACTCTGACCAATCAAATGCCTGAGAACGACTTCAGACTCAACTCATAAGTTTTATAATCTTGGACCAAGGAAACAAATTCTGGTTCTACACTGTTTTCATAGAACAAATGTACTCTCCACAAGTACAGTGCCCCCTCTCTACAACGACACCCAGTGGGAGACACAGATTGTGTGTGTTGTTCGGAGGGAGTCGTTATAGAGAGCGAAAATTAAGACTCTGCTCACTTTGCAAACAGCTTGAACCAAGATCAGACGCCGCGAAACGCGTCGTCTGAACTGGATTTAGCTGTGTGTCACTCGTCATTATATGTATTCTTTCAAAATCTCCACTTATATGTAAGTACTGTGAGAGAAAATAGCACATGACAATATTAAGCAGAAGATATTGCAGCAGTAAAAGTGTTAGACACATTATTGTCAAGTTCGGGGAATTTCGGCAAGGGTCGTTGTAAGGAGGGAGTCGTTGTTGGTACGGCCATTGTAGAGAGAGAGCACTGTACACTGTTTGTTTACCCTTTACCTGATAGTCTATTTCTAGTATTGAAGATAGGTGACTTCTTAAAGCAGGTTGAAAGTAAAGCAGAATGTGCATTAAGGCACATTCTGCTTTACTTTCAGCCTGCTTTAAGCTATCATGTGCTAGAATATAGAAAATATTCCTTATCATATATCTTCATAACTGATTAAATTGGAACTATTTTCTTCAGCGGATCCCGTACAAGATACAATAAGCTTTATTTTAAGTCGGGTTTACAACGGGGAATATTAGCTTTACCAAAGCTATTCGACTTCTGTTTCTTGTTTTGAAGACATGTAAGCACTTAAAGCAGGTTGAAATTGAAGCAGAATGAGCCTGAAGACGATTTCTGCTTTACCATCGTAAGCCACCTTAACCCTTTACCTAATAACCCGTTTATAATATTAAATACAGGTACTCACTTAAAGCAGGTTGAAAGTAAAGCAGAATGTGCCTTAAGGCACATTCTGCTTTACTTTCAGCCTGCTTTAAACTACCACCTTATATAGGTTATATAAAAATTTTGTTTGGGTAATTGTTCATGAGGATATAAACTGGAACTATTTTCTTCAGCGGAGGAATAAATTAAAAACGCTAAAAGTCGCTTCTATGGGGGAAAGGGTTAAGCTACCCTTTGCTAGAATACGAAAATATTTCTAATGCTAGGACTACATATTCGTTACTATAAATTGGAACTCATTGTGTAAGCTGGGGAATACACTAAACGCGATAAAACGGCACTTCTTACGGGAAAAAGGTTAAACATGCACGTGCTGTTAGATACCATCACACTTTTTCAATGAATATTGGCTTTAAAGCGACTCGCAACCAGATGGTGCATTAACTCTTTCCTCCCTGAAACTTTAAATGGACAATTCCAGTTTCTATTTTAGTCTAGTCCATTTCTGACTTTTAAGGGTTGTTTTTGTCAAAGTTTGGCATTGTGTCAAACAGTGAAGACCCTGATCAGAGGGCTCCCTTCGGAGCCCTCTGATCAGGGTCTTCACTGTTTGCACAGGACAAGTGTACTATTCACAAGTACACTGTTTGAAAATCACACCTATATGCGGGACTAGGGTTCAAAGAGTTAAAAATAGTAATTTGTAAATATGTGTCAAACGCTTATATAAATGGTAAAGAATTAGTTTAGGATAAGAAATTCTGTTTAAAAAAATGTATTTCAATAAAAAAAAATATTGGTCTCTGGTGGGATTCGAACCCGGGGCCCGGCATTGGCGGACAGAAGGCAAAATAGGGGAAACCGCTTAGACCAATGGACCACGGAACTATGCGTTTATCTCGGATCGATTTAACGTATTTCAATGTGTAGCGATCGAAAGTGCATACAACTTCGTAATTCGGCTCGTGTTTATGTCTGAGCCCGTGTAGAGAAGCAACAACAACAACTTTACCGTCTACTAGTCGGTATAGAAAAACGATGGAAAATATCTAAAAATCTAAGATTCGGTGACGATTCTTGAGACTTTTTATGGACTGATCATATTTTTTTAATGTCAGAAGCCAAATAATGCCACAAATTTGCTTTTATTTGAGTATTTTATTTTATTTTGACAAGTACACCATCCGGTTGCGAGTCCCTTTAACCCACTCCACCCTAACGACGAGTATACATGTCCCTTACAAACAGTGTACCTGTGAATAGTACATTTGTCCTATACAGTGAAGACCCAGATCAGGGTCTGTACTGTTTGCAGTTTTGAAATATATGGTAAAAGCTAACCCAAAATAGGTAAGAATCGGACTAGACTTAAAAAGAAACATGGCTGTCATAAGTTAAAATGAAATATCCTAAGATTTCCAAACTTGTATTTTTCAAGTGCGATTTTACGAATCGTACCTTTACCCCATAGCCTGTTTCTAGTTTTGTTGACACGTGGCTGCTTAAAGAAGACTGGAAGTAATGCAGAATGCGCCTTAAGGCGCTTCTGCTTTACGTTCAGCCTGCTTTAAGCTACCATGTACTAGAAAAAAATCCGAAGATTTAGGAAAATTCCGGAGAAATGGCAGCCCTGTAGAAATTGCCTGAATTGTCTATTTGAACTTTCAAGGAGAAATGAGTTAAATACAAAGTTTAACTGTAATCAACTTTAAATAACCATTTCACTGCCAAATTTTTCGTGAGTTTTTACCCCATTCACCGTATCATTGTCGTCTGCTTCAATTTTGTTGTCTGCAATGTCGTTTCAAAGTTAAAAACAAGAATGTTGTCACAGAAAGTGACAAATGCCCCCGAGGTGTTTTGTCACTGCAATGTATTCATTTGGCTTTCAAGTAAAATCATACAGCAGGTTATGACTGTATTCCTTGCTGTTGTTGTGATAAAATTGTACAAAGAAACAAGCTTTTCCAGCTTGTTCAAATGCATCATCACCATAGCATCATGACGTCGTCGTCATAACAAGGTTTGTCAAGAGTCATATTGAGGAGTAATTTCTAAATTTAGAAATGATCACATGATCAAAGAGTTATGGCCAGTTAGGATGAGTTATCTCCCTGTCTATTCACTTCTTAGTCACTTGACATAATATAGGATGAGTTATCTCCATTTCAACCAGATTTACAGCTAAATGACCTCTAAATGACCTTGTCCTTCGTCGGACATGACCTAAAATTTTACTGAGCTCAAGAGCTTCTTGAGGTGAGTACACATACCAAATATAAAGTCTCTATCCTAAGTAATTAAAAAGTTATGGCCAAGGTTAAAGTTGTATACAGACAAACAGACAGACAGACCAAAATCAATATGCCACCGACTAAGTCGTGCGGGGGCATAAAAAAGACAGTATGACTAAAGAAATTTCAAAGCGAGTGTCAAACAGTTTGGATCTTGGTCAGACGCCGCGTTACTCGACGTATGATCAGGATCCAGACTGTTTGCAAACGCACTTTGAGGCGTCATTGAGAGAGAAAGGGTTACAACTACATTTATTTCCGTTTTAGGTGTATTTGGATAACCTGTTCCAAAGTTATAAAACGTTTGAGCTGGGTCTCAAATCGTTCTAAAGCATTTGATTGGCCAGTAGCATAAGCTTACATCTTACCAGTCAATCAAAGAGCTTGAAAACGATCTCAGACTTTACTCAAACGTTTTATAACCTTGGACCCAGGATCAGTCAGTATCTGACCAGAAACCCCATAAAACATAAATTCAGGAAATAACTTGGCATTCTGAACACAACATGAACACTTATTACACGTCATTAATTGTGTTTTATTATATATGTTTTGGGTATTTTCAATTTTTGTCTTATACATTTAACAAAATTAACATAGATCTACATGAATATAAAAAAAAATCTTGTATATAAAAAGTGTTATTTCCCGAAACAGGCTCTCATGTTTCTTAGAAAATTCACAATAATGTTTGGCTTTTTCTTGGCCAAAAGCCTTTCACCCTCTACTGACAGGTTTGGCCCGTCTCTATGCTGATGTGGGAACTGACTACATGCCTCTGCTTTCAAATCAACTCGCCTTCTCGCCATGGCCTCCTCTGGTTTCTCGACACAAAACATGGCCACCACATGGTCTTCTGGCATGTCTAGAGGCTCTCCACTCAACCTTACCTCCGGACTTATCTTTACTGCCCGCTGTACCCTCTGCGTACTTGTAACACCGCTCTCTGTTTGTTTTCTACATCTTGCTGCCTTGTCGGTCTCTACACAGAAGTAGGCGGCGATTCTTGCCAGTTCTTCCTCAGATCTGTCAAATAAATTAACGAGTAGTTCGTTTGATGGATGTATCTTGACCGAGTGACGCTTGAACAAAGCTCTCCATCCTGCAGCTGCCTTACCGGTCCCATGCCCCTTGTCAGAGACAGACATTTGATTAGAGACGAGATCCTGTCCTATGACAGGCATTGGGTTACGCCTGTTGCTTCTAGGAAATCGAGTATGAGTTTCGAGGTTATTCAGGTCCTTGGAAGGACTGTAGTACCTCAGATACTTCGCGTTCTCGAAGGCTCTGTTGACGTCATACAAAGGCACTGTATCGGTATGGATA
Source organism: Gari tellinella (assembly GCA_922989275.2). Lineage (NCBI taxonomy): Eukaryota > Metazoa > Mollusca > Bivalvia > Cardiida > Psammobiidae > Gari > Gari tellinella. Next base: position 16,638,143 of record OV277862.1, read on the forward strand.
CTCCTGAAATTAGAGAAAGTGAGGTTCAAATATTACAGGATTTATACAGTAAAACAGTGCTCCAGATAAGGGGAGTATTTAGGAAAACTAAAATCTTTATTTCTGCTTAAAACCCTATGTTGTCACTACTCATTAGAATCGTCTCGAAGAGACGATTCTAATGAGTAGTAACAACATAGGTTTTAGTGCTAAAACAAGTGAGAAAATGTTGGATTTGTGCAGTTCACTCACTCTTATCTGGAGCCCTGTAAAACCTCTCTATCACGACCATTTATCCCTTCACTGCCATGACGTCATCAATTTTAAACACTTATATGCACACGATTATAAAATACAGTAAGACCTCTCTATCAAAGTAGAGAAACACAATTGAAATGGTTTTGCTTTCGTTTCAATCCTTAACTTTGTTGTATGTTTGTAAAATGCTTGTAAATCATTTGGGGTAATGTATAAACAAGTAAAACTTCTCTATCACGACATAAACAAGTAAAACTTCTCTATCACGACATAAACAAGTAAAACTTCTCTATCACGACATAAACAAGTAAAGCTTCTCTATCACGACCATTTGAAATGAATGCTACTTTATTGAATAAAAGACATGTGACAGCTTAAAGCAAGGTGAAAGTAAAACAGAAAACTCCTAAAATGATACCGGCAAAGGAGCTTTCTGTTTTACTTTAACTCTCCCTTTCAACACATAATATGACACAGTTTAGTGGTCGTGATAGGGAGTTTTTTCTGTATACATGTATTAACTCTTTCCTCCCTGAAACTTTAAATGGACAATTCCAGTTTCCATTTTAGTCCAGTACATTTCTGACTTTTAAGGGTTGTTTTTGTCAGTGATTGGCATTATGACAAACAGTGAAGACCCTGATCAGAGGGCTCCTTTTGGAGCCCTCTGATCTGGGTCTTCACTGTTTGCACAGGATAAGTATACTATTCACATGTACACTGTTTGAAAAGGACGCCTATAGGCGTGACTAGGGTTCAAAGGGTTAAGCAAATAGGAAAATACTCGAAAATGAAATAAAGGTAAAATTTAATTAAATAGAACTGACACGGTGTTCATTTGTTAAACATGGGAAAGTGTAGTCATATACAATGTAATTAGCTACTTTGTTTACGAATATTCAACTGTATGTATTAAAAATTATTGTCTCACAAATTAAACATATTAGATCTAACCATTTCAGCACCGTACGTGACTATAGAAAGTTGACTTTGCAATCTGTTTGGATCCAGACCTGACGCCGCGTCTGATCAGGGTCCAAACTATTTGATACTCGTATCGAAATTTCGCCAGACACACTGCCTTAATGAAGCGGTATTGCAGAGACAATCTGGAAACAGTCAGACGACACTGTTATGGTGGTGAATGGGCAAAAACCTATGTACAAATAATTACATGTAGGTGATAAAAAGGTTAGCTGGGCCTACTAATATATGACACGCTATAGCAGAGTTACCATAAGTTGATCTTGAACAATCTTAATATTTCCAAATGTTCTATTTTTCAAGCGTGATTACTTAAAGCAGGTTGAAAGTAAAGCAGAATGCGCCTGAAGGCGCATTCTGCTTTACTTTCAGCTTGCATTAAGCTACCATCTCATTCTGCAAGGATAAATATCCGAAGATTTCGGATTAAATCCGGAGAAATGGTAGCCCTGCTATAGCGAAGCATGGAGCAATTGCTCCATGAGCGAAGTAATAAATAGTTACTAATCAATCAAATGTACAAACCCCATTGTTCTTTGCTGTAAACTCATTCTGTCGATTCTGTTTGTGACTGTGGTTAAATACGCGTGTGAATAGCTTTCCAACCGTAAAGGTAATGAAAACGTTGTCAACGGCGTAACGTTTTATACGTATTTGTAAACGTCATGACGTCATATTTGACGTAACTGAAATAAAACTCGGGCTGTATCGATTTGATCAACCACAAGACGAATATGTACAATCAGACCATAAACGATTATTCTTTGCATATATGGTCTGGCTCTATATTGTTCGTCATCAAATACTGAAATAAACCAAATGTTTATCTCAGACTCTGAATAAGCCATGCTAGGTACCATTGTTTACATTCATCTTGTTTATATGCTTTACCTCATGCTGCATGTCACCATGCCTGAGATGAAATAAAGTTTTGTTCTGTTCTGTTCTGTACAATGAAAAATTTGACACACAGTAAATCTTATATTAAGTCACTCAGTGAAGTAGCGTTAAGGGCTCTAAGACACGTGTTTGAAGAAACATTGTTTAATAAAGAATTTAGAAATGTCTGCAGTACTTTTATCACCGAATCAAATCTATGCTCCTAATGTGTACATGAAATGTACGTCGTTTACTCATTATGCCTGGATATGGCAATGTCACAGGGTAACCATAAGTTGACATAAAAAATCCTAAGATTTCCAAATTTGCAGTTTTCAAGTGCGATTTTACGAATCGTACCTTAACCCCATCGCCTGTGTCTAGTTTTGTTGACACGTGGCTGCTTTAAGCTACCATGTACTAGAAAAAAAATCCGAAGATTTAGGAAAAATCCGGAGAAATGGCAGCCCTGATGTCACTATAAATTTACAGGGATGATCTAAGGACACTGTGCACAATTTTTGTCCGTAAACAAACATATTTCATACGATGTTATAGCAACAGTGCAGACTCTGAACAAGGCGCCGCGTAACGCGGGTTTACATCAAAGTCTACGCTGTTAGCCAATGTCCACTTTAGTAGACACTATGTTTATATTGGTTAACTCTTTATCTGCTATCGCTACAATCTTGTCTTTCACATTTGTCATCTGCAGTTTTTCTTTAATTCTAAAGTTTTTTTTACTAAGAAATCGGAACACGAGCCTTGGGTGCCAATCAGTTTGAATCTATATCACGCGCCATATGTTGCGACGTCTGATCTTGGTGGAAAGTGTTAACAAATGGGAAACTCTAAATATTTAATTTTTTTGTGTGTTTTGTCAGAAATCGACTTTTTAACACCCCCCCCCCCCTCCCCCCCACACACACACAAAAGAAACAATAAAAAAATACAAAACAAAACATGGTTCAGTAAAGACTGAAGGCATGCGTGACACCTAGGGGTCACTTTTCTGGCGTATGTCTGTCCGTCCGTGGTATCATTTATGGAGAGTTTGATTAATGGAAGTGTCTTGCACATGGTCCATAACTCTTGCGTCAATACCGTCAAAGTCTCCCCATTTTATACACTTTCTTTCCCGGCAGATAACTTCTGCTGTACTGAAGCTTTTCAGTTTGGTTTTAACTCTGTTCAACTGACGCTACTGGCAGGTGCATGAATCCCCTTTACAGTAAAACCTCTCTATTACGACCACTAAAACGAAAGATAATTGATTGTATATAAGACAGGTGACATATTAGTTTCCTGCTTTAAGCAGCCACATGGCACTCGTAACTATCTTGTCTCGATTTCTTAAAATACTGTATTTATGACACGACCTGACTAAGTTCCGCAGACAGACCCCCGTACGGAACTTTGGGTTTATACCATGCCCAAAACAAGGAAGGGGTATAAAAGCCGGTCCCGGCCCGAACTTTGCCGAACCGAAACGTAAATTGCCGTACCGAACATTTTTTTGGAGTTTGAATACAAGCATAAACAATTCTTAAATTTGAAAATTCTGGTACGGATTAGTTCTTATACATATTATTTATATCCTGAATAAATATTATAACCATCGGAAGCATGGGCGTTGAGAAAAAGGTGATTTTGTAATTTCAGGGGGTATAAAAGCCGGTCCCGTATATATTGTATTTATCCTGTTTTTTTCTTTAATTACAAAATAATGTTATTATGTCTGTTGATACATTTGATCAAAGTGTGTTTCTTTATTACATTTACCAAAAATTTATTATATATGGTGGAATATAACTCTTAAAATCACATTTGAAGTGATTTTATAAAAGCCGGACCTGAATATAGCGGTCTCCCGTAATATTTACCTTTCCGTAAGAGTTTCACAATCTGTATTTTCAGTCGTTTTTTTTTTAGATATGATTGCAGTATGTTTAGAATCATATATTGGATATCAAAAGTAAAAAAAAAAAAAAAAAAAAAATTGATAAGTTTAAAATTGATTTATATTATTAAAAAGTTATTACGAGTGCTTAGAGTGGAGAACATAATACGAAATGTGAACAATCATAGCAATTATCGACCATGCGTCTAATTATAGCATGCTATCAAACAATGCAAACAACAATTAAGAAATTAAGAACTAACTGTTAAAGGCACACTTTGAAATCACTTTATGCTTTGAAATATTTCAGTAATTAACAGTTATGGTGCAAACAATCTTCATAATAAGCAATTATAGTAGCCTCATTAAAGAGTATGCATTCAGCTACCATCTGTCATAGTATATATACCGATATACACAATTTTCACTGGTCGCTTAGTAACTAATTTATGTGCCTTATATCATACATATTTTTTGACAATGATGATTATTATTCATTGTCCTCATTGGATCACGTGGTATGTAACAATCTGCTCCGACCCTCATTCGTTGAGTCTAATTGACCTTGTACATGTATATAGTGAAAAGTTCCCTTTGAAGATCTTTAAATACATTTGGCAGCCTAATGCAGGACATAAGTAATGTACGAACCTTTCAGCATTATTTATGTCCTGCATTAAGCTGACACATGTTATATATACACAGATTTCAGGGGTTACCTCTTTATGTGCCTTATGTGCTATACTTTGTTTTGTGTCTTTCTGTTGTATTTATTATAAGTCACAGCTATAAAATTTATTTTCAATAAAGCATATTTATGATTAAAACAAATATGAACATGATATAATGCTGTCTTTTCTCTGCATCCTTTGTATTCGTATTCTGTCACATTCGTGTTCCTGAAACAAAATAGCTGGTTGAAGGTTAACTCATTCATCTCTGAAAAATTTAATTGACAAATGAAATACAGTAATACCTCTCTATTAAGACCACTAAAACGGAGAGTAATTGTTCTGTATAAAATGTCAGCTTAAAGCAAGTCATAGTGAGGTTTTTACTGCAGTCACTAAAGTTTAGTCTAATTATGACTTTCTTTGATTTTGTCTGCAATTCATTCACGCGGCAAAATGACATTGATCGGATTGCTCCTTCACTAGCCATATGATCTGGGTCTACACGGATTGCACATAACACGTTTACTCTACGTAGTCGTGTATATAGCAACCACTATTGATTGCCGGTATATGCCTAGAGTTTGATAGAAATGAGGCAGAGAACTGCAATAACTTAGTGCTCGCTTGATACAAGATTGACTGTACATGAATGAAATTAAGCCTCACATTCTGTTTAATCTTAATCTGTAAAAAAAAAAATGAAACATATATGAATATCTCCCCCCTGCCTTCTTTTTGAGAACATCTGATTCTAAGCCTAATTCTCATATAAAATAGGCATGATTATACAGGTTGTGTAATTCTTACGGAACTGAATATATTACGGGGAACCGTAATAATCTGTTATATTCAGGTTCGGCAATCACTGCAACGGTAAATTTAAGCGCTATTTTGATATTACATGTCTTATTTTTCAAGAACATACCAAAAAACATATTTTGATAAAGTTTATCATCAAGTAACATAATAAAATTCGGTAATTAAGGAAACAAACAGGATAAACTGAAATCTATACGGGACCGGCTTTTATACCCCCTGAAATTACAAAATCACCTTTTTCTCAACGCCCATGCTTCTGATGGTTATAATATTTATTCAGGATATAAATAATATGTATAAGAATTAATCCGTACCAGAATTTTCAAATTTAAGAATTGTTTATGCTTGTATTCAAACTCCAAAAAAATGTTCGGTACGGCAATTTACGTTTCGGTTCGGCAAAGTTCGGGCCGGGACCGGCTTTTATACCCCTTCCAAAACAAGGGGAGATCATCCATCCCTTGGACTCTTCATTTTTTTTTCTTTTTCTAAATTTAGAAAATGGAATTCCCCCTTATAGAGTTGAATTTATTTTAAACAGAGTTACGGTTTAAGATGTCTAGAAATGAACGGTTCTGTATATTATTAGTGAAATGTGTGGGTAAGAAAAAGGAGAAAGGACTTATAAGGGCTTCAACTTCAAAGGTGGATGTTTTGCCAGGGAGTCTTCTACTTTTATTGGACGTGGTTCAAGTTTCAACGACTAGTCAGCCAGAATTTATTCTCGAAACACTCGACGTAGATTGTGTGGAGGTTAAATGTGACCATTCTCAGTTTAGGGAAATCACCTTATTGCAGTTTGATCTTTTACAGACAATAACAACCTGCGGAGATCGGTTGAATATCTTCAATGACCGAGACTTATTGAAGGAGGGGGAGGATTTAAGAGTTGGGGATGAGGTGGAAGTTTATTTGAAAGACAAGGCCCAAGATGTAGTTGGTGTGTTAAGGTTTAAAAATAAAGTACATGATCTACCGGGTATACGATTTGGTGTAGAGCTAAAGGTATATAATAACAATTTATGATATGGTTCCGCCTGTGTAAATATAGCTTATATTGGCCACTTTTGGTAACACTTACAGGACACAACTAGGAATGATTCAGTGTTGGGTGGGGTGTTAATAACACATCATGTGGCTATGCGTTGCAGCATGGTGAAAGTAAAATTGAAAGTTTCCTTAGAAACTTTCAGTTTTACTTTCATCCTGCTAAAACAGTTGTCTGACTGACAGATTGAAACATGAAATGTAACAACAGGCCCGGCTTTGCTGTACTCATTATCACCATTGTTTTGTATTTTTAGATACTTCTATATGATTAAATTATTGTTTTGTTGAAAAATACCCTTAGTAGATCAGCATCTCTATCATTTTCATTATACACTAGTCTCATCAATGAACCCCTGTGACGACAAGCTAACTTTTGATGGGTGCCGTCCTCAGGAGGACAGCGCCTGAAGTCTAAAAAATAGCTCGCTGTCTCTAACTGTACACAGAGTGGACTAATTATACACATGTTGTTTTTATCATAATCAATTATTATTTTACATCTGACAAATACATGCAAGGATCAAGCAATTTTTTCAGAGGAGATCAAGCCGAGAAGATTCATTCCCAGGCTTAATTAAACTCTTTGCATGCTAGTGGCAGAAATATCTGCCACAGACCACAGTGATTACTTTTGCAAACAGTTTGGATCCAGATGAGACACCACGTAACTTGGCGTCTAAATTGTTTGATACTCTGACCCTGTTTTCAAAAGAAAATTAGAAAATTATATTTTTAAAACATCAGCAGACAATAATTGTTGCAGACGAAAAAATAACCCAGCATGCAAAGAATGAAGATTATATTCTTTCCAAATAGGGGCGCCACAGGTTTTGAACCCCCACTGTAGATCTGCAAATGAATTGTCAGTTGAATTCATTGTTGGTTTAAACTAATACACGTATAATGGATGATTTTTATTTTCAATCTAACTGTCTATGCTGGGATTTTGAACATTAATGGCAGAGTAGACGCTCACAGTCACACTCATTGGTCAAAATGGTCATTGATATTAACCAAATATACCATATGATAACTTTTTAAGTATGCCTGTTTATGCCTTTACTGCTTTAGTGTATTCCTCTTAATAGTTATGATACATATTCGTTTAAAGTGGAACTACTTTCTTCAGTGGAGGAATCAGTTAAAGGCATATAAATTATAATATGGAGTAACGAGTTAAAGCAAATTTTGGTTTGATATTTATATACAAATAATGTGTTTACATGTTAAGCTGTGGTTATAGAAGTGTCCAATCAATACAGTATCAGAGTGTATCCTGTTTTAGGGATTGTTCACTGAGTCATCAACTTTTTCCTTATAAATATAGAAACTTAAGATATAGAACGTCGTAGAATCCTATAAAGGCTTTGATATATATTTGATTGAAAATTAAATAGAACATTACCCCATAACCCTTTTCCATTTTTTGAAGTCAGGTGACCACTTAAAAGCAAGTTGAAGGTAAAACAGAATGTACCTTATGGCACATTCTGCTTTACTTTCAGCCTGCTTTAAGGTACCTTCTGCTGGATATAGAAAATATTTCTTATGGAACATATTCATGAGAGTATAAAGTGGAACTATTTTCTTATCCTAGGCTAGCAGATGGTATCTTAAAGCAGACTGAAAGTAAAGCAGGATATATCTTGAGTTGCATTCTGCTTTACTTTCAACCTGCTTTAAGTGGTCAACTGTCTTCAAAAATAGAGGCAAGCTATGGGGTAAAGGGTAAATCCCTTATTTAACCCTTTACCTGATAGCCTATTTCTAGTACTTAAGATAGGTGACTTCTTAAAGCAGGTTGAAAGTAAAGCAGAATGCGCCTCAGGGCGCATTCTGCTTTACTTTCAGCCTGCTTTAAGCTATCCTGTGTTATAATATAGAAAATATTCCCTATAATACATATTCATTGCTGATTAAATTGGAACTATTTTCTTCAGCGGATGAATAAATCATATCCGCTAAAAGGCGCTTCTATTGGGGAAAGGGTTAAATGCATATAAGGACGGGAATAAAAGCTCAGAATTAGGAAGTTTTGTTTCAAATAACAAGTCATGTGAAGTATTGTTTTTAGTATTATAATTGTTATTACATGTACTTAACAATTAGTATTATGCTTGATTTTTATTACCATGTTTGATTTAGAACTGCTAACATTACCTCAATTTCAAATTTATACCATAATCTTTATCTCACCTTTAACCCATTACCACATAAATACACCTTTTTACCCCTTTCATTTATTCCTTCTCTGAAGAAAATAGTTCCAATTGATACAGTTATGAAATGTACAATAAGAACTATTTTCTATATTCTAACAGATAGTAGCTTAAAGCATGCTGAACGTAAAGTAGAATGTGCATTAATGCGCATTCTGCTTTACTTTCAACCTGCTTTAAGTGATCACTTGTCTTCAAAACAAGAAATAGGCAATGGGGTTATGGGTTAAACTCTATGTTGTGACTAATTAGAATTGTCTCCAAGAGACGCCTCAATTGAGTACTCACAACACAGAATTTGGTGGAAGCATGAAGGAGAAAATACATGATAAATAATTGTTAGATTTTTTGCTTTTATCCAGAACTCTAAATGAATATTCACCAATGTTGCCAATTATTTCAGTTGTATAATGTGATGTTCTTATTTTCAGTATAACCCAGGTCTTGGAACTAGTGATGGAATATTTCGCAAAGAACGCTACTTCAAATGTGCCCCAGAATCAGCAGTCTTTGTCGGGCTTCATAGAATCAGAAAGTACAAAGCCCAGTCCCAGAGATATCCTGCTAAGGGCGGGGTTACAACTGCAGGGGCTGCTGGAGGGACCTATGGGCCTCATGATAAATATATAGAAATGCATGGGCTCCCTGTGGGGACTCGTATAGTGTGGATGAGTGATCATGGGCCGGAGCCCGGAGTAGTCAAGTGGATCGGGGTTCTGCCAGATGCAGCCACCCAAGAAGATATTACAGTGGGCGTGGAATTTGTAAGTTAACTCACTGTTAAGTCAGGTTGTCAGATAATGGTGTGTAAAGCACTTATTTTCTTCGTTATCCCATTATTCAAAAGATGCTCAGTTTAACCCTTTACCTGATAGCCTATTTATAGTATTGAAGATAGGTGACTACTTAAAGCAGGTTGAAAGCAAAGCAGAATGCGCCTTAAGGCGCATTCTGCTTTACTTTCAGCCTGCTTTAAGCTATCATGTGCTAGAATATAAAAAATATTCCCTATAGTATATATTCATGACTGATTAAATTGGAACTATTTTCTTCAGCGGAGGAATAAATCAAATTCGCTAAAAGACGCTTCTATGGGGGAAAGGGTTAACATGTTTGAATTAATGTATTCCTCCACTGAAAAAAATGTTCAAATTGATAGTCATAAATATTTATCATAAAAAAACCTTTTTATTTTCTAGCAGATTGTAGCTTAAAGCAGGCTGAAAGAAAAGCAGAATGCACCTGAAGGTGCATTCTGCTTTACTTTCAACCTACTTTAATCGCCCCCTATTTTCAATGCTAGAAACAGTATATGGAGTAAAGGGTTAAGCCTCCACCAACTCCTGTTTTGACTACTCATTAGAATAGTCTCAATCATATAGGGTTTGTTACATAGAACATGGCTTCAGATAAAAGGTAGTAATCTGAACAAATCCAACATTTTCTCACTCATTTTTAGCAAAACAAAAAATCCTATGGTGTTACTACTCATTAGAGTTTAATGCTGAAATAAAGATTTTAGTTTTTGAAATACTCTCCTTGTCTGGAGCCCTGATAGAATACAAGTCAGTCTTAGTGCAGGGCTGCCATAAGTTGATCATAAAAATCCTAAGATTTCAAATTTTCAATTTTTTAGACGCAATTTTACTAATCGTACCTTTACCTCATTGTATGTTTCTTGTTTTGAAAAGACATGACTGCTTAAAACAGGTTGAAAGTAAAGCAGAATGCGCCTGTTTTAAGCTACGATCCGCTAGGATAAAAATCCGAATACTTAGGACAAATCCGGAGAAATGGCGGCCCTGTTAGTGCAATTTTGGAGTTGATATACAATGTGAGTGCAAATCACCTACAGGGTATACCAAACTGAGTTTAAGACAGGTTACTGCTTAAACTTAAGTTAACTCTTTCCTCCCTAAAACATAAAATGGACAATTTCAGTTTCCATTTTAGTCTAGTCCATTTCTGATTTTTAAGGATTGTTTTTGTCAATGTTTTGTATTATGACAAACAGTGAAGACCCAGATCAGAGGGCTCTGTAAGGAGCCCTCTGATCTGGGTATTCACTGTTTGCATAGGACAAGTGCACTTTTCATATGTATACTTTTGAAAATGACGCCTATATGCTGGACTAGGGTTCAAAGGGTTAAAGCAAGATGGCAGTAAAGCAGTAAGCTCCATTAGGAACTTTCTGCTTTACTGTCATCCCTCTTGAAGCTGTCACATGACTATTATTCTACATTCAATACAATAAATGAATATTTGAATGTGACATTTATGTGGAGGAAAAGTGTACTTGTTCTAATACAACAGGGCTGCCATAAGTTAACATAAAAAATCCTAAGATTTCCAAATAAGCACTTTTCAAGTGTGATTAATCATTTTACGAATCGTACCTTTACCCCATAGCCTTTTTCTTGTTAGCTCACCTGAGCCGAAGGCTCAAGGTGAGCTATTGTGACCGCTCATTGTCCGTAGTACGTCTGTCCGTCTGTCCGTCCGTCCGTCTGTCCGTCTGTCCGTTCACTTTTACTTCAAACGACATCTCCTCTGAACCCGGGGATTGTAGGGCGGATTCAAACTGCTCATGATGTTCCTTGGATGCTTCTCTACAGAAGTTGTCTAAATGAAAGAGAAAAAGCAAAAACTCTGCTTGAAAAAGCAAAAAAATAAAAAAATTTAAAAAATCTTCTTGCTAAAAACTACTAGGCCCTAAGCTTTGATATTTTTACAGTAGAATCTCCTGGTCGATCACTCTATAGTTTGTTAAAATGAAATCCCTAGGGTCACACTTGACGCCACCCTGCGCAGTTTAAGTGCTGCTCTAGGCAGGTTTTACAGTATTTTTGATGAAGCAAAAGCAGAACTGTATTTTACCTGAGTTACTCTTAATATACTAAGGGCAAATAGCCAATATTTGCAAACATTTTGGATCCAGATCAGATGCAACATAATGCTGCATCTAATTTGGATCCAAACTATTGGTACTCATTTACCAACTGAACATGCTCTAAATTCTTTTTTTTGTCACTTTTCGCATACAGTAGGTTTTAAGCAGATATCATTTCAGTCTGGTAAGGGTAAGCCTTCAGAGCAGTTGCTAATTCTACCATACTACCCAGTATTTGACCTCAGCCACTGAACTGATGGTCTTAGCTGAACATGTTGTCTGCTAAAGTTTATAAATGGTTTAGTCTGTTTCATACTTAGAGAAACAGGGTCTGGAAGTGATCCACTGACAGTTATGTAATTATGTCTTTTGCCATATTTATACATATGTTTAATATTCAAAATATGTATAGCAGACAGCAATTCAGCATAATAAGAGTTAGACCCTAGCCAAATTTCCTACTGGCAGAGTTACATAACTGAACTCAGGTCAGCTGGTCAGCTGATGAGGTTGCATATGATGGTGTCTGCTATATATTTATGCCCTGCAGTTGGGGGCATATTGTTTTTGTCTGTCTGCTTTTTTGTCTGTTTGTCCATTTGTTTGTCTGTCAGTCCACAACTTTAATCTTAGCCATAACTTTGTTAAAGTTAGAAACTTTATAACTTGGGTCATGTCGTACAAAGGTCAATGTCAATTTTGAGATATTTCCCAGTGTCATATTTTCTTGTCTTTGAGATAACTCCAGTTCTACTGATGTTAACCCATTACCCCATACATATGCCTTTTTACGCCTTTAATTTATTCCTCCTCTAAAGAAAATAATTCCACTTTATATAGTCATAAACATGTAAGATATAAGAAATAGTATCTATATCTTAGTAGATGATAACTTAAAGCAGGTTGAAAGTAAAGCAGAGTGCGCAATAAATAATCATATGGAAATACATGTAGCTTGATAAGAAGAAGTGTCATGGATAAGGGCCATAACTCTGCCAACAATATTTTTTTAAGTTATTCCAATTTGTCATGTTTTTTTTGTCTGGAAGATAATTCCATTTACAGCTATATTAAAATGTTGTCTTGCCTATTAAGCTAAGGTACAATGACCTCAGGTGAGCGAATTAAGGGCCATGGCCCTCTTGTTTTGTTGACATGGGACCACTTAAAGCAGGCTGTAAGTAAAGCAGAATGCGCCCGAGGGCGCATTCTGCTTTACTTTCAGCCTGCTTTAAGCTACCATGTACTGGGAAAAAATCCGGAGATTTAGGAAAATTCCGGAGAAATGGCAGCCCTGATACAATAGGCAGAGGTGGAGGAAAGAGCTAAGTGCCTTCTGTTTTATCAGATTACTGATGTTGTAGTCAGTTTTATAAGACAATTATGATTTCCTTATCTCAAACCAATACAGTATAGAATAAAGCCTATTTCTAGTATTGAAAATAGGAGACCACTTAACTCTTTGAACCCTAGTCGCGCATATAGGCGTGGTTTTCAAACAGTTTATATGTGAATAGAGCACATGTCCTATGCAAGCAGTAAAGACCCAGATCAGAGGGCTCCGAAAGGAGCCCTCTGATCAGGGTCTTCACTGTTTGTCATAATGCCTAACATTGACAGAACAGAACAGAACAGAACAGAACAGATGTTTTATTTTGACTTAAGCATACAAGCTCATCATCATAACATATATACATAGATCTAGTAACATAAAACTGATGGTAGATCTACTAAAATTATGAGATACAAGGCATGTTTAACAGAAATATCAACATGGACCATGTATCCCGAGAGTGCTCTTCATTAGCACAGGGCTTCTAATAGTTGACTAGAAAATTCTAAGATTTTCAATTTTTTTTTTTTTTTTAAACGCGATAACTTAAAGCAGGCTGAAAGTAAAGCAGAATACGCCTTAAGGCGCATTCAGCTTCACCCTCAACCCGGTTTAAGCTACACTCTGCTAGTATAAAAATCCGAAGAATTTTGGAAAAATCTTGAAAATGGCAGCCCTGTTAGCAACATAAGAAAAGAAATTTTCATCCTCACATTTAACCCGAAGTCAGCGCAGCACCACCGCATCTGCGAGTAGCGTTACTCGAGGATACGGCAGTATTGCACTACTAGTTAAACGCATTTAACACAATTAAGAAACTATTTGATATAGTAATGCACATCAACAAACAAATCACAAATATTTCACTAAGTTATTAAAATTTGACCTTGCTTATAAATTAAGATTTAGATAGATCTATATAAATCTTTAAACCCACAAACATAAACAACTTGATTTTTTCCCCCACTACACATCACGTCATCGTATACGTAGCAATGATGACGTACATAGATGACGCCATAAGCCACGTGGGGGAAAAGTGTGTACTATTTTTATACACTTGTAACTTCTTTCGTAAAATACTTGTGACGTAATTACATTACGTCATAGCTACCTCATCAGAACACGTGATGGTAACTAACAACATTACACCATAGCGACACATATACTTATCAATAGCAACAATATCTTTGCGGAGAGTACACTTGTTTTATGCAAACAGTAAAGATTCCGATCAGAGGGCTCCTTATTAATGAACCATCTGATCAGGCCCTGTACTGCTTGTCATTATAATCGTTAAAATGGAATTGGCTTTTAAAATTGGAGATTGAAATTTTTCTTTTGAATTTTCAGAGGATGTCCACTAACTGCAGGCCGAAAGTAACGCAGAAAACTCCTTCAGGAGTTCTCTGAATCACCCCCTCCCCCACCTAAGTGTCTTAGGAGATTACACATTTTTACATCTATTAGACAAGGCTCAATCTATAATAATTCCTATGGAGAATAAACAACATAACTAACCGTAACAAAAATACATCACCCTGGTCCAAGTCTACAGAGCCCTTAAGCCGAGCAAGAGACCGCTCCCAAGCATCCGACCGACCAGACCCGAGCAAAAGCTCAAATCTGACCAATCAAACACCCGAGAACGATTCCAGACCCAACACAAACGCCCCATAGCCCCGGACCCTGAAAAACTTATCTACAATGCATTTAGTTTATCGCTTCTAAGCTTAAAACTTTTGATGCAATAGAGTGCCAGTTTATTTAAAACTGTTTTATTTTCTGAATTTAACAAATTTATAAATTTATACATGCTTGGGCGAGTTGAATAAAACATTGGAATATATATATTTCTAATATGTTTATATAAAGGGCATTTCAGTATAAAATGGTACTCGTCTTCTAAATCATTCAAATGACATAAAGTACATAACCTTTCATTCCTTAAAATATTTCTGTGACGGCCAGTTTCAATATTCAAATCATGAGAATTCAACCGTATTCTTGCTAGAACACATCTAGCAAGGGTGACAAAAACAACCCTTAAAAGTCTAAAATGGACTAGACTAAAATGGAAACTGGAATTGTCCATTTAAAGTTTCAGGGAGGAAAGAGTTAAAGCAGGTTAAAGGAAAAGCAGAATGTGCCTGCTTTAAGCTAACTTCTGCCAGGATAGGGTATAGTTGTTATGTTGCACATTCATTACTTTAAAGGAATTTTTTTCTTCAATGGAGGAATTTGTTAAATGCGTAAAATTGCACATCTATGAACTTATGAAGTAATGGGTTAGTGTTGATATTATCTAGGCTCCAGATAAAAGAGTTAATTTAACATTAATATAATTTTCTCATTTAATTGTCCATTGAGTCTTATGTTGTGACTACTCATGATTAGAATTGTCTTATGGTTTGGCGGAGACATACATGTAAGGAAGTTAATAAATTGGGAAAACCCACTGGGAAAAACCCACCTTGTCTACAGCTCTCTGTTGTCATATCAATGATAGATATGAGAATTATTTGACTTCAATGTACAGTGCTCCCTCTCTACAAGGACACCCAAAGGGAGACAACAACTTTGTGCGTTGTTCGGAGGGAGTCTCTAAAGGGAGGGAAAGTGGCTTACATTTGCAAACAAATGTCTGATCTGAATTCAAGCTGTTTGTCACTCATCATTAATTTATTTTCTGTCAAAATGTCCGTTTTTTGACTTTGAGTAAAACAGCAGACGGCAATTTTAAGCAGACAACATTGCAGTCATGAATAGATTCAACATAATTGTCTTATTTTGAGGAAGAGTGGCAAGCCTCTTTGTAGGGAGGGAGCGCTGTTATATACAAGACAGATGGAAAGAAGACTAAATCTGGCTTTCTGGTTTACTTTCATCTTGCTTTAACCCTTTCCCCCAGTTTATTCTTGCCCTGAAGAATATAGTTCCAATTTATACATTCATAAATATGTATAATACAAAATATTTTCTATATTCTAGCAGATGATAGCTTAAAGCAGACTGAAAGTAAAGCAGAATGCGCTTAAAGCGCATTCTGCTTTACTTTCAACCTGTTTTAAGTGGACACCTACATTCAATACTAGAGATATGCTATGTGGGAAAGGGTTAAGCAGCCACCTGCCTTAATCACCTAAAAGAATTAGCACAAGTTAGTGGTCATAATAGTTGGGTTTTATAGGTTATAAGGTAAAGACTAAAATCAGAAAAACTAATACGGATACAGTACCCCACTATAATATCAGAATCATTTCAGGATAATCCTGTTGGCTCAGGAACAGGGAAATATAAAGACATGCGACTGTTCAATGCCAGGCAAGGTCATGCGTCCCTGGTCCCTATACTAGGCCTGATGAAAGAGTCAGAGTTCAATGGAATTATTGGTAAGTTGAATACCCTTCTATAACAGGGGCCGATAACAGGTGACTTCCCAATTGCAAAAAGCCTCTTTTTTCCCCAATTTTGATGAAAGAATTTCCCAAAAATACAATGTATTATATGATTATCACGAGAAAAAAAAGCACACATTCTGAAGTTAAATCTACATAAGAAGTGTCCTATTCAATTACCAGTCCTGTTTAAATGTCCATTAACTTTTTTCATTTATAAAATTAAAGCAACTTTCTATTTTCTGTATAAAATTTATGTAGACTTTCATTTAGCTTTTTAAGTGTCTCGAAAGTCAGTTTACTTTCCCAATTTGGCCGAAAATTGCGTTTGATTTTCTCAAAATGAAAGGCTAATGTCCCTTCCCAATATTTGGAAAAAATGCCTTGCCACACCAATAATCAACAGTGGTAGTTAAAATCTTTCCTCAGTTTGTTTCCTCCATAGCTGGAGGTGAATCCAATACCTAGGGTTGTTTGTCATTATTGTTTTCCAGAATCACCAGATGAAGACATACCTCAAGACATTGTAGCTCTGACTGAAGCAGGTAGCCCGGGCAAGTCTCAAAGGGAGGTAATAGAGGAACAAAAAAAGATCTATGAGCAAGTGAGACAAATTACCTCCCCTCGTCTGATCATGGATGAGGAACACAATAAAGATGTGAAGCCTGAAATTGTTGAGCATGCTTTGATACATACTGTGCCTGCATCTGTCAATAAAGTTGTAACAGATACAAGGGGGATAAATCCGCTGTACGAGTTTACTCGCACAAGGGAAGGTAAATGTTTGATTGTATTATTGATATAGCAAACCCATTACCCCATAAATAAGCCTTTTACATCTGTACCTTATTCCTTTGCTGAAGAAACTATTTCCTCTTTGTAGTGACCATCATATGTACGGTAAGAAATATTTTCTATATCCAAGCTGATGATAACTTAAAGCAGGTCGAAAGTAAAGCAGAATGTGCTTTAAACCACTGTGTATACCTATGTAGCTTTGCTGGAAATTCACCTGAATTGGGTGACTAATGGTTTCTTCCAGAGATATACCCTTTTATGTATTTAATTAATTCCTGCACTGAGGAAAATTGTTCCATTTTGTACAGTAATGAATGTGAAACATAAGAAATATTTTTACGGCTTTAATTTATTCCTGCACTGAAGAAAATAGTTCCACTTTCTACAGTCATGAATATACATCTTAAGAAACATTTCCTATATTGTAGCAGATGGTAGCTCAAAGCAGGCTGAAAGTAAAGCAGAATGTGCCTTAAGGCACATTCTGCTTTACTTTCAACCTGATTTAAGTGGTCTCCTATCTTCAATACTAGAAATAGGCTATAGGGTACTGGATTAAACTTGTGAGTGTGTGTGTGTGTGTGTGTATGAAAAAACAAAATCTCAACAATCTGTTTTTCAGAATACCTGCCTGAAGGATTGGACACTGAGGTTTTGTCACATGGGCATAGTTCTGGACGGACTTCAAGCACACCCCGTCAGAAACTGGTGCCCGATCCAGACCCTGACCTTGAAGTGGGCTCTCTGGTAGAGGTCATGTCATCACCACCTTTGTATGGTCTCATTAAATGGATAGGACATCTACCTGACCAAAAGGAACCAAAGAAGCTTATTGCTGGCCTTGAAATGGTATGGTTTATATGCTGTCTGAACTATAATGGGAACAAGTTTTCTTTTTCTTTGAAATTGCTGTCAGTGTTATATAATTACATAGAGTTATATAGTGAAACATCTTCTCTGAAACTAATATGACCAGGCCCCGAGGTTATAAAACTTTAAATGAACTCTGTGCTCAAAACTCAGATTTTTTCTCAGCTCATAAACATTTTATAAATAACAAGTATTTACATACCATGATTCTATTGTTGTTTTGTAAAAAGTAGAGCATGTAATCAAAACTGAGTTTTGAGCACAGAGTTTGTTTTAAGTTTTATAACCGCCGGGCCAGAGCTTTGATACTTGGCATGGTGACACTTCTAGAGGCACTTCACCAATATATTCAAGTGGTTTCGGTCCATTGCATATCTAGGTCACAGGAACTAAAAAAAGTGTTTTTTTCAATGAAACCTTCAAAAATTCGTCTTGTCATAATAGTCACCACAGTACACTGAGCTTAGAATTTTGGCACACAGCTTCATCTCCTCTGCAATTGGCACTGTGATATTATCATTATTACTCAGCTTTCCAAGATATTTAAAATTTACGTCAACGGTTCCAGGTGAGCAAGTTAGAGCCATATGCGGCTCTTGTTGTATTTGCAACAATACTAAGTTTGTTCAAATCAAATCTCTGGGGTCAAAACCAGACCCACGTTTAACCCTTTGCCCCAAAGCCCTTTTCTAGTTTTGAAGACAGGTGACCACTTGAAGCTGTTTGAAGTAAAGCTGAATGTGCCTTAAGGAGCATTCGGCTTTACTTTCAGCCTGCTTTAAGCTACCATCTGCTAGGGTAACACAAATATTTCCTCTGGTGCATATTCATGACTGTATAAAGTGGAGCTATTTTCTTCAGTGAAGGAATAAATTAAAGGCCTAAAAAGGGGTATGTATGGGGTAATGGGTTAGTTTATATTGGGAAACGAATCAAAATCATCTTCTTCATCACAATAATACCAATTTGCGTGTTGTATTGTTCAGTTGGTTGAACTAATTTCTTGAGCAGATGAATAAATTAAAAGCTTGAAAAGGCATATTTATTGGAGAATGGGTTTAAACCTTTTTCCTATAGCCTGTTTCTTGTCTTGAAGATAGGTGACTCCTTAAAGCAAGTTGAAAGTAAAGCAGAATGTGCCTTAAGGCACATTCTGCTTTACTTTCAGCTCGCTTTAAGCTACCATTTTCTAGAATATAGAAAATATTTCTAATGATACATATTCATGACTGTATAAAACGGAACTATATTCTTCCATGGAGGAATGATTTGAAGGTATAAAAAGGTGTATTTATGGTGTAATGGGTTAACCCATTCCCCCATAAATACGCCTTTTCACGCCTATAACTAATTCCTCCACTGGGTAAAATAATTCCCTTTCATACAGTCATGAATATGTATTATGAGAAATATTTTCTATATCCTAGCAGATAATAGCTTAAAGCAGGCTGAAAGTAAAGCAGAATGTGCCTTAAGGCACATTCTGCTTTACTTTCAATCTGCTTTAAGTGATCACCTATCTTCAAAACTAGAAACAGGCTATGGGGTAATGGGTTAAAAGAGATCCATGTTTTTAGCTCACCTGAGCCAAAGGCTCAAGGTGAGCTATTGGGATGGCCCTGTGTCCGGCGTCCGTCGTCGTGCGTATGTGCGTCGTCGTTAACAATTGCTTCAAATGACATCTCCTCCTATACCGCTTGACAGAATTCAACCAAACTTTACAGAAATGTTCCTTGGGTCAAGCTCTTTCAAATTTGTTCAAAGAATTAAAAACAATGCAGAACTCTGGTTGCCAGGGCAACCAAAGTGAAAAAATAAGGAAATCTTAAAAAATCTTCTTGTCAAAAGCTGGAAGGGCCAGAGCTTACATATTTGGCACATAGCATCATCTACAGGTCCTCTATCAAGTTTGTTCAAATTATGCCCCTGGGGTCAAAATTGGCCCCGCCCCGGGGGTCACAGATTTACATAGAGTTATATAGTGAAATCTTCAAACGTCGTCTTCTCTGAAACGAATGTGGCCAGAGCATTGATATTTGGCATGGTGACACTTCTAGATGTCCTATACGAAAATTGTTCAAATGGTTCTGGTCGGTTGCATAACTAGGTCACAGGAGCTAAAAATAGATTTTTTTCATTGAAAACTTAAAAAATCTTCTTGTCTGAAACTTCAAGGGCCAGAGCTTAGATATTTGGCACATACCATCGCCTACAGGTCCTCTATCTAGTTTGTTCAAATTATGCCCCTGGGGTCGAAATTGGCCCCGCCCCTGGGGTCACAGTTTTACATAGAGTTATATAGTGAAATTTTCAAACGTCTTCTCTGAAACTAATATGGCCAGAGCTTTGATATTTGGTATGGTGACTTTTCTAGATGTCCTATACGAAAATTGTTCAAATGGTTTTGGTCGGTTGCATAAGTAGGTCACAGGAGCTAAAAATAGATTTTTTCCAATGAAAACTTAAAAAATCTTCTTTTCTGAAACTACAAGGGCCAGAGCTTAGATATTTGGCACATACCATCGCCTACAGGTCCTCTATCAAGTTTGTTCAAATTATGCACCTGGGGTCAAAATTGGCCCCGCCCCTGGGGTCACAGTTTTACATAGAGTTATATAGAGAAAATTTCAAACATCTTCTTCTCTGACACTAATATGGCCAGAGCTTTTATATTCGGTATGGTGACACTTTTAAATATACTTTACATAATTTGTTCAAATTGTTCTGGTCTGTTGCATATCTAGGTCAGTCCTGGACCTAAATTATTATCGCCATTTTTTCAGCTATTTTCTCAGGTGAGCGAAATATGCCCCATGGGGCTCTTGTTGTTATTTTAGGAAGAGGAAATATCTGCAGGTACAAACGGAACTTTTGGAAAACATCGATTATTTGAGTGTCCCCCTAAAAAAGGATTTTTTGTTCCGCTATATAAATGTAGAAAAGACAAACGATTTTTAGACAATCCTAATCGGAGTAACAGTCGTTTTTCTGACACTAACTTCGGTAGTAACGAAACACCAGATTTACCAGGAACTGTGTCGCCACCAGAGTCATTAGAAGACTTGTCAGTTGTGTTCGGAAAAGGAAAAGGCATTCAAGGACATCATAACTCATGCTACATGGACGCTACGTTGTTGGCCATGTTTTATTTCACTACTGTGTTTGATTCCATTTTACATCGTCCCAGGAATGACAAGGATCTACAAGAATACGAAGAAGTTAAACAAGTATTAAAAGAAGGAATAGTTAATCCATTACGAAGGTTAGTTATAAAGATATTTGTAAATTTTTCCCACACTGAAACACTTGGTCCCATCTTTACCTATTCCTTATACAAATACTTTACAGTCTTTACCTATTATTCATAGAAACACCTCAGGGCTTAAGATAGTTATAAAGATATTTTGTCACTTAAATTATTACTCCATAGCATGTTTCTAGTTTTGAAGATCTGTGACTGCTTAAAACAGGTTGAAAGTAAAGCAGAATGCGCCTTAAGGTGCATTCTGCTTTTTTTCAGCCTGTTTAAGCTGCCATCTAGTCTGATCTGACACCAAACTGTTTGCCATTCAAATTAAAGTGAACATTCAAAATTTTCAAAGTGTTTTCATTTTTCTACTTTTTTAGCTCACCTGAGCTAGCTCAGGGTAAGCTTTTTAGTCTAAGCTGTAGACCACTTTTATTTGCGGTGAAAGGACCATACAACCTTTTGGTGCTATCTGATAGCAAATTATCTCAGGAGTTTGGAACCAAACGTCTGACGCGTATTTAGGTAGTGATAAGGGGAGATAATTGAGATTAAAGTTGTCTGCCCTTGGATTTTTTAGCAAAAAATGACATTCTTATTGGGCTTTTATTTCACTTGTTAGATATTTTAAAATGGTATTTTGTAAGCAATTATCAATGTAGTTTTCCCAGATATAAATTTTGAAAATGTTTTTGAATAGTTTCAAACTCACATAAATTCAAAATGGCTATTTTTAGTAACAATTTAGCTTTTCGAGCAATACAATTACTTTTATTGACTGCAATTAATACTCTTATGGAACAATTTAGGTTAATTCTTATTGAACATGAACTTAGCAATCCTTTAAGCTTTTATTTTGATTGTTTACTGTCAACAAGTGCTGAAATAATGAAAAAATAGCTACCATATTAGCTTTTACTAAAATAAATTTTCTTGCTTTTGCAGGTTATGCAAGTACCTTTTTATGTCTTTCCATGCCCCAAACAGTGTTCATGATGATATTTCCTATGAAGCTTATCAATGTAGTTTCTCCAAATGCACATTTTGAATTGTTTTGGATAGTTTTAGACTCTATGAAATCCAAAATGGCCGCCAAAATGGCTATTTTTAGTAACATACAAGCTTTTTGAGCAATCGTAATTCTTTTATTGGCTAAAATTAGTGTCATTAAAAGAATTAAGCTTTAATCTTGTTGTACAGTGACTCGTAGCTTATACATGTGTATAAATTCTAAGATATTAAGGAAAAAATGACAGTAAATTGGTGTAAGGGCGTTTCATCTGAAAAATTGGAAAATGATCAAAAGTATCATACAAAGTTAAATTTCTCAGATTATCTTTTCCAAATGGTTTCTGATCAGAATAGTAACATGTGATAACACATTAAACCGATTATTTGAATATTTTCACTTTTAACACAATTCAGCAATAATAAGTCAAACCTCTCTGTTGCAATCACTAAAAAGAAGGCTAATTGATTGTATAAAAGAAAGGCGACAGCTTAAAGCAAGGTGACAGTAAAACAGAATGCTTGTAAGCAGCTTTCTGTTTTATTATCACCTTGCTTTAAGCAGTCACCTGTCTTTAATTTCAAAATGTAATAATTAACACAATTAAGTGGTCGATATATAGAGGTTTCACTGTATTGAGTGTTCGGCGTAAGACAACATGCTATACTGCTACATATACGTATACATGATTGTGGCTTTGTGATAGAGTGAATTATTGTCACACATGATCAAATATGTTCCTTATAGATCAACAAGTATTGTATAACCTAGCTAAAAGTCATCATCAAATATCTCGTCTGCTCCATAGAGGCGTTCACCATATGTTACATTCTCATCCTCGTTCTCATCTTCAATTTCCTCTGTGGACTGACCTAACGCTTTGTAAACGTCCTTTGGAAGTTGGTCTCCGTCATACCAGTGGATCTTATAGACTTTTTCGTCCAAAAACCATCCTTTGCCTAAAGGTGACCCTATACACGGGCACTTAGTGTGTGCTCGTTTCCACATTGCTGCTACAAAGTTGGCTCTTTTTACCTGAGTGACCAAGGCTGCGGAACAAGGTGGCAAAGAGCTTGGGTTTACTCCTTTAATGGAAGCTAAAGGTTCGTCATAATTTTGTGGCGTATACACCTTTTTGAATGCACTATAGCGTGCCTTGTTAACACTTGTCTCATTCTGTTGTCCATACAGATGGCATACAAAGGCCTCACACTGCTCAATGATTGCAGAGCGTAATTCGTTCTGTCCAAGGGACTCCATACACTCTTGGAACATGTTGCGTTTTATCACGAGATCAAGCGGTCTTACCTTTCCTTTATTTAGAAAAGCTGGTATGTAATCACACCCTGTGAATGCATGCACACCTGGTAGTGCAAGAGCCACTTCTTTTGTCAGGCCCTGCACCATACTGTTTATACTGATTAAGCGCCTAGTGTTGTTTGAATCTCTACCAACATCCATCCACACATTAACCCTCCTGTCTGTGCTTGCCAGGTAGTAACAAAGTATAACCAGTACATCAGTATCACAGCTCCTGATGACAACACTTGTCATACGCTGTACCTTAGAAATGAATTCTAGATGGAAAACCATGCGAGTATCTGCCTCTTCATGATAACACATCAGTTCTTGAACATTTTCCTTCTGAACGGAATTATCAACAGCTGTGAAGCAAACACATGCATTGTTTACAGTTAAGTACAAGCGACAGTCTTTCAATACAGTCACATAATCTGATTTCTCCCACTCTGTTGCTAAGAACATGAACAGCGCTTGTTTGAAAAAGCTTGAGCACAATGCTATCTGCCAGTCCTTTGGACGCGTCTGGTCAGGCCCAGTAATGTTATAAACATTTTCATCATTTCCCCTGCGCTCTCTTTCCAAGTCCTTGATCGATGGGGATAGGTAAACATCACAGACAAGATGAACCTGTTTATACATTGAGGTGAGTTGCTGCAGAAACCATTTGGCGATATGCCTAAAAGTCATGGGAGGGTTATTTTGCAGATGTAGGAAGTACATTGCATCAATGATGTGTGAATCAACTTCAGAAGGAACAGGTTGATTGTCAAGGAATGTCTCTTTTTTGCATTAGTTTCGACTTGTCTGTCGTATTCATACTGCCGTCTGTGTGTGCCAATGACAGGGGTACTGGTGTGAGGGGAAATTGTAGCACCTTTTCCAGATCAATATTCTCTACAGTACTCAACAGCAGTAACCGACCAAATAGATCCCTTGTACCTGCCACCTCTTGCACAGTCTTTCCGACTGAAAGTCTACTTTTAACAGATGCACTGGCAAAGTTTTTCATCTTCTTGCGCTTGATTGGCTTTTCAAATCTAGTGGGAGATTTGAGACAGTCTTTTGTAAATTGTTCGGCACATTCCTCACCAGTCTTAATATAGCCCAGAAGATCTCTCTTTATATCTTCACTCACTTTCTTACCAGATGTAAGACAGAAGAGATCATCACATACACTAATACTGAAATTGTTGAACTGATAAATGATACAACAGCCTCAAGGTCAGTATAGTCACGCTTGATTCTACTAGGTAGAAGGTCTTTAGTAGATTCTTCAGTTTGACTTATGCCAGCAGAATCCACCAGTGCACCAACAATAGCACTCCGAACAGATCGCGTAACCATCCATCTAGCCCGAGCATTTTTAGAGTGGACAAATGAGCCCATGCCAGTGTAACGAGAAGCGGCATCAGCATTCACAGTTTGCTCCAAAGTCATGTCAACAGCAGTCCTTGAGAATGTCTTCTTTGTGCGTCTCACAGATAATGCCCCATTTCCTAAAACTGCTGTGATACCTGGGTGACTCTGTTCACAGTTTACAAGGTTCATGTGGTATTTTACCATCCATCTAGAATAGTTTGGCCTGTTACCAGCAAAAAAAGATTGGTATCATTTGTCTCAGTGAGTACACGAAGAGTGGTTGTTCTTCATGCCCTGATGAAGAGAAAAAGTCTTTGAACGAGATTAATATATATCATCCAGTACTGCTGCGTTGACCCATGTAGTCCTCTTAGAGTTTCATCACAGAATGATTCGTACCTGCACATCAAATCAAAATATTCCTCTGATTTTTCCAGATCTTCCATGGCTGTTGGAGAAAGATTTGTACTGAACTCATTAAGCATGTTCAGTTCTGTTTCAGACAGATCTCCGACTTCTTCAAGAAAAAATTTGAAATGCAGTTTAGTCATTGGGCATGCCAATATTGGATGTAATCTCTTGCATCTGTTGTAGTGCTTTCCAAGAATGAACCCTCGTAGTGACCCGGTAGCTAACACACCGCAGTCTGTCAAGATCTTTGGGCCACCTGAGTCATCAATAAAGTAACCTAAACACCCAAGATAAGCTAAAGCTATATGAAACCCACCGAAACATATGAATACATTGTCAAATCTTGGAGACTCTTCCACCTGTATTTGCATTGCAGGTTTTGCGATAGCTAAATCATACGTCACAATTGCATACTCCTGACTGCATTCTTCTGCAACTTTCTGTGATACTTTCAAGGTCTCAAGGACAACGTTCAGCTGTGTTGGTGGTAATGTAATGTTCTCCATATACTGGATAAGCTGTAGTGGAAGTAGATCCTCTGTAACAAGAGCATTCCATCCTGTCCAGCTCGGAATAGGATGTACGTTCATCGTTATCATCCATAACATATCTTTCCACTCAGCATTTGTTATATGAAGCGGCATTTCCATATGTTGCTTTGTGTATTCAAACTTTGACATTCTAGGTTTCTTTCTGTATGGTTCAAAAGACTTGTCCTCAGATCGGAATGTTAGTGGTTTCCTTTCTTGTTTCTTTAGTATCTGTGTTTTGGTTGAACTGCATTGTCGTTCCTGTTCTTGTTCCTGTTCCTGTGTCGTAGGAACAAAGGGGCTCATATTCTGGTAGCATATGCCGACTGTGTCATGGACGGTGCCTGCTCCTGACATTGTCTCTGTGTTTTGGTCAAAATTATCCCAGGCAAGAGCAGTCATCAAACCAGCTTGTCGTAACAGTCCATCAGGAGTTGACATTTTACGCTCACTTAATTCTGTCGCTAATTGAGTTTCCAGTTCTTCTACTGCCATGCAGTTTATGCTATGACCCATATGGTTCAGAATATTAATAACCTTTCTAGAACCAGTCATACTTTTGACACCGAGACCCATAGTGAGGTGCTTTCCTGCTTTTATTTGTCCATGACTTACAGCAAACAAAACGTCACTGGATACAGACTTGACCAAACGGGCTGTTTTTTCACTTGTCACTGCACCTTAAAGTAAAGCAGAGTTATATGTAAGGGTATATACAAGTAGTTAAGTACATGTATATGCAATTAACATCCACTAAACTATAGCTACAGGAGAATATATACAGTGCTCCCTCTCTACATCGGCCCTGCCAACAACGACTCCCTCCATACAACTACCATTACCGCTGTTCCCAAAACTTGACATTTATATCCAATCTTTTCACTGCTGCAATACCGTCTGCTAAAAATTGTCGTCTACTGCTTTTCTCAAAATACATTTTTGACATTTTGACAGAAAAAAACACTTAATGACGCGTTAGTGACAAACAGCTTGAAGCCAGGTCAAACGCCGCATGACGCGGCGTCTGATCTGGATTAAAGCTGTTTGCAAATGTAAGCAAATTTCCCTCCCTATAACGACACCCTCCGAACAGTTCACACATGTTTGGTCTCCCACTGGATGTCGTTGTAGAGGTGGAGCCCTGTACATGTTTTACATATTCCTGAGTCAAAATTAAAACCCACAACCAGATGCACATACTAACGTATACAAATAGAAGAAAGCAAGTTATATTAAAGAAATCATTTGACCAATGTTGCTAAACTTTAATTGTATTAAGATATACATGCATACAGTTCATATGATATGTAATCCACACTTGATACACTATTGTATACAACTTTTCATTCACTGTAATCAGCCTGTTATAACAATCAAACTACCTGTTGAACCTGTATATAGCACATTGAAGAATCGCATCAGGTCGTCTGGTGGCTCAGCTTGACCCTTCACAAGAGCTTCTACAGTTAAGGGTTCAGGTAGTTCATTTACTTTCTTTTCTAGATCCTTGATTAGGCCTCGCAAATAATATGCTGATTCTATGATAGAATTGTGGTCAAAGCTTGCCCTTTTGATCGCAATGTCTTCTGACAGGTTTTCATTAAATACAATACTTCCACCCTTGTTAGATCTTTTTGTGAACTTTAGCTGCGGAAAACTCTTGCTGATCCTGTCACCTAGACTTCGAGTTTGTAACGAGGTGTCATCTTTAGAGGTAACATCATTGTAGCGTTTATGAAGGGATGTTAAAAACTCTGCGCCTTCCGAGTCTATTAATGTCTCTTGAATATGATTCTTGAGAACATTCCATGCTAGGTTAGTGTGTGAAGATTCTTGGTCTGGTCTAGTAACCTTTTCTAGAAGCCTGCGATCCCTGGTTAGATAGTTCCTTTTACAACTGTGATGGTACATCACCTCCTTTGCAATCATGTCAATACCACTTATTCGTGCTAAAAGTCGTTTATCATCACTTCTCAGAGCAGCATTATATATTGTCTTGGCTGCTTCCACTGTTTCACATTTTCCTGGGTACTCTTTCTTTGATCGACCCCTTGATTTTGATATGTTTTCACAGAAAACACAGGTTGGGGGAAATATACCGGCTGTACTTGATTGCGCAGCTTTTTCCGATACATCAGAACGCAATGTATACAACTTTGTCCTCTGTGTCTGTTTGTTCCACAGGACCCCGTACAGCAGTGAAATTACTGTAACAGCCCACATGATACCCTATGGAATCATAAAATGACGATGGAAGCGTAATTGAAACATATTTAGAGTTACAACATCTCTATCGCCTGATAAAATCACATTTTTGTATTTGTGACCAGGTCTTTTCATCAAATGGCTTGACTTCACTTACACACCGGGATTTATCAATGTGCAACACACACTTCCTCCGCTGATTGGTGTCCATCTTCTTGTCCAAATTTACTGCATCTATAAAAGAGAAAAAAGCACGTTAAGATTACAAATTGGTTTTGGATTTTCTTTTCTGAAAAGGCTATTTAACCTCGCGGCGCTTTTTATGAGTGGTCAGATTATGTCCCAAAATTGTTTCCGTAGTTTTAAAAAATTGAAATGGCCCATGCTTTGAAACGCTTGTTAAAATTCCTGCTTAATCTATCATGCTATGGCCAATTAAGACATATAATCAATATCAATATACATTTACAATCATCAAATGCTTGGTTTTCAACTTAAATTTACAAATAAAAGCATGGTTACAATTTCCACTAATCCGCGAAAACTAGTGACAAATCAGTTTTTTATGTTTATTACACAGCCGGCTCCAAACAAAATAAGCTTGTATACAATACTACACATGATGTGAATGTATGTAAATACTAAGAAATAATTGTGTTTTACCTTTGTGAAGAAATATCCACTTTTTTGGCACATATCTCCTTAGAATTATCCATGATCACATAAACGCATGGATTGTATGGTGGTCAATATTGACCACATATATCCCTGTAAAATTTCCCAACTTCAGAATTTATTAGCATAAATTATGTTTGGCAGTTTGAAAGACACACAAAAAAGGAGTCGGATAACCGGGAAAATCAAGAAAATTTATTTTAGTAGAAAAAAGTAAGGTAGGTATATACAGTGGCCATTTTGGATTTTTTCAGCACTGAATGACAGTAACAAATCAAAATAAAAGCTTAAAGGATTGCTAACTTCATGTTCAATAAGAAATAACTAAAATTGTTCCATATGAGTAATAGTTGCGGTCAATAAAAGTAATTGTATTGCTCGAAAAGCTAAATTGTTACTAAAAATAGCCATTTTGGCGGCCATTTTGAATTTATGTGAGTTTGAAACAATTCAAAAACATTATGAAAATTTATATCTGGGAAAACTACATTGATAATTGCTTACAAAGTACTATTTTAAAATATCTAACAAGTAAAATAAAAGCCCAATAAGAATGTCATTTTTTGCTAAAAAATCCAAGGGCAGACAACTTTAATCTCAATTATCTCCCCTTATCACTACCTAAATACGCGTCAGACATTTGGTTCCAAACTCCTGAGATAATTTGCTATAAGATAGCACCAAAAGGTTGTATGGTCATTTCACCGCAAATAACAGTGGTCTACAGCTTAGACTATTTGCAATCCTTGAATGTCCGGTGTGCGTCGTTAACAATTTTAGTGTTTTCACTCTGGAGGCCACACTTTTTATCCAATCTATCTCAAACTTGCTCAGATTGTATATTACTGTATGAGTTTGGATGAGTTGGATTATGGTTGAAATCAGACAAATATATCGAGAGTTATCTACCTTTGAATTCCTGAAAATGCCATATTTAACAGTGTTTACACTGTAGCGGCCACAATTTTTATCGAGTCTTTTTTAAACTTGCTCAGATTGTATATTTTATATTACCATAAGAGTTCAAATAAGTGTGATTATAGTTGAAATCGAACCGATAGGTCAAGTGTTATCTGCCCTTGAGTTGCTGAAAATGCCATATCTAACAGCGTTTACACTCTTGCAACTACAGTTTTCAATTGATTTTGATTATACTTGCACACAAAGTATATAGCTATAAGTTCTCGAAGAAGTGCAATTGTTGTTGAAATCTAATGATTGTGGCAATAGTTATCTGTCTTTGATATACTTTGAAATGCTAGAAAAGGGTTCATTTCAGTATTGTTTAGGCTCTAGTTATCTGCCCTTGTTGTACTCTACTATACTAGAATTATGAAGTTGTATTCCAAAATTGTTTACATGCTATACTACAAGTTTTAAAGGATTTAGATTAAAACATGTGAAACAGAAAGGTAAAGCTATCAGGCTTCAGTACAGCAAGTGAGCGATATCAGAGCCTTCAGGCCCTCTTGTTGTGCATTGTGTTTACTTTTCATACTAATATAAACGAAAAAAGAATTATGTCTTTCTAATTGTACTATTAACTATTCCTCGTGGAATGCCTTGTAATGCTTCTACAATGTCTCAAATTCTCAATAAAGAGCGATAGAAATAATTTCCTATATACATACCTGTCGCTGTTTGCAGACAGAAAATGAACATTTCCAAAACTTTTTCCTAAAACATATCCTCTAAACCATATATTGATTGTAATCAGACAGTTCCAAGGTGAGCTTTAGGATTGCTGGATTTTTGTTGTCAGTCTGTTAACCAACCAATTGTGAACACACAGACATACAGACTCTGTATGTCTGTGTGTTCACAATTGGTTGGTTAACACTCTAGTGACTACAAATTTCATTTGATCTTTATGAAACTTGATAAAAATGTTTGTCTTGAAGAAATCTAGCCCAAGTTGGAATGTGGGTCATGTTGGGTCAAAAACTAGGCCACTAGTTTAAATCATAGGAAAACCTTGTTAATACTCTTGCGGCTACAAATCTCATTGGAATTTAATGCAACTAGGTACAAATGTTCCCTAATTCATATCTAGGTCAAGTTTGAATATGGGTCATGTAGGATTAAAAACTAGGTTACTAGGTCAAATCATAGGAAAACCTTATTAACACACTAGAGGCTACAAATCTCATTGGATTTTAATGAATCTTGCTTAGCATGTTTGCCTCATTGATATCTAGCTCAGGTTTGGATGTGGGTCATGTTAGGTCACAAACTAGGTTGATAGGTTAAATCAAATAAAAACAGTGTTAACCCTCTAGAGGCTACAAATCTCATTAGATCTGAATGAAATATTCTCAGAATGTTTGCCTACATCAATTCTAGGTAAAAATCAAATGTGAATTGTGTCCAGTCAAAAACTAGGTCACTAGGTCAATTCATAGAAAAATCTTGTTAACAAGCTAAAGGTTGATTGTGGGTCATGTCCAGTCATAATCTAGATCACTATAGGTCAAGTTTTACATTGTGTACCAGGTGAGCGATTTAGGGCCATAGTAGCCCTTGTTTTTTATTTAGGTTGTTTAATTACTAGGTCACCTGTTTTCAAAGCTAGAAACAGGTTTTGGTGTAATGAGTAGTGAACAGTTTGGTATGGATGAAATCCCATAGTACCGTAAATCTGCTCCTTATTTGGATCCTGATAGTCAGGTACTCCAATTGTACTTCTGAACCATAAGGGAAGGAATTTCACATGACATTGTATGTGTTCAGAGGTCAGGGCAACACTTTTCAGACAGACAACTTGTTTTAAAGTGCTGTTGTTGTTTTTTTAGAAGAGATAATTGGTTCAGCATGATAAGAGTTAAAACCAAAACAACAATGACTCATGAATGTCAGTTTCAGATAGCCAAGCTTGATAACCTAATTGTACTATTTTCAGTTTCAGCCTCATGTTTCACACTTTAAAACTCTTTCCTCCCTGAAACTTCAAATGGACAATCTCAGTTTCCATTTTAGTCTAGTCCATTTCTGACTTTTAAGGGTTGTTTTTTTCAATGTTTTGCAAAATGACAAACAGTGAAGACCCAGATCAGAGGGCTCCTTAAGGAGCCCTCTGATCTGGGTCTTCACTGTTTGCACAGGACAAGTGCACTTTTCACATGTATACTGTTTAAAAGGACGCCTATATGCGGGACTAGGGTTCAAAGAGTTAAACACTGATTAGATATCATCTGCTCAAAATGGCATCTACTTTTACCCATTACTCCATAAATATGCATTTTACGCCTTAAATTTATTTCTCCATTAAAGAATATATTTCCACTTGAGACAGCCATGAGTAAATACAATAAGAAATGTTTTCTATATCTTAGAAAATTGTAGCTTAAAGCAGGCTAAGGTTAAGTAGAATGCACCTTCAGTGACATTCTCCTTTACCTTCAACTTTGTGTTAGTGGTCATCTAACTTCAAAACGAAGAAACAGGCTATGGTTTAATCAACTTAGTGAGTTAATTTTGAAACAGATTCTTCTCTAGATTCACAGATATAAAGAAACCCTTTTTTTTAGCATGCTTAAATTAAGTTTTGGTCTTAACCCTTAGCCCGCCAAATAAATTGTCGTCTGCTATATTTCTCATCTGCTTCAAGTTTCAAAGTGCTTCAAAGTTGCTCAAAATTGCTGAAAATGTTGTCCGAGTGTCAAACAGCTTGGATCCGGATGAGACGCCGAGTTACTCGGCGTCTCATCCGGATCCAAGCTGTTTGCATATGGAGCTATAGTCGTGAGTGGCAGGCTAAGGGTTAAGTTAAATGCAGGATAAAAATAATATAGAAGCTTCCTACAAAATTTCTGTCCTGCATTCACCCTTAGTGATGACCATGCGTATCAGCGCTCCAGGTAAGGGAAGGACTTGTATTCCAAAATTTAAAATCTTTATTTCTGTAGTAAACCCTATGGTGTCTCTACTCGTTAGAATCGTCTCTACGTGTGGTCATATATCTTCAATACTAGAAGCAGGCCATTATGTGGTAAAGGGTTAAGTGACTACACTACTACATGTATTTGCAAATGTTTGGACCCAAATCAGTTGCCATGTTGTTCTCTGTCTAATCAAAATCGAAACAATGGTTTTAACCCATTACCCCATATATACGCCTTTTAACTCCTTTAATTTATTCCTCTTATGAAGAAAATAGTTCCAGTTTATACTGTCACAAACGAGAATCATAAGAAATATTTCCTATATTCTAGCAGATAATAGCTTAAAGCAGGCTGAAAGTAAAGCCGAATGTGCCTTAAAGAGGCTCGCAACCGGATTTAGCATATAAAATAGTAATTTGTAAATATATGTCAAATGCTTATATAAATGGTTAAGATTTAGTTTTGGATAATAAATTCTGTTAAAAAATGCATTTCAAAAAAGAAAAAAAGAAGAAGCTCTGGTGGGATTCGAACCCGTGACCCTCCATGCGGAGACAAACATGAAAACAAAGGCATACGCCTTAACCACGCGGCTACTGGGGCTCTCTATCTATATGGTAGCGATTGATTTATACATATTCGGCTAGGGTTTATGTCTGAGCCTGTGTAGAGAAGCAACAACAACTATACCGTCAGCTGACGCTATAGAAAAACGATGGAAAATATCTAGAGAAACTAAGATTCGATGACGATTCTTGAGACTTTTTTTGGACTGATCATATTGTTTTAATGTCAGAAGCCAAATAATGCCACAAATTTGCTTTTATTTGAGTATTTTATTTTATTTTAACAAGTACACCATCCGGTTGCGGGTCCCTTTAAGGCACATTCTACTTTACTTTCAACCTGCTTTAAACGGTCAACTATCTTCAAAACTAGAAACAGGCTATGGGGTAATGGGTTAATTCAAAATGCAAAAACTCTGAATTTGTGAAAAACAAAGTAGATAACAGCTTTTAAACAATTACCTACTACATGTACATGTAATCTTGAAGAAAGGTGACCCCTTAAAACAGGTTGAACATAAAGCAGAATGCTCCTTAAGGCACCGTCTACTTTACTTTCAGTCTGCTTTAAGCTACTGTCTGCAAGGATGTAGGAAGTATTTCTTATTTTGCATATATATTACTGTATAAAAAATTATTTCAATCAGATGAGGAAATAGTTAAAATTTAAATGCATAAAAAGGTGTATCTATGGAGTAAATGGTGGTCTCTGCTGGCAGATGTATTTACAGTTTTCATATCTTCCTGGATTTGTTATAAATAGAGGTGTGCTTTTAAATTGAGGAAGTGAAAAAAAAAGATAAGTTGTATCATGTGGGAAGTTATACAGTCTTAGCCCGTCTTCAGCTGAATATTTATGGCCCCAAACTTTAGTGTGGGTGTCTAAACCAGGGTCATTACCCCATAGCCTGTGTCTAGTTTTGGAGACACTAGATGACCATTTAAAGCAGGTTGAAAGTAAAGCAGAATGCGCCTGCATAATGACTGTATAATTTGGAACTGTTATCTTAAGTAGAGGCACAAATTAGAAGTGTTAACCCATTACCCCATAGCCAGTTTCTAGTTTTGAATACAGGTGACCACTTAAAGCAGGTTGAAAGTAAAGCAGAATGTGCCTTAAGGCACATTCTGCTTTACTTTCAGCCTGCTTGAAGCTATCATCTTCTAGGATATAGCAAATATTTCTTACAAAACATATTCATAACTGTATAAAGTTGCACTATTTTCTACAGTGAAGGAATAATTCAAAGGTGTAAAAAAGGCGTTTTTATGGGGTAATGCGTTAAAAGGTGTATTTATGGGATAATGGATTTAAGCAATCCCCGTGTCTGATTCACAGTACGTCAATCACACTAGTTTTGTCTTCTCTTTTTTGTCGTTAAAAAGAGAAGCAGACAACAGTTTCTCAGCATGATTGGAAATTTAACTTTGTTATCTATTGATATGAATGTTTCACTGTGTCAATCAATGAGAAAAGGCTAATATGGCTAAAAATAATCACAGCTGATTCTCCGAAAATAGAAATTGGGGTCAATATTTCCTACACAGGATTGCCTGAAACCTTTACCTTAACCCATTACCCCATAGATACTCCTTTTATGCCCTTAATTTATTCCTCCAATTAAGAAAACAGTCCCAATTTATACAGTCATGAATGTTAATAATAAGAAATATTTTCCGCAACTTAGCAGACAGTAGCTTAAAGCATGCTGAAAGTACAGCAGAATGTGCCTTAAGGCACATTCTGCTTTACTTTCAACCTGCTTTAAGTGGTCACATATCTTCAATACTAGAAACAGGCTATATGATAAAGGGTTATTTACTATATACATTATGTTAACCCATTTGGCCTTAGTAAAGTGTATCTATTAAGGCATCCTTTGCAAAGAGTGTATGCAAGAAGTATACACTTGTCCTACACAAACAGGAGCCCTCTGATCAGGGTCTGCACTGTTTGTCATTTAGCAATACATGTGCATTGTAAAAAATGTCATACATGTATGTACTTGCACTGTAATAAAAAATGAACTACCCCATAGCTTGTTTCTAGTTTTGAATAAAGATTACCACTTAAAGCATGTTGAAAGTAAAGCAGAATGTGCCTTAAAGCACATTCTGCTTTAATTTCAGCCTGCTTTTAGTTACCATCTTCTAGAATATAGAAAATACTTCTAATGATACAAATTCATTACTGTATAAATTGTTACTATTGTCTTCGATGAAGAAATAATAACGGGTTATAGCAGGTTGAAAGTAAAGCAGAATACCTACTTTAGGCTATAATCGGCTAGGATATAAGAAATTTTCCTGGTGGTGCATATTCATTATTGTATGAAGTGGAACTATTTTCGTCAATGGAAGGTTAAATTAAATGGGTAAAAATGTGTAACAGTATCTGTAGACTAATGGGTTAAGGGGGCAATACGTTTAACTACAGTTACTGATAGATCAGAGTTTTTCTTCTGGGAAC
Source organism: Gari tellinella (assembly GCA_922989275.2). Lineage (NCBI taxonomy): Eukaryota > Metazoa > Mollusca > Bivalvia > Cardiida > Psammobiidae > Gari > Gari tellinella. The sequence goes on from OV277862.1 coordinate 16,673,849, forward strand.
TAAAACTATAAATAAACCATTTGCTATTGATTGAGCAGTACTAAAAGACCTCACACAGAGGAGGAAATATTTTGACGCATACAGAATTAGCACATTTTCTTATCCCTAATTTGAATGTTGTATACATGTATACAGTCAAACCTGTATTAACCCTTAACTACATTGAAGCACCTTTTAGCACATTTAATATATTCCTCCACTGAAGAAAATAGTTCCAATTTTATATACATGTAGTTGTGAATATGTACCATATTAAGAAATATTTTCTCTATCATAGCAGGTGATACCTTAACCCATTACCCCATAGCCTGATTCTAGTTTTGAAAATATGTGACCACTTAAAGCACATTCTGCTTTTCTTTCAGCCTGCTTTAAGCTTCCACCTGTCCTGCTAGAATAAAGAAAATATTTCTTATGATACATGTTCATCCCTGTATAAAATGGAACTACTTTCTTCAGTGGAAGAATGAATTAAAGGTGTAAAAAGTCGTATTGATGGAGTAATGGGTTAAAGCAGGCTGGAAGTAAAGCAGAACACACCTTAAGGTGCATTCTGCTTTACTTTCAACCTCCTTTAAGTGGTCGCCCATCTTTAAAACTAGAAATAGGCTTAGTGATAAAGGGTTAAGCATATAGAATTAGCACATTTTCTTACCCCTAATTTGAATTTGTATACATACAATCAATGCTGTATTAACCCTTTACCCCATAGTCTGTTTCTAGTTTTAAAGACAGGTGACCACTTAAAGCATGTTGAAAGCAAAGCAGAATGTGCCTTAAGGCACATTCTGCTTTACTTTCAGCCTGCTTTAAGCTAAAATCTTCTAGGCTATATAAAATATATGTAATGGTAATTGTTCATGAGGATATAAACTGGAACTACTTTCTTCAGCGGAGGAATAAATTAAATACGCTAAAAGTCGCTTCTATGGGGGAAAGGGTTAAGTGACCTTTCTATAATGAAGTGTGCAGGTATTCAAATATGGAAACTGCTAAATGTAGGATAAAAATAATACAGAATTTTTTAGCTCTCAGATTTTTATCCCACATTTAGCAGTCACCTGTATAAGAGACTGCTATTGGGCAGTGTATTGAATGGTCGCATAATACAGGTTTGACTGTAAATGGGTGTGTGTTTAACCCTTTACCCCATAGCCTGTTTCTAGTTTTGAAAATAGGTGACTGCTTAAAGCAGGTTTAAAGTAAAGCAGAATGCGCCTTAAGGCGCATTCTGCTTCACTTTTAGCCTGCTTAAAGCTACCAACTGCATATTCATGACTGTATGAATTGAAACTATTTTCTTTAGTGGAGGAATAAACTAAATATGCTAAAAGGCGCTTCAATGGGGGAAAGGGTTAAGTCCTAAAAAATGACTCTTCCTTATGTGGGCAGGCTTTACTCAGAATTTTTGGGGAAAAAAATCATTTATTTGAAATTTAAAAGTAACAATATTAAACCTTCTTTTGCCTTTAGAGTGACTTGGCCAGCTTTCGTAAAAAGTTTTGATCCAAGTTTTGTGTTAATTTGAAAATATATAGAAAAATTAGTTTATTCAAAGAAAATTAGCAGACTACAATAATTAGGAAGCAGATTTAATATAAAGAATCTAAAAGGCTAAACCAAGGAGACAAAGTATAAACAACCTTTGCCAAAAGTAGGCCTCGAACGGAGGGCTCCTTCTGGAGCCCTCTGATCAGCTCTGCACTGTTCGCCATACTTTCCGATATTTTTGGGACAAACCGCTTTGGAGGCAACTTAAACAAAGAAATTTATAAGAGTTTCATTGAAAAGTGAGCAGTGTAAAGGTCAAAGGTTTAAGTTAATAACAAGGTAGTGATTCAATCTGTACTTTAACTCTTTGCATGCTGGGTAACTTTTTCCGTCTGCAACAATTGTAGTCTTCTATTGTTCTGAAAATAGAATTTTCAAAAATAAATTTCAAAACAGTGTCTAGAGTGTCAAAGTGTTTGGATCCTGCCGTTATATGGCATTTCATTAGGATCCAAACTGTTTGCAAAGGTTATCAATGTTTTATGCCTAACATGCTAAGAGTGTACCTTTTATCTTGCTGCTGGGTTTTCTGCTAAAATATTAATGTCTCCAAAGAACCCCATTCACACTCCTTCATTGTCTTTTCCCATGTACAATGAATACCGCTATATGCAAAAAACTTTGTGTCTGATCACACACCGCATAGTATGGCATCTGGTCAGGATCCAAACTGTTTGACACTCATTTCAATATCTGTAATTGAATCAAAATACAAAAAAAATGTACCTAAAATCAAAATTTGAGAAATAAAAGCAGACGACAATTGTTAAAAGCAGATGACCTCATGGCAGTGAAGAGGTTATTTTTTTTTACCATAAACCTGGTCAGATATAGGGCTAGTTGGCATCTAATCTGGATCATAACTTAGTAAGCTACATGTATATGACGGCTCCAGATAAGAGAGAGTAAACTGAACAGCTCCAATATTTTTCTGACTTATTTCTGCACCAAATCCTATTGTGTTACTAATGATTAGAATTGTCTCGAAGGGACGATTCTAATGAGTAGTGACACCATAGGGTTTAATGCCGAAATAAAGATTTTAGTTTTTGAAATACCCCCCTTATCTGGAGCTCTGTCAGTATATGCAATTTTCTAGGCAGGATCAAGGTTGTGATTGATATATTAACTCTTTGCATGCTGGGTAATTTTTTCCGTCTGCAACAATTGTAGTCTGCTATTGTTCTAAAAATACATTTTTCTAAATTTCTTTTAAAACAGGGTCAGGGTGTCAAACAGTTTGGATCCAGATGAGACGCCGCGTTACGCGGCGTCTCATCTGGATCCAAACTGTTTGCAAAGGTAATCATGAAATCACTGCTAGCATGGTAAGAGATAAACTAACTACCGGTATGTAGTTAGCCTTTAGGGATCAAATCAGACGTGCTATAATCATGGCATTTTGAATGAAGTCCAAGTTTAGAATGAGGAAGCGATCTGATTAACCCTGTCAGCACTGTACACATACATGTACTAAAGATCTTTGCAAGCAGTCTGGATCCAGATCCGACAGGCTTAATTTGGCTCTTGATTAACATCCAAACTATTTGTCGCCCTGATATTTTTTTTGCAAATTTAAAGCAGATGGCGTTTGCACTTCCTTTTAGAATACATTTAAACAGGAAAGAATAAGTCTGTTTTAAAATAGTTTTCCTATGGTCTGTATCAGGAAATGATAGAGGAATAAAAGAGAAAGGGTTAAGTGTATTTCTTTTGTATCAGTTATGAAACAAGCTATATTAACTTATACAGGGCTCCAGATAAGGGGAGTATTTCAAAAACTAAAACCTTCATTTCTGCTTTAAAACCTATGAGTAGTAACACCATAGGATTTGATGCTAAAATAAGTGAGAAACTGTTGGATTGGTGCAAGTAACTCCCCCTTATCTGGGGCTTTGTTATACAATTCACTGTCCTTGGATTGTACGGTGGCGTATTTTGGCATTACGGTTGGAGGAAACCAGAGAAGCCGTAGAAAATCCACATGTCTAGATGGGCATCCAATGTACCCTCTCACATACTACCCAGACTAGGGATCAAACTCGAGACCTCATTGGTGAGAAGCGGGTGCCTTACCATTGTGCTATCCGAACACCCACAAAGATATAAAATCTAGTCAGTGATTTACTCTTTGAACCCTAGTTCCGCATATATGCATCATTTGCAAACAGCGTACCTATGTGGAGTACACTTGTCCTATGCAAACAGTGTAAACCCTGATCAGAGGGCTCCTTATGGAGCCCTCTGATCAGGGTCTACGCTGTTTGTCATTTTGACATATATTGTAAAAATCAGCCCAAAAAAGTCAAAAATGGACTAGACTAAATTGAAAACTAGAACTGTCCATTTGAGGTTTCAGGGAGGAAAGGGTTAATTGAAGAACTTGTTTGAAGACTATGAACACCTTGAAGCGTCTAATGCCTCTTCCTATTCCTTATAGAAATGTTTTGTTGTATGAGATTAGAACTTGTAGATTTTTATTTCTTTTGCAGGCATCATTATGTTAGAGCAGATAAAATGATGAAGTTACGAATGCTGTTAGATAAAGTTGGTAAAATACCTGGTATGATGAGTGAAGAGAAAGGTAAGCTATAGACACGTGAATCAGAATTAACTCATTGAGCTGTTAGATAAAGTTGGTAAAATACCTGGTATGATGAGTGAAGAGAAAGGTAATAGGCTATAGACACGTGAATCAGAATTAACTCATTGAGCTGTTAGATAAAGTTGGTAAAATACCTGGTATGATGAGTGAAGAGAAAGGTAATAGGCTATAGACACGTGATTCAGAATTAACTCATTGAGCTGTTAGATAACGTTGGTAAAATACCTGGTATGATGAGTGAAGAGAAAGGTAAGCTATACACAGGCGGATCAGAATTAAATAGTTTTCATACAGTGCTCCAGGTAAGAGGGAGTTTTCCAAACAAATCCAACATTTCCTCACTCATTTCAGCAGCAAATCATATGGTGTTACTTTTCATTAGAATAGTCTCAAAGAGACGATTCTAATGAGTAGTGATGTCATAGGGTTTAATGCAGAAATAAAGATTTTAGTTTTTGAAAAACTCAACTTATCTGAAAGCCCTGTCATAAATTTGTAAAATTTATTATGCTGTTTTACAAATGTTGCTCCCCCATGGTTAGGAGAGTTTGGGGAGGGGGAGTATATTTGAATAACTCTCTATGTGCATCTTAAAATTATCCAGAACATTAATCAGTTATTAAACCCATTACCCCATAAATACACCTTTTTACGCTTTTTCTAATCCTCCAGTGAAGAAAATAGTTCCATTTCATACAGTCATCAATATTTACCATAAGAAAAAGTTTATATAGTCTAACGAATAGTAGCTTAAAGCAGGTTGAAAGTAAAGCAGAATGCGCCTTAAGGCACATTCTGCTTATTTTCAGTCTGCTTTAAACTACCATCTGCTATGATATAGAAAATATTTATGATACATCTTCTTGACGGGATAAATTGGAACTATTTACATGTACTTCAGTGGAGGAATAAATAAAAGGTGTAAAATGGCGTATTTATGGGGTGAAAGGGTTAAACAAACAAGACAAACATATATTTGCACCAATCACATGCACTGTTATGGGTCAATTTCTTTGTCAGTTTTATTCAAGACAAAAAAAAAACAGTCCTTGTGAATGCCAATTTTCCATTTCAAATGTTCCGTTTAGGAAATAGAGAACTGTTCTGATATCTCTATCCTAGGAGTTTGATGTTTGCCACTAATTACCTGTATGTTTTTGTTTCCTTAGATCCAGAAGAGTTCCTAAATCTTCTGCTAAATGAAATAACTAAAGCTGATCCACTTCTAAAAATCAGGTAAGTATTGTTATATGCTGAGCATTTAGAATTAGTACACTATTGAATATAAATGGAAAGAGAGATAACATTAACATGATGCATGACTTTTTAAGTGTTAATCAAATTATCTTTATTTCTATAGTTAAATTTTGAAAACTTGAACTTCCGATAACTCATTCCTTTGTTCCATAGCTTGTTTCTAGTTTCAGAAACAAGTTACAACTTAAAGCAGGTTGAAAGTAAATCAGAAAGCTCTTTCAGGAGCTGAAGGAGCTTTCTACTTTACTTTCAATTTGCTTTAAGCAGTAGCCTGCCTCTAACACTATTGCATATACATGTATGTGATGTTAACTTTTGGCTACCATTACCCCATAGCCTGTTTCTAGTTTTGAAGAAAGGGGACCACTTAAAGCAGGTTGAAAGTAAAGCAGAATGCGCCATTAGGCGCATTCTGCTTTACTTTCAGCCTGCTTTAAGCTATTTTCTACTAGGATATAGAAAATATTTCTTATGATACATATTCATGACTGTATAAAAGGGAACTATTTTCTTCAGTGTAGGAATGAATTATAGGTGTAAAAAGGCGTATTTATGGGGAAATATTATAACCTGTGTTTTTCAGTGCCGGTGATAACCAGGACACTCAACATACCTATTTCTATCAACTTATAATGGATAAAGATGAGAGACTTGTGTTACCAACTACACAACAGCTGTTTGAACTCTCATTTCTACAAATGGGAATAAAATTAAAAGAAGTAAGTACACAAGACCAATACTTAGAACCAAAGCATTCCCTTGATATACAATGTAACTATACTGAAAGAATAAAAGTTCAGTCATACATTAAGGATGCAAACCACCTCTGTATGGTAGATTTTATTACTTATATTGCATAATGACATAAACAACTAAACATCACAGAACAAATAGAGATATTGACTGTGTTTTAAACATTTGTATAAAGGGAGGTAACTTCCTTTACAAGTTGTAAATGAGATGTCGAACATTTTTATGCCCCCGGCATCGACAGATGCGGGAGCATATAGTAATCGTCCTGTCCGTCAGTCCGTCAGTCCGTCAGTCCGTCCGTGTGTCCGTAACAAGGTTAAGTAGAATTTACCGTTTCGTCTAGCATCAACACTGCTTACCCAAATGCTTGGATACTTATACAGTTGTTTCCTTGGACCATTCCCTATCCACCAATATCACCAAACTTTGATATTGACCTTGACCTTGACCTAATTTGGACTTAGAATATTTTAATTAGGCTATTTCCTGGTTAACTAGAATTTACCGTTTCGTCTAGCATCAACACATCTGACTACAATGCTTTGATACTTATACAAATGTTGCCTTTGACCATTCTCTATCCACCAATATCACAAAACTATGATTTTGACCTTGACCTTGACCTTACTTGGACTTAGAATATTTTAAATAGGTTATTTCCTGGTTAACTAGATTTTACCGTTTCGTCTAGCATGAACACCGTTTACTACAATGCTTCAATATTTATACAGTTATTGCCTTGGACCATTACCATCTCACCAATAATACCCAAGCTCAGTTTGACCTTGACCGTGACCTAATTTGGACTTAGAAAAAATTCAGAATATATTGTCAAGGATGCCACCGGGGGCATAAGCGTTTATTGAACGCGCAGTCTTGTTTTCCCATGAAACTTAGTAATAATGTTGTGAAAAAGTAGCCAGAAATAAACACACAGAAAAAAACATAAAAAACACACCAGAATATTCTCTAGCAGTTTGTGTACAATCTTTGCAAAAGGTGATTTGTCACATGACCTCCCTTTGCATTGAAAAAAGGAGTTTATTTTGAACAAATAATACTTGAAAACCAACTATTGCAATTGATGTGTCTCAATAAAATCCCCTTATCAGTGTACCTTATTTCATTTTTTGCTGTTCCATATGTCTTTCATATTGCTTTCCATTATTAGAAAAACATAACAACGCCAAAACTGTTATTTCTATTTAATTTTTATATTGCTTTCCAGACATACACAAAAAGGGGAATGTTGTCTATGAGGAATTCCATGTTAAACAACTTACTTTAACGTTTTTCCGTTTAGTATATTAATCAGTTCTGTGAGATAGTCAGAGGCAAGCAACTGCCAAATTAGCCTTTAACCCTTTCCCCCATAGAAGCGCCTTTTAGCGCATTCAGTTTATTCTTGCCCTGAACAAAATAGTTCCAATTTATACATTCATAAATATGTATAATACAAAATATTTTCTATATTCTAGCAGATGATAGCTTAAAGCAGGCTGAAAGTAAAGCAGAATGCGCTTAAAGCGCATTCTGCTTTACTTTCAACCTGCTTTAAGAGGACACCTATATTCAGTACTAGAGATATGCTATGTGGGAAAGGGTTAAAGTGAGGATACAAATAGTAACAACCTATGCAAATAGTGCAGACCCAGACCAGAGAGCTCCTTTGGAGTTCTATGGTCAGTGGATGCAAGGTTTGCTATTCTATAGAATATTGTGGGGGCACTTATCTCCAAAGAGTTTAAATAAACTGTTAATTTGTTAAATATGGTAGATTCAATTTAACCATATTTACTCCATAGTCTATTTCTAGTTTTGCAGACAGGTGATTATTTAAAGCAGGTTGAAAGTAAAGCAGAATGTGCCTTAAGGCACATTCTGCTTTACTTTCAGCCTGCTTTCAGCTACCATCTGTAAGAATATAGAAAATATTTCTTATAGTACATATTCATTACTGTATAGATTTGGAAGTATTTGCTTCAGTGGAGGAATAAATTAAATGTTTTAAAGGCTCTTCTATGTGGGGGAGGGTTAAATATGGTAGATGGTATGAATAAATTAAATTCGTAAATATGTGTATCTACTTAGAAAAGGGTTTAAAATCCATTATTGGTGACTTGTTGAAACTGTCAATATAAATGTTTTATTTATTCCAGGTACCGTCCTGTTTAATCATCCAGATGCCACGGTTTGGTAAAGATTATAAAATGTACAAACGTATTCTGCCCAGTCTAGAGCTAGATATAACTGATGTCTTAGAAAATGGTGAGTAACATGCTAACAGTAACACTGACTACGTATCGGTTGTTAATGGAAAGATATAATTGAACCTTTTCCCCACATAACTTTTTTTTCAGTAATGAAGAGAAACAGACTCTAAGTAATGCAGAATACTCCTTCACCCATGACCCCATAAATATGCCTTTAATTTATTCATCAACTGAAGAAAATATTTCCACTTTATACAGTCATGAATATTGACCATAACAAATATTTACTCTATCCTTGCAGATGGTAGCTTAAAGCAGGCTAAAAATAAAGCATTCTGCTTTACTTTCAACCTGCTTTTAGTGATGACATAGCTTCAATATTAGAACTAGGCTATGGGTTAAAGGGTTAAGGAGCATTCTGCTTTATTTACAGCCTGCTTTAAATTACCATCTGTTATAATAAAGTAAATCTTTTGATGGTTCATATTCATGACTGTACAAATGTGTATAAAGTGCAGCTATTTTCTTCAATGAACTTGAAGGAACCAATTAAAGACATAAAAGGGCATATTTATGGAGTAATGGTTTGAACATTATATCTGCCCTTTCATTTGATATACCATTTTAGGTTGCACTGGCCAGGTAAGGTAAAAAGGAATTTTGACATTGTGAAAAGGTAGACTAGATGACATGTTATTTCTAATCAGGATTTTGACCGTGTGGGTTGACACTCATGCAGTCAAATCTCTGTACTACAGCCACTAAATCATTTTAATTACATATATTACCTTTTAAGAGCTTTCTCTTTTCCTGTCATCTGCTTTAAGCTATCACCTGTCTTTAATATATACAATCAATTAGCCTTCGTTTTAGTGGTCGTAATAAAGAGGTTTTACTGAATCTGGAAAAATGAACATAGCCATTTGTAGCATGTATGATGCTTCTGATCTGGGTTTATATAGATGATTTTGTCAAAGAGCCTTTTTTTGCCCCAGCACTACTTAGTTGGAGGCATATCATTTTTGCCCAGTCTGTCTGTTTGTTTGTCTATCTGAACACAACTTTAACTTTGTCCCTAAGTTCAAAACTAGATTTGGTAGAAACTTCATATTTGGCATGTATTCTCAACTCTAGAAGTTCTTGAGTTCAATACAACTTAGTTCATATCCAGAAGAAGGTGAAGGTCATGTAGAGGTCATTTAGATGTCAAATAGGCTGAATTTAATATAGACCAAAATTTGGAACTACATGTGATAGTGGCTTCATATTTGGCATACATGTGTATTCAACACAGGAAGCTATTGGGCTTAGTAGAAGTTGGGTCATGTCAGACAAGGGTCAGGGTCATTTAAAGGTCATTGTCACATCAGGGGGCATACTGTTTCACAAAACATCTTTCTCATGGAATGGCTAATACAGTAAAACCTCTCTATTATGACTGCAAATTTTTCTTAACTATTAGGTGTTTAAGACAGGTGACTGCTTTAAGCAAGGTGACATTAAAACAGAAAGCTCCTTTAGGAGCTTTGTGTTTACTGTGGCATTGATTTAAGCTGTCATCTGTTGTTTCTACAATTAAATTAGCCTTCTTTTTAGTGATCATATTAGAGGGGTTTTACTACATGTTATTTTTTTGTGTTTTCAGCACCAAGAGAGTGTATAATATGTGGAGATTTGGCATTGTATGAATGTAAAGAATGTTACCAAGTTCATGGAGCTGGCCTTAACACTATCGCCTTCTGTGAAGGCTGCAAGAGAACGGTAATTGAAAACCCATTAACACATTCAACCCTAGCGACGAGTATACTCGTCATTTCAAATATCAGGGAATAGTACACTTTCTCTGTGCAAACTGTAGACCCTGATCAGAGGGCTCCATAAGGAGCCCTCTGGTCAGGGTCTGCACTGTTTGTTGTTTTGCAATATATTGTAAGAAACATCCCCATATCGACAAAAATGGATTAGACTCCATTAGAGATTGGAATTTTCCAATTGAAGTTTCAGGGGTGAATTAGTTAACTCTTTATGATGCATATAATTATGTGTCAGTAACTCTTTGCATGCTGGGTAATTTTTTTTTGTGTGCAAGAATTTTCGTCTGCTACTGTTCTAAAAATAGAATTTAAAAAATATCTTTTCAACACAGGGTCAGAGTGTCAAACAGTTTGGGGCCTGATGAGACGCCGCATTACGCGGCGTCTCATTAGGATCCCACCTGTTTGCAAAGGTAATCACTGTAGGACATATCCGCGGCTAGCGTGCAATCCCTCTGATCAGCTGTGTTATATTGCAAAGTGCTGCCATAAATGGTAAAAAAAAGGACTAGATTTAATTGGAAACTGGAATTGTCAAGTTGAAGATTCAGGGGAGAATGAATTAATTTCTGGTTTTGAAGACAGGTGATTACTTAAAGCAGGTTGAAAGTAAACAGAATGTGTCATAAGGCACACTAGATGCTTTGCTTTCAATCTGCTTTAAGCTACCATCTACTAGAATATAGAATATATTTTTTACTCATGTAGTACAAATTTATGACTGAATAATTAAGTGGAACTACTTTCTTTAGTGGATGAATGAGTTAGAGGCATAAAAAGACATATTTATTGGGTATAAGCTAAGTGGTTGTAAAAATGGGGCTTTTCTGAACTGTAAAATCTCTCGATTATGACCACTAAAACAAAGGTTAATTGACTTTATAAAAGACAGTAAAACCTCTGTATAACAACCATTTACAAGAAGTCTAATTGGTTGTATGAAAGCCAGATGACAGCTTAAAGCAAGGTGACAGTAAAACAGAGAGCTCCTTAACCCCATAGCCTGTTTTTAGTTTTGAAGACAGGTGGCCATTTAAAGCAGGTTGAAAGTAAATCAGAATGTGCCTTAAGGCACATTCTGATTTACTTTCAGTCTGCTTTAAGCTATTCTCTGCTAGGAGTTAGAAAATATTTCTTATGGTACATGTTCATTACTGTATAAATTAGAACTATTTTCTGTAGTAGAGAATAAATTAAAGGCCTGTTTATGGGGTAATGGGTTAACTTTTGAGCTTTCTGTATTACTGCAATCACCTTGCTTTAGGTAAACATCTAATAATTAACACAATTTAGTGGTCGTAATACAAATGTTTTACTGTATTCGTTGTGTGTATTGTAGAGTCACCAGCACAAGCAGAGAGTAAGTCACCAGCCCCGGCGTATTCTCACCCAGCCTGGGTATAGAGAACAGTACATGGTTAGAAAGGCCACGTCAGGCCAGCCGGTAGCCATACCCCGGGAGAAGATGGAACTGTTCGCTGTAATCTGTATACAGACAAGTCACTATGTGTCTTTTGTCAAGTGTGGTAAAGGCAAAAATGCTCGCTGGATATTCTTCGACTCCATGGCTGACCGCATGGGTAAGATCAAAAGTTTCAGAAACTAAAATCTTTATTTCTGCATTAAACCCTATGGTGTCACCACTCATTAGAATTGTCTCTTCGAGACAATTCTAATGAGTAGTCACACCATAGGGTTTGTTGCTGACATAAAGGAGAAAATGTTGATTTAGTTCAGTTTACTCATTCTTTTCTTGAGTCTGTTAAAAATCAAAAAATAGAGAAAATGATGTTTTCTGCTGGTCTTTTGGCTGGCTATTTAACTTATTCAACCCTAGCAATGAGTTTACTTGTCATTTACAAACAGTGTACCTGTGAGGATTACACTTGTCCCATGCAAACAGTGTAGACCCTGATCAGAGGGCTCCTGAAGTGTCCCTCTGATCTGGGTCTGATATTTTGCAATACATCGACAGAAACAACCCTAAATAGTCAAAATGCACTAGACTCCTATGGAGCAGGATAATATTGATGGACATAATAGACAATGTAACTTTTGGCGGTGGGTGTATACGGCGGAAGAACCATGTCTTCAATAAATTAATAGAATTTTAAAATGTTTATGTGATAAATAGAATCTCACATGCGTGCTGCGCTCATTTATTATTGTTTTTATTAACTCATTCACCCCTGAAACTTTTAATGGAAAGTTCCATTTTCCAATTAAGTTTAGTCCATTTATGACAATTTAGGGGTGTTTCTGCAATATATGGCAAATTAACTAACAGTGCAGACCCTGATCAGAGGGCTCCTGCAGGGTCTACACTGTTTGTATTGGACAAGCATACTTTTTACATGTACAATGTTTATAAATGACAAGTATACTCGTCGCTAGAGTTGAATGTGTTAAACTCAACTAAGCTTGCATAATATTATTTATAAAGTAAACTTGTTTATTAAAAATGATAAATAATGAACACTCATGTAAGATTCTCTATTTGTTTGACTACAGGAGAACAAAGTGGCTACAATATACCTGAGATTAAAGAATGTCCAGAAATCCCGATGTGGTTGTCCGACACGAGCTATAATGACATCATGAAGTTTCCTGAGGACAGAACCTTACCTGAGCACATGCGAAGACTTATATGTGACGCTTATATATGCATGTATCAGAGCCCTACCGTCATGATGTTCAAATAATGTGATTGTATGAATTAACTAGAAACAGGCTATGGAGTAATGGGTTAAAGGTGGTTTAACACCTGGCCATAGCTTGTTTTCAGATCAGCTGTTGCTTAAAGCAGGTTGGAAGTAAAGCAGAAAGCTCCGTCAGGAGCTTTCTGCTTTACTTTCATCCTGGTTTAAGTATTCATTGGGATAGTGTAGAAGTTATACGCATAATAGGCATTTCTGTGAGGAAAAGACCTGGTAAAGGCACCAAAAGATTATTCTATAGGAGAAAGGTTAAAAAACAAATCTACAATTTAGTGCACAAGGTAATTTGTTGGCTATATTCTTCTACAATTGTCAAAATCATGATACATTTCAATAAGCATGGGAGTTTTTTGTGGTTTAAGCTATTACCCTATAGCCTGATTCTAATTTGCAGACAGGTGACCATTTCAAGCAGGTTGAAAGTAAAACAGAATGCGCCTTAAGGTACATTCTGCTTGACTTTCAGCCCACTTTAAGCTACCCTCTAATGGGATATAGAAAATATAGTGCCTGTGTAGTACCTGACAACACTGTAGACCCAGATCCGATGTTTCTCTAAAATGGTTGCTTGAAATTGATTCACACTTGTTGCACTTCCTATGGATGATGAGGGTATTATGACTTGCTTAGAAGTGCCCTAGTTGTTAACTGTTTACAAATGCTTGTAGTTTGGGTTTGTTTGTTGTAGTTATTATGACCACTCGTAAGTGAGTAATGTTCAAGGCAGATGACATTAAATTGGAGTAGACCGTTCTGCTCTACTTTCATACAACACATTCAGCCCAAGGGACGAGTATACTCGTCATTTACAAACAGTGTACTTGTAAAGATTACACTTGTCCCATGCAAACAATGTAGACCCTGATCAGAGGGCTCCTGAAGGGACCCTCTGATCAGTATCTACACTGTTTGTCATTTCAAAATGTATTGTTAACATCAACCCTAGATATTAATAAATGTACTAGACTTATTTTGAAATTGGAATTGCCCATTAAAAGTTTCAGGGGTGAATGAGTTAATCCTTTACCTAATAGCCTGTTTCTAGTTTAGAAGACAGGTGACCACTATGAGGGAAAATGTTAATCAATGAAAATAAGCTATGAGGGAAAATGTCAATCAATGAAAGTAAGTTATGAGGGAAAATATTAAACAATGAAAATAAGCTATGAGGGAAAATGTTAAATAATAAAAATAAGCTTTGAGGGAAAATGTTTAACAATGAAAACAATCTATGAGGGGAAATGTCAAATAATAAAAATAAGCTGTGAGGGTAAGCATTTAACAGTGAAAATAAGCTATGATGGAAAATGTTAATGGAACTGAGCTATGAGGGAAAATGTTAAACAATGAAAATAATCTTTGAGGGAAAATGTTAAACGGTGAAAACAAAGAATGAGAGAAAATGTTAAACAGTGAAGATAAGCCTACTTGTGGGTGTTCATGATAGCAGGGTTTTATAGTGGTGATAGACATGAATCATTTGAAATATGAAGTGGGAATTTACTGGTTTATTAGCGTTTATTTAACCCCTTCACTGCTTTACCCCCAAGTACATTGGTTATTTTCAAACAGTTTGGATTCTGATCAGACACTGCGTAATGTGTCATCTGATCAGCATCCACACAGTTTGACATTTTTTTTCAATATTCCTTAACCCATTACCCCATAAATACACCTTTTTACACCTTTAATTTTTTTCTCAGCTAAAGAAAATATTTCACTTTTTTACAGTCATGAATAAGTATGATAAGAAATATTGTCTATAACCTAGAAGATGGTAGCTTAAAACAGGCTGAAAGTAAAGCAGACTGCGCCTTCTGCTTTACTTTAAACCTGTTTTAAGTGATCACCTATCTTCAAAACTAGAAACAGGCTATAGGGTAATTGGTTAAGTCAAATACCTTAAATATAAATCTGAGAACTAAAGCAGGTGACGAGTGTTGATGTGATGGCAGTGAAGGGGTTTATTTAACCCATTACCCAATAGCATGTTTCTAGTTTTGAAGTTAGGTGACAACTTAAAGCAGGTTGAAAGTAAAGCAGAATGTGCCTTTAGGCACACTCTGCTTTACATTCAGCCTGCTTCAAGTTACCATCTGCTAGAATATAGAAAATAAGTATTGTGATGCAAATCCATAACTGTATAAATTTGAACTGTTTTCTTCAGTGGAAGAATAAATTTTAGTCATAAAAAGGTGTGTTTATTGGGTAATGGGTCAAAGGTAAATCTGAGAAATGAAGCAGGTGACAAATGTTGATGTGATGGCAGTGAAGGGGCTTATTTAACATTGGATGTAGTTTGGCAGCAATGAATACTGTGATGTGTGTTTACCTGTCTGTATGTATATGTAGGTGGATTGTTGTAAATGTTTTTATAATTGTTACACATTGCTTTAACCCATTACACCATATTTTTAGATTTTAAGACAGGTGGCTACTTAAAGTAGTTGAAAGTAAAGCAAAATGTGCCTTAAGGCACATTCTGCTTTACTTTCAGCCTGCTTTAATCTTTCACCTGCTAGAATATAGAAAATATTTATTACAGTATATATTCATGACTGTTACGGTAGTGTATATTTGAAACTATTTACTTCAATGGGTGAATAAATTAAAGGCACATAAATGTGTATTTATGGAGTAATGGGTTAAGCAGATACCTGCCTTAAACAG
Organism: Gari tellinella; assembly: GCA_922989275.2. NCBI lineage: Eukaryota > Metazoa > Mollusca > Bivalvia > Cardiida > Psammobiidae > Gari > Gari tellinella. Next base: position 16,689,429 of record OV277862.1, read on the forward strand.
TGATACACTGAGAACAAACGTTATTTTGTTTAAGTGGTAAGTGTTGGAGTTAATGATATTTTATTTAATATCTTGCTAACCTAATTTTTAGCTCACCTGTTCGCAGAACAAATTGAAGAGCTTATGTTATTGTAATTGATGTGAGGTAACATAATTTAAAACAGTCAAACGTGTCATATTTAAACTTGTAGTTTGAAATTAACTTGTTCTTCAGTTTTCCCAACCCAATAATATTCACCAGACTGTAACTATAGTTATACATTGACATGTACAGTGCTCCCTCTCTACAACGACACCCAACGGGAAACACATATTGTGTGTGTTATTCGGAGGGAGTCGTTATAGAGAGGTAAGATTTAGAGTTTTCTAACATTTGCAAACAGCTTGAATCCTGATCAGACGCCGCGTAACGCGGCGTCTGATCTGGATTCAAGCTGTTTGTCACTCGTCATTATATTTATTCTATCGAAATCTCCACTTATATGTATCTTTGAGAGAAAACAACAGACGACAATTTTAAGTAGACGATATTGCAGCAGTAAAAGCGTTAGACAAAGTTGTTCCGTTTAGGGAATTGCGGCAAGGGTCGTTGTAAGGAGGGAGTCGTTGTTGGGAGGGCCGTTGTAGAGAGGGAGCACTGTATATATATTGGGGTGGAAAACTTCAAAATTAACCCTTTTACAACATAGCCTGTTTCTAGTATTGAAGAAAGGTGACCACGTAAAGCTGGTTAGCAGTAATTAAAGCAGAATGCGCCTTAACCCATTACCTCATAGCCTGTTTCTAGTTTTGAAGACAGATGACCACTTAACTCTTTCCTCCCTGAAACTTAAAATGGACAATCCCAGTTTCCATTTTAGTCTTGTCCATTTCTGACTTTTAAAGGTTGTTTTTGTCAATGTTTGGCATTATGAGAAACAGTGAAGACCCAGATCAGAGGGCTCCATAAGGAGCCCTCTGATCTGGGTATTCACTGTTTGCATAGGACAAGTGCTCTTTTCACATGCACACTATTTGAAAAGGACGCCTATATGCGGGACTAGGGTAAAGCAGAATGCACCTTAAGGTGCATTCTGCTTTTCTTTCAGCCTGCTTTAAGCTGTCGTATGCTAGGATATAGCAAATATTTCAAACAATACATATTCATGACTGCATAAAATGAAACTGTTTTCTTCAATGGAGGAATAAATTAAAGGTGTGAAAAGGCACATTTATGAGATAATGGGTGAAGGCCCATTCTGCTTTACCTTTAACCTACTTTAAGATATCATCTGTTAATATTTTGAAAATATTTCTTATAATACATATCCAATTGAAATTATTTTCTTCAGTGAAGGAATAATAATCTAATTAAATGTGCTAAAAGGCACTTCTATGGGTGAAAGGATTAACCCTTTACATGCTGCGCATAACTACCTGGAATTTGTTAACAGCTTGAATCCAGCACGAACGATAAGTAATTTTGCGTCTGACCTGGATCCAAACTGTTTGTCTTTTGTTTTTAGGCTTCTTCAATAAACCTGATACACATTTTAATGCATTTAAGTAGGGATGTCAACGAATATCCGGATATTAATTTAGTATCCGAATATCTCTAAACGAACTTGTGAGAACCTAAACGATTATTTCATAATCTGCATGAAGATACAGGTAGCGGTCAAACTGTTACATAATTACCGTTAATACCCATGGTCCCCATCGTAACATAGCGATAAATGCGCGTGTGGAGTGCCTATGACACCAGTTAAAATAACATGCGTGTAATTGCTGTGGTGTCTTTTGTCGCCGATTAAAGGTCTTTGTTTTGATAACGGCTGTCACAGTTTGCCTGGATCAACAGGGTAGCATGGACTGCATTGTTTCGGACAATTATCACAGTTTACATAACCACCTCTTTAATAAGAACATCAAGAGTTGTATTTCACTAACTTAAAGGTTAATTAGACATTTTCAAAACAGAAAGAAGTAAATAAATCAGTAATATGTTTATAGTAAATGCATGAGTGTACATTTATGTGCAGTCTATATAACTGCGTAATTAGGCCATACCGTTGGGATATTCTTTTGTAGAACCTTCTGTCTGCTTTTCAAGCGTCTGAACAAATGAAGGCGGGGTTTAGTTTGATTGACATGCACTCATTGCATGTAGCCTTTGACCCAGAGTTATCTGAGAATACCCAGATATCGGCGCTCGATTTGCACAGTTAAAACTTTTGTTGTGTTTGAAATATTCGGAAACCTGCCCGATTACATCGTACTGATTGATATTCCAAAAAGTATTACTAATATTTAAATTAAACACTACATGAATTTTCAATAAAGACGAGTTAGTAGACTATTTATATATTTTGATAAAGTTTTTCAACGAACTTCTTCTCTGAATAATGCGACGTAGTAAAAGTAATAAAGTACACACAGAAACAATGGACGCGCCGTTAACGATTGCAAGTAAATAAATGTTTTAATAGTTGTTGCAAGTATGTAAAGTCTATTGAACACGGGGAGAATCTTGAAATCTATTCTGCCTAGAATTAATTTACAGACCCGCTTATTAAAGCGTTATGAAAGCTACGCTGTTTAATAGATAACGGCAATTCAATGGAGAGAAAAAAACTTCGTCACAAAAAAATCCCGAACAAACATTGTCTGGATACGATTTTTCCACCGCACTTATAAGTGAAAACAAAATATTCGATGCTTTAGAACAATCAACACTTACAGTTTTGCATTCTTAACATTGCCGTGGGTTCGACTCAATGCGAATATCCGGATATATCCGGATACCTCATACGGATATCCGAATAGTGATTTTGGTATTCGTTGACATCCCTACATTTAAGCTATTCCTGCACTGAACGAAATAGTTCAATTCTATACAGTTATGAATATGTATCATAACAAATATTTTATTTTCTGTAGTCCAGCAGATGATAGCTTAAAGGCACATTCTGCTTTACTTTAAACCTGCTTTAAGTGGTGACCTGTCTTCAGTATTATAATCAAGGTATGGGGTAAAGGGTTAATAAAAATGACGTTACTAGTAAAAGTATTTTTTGGTGCAGATAACATTGGAGACAATATGTCATTAATATTCATGAATATTCATGAGAGTAATGTGTGAATATTCATGATAGTAAGTTGAATTTGAATGAATACATAGGATATAGGAAAGAGATTGTTAATTTTAGGTATTGAGTGAAGACTTTGTAGAGTTGAAGGGTGTTTTATTTTACAGGTATTATCATGTGCATTTTATTGTATTAGTTCAGCTGTGCTGTGACCCTCAGGCTGTGCAGTGTAGACCCAGATCAGACACCAGTTCAGAAACTGATTAGGGTCTTCTCACTCTACTGTTAACTCATTATCCCCTGAAACTTCCAATGGACGATTCTAGTTTGCAATAAAGGCTGGTCCATTTTAGAATATTTAGTGTCGTTCTTAGAAAAAATTGCAAAATTACAAACAGTGACGTCTCTGATCAGAGGGCTCCTGCAGGAGCCCTCTGATCAGGGACTTCGCTGTTTGAATAGGACAAGTGAACTATTATCAAGTACACTTTTGGTAAAAGACGCATATATGCGTCACTAGGGTTCAATGAGTTAATAGATTACCAGATTTAACACATTCAACCCTAGGGATGAGTATATTTGTCATTTACACACAGTGTACCTGTTACGAGTACACTCTGATCAGGGTCTTCACTGTTTGTCATTTTGCAATATATTGTTAAAATCAACTCTGTAAACAGTAAAACCTCTCTATTACAACCACTAAATTAAGTTATTTATTAGGTTTAACGCAGGTGATTGATTAGAACAAGGTGACAGTAAAACAGAAAGCTCCTTTTGGAGCTTTCTGTTTTACTGTCACCTTGCTTTAAGCTATCACCCGTCTTTTATACAATTAATTAGCCTTCGGTTTAGTGGTGGTAATAGACAGGTTTTACCGTATATAAAACTTATCCAAACGTAATTGGAAACTAGTAATGTCCATCTTAAGACTCAGGGTTGAATGAGTTAACAAGATTTTGGTCAGCCCATTGCAAACATTGCAGACCCTGTATGAGCAGATATGCAATGTTGTGTAGTGCTTAAGTATTCGCTTACTGGTATTGTTCTTTTTCAAAGGGCATAGCCAAGTTCATACTGTTAAACCCTGTGTTAAGCAGCCTCTCAAAAGATGAATTAACAGTCTTGAGTTTAATGCAGGTCAAAAGTAATGCAGAAAGCTCCTGTAGGAGCTTTCTGCATTACTTTCATCAAGCATTAAGCAGCACTCTCTGTGCTTCTGTAACGTATTTGGTATGTTGGTTTATGCAAATGAGCCTCCCAAATCTTTGTATGTTGGGAAGTGAGTCAATTATGTAGCGCAACAAACACCTCTTGGTGTGAACTTAAGCTTTGCATCAACAGGCTTTGTTGTTGCTGGGACACTCGGTTTGCACGTTACACTTCGTAATTAAATGGTGTTGAAGTTGAACACTGGTTTTGCCATATAGTTTTAGAGTAAAGCACGTTTGTGTATGGCCAAGCAACTTTTAAGCAAGAATAGAAAATACATATTCTTGGTTATGTCATATTTATTTATAAACATTACTTGAGATCAGAATAAATGTAAATTTATAATGGATTGTTCAGTCTTTAACCCACACCCCATAGATACACATTTTAACACATTTGATTTATTATTCCTCCATTGAAGAAGGATTCCATTTTATACAGTTATGAATAAGCATTGTAAAAAAGATTCTATATTCTAGTAGATGCTTAAAACAGGCTAAAAATAAAGCAGAATGCACCTTAAGGTGCATTCTGCTTAACTTTTACCTGCTTTAAGTGGTCATCTATCTTCAGTACAGGAAATGGAGTAAATAATTCTGCCGCTTTCTACGTTATTGACTGTACTATGATCATACAGTGCTCCCTCTCTACAACGACATCCAATGGGAGACACATATTGTGTTTGTTGTTCGGAGGGAGTCGTTATAGAGAGGGAAAATTAAGACTTGGCTTACATTTGCAAACAGCTTGAATCCAGATCAGACGCCGCGTAACGCGGCGTCTGATCAGGATTCAAGCTGTTTGTCACTGGTAAATATATGTATTCTATCAAAATATCCACTTATATGTTACTGTGAGAGAAAACAGCAGACGACAATCTTAAGCAGACGATATTGCAGCAGTAAAATAGTTAGACTTAATTATCCCGTTAAGGGAATTACGGCGAGTGTCGTTGTAAGGAGGGAGTCGTTGTTGGGAGGGCCGTTGTAGAGAGGGAAGGCTGTAGTTGCAAAGAGTACTGATCAAGGTCAGCCATGATAGCTGGTTCCTCTGTTCTTTTGGACGAGTCATTAACCCATTACTCTATAAATGGACCTTTTTAGTTTTTACACATTTAATTTATTCCTCCACTGAAGAGAATAGTTTCACCTTATATGGTCATGAATAAGTATCAGGAAAAATATTTTTAATAATCCTAGCAGATGGTAGCTTAAAGCAGGCTGAAAGTAAAGCATAATGCGCCTTCTGCTTTACTTTTAACCTGTTTTAAGTGGTCACCTGTCTTGAAACTGGAAATGAGATAATAGGTTAACTGAGTCTTGTAACACGGCTACGGCATTTTTCTATAGAAAAGTACCCCAGTTTAATTTGGATACCCCACACTTTGTAGTGGGTGGAGTTTCCCCGCCCATGCAATAACTGGTAGAAAACCATGCAGTTAACTAGTTAACCGCACAGTAATGGCGGACATCTAGTTAACCGCACAGTAATGGCGCACATCCGGTGTCGCAGATATAAGCCCCAGATAAGAGAGAGTAAATGGAACAAATCCAAATTTTCTCACTCATTTCAACATTTAATCCTATGGTGTTACTATTCATTAGAATCGTCTCGAAGAGACGATTCTAGTGAGTAGTGACACCATAGGGTTTAATGCAGAAATAAAGATTTTAGTTCTTGAAATACTCCTCTTATCTGGAGCCTTGGCATAGTACTGTAATAGCAGCACAAGTCACAATGGAGAAATTACACGATTTGTTTTGAACAATAAACGATTTTGTGCAAAATTGATAATTCCTTTTCAACCAGTTTGGATCCAGACCAGACGCCTTGTACAAAGCGTCTTATCTGGGTCCAAATATTGTGCAAAGGAAAAATTGCTAAATATAGCACAAAGCCGTTGATTGAGAAATGCAAACGTGTTCTCGACTGCAAATCGTCCCGTCATCACTGTGCCGATATCCATATTAATCATTATAAGTAAACACCCGCGAAAGCTAGTGACGCAAATATTCCCAGAAACTAGAACATTCGTCTTTACAGCAACAATTTATTAACACATTGCCCGTGAAAGCGATCTATGCTGGAAGTTGTCGGATTGGTTAATGAGTATACGTTCCAGTCTTTGATTGGTCTCTTTTATGGGGTTTACACTACCTTTGATTAGTAAAGCGCTCAACATTTGGTATAACTTGCGCAGATAGCGATATTGTTCCTGTCGCTGATTGGTCGTTCAAATGGGGATTCTAATGGATATCAAAAGCGCTCAATATTTGATGTAAATTGCACAGAGCCCAACCTCTTGGTCTATATTTAGCCATGTTACAAGCAATATATTGCAGTATCTCCACTAGTTATCTAATTAAACACGCCCACATACACTCGTGCGCATGCGCGCACTCATGTACAGTGTGCGCGTTTAATTGAGATAACTCGTGGGAGCTATGCAATATATATAACTTCATAATAGAAATGCCTATCTACTCTTCCATAAACATGAACCAAACTTATTTTTATTTGATACCGTGGTCAATATACATACCGGTAACAGCTTAAAGCAGAATGAAAATTAAGCAGAAATGTCTTGCTTTAAGCAATCCACTGCCTTATACATACATGTACATGTAGTTTGATATATACGCAAATTCCATTTTTGACTTTGGGGGAAAGGGTTTAAGAGGTCCTATATGGATTTGGCCTCATCATTTAACCCATAACCCCCAAAGTAAGTAAGTGCCATAAATATATATTTTAAGCCTTTAATTTATTTACCCAGGGAAGAAAATAGTTTCACTTTATAAAGTAATGAATATCATTATGTACCATAAGAAATAGTTTCTGTATCCTAGCAGATGGTAACTTAAAGCAGAATGAAAGTAAAGCAGAACACACATTCAGCTTACTTTCAACCTGCTTAAGTGGTAGCCTATATTCAATACTAGAATTTAGAAACTAGCTATGTTGTAATTGGTAATGAATGAAAAGACCATCCTTGACAATATATTCTGATTTTTTTCTAAGTCCAAATTAGGTCAAGGTCAAGGTTCAGTAATATGGGTGGATTGGTAGTGATCCAAGGCAACAATTGTATAAGTATCAAAGCATTGTAGTCAGCTATGCTAATGCTAGACGAAACGGTAAAATCTAGTTAACCAAGAAATAGCCCATTTAAAATATTCTAAGTCCAAATTAGGTCAAGGTCAAGGTTGTGTGATATTGGTGGATAGGGAATGGTCCAAGGCAACAACTGTATAAGTATCCAAGCATTTGAGTAAGTGGTGTTGATGCTAGACGAAACGGTAAAATCTACTTAACCTGTTACGGACGTCCGTGCCACCGAAGTGGGTTAGAGGACCTTTTCTTTTGTTATTTTCTTTTGTTCGAATAACGGGCCACGGCCCCTTAGTGTATTTTTACGGAATGAACTCTTCTTTTGTTATGTTTACCGTTATCTGGCCCTCTAACCCACTTTAGTGGCTCAGATGCACGGACAGGACGATTACTATATGCCTCCGCATCTATAGATGCCGGGGGCATAAAAAGCCTATATTATTGGCCTATTTTGTATGTGTTCCCTCATTACGAGTCTTGCAAGTTTGAGTAAATTGGTCTTGTAGGATGGGTAACATTCAGGTAAGTCTAAGAAAATGCTCAACAACTTGTCCAATTTTATGCATTTTTTTTATTTTAATAAAAATTACCACAGTAAGAACATGGATAATTGGTAAAAAGTTACACAGAACAGCCGTTAATTGTCATCGGTAAATATTTGCCTACAAATATTTACATATCAACATCTATCTCGGCCTACAACAACTAAAATGATAACCTAAGAATAACTATGTACACTGGATGAAATGAAAATGATGAAGTTTTAACTGTGATGAGGAATGCATGTGTTAAATACAGTCAAACTTCGATATCTCAAACTCGTTTAACATATCAACTGAATTATTTCATGCTCAATGAAGTCGAACATACCCATATTTCCAAGTTAAAACGTGGTTTAGCCACGTTTTATCTTTGAAATACGGATATGTTTGACAAAACCGACTTTGAGATATGGAAGTTTGACTGTACAGTAAAACTTCTCTATTACGACTACTAAATTGTGTTAATTATCAAGTGTTTTAAGCAGGTGACTGCTTAAAGCAAGGTGAACGTAAAACAGAAACCTCCTTTAGGAGCTTTCTGTTTTATGCTCATCTTGCTGTAAGCTGCCACCTGTCTTTTATGCATTCGATTAGCTTTCTTTTTGTGGTCGTAATAGAGAGGTTTTGCTGTTTAATCAAATTTCATTTAGTTGCTATTAGTAATAGATGCATGTCTTTAAGTCCAGTATCAGCTGATTGCAGGATGAAAGTAATGCAGAAAGCTCCTCTGCATTAATTTTGTCCTGCATTAAGAAGTCACTAGCATTTAAGGATATCCATATGTCTTCAACTTTGAATAACTATATTCTTCATTACTTTTGTCCTGCATTGAGCAGTTGCTAGCATTTTAAGATATCCATATGTCTTCAACTTTGAATAACTTAATGCAAGTTGGATTATAAATTGTTCTTTGATAAACTTACAAAGGAAAAAACTGTTAAAATACCCCCACAAAATTTTATGCTTACCAATTTAAAAATTGACATTAACATGTATTGTACACACAAAATAAAGTAATTTATAGGTACCTTAGTATGTACTTGCCTGTGTCACTAAATGGTTTATATTTTCATATTTCAATTGGAATGTCATCCCAAGCATTTGTACTGGAAATATTTGACGGTTAAAGTTTATTGGATGTGACTTGGCACATGCTCGGGATCAAAACTGTTTAAAACTTGTCTAAATGTTTCTTGAGTAAAGAAAATACACAAAAATTCTGAAATTGGCAACTTTTTACCAATAAGTAGGTAAGTGTGATAAGATACACCAACAGTTACATTTTTGTGAAATTCAAATACAGTCAAACATCGATACTTCATACTCGCTTAGTTTTCTGTGGTAGAATTTCATTATTTTCTGTCTTGCTTAAGTCTTACATATCCTTATTTCAAAGTTAAAACGTGGCTTAGCCACGTTTTAACTTTGAAATATGGTTATGTTAGACTTACTGTATGCGAGTTCAAGATATCACTGTTTGACTGTAGTAAACAAATGTGCTGAGATCAGTTTGAAAAACGCATCAACACTATGGCAAAAAATATTCAGAAACCTGCACTGTATCAGACAAAATTTACTGCCAATAGGCCTTATCAAATAGTTTCATTCCATTGTCATTTCCCTGGTTATTTGGGCACCTAATAAGACTACAACTAATAACTAAACAAGTACGAGATTCAAATCGATGACAAAGCTCGGACATAAATGACATTTAGGCAAAACTTTGTCAACAAACTTATGGCAATGAAAATATATGAGCCATGTCAAGTGAAAAAGAAGACACTTGGCCATTGCAAACAGTGAAGACAAAGATGAACGACTGAATTTTAAACCCATTTTGCACCCAGTAGATTCTTCTATGTGTATATATTATTTAGTCCATTTTTGAGATAAGGGGTGCCTGGTCTGAAGTTTGATTTTTGTTTTGTTTTATATTGAAATTCCTATCAGCAAACAGTGTAGACTCTGATCAGACGCTGTATAAAGCGGCATCTGATCAGAGTCTACACTGTTTGCCTATGTTCCTTTCATAGGACGCTAGGCACAAATTAGATAATATTGCAGTCTTGGGTCTAAGCTTGTTGCAATAGTTAAACACCTTTGACCATAACAACAACCAATGATGACATGTCCAGAAACTTCAAAGGTTTAACCCTTTACCCCATAGGCTGTTTCTAGTTTTGAAGACAAGTGACCACTTAAAACAGGTTGAAAGTAAACCAGAATGCGCCTTCAGGCGCATTCTGGTTTACTCTCAGCCTGTTTTAAGCTACCATCTTGTAAGATATAGAAAAAATTTATTATGGTACATGTCAATGACTGTACAAATTGGAACTATATTCTTGAGTGGAGGAATAAATTGAATAAGCTAAAAGGCGCTTCTATCAGGGAAAGGGTTAACTTTCAGCGTTTTAACTGTTTTTGTCATTTTTCCCCCTTAAACGATGGCTCATATTTTAACAAAATGGCAACAAAAAGTTTGTCTCATGTAATGACATTGGATGCCATTTCTATTGAAACAGTAAGTTGATAAAACAAAGAAAACAAACAATACCAAAAAGTACATTATTCTAGCATTTCTATGATATTAACAATTTCTAAATACAGTTTTAACTTGTCTTAAGGGACACACAAGTTCAGTATCACTGTCGGTGTTTAAGTTAAGTGGCAGCTAAAAGCAGAACAATATTTTACAGAAGGTTTTAAAGGGACTCGCAACCGGATGGTGTACTTGTCAAAATAAAATAAAATACTCAAATAAAAGCAAATTTGTGGCATTTTTTGGCTTCTGACATTAAAAAAATATGATCAGTCCAAAAAAAGTCTCAAGAATCGTCACCGAATCTTAGATTTTTAGATATTTTCCATCTTTTTTCTATACCGACTAGTAGACGGTATAGTTGTTGTTGCTGCTTCTCTACACGGGCTCAGACATAAAAACGAGCCGAATTACGCAGCTGTTTGCACTTTCGATGGCTACACATTGAAATACGTTAAATCGATCCGAGATAAACGGATAGTTCCGTGGTCCATTGGTCTAAGCGGTTTCCCCTATTTTGCCATCTGTCCGCCAATGCCGGGCCCCGGGTTCGAATCCCACCAGAGACCAATATTTTTTTTTATTGAAATACATTTTTTTAAACAGAATTTCTTATCCTAAACTAATTCTTTACCATTTATATAAGCGTTTGACACATATTTACAAATTACTATTTTTAATGCACCATCTGGTTGCGAGTCGCTTTAAGCTGCCACTTGACTTTTATACCAATTCGTCCCTGTGGTTGCTAAACAGAGGTACCGTATTTAGTGTGTATTTACTCCACACTTGATGCCTTCCTCCTTTCAAGTGCTCTACCCTTTCCTCCTCATATGCACTACAAATGAATATCCATTGAATGATGCTGTTGAATACAGCTTAAAGCAAGATGAAAGTAAAGCAGAAAGCTCGAGCTTTCTGCTTTACATTCATATTGCTTTAAACAGTATAGCTTTCTGCTTTAAAAGTATCTTGCTTAAAGCAATATAGCTTTCTGCTTTACATTCATCTTGCTTTAAGCAGTATAGCTTTCTGCTTTACATTCATCTTGCTTTTAGCAGTTCAGCTTTCTGCTTTACATTCACCTTGCTTTTAGCAGTATCGTGCCTTAAACACAGTCTCATATAGGTACACAATTTGTAGTTTCCATTACGGAGGAAAGGGTTTAACAGAATATATGAAAAACAACATGTTGCTGATCTTGTCTTTTGATATATTTTCTTTCTGCTGCCCAGCATAAACTTTCCTTATCAATACTGTCATCTCTGTCGATGACACAGTTCTACTGTCCATATTCTTCCTTACACTATAACAAATCACTCCTTACTATTGGCTCAGGTGCCAGTCTTTTGACCTTATCTTTCTATCACTCTACTTGGCCATTTTTACTGACTTAAATGTCTCTGAGCATTCATAGGCCATTTCATCATTTTGTTAAAACTTAGCTGGTACCCCTGATTCACATAATGCCCATACCACATTTGTCATGGACAGTTTGCAAGGATAACCAAGCTTGGAACCAGTCAGCATATAGTTTACTACTGGTTCTCGGCTGCCTTCTCTTCACACTGCTGAATTAAGGGTACCTGGTACCCTGGTTCTTCTGATCATTCTTCTACTCATACATGCAGCAGTGAGTATTATCTGTCTGGATTTCCCATTTGAGGTTATCCCCCTTTATCACATCAACTACTTCTATCTGCATATGGACATCTATTGCCTTTTATCACATATTTCTATCCAACTACAGTTATCTCCCTTTCTACTTCAAGTAGTATCCCAAATACAGTAAAACCTCTGAGTCTCTATTACGACTACTAAAAAGAAGGTTAAATAATTGTATAAAAGACAAGTGACAGCTTAAAGAAAAGTGACATTAAAACAGAAAGCTTTCTGTTTTACTGTCACCTTGTTTTAAGCAGCCACCTGTCTTAAAACCTTGTAATTAACACAACTTAGTCGTCATAATACATAAGTTTAACTGAAAGTGGCATGAAGTTTACTCCTACAAACTGAAAATTAACAGCTCTATTACACTGAGCTAAATCAAAATCTGCAACATAAAATATTGTGCATGCAATGATATGGCAAAATAAAAATTATAACAAATTACATGTACATCAGTCGTGATGTTGCAAGTTATGAAAACAAATATCAATGAATCAAAATAAAACGCCCATCACAGCATAAATGACAGCAATAACTGTGTAAGTAACTGGTATTCTCCTTTACCAATAAAGACTACCAGCGGTCTTATCCTATACAAGAAGGATTTGTTCAAATTTTATACATGGTCTGAGTGTAAACCCTTTACTCCAAAGCCTGATACTAGTTTTGAAGACAGGTGACCCCTTAAAGCAGGTTGAAAGTAAAGCTGAATGCGCCTTAAGGCGCATTCTGCTTTACTGTCAGCCTGCTTTAAGCTATTATCTGCAAGAATATGGAAAAATTGGAACTAATTTCTTCAATGGAAGAATAAATTTATGGCGTAAAAAACTGTTTCTATGGAGTAGTGGGTTAAAGAAAGATTTAACCCTTTCTGCCACAGAATTAACTTATTACCTTCTTCTCCAGATAATCTCCATACATGAATATTCATCGATATTGTTGAATACAGGTAGCATATTCAAGTATGAAGAAAGTAAAGAAAAGGCTTTCTGCTTTACTTTATCTTGTTTTAAACACTCATCTGCCTTAAACAAAACTGGATAAAGGTTATTTGCACCTTTGGCTATGGAGGAAAGGATTAAAATAACTTTTCAGAATCTTAAACATAATTTTAGGACCTGGTCCCATACTTATAAAGCATTTGAGCCGAGTCTGAGATCGTTCTCAAGCTTTTGACCGGTCAGGTTTGAGCATTCTGCTCAAATCTGACTAATCAAAAGCTTGAGAATGATTTCAAACTCATCTCAATCTTTAAGCAAAAGCATGGATCCAAGCTTAAACAATGAAAAGTGAAAAATATAAGTAAAATGCCTACATAATTATTGTTGAACTCAAAAACTTGCCAAAATGAATCCTGTTAATGATAGTAGCAATAATTGGCAAAGATAAAAGTAATTGAGATGCTCTGTTGAGAAAATCCAGGATAGTTTAATTACAATAAAACATCTCTATTACGTTAAATTGATAGTATAAAAGACAGGTGACAATAAAACTGAAAGCTCTGCTTTTTATGCCCCCGGCATCGACAGATGCGGGAGCATATAGTAATCGTCCTGTCCGTCCTTAACCAGGTTAAGTAGATTTTACCGTTTCGTCTAGCATCAACACCGCTTACTCCAAAGCTTGGATACTTATACAGTTGTTGCCTTGGACCATTCCCTATCCATCAATATCACCCAACCTTGATTTTGACCTTGACCTTGACCTAATTTGGACTTAGAATATTTTGAATGGGCTATTTCTTGGTTAACTAGATTTTACTGTTTCGTCTAGCATCAACACTACTTACTACAATGCTTCTATACTTATACAGTTATTGCCTTGGACCATTACCAACCCACCAGTAATACCCAAGCTCAGTTTGACCTTGACCTTGACCTAATTTGGACTTAGAAAAGATTCAGAATATATTGTCAAGGATGCCACCGGGGGCATAAGCGTTTATTGAATGCGCAGTCTTGTTTGTTTTACTGTCACCATGTTTTAAGCAGTCACTTGTCGTAAACACCTAATAATTAACACAATTAGGTGGTAGCAACAGAGAGGTTTTAATGTAATGTTTTCCAAGACATCAACACGTTACAATAACATCAGTGTCCCCTGTATTTGCTGATATAATAAGTTTTTATGGCAAACATTGAAGACACTGATTTCTTAATCAGAGGTAGTCTGTACAGTATGCTACAGGCCATGAATCAACAGGACTGGAAATCACACATTCTAAAGACCGAGACTCCATAATAATATTCAACACTTTGGTTTGGCTTCAGTTTTTGACATAAACTTATAGCAAAACCAAAGTGCCAGAGATAGTGATATAATCCAATACCCCATAGATACACCTTTTTATTCCTTTAATTTATTCCTCCACTGCTAAAAAATAATTCCATTTCATTAAGGGAAGAATATATTCCATAAGAAATATTATCTTTTTCCTAGAAGATAATAGCTTAAAGCAGGGTGAAAGTAAAGCAGAATGCGCCTGAAGGCGCATTCTGCTTTACTATCAACCTGCTTTAAAACTAGAAACAGGCTATGGGGTAATGGGTCAATGTATGACCCAATTCAGCCTGCCTGAGCAACTGACAGATACCGCTTACAAACATCAACTCAAAACAGATTTCAAAAGTAATTTGCACAAACTAGATGTTAAAGTACATAGAAATATATGCCATGTAAACATTTAACAAGAACTCGCATAATTTCTACTGCACTAAAATTAAGTTTTTGCAGAATATTAAGCCCCTTTAATTCCATAGTCTGCTTAACCCATTACTCCATAGATATGCTTTGTTATGTGTTTAACTTATTATCCACATAAGAAAAGAGTTCAAATTTATATGATCATAAATATGCATCATAAGAAATATTTTCTATATGCTAGCAGATTTTATCTTAAAAAGCAAGCTGAAAGAAAAGCAGAATGTGCATTAAGGCGCATTCTGCTTTACTTTCAAATTTATATGGTCATGAATATGCAATGTAAGAATTATTTTCTATATTCTAGCAGATTTATCTTAAAGCAAGCTGAAAGTAAAGCAGAATGTGCCTCAAGGCACATTCTGCTTTACAAAATTACTTTCAATCTGCTTTAGTGGTCACCTAGAAATAAGTTATGGAGTAAAGGGTTATTATCTATCATATGCTTTACACTTTAGGCCTAGATTAAAATGTGGATTTGGATCCTGATCAGCATCAGAGTAACTAGATGTATAATCTGGATCCAAACTGATTGCATATACAATTGTTTTCAATCCACAGAAGTGAAGGGGTTAAACTTTTGATCTGTAAGTGAGCTGAGACGTTTGACCCTTATCAAGGTGTAACATATTGAAAAACTTGGCTACACTGGTCACTATACCAACTTAGCATTTTCAACTTGAACTTGAAGCTTCAGTAAAAACACTCTATTACTACCACTAAATAAGGCAATGTTTTTTGGTGTTTAAAGCAGGAGTCTGCTTAAAGCAAGATGAAAGTAAAGCAGAAAGCTCCTACAGGAGCTTTCTGCTTTACTTTCATCTTGATTTAAAGCAACACCGGTCTTTAATACCATCAGTTAACCTTCTTTTTAGCGGCTGTAATACAGGGATTAATTTTTACTGTACATGTTCTTGCCAACGCATCAATATTCAAATAAATGTTTCATGACAAAAAATAACACAGAATTTGCTACTAAAAATATGAACATACAAAAAAAGGATATTTACATACATATTGTAGAAACCAGAATTCGTAATAAGACCCAATCAAAGAAACCAGAATTGGTAATGAGATCCAATCAAAAACCCAATAATGCCACAAAATGTCAAGTTAATAGATGTTTGTTTAAAGATTGGACAAAAAAAGCAAATACAGTAAAACCTCTCTACTACGGACACTCAAAATAAGGCTAATTGTTTGAATAAAATACAGGTGACAGCTTAAAGCAAGGAGACAGTAAAACAGAAAGCTCCTACAGGAGCTTTCTGTTTTACTGTCCCCTTGCTTTACGCAGTCACCTGTTCTGCAGCGGGTATAACTCAAATATTTGCAAAAGATTTTAGCATTTTCTGATAGAGTATTGACTTAGCTACAGTGTGGGGCCTGATCTGAGATCAAAACTGTTTGCCTAGAGGTACACCTAAAAGTGTATCCCGCATAAAATGGGTTAACATTAGCTCTTTCACTGTCAAAGTAGTATACATGTACATCTACTTGTCTCATTTGCTTGTTTTTGTTTTTCATTTGGATCTCAGGACTGTTTTTTATTACAAGTTCTGATGAGTCATCAACTAACCTCACGTCTGATCTGGATCTACATTGTTTTCAAAAAGCATCTTTCTGCTATTAGCAGGAAACAGGTTCAGTACAATATAAGTATTAAAGGTAAACCATAATTTCGTCCAAACAGGTAATAACCTCAAAGAAGATGATCTTTGCTCCAAGTCATCACATCAAATGGCTCATCGAAAGTGATACGTTCATGATACGGGTAGTAGAAAACTTAGAAGGCTGAGTAACATGATGAGTTTTATAATTCCATGATCTCTGTTGTCACACGGTTAGGATACAAACTGGTAAGGTTTCTATCTACATTCAGAGGGGCTTTTATCCTAGGTGCAGAAATAAGGATTTTATTTTTTTGAAATACTCCCCTGATCTGGATCCCTGCTTGAAACAGGTTCTTGTTGACGATGTCTGCTGATATTCTTTAAGTTTTATCAGTCGATCAAGCAACCAAATCCTCTAATCCATCACATCATCATCACTGCAAAATAAAGAAGAAATAGAGTGAGTATACACAAGCTCTGATGTTAACATTATGAACAATCAATTTTATTCTTATACGACCACTCTTTAAGGAAGCATGATGTTCAGTAAAGACAGGTGGCCACTTAATGCAGGTCAAAGTAAAACATACATGTACTTTACTTTTGTCCTGCATTATCCCCTTCCCACTTTTAGCACATTTGATTTATTCTTCCACAGAAAATAATAGTTGGAATTTTTACAGTCATATACATATACCAAACAAAATATGTTGTATATCTTAGCAGATGGTAGCTTAAAGCATGCTGAAAGTAAAGCAGAATGCATCTAAAGGGGCATTCTGCTTTACTTTCAACCTGCTTTAAGTAAGTCCTCACCTGTTTTCAAAACTAGCAACATACTAAGGGGTACTAGGTTACTCAGCCACATGCTTAAAATAGTTAAAAATATGGATTTTTCTTCTGCTTTTGCATGGTAAGTGACAGAATAGAAACAGACCCTGGCACAACATTTTCAATTCTAACAAATTTATCCAAATTTTTTAATAAAACTGAGCTTTTATTTTATTTTACATACTTGATTTACAAACATTTATTCTTAAGAATTTTCAGATACCCCACAGGGGTCTATCAGAATGTAGAAATGTTTAATGTTTCATTTATTTGCGTGCATTTTACAGCCACATGTATTAAACACTAAACTAGAGACGTGACGGTGTCTCACACCGTAAGACACATATGATGCCCCTCTAGCCGCACATGGATTTGTCCCATTAGAAGAAAATAACTACTAAGTACTAAGTTCAAATGCCCGTAATTTTGCGAAAAATATATGGAAATCAAAATCCTGACATTATCCTTATTTGTATTATATATGAAAACATTCTCTAAAATTTTAAGTTTTTAGCTCACAAACTGAAGGCAAAGTTAGATAGCAAAGAAATGTATGTTATAATTATGTTTTACTGCACAAACAAAATTATGATAAATTAGTTCAACTTTATATATGTTTTTGAAAACAGTAATGTATATGTACATTTGTGATCAGTGTAGACCCTGGTAAGAGTGCTTCTTCTGATCAGGATTGTTACTGTTTGTTTTACTCTTATTTTTTAGCAATGTCTTCTAAAATCAACCCCAAAATAAAAATGAAAATCATTTTTTCATACAGTCGAACTTCGCTATCTCGAATTCGGTTAAGTCGAACATACCCGTATTTCAAAGTTAAAACGTGGCTTAGCCACGTTTTAACTTTGAAATATGGGTATGTTCGACTTAACAAAGCATGAAATAATGCAGTTCATGTGTCGAACTATCGGATAGTTCGAGTTAAGCGAGTTTGAGATATCTAAGTTCGACTGTATGTGAAATAGTCTACATGACCACTTCAACATGGAAAAGGTTAAAATGGTACAGTTCAGAGCTCCAGATAAGGGGAGTATTTCAAAAACTAAAATTTTTATTTCTGCATTAAACCCTATGGTGTCACTACTCATTAGAATCGTCTCTTCGAGACGATTCTAATGAGTAGTAACACCATAGGATTTGGTGCTGAAATAAGTGAGAAAATGTTGGATTTGTTCAGTTTACCCCCCTGACAGTTACCAACAGATAACCCATACAAAACTAGTGTCTATATTTGTACAGAAAACCCTGTGTAAAGCAGCCAAGTGATATAAGATGATCTTAGCTGCAACATGCTCGACAAATACTAATGCAGAAATCACCTATAGAAAGTAACTTGTAAGGGCTCCAGATAAAAGGAAGTAAACTGAACATATCCATCATTTTCTCACTCATTTCAGCTTCAAACACTATGGTGTTACTACTCATTAGAATCGTCTAACCATAGGGTTTAATGCAGAAATAAACATTTTAGTTTTTGCATATTCCTCTAATCTGGAGCTCTGACTATAGAAGCATTCTGCAGCAACTCATACTCATAGACCCTTGAAACGTTTTCCAGTTTCCAACTTAATCTAGTCGAGTTTTTAATACTTAGGGTTGTTCTTTTATAATGTATTGCAAAATGACAAACAGTACAGACCCTGACCAGAGTAAAGAGCCCTTTGATCTTGATCTATACTGTTTTCAAAATGATGCATATACATTGTAAACTTGTCACTAGAAATGAGCAATTTTCTTCTATAAAACCAAAAAGTCATCAGAGCACTTACCGGTAAGAAATTTTCAACATGAAATTTGCTCTGCCCATTCATCTTTAACACAACTGCATTAGTTATACAGTCAAATCTCAATAACTCAAACTCATGTCAGTCGAACTTATCCATATTTCAAAGTTAAAACATAGCTTGGCCATGTTTTAACTTTGAAATAATGGTATGTTTGACTATAGAATACTGTTTAAATTTTCGAAATACATGAACAAGGTTTATCATAATCAAACGGACAAGTCAAGTCAATGAAGTTTGACTGTATGTACAGTAAAACTTCCTATTATGACAACTAAAATGATGGCTGATTGGTTGTATACAAGACAGGTGGCAGCTTAAAGCAAGGTGACAGAAAAACAGAAAGCTCCTTTAGGAGCTTTCTGTTTTTCTGTCGCCTTGCTTTAAGCAGGCACCTGTCGTAAACACCTGATAATTAACACAATTTAGTGGTCACAATAGAGAGGTTTTACAGTATGTGCATGCATACATGACAATGTAGTACATGTAGTCCTCATACATATTCAGTGCACAGAATAGTCAATTTACACTCCACAGATTGTGCTCATCTGTTGTTGTAGGGAATGCATGCCATTTGCAATTATAATTTTAATGAAAATAGATTTTCTTTAGAAAATGGTTTGAATACAGCTCAGACACACCAAAGCTGTCACAGCCTTAGTTCTGCTTAACCCATTACCCCATAGCGCCTGTTTCTAGTTTTGAAAACAAGTTTCTACTTAAAGTAGGTTGAAAGTAAAGAAGAATGCATCTTAGGGCACATTCTGCTTTACTTTCAGCCTGCTTTAAGCAAAAGTCTTCTAGAATATAGAAAATATTTCTTATCAATACATATTCATGACTGTGTAAATTTGAACAATTTTCCTCAGTGGATGAATAAACTAGAGGTGTAAAAGGGCGTATTTATGAGGTAATGGGTTAACCCTTTCCTCTAAAGAAGCACCTTTGAGTGCCTTTACCAACACCTCCATAGACGCACCACGTACGAGTACTCCGGAATGAAATTGAATACAAGAGACTTCTTAAAGTAAGATGGAAGTGAAGCAGAAAGCTTGTATATGCGCTTCTGCTTTACTTTCATCTTGCTTTAAGATGTCACAAGCCTTTAACACTGTTAAATATACTGTGCTTTTAACTTAGAGGGAAAACGTTAACCTTTTTCTTCATGGTGTATCTTTAGTGTAAGACAATTGGCTGCTTAACCCATTACCCCATAAATACAGCTTTTTACGCCTCTAATTTATTCCTCCACTGAAGAAGATAATTCCAATTTATATAGTCATAAATAAGCATCATAAGAAATATATTCTATATCCTAACAGAATGTAGCTTAAAGCAGACTGAAAGTAAAGCAGAATGTGCCTTAAGGCACATTCTCCTTTACTTTCAGCCTGCTTTAAGTGTTCACCTATCTTCAAAACTAGAAAAAGGCTATTGAGTAAAGGGTTAAAGCAGACTGAAAGTAAAGCTGAAATCTTCCTTCCTACCAGTCCTAATGATCAGAGGTACCATTCCTGGTGACCAGTATATACCCAGGGCTCCAGATAAGGGGAGTATTTCAAAAACTAAAATCTTTACTTCTGCTTTAAACCCTATGGTGTCACTATACATTAGTAGTAACACCATAGAAGCTTGTGCTTAAATTAGTGAGAAAAAGTTGGATTTGTGCAGTTTACTTCCCCTTATCTGGAGCCCTGGGTCCAAGGTCACAAAGCTTTTCAGTTGAGTCTAAAATCGTTCTCAAGCATTTGATTGGTCAGATTTGAGCCTAGGCTCAAATCTGACCAATCAAATGCTTGAGAACACACTCAGACTCAGCTCAAACGCTTTATAACCTTGGATCCTGTATACCATGTGATGTAGTACAAGTGGATGGTAAACAAATACAATATTAAACATTAAATGATCATGATGTTGATGAAATTGCTGAGACAAATCCACGCTTTACCAGTATTAGTTAATGAAAGTTACTAGCAAATCTCCCAAACAAAATTCACACAGAAACAGAATTTTATGATTTATTAAACCACATAATTATGTAATAAATGAAAAGAACTCTGTTTTCAGATAGCCAAACCGCAGAATGAAATGCAATATTTCTACGCCGAGTGTAAAAACAGTTTAGAGAATCTAGTTCACCACGAGAAATTGAAACATTACGAAGTGTCCTATTGTTTGTCTTCTCCTGAGCAGTATTGCAAACCAGGTTACGTAGAGCTCTAGTATTAACAGTGTCTCAGAACATTTTTTTTTTAATTTTCTAACGTAACATCATAATGACGTCATGTTACAATAATGACGTAATTCCAAAAACGAAATAAAATATCAAATGATCGTTTGAGTCAATAAGAACATGTTTAGATCAAATGTTAATTTAACCCTTAGCCCACCAAATAAATTGTCGTCTGCTATATTTCTCGTCTGCTTCAAGTTTCAAAGTGCTTCAAAGTTGCTCAAAATTGCTGAAAATGTTGTCCGAGTGTCAAACAGCTTGGATCCGGATGAGACGTCGAGTTACTCGGCGTCTCATCTGGATCCAAGCTGTTTGCATATGGAGCTATAGTCGTGAGTGGCAGGCTAAGGGTTAAAAGTTGAAAATGTTATCACAGAAGTCTTTTCATGACACATTGATGTTCTTTTGCTTTATATTTCTAGTTTGATAGGTGTTTTTATCTATGGATTAATAAAACCTAACAACACTAATGATGCATCGTTTCCCTAATAGCTGAGGAAAAAGTGAAAGTAAGAATGTTCGGATTTTTGTGTCAGTTGGTGTGCATGTGATAAACAGAATATTAAATTCTTGTGTTTTCAGCATTGAATTTATTTAACTCATTGGATAAAATGATATGTTGCTCGCAACATATTTTATCCAACTCGTTTAATAAATCCAATACTGAAACCACACTCATTCAATATCCCCTATTTCCTTGCAGGGCTTTTCACTACTTTTCTCTTTATGATAGTTTATATCTAGAAATTGCATACTTTTCTGGCAAAGAGCTTTCTTGATTGTCATTCCAGAAGAAGATAGAAAGTATGAAAGGAGTCAGAATAATATATACCAGTTCAAATGGACAAGATTGCAAGCAGAGTGTCTTAACCCATTACTCCATAAATAGCAAAATAAACCTTTTTACAAATTTAATTTATTCCTGCACTGAAGAATATAGTTCCACTTTATACAGTCATGAATATGCAGAATAACAATATTTTCTATACCTAGCAAATTGTAGTTTGAAGCAGACTGAAAGTAAAGCAGAGTGCTTTAAGGTGCATTGTGCTTTACTTTCATCCCGCGTTAAGTGGTCACCTGTCTTCAAAACTTTCTTTTTTTTAAATTAAATATTTAATACTCAAGCTTTAGAATCTGCATTCTGTTTACCAGTTGATTAACCCTTAGCCCGCCAAATAAATTGTCGTCTGCTATATTTCTCTTCTGCTTCAAGTTTCAAAGTGCTTCAAAGTTGCTCAAAATTGCTGAAAATGTTGTCCGAGTGTCAAACAGCTTGGATCCGGATGAGACGCCGAGTTACTCAGCGTCTCATCTGGATCCAACCTGTTTTGCATATGGAGCTATAGTCGTGAGTGGCAGGCTATGGGTTAAGAGTGATTAGAATAGAATGATACAGAATATGAGACTTGATAAGCCATATCACACAGATGCAAGATGTCATACTTATCGGCCGGTAGTTAGTATGCCGAGCACATGTACTGCCTAAAAGTCAATACAATAAATCCATTACTGATCTTCAGTTTAACCAATTACAGTTTACTATGCTACAGATAAGACTATTAAGAGGATTATTTCAAATACTAATGTTTTTAAGCCACCATATAACTACTCATTAAATCTTTCTTTTTCTGGTGGAGATGCAATGGAGACAATACAAAATTTGAACTTTAACCATAGTCCCTTCCACCAGCCTTGCAATAAGTAGTAATTCAATAAATCAAGTATCCAGATAAGGGGAGTGTAAACTGAACAAATCCAACATTTTCTGTTGGATTCTAACTCATTTGAGCACCAAATCCTACGGTGTTACTACTCACTAGAATTGTCTCGAAGAGATGATTCTAATGAGTAGTGACACCATAGGATTTAAAACAGCAATAAAGATTTTAATTTTCGAAATTCTCCTTATCCAACATTTTCTAACTCATTTGAGCACCAAATCCTATGGTGTTACTACTCATTAGAATCGTCTCGAAAATACGATTCTAATGAGTAGTATTACCATAGGATTTAAAGCAGAAATAAAGATTTTAGTTTTCGAAATACTCCCCTTATCTGGAGCTCTGTAAATGATTAGCATGAGCTTCAATACAAAATGAGATCTGTAAACACTGCAAACTACGTGACTGACAGCTGTAGATCAGCTGCTGCAACTTATCAGGGTCCTCACACTGTTTGCAGCAGTTACACTTTGCAAATATCTTGAAGCACATATCGTGAATTTCTATCTCTCTTTTTCTGTTTTAAATTGATATCTATTGACATTTTAAACCTTAATAGGCCGGTCACACAATGACGTTCTGGCCAACGTTCTCTAACGTTTGAGGAAACGTTGGTAGTCGCCCATTGTCGGTGGGCTAGTGCCAGAAGAGCGTTGTGTGAACGCTACTCACTGCGGCTAGTGAGCGCTACTAAACGTCGGTGATCGCCGGGAATCGTAGGAGAACGTTGGTCAGAAAAATAAGTTTTGAACATGCACAAAAAATTATCTGAGACCAGCGTTCTTCAAACGTTTTATTTTAAATGCTGGAGATCGTTTAAGAACGTTCGTGGAACGTTTAACTAACATTCCCCGAGCGTTGCATGCGTTTGGCTATCGTTAGTCAGTCGTTACTCTAGCGTTACTTGGTTGTTACTAATCGTTTGATTTGCAGTGAATGACTCACTGGCGACATGTCAACGACCGCTTAACGGTCCCCTAGCACACGCAGCGTGTGACTAAAGTCAAACGAACGTCCTAACGCTATTCTGTCGTTAGTCACATGCTCAACACGCTCGTCTAAGGTTTACAAATCCTTTGTCGCGCCAGTGGCACGTTAGTACACGTTAATGGTTTTCAGGGGTATCTTACTTGGTCGCTGTTACACTCATCTTGTGCGTTAGACACACACTAGTCGCGCGTTAGGCACACGTTAATCCCACGCCAGATGTGTCATTCTCGTTCTAGAACGCTAAAAAAGTGAACGATTGAAACGTTCAGAGAACGTTGACCAGAACGTTATGGTATGACGGGCCCTTAAAATTTACTTTTTCTGTTGCACATTTTCAGAAATAAGAAATCATATAACAGTCTGGATAATGACAAAGTTCAGGCCACTCCTGCAGTCTGCAATACTTACTTGTCAAACAAGAGATCCTCAGAGCTGTCCATGGAGATGTCTTGCCCTATACCTGAGTCTCCATAAGCACTGACACTGAAATAAATCAAAACTTAGTAAAGTCAGAGCTCCAGATAAGGAGAGTATTTTGAAAAACTAAAATCTTTATTTCTGCAGTACACCCTATGGTGTTACTACTCATTAGAATTATCTCAAAAAGACGATTCTAATGAGTAGTAACACCATAGGATTTGATGCTGAAATTAGTGAGAAAATGTTGGACTTTTTCAACTTAGTCCCTCATATCTTGAGCTGTGAAAGTTTACCACAGTAAAACTAGTGTACAGTGGTTATTTAATTAGAGATCTAGATGATCTCTGAGTGAGCCAGAGAATGATTTGGGTTTAAACGCTCCACCAACGATTACAGCCAAATTTATAAACTGACACTGGGCCGACCAGTCACATTTCTTAGTACAGTAGGTTCTACTCAATACTTAATGCATTGTGATAGCAAAGGGACTATCCTGTCTTAGTTTAACCCATAACCCCATAGCATGTTTCTAGATTTGATGAATGTAAAGCAGAATGTGCCTTACTTTCAGTCTGTTTTAAGCTAACATCTACTAGGATATAGAAAATATTTCTTATGATACATGAATTAGAACTACTGTATAAATTAGAACTATTTCCTTCCGTGTAGGAATAAATTAGTGGCGTAAAAAGGCATATACGTGTACATGTATATATGGTTTAAGTGGTTAAAACAAATATACCTTGATGCCCTGCAGGTGAAAAAGACAATTCGTTTGAGTTTCTTGTTGTAGAAGAAGTAATTGAAGGACCATATGCACCCCTCCTCTCCGAAGGGATCTGAGCTGAGATCAGGGTTGTAGCTGTACACCTCACAGTCCCTCAGCATAATCTCATCATCTATAGCTGCCCATAGGTTCTGCTTGAGACAACCAAAAACATCCTTGGCTGTAGTCTGTAACTGACCATCTACCACATTCAGTACCCACTGAAAATATATAAATACATGTATGTGGTTTACCAATAGCCTGGTTTTAGGTTTGAAGACAGGGGACTACTTAGAAGTTAGAGCAGGTTGAAAGTAAAGCAGAATGCGCCTTATGGCGCATTCTGCTTTACTTTCAGACTGCTTTAAGCTACTATCTGTTTGGATATTGTTTTTGACTCTATAAATTGGCTACTATCTGTTAGGATACTGTTTTTGACTCTATAAATCGAAAATATTTTCTTCAGTGAAAGAATAAATAAGAGGCGTAAAAAGGTGTATTTATCGAGTAATGGGTTAAACCTTGAAAACTCAAACATGTTCATGTCAAACTTAGAAACCACCATTCCAAATATTAAGTTCATGTAGTATATAAGGGAATCTCAACACTTGCACCATTGCCTTTTCCTAGTACTGAAGAAATGTGACAACTTAAAGCAGGTTGAAAGTAAAATAGAAATCGCATTAAGGTGCATCCCGCCTTACTTTCAGCCTGCTTTAAGCTACCATCTGCTAAGATAAAGAAAATATATCTGATGCTTGTATAAACTGGATTTATCTTCTCTACTTGCAGAATAAACTGAATGCTCAAAAACATGTTAAAGGTGCTACTATGGGGGAAAAGGGTTACACTACATACTTATTACATATTCAAGAATGGGTCTAACCTCTGTACTGGGTTCCTTGCTAAATTCATCACTCTTTGCATTGCTGAAGTCGTAGTCTGGATTAAATGAGGCATTTAGCGTTGAGATCAGGTAGAATAGTGTCTTTGTGGAGATTGTATCACACAAGTAGCCCTCCCCATCACTTAGACTTCGACCATAGTTTCTGCAAAACAAATATATACAGGTACTGTCAGTCTTATAGCCCTTTTACAGTAACACTATCATGAATCATGATCATGGCCTGGTTTTAGTTTTTGAAGGCAGGTGACTACTTAAAGCAGATCTATTGAAAGTAAACAGAATGCTCCTTCAGGAGCATAATTTCTGCTTTACTTTCAAACTACATTAATCCATAACCTGTTTCTAGTTTTGAACACTTGTATGTGACCACTTAAAGCAGGTTGAAAGTAACAAAAAGTAAAGGAGAATGTGCCTTAATGCACATTCTGCTTTACTTTCAGCCTGCTTTAAGCTATTACCTGCTAAAATATAAACAATATTTCTTCTGTCTTTTATTTGTGACAGTATCAATTGGAACTATTTTCTTTAGTATGTACAGGAATTAATTAAAGACGTAAAAAGGTGTATTTATGAGTTAATGGGTTAAGCTACCATCAGGAAAGATACTGGGAGTGCCTTCTGTCTTTCATGTTCAGGACTTGAACTTCCTAGGTAGGGATTACTCTCCTTAGTGTAGAAAATAACTAAAGCCTTAAAAAGTCATATGCTACTTATATACATATGGGGTAATGGGTTAAGTGATCATTCATTGGTTAAGTCAATCAAAGATAAATGAGTATGGTAGTCATTTACTTTCAAGTTACAGGTAAATATATGTATTTGCTCAATGCAAGATATTTAAGTAATGAAGACTCCAGTCCATTAGGGGCTTTTTAAATTACTTTTTCATACATTTACCAATCTCCTGTTAAGCATACTGTATACATATATGTATAGACAATAACTACTGATCATCTTCAAAAAACATTGTGCATGACTCTGATATTTATACATGTATATGTTTTCAAGTTTCAAGTTTATTTCCATTTCTTCCAGTAGGTCATAGACCCATGAGGAAAGATCAAACATATATACAAATATATGTTCATAGTTCATACCCATGAAATGTAAATACTGATCTATATAGAGCCCTGATGTTACCATGTGTAACCGGGCATGGAAATAAAAGGTTTTTCTGTTCTGTTCTGCAGTCCCAGTCAATGGCCACTTAACCAATTACCCCATAGCTTGTTTCTAGTTTTGAAAACAGGTGACTACTTAAAGCAAGCTGGAAGTGATTTAATTATAATGTAAAGCAGATGCACATTAAGGTCAATTTTGCTTTACCCTCACA
Organism: Gari tellinella; assembly: GCA_922989275.2. NCBI lineage: Eukaryota > Metazoa > Mollusca > Bivalvia > Cardiida > Psammobiidae > Gari > Gari tellinella. Next base: position 16,716,885 of record OV277862.1, read on the forward strand.
CTGCTTTAATGCTCCTATCTACTAGGATATAGACAAATATTTCTTATGGTACATATTCATACCTGTATAAAATGGAAAGTTCTGCCGGTATTAATAAACTTGATGAATGAATAAATTAGAGGCATAAAAAGGCGAGTTTAAGGGGTAATGCAAATATTATCTTACAATTTAATAATATGGGTGTGTTCTAAATATTGAAATGATGACAATCTGGCCATACATTCAGTGATGAGGCAGAGGTACATGTAAATAAATAATCTCTTGGCAAAGCAATTGTTCATTAAATGAAATGATTTTGCAAGAAGTCATACGACTCTTTCTTTGACAATGACACATTAACTCTAGTGAGTAGTGACGAGTATGAATATTCCATGAATGTACTTTTCATACTAGACTACAATCATGGGTGCATTTTTTATGCAGTGGTGTCCATTACATTCTGTACATGACACTCACTGGCTTGGGACGTTTACCCTCTGGTATAAACAATGACATCATGTTTAAAACTGTTTGATAATATAAATGTCAAATATGCATAACAAACTGCCAGAGGCTTTGGTTTGATACACTGCACATGCTGCACTCCATGTCTGATGACTATATTATGACAAAATTAAACTTAAAAATATTTGCACCTAACCCTGAGGCATTGATATACAGTAAAACCTCGGAGTTTCTATAACGACAACTAAATTGTGTTAATTAGTAGTTGTTTACGACAGGGGATTGCTTGAAGCAAGGTGGCAGTAAAACAGAAAGCTCCTTTAGGAGTTTTCTGTTTTACTGTCACCTTGCTTTAAGCTGTCACCTGTCTTTTATACTATCAATTAGCCTATGTTTTAGTGGTCGTAATAAAAATGTTTTACTGTACTGATGATAAAGAATGTGTAAAATCCTAAAGCCCGGTAAAGCCACTAAAGGACATTCAGTAAGTTACACCCCTATTTCTGGCCTGATAATATGGATACATATATATTACTCACAAGATTGAAGAAACCTGCTTTTCTAAAAGGCAGCTAAAAGTATGCTGAAGTAAATCAAAATGCCTCAAACATTAACCCATTACCCCTTAAAAACGCCTTTTTACACCTCTCATTTATTCATCCACTAAAGAAAATAGCTCCAATTTATACAGTCATGAATATGTATCAGAAGAAATTTTTTGTACATTCTAGCAGATGATAGCTTAAAGCAGGCTGAAAGTAAAGCAGAATGCGCCATCAGGCGCATTCTGCTTTACTTTCAACCTGCTTTAAGTGGTCACCTGTTTTTAAAGCTAGAAATAGGTTAAGAGGTAATGGGTTAAAGTTAAATAACTCATGAAATGTCTATTAAATCAATCAATGATTGATTTAATAGACATTTCATGAGTTTTTTAATTAATAACTAATACAATTATTGGGTATTGATGAAAACTTGTGTCCGGTATATATTTCATAGGAAACTGCTTTGGGAGCTTTCTGCTTTATTTTCAGTCTACATTTAAGTATTCTTTACCTTTTGCTCCATAGCCTATTTCTTCGTTTTGACCACAAGTGATCACATTCACTAAGTTAAAGCAGGTTCAAAGTAATGTGCATTTAAGACATTAGTCTCATTACCCCAGTCCTTTTGATGACCCCCTCACCCCCATCAGTGTTATCACTAGGTGTGAAAGTAACTGTAAAAGCATGAAACCTGTCCAACTATTAGCCATCTCATTTTGTCAAGAGAGGCCCTGACATACTCAAATTCAAGGTTGTTTTTTTTTCAAACCCAGGGATTTCCCCAGGCCGTTTTCGCCTGTCGCGGGCGACATGTCTTCCTTCCAGGCGGTCTCTTCGCGACATGCTTTGATCTTGCCGACATGCCTAAATCTGCAAAGCGACTAGCCTTAATCACGGCTCTGTGTTGTGTACTCGAGTAAATTGTTTCATATGTCAAACGCCGTCACGCGTGTCGGGCGTGAGCATAGCATCATCAACCAATCACAAGCCGAATTTCCCTATCTAAACGGTGATTGACAGGGTCTTGGATTATTTCTATTTGACCGAGATCAACTTTTTGACATTTCTAAAACCGTTAGCAATGGCGAGTACTGGAACATGATTTTCTGGAACATGATTTTCGGAAAACAACTACGAATTACGCTGGAAAAAAAATACTTGCCGAAACCGGAATCTCAGACATTTTTTCCCCCGAATCTAAACATTAAGAAGATGATTTACCATTTTGCGGACTGAAAATTCGCCGCGTTTATTGAGACGAGAGTAACAGCGGCGAAATCGCTTGTCGCCTCTGAAAAATACACTCGATACGGGGCCTAATTCTCCGAAAATATTGAACAAACGAACATTAATTACCTTTAAGAATTGATTTCCTCGACAACTCCGTATAAATAATCACGTAACAGACACAAACAGTATTCCAAACTTCCGAAATGAAATCCAATTGCGCGGCATGCTTCGAACTTTTCACACATGTCTTTACTGGTTTCATTGGTTATCAAAAAGGTAATTCCCAGCGTCATTTTGAAAACATCCAATTAGATTAGACGTTATATACTTCCATTTAGAAAGACTGTTTTGATACTAGTGAAATAAACATAAATTACGATGGTTAAAATTAGCACTTATTCGTATGAAATGGCTAGCGACGCGGAAGACGTTTTTCGTGGGAGTTTCGGGAAATAAGTTTTTTTTTTAAGAACAAAGGCAAAACATTACACGCGGGAAACGAGGAATCTGCATTCTGGCATTTTTGGTATATATAGAAATTGAATACTTGGTGATGAAATATTGAAAAAGAAAATCGTGACAACAAATATTTTAGTAGACCTGGATTTATCTCGTGACACGGTCATATTGTTCACAAAGTTAAGAGTTGTTTTCTGTTTTTATGATGGATGGTTGTTTAAAGCAGGCTTAAAGTAAAATGAATCCTCCATTAGACATCAGCCTGTCGGGATGCAGTGAAATTTTATATGCTCTTAACCCACAGGTTCTTGACACATAAAAAAAAAAAAAACTTTTTTTTTTTACTAGATCTAGACCTCTTTTTTTTTTTTTTATCCCGTATCTAGATCTGTCTTCGATAGAATAAAAAAATATTTACTTTAACTTCAAGGGAATAGTAAATGCATAAAAACTTATCTCTAATAACTATGAGGAATAAGAGTTAAAACATTATACATTCAAATCACATTATACATGCACTGTACTTAATTCTAAGTAAGGGTAGGTGTTTGACTGTGTGTGGCATGTTGATGTTAAACTTTTTCAAATAAATTCTTTGATTAAGTTTATGAGAGTCAGAGACGTATGAATGTTTTTCCAGAAGACAACCAGTTCTACCCTGATCAGGGGCTTCCTGTTCTGGATCTACTGTTTGCAGCACATGCCCAATCTACTTGTTTCTGCATTCCTGTTTCAGAATTTATTTATTTGAAGAAAAAAAAAGTGAGCATTTCTAGTATGTGTGTGTATTATCTGATTGAGTGTGACAGTAGTGTAGTGTGTATGGCAGAGAAAAATGAAAAGGTGTGTACATTTCACATGCTTTAAACTTTCAAATACTGATTAAAGAGACTTTTCCATTTTGGTCAAAAGACTACATGTTGTTTGCGGTTTCTGTCAAAAGTTATTTTTCCAATTTTTCCATTTTTACAATCTTGTAAATGGCACTGACACTGATCAGAGGACTCACCCAGGAGATCAGACTGGGTCTACACTTTTTCCATAGGTCCAGGCATTCATAGTTTCAGGATATTTTTTTTGTATAGTTTATGTATAAAATAAGTGAATTAATGTGTTTCAGCTGTTTATCATTTTTGTGCTTTTACAACCAGTAAGGCTTTACAATGTAATACTTTGTTGCAAAATAATGGAATACTAGTTAATGCAAGCTGCAGTCAGCGACTAAACTGGGAGATCAGCAGGTATAATTGTAAACTTTAGTTATGATCGAAGTGTAACTTAAATATTGGTGCTGAACTTGAAAACAAAAATCCTACACAAACTGGTTCTTGCAAACAGATTAACAGAATAATACTTATTTCAGCCATTTCCATATAAACACACTATACTATACACTACATATATGTATTGCTAAAAATGCACTATTTCATTGTTTAAAGGGCAAAAAAAATCGCCGCAGCGCGGGAGGGAGAGCCCTCCCGCACCCTCCCCCTATGACCCAAATTCAACATGCCTTCAGAAAATCCTGGGGAAATCCCTGAAACCAAACCACCAAAATTAAGAGACAGGCCTAACATGAGATGCTTCACTGATTACTTGCTAGGACATTCAGCAGGCTTCGCATACTTATTTGCCAACATATCAACGGACTAGGTGTAACCACCCAAGCTAGGTCAAGTGTTGTCTTTAAGGTGTACTCTGCTTTACTTCTAATTCTATCCGGCTTATCTTGCAGTTGCACATTTTACTACAGACCTGTATAAAATGAAACTATTTTCTTTACCGGTAGTGGAAGAATGGATTAAAAATGTGGCAGGCCCCAAATCAAGAATAACCCATTACCCTGTTTCTAATATTGAAGATTGTGACCACTTTAAGTTAAAGGCAATAAAGCAGGTTGAAAGTAAAGCAGAATGTGCCTTAAGGTTAACTTAACGTGCATTCTGCTTTATTTCAACATGTTTTAAGCTTCTGTCTGCTAGGATAAAAGTAAATTTACAGTAAATAGTTCTAATAGTACATATTCATGAGTCGACGGACTACATACATCTGAACTATTTTCTTCAGTGGAGAAATTAATTAAATAGGTAAAGGCGTATTTATGGGGCAATGAGAAAAAGGTCTTGGTCTGGCTCTGGTGTGAACATACTTATTTGGACTTAGGGAAACTGTGCTCTGGGGTGGAGACAACACTTGGAGGTCTCCTGGGGTAGATTCTGCATTCTCCTGGACAGTCTTAAACAGCTTCTTGTCATTGCCAGCCATCTTACACGAATAGCTCTCAATCCTGAAAAAATAAGAATACAAAAATCAGGGATCCAGATAAGCGGGAGTTAACTGAACAAAATGGTATATGGACGATGTGAACCACCGCCGATGTGAACCACGACGATGTGAACCGATTTTCAGGACGATGTGAACCTCCCTATTGGACGATGTGAACCTATATTTTTTTCCAAAATAAAACGACCAAAGTCTTTTTATTTTTTCCTTGTATTAATTCCAAACGACCTAGATCCCAACCGCCCTGGTCAAAACGGCCCAGAACAAATTCACCCAAATCATAATAGTATTTTTATACCGGAGATTTTATATAATTATTGAAAAGAAAAATTTAACTTAACAAAAACAAACGAAAAAGATGCTCATACTTAAAATTACAGATTGGCATGGAGAAATCACTGTGATTTCTCCATGAGATTGGCTACCCATCAAATGCAAACATGTTATAGAGTTTTAAATTTGGTATACTATTATGAAAGAATTAATTACATGAATTAGTCTGTTTGTTCATTCTGTTAAGAAGGTGTGAATATAATTGCTCCAATTAGAAATATTTACAAGCATGTTTTAACAGAAGAACAGAACAGAACAGAACAGAACAAATCTTTTATTACATCTCTAGCATACATACATGCAGTACGAGGTATTGTTATACATCAAATTGTTTATGGCACGTGACCAAATGGCGTGTTAAAGTTCATATTATATATAAAGTTCTAATAGTAGTATGAACTAATATAATTCCAAACAATATCTTGATAAGGAGTAGATCTACTGAATTTGTATTTGTTTTTGTTCTGTTCTGTTCTTTAAGATGGAAGAACGCATATTATTGGATGGAGTAAGTAAGATCATTTAATTGGATGGATAAATGTTTGAATGCAATTTGATTGGTAATTGTATCATAATCTCTGATTGGTTTTAGCAGAGGTTAAATACCATGTACATTGCTTATCTGTTTATGTGAGTGTCTTAAAACTTTACCTAGGTGATATCGTGTACCAAATTTCGAAAGTGATAAAGTGTTTTAGTTGTGCCGTTTAAAATTAAATATATGTGATATTTGATATTGATAAAGGGATTATTGTGCCGTGTTAATATAAGTGATATAAGAAAGTGATTAAGTGGCAAGTGTGCGGTTGCACAAGGATGTGCGATTTGTGCATAGCTTGTGGTGAGGAAGTGAGGGAGTTGCAGCATGCAATTGCCTGTGACATATGTACGAATAGACATAGACATAGACAAATTTTATTTTACGTCGGATAGGTTTAACAAAATAACATAAGCCCTGTAGGGCTTTTACTCCGACAAACTTAGGTAAACGAATGGCAACACAGGAACTGTAACACTGGTAAGTCTCTATTTATTTCTTGGTATCCTATATATTTTTTTGTAGATGACTTGATAATAATCATCGTATATACATGGTTATTATAGAGATAAACAATTGCAATGTATTATGTTTAATATGTGGAAAATAATCACGTTTTCGCGAAATCTTGAAACGCTTCATATATGAAAAATAAGCGCGGGAAAAGTGACACTTGCAAAGGCAAATTAATTCAATCACCAAATTAAGGTGTATTTTCCAATAAACACGTTTTCACTAAACCCAAAATTCCAACTTTTCGGTCCTCAAATAGGTCAATGAACATTAAAAAGTATACAAAATTTCCAATTGTTACAAATAAATCTGATATTTCATTTATAAAACTAAAAAAAAAAAGGTTCACATCGTCTTATTGGGTGGTTCACATCGTCTGCTAAATCGGTTCACATCGGCGGTGGTTCACATCGGCGGCGGTTCACATCGTCCCTAATTCAACAAAATTACCAATTAAACAATTTCTCACAGTAAACTGTAACTCACTCATTTCAGCATCAATCTCATAATCATCATTCTTGATGGAGAGAAGTAATAATAAGAAGAAGAATGGTTGTAAAAAAGCATAATTATTTCAGCTTACCCAGTGATAATTTTAGAAATCAGATGAATAAGTCCTCGGGATGCACATTCTGTAAAACAATGAGTCCTTGAGACAAACATCGATTCCTTGAGGTGAAAACTTAACATATTATGATATCTATTATAATATCTTAGATAACTTATTTCTAGTTTTGAAGACAGGTGACTACTTAAAGCAGATTGAAAGTAAAGCAGAATGTGCCTTAAGGCACATTCTGCTTAACTTTCAACCTTCTTTAAGCTACTATTTGCTTATGAGTAATAGGTTAATAAAGGCCAAAAGCTATGGGTCCATGGGACTCACAACTTTTTAAATAATGAGTCCCTGGCAATATTAATGAGTAAAGGACTCGGGGTGCGCAGGTTAATTTAATCACTGGCTTACCTTCCATCTATACGACAGTTCTCCATATCCACACTTAACGCTGCATTTATAGCTTCAAATCTCGAGTTTTCTAAGAACTTCATGGTTGTGTAGTATATCACTGCTTGTGAATATACCTGTTTTTACGCCCCTGTTCTTATCCTTTATCGTCAGTGAAAATCCCTTTCTTTGATCAATAAGCAATCTTGCAAAAACAATAGAAAAGTAAAAACTGCTTCCTCTTTCCGACTTTTAACAGTGAGCTCGATTAAGACATATAGAACTCGGTAAACTAGAGCACGGTGAAGGATTAAAAAGTTTTCTTTTACAGGAGTTCGTAAAAACAAATGAAGAGAAGGTGTCTTTGCTTGTAACACTGAAATCAAACATTGGATTTTCACACATCGCCATTGGTAATCTCAAATTAACAATCAGCTGTGATAAACACAAGTGTCAAAAAATTTGGCGGTCCCAGTAAACAGTCACTAATCAGGTTACGAATAAAAACACTCCGGTACAATCCGCCCAAATACCAGTTCCACACTTCTTACACACTCTGTATGTTCAACCGTGCGTATATAACCACTTTTAGGGAAATTATTTCCGACTAATTTGTAAGAAGTTGCTTATTCAGTAAACAATTGTGACCTTCTAGCAATTTAGGTCATTACCCACAATTCCCTCAATGTCTTTCCGGATAAAATGATAAACCGCACAATTCGGTCCATGGAAATACCCCATACGACTGGCACACTACTGGCATACTACTGGCATACTACCGAGAGCCTGCCCATACGAGTTGAATCTATACTGTAGGGCCATTTTTATGTGTATTGTTCTATCTTACATAATAAATATGATTATTATGAATATATTCCAAAAGTTTTTTTTAATTAATTACCATTATTAGTCATGTAATATCGATATTTCGCAATAACATCCCATACGAGCAAACATGGAGAAATCACAGATTTTCTCCATGGAGCAAATGACCATGGATATGAACCAGGGTCCAATACGAGTTGAATCTATACCGTAGATCCATTTATAGGGGTATTATTCTATTATACATATAAAATATGATCATTATGAAGATATTCCAAGAGGTTTTTTTTTTAGTTAAATCCCATTATTAAAAAAACTACATACGAGTTGAATCTACACCATTAGTGCCATTTATAGGGGTATTAATCAATCATACATAATAAATATGATCATTATGAAGATATGCCAAGAGGGTTTTTTAAAAAAATAAATCCCATTATTAATCCTATAATATCGATAATTCCAAATTGTATCCCATACGAGTAAATGATCATATGGACCAGGGTCCAATACGAGTTGAATCTACACTATAAAGATCATTTATATGGCTAATATTCGCTCAGAAACAATAAATATCATGGTTGAGTTGAAGTCCATGTTACCATTTTAAATGCACAAACTATTCGTAAGGTATGGAAAACACAAATAAATTCACAATTAATAGAAACTATTTTAATATATAGTTAACTGAATGTTGACAACAAAAACGACAATAAACACAATAATAACTTTAATCCAGAATAGAATCATTTTGGTGTATGTGCAGATCAGATTTTTACGATAAGGATACATACTATTCAATAAATAATGTGAGGTACGGTCCTTTTTTTGATGATCAATTATACTCGATAATCACCTATAAAGAGTGAAGGGTGTCATGCCGAGACCGTTAAGTACATACCACTAATCCCCTTTAACATACCGCTGGGTGATAGTCGCTTGGCTTTAATGTACCGACATTAACTGTTACCTTTTACATGTAGTGTTTGTCAACAAACGAGTTAAATCTAATGCAATTCTCAGCATTCGTAGTATATTGAATCTTTATAACAAAGATTCTTAAGAGAAGCATTTATAATAATCGAGCCAAATTGTCCCATGGATAGTCGCTAATACAGAACAGCCTTTATATGGCTATATTAAATTTCATGATTAATTAATACAGCGATCGGTACTTTCCCCAAGAGTATCTGGTAGTTTAAAGCAGGGTGAAAGTAAATCAGAGTGTGCCTTTAGGCTTTTTACTTTCATCATGTTTTTTGTGACCACCTGTCTTCAAAACAAGACTCAGTCTATGACTATGGTAAAGTCCATACAACTTTTATCTAAGCAGACAACATTATACGAATATATACATGTAGTTACAATTTTACATATTATCAAACATCACATAAATAATGTTAAGCAAGAAACAAATCATACATTACATACATAATGTTAAAAAAATAACAACGCCAACACAATTATAAGTTTATCATTTATCCTCCGACGTTTCGTTTAGGTTCATTCTTTACTTTCACCTTCCATTAAGCAATCACTGGAAATTAGTTTAGTTGTTGTAATAAAGAGATTTGACTGTATATTATTACTGTATTATTTCCATCTTATTAATACATTTTTGTCATTTGTGTTTGAACATTAAATGCCCATTAACATGTACTTCTGCTTTGTTTCCATATTTTAAATATTTGTTCTCTTTCAGTTCAGATTCGTTCTTCATCTAATAATCAGTCTCACATAAAAAAAATAACTTGGGTTTATCGACCTCTCACAATCTTAGATAACAACGAATGTGCTTAATTACTCAGATCGTTTCGCTAAAGCATGTCATAACGGTAATCTAATTCAGTCGCAAATTTCGTACAAAAATGACGACGTCTGCTTTCTTTATTAACAAAAAGAAGAGTTAAACAGTCCCACAATTGTTCATTTTTAATCTATTTTTTCGCAAGTAAACACTAACGGGAATGGATACAATCATATTTAAGTGTTGCCGGCGTTAAATCTAAAAGCATTTGTTGTTTTGAATACAGTAAATTGTTGAAAGCAGTAACCCGTCTTTAACTTTCACGTTGCTCATAAAAATATTGATTGCATTTGTTCTTACCATGTTGTTTACTTAACCAATTCACTCCCTTACACAAAGTTTATTGATAACTTGCAAACAGTTTGAATCATGACCAGACACATGTTCAAAATTCTTGGAAATGAATTTTATAAACAAAAGCAAACGACTATTTATAGTGACTGGGGTTATAGAACACGCGCCATTGAGAGTGTGAGGTCAATACACACATGCATTTTCATTACATTTTTTGGACAATTTTAGGTATTTTGTTTATATTTTCGGCTTTTTTTTCCTCCAAATTATGGGGCTCACGAAAGCTGGGTTCTCGCCCCGAGTCCCGATTGCATCAACTTATACACAGCATGCAACAGGCGGTATAAGATTTGATGTGGCGGATACTTTCTTTCAAAACCCGTATACTGTGTGCAATTAGCGGCACGTGCTGTTAGCAACACGTGTTAAAGCGACACGTGTTAAAGGAAGTGATAGACAAACTTCAATTCGTTACTTCCAGACGATCAGTTCAGATCATTATCGGAAGGCGCTGTCAGGGAAATAGACGGAATTAGTCTGTTAAGTGCAAAATAAAAGAATAAAAGCATGAGATAAAAGATAATTTAGACAAGTAAAAGAACAGAGGTGCAAAGTTAAAAATAAAAACAATTCATGGGTAGGCTAGGGGTTGACCGCTCCCAGTCCACTCTTGAAAGCATCCAGACTGGGGCATGATTTCAGTTGACTTGGCAGGCTGTTCCAGTATCTTATAGTACGAGGGAAGAATGAATTCATGTGATATTGTGTCCTGGAATGGGGGATTAGGTAATTCTGGTTTCTGATAAGTGTGAGGTGGCTGTGGTCTACATAGACAAGCTGGTGCTGTATTTTGTAAAGCATTATTAAAGAGGTAAGAATTCTGCGATGGGCAAGGGTGTTCCACTCAAGGGTGATCAGCATTTGGGTGACGCTACTGGTGAAGTTGAAGTCATTAAGGACATACCTGGCAGCAGCTCGTTGGACCCCCTCAACCTTGTTTGTTAGGAAATTTTGCCAGGGATGCCACACCACAGCACAATATTCTAATTGGGGTCTGACATAGGTGGTATATGCTGCTTCTTTGACCTTGGCATTTTTTGTTTTGACATTTCTTTTTATGAACCTAAGTGTGTTTTTGGCTTTGGCTACAGTATTATTAATGTGATTTGTCCAGTTTAAGTCCTTATTTATCGTGATACCTAAATATTTAGCATTGTCAGTGGTTTTGAGTAACTTGTCATGTAGAGTATAGGGGAATTTGACTGTTGACAAAGGTGTTAAACCTCGGCGAGATCAAGCGTAATTTATTCCATCCTTATTAAATAAAGAAAGTTTATATATGCTTTAGCTTGAATAACTCGTTCAATAATTTTATATCAAAGACCTCATAAATTATGTTGATCATAATTACTGTATGCAAAGGAATAATGTCCGGAAAGTGACCCTACAGTGTACATTTAACTCGTAGAGGGTCCGGTTTATCTGGCAATATTCGTATGGCGCTTTTATACTTTTTTGGGAAATATTGAATATAATGATAAAAACGGGTTAACAATGAAAAAAACACTTTCTTAAACGTGTTTACAATAATAATTTATAATAGAGTGCTATGGCATTTCATACATTTTTGAGAATTTTGACACTGAATTATAAATAATGGGGTTGATCTGAAAAAATTTATAAAGCTATATGTTTATTAGGACCACGTTTTTATTTAAATTCAATATAGACTTACATCCACACAAGTTGACTTATAGTATAGATTCAACTCGTATTGGGCCCTGGTTCATATGGTCATTTACTCGTATGGGATGTTATTGCGAACTATCGATATTACATAACTAATAATGGGATTTGATTAAAAAAAACTTTTGGAATATATTCATAATGATCGTATTTATAATGTAAGATAGAACAATACACATAAAAATGGCACTACAGTATAGATTCAAGTCGTATGGGCAGGATCTCGGTAGTATGCCAGTAGTGTGCCAGTCGTATGGGGTATTTCCACGGACCCCGCACAATTATATCGCACCAACAACAACAAAATCCGACACTATGGTGGTATTTTTCTGACACCTTAAAGGCTTTTAATTACAAATAGTTAGCGGAAACTTCCCTTGAAATTTTTCGTAGGGTGCCTAAATATAGCATATTGAAATATTGATGTGTGTGTTTCATGGTCATATTTTTTATTGAAAGTGCTGATTAATTGCAGATGTATTTGTTTTTGAGCTGAAATAGTGATGTTGTTGATAAATCAGAGGTGTTTTGGGTTCTATTTGGGAACTATTTTTGGAGAACATGCGGTCAGATGTGTGAGTGTGATGCGGCAGGGGAGCCAACTTTCGTTTTGTAAATATTGATGGTGACCTTAGAAATGTGAATGCAATTCTATAGGAAACGGTAACGGGTCGTTTCGGCCTGTTTTTAGGTGTGGGTCGTTTCGGCCCATTTGGTGGGTCGTTTCGGCCTCGGCCCATTTTGGTGAGTCGTTTCGGCCTATTATTTCAGTAATTTATATTTACATATGAAGCACAACTTCGTTCCCTCATCAACATACTGTAAAAACAGAGTAGACCCTGATCGTTCCCTCATCAACATACTGTAAAAACAGAGTATACACTGATTGTTCCTTCATCAACATACTGTATACATCCTGATCGTTCCTTCATCAACATACTGTAAAAACAGAGTAGATCTATACACTGATTGTTCCTTCATCAACATACTGTATAGATCCTGATCGTTCCTTCATCAACACACTGTGAAACAGAGGAGACCCTGATCTGATAAATTTGACATACAATATGTAGATCTAGATTTTAATTTAATTAATTTTACAGAAATAGTAATAAAATTGAATTGATGTAATGTCTTTTAAAAGCACCCTTATCCTGAATCATCATCGATTTTGCATAAAGGCACGAACCTGCAACTTAAGCAAGTATGTGTTAAGATAAATAAGTAGAGAATAGTTTAACTCATTCACCCATGACATTGTTAATGGACAATTCCCATATCAAATTAAGTCTAGGCGAGTTGTCTATTTTGTGTTTATTTTAACAATAAATTGCAAAATGACAAACAGTGCAGACCCTGATCAGAGGGTTCCTGAAGGAGCCCAGCTGCTCTGGCCAGGTTATTCACTGTTTGCATAGAACAAGCGTAATCTTCACAGGTGCACTGTTTGTAAATTACAATTATACTCGTCCATAGGGTTAAATGTGTTAACTAAGGCTGAAAGTAAAGCAAAAATGCACATTAAGGTGCGCTTCAGGTCTATATTTAAAGACAGAAACAAAGTATGGGGTACTGGATTAAAGAACTAAATACATGTACATGTAGTATGAAGAAAAAGGTAAATCTTGTAGTAATAGAGCACAATGAAAGAAAACACGTACATGTATATGAAAATTGCAGAAACTAACTATGTCCTGTTTTGATCGTATTAAATAAATCCAGTATACTTACTATTAATATATTCTAATTAGCGTGCGTGTGGTACAAGATTGACTGTATATAATGGCACTCGTAAGTAGCATGTACGTAACACGACGACTCTTATAAATCCACAATTTGTCAAATATTGTTTTTCATCATCAAAATAATGCTAATGCTGGTTGAATTCAAATCAGAAGTCGAAATTATTGGCTTATGGTGTGGAGGTAAACGTAATTTATGAGTGATGTTTTAGAGGAGTTTAGAAGAGTTTGGTGGACATTTTTGTATATTTGAAATAAGTATATATTACTATATAACGTTTTATTTCCCCAGTTATTTAACAATACCAACAATAATGCTGAAAAATATTTCTGATAATCAAAAAAAGCTAAAATAGTATAGAGTAATTCAAGTAAGTGCCATATCTTAGTGGATAACAAACGCGTTAATCTGTAACAGCGGGGTGTTAAAGCAATTAATCACTTGCCACGTGTCACCACTAATCGCCGTGTGTCGGCAAAGTACGCTGTATATGAGACAGACACCCGCGTGTTGACCCTTCATTAATTGACTAACAATACAGATGTGTATCGAAAAGGTAGGCATCTGTAGCAGAACAGAACAGAACAGGCCAGCGTAAGTTTTAACAATAGTTATTAGTAAATATATTGATGTAGTTATTTGTTATGTCTTAATTGGATGCTGGGATTGAAATTAAGAAGTTTCAGGGGAAAATTGGTTCAGTTAACAGTACGCTAATAGTGACTTGAAAACGTGTTTTGTACAAACAGTGTAGACCCAGGTCAGAGGGCTTATAAACATGCTATCAAGGTCTGCGGTGTTTGGCATTTTATGATAAACTTTATAGCTAAAAATGCAATAAAATCAACAACTGTGAAGGATTAAAAAAGATGTTGAAGCACTGCCTATTGTAACATTCTGCTAAAAAGTGTTTTGAAAGGAAATTACAAACAATATCGATAGCAGTGTCTGGCAGTTTGCACCCAGATCAGTAAAGAACGTGCTGTATGCTCAGAATCCACACTGCAAAATTTAGGATTATCGCCTACAGCGTGTTAAGAAAAATTTAAGTAACAGTAAAATCTCTACATTACATTCACTCAATTCTATCTTATAGAAATAAATCAATTAATTAACCTTCGTTAAAAGGTCGTAATAAAGAGGTTTTACTGTATTTGACTATCATTTGATCTGTATTTTATCTATAACATCTCCTCGATGATGCCAACTGGAAACACTGTGGTAAAAAACTTTACATCAATGACTGACGTGACAGGGCGAACTAATTCTATAATATCTACTTGTCTTTACCACTCTAAAACAGTGCAAATCATCATTCTTAGGGAACACATCGCACAGATATTGTTCAAAACAAGTTTCGGACAACAGGTTTTCCCTGAAATTTGATTAAATCACATAAAAAATGAAATGGGCCGAAACGACCCACCCCCTCAAAAAGGCCGAAACGACCCAGGCCGAAACGACTCAGGCCGAAACGACGGGAGCTAGTCATTTCGTAACCGAGTCATTTCGTAACCGGTAAAATAAGTCATTTCGTAGCCGAATTTTTGGTCATTTCGTAACCGCGCAAAACCTAAAAGTCATTTCGTAACCGATGTTTTGGTCATTTCGTAGCCGACAAAAAAGTTGAATTAGTCATTTCGTAACCACCAAAAATTAAAAAATGAATGGCCTCAAAGAAGGCATAAGTCATTTCGTAGCCTCGGAAAATTGTTAAAGTCATTTCGTAGCCGAATATATTTTTCTTTGTTTTTTTTTTATAAATTTTTTGTGCAGTTTCCTGAACTTATTTCAACAAAAATGTACAAACATGCAAAGTTAAGAAATTATGTAAAGAGTGTAATGGGGGCCGAATTGATTATAAACCTTGATTAATAGAATTATAATCAAGTTGTTGAATATTGTTTTAAATAGAAATAATATTACGTGTCTCTATGCAATTAAATTCATATGAGTGTTCTATTCTTTAAAATTGGAACCGACATAAATAGATATATAAAAGGTGTATAATTGATCATTAATCGCTCATTATATGTTACGCGTGTTTTAAGATGAAACCCAACACCGACACAAATTAGTTTACAGTTGGATGTTTAATTTATCGTTAATCGATCATTATATCACGAAGAGATATATTGTCCACACCTTTAATTTTTCAATAGAAGTTTTGTCTCACCTTTTGGGATTGCTTTACAGTTGGGTATTTAATTGGAGCAGCCAATTGTACATAACGTTACATTGATACAGTGGAGAAAACATTATTCTTTCCCGTTAAAACACAAATCACTAAAATGTAGAACGGACAGTTTTTTGAAAGTTCTGACTTTTCATTTGTTTCAGAGTGGCAAACAGTTTGGAGCCTGGTCAGACGCCTGATTACCCAGCGTCTTATCTGGCTCCAAACTGTTTGGAATGGAAAAAATAGTTTAAGCGTAAACACGTTTATTGGGAAAGAATAACGTTTTCTCCACTGTACGCACCTTAGTTGAAATACAGGTCCAAAAGTATATATGAATAAGAGTTGAGTTTAAAGTTAATAAATGATTGCTGATTTACTTTTATTTTGCTTTAAGCAGTGATCTGCCTAATTGAACTGGCTATTTAGAATACGTAGGAATAAAAGATTGAACTAGTTGTGCATTAAATTCATTCTTGAGCAGTCGCTTGTACATAACGTTGCATTTATATGCACTTTAGTTGAAAAACAGGTCAAACATTTTTTTGATTGGTATTTAAGACAGATGGCAGCTTAAAGCAAGGTGATTGCTTAATTGAATTACAGGTACAAGGGTAAATATGAATAAGATGCTTTAGTCTAATTTAGCGAGATAAGTGAAATGGACCGTGACAAATCCAATCGCTGTAGGAGTAGGTATTGGGTGTGGCTTATGAAGAAGATTTATTTGATTGGTTGAAAGGTGTGAGATATCAACTTGTAGACTTCGAACATTTAAAAATTGGTAGTGGATCTGGCTTATGAATAAGATTTATTTGATCGGTTGAATGTTTTGAGAACAATAACCTGTAGACTTCGAACAATAAAAATTAGATATTGGGTGTGGTTTATGATATAGATGTATTTGATTGGTTTGAAAGAATAACCTGATGCAAACGAATTAATACGATTGTTTTTAATTTTTATAAAATAAGTGAACTTTGTAGTTTCTTTGAAATATAAATAAGTTTACTTAGATTCAGTAATTCTTCATTTTTTGATGTAGACATTCGTTTCTAAGATTTATTTGATGCAGGCCATCTGTAATAAAATGCTTTTATGTATTAATATAAAATAGCTATAATTTGGTGTGTAATGCCTAAAATAGAAAACCGTTCACTCTTATCAGATACAGATCTTTATTCGGCATAAAATAGCATAAGCATAAACATATTCATAAAAAGTTTACATTTATCATTTACAGCTAGGTCTAGCTTGTTAAAACTTATAAATATATTATGCATAGCAAATAGTGAACGTTCTGCTATTTTTTGCTGTGTTCGGAACCAATTCCCGTTTTTGAAAATGTTTATCCCAAGATATTTATCAATACATAGTTTCTTTTCTACCAGCTACAGTAAAACCTCTCTAATACGGCCACCTGTCATTATTTCAATCAAATATTAACTTTATGAACCCTAGTCACGCATATATGCGTCATTTGCAAACAGTGTATCCGTGATAAGTGCACTTGTCCTATGCACCTTAAGGAGCCACTTGATCAGGGTCTACATTGTTTGTTCTTTTGACATATACTGTGAAAGTCAACCCTAAAATGTCAAAAATGGACTAGACTGAATTGAAATAAACAGTGATTATTGATTACAAAGTAATTTTTCTTGTCATTTGTGAAATTAAAAGTGAATTTTTTCCACATTTCCGGCACGTGCGGGAGGCGATAATTGCCTTGGTATGAGTATTTATCCGATGTGTAAACTGTTAAAACATCATACAAATTAATGTTTGACACGCTTCACATACATTGAGCGATTAACGACCAATTATACATGTTCTTTGTTAACAAATGGACCATTTAATTGAATTAAAGACAAGTAATAATATTCCTGTTTTAAAAAACATTCAACAACTTGATTACAACTCTATTAATCAAGGTTATAATTATTTCGGACCCTAAACTCTCTTAACATATATTTTTTAACTTTGCATATTTGCAAATTTTCGTTGAAATAATGTCAGAAAACTGCACAAAAACATTATAAAAGAAATAAAGAAAAAAATATTCGGCTACGAAATGACTTTAACAATTTTCCGAGGCTACGAAATGACTTATGCCTTCTTTGAGGCCATTCATTTTTTAATTTTCGGTGGTTACGAAATGACTAATTCAACTTTTTTTGTCGGCTACGAAATGACCAAAAAATCGGTTACGAAATGACTTTTAGGTTTTGCGCGGTTACGAAATGACCAAAAATTCGGCTACGAAATGACTTATTTTACCGGTTACGAAATGACTCGGTTACGAAATGACTATAACTCGAAACGACTCACGGCCGAAACGACCCTAGGGCCGAAACGACTCAGGACCGAAACGACCCGGAATCATAGGAAACAATGTCGTGTTCATTTTAGACTATCTATGTCGGATCATGATCCAAACTATTTTACACGGATTTTATCTGGGTAACTCGTGTCAAAGTTCAAGTTTCTGCTTCGGGATAATAGAAAGGCCCCCGGCAAAACTATCAGTATGACTGCAAAGGCGCGAGTCCCCGCTCCTTAACCCTTTTTGTGCTAAGCGGGACTTGGCTTATATTTGCAAACAATCTAGATTCAGATCAGATGCCGCGTTATATTGCGTCTGATCTGGATCCAAGCTATTTGTTACTCGAAAAGTATTTTTTCTTCAGATTTAAAAAGATCAAAATTAGTTATAATATTTCGCAGACTTTATATTTGAAGCAGACGACAAATCAGCAGGATAAGGGTTAAGTTTTGACACTTTGTTTTGTTTACTCATTCAACCATAAAATTGTTAACTGATTAAGTCAAGTCCATTCTTTACTTTTTAGGGTTGATGTTAACAATATATTTCAAAATGGTAAACAGTGCATGCCCTGTTCAGATGACTTATGCTAGCATACGACAAGTGTACATTTCAAAATTCAAATTCAAACATAAGTATGCTGTTTGTTGGTGACAATGGGTTAATATATTGTTATTGTTTTCTGATTGCTGATTGCCGACTAAATTCTGATCAGACTAGTTACTTGCTGTTTGATCTGGATATACATTTTTTAACAGAATTTACTATCCTAAACTAAATTTTACCCATTTATATAAGCACTTGACATATATTTACAAATTACTATTTTTAATGCTTGATCCGGTTGCGAGCCTCTTTAATGGTGCCATTTTCTTTTGCTAATTCTGCTGCTTTGTTATTGCTTTCCATGGAAATAGGGTCATTATATTGTTCGGTAGGTCAAGGAACTGGACAGAGACAGGGGAATACTGCCAATTTACTATAGAAGTCTATGGAGGGGTTTCGTACAGGAGTGACACCACATGTCATTTTCAGATGATTATCTGAAACGCAGTGGCTATGTTTACGACGAGTCGTAAAAATAACACAAATTCTATGTTTACGTCAAAAAATATTTCCGGTCACGCATGCGCACATGTCGTAAACATAGCCACTGCGTATCTGAAAACTAATGAGAACGCGAAAACTAACTATAGTTAGCACGAATGAATCACAACATTGTTATTTATTCTGTAGTTAGTTAAGCATATTTATGTGAAATATTCAATAAGGCCAAATACGATACGATACGATAGTTTTATTGCATAAAACATTACATACAATGCTTGTAGCCAAAACATAATAAATACAGTAGAGACAATGGTCAAAAACTCATGATGTTTTCCCAACATCTCCAAAATTCAAGGTAAAGTAATTTAGCACCAGACGAAGAGCTAAATTAATATTAAACGTGTTATAGCAATCAAGTAAATACAGTAAATTCTCTCTACCGCGACCACTAAATGAGTTGAAAGTGTACGTTATTTAGGACAAATGGCCGCCTAAAGCAAGATGAAAGCAAAGCAAAAATGAGATTTCTGCCTTACTCTCAGCCTGCTCTCAGCATACGGCATAGGTATTCTTGTTCGGCGACTGAAAATGGGTCTTGACTTTTTTCCGCATCTGCTGATCAACACATAATGAAAACGTTGGTAAACCTCATTGTCAGTCTTGATAGCCCAGGGTCAGTTGAAAGAGTGATTGACTAGCCATCCAAAGGTGCTATAGGTTTGAGTTCAACTCAATTCAAACCTTAATTATTCTTGTAAACAATGTGTTGGGTTTTTTTTTTTTTACAAAATAAGGCAAAAATGACAAAAGTTGGGGAAAAGTGGGGGTACCGGACCTTTTTTTTTCTTCACAATTTGAGATTGTTCAAGACTAACCCTAAAGCTTCACAAAATTTCCTACTTTTGTGTACTATTTTTTTCAATCTTTATTTATACAAACTATTTGTACAAGAAAGGTCCTAGCTAATTTGTATTACCATAGTAAGAATAAACCCTGAAAATAATGTTTTGTCAAGGTCAAAAGAAAAATGTGCGATTTGACTGGATCCCAGCAGGCACACAACGTTGTTTCAACGTTGAATCTCGGTGGTTCTACCCAGTTGCCGATTTGTGCCTGAAACAGTGCATAAAGGACTTCTGGGGTCTTCCTCCACCTATAATTAGCTGGACGTCGCGATATGACTGAAATACTGTTGAAAGCGACGTAAAATCAAAACCAATCAAATCAAATCAACGTTGAATCAACGTTGATTTTCCGTCGTAACGTTGATCAACCTGATTTCAACCATGGATGACCATCCATCGGTAGCCAATTTACTGCCAACGTTGAATCAACGTTGAATCAACGTTTATAATGGTTGTAGATAAAAAATTAAAAAATACTGAAATTGAAATTTCTGATTAATTATATCGCAGTGTTTAATGTCTAACCACGTCGACTATGATTTATCGTTAAAATAAATTCAATTTAGAAAATCTAATGACAACGTTGAATCAACGTTGAATCAACGTCGATAATGGTCGCCCAGCAGTTGATTTTCCGTCGCAACGTTGATCAACCCTTTTTCACCCTTGGACGACCATGGGTCGGTACCGAATTTATTTCCAACGTTGAATCAACGTTGAAAATGGTCGTGGGAAAAAAAAAATCGATGAAAATGAAAATTCTGATAAATTATATTGCAGTGGTTATGTCTCATCACGTAAACTATGATTTATCGTAAAAAAATAAATTCAATTTAAAAATCTACTGCCAAAGTTGAATCAACGTTGAATCAACATTGTCAGATAATGGACGTAGGTAAAAAAAAATTTTTTTTAATAAATAATCATAACAACTTCAACTTAAATATTAATTTGATACTTCATAGTTTAGATGCAAAAGAAATAAGTTCTAAGTTCTTAATAGTAAGCACTGAACTTTACATTCAAGTTTACAATTAAAATGAATAAAATACAAAAAGCAAGAAAAGCAAACCAATTCAATGTAAAAATGTTTAATTATAGATACTCAGCGTACTAATAAATGAAGCAACCATATTTGATAAGCTGTAATCAAATATCTTCCAACGCCCATGCGTTGTCTACTCTACTATTAGTAGAGTAGAGCTCCTAAAACCTAAGTTGAATGGAGCATTTGAAAATAAAACAATATCTGGAGAAAACAACGCACACAAAAACGGACAGCCCACTCGAAACAATGTTGTTTTGACGTTGAATCAACGTCATTTCAACGTTGAAACTTCAACCATTATCAACGTTGAATCAACGTTGAGGTTCAACGTCAACACAACTTTCAAAATCAAATATAAATCGTACGTTGTTTCAACGTTGAAGTTCAACGTTGATTCAACGTTGGTGTGCCTGCTGGGATAGAAGTAAAATTTTCCCCACCCACTTTTTTAAAATGGGAGATTAAGGCACTATGAAAAATGCCCTATGAATTAAAGCAAACTAATTATCATTTTGTTGTTTTTATTTTACTTTTAGCCTTGCAAACATAAAGTTTGAGTAAAATAGCAAATAAAAGCACAGGGTCCCGGACACGGCCGTCATCCCTATACTACGATATCAGAGGATACGACGGTAACAGGGGTAAACAAAGCGCACGAACGCGAGGTAAGTTTCTCAGTATTTTGCATGTTATGTTCTGTAGAGTAGCTTTTGAGACATGAAACCTGTTGGGATCGATAACTGGTATATTTTCATACTGTGAAGACAGAAATGCACGAAACAACGATAGCTATCTGGCAGTTTTTGAGAAAGTTCTCTCGGAAATCAGTAGCAAATGGATATTGAAGACATATTCCGATACATTACCAACGGCTACACATATCGTAATTCAAAATTACCTATTGAAGTAAAAGATGGATATGTCAACTAACGACAAAGCATGTAAAAGTTGTAGTTTATCAGCATATTTTTACTAATTGAAAGGTAAAAGAATCAGATGCGATATTATCACAAACACTTCTATAACAGAGCATCTCACTCGTAATGACACTACGATCCGGGAGTATAGGACATTTTCTAACAGCTAAGAAATATTCTTCTAGAGAATCAGAAATGAAGAATTCTCTCCAGAACACTGTTTAAAGAATAAAAAATCGTCGTTATCAAGGAGTAAATAGCAATTATTAGAAACAGTATTATTACCACATTGCTTGCTGGGATTGCATGTGATTTCAAGTCATTACACCTAGCTTACAATCCAGGTGTGTAGTTGCATTTCAAGATTTTATCCAGTGCGGAGGCTGTTATGAAAACTCAATGTGTAAATAAAGGAAAAATAATGACCTTTCAAATATGTACAAAATAGTATGAAAAGAATGGAATGTACCGCTATTCTCTGTATAATGAACACTGTCTATGAATTGAAAGCGACAATATGTATTGTTTTTCAAAATTTAACTGAGATTTTCTATCTTTTATAATTGTATAGACAATTATTTCGCGTGGTAAGTTAAAATCTATTTATTTAGAAATAAGCTATTGATTTTATTTTGAAAATGGTTCCCAATCAATGTCCCGATACAGTTTGGTTACCGGCGGAATTGAAACGGTTTAAAATTTCTGATTCTATTACGGGATCAAAAGTGGTTCATGATTCGCGAGTCGTAAGGTGATTAAGGAAAAAGAAATACACCCTGTTTACATTTTACAGCTGAAATTTGTTTATTGAAGGTACATATATTCCCCCTTGTTAAAGCAAATATATTTTTCTTGTGCTCCTATATTACATGAGTTTGTTAATGGCCTTGTGTCCTCCGTAAACCCGTATGTGTGAGTGTAATTTTTAAAAAACAATGTACCTGCATTTCAGTTTTCTTCATCTACTAGTTTGAACATATTCTATTTCCATATACATAAGGCAATGGGATCGTGTCACAAATAAATACGAACGACTCAAGCAGGAAACGTAACACAAACAATACACCCACCTCTCAAGCAGAACACACACACACAGTCATACCACAACAAACACACACACACACGCAATACCATTCCCTCATCTACACACTAAATAGAAAACAACACGCAAGACAAACATAAAGCAAAGTGAACATAGGAGCCCGCCTTGGTACGGTCAGTAGCAATCAATAACCAACTATAAATTAACAAGTGCACGCTCCTGCAGGAGGAATGATAACAATATTGATTACAAGTCCTCACAATGTTAAAATTCGACCCTCCCCACTACAGTGTACTTGAACAATGGAGCAATGGCAAACAAAATGTGAAACACTCTCGTATAAACAATACAATATACACCTGTTTGAGCAAATTCTAACACTTCTGGGGGAAAAGTGTTTAAATGCTCGTTTTTATAATAAACATTACACAAAACAAGAACTATCAACACATGATATTAACACACTGGCCCTAGTATCAATATTTTAGTATTTTACAAACAATGCACTTATAAAGAGTACATAGTATCTGAGGCCAGCAGTGAAGATCGAGATCAGCGAGATTTTGTTCTCGGTCTTCACTTCTAGATCTACAGGACCAAGTATTTGACTGGGACTGATCATGTTTAAATTTTGCTAAAACCTCTTCGCTATGAGTGAAATATCTGCAATGAAATCTACTAAAACTTTACTATTGACTGCATACAAGATTCAAGCTAATAGTCGTGCAGCGCTCATGTTAACGTCGTTTCCCTTTCGATCTTACATCCATGTCCTATAATTTTTTTTATTGTTAAACAGAAAATACAATATATTCTATTGCCATTACGTTACGCAACACTTCTTCTCCAATCACTAGTATAGCATGTCACTTTTAGAACGTGTAGGGTAAATTTGGCTGTCACTTTCTAAATAACTAAAGGGGTATATTTTCCCCTTTGTGTCATCTTGGACTATTAAAATAGATCCGTTCGTTACAATGCTTAGTAAGAAGAGTCATAATCCACAAAACATACTTTAAATATAAGATGAAACTATGATACGGTCATACCATAGTGCCCTTTTAGTTAAAAGCTCTGTTACATGAAGTATCCTTTCTCGGAAATCATAGTATCCATAAAACCACGCATACCACACACTAAAAAATCTCTATTTTAGTTCCTGCTTCAGTATTTACAACCAAAATATAAGAGTTTGAAGCGAAATAATAACTCTTCCGGATGGAAGAGCAACTATATTTTTACTTTCAATTTTAAATATTGTTATTTCGTCAAATTATCTCATCAGTACACAGTTGACACTGATTTTCGAGAGAATTTTCTCAAAATTTGGCACAAAGCTACACTTTTTCCATGCATTCTTTCTTCACAACATGAAATAATATGCTATGTATCGATCCCGTTATTGTTTCATGTTTCAAAAGCTTAGAACTGTACAGAACATAAGTTGCAAAACACTGATGAACTTACCTTTCGCTCGTGCGATTTTTTTTTACCTCTGTTACCGTCGTATCCTCTGATATCGTAGTATAGGGATGACGGCCGTGCGGATCTTATAAAAATCTATAGACTATTTTATTCAAAAATAATTTATCTCTCATTTTTTCACTTTTTGGTGTATTTTTATAAAAAATTAATTTGAACAAAAATCATTTGATCTAAGACTATACTTCCATGAAAATGTCATGCTTATATTCTGAGAAATTGAAATGAAACCAGATGTAATAAAGTGCAACCTACCTCTGAAAACGGTGTATGCTGTAAACTATGCATCGGACAAAAAAGTTCAAAAGTAGCGTATCAGTATGAAAACCCTATTTTTTTTATGATCATATGCATTCACCGAAAATGAGTAGATCTATTGTATATATATATATTTATTTTTTTTACGCCATCTTAAATTTTTTCGGAAATTTCAACATGTCAAAAAAGACAGGCCGACATCCTTAAGTTATTAACTGGTGGCAGAAATATGCCACCATAGGCTTCGATATGCGGTTGCAGTTTTATCCCTGTCCGCTCACAGTAAGGGAGGTAACTCATGTGGCAATTTCCTGTTTTATATCTATGCGTGACATTCCAAGTATTCAGACAAGGAAGCAAAAATAGATATTATTCAACGGGTATTTTTAGAATTTCGCTAGGAATCTACCAATAGGTAAATTGTCCCCAAATCAGTTTTCATCATCATTTCAAGATGATCGAACTTCTCAAAAAATTAAATTTTGTTCGTGTTTGAGAAATAGTTTAGAATTAGATTAGTCCAAGATCAAACTCTTTATTTATGTTACTTTTCAAGATTGAATAAGACACTCCTTATATACGCATGTGTGTCCATAGTTTTAATAGGTTGTCACAATTCTACATGTAGATCCAAAACTTCATTGAAAAAGAAATCTGTTTGATTTAGGATTTAGTTTCCAACACCATGATCATGACCATGCATGGACTTTGAAATTTGTGGGAGTTGTTTTGCCTTATCCAGGGCTCCAGATAAGAGGGAATAACTGAACAAATAAAACATTTTCTCACTCATTTCAACACCAAATCCTACATGTATAGCATAGTATTGTAACGTGCAAACCGAGTGACCCAGCAACAACAAACCCTGTTGATGCAAAGCTTAAGCTCACACCAAGAGATATGTTTGTTGCGCTATATAATTGACTCTACTTCCCAACATACAATGGTTTGGGAAGCCTCATTTGCATAAACCAACGTACTACGTACGTTACAGTATATGGTGTTACTATTAGAATCGCCGTTAATGGGTTAACCCTTTACCTTATAGAAGCGACTTTTAGCGCATTCAATTTATTCATCCGCCAAAGAAAATAGTTCCATTTTATACTGTCATGAATATGTACCATAAGAAATATTTTCTATATCCTAGCAGATAGTAACTTAAAGCAGGCTGAAAGTAAAGCAGAATGCGCCTTAAAGGCGCATTCTGCTTTACTTTCAACCTGCTTTAAGTGGTCAACTATCTTCAATACTAGAAATAGGCTATCAGGTAAAGGGTTAAGGTATGCTGTTGCAGACTGAGTCACTGAAAGAAAACCATCTAGTACACTGACAGTGACTGTCCCAAAGGAAGACTTAGACTGCTGTTTACCTTCAGTCATGTTTTAACCCATTACCCCATAGCTTGTTTCAAGTTTTAAAGAGAGGTTACTGTCAGACTACTTAAAGCAGGTTGAAAGTAAAGCAGCCTGCTTTAAGCTACCATGTGCTAGAATATTGAAAATATTTCTATTGATACATATAAATGACTGTATAAAATGGAACTATATTTTTCAGTGGAGGAATGATTGAAAGGGGCAAAAAGGCTTATTTATTGGGTAATGGGTTAAACAGACATCTGTTTTTGTGTAAGAAAACTTATTTAACCTGTTCCCTTTTTAGCGCATTTATTGATTTAATTTATTCCTCCACTGAACTGAAGAAATAAGTTCCAATTTATACAGTCATAAACATGTACTAATTAGAATTTTTTCTTCTACATCCTAACAGATGGTAGCTTAAAGCAAGTTGAAAGTAAAGCAGTATGCACCTTAAAGCACATTGTGCTTTACTTGCAAATTTCTTTAAGTGTTCACCTGTCTTCAAAACTAGAAACAGGCTATGGAATAATGGGGTTTAAAAGCACCATGTACCAGGATAGGGTAATGATTCTATGTTGTGATCTTGAGTATGATTAGGTACAGGTTCAATAAATCATGAATCAGTACCTTAGTGGTTAAATATTATATACTGACATAGTACATGTATGCCAAAGACCCTGGGTTGGAGTTCTAGCTGGGCCACAAGCAGTTCTGTGACAACTTTAACCCCATTGCATGTTTTAGTTTTGAAGACAGATGGCCACTTAAAGTAGATTGGCAGTAAAGCAGAAAGCTTTACTGTCAGTCTGCTTAAAGTAACTGTCTGCAAATATATCTAAAGAAAATATATCTTAAGTATTTAATTTATGGTAAATTGGTTAATATTTATCACTCATTAGGGTAATCTTGGTGGAAAGCAGTACATTAAAAACTTTTGTGATACAGATTTTGTTAATTAGTAGACATACTTTAATTCAGCTATTAGAATCTGCAAAAAAAATAAAAAATACCATTTTTGCAGTTTTAAACCCAATACCCCATAGCATGTTTCTGGTTTTGAAGACAGGTGACCCCTTAAAGCAGGTTGAAAGTACAGCAGAATGTGCCTTACAGCAGAATGTGACTTAACCCATTAAGCCATACTGACTCATTTTGACTCATTGCGCAATAGCCTCATACTAACTCATTTTGACTCACTTTATTCAACTAGCATGCATTGAGATAAGCACTGATAATTGTTTATCGCTTATGAGTTAATGGGTTAAGGCACATTCTGCTTTACTTTCAGCCTGTTTAACCCTTTCCCCAATAGAAGCGCCTTTTAGCGGATATGATTTATTCTTC
This sequence comes from Gari tellinella, assembly GCA_922989275.2. Classification (NCBI taxonomy): domain Eukaryota; kingdom Metazoa; phylum Mollusca; class Bivalvia; order Cardiida; family Psammobiidae; genus Gari; species Gari tellinella. Next base: position 16,744,494 of record OV277862.1, read on the forward strand.
CGCTGAAGAATATAGTTCCAATTTAATCAGTAATGAATATGTATTATAGGGAATATTTTCTATGTTATAGCACATGATAGCTTAAAGCAGGCTGAAAGTAAAGCAGAATGCGCATTAGGGCGCATTCTGCTTTACTTTCAACCTGCTTTAAGTAGTCACCTATCTTAAGTACTAGAACTAGGCTATCAGGTAAAGGGTTAAAGCTGTTATCTGTTAGTATACAAAACATATTTCTTACAGTTCATATCTATGGCTGTATGAAGTGGAACTATTTTCTTCTTCAGAGCAATAAATGAATGGCATAAAAATGCGTATTAGTGGGGGAATGAATGGGTTAACTCTTTGAACCCTAGTCCCGCATATAGGCGTGCTTTTCAAACAGTGTGCATGTGAATAGTACACATGTCCTATACAAACAGGAAAAACCCAGATCAGAGGGCTCCGAAAGGAGCCCTCTGATCAGGGTCTTCACTGTTTGTCACAATGCCAAACATTGACAAAAACAACCCTTTAAAGTCAGAAATGGACTAGACTTAGATGGAAACTGGAATTGTCCATTTAAAGTTTCAGGGAGGAAAGAGTTAAGGGTATCACAACACATTTAAAAACCACTATTGGGTGTGCTCTATAATATCTGAGATGTTTTTATCTTTTGATAATGCTAATTCTAAATGTGACAATAAAAAAATTGTGTTACTACAATTGTATACTGGTAACAATTGTCAATTTTACTTTTTCAGAGACCTTACAGCACATAAGCATTTCATGATGTGAACTCTATCTCATTGTGGACAGCAACTGTAAGTTGAGGTAAGTTGCTTTGTATTCAGTAGAGTATGACTGATTTTTGGCATTCAACTAGAATGAGTACACCTGGCAGGGCTCCATATAACAGGGTCTTAAACAGTAAAACCTATAGGTCTTTTACGACCACTACTTGAGGGTAAAAAAAATGTCAGTGTATAACCCATTACCCCATAAATACGCCTTTAAACGTCTTTAATTTATTCCTCCACTGAAGAAAATTGTTCCAACTTATTCAGTCATGAACATGTACCATATGAAATATTTTCTTTATTCTAGCAGAGGATAGCTTAAAGCAGGCTGAAAGTAAAGCAGAATATGCCTTACGGCACATTCTGCTTTACTTTCAACGTGCTTTAAATGTTCAACTATCTTCAAAACCAGAAACAGGCTATGTGGGAAAGGTTTAAGGCAGATGGTTGCCTAAAGCAAGATGAAAGTTAAACAGAAAGCTCCTTTAGGAGCTTTCTGTTTTACTTTCGTCTTACTTTTTTTTTACTCATCATAATAGACTAGAGATGTTTTACTACATGCATGCAGCTTCAATATTTTCTCCCTTTTGTTTCCCAAAACTAATGTAACTACTGTAAAGTTGGTAACAAATGTGTTTTGAGACGATTCGAATTGATTGTCAGTCTTTACATTAAAGGGGTTGGAAACTTAAAGGTTTTAGTTTTTATTTTAAAAAAATCCCTTTATCTGGAGCTCTTACAGAAATGAGGGAAGGGGAGTTGGGTGGGAGTGGAGAGAGAAGTACCCTTGATTACCTATATATAAGATTGGCCAGAAAGTCTTGCATCTACACACAAAGTCTATGCTATAACACAGATATTTAACACTTTTAAAGTTTACTCCATAGCCTATTTCTAGTTTTGAAGATAGGTGGCCACTTAAAGCTGTTTGACACTCGGACAACATTTTCTGCAATTTTGAGCAACTTTGAAGCACTTTGAAACTTGAAGCAGATGAGAAATATAGCAGACGACAATTTATTTGGCGGGCTTAGGGTTAAATGAGGTTGAACTAATAAATTTTGGATGTTAGCCCTTTACTCCATAGCCAGTTTCTAGAATCATGGAAGATAGATGACCACTTAATTTAAAGCAGGTTGAAAGTAAATCAGAAATGCAATAAAAAAGTCTGAATTTTACACTTACCATAACTTTGGATTTACCTGTATATGATAGAGACTTCATATCTGGCATGTGTAGTGACTTGAGTCATCAGGGTTCTCACTAGGATTTTGAAAATTGCAGTTCAGGACTCCAATCCTGGAAAAAGTAGGATTTCCATGGCAGAAATTGGAGCTCAAAACTCCAAAATCGTTTATAAGGGTTAAAAAAGAGGGAGTTCAGGACTCCAATGCTGGAAAAAAGGCAGTTCCAAGAAAAATATTGCAGTTCCAGAACTACTAATTACGAGTTAGTGAGAACCTTTTGTACTCAGCTCAAGCAGCTCTTGAGCTCAGTACAAATTGGATCATATTATCGTACAAAGGTCAAGGTCATTTGGAGGTAAGCTAGGCTGAATTTAATATTGGCCATAACTTTGGAAGTACACAAGATAGAGACTTTATATTTGGCACGTTTACTCAACTCAAGAAGTTTTTTAGCTCAACTTACAAGTTAGGTAATGTCAAACAAAGGTCAAGGTCATTTTAGGTCATGTTCACATTAGGGAGGATAGTGTTTCACAAATATATTTTTTAATCCTTTTCCACAGCAACATGTAAATGAAACAAAATCCAATTCAATAAAATATAGGCAGTGAGCAGTATATATATCTTGTTTAAAACAAGAACATCATTCGAAACAATGAATGCTCCTAACAACAAAATACCCCAAGGTATAGCATGTTTAGTAGGTAAACACAGTATCAAGTTTCATCAACTTAAGATGTAACATTCAGGAGATATGCTTCAGACAAAACTGAATTTTTATGAGAAAAAGGGAGATAATTCAATATTGGGAGATGGCAGAGTTATGGCTCTTGAGTACTGCTTTTCCTTTTGTCATCCTATGTCACTGTATAAAGTTTCATCAACCTATAGTGTAGCATTCAGGAGATTATGCTCCGTACAAAATTGGATTTTTTATGAGAAAAAGGGAGATAATTCAATATTTGGAAATGAAAAATTTATGGTTCTTGTGTACTGTACTTCTTTTGTCATCCTCTATCACTGTATCACGTTTCATCAACTTACAGTGTAGCGTTCAGGAAATATGCTATGGACAAAATTGGACTTCTAATGAGAAAAAGGGAGACAATTCAATATTTGGAGATGACAGAGTTATGGTTCTTGTGTACTGCACTTCTTTTTGTCATCCTCTATCACTGATTCACTGTTAAGTTTCATTAACTTATGATGAAACGCTCAGGAGAAATTCTCCTGACAAAATTTGAATTTTTATACGAAAAAGGGAGATAATTCAAAATAAAAAAATGACAGATTTGTGGTTCTTGTATACTGCACTTCTTGTCATCGTCTATCACTGTATCAAGTTTCATCAATTTACCCTGTAGCGGTCAGGAGATATGCTCTGGATAAAATTTGAAATTTTTATGAGAAAAAGGGAGATAAATCAATATTTTGAGATGACAGAGTTATGGTTCTTGTGTACTGCGCTTCCTCTTTTCCATCTCTATCACAGTACAGTCGAACTTTGATATCTCGAACTTGCTTAACTCGAACTATCCGATATGTTGACGCATGAACTTCATTCTTTCATTTCATGCTCGGTTAAGTCGAACATACCCATATTTCAAAGTTAAAACGTGGCTTAGCCACATTTTAACTTTGAAATACGGGTATGTTCAATAAAACGGACTTTATCGAAGATATCGAAGTGCAACTGAATTAAGTTTCAGCAACTTAGGGTGTCGCATTATCATGCTACAGAAAAACAAGTGACTGACAGACAGACAGACGGACAGAAATAAGGACAGAATGAAGTATGGACGAAAGGCAAACGGACAAGGTGGCGACTATAATTATGCTTCCCCCTTTTTAGTGTGCCAACCCCGGATAAAGTCCAAGAGCATGTCAAACAGATCCTGTAAGAGAATGGTGCAAACCCTGTCTGATTAGAGTTTGCACTGTCCAGGAGCTGTCTGATCAGGGTCTACACTATTTTAAAAATATTAACCCATTTGTGCCCATGATCCCATATATGGGACATAGGCAAACAGTGTAGACTCTGATCAGACGCCGCATTATGCGGCGTCTGATCAGAGTCTACACTCTTTGCCGATAGGAATTTCAATATAAAACAAAACGAAAATGAAAATTTTGACATGGCATCCCTTTGATAAAAAATGGGCTAATCCAATATATAAACATGGAAGAATCCACTGGGCGTAAATGGGTTAATATGAGCTATTAGCAGGAGAAGGGTAAAGTGGGAAATAGTAGTGTTATACCCCCTATAACAACTGACTGATTGCCAAATAGTTGGGCAGAGGTTATTTCCCTTTGTTCATATTGTTTCTAAATATATAAAGTAGCTTATTACCTCATAAGCCTGTTTCTAGTTTTGAAGACAATTGACCTCTCAAATCAGGCTGAAAGTAAAGCAGAATGCGCCTTAAGGCGCATTCTGCTTTACTTTTAGCCTGATTTAAACTAAATGTACCATCTGCTGTGATATAATTATTTCTTATGATCATACATATTTATGCTTAACCCATTATCCTATAGCCTGTTCCTTGTTTTGAAGATAGATGACTAATTAAAGCAGGTTGAAAGTAAAGCAGAATGTGCCTTAAGGCACTTTCTGCTTTACTTTCAGCCTGCTTTAAGCCACCATCTACTAGAGTACAGAAACTAAAACTTATGACACACATTCATGATTGTATAAAATGGAATTTTTTTCTTCAGTGGAGGGATAAATTAAAGGCATATTTATAGGGTAATGGGTTAAAGCAGATTGAAAGTAAAGCAAAATGCACCTTAGGTGCATTCTGTTTTACTGTCAACCTTCTTTAAGTGGTCATCTTTTTTCATAACTAGAATAAGGCTATAGGGTAATGGGTTAAAGAAAGGCCTTGAAAGGCTGCTGTAGAGTCAACTAGACTATTGGATAGGCAGGTTTTAGCACTGTTTTGTCAGCAAGTGAAAGGAATCAAGGATGAATGACTATAGTTTGGGTTTTTCCAGCTGTAACAGTAAAACCTAGAATGATGTTTAGCATCTGATGAAAAGATGGCACATTTGTTGTATTCATGACAGGTTGCAGCGTGATGCAGGAAAAAGTCATACAGAGCCTTCTGCGTGTTTTTTTTGCCCTGCAAAAAGCAGCCACCTAACCCTTTGAACCCTTGTCCCGCGTATTGGCGTCTTTTGGAAACAATGTACATTTGAATAGTACACTTGTCCTATGCAAACAATGAAGAACCAGATCAGAGGGCTCCTAGGAGCCCTCTGATCAGGGTCTTCACTGTTTGTCATAATGCCAAACATTGACAAAAACAACCCTTAAAAGTCGGAAATGGACTAGACTTAGATGGAAACTGGAAGTGTCCTTTTAAAGTTTCAGGGAGGAAAGAGTTAAGTGCAAAGATCACCATGCATCTTCATTCAGTGGTTAATTACCCCATAGCCTGTTTCTAGTTTTAAAGAAAGATGATCACTTAAAGCAGGTTGAAAGTAAAGCAGAATGGGCCTTAAGGCGCATTCTGCTTTACTTTCAGCCTGCTTTAACCTATTATCTGCTTGAATATAGAAAATATTTCTTATGATTTTTATTTGTGACAGTATAAATTGGAACTATTTTCTTAAGTGGGTGAATAAAATAGAGGCGTAAAAAGGTGTATTTATGGGGTAATGGGTCAACACAGGTAAGACTGCAGTACACAGTGGTTGTTTATCATTTGTATCAGAAATAGGCACGTAAGCAGTACAAAAAAATGAAGAGAAATTCTACCTGAGCGTAACATATCATTTTCACATCTAGAAATGATGTCTGCTTTGTTATTATTATTTAGAGCCAAAAATTTTGAATAACTGATAATTTAGGCTTGATGGTTCATTTAATTTTTGCAGAAATTAAACCCAGAGTGTGACAGTTTCCTGAATCCTTGTCAGAGGATTTCCACATTGTCTAATCTGGATCTTGATCCAATATTTTAGTAAATGTCAGACTATTAATAACTCACTTATAAATATATAATAAATTCAAATTATAGGGAGATAAAACTGTCTGCTAACTGGTTTCATTTACAATGTACTGATATGTTACATATATTATTACTGTCATACATAACATTTGAATTTAACCCATTACTCCATAGGTACACATTTTAACACCATTAATTTATTTCTCCATTGTCAACGTTTTTAAACGCACAATTCACTCCTGTGTGCATAGAGAGTTCTATAAATCTGGTAAAATAATAATAAATAATGATGCATATTCATGACTTTATAGAATGGAACTAACTTTCTCAGTTGAGGAATGAATTATATGCATCAAAAGGCGTATAGTCTATGGAGTAAAGGGTTAATACTGTCATTATTGGTATTCCATAGAATGGCCGCTTAACCCATTACCCCATAGCCTGTTTCTAGCATTGATGATAGGTTACCACTTAAAGCAGGTTAAAAGTAAAGCAGAATGCGCCTTAAGGCGCATTCTGCTTTACTTTCAACCTGCTTTAAGCTATCATCTTCTAGAATCTAGAAATTATTTCTTATGATGCATATTCATGGCTGTATAAATTTGAACTATTTTCTTCAGTGGAGGAATGATGTTAAGGCGTAAAAAGGATTATGTATTGGGGAATGGGTTAAATTAACCCTTTTCTCCATAGATGAAATATTGCATTAAAAATTAATTCCTTCACTGAAGGAAATATTTCCAATCTATATAGTAATGCATGTGCAACATAAGAGATATTTCCTAGCAGATGGAAACTTAACCCATTCCCCCATAAATACCCCTTTTTACGCCGCTTATTTATCCGGTTTATCCCTCCCCTGAAGAAAACATTTCCAATTAATACAGTCATGACTATGTATCATAAGAAATATTTTCAATATACTAGCAGACAGAAGCTTAAAGCAGGCTGAAAGTAAAGCAGAATGTGCCTTAAGGCACATTCTGCTTTACTTTCAACCTGCTTTATGTTGTCACCTTTCTTCAAAACTAGAAATAGTCTATGGGGTAATGGGTTAAAGCAGGCTTAATTAAAGCAGAATGCTCCTTAAGGATCATTCTGCTTTACTTTCAGTCTGCTTCAAGCAATCATGGCATCTGTCTTCAATACTGAAAACAAGCTGTTAGGAAAATGGTTAATTGCAATGACCTATGGCATTTATTAGAACAAGTACTGTACGTCAGACAGTTATGTGTGATAGATGCTTTACCTTCAGCCAGCTTTCAAGCAACCATCTTTCTTCAATACTCAGACAAGCTTTTGAGAAAATGGCTAATTGCAATGTTGTGTTGCATTTATTAGAATAAATACTGTACGTCAGTTATGTGTGATATATCTGTAGTGTTTTACTATGAAGCTATGTACCGTATGTAGGCCAGTGGACTTCTGTTTAATTGTGTTACGAGTTGTTACATACCTGGAATATGAATTGTAGTGAACAGGAAAATAAAGCCAGATTTTCGTCAGTAATTTTAAAAAGAAGAATTGTAGCTACATTGTATTTTAAATGTTTTAATAACATTTGTTTTCAAATCTGTTTAGGGCTGTATTGGGTAGACTTAAGTATCGAGTGTCATTTAAAGAGGAAGTAAATATTACTGTGAAACCATTGTTATACGACCATTCAAAACTTAAAGACACATGAGCAATTCTTATGACAGGTGACAGACTGACAGCTAAAATGCAGAACAGACGTAATGCAGAAAGCTCCAAAGGAGCTTTCTGCATTACTTCTGTTCTGCATTTGGAGCTTTCTGCATTACTTCTGTTCTGCATTTGGAGCTTTCTGCATTACTTCTGTTCTGCATTTGGAGCTTTCTGCATTACTTCTGTTCTGCATTTAGCAGGTGTCTGTTTTTACAAAATATGCATGCTTCTTTTATAAATTGTTTTTGTTATTACTGAAGACAGATATGACAGTGTCTATTTCACACCTATCTGAGGTCTCTGGTGTAGAAAATTATTTGAAAGATATTTGTATGATAGATAACTATATTCAGTATATACTCCTGTTGTGAAATCTTTACTTGGATCAATACTTTTCTGATTGGGAGAAAAATGAGTTCGATTTCAGTGACAGTATTTTTACTTGGATACTTTTTTGGTTCGGAGGAATGAAAGTCTCAGATTTCATTGACGATGTGATTGATCAGGGTATCAGGGTTGTGTATGAATGTATTTGGGTCAACTACAACTGACTGAAAGCCGCAATAGTAATTTGACAGTAGGAAATAAATAGCCAAGGAAAATGTAGAAGAGAATATTTTAACATTTTGTCTTAATGTGCATTAATTTGTTTACACCATGATTTAGTGTCAGATTAACCCGTTGCTACATAGCATGTTTCTAGGGTTGAAGATCATAAGGTGGCCACTTAAAGCAGGTTGAAAGTAAAGCAGAATGTGCCTGAAGGCACATCCTGCTTTACTTTCAGCCTGGTTTATATATAAGCTACCATTCTACTAGGACATAGAAAACCTTTCTTAAGGTATATGCTTATGACTGTATAAAGTGGGCGACCCTGTCTTTAAAACTAGAAACATTAAGCTACGAGGTATGATTTAAGAGTTAAAATTGTCTGATGTTAGGTGATAAGATCAATAATTAGGTTCAATGATTTTTTTATGTAAAGATAACATTATGTTCGTGTAAGGATAACATTTTGAGACCTGCTACTTATAATACACATATATGTAAAGAATGTTGATACACATTAAGCATTTTACGCAGTAGCTTTGGCAGTTTAATGTTGATCATCTGTATTGTTTATAAGTACAGTACACAAATCCTCTCATTAGCAACACTAATAAAGTCCCATTGTCAGTAGGTTAACCCATTACCCTATAAATACGTTTTTTACGCCACTAATTTATTCCTCCACTGAAGAAAATAGTTCCAATTTATACAGTCATGAATATGAAACATAAGAAATATTTTCTATATTCTAGCAGATGGTAGCTTAAAGCAGGCTGAAAGTAAAGCAGAATGCGCCTTAAGGCGCATTCTGCTTTACTCTTAACCTGCTTAAAGTGGTCACCTGTCTTCAAAATTAGAAACAGGCTATTGGGTATTGGGTTAAGGAAGTTGCCCCAAAGACTCAAACTGTTCCAAACTCTGGATTCAAACTGTTTGGTATTTGTCTTTAGGTTTCTTCAGTTTAAAAATGCACAAATCCTAATTTGACACTTTTTGCAGATGCCAATTTCTAAGTAAAAAAAACTAATATTACAGCAGGATAAAGGTGTAACAGTCAACTGATTACAAAACTCGAGCGATGAGGAAAAGATAAATCCTGATATGGTATGAGATTATAGTTTAAAATGAAAGAAGAAACTGCTTAAAACGAAAGTAGAATGGGATTCCCAATTTCCCAGGGCATACATGCATATATTGTAATAGGCATTACTATGATTAGGAAAGAAACGACCATTGGTCTGTAAATAAAATTTCAATAATTATTTGGAGTTTATTATTGATTAATCGTTTTTAAAGTGGATGTAAAGGGGATTAATAAAATATGTAATAGGATCGATGTATTGTTTGGAATATTTGATGTGTGACAGTTTATGTGTATTAATTAGCATTGGTAATACAGATGACATTAATATCTGAAGAAACGTCAATATGCCCCCAGTTTGCCAATATGCCAAACAGTTTGGATCATAATCAGATTCTTAGTTTCTACATGCTCAGCACCTGATCTGTATCAAGTTTGTTTACAAATATCAGTGCCTTTAAACCAGGCTTAACAATGTAGGGATTCAACCTTAAAATAAAATAGTAGAACTTTTACTTTAACACTTTCCCCTATTAAGTTTGTTTTCAGTATTGAAGACAGATGGTTGCTTAAAGCAGGCAGAAGGTAAAGCAGAATGCTCCTGATTAGGAGCATTCTGTTTTACATTCAGCCTAAACTTCTATAAGTATAACCATCTGATGAGAGAAATATTTGTTGTGGAGCATATTGACCCAACTCTATAAACATTTTCTTTAGTGGAGGAATAAATTAAAGGCAGAAATTAGTTGTACCGGTATCTATTGACTATTGAGTAATGGTTATATTAAGCTTTAGAATTTTGATAAGAAATAAATGTAATTTTTAATTGAAAATGTCATTTGCAGAAATTCTAATATCTCTTCCATATTAATTGCATAAAACTTAGCTGAGAAGCAAACAGGTTTGATTCTAGTCAAATACTGAGTTACCTACATACTCTGCAACTTATCAACATCCTGGTTACAATAAAGTCAAAACAGACGACAGTTGTTTTATTTAACATTAAAAAGGTTAGATATTAAATTTCACTTCCTATAATTATGAGAGTTAGTGTATGCATGATTTGTGCTGTTTGGCTATACTATTAATAGAATGGATTTGAAAATGATATACAGTACCTGGGGTACATGAAATTAGTCTGTTCTTTCAGTGCAATTGTCCCTAAATTTACTTTGTTTTCAGTATTTAAAACAGATTGTTGCATGACCCATTACCCCATAAATACGCCTTTTTACGCCTTTCATTTATTTCTCCACTGAAGTAAATAGTTCCAATTTATAAAGTCATGAGTATGTATCACAAGAAAAATTTCTGTATCCTAGCTAGCAGAAAGTAGCTTAAAGCAGGTTGAAAGTAAAGCAGAATGTGCCTTAGGGCAAATTCTGCTTTACTTTCAACCTGCTTTAAATGGTCACCTGTCTTCAAAACAAGAATCAGGCTATGGAATATTGGGTTGAAGCAGACTGAAAGTTAAGCAGAAAGCTCCTTCAGGAGCTTTCTGCTTAACTTTCAGCCTGCTTTACCCATTCACCTACCCGAGGATGCAGGCCATGATTGTATTCTATAGTCAAGTTCTATATCAGGACAGGGTAGAAGTAAGAAAAGACATTTCTTTGAGAAAAAAAGATAAGGTAAAGGTTTATAACACATATCTATGAGGTTAAGGGTTAGGTTGACTAAAAAATGTAAATATTTAAGTGTATTATAAGCCATTATTCAAGCTGAAGGGTTGACTGGATGTCAGGTATGATTTAGGATATTTTTTAGGAGAATAACAGTTCACATGATCAAGAGGAGTGTACTTTGATTTGTAATGAAGATGTTACGTGTGTGGGGTAAGTAGTATTATAGAATCTGTGATGAAGGTATTCCAGAGAGATTGAAGTCTGAAGTGTGTGTAGTGGCTGTAGCCTAGGGTATTTCCAGGAAGTATTTAATATTAGTTTCTGACGTCTGAAGATTATCAAGGTGAACAGTAGTGTGTTTCTGGCATGATTTTGGACTTGGTCTTTAAGTATACAGTGAGTTAGTACAAGTATTACAAGAAATTCAAGAACTCAAAGGGAGGCTTATTTAGGGTTATAAAAGACAGGTGTCTGCTTAACCCATTACCCCATAAATACATACAACTTTTTACGCCTTTAATTATTCCTCCATTGAAGAAAATAGTTCCACTTTATACATTTTATGAATATGTTATCAAGAAATTGTTTCTGTATTCTATCAGATTGTAGCTTAAAGTAGGCTGAAAGTAAAGCAGAATGCGCCTTAAGGCGCATTCTGCTTTACTTTCAACCTGCTTTAAGTAGCCATGTATCTTCAGTAAAAGAGTGAAATTATGAAGATGTTAAGATATGTGTGTGGAAGTAGGATTTAGATCTGTGATGAAGGTATTCCAGAGAGATTGAAGTCTGAAGTGTCTGTAGTGGCTGTAGGGTACTTCCAGGAATAGTTTCTGACCTCTAACGTTTCCAAGGTGTATGCAGTGTTTGTGTTTCTAGCATGTTGTTGGACTTGGTCATACTATTAACAGTTAGTACAAGTATAACTCAAAGAGTCTCAGGCTTAAATTTAGGTTATAAAAGACAGGTACGTATCAGCTTAAAGCAGGATGGAAATGTAAAGCTTAGAGCTGCTCCTGAAGGAGCTTTCTGTTTTACTTTCATTCTGCATTAAACAGTGTGGTAATCTATCATTAACTGAGAATCAAACCTGTTCTGGAGTATTTATTAAATAAGGATTTAACCCATTTGTGACCCCATAGCATGTTTCTTCATTTTGAGACAGGCGAATTATAACTTAAAGCAGGTTGAACATAAAGCAGAATGCACCTTAAGGTGCAGTTTGCTTTACTTTCAGCCTGCTGTAAGGTACATGTAGAAGCTACCATTAAGATTTGTTAGGGAATAAAGGAAGTATTTCTTATGTTACACATTCATTACTGTATAAAATTTGGAACTACAGTAAAACCTCTCTACTACGACCACTAAATTATGTTATTTTTTACGGTTTTACGACAGGTGACTGCTTAAAGCAAGGTGACAGTAAAACGGAAAGCTCCTACAGGAGCTTTCTGTTTTACTGTCACCTTGCTTTAAGCTGTCACCTGCCTTGTATTCAATCAATTAGCATTCGTTTTAGTGGTCGTAATAGCGAGGTTTTACTGTATTTTCTTCTGTGGAGGCATGAATTCAATGCTTAAAAATGGAGTAATTATGGATTACTGGGTTAAAGCAGTCAGCTGTCAAACTGAAAACCGAACCTGTTTTTGATTGGTTGTTAAAATGGGATTTTACTGTACTATTTATAGCATGGATACCGGTATGTAATCAATGGCAGATACAACACAAACAAAGGAAAGAAGGAAGTCTTTTTTCATTGAACAAATAATTGTGGATTTTTCGCTTGTGTCTTGTGTTTGTGAGTTGTTGATTCCCGAACCGTCTCTACGATTCAATGATCAAGGAGGTATTGAGGAAATCTGTGGGGACAATTACATCGAGTCACAGAGTCGACGGTGCAGGGTTTACCTCTGTGAGGTGCCCAATGTGCCGCCAGATTTTGGTATGTCCTTCCAAGACACAGATCTTCAAAGACAGGTATATGGGGATTATAGAGTCAATAATTATTCCTGCATATTTGATTGTGTTTTTTATCTCATCTGTACAAAGTACAATAGAACCTCTCTACTATGACCAAAACATTGTGTTAATTATTAGGTGTTTACGACAGGTGACTGCTTAAAGCAAGGTGACAGTAAAACAGCTCCTTTAGGAGCTTTCTGTTTTACCGTCCCCTTGCTTTATTTTAGCTGTGTCCCCTGTCTTTAATACAATCAAATATAATAGCCTTTGCTTTAGTGGTTGTATTAGAGAGGTTTAACTGTAAGGGGAGTTTTTTTTTATTCACCCCAGCATCTATAAAACAGTGTAGTTATTGACCAAGTGTCCATATGTGTATCCCTAAGGAATAAGGTGATTAGTCTGTTTTAACATATCATTCTGCTAGGATATAGAATATATTTATTAAGCTGCATATTCATGATGGTGTTAATTGGACCTATTTTCTTCAGTAGAGGAAGGAATTAAAGGCATAACAAGACATATTTATAGAGGGATAGGTTAAAAATCAGAGCTCCAGATAAGGGGAGTATTTCAAAAACTGAAATCTTTATTTCTGCATTAAATCATTAGAATAATCTCTTCAAGACCATTCTTAGTAAATAGTCACATTATAGGATTTCAATCATTTGTTGCTGAAATGAGTGAGAAAATGTTGGATTTGTACATTTAAATTTCCTCCCTCTTATCTGGAGCCCTGATATTGTTGTAGATAACCCATTATCCCATCGCCTGTTTCTAGTTTTGAAAACAGGTGACAGCTTAAAGCAGGTTGAAAGTAAAGCAGAATGCGCCTTAAGGCGCATTCTGCTTTACCTTCAGCCTGCTTTAAACTATCATCTACTAGGATAAAGAAATTTTTCTAATAGTACACAATCATAACTTAATAAATTGGAACTATTTTCTTCCATGGAGGAATAAATTAGAGGCTTAAACGTCGTATTGATGGGATAATGGGTTAAGAGGCAAGAGCTATAAACCTATTATAACTGGTTGTGATTCCTCTTACTTTTGGCAGTATAACATTCATATGCTGTTTAATTATATTTACAGATATACCTGAACATCATCCTCAATGGGCTCAACAGTGGCAACCTGACGTTTGAGAAGAAAGATTCACACAAGCACGAGATCCGTCGTAAAGTAGGAAATAAGTGGAGAAGATTTCTGCTCAAGTTTGATGATAAAAGAGCCAGCAAGAAGTTTATTACAAAATTTGAAAACCACTTAACAAGATTAGAATCATCGGACGAAAATATTAACAGTAAGTAATGCAGCGCTCCAGATAAGAACAGAACAGAACAGAATATTTTATTTTGGTTTAACCCTTTCCCCAATAGAAGCTCCTTTTTAGCGGATATAATTTATTCATCCGCTGAAGAAAGTAGTTCCAATTAAATCAGTAATGAATATGTATTATGGGGAATATTTTCTATATTAAAGCACATGATAGCTTAAAGCAGGCTGAAAGTAAAGCAGAATGCGCCCTAAGGCGCATTCTGCTTTACTTTCAACCTGCTTTAAGTAGTCACCTATCTTAAGTACATTGTACTAGAAATAGGCTATCAGGTAAAGGGTTAAGGGGAGTACAACGTATTTAAAAAAAAAAAAATCTTTATTTATGCATTAAACCCTATGGTGTGACTACTCATTAGAATCGTCTCTTTGAGAGACAATTCTAATGAGTAGTCACACCATAGGCGTTGGTGCTGAAATGTGTGAGAAAATTTTGAATTTATTCAGTTTACTCTCTCTTATCTGGAGTTCCGGTAATGTCAGACTGATGATAACCCATTACTCCATAGATCACTTTTACGCCTTTAATTCATTCCTCCGCTGAAGAAAATATTTCCACTTTGGCTTTATACAATCATTAGCTCATTCAACCATAGCATTGAAAATAATCGTCAACAACAAACAGTGTAGCTGTAAAAAGTACACTTGACTTAAGGTGCATTCTGCTTTACTTTCAACCTGCTTTAACCCATTACCCCATAGCCTGTTTCTAGATTTGAAGACAGGTGACCACTTCAAGCTGAGGTTACTTTCAGCCTGCTTTAAGCTACCATCTGGCATCTGCTAGGGTATAGAAAACATTTCTTACTGAACATAATCATGACTGTATAAAGATTAAAGTGGAACTATTTTCTTCAGTGGAGGAATAATTTAATGACATAAAAAGGTGAATTTATGAGGTGAAGGGTTAAGCTATCATCTGTTTACATCATTAAAAACAGGCTATAGGGTAATGAGTTAATTCCGTCCTACATATAAGCAACATTGAATGCTGTAACCAATTCTTCTGCATGAGAGCCATAGGATGTAGCTACATTGTGCACTCAACATTTTCAGCAATTTTGAGCAACTTTGAAGCACTTTGAAACTTGAAGCAGACGAGAAATATAGCAGACGACAATTTATTCGGCGGGCTAAGGGTTAATACTGATGGCTCTATAAGAAAGTGTTCAGCAGCCACTCAATGGACAAACGCAGATACCTCTAAGAATTGGTAGGACTAGGTAGGACTTGGAAGCCTTTGAAGAGGGATAGGGATTTCCATGGCAAAATGACCGATCTATCACTAAGCCCCTCTCTTCTGTGTGTGACAATCCCAGTCTAAGTGTTCAGTCTTACTGGCTTTCAGGAAGATGGCATAATTTCAAGGATAATATCTAGACTATTGGTGAATGGTTAACCCATTTGTTCCTAGCGTCCCATAAAAAATGATAAAAGGGATATAGGCAAACAGTGTTGACTCTGATCAGACGCTGCATAATGCAGCGTCTGATCAGAGTCTACACTGTTTGCTGATAGGAATTTCCATAGTGAAAATGAAATTTTAGACGAGGCACCCCTTAGATAAAAAAAAATGGACTAAACCAATATATAAGCATGGAAGAATCCTCCTAGGCGCACATGAGTTAAGAGTTTTGTTTTCTATTACAGCATATTTACTCCTGGCTGTGTCTCCTGGTGCATCTAGAGCCAATCTTCGTAACCAGGACAACATAGACTCTACAGCTAGTTGGAAGTCAGCTAGTCAGTCAGAATCTGAAGACTCTTCAACAGAGGAGAAAGAGGAGGTGGAGAAGGAGGAAGTGACCAAAACGGATAAACCCGCCCTCTCTTCCCTAACTCCTCCCTTCAATCCCGCCCCCTTCTACCCTGGCTCCTTCAACCCCACCCCATTCTCTCCAACATTTTCACCAACTTTCTCCCCAACTAATTATTTACATTTAGGACTCAACAGTATTACTGAGACAGAAAAGGAAACATCAGTTGAGAAATCGACAAGTGATAGTTTGACTGACAGCTTGAACATTCATACTAGTGAACTGCCACAATCTTTACGGTCTGTGCTAAAGTCTATAAATAAAGCAGATGAACCAGAGAAGGAAGGCAATCTAAATGTAACAGATCGGGAACCAACCCCAGACAGAAAGGTCCAGGGTCAGAACGATGATGAAGTATTAAATTCAGAATTTATACCTACAGAGAATTTGTACATTCCGATGGGTATTCAAACTAATACAGCGATGGAGGACACAAAATTGCCGACTCCGGTGAAGGATGAGGCAGAAAGAGTAGGACATTTGTTACAGACTGCAATAAATGATAAGGATGTGGCCCATGCACAGGAATATGCCAAACTGTTGGCATTAAGAGACACATTAGTGACAATCACTGTGAAACCAAAGTCTTCCGAATCAGAAGAGAAAAATAAAGACTTTAAGTAAGTATGGACTTAATATCAAATTGGGGCTTTCAGTAACGACAGTAAGGCTAACCTATTTAAGCCTAATGTCTACTAAAGTAGTAATGATAATCTGTTGCAGATCTAGGTTGTTTGCAGATGTTGGGAACTTATTTTTTGTACATCTGACAATTTTGTTGAAGATTTATTGCTTTCAGTCGCAGCCAGCTCTATGCTATAGTCAATCTTTATTTAGAGACTACTCAATAAAATACTATGTGCAGTATTATACCATATATAATATATGTGGTATTACTACTAAATGAAGGATAGAAATAATGTATAGAAAGCAGCTACAGGAGCTTTCTGCTTTATTTCTGTCCTCCATTAAGCAGAGACTTATCTAAGAGGTATCCATGCTAGTAACTTCACTGATCGAGTGCTCACTTTATCATGGGCCATGGTGATGGCTGTTTCTAGTTTTGAAGACGGGTTAACACTTATAGCAGGTTTAATGTGGAACAGAATGCTAAGCATTCTGCTTTACTTTAAACCCTATTTTGAAGCTTTTATCTGGAAATAAAACATTATTGTTTGCAAGAATTCACTAGTTAACATTAACTTAACAATAACTGCGATTTAATCTGGGCTCCAGGGGCCCGTTTCATAAAACTTCTTACGACAAATATTGTCGAAAGTCAAATCTTTAAAATGCATTTAATTTCTGATTTCTCTATCGAATCCTGTCTTGTGACACCTTTTTGGAATCGTCTTTTCAAGACGATTCCAAAAAGATGTCACAAGACAGGATTAGATGGAGAAATAAATATTTATTGAGAGTTTTATAATCTGACTTACGACAACATTTGTCGTACGAAGTTTTATGAAACGGGCCCCAGATATGAGGAGTAAACTGAGCAAATCCAATATTTTCTCTCTAATTTCAGCACCAAATCCCACGAGATGACTCTAATGTCAGAATAGTGACAACTGTGACACCATAGGCTTTTATGCAGAAATAAAGATTTTATTTGTTGAAATACTCCTCTGAACTGGAACCCTGAATTTATAAATAGAGGCTTTAAACCTTTCCCCCCAAAGAAGCGCCTTTTAGTGCATTTAGTTTATTACTGCACTGAGGAAAATAGTTTAAATTTATGTACCAAAATAATTTTTTCTATATTCTAGCAGATGGTAGCTTTAAGCAGGCTGAAAGAAAAGCAAAATTTGCCTTAAGGCACATTCTGTAGGCACATTCTGCTTTACTTTCAATCTGCTTTAAGTTGGCATCTGTCTTCAAAACTAGAAACAGGCTATGGGGTAAAGGGTTAAAAGGCATATTTGTGGATTAACCCTTAGCCCGCCAAATAAATTGTCGTCTGCTATATTTCTCGTCTGCTTCAAGTTTCAAAGTGCTTCAAAGTTGCTCAAAATTGCTGAAAATGTTGTCCGAGTGTCAAACAGCTTGGATCCGGATGAGACACCGAGTTACTCGGCGTCTCATCCGGATCCAAGCTGTTTGCATATGGAGCTATAGTCATGACTGGCAGGCTAAGGGTTAATGGGTCAATACAATATTGACTGTAGATGTCGTGTCCTAAAGTTATTATGAAATTGACAATATGTTGATTCTGTTTCAGTTTGAAGGTTTACATTGAAGACAAGGAGTCTTCTGGAGCCAGTATTAATCTGAAAGTGAAGAGTACCGACACAATTGGAGCACTCAAAAATAAGGTTTGTTACGGGCTGGTTCTGTGACTAGATTATATATTATAGTAGTGTGCAGAGATAAAAAACAAACTGAAAAACAAATATAAATATTACTTTTGTTTATGTAAATTAACCCATTACCTCTTAGCCTATATCTTGCTTCGAAAACAGGTGACCACTTAAAGCAGGTTGAAAGTAAAGCAGAATGTGCCTTAAGGCACATTCTGCTTTACTTTCAGCCTGCTTTAAGCTACCATCTTCTAGGATATGGAAAATATTTCTTTTGGTACATATTCTTTGCTGTATAAACTGGAACTTTTTTCTTCAGTGGAGGAATAAGTAAGAGGCGTAAAAAGGCGTTTTTAAGAGGTAATGGGTTAAGTATAAATATACTTGTAATCCTTGCCAACATAGCATGTTTTCAGTGTTCAACCCTTTACCCCACAGCATGTATCTAGTTTTGAAAACAGGTTATCGCTTAAAGCGGGTTGAAAATAAAGCAGAATGCACCCTAAGCTAATAATTCACCCAAAATACCATCTAGAATTGTCCTCCTTGATGATTGAGGGCAGGTTAGATGTGTATGGTAAAATTAAAATGCAACATAAGTGATATAGGCTTTAAGAGGATGGCATTTTCTAGGTTGATCAAAAACCTTAACATGGATGTCTAAGTCCTAAAGGGGGAGATAATTCACCCAAAATACAATCTAGAATTGTCCTCCTTGATGATTGAGGGCAGGTTAGATGTGTATGGTAAAATTAAAATGCAACATAAGTGATATAGGCTTTAAGAGGATGGCATTTTCTAGGTTGATCAAAAACCTTAACATGCAACGTCGGCGTATTTTGGGTGAGTTATCTCCCCCTTTTGGACTTAGACATCCACGTTAAGATTTTTGATCAACCTAGAAAATGCCATCCTCTTAAAGCATATATCACTGCAACTAATGTTTTTATTAAATAATCGCTTTACCTCAATCATCTTACTTGCCCCAGACTAGGGGCGGATAAGTCTAGATGGTAGTTTGGGTGAATTATCTCCCCTTTTGGACTTAGACATCCACATTAAGATTTTTGATCAACCTAGAAAATAGCCTTCACTTAAGGCATATATCACTGCAACTAATGTTTTAATTCAATAATCGCTTCACCTCAAACATATCACTTGTCCTACACTAGATGCGCATAATTCTAGATGGTATTTTGTATGAATTATGTCCCCTTTTCAACTTAGACATCCACATTAATATTTTTGATAAACCTAGAAAATTCCCATTACTGAAGGCATATATCACTACAACTAATATTTTTATTCCATAACTGCTTTTAGTACAAAGGAGCAGATAGTCGAGCTTGCTGTCTTACGGACAGCTCTTGTTCTAGGATCCGATCGATAATGGAAATATTTCTTATAGTACATTTCCATATATCAAAGGTTTTTCACTCAACATTAACTATATTCTATATTCTATTTTGATCTAGATTCATATGAGGGAAACATTCTGACAAAGCTTAAGGAAAAAGTGGATGGTAGCATGTTAACAAGGTTTTCCTATTATTTGACCTACTGACCTAATTTTTGACCCGACATGATCCACATTCGATATTGTCCAAGATTGTATTGAGGAAAACATTCTGACAAAGTTTCATTAAGATTTAATAAGATTTGAAGCCGCACAAGTGTTAACAAACTAATTGTGGACAAAGGACAGATGAAGAATAAAAGACGACGTCCGATTAACATCAGCGGTCCCTAATAGCTCACTCTGAGCACTTTGTGCTTTGTGCTCAATTTAGTAAAAAGACTTATTTAATCCATTTCTCCATAGCCTGTTTCTAGTTTTGAAGACATGTGGCCATTTGAAGCAGGTTGAAAGTAAAGCAGAATGTGCCTTAAGGCACATTCTGCTTTGCTTTCAGTCTGCTTTAAGCTACCATCTGCCAGCACATATATAATATTTCTTATTAAGCATATTCATTAGAACTATATTTTACAGTAGAGAAATAAATTAAAGGCGTAAAAAGGTTTATTTATGGGGTAATGGGTTGACAAAAGAATAATTCATATCAAGCATAACATACAATTTCTTCTCATTCAGATGTTGGTTAAACACGGTTTTCCTCTGGAGGTACAGAACTGGATTGTGGGACAGCGACTTCCGACCAACCAGGAGACATTGGCTCAGTGCCGTATCAAGACTGAGGGTCACTCAGTATATCTGTATCTAGTCTCCGCCAAGTCAGTCGGTCTCAACAAGGAAGATTCCATGAGGCAAGGATCAGGCCATTTAAATATAACAGGTACATGTACAATCAAACTTGGCTTAATTCATTCAACCCTGACACTTCAAATGGGCAATTCCTCTTTCCAATTAAGTCTAGGCCATTTTTGTGACTATTCAGGGGTGTTTTAATGCCCAGGAATATAGAGATGTGAGAAGGCATATACATTTAGTGATTGGCATGTCCATTCATTCTGTCCGTGCAGCTAACTTAGAGTAAGGGGCCATTTTAGTGGACTGTGAACAAATATAGGGCTATTGGCAGTTAAAGGGCCATGGCCCCTTAACTGGTTCTAAAAATTGCAAAAATGGTATCAGGGGGCCTCAAGGGAGGTAAAAAATAAGTTTTCAACTTAAGGACCTTTACCACAAATGTCCATAATCTGTCCATATGTAGGGGGGTGACTTTAAAGGGCCATTTTAGTTGCTCAGATAATATCAATGGGCCACTTGTGGCCCTTCAACTTGGACAATTGGCCCTTTAAATTTGGCCCCTTAGTAGGCTGGCCCTTAGACCTAAGTTAGTAGACCGTCCGTCTGTTTGTCTATCCATGTGTACAAGGTTAACCAGAGTTTGCTGTTTCTTCAAGCATAGCATCAATACTGCTTACTAGAATGTCTGAACAGTGAACACTTATACAGCTGTTGCCTTGGACCATTCCAAATCAACCCATATCAGTCAACCTGGATTATACCTTGACCATGACCTTATTTGGACATACATTGTACATGTAGAATGTTTATAACTGGCTATTTCTCGGCCAACTACCGGTAGATTTTATTGGTTTTTTCTGACATTAACATCACTGACTAGTGACTAGAATGCTTGGATATTTATACAGTTGTCAGTTGTTGATCCAATTCCAGTCCATACACATCACCCAACCTTAATTTGATTTTGACCTTGACCTAAATTGGGCCTAGAAAAAGTTTCAGATTCAGGGCTGGACAAATCCACTAGCCCGTCCCACGGGCAAGCTCAAATTCTGTTTGGGAAAGTCCAATTCAGACAGCAAATTGCCCTGGGCAAGGTTGAATTTCCGAACTGGGCAAGCTCAAATTCTTGGAAAAAATTGTAAATAAACCAACCTATTGGCTAGTTGCACTTCGTTAACAATCAAACACAGCAATAATCAGTGCCCTTGCCCCCAGCGGTGACCAATATTCGGTGATGAAAATATGGGGCAACTCAAAAATTTTGAGCAGCTTGCCCTGAGCAAGTTGCCCTGAAAAATATTTGTCCAGCCCTGCTTTGAGATAATATTGTAAAGAATGCCACCAAGGGCTTAAGTGTTTATTGAACATAGTCTTGTTTTAAAAGCATGTTGCAAAATAATCAACAGGGAAATGTTTATGCAAGTATGATTGCCCTTTACCCCATGGCCCATTTTGAAATTTGAAAACATATCACCACTTACAGCAGGTTGAAAGTAAAGCAGAATGTGCCCTAAGGTGCATTCTGTTTTACTTTCAGCATGCTCTGCTAGGATCTACAAAATATTTCTTGTGGTGCATAGTCATAACTGTATAAAATGGAACTATTTTCTGCAGTGGAGGAATAAATTAAAGTCATGAAAATGTGAACCTATGGAGTAATGGGTTACCCAAACTATTCAATTCATTGCTAAGCTGTGTTTATCTTGCAGGTCATCATCCTGCAGGTCAAGATATGCCAGTTTTAGAAAGAACAGGTTCCACGCCAGGTCCAGCCAGTAGTCATTCCAGTAGTAGAAACACCTCCGTAGCCACACCAGGAAGTGCATTAACTGTACCTGCTGCACCTGCCCCAGCATTACTGGGGGTAAGATTTACGCTGTTTCAGTGAACTAACTTAACCCATTACCCCATAAATACTAGGGACGGGACCGAATATTCGCATAAGGGCCGAATATTCGAATCCGATTTAAGTAATCGAATAGTTGTCTCTGAAAAAATAATTTTTTGTTATCATTAAAAACAAAATATGGATCATTTAATTTATTTTAGAGACTATTTCTTTTTCTCCATCCAGGCTAATCATCCGCTATTATTCCTTGTGTGTAGGGTGATTTTCACCCCCGGCTAGTAAGTAGTGTTTTGATAGCGCCTGTCAAGCTGTACACAGTTTGCAAACATTACCCGCTGTGTTACGTAATCGACGGCGCTTCCCTTAACACCGGACCAATGGATTCGCAATTAACACAAGATCATGTAGCAAATGTTGTATCCTTAATTGACATGTTAGGGAACCCTAGTTGCCAGACAAAAGAGGGGTGTTTAGCACAGAAAAATTAATTAAGAGTATCCAATCGAAAAAGACGAATTGTTAATATCGCCAATCGCGTATATAGCAGACTTGCTCAAATGTCGGTTTTCGTAAACGACCAATATCACTCAACTACTAATTAAAATCATCAAACATTCTAGTCACAGGCATCATTAAAGGTTCATATTTGATATACACAAGACGTAGATTTGTATCGAGAAAATTCTAACTCTTTTTTTTAAACGCAACTATGCAGCCGCGTCTACTCCTTCGCCTGTATGAAAGCACTTCACTTGTTCTGCCGACCAGAAATTCGCAATCTGTAGCATCTGCATGCATAAACTTGAGAGAGTGTGTTTAGATTAATTTTAAAAACAGAAAAAATGTTTTGCACAGTTACGAGAAAACTGATTCTGCACTATGACGGAAGGCTTAATTCGAAACAAATTTGAGTGCAGATATACATGTTGCATCAAACATGAGTTGCATCCCTTGCATAATAAGACCGCTGTATCTAGAAATACATGACTTGTGAGATTGGTTGCGAAAGTTGATAAGTTAACCAAATCAGATGTTTGTCACAGTTTACACATTCTGCTCATGGTTTGGTCCATTTAAGATAGGTATTTCTATGAAGCAAACATTGAATAATTGCATTTGATGGTGAAATTATACTCACTTTATACTTTTATATTTTAATATTGTTTGTTTTCATTACATTTGGTTAGCTGTGATTGGCTATAATTTTTGTTTCATAACTCCATGAAAATAATAAAATTCAGGCCACGCCTTGTCAGGACTACTTTCCCTTAGTCCAACTGCTCTTCACAAGTGCTGCATGAAGCAGGATGCCAAATGACGTCATTGACGTCGACGTTACTACATTACAACGACGTGTTTTGGCGGAAAATATATATGGCGGAGGGACTACAACCTACGTTTTAAAAGCGTGAAAAAAAGAACATTCTCCTTAGATTCTCTATTAAACTACTTTTTTAAATTCAGAAGTGATATTAAATTATAAGGAATAATTCGGAATATTTATTGTATTCATGGAGGTATGAAAAAAAAACCTGGTCACACTTTTGTATGAAACCGCTTCGCAGGTTTTTTTTTCATACCTCCATGAATACAATAAATATTCGAATTATTCCTTAAATGAATATGCATAATCAGAAATACAGATAGTAGCTTAATTCTGCCTATCTTTCAACCTGCTTTAAGTGGTTACCTGTTTTCATAACTAGAAACAGGCTATGAAATAATAAGGCTAACCACTATTTTATCCTTGAGCTAGGCAGCTGATATCAGGCCACACATTGCTTAGATCCACAGACGTATCATGCATCTGGTGTCTTTGGTTTTAACTCTTACAATGCTAGCGGCGGATGTACCTTACAGTGATAACCTTTGC
Source organism: Gari tellinella (assembly GCA_922989275.2). Lineage (NCBI taxonomy): Eukaryota > Metazoa > Mollusca > Bivalvia > Cardiida > Psammobiidae > Gari > Gari tellinella. Next base: position 16,768,696 of record OV277862.1, read on the forward strand.
AAACAGTTTGGATCCAGATGAGACGCCGCGTAACGCGGCGTCTCATCTGGATCCAAACTGTTTGACACTCAGACCAGGCGGTTTTGAAAAGAAATGTAGAAAATTCTATTTTTAGAACAGTAGCAGAAGACAATTGTTGCAGACGAAAAAATTTACCCAGCATGCAAAGAGTTAATGATGTACTTCCTTTGCAGGCACCTAATATTTTGGATAAAAACCTCAACAAAAATCAACAGAAGAAGCAGGCCCCAGTCAACAAGCTTCCAGCTCCACATATTCAAAATGATCGCCGACCTGTTCAGGCTGTCACGGGAACACCTCAAGAGGACCCCCCTCTTATGGGACAAAATATTGTTTTGCCACAAACTAGTAGACGGACACCCATGGAACATGTAGAATTACAGGTAACATTGTCATATATTTACAGTGCTCCCTCCCTACAATGGCCCTCCCAACAACGAATCCCTCCTTACAACTACCCTTGCTGCAGTTCCCTAAACAGGACAATTCAGTCTAACGCTTTTACTGCTGTAATATCGTCTGCTTAAAGTTGTCGTCTGCTGTTTTTCTCAAAGTCTCATATTGGACATTTTGACAGAAAAAAACTTAATGACGAGTGACAAACAACTTGAATCCAGATCAGACGCCGCGTTACGTGGCGTCTGATCTTGATTCAAGCTGTTTGCACAGGTAAACCAACTTCTCTCCCTATAACGACTCCCTCCGAACAACCCACATAATTTCTGTCTCCCATTGGGTGTCGTTGTAGAGAGGGACCACTGTATTATGATAATGCTAACTTTGTATCTTATTTCTTTCCTCCTATTACTTGATTGCAACTTTTTGGACAGGTGGCTGCTTAAAGCAAGTCAAAAGTAAAGAAGTAAGTTCCTTTAAACCCTTTACCACATAGCCTGTTTCTTGTTTTGAAAACAAGCTGCCACTTAAAGCAGGTTGTAAGTAAAGCAGAATGCGCCTTATAGAGCATTCTGGTTTATTTTCCACCTGCTTTTAGCTATCATCTGCTAGGATATAGATAATATTTCTTATGATACGTATTCATGACTATTAACTCATTATCCCCTGAAACTTCAAATGTACAATTCCAGTTTACAATAAAGGCTGGTCCATTTTAGACAATTTAGGGTTGTTTTTATAATATTATTATAAAAAGGCTCTAAATTGGTAGAACAAACAATCTGGCAGTGTTGTGTTTACTGTTTTTATTATAATATTATTGCGAAATTACAAACAGTGAAGTCCCTGATCTGAGGGCTCCTGCATGAGCCCTCAGATCAGGGACTTCACTGTTTGCAAAAGAGAAGTGTACTCTTCACAGGTACAATTTTGGTCAAGGATGCATATATGCGTCGCTAGGGCTCAATGAGTTAAATGGAACTGTCTATTGTTTATAGGGATGGGCTTGTTCTGCGTGCACCTTTATAAACCAGCCGACCCGACCTGGGTGTGAAGTGTGCTCGAACCCACGACCTGATGACTATGTGGTACCAGAGGGCTACGAGATGACCGACGAAGAACGGCAGAGGCTAGAGTATGAGAGAGTATTAGAGCAGCAAACAGAAGAGGTATAGTGTTTATTGAAGTCCAACCAAGGACAATTTACCCATTATCCCCTGAAACATCTAACCCATTACCTCTTTCTAGTTTTGAAGACAGTTTACTTCCAAAAGTAGGCAGAAAGTAAAACAGAATGCAGGTGCATTCTGCTTTACTTTCAGCCAGCTTTAAGCTACCATCTGCTTGGATGTAGGAAATAGTTCTTATGGTACATATTCATGACTACAATGTGGAACTATTTTCTTCAGTGGAGAAGGTCAAGGTCACATTAATTAATTGCAGAAACGTAATCTAGGTCACAGAGGTCAAGGCCAAAGATCAAGGTTATCAAACTGCAATGCAACATGCTGTACTTACTGAGGAAATTGGACATTACCCTTGGTCCTTTGTATGAACACCCCCACCCTCCCCCTTTTTCTCAAAAGGTGTGACAGTAACTGTAAAATCATGAGGCATATGGCAAAGCCATCTCATTCTGCCTAGAGAGTCTCTGACATACTCAAACCAAACCATAAAAAAAATAAGAGACCAGCCTCACATGAGAAGCTTCACTGATTCTCTGCATAGATAATATTACAGTTTTCAGCATGCATGCTTTTTACCTCACCGAAACTAATCACTGAAACTTGGTCAGGAAATATCTAACCTGGGCCTGTATGGATGTACACACATTTTGATGAATGGATAAGAGTACTACACTATATGCCCGGCACCACTCAGGGCTCCAGATAAGGGTAGTATTTCAAAAACTAAAATCTCCATTTCTGCTTTAAACCCTATGGTGTCACTACTCATTAGAATCGTCTTGAAGAGACAATTCTAATGAGTAGTAACACCATAGGATTTGGTGCTAAAGTAAATGAGAAAATGTTGGATTTGTTTGGTTTATCCCCTCTTATCTAGAGCCCTGAGGTCCACTTTGTCGTGGGGCATATACCCCTTTTGTGGAATTGAGGAATGTCCATGTTATCGTAATTGAAGACAGGTTGCTGGTTATTGTATATAGTTTATACTTGTTTTGCTTGTAGGTATTTGAAGGTCGTGTTCTCGGTGGTGTTGTCATACATTCTCTCTCCTATCTTTACAGGGTGGGCAGCAGGGGAAATATGGCAACCCCACTGAGAAGGAACTGGATGACCTGTTAAAGTTACATGACGCTTTACAAAATACCATACAGCAACAACAACAAAGTGAAGTCCGTCCAGATCGGCAGGAACTCGACCTGCACCTACTGGGTATGGGTCGAGTCCCTGGGGAGGAATCAGACACTGGAGAAGAAAATTCTCTTATTAGCTGATCAAGATTGTTGAGACTGTCGATAGTGATAAGTGCGAATCGCAACTGTGTTTAACCCATTACCCCATAAATACGCCTTTTTACGCCTCTAATTTATCCCTCCACCAAAGAAAATAGTTCAACTTTATACAGTTGTGAATATTTAACATTAGAAATATTTTCTATATTCTAGCAGCTGGTAGCTTAAAGCAGGCTGAAAGTAAAGCAGAATGCGCCCTAAGGCGCATTCTGCTTTTCTTTCAACCTGCTTTAAGTGGTCATCTGATTTCAAAACTAGAAACAGGCCAATGGATAATGAGTTAAAGCTGGTGACTTCTTAACCCATTACTCCATAGTTTCACATTTCAAGGCCTTAAATTTACTGCTCAGCTGAATTGTTTGTACTTTGTACAGTCATAATAAATTATGTGTCATAAGAAATATTTTCTGTATCCTAGCAGATGGTAAATTAAAGCAGGCTGAAAGTAAAGCAGAATGTGCCTTAAGGCACATTCTGCTTTACTTTCAACCTGCTGTAAGTTGCCTACTCTTTTCAAAACTAGAAACAGGATTTGGAGTAAAGTGTTAAAGTATGATGAAAGTATAGGAGAAATTTTCTACCAGAACTTTCTGCTTTACTTTTATCTTACTTTGAGATGCCACCTGCATTCAGCACACAAACAGGGCTCCAGATAAGGGGAGTATTTCAAAATTTAAAATCTATGTTTCTGCATTAAACCCTATGGTGTCACTACTCATTAGAATCATCTCGTCGAGACGATTCTAATGAATATTAACACCATAGGTTTTGGTGCAAAAATGAATAAAAAAATGTTGAGTTTTTTCAGTTTACTCTCTCTTATCTGAAGCCATGCACAAACAATGAAAATTTAGGTGTAAAGGAGTAGATAGAGGCGTTCTAATTGGCTTTTGCGGAACATGGGGTGAAACTGATCCTCTATCCAATTCGAGACCGTGTTGGAAAAAAATCTTCGTATTCGTGGTTACGGATTTTACAGTGCAATATTCTTACTTCTAAAACTGAAATTCTGAACACAGGTAGTCTCTAAAAACTGAACTCTTAACCTTTACCCCATAGTCTGTTTCTGGTTTTAGTTTAACCCATTACCCCATAGCCTGTTTCTAGTATTGAAGATACGTTACCACTTAAAGCAGGTTAAAAGTAAAGCAGAATGCGCCTTAAGGTGCATTCTGCTTTACTTTCAGCCTGCTTTAAGCTATCATGTGCTAAAATATAGAATTTATTTCTTATAAAACATATTCATAGCTGTATAAATTTGATCTCTTTTCTACACAGGAAGAATAAATGAAAGGCGTAAAAAGGGGTATTTATGGGGTAATGGGTTACATATTTTAGTTCATAATACAGTAAAACCTCGGAAAACCGAACACCCTCCGGACCAGGTAAAAAGTTCGGTTTTCTGAGGTGTTCGGTTTTCTGAGTTTTCATGAATCAGTGCTAATATTCAGGCCGAGGCATCTTCACAAGCCGGATCTATAACTCAATAACATGAACGTAACAGTGAATTCTCATTTAGATCAAAACTGTTTGATATGATCAAGAATGAGAATAAACTTTCAATACGACAGAGCATTTTTAACAATAGCTCAGTAATTATTTACCGTGTTTTGCCGTGTGTAATGTTCACTTGTGTGTACTCTGCATTTTAAGGGTTAAATCACAGGATATAAACGTATTCCCATAGGTTAGAAGCGTCTGTGTTTTGCATAAACACTTCAATTTTTATATTGTCGCAGCCATTATATAAAACGAAACAACCGCCATAGTTTTAACTTTTGATGGGCCTACTTTATTGGCATTTCGAGCAGCACATTATTCTACGGAAGTTCGTAGATTCAGTATAATCAAGAACGTTTCCGAATTTGCGAATATGTCGCTAAAGGAAATTTTGCTGTGCAAATCGAGTGTCGGTGTTTTCATTTTGCGTAGTTTATTAGATGACCTAATTGAGCGGTTGTTTATACAGTAAGACATTGCTTCTACAACACACTAATTCAGTACGCAATTGCAAACAATGATTATGAAATATAACTGAGTTATTTTCTTTCTGTCTGTCTTCAGAATGCCTTACTGGACTTTTATAAATTTGAATTCTAAACAGTAAAGTGTACCGACGTACTTCGAAACAGACTACGAACAATGGAACGCATTTTTTGTTGCTGTAGCATTGTCTTATCGGAGCCTTATTTTAATAAGCAATCAAGTGTCACAACCGTGAAATACCCGTGTCATCTCCAATAAACACCCACCCATTACGCAATCTTAACACATACGCTAAGTGTCCCAGATGTGTTTGACGGTCGACTCGGTTGAATAAATTTTCCATGATTGCAATGGTGACCCGAGGTGATAAATACAGTGGATGTTCGGTTTTCCTAGTTAATTTTATGTGTATCTGAACAGTTTGGGCCGAGAAAATCGTTCGGTTTTCGGAATTCTGAGGTTCCGGTTTTCTGAAACTTACTTTTGGTTAAAATAAGAAGGAAAAAAATCGGGACCGGACAGAAAGTTCGGTATTCCGAGGATTCCGGATTTCTGGGACTCCGGTTTTCCGAGTTTATACTGTATATACAACTTTTATGAAAAAGACATGGATATACATACATTAGGATTAGAACAAAAGCAAAAGCTTATTTGGTTCTTCTCCTGTTTCTGGTTTTGAAGTCAGTTGACCACTTAACCCATTACTCCATAGCCTGTTTCTAGTATTGAAGACAGGTGACCACTTAAAGCAGCTTGAAAGTAAAGCAGAATGGCATTAAGGCACATTCTGCTTTACTTTCAGCCTGCTTACAGTTACCATGATCCATCTGCTGGAGTATAGAAAATATTTCTTAGGATATATATTCATGACTGTATTAATTTGAACTATTTTTTTCTGCGGAGTAATAAATTAAATATGTATAAATGTATATTTATGGAGTAATGGGTTGAAGCAGGTTGAAGGTACTGTCTAGGGATGTTAACGATTAATCGGTTAACCTGTAGAACCGCGGTTAATTGGTTACAATTTTCCTTCAAAAGGTTAACCTGAAAAAACAAAAATTTGGAAGTTGGATCATAAATTCTGCTGCATGTTATCAGCGGACGACATCTCCTTTGCTCGTTTCAAATGCCTTGACACCTTGTCGATTAACACGCCGCGGGCGTGTACTACCCCGTCTACAGAGGTTGCCAGGTTTCCCTGATATAAAACCAGTGGGATGAGACAATTGACAGGTCGCCAATCAACTGACGTTATCGATTGTTATGATTTTATTAGATAAAGATTAGTGTCCTATTATTAAGAAAGGTGTAGAAAACGTTTGAACTGAATCCAATAGCATATGGATTCATAAAAATCCAGTAATGTAATACAGTTCTTGAAATTTCGAGAGAAAATATATCTACACATAACTGCTCCGAGCTGAAAATGACATTTTTATCTGTTCAACAGAGAAGCGGTTTGGATCCCGATGACACCTATTATCTCGGCGTATTTAATTATTCAGAATCACTTGCAAAAAAGTCAAAAAGTGTATTCCGGTGCGTTTCCGATTCGATTGTCAAGTTCTTTAAAATTCGTACTGTACCATTCACAAACAGGTTACGTAAATATAGGCTCCGTATTGTCGTCTGCTACTTTTCGTAGGAGTGGCAAAATGTAATCTGCTGAAAATTTCTATTTGGCTTTATTCAGTTCAACATGCCATAATAAGGGTTTAACGCCCTCATGTTTTCGAGTGTAACAATGAATGACTCAAGATCCAGGTCCAGTGCATGTATGTTCTTTGTATCAAACACAAATTTAGCGTGCAGATAAAAACATGTAACACTTCAGAACTGGAACATACTTTTTGAAATTCAGTTTCGAATTGGATCTAGAGCCTAATAGAACATCTCCGAATGTGCGCAGGTAAAGTCAGAGATTTTTAATCATTTTGATAGCAGCCTGGTTCCAGATCGGACGCAGTTTCACAGGGCGTCTGCTCGGAAATCAGACTATTCGACATTTGTCAACAGGATTCTTCAAAGAATGGATGGCTTTCATTAACAATCAAAACTAACAGTAGGTAGACATAATTTTTCGCGGAAATACAATGGTTTAATTAAATGTCAGGTGAACCGATCTGTTAACCGGTTTTTGCTTGCGACTAACCGGTTACAATATCCGTAACCGTTAACATCCCTAGTACTGTCAGCTTGATTTAAGAGACCATTGGCTTTGATGTAGAAAACATTTCTTATGGTGCATATTCATGCCTGTATAAAATTGAACTGTTTTCCACAGTGTAGAAATAAATTAAACGTGTTAAAAGGTATATCTATGGGGTAATAGGACAAGCTGTTTTTAACCTTCTAAACACTTGAATTAACTCCTGTTTATTTCAGAAACATTCTGTGACAATATATGTGACATCTATGTATATACAGCCGAACATCGATATCTCGAACTCGCTTAATTCGAATTATCCTTTATTTCGAAACATAAATTGCCTTATTTCAAACTCGGTTTAGTCGAGCATATCCGTGTTTCAAAGTTAAAATGTATATACAATGTACTTTATTTCTGTATCACTGCACAAAACATGTTGAGAAACTGCAGAAACCAAAGCAAACTGGCGGAGACAAAATATAACTTGTCATTTGGCTATTGTGTTATTCATGACTTATAAGTCCATTAAATCTATACCAGTTAGCATTTACAAATCTGTGTAACAAACTATAATTAATGCATATGTGCATGTTTAATGCTTTCATTAACTCTTTCCTCCCTGAAACTTTAAATGGACAATTCCAGTTTCCATTTTAGTCTAGTCCATTTCTGACTTTTAAGGGTTGTTTTTGTCAATGTTTGGCATTATGACAAACAGTGAAGACCCTGATCAGAGGGCTCCTGATCTGGGTCTTCACTGTTTGCACAGTGTTAGTATGCATCAGTGTTAGAACCAAAATGCAAAATTACCAATTTTCTGCAGCAGTGACACGTTTAAGATTTAATATTTAAACAGGCGAGCCTCAGATGGCTTTGCCACCATTTTTATTTATCATTATTTTTCATTGAATTGTGTTGCCAGCTCCAGTATTACCACTGCTTTTACATTGCCTCTATACTACCCTGTCTAACTCAACTATATCCAGATGAAATGAGCTTTCTGCATTGCTTACATCATGCTTTAATCTGCCATTTGTATTTATCACCATAGTTGAGCTTCATTTGAATACATTTTCACTTTTACAGTCAAACCTGAATTAAGAGATGACTCAAATTGTGTATAACTCTGAATGGACTATTATGATAAGTGACTGCTTAATACAGTACAAAAGTAATGCAGAAAGCTCCTATAGAAGCTTTCTGCATTGTTTTTAGCTCACCTGGCACGTAGTGCCAAGGTGAGCTATTTTGATCGTCCTCTGTCCGTCGTCGTTCGTCCATCCGTCCGTTCGTTCGTCGTCAACAATTTCTTTAAACGACATCTCCTCCGAAACTACTGGATAGATTTTTACCAAACTTGGCCTGAATGATCCTTATATGGTCCTCTTTCAAAATTGTTCAAATATTTCCGGTCCATTGCATATCTAGGTCACAGGAGCTAAAAATAGATGTTTTCAATGAAAACTTAAAAAATCTTCTTGACTGAAACCACAGTACCCTGAGCTTAGATATTTGGCAAAAAGCATCGTCTTCAGGTCCTCTATCAACATTGTTCAAATTATGTCCCTGGGGTAAAAATTGACCCCGCCCCGGGGGTCGTAAATTTACATAGAGTTATATAGTGAAATCTTTAAATATCTTTTTCTCTGAAACTAATATGGCCAGAGCTTTGATATTTGGCATGATGATTCTTCTAGAAGCCCTTAACCAATATTGTAAATATGGTTCTGGTCATTTGCATATATAGGTCACAGGAGCTAAAAATAGATTTTTTTTCAATGAAATCTTAAAAAATCTTCTTGTCTGAAACCACAGTACCATAAGCTTAGATATTTGGCACAAAGCATCGTCTTCAGGTCCTCTATAAAGATTGTTCAAATTATATCCCTGGGGTAAAAAATGACCACGCCCTGGGGTCCTAAATTTACATAGAGTTATATAGTGAAATCTTTAAATATCTTTTTCTCTGAAACTAATATGGCCAGAGCTTTGATATTTGGCATGATGATTCTTCTAGAAGCCCTTAACCAATATTGTAAATACGGTTCTGGTCAGTTGCATATCTGGGTCACAGGAGCTAAAAATAGATTTTTTCAATGAAATCTTAAAAAATCTTCTTGTCTGAAACCACAGTACCCTTAGCTTAGATATTTAGCACAAAGCATCATCTTCAGGTCCTCTATCAAGATTATTCAAATTATGTCCCTGGGGTAAAAAATGACCACGCCCTGGGGGTCGTAATTTTACATAGAGTTATGTTGTGAAATCTTCAAACATATTTACCTCTGAAACTAATATGGTCAGAGCTTTGATATTTGGCATGATGACACTTGTAGAAGCCCTTAACCAATTTTGGAAATATGGTTCCGGTCCGTTGCATATCTAGGTCACAGGAGCTAAAAATAGATTTTTTAAATGAAAATTATGTCTCTGGGGTGAAAAGTGATCCCATGATACCAGGGGTTATGTGACCCTTGTGTTGGTTTTTCCAGGTGAGCGATATTTAGGCCCGCATGGGCCTCTTGTTGTTCTGTATTAACTTGATTAAGCAGTCACTAGTCTTCTAGATCAACAGAATACTTTAACCTTTCCATGATAGTTTTCAGTATTGAAGACAGGTTTCTGCTCAAAACAGGCTGAAAATAAAGCAGAAAGCTCCTGAAGGATCATTCTGCTTTACTTTTAGCCTACCTTAAGCTACTATATAGAATACATGAAGTATATCAGGACTCCAGGTAAGGAGAAGTAATTTGAACAAATCAAACATTTTCTCACTTATACAGCACCAAATGCTATGATGATACTACTCATTAGAATTGTCTCTTTGAGATGATTCTAATGAGTAGTGACACCATAGGGTTAAATGCAAAAATAAAGATTTTAGTTTTTGAAATACTCCCCTTATCTGGAGCCCTGGTATATCTTAAGGGACATGTTCATTGTACAAGGCTGTATAAAGTGGAATTGTTTATAGGTTAATTCAGGTTTGATTGTATCAGGTCTCTGTAGACTACTACTACTTAGCCCGCCAAATAAATTGTCGTCTGCTATATTTCTCGTCTGCTTCAAGTTTCAAAGTGCTTTTAAGTTGCTCAAAATTGCTGAAAATGTTGTCCGAGTGTCAAACAGCTTGGATCCGGATGAGACGCCGAGTTACTCGGCGTCTCATCTGGATCCAAACTGTTTGCATATGGAGCTATAGTCGTGAGTGGCAGGCTAAGGGTTAATCCTGATTTCATTTGCCATCTGCTGTGGGTGTCCCAGCATCTGGGGTAGGCAGCAGGCGGCAGAAGTGTCTGAATGTGCAAGGATGTAGTTATGTCCTAAGGACCTAAATGTTTAAGTTTTATATGGATCTTCACAGTTTGCATTTTCTTGTGATGCAGCTAATCCCTATTTATTGTTTTTCATACGCAAAGAATGAATAAAAATTTGTTAATCTGAAAGGTTTTTGTCTTTCTTCCAATCATTGTTATGATTCTTGACTTATCTAAGCACTACTGATTGTCTTATGTTGTGTAAACATTGGTCTATGCTGGATGCTGTATGAGTAAATAATACCCTAACTAGTATGCATTTTGTGTACGACATATCAATACCATGGCCCAAAAATTGTAACCAGGGTTCCAGTTAACTCTTTGAACCCTAGTCACACATATACCGTATGTATCATTTGCAAACAGCACACATGTGAGGAGAACACTTGTCCTATGCAAACAGTGTAAACCCTGATCAGAGGGCTCCTTAGCCCTCTGATCAGGGTATACACTGTTTGTCATAATAAATTCAACCTTAAAATGTCAAAAAAGGGCAATACTAAATTGAAAACTAGAATTGTCCATTTGAGGTTTCAGGGAGGAAAGTTTAGGGACCTAGATGTGTATTTAAAAAACTAAAATATTTTTTTGTCTTTAAACCCGATAGTGTCACTACTCATTAGAATTGAGTAGTAACACCATAGGATTTGTTGCTAAGATAAGTGAGAAAATGTTAGATTTGTGCAGTATACTCCCTCTTATCTGGAGTCCTGATTGTAACACTTTTGAGTTGAGTCTGAGATTGTTTTCAAGCATTTGATTGGTCAGATTTGAGCTTTTGCTCAGCAAAAGCTCAAATCAGACCAATCAAAGTCTTGAGAACGATCTCAGACTCACCTCTAAAGCTTTATAACCTGGTACCCAGCTGTACTATTCTTCTTCTCACTGGAGAGCTGGTTCCAGAAACTGACTGGACCCTTCTCATGCTGAAAGGTTATCTTGATTTTAAACATATACATTGTACATAGTTCACTTTAACACTTTCATAAATAGCTGCTTTTCAGTATTGAAGACACATGGTTGCTTAAAACAAGTTAAAAGTAAAGCATTCTGCCCATTATCCCATAGCCAGTTTCTAGTATTGAAGCTAGGTGACCACTTAAAGGAGGTTGAAAGTAAAGCAGAATATGTATCAAGGTGCATTCTGCTTTACTTCCAGCTTGTTTTAAGCTTTAATTTGCAAGAATATAGAAATATTTCTTTTGATTTGTATTCAATGGTTCTTTAGTGAAAAAATAAATTAACAGAGCGTAAAATTACATTGGAGTTTTCTGATTTGGGTCTACACTGATTTCAAAAAGGGTCAATATACCCTAATAGCAGGAGAAGGGTTCAAATCAAAATTGTAAAAAATGAAAGACCCTTAGAGCAGAACACAATTTTTGGGTCCTATTTAGTAACCATTTACATGTAGTGAAGATACATGTACACAGAGGACACTAGAGACAGTTGGTTGCATATTTAGCTCACCTGGCACGAAGTGCCAAAGTGAGCTATTATGATCGCTTGATATCCTTCGTCCGTCCATCCACAATTGGTTTGTGAACACTCTAGTTGCTACAAATGTCATCCAACCTTCATGAAACTGTATGACAATGCCTCAATGCTTGCCTTTAAGAAATTTTGATCAAGTTTGAATGTGGGTCATGTCAGGTAAAATCTAAGTCACTATGTCAAATCATAGCAAAACCTCATGAACACATTAAAGGCTACAAATCTCATTAGATCTTCATGAAACTCAGTCAAAATGTTTGTCTCATTTATATCTAGATTAAGTTTTAATGTGGGTTATATCAGGTCAAAAACTAGGTCACTAGGTCAAATCATAGAAAACCTTGTTAACACTCTAGAGGCTACAAATCTCATTAGATTTTAATGCAACTTGGTCAAACGTTTGTCTCATTGATATCCAGGTCAAGTTCGATTACGGGTCATGTTGGGTCAAAAACTAGGTCACTAGGTCAAATCATAGAAAAACATTGTTTACACTCTAGAGGCTACAAATCTCTTTAGAATTCAGTGCAATTTGGTAAAAAAGTTTGCCTTAATGATGATTAGGTCAGGTTCAAATGTGGGTTAGGTTAATAAGTAGGCCACTAGGTCAAATCAAAGAATAACCGTGTAAACCCTCTAGAGGCTACAAATCTCATTAGATCTGAATGAAATATAGTCAGAATGTATGCCTACATAAAATTTAAGTCAAGTTCGATGTGGATCATGTCTGGTCAAAAACTAGGGCACTAGGTCAAATCATAGACAAATCTTGTTAACACTCTAGAAGCTACAAAACTCATTAAATCTTAATACTTAGTCAAAATGTTTGTCTTATTGATATCTAGGTCAGGGTTGAATGTGGATCATGACGGGTCATAAGATTAAACCATAAAAATACATTGTTGACACATACTCTAGAAGCTAAAAATCTAATTTGATCTTAATGAAACTTGCTAAAATTGTTTGCCTCATTGAAAACTAGGCCACGGTTGAATGTGGGTCATGTCGGGTCAAAATCTTGGTTACTATGGGTAAAGTTTTACGTGGTGTACCAGGTGAGCAATATAGGACCATAGTGGCCCTTGTTTATTAGTATCCCTTTACCTCTTAGCCTGTTTCTAGTTTTGATTTTTGAAGACAGATGACCACTTAAAGCAGGTTGAAAGTAAAGCAGAATGTGCCTTAATTCTGCTTTACTTTCAACCGACTTCAAGCTACCATCAAGGTTTTCAAAGGTTAAAAAGGACTTGAAAAATTAAAAAATTGGGGTGGCTGAAAATCCCCTTTGTCCGAAAATGACACCTTAGTTGAAATCCCCTTTGTTATAATTTTCAAGCAAAATTTATGTCTATAATTGTTTCAATTTGTTCAGGAACAGCTTCAAGAGAGAGCTAGGAATTACCAGTACTTACAACAGACCGACGCCCAGGACGCCATTCCTAACACGGAGGCATTTACCTGTCCTATCTGCTTTGATGACTATAGCGAAGGAGAAGGGGTGGTCCTGAGAGAATGTTTACATACTTTCTGCAGGTAATCTTACATTAATGTTAACCCAAAAGTTACTCCATAGTCTGTTTATACTTGTAGTTTTCAAGACTACAGTGTACAGTGGTTCATTGGTTGTGTATTGCAGGGATTGTCTCAAGGATGTTGTACAGTATAAAGTTTTGTGATAAACAGGGTTTGTAGAGCGGATAATTGGTTGTGTATTGCAGGGATTGTCTCAAGGATGCTGTACAGTATAATGTTATGGGATAAACATGTTTTGTACAGTGCGTTCTTGGTTGTGTATTGCAGGGATTGTCTCAAGGATGCTGTACAGTATAATGTTATGGGATAAACATGTTTTGTACAGTGCCTTCTTGGTTGTGTATTGCAGGGATTGTCTCAAGGATGCTGACAGTATAATGTTATGGGATAAACATGTTTTGAAGAGTGTTTTCTTGGTTATGTATTGCAGGGATTGTCTCAAAGATGCTGTACAGTATAATGAGGAGCCAGTGTTGAAGTGTCCATATCAAGATGACAATTTTGCATGTGATGGTGTCGTACAGGATAGAGAAATCAAAGCTGTAAGCATCTTGGCTTTGTCACAGCTGTTAGAAACAGTTTGGATCCTGATCAGATGCAGCATAATGATTATGCAGCATCTGATCAGGAATGAAACTGTTCGACTCATTATGATATTACTACAGTAAACCTCGCTTATAACGAACACATCGGGACCTCAAAAAAGTGTTCGCTATAGCCGAAGTTTGTTATAACCGTATAGCGAACTAGTATGCTATAGGCGAGGTTGGTATAACGAAGTGATCGGACTTATAAAGAACATCAGACATGTACATGTACTTGTGTACATGTGTAAACCTATGTGTTTAAATGAAACATTATAAATTTGGTAAACAAGAATATGTATGTTTTAACGAAATAGTATTTCACTAATTTGCAAGTTTGTTTACCTTCAACATGACAGCTCGTGTGGAGGTAGTCTTGTTTACATTGTTTATCGGACAAAACTTTGACAACTGGTCGCCATTTGCATCCATGCCTCAGTTTCATGTCAGGTTAAAAATTCATTCACTTTCGGAAAACCCCTAACTTGCAGGTGACTGAGATACCGAAAACGAGGTTCTAACAGTTCCGCATTACGGGGCAACACATAACTAATACATGTTTTACTCTTGACAAAACAATAATTTTAATCAATCAATCAACTACTTTACTTGGAGGAACAAACACAGAGATCATTTGTAGACTTACTCAACCCGTTCATCGCTTAATGTTGACTTTGTTAACAGTTTGGATCCAGACCAGACGCTGTGCAATGCGGTGTGTGGTCAGGATTCAAACTGTTTGACACTCATATCTTAAATCATTCCAACATAATAAGTGTCTGTTAATATCGCTCACACCAACACACAATGCATGAAGACGATCGCTGACAAACATTTTACCTGTGAGGTAATTATCAGCGACATACAGATGAAACACTCGAAATCGACGGTACGCTATAACCGATGATATTTTAATGAAATTTGATGAATCGGGACCGGGTAATGGTGTACGCTATAGCCGAGTTTTCGTTATAACCGAGTACGCTATAACCGTATTATTTGATATAGAACAAAGAAGGGTAAGATTCGGGGATTTTAAATATGTTCCTTATAACCGAGTGTACGTTATAACCGAGTTCGTTATAAGTGAGGTTTACTGTATAGTCAAATAGACTCAATTTATTTAAATTTAAATTAGACAATAAAAAATTTAACCCATTAACTCCTAGTGATGCATGTATGCATCCATTAGAAACTGTGTATACACTTGTCCAATGCAAACAGTGTAGACCCAGATCAGAGGGCTCACTCATTTCAGCACCAAATCCTATGGTGTGTTGAAGAGAGGACTCTTATGAATAGCTTGTGTTACTGCTTCGAGTGAATTTAGTGACACAATAGGGTTTAAGCCTTTCCCCCATAGAAGCGCCTTTTAGCGAATATGAATTATTCCTCCGCTGAAGAAAATAGTTCCAATTTATTCAGTCATGAATATTATATTATAGGGAATATTTTCTATATTTTAGCACATGATAGCTTAAAGCAGGCTGAAAGTAAAGTAGAATGTGCCTTAAGGTGCATTCTGCTTTACTTTCAACCTGCTTTAAGTAGTCAACTATCTTCAATACTAGAAAAAAAGGCTATTAGGTAAAGGGTTAATGAAACGATAAAGATTTAAGTTTTTTAAATACTCCCCTTATCTAGAGCTCTGAATTAGACGACTATTTACAAGGCAGTTGTTGTCTTTTTGTCAAGGTTGTCACTCCAGGCATGTATGACAAGTATTTGGCTCGGAGTTTATCCACTGCCGAGAGCCAAGCCACAAACAGTTTCCACTGTAAGACCGCTGACTGCGCCGGCTGGTGTATCTACGAGGATCATGTCAACTTCTTTGTCTGTCCTGTATGTCGTAAAGAAAACTGCTTGACATGTAAAGCTCTACATCAAGGTACATGTAGTGTGGTTATAAATACGTTATTTTGAACAGTGTTTTTTTTCACAACTTTGGGAATGAGTTGGTACCCCTTCAATTGGGAAAACATGCCCTAAAATGGCGTAAAATACTTGATTTTTGGAAAAAATTGAGTCATAAAAGGCTCATTTTGGGGAAAATTGTGCCATTAAATGCTCATTTTGGGGGAAAAAGCCCTTGTTTTCAATTGGGAAAGGGTCCCCCCCCCCCCCCCCCCCCCCCAAAAAAAAGCTGTTGAAACAATTGATTTTAACACATTACCCCATAAATACTCCTTTTTACACCTTGAATTTATTATTTTACTGAAGAAAATAGTTCCAAATTATACAGCCATGAATATTTAGCAGAAGAAATATTTTCTCTATATTCTAGCAAATGGTTGCTTAAAGCAGGTTGAAAGTAAAGCAGAATGCACCCTGCTTTGTGCATTCTGCTTGTAACTTGTCATCAAAACTAGAAATAAGTTATGGGATAATGAGTTAACAAGTTTGCCTGTTTGTTTCAGGTATGAATTGCAAGCAATATCAGGAAGACCTGAAGATCCGTGCAAGAAATGATGGGGCTGCCAACCAGACTCAGATCATGATCAACATGATGCTGAGAGATGGGGATGCCATGGCTTGTCCTCAGTGTCAGGTAAGGGAGATCACTCTTTGTAACTCTGTAAGGGAGATAATCCAGTTGTTGTGTTATAAGTAAACAACAAACAGTGAACCATAAAATTTAGAGCAGTTCACTTTTTGGGGGAGTCAGCATATTGACAGCTTAGTTAGATGCAGACACCCTTAATTTCATGGAAAGTGCCAAACTGTAAAGTACATTCACTGCTCGTTGTTTACCTGTGCAATATAGCTGGTCAGACAAACTTTTGGAGTACCGATAGTACTTATAAACCCTTTTTACCCAGGATTCAGCTGTTTGGTCCTGAAGGTCCACGAATGGTGACTGGTCCTTGAATAAATAGAGGATCTTACACGAATGCTCATTACTTAAAATTTTTAATAAACCAGTTGACTAAAATATGACGTGAGCCTTGTTATATTAGTTTTAGTCAACAATTTTATTAAAAATGATAAGTAATGAGCACGAATGTGAGATTCTATTTATCACATAACAATTTTAAACACCTATTAAATCAATCGAAGCCGTAGTTTGTAGTCTTCCTGCTATATAGATTTTCCGCTAAAGCATGACACTGTTTATGGTAACATCATTGCAAATGACGTCATTTGATGTCCCTCTACATGCAGCGCTTGTGGACGAAAAGGTTTAGCCGGAGCCCAAAAAGTGATAATTCACTAGTGGATTACGATATTTATGTAATGGCTTTAATCCAATTCCCGACTGCAAGTAATGTGATAAAAAAGGAGATTGTCTACATGAAAACTAAAAATTTGAGTTCTAATTTAGTATATGCTTAATTAACTCTTTGAACCCTAGTCCCGCATATAGGCGTGCTTTTCAAACAGTGTACATGTGAACAGTACACTTGTCCTATGCAAACAGTGAAGACCCAGATCAGAGGGCTCCGAAAGGAGCCCTCTGATCAGGGTCTTCACTGTTTGTCACAATGCCAAACATTGACAAAAACAACCCTTAAAGTCAGAAATGGACTAGACTAAAATGGAAAATGGAATTGTCCATTTAAAGTTTCAGGGAGGAAAGAGTTAAAGAAGTCATAGGGTTAAAATTGTATTCAAGGTTTTAATGTTTATTATGATAGTTTGTTACTGTTGTATTATATTTATTTCTAGGTGATAGTAATGAAGAAGGAGGGCTGTGACTGGATCCAGTGTTCTATCTGTAAGACTGAGATATGCTGGGTCACAAAGGGACCACGCTGGGGACCATTGGTAAGACAAAACACTTAGGAAGAAAATAGAAAAATTGATTTATGAATACTGTAAAACTGGTTTTAATCTTGAGAATATAATTTACGCGTTAATTGGCAAATGTGTTGGCTCGCGTCTCTAGTTTTGAAAATAGGTGACTTCTTAAAGCAGGTTGAAAGTAAAGCAGAGTGTGCCTTAAGGCACATTCTGCTTTACTTTCAGCCTGCTTTAAGCTACCATCTGCTAGAAACATTGCATGATGGCGCAAATTAATACAAAATCGCATGACGCGAAATATTCATGACGAGAAAAATACCTGTTTTACAGTAGTTGTGTGTTGTGATGAGAATAAAATTGGGTCAATGCCGGTGAATAACAGTACTCTATGAAGTTCAATCAGCCTTCTTATCAACTGACAGTAGTACCGAACCATGCTCAAACATGATTTTAAATGGACCGTTAGTTGACGAGAATGGCTTCAGAGTACCAATATTTACTGACACTGTGTGTTAATCATTACGTGCTTAAGACAGTAGACTGCTTAAAGCAAATTGACAGTAAAACAGAAAGCTCCTTGATTTAAGCTGCCACCAGTATTTTATACAATCTCAGAGCACCAGATAAGGGTAGTTTTTCAAAAACTAAAATCTTTATTTCTGAATTAAACCCTATGGTGTCACTACTCATTAGAATCGTCTCTTCGAGACGATTCTAATGAGTAGTAACACCATAGGATTTGGTGCAAAAAAGAGTGAGAAAATGTTGGATTTGTTGAAAAAACTACCTCTTATCTGGAGCCCTGAATCTGAATCAATTAGCCTTCTTGTTAGTAGTCGTAATAGCTATCTAGAGAGGTTGTACTTTACTTTGTGGTCATCATGAGCCCTTTGATCTGAGTCTATACTGTTTGCAACTGATGTACATGTGGTATACAGTCTTTGCCTTCAGTTTTTCAAGCCACTTGCAGGGCTCCAGATAAGAGGTAGTTTTTTCAACAAATCCAACATTTTCTCACTCTTTTTAGCACCAAATCCTATGGTGTTACTACTCATTACAATCGTCTCGAAGAGACGATTCTAATGAGTAGTGACTTCATAGGGTTTAATTCAGAAATAAAGATTTTAGTTTTTGAAAAACTACCTTCATCTGGTGCTCTGCACTTGCCCGAAACTGGCAAAAACTACTTTTTTCACTGTTATATGCCATATTCTGATGCAAATATCACTAATTCTGATGCAAATACCACTTGCCTGAATCAGAAACCACTTGTCCCGGGCTTCGGGCAAGTGGGTTAGGGCGAAGACTGGGTATATATTTCATGCGCAGTAAAGGCTAATGTTACAAATGTTTTGTGTATTTCCAGGGTAACGGTGATATAAGCGGGGGATGCAAGTGTCGAGTTGATGGACAGATGTGTCACCCTAATTGCAATAACTGCCACTAGAGAAGGGCCTATTAGTAGAACAGCCCTAAAATTTTAATAACTTATGAATAATGACAATGTATAGTAAAGCTTGTGAACAATGGCCATTCCATATTGCAAATTGGTGATCTCTAAAGACTAATTACTGCTTAACCCTTTGAACCCTAGTCCCGCATTTAGGCATCCTTTTCAAACAGTGTACATGTGAATAGTACACTTGTCCTGTGCAAACAGTGAAGACCCAGATCAGAGGACTCCGAAAGGAGCCCGCTGATCAGGGTCTTCACTGTTTGTCATAAAGCCAAACATTGACAAAAACAACCCTTAAAAGTCAGAAATGGACTAGACTTAAATGGAAACTGGAATTGTCCTTTTAAAGTTTCAGGGAGGAAAGAGTTAAAGAAGGCTGAAAGTAACGTAGAATGCTCCTTTAACTCATTCACCCCTGAAACTTTTAATGGACAGTTCCAATTCAAAATAAGTTTAGTCCATTTTTTACTATTTAGGGTTGATTTTAACAAAATATTTCAAAATGCCAGTGTTGACCCTGATCAGAGGGCTCCTCAAGGAGCCCTCTGATCAAGGTCTACACTGTTTGCATGGGATGAATGTAATCCTCACAGGTACACTGTTAGTAAATGATGAGTATACTTGTCCCTAGGGTTGAATGTGTTAAAATCTGGACTAAAAAAGTGCAGAAAACTCAGAAATTGGTATTCTAGAAAAAGATCCTGCATGTATACATGTATATGAATGGACATGTAATATATTTGTACAGAGGATCATGGCGTCAGTATGAACTCTCAGCATTAAAGTGTAAATAAGCAGACCTGATTTTAACCCATTACTCCATAGCCTGTCTTTAGTTTTGAAGACAGATGACCACTTAAAGCAGGTTGAAAGTAAAGCAGAATGTGCCTTGAGGCACATTCTGCTTTACTTTCAGCCTGCTTTAGACTACCATCTACTAGGATATTGAAAATATTTCTGATGGTGCATTTTCATGACTGTATAAAGTTGGAACTACTGTACATTGTATTTCTAAAATTGAATTAAAGAAATAGTTCCAACTTTATACATTCATGAATATGCACCATTGAATTGAGGAATAAATTAAAGGCATAAAAATGCATAACTCTTGAGTAATAGATTAATTTCTCCATTTCCAATGACTGCTGGTATGCAAAGTTGGGAGCAAACCATTCCATAATGAAATGTTTAACCCTTTGCTCCATATCTATTGGTGCAAATCACTTATATCCAGTTGCTCCCTCTCTTGAAAGAAATAATAGAAAATAACAATGGGAATATTTAAAAGCAGACAACTGCTTAACCCTTTACCCAATAGCCTGTTTCTAGTTTTGAAGAACTATGACCACTTAAAGCAGTTAAGGCACATTCTGTTTTACTTTCAGCCTGCATTAAGCCACCATCTTCTTAGAATCTAGAAATATTTCTTATGCTACATACTATTTTCTTCAGTGGAATAATAAATTAAAGGTGTTAAAAGGCTTATAATTTATGGCGTAATGGGTTAATGCGGCAGAAACGCTTTTTGTCCTGCATGAATCTGCAACATTTCTTGAGCCACACAACTTTCAATTTTAGTTTTGTTGAGGAGAGATGTTACTGTAGCATTTTTCCAGATCGCAACAAGGTAGAGGCAATGTATACACTAATTACAAAGAATGGATAAAGTACAGTAAAACCTCTCTATAACAGCCACTAAAGTGTGATAATTTATTAGGTGTTTTCGACAGGTGACTGCTTAAAGCATGGTGACAGTAAAACAGAAAGCTCCTGTAGGAGCTTTCTGTTTTACTGTCACCTTGCTTTAACCAGTCACCTGTCATTTATACAATCAATTAGACCTTGTTTTAGTGGCCGTTATAGAGAGGTTTTACTGTATGTTTATGTGGAGGAAAGAGTTAAACATTTCACAAGTTATTTTTGTGGAGTCTGTTTGCAGGAATTCACTAGCTGTCTCTTTGAGAGTACAGTAAAACTTCTCAATTACAACCACTAACTTGTGTTAGTTACAAATCTTTTAAGACAAGTGACTGCTTGTTTTGTATATAATCAATAGTGGTCGTAATAGAGAGGTTTTACTGTTCTTATTAATAGCTTTTGTTTTGACCCATAATACAGATCTCACTGTTGATAGTTAACCCTTTACCCTGTTTCTAGTTTTGAAAATACGTACCACGAGAAATAGTTTCTATATCCAAGCAGATGGTAGCTTAAAGCAGGATGAAAGTAAAGCAGAATGCACCTTAAGATGCATTCTGCTTTACTTTCAACCTGCTTTAAGTGGTCACCTATCTTAAATACTAGAAACAGGCTATAGGGTAATGGGTTAAACACAGAAAAAAATCTATTAGTGAAAGGGTTAACAAAGATTTTGATTTATCAATAGGCAACTGTTTGAAGAAAACAACATAATTATTTGATCATGAATAGCTTTAATCTTGAAATAGCCATGTTATGTTAAGGATACTATTTCAAAACTGATAATTATTTAAGAAGGAAGTTGATTTTATTTTTGTTTGATATTAATTTTGTTTGTTTGATATTTTGTTTAAAACTAAATTTTTATTACTACCGGTGTGTGATTTTGTAAATGTCTTCAGAAATGTAATCAAATTGCCATGTCATGCCATGTCAAATTAATAGAGACAAATAGATCCAGATAAGTTGTCCTGCTGGAAATCTAAATCTGAACAATCAAGAAGCATTGAACATGCTAGATGGCTGGATGGCCACAACAGCACGAAATTAATTCACTGATTTTAATGCCTAAAATTTATTCCTCCACTGAAGAAAATAGGTCCACTTTATACAGTCATGAATATGCACCATAAGAAATTTATTCTTGTTCCCAGCTGATGATAGCTTAAAGCAGGCTGAAAGTAAAGCAGAATGTGCCTTTAGGCACATCCTGCTTTACTTTCAACCTGCTTTAAGTAGTCACATGTCTTCAAAAACTAGGAACAGACTATGGGGTAATGGGTTAAAGAGGGTTACTATGAAGAATGTTACTGTTAAGAAATTTTACTGAGGATATTTTATTAAAGAAATAAATTCATACCAGTGTTTTATCGTGCAATAAAACATGGGTAGGAGCTGAGATGCGTAGTAATTAAATCACGAGGCCGAAGGCGAGGTGTGTTAGAATTTATATTTTTGTATGATTTTAATTATAATTTTAGATTTAACACTGCATGAATACCAAAGTTAACCCATTTACCAGGGGCTAGTGAAATTTAACTCTTTCATCCCTGAAACTTCAAATGGACAATTCCAGCTTCTAATAAGTCTAGTCCATTTCTGACTAATCAAGGGTTTGATTACAATTTATTACGAAATGACAAACAGTACAGACCCTGGGTCTACACTGTTTGCATAGGACAAGTGTACTCATCACAGGTACACTTTTTGTCAAAGACAACTTTACAAGGAAACTGACAGACAGATTATGAATCGTGGGAAAATAAAATTGAATTTAACCCCTTTACTTCCTTACGCTGTCAAGTACATGTATAATGGTTATCTGCACAGAGTAACTCCGTGTCTGATCAGGATCTAAACCATATGATATGAGCTGTGTCAAACAAAACCAGTCTTATTCCATTGCAACATTTTACATACCAAGCACCGTTGTCATCCAAGGCACTATATTTACAATCGCCCCATTCAATTCCATTGACAAAAAGTGTGTTCATTTCAAATAAACACCAATTTTCGAGAGGGCGGGACTTGTGGAAAAGTTTCGAAGGGGAGGTGGGGCATATGCAGTTTTCATTCGCGAATTAATCTTTGGAACTCTGGGCAGCAAACATTTGGCGTTTTTTTTCAAAATTTGTTCTTAAACGATCTATGCCTTCCTACTAGTGGAAACCATGATTCCCGACTAATATTCTTCTTTATAAATGAGATAAATTGCAAGAAAACTGACATAAGAATCTACCATATAAACAGCGGCCTATATCTGCGTTTCTTTATGACAATAAAACCCCCGATATATTTATCCTACTTTAAAATTACGTCACTTCTAATGACGTCATAAATCAGCATTTTTCGCGCCAAACTGTCAAGTTGTTGACAATGGAACTTATTTTTTCTGCTTTCGAATGTACACAGATTCAGTAAATCGGTCATGGCTGTTCCTTATAGGGTACACATTATTCATGTCATCGACCTCTAATATGGATTAAACATACATGCGTACTGACAAAATGTTTATTTAATGTTAGAAATTACAGCAAATATAAGAAATGAACTGAATTTTTCGGCGTTCAAGCCAAATGAACGACAGAAAATTATCGGCAAATTTACCATGAATCGCTAGCGCGATTCATGGTATTTGCCGATAATTTTCTGTCGTTCATTTGGCTTGAACACCGAAAAAAATCAATTCATTTCTTAAGTATCTGAGTTTGGTCTACACGCACTGCCAAAATACTGTATATAATAATTGTAGCTACATAAAATGCTTTAGACGCATGTGGGTGTCAGTGTAGATCAAGACCAGCCATTGTGTCATCTGACCTTAATCTACACTGTTTACAATGCAATAAGACAGGATTTCTCATTGCACATCTCATATTTAACTTCAGTCCATTTACTTGAAATTTTTTTACCCTTTACCCCATAAATACGCCTTTTTACGTCTTTCATTTATTTCTCCTTTGAGGAAATTAATAGCTCCAATTTTATACAGTTATGAAAATGTATGATAAGAACTATTTTCAATATTCTAGCAGATGGTAGCTTAAAGACATTAAGCCAGTCCTTTCATTGATTCCACCCTCATTGTTTAGTAGGTGTCAAAATACAGGTATATACTGGTATACAGCATGAGAAAAGTTTTCAGGCAATGGCTCAGCTTTGAATAGAGGCCCTTACATAATAGATCTCAATAGGTTTTTCAATGAGTTCTACTAACCAAGCTATCAAATATTAGGTGCGGGCCTCACATGAGACGCCTGAATGATTCTTTGCCTAGACGCTACCACCGTTAGTGCATGCTCTGCATGCTTTGACTCATATACGGGGGTAGGTGTTACCACCCAAGCTTGGTCATGTGATGTCTTTAAAGCAGGCTGAAAGTAAAGCAGAATGCGCCTTAAGGCGCATTCTGCTTTACTTTCAACCTGCTTTAAGTGGTCACCTATTTTCAAATATATAATCAGGCTATGGGGTAATTGCTTAATGCAGTTGGTTTTATGGCAATGAAGTGGTAAAAAGAAAACTGCTATTTTTTGCCAAGTACATGTTACGATGTACAATAGATTGTTGAAAAATGAAATCGTACAAGCAATATCACTGAATTGCATTAATTTCTTGCTTCCTATTGAGTATTGTTGGGTAACTTTTATGAATTTATGTAGAAAACTATTTTCTATTGCTTTATTGTCTTTGTATTGTTTCTGGGTGAGTTTCAATTTTAATGATACTGTCCTGGAATAATATTTTATTTTTAAAAAATAAATTATCGTCACAAACTACTTGTATTTGTTTACTTGATCATACCTTGGCCTTATACTCATGTAACCCTTCTCATGCTATCAGTGTGTATTGTTTGTTTTTGAAAACAGTGAAGACCCAGATCAGACAGCTCTTGAAGATGCTATTTGATAAGGGTCTGCACAGTTTTCCTATAGGGTCTGTGTGACAGGAGTCTGCACATTTTCCTGGGGAATTCCCAAAATGTTTTACTTATTTCATTTAATCCTTTCATTGTAATGGTAGATCAGATCTAGATGTACATAGTGGGTGTATAGTTTCATAAAGAGCTCAAGATAAGCAGGGTACATGTATTTCAAAAACTAAAATCTTTATTTTTGCTTTAAACCCTATGGTGTCACTTTGGTGCTGAAATGAGTGAGAAAATGTTGGATTTGTGCAGTTCATCCCTCTTATCTGGAGCCCTGTCAAAGTGTCATATATGTATAATCAGCAGGAGCCAGGAGAAAGTTTAAGAGAGACTACAAAGGAAAACGTCTTGCCCATATACACATTCATACCAAATATGAAAGCAATACTACAAGGGACAAAGCAGTTATAAGTATTTTTTGAAACCTTAACGCAGATTCCGAACCTAAACGCTTGGTCGGATGTTCAAAGTCACTGGGGTCAAACGTTTTGCAACCATGGAAAGGTCTTGTCCATATAATGCATACCAAATATGAAAGCAATATTTCATGGGACATTAGAGTTAAACCTAAATGTGGGCCGTAAATTCAAGGTCAAAGGACAAGGTTCACAAAACCTCCATTTTGGCCCTGTAAAAATCTTTTTTTTCCAATTTATGTTTTAGCTATATTTTCTCTTTATTTGTCAATTTCAGATATCAATACTTCATATTATACATAAAGCTCAACCCAAATACAAGTTTTGACAACTTTAACGTTACTTGTAAATGGACCACGAGGCCAAAAAAGGCCAAAAAGGCAGATTTTTGGTACAATTCGGGGTATAAATCCTAGAAATAAACAATGAAGGCACTAATGCAACACAAAGATATTTTAAGTACACAATAAATATTTAAGTTGAAGTAACATATCCAAATTTTGAAGTGTCACATGCGTGCCTTCATAGTTTATTTTTTGGATTTATACCGAGAATTGTACCCAAAATCTGCTTTTTTGTCCTTTTTGGCTTTTCGGTTCATTTACAAAAAACTATAAAATTGTCAAAACTTGACTTTGGGTCGTTTGTGTGTATATTATGGAGTATTAGTATCTGATATTGACAAATAAACAGAAAATAAAGATTAAAAATCTTTTGTGGCAAAATTATTTTTTACAGGGCCAAATCGGAGGCTTCGTGAACCTTAAAAATAATGTCCTTTAGTCTGGTCTATTACTGACTATTAGGGTTATTTTGGCAAACTGATGACAGTTCAAATCATGATCAGATGACTCTTTCAGAAGAATATGTACCAGTAATGAGTCAAAGCAGCTGACATAGAACAAGTAATTGTCCCATGTTTACTTTCAAAATGTTTAAAAAGTTCTGAAGGAGTCCTCTGATCAGGGTCTGCACTATTAGCATGAGTCATTAACCCTTTCTTCCCTGAAACCTCAAATGGACAATTCTAGATTTCAACAAGCACCTTAGAGCTGATATCCCCTGCCGCAGCGATTGTCCAGAAGAAAGTGGCAAACTTTATTGTGGGAGGAAGGGGCAAATGGTGATCACCTGTCTTTAAAGATCAACATTCAAAAGCTTTTTACAAAGTTTTATAAAATCCAATCAATTTTGTACATTTTAAAGCCTAAACAATACAAAAAATTAAGCCGTTTGTAGCATTATAAATCTAAGTATGACAGGGGCAGGTAACTCTTGATTCAAATTCAACAGTAATTAAACACTTTCAAGAACTTATAATTGTGTGCAAGTATTATTAAAAAAAATCAGAACTGTAGAATTTACTAGAGTGTAAACACATTTTCAACTCATCAAGGGCAGAGTATTCTTGACTAATTTGCACATTTTCGATAATAATTGAACTCATTCTATAAATAATAGCCATATATGATTTTTTTTTTTTTCAAAATCCATTCACATTTGTACACAATAGCATGTAAACAATAAAGCCATGTTGAGCATTACTAAGTACATAAAGGGCAGATAACTCTTGCCACAAAGTATCCTATTTTGACAATAATTGCTACCCTTATATTTATATACATCATGTGTAAGTTAAATCAAAATCCATTAAAGACTGTAGTTTCTAGATGGTAAAAACTGTTAAATATGGTTTTTTTACTCATCAAGGGCAGATAACTGTTGACTAGTTTCTCCGTTTTTCAAAAATAATAACAATTATTTGAAAACTAATAGCCATACATAGTTTAAGAATTTGTTTTATCAAAATTCATGCATATTTATAGATACTAGGATGTAAACAATTCTAAAATAAAGCATTTTCTATCATTTCAAAGTACATCAAGGGCAGATAACTATTGCCACAAGTATCCTTTTTTGACAATAATTGCACACCTTCAAGAACTTTTACTGATAGACATCGTGTGCAAGTATCATTTCAATCCATTCATAATTGTAGTTGCCAGAGAGTAAAAACAGTTAAATATGGCTTTTTTTACTTATCAAGGGCAGATAACTCATGACTAATTTCTCCGTTTTCAACAATAATCAAATTCATTTGAAAACTAATAGCCATACATAATTCAAGAAAGTTTTTTCAAAAATCCATGCATATTTATAGGCTCTAGTATGTAAACAATACCAAAATAAAGCATTTTCTAGCATTTCTAAGTACATCAAGGGCAGATAACTCTTGTCAGAAGTATCCTTTTTTTACAATAACTGCACACATGCAAGAACTTGTACTTATAGACAATGTGTGCAAGTATAAACAAAATATGTTGAATACTGTAGTTGCTAGAGTGTAAAAACTGTTAAATATGGCATTTTTAACACAAAAAGGGCAGATAACTCATAAATTCCTAAAATTTTCTGAAATTTTTTTGATTTCCCACGGTGCTCCTATGATGACAAATAAGTATACCAAGTTTAATCCAAATCTGTTTATAGGTTTCGGAGATACAGTTGCGGACGGAAAACGTGACGGACGCACGGACGGCATTTTTAACACAAAAAGGGCAGATAACTCATAAATTCCTAAAATTTTCTGAAAAAAATTTGATTTCCCACGGTGCTCCTATGATGACAAATAAGTATACCAAGTTTAATCCAAATCTGTTCATAGGTTTCGGAGATACAGTTGCGGACGGAAAACGCACGCACGCACACACGCACGCACACAGGCACACACGCACGCACGGACAGACCTAAAACAGTATCCCTCTGCCTTTCGGCAGGGGATAATTAAGTCTAGTCCAGTTTTGACTTTTTAGGTTGATTTTTACAATATATATCAAGATGACAAACAGTGTAGACCCTGATCAGAGGGCTCCTTAAGGAGCCCTCTGATCAGGGTCTACAGTTTGCATAGGTTGAGTATACTCTTCACAAGTACAGTTTGCTAATGATGCATATATGCATGACTAGGGTTCAAAGAGTTAACCCATTACCCCATAGCCTGATTCTAGTTTTGAAAATAGGTGACCACTTAAAAGTAGGTTGAAAGTAATTAAGGCGCATTCTGCTTTACTTTCAGCCTGCTTTAAGCTACCATCTCCTAGAATATAGAAACTATTTCTTATCATACATATTCATAATTGTAAAATATTGAACTATTTTCTATAGTTTTGGAATAAGTTAAATGTGTAAGAATGCGTATTTATGCGGTAATGGGTTATGTAGAAACTGGAAGAGACCATTTGAAAAGTCTATAGTGTAAGAGTTAAGCATCTGAACACAAGTCAGGGCTCCAGATAAGAGGGAGTAAACTGAACAAAACTAACATTTTCTCTCTTGTTTCAGCACCAAATCCTATGGTGATACTACTCATTAGAATGGTCTCAAAGAAAGATACTCCCCTTATTTGGAGCTTTTGTTTTTGAGTGGCCACAATAGCAGTTTTACGGTGGTTTTGTCCAGGAATTTTGAGATATCCAAAATAAAGCAAAGGATGTAAAAAGTACACATATTGGCACTAAAATATAACACCAGACTATCTGCTGGTATCTGGTTTATTTACATGTATATTGTACAGGTATATACAGTGGCTGTTTGTTTAATTTAGCTGGTTTTGTACATTTTACTTCTTCTTGGATACACCAACAGTATGTCCAGTGGTCTTCGCATGCTGACCTTTCACTCTCAGGCCCCAGTAGCGACGGAGACCTCTGTGAGCCCTGATTTTCTTCAGACGCTCAAGAGCCTCACGGAGCTTGTAGTCAAGAGCGTTAGACATAACCTGGGTGTATTTACCATCTTTTACATCCTTCTGTCTATTCAAAAACCAGTCGCGGATTTTGTACTGTCTGGGGTTTTGTACAATTGTCATAACTCTTTCAATTTCCTCCTCAGACAATTCACCAGGCGCCCGTTTCATAAAACTTTTTACGACAAATATTATATTGTCGTAAGTCCAAACTTTAAAATACATTTAATTTCTGATTTCTCTATCTAATCCTGTCTTGTGACATCTTTTTTTAATCGTCTTTTCAAGATGATTCCAAAAAGATGTCACAAGACAGGATTAGATTGAGAAATAAATAATTGAGACTTTGATAATCTGACTTACGGCAACTTTTGTCGTACGATGTTTTATGAAACAGCCGGCAGCTCTTTTGGAAAGATCAACATCTGCCTTCTTGCACACCACATTGGCGTAACGTCTGCCAACACCCTTGATGGCCGTCAAAGCAAACATGATGTTACGATGTCCATCAATATTCGTGTTCATAACACAAAGAATGTGTTGGAATTTCTCAGGAATAACCAACGACATGGCTGCGCTGAGCGTGAAAAAGCTATATGCCGTAGCTTGTTTATTCCTATAGTCATGACGCAATGAAAAATCATTAAACCATTACCCCATAACCTGTTTCTAGATTTGAAGTCAAGCAGCCACTTAAAATAGGTTGAAAGTAAAGCAGAATGCATTGGAAGGTGCATTCTGCTTTACTTTCAGCCTGCTTCCTGATACCATCTGCTATTGAATATTTTTCTTATGGTGCATATTCATGAAAGTATAAATTTCAATTATTTGAATCATTTTTTTTCAGTGGTGGAATAAATAAGAGGTAAATAGGAAGATGAATGTATAGCAGAAAGCCAGTTTATGTGCTTTCTGTTTTACTTTTATCTTGCTTTAACCCTTTCCTCCATAGAAATGCCTTTTTAGCACATTTAATATATTCCTCCACTGAAGAAAATAGTTCCAATTTATTAAGTCATGAGAATGAACCATAAGAAATATTTGCTAAATCCTTGCTGCTGGAAGTTTAAAGCAGGCTGAAAGTAAAGGCACATTCTGCTTTACTTTCAACCTGCTTTAAGAAATCACCTGTCTTCAAAACAAGAACTGGGCTATGGAGTAAAGGGTTAAGTGGACATCTACCCTAACATGCATTAAAATATAACTGAGTTTGCACTTGTATATGGCAGTCTTTGCTTCACGTTTTTCGGACCACTTGCCCAAAACTGACAAAAGCTAGGTTTTTCACTGTAATTATAATGTGCCAAATTCTGAATATTACTAATTCGTATGCAAATACCACTTGCCCGAATCAGAAATCACCTGCTCCAGGTTTAGGGCAAATACTTCTATGGCTATGGAGAGCAGGGTCAAAATTGAAAAGAAAGCTTAAAAGTAAAGGGCAAATAAAGATTTTTCTGTGATCCATTTATCCAACCATTGTCCTCTTCCTGCCTCTCATCCTTACTTCATCCAATTTAGCTATCACATCATTGGACTCTTTGTTTTCTTTCTTATATGCCTTTAAAACTGCTTCAAATAAAGCTTCAGTATTTGGATGGGTGCTCAGCAAAGCTCTCTCAAATACATACAGATCCACCCCTTTATCTTCTGCTGTGCCTTCAGAGTAGCTAAGCCCAAAGTCTATTAACACAATGTCAAGATCAGCCAGGGATCCTCGGAGAAGCATGTTTGAAGTTGTTAGATCTCCATGTATAAGTTTACCAGCATGCATTTTGCCAAGTAAAGTTCCCACATGTTCAGCAAGTGGTAGAAGTTTGTCAATGGCTGATTCTGGCTCAGTTTTTTGTGTGTGAACAATAAAGTCTCTCACTGTCTGTGAGTTGCAAATGTCCTCCATGAAAAAGGTGCTTGTGTTTTGGTCAACAAAGTAGAGGGATGGAACTGGGATACCTGAAATGAAATTGATGATGTGTACAATGTAATCAACCCTATCTTCAACAGCTTGTTTTCAGTATTGAAAAAAGACGGTTGCTTAACCCGTTACCCAATAAATACGCCTTTTTACGTCTCAAATCTATTCCTTCACTGAAGAAAATAATTCCACTTTATAATTATAGTACTCTAAGTAATGAATATTTAGCATAATAATTTTTTTCTAGATCCATGAAGATAGTAGCTTAAAGCAGGTTGAAAGTAAAGCAGAATATAAAGTGGCTATGGGGTAATTGGTTAAAGTAGGCTGGAAGGTTTTTTGCTACCATCTGCTAAGATACTGGGGTACGTATTACAGCAGATATTTAGCTCAAAGCAGACTAAAAGTAAAGCAGATTGCACCTTAAAGTGTATTCTGCTTTACTTTCAACCTGCTTTCAGTGGTCAACTGTCTTCAAAACTAGATACAGGCTATCGAGCATAGAGTTTACATAAGCTGTTTTATAAAAGTAATTTACCTGTAGTTCAAACGCAATGTTTTTACATAATTTGCACACACAAAAATGACTGTATAAGCATGTCAAACTGTAATTCAACTGTTTGTTTGTTTGTTTTAGTTTACTTCTGTTTCTGCATATGTGCAACTTGGGCTAATTGGATGTCCAACAGACAGGGAAGCAGATACAGAGCCTGAGAATCTGGGTGACGCCCTAGTTTTTTTTTTTATAGAGCCCTGTGATTCTTTTACTTGCCCATTGTAAAGCACTGATACATGGGACCTCTGTTTAAAGTCTCATCCAAAGGACTTTATTTCAACTGTACCTCTTACTTTTCTGAAAAATTCAAAACATAGGGTTTGATCCCAGCAGTTGACTCCAACATTTCCCATTACTCTTTGAACCCTAGACACGCATATACCAGGGTTGTTATTTAAGTTCGTAGACTTTTTTCACAAAAGCTTAAGTTATCGTAGCTGAAAAATGAAACAAGCACCACTGGAAACGTTGTTCCCTTTCTGATTATAAGACGTAATTTCATATCAGTACATAAAGCCATGGTTAACTTTTAGGGATTTAAATAAAGGTACCTCAGTAGACCCGGGGCACGGTCTGGCAATAAAGCGACATCAAATTGACGTCAAGTGTTTTTACAACAACTTAAACTAAAGGTTCATTATTTTACAAAGTAACTTCCAGTGAGTCGGATACATTTATCATGGTGCTTTATCCATTTGTCTTATGTGTCTGTATACTCCTGTTCATTTAAGGTTGACACAATATTCTTTGATCTGGTCACTAATTCGTTCACTTAGTCAAATTTAATGAATGTTTGCATTACAGTACCAAAACACCTGTATAGTTCGTTCTCTTTAATCGATGTTTGTCCTTTTTAAAACTGTCCGAGCCATTAGAAAATAACTGTTAGACAAGAAGTTAACCTCATATTAGTTTTCCGAATCATATTCAATGTCTCTGTAAGGGATTTCCCTAATTGAACACACTCTTTTATCAACACTATTGTTTCGACGTCACCTGTTAACGTCATTTTGGTTAAACAAAAAAGGTTACAAAATGCTTACAGCGATAGATTAAAGCATTGTCAAAACGAGATGCAAGGACGTATTATTTTCAAATTTCAAGGACATTACGTCATAACATCGTTTTTGTGTCATACGCCTTTGCACTTAAGTTTAATGTCAAATGACAAACTTATGGGACTGTTTTTAGAACAAGGCAAAATTTGAAAATGGCGTGCCCCGGGAATCGTTACATGGATTGCTATGGAGACCATTTATCACAACTTGCAAATTTATAAACATTTTGAAAATATAAATCATTTTCGGAACAAGAAGACGTTATTTATCAATAATATACCATTTAGGGCATTATATTCCAAATAATTGATGACGTAGAAAAATAAGGACAAAAGTCTACGAACTTAAAAAACAACCCTCGTATGCGTCATTTGCAAACAGCGCACCTGTGAGGAGAACACTGTTTGTTATTTTGATATATATAAAAATCTACCCTAAAAAGTAAAAAATGGACTAGACTAAATTGAAATCTAGAATCGTCCATTTGAGGTTTCAGGGAGGAAAGGGTTAACCAAAAACTTGACACCATGAAGGTAAAGCAGGTTGTTTGTATTTAAAGATTTATTTGGGATATACATGTATATATTTCAACATACATTAAGGTGGTAATTAAGCCCCTAATGGCATTTGGCTAGTTAATGCCAGTCAATATCAGTACATGTATTCTGCAAATTAAATAATCAGTGTCCAAATGAAATAAACAAAAACATCCCCAATGGTCACATTTGACCCAGATTATCTATCTATCTATCTGTTCATACAACACCCTCATATGAGTATTACGTGCAGCTGCGCGTCTGTGCGAATTAGTTAAGAAAAAAGTAAAAGTAAGACAGAAGAAATTAGGTAAGAAGGTCTCTGGTGTAGGGGTGTAACAATACAGTGAAAACTGAATTGCAATATATTGCAATACAGAGGAACTGTATTGCAATATATTGTGGCAACTTGTAAGTACAAAAATTGGGTAGAAATTAGCCTTGAAAACTTACTTTAAGCATTGAAAGGATAAAAGGAGGACAAAATTTCAAATATTTAAGTACATGAAGTTGATTTACAGGTCATTGACCAAGTTATATTTTCTATTTGTTCAATATGATATTTTTTTTCTTTAAATTTCTACTATATAGAATATTGCAATACGGAAAAACTGTATTGCAATATTGCCGTATTGTTACACCCCTACTCTGGTGTCAACTGAATGTCCACACCCGTCAATGCTTGAAGTTGAACATCAATTGACGAGAATAACATATCACTCTACGTATAGTACCGAGTTTAAGATAAGATAAGCTTTATTTTGAGTCGGCAAGACATATACAAATAACAGAAGTTGGCCTGATCACATAAGAGGCATACTACCTTAATCTACTAAAGTGGCTAAAATCTGCTTTACTTTGCCAGCCATCTTAAACAGAGAAGTAACTTTAAGTAAGTCAGCTGGATGAAGGTATTGTCCTTCAGTCCCGGATTTACCGGGGGGGCACAGGGGGCACGTGCCCCCCCAGCTGAGCCGACTTTTTTTTTTTAACTTACTCTTTTTAACTTCTGAGACACCACTAAGCTCTACGGTTCTACTATATTGGCGTGTGCCCCTTATTTGGCCCCTAAATTTTACTGTCTGGACACAGCGGGGTGCCTACTTTATTTAGATAACATTATAGCCCTGGGGCACATGTTTGGTAGTGGGAACAATACACCCTTACACTGGTTTAATCATGTTTGCTAAGCGCTTTGTTTTACAGCTATTTCAACCTAATAAGCGTTTTAGTGATTCGGATCACAGTTAACAGGTGCATCATGTTCCCTATGCAGCAGGAGTTTGGTTAGTCTGGTTAAGTTCTTATAAGGAAAAATACAGATCACACACTGTTACTGTCACCATGAAAAGCAAGTTGACAAGAATAGATTCATTCCAAGACTGCGACCATCGCATCGTTTAAGATTGTTACAGAAAGATGAGAAAAGACAGTTACTTAACAGTTTACCCCATAGCCTGCCATTTAGTTAACAGGTGACTACTTAGAGCAGATTGACAAGTAAAGCAGAATGTGCATTCAGGCACATTCTGCTTTATTTCCAGCCTACTTTAAGTTACCATCTACAAATATACTAGGCTATAAATACTAAATATATTTCTTACGGTAAATATTCGTGACTGTCTAAATAAGAAATAATTTTTTTCAGAGGATGAATAAGTTAGAGGCGTATGTATGGGTTAATCCTTCAGAAGTCCTCGATCAGGGTCTACACTGTCTGTCATTATATATAGTATTGTAAAAATCGTTTCTTAGTGTCACTGGAATTGTTCATTTGATGTTTTAACTCTTTCCTCCCTGAAACTTCAAATGGACAACCCCAGTTTCCATTTAAGTATAGTCCATTTCTGACCTTTAAGGGTTGTTTTTGTCAATGTTTTGCGATATGACATACAGTAAAGACCCAAATCAGAGGAGCACTCTGATCTGGGTGTTCACTGTTTGCATAGGACAAGTGCACTTTTCACATGTATACTGTTTGAAAAGGACGCCTAAATGCGGGACAAGGTTTCAAAGGGTTATGGGAGAATGATTTAAGTTTGAATTAACTGTAAGTAAACTGCAGTGTACTAGCGACCAGAACTCTTGTCCTGTACGGGCAATGCTGACCCAGACCAGAGGGTTAGTAAATGAGCCCTCTTATCCCGATCTGCACTGAAAAAGTGCATAAAGAGCTTCTGGGGTCTGCACTGTGTGTAATTTTGTAATAAATTGAATATGTTAACAGTTAAATAGCGACTGGAAAACTTGTTCTGTACAAACAGCGAATATCCAGGTCAGAGGGCTCCTAAACGCTCAGGTTCTGCATTGTTGACGTTTTGTAATAAATTGTATAAAACAACCTTAAGGGTGTATCAATGTCATGAATTTAAGAAATTTTCAAAGTATATGAAAACACTTAATGATGGTTTTGTATTGAAGAGCTATTTAAGGTGAATGAAAAAATAGAAAAAGTATACATTTTGGTGAACAACAGTTGGCTCCATGGCCATGTAAAATTTACCCCACCCACTTTCTCTTATTTTGTCCTTTTCAAACAGTCCGCTTCAATAAAATCCATTTTAAATGAAAACAAATATGATAATTTGGTTTTGTGTTATTTATTTCCTATCTATGGTAGTATTTCTTCATACAAAAACTAATTTAAGAGAAAACAAGCACCAAATGGGAAATTTATAAAGCTCTAAATATCATCGATATGGTACTTTTTTGTAAATTTTGTAAGGGGAGATAACTCTTTTTACTTTAATAACTCAAAATTTTCAACACTGACCTTTCAATTTCTTTTCATATTTTGAACTGCCTTAGCATTTGCTTTCATTTGGTAGAATATAAGAAAAAGTTTAATACTAGAACTATTTCATTTTCAAACTTTTTTACTTTTTTTTCATAAAATAAAAAATCTAATAAAATCATGCCCTATAAAAAGCATATTTTTGATATTCGAGGATCCACATCGTTCAAATCTGGTGCCTGCTTTGTCTAAATTTGGTTTCTATATATGTGAGAAAAAAAACCCACCATAGACGTGAAATAAATAATGAAAACCCAAATTACCATGTTTGTTTTGTTTTGAAATAGATTTTACTGAAGCTTGTACTCTGAATGGGTAAAATTGGAGAGAAAAAGTCCAAATTTGACATACCTTTTTCAAATCGCTGTAGCTCGAAAAAAGGACACCACCATATATATTTTTTTCCATTTTTTTATTCATCATAAATTGCTCTTCCAAAAGAACAATGATAGAAAAAAGTTTGATACTTTGAAAAAATCGCTTATGGGTTGGATACACCCTTAAATGGACGAGTCTTAATTGGAATTGTTAATGTAATGTTAGTGGGGAGAGTTAGTTTCAAGGTGCACTATGTCATTTTTTGATATATTGTAAAAGTAGAACCTTGAATTTAATCGTAAATAAGAGGGCATTGAAGGCATTGATGCCGCTCACCTGTTGTAATGAAGCCTGATAGGTATACCTTTGAGTTTCACCCAAAATCGAAGTTAAAAAGCTTAATCTAAACCCATCCCAATTTGTAAACAATATTGGAATACAACATATATTTTAGTATAGTCGATTACATCAAGGGCCGATGAACTGCACATTGAGTGTACATGTTGTCACAATTTTATTAAGCTATGCCCAATGACAGGGACAGTTTATACTATGAATATTAAACATGTAGTATCATTATCTCTGAACCGCTTTTGGGATTTCATAAAGGATATTTACATCATTCATTTGAAGTAAACTTTCTTCTGAGAATATTCTCAGAATGCTACCAGAATGCACCATTTTATTGTTCATTTCAAAAGATTTCACCATATTATGTACTGGTTTCAGCGCTGGTTTTGTCAAGTATCGTTAAGAAAAGTTGCATCTTCTTTCTGTCTTATGAAACCACTTTTGGGATTTCATAAAGGATATTTATGTCGTTCTTTTGAAGTAAATTTTCTTCTATGAATGTTCTCAGATGCCACCAGAATTCACCGTTTAAGGTTAATTAAAAAAAAAAAACTGTATTATGTACTGTTTTCAGTGCTGGTTTTGTCAAGTATCGTTAAAAATGTTCATCTTCTTTCTGTCTTTTGAAACCACTTTTAGGGTTTTATTAAGGATATTTAAACCATTCTTTTGAAGTAAGCTTTCTTCTAGGAATGTGCTCAGAATGCCACCAGAATGCACCATTTAATTGTTAATTTCAAAAAATTTCGCTGTATTATTTACTGTTTGCAGTGCTGGTTTTGTCAAGTATCGTTAAAAAATTGCATGCATCTTCTTTCTGTTTTATGACACCATTTTTGGGATTTCATAAAGGATATTTATACCATTCTTTTAAATTAAAGTAAACTTTCTTAGAAGATTCTTCTCAAATGCCACCAGAATGCACCATTTTATTGTTAATTTCAAAAAAGTTCCGGGGTTTTTTCCCCTCTTGATGACGATTGTAAGTTTTTTCGTCTTATAATACCACTTTTGCGGTGTTTGGATATTAACATCATTCTATTGATGTAATCTTTTTTCTTAGAATGCCCCCAGAATGTATCTTTTTGGTGTTAATTAAAAAAAATGTCCGACCCTAAATTATAGTTTTCTGAGAATCGATTTTGCTTCTTCTCCAGTTTACGTTTAAATCTTCTTTCTGTCTAATGAAACCACTTTTTTGGATGTTTCATCTTTCTAGAATGCCCTCAGCATGCACCATTTTGATGTTAATTTCAAAAAAATTCCGGGGGAGGTCCCCCGTACTCCCCTTATGGAAGGGGTTCCACCCCTCCCATACCCTCCCCAAGTGTGCCCCCCCCCCACTCAGAAATTTCTTGATCCGGGCCTGGTCCTTATATGTAGGAAATCGTTAAAGCACAAAAAAAAATCAATGTGGAAGAGCAGCAACATAGACATACATTTATGAACAAATGTAAACAATGTGAATGTTGTTGTACCTAAACTTCTGCACTTGTTTAAGGCGCGTATCTCTGCCTTCAGTCGCTGTAGAGTCAGTGATTTGTCCAAAATTGGATGTCTATACGATTTTGAAAACCTTTCTTTGCTTATGCATGGCCTATCGTAGAATTTCTCTCTGTAAACCTTTGCCTCGGCACCCTGCTTTATAAAAACACGTCCTTTCTCCATGGGCGCAGCCATTTTGTTTCTTCGCTTGGGGACCAACACTTTATCTAAATCCCACGTTATTATCAGTAATCATTCAGAACACATTTTCCTAGATTATAGTATTTATTTAATATCTGATAGTTTTACCATGATATGGTACACAATAGAGGAAATATTTTAACAAAAATGGATGTCAAAAGTTGACTGCTCCCTTTGGTCCCGCAAATAGTCCCGCGGTAATCAGGAATTGATGAATTAGTTGACCCCAAGATGGCCGCGACCATGTTGAATAATTCGCGAAATCTTGTAAAACAAATTACTAGCGCTGATTGCGCTCGTTTATGGCAACAAGTGCGTACAGGCTTCACAAAAAAATACAGAGGAAAACCTCCACAACTTATGCGAACATGGTCACAAAGGTTGAAAGGTATTCCAATAAGTTATTAGACTTCAAAGTCAACGAAAAGTTGTTGTTTCCTCCGGTCGTCATCGGCCCGGCTGTTATAGGTGCAACCAGTTCTAGAACTGTAGATCTATAGAACGATTCCATGGAATTTGTAAATCAAGTAGAACCGGTATTGTGCACATGTCTTTACTTCTACCAGGTACTGTCCACATTCAACACTTTGAATTTAAAATTGCAAGGGGTTGCTACAAAAAAAAGAATTTAGGTATGTGACAAGTCTGTCTACACTTGAGTGCATCGGCTGAGCAAGCTGATACTGTGTCATGAGGAAGGCTGTTCAACTCCTTGATTGTTTGCGGAAAAAACAAAGAGTGTTGCCCTTGATTGTTTCCAGACCACTCAGTTTTCGATTCCATATTTTTATGCCCCCAGAATCTACGATTCGGGGGCATATAGTTTTTGTCATGTCTGTTGGTCTGTCCGTCTGTCCGTCTGTCTGTGCCAAAAACCTTAACCTTGGCTATAACTCTTGCATTTTTGTACCTGGACCTTTTATACTTGGCATGTATCTTCCCTGCATCAAGACCTTTCCATCCATACAAACCGGTCTCCCTAATTAGCGACAAGAAGCTTTAGGAGCGTCAAGAAGCAACACAAAGCGTCAAGAAGCGTCAAGAAGCTTAAAAGCAGCGTCAAGAAGGGAAAAATCAATATAAGATATATAATAAGCTTTAATTAAATGTTTATTTTGTAATTATTGAATTACATTATCATTATTCCTACCTTTCGCAGTTAAATGTTCAGGCTCACATGTAGACGAAATGTAAAGCAGGGAGGAAACCCTGACAAGTTTCGTGCCGAGTATTCAGAGTTATCCATCTTTAATAATTATAATTGATAAAAAGTAAATCCACATACCTGTATAAACACTATGATATACAGTAATCCATAACTTAGTAAATCAACGAACATTATAATCCAGATCACGAAATATCCATAACACTGTCAGCAGATGTATATAATGACGAATCAATATGAGCAACTATGAACAGCTCTAGCTGTAGGCTGGTGAATAAATGACAGTATTAAACTATTAAATAAATTCCCTTTTTTGCGTTCAAAGACAACAAATACTCACACAGATATTCCGTATTACCCAAAGCTGTGTATTCCTAAGTTAATTATATATATATTTCACACCTATATTACTCGGAGGGCACGCGCGCTTGTGTTTGCATTTTAATTAGATATTTTCAAACCTGTATAATTACTCGACAGACACGCGCGCTTGTGTTTGCATGTTTCGCAAGTCGGCTGCCAACGCTAGCTTGGCCACGCTATATTGGTCACGGCTTATGCGCGTCCGCGTTGAGTTTGCAAACAATTTTCAATGTGGTATATATTCATGCCGAAATAGAATCTTAGGCTTACACTCTTACACTTGTCTTACCACTCGTTTACTACGCATTACGATCAAATTACGATCAAATCAGATCACTCTGCGTTCTTATCTATTAGCAACTTTGGCATTTGCATATTTGCTCTCAATTATTCGATATATCTGAGAATTCTTACATTTTAAGATTTTTTTGGATTTAATTGTCCTTGTTCAACTTCATCAATAAGGATGACATTTCCTTCTGGCGTGTGCAGCAAAAATTGTGTCCGTGGCGTTATCGCCTGTGATAACTGTGATAAATGGATTCATTCTAAATGTCAAAATTTAAGTAAGGCACACATCAAGCTTCTTTCTGATTCGGACTGTGATTTTTTCTGTACGGCATGCACGGAAGACGATCAAGGGCGTTTCGATTACGAGAAGTCCTTGATCCGATTAGAAAACTATTCGTCAACTGGAAATAGGCTGGTGAATAAATGACAGTATTAATTAAATTCCCTTTTTTGTGTTCAAAGACAACAAATACTAATACAGATATTCTGTATTTACTCAAAGCTGTGTATTCCTAAAATAATTAGATATTTGTCACACCCGTATTACTCGGAGGGCACGGGCGCTTGTGTTTGCAATTTAATTAGATATTTTCACACTTGTATTACTCAACGGGCACGCGCGCTTATGTTTGCATGTTTCGCGAGTGTGAGTTGAGTTTGCAAACAATATATTCAACCCCAAATCGAAATTTAGCTTACATTTGTCTTAGCCTACCACTTGGCATATTTGCTCTCACTTATTTGATATTTATCTAGATATTTATTTTGGATCTTTTTTCAACTTCATCAACAAGTATGGCATTTCCTTGAGGCGTGTACAGCAACAATTGTGTCCGCCTGTGATGGTTTCATTCTAAATGTCAAAATTTAAGCAAGACACACATTGGACTGATTTTTTTCTGTACGCTAATTTCTTTCTCTGTACTATATGCACGTAGAGAAAAGCTTCTCGACGCTAATTTCATTCTTTGTACATACGCATTGCCTCTTCTGTACTACAGGCACATAGAGAAAATCTTCTTGACGCTAATTTCTTTCTCTGTACTGCATGCACATAGAGAAAATCTTCTTGACGCTGATTGTTCTGCATGTACATAGAGAAAATCTTCTTGACGCTAATTTCTTTCTCTGTACTGCATGTACATAGAGAAAATCTTCTTGACGCTGATTGTACTGCATGTACATAGAGAAAATCTTCTTGACGCTAATTTCTTTCTCTGTACTGCATGTACATATAGAAAATCTTCTTGACGCTGATTTCTTTCTCTGTACTGCATGTACATATAGAAAATCTTCTTGACGCTGATTGTTCTGCATGTACATAGAGAAAATCTTCTTGACGCTAATTTCTTTCTCTGTACTGCATGTACATAGAGAAAATCTTCTTGACGCTAATTTCTTTCTCTGTACTGCATGCACATAGAGAAAATCTTCTTGACGCTGATTGTTCTGCATGTACATAGAGAAAATCTTCTTGACGCTAATTTCTTTCTCTGTACTGCATGTACATAGAGAAAATCTTCTTGACGCTGATTGTACTGCATGTACATAGAGAAAATCTTCTTGACGCTAATTTCTTTCTCTGTACTGCATGTACATATAGAAAATCTTCTTGACGCTGATTTCTTTCTCTGTACTGCATGTACATATAGAAAATCTTCTTGACGCTGATTGTTCTGCATGTACATAGAGAAAATTTTCTTGACGCTAATTTCTTTCTCTGTACTGCATGTTCATAGAGAAAATCTTCTTGACGCTAATTTCTTTCTCTGTACTGCATGTACATATAGAAAATCTTCTTGACGCTGATTTCTTTCTCTGTACTGCATGTACATATAGAAA
Source organism: Gari tellinella (assembly GCA_922989275.2). Lineage (NCBI taxonomy): Eukaryota > Metazoa > Mollusca > Bivalvia > Cardiida > Psammobiidae > Gari > Gari tellinella. The sequence goes on from OV277862.1 coordinate 16,810,514, forward strand.
ATCTTCTTGACGCTGATTTCTTTCTCTGTACTGCATGTACATATAGAAAATCTTCTTGACGCTGATTTCTTTCTCTGTACTGCATGTACATATAGAAAATCTTCTTGACGCTGATTGTACTGCATGTACATATAGAAAATCTTCTTGACGCTAATTTCTTTCTCTGTACTGCATGTACATATAGAAAATCTTCTTGACGCTGATTTCTTTCTCTGTAGTGCATGTACATAGAGAAAATCTTCTTGACGCTAATTTCTTTCTCTGTACTGCATGTATATAGAGAAAATCTTCTTGACGCTGATTTCTTTCTCTGTAGTGCATGTACATAGAGAAAATCTTCTTGACGCTAATTTCTTTCTCTGTAGTGCATGCACATAGAGAAAATCTTCTTGACGCTGATTGTTCTGCATGTACATAGAGAAAATATTCTTGACGCTTATTTCTTTCTCTGTACTTCATGTACATAGAGAAAATCTTCTTGGCGCTGATTTCTTTCTCTGTAGTGCATGTACATAGAGAAAATCTTCTTGACGCTAATTTCGTTCTCTGTACTGCATGTACATAGAGAAAAGGTTCTTGACGCTAATTTCTTTTTTTGTACTGCATGTTTATTTTATTCTATACTACATACACATAGGGAATTACATATACATAGAGAAAGTCTTCTTGACACTGATCTCGAACTGTACCTGTACTACTTACACAGAGAAAATCTTCCTGACGCTAATCCATATCTCTGTGTGTATCTATTGCGTAATCTAAATACGCTTTATTTCTACATCAATATACTGAATTATAAATCGTAAATAATTATACAACACATAAATTAGTTTTCAGTTTGAAAAAAATAGTTTATTATAGTAATAATGCTTCTTGACGCTTCGTGTCGCTTCTTGACGCTTCGTGTCGCTTCTTGACGCTAATTAGGGAGACCCATACAAACCTTTTTGACCTTGTGACCTTGACCTTGACATTTGACCTACTTTTGTAAAAATCTTTAAATGGCTATAACATTTGCACCAGTAGGCCCAGGGCTTTCATATTTTGTATGTATATTTCTTTTGTCAAGACCTTTCCAACCATACCAACATCTTTGACCATGTGACCTTGACCTTGACCTTTGACCTATTTAATCAAACTTTAACCAAAAACCTTAACCTTGGCTATAACTTTTGCATTTTTAAACCTGGGCCTTTTATACTTGGCATGTGTATTCCTCATGGCAAGACCTTTCCAACCATATAAAACTTTTTGACCTCTTGACCTTGACATTTGACCTACTTTTGTAAAAATCTTTAAATGGCTATAACATTTGCACCAGTAGGCCCAGGGCTTTCATATTTTGTATGTATATTTCTTTTGTCAAGACCTTTCCAACCATACCAACATCTTTGACAATGTGACCTTGACCTTTGACCTATTTAATCAAACTTTAACCAAAAACCTTAACCTTGGCTATAACTTTTGCATTTTTAAACCTGGGCCTTTTATACTTGGCATGTGTATTCCTCATGGCAAGACCTTTCCAACCATATAAAACTTTTTGACCTTGTGACCTTGACCTTGACATTTGACCTACTTTTGTAAAAATCTTTAAATGGCTATATAATTTGCACCAGTTGGCCCAGGCTTTCATATTTTGTATGCATATTTCTTGTGTTAAGACCTTTCCAACTATACCAAAGTCTATGACCATGTGACCTTGACCTTGACCTTTGACCTATTTAATCAAACTTTAACCAAAAACCTTAACCATGGCTATAACATTTGCATTTTTGCACCTGGGCCTTTTATACTTGGCAGGTGTCTTCCCTGTGGCGAGACCTTTCCAACCATACAAAACTTTTTGACATTGTGACCTTGACATTTGACCTACTTTTGTTAAAATCTTTAAATGGCTATGACATTTGCCCCAGTAGGCCTAGGCTTTCATATTTTGTTTATATATTTCTTGTGTCAAGACCTTTCCAACCATACCTACGCTTTTGCCCTTGTGACCTTGACCTTTGACCGGCTTTTGTATAAATCTTTATATGCCTATAACATTTGAACCAGTAGGCCTAGAGCTTCCATACTTTGTATGTACATGTACATTGTATGTTTCTTGTACTAAGACTTGTTCAACCATGCCAATGTTTCATTTACCATGCGACCATGACTTTTGACCTACTTTTGCAAATAAGCATTACATTACAGAACATGACACTGGCTGGGGGCATTTGTGTTTCACAAACACATTGCTTTTCATCTGATCTTTACCAAACTTTCTAAAAATGTTTGTTGACATAAAATGGAGACCAATTTGGATAACCAGCGGCACCAATTTATGCTAGGCCCTTTGGAGTAATGGCCCTTGAAGTCCTCAAAATGGCGCTCCACTACAGTTTCAGCTCTCTAACTTTTACGTTTGATAGTCTGGATTCCCCTCCCTGTATCATCGGGGGCATTCGTGTAACTGGGACACGCTCTTGTTATATTATTCTTTCTATTTATACCTTTTCGGGTATTACGAGCAGGGACACTTTTTACTAAATTTTAGGTGCACCATTGGGACTGTACCCGGCCGGTCACTTTATCCTGACACCGACGAACCAGTTCTGAGTTGTAATGCTCACCCGAAATTCTGAGCACCAAGGAGGGAAGCCATTACTGGTTTGACACGGCCGGATTTTAATACTGTTCAAATAATTACCCCATTAATGTTTTCAAATTTCAATATTTACAATCGCCCCATTTAATTCCATTGACAAAAAGGGTGTTCATTTCTTATCAACACCACTTTTTGAGAGGGCGGGACTTGTTGATAAGTTTCGAAGGGGAGGTGGGGCATATGCAGTTTTCATTCGCGAATTAATCTTTGGAACTAGGGACAGCAAACATTTTGCGGATTTTTTCAAAATTTGTTCTTAACCGATCTATGCCTTCCTATTAGTGAAAACCATGATACCCGACTAAATTTGTTCTTTATTAATGAGATAAATTGCAAGAAAAATGACATACCTTCTAAACAGCAGCTATCTGCGTTTCTTTATGACAAAAAACCTCGAAAAAGTCCTCGATATATTTATCCTACTTTAAAATGACGTCACTTCCAATGACTTCAAAAATCGGCATTTTTCGTGCCAAACTGTCAAGTTGTTGACTTGGAATGTTAACAATGGGACTTATTTTTTCTTTCTTTCGAATGTACGCACCTTTTTTCGAACAGTATGTCTGTCGTGGCTGTTCCTTATACTTATTGTTATAGGGTACACATTATCCGTGTTATCAACCTTTATGATTTTTGCCCCATACTTCATTCTCAGTGTTGTTATACTTTCTGGTCCTTTGGAATCATTGATTTCAGTGCATTTACAGTTGAAAGTTGAATTCTGCTTAAGCTGGTGCTAGGGAGCGTGAGCACTGTTGCATATTTCAGTATTGCTCATGAACAGACTCAATTAAACCGAGTCTGCAATTTACAGTATTTGCTTTGTTTTCTGTGCTTTCAAAGGATCTCCCCTTAATCAGATTTTTTTAAACATACATGCATACTTACAAAATGTTAATCTAATATTAGAAATTACAGTAACTACATTGTAAATATAAGAAATGAACAGATTTTTTTCCGCATTCAAGCTAGCGCGATTCATGGTATTTGCCAATAATTTTCTGTCGTTCATTTCGCTTGAACGCCTAAAAAAATCAATTCATTTCTTAAATCAATTATGTATTTCAGATTACATTGAAAACCCGATTCTCGCTGTCCAAATACAAAATGTATTCTTAAATTATGTTTGACGCCATGTTGATTACGTCACAAACCTGCTCACACCACCTTTTTGGGCAGAACTGGTAGAACAGTTTTGGAATTGAACTCCAGACCACTCGATTTCGATTTCATCAATTCAATCAGTTCGCCATCAGTTTGGGACGGTTAATAGAGCATGTCCATAAACTACAAATCATAACAGCCAACTACGAAATCTAGCCTTTGCCGAAACTAACTAGTAAATATTTGGACATCCTATTCTTGACCTACTTTTGGACTATCCTGGCATCTTTGGTTCTCTTTTTTCAAGTTTATGAAAAAGCAGTGCCCAGTCGTCCGGTTCTAGCTCCTACTGGTCCCCAAGGCTTAGCCATCTGGTTATTTACTGCTAGCCTAGCCTATGATGCAGGGCTGCACAAATCCCATAGCCCCACGTCCCGTACAAGTGGAAAATGGCTCCGGACAGGTGACCATTTTTAGCTCACCTGAGCTAGCTCAGGGTGAGCTTTTGCAATCCTTGAATGTCCGTCGTCAACAATTTTAGTGTTTACATTCTAGAGGCCACAATATTTATACAATCTTTCTCAAACTTGCTCAGATGGTATCTTGCCATAAGAGCTTGGATGAGTTCGATTATGGTTGAAATCTGATAAATAGGTCATGAGTTATCTACCTTTGAACTGCTGAAAATGCTATATTTAACAGTGTTTACACTCTAGAGGCCACAGTATTTATCCAATCTTTCTAAAACTTGTCCAGATTGTATATTACCATAAGAATTCGGAAGAGTTCCTTTGTGGTTGAAATCGGATAAGTAGATCAAGAGTTGTCTACCTTTGAATTGCTGAAAATGCCATATTTAACGATGTTTACACTCTAGAGGCCACAAATTTTATCCAATCTTTCTCAAACTTACTCAGAATGTATATTACCATGAAACTTCAGATGAGTTCAATTATGGTTGTAATCTGATCAATAGGTCAAGAGTTATATATCTTTGAATTGCTGAAAATGATAAATTTAACAGTGTTTACGCTCTAGAGGCCACAATATTTATCCAAGCTCTCTCAAACTCACCCAGATTGTATAATATTATGACCATAGAGTTCGAAAAAGGGTGATAATGGTTGGAATCTGACAAATAGATCAAGAGATATCTACCTTTGAATTGCTGAAAATGCCATATTTTACAGCGTTTACACTCTTGCAACTACAGTTTTCAATGGATTTTGATTATACTTGTACACAAAGGATGTAGCTATACGTTCTCGAAGGATTGCAATTATTGTTGAAATGTTATCATTGTGGCAATAGTTACCTGCCTTTGATATACTTTGAAATGCTAGACAAAGGCTTCATTTCAGTATTGTTTAGACCCATTGTTATTTGCTTTTGATGTACTCTACTATACTACAGTAGGTCGACAAACTTGAATATTTACATTCGCCCCGCATTGTCCTTATATAGCACTATTCTAAAAAGAGACTTGCATATTTCAATGAATGCTCACTTAAAATCCAGTTCTAGCCGGCTGGTTTAGGGGCGGAGCTATACTGATCACTTTCAAATCGATACAGAGAAGTCCGTATGGTAGGCGTGGTTAACGCGGAGTAATCAAGTATGGCGTGTGAGTAAATCGGTTTTAAAAAACGCGACCTAAATTTAAGATGCCTATCATACAAATTTTCGTAAATTCGTGTGCTTTTAAATGTCTCAAAAGGGGTTTTAAACATAACGAGAAAGTTTACCGGTTAAAAGTCTAAATTTATCCAGTAATTATAATATGTGATTGGGACTATTTTCAGTCCATATATAGAGATCGTTACTATGATTAGCAACGCATAGCAACGGGCAAAGTGTCTATTAGAACGGTTATGTACATTTCTGGTTCATTTCTCAGCTCACAATGGAATATAAATATAAGAAACAAATTGCGTACTTCCGTTATTCATGAGCTGATGGCACTTCAATGCTTTTACTAGCAAAGTTAAGCGAGAAGCGAAGGGCTTCACACACTTTGCTAGTAAAAGCATTGAAGTGCCATCAGCTCATGAATGCCGGAAGTACGCAATTTATTTCTTAAATGGATTTAGAATAAAACGGGTGAAATTCAAAGGTAAAGCTATCAGGCTTCATTACAAATGGTGAGCGATATCAGGGCCTTCAGGCCCTCTTGTTTAGAATATAGTCCCAGACAAGTGACCATTTTCAAATTTTAGTCCCGATCAAAATCTGCAAATTTCAAAAATAGCTGGTCGATTAACACTACATTACTTTACCCTAAATGAATTAAAAGTACATGAAGCGTAATATACATGTACATGTAGTTAGGTATTAAATAGAACATCTGTTTGACAACATCTCGTAAAATATTTAATTTTCTTCAGAAATTGAAGACCATCTGCATGAGGGGCAAAGAGCAAATATAGGAATGCCAGCTCCGCCTGTTGATAGACTGACAAGAAAAGAGAGACGAAACAGGAAAGATGACAAAAACTACCAAGAGATGGAGAAATTGGCACGGAATAGAGAATGTATGTACAGTTAGTCAGTTGTTACAATCTCTGTAAATTGTTTGCAATCAGGGCTCCAGTTAAGAAGGAGTAAACTGAACAAATATTACATTTTCTCACTCATTTTAACACCAAATCCTATGGTGTTACTAATCATTATAGTCGTCTCGAAGAGATGATTCTAATGAGTGACAACATAGGGTTTAATGCAAAAATAAAGATTTTAGATTTTGAAATACTCTCCTTATCTGGAGCTCTGTTGCAATGTTATTGTATATTCAGTTTCTGGTTGTGGTCACATAACTTATTCACCCCTGAAACTTCAAATGGACAAATCCAGTTTCCAATATTGCTATGGCACAGCGGCAGTGCAGACCCTGATATGACAGAACACTCCTTTAGTAGCCCTCTGATTTGAATCTCCACAGTTTGCTTATTACAAGTGTACTATGTACAGGTACCTTTAATGTAAAGCTCACACATACTCCTTTCTAGGATCAGTTTTTGCCTTAATTGTTTCCGGCCACTTGCCTGAAACTGACAAAAACTGCTTGTTTCAATGTAATATGCCAAATTCTGATGCAAATACCACTTGCCCGACTCAGAAACCACTTGTCCTGGACTTCTGGCAAGTGGTTTAGGGCAAAGACTGTAGGATAGAATGAGAATGAAAGACATCAGTAGTTTCCCTAAGCCAGATTTCTGCTTTCCATTAAATAGCCATCACTTACCCGACTAAAAAAAAACTTGCCCCTGGCTTTGGGCAAGTGGGTAAGGGCAAAGACTGGTCTTAATTCCAAACTAGAAACAGGCTAGAGGGTAAAGAGTTAAGAATGAATGGAGATCTTTGACCCTTTTCTCTGCATAGGCACCATAGGACACTCTTTGCCCCTTCCTCTGCATAAGTGCCATGTCATGATAATTGCCTCTGAATGAGGACTTAACCCATTACCCCATAAATACGCTTTTTACGCCTCTATTTTATTCATCCACTAAAGAAAATAGCTCATTTTATACTGTCATAAATATGTATCGTAAGAAATGTTTTCCAAATTCTAGCAAATGATAGCTCAAAGCAGGCAGAAAGTAAAGCAGAATGTGCCTTAAGGCACATTCTGCTTTACTTTCTCCCTGCTTTATGTGGTCACCATTCTTCAAAACTAGAAAGTGGCTATGGTGTAATGGGTTAATGACCATTTTAAATCCAAGTGTTATCTTAAAACAAGATAAAAGACTTTAAGAATAGCAAAAAGCTCCAATAGGAGCTTTCTGCTTTACTTTCATCTTAAATTTCACAGCTACTGGTATAAAACATAAACACAGAAATACTTTGTGAGAGATATCAGTTTGATGGAATAAAGGGAGTAAAGCATGTACATTAATGCTAGTATGTTAATAGATCATTGGTGATTTGATTTGTATTGTTGGTTAATAACCAATTACCACATAAATACACCTTTTTATGCCTTTATTGGATTCCTCCACTTCAGAAAATAGTTACACTCTATACAAGTATGAGTATCTCCTACAAGAAATATTTTCTATATCCTTGCAGATTGTAACTTAAAGAAGGCTGAAAGTAAAGCAGAATGTGCCTTAACCCATTACCCAAAAAATATGCCTTTATACGCCTCTAATTTATTCTTCAACTTATGAAGATAGTTCTAATTTATACAGTCATAAATAGGTATCATAAGAAATATTTTCTTTTTTCTTGTAGGTAATAGCTTATAGCAGGCTGAAAGTAAAGCCTTAGGGCACATTCTGCTTTACTTTCAATCTGCTTTAGGTGGTCATCTGTCTTAAAAACTAGAAACAGGCTATGGGGTAATGAGTTAAGGCACATTCTGCTTTACCTTTAACCACCTTTAAATGGTCACTTATCTTAAATACTAGAAACAAGCTATGGAGTAATGGGTTTAGGTTAATTGGTATTGTTTCAGTAACTGTACCTATTGATGAGATTACCCAAGGCAAGATGAACAATCAGCGACAGCGACAGTTACACAGAGTGGCTTCACACTATGGCATCTTCAAGGACCTGTTTGAAGGGGACTATTTCTATCCCCAAGTGTCCCTACAGGTGCTGTATGAGGTTGAGAATGAAGGAGAGGCTGAGGTGGAAGAATCTACAGAGGATATAGCATTGAATCCAGTGTTCTACGGCAATATCCTGGAGCCCAGTGAGGTAAATCAGGGTCCATGCTTATAAAGCAATTGAGTTTGAGTCTGAAATCGTTCTCAAGAATTTTTTTGGTCAGATTTGAGCCTAGGTCTAAAATCTGACTAATGAAATGCTTAAGAATGCATTCATACTCAGCTCAGACGCTTTATAAGCGCTGGGCCAGGACTAAGGTAGACATTGATGGTTGTCTGATTGTTTGGGACAAGTCGAAGATTGAGTCAGGATAAGTCAACCTAACTGCCCAGCAGGACAACTTGATTCAACCCATTACCCAACAACCTGTTTCTAGTTTTGAAGACAGATGATAACTTAAAGCAGGCTAAAAGTAAAGCAAAATGCATACTCTGCTTTACTTTCAGTCTGCTTTAAGCTGCCATCTGCTAGCACATAGAATTATTAGAAAGTTTGATTCATTCACCCCTGAAACAAACAATTGACAATTCCAGTTTTCAATGAAGTCAAAAGTTCTTTTTCGACTGTTTTTGACTATATATTTGGAAAATAACAAATAGTGTAGACCCTGATTATCTGATCTGATTCTACATGGTTTGAATAGGACACATGTACTCTGCACTGATACACTGATTCTCTAACCCATTACCCCATAGCCTGTTTCTAGTTTTGAAGATAGGTGACCACTTAAAGCAGGTTGAAAGTAAAGCAGAATGTGCCTAAGGCACATTCTGCTTTACTTTCAACCTGTTTTAAGCTTCAATCTGCTAGAATATAGAAAATATTTCTTATGATACAATCATGTTCATGACTGTATAAATTGGAAGTATTTTCTTCAGAGGAGGAATAGATTATATGTGCTAAAAGGCGCTTCTATGGGGTAAAGGGTTAAAGACAATTATACGTATTGCTAGGTTTTAACCCTTAGCCCGCCAAATAAATTGTCGTCTGCTACATTTCTCGTCTGCTTCAAGTTTCAAAGTGCTTCAAAGTTGCTCAAAATTGCTGAAAATGTTGTCCGAGTGTCAAACAGCTTGGATCCGGATGAGACGCCGAGTTACTCGGCGTCTCATCCGGATCCAAGCTGTTTGCATAATGATATGGAGCTATAGTCGTGAGTGGCAGGCTAAGGGTTAATGGGTTAATGCAGGACAAATAAGTTATACAGTAAGCTTCTATAGGAGCGTTAGGAAGTCATCAGTTGTTAGAGATTTATTTATTTCTCTAATGAAAGGCACATACCGGTATGCTTTACTTTCAGCCTGCTTTAAGCTACCATTAGCTAGGACATATTAAATATAAGTCTTATGGTGCATATTCATGTATCACTCACTATCCTAGCTTAGCGTCTGTGTTCCCTTTGTCAGGGGTTCGACGATGTCTGAATAAATTGAAACTCTTTTCTTCAGTGGAGGATTAAATAAGAGGTTCAAAAAGTCGTATTTATGGAGTAATGGGTTAAGCGATTTCCAAGGTTTCTAGGTTTGACTGTATGTTGAAGGTGAGAATGGCTGATCTTTGCTAAAGGTGTTTGATTTTACCCCTTTCCAGCTGTTTCTAGTATTGAATATAGTGACCACTTAAAGCAGGTTGAAAGTAAAGCAGAATGCACCTTAAGGTACATTCTGCTTTACTTTTAACCTAACTTTAAGCTACCATCTGCTAGAATATAACAGAGCTGCCATATGATCAATCAATCTTGATCAAAAGCTAGGTGTCGTAAGTTGATCATACGTTAGGATATATTAAATGTTTCTTATGGTTCATATTCATGACTGTATAAAGTGGACCCATTTTCTTCTTTGGAGGAATAAACTAAAGGTGTAAAAAGGCATATTTATTGGGTAACAGGTCACATGACTTCTTGTTATCAAGGTTTGACTGTATGTTGAATGTGTGAGATTGGCTGATCTCTGTGTGTATTTCAGGCATTGAAGGAGCCGTTCATAGAGCTTGACGGAGAAGAGGGAAAGTTTTATACTCTGTGTATGACAGCCCCAGACAGTCATCTACAGGACAATGATCTCGAGTATCTACACTGGATGGTGTAAGTATCAGGCCATGAAAACTCTTCATTGTCACACACAGCTAGAGAAGTACTTCAAAAGCTTAACCCTTTACTCCATAGATACACATTTCATTTATTTACTTCACAGAAGAAAATAGACCTAATATATTCAATCATTGATATGTTGCATGAGAAATATTTTCTGTATTCTGGCAGATGGTAGCTTAAAGCAGGCTCATTCTGCTTTAATTTCAACCTGCTTTAAGTGGTCCCCTATCTTCACTACTAGAAAGTTTAGAAACAGGCTATGGAGTCATGGGTTAAGTCATTATTCTATTGAGTAGTCACATCATAGGGTTTGATGCAGATCAGGGCCTCCCCTGGGATATTTTTTCCTTTCGCCACCACTTTCGCCAAATGAAAAAAGTTGGAGCCAAATTTATTTTTTTGGAGCCAAAGTTGGAGCCAATTTTTATCCAAAGTTGGAGCCAAAAATATACCTTATAATTTATACTGTTTTAAACCATTACCGGTACCTTTGTTTTAACAATAAAGTAAACCAGGGCATAACAAATTTCATGAAAGGCTGGTTGCTATATACATGTAGGCTACATGATAGTGGCAGAATAATGTAAATGAGCTTTCTGCATTACATTAACCTGCAGTAAGCGGTCACCGGTTTTTCAAGATCAACAATAGACACATATTCCCTATTCAATAGTCGATTAATAATATAGGTTTGTATGTCTTTTGATAAAGTGACAAACTCTCATTCCTCATAGAGATAAAATGTCCTGTGAAAAGAGCATCGAAAAGGTACAGTACACCCTGACAGGGGGAAGCCTAATAGAGTTTTTCATATTTAGAAATCTACTCTCAGTCTGCTTTAAACAACTACTTGTCATAAAACACCAAACTGGAACTGCTGTTTGCGATGATGCAAGCAGATCTGAAGCGTTTTTGTGAGGCTTCTGGAAAAAGAGGAAGGTTCTGATGTATGAGAATCAAAGATACATGTATACGCTACTTTCCGCGAGTAGAGTAATATCTGATTCTTCGATTCCAGTGCGTATTTGTAGCTATTGTTCACTCACGGAATCAAACAATTTTAGGATAATTCCGTGGTTGACTTACTGATAACTTATTTGCCGAAACTCCCACGAAAATCGTATTCTGTATCCCCGTTATGTTCATTTCACAATTGTCAAACACACAACCCATTCAACCCTGTATTGATTCGTAGCGAAAAAGAACGTTTAATTTAATTGGTTGTTTAAAAATGATGCTGGGAAATACCTTTTTGATAACCAATCAAACAAGGAAAGACATGCGTCTCAAGTCCGAAAATTGGCTTCTCGCCATTTTGAAACGATATGCATTTTCGGAAGCGTGATTATTAACAAGGATATGTGGTAAATTCAAATAATAGAGGATTTGGATCCATGTTAAAGGTTCGTTTGTGCAGTATTTTCGGAGAATATTACCGATTCTTATTCTCCGTATCAAAGACAATTTTCCCCCAACATGCACTTCACCGGTGTTACACGACTCGAACCAGGGCGGTTGTTTTTTTGTTGTTGTTTTTTTTTGTCTTTAAAATGGTAATTACTCATCTGGAATGGTTATTTTAGGGGAAAGAAATGTCTCATTCCTCGATTTACGCTAATATTATCTCCACTTTACGTAGCTTATATCCGAAAATGATTGTAGACTGCCGTGTAAAGTTTTATGCACACAGTGTCAATATCACTCGCGGTAGCTTCTTTCAAGATATGTAGGTGTAATCTGATTGGACATTAAACGCTTTGGATCTGTCAATCACGCTGAGGATGATCTGTCAATCACGCTGAGGATAACCAATTACTTAAGCAGAATAGGAGATAGGCGGAACAGAGATAAGCCGAATCTATATTCTTTAATTGTTGATTGTGTACGCGTGTTTGAGTTTTGACACCTGCCATACGTAACACAAGGAGCTGGCTTGTGTACTTCACCAATTAACTCTACACGCATTAGCGCCTCGGGTGTGATACATACAGGTCATTTATGAAAAAAGTAACATTACAAATTTCTTGTCGCAATCAATTTCGCCAGAACTAAAATTTTGTCGCCACTTTGAAAATTTCTTCGCATTTGGCAACAAATGCGAATGCCAGCGGAGGCCCTGTGCAGATGTAATGGAGAAAATGTGGGATTGTTGTAGTGTATTCTATCTTAACTGAAGCCATAGGCTCGTAAGACGCACAAAGTCTTCCTTCATTTATCAAATTTGGAAATAAAGTAAAGCGACATTCAAAATGTGACGTCTTAATTCATGCTAAATGGCCCCCAGTTGGATGATAGGGAGGATAGAATACACCCACTGCCTGGACTGGAGTTGTAAGACTCCATCTAAAAGGGACTCATGCATTTACTACATAAATACACATGGGTGCTATATGACCAGTATTGTGTGGCAGTGCTGTAAAACCCAAATCAGTTAATCAATCAATAAGTCAATTCAGCGCTTTGGAACCCACAACCCCTGTGTGAAAAGAGCACTATATAAATCTAGTATAATAATAATAATAATAATCAATTGGGCTAAAAGTAAAATGTATTTCTGCCTTTCTTGCGGCCACCTGTCTGAAAATAGAGAGATTTTCCTATAATTCTTCTTCAGGATAATTACCATTATGAGAAATCTATAAAGATGTCAAAAAATGCATCATTGATGGAAAGTGATAAACCCTTTAATCTATTCCTCCATTGAAGAATATAGTTTCAATTTAAACAGTCATGAATTTGTATCATAAAAATATTTTCTATATTCTAGCAGATAGGCTGAAAATAAAAAAGAATGTGTCTTAAGGCACATTCTGCTTTACTTTCAACCTGCTTAAAGTGGTCACCTAACTTCAAGACTAGAAACAGGCCATGGGGTAAGTGGTTAACTCCTTGAACCCTAGTCACACATATATGCGTCATTTGCAAACAATGTACCTGTGATGAGTACACTTGTGCTATGCAAACAGTGTAGACCCTGATCAGAGGGCTCCTTAAGAAGCCCTCTGATCAGGGCCTACACTGCTCGACATTTTGACATATATTGTAAAAATCAACCCTAAAATGTCAGAAATGGACTGGACTAAATTGAAAACTAGAATTGTCCATTTGAGGTTTCAGGGAGGAAAGGGTTAAAGCAGATTAATAAACTTTCATTTTATTTCCAGAGGAAACATTCCAGGTTCATCAATAACAGAAGGGACAGTGTTGTGCGACTACCTTCGACCATTTCCATTGAAGGGAACTGGTTACCATAGATACGTATTCACACTTTACCAGCATGACAGTGCCATAGACTTTAGTGAGGAACAGAAATCTGATCCATGGTGAGTTCAACAGATGTCTTAACATTTTGAATCCTATTTACGCATAAACACATCTTTTGCAAGGAATACACTTGTTCTATGCAAACAGTGAAGATATAGATCAGAGAGCTCCTGATGAGATTCTGCACTGTTTGTCATGTTGCAATATATTGTTATACATGTAAATAAAAAAATACAAAGTACAGTAGAACCCCTCTATTACGACCACTAAATAGAAGGCTAATTGTCCGTATAAAGGACAGGTGACAGCTTAAAGCAATTTGAAAGTGAAACAGAAAGCTCCTATAGGAGCTTTCTGTTTCACTTTCACATTGCTTTAAGCAGTCACCTGTCTTAAACGTTTAATATTTGACACAATTTGGTGGCCGTAATTGAGAGGTTCTACTGTATTGTCAAAACTAGATGGGATGTGGTTGACAATTCAATTTGTCCATTAAAAGTTTAGTTTAAAGTTTAAAAAATTAAAAAAAAAATGTTTAAACTTTATTTATCTCACATCAGTTATGTAACAAGTTGTAACAACTTTGACAAATCACTTTTGATAGTGCAGGCAAATTACATTCGATGACTCTTTCGATTCAAAGTTTCAGGGGTGAATAAATTACCTCTTTACTCCATATTTTACAGCTGAATGAGCTGAATGCCTGTGTAATGTGTGTTGAAGATTTACTTTCAGTCTGCTTTAATTTTCATCTTTCAAATGGCTCTTTATCAACAAGTGTTGAAACATGAAAATTATTTCTATCAAGAATATGTTACCTCTTCAGTTCCCCCATAGAAGTGCCTTCTAGTGCATTCAATTTATTCCTTCACTGAAGATTTTTTTTCTAATTTGTACTGTCATAACACATACAATAAGAATTATGTCTATATCCTAACAGATGGTAGCTTAAAGCTGGCTGAAAGTAAAGCAGAATGTGCCTAAGAAAGCATCCAAAGACATTTCTAAGATTGGAAAGCTTTCTGGTATGTGCAATCAGGGTCAAAGCATATACTGTTGGACTATCTAATTTTTGCTGAATTGTTATTTTATTTCAGTACATGTTTATCAGAGAGAACATTTAGCAGTAAAGAATTCTACAAGAAACACTGTGACAGTGTTAAACCTGTAGGGTTGGCATTCTTCCAGTCAGAGTGGGACAATACTGTCAGAAAAACCTTCCATAATATCTTAGGTAAGTTTTTACACAGTGTCATTGTGTTGTAAAATTAACCTTTTAACCCATAAGTATGCTGTTTGTACGCTTTTAATTTATCTCTCCATTGAAGAAAATAGTTTCACTTTATACTGTCATGAATATGTACCATAAGAAATGTTTTCTATTTCCTAGCATCTGGTAGTTTAAAGCAGGTTGAAAGTAAAGCAAAATGTGCCCTATAGTACAATCTTTTTACATGTACTTTCAACCTGCTTTATGTGGTCACTTATCTTAAAAACTATAAACAGATTTATTATAGGGTATAGGGTTCAGCCAACATGAATAATGTATTCATTACTGTATAAGGTGAAACTATTTTCTTATGGAGGGATAATTAAAGGCATAAAAAGGTGTTATT
Organism: Gari tellinella; assembly: GCA_922989275.2. Taxonomy (NCBI): domain Eukaryota; kingdom Metazoa; phylum Mollusca; class Bivalvia; order Cardiida; family Psammobiidae; genus Gari; species Gari tellinella. The sequence goes on from OV277862.1 coordinate 16,825,851, forward strand.
AAGGAAATTTGGGGTTTGTTTTTGGAGTTATAAACATAGTTTGAGGTTGTTGTATTGTAAGGCATATAGCTAGTACAAATTAACCTATTCAACCCTAGCGACAAGTATACTTGTCATTTACAAACAGTGTACCTGTGGTGATTACACTTGTCATATGCTAACAGTGTAGACCCTGATCAGAGGGCTCCTTAAGGAGCCCTCTGATCAGGGTCTACACTGTTTGTCATTTTGAAAGATATGTTTAAAATCTACTAGACTTGTTTTGAAATTGGAGTAGTTCATTAAAAGTTTCAGGGGTGAATGAGTTAACATATTCTCCCTGAAACTTTAAATGGAAAAATCTATTTTCTTTGAAAGTTTAGGCCATTTTTGACTATTCAGATTTTTTACCATATATTTCAAAATTACAAACAGTGCCGATGCTGATCAGTGAGCTTCATAGGACAAGGATACTCTGCTCAGGTACACTGTTTGCTGAGGATGTCTGAACTCATTATAAAGGGCCAATGGGTTAAGATTTCTACGACTTTTCTCTTCAGATATGGGTGAACCTAGATTTGAATTTATACCACCCGCCAAGTTTATACCAAGGCAGCTGCAATGGCCACACAAAGAGCCCTTCAATGTGTAAGTTATGATAACTCTTCCTATTAACCCTTTACCCCATAGCCTTTTCTAATTTTGATAACAGGTGATCATTTAAAAGCACATTCTGCTTTACTTTAAGCCTGCTTTAGGCTACTGTCTGCTAGAATATAGAAACTATTTCTTATGGTTGTATAATTTTTTTCTTCTGTGCAGGAATAATTAGACATATCTATGGGGTAAAGGGTTAAGCACTACTGATATTAAACAGTTAGGCTTATCAGGAATATTGTACACTGTTTTATGCAGTACCTCAAAACCTCTATAGTATAACCACAAAAAAGAAGGCTAATTTATTGTATAAGAGACAGGAGCCAGCTTAACCCATTAGTCCATAGCCTGTTTCTAGTATGGAAGATAGGGGACCACTTCAAGCATGTTGAAAGTAAAGCAGAATGCTTTAATTTCAGCCTGCTTTAAGCTACCATCTGCTAGGAAATGGAAAATGTTTCTTGTAAAACATATTCCTGACTTATAAATTGGAACTATTTTCTTTAGTGCAGGAATAATTTAGAGGCGTAAAAAGGCATATTTATGTGGAGATTCTAAAGGAGATTTCTGTTTTACCTTCTTTACTTTCATTGTACTTGAGACAGTCACCTGTCTTAAATATCTGATCATCAAAACAATTTAGTGGTCATAAAAGAGAGGTTTTACAGTATTTGGCAGTGTAGACCAAACTCAGATACATAACCTTAGATAATGACGATGCTTGGTCTACACCAAAGTTGCAGAGCAATCAGTCTGGTTTTCTTATTGCTTGGTTCAAATGCCTATCTCCAGGGCTCCAGATAACTAACAAATTTTCTGTGTCATACCAGAACCAAAGTCTATGGTGTAACTGCTCATTAGAATCCTCTTGAAGAGACAATTCTAATGAGTAGTAAATTCATAGGGTTTAATGCAGAAATAAATATTTTATTTTTGAATTACAGTAAAACCTCCCTAACAATTATGACCACTTAGAATAAGTCTAAAGGATTTATGAAAAGACAGGTGGCAGCTTAACCCTTAGCCCGCCAAATAAATTGTCGTCTGCTATATTTCTCGTCTGCTTCAAGTTTCAAAGTGCTTCAAAGTTGCTCAAAATTGCTGAAAATGTTGTCCGAGTGTCAAACAGCTTGGATCCGGATGAGACGCCGAGTTACTCGGCGTCTCATCCGGATCCAAGCTGTTTGCATATGGAGCTATAGTCGTGAGTGGCAGGCTAAGGGTTAAAGCAAGATGGAAGTGAAACAGAAAGCTCCTAGTGGCCCAATGGTTAACACCTTGGACTACGGTACCAGGGGTCATGAGTTTGATCCCCCGCCGGACCAGCGGTCTGACTAGGGGATTTTTCTGAATCCCCGATGATGTACAGGAATGTTCTTGAGCAAGACATGTACCGCGAATTGCTCCTCTCCACCCAGGGGTTAAAATGGGTACCTGTGAAGGGTCTGAGTCGGTACTGCGGCTGCATTTGACTGCGCCATATGTTAGCAGTGCTCATAGGCAAAATGGCTCGATGATGAGGGGAGTATATGTACAGTCGGCTGAGCGGTCATTCGGACTGAAAGTAGACTTTAACTTGGTATATTACTTTTTTATTACTTAAGGAGCTTTCTGTTTCACTATCATCTTGCTGTAAGTAGGCATCATTTCAAACAGTGTACATGTGAATAATACACTTGTCCTGTGCATACAGTGAAGACCCAGATCAGAGGGCTCCGAAAGGAGCCCTCTGATCAGGGTCTTCACTGTTTGTCAGTATTGCCAAATTTGACAAAAACAACTCTTAAAAGCCAGAAATGGACTAGACAAAAATCGAAACTGGAGTTGTCCATTTAAAGTTTCAGGGAGGAAAGAGTTAAACACAAAATAATAACATCTAGTGATCCTCATATAGAGGTTTTGCTGAACTCCCTTATCTGTAGCTCTGCCTTTCTCTCGTTACAGATACATGGATAGATACAGGGACATAAAGGACATCGATGAAGAAGTGTTACGTGTAAAACTAAAGGATGCACATCCGTTTAAACCCCGCCCACCAACAAAGAAATACCCGAACGTGTACAGACCTGACAGAAGTCAGCCGTCATGGCTAAGACAAAAAATTAATGACCAAGTATTAAGAAAAGCCCAGTGGAAAGCATTAGACGATTAACTTTCAATATTGCCTGTAAATTGTTAACTGTAATTCAGGGCTCCAGATAAGAATGAGGCAATTAAGTTAATTAATCCATTAACTCATAAGCGATAAACAATTATCAATGCTTATCTCAATACATGCATGTGGATTAAAGTGTGTCAAAATGCGTCAATATGAGTCAGTATGGCTTAATGGGTTAACCCATTATCAAATAAATAAACCTTTTTACTCCTCTTAATTTATTCCTCCAGTGAACAAAATAATTCCATTTTATACAGTTGTGAATATGTTTCATAAGAAATATTTTATTTTTCCAAGAATTTCCAAGAAGATTGTAGCTTAAAACAGTTTGAAAGTAAAGCAGAATGTGCCTTAAGGCACATTCTGCTTTTCTTTCAAACTGCTTTAAGTAATCATCTGTCTTCAAATCTAGAACCAGGCTATAGGGTAATTATTTCAAGTGTTTTCTCATTTATGTGACTATAAGTCTCTGTGTTGGGATGACTCATTAGAATCACTGCTTTGCCAGCTTTTAATAAGTTGTCACATAGGTTTCGTTGGAGACATAAGGATTTTTGTTTCTGAGCTACAGTCGAACTTCGATATCTCAAACTTGGGGTCGAACCTATCCCTATTTCAAACATGGTTTTAATAGTCACGTTTGAACTTTGAAATAAGGACATATTCATGTAAGCATGTTTAAAGTAATATTTTAGCCTTGTTTGAACTTTGAAATATAATGGATATATTCAATTTAAGCTTGTTTAAAATAATATGTTATAAAATTAAAGTTTAGATTGACCAGGGCTCCAGATAAGGGGCGTTTTTTTCTCCAAATATTAAATCTTTGTTTCTGCATTAAACCCTATGGTGTCACTACTCATTAGAATCGCCTCTTCGAGACGATTCTAATGAATAGTAACACCATAGGATTTGGTGCTAAAATAAGTGATAAAATATTGATCTTGCTCAGTTTACTCCTTATCTGGATTGATTTAAGAAAGTTCAAGACACCAGGTTTGACTGTATGTTCCGTCTGGAGCTTTTTCTTTTATAAAGAATGTGTGATAAAATAGTGGATATTGTGTTGATATCTACTGTATTAATTTAACAAGACTTCATGTTATATGTTATACCTGTATTCACAATGGTCACTCGTGTTATATCAGAGAATAGTCCCTAGAGCACACACAAATAGTTCAAGTCTGTATAGCATCGCACTGTAAAGTAGGAGGTTAAAGGTTAACACATTCAAACCAAGCCATGAGTATACTCGTCATTTACAAACAGTGTTCCTGTGAGGATTACACTTGTCCCATGCAAACAGTGTAGACCCTGATCAGAGGGCTCCATAAGGAGCCCTCTGATCAGGGTCTACACTGTTTGTCATGTTGAAATATATTGTTAAAATCAACCCTAAATAGTCATAAATTGACTAGACTTATTTTGAAGTTTGAATTATTGTCCATTAAAAAGTTTAGTGTTATGGTCTTGGTGACAGTCGGATCATATAGACTCACTGAACCCTAGTGATGAGTATTAACAGTGAAACCTCTCTATTCCAATCACTAAATTTTGTTAATTATTAGGTGTTTACAACAGGTGTCGACTTAAAGAAAGATTACGGTAAAACCAGAAAGCAGGAGCTTTCTATTTTACTGTCACCTTGCTGTAAGCTGTCACCTGTATTTTGTGCAGTCAGTTAGCCTTCTTTTTAGTTGTCGTAATTAAGAGGTTTTACCGTGCAAACAGCTCACAAGAAAATTATCCTATACAAACTGCAGACACAGGTCGGGGGCTTCAACAGGAGCCATCAGATCGGGTCTACACTGTTTGTTATTTTGCAATGTATGCAATATATTATACATGGATATAAAAGAGCATACCTAAAAAGTAAAAAAACAACTAGACTGGGCTTAATTGGAAATGTCCATTAAAAGATTCAGGGTGAATGATTTAGTCTAGTTTCATTTTCACTACGTAGTATTGATTTGTCAGTACAACTTACAGTGCAAACCCTGACATTGATCTGGGTCTACACTGTTTGTATAGGACAAATGTACTGTTGTTCACATGCACACTGTTCTACAATCTACTAGGATAAAAATCCCAAGATTTCGAAAAAAATCGGAGAAATGGCAGCCCTAATGGGTTATACCTTTATATTGGACATGTTAACCTTCTAGACATACTAACTCTCTGGGCTAATTGGGCTTTAACCCATTACCTCTTAGCCTATTTCTTGCTTCTAAAACAGGTGACCACTTAAAGCAGGTTGAAAGTAAAGCAGAATGTGCCTTAAGGCACATTCTGCTTTACTTTCAGCCTGCTTTAAGCTACCATCTTCTAGGATATGGAAAATATGTCTTTGGGTACATATTCTTTGCTGTATAACCCATTAAGCCATAGAGACTCATTTTGACTCATTGTGCAATAGCCTCATACTAACTCATTTTGACGCACTTTAATCAACTAGCATGCATTGAGGTGAGCACTGATAATTGTTAATCGCTTATGAGTTAATGGGATAAACTGGAACTTTTTTCTTCAGTGGAGGAATAAGTAAGAGGCGTAAAAAGGCGTTTTTAAGGGGTAATGGGTTAAGGATAATTCATGATAACTTTTGCAAACAGGCTTGACTCCTATTAGATGCCGAGTACCTGGTTTTCTCATCTGGATCCAAATTGTTTGATACCTTTGTGATGTGTTATTTAGGAAACTGCAGATTGATCAGGCCTTGGAATTGTTGCAAATAACAAATCAGTGCAGCTTGAATTAACAGGGGACCCACAGATTGTTCTTCTTGGGCCCGTTTCATAAAACTTCATACGACAAATGTTGTCGTAAGTCAGATAACAAAAATATCAATTAGTATTTATTCTCTCCATCTAATCAGAAATTAAATGTATTTTAAAGTTTTGACTTTTAAGTTTTATGAAACGGGCCCCAGATTCTGAATTCCTGGGGCACCTGGACCACAATATTCAGTGGACTTCCCTCTTCACCAATATTTTCCATGCAGGCAGCGTTGATGAGTAAACAACACCCCTTCAACATGGACCAATTATCAATTTTCAGTATTTAGTCTTTTACTCAACACATTGAACCCCAGTGACAAGTATACCTGTAGCGCGTCAAGTACCGTATCGATGCAATCGATTGTAACAGAAAACGGTAACAATTCACCTTTAACGACCGTTAGGGTGTTACCGATTGCGAACGACACGAACGGCCTCAGAGGTAGTTCGCCATCCCCAACAAAAGAAAACAAAATGGCTACCAAATGAATTTATTAAAACCAGCGAACAGTCTCGACTTAATTTCTCATCAATAAACCAACATTTTCCGATACTTAATGTATCAAACAAAGCAGCTTACATCTGAGCAGCTAAATCTTATTTTTATATGCGGTAAAATTGATGCATTTCAGTTGATTAGTGCACTTTTGCATGTGTTATTTAGATTCGCACATAAATCGTTCGTACCCTTGAAAAGTTAATAAACATTGGGGCGCAATGAGTTATTATTGAAGAGTATCGGTGAACGTTAGATGTCGTACTATATGGGTTGTTTGCATCGGTTAACGTTACTGTTCGCTGATACGGTACTTGAACGCCCTACTATCCTTTACAAATAGTGAACCTGTAAATTTTAAAGGGAATGTACTCTTGTTGGACAAACTTAAATTCAGTTTTGGTTATTTCCCTTTTTATACTAGAGCCACATTTGATGAATGGGTGAATGCATAATCATATGATTTGATTTTACGTTGCTTTTACCAGTATTTCAGTCATATCGCGACGTTCAGCTTATTACAGATGGAAGACCCCAGAAGTCCTTTATGCGCTGTTTCAGACACAAATCGGCAACTGGGTAGAACCAACGACCCACTGCAAGCCAGCTGGAAGGCTTCCCCACATGAAAAATCATTATCATATGTGCATCAAAAGTATTGAAATCTCCTTTAGAAAAGTGTCTGCTTTTAGTGGCATAATGTAACTTCTAGAGGTCCTTTACCATGCTAAGACATGATTTCTGTCTGCTGCATATCTAAGTCATAGGAGCTAAAAAAAAATTAATGAAAACTAAAATCTTATCTGGAACCATAGTACACAAAGATATTTGGCATATGACATCATCTACAGGTCCATTATCAACTGTTCAATTAATGTCCCTGGGGTCGAAAATCACCCCGCCCAGATGTCACAGTTGCAGATCTAGGTCAATGGTGCTAAAATTAGATATCAAACTTCAACAAGAGAACTTTGCCAGAAAACAACATAGCTTGGGGCATAGTTCACAACTTAAGAGCTGTGGCTGACACCATGTTCACATTGGGTTAAAATTGTCCCTTGAATGGAGAGGTCTTGTCTAAAGGTAAGCTTCTACAGGATTCTGCTTTACTTTATCTTGCCTTAAACACTACATACTACCTTATAGTAATACACAGCTTGGTTAATATTGGCACTAGCCTGATCAGAGAGCTCCTTCAAGAACCCTCTGATTAGGATCTATATACTGTTTAGCAAAGAACTAATGAACTTGGATCCTGCAGTGTATGAGCTTAAAGTAATTAGTAATTTAATTAATCATGTAAAGTAATTTAATCATTACTTTTAAAGAAAACAAGCAATTTAACCTGTTATCCCATAGCCTGTCTAGGTTTGAAGACTGGTGACTACTTAAAGCAGGTTCAAAGTAAAGCAGAATGTGCTTTAATGCACATTATGCTAAAAACTTTCAGCCTGCAGTAAGCTAGTAAAAGCTACCATCTGCTAGGATATATTTCTTACGTAACATGTTCATGACTATAAATTGGAAATATTTTCTTAAACGGAGGAATAAATAGGATGCGCTAAATAAAAAGGTGTTTATATGGGAAAAAGAGTTAATTGGTATTTAAATTTAAATTTATTCAATTAATTGGTAATTTAACTAATTCAATGCCTGATGGTCCTTTAAAGCGACTCGCAACCAGATGGTGCATTAAAAATAGTAATTTGTAAATATGTGTCAAATGCTTATATAAATGGTAAAGAATTAGTTTAGGATAAGAAATTCTGTTTAAAAAAATGTATTTCAATAAAAAAAAAATATTGGTCTCTGTTGGGATTCGAACCCAGGGCCCGGCATTGGCAGACAGAAGGCAAAATAGGGGAAACCGCTTAGACCAATGGACCACGGAACTATCCGTTTATCTCGGATCGATTTAACGTATTTCAATGTGTAGCAATAGAAAGTGCATACAACTTCGTAATTCGGCTCGTGTTTATGTCTGAGCCCGTGTAGAGAAGCAACAACAACAACTATACCGTTAGCTAACGCTATAGAAAAACGATGGAAAATATCTAAAAATCTAAGATTCGATGACGATTCTTGAGACTTGTTTTGGACTGATCATATTTTTTTAATGTCAGAAGCCAAATAATGCCACAAATTTGCTTTTATTTGAGTATTTTATTTTATTTTGACAAGTACACCATCCGGTTGCGAGTCCCTTTAAAGCCCTATGGCTTGTTCTGCTTTACTTCTAACCTGCTTAATGCGGTCGCAAAGAAACAGACTGGCCGTATAGGGTAAAAAGGTAAAAAAGTGAAATATCACAATTGGAGACAGAGATGCAGATCTATATGTTGAGAGAATGATAGGGATAGGGCTGATAATCAATCACCATCAGTGCACCTATGGGATATAGCCTATAAACTGCAACTGTTTTATCTTTTACCCCATAGCCAGTTTCTAGTTTTAAAGACAGGTGGCCTCTAAAAGCAGGTTGAAAGTAAAGCAGAATGTGCCTAAAGGCTAATTCTGCTTTACTTCCAACCTGCTTTAAGCTACCATCTGCTTGTATAATGGTTAATATATCTTTTGGGCTTTTGGCACATGTTCATAACTGTTTAACCCATTACCCCATAGCCTGTTTCTAGTTTTGAAAATAGTATTCCACTTCAAGCAGGTTGAAAGTAAAGCAGAATGCGCATTACGGCACATTCTGCTTTAAGCTACCATCTGTTTGAATTTAGAAAAAAGTTCTCATCATACATATTCATAACTGTATAAATTTGAACCATTTTCCTCAGTGAAGAAATAAACTAAATGCGTAAAAAGGTGTATTTATAGGGTAATGGGTTTACTTTGAACTATTTTCTTCAGCGGACGAATAAATTAGATGTGCTTAAAGACATTTCTGTCGAGGAAAATGTAAAAGATGGATTACTGTTTAACTTTTGGCAAAATTAAAGGGAAGTTGAAAGCTCCTGCTTTATTTTCATCTTGCTTTAAGCTTGCTTAAAGCAGGTAGTTAGTACAACAGAATGTGCCTTAGGGCTTATTCTGATTTACTTCTAGTCTGCTCTAAATATTGTCTGCTACCACATCCTGAATGTTTATTTTGAGGAAACTGTTTGTAATTGGGTAAATTTTATCCATTCAGCCAATATAATTATGTGCCAGCAGGCTAGTGGAAATCTTATTTTATCATTCTACTACTCAATAAACTTATTCCATTACCCAGTAAATATGCCTTTTTATGCTTCTATATAAAACCTCCACTGAATAAATAGTTCTAATTTTATGCAGCCTTGAATATGCACCATATAAAATATTTTCTATGTCCTAGTAGATGGTAGCTTAAAGCAGGATGAAAGTAAAGCAGAATATGCCTTTAAGCACATTCTGCTTTACTCTCAACATGTTTATAAGTGGTCACCTATCTTCAAAAGTAGAAACAGGCTATGGGGTAATGGGTTAACTCTTTCAACACCATGGACCTATACTCATCATCATTCATTTGCAAACAGTGTAGATTCTACTATAGGAGCCCTCTGATCAGGGTCTAGTGTTTGCTAATTTAGAGCAGTATTTATTAAACTACCCAGAATTCCAATTAAAACCCTTTGAACCCTAATCCCGCATATTGGCGTCCTTTTCAAACAGTGTACATGTGAACAGTACACTTGCCCTGTGCAAACAGTGAAGACCGAGATCAGAGGGCTCCGAAAGGAGCCCTCTGATCAGGGTCTTCACTGTTTGTCATAATGCCAAACATTGACAAAACAACCCTTAAAAGTCAGAAATGGACTAGATAAAAATGGAAACTGGAATTGTCCATTTAAAGTTTCAGGGAGGAAAGAGTTAAAGCAAGCTGAATTTTGAATGTAAAGCAGAATGTGCCTTACATTCAACCCTGGTGACAAGTTATACTTGTCTTTTACAAATAGTGTACCTGTGAGGATTATATTTGTCCTATGCAAACAGTTTAGACTCTGATTAGAGGGCTCCTGAAGGAGCCCTCTGATCAAGATCTGCAGTTTGTAATTTTGAAATATATTTCTGAAAACAATCCAAAATAGTCGTAAATGGACTAGACTTAATTCAAAACAGCAATTGTCCATTTAAAGTTGCAGGGGTGAATGAGTTAAGGTGCTTTCTACTTTACTTCCAGCCTGCTTTAAGCTACCATAGGACAGTATATCATAGGTCTGCTAGAATATATGAAATATTTCATGTAAAATAATTATGACTGTATAAATTGAAACTACTTTCTTCAGAAAAGCAATAAACTAAGTTATTGCTTTTTTTCTGAAGAAAATAATTTCAATTTATACAGTCATGAATATTTTACTTGAAATGTTTTCTATATTCTAGCAGACCTATGGTAGCGAATTTAACCCATTCCCCCATGAATATGCCTTTTTACACCTCTAAATTATTCCACCACTGAAGAAAATATTTCCAGTTTATACAATTATGAATATTAATTTTATCATAAGAAATATTTTCTTTTTTCAAGTAGAAGGTAGCTTAAAGCAGGCTGAAAGTAAAGCAGAATGTGCCTTAAGGCGCATTCTGCTTTACTTTCAACCTGCTTTGAGTGGTCACCTATATTCAAAACTAGAATCAGGCTATGGGGTAATGGGTTAAAGGCATATCTTAAAGTAAATGTTGAAAGAAAAATGAAAATGAACCACCATGACAGATCTTTTTTTTTTATTTTATACAATATAATTCTATGAACCACAATAACTAATAACCAGTAGGTAAAGACATCACTCTAGGAGCGATGCACAATAGATCAGTCATAAAACAGTATTTAATAATGAATGATAATGATTGCAGAATGGAAAATTGGGTCACTGGGATCTTGTATGCGTAAAAATCTGCTAATATAACCCTCCAAAAGAAGACTCAATGATTTCTGATATCCTTTCATCTTGCAGGGCTCCCGATAAGAGGTAGTAAACTGAACAAATCCAACATTTTCTCTCTCATTCAGCATCAAATCCTATGGTGTTACTTCTCATTAGAATCGTCTCAAAGAAATGATTCTAAAGAGTAGTGACACCATAGGGTTTAATGCAGAAATAAAGATTTTAATTTTTAAAATACTCCCCTTATCTGGAGCCCTCACCTTCTTTTAAAAGTATTTATATCAATTTCTAACATAAAGACTAGCCTTTAAGTGGTTATAAGAGCAAGATTTAAATGTATTTAATAATGTTTCAATAACATCAAGTTTAAGATTAAGCAAAAAGCATCCCCTATTTGCTGATCTAAAGAGTTTTCTCCACTCAGCACAGGTATTTTCCTTGAGTTTTACTTGTCAGAATAATATTAGCACATATCCTGAAAGTCCTAGCTTATAGCTAGTTATAGCTAAGCTAGTTGCACTGTGCCGACGATGTTCTCGTAAGAAACTTATGTACAACAACATTAACTCCAAATGACACATAAAGGTTGAAGAGTCTTAGGTGTAATTTTCTTCTCTCTTCATATCGGAGATATATGGCAGTATGTCCACTATTGCATCACTGTACACAAATTGTTTCACAAACCATTTGTAGGATTCTCGAACCAATTGCATGTGTTCCTTTAATGGTACAAGTCCAACTTAAAGGCCTAAAATTCAATATGGTGTAATGTTCTTCGAAGCCAATTGCAGAACTGTTTGGATGAGCGTGTCTGAAAACTGAAAGTCCAGCTACAATGCACAATGATCACCATTAACATAAAAACAAAACAAAATGTCTCTTAAATGATATAATGTAGTGCCTGCGGTACTGAATGATCCCAGAGTCAGTTATCAGGCTTCACTGCAGAGTATTTATGATCATTCGATGAAGTCACCTGGACCACAACTGTTGGAAATGACTGATTTTGGCAATTACCATCTGCCACAGTCCCCGCATGAGCTAAGAACAAGTCCTTCAAAACACTTAACTCTTTAGATAAAATGGTAACCTTCTGTTCCAACATTTCATTCTCTTTCCTAAGTTTCTCCACCTGTTGAACTGTTTCTCTAGCTTTTGCTCGGCTCTTTTCCCGACTTTTCCGTACAGCAATATTGTTCCTTTCTCTCCTCTGCAAGTATTCGTCATTCGGTTTTTCTGTTTTTACCCGTTTTTCCTTTGGACAGAATGCATCTGAATCATCAGAGCTATCGCTTTGTACTGGTTTTTTCATTGGCATTTTCATCGGACTTTCAACTTTATTACTGTGCTATAGTTGGCGGTGCATATATCTGAAAAATATAAGACATCAAATAAGTGATTGATTCATGTTTTGATGAAAATAAATATATGTTACTAGAATGGTGTTCTATGTAACACAATAAAATATGCTTAACTCATTCACCCCTGAAACCTTTAATGGACCATTTCAAAATAAGTCCATTTTTTACTATTTAGGGTTGATTTTATCAAAATATTTCAAAATGACGAACAGTGCAGACCCTGATCAGAGTCTACACTGTTTGCATAGGACATGTGTATTCTTCACATGTACACTGTTTTTTGTTAATGACGAGCATACTCGTCACAAGGGTTGAATGTGTTAAGGCCTAAAAAAAAAATATGTGTGTTTCTGGTTTCACCCTCTCAAAATTTTAGGGTAGGTCGGTAGGAAAAAGTTTTTATTTTTTAAAAAGTTTTTATATAAGATATATATGCGGATTTTTTTTACAATCAAAGGATGGGTTTATATGACAAATAATGACCTTGCTCTTGTTGTATTCAACATTGAAAGTGTCTGAAATGATTCATCTTGATTTGCAAGTTCAAATTGTAAGGTTTGTCATAATATAATTATGTGAAATATCTCTTATTTCAATCTGAAAACCATTGCATCAAATACATATTATATGTAAAAAAATGTGTGTTTACTTTTAATACAGGGCTTTTTTCCTTCTGTAACAGGCGCCCTCCCGTATCTTTTTCCCCTCCCCTAAAAAAAAATTTATTTTTTTTTTTTATTTTTCTTGTTTTTTTAAATTTTCTTTAAAAACTTTAGGGTCGGGGGTAAAAAATAGGGTCGGTCGGGAAACCGGAAACACACATCTTTTTTTTTTAGGCCTAAGTGTTTGAAATATATTAACGAAAATGCATGTGATTAATTATGGTATTTAGCCCTTTACTCCATAGATATACCCTTTAACCCTTTCCCACATAGCATATCTCTAGTACTGAATATAGGTGTCCACTTAAAGCAGATTGAAAATAAGCAGAATGCGCCTTAAGCGCATTCTGCTTTTCTTTCAGCCTGCTTTAAGCTATCATCTGCTAGAATATAGAAAATATTTTGTATGATACATATTTATGACTGTATAAATTGGAACTATTTTCTTCAGTGAAGGAATAAACTTAATGCGTTAAAAGGCGCTTCTATGGGGGAAAGGGTTAAAGCATTTAATTTATTCCTCCTCCAAAGAAAACTGTTCCAGTTTATACAATAATGAGTTGGAACATAAGAAATATTTCCTAAACGGTAACCCTAGCAGATCTATGGTAGCAAAGCCCATTACTCCATAGATATACATTTTTACACATTTAATTACTTCCTTCAATGAAAGTAATAGTTCCTTTTTATACAATAATGAATGTGCAACATAAATATTTCCTATACCATACTCCTAACCAGGGACATTTCCTAACAGAAAGTAGCTTAAAGCAGACTGAAAGTAAAGCTGCTTTTTTTTTTTATCAGAATGTGCATTCTGCTTAACTTTAAACTTGCTTTAGGTGGGCATCACCCAGTCTTCAAAACTAGAAACAGGCTATGGGGCAGTGGTTTAATGAGAAATTGCAATTCCATACCAAATCTGCTTCCAATCCAAATATCCAGAGATCATCCTTCAATTTCATCCAATGTTTTCACTCAATCTATGTCATTTTCATACAGTAACTTAACAACAATAACTTTGCAGTACAAATTAACATTTAATATATAATAAAAAGTGATGCAAGACCACGAACATATAGTGAATACTCAACTTTAAGAAGAAACTACATTATTGCGCAATCCGGTTGAAATTTTTCAGCAACTTTCGGTTTAATGTTCTGGACAATAGTTCAATGCCTAGTGGACTAATGAGGGTTGAAAACTTCAGAAACGTAAATGGATAGCGACTGTGCTTAATTATCTTCGTATAAAAGAGTACTTTCGGCCTATTATTGGCGCTGGGAAATATGTCTCAACATGGACTCGTTTGTTCCCCTGACCGACATTAGATCAACACGGAACTTACATGACAGTCTTCTTTTTTTCTGCAAATTATCTGTTTAATAAGCAAGTGTACATTGGAATTATACATGACAGAAGGTAATAGAGTCATACTTACTTAAATAAATGAGAAACAGAATATTCTTGATCGGAAGATCCAGATATTATTATCTTGACGCAATAATTTTGTCTCGGCCAATCGTTATTTTGGTGTACCGGAGAGCACCTGTTCACTTCCGGTTCATTAATTGGAAAGGAAAAAATAATATTCTTTTAAATTTTATTCATATTCACTTTGAAATACATTTTTTTTAATAAATATTTTATTCAAATATATTTGTACATATTCTGGCATTTTACAACATATAATTCACCCTAGATATTAACTGGGTCACCAAATCTAAGAAAAGCTTTCATTGACGTCATACCATTACAGAAATGATCACGTGCACAATAACTAATGTCCAGAAATAGGACCAACTACGGAAGATTCCCATTACATCATATGCTATTTTTAGTATCATCGAACAATATTGACGTCAGTCTCATTTCTTATGAAAAAAATAGTTCTTCAGAAAATTGAGAATATTTCCATTTTCTGGTGGAAAGCGTCATTATATCTTATTGAAAATTATTATTTGCAAATGATTGTTGAATACCAATGCCCCACGTGTAACATATACTCCGTTCTTTTGAAGGAAATTAATCAAAACCTATAATGTTTCTATTTTTAGCGCGTAGTGTTACAAAATACGTCATAACCAGTCAGAGAAGTCCTATAAAGCCTAGAGAACTGCTTTTTCAGACCATTGCGAAATAGCTATCCAAAATATTCACATCGAGACTGATACACGACAAAGTGTGAAGCTGTATTCTTTACTAAATATCAACCCAACCGCAGGTCTGGAGAATTTAAATTTTACATTTGCTGACAATCTGATCGAGTCGTCATGCCCATACAACAGGATCCCAGCTACTTCACCGTCAACGGCGATGGAATCACCGCGAATGTATGAAGAGGGATCCCCGGACATAAAAAAAGACTTTTCTAACGTGTTTGAGTTTGTTGAGTTTGCTGGTGTTGACAGCAAGGATTTAACACTTGATCCAGCTCTTGAGAACGTGGTAGATCTCCAGGCGCTCGATCTTCTCAACCCTATCCCAGAGGGTCCACTCAACATTGACAACATTTTCCAAACGAGTGACCTTGACCGTTTGGAGGCCGGACACACCTCCGGTGGCAACCAAATCCAAGATCAGCTTGATTTAGCACAGGTAAATATCTTTACTGTCATTTCTTTAGTTTACACTTTAAATTTTATACTTAGATCGTAAAAGTGTTCAATTCTCCACTATCATTTGAACTTACCATTAAATTTTGTCAATACACACCCTTCTGTAATCACGTGGTTTCTCGGTCAGAAAACAGGACATGGTTAACTCTCTCGCCGCAAAATTGTCTTCTGCTTGGAAATTGCTGTATAATATTTAATTCATGTGTGTTTAAAAAACTTAAGGAAAAATATTTATAATAGAGTGTCAAATATATATCTAGTTTGGATCTTACGTTAAATTGATCATGTTCAAGGAAAAATATTTATAATAGAGTGTCAAATATATATCTAGATCTAGTTTGGATCTTACGTTAAATTGATCATGTTCTTACTCGGTGTCTAATCTGGTTCTAAAATGTCTTAAAAATGAGTAAACATAAACCAATCAATAAAGATAATCTAACCCTTCCCAAATAGCTAACAGTGTAACTGTTAAACCCTTTACTCCACAGTAAGCACGTTCATGCCTTTAATTGTTTCTTCTTTTGAATTTACTAGATTTATAGATTAGATTTACTGTTAATATTCTAGGAGGTGGTAACGTAAAGCAGGCTGAAAGTACAGCGGAATTCTATTTATAATTTTAGTTTATTTTCAACCTACTTTTACTGGTCACCCGTCTTCAAAACTAGTAGATCTAACATACTATGGAGTAAAGGCTTAAAAACATTTGCATTTATTAAAGTTAATAGCAAAATATAATATTATTTTTTTCCTTTTATGTTTTCAGTTTGTACCAGAAACCGTGCGCATGACTAACAGTGACCAAGTCAACCAACATATTTCTGGGCCATCACCGGCCCAGATTGTAACCATCAAGTCAGAGGATCTAGATCTTGCTGCTTACGGTGGTGACACTGTCACACTGAGGCACAGCAGGGTTCAGCGGTCAATTCCAGTTGACTACCAGTCTGACTCGAGTCGTTCAAGTTTCTCATCCGACAAGGAACCTATCGTATATGAGTGTCGCAAACCAGGAAGAAAGCCATCAGCTGGCGGACCAGTACGTCCAAGAAAGCGGGAACCAACAAAGAACACTCCCGAGTACTACGACAAGCGCGCTCGGAATAATGTTGCAGTGCGAAAGAGTCGAGAAAAAGCGAAAAGTCGGCAATCTGAAACAGAAACAAGAGTGCAAGGTCTCGTTGATGAGAACGAAAAGCTTCAAAAGAAAGTGGACTTGCTCACAAAAGAGCTTAATGTTCTTAAAAGCCTCTTCATCAACGTTGGGGCCTCTTTACCAGAAGACTTTGACGATATCCTTAGCAGATGACGAATTGTCAAATGCGAGCAGTAGTTTAGTGAACTGTATAAATGTGTGTGTTTTGTGTAGTTTTTCTAGTATTACTGATGAGAGTGTACTCACAAAGGTTGTCAGTTTAAACGACCAAAACTTTCAACATGGTCACTTAGAAATAACCAACGTATCACAGAGTGACACAAAACTAAGAACATTTCATGAATACCCCTCCACCGTTGGTTCATCATTTGTCAGACATAAATATCATGAGGGTTTGGGACACAATCTCTTTATTCATCAACAACATTGTAACGAACAAGAACATTTAAAATCGTACACGATAACGAACTTTGAAATCACATTGGACTATGATTTAAATGAAATCCACTGCACATGTGGTTCCAGGGGTTTCTCTCCGCGGGACCATTTTGTGTCCAACTATGGCATATTTGGATGTTTTTTATATCACTTTTTCTATTGTATACTTAGAAACACTATAAGATTGTTTATATATAAATGTAGAAAATTGAAACTTAACATTTCTTGTTTTTATGTTTTACCCTTAGAATAAAAGACAAGTCAATAAAAGTAAAGTATAAACAAAATGAATTGAAACCTACATCTATACGCCTCACTATCTACGTTTATACAGTAAAACCTCTCTATTACAACCACTAAAACAAGTGCTAATTGATTGTATAAAAGACATGTGACAGCTTAAAGCTAGATGACAGTGAAAAAGAAAGCTCCGAAAGGAGCTTTCTGTTTTACTGTCACCTTGCTTTAAGCAGCCACTTGCCTGAAAAAACCAGTAATTAGCAGAATTTAATGGTCGTAGAAGAGAGGATTTACTGTACAAACAAAATGATTTGAAACCATCTACATGTACATCTATATCCCTTGCTATCCGTATTTGCGACCTCTTCAGTTTTTAACCCATTAGCCCCTATATTGTTCATTATTTATCATTTTAAATAAACTCGTTGACTAAAATGAATATGACGCTCGCCAAGGCTCGCGTCATATTATTTTAGTCAACTCGTTTATTAAAAATGATAAATAATGAACACTCATACAATATCCTCATTTTGCAAACAGTAAACTAGTGAAGATTACATTTGGCCTATGCAATAGTGCTGATTTATATCACAAGGCTCGTAATGGGGCTTATTGGGTCAGGGTCTGCACTAGTTGTTATTTTCAAAACAGTTAAACCTCTCTTTGGCCATCACAAAAGGAAAGCTAATTTATTGTAAAAAAGAAAGGTGAAAGCTTAGAGCAAGATGACAGTAAAACAGAAAGCTTCTAAAGGAGCTTTTTGTTTTACTGTCACCTTGCATTAAACAGTAACCTGTCGTTAATACCTAATATTTAACCCAATGTGGTCGTGAAAGGGAGGGTTTTAAACAACCCTAAATTGTCAACAATGGATTCGACTTTATTTGAAGCTGGAATTTTCATTTTGACGTTTCGGGGTAAATAAGTTAAGAGAAGACAAGTTTACAGTATGGCTGCTTAAACAATATGTAAGAAAAGAGAAAAGATTGCCCCATAAGGTATATTTTGCTTTACTTGCACCATACTTTAAGCCATAACCTGTATGAAACGTCACAATCGGCAGTGGCTGTGCACTCTTTTCCTGCCTCTCTCTAGAGCTCGATCTTGCTATATTCACTGACTAGTGTACAGTTGTCTTTAAACCTTTACCATGGAGGAAAGAAAGCATTATTGTGCAAACGCAGATCAGAGATCGGCTGGCTCTGACCACGTTTTCAGGGCTCCAGATAAGGGGGGTATTTCAAAAACTAAAATCTTTATTTCTCAATTAAACCCTACGGTGTCACTACTCATTAGAATCGTCTCTTCGAGACGATTCTAATGAGTAGTAACACCATAGGATTTGGTGGTAAAATGAGTAAGAAAGTGCTGGATTTGTTCAATTTACCCCCCTCTTATCTTGGAGCCCTGCGTTCTGCACTGTTTGTGAAACACTAAATAATGATAGGGGCGGGACTTTATAGTCCCCAGTAAATGGCTAATACAGTAAAAAAAAAAAACTCGTTTACGACTACTTAGAAGAAGGCCAATTGTTAAATGAAAGACAGGCGACAGCTTAAACCAAGGTGACAATAAAACATAAAGCTCCTAAAAGAGCTTTATGTTTTACTTTCACTTTGCTACAAGCAGCAACCTGCATTGAGCACAATAAATAACACATTTTGATGGCCGTAATAGGTTGGTTTTACCATATTCAATAATGGAAGAATTTGAAGTTTTCAGCATGGTAAGGGTTAAGTGAATTCTACCTGGGGTAGGTTAAAATCATAGATTTTACCTGAAAAGTCAACATGGGTAACATTTACTAGACACGAAACAACTCATTCACCCCTAAAACATTTAATGCAAAATTCTATTTTCAAACCAAATCTATAGTTCATTATTGACTATTTTGGGATAAAATAGTTGGCAAAATGACAAACAATGCAGACCCTGATCAGGAGCCATCTGATCAGGGTCTTCACTGTTTGCTTAGGACATATATATTATTTACAGTACACTATAGGACGAGTATACTCGTCAGTAAGGATGAATGAGCTAAGCCCATTAGAGTATTTTATAAGTTTGCACATAGGAGGTATGCAAATATTATCTTTATAAGCTCTATATAGTTATACTTTAGTTATTCAAAAGTCGTTAATGCAAGTCACACAATATAAAGAATATAACATTCGATCGTGTTAATAATTTATTGAATTAACAAACTCGTCGTTTTAGAAAACGAAAAAAACTCGGCAAAGCCTCGTTTTTATCGTTTTCTAAAAGACTCGTTTAATAAATCAAATAAATTATGAACACTCATGTAATATCCTATAATTATCGGATATCTCATATCGGAACATTCTACTTTATTCTGGTTCTGCATCAACCCATTACTCACCATAAATACGCATTTTGATTTATGCCTAAACTGAAGAAAATAGACTTATAGGGAGGGAAAAATTAAGAATAATGTTACTTTTGGAAACAGATTGGATCCAGATCAGACGCCGCGTTGCGCTGTTTTAAAATGTAAACAAATTTCCCTCCCAATAACAACTCCCTCCGAAAAACACACATAGTCTATGTCTCCCATTGTATGTTGTTGTAAAGAGAGACCACTGTACAGTGTTCCCTCTCTACAACGACACCCAATGGGAGACACGTATTGTGTGTGTTGTTCGGAGGGAGTTGCTATAGGGAGGGAAATAAGGAATTAGCTTACATTTGGAAACAGCTTGAATCCAAATCAGAAGCCGCGTTACGCTGTTTGCAATGTAAGCAAATTTACCTCCCTATAACAACTTCCTCCGAACAACACACACAATCTATGTCTCCCATTGTATGTTGTTGTAAAGAGAGAACACTGTAAATACAGCGCTCCCTCTCTACAACCACATCCAATGGGATACACATATTGTGTGTGTTGTTCGGAGGGAGTCGTTATAGGGAGGGAAATTAAGACTTTGCTTACATGTGCAAACAGGTTGAATCCAGATCAGACGCCGCGTCACGCGGCGTCTGATCTAAATTCAACCTGTTTGTCACTCGTCATTATACTTATTCTTTCAAAATGTCCACCAATATGTAATTTTAAGAAATCACAGCGAAAGACAATTTAAGCAGAGGGTTTTGCAGCTATAAAAAGGTTGGACATTATTGTCTTATTGAGGGAACTGCGACAAGGGTCGGTGTAAGGAGGGGGTCGTTGTTGGGAGGGCCGTTGTAGAGAGGAAGAACTGTATTGTTGAAATCATCTCTGGAGACTGGAATTGTCCTTTTGAAGTTATAGCGGAGTTCAACTCTTTCGTTGCATGCTGGGTAATTTTTTCGTCAGCAATATTTGTCGTCTGCTTTTGTTCTAAAAAAGATTTTCTTAATTTCTTTTTAAAACATGGTCAGAATGTCAAACAGTTTGGATCCGGATGAGACGCCGCGTTACGCGGCGTCTCATCTGGATCCAAACTGTTTGCAAATGAAAGTTCAACAGAGAGGGAAGGCGTACCTAAAATGGCAACACTGTGATGGTAAAATGTTATTATAGGAGTACGGTAAACTCTGCTAAAAAGGCAATATCGGCACCAATAAAATAAGAATGAAATGTCCTAGTTAAGGCGTGTGGCATTTTAAAGTATGATAAAAGTAAAACAGAATGCACTTGCTTTCATTTCCGTGAAAACACTCAACAGCGAATCGCGTTATAAGTGGTTTCAATTAGGGGGTTGGTGGATAGTAAAGCCCCTCTTCAGCGACCTTCAAATTCAGTCTTTTTATGGTTTTTAAGACAGATTACAGCTTAATACAGGTTAAAACTAATACAGAAAGCTCACTCGGGAGTTCTTTGTATTACTGTCGTCCTACGTTAAGCGGCCACTGATTTTAAAGATGGCATGCCCATTCCTTTTGTCGCTTAACCCATTACCTCTTAAATAACATTTTTACGCCTTTAATTTATTCTTCCACTGAAGGAAATAGTTCCACTTTATACAGTTATGAATATACATCGTTAGAAAAACCTTCTATATCCTAGGACTTGGTAGCTTAAGCAGGCTGAAAGTAAAGCAGAATGCGCCTTCAGGCGCATTCTGCTTTACTTTCAACCTGCTTTAAGTGATCACCTATCTTCAATACTAGAAATAGGCTATGGGGTAATTGGTTAAGAGAGGGGACAGTGTACATGTTATCTAAGAAATGAAAAAGGAGTCAATGTCATCTCGTTATCTTAACGATGATCCCTAAAAGGGGTCAATGTCAGCATACCGTTACAAGGAACTGTTCCCATATGACTCATACTTTAACATGTGTACATGTATGAGAATCCTTAACAAAACATCATCTATTGGTCATCTTTCAAGATTGTTCAAATTATATCCCTGGGGTAAAAAGTGGCTTCATCCTTGAGGCACAGTTTTTACATAGAGTTATATAGTGAACTCTTCAAACATTCTCTTCTTTTAAACTAATTTGACAATTGGGAGCTCTGATATTTAGCATTGCAAAACTCATAGCCGTCCTTTACCAATATTGCTGAAATGGTTCCAGTCTGTTACATATCTAGGTCACATAAACTAAAATTAGATTTTTTCAATGAAAACTAAAAAAAAAATCTTCCTCCTATCAAGTTTGAACAAATAATTCCCCTTCGATAAAAATACCTAGGGTTGTGTGTTTTTCAAGGTGGGCGATTAAGGGCCACATGACCCTCTTGTTCATAATTTACCTTTTTGCTCAAATAGTAATAATGGCAAACTGATTCAGTTAACATACTTCCTCATGCAACAGCCCACATATATGCAATGAAAAACTTAAAATTGCATCAAGTATAATAGAACAGTGCCTTAGGTGAGCGGTGAAGGGCCACCACGTCCCTCTTGTTTTACTATGTAGGGTTGTTATTTTAAAAGTTTGTGCAAAATGACAAACGTTGCATACCCTGATCGGAGGAGTCATTGAGTTCTACACTGTCTGCATAAAGGATACATGCTCTCTTAACTCTTTCCTCCCTGAAACTTTAAAAGTACAATTCCAGTTTCCATTTTTGTTTAGTCCATTTCTGACTTTGAATGATTGTTTTTGTCAATGTTTGGCAGCATGACAGACAGAGAAGACCCTTATCAGAGGGCTCCTTTCGGAGCCCTCTGATCTGGGTCTTCACTGTTTGCACAGGATAAGTGCACTTTTCACATGTATACTGTTTGAAAAGGACGCCTATATGCGGGACTAGGGTTCAAAGGGTTTTAACAGGTTTACTCGTCACTAGGGTTCATAGGGTAAAACCATGTCTTCCTGTGGGTTCACCTATATTTAGGACACATTTTTTTCACATAACATGTATTTATTTCAACGAGTAAATACATTCTACAATAATGTCACGTATACATAGTTCTGCTTGGCACTCCAAAATCAGATAACTTTCCGCTTTTATACCTGATCAAAACCAATATGTCATTAGGTCAGAGTAACCTAGCATTGATCAACAGAACACACCCTGTTTAACTCATTCACCCTGGAACTTTTAATGGACAATTCCATTGTCCAATTAAGTCTAGTCCATTTTTGACTAAATGTATTTAGGGTTGGTTTTAACAATACATGTATCTTGCAAAATGACAAACAGTGCAGACCCTAATCAGAGGGCTCCTGCAGGAGCCCTCTGATCAGGGTCTTCACTGTTTGCATAGGACAAGTGTACTCCTTACATGTACACTGTTTGTTCATGACAAGTATACTCGTCACTAGGGTTGAATGTGTTAATACTCGACCATGTCCTTTTCGAAAGCAATATTGGATTCACGATTAAAACAAACGATTCTGCTCGTCACTGCATGCATAGTGTCGTTTCAATGAATGTTTACTAATACTTAACCTGAACCATTACTTTGCCGTAATACGTATCATCTGCTTTGAAATTGTCGTCTGCAAAATGATAAAAAAATAAGATTGAGTGATTTTCATGTCGATTAAGTTCAAAGACGAGCGTCAAACAGTTAAGATTTAGATCAGACACAGCGTAAAGCGGCGTCTGATCTGGATTTAAAATGTTTGTAAAAATATATACGTATAAGTCGCGATAGGCAGGAAGTTAATGAGCTTTTTACTTTGCCCCTGAATTGCTGATATTAAAAATTAAGTAATAAAACTTTACTTTGAACTCGATGAAACCTCAGTTATAACATGCGTTAATTATTCTTTTCAATCTAACCAGGTTTTAGATGACATAAGACAATCATAGATAGAACAATAATCGTCGCATAAATTGATCTGTTTCCATTCTCTTGATATTTTATTAACCCTTATCATGATAAACACTATCTCTTTTACTTTATAAACACGTTGGACCTCGACCAGACGCCGAGTAACCAAGATCCAACCTTTTGACTTTTGACACCTGTATTTAGTTTCTCACCATGAAACAAGCAATTAAATAAATGATTTTGAATTATTTCGCAGACGACAGTTTGTGAAGCAGACGATAATTTATCATGATAAATTGATAAGGGTTGACCCTTATCGTGATAAGCGCGACTTGGCTAACATTTGCAAACAGCTTGGATCCAGATCAGACGCCGCGTAACGCGGCGTCTGATCTGGTTCAAAGCTGTTTTTCACTCGTGTTTATATTTTCTTCAGTTTAAAAAAAGATAAAAGAAATAGTTATCATTATTTTAGCAGACGAAAATTTATCATGATAACGGTTAAGGTGTCGCCAAAAGATAAAGTTTTTTCTGGACTGGGTCCAAATAATTAATGTATTTTTTCAAGAGACAACTAAAATGATTATCGATAAAAGCCGTCCAATATTTACTCAAATCAGTACACTTCAACATTACGAAAAGTCTAAAGAAAACTTGTCTGCTTTAACCAATTAAACCCGAGTTAGGCACAAAGGCGTCATTTACAAACAGTGTACTGATAAAGAGTGGACTTGTCCTATGCAAACAGTGCTGAACAAAACCTGAGATATTCCACTAGACTAGCAGCATCTATTTACTTTAAACTCATTTATGGCTTTGTTTTGAAAAAAAAAACACAGAAAAAACTCTCTACGGATTTGCTCGAAGATTCCATTAGATGTACATGGATGATTTGAAGACACGTCCGTGCTTTTCCATACAACAGAACATTTCATATGAAATAGCAAACAGTGTAGACCCTGATGAGACGCCGCGTTACGCGGCGTCTCATCAGGGTCTACACTGTTTGCCAATGCCCTCATAAACAGACTCTAGGCTAGTATTATACATTTTGTAATTCTTCAAATTCAGTTCAAATTTAAATATCGTCTGCTTTCAAAATATTACTGTCATCTGCAATAATTATAATTTTATTCCCTTTTTGCGAATTATACACAGTTTTGATTCTGATCAGTCCAAGTTGTTTTAAAAAGAAAACATCCATTCAAAAATGTGCAAAACTACCTGGGAACTGGGTCTACATTATGACCAAACTCAAGTTTTTTTGTTTGTTTTTTTGTTGTTGTTTTTTTTGTAATAGATCTAGATGTATGTGTCAAGTATACCTGTGCAGAAAAACGAAGGGATTACTGGGTTTTTTCTGGATCCAGATTGCTCGTTTCCCCACCAATATTGATATATTAGAGAGTATCAGAGCGACAAAAAGAAGAGGTACCTATAGTGTTAATCAAATGAAGAACAATTTACTCATTCGGCACCCCTGAAACTTAAAATCGATATTTCCAGTTTTCGATTAAGTCTAGTCCAGTTTTTACATGATTTAGATCTTATTTTATCGCTGCATTGTGAAAATGACAAACAGCGCAGACCCTGATCAGAAGGGCTCCTGCAGGAGCCCTCTGATCAGAGTCTTCACTGTTTGGATAGGAGTGATAGGACAAGAGCATTCTTCACTGGTACACTGCTCGTTCTTGACAAGTTTTCTAGTCACTTGGGTTAAATAAGTAAAGTTAACCGTCATTGAATGGCAAAGGAAAACAGATGTCCAGAATCAATTGGTTTTTGCGCGAGGCGAGAGATAGAGAGAAAAGTCTGACGCAATACTCGACACGGATTGCACTTCTCTCTTCGTTTTGTTCTTCTGTCTGCTGAGCCATACAAGGGGTCTTATCAGCTGTTTTTGTAAATAATTATACGCGACGCCTGGGTCCAAGGTTATAAAGCTTTTGAGTTGAGTCTATAGTCGTTCTCAAGCATTTGATTGGTCAGATTTGAGCCTAGGCTCAAATCTGACCAATCAAATGATTGAGAACACACTCAGACTCAACTAAAACGCTTTATAACCTTGGAGACTGATAAGCAACCTTACTACTATTACTGCTTCTACTACTACTGCTACAAAGTAGACTCTGCTACAAAAGCTGCTTCTATTAGTACCACTAAATACCGTACTACTGCTATTACAACAGCTATACTACTACAGCTACTACTTCTCCAAATACTACTACATGTACTACGACTTGCTACTAGTACTACTATAACAACTACTATTGCTGCTGCTGCTACTACTACTACTACTATTACCACTACTGCTGCCTCTACTTCTATTACTGCTATTACTACTACTACTACTACTGATGCTGCTACACTACGACTTGCTACTAGTACTACCACTACTACTACTACTGCTAGTAAGTTACTTCTATGATTTTGAATACTACTACCACAGCTGCTGCTTCTATTATTACTACTACTGCTCATTCTACTACTGATTATTTTACTAGTACTAGATCTACTACTACTACTTGATCTACTACTACTACTACTTCTACTACTACTACTACTACTAGTGTTATATATTGCTGCTAGTGCTACTACTTCTTTAACCACTTCTACAACTACTGCTAGTTTCCACCATCACTACTACTATACTATAATTACTACTAGATTTACTATTTTTACTATCGACTCATTTGTCAACGGTCCAGCCTGGTTTAGATGAATGTTTTTTATTTTTAATGTTTACAAACATAAAATAACTACATGTACTTTAAGATCTATCCTTGGAACTTCATTCGGAAAATTTTCGTCCTCGTTTTTGACATTGGCTGTACTGGCAAGTTCGTATAATCAACGTAAATATTTTGTGGTGAAAATTCCCGGGAAATCCCCCTTCTTTCCGCTTTTCTGTATGAATGAAAAATTCCACTGTTGAGTGAACAGCTAGGCTGAGGTATAGTAGGTATATCGATTTTCCTTTCGTTGGCCGCTAAAGTAGTGTATTAACTAGTGCTGAAACGATTACCCGGGTAACCGTTAACGGTTATGAACTGCCGATTAACCGGTTACAAAGTCGGTAACCGGTTACTCGGAAGCCATTTTGTTTAACAATAATGAAGCCCCATATGACGGGAGCTACAACCTTCAGATATGTTTACCGTTCACTTGAAGTTGAAATATTTTACTCTATCATATACATGATATTTAAGTTTTAAAATGCAGTAGCATGTTGATTGATAAGGGTAGGGCGTTTTCTGATTTTTGTTAACATGTACACGGAGCTCAATACACAAAACGATGCCGTTAACAAAGTATTTTATGTAAGGAATTCAATATACTTTTCAGGTGTTCTCAACACTGAATACTCGCTGCATCATGTCATTTTATTTGAAGATGAGTTAAAGAACCCTTATTTCACATGTCTTTACAATAAATGACGATTGAACAGTTTTATTTACAACAAACTTGTCTTCGATATATTGTTTCCTTCGCTATTTTGACAGTTGAACTTGACAGGCTTACTAACCTTCTGACCACGAAATATTCGGTTTGCTTTGGACTTCTACCCTAGTAGCTATATATGACGTTCGCGTAGGGAAAACGTAAACAAGGGTTTCCAGGAATATCCGCATGTCAATTTCAAATATATTTTTAGACCACCCAATCAAAAACGATAAAATAATAAAACCCGGTTAGCTGAATCTACACTTCAACCGGTTTGGAAAGGTTTAAAATAAGACAAGAATGGGACCAATTAATATCTATAACACAATGCGGGATTAGTCTTCATATTCGGCCGCGCATAATTATTCCGTGTGTTGGAGTTATTATTATTTTACAAATGCAACTTATTTAGAGAAGACATCAAATGGTCGCTTTTTAAACGATTTATTGATCAACATAATCATGCAGTATACATGTAAGTTCATTTTATAAGATCAATAGATCTACTTCTCTTCTCTTTGCAATTTATGAAGGACCTACGTCGGCATGCATGGTAAAATAGTTCGAAAAAAGTATAACATTCATAAACAGTTCTTTGGCACCAATATTATTATTTTATTATCGTTTACACACGCATGCAAACGGTCTCCAAATTTGTAAATGTGTATAGGTAAAACAGTTGAACGGTCTTCCGTGTACATGTGTAACGTCCAACTCTTACTGACTAATGATGTGCCAGTCAGCATATTTAAGTTACGATTAACCGGTTAACCCCGGTTACGAGCAACGATTAACCGGTTACAAAATTCTGGTAACCGTTTCAGCACTAGTATTAACTATGTTATCTGACTATTAACCCTTATCATACTGAATTGTCGTCTGCTTAAAGACTTTTCCTCAGCCCATTGGGGTACCACCAGCCCATTGTTCTGGAGGTGTCAATGTAACTGTCAATCACGCACAGCACAATCTCAGTTTACCTGGTGAGGTCCAGATTATACTCATGCTCTAGAGATTTTCAATGGTTATTTCTAACCAAACTATCAAATATAAAGGTCGGGTTTCACATGAGAAGCTTTAGTGGTTCTTTGCTAATGACATGTTCACAAGACCCATGCTTTTTGCAAGGAAATTGTCTGGCAAGGTGTTATGATAAAAATGTCGTCAGGAGATGTCTTTAAAGTATGTCGTCTGCGATTTTTTTTAATTAATAAGGATATTGTTGAATCTTGAGAAAAATATTACTCATAAGTGGCGAACAGCGCCTATCTATTTCAGACGCCGCATTACGCGGTGTCTGATCTGGATTTAAGCTGTTTGCTATTATTAGCCAAGTCGCGCTAAGCAGGATAAAGGTTAAACCATTTTAACCATTTGCTTGCTAATCGCGACTCTTCTAGACTTTGCAAACAGTTTGGATCCAGATCAGACGCCGCGAAACGCGGCGTCTGATCAGGATCCAAACTGTTTTGCGCCCAAATGTTACTTAAGGTTTCAAAAGCGATCTGCCATCCTCGTCAACTGCCGGGTTGTTCCGAACGATGCTTTCCGATATTGACCGACAGTGACCAACTGACCATGTCTCGTTAGGGGTCCTCAACCTTAAATTCAAAAGAAACTGCAGCAAGTGGAATTTCTTTCACATCTATAGCGTTCCCTCTCTACAACGACACTCATTGGGAGACACATATTGTGTTCGTTGTTCATAGGAATTCGTTATATGGAGGGAAATTGGCTAACATTTGCAAACAGCTTGAATCCAGATCAGACGCCGCGGAACGCGGCGTCTGATCTTGATTCAAGCTGTTTGCAAAATTTAATGTAAGCCAATTTCCCTCTCTATAACGACTGCCTCCGAACAACACACACAATCTTTGTCTCCCATTGGGTGTCGTTGAAGAGAGGGGGCGCTGTATTTCCAAAATTTCAACATGAAAATGGGGCTGGGCCACAAGTTCCAAAAACATAAGTTACGGCCCTTCCCCTATTAGTTTGATCAGGATCCAAATTTTCCTAACGTGACTAAAATTTGGTGAACACGTGCCGATTAATAAGTATAACTAGAGAGACTTTTTCTTAAGCGACCAAGCAGTTGCATAGCATACACACATTTCAAAGCAGTGATTGCTTAATGCTGTTTAGTAATAATGCATTTATGCAACGATTTATTCATATACAGTTAAACCTCTCTATTACGAACACTAAAAAGAAGACTAATTGTCAGTATAAAAGACAGGTGACAGCTTAAAGCAGTGTGAAAGTGAAACAGACAGCTCCTGTAGGCGCTTTCTGTTTCACTTTCACGTTGCTTTAAATTCACATGCCTTAAACAACTACTATTTGACTTAAATTTAGTGGTCGTAATAGAGAGGTTCTACTGTATTAGAAAATGTACTTGGATACTCTATTGAATATTCGCTTAATACAATATTGACTGTACATAAATACTTTTTCCTACGACAATTTTAAAAAGAGACGATATTTATGGCCTTGCATTGACACATTTTGAAGAAGTCATAGGAGTTTAATCAAATACTGAGTTGCCCAACTGCATATAAGCCCTCTATTACCCCATTGAGGTAAAAACAAAATCAATGTTCTTATTAATCCTCTTTTTCTCCAAGTCTGTTATTGTTGTTGTTCAAAATTTTACGGGCATGCATTCGACGAAAGGATAGGTGCTTTCCAAGAATGAAATGCCCGTAGCTAATAGTTTGACCGCTACCTGTCCTCCTTTCAACTTTTATCATGTTATATAATGTCGTCTGCTTTAAAACGAATCGTCAATACTTTTCCTCTCATGTAGTTTTAATTTCTTGTTAACCATTTGGCCACACGGGAAAAAACGCAACCTTTTTACGCTTTTAATTTACATATTCACTGAAGAAAGTACTTCCACTTCAAACAGCCAGGAATATCCATGAGAAAAAATGCCCAACTTCCTATGCATCATAGCAGATGGCAGCTTAAAGAAGGTTGAAAGTAAAGCAGAATGCGCCTTAAGGCGCACTCTGCTTTACTTTCAACCTGCTTTAAGCGAGAACCTATTATCAAATCTAGAAGCAGACTATATATGGGGTAATGGGTTAACGAGAATACTTTATTATAGTCTAACGGGTTGGATTTTGATTATGCACGGGGTTATAGAACGGCTGATTTAGGTCTAAACATCTTTTAACCCTTTCACTGCCTATATAATTATATCGCCTGCCTTAACCCATGCACTTACCGTCAAAATATCACATGCCCTAACCCATTCCCCCATAGTTTGTTTCTAGTATTGGAGAAAGGTGATCACAGTAAAGCAGAACGCGCCTTAAGGCGCATTCTACTTTGCTTCAGCCTGCTTTAACTCTTTCCTCCTTGAAACTTTAAATGGACAATTCCAGTTTCCATCTAAGTCTAGTCCATTTCTAACTTTAAAGGGTTGTTTTTGTCAATGCTTGGCATTGTGACAAACAGTGAAGACCCTGATCAAAGGGCTCCTTTCGGAGCCCTCTGATCTGGATCTTCACTGTTTGTATAGGACATGTGTACTATTCACATGTACACTGTTTGAAAAGCACGCCTATATGCGGGACTAGGGTTCAAAGAGTTAAGCAACCATCTACTAGAATATGGTAAATAGTTCTAATGCTTCAATATGCATGACTGTATAAAATGGAACTATGTTATCAATGGAGGAAAAACATAAATGCGAAAATACGTAACTATGGAGTAATTGGGCTAAGTAATGTGGTCTGATTTAAAGCAAAGTGACTGAGGTAATATCGAAATGATCGTAAAACAGGGTTGACCCTGATCATGCGCGGCGTCTGATCGGAGTCCAAACTGCAAGATCGACTGTGCGGTAATTGACATTGAAAGGGTTAAATTAAAGTGTAATAGATACAATAATTATGTCTAGTAGCTAGGATACGGTCAATGGAATGTCACGTTTCAAATTGTCGCCTGCCTTTTGGTGTAGATTTTGAAAAATCGTTAAAATAATAGCTTTTTTTGCTTTTGCTATGAACCAAAGTTGAATACTTCATTTTGTCTACATTTGTTGATGAAGGACTCTGGTTTTAAAGTGCATTAAAGTTCGTGTAGCCACAAACAACAATGCACCGCGCTGCACTTCCGGGATCGTATCTTACAAGTAGACCATGACGGTGTCGGAACCAATCGAAACGTGTCGGCTGTGTCAAAAACATATTCTGCTCAAACCCAATACATGTATTTATATCTATAATATATCAGATGTCACGTAGGATCACGTATTAATACCCCACTGACTCAATGATGTAGCATGACCTCTCTGAACCAAATTTCTAGCGACTTGTTGGAGAAAATCTGAAAAATGAATGTAGATGTTAATAATTAAACTAGGTTAATGTTTTGTACGACAACAACAAAGACAATCACCGTGTTCAAGGTAATGGCAATAATTCCACAGTCACACTGAATAGAAAAGAAGTTGGGTGTTAACAAACATCAAATTGATCAACGGAAAAGTGAACCATAATGTATTTCATACTTTGTCACATCGTCTTAAATTAAATTTTTGGCTTCCAAACAGCCATTTTTGAATATTTTATCTATCTTTGGCTTCCTGATAACATTTGATGTACATTGTATTAAGAAATAAGAGTTTTACCTGGTGTATTTTCATGGTTCCATGTACTGGCCGAATAGATCTACCATGGTCCAGATTCTGTACCGTTATTTTCATGATTTCATCTTCTGTGATTTGGAACAGCTTTATAGACACCTGTCTGTTCGTAAGATATTTATATAGTGCAGTTGCATCCATAATGTCAACATCATGTGCCACGCCCCGGTCAGCTTCTCTTTTCATCACTGCTCCAATCCCATCAGGGGCTCCCTTTCCATGTCCCGCCTCGGTAAAATTCCAATTAACCCTTTTAAATCCCACTTGAAATGGTATGTTTGACATCAGGTAGAAGTTCTCTTTGCACCTGTACTGGGTTGTTGGTCCATCGCTAAGTACATGCAAGTTTGAAATGGAAGGCATGTCATTTTTGACCATTTTTAGGACTGGGAGTAGATGAGCCCAAATGGCAGACGGCCCATGCTTAAGGGAGTCTGATATTGAACAAAATGGGACTGCCTTGTCTTTTATGTACATGACTCCAGTGTGAAGAGTAATTTGTCGCTGTGAGGCACCGAAGTGCATGCTCTGGATTTCAGTAGCACATTTGCAATTGTAATTTTCTGAAAAGTCTACATGTATCAGGACATCCTCTTTTGATAATTTTTCTTTCAGTGTACGGATAGACATGAATTGGTGTTTGATATTGTAGAAGTGTTTGCAACATTTCTTCAGGTACTCCTGGAATTCATCCACCAATCTCTGTACTGTGCCTTTCTCAAGCTGTTTTACTGTCATGCTAACCCTCTTGAGCCCTGTTTTCGCATCTTTCCCATCTCGTTTCTGATATTCTACTGTCTTTGTTTGCCACTCATGCCATGCAACCATTCTTCCAGCTTCGTATTCTCCTGTTGGAACGTTCATTTCTAAACAGTGGGGACACTCCCTATACATACATGCCTTCTGTTCTTTTCCACATGTAATTTTGCTGGAAAGTTCATCTAAATCAGCACTGTAAATGATATTCAATTCTTTCAGTTTGCTCGCTTTGAAAGTTAGATTTTCATGCCGTTTACAAAGACACGTCTCTCGATCCGATTCTCTCGGCTGTATGACAAAAAATGGCTTTAGTCTGCAAAAAAGTGAGTAAGATATCTTACTCTGCACATTTTCTGCTAGGTACTTCAAGTGTAGTATTTTCAATGTATCTTTCAAGAGATAGATCTGTCGCTTCTCTTTCTTTTTGGTTTTTGTGGCCTTTTTCCCCGCCTTGATGCTGCTATTATCCTCTCTACAAATGAAGCTCTCAATTTTTTCTTTTAAACCTTGAAGTTGAGGAGCTCGCCTTGTCTTTCTTGAATATTGAAGGTCATGGTTTATAGCTTGTTTCAATCGCCTTTGTGTCATTTCGAAATATTTTCTAGCCATCTGTTGCATTCGGTATTTCTTTAGCAGGCTGTTTGTAAATGCTTTGCTCAGTATTTGCTTACACTTTTCCGTTTTCATCATCTTATACTTTTTCTTCAATCCAGTCAACAAGACATTATGAAAAAGCAGTATCTTCCTGGTTTCAGAGCTCACCTTTGGGCCTTGAAGCATAGCGCGAGTTTTTGTTCTTGGGGAATCTTTATTTGATTCTTTTTTACTTTTTCTACATAGTCTCTTCTTGTATCTTTCTAATAGTGTCTGCTGCTTCGAAACCTGCTCCTTCAGCTTTCTAATCTCTCTGTAAGCCTTGTATCTATCTTTACGCATTCGCTGCCAGTCTAACAGGAAACGGTCCCGGTGGAGTTGGGGGCGGAGTATCAATCTCTTGGTTGTTTTTCTGGTTTCTTTCATTCTGTTTCTTAAGCCTCCAAAACTTTCTCTTACTTCTTTTTTCCCTTTCAGACATATCTGAGATCAATCTTATTTCTCCTTTTTCCTTACGATGATGGTATCTCTCTCTTTCCTTTGCTAAGTAATTTGCGTATTCTTGTGAATTTTCTTTTTTCTTTTGTCGACATTTACGAGCTCGTTCAGCTCCACTTAGTGGCATCTTTTGTTAGTTCTATTTTTTACGGTAAAATTGCAAACTTTCTTTTGCATCTAGTACTACATCAAATGCGTCACAAACTTTACGGCTCCACACTTCTAACTCTGCTTCTGCTGTAGGCCTATAACTCAGGTAGGTGTTCAGTGCTTTCTCAAGCCTTATTACACTCTCTTCTAACAGATTTATGTCAGTAATCAACTTCCGTAACCATATTTCTGTAACAAAAAAACAATGAAACCATTACCTTCTGAATAACTTATTTAATGACCTCTCACTGAGGGTTTGTCTTTATTCCACAATCATAATTGATATATTCAAACAACTCAGATGTGGATGAGATGCCAAAAAAGTCAGTGTCTTATCTGGATCCAAGCTGCTTTGCACATGGACCTGGTTTTTACAAAATACTGATAGTTGATTTTTAAAGGATAATCTGTTAAACATTGACATCAAAAGTGAAAGCAAGATACATTCTCAAATACTTATATAATCCAGTTTTAAAAAGGAAAACAGCTGTTTTACATAAATTAAATACATATTCATATATACATATGTGTTAATTTTATACATATAGTATAGTTTTTGTTCATGTTAGAAACATTTTTGATATAAAATTAAGTCAAAAGTCAACTCTGTAACGATTCTGTCTACACCGTAACGACCAAGTTTGTAATTCAGTTTTAATTAGGAAAACAGCTGTTTTACACAACTTATTATACATATTCATATATGCTTATGTGTCAATCTGGTTAATGTTATATATATAATATTGTTTTGGTTCATGTATAGAAACATATTTGACAGAAAGTCAAATCAGAAGTCAACTCCGTAACGATTCTGTCAACACCGCAACGACTAAGTCTGTGATGGAGTTGACTGTTATGGAGTTGACAGTTTCATGTTATGTTGCGAAGACATGAGGCAAGCATTTTAACCCCGGTGAGTGTGTTGTCATAGAGATGCAGTTGAAATACATATCAGTGAAATCTAAAATAATGCCAAACTTGACATAATCGCCTCATGTAGTATACGGTATGGACATATTTCAAATATACGGCAAATTTACTCACCATTCATTGCTGCTGACGTCCTCACATTCTTCACATGGAGTTTTAAAGATGGTGGAATTTGAAAAGGCCAAATATGACATCATAATGCATATAAGTATGACGTTTCAAAGAGGCTACCAGTGGGTATTAGCAATCCATTTTTAAATTAGTGACGGAGTTGACTGAAACCAGGGGACTTCATTGTCCAGCTAATTTTTGAAGTATGTGCTATAATTTTCTATGAATACTGGCTTTAATAAAGAGCTTTAGATACTTAACTATTTATATTTAGCACAACATAAAGCTGACGCCTTTTTGTAAATGAAACAGCATTGAATTTCTGTAATTAAGTTATGGAGGGGACATATGCATTTTGATGGAGTGATACTTTTCAAAAAATATTTTTACAATTATTCCAAAATAAAGAGTTTCGACGATTTATTTGTTTAATAAAAATACACCAATTCTTTAACATACAATAGTAAAACGCATGGATTTTTTTAAATAAATAGTTTTATTTTGTTTTTTCTCTGAAGGACATGAAATATACCTTTACTGTAGAATGACCCATATATACATGTACCTCTTAATACAAGTTCAGGGCTGCCATAAGTTGACATGAAAAATCCTAAGATTTCCAAATTTGCATTTTTCAAGTGCGATTTTACGAATGGTACCTTTACCCTATAGCCCTTTTCTTGTTTTTGGCATGCGCCTAAGGGCGCATTCTGCTTTACTTTCAGTCTGCTTTAAGAAACCATGTAGTGAAAAAAAAAATCCGGAGATTTAGGAAAAATACGGAGAAATGGTAGCCCTGCAAGTTACTGCTTAATGTGGGATCATTATATACACAGCTCCTGTATAAGCTGCATGCAATATTTCTATCTTTGTAAGAACTTCTACATTTCTACCATACATTAACTCGTTATCCCATAGTTCGTTTTCAGTATTGAATACTGATGGTTGCTTAAAGCGACTCGCAACCAGATGGTGCATTAAAAATAGTAATTTGTAAATATGTGTCAAACGCTTATATAAATGGTAAAGAATTAATTTAGGATAAGAAATTCTGTTTAAAAAAATGTATTTCAATAAAAAAAAATAGTGGTCTCTGGTGGGATTCGAACCCGGGGCCCGGCATTGGCGGACAGAAGGCAAAATAGGGGAAACCGCTTAGACCAATGGACCACGGAACTATCCGTTTATCTCGGATCGATTTAACGTATTTCAATGTGTAGCGATCGAAAGTGCATACAACTTCGTAATTCGGCTCGTGTTTATGTCTGAGCCCGTGTAGAGAAGCAACAACAACAACTATACCGTTAGCTAACGCTATAGAAAAACGATGGAAAATATCTAAAAATCTAAGATTCGGTGACGATTCTTGAGACTTGTTTTGGACTGATCATATTTTTTTAATGTCAGAAGCCAAATAATGCCACAAATTTGCTTTTATTTGAGTATTTTATTTTATTTTGACAAGTACACCATCCGGTTGCGAGTCCCTTTAAAACAGCCTGAAAGCTCATTCAAGGACCATTCTGCTTTACTTCCAGTTTTCTTTAAGCTACTTTCTGCTAGGGTACATAAATATTTCTTATGGTACATATTCATGACTGTAAAACTATTTTCTTTAGTGGGGTAATAAATAAAACGCGTAAAAATCTGTTTTTATGGACCAATGGGTTAGACAACTGCCACCCCATAAGCGTAGTATCCAATTAAAGTGGAATAGGCAAACAGTGTAGACTCTGATCAGAGTCTTCACCTGTTTGCTGATAGGAATTTGAATAAGAATCAAAACGAAAACGAAAATTCAGATCAGACATCCCTTACATAAATAATGGAATTATCCAATATATAAGCATGGAAGAATCCACTAGACACACGTAGGTCTTTTATTGCGACAGGATTGACTGTATTTGTCTCTTGCTTAAATTAGACTTTACTGTGAAGAAATATCGAATATCCGATACGCATGCACGACTGTTTGAATGCATCGCATTTACCTATTAAAAGTAAATGCATGTACCTGATTGCACAGACTTTTACAAACGGACTGGTTCATATTCAGGCGTTGAGTTACGTGGCGTCGAACAAGGTTCTAAATGATTTGACATCCAAATCGATGTTTGTTTTTTCAGTCAAAATGTCTAAAATAAGATATATCTTTAAAAAGACTGATGCAAAATTGTTTTACTGGCATCTTGTCCATGGCTCTATACTGTTTGCAATGGAAATACAGTAAAACCTCTTTTTGACGACCACTAAATTGTGTCAAATATTAGGTGTTTACGACATGTGACTGCATAAAGCAAGGTGACAGTAAAACACAAAGCTCCAGTGGGAGCTTTCTGTTTTACTGTCACCTTACTTTAAGCTGTCACCTGTCTTTTATACAACTAATTTAGCCTTCATTTAAATGGTCATAATAGAGGTTTCACTGTACAATATAAAGACTTTTAGTACATTTGGTCACCGGTAATAGACAGATTACAATTGTAATGCATCAGCTTATTTGGCAGTAAAACAAAAATCTCACATTGGAACTTTCTGCTGTATCTTTATCCTGCACTAGATAGCCGCCCGACTTAGAGCCCCCTGTGCGGATTCTTTGTTATATTGACGTAAAAGCAAATAACAAAAATGTTGGGGTTGAACAATTTGTTCGATTTACAAATAGTTCTAGTTTTTAAGGATATAATTATAATTTCAGAGTTTACACGGTATACAAAGTCGACCGCAATACAGCCTACATTTAAATATAATGTTCTTCTACCAACTCTGGTAACGATTGTCTTTGGATAAATCTTTTTAACCCATTACCCCATGGGCCATAACCTGTTTCTAGTTTTGAAAACATGTGACATTTTAAAGCAGGTTGAAATTAAAGCAGAATACGACTGAAGACGTTCTGTTTTAATTTCAGACTGCTTTAATAAGCTACCACCTGCTAGAATATTGAAGCTATCTCTTATGGCACATTAACTGGAACTGTTTTCTTCAGTGGAGAAATTAATAGGCGTAAAAATGCGTATTTATGGACTAATGGACTATTAGACTATATGATTATAGTTTTTAAAGTTTACACGGCATACTTAATCTCAACACAAGCTACAAAGTCATGTAGATGTATGTTCTTCTGGTAACGATTGTCCTGGGATAAACCCTTGTAACACAGCAGATATTAAGTTTATGAAAAATAGCTGTCCTCCGACCACAAATGAAGTCCCGTGCAAATATTTGACTAACCGAGATAGGACACACACCCATTAATCTTGGATGTGCCGGGGATAGGGGATGAAATATTGTAAATAACAGTATAAGTCAACCCTTGACACAGAGGGAGTGCTTTTAACTCATTTCACCTCTGAAACTTATAATGGACAATTCCAATTTCAAAATATGTCTAGTCCATTATTGACTATTTAGGGGTGATTTTAACAATATATTTCAAAATGACAAACAATGTAGACCCTGATCAGAGGGCTCCTTAAGGAGCCCTCTGATCAGGGTATACACTGTTTGCATGGGGCAAATGTAATTACACCGTTTGCATGGGACAAATGTAATCCACACAGGTGCACTGTTTGTAAATGACGAGTATACTCGTCGCTAGGATTGAATGTGTTAACTCTTCTATGATGGAAACCAATTAATGTTTACTTTGCAAACATAGCAGACCCTGACCAGAAGGTTTCTTAAGGTCGTGTGGTTTTCATTTTTATTTTTTGTGAAATATTTTCTACGAAATTTTTCAAATATAGAATTGTCATATTTATACAATCAGCTTTAAAGGAGTAATGAGCATATTCTATAAGTCAATATGACATTATATTTACATTTGCCCCATTCAATTCTATTGAACAAAGTGACATTCAATTTGTATAAACGCAATTTCTCTACGGGCGGGATTTGTGTATACATTTCCGCAGAGGATGCGGAGCTTATGGGTCTGCTATCCGCGAATCATTTTGTTGCGTTGCTTGACAACTTGCTTCAGGAATATAGGGCCGTTTTGGCTGTTCATTTCAGGGTACACATTATTCGTGTTCACAACCTCTAATATGGATTAAACATACAATGCATATACTAATAAAATGTTCATTTAATAATAGAAACTACATCAAATATAATGTAAATGTAAGAAATTAACTTATTTCTTCGGCGTTTAAGCGAAATAAACGACAGAAAATGGTCGGCAAATTTACCATGAATCGCGCTAGTTTGCCGGTCATTTTCTGTCGTTTATTTCGCTTAGCGCGAATAATGGAATTTGCCGATCATTTTCTGTCGTTTATTTCGCTTTTAAAACGCCGAAAAAATTCAGTTTATTTCTTAAATATACTCAAAGAGTGTAGTCTGCAATATTGTTTACCTTGGGGACATACATGAATACGACTGAATGTAACACATACTAAGTCCAGGGTTCAAGGTTATAAAGCTTTTCAGTTGAGTATAAAGTCGTTCTCAAGCATTTGATTGGTCAGATTTGAGCCTAGGCTCAAATCTGAACAATCAAATGCTTGAGAACACACTCAGCTCAAACGCTTTATAACATTGGACCCACGCAGGGCCCAATGTTATAAATAGTTTGAGTTACTCAAGTATTTGATTGGTCAGATTTGAGCGTCTACTCACATCTGACCAATCTAATGTTTGAACACGATCTCAGACTCAACTCAAACTCTTTATAACATTGGGCTTGGTCAGATGAATCTTGTTGATCGGTGTCAAATCATCTGGATACAAACTGTCTGTATCTAATCGTTTCTATATCAGAGAGTATCTATTCACTGCCTTGTCCCCAACTGGCATTTCTCCACCACCGAAAGGTACTGGGATTGTTACCGGGATTCTCCACCACCGAAAGGTACTGGGATCGTTTACCCGGATTCTCCACCACCGAAAGGTACTGGGATCGTTACCCGGATTCTCCACAGCCGAAAGGTACTTGGATCGTTACCCGGATTCTCCACCACCGAAATGTACTGGGATCGTTACCCGGATTCTCCACCACAGAAAGGTACTAGGATCGTTACCCGGATTCTCCACCACCGAAAGGTACTGGGATCGTTACCCGGATTCTCCACCACCGAAATGTACTGGGATCGTTACCCGGATTCTCCACCACCGAATGGTACTAGGATCGTTACCCGGATTCTCCACCACCGAAAGGTACTGGAATCGTTACCCGGATTCTCCACCACCGAAAGGTACTAGGATCGTTACCCGGATTCTCCACCACCGAATGGTACTAGGATCGTTACCCGGATTCTCCACCACCGAAAGGTACTTGGATCGTTTCCCGGATTATCCACCACCGAATGGTACTAGGACCGTTACCCAGATTCTCCACCACCGAAAGGTACTTGGATCGTTTCCCAGATTCTCCACCACCGAAAGGTACTAGGATCGTTACCCGGATTCTCCACCACCGAATGGTACTTGGATTGTTACCCGGATTCTCCACCACCACATGTTATGCAGCTTTTTAAGAGCCTGTTAACTAGATTTGGCAAAGAAATACATCATATGGTTTTCAGTTTCTTCAAGTTGTTAACCAAGAAGCATGTTCTTTAAAAACAATGTGCTCAACCTTTTCAATAGATTTTTTATAACAAAATCAGCAAATATTTTCTGTATAGACCTTCTGATAAACAGTTTCATAATACATTGTAATATGATAGATATATAGTTTATTGACTTATACTAAATACAAGTATCTCGTCAAATTTAATACTCATACATTATCAAGTGCAATCAGGTATATGATATATCCAAGAACAAGCAGGAACATGATATGCATGCTAGATGTTATTATATACTCGTCAATTACCAACACTGTTATGTGAAAAAATACACCACTTGCCCTATGTAAACAATGTAGATCCGGATCAGAGTTTTCACTGTTTGTCATATTGCAATAAATTGTAAAAAAAAAAGAAGAAGGAACAACAAACTGTCAAAAATGGACTAACTTTATCGGGAACTGACATTGTTTTATGAAGTCAAAGGGGAACATTCGTTTAAGGCCATTAAGAAGGGTGTCAGTTTTAAAGACTCATCATTCCCTTTCTATATGAGCGAGCATATGGGTTTATTAGGTAACAAATAGAAATAGTTAATGGTGCATGCGAATCATTTGAAATAATTCACCTACAGTCAGACCCCGTGTAAACCGAACTCTTCCGGCTCAAGTCAGCTGTTCGGTTTAGAGAGGTTTTCGGAGAAAAGAGGTTTAGAAGGCACTCAAAAGAAGATGGATTTGCAGTCGATTAACAAATTCACCCCTGAAACTTTCAATGGAAAATTCCAGTTTCGAATACCGTCTAGTCCATTTTTGGCTCTGAATGAAGGGTGTTTTTTTTTTTTTTTTTTTTTTTTACAATTTATTGAAATGTGACAAACAGTGTGGACCCTGATCAGAGGGCTATATATATACTCGTCGCTAGGGTTGAATGTGTTAAGGCGGGTGACAGCTGAATGCAGAATTGTTCATAGTTCAATAATTGTATATTTGCCATGCCGTGAGAAACCCTGCCTTATTTCATATCAAACAGTGAAGATCAAGACCAGCCGCCGCGTCAAAGACGCGACGGCTGGTCTTGATCTACACAGTTTGACGCCAACATGCATCTTAAGCATTTTATGTAGCTGTATTATATGGTATTTGTTAGTGTAGACCAAACTTAGATACAGAGACTGGGATGACAACGGTGCTTGGTCTGTACAATAGTGCAATGCAATAAGGCTGGTTTTGTCATTGCACGGCTCTTTTATAATTGTGTATGTATTGAAATCAGACTCTATTGTAAGCATTTTCTAAAATGCAAAATAAACATCTAAGTCAATATAAACTGGTTATTTTTCAAAAATAGAATAGTCTGTATATATAAAAAATAATAAATGTCATTGATATTTCTATTGTTTATGGAATGTCGGGCCCTCACTAATCCTGAATACTCGCTATTTAATATATATAGTATATATATAATCTTTATTTAGAGTCTCATCATGGTTACATGGAACGGCTCGGATAGTAGATGGTTTAATTACTGTATTTATCACATAGGTCGACCTATTTGCCCTTTTCTGCTTCAAAATCGCCCCCTTTAAGTTTCCTTCTTCAAACTTTCGTTTGATGAATTAAGATGTTATTGCAAACATACTTAAAATCTGTTTACGAATGCAAAAATGTTTAGATCCTATCCACGCGCCAGGTTACTAGCCATCTGATCTGGATCTAAATTATTCGCAAATGCCAGTCAGATCGTTTATGGGGCCTTCACATAGACGTAACGTCAAAAACTGATGCCCCCAAAGAAAATCACTCCCACGACGCTTCTTTCGTTTTTTTAAAGTATGTAAAGCTTGAAAAGTATATAAGTATTATATACCAAAATAAAGATCAAGAGTTGCTGAATACAGTGATGATATCATATTTTAGAAATATATATTACGTTTTCAAAATCAGTCGTCATTATCAGCGCCGATCATTAAAAAATCAAATGTCCCGCGTTACATTTGCTGTCCGCAGAGTCAGAAAAAACGCCTGTTTTCCGTTTAACAGCGGGAAAATGCGCCGACTTCGTCGGCAACGTTAACTAAACATCATTTCCGGTTTCATCATCATTTTTTTTCAAAATCCTAAGTTAGAAGCGCTTGAAACGAGAATTATTCAAACGGAAGAAATTTGTCCCAATTTCCCGAAAAAATATTAGTATTTGTTTTTGCCTGATTACTGACATTGAAAGAATTGGTAAAATTTTAATCATATTTGCAGAAAAAATACGTTTTCTCTACTGTTTTCAAAAATATCATTGTTTTAACAAAACCACTGCAGGTGCTTTTTTAATCCGTAAAATGAATTGTCTAGTAAAATGTCCCAAAGTAAAAAATAACGTCATTTTTTCAAGTTCCGAAAAAGTAGCGTTATTTTTTTAAAACAATAATAGGCTTTAGAAAAATAAAACGTACATAGAAAAAATACGTTTTTTCTTTTATTTTCAAATTAATTGTCGTTTTTACAAAACCGCTTCATGTATCGTTGTAGTCCGTAAAATGAATTGTCTAGTTAAATGTCCCAAAGCTACAAAATAACGTCATTGTTATTCCATATTTACAAATGCATAAAACTAGCGTTTAATTTGCAAAACAAAAATTAGTATTAGCGAGAAATAGTAACATAGAAAAAACCCAGAATTTTTTACTCTTTTCAAGCATATCTTTGCTTTTAAAAATCTGCTTCATTATCGTTTTTAATCCGTAAAATGAAGTACCGGTATCCAGTAAGATTTCCCCTAACGTTACTCTGCGTAAATAACGTC
Source organism: Gari tellinella (assembly GCA_922989275.2). NCBI lineage: Eukaryota > Metazoa > Mollusca > Bivalvia > Cardiida > Psammobiidae > Gari > Gari tellinella. The sequence continues at coordinate 16,868,877 of OV277862.1, forward strand.
ACACACATTCTATTCACTTTCCACGACGGTCATGCATTGGACTTTCAAAGCAAGCAGGGGTTTAAGCCAAAATCGAATCATTAAAACTCAGTAAAAGACCTTCATTGAAATTGCTTTGAACACTTTTTGTTGTTCTTTGCTTCTTGTGCAATTTATGTTTTGCAAATGGAAGTATCCGTGTCTCTACAGAAGCAGAATGAACATCCGAAAAAATGCGTGTATAAAATATAAATAACAAGTTTTTTATTGACTAGCTGTACAACTTTAGATCCAACTTCGAATGATTTTCAACTTATAAAACGTAGCAAACAGTGTAAACAAAGATGCGTTACCACATTGAAATGCCGCAACTAATATTGGTCTGCATCACAGGTACTTGACACATACATCTAGATCTAGATCTATTTTTTTTTTTTTTATTATTTTTTTTTTACTATACTTCTATTGTATCTATAATAGAAGTAAAGTAAAAAAAAATACTTTCTTTGTAAAAGGGGGGGGGGGGGGGGTTGCTAATAGATCTAGATGTATGTGTCACAAGTACCTGTGGTCTGCATATGTCCAAAAAACATGACGCGTACCCATGAATTGTAAATAATGCGGACGACCTTGATCAGACACCGCATTTTCATACAGATGTTGACAAGAGTCTAGACTGTACTCATATTCTGTACTCTAAATAGCTGGACTCATGTACTGTATGCACAACTGCTTACAGACTCAGTGAACAAACCAAACTTTTCTTTCCTCTCTTAATTCTTCAAAGTCTCGACAGCCTTTTCATTTTCCACTCCTCAAACACATTGAATATGACAGGTGTAAATATAGTCATTATTGATTTTTAATGGGAAAAGTGCTGTAATAGTTGACGTCACCAATATTTGTATATTTACGTCATCAACGAAAAAACACGATAAATGGTACATAAACATGTATAGGCGGCCTAGTTCATTAGCCTGGTAGATCAAGTAGAACTGTATTTCAACGTCATGTGTAACGTCGTGGGTCAGGAGCTTTTGACGTTACGTCTCACACGATATTTTCTTACGATTCCTTACGGATCGCCAACTCGTATAGTCAATCGTAAGCATCCGCAAATGATCCGTTAGTGTCCGTAAATAACTCGCAAGGATACGTAAGGATTCGTGGAAGACGAAGCCCATATTTTTGTGTCAAAATTTTTCTTACGATTGTCCGCGGAGATATTCTTCCGTAAATCAATCGTAACGATCCGTTAAGTATCGTAAACCGGTTGTAACAACACGTAATCCTCCGTAAACAGCCCGCAAGGATCCGTAAACAGTCCGCAAGGACCCGTAAACCGACCGTAACGTGTTCGTAGTCATCCGTGGTATTATCGTGGAGGTTTTCCGTCCAAACAGGCATAATCTTGCCAAAAAGACCACAACAATCTTAGTGAACTATTATTTCAGTCATATCAATGTTCTATCACTTTATGCCAGTTGTCGAATGATGACACATTTGAAATTGAATACTTTTTGGTACTGAAAAGGTCAAACACGTCAGTGCTCTTAGGTAAATCGTAACAACTCATAAAGGTGCGTTCACATACACGGATGTTTCTTACGAGTCCTTACGGATCTCCAAACCGTAGTCAATCGCAAACGTCCGGAAATAACTCGTTTCGTCCGCAAAACTCGACGACATCCGTAATAACATCCGCAAACACATCGCAGACGTCCGTAAACAATCCGTTACCATCCGCAAAACTCGACGACATCCGTAAGCCTCCGTAAGACGAAAACCTTTTTTTTTGACATGTCAAAAACTTTTTTACGATAGACTACGATAGACCACGGATGAACTTCTCCGTAAACAACACGTAAATAATCCGTTACAATCCGCAACTTAATCGCAAATCGAACGTAACAACACGTAACCCTAACATTTGCAAACAGTTTATATCCAGATTAAACCGCACGTGGCGACAACTCACATCAGGACCTACTCAAATTGAGACTCTAATCTTATATTTTGAGAAATTTTTGAAGAAAAAAATAATATTATAACAGTAATTTGCAATAATTGTTGCAAGCGGTAATATTACGTATTGTTTACGATAAAGCCCCTTCACTGTCATCACGTGACGAGCTTTGAACAATTCGTCTACGTTTATTTCTCAAGTTTTAATTTTAGGTTTCTTTATTTAAGGAGTATAAAATTGAGTGTCAAGCAGTTTGGAACCTGGCCAGGTGCCGCGTCACGCGATGCCAGTTCTGGATCCAAACCTTTTGCAAGTATCATTGTACTCGGGCTATGGCGGTGAAGGGGCAAGTACAGTCAAACTTATATTGAGTGACCCTTTAACTGAAAGAGCGTGCAAGTAGAGAAAACCAGGTGCGACTGCTATAGAACGCGGAGTTTTGTCGTAAACATATCGTAATAACTCGTAAGATACCGTAAATAGCCCGTAACAACTCGTAACACATCTTAATTCACTCTTAAAGCGACTCGCAACCAGATGGTGCATTAAAAATAGTAATTTGTAAATATGTGTCAAACGCTTATATAAATGGTAAAGAATTAGTTTAGGATAAGAAATTCTGTTTAAAAAAATGTATTTCAATAAAAAAAAATATTGGTCTCTGGTGGGATTCGAACCCGGGGCCCGGCATTGGCGGACAGAAGGCAAAATAGGGGAAACCGCTTAGACCAATGGACCACAGAACTATCCGTTTATCTCGGATCGATTTAACGTATTTCAATGTGGAGCTATCGAAAGTGCATACAACTTCGTAATTCGGCTCGTGTTTATGTCTGAGCCCGTGTAGAGTAGCAACCACAACAACTATACCGTCTACTAGTCGGTATAGAAAAACGATGGAAAATATCTAAAAATCTAAGATTCGGTGACGATTCTTGAGACTTTTTTGGACTGATCATATTTTTTTAATGTCAGAAGCCAAATAATGCCACAAATTTGCTTTTATTTGAGTATTTTATTTTATTTTGACAAGTACACCATCCGGTTGCGAGTCCCTTTAAAAGTGGCATATATCGTAAGAAACCGTAAACTTTTACGGATGTGTGCCAATGTGTGCCATCCGTAAGAAAATCGTAGAAAGTCCGTGTATGTGAAGGCCCCATTAGCATAATTTGTCAATGATTACGATAATTATAGCCCTTCGTGTAATGTTTATTAATAGTATAATACATGTCGTTATAGATTATGGGAGGGTTACATTGCGTCATACTACACGACCAAGTTTTTTCCAATAGGCATTGACATATTTGTTTAAGATATTCCTGGTTTTACCATCATGGAAAACTCCAGCGCTCTGGTTAACACTGGTTCTGCCATATTATCGTCTGCTTAACCCATTGTATGCTGGGTACTATTTGGCGGCCATTTTAAAATGCCGTCTGCAGCAGGTATAATTCAAATATTTGCAAAAGATTTTAGCAGTTTCTGATAGAATATTGGCTTAGCTGCAAACAGTTTTGATCTGAGATCAAAACTGTTTGCCTAGAGGTACACCTAAAAGTGTATCACGCATAACATTAGTTCAATACTATTTTCTTTTTCCAATATCGATTTCGGACATTTTGATTAACTATATTCTCAGAATCTGATATGAGAGACAAACAGTTTGGATGCTGATCAGACGCCGAGTTACTCGGCGTCTGATCTGCATCCAAACTGTTTGCAAATACAACAAAAGTGGAGAATGTCAGTGACAGAATTAATACGAGTAATGTAATACAAACTTTGCCTATAGAATTTCTGACCTTGAATATAAGACATATCGCTAACTGACATTGATATAGTGTTTGTTTATAGAAGTGTTGTCTGCAGGAAAATCACGGTCTTCTTCGGTGACGCCTGATTTCGTTTAGCGCAGTGATTCATTTATAGTTTGGATTCTGATCACTGATCAGGCCTAGAATTATTCGGCATACGATCTGGGTACGAACTGCGTGTATATTTAAATGAGTATGGACGCCATAGTATAAGGCCGGGCATTTTGGCAGAATTATTTAAGCCATTATTGACATTTACAACACCATTGGTGTGTGAAAATAGTTTGTACCCTGATCAGACGCCGAGTAACTCGGCATCTGATCAACACAGAAACACAGTATTTCGGTAGTAAAAATGTAAACATTATAAATAAAATAAAGCACACGTTGACTGGTGATAGATGGCAGTTAAAGGGTTTAACACATTCAACCCTAGCGACGAGTATATTCGTCATTTACAAACAGTGTTCCTGAGAGGATTACACTTGTTCCATACAAACAGTGTAGACCCTGATCAGAGGGCTCCTTAAGGAGCCCGCTGATCAGGGTCTATACTGTTTGTCATTTTGAAATATATTGTTAAAATCAACCCTAAATAGTCAAAAATGGACTAGACTTTTTTTGAAATTGGAATTGTCCATTAAACGTTTCAGGGATGAATGAGTTAATCCTTACAATATGGGCACGAGTACATGTCCACGTTCAAACAAATGTACATACTTTTAGAACTATGTAGACCGAGACCAGATGAGCACTGAAGGATTCCTCTGATCAAGATAAGTTGCTCCGTTGGTCATACTTTTTAAATATAGTTTTGATAAAATTCTCCAGGATTAATGAAAAACGGCATTTTTAACGGAAAATGAAAGAGTCCATTAAGATTTGTAAATTCAACATTGTAAGGGGTTTAAGCATTGACGTCACACCAAAACTACATCAGAACAGTTGTTATATTTAAAATCGTAATCGGATCACACGTAATCTGAATAAACATAAAATATTTCTACAAATAGATAATTTATGAATGAAATATACCCCCTGTATTGATATATCTCTTATTCAATTACATGTACATAAAGTCAACCTTTTATTAACCCCTTCACTGCCATGACGTCATCGATTGAAATAATGTCGTCTGCTTTTACTTCTTAAAGTAAAAGTTTTAGGTATTTTGAATTAAGAAACTTTGAAATGAGTGTCAAACAATTTGGATCCTGATCACGCGGCGTCTGATCAGGATCCAAACTGTTTGCAAAACATTATTGGACTCGGGATAAGGTAGTTCAGGTTATATAGGGTTAAGCGATCACTCAATAAAATGCCCGTTCATAGTACAGTGTTCCTTCCCTACAACAGCCCTCCCAACAACCACTCCCTCCTTACAACGACCCTTGCCGCTGTTCTCCAAATTAGACAATTTTGTTTTACTCTTTCTGTGCTGCAATAACGTCTACTTAAAATTGTTTTCTGCTTTTTTTCTCAAAAGTTACATACGAGTAACGGACATTTTAACAGAAATAAAATTTTATAACGAGTGACAAACAGCTTGAATACAGATCAGACGCCGCATAACGCGGCGTCCAATCTGGATTCAAGCTATTTACTAATGTTAGTCATTTTCCCTCCTTATAACGACTCCCTCCGAACAACGCACAGAAGTTTCGTCTCCCACTGGATGACGTTGTAGAGAGGGGGCGCTGTATGTGATACATGGGGTTAGTTAATGTAGGATAAAAATAATACAGAAATCTCCTGTAGGAGCTTTCTGCATTATGTTATTTGTTTTCTGCATTTACCTAGCAGTAACTTATCTTGAGAGGTACCCTTAACCCTTTACCTCATGGCCTGTTTCTAGTTTTGAAGACAGGTGACCACTTAAAGCAGGTTGAAAATAAAGCAGAATGTGCCTTAAGGCACATTCTGCTTTACTTTCAGCCTTCTTTAAGCTAAAATCTGCTAGGCTATATAAAATATTTGTAATGGTAATTGTTCATGAGGGTATAAACTGGAACTATTTTCTTCAGCGGAGGAATAAATTAAATACGCTAAAAGTCGCTTATATGGGGGAAAGGGTTAACACAAGATTGACTGTAATATACTAAGCCTATATAGTCCCGTCAATGAACAGTTTGAATACAGCCAACTATGGTATGCACTATTTCCCTTATTTCTCATTATTTGTGTTTGAGGCAGTCCTCTGATCAGGGTTTTCACTGTTTACATAAGACAAATGTACTCATCGCACACCGTCTGTAAATGACTTGTACAGTCATCACTATGGTTGAATGTGTTTCTGGAAGCTGAGGGTGAATTTGCGATAAACTGTGCATTTTTTAATCCAGAAGAAACGTCAATTTACTCCACGTCTCTTCTCGATCAAAACCTTTTGACACTTATAATATTCAGAAATAGGATGCTCTATAGCCAGTTTCTAGTTTGGAAACGGATGCCCACTTTAAACAGGTTGAAATTAAGGCGCATTATGTTTTACTTTCAACCTGCTTTAAACTACAAATTGCTAAATAAGATATATAACTTATTTCGTATGGTACATATTCATGACCACAGGTACTTGACACATATATCTAGACTTCTATTACAGGGCTGCCAGTTCTCCGGATTTTTCCTAAATCTCCGGATTTTTTTCCAGTTCATGGTACATTAAAGGAGGCTGAAAGTAAAGCAGAATGCGCCCTAAGGCGCATTCTGCTTTACTTACAGCCTGCTTTAAGTGGTCGCATGTCAAACAAACAAGAAAAAGGCTATGGGGTAAAGGTACGATTCGTTAAATCGCACTTGAAAAATGCAAATTTTGAAATCTTAGGATTGTTCATGTCAATTTATGGCAGCCCTGCTATTATATACATGTAATAGAAATCTAGTAAAAAAATTCTATGTGTCAAGTACCTTTGTTCATGATTGTATAAACCAGAAATATATTCTTCTGTGAAGTAATACATTAAGGAGTGAATAGGCGTATTTATGGGGGTAATTGACTTAATTAATTTTAGAATTGTTGCAGATGACACATTTACCAGACGAGAATAACCCAGTGTGCAGCATAGGGGCCCGAAATTTGACCCCGACACCCCTACCACTAATAATATTAGGTGTCGGGGTCAAATTTCGGGCCCCTATGCACCAGGTATAATGTTTGATATAGCTTCTACTTACATACATGTACTTCTATTTTTATACGAATGTAGGTTTCTCAACTGGGAAACCAGTATTTCATCACGCGGAAACTAAAAATATATACTTTTCAATATACTAGCTCGAGATCGCTCGAAAGGTTTCTGGTCTGTCTCAAGGTTATAAAGAGTTTGCCGAGTACAGTTTAGTATGGTTTCATTCTCAAGCATGTGCTTAATCAGAGTAGATATTTTTCTGAGATCGTTCTCAAGCATTTGATTGGTTAGATTTGAGCAAAAGCAAAAGCTCAAATCTGACCAATCAAATGCTTGAGAATGATCTCAGACTCAAGTCAAACTCTTATAACCTTGGACCTTGAACGTTCCAACAATAACGAGGGTAGGCTAGCTGCAAGAAATTGGATGATCCATCATTACTTTGAGTGGACGTAAATCCTTCTTTAGATGACGTCATAAAGCGCATTTGCAAACAGTTTTGATCCTGATCAGACGCCGCGTAACGCGGCGTCTGATCAGGATCAAAACTGTTTGCCACCTGTTTTGAAATTACGTCAGTTATACTGCTTTAAATATTACATTGAAACGATATTGCAGATAAACAATATTGAAGCAGACGAAAATATAGCGGCGAAGGGGTAAAAATCTCGCGATAAATTTGATCATGAAACTACTTACGCAAAAAAATTTGCGTAAGTCAAAATTTTAAATTTTAATTATTTTTTTTTATTATCACTTGCTACAAACACAAATAGCCAGATCAGAGGACGCGCTTTTAGCGCGTCCTCTGATCTGGCTATTTGCTGTTTGCAAACGTTTATGATCGAAAAATAAGAGTTAAACGATTTTGACTTACGCATTTTTTTTTGCGTAAGTTGTTTGGTAAAACGGGCCAAAGGGGCCAGAGAGGAGTTGATACAAGAAGATTGTGCAGCCATTCGAAATAATTTGGTACGTCGTATTTTTTTTTTTGAAACTTCTTGAAACATTTGATAAGGATGATTGTTGAACATATGGATGTATTTTGACTCATTTTGAAAGATTTATGGGGGGGGTGGGGTCATAGCTTACGCGCCGAAAACCTGTGATACAAAAATGTAGACTCAGGTTAGATGGCTTATTTGGCACAGTTTGTCATATTGCAATACATGTACACACACTTGACACAAGTATCTGATAGTCATTAGATAGTCTAGTGGATAGAGGAAACACCGTGCACATTCTGGTAAAAGCATGAAACCTGGCACATATAGGCATGTCATATAATATGAAAGAAAATTAACTATAGTGCCATCTTCGATTTGATCCCTGACCTATGATAAATGAACACCACAAATCAGAATCAAAACTTTTTGACACACGTATTGAACTTTTATCAGCCATACTGCCTTAAAGACATCACATGACCAAGCTTGGGTGGTAACACCTACCCCCGTATTTAGTTTGAGTCAAAGCATGCAGAGCATGCACTAACGGTGGTAGCGTCCAGGCAAAGAATCATCCAGGCGTCTCATGTGAGGCCCGCACCTAATATTTGATAGCTTGGTTAGTAAAACCCATTGAAAAACTTATTGAGATCTATTATGTAAGGGCCTCTATTCAAAGCTGAGCCGTTGCCTGAAGACTTTTCTCATGATGTATACCGGTATATACCTGTAATTTGACACCAACTAAACAATGGGGGGGGGGGGGGGGGGGGGTGTCAATGAAAGGACTGGCTTGATGTCTTTAAATCTAACTTTGATTATGTAGCCAACGATTTTAACGCAGGCGATATTGTGGTGGTGAAGGCAGGGCTACCATGAGTTGACATGTAAAATCCTAAGATTTCCAAATTTGCATTTTTCAAGTGCAATTTTACGAATCGTACCTTACCCCGTCGCCTGTTTCTAGTTGTGTTGGCATGTGGCTGCTTAAAGCAGGCTATAAGTAATGCAGAATGCGCCTATATGCGCATTCTGCTTTACTTTCAGCCTGCTTTAAACTACCATGGATGTACTAGAAAAAATTCGAAGATTTAGGAAAAATCCGGAGAATTGGCAGCCCTGTGAAGGGGTTAAACACTCATGAAGGGTTATGATGACTTTAGCGTTGAGAGAGTTAAGTGATCTCAACTTCGGAGAACACTTGAAGTCCGATCCCAGTCCTGTTCATGTTGATGGCAAAATTGTATACAGTTACCACTTGAACGAAAACAAAATACCAATTACTATAATACATATGGCTGCTTAATGCAAGGCAACAGTAAGGCAGAAAGCTGCTATAGGAGGTTTCAGGTTTACTTTCGCCCTGCATTAAACATGCAGCCATCTATCATAAGAGAGTTCCGTGCATCTTTAACGATTGGCCGCTCAACCCAAGTTTGACTGTATGTTTAAACTAGCTAATGGAAGCAATTACACTGAAGCTACAGTGGTTCCTCTCTACAACGGCACCCAATGGTAGACAAAGATTATGTGTGTTGTTCGTGGGAGTCGTTATAGGTAGAGGATTTTAAGACATGGCTAACATATGCAAACAGCTTGAATCTAGATCAGACGCCGCGTAACGCGGCGTCTGATCTGGATTCAAGCTGTTTATCACTCGTCATTTTAATTATTATAATCGAAATGTCCACTTATGCCCACGTACCTTTGAGAAAAAAAGCAGACGACCTTTTTTAAGCAGACGATATTGCAGCAGTAAATGTGTTAGACATAATAATTGTCCCGTTAAGGGAACTGTGGCAAGGGTCGTTGTAAGGAAGGAGTCGTTGTTGGGAGGGCCAGTGTAGGAGGGAACACTGTATTACTGCGGAGACAGTGTAACCTCTAAAAACCCGATTCCTGAAACCCGGAAATTGCACAGTCCTAAAAACATATATTTTTCTTGCCATAACAAATCATTTTAATTCGTTTATACCTAGATACGTCGTGTATTTTGTGCAGTACGCCCTCCCCGCGCGCCTGTTGGAAGAGTTCAGTATAGCTAAAAACACTGCAGTATTTGCCCACACAGCTGAACATTTCATATGCTAAGATACTGTTTATCTTACAAATTGCTACATCCAGTTAGTACATTGTATTGTTATACTGTTAATTATTTGTTTTGTATGGAATGCCTTTTGTTTTATGTACTTTTATATAATTATGTTGAGGGCTTCATGGAAGATTGGTATTTACCAAATAAGTTCTATCGTTAAAGTCTTTATTATTATTATCATATGAAATAGCAAACCGTGCCGACCCTGTTTGCCAATGTCCTCTTAAGTAAATACTAGGTTTAACCCTTTCAACCCTAAATTTCTCTTGTGTGTATTTATGCTCCTTTTGGGCTCTTCTAGTACAGGTTTTTTTTAACCAGTCTACTGTTACATTTTTTATGGCAACGAAAACCAATGAAATATCAAACAGTGCAGACCCAGATCAGAGGGCTCCTATAGGAGCCCTCTGATCAGGGTATACACTGTTTGTATATATAATCAGTAATCTCTCCAGAGGGTTGTAGGGTTGAAAGGTTAAAAAGGTTAGCACAGAGGTATCCAGTGTTCATGAGACAGGTGGCTGCGAAATGCAGGACAAAGATAATGCAGAAATCCTCTCTATAGATGTCCTTCTTAAAAGTATACCACATCCCATTAACAACTACTTGATTGGCCGAGAAACATCTCTAATGCGGAACGCTAGATCTAAACCTCTCAAATACGGAAAGCTAGAGCTTAACACCTCGTATCCGAAAAGCTCTTTATACAAAAACCCTTTTGTTGGGTCCTTACTTTGCTATGGACGCATTTCTAATCTAATAGGGACTTCCGAATGTCCCTTTTTGTGGAGGAAGAGATAAAACACTAACCCTTTCCTCAACAGAAAGGCATTCACACGTCTCTATGTATTGTACTTGTATATTATATATTATATATATGATATGGTCATATAACAAGTACAGTGCTCTCTCTCTACAACGACACCCTATGGGAGACAAAGTGTGTGTTGTTCGGAAGGAGTCGTTATAGGGAGGGAAATTGGCTACATTTGCAAACAGCTTGAACCCAGATCAGAGGTCGCGTTACGCGCCGTCTGATCTGGATTCAAAACGTTTGTCGCATGTCATTAGGGTTTTTTCTTTCAAAATGTCCATTATGTAACTTTGAGAAAAATAGCAGACGACAATTTTAAGCAGACGGTATTGCAGCAATGAAAGGGTTGGACATAACTGTCGTGTTTAGGGAACTGCGACATGGGTCGTAGGGAGGGAGTCGTTGTTGGGAGGGCCGTTGTAGAGAGGGAGCACTGTAGCTTAATCTATTTTACATGTACAATGGCACTTTTATGTATATATATAATGTACTTGTAGGGACTTATATAATTATACAATATATAATGTACGTTCCTGGTATACCATTCCCTTTACAAATCATGCAGACGTCATTCATGAAGCAAGTTATAGTCGTTAAATATTAAATATTTCCGTCTGAACAGAGAAACTTCTACGCTCTAGCGATTAAATATTTACGGATAAGAGAATAGCCGCCAAACCGCAAACAATGTCGTCTGCTTCTAATACAGAGGAGAATCTGTTATTATTTCCCGTTTAAACGCAAACGAAACGCAAACGCAAGTGCTAACACGTAGAAAAGTACAACTTTTGGACAATTCTGATAATTCATGTTTATATTGGTGGCAAACAGTTTGGAGACTGATCAGACGCCGGGTTACCCGGCGTCTGATCTGGTTCCAAACTGTTTGCATTGGAAATTACAGATTAGAGTAAACGCCCATATACTACTCGCGTTTATTGGGAAAGAATATTTTTTTCTCCACTGTAAGTAAATAGCCGCCAAACCGCTAACAATACCGTCTGCTTCTAATATCATGTCTGTCAAATCTGTCAAATTCAGTTTATGGCCAGAATATTGCCCTACCCACTAGTCGGACAAAAGGAATAATCTGTATCCAAACATAACTATGACTATCAATGGGAACTCTGTTAAGCTACGTATTCTACTAGAAATTAACCTTAAATTACGTCAATCGATGATCTAAAAATAGCTACATGCGTATATTTTTGGAAAGCTATTGTCAATTCTGTTATATTGTGTATGAAAAAAGCTCTCTAGGGGGTTGCCTATTGCTATACTGGGCCATCAGAATAAACCAAACAAATCGATATTCCAGTATTTTTCGTAAGTTGTACTACAAATGTCAACTAGAATGACGCGCGAAGCTGACTTATATTTATTTGAAAGGTGATTCAAATTGTTTGGGCGTTGGTAGGCAACGATTGTCTGATCTGATATCTGGGTTGTGAACGATGTAATATTTCCTTGCTATATAATGTATAAAAGCCAGAATGAACGGACACTTAAATAAAACATGTTTCTTTGTTTAGAATTAACAGTCACTCAAAGCATGATAGAACTAAAGCAAAAAGCTCCTGTAGGAGCTTTCTGCTTTAATTCCATCACGCGTTAAACCGTAAACAGGTTTTTTTGTCCACAACATCTTTTGAATCGTCGCTTAAACCAAGATTAACTGTAGATTCTATATTTATAAATAGGTGAATGTTTTGAAATCGGGTAAACTTTGAATGAGTATTTTGAAACCATCTTGACAGGTAGTTTAGTCACTGAAAACCCGCATCACTGTTTAGGGTTATACTAACAAGAGGTATTGACACAACCTAATTAGGAATTTGCTATCTGCATCAGTGGGTAGATATATATAGTTGGATAGATGATTAACCCTTAGGCTGCTGAGCGCGACTCGACCAACACTGAAATAAAGGTAAATCAGTTTGGAGCCTGATCAGACGCCGGGTTACCCGGGGTCTGATCAGACTCCAAACTGGTTGACACCCGTGTTAATGATTTTTATTGTCAAAATGCTTAAAATATAAATTTTAGCAATAAAACAGACGACAATTTTAAGCAGACGATTTAACAGCAGTCAAATTAGTAACCTTTCGTACGCTACGCACGAATTTAGGATAACTGTGGCAAACTGTTTGGATCCAGATGAGACGCCGAGTAACTCGGCGTCTCATTTGGATCAACAAAGTTTGAGATTCTGGATATATTTCCCGAATAAAATGCAGATTAATTATATTTGAGAATTGTTGCAGACGGCAACTTTTTAACAGACGACAATAACATTACGTGATGATGGTTTGATAGTTTATATTGTTTGACGTCCATAGCGATAAAGAAACTCGTGACCACTCTACGTCTGCGATTAATCACCATAGCTAAATATTTATATATCTGTGTTCTGGAGGAGGGTGGAAAAAATTACGTGCTAATCTATATGCGTTTATTTTGGTATCAATGTCAAATGTTATAACCTTTTCTACAATTTCAAAAGATCACATTCGTGTACAATAAAACCTCTCTATTACGACCACTGAATATCAGGCAAATTGATTGTATAAAATACAGGTGACAGCTTAAAGCAATGTGATATAGTAAAACAGAAAGCTAAAAAAGGAATCTTCTGTATTACTGTCACATTGCTTTAAGCAGTTACCTGCCTTAAACACATACTAGTACTAATTAACACACTTTAGTGGTCGTAATATAGAGAGATTTAGTGCACAATCATAGAAAATTACAGATGAGCCTTGATATCTCGAACACACTCAAGTCAAACTCATTTTCCCTCTTTTTTGTATGTTGATATTTAAGAAATGATAAATTCGTAGTTTTGCATTATCGTGCATTAGATCACAGTTAGAAGGCATTATATAGCAAGACCTTTATAGGCCTAGTGGTCTAATTACCCACATATCAACGACTTACTGTGATCTAATGAACACCCACGGTTTTGTTATTTTGATTCTAACACGACTTTTTATTTTAATAAAAATACTTTTACCGGAGAATACCACCAGAGGCTACGCCATTTTGGCTGTTACTGTTACTTTACACGACTTTCACCCCTATGTTTAACGAGTAAAAGGCAAAAGCGCAACAGAAACAAAAGTTCCAAGTCGATTATGCTTCATCTTTTACAATCAAACGAACAACGAAACTATTTACATAATGTCTGGACGCCTTTATGCCAGAACCATCGTGTAAATGTGAAATAACTTTGGAATGTATGCGCAGACGAATCACGCGATTTAAAGAATTTCATTTATAGATTACGCGTGTGTGGCAAATGGAACAGCCAATCGAAAGCTGTGCGTGCAGTGCATTATCGCGGAATAATGAACGTTTCTCGGTATTCTTAATGTATATGCAGTTCCGAGTCGTGTTGAAATGTGTATTATGAGTTTATGACCACATACTATACTATGGAAGTGTTCGATTATTGAGGCATTTGGAATGGGGATGCCTTAACCTGTTTTAAAACCCTAGTGATACAGTGTACCAGTGAAGAATACATTTGTTCTATACAAACAGTGTAGACCCTGACCAGAGGTTCCTAAAAGGTATATGCACTGTTTGTCATTCAATATACGTGTTGTTTGAAAGAACTTTAAATAGAGAAAGCATGACTAAACTTAATTGGAAACGGGAATTGCCCATTTTAAGCATCAGGGGTGAATGAGTTTAACTAGTTTGAAAATTCAGCATCAATTAAGGTTGGATTTGTTTAGAATAGGAACACCCACACGGACTATGCATTATACAGGAGTTAAAACACCATTAGAAAGAAGGTTTGCTTTATTCCTTTCCTTCGCAATTTCTACAGTAGACTTGTTTATTTTCTTCTTATAGTATAAAGGAACATTTATACATGTATGTATATCTATTTCAGTCACTGTCCAGGTGTAACCAAGTGCGTTGAGCAGGTGACTTTTAGCGCACCCTTTCTTGGATATTTCACTGAACTCTCCCTATATGTGCATACTTGCTGTTAGATTTCATTATTATATCTTAGTACAAGAGCGATCTAAAGACACTGCAATGTTTGTCCATACAGAAGATAATTTCATACGAAATAGCAAACAGTGTATGCTCCTGTGAGACGCCGCGTCACGCGGCGTCTCACAAGAGCTTACATTGTTTGTTAATATCTACTTTTGTGGACCATAAAATACCACTACTCTGGAATAACAGGCAGTTGAAATTCCATTCCTACTAGTGATTAGCTCATACAACCTGTTGTGTCACACAGAAATATTTAAAATATGTGTCTATAGTTTTGTACTGATAACAAGGTCACATCTGACCTTGATCCACCATTTCTTAGAAGAAACGTGGCTAAATTTAACCCTTTATCCCATAGCCTATTTCCAGTTTTAAAGACTGATGACCACTTAAAGCAGGTTGAAAGTAAAACAGAATGCACCGTACGACGCAGTCTGCTTTACTTTCAGCCTGCTTTAACCCATTACCCATAGCCTATTTCCAGTATTAAAGATAGTTGACCACTTAAAGCAGGTTGAAAGTAAAGCAGAATGCACCTTAAGGCGCAGTCTGCTTTACGCTCAGACTGCTTTAAGATCTTATCTACCAGGATATAGAAAATATTTCTTACAGTATAGATTTTCGACTGTATAAAGTTATAATATTTTCTTCAGTAAATGAATAAAGTAAAGGCTTAAAAAGGGTTATTTATGGAGTAATGGGTTAATCTACCATCTGCTAGGATATTGAACATATTTTTGATGGTGGAAATGCATTCATGACTGTCTAAATTAGAACCTCTTTCTTCCGTGGTTGGAAACTTTAGAGGCATAAAAAGGCGTCTTCACGCAGTAATTGCTTAAAAGGACTCTAATGCAGGACTCCAAAATGAGTTTTAAACTTTTTGTTTTGCGTTAAGCACCGACCTCTGTTTAGAGATCTATGCTAGATTTCTACTTCAATAAAGTGTCGCCCAACAAGAGACTAAAGTTAAACAACTCCTTTCATCCGTGAAACTTTTAATTGGACAATTCCAGTTTCAAGTACATTATATTCCATTCAAGACAATATCTTGCCAAATGACAAACAGTGCATAATCTGATCAGCTCAGTGTGTAAATGCAGATATTTTAAGAACTGGGACCAAAAAGGGTAAATGTTTAACTAATGAAAGACATCTCCTGACGACCTTTCGGTCATAACGCCTTGCCAGACAATTTCCTTGCAAAAAGCATGGGTCTTGTGCACATTGAACCATTGAAGCGTCTCATGTGAGACCCGACCTTTATATGTGATAGTTTGGTTAGAAATAATCATTGAAAAGCCTCTAGAGCATGCGTTTTTCTGGGCCTCACCAGGTAAACTGAGATTGGTATACCCACTCGCAGCATTAGCTGCATGTTTTTTCTCGCCTATCGAGAACAATGTGGGGGGGGGGGGGGGGGGGGGGGGGGTAGGCCATCAATGGACTGAGGAAAAGTCTTTAAGGAGGAGTTTTCTAAATAACTATTGTCCTGCAGTGGGTTGCCACCTACAATGAAGACTGCCACTAACTTATGCTTTAGGCCTGTATAAAGTTATCGTCTGATACCTAGTTAGGTCATAGAAACTGTGACACTGACAGGATTAACACTTATACTTTATTTAAACGCGACTCGGCTAACATTTACAAACAGTTTGGATCCAGATCAGACGCCGCGTAACGCGGCGTCTGAACTGGATCCAATCTGTTTGGCACTCAAACTTTTTTTTTCAATTAAAGAAGAAACACAAACTTATTTAGAGTGTTTTTGCAGACGATACGTTTGAAGCAGACGACAAAACATTCAGCATGAGGACGACTTAACGTCTATGCTATCTATGGCGTTATCTGGTATTAACGATTGCCGTCTGTCCCGATATTTATTTTGAAAATGTTCTCGATTTATTCCTGGATATATTAATGAAATCTCCCTATGTGCGTGCTGGAAGAGTTCATGATAGATATACAAGGGTGATGTAAAGACATCGTGTAGTGTTTTATATAAAATAGCAAACAATGTAAACCCTGATATAACTTGGATTTACATAAAATGGCTACCCCCCCCCCCCCCCCCCCCCCCCAAAAAAAAACAAAAACAAACCCAAACAACAAACGAACAACTACAAAAAACACAAAAAAAAACAAAAACAAACCCAAAACAAATCCCAAACAAAACAACAACAACAAAAACAAACAACAACAAAAACAAACAACAACACCCCCACAAATAAACCCAACACCAACATCAAAACACCAAAACAACACAAGATAAGGGTTGACAGTCTCTAACACAGACATCAGTGTAATGCAGGATAGCAGTAAAGTAGAAAGCTTCTGTTTGAGCTCTCTGCTTAACCTTTTACTGTATTAAGCTGTTACCTGTCTTAGTAGCCCCATGCCTCTTAAAAGTATTGCCGCTTAACAGTTAGCCTGCAAGCCGGGTTTTGCAAACAGTTTCGATCCAGATCAGACATCGCGAAACTAATCAAAGTATACCTAAATTTGACATTTGAGAAATAAAGGCAGACAACAAATGTGTAAAGCAGATGACGTCATGGCAGTGAAGAGTTTAATAAACAGTGTCGTCTGCCAACTCTTGTTCACCCCTGAAACTTTTGAAATGGACAATATCTAGTTTTCAATTAAGTTTAGTCCATTTTGACTACCGTGTTGTATTTATGGTTGATTTTAACAATATATTGCCAAATTACAAACTGTGCAGACTCTGATCAGAGGGCTCCTGCAGGAGCCCTCTGATCTGTCTCTACACTGTTTGCATTGGACAAGTGTACTCTTTGCAGACATACTGTTTGTAAATGACGAGTATGATCGTCACTGGGGCCCAATTTTTCAATAGTTTTGATTCAGTAGAGACTTCAAGTGACTTCGAGTGTCATCTGGACCCAAATTGTTTGAAAAAGTTATCATAATGTTTGCTTTGAGCATGTTAAAGATTTACACAAATTTGTTATCTTAAAACAAGGTCATAGATTTTAAACTTGTTCTAATCTTCAACTACCCCGGGTCACTGTGACATCTGTTCATTTACTTTTGTGATAACACTTGACTCGTAAATAAAATGTCTCCTGCTCCTAGATCGTAGTCGTAGTTTGAATCGTATCAACACTTCGTCAGACAAATCTTAACCCCTTGAACAATGGACACGTATATATACGCATCCTTTGCAAACGGCGTACATGCGAAAAGTACACTTGTCTTATGTAAACAGTGAAGACCCAGATAAGAGACGGACTCTGTTCAGAGTGTGCGATGTTTGTCATGTATTGCAATTCATTGACTGAAAACAAAAATAAATAGTCAACAATGGACAACACTAAATTGGAAGACTAAATTGGAAATTCAGGGATGAATTGGTTAGACTGTTTCTGATTTTGATTTGTTTGATTTGTTTTTTGATTTTACGTCGCTTTCAACAGTATTTCAGTCATATCGCGACGTCCAGCTAATTATAGGTGGAGGAAGACCCCAGAAGTCTTTTATGCACTGTTTCAGGCACAAATCGGCAACTGGGTAGAACCACCGACCTTCCGCAAGCCAGCTGGAAGGCTTCCCCACATGAAAAATCCGAACGACCCTACTGGGATTCGAACTCACAGCGGTGAGGAGCTTAGTGATGTTAGTCATAGTGACTATACCACTAGGCCACGGAGGCCCCCGACTGTTTCTGATATCGAATGGGTGAATCGCATACGTATTTAAAACCATTGCTCGTTTATTTGACAAGCAGGACTCACTGTCATTTGCAGACGACACTCCATACCATTCACAACTACTTCCATGCCATTTTAGTAAAAACTTCATAATCTAAACTTAAAAAATTAAAGCAGCCAAAGAGTTTTATGTCGTGTACTATTATATACATGTAATTCGCATGTTTTTAGTTTTAACTGTATTTATTTCATTTTTCACATACAGACAATATATAATACGCATATCATAACATAAGTTATTAACATAGAAAAGAAACCAAGTTAAAAGTATAATACATATTAATATGTTCTTTTCCTTAATATACATCTTTTAATATGCGATAAAATAAAAAGACGAACATTGTTTGGTTTTGATTGTTATTTATGTATCCCTTTTTCTATAAAATATGATAATTTTCATTGTAGAAAGATGATACTACATATTTTAAAAGAGTTAACCTTATTTACAAGTGTTATTGTGGTCAACAGATGTAGGTGAACGACCTAATTTATGATTGATTTGGTGAAACCTAACTCTTGTATGTGACGCCCAAGTTGTAGCGACGAGTTGTGTCACCATAACAAAGTCCAGAATCGATACAGTTCTTCCAAAACTAATACAGTAAAACCTCTCTATAACGACCACTAAAGCGAAGGCTATTTCTTGGTATACAGACATGTGGCAGCTTAAAGCAAGGTAACTGTAAAACAGAAAGCTCCTTAAGGAGCTTTCTGTTTTACTGTTACCTTGCTTTAAGCTGTCACCTTTCGTAAACACCTACTAATTTTCACAATTTAGTGGTCGTAATAGAGAGGTTTTTACTGTACTATAGCTTACATAGGACCTTGTCACCAGTAACACTGAGCAAAGAAGCTTGTTTAACCCATTACTCCACACAGATACGCATTTTACGCCATTGATGTGTTCCTCCACTGAAGAAGTTAGTTCCACTTTATACAGTCATGAAATTATCATAAGAAATACATGTATTTTCTATATTTTAGCAGATGGTATCTAAAGCAGGCTGAAAGTAAAGCAGAATGCGCCTTAATGTTGTGTGCGTTGTTCAGAGGGTGTTGTTGTAGGGAGGGAAAATTAAGACTTGACTTACATTTGCAAACAGCTGCAATCGAGATCAGACGCCGCGTCACGCCGCGTCTGATCTCGATTCAAGCTCTTTGTCATTATGTTTTTTGCTGTCAAAATATTCAATATGTGACAACAGACGACCATTTTAAGCAGACAATATTGCAGCTGTAAAAAAATTGGGCATACTTGTTTTGTTTGGGGTACAGTGGCAAACATCGTTGAAAAGAGAGAGTCGTTGTTGGGAGGGTGATTGTAGGGAGGGAGAACTGTACCTGCAACGTCCACTGACCAGATTTCTCGTGACGCAACTACACTGGCATTTCGATCCAGATGTGGCGCTAAGTGTAGGATGATATCTGCTCAGGATACCAACTGTTTGGATCTTATTTCAGGGTGATAGTTTACAGCTAAAACGCACGAGCATTTTCTTGCAATGTTTACGGACCGCATATTTAACGCTTTACCGCATTTTTTTTTTTAAATATGCGACAACTTAAAGCAGTTTTGAAATAAAGCAAAATACGCATTTATGTGAATTCTGTTTTACTTTAAGCCTTCTTAAACCTACCGGGATCGTATGCTGGATAAAAACAATGTTTTTTAATATGGTGCATATTCATGACTGTATAAATCGGGGGATTAACCCTTTCATGATCAAATTTATCGTGAGATTTTTACCCCCTCACCGACATATTGTGTTCTGCTTCAATATCGTTTCTAAGTTGAATTTAAGGCAGTATAACTGAAGAAATTTCAAAACGAGTGTCAAACAGTTTGAATCCTGATCAGACGCCGCGTTACGCGGCGTCTGATCAGGATACAAACTGTTGCAAACGCGCTTTTTGGCGTCGTTGATAGTGAAAGTGTTAAATCAAAAGCGTTATAATGTGTATTTATGGAGAAATGGGTTAAGCAAATGACACTATGACAGGGTTAGATTATAGCAGTCACCTGGTACATTCTAGTCCAGCTTGTTCATTCACTTATGACTACCCGAACCCTTCACGTGCAAAAACATATCGTCTGCTTTTAAATTATCGTCTGCTGTATCGGTCTCAAATTTAAATTCAACCTTTTTTAAAATCAATAAATCTAAACCCGAATATCAAACAGTTTGTATCCTGATCAGACGCCGAGTTACATTGCTACACCCAGTTAATAGATATCTAGATCTACATTGTATTGTTATATTGTTAATTATTTGTTTTGTATAAAATGCCTTTTGTTTTATGTACTTGTATATAATTATGTTGAGGGCCTCATGGAAGATTGGTTTTTACCAAATGAGTTCTCTCGTTAAATAAAGTCTTTATTATTATTATTATTATATCGAAAGCAGACGAAAATTGCAGCAGTCGAAAGGTGTCTAAAAATAGCTCATTTATCATTGACATAGAAACATATGAGGCTGTCTCCCAAATACTACTCTCCTATCTTGTTTACACCTAACTAGTCATAAGTCACGTTTACAGCAGATAAACGTTTATCATACGTGATATGGCGATGCTTATTATTATATATACCTGGCGGTTGTTTGTATATCGTACAGTAAAACCTCTCTATTACGACCACCAAATAATGTTAATTATTAGGGTGTTAACGATAGGTGACCGCTTAGAGCAAGGTGATAGTGAAACAGAAAGCTCCTTTCGGAGCTTTCTGTTTCACTGTCACCTTGCTTTCAGCTGCAACTGTCTATTATACAATCAATCAACCTTCGTTTTAG
The DNA here is from genome assembly GCA_922989275.2 of Gari tellinella. Taxonomy (NCBI): domain Eukaryota; kingdom Metazoa; phylum Mollusca; class Bivalvia; order Cardiida; family Psammobiidae; genus Gari; species Gari tellinella. The sequence goes on from OV277862.1 coordinate 16,890,163, forward strand.
TGGTCTTTATAGCGAGGTTTTATTGTATGTTTACCTCAACGAAGATGTCACCAGCGTTGGTCTTGTCGCCTGGCTAATATTTTTGGAAATTTTCAAAATTGAAATTAATAAAATTTTGTTCTGTTCAAATTATCCAGCGTGTCAATTTGACAACCAATTGTATCTATTTTCAAACTTGTTATAAGCGAACGAGCAATGCCTATAAAGAGTACCGGTATTTTAAAGGTGTTGACTATTTATTATTTAATACATCGTTCTAGTAAACAAGTAATACAGAACAGAACAGAACATACCTTTTATTAGTCACAGTTTACAACAGAGTGTAAGCATGTGATCAAAACACATAAACGTATATAAAGCTCTGTAAGAAGTGACTTATTTATTACTTTTTATCCTGTTTTTAGCATAAATAGTTTCCAAGATCTGCGTTTTTATTGCTTTTTCATTGTTGTTGATGTTGTGTTATCATTTAGGAACTAAACCCTGTTTATCTCCACCAAACTAACACAAACGCAAAGGTCGGTGTGTTGGCATACTTTTTAACTGCTTAGAATAGTTTTCATTCGAGACAACTTTTGAGATTTTAGAAGATTATAGTGAGTGCGAAGTAAATATCATTGTAATATAATTATAATGCTGCTTTTGGAATAAAACCATGGAAGTTTGAAAGCTTATTCTCTTACAATACAGTACAACCTCTCTATTACGACCACTAAATCGAAGGCTAATTGATTGTATAAAAGATACGCGACATCTTAAAGCAATGTGACAGTGAAACAGAAAGCTCTGTTTCACTGTCTCCTTGATTTAAGCAGGCCACCTGATATAAACTCACAATGAGAAACAGCATTTAGTAGTCGTAATAGAGAGGTTTTTGCTGTATTATTTTTCTTTATTTTGAAGTAAGAAAACGGGCAGATTTGGTTGGGAAAATTACGAATAGTTTGGTGCGTAGAAACAAAACATTTACATCTGAACCACCACCCCTCCTTCAGGCTTCGTTTAAATTTAAAGACATGTTGTTGCATAAAGCAGCCTGAGAGTAAAGCAGAAATAGCTCCTGCGTTAATTTAAGTCTGCTTAACCCATTGCCCCATAAATACGTATTTACGCCTTCAATTTAGTCCTCCGCTGAAGACAATAGTTCCAATTTAAAAAATCATATTTCATAAGGAATATTTTCATTATTCTAGCAGGGGGTAGCTTAAAGCAGGTTGAAACATTGAGTTTTGCTTGATTTGAGAAAAGCGATCAAAACCACCGATTTTCATTTTGTTTAACAGACGTAACTATTGAAGAAGACGATAATTAATAATTGCTTCTTTTTTTTGAAGATAGGTCACCTGTTAAAGCAGAATGCGTCTTACATGTAAGACACATTCTGCTTTACCCTCAACCTGCTTTAAGCTACCATATTTAGGTTATATAAAATATATACCATCGTAAATATTCATGACTATAAACATTGTATAGGAGAACTATTTTCTTTTTTGTATGATTAAATGTGTAAAAGGGTGTAGCTATATATGGGGTAATATAGGTTAGAGTGTATCTACTTTCACGAGTGTTAATAAATTAGTAGATAGGTGTTAGTCAAAGTGTCAAATGAAAAAATACTATCACTAGATACGAGTAAAGAATGTTCTCACGAGTGACAAAACCATAAATAAAAAAATATATAAACACAAGTTGGGGGTACTGTATTCTTTCCCAATGACGACGTTCGTGCTACCAGACATCTGACCAGACGCAGGGCTCCAGAATAAGGGGAGTATTAAAAAAACTAAAAATTTTATGTCATCTGCATAAAATCCTATGTTGTCACTACAGACATAAAGCAGAACATGTTGAAAATGTTCAATTCACTCTCTCTTATCTGGAACCCTGCAGGCTTCAAAATGTAAGTAACTAAACTTTAAAATAAATTGTCATTATAGATTTTAAAAATACATGATGTTAAAAAATAAAAACAATTACAAATATCTCAGTCATTTTCTATATTTTAGTGCATTGGGCTTATTATTTCATTTTTACCAGGAAAGAATGTCCTTTTCCCCTCTGTTGATTTGTGGCCTCCTATAGTGAAAGAAATTCATTGCTCGTGTTATGCCTGTGGCCACGTTCTAAGTTGGGGATCTAAAAACAAAGAGTTGAACCTTTTCAAGCTTCTTTAATATTCGTAGTCTAATTGTATGATAATTCTGTCGACTGTCTATTGAAGGTTAACTATATAGCAATTCAATTTCGAGATGCTGACCAATCAAAAGCTGATCAATTAATTAAGAGGCGTGTTATTCGTGTTAAACCTGTGTTTTTACTTGTCGAAGTAACCACACTGACCAATGGATAAGAGTTCTGTGATGGTAGGAACTTTTATCAAACAGCCACATGGCATTTAATCAAGATTAATGGCTACTGACCAGTTGAATTAAAAGCCGGTCTGCTACAAAAACACCATCACACATCGCTCGTTATTTCTAATCTGTTTAACGACATTGACTAATGCACAAATTTATTATGATAAATTGCAAGAACAACAAGGAGCTCGGCGTCTCTAAACCTGCTTTACCATTTTCCCACATAGACGGTGAGAACTATTTGGTTTACCCTTAATAATTGCAAAACGCAAAAATGCTGAATTTCTACAGCACAACACTACACTGGTAAATTTCTAAATGCTATAATCCAATGTGAATTTTATATAGAGGATATATGGAAATTCATTGGCATGGACATATATATAGAGTCTTTAAGTTCTACATTTTCGGCCAATGCTGGTCATGATAAGTTAAAAAAAATATATCAACTGAGTTTGGTGCTGGACTTTGATATGAATCGAGTCTTGATATGAGACCTAGCCCCAAGGTTATATATAAAACTTTCGATTTTAGTCTGAGATCGTTCTCAATCGTTGATTGGTCAGATTTGAGCTTTTGCTAAATAATGATATCAGTTTCAACTCAGAAGCTTTATAACCCTGGACCCAGAAACTGTGTACGGACATAGGGTTTAACTATAGGGTGGCTGAGGTACTGCGCATGAATCTTGATCTGGATCTAAATGAAATTCAAAATATGAATATGAGCCTGAATCCTAGTCAAGGGCCTGAGGTAAGGTCAAGGTTTAAATTTGAGTTGAAGGACACTTTATCTTTCTGTTGTACTGAAACGTCAACTGCAGGACGAGAATATGTCTTCTTTCTGTACGTTTACAAATCAAAACAAAACACGTGTCCACAGCAAATGTCATCTTTTAACAAGACATTACGATTATGAAAAGACGGCTATAAGATGTATTACGTGTTTATTTGGTATTTGATATATTTGTTAGGCGTGTTTATTTGGTATTTGATATATTTGTTGGGCGCGTTTTTCGAGGTTGGGTTTAACTCTTTTTAACACTGAGTGACTGTCATCTGCTAGAAATGTTGGTCTTATTATATTTACACAAAAGAAAATGATCGGAGTGACAAATAATATAGGGGTTGTCTTAAACAGGTTCTGAGCTAAATGCGGCCTGGTCTGGATTAAAACTGACCGCAAACACTCTCAAAACAGTATTTGATTTTAGTGTTGAAAGGGTGAACCCCTTAGATTGGTAACGCTGACATCACGTGTCTTCTTTGCAAAAGTTTGGATCCAGATCAGACGCCGATAAACAATGCAATGAATCTGATTTCATTTTGAAGATAATTTGATCGTATTTCTGAAAATCTGCATAGGAATGGTAATTTATTAGTTTTAACAGACGAAAATTGTTTTAGCAGACGACATTTTATTGAGCGTTCTAAGGTTTAAAACCCTTTCCTCCAATGAAGCACCTTGACCCTTTCACTCTCAATGACGCCTAAAGGCGCGTTTGCAAACAGTTTGGATCCTGATCAGACGCCGCGTAACGCGGCGTCTGATCAGGACCCAAACTGTTTGATACTCTTATCGAAATGTATTAAGTCATACTTTGAAGCGTGTCTCGAAGAGAACAATACTGAAGCAGGCGACAATAAAGCGGCGAAGGGGTAAAAATCTCCCGAATGATTTGATCATGAAAGGGTTAAAGTGCCTTTATCACATTATTTGCGGTAAAGCGATTGTATAAATATCGTAATCCACTAGTGGAATATCGTTTTTTGGGCTCCGGCCTAACTTGTTCGTCCATAAGCGCTGCATGTAGCGAGTCGCCAAATGACGTCATTTACTATGACGTTAACGTAAACAACTAGATTTTTGGACCAAGGTCAATTGAGTGAGGTTGGATCAGGTTATACAATATTCTGGTCAGGGCGTAAAACGGAAAGGAAAGCAGGTGTTGGGTTTGCTGTTAGGACATCCCTTGTTCATCAACTTGAATCGCAACCAAAGGGCATCAATGATAGAATCATGACCATGAGACTTCCATTGAAAGACAACGCTTACGCCACTTTGATAAGTGTCTATGCGCCCACCATGACAAACCCTGATGAAAACAAAGAGGTGTTCTACCAACAGCTTGATGAAGTTGTGCGCAGCATACCTGCAGCTGACAAATTGATCATGCTAGGTGATCTTAACGCAAGAATCGGTTCCAATCATACTGCTTGGAATGGCATTATTGGTCAACATGGAATTGGACAAGAGAACTCCAATGGCAAACTGTTGTTATCATTATGCTCCCAGCACAATCTCTCCATCACAAATACTTATTTCAAACTAAATGACGCATACAAAACCACCTGGATGCATCCAAGATCTAAGCATTGGCACCAGTTAGATTTCATCATATGCAGACAGCGTGATCTTAAAGACCATCACATCACGAGGGCAATGAGAGGTGCTGAATGCTCTACAGATCATCTTCTTTTAAGATCGAAAGTGAGCTTTCAGATTCGTAGAAAAAGAAGGCCCCAGGGAAAGAAACCACCCAAGAAACTAGATGTCAAGAAAACACAAAGTCCGGACGTCGTAGAAGCCTTACAAAATGAACTCTCTATGCGCCTTGAATCGGTATGCTTCAGTGAAGGAGAGACAGAAGAAAACTGGACCAGGCTCAAGAATGAAGTAGATGCCGCTGCCAGAGAGACTATAGATGTCCTGAAAAAGCATCACCAAGACTGGTTCGATGACAATGATTCCGAGATCCATAGTTTACTTGCCGAGAAGTACTCTGCTCACAAGGCTTGGCTTGCTGATAAAGACTCTGATGTAAAGCGTGACAAATTTTATCACCTCCGGAGAAACATTCAAAAGCAGCTGCGTTGTATGAAGGACGAATGGTGGAAAAGAAAAGCAGAGGAGATCCAGGGTTATGCTGACTCTAAAAATGCCAAACTCTTCTACTCAAGCCTAAAGGGGGTTTATGGACCATCTCAAAGAAGTGCAGCACCTATTCGCAACCTACAAGGTGAGCTACTCACTGACAATGAGGCAATAAACAAGAGGTGGTCTGAACACTTTGAGCAGCTCCTTAACAGGCCTTCATCAATAGACCCTAGTGTTATAGAAGAGATCCATGAGAGGCCCATGCGCCCTGAATTGGATGATAGACCAACAGAAAACGAAGTAAAGAAAGCTATTGCCGAGCTTCAAAGTGGTAAAGCAGCAGGTCCTGATGGTATTCCGCCTGAGGTTTTTAAGGCAGGTGGCCAGCCGCTGATACAGAAGTTTACCGAGTTCTTGTGCATGTGTTGGGAAGATGGATGCTTACCACAAGACTTGAAAGATGCACGAATAGTCCACCTGTACAAGGGAAAGGGTGACAAATCTAGCTGTGACAACTACCGGGGGATCTCTCTTTTGAGCATAGCAGGCAAAATCCTTTGCAAAGTGATCCTTAACAGGTTGAATACCCATCTTCTGGATGAGACGGTACCTGAAAGTCAATGTGGTTTTCGTAAGAACAGAGGGACGGTCGACATGATCTTCTGTGCTAGACAGATCCAAGAGAAGTGCAAAGAACAGAACAAGGATCTTTACATCCTCTTTGTCGACCTCACAAAGGCGTTCGACACAGTGCCACGTTCAGGACTATGGAATATTCTGCCCCGTATCGGTATCCCTCCTAAGATGGTTGAAATCATCCGCTGCTTCCACGATGGCATGAGTGCAGGATTAGTCAATGGGAATGCTGAAGATGAGTTCCCTGTCACTAATGGAGTGAAGCAAGGCTGTGTCCTAGCACCAACTCTCTTCAGCTTTATTTTCAGCATGATGCTGCTTTCTGCTTTTAATGAAACAGACCCAGGCATTCAGGTCTCGTACAGAACTGATGGTGGCGCCTTCAATGTGCAACGACTGCATGCAAAGACAAAAGTAACGAAAGCTCTTGTTCGTGACCTCCTGTATGCAGATGATTGCGGCATTGTCGCCCATTCTGAAGATGACCTTCAAAGACTTGCAGACTCCCTTTCTGCAGCCACCAAGCGTTTTGGGCTTACTATAAGCATCAAGAAAACTGAAGTGTTGTTCCAACCTGCAAAAGGATCCACTGCGAGAGTGCCTGAGATTAAGATCGACCACACAACCCTGAAAAATGTTGACTCATTTACTTACCTTGGCAGCAGCCTCTCATCTTCCAACAGCCTAGACAAGGAAATATCTAGTCGCATTGCAAAGGCAAGTGCTTCTTACGGCAGACTGCAGAAACGAGTATGGGACGAGAGGGGCCTGAGCATAGATACGAAATGTGCGGTGTACAGAGCTGTGGTCCTGAGTGCACTTCTGTATGGTTGTGAGACTTGGACACCCTACCGAAGGCACATAAAACTACTTGACCAATTTCACCAACGCTGTCTTCGCAGAATTATGCATATCAAATGGTTTCATAGGGTCTCAAATGTCAGAGTACTGCAGCAAGCAAAGATGCCAAGTATGGATGCACTGCTTACATTATCCCAGTTGAGATGGTCTGGACACATCATGCGCATGTCGAATGATAGATTACCAAAGCAACTCTTCTATAGTGAGCTGTCAGAGGGCAGTAGATCAAGAGGGAGACCAAAGCTCCGCTTCAAAGACACCCTAAAGCGATCACTCCAGAAATGCAGCATTGTGGTTGCTGATTGGGAAATCAAGGCACTAAACAGGTCTGTCTGGAGGCAAACTATCAGGAGGGGATCAGCTATGTATGAAAGTTCCAGACAACTGACAGAAATTGATAAACGTGCTTCATGCAAGGCCAGAAATATAACCACAGAACGCTCAACTGTGTGTGGCACATGTGGCCGCCTATGTGCTTCTGACTTTGGGCTTAGGTCCCACATGCGGATACACAGATAAAACCCCACCCATGCGCTAGGTTGGACTTTATCGATTACGATAGTCGACCATATATAACGTAAACAACGTAACTTTTGGCGGAAAATCTATATAGCGGAGGGTCTACAAACTACGGCTTCAAATCAATTTAATAGGTGCTTGAACTTGTTATGTGATAAATAGAATATCACATTCGTGCTCATTATTTATCATTTTTAATAAACTCGTTGACTAAAATGAATATGACGCTCGCCAAGGCTCGCGTCATATCATTTTAGTCAACTCGTTTATTAAAAATGGTAAATAATGAGCACTCATGCAATATCCTCTATTTAACTTCTCCTCCATACAAGTACCACATGTGTTATTGAAAGTTAGTGGGCAGTTTAAAAACAGATAACAGTAAAGCATAAAACTGCTTTAGGGTCTTAACTTCTGCTTTACTTTCATCTTGTTAGGCAGTATCTTGCTTTAAACACAGCTAGATAAGGTGATTGGGCAGGTGACTGTGGGAAAAGGTTTCAGGTTTAACCCTTCACTGCCAAATTATTTGTGAGAGTTTTACCCCTTCACCGTTTCATTGTCGTCTGCTTCATTTTTGTTGTATGCACGACTCAAAGTGTTGCAATTTTAAGGTAGTGCGACTGACACTTTTTCAAAACGAGTGTCAAACAGTTTTGATCCTAATCAGACGCCGCGTAACGCGGCGTCTGATCAGGATCCAAACTGTTTGCAAATGCGCCTTTTTCGCGTCATTGAATTGAAATGGGTTCAACCCGACAATCCTCAAATTATATAAATTACATTTTGTTTTTCTGATTCATGTTTCTTTTGAGCAGTATGCAGGTTTTTACTATTCTTCCCCTTAACCAAGCTCATTCTTTCTTTCTTTTCCCTTTATCACGCACCTAATGTGTGTCGGTTCAGTTATGCATATCCAGTTTAGCGCGCTATAAAATGTTCGTCTGCATCTCTGTCGTCTGCTACAATTCTCATAGTTAATAATTACATCCGCATTTTCTTGCAGGAAATATTTTGCAGTGAGCCAAACAGATTGACTCCAGATGAGTTACCGAGTTACTCGGCGTCTCATCTGGATCAAAACTGTTTACAGTGGTTATCATATGTTCTTTTGAAGCGTGCAGAATGTTTACCGACTGCAACGTGACGAAAACAATTTTTTTTGGGTGGTCATATTTTACTAAATTCCAGCAACTACAGTAGAACCGCTCTGTCAAGACCACTTAATTGTGTTAATTATAAAGTGTTTACGGCAGGTGACTGCTTAAAGAAATGTGGCAGTAAAACAGATAGCTCCTCCAGGAGCTTTCTGTTTTATCTTTTATACAGTCAATTAGCCTTCATTTTAGTAGTCGTTATAGAGAAGTTGTACAGTACATCTATGAAGTGTTGCGTTTACAACTTACTAGGATGATAAAAAGAGTTTGTCGAGAGTATTTTACCCCTTCACCGCTGTCGTCTCCTTCAATATTGCTGTCTGCAATATCGTTTCAAAGTTATTTTAATGCAATATGACTGATAAAATTTCGAAACGAGTGTCAAACAGTTTGGGTCCTGATCAGATGCCGCGTCACGCGGCGTCTGATCAGGACCCAAACTGTTTGCAAACGCGCTCTATGACGTCATTGAGAGTGAAATGGTTAACCCTTAGTGAGCTGAATTATCGTCTGCATTAGAGCTCTTGATAAGGGGCGTATTTCTAAAACTATAATATTTTATTTCTGCATTAAACCCTATGATGCTTCTACTCATTAGAATCGTTCCTTTGAGACAATTCTAATGAGTAGTTTACGCGACAGGATTTGGTGCTGAAATGAGTGAGAACAGGTTGGATTTGTTCAGTTTAATCCATATTATCTAATGCCCTAGCTGCTTCATTAAGATAGATGTCTCTTAAAAATCATTATTAATATTTTTGTTTCTTGACTTGAGAGGCAATTTGATTCTGGTCAGACGGAAAGTTACCCAGTGCCTGTTAGGGTTGAATTTGTCTCATCTGGAACAAAACAATTTACAAATGTATCGAACATGATAGAAATGACTGTGGCTTATGTTATTTTGTAATTTCTAAGTGTTTTGATGGTTTTTATGAGCCCCGTGTTAATCCGTGCTTAGCACGAGCTGGCAGCACCCTTTCCTGAACGTAAAGCGGTCGTATGTTGAGGTTTTTCATGGAAAACGAATACACATATTAACCCCTTCACTGCCATTACGTCATAAATTTTAAATAATTGTCGTCTGCTTTTATTTCTCAATTTCAAAGTTAAGTTATTTTGACAGAAGAAAAATTGAAATGAATGTCAAACAGTTAGGATCCTGATTAGACGCCGCGTGACGCGGCGTCTGATCAGGATGCAAACTGTTTGCAAATAACTGTTATACTCGGGGTAAGGCAATGAAGTGGCTAACCCTTAGCCCGCCAAATAAATTGTCGTCTGCTATATTTCTCGTCTGCTTCAAGTTTCAAAGTGCTTCAAAGTTGCTCAAAATTGCTGAAAATGTTGTCCGAGTGTCAAACAGCTTGGATCCGGATGAGACACCGAATTACTCGGCGTCTCATCCGGATCCAAGCTGTTTGGGTATGGAGCTATAGTCGTGAGTGGCTAGCTAAGGGTTAACATAAATTAGTAATCACAATGTGTTTATCACGGGGAATTATTCGCAACGCTTCGTATGTTTCCGTCATATTTTAGCTAGACGGAAATGAAAGAAGTTATCCAAATGGTCTTGTTATATTTTTAGCATTGGAAAAGCCCCTCAGCATTTTGTTTACACGGTACAGTTATTTTCTTCTTGGAATGGAAAACTTTCTCCGCTTTGTTTTGTTCGCTTGTTTTGCATATGTTAATTAATGTAATTAATTATGCGTTAAACGACGATCTAGTTTTTAAACCGTATACGCTAGAGATCGCAATTTAAGATCTTGATCCAAAATGGATGCAACCAGAAACAGACATAATGCATTGAACATTTCTTTATACGAATGTCTTCTGCTTAAAAATGCCGCCCGTTGTTTATTTCTTAATTTACCTTTATTATGCTGAATTGTCGTCTGTTTAAAAAAATATCGTCTGCGTAAAAAAATCAAAATCAGTTTTTATACTTTTGATTGAAGAAAAGTCTAAGTTGAATATATATGAATGACATTAACAGTTTGGATCCAGATCAAGCGCCGCGTTTGCAAATGTTATCAATTTCGTGTTTAGCACGATAAGGGTTAACCTTTTGGTACAGTTTGACAGCAGACATATTCTTAAGTATAACAGTTTGGAACCTGATCACACGGTGGAATCTCGACAATTAGTCAGGGTCCATAATGTTTAGATATTCTAAACACGTAAGGGAGGTGTCCGGTCAGGATCCAAACCGTTTGTAAATGTTCGTGTGTTCGACCTTGACAGTGAAAGGGTTAAAAACAGTTTTTGAGTTCACAGTGCTCCCTCTCTACAACGGCATCCTACGGGAGACAAACATTGTGTGCGTTGTTCGGAGTGAGTCGTTGTAGGGAGGGAAATATGCAAACAGCTTGAATCCAGATCAGACGCCGCGTAACGCGGCGTCTGAACTGGATTCAAGCTGTTTGTCACTCGTCATTAGTGTTTTTCTATCGAAATGTCCATTATGGAACTTTGAGAAAAACAGCAGACGACACTTTTAAGCAGGCGACATTGCAGTCGTGAATAGGTTGGACATAATTGTCCTGTTTAGGGAACTGCGACAAGGGTCGTTGTAAGGAGGGAATCGATGTTGGGAGGGCCGTTGAAGGGAGGGAACGCTGTATTTGCACTTTTAGAGAGCCTGGAGGAGAGGAGGGAAACGAAATGATCTTGTACAGTACTGAACCTTATTAAATTAAATTGATAATCGCAAGCGAATTGCCATCGAATTGGGCGCTTCAAAAAGCAAACCGTGAGTTTTAGTCGTTTCACGCGATTATTTCGAAGCGGTTGTGACAAAAATGGAATCGGAAAACATTAACGAAGGCATATTTGCGAATATTGGTGAGATACACAATTCAGGCAAACTTAACGCGTTATTTGCGTTGGAAAATATTCTCAAGCGAATTGCCATCGAATTGCAAGCGAATTGCCATCGAATCGCAAGCGAATCGCAAAAAATGTTAATTTAATAAGGTTCAGTACTGTAATCGTGTGTCATGGCTTCCTTCACTTCATGCTATGCTAGCGTGAATTTAACTCTCTTGTGGGGTACATGTATCTATATAATCCTTTTAGACTCTTCTAGTTCAGGTACAGTATTTTGAACCAGTCTACTATTACATTTTTGGTATGACAACAAAAAACCGATAAAAGTATCAAACAGAGCAGACCCTGATCAGAGGGCTTTCATATGTATTCGTACTTGCCCCCCCCCACCCCCCCTTACAAAGAGCCCCCCCCCCACCCACCTAAAAAATCACAAAACCCAATAAACAAACAAACAAAACAAAAAACAACAGCATCTCCACCATAAAGGGTCGATGTTTAAAATGGAGGGACGTTCTTCACGTAAATCCTGCAATGTATCAAGTGTGTCCTCCCACCTAACAAATGACAATCGTTGCAAAGTTTTGACCCAGACCAGACAAATGAAAACTCAGCGTCTGATCAGGATCAACACTTTTTGCTAGTCGCTTTATATATAGAGAGGGAATGTAAAACTTTCAGAAATAATGCAGACGACGTTTATAGCAGACGATATGATATTTAACTCATTGCATGCTGGTTAATTTTGTCTTCTGCAAAAAATTAGTGTCAGAACAGAACAGAACAAAACTTTATTTTCATCTCAGGTATGGTTACATACAGCATGAGGTATCGTCTGATAGTTAATGTCTTAAAATTAATTTTTCCAACGTTTATTTTTAATACAGGGCCAGTGTTTCAAACTGTTTGGATCCAGATGAGAAACTGAGGTACTCTGTGTCTCATCTAGATCCAAACTGTTTGCAGCATTTATCATGGGCTCACACACAGCGTGCTGACGTTGAATGTATTAACCCTTAGCCCGCCAAATAAATTGTCGTCTGCTATATTTCTCGTCTGCTTCAAGTTTCAAAGGGCTTCAAAGTTGCTCAAAATTGCTGAAAATGTTGTCCGAGTGTCAAACAGCTTGGATCCGGATGAGACGCCGAGTTACTCGGCGTCTCATCCGGATCCAAGCTGTTTGCGTATGGAGCTATAGTCGTGAGTGGCAGGCTAAGGGTTAATTAAGGGTAAAGCTAGACACAGATTAAGTGACAGGTCAAATACTAACGCGTTATATCAATTTCTTGTCTTTTGTTTTTATTATGACGTTCTGCGTTCATAAATTTATCTACCTGTGCCTTGTACACGAGGCCCTCTGACGCAGTGGTTAAGTTGCTCTTCTTTTAACATAGGTGTCGCGTGTCCGACCTCGGGTCTATCCAGTATTTACTAGGAGAAGAACTTAATAAGCAAACATTGCTTTCGTCCTCATCCTAAAGTATATTTATGTATGATTACAAACTATGTACTATTTAGAAATAAAGTGTAAACTAATCTAGTATTTTATTAGATTTAACCCGTTCACCCTCAATATATATACATGTACATGTACATTATAAAGTGCATTTACAAACAGTTTTGATCCTGATCAGACGCCGTGTCTGATCAGGATCCAAACTGTTTGACACTCGTTTTGAAACTTCTTCAGTCATATTGTCTTTTTTTTCTGTTTGCTTCGAAACGACATTGCAGACAACAAAATTGAAGCAGACGACAATGAAACGATGAAGAGGTAAACATCTCAAGGACAATTTGGCAGTGAAAGGGTTAAATGGGTTAAAAGTTTCAGGGATAAATACTTCATTTCAAGGAGATGTCAGTGAAGTGATACACGTTCCGCCTGTCCAGTTACTTTAAATTGACACCGGGTAAATCACTCCATGCCCTACCCGAATTGTATCAGTGCCAAGATCCCCACATACAATACAATCAGTCGAACTTCAACTTAATTCATTCATGCCTGAAATTCTTCAAGGACTATTCCAATTTCCAATAAAAGCTAGTCCATTTTTGATAATTTAGGGTTGATTTTAACAAAACATGTATATTGCCTTCAAAAGCGCTTAAGTAGAATCTTAACACTGTTTGTATAACTTATTTTTTTCTGAACCATTTTTCTAAAAGATCCCTAAAATCGACTTAAACTGCTCATTTGTCAAAAGTAGAATGTTCTATACGAACAGTTCGGCACAGAAAATGTTAGGGAAGAATGGAATCATTATCTTCACGGAAGGACTTAACCCATTTATGCCCACGATCCCATATATCGGGCATAGGCAAACAGTGTAGACTCTGATCAGACGCCGCATTATGCGGCGTCTGATCAGAGTCTACACTGTTTGCTCACAGGAATTTCAATATAAAACAAAATGAAAATGACAATTTTGACCAAGCATCCCTTTGATAGAAAATGGACTAATCCAATATATAAACATGAAATAATACACTGGGTATAAATGGGTTAATTAAAAGTGTTTAAAAGCGTAACCTTAGAGAAAAGGGTTACGAACTGTCCATGCATTATCTTCTCGTTTATTTCAATACTTGTACATGTAACACCACGTATTTAACACCTTCATTTTCAAACCGGACTGCAATGGCATTTTCAAACATCTTGTATCCAGATTCGAGTGTGTCTGCTTCTGATCAGGATGCGAACTGTTTGAGACGCATATTAAAGTAGAATTATGAATCTAATATAAACTTTATCTTCAAGTAAATTAACCAACTATACAAAGGGAAGCAATCCTTACACATCGATGTATTTTTAATGTTGAGTTGTCTTTCTTTTCGCATTTCAAGAAAATGTCTCTCAGAGATCGACTTGCCTAACAGTCTGTCCTTTTGCAAGGGTTTTTGACTTATGCATTTACCATGTTCATATTATTTAGGATGACACCAATAGGTACAGTGGATAATCTGTTATTCTTTCCCAATAAACGCGTTTACGCTAAAACTATTATTTGCAGTGCAAACAGTTTGGAGCCAGATCAGACGCCGGGTAACCCGGCGTCTGAACAGGCTCCAAACTGTTTGCCACCAAGATAAACAAGAATAACCAGAATTGTCCAAAAGTTGTTATTTTCTACGTTTTAGTGCTTTGCGTTTGCGTACGTTTGCGTTTAAACGGGAAAGAATAACAGATGCTCCACTGTATTTTAGGTTATGCTACTTTCTAATTTGTTTAACCTTCTGCGAACTTCTGATAACTATCACAAACAATTTGGATCCAGATATGGTACAAGGTAACTAGGCGCCCCAACTTGATACAAACTACTTGACATTCGGTTGATTCTGATCTATTGTATGTTTTCATGTATTTAGTTGACATACCTGTTACAGTGGAGAAAACGTTATTCTTTCCCGTTTAAACGCAAACGAAACGCAAAGCACTAAAACGTAGAAAAGTACAAATTTTGAACAATTCTGATAATTCAGGTTTATCTTGGTGGCAAACAGTTTTGAGCCTGATCAGACGCCGGGTTACCCGGCGTCTGATCTGGCTCCAAACTGTTTGTATGGGAAATAATAGTTTTAGCGTAAACGCATTTATTGGGAAATAATAACGTTTTCTACACGTGTAGCTCATTACTCCTTAGATACGCCCTTTCACCCCTTTAATTCATTTATCTACATAATAAAATACTCCCACTTTAAACAGTCAGGAATTTCAAATTCACAACAAGAAACAATTTCTATATCATAGCAGATGGTAGCTTAAAGCAGACTGAAAGTAAAGCAGAATGCGTCTGAAGGCGTATTCTGCTTTACTTCAAACCTGATTTAAGTTGTCACCTGTCTTCAAAACTGGAGAGTGTGTCGCATTCCGACCAGAACGAACGCAAACTGTTTGTAACTCATATTAAAGCAAAACTTTCTAAATCTAATATAAAATTTATCTTCAGGTTATCGAACAGAAAAAAACTGTTTCAAGGGAAGCAATCCTCACTCATTGAAGCGTTTGTACTGTTTGGGTTGTCTTTCTTTCAACATTCTAGAAATGCCTCTTGATTTGTCTAACTGTCTGATCTTTTGCAAGGACTTTGAATGGTGCATTTAACATATACGTAAATTTAAAATTAGATTATACTTCTGTCTAATTTGTTTAACATTCTGCGAACTATTTGGATCCAGATTAGGAACAAGGTAACTCGGCGCCTCAACTGGATGTAAACGAACTATTTGATTGGTTGATTCTGATCTGAAATGCTGTTAAATCAACTGTTAGACTTGTTCCAGTAGACAAATTTTGCATACAAACATTACATAAAGTCTAAGTCAGTTACAGTAAAACCTCTCTATTACAACCACTAAAAAAGAAGGCGAATGAAGTGTGTAAAAGACAGGTGACTGTTTAAAGCAATGTGACAGTAAAACAGAAAGCTCCTACAGGAGCTTTCTGTTTTACTTTCACCTTGCTTTAAGCAGTCACCTGTCGAAACACATAATAATTGACACAATTTAGTGGTCGTAATATAGAGGTTCTACTGTATATGTTTTCATGTATATTTCTGTTGTATCCATTGATTCCGGCATGCTTAAGCACAGTTGGCTATAGGTGATCTTCTCTGAAGTATTGGAGATTAGGCGAAGGGTTAAGAGAATAAAATGTTAAAAGCAATATGTGGATGTGTAACGGTTTTAACCAGTATACTGGCAATTGAATAAGACTTTATGCTGTTAGTATCAGGATAAACTCTGTTTGCAAAGTCGACTTTATGCGATTCCGATGGTGAAAGGTTTAAATAATAGGATAATAGAAAGGGTTTGTCCTGAACAAATATCTCACACAGGAGATTTGTAACAGGGTTTGCTCTGGCTGCCCAAAAGCGGAGTGTCTGATCTTTTGTATGGCATATGGTAACCGTCCCCTATATTCGTTCAAAATACTTATTGTACATAGTTCTATTAACACAGAAGGTCCTAGACAAACTCTGAGATTGCTTTTTCATATAATGTATGTGTAAAAAGTACATTTAACTATTTCACTGCCAAATTAATCGTGATATTCTTTTAAAGACATACTCTTGTAAATCAAAAATGATGAAAAATAAACTTCTTAAATACCTTGATTACTATATATTTTCTGGTTTGCAATACATTTATAACCACAAAAAATGAATTTTGAAAAATTCTTTTTGATAAATTATGTGAAATATAGTCCTTTCCATACAGGCACTGTTTCTAGATTTTTTAAAAAAACTGTCCCGAGTGGCATTTCTTGTAGAAAACATCCCAATTGAAGCAAATATTGGATGAATATTTCTCATTTTTAGGCCAACAGAGACCTTATTTGGCTAGCGGGGAGGTGTTTTTTTCTGCATAAAATCTAGGGGTTAGGGTTAGAATTTTGACCATATTTCATAAAAAAGCATGGTGACATCTAGGTTTCTTTACATTTTCTGATGGGCATTGGAGTAATCATTATTTTTGCCAAGTTAAGAAAAAAATGTTATGGGTGGTTATAAAAATTTAGTAAATTTTACGACATTTTTATGTCGAAAATGGAAAAAAGTTCTAATAAAAGAGAGTGTCAGTGCAAACTTTGCTTCTCAACTATTCTTTTAATTGTTTCAATTTACCAGTAAAATCATTGTGATATATACTAGGCCAAACTGCCAACGCAACACCTCCGAGTTCCCTTCTATTTTCATATCAGAGCGGGTGTTTTAAATCGATGGAAAAGTTGACACAAAATGTTTAAATGTTTTCATTTGTGTTTTTAAATTGATGTACTGTCCTCAAAGTTGTTAATATTGGCAACGAATTTTCATTGACACTTCTGACGAATAATAACCATCTATCCAAACGTATCACTAATTTCTGGTTAACATTCCCTATTGAAAATGCATTGCAATGAGATTTCTGAAAACTTGTTTTCACAAAATTCCATATTTTTGGGACCAACTGCCAATTCATTTTGATTTTGTTTACCAAGAGTATTGTCCATTGATCCCTCTATGAATTGCAGGAGAAATCTATTCAGGATATGCACACATTACAGAATTGACGATTCTAACTTAAGACATGTTTAACATGGGAAGTAATAGTTGACTAATTTCGGTCAAACATGTACCTGTAGTAATTTTCAACACAGTTTCGATCCTATTTAGACGCTGCGTTTTGTTTTAAATGTTGTCAGTTGCTTTTAATAATGCTGATCAATAAGACTTATATAGGCACTAATATTAAAAAATATATTATAAAAGTAAAAACATACCCTACAATCAGCTATGCGCGAAAGTGCACAGTGTGCCGCCAAAATAGTTATTGACAAGCGCTACATTCATTGTTTGATTGTGTTAATTGATGTTTGACACGTTGTTGTGACAGTTAATCAGTAATCCCTTCACTGTCTTGCCCCAGATACGCTGGTTATTTGCCAACACGGTGTTAATCCTTATGAGACATGTAATATGGTTTCTGACTAGGCTCCAGACTTTTTTCTGATGTGAAAACACACACAAAACTTTGAGAAATAAAAGCAGACAACATTTGCAGATGACATCTTTGTAGATCAGGAGGTTGATGTAACTTATACATGTAGATCTGTTTCCTACCTGTATCCAAAATGCTATTGTATACAGGCTTGATGAGTTTTTGTTGTCGTGTGTTTCTTGTTTTATCATAGTCTCGTTGACTTATTTCGTTAAATTGCAATTTACACAATTTCTGAATATTGTTATATTAAACCAATTTACGTACGACATTATTTTGGTTTGTTTTCTACTTTTCATTTTCACTGATATATATCAATGTATATACATACATTTTAATAGAGTTCGTGTTACACATTACATAATTTTTTATATGAATATATTGCCTATGTTAATAATGACAAAATTGCCAAATCCTCACCATTCAGTTCTCATCTTACAGCGTCTCGCGCATCCAGCGTGTATTGTCCAAGTGAAATGGCATCCGGCCATTCAACACCTTCTTACATCTTATTCGCCAACTGAATAAATTACAGTTAAACCTCTCTTCTATTACGACCACTCTAAAGAAGGATAAAGACATGCGACAGCTTAAAACAAGGTAACAGTAAAACAGAAAGTTCATAAAGGAGCTTTCTATTTTACTGTCACCTTACTTTAAGCAGTCATCTGTTTTCAATAGTTAATAATTAACACATTGTCAAGTTAGTGATCGTAACAGAGAGGTTTTACTGTATTGTATATGGATTCATTTTACACTGCCAAAATCTCGAACAGTTTCGTTGTATATTGTAATCTGCTGAAACATTGTCGGCTGCATAGTTATTTTTGTTTGTTTTGAACTTTGTTTTAACGTAACTTGAATTGAAATAACTTTAACTGCAGGTGTCTTACAGTTTGGGTACTGAGCAGACGCCAGGTGACTCGGCATCGGATCAGGATCCAAGCTGTTTGTTAATTTCAGTCTTCTATAAACATCATATCTTTGCCTTAGTGGTGAATTACAATATCCGTTTGTACGTACACTTAGAGCTGCTTAACCGTGGATGTTATGTTGTTTATTTAATATAAATTATGTTTATGAAGCACTTTTGCCTCAATGTATATTCTTTACGTTAAGGCAATGGTTATTATATTCATCATATTAAGCATGTTTAAGATCTGTTGTACATTATTGCATCTTTTGGGGAAATGTAGTGAAATGATCCAAGGAGAATAGAAAACATGACCACACCAGCACTTGAACAGTAGAGAAGACGTTATTCTTTCCCAATAGATGAGTATACGCTCAAACTTTCTTTCCCATTGCAAACGGTTTGGAGCCAGATCAGACGCCGGGTTGCCCGGCGTCTGATCAAGCTCGAAGCTGTTTTGCACTCAGTCAGAATTAAAAACAACAACAACATTGCAATGCCTTTGCCTTTCATTTGCGTTTAAACGGGAAATAAAACGTCTTCTTTATTACACAAACCTTTTAAGGGACAATTGACACACTATGGAAGGCCGGTGCGCCATGCTAAATGCTAAATGCGACTTGCTATATGCGAAATGCTAAACGCGAATTGCGAAATGCTAATTATGTACAAATCTCTATTAGGGTGTGTTTAATGCTTAATGCTATTTGTAAAATGCCAAATGCTAAATGCTGATTGCGAAATGCGTTTTGTGAAATGCCATTTGCGAATTACAAAAATGCTAAATGCGAATTGCAAAAAATGCTGTTTGCAGATTCCTTAATGCCAAATGCGAATTGCTGTACTAAGGCCAAACAAAAATACCTCTGTTTCCGGTAACCCGACCAACCCTAGTTTTTCCCTCCGATAGTCTTTTGAGTGTTTTAAAAAGTAGATTTTTAGATAATCAAATATCTAAAAGAAATTTGATCTCAATTTGCAATAAAATACCTTCCGTGCAGTTATGATCTGATAGTTAATTAACCATTGACATATTCAACATGCAGACAATGCATTTTATTGACATATTTGACAAGCATACAACACATTTAAAAATATTATTTATCCCACCATATATAAGTCACTACTTTGCCGGTTTGGTATACCAATACTGGTTAACAATCATACCAGTTTCAATTTTAAGGTAATTTTGGTACTGATGGGACCTATCAATTAATAATTTGAATTGATATTTTTAAGGTTTTTTATGTATAGCTCAGGGCTCTGCAAAATAAAATACATTCATATGTTTTCATATATGAATATGATTATATTAAATACTCCATCAGAAAAGTTTAATAGACTATATCATTACATGTATATGATTGTGTTAAAAAAAAGATTTTCAGACCGACTGTCCCTAATTATTTCTTTTTGCATGTAATAGGAAACACGGGTATTTTTTTATTTGGCCTAAATGCGATTTGCCAAATGCTAAATGCGATTTGCTGAATGTCAAATGATTAAGAAAACCCGCCATTTGAGGAGTCCGCCAAAGCATTTGGCTATCGGCGCAAATAGCATTAAGCATTTGGCATTGGCAAATAGCATTTCGCAAATAGCAATTCGCATATAGCAAATAGCATTTAATATTTCACAGATAGCATTTCGCATTTAGCATTTGGCATTTTACAACTAGCAATTAGCATGGCGCACCGGCCTTCCATAACACACAGACCAAACATTAACCAGGGACGTGGATGCTTCTGTTAGACCCATACTATGGAAGGCCGGTGCGCCATGCTAAATGCTAAATGCGAATTGCTTAATGCTAAATGCGAATTGCGAAATGCTGTTTAAGTACAAAACTCTATTAGGGGTGTTTAATGCTAAATGCTATTTGTAGAATGCCAAATGTTAAATGCTGATTGCGAATGCGTTTTGCGAAATGTCATTTGCGGATTGCAAAAATGCTAAATGCGAATTGCAAAAATGCTATTCGCAAATTCCTTAATGCCAATTGCGAATTGCTGGTACTAAGACCAAACAAAAATACCTCGGTTTCCGGTACCCAAACCGACCCTAGTTTTTTTAACACAATCATATAATGATGATATATTTAACTTTTCTGATGGAGTATTTTATATAATTATATTCAAATTGTTATTAATTTAATTGATAGGCCCCAAAACCAAATTTACCTTAAACATTGAAATCTGGTATGATTGTTAACCAATATTGGGATACCGAACCGGTAAAGTAGTGGCTTATATATGATAGGTGGAATTAATAATATTTTGTAATTTGTTGTATGTTTGTCAAATATGTCAATAAAATGTGTTGTCTGCCTGTTGAATATGTCAATGGTTAATTTCGAAAAATGAAACAAAAAAGTTTAGGATCGGAGGGAAAAACTAGGGTCGGTCGGGTTACCGAAAACATATGTTTTTTTTTGTTTGTTTGGCCTTAGTACAGCACTTCGCATTTGGCATTTAGGAATTTGCGAATAGCATTTTTTGCAATTCGCATTTAGCATTTTTGCAATTAGCAAATGGCATTTCGCAAAACGCATTTCGCAATCAGCATTTAGCATTTTAAGAGTTTTGTATTAAACTAGCATTTCGCAATTCGCATTTAGCATTTCGCATATAGCAATTCGCATTTAGCATTTAGCATGGCGCACCGGCCTTCCATAGTATACAGACAATGATCATTCTTTTTTCCAGTCATCCGGGTATTTAAAGTCATACGCATACTCTCGGTCCTTCATTCGGATGGCGACGGTCTTATTCGGAGAAAAAATTAATTCTAATTTTCGGTAAAATCACGCTTTTGCAACTTATGTAAGACCTTCGTAGAATTGAATAATTCATAGGACCTATTCAGATAATAATGAGTAAAAAAGAATGAGATTAAATGTCCTGCTGCACAAACTTATGTAGAGTTCGGGTTTGTTGTCCCCAAGTGCGCGTGCTCGCTAAGTGTAAATGAAGGGGGTATGACGTCACACTGGAAAAGAGAATAGTTCTGTCAGCGATATATGCGAAAATTGCTAACTTAAGTAACACAAATAACACATTTAGTGTTTGGCCTACTTTTTCAGCCAATCAGCGAGCCACAAAATTCAAATTTTCGCTCGGTTTAATTATTAAGTCAACGGGATTTAACGAGATTTGGCAATTTAATATATTATGAAGTGTTCGAGACTTGGATTTAGACGTTAGCAAGCATTGCGCATGTGTTAATATTTCGGTCAGCTCCGCCCATGGCGTGACTTTTAAGCTTTACGGGAAATCCATTACACAGCAAAGTGCATATAGATATATCTACATGTACAATTCAATTTCGAAAAAATAATGACATTTTGTAGCTCGGTAGTCGGAAGAAAATTGTGAAAATCATTCAAATTTTATTTAATCTTTAGGAAGGGGAATAAGAAAAAGAAAACACAATATAATTAAAACAGAAATCTTACCGTAATTAACAAAACCAACATCTACAAACCATTGTCAATCGCGACGAAAACACTAAAGACAGGCGTCTGCATAATGCAAGATCAAAATAATGCAGAAAGCTCATTTATGAGTTTTCTGCATTATTTCAGGGCTCCAGATAAGAGGGAGTCAACTTCACAAATCCAACATTTTCTCACTTATTTTAGCATCAAATCCTATGGTGTTATACCCATTAGAATAGTCTCTCCGAGACGATTCTAATGAGTAGTGACACCGCAGGGTTTTAAGCAGAAATAAAGATTTTAGTTTTTGAAATACCCCCTTATCTGGAGCCCTGCATTTTGTGCTGCATTAAGCATTTAGACGTCAATAACTATTCTGTTTCCATCGTTTTTTAAGATTACCATTTCTTCCAAATCGTATCCGCTTAAATCAAAATTGCCATGCGCCATGTTGCTGTGTAATAAAACACAAAATATATATGTAACAGGCTGTGTAAACATCTGTCGGCGGAGAAAAATATGTAAATGAAGTGAAGTGATGTCATATGTGGGCGGGTCAAACACTAAAATGGTTAGAGTTTATTTCAACGCTTCTTAATAATTAAGAAGCCAAATTCGGTCGCAGGCTCCCTCATTTGTTGGCTTCTTAATCATTAAGAAACATTGAAATAAACTCTAACTATAACGTAAAGGTCAAAAAGTGTTATACCCGATTACCGTAACCAAGCACAATCAGTTTTCCTGCTTCGACACTAAAACAAAAAAATGGGCCGATTTGACCCGGTCCGATTTGACCCGGTCCGATTTGGTTTTGGGCCGATTTGACTCGGGGTCCGATTTGGTTTTGGGCCGATTTGACCCGTTACCGCTTAATAGGTTTTACCCATTGTTGGCCACTTTATTGGTAGATAGTGATATATATAGAACACTGAATTTTAATAATAAATAATTAAGGAAACAAATAAAGGAGATGCAACTATTTATTATGTCAATATACGATATAGAGTTTCTGCAAATATATACAATAAGATTATAAAGCATGTTAAAATAATTTCCAAGTAAATGAACCAGTCATAGGACACTGTACTCATGATGTCGCCTGTTATAAAAGGGAAGACTATAGCACCGGCCAATGCGATAGTGTACACAGCACTGCTAACCTTTCCTGTCAGTGGACACACTTTCACAGATATCCATGTTATACCACTAGCAAACAGAGCTGACATTCCCAAACCATACAATACACATGTAACCCAAATCAAAGAAGGCACACTTAACCTTACAGCAAGTAATATGATGGCACCTCCTGCTAACAGTAATCCTAGACATATAGCGATCACTAGAGTCAGATTCAGCACTTTTACCAGGACTATAGACATTAACCTCCCCAATGCAAAAGCTACCCAAAACACAGTCGTTGCAGTTGACGCTTTTGTTTTACTCCAGAAGAGCTTTTCAATGAGGAATGTTACAAGGTAGCTATACCAGGTTCGCTCAATGATAACATACGTTGACAGGGTGATGGCCAGAGTTATAACAAACACTACTCGCCAAGGTCGACTCAGAGGGTATTTCAATTTCGTGTTAGATTTGGTATCATGCTCAGAATGTGTAATATCCAGACCATCATACACATTTCCCAAAAAGCAGTTATCAGCAACAAGGCCCATGAAAGCTAGTAAGCTTACTGCTGCAGAAACGATGTAGGCCCAGTGTACGTGGGTTTTTCCGTACGAGAGGGGTGTTATAGTGTTATTGGTTTGGTTCCAATCATACATTATTGAGTCGTTGTAGGAGGCTGGACTGGAGGAGGACGGGACAACGGTCATATTCGTCATATGTATATGTGTGGCAAGGAAGGGCTCAGTCGCCAAGGGTGAAATAACCGCTCCAATGCTGAAGGCCAGCCCCATTGCCTGAAGAAACGGTGGACTTTCGTGTCCCCACACCAGGACAGTATCCGCATAAACAACTGGAAACAGAAAGTGCATTATTATCTTTTATAAAAAAAACGTTCAACATATAGAATGAAATAAAAATTGTACGGCGCACTGTAGATATATTTCATACCAATTTTCGATTCCCCAAAATACCGTATTCAACTTGTTGGATAAAATGATATGTTGCGAGCCTTAGAATACTGACAACAGACTCATTTATTATCCTCTATATATGAAACAAGGTACATGTATTTCAAAGTGTAAATTGTTTTATTGAACTATCTTTATTGGAATACCTTGCTATAATGTCAAAACACCTCTAAGACATAGGTCAATTTCCAAATTTTACTCAAAGGGCATGATTTGTAAATGAGCCGTGCCATGAGAAAACCTTATTGCATTTCAACCAGTGTGGATCAAGGACAGCTGCCGCGTCAGTTACGCGGCTGCTAGTCTTGGTATACACTTTTTGACACCCACATGCATATAAAGCATTAAAACTGTAGCTGTATTAGACCATACGGTATTTGGCAGTGTAGACTAAACTCAGATACAGAGCTTGTGGTAAAATATTGCAATGCAATAAGGCAGGTTTTGTCATCGCACGGCTCAAATATATTCATTGCTTGACATTAATTCGGTGAAAGTGTTTGATTATAAATACAGAAATTCTACCTGATTGTATGAGCCAGAGTGCATAAAATAGTGACTTTAACGGAGAAAACGTTTAAAAGGTCGCACACCTGAATATTTCGTCATTAAAACTTCATGATTTATCATTATCGCAGATAATGATTAATCGATTTGGTTTTACGGCACCGCGACACAATATTAGTAATATAGAAGCGATGTGTATGCTGTGAATAGATTAGTAAGTTTTTACAAATAGATATAAGTAAAATGGCTAACTAAGTTTTATTATTTTGCTCGTGACTTGAACCTTATTCGATATCATTTTAATGATTAATAATCCAAAACGACATATTCACTGCCAATATATATCTACATAGTTCGACACTGGAAAAACAAAAAGAAATAACGAAGTTTAATCAATAATTAAGGTGACGTAATATAAAATATGATAGCTATACGCCCAACGATTTGAAACACATGTTTGAAACGAAAGACCAATACTTAATGGAAAAAGTATTGTCAGTTTTTGTGTTTAATATCAACAATGTATCTGTAACATCTGTATTTACAAAGATAACTCCAATATAAATACTTAAATCATTATTGAACTTGTTGTATTTTGCCCGATATTTAACATATTGATGGCAAAAAACAATTAGATTTTACATAAAGACTAGCGACCATACATGTACACTTGCAGGCGCTTGCGATCATAAATGTTTATACAAATTGAATGCAGACAAATTTACAGTTTCCTGCGACCATAAATACCGGTATTTATATAAGTTCTACTCAAAATTTGCAAAGCAACAAGCCCAAGGGTATAATCTCCATATTTGTACCAAATGCATTGAGCCAATCACTTTCTCGCCGCATAACTTTCAACATTTTTATTCGATTTCTTCAATATTTGGAGATAATTTTGCCAAGATTTCACTTTACGGATTCTGGTAACTTTTACACTTGTCTAAGTCCAGTAGGCGTAACCCGAGGAAATTATCAAAATTTTCAAATCCGTTGAATTCTACATTGTAATGTTCTTAGAGATGTTATTATTGTTATGGTAAAGCCAATGTTTTACTTTTCAATGTTCAATATTCATTTGTACCCATTATGGAATTGCAGAATAGGGGCCCGTTTTACTAAACTACTTACGCAAAATTTTTGCGTAAGTCCAAATCGTTTTACTCTTATTTTTCGATCATAAACGTTTGCAAACAGCAAATAGCCAGATCAGAGGACGCGCTTTAAGCGCGTCCTCTGATCTGGCTATTTGCTGTTTGTAGCAAGTGATAATAAAAAATATAAATTAAAATTTAAAATTTTGACTTAGGCAAAATTTTTGCGTAAGTAGTTTAGTAAAACGGACCCTAGGCCTCTAGTTACAACGCCTGAATATTTTGTTGAAATTGAACAACTTGTGGAAAGTTATAAAGTGAGAAAGTGTTTGTGTCGATGCATTGTTTCCTATAATGCTTATACCTTTGATGCTTAGCAAACATTGACAAGTGTACGAGAATGTATTGACTGTATAGACAAACGACTACGTAGGTACATATTCAATTCTTTCCGACAAGAGACCATACATGTTCACATGTTCTCCAACTTTTTTTCTTTTTTTTTTTTAAAAAAACCGGATTATTTTTAAGTTTTGACAGAACACCTATTGCTTTGAATACTAAACAGTTTGGATCCTGATCAGACGCCGTGTTTACGCCGATCTGGATACAAACTGTTTGCAAATTCGACTTCAGGCTCCGAGGTTATAAATATTTTGACTTGAGTCTAAACTCGTTCCCAAGCATTGATTGGTCAGATTTTAGCCTAGACTCAAATCTGACCAATCAAATGCTTGGGGACACACCCAGGCTCAACTAAAACGCTTTCTTTATACACTAAACGACACTTATAAGTGTGCATGTATAAAAATGTCATTTGTAAGTTTATTCCTGGTTTGTTTTCAACCAGAATTTTACCAAATATTAAAAACAATAATGCTATTATAACTCGCTATTAATTTTTCAAAAAGCGTGACATCTTCACGGTCCAGTGCGCACACAAATTAAAACATAAAAATGCACGTGGAATTCGACGCAGCGTGCAAAATGAAATTGCACTTGACGGTAAGTAATGGAATAGCTCACGCTTGTATGAAAAATAGAAACAATCAAGTTTTCTATCCCTCAAGGAGGCAAAGCCATTGGTTGAATTAAAGCCGGTGTCTGTCTATGCGAAGTTTGCATCTTAGTTTTTGATTTACAAATCAATCTGTTGTACGGAAATAATAAAATCACCCGTGAATAATAACAAGTATTCGTTCTACAGATTGGCATAATTTATTTTGCAAAATGATTTCTCCTATTTCATAAAAAATTAGTTTTACGTGCTCTTAACACAATACATAGCCCATGTAGGCAGTTAATTTTTGAACACAATGTTTTTGAAACATTTCGTAATAAAGTCCAAAAATATTTATGCAACTTCGCGCTTAGGAAAAAATCCACAGGGTTCTGAAATTGTTAAAAGAAATTGATTCTATACAATTTATACTATCGATCTAAGCACACGACAGCAGTGGAAGAATCGATAATCAAACATATTATCAAATAATGCGTACAGGTATAGGGCGCAAACACTGTGTTAGATGAAATTTAGCGCTGCGTTAAAAATTGACACGATGTAAGTTTTTGATATTCAGAATCAACCAAGGGTCAGTTTTCTATGTTGGGAATCGACCCAGGTTATTTAACCTTAATTTTCGATCCCGTCGGGCTCATTTTTAACTTTAAGAATCGACCTAAGGTGTAAAGCAGCTTGTTTGATCGGTTTTAAGGTTTTTTTGGAATTTCGTGTGATTCATCAGTACTTTTTAACTTTTGTCATTTGTTAGCTATTCATTAGTATTAAATAAAATATAAATCAGCGGGAGACACGGTATCTTAAGCACACATCCTGAAAATTTGACTTAATTCGGTTGATGCGTTAATAAGATATTTAAAAATAAATACATGCACACTTATACGTGTCGTTTAGTGTAACCTCGGAGCCAGTTGTCTATGGCGATGAAACGGTTAAGTAAAATGTACACGAACCCGTGTTGATGCCTGCTGCGCATGCGCCACTCAGGACATGTATCGCCACCATTACAGCAAATTGTTTACACCAAGGGGTTGCTACCGTGGATGCAGACAAACAAAATGTGAGGGCCATATACGTCATTCTCTTGTTGAACCTATCGTAAATTGTCCCTGTGATCAACGACCCGATGAGTCCACTACAAAATAAAAGAAAGATGGTATAAACGATGAATATTTCATTTGCTATTACTTATTTAATTATTTCATTGACATTGTGACGTCAGGATTTATTTGGAATGGTCGCACATCTTCCAAACTAGAGACATACTATGGAGTAATAGATTGAATCAATATTTACAGAAACTGAAAGAAGACAATGCTGCACCCATGGAGCAGTATGGGTTTTGTACCATGGATGGGCACAAAGAGAAAATTGGTAACTTCAGAATTGAACCTCCAGGCAATTTGACTTTAAAAACGAATTTACATGACCGGCAACTATTTTAAATCCTGGTCAGACGCCGCATTTCGGGGCATATAATCTGGATATGAATAATTCAATGATTTATGCTAATGACTTAATATTGTCAAAATTGGCACGGGGGAGGGGGCATATGTAATAAGTTCTGTTAAATGAAGACGGAGTTTATGTGTATGGCAGACTTTAATGGGGTCTTGACAGTGATTTATTCAAGTACAAGCAGTAAAATATACCAATGTTATTGCTAGACATACAGTCGTACTTCGATATCTCGAACTCGGATCAGTCGAACATATCCGTATTTCAAAGTTAAAACGTGGCTAAGCCATGTTTTAACTTTGAAATATGGGTATGTTCGACTTATCCGAGCATGACATAATGCAGTTCATGTGTCGAAATATCGGATAGCTCGAGTTAACTGAGTTCCAGATATCGAAGTTCGACTGTAATTGATTTGATGTAGATTGCACCAATGGCAGTTTTAGGCACAGCACCAGCGCATTTGCACTAAATCCTTGCAAGAATACCTTCCGAGAAGAGTTCATCAGGATATTGTAAAACCTTCTGTACATATGGAATTGTGGAGAGTCGACACAGGCACGTTAAAAAGGTTGTTTTGATTTTGGATAAGTAGATAGAACTCTTACAAATAAGAATATCTTTGTTAACTTTCGAAGATTTGTTAAAATTAGTTTGAATTTCTTTTAGATCTACCGTCTCACTTGTGCTCTCTTGTAACCTACACTCGTCAAAAAATACAATATATAAAACAAATATGCAATGATGCATTTATAAAAACATAATAAATGTATGCCGAAATAATTGTCCGAACCATGTAGGTTTATAAATCGTGGTTGAAGTGCAAACTGTACAATTTCGACTCCCATAATATTGCAAGCACATTAAATGATTCTTCAAACTTGATATTTATTATTGATTGATTAGAACCACGTATTGGCAATTAAGAATGGCACAAGCTTTAAAACAATTAAAGAAGTGCTATCCTGTGTACAAATTGTGGTTTGCTTGACTATGACGATGAACACATACGAATTTTAGTTTTTAAATTTCAGCATACAACTCGTTTGTTTAATTAAACGCATTTTAAGACATAAGTTGGCTAAATACCCAAAGGCGAGTGCGCTGATCACCCACGAAGCTCTAGCAAGGTTTTCATTCATAATAAGTCTTAAATCTGGGAGGGTTGGTCCTGTCATACTCATTCGCCAGCCCTGTAAGAAACAAAAAAGTACATATAGCCAGAGGGAAAGGGTTATTTGATATACTAGTACATAATATATTTGTTAACAATATTTTGACTTGTGATCATACACATCTTTCGAATAGTTCTGGCTGTAGTTTTCTGATCTTATATTTTTCAGAAATTTTTTCTTAGTAGCTCTACATGTATTAAACTGAAATTTGTACAGTAAAATCAAAATCTTATGAACATAACCTACCATTGTCTTGTATAAAACATGTCTTCAACGACACTCAAATGAATCCTCATTGTACTTGAGTGTTTGATTGATTGAATATTATTCATGTTAAAACTTAAAACACACGTAAAAGACAATTGAGATATTACTTTTGTCATGCATTAAGCAATCCTCTGACTTTAAAGATCCTCTTCTTATATATCAGAACAGAACAGATGTTTTATTTGACTTAAGCATACAAGTTCATCATCATAACATATATACATTTTAACACTATTAACAGTATGTAGCCTAAGACGGATGGGGTACTTAAAGTCTCATCCACTCTCAAGTGTTCGTCAGATTTACCCCTTCACAGTTTCATAGTCGTCTGCTTCAATTTTGTTGTCTGCAATGTCGTTTCAAAGTAAAAAAATAATAATAAGGCAGTATGACTGAAGAAATTTCAAAACGAGTGTCAAAAAGTTTGCATCCTGATCAGACGCCGCGTTACGCGGCGTCTGATCAGGATGCAAACAGTTTGCAAACGCGCTGTTAAGCGTCATTCAGAGTGAAAGGGTTACGACAAAAAAGAATGCGCGTTCAATAAACACTTATACCCCCGGTGGCATCCATGACAATATATTCTGATCTTTTCTAAATCAAACTAGGTCAAGGTCAAGGTCAAATTGATGTTGGGTAATTTGGATGAATTGGTAATTGTCCAAGGCAGCAACTGTATAAGTATCAAAGCTTTGTAGTAAATAGCGAGGATGCTAAATGAAACGGTAAAATCAAGTTAACCAAGAAATAACCAATTTAAAATATTCTAAGTCCAAATTAGGTCAAGATGAAGTACAAAATCAAGGCTGTGTGATATTGGTGGATAGGGAATGGTCCAAAGCAACAACTGTTTAAGTATCCAAACATTTGCGTAAGCGGTGTTGATGCTAGACGAAACGGTAAAATCTACTTAACCTGGTTACGGACGGACGGACAGGACGATAACTATATGCCTCCGCATCTGT
This sequence comes from Gari tellinella, assembly GCA_922989275.2. Classification (NCBI taxonomy): domain Eukaryota; kingdom Metazoa; phylum Mollusca; class Bivalvia; order Cardiida; family Psammobiidae; genus Gari; species Gari tellinella. The sequence continues at coordinate 16,920,805 of OV277862.1, forward strand.
CGATGTCGAGGGCATAAAAAAGCTAATGGATAAATAACATTACCACGTTGAGGAAGCTCAACCATACGCACACTGTGTGCAGGTACTTGTGACGTAGGTGCCTGTCTGTGAATAAGCTGTTACAAAACCCACCATCATGTTTAGCTGGGTGTGGAGATGGTAGAAAATTGACAGTTTCTTCTACTGATTTCTCGGTCACTGTTTGTTCTGTAGTTTGGTTCGTGCTAGGAACATTATTGTCCAATTGACCATTAATTGTTGCTTGAGTCATTTTACACTAGAGTGCTCTTTCCTTGTGGTCGTAGTTTGTTTTACAATTTTGGATAACATGAACACTGTACTATTTCTATCTGGAAAATAAAACGAAATGAGTTGATGCAGTATTATAACATTAAGGATTCTACTGGCATATATTAATTAACCCTTTGTGCCCACGATCCCATATATGGGACATTGGCAAACAGTGTAGACTCTGCCCAGACGCCGCATTATGCGGCGTCTGAGCAGAGTCTACACTGTTTGCTGCTGGGAATTTCAATATAAAACAAAATGAAAATGAAAATTTTGACCAGGCATCCCTTTGATAAAAAATGGACTAATCCAATATATAAACATGGAAGAATCCACTGGGTATAAATGGGTTATGTGACTTAAGTCGACTTCACAAACAATTTGGATCAAGATCAGACGCGGTGTCTAATCAGCATCCAAAATATTTGACACTCGTTCCATATGTCTTCAGTCAGGCGGCATTAAATCTAACATTGAAGTGATATTGCAGACAACAATACTGAAATAGAAGATAATTTAGTGGTAAAGGGGTGAACAGATGCTAAAACATGCTAGAATAAACGATGGAAGGGTTGACTTGAAAATGATACTTTAGATATGTCACATAGATAACAATATATGCCAGTAATTAAACCAGCACAATAGAAAATTAGTTAAAATTAGGTCAAAGGTCAAGGTCAATTGCTAAAACATTTTATATGTCTGGATTGGAATTAGCAAGAAAACATGCATACATAAATGAAGATTGTAGATGAAAAAATGAAGAAATTGTGGCTAACTTTAAGATCAATGAAACGTACAGTAAAATTATGTCAAAGGTAAGGGTCAAGGTCAAATGGTAAAATGTTTTGGTATATCTGGATAGGACTTGACAAGATGAACATATACCGAAAATGAAAGTTGTAGATGAAAAGTTGAAGAAGTTATTAGGTCAAAGGTCAACTGGTAAAACTTTTTGGTATGTCTGGATGGGACTTGTCAAGATGAACATGCATAGCAAAATAAAATGTAAATGAAACAGTGAAGAAGTTATGGCCAACGTTAAGATTTCGGACGACAACGACGACGACAACGACGACGACAACGACGACGACAACCGACAACGGACGCCGAATAAAATCTTTATCCAACTATTTTGTTCCGGTATAGTTACACCTTTCGAAATGTTCTCCTTAACAAACAAACAAATATCCCCATGACCCATGTTACTCTTACGCTTCTTAGAATTAGTCTCTTTCCTTGAAACGAATACACACTCATAACCTAGCAACTCAAAAATCAACCTTTGAACTTTGCCATGATTCAGAACAAAACAAAGTATCAAACGATTGAGATCAATTCAAAATTTCAATCCTTCTTTATTCCAGGCTGCTATAGAAAGTTCACACTCTTCTCGTCCTCTGTGCTGCCGTAACGTCATATCCAATTGGGTTGATAGAACTTACCCTTAATGCTACAGTTTAACTCGAAAACGATTTGCCCCTTCTTTTTCCTCACTTCTCGCTATACCTAATTCAGGAATAAACAACTTTCGACAGAAATTTTCCTAAACTTATTCCAAACCCCCCCCCCCCCCCCCCCCACCCCCAAAAAAAAACAAAAAAAAAAAAACAACTGTTTAACGTTCGCCTTGCTTTGGGCAGTCGCCTGCTTTTGGCATAGATATTTTTTATTATACTGCAAAGTAAATTCCTTACTTTTGATTGGGTGCCGAGGCCTAGACGTGATCCCAGGTAACCTGTGAGCTGACAGGGTACTTAGAAGTGCAACTGTTTGAATTGGCTGACATGTCCCTGAGTCTTGCTTTGCAGAAAATAAGATGTACCGACTGTTCGACAGGATTGAGTGCATTTTAATCGTGCATCCTCCGTTTTAAGTCCATCTCGGCTAAGAACCAATCGGTGTTTGGATCTTTCAACAGTCGCATTATTTCTGGGAAAGTTTGACGCCGAAGTCTATGAGTATGCCAATTTTTCTTATGAATAACAAGGTCAGAAACATGACGTCATTACGCTCAACGTTATCTGCTTTGGCGCGATTTTGTTATAGTTTACTACGAGCGCTGTACACGACAAATTCCGAAATATTTCGTTTGAACAGTGAAAACTTTGCAGTATAAAAAATTCGTTATACAGTTTCTTCACAGTGTACATGAGAATTTCTTCCCGGCTGGTAAAATCATGTAAACCTCGCCTAACGGTTCGGGCAACATGATTTACCTCAGCCGGGAAGAAATCCTCATGTACACTGTGAAGAAACTGTATAACTAATAATGTATTTTGGTGGCTGTTGTAGAGAGGTTTTACTGTATATGACGTTTTGACGTTAATGCACCAAAACGTCTACAGCATTTTGTTTAGCGTTACGTCATTAAATTATATAAAAATTATTTCCTTGAAAAAGCCTAACGGCGAAAAGTCGGATGATAAATTATTAACTTAAATTCGTGTTGGAGTTTGATGTTTCCGCTTTATATAATGACTTTAAACCTTACCATCATGGAATAACACCTTTAGATCTACATATTGATCTTTCCTCATTACATAATGACATTTTACCTTTACATCGTAAAACAATACCTTTACATATTATTGATGTTTCCGCTTTACATAATGGCATTTTACCTTTACATCATGAACTAAGACCTTTATATATTGATATGTCCGCTTTATATAAAGACATTTGACTGTAACATAATGAAATAAGACCTTTACATATTGATGTTTCCGCTTTACATAATGGAATTTTACCTTTTCATCATGAAATAAGACCTTTATATATTGATATTTCCGCTTTATATAAAGACATTTGACTGTAACATAATAAAATAAGACCTTTACATATTGATGTTTCCGCTTTACATGTATATAATGATATTAGACCATAACGTCATGGAATAAGACCTTTAGACCTACATATTGATCTTTCCTCTTTACATAATGACATTTGACCTTTACATCGTAAAATAATACCTTTACATATTGATGTTTCCGCTTTACATAATGGCATTTTACCGTTACATCATGAAATAAGACCTTTATATATTGATATTTCCGCTTTATATAATGACATTTGACTGTAACATAATGAAATAAGACGTTTATATATTGATATTTCCGCTTTATATAATGACATTTGACTGTAACATAATGAAATAAGACCTTTACATATTGATGTTTCCGCTTTATATAATGACATTTGACTTTAACATAATGAAATAAGACCTTTACATATTGATGTTTCCGCTTTATATAATGACATTTGACTGTAACATAATGAAATAACCCTTTACATATTGATGTTTCCGCTTTATATAATGACATTTGACTTTAACATAATGAAATAAGACCTTTACATATTGATGTTTCCGCTTAACATAATGCCATTTGACCTTTACGTCATAAAATAATACCTTAACATATTGATGTTTCCGCTTTATGTATTGACATTTGACCTTTACATCATGAAATAATACCTTTGCATACTGGGAGTCTTTCTGTACATAATGTAAATTCACTGTACATCTTTAAAAATCTGTTGCTGCAAATAACTGATGCGTTCCATAGCTTTCAATTTCATTTATTTTCACATTTGCATTAAAGCTTCGATGATCTATTCTCTTGTATACAGTGATCATTTTAGAAATCAGATGAACGAGTCCTTGGGATGCACATTCTGTAAAACAATGAGTCCTTGAGAGTAACATTGAGTCCTTGAGGTGAAAAGTTAACCCAATATCCCATTACTTATTTTCTATTTTTGAAGACAGGTGACCACTTAAAGCAGGTTGGAAGTAACGCAGAATGTGCCTTAATGCACATTCTGCTTTACTTTCAACCTGCTTTAAGCTACTATTTGCTTATGAGTAATAGATAAATAAAGGCCAGAAAAGCTATGGATCCATGAAACTCGCAACTTTTTAAATAATGAGTCCCTGGCAAATTTAATGAGTATAGTACTCGGGATGCACAGTTAAAATTATAACTGGTATATGTGATTGTATATACTGAGAAAATGAAGAATAAAACTCGGAATAACAATAGTAAAGTTGCTGAGTTTCTATGCTATCAAGCGTGGATATTTTGTTGAAAAAAAGAGTCAATTTTCGACGCTAAGTCGCGTGGTGATGCATTCTAGGCACCGCTATGAGCTGGACTTGGGCTTGGGTATTCTGATATTGTTGACATTTGAAAGGGATTTGGTAGAGTCTTAAAGACGTATCCGGGAGTTGTTACTGCGCATCCCAAACGCGCATGTCCTTTCCGCTCTTTTCTGTATTTTCCTATCGCGGGTGTAATTATTTACGATCACAACAGCGTCTAGATCATCGGATTTCGCGAATACAATATTTACTCAACTATCGTTATCTATCGTTAAAAAAACCTTTTAAAATTCCTGGGGATATGAAGAGACGCAAATCAGGATCATGTGTGACAAAAAGTGCTCGAAATCTCTGGAAAACATTAGTTTTTTCACCAGGAACTCGCCGAGTCGGCTCTAGACTCCGGGCGACTTTATCCAGTCGGCCTGAGTCCGGACGACTTTGACACCCGCCGGCCATGACGGTCGTGTTTTGCCGCACTGCGGTGCTCTTGTTATGATATTTTATCTTATGAATGGTTATGTTAACTCACTGCCCACATTGCATAATGATTGTAGATGTGTTTATTGGTGGGTCTACTTTTTGTCCAGAGTATATTTCCTTTGTCACATCAGCTACCGATAACAAATTAGGTGTGTGAGTTCATCTTTGGATGGCGGAGTGTCGCATACCATTTTCAGGTCACCGTGACCTTGACCTTTGACCTTCATTTTACAAAAAGCTTGTTCTGAGCATATGTCCTATATCTTACCAGTTACCTATTCCAAATTCAGTGTTTGAGTATGGATACTTCCTACATTCTGAACTGAAATATTTGAACATGTATTACCTCCCTTTGATGTATGAATATGCATGCAGCCCTATGTAGCTTTATTCATTTATTATATAGCTTTAAAGAAAATATGTGTGAAAATAAACATAAAGTTGTGAATAAAGAATGAATGAATTATGCACCATCAGCATCATATTTAGGGGGGGGGGGGGGGGGGGGGGAAGGGGGCCATTTCATGTTTCACTCCGACTTGAGATGATGACAACACTGCATTTTTCAGCAGAACTTTCTAAAGTGCATAATATATGTCACAATGCAAGACATTTCTGTATAGCTGTGGGTATTATTTTATAAAGTATAACATTTAGACTATTTAAAAAAAAATTGTTAAAAAAGTGTATATTTCACCGATAAAGGGAGGTAATAAAATTGAAAATATCTCTGAAACGAGCAAGGCGAGGTACTGTTGTCTCATTGGTTCTATACTTGTTATATAATTATCTACTGTTATAGGAAAAAATAGGAAATTCTCCGCGCTAGAATTTTTTATTTTTGCAAAAAGGCTCGATTTTTTGACGATTTTCGAGTTCATTTTGCACATATTTTATGCGTAAAATCTGTATAATGCCACTCAAGTCTAATTATTTTACATTCATGTGTAACACTATTCCATATACATGTAATTAATTAAAATTGGACTTGAAGTATCGATATTTGTGTGTTTGATGGACTTTCTTCTTATATGGCCTAATTTCGGAAAATTTGAATATAGTACTTCTAAAAAAGAGTAAATTATACAAAAAGTAGCAAAGCGACCTATGTTTTTGAAGACTGTTTTTACTTTCATTTATATCAATTTACTTATATGCAAAGTTTAAAAAAATTCTCCGCGCTAGAAAAAACTCCCAGATACGTCTTTAATCGCAGAAAACTTAGATGGATCTTTAACGGACGAAGGTATTTTGTTTACATATTGTGCCGCCATTTTGTTTTCACATTCCTTTGTCCCGTCATTCGAAAAACGTCCACGACCTTTAATACAGGTTTCCATTCCCCTCTTTTCTAAAATACGTTTGCTTTAAACCTTTATCAAACTTACTACTCATAAATAACAGCGTTCAAACTTGGTGTTTAGTGTGTACAAATATTTTTGTCGGATTGAGTAAAATCATGTATCCGCCATTGCTACGTCATCATATAGGCTTAGCACGATGAGGGTAAACATGTTTTTTGTCAGCCATAAACATGAACAAATAAAACAGTGGGATATACGCTCTCTCTGTAAATGTTGAGGAATAAATCACATAGATCTACATGTAATAGGAACAATGACCCAGAAAATGTTTTATTCATGACCGCTGTAAATTAGGTCACATAATGTACTTATTGCCGAGGTAAATTATTTGTTTTATCCAAGGCCTGCTATATACTGGTGGTTTGTTTTATTTAATAAATGTTAATACAGTCGAACTTCGATATCTCGAACTCGCTTATCTCGAACTATTTGATATTTCGATACGTGAATTACGTTACTTCATGCTCGGTTAAGTCGAAAATACCCATGTTTCAAAGTTAAAACGTGACTTAGCCACGTTTTAACTTTGAAATACGGATATGTTCGACATAACCGAGTTCGAGATATCGATGTTCAACTGTACATGTTTGGATCTTGATGAGAAGACCGGCGGACGTGGTCCAGTGGTAGTATAATTGACTGCGGTACCAGGGGTAGTTAATTCAATCCCTTGTCGGACAAAGTCTTTTGGATGAGACTTTATTAATCGAAATTCGATGCATCAATGATTTTCACTGGGCATTCAAAAGAACAAGAGAACTCTGTCGATAATAAGAGTAGTGCATCGCGCCCGGGTTTTCTGTATCCACTCTCCTCTCTCTATGGCGTCCAATTAGCGCATAGATGACAGAAACGGATATTTAAAAACAAACCAAATCAAACCAGATGAGACGCCGAGTTATGGAGAGTTACATCTAGATAAAATCTGTTTTTATAATTTTTAAAATTTTGATGATTTTTCCTCCAACAAATGCAGATAAGTAAACTCTGACCATGCTAGCGGCGGATATTTGCCACAGTGATTACCTCTGCAAACAGTTTGTATACAGATGAGACGCCGGGTTTGAAAGTCTAACCCTGTTTTGAAAATATATATTAAAAAGTTCTATTTTAAGAAAAAGTAGCAGACGACAATGATAAGTTATGCAGACGAAAAATTACCCATCATGCAGAGAGTTGTTGCATGACAGCTATATATGTACTGTGTTTAACTCTTTGAATGTTACAGTGGAGAAAACGTTATTATTTCCCAATAAACGCGTTTACGCTCAAACTAATACTTCTATTACAAACAGTTTGGAGCCAGATCAGACGCCGGGTAACCCGGCGTCTGATCAGGCTTCAAACTGTTTGCCACCAACATAAACATGAATTATCAGAATTGTCCAAAAGTTGTACTTTTCTACGTTTTAGTGATTTGCGTTTGCGTTTCGTTTGCGTTTAAACGGGAAAGAATAACGTTTTCTCCACTGTAAGCAATATTGTCGTTACAATTGTCGTCTGCAACAGTCCTAAAACAGAATTTTCGAAAATTTCTTTTAAAAATATGGTCAAAGTGTTAAACATATTGTATTTTTATGAACCGTCGCGCAACGCAACGTTTTATCGGGGTGCAACTTGTTTGCAAATGTAATCATAGTTTCCCGCTAGCTTGCAAAGAGAACGTTTTCTAAATTATGAAAATGTACTTAGAAATTAGCCCCATCCCATCTAGGAATTTTATGTTTACTTTTAACGACAATATAACTATGCTAAGTGCACGGAACACACTTGACTAGCAAGTAGCATACACAATTTAATTTGTAGACACGTATTCAATCTACAGCATACCCCATTGAACTGTTGGAACCTTCCTAAAAAATATATAACAGTCACGTTTACAAACTGGTATATTTTTTCCAAACTTGCAACTTCCAAAAACATCACTAGTGGACGTTCTCAAAATATTCTAAATTAAATTGGAATAACTTTTCAGAAATCTGCACCTTCTAGCATGCACAAATTAATGTGCAATAATGTTCACAAATCTGCAACAACACACTCTAATCTGCAATTATAATAAAAACTAGAATATCTTTCTTTAATCCACAGCCTTAACAAATAAAACCAGATTAATAGTTCTTTAAACGGCAGCATTAATATCTAAAACTCGAAAACAAAATATGCCAAAATCTGCATCATTTTCAATTAAAACTGGAATGATTTACCTTAAATCTGCAGTAAACACAATTAAAATTGGAATAACCTTCCCATAGTCTGTAGCAGTTACAGTATAAATCCGGAATAATTTCCCCGAATATGCCGCATTTATAATTAAAACTGTGAACATTCTCACGAGCTGCAGCACTCACAAATGAAACTGGGATACACATTTACAAAATTCTGGATAAATGTTTTCCAAATTGCATCGTCACTAAAATGGGAAATGTTTTACCTTAACCTAAGTCTGGCGTCCAATAAATAGGACATATGCAAACAATGCAGACTCAGATCAGATGCCGCATTATGCGGCGTCTGATCTGAGTCGGTATTGGTTGCTAACAGTATTTTCTTTAAAAAATAAAATAAAAATAAAAATATTAGATCAGGAACCCCTGATATGAAAGTTGGATGCGTCCAACATATAGCATAGCATAGCATAATCCACTTGGCATATAAATTATTGGTTAATTTGCAATATTCATCAAAACTGTATAAATTTTGTACAGTCGGGCTTCAGCAACTCAAACTCGGTTTAGTCGAACTTGCTCTTCTATATCTAAAATTGGATAACTCGGACTAGTGCAAATTGAACTTGTGTAAGCCACGTTTAGCATTGTAATATAGGTAAATTCAATTAGATGGAGTTCCTGATATTGTATACAGTAAAACCTCTCAGTTACGAGCACTAAAAAGAAGGCTAGTTGATTGCATTGTTGAACCTCATATGTCACAAAACTTATATGTCACACTTGTGACGTATACGTGCGAATTCATCACAAGGGCGTTGCGACAGCCACGTATATGTCACAACGTGACTATAATAAACAAATTTTTATACGTTTCTACTGTTAACCCCATCAAAAAGTCACGCTGTGACATATACGTTTTTGTTAGAGCCTAATGTGTCACAAAACGTATACGTCACAAATGTACCTGGCCCTACTTCGCTAGGGGTGACACTATATTAAACAATGACACTATAATAAACACACATTTATACGTTTCTAATGTCAACCCTATCAAAAAGTCACGTTGTGAAAAATTCGCAATTTTGTGACATATACGGTTCTAATGCAACCCTATCAAAAAGTCACGTTGTGACATATACGTGACCGTCGCAACCCTCACGTGACGAATTCGCACGTATACGTCACAAATATGACGTTTACGTTTTGTGACATATAAGGTTCTATTCGTAGAGCCTTATATGTCACAAAACATATACGTCACAATTGTGACATATAAGTTTTGTGACATATAAGGTTCTACATTGCATAAAAGACACATGACAGCTTTAAGCAAGGGGGGCGCAAAACAGAAAGCTCCTAAAGGAGCTTTCTGTTTTGAGTTCACCTTACTTTAAGCAGTCACCTGTTGCAAACAACCGATAATTAACACAATTTAATGGTCGTGATAGAGAGTTTTTACTGCAGTCATATAACTTTGTACCATCACATCAACATACACATATAAATAAATAACCAGAACAGTGTCATGTAAGTGACAAATGCCCCCATAGTTTTGTGCTGACACTGAAATGCGTTTAGCTGTTTTAGGCAAGCATATAAATTAAATATACCAATACACACACCGCTTTTGGTACTCCATGCCGTTGTTGTGAAAGAAATATATGCTCCAGAATGTTTCTCTCTCTATTATTGAGGTCAAGGGCAAGGTCACAGTTTCCTGAAGACGGTACACGGCAATCATAAAGAAATGACAGGGAGAGAACAAGCGAGAGACAGACAGAGAGACAGACACGCACACAAAGACAGACAAAAACAGGGACTGGCCGACCGACAGAGAGATAGAGAGAAGGACAAAGAGACAGAGAGAAACAGAGCGAGAGAGACACACATAGAGACAGACAGACAGACAGAAAGAGAGACATAGAATGTGAGAGAGAAAGTAACAGAGATAAACAGAGAGTGAAAGACAGAAAAAAACAGCGAGGGATAGATAGATAGGTAGGTAGGTAGGCAGGCATGTAGGCAGGACAGACAGACAGACATACAGACATACATACAGACAGACAGACAGACAGACAGGCAAACATACAGACAGACAAACAGACAGACAGACAGACCAGACCAGACCAGACCAGACCAGACATACAGACAGACAGACAGACAGACAGATAGATAGATATATAGATAGATAGCATTTAGTGAGATTCACGTAGAGTATCTGCTTACCCTTGAAGTATGTATTCCACAATCAGAGAATAAACTCACTTTAGTCGTCAGATCCGTATGTCATCAGATGAATTTCGATAACTCGTATGCTCTAGGTCGAAATTGTCCTTATTTCTAAGTTCGAATTGAGCGAGTTTGAATTATTGAGGTTCGGCTTTACCAACATGACGATGCTCATGGTTGATGCATGCACAAGTACTGGTTGTAGTATAGTTAACCCTTATCCTGCGGCGATGTCGTCTGCTTCGAAATTGTCGTCTGCAAAGTTTGTTAAATCTTGATTTATACATTTTTTAAGTAAAGAAAGCTAAAGAAGAATGTCAAACAGTTTGGATCCAGATCAGACATCGCGTTGCGCGGTGTCTGATCTGGATCTAAACTGTTTGCAAAAATCAATAAAGTCGCGACCAGCAGGCAAAGGGTTAAAAGCGTATCTCCAGTTTTCATCTGAGTTAACACATCTACATATCAGTATTTTGACTGTTATCAAATTTATCATACATATACTTTCCTAAACCTTTAAAAAGACGAAAAACCAGACTTAACTTTTGACCTAATAAGATACTTTCTTTTTGTAAATGATTGTCAGACACCTATAAACTCGTACATTTTTTGTCTAGGAAAATGATTTATGTTTTTTTTTTTAGCTTGGTCGGGATTCGAACCCGTGCAGAGAAGGAACAACAAAATATGCCCTAAAATAACCCTCTAGACGCTCTAATCTCTCGCCTACTGGGTCAATATGATGGTCTATTTTATCCCACTTGTATCGTACGCGACCTACATATGAGCTGTACCATGACAATACCTGCCTTATTGCATTACACACAGTGCAGACCAAAGCCAACCGCATGATCAAAGACGCGGCGGCTGGTCTTGATCTACACTGTTTGATATGTGTAAGCATCTAAAGCACTTTATTTTGCTATATTATATATGGTGTTACAGTGGAGAATCTGTTATTCTTTCCCGTTTAAACGCAAACGTACGCAAACGCATAGCACTAAAACGTAGAAAATGTCAATTTTTAGATATTTCTCACAATTCATGTTTATCTTGGTGGCAAACAGTTTGGAGCCTGATCAGACGCCGGGTTACCCGGCGTCTGATCTGGCTCCAAACTGTTTGCAGTGGAAATAAACGTTTTAGCGTAAACGCGTTTATTGGGAAAGAATAACAAATTCTCTACTGTAGGTAATGTCGATCAAATTCAGATGCAGAGCCTGGGATGACAACGGTACTTAGGCTGTACAATGTTGCAATGCAATAAGGCAGGTTTTTTCATGGCACGGCTCAATTATTTGGAGCGAAGTTTTAAAAACGCTACTCCGTCTATAGGCGGAGTAGAAAAAAGAGATTCGTACTATCTAAAAGGAACCTAGATTCAGTGATATTTATTGAGGATACTTTATACTGATCATACCATATACAGAATGATGCCACAGAAATGCTTTGATTGGAGTATTTTCTTCATTTCGTATTTGTAAATACATGTACATTATTTAGATTTCAGCCTCTTTAACCCATTACCCCATAGCCTGTTTCTAGTTTAGAAAACAGATAACCACTTAACGAAGGTTGAAAGTAAAGCAGGATGCGCCTTAAGGCGCATTCTGTTTTACTTTCTGTCTACTTTAAGCTACAATCTGCTAGAAAATATCGAAAATAATTCTTATGCTACATATTCATGACTGTATAATGTTGAACTATTTTCTTCAGTGGAATAATAAATTAAAGGCGTAAAAATGCATATTTATGGGGTTATGGGTTATGCACGCTGTGCAGACATCGTCTACAATTTATCGTCTGCAACAATTTTTAGAGTTGACCTAGATCTATTTGTATTTCTCTCAGATGATGTTATAAGAGCACTAAATAGTTTGAATCCAGATGGGACGCCGAGTTACTCGGCGTCTCATCTGGATTCAAACTGATTTCAAACTGATTATTCGCAAATTTTCATGTAACTTGCAAATACATGTAGTTAACCAGGCCACTTTCTATCTCACGGGTATAATAAGTAGACCAGGTCAAGAACAGATTAGAAACTGTGTACTCTTCTGCAAAACATGGAGAACATTGAACTTGAAAAAAATGGTATGTTAACACATTGAGCCCTAGTGACGAGTATATTCGTAATTTACAAACATGTAAAAATACAATTGTCCTATACAAGCAGTGTAGCTCCAGATCAGGGCTCAGGATCGCAACTTATTGTAAATCAACTCTAAATACAGTCGAACTTCGATATGTCGAACTCGGTTAAATCAAACATACCCGTATTTCAAATTTAAAACGTGGCTTAGCCACGTTTTAACTTTGAAATATGGGTATGTTCGACCTAACCGAGCATGAAATAATGCAGTTCATGTGTCGAACAATCGGATAGGTCGAGTTAAGCGAGTTCGAGATACCAAAGTTCGACTGTAGTAAAAATATGGACTAGCAGTTGTCGCTTCCTATACTGGAAACATATTGATAAAATTGAAACAGTGCCCGATATATTTTCAACAAAACCAGACCATTTTTAAGTTGATTAAATTGGGCTTAAATACCCATGACTTTTCTCTAAAACATGTTTGAACTAATAAAGAACCCAAAGTGTCTGGTCATCTCACATGTGTTTTTCTAATAACCGATTTTCTACATTTTGTGTTACAACTAAAGTGTTTAATTATGGGAAGGACTTGGACTTAGTATTTTGATTCCTTTCGGCATATTTCTTATACCAGATCTGGCCCGGCGCTTATAAAGCGTTTTAGTTGAGTCCGAGTTCGTTCTAAAGCATTTGATTGGTCAGATTTGAGCATAGGCTCAAATCTGACCAATCAAATGCTTGAGAACGACTTTAGACTCAACTGAAAAGCATTATAACCTTGGACCCAAGCTCAACCCTTTCACTACCAGATGTTTCGTGAGAGTTTTACCCCTTCACCGTTTCATTGTCGTCTGCTTTATTGTTGTTGTCTGCAATGTCGTTTCAAAGTTAATTTTAAGGCAGTTTGACCGACAAAAAGTTCAATACGAGTGCAAAACAGTTTGTAAACGCGCTTTTAGGCGTCATTGAGAGTGAACGGGTTAACTCTTTGAACCCTAGTCACAAGTATATGGTCATTTGCAAACAGCATACCTGTGAGGAGTACACTTGTACTATGCAAACAGTGTAGACCCTGATCAGAGGGCTCCTTGAGGAGCCCTCTGATCAGTGTCTACACTGTTTGTCAGTTTGACATTTATTGAAAAAATCAAACCCTAAAATGTCAAAAGGGACTAGACTAAATTGAAAATTAGAATTGTCCATTTGAGGTTTCAGGGAGAAAAGTGTTACTGTATGAGTTCGTCTTTTGAAGGCGGCATGTCGCATACCATTTTCATATCAGTATCCTTGTCTGTTGGCCTTTGTCCTCAATGATAGAAAACAGCTTCTCATGAAAATAGTTTTACTATTAAATATCAGTAAGATATATCAGTTGTGGTGTAAGAATACATCTTGGTATAATAGATGTTACGTATTATTTTCACTACACCGTAACCTTGACCTTAAGCCTCAATTATGGAATAAATTTGTCTTGAGAATACTCCCTTTTCTAGGTTTTCAGTTTGCCAAAATCAATCAATAAGTCAATCAGTCGATCAATCAATCTGATCACAAAGTCTTTTTTTTTTTAAAAAAAAAAAAAATTATTTACAAAAGATTCACGAGTCTTTAAAGACTCCTTACCGCTAAGCCAGTTTCTTGTTTGAAAATAGGTGGTCACTTACAGCAGGCTGAAAGTAGAGAAGAATGTCCGCATTCTGCTTTGCGTTCAGCCTGCTTTAAACTACATTGTATTATCTGCTAGAACAAAGAAATACTTTTATGTCATACATATTCACAACTGAATAAATTGAAACTATTTTATACAGTGAAAGGGTAAAGTAACGGTAGGGTAAAATGTGTATTCAATTGGAAATACAGACGAAACTAGATTCTTCGAACTCGCGTTTGTTCTAACATACCCATATTTCAAAGTTAAAACGTGGCTTAGCCACGTTTTAACTTTGAAATACGGATATGTTCGACTTTCGCGAAATCGAATTATCGAAATTCAACCTATGAAATACTGATACGATCGGTTTATACGAGTTCGAAATATATAGGTATAAATCACCTTTAATTATACTTCTAGTTAACACCTCTTAACAGGTTGAATACCCATCTTCTGGACGAGACGGTACCTGAAAGTCAATGTGGTTTTCGTAAGAACAGAGGGACAGTCGACATGATTTTCTGTGCTAGACAGATCCAAGAGAAGTGCAAAGAACAGAACAAGGATCTTTACATCCTCTTTGTCGACCTCACAAAGGCGTTTGACACAGTGCCACGTTCAGGACTATGGAATATTCTGCCCCGTATCGGTATCCCTCCTAAGATGGTTAAAATCATCCGCTGCTTCCACGATGGCATGAGTGCAGGATTAGTCAATGGGAATGCTGAAGATGAGTTCCCTGTCACTAATGGAGTGAAGCAAGGCTGTGTCCTAGCACCAACTCTCTTCAGCTTTCTTTTCAGCATGATGCTGCTTTCTGCTTTTAATGAAACAGACCCAGGCATTCAGGTCTCATACCGAACTGATGGTGGCGCCTTCAATGTGCAACGACTGCATGCACAGACAAAAGTAACGAAAGCTCTTGTTCGTGACCTCCTGTATGCAGATGATTGCGGCATTGTCGCCCATTCTGAAGATGACCTTCAAAGACTTGCAGACTCCCTTTCTGCAGCCACCAAGCGTTTTGGGCTTACTATAAGCATAAAGAAAACTGAAGTGTTGTTCCAACCTGCAAAAGGATCCACTGCGAGAGTGCCTGAGATTAAGATCGACCACACAACCCTGAAAAATGTTGACTCTTTTACTTACCTTGGCAGCAGCCTCTCATCTTCCAACAGCCTAGACAAGGAAATATCTAGTCGCATTGCAAAGGCAAGTGCTTCTTACGGCAGACTGCAGAAACGAGTATGGGACGAGAGGGGCCTGAGCATAGATACGAAATGTGCGGTGTACAGAGCTGTGGTACTGAGTGCACTTCTGTATGGTTGTGAGACCTGGACACCCTACCGAAGGCACATTAAACTACTTGACCAATTTCACCAACGCTGTCTTCGCAGAATTATGCATATCAAATGGTTTCATAGGGTCTCAAATGTCAGAGTACTGCAGCAAGCAAAGATGCCAAATATGGATGCACTGCTTACATTATCCCAGTTGAGATGGTCTGGACACATCGTGCGCATGTCGAATGATAGATTACCAAAGCAACTCTTCTATAGTGAGCTGTCACAGGGCAGTAGATCAAGAGGGAGACCAAAGCTCCGCTTCAAAGACACCCTAAAGCGATCACTCCAGAAATGCAGCATTGTGGTTGCTGATTGGGAACTCAGGGCACTAAACAGGTCTGTCTGGAGGCAAACTATCAGGAGGGGATCAGCTATGTATGAACGTTCTAGACAACTGACAGAAATTGATAAACGTGCTTCATGCAAGGCCAGTAGTATAGCCACAGAACGCTCAACTGTGTGTGGCACATGTGGCCGTCTATGTGCTTCTGACTTTGGGCTTATGTCCCACATGCGGACACACAGATAAAACCCCACCCATGCGCTAGGTTGGACTTTATCGATTACGATAGTCGACCATATATATAGTTAACACCTCTATTTACATATCTATATTGAATACTGTTCCATTTCTGATATCTTTACGTATGATATGAATATATTATGTAATATCATTTGTATCATATGTGGTAAAATATATTGAGCATATGTACAATGATATACTATGTACAAGTCAATAAAATGTTATGGTTTGTTCTGTTCTTATATTCTTTTGATGTATCTAATATATTCTATGTTATGTAGAATTCGAGAAATAAAAGTTCTGTTCCGTTCAGTTAGCTTCAACTCTTGACTCACTAGTTGTAAGGATCACATTTTAACCATTCAACCCTTAGTCATTTACAAACAGCGTATCGGTTGTGAGTACATTAACCCTTTGAACCCTAGTCCCGCATATAGGCGTCCTTTTCAAACAGTGTACATGTAAAAAGTACACTTGTCCTATGCAGACAGTGAATACCCAGATCAGAGGGCTCCTTACGGAGCCCTCTGATCTGGGTCTTCCCTGTTTGTCATAATGCAAAACATTGACAAAAACAACCTTTAAAAGTCAGAAATGGACTAAACTAAAATGGAAACTGGAATTGTTCATTTAAAGTTTCAGGGAGGAAATAGTTAACTCCCAAACAGTGTAGACCTAAAGCAGAGGGCTCCTACACGAGTCCTCTGATCTGGGTATGCAATGTTTGTCATTCTGAAATGCATTTATAAAACAATCCTAAACTGTGAGAGTCCATCCAAAGTTTCATGTGTTCATAAAAATGCAATAGAGTAATAAAACAATCCAAATTTGTAAAATATGAACTAGGTGTATAATGAAACCCCGTAATAGTCAATTCAAAGTTTCTTGTATTCATAACAATGCAATAGATTTATAAAATAATCCTTATTAGTGAAATATGAACTAAGTATTATATAATGAGAAACCGTAATAGTTTATTATAAGTTTCTTGTCTACATAATAATGCAATTGGTTTAAAAACACAATCATAATCAGTGATAACCTAGGTACATTTATAATGAGAAACCGTAATAGTTCATTCAAAGTTTCGTGTGTACATAATAATGCAATAGATTTATATAAAAAAAAACATCCTAATTAGTGACAATGACCTAGGTATACATGTAATGAGAAACCGTATAGTTCATTCAAAGTTTCTTGTGTTCATAATAATGCAATAGATTTATATAAAAAAAAAACATCCTAATTAGTGACAATGACCTAGGTATACATGTAATGAGAAACCGTATAGTTCATTCAAAGTTTCGTGTGTACATAATAATGCAATAGATTTATATAAAAAAAACCATCCTAATTAGTGACAATGGCCTAGGTATACATGTAATGAGAAACCGTATAGTTCATTCAAAGTTTCTTGTGTTCATAATAATGCAATAGATTTATAAAACAATCCTAATTAGTGAAATATGAACTAGGTATAATAAGAAACCTTAATAATCCATTCAAAGTTTCACGTGTTTATACTAATGCAATAGATTTATAAAACATTCCTAATTAGTGAAATATGAACTTGGTATAATGAGAAACCGTATAGTCCATTCAAAGTTTCACGTGTTTATAATAATGCAATATATTTATAAAACAATTCTAGTTAGTGAAATATAAACTAGGCATAATGAGAAACCGTTATAGTCCATTCAAAGTTTCACGTGTAAACGAGTTAGACTACTGCTCAGTGCCGACAAGGTATCATTGCCAGGGACGCATTAGACACAAATCAAGACACAGAACCTACATTAGCACATGGCTTGGAGCTCTCGGTCAATCAGATGCCTCAAAAACCTGTGAATATATCGTTTATTTTACAAAACCATGAAATAACTAACACACTGTTCACTTATTCCACGCTTTCGTCATATCAAGGCAATTTGACGTCACAACCCTAGCAATCCTCCGAGCGGGCCATCGCGAAAACATTTTGTCTGCACTGTAGGCTTAACGATAAATAATCGGAATAAACACCAGATCAAGGATTCAAACTAAAGCAATACGGTAATTACACAGTATCAATAATAGATCTAGATCTACCCCATCCCTTTGGACCTAGATATATGCATTGTTTCAGCTGTAGATGTAAAAACCGCGATAGGCATGTCTAGATTGTCTTTACTATACATAGCTAAGATCGGAGGGGAACTGCACTCGCTTGATGACGTCATATTATGTACAGTGAGACCTAAACTAAAAAGGCAATTAATAATGAATTGTGCTTACATATAGAGCTTCAATAAGCGTTATTTATGTTGGTGTTAAAGCATGCTTAATATCTCAAACTACACATTGAAAAACCTTTCAATTTAAGTAAAATATTACAAATAAAATGACCTTTTCGTCTAAAACAAAAAACAGAAACGAAGGGTCTTCTTGTTTTCCTCGAGCCCAAGCCAGTGCTAAATAGGCTACGCCCCCTCGAACTATATCGTTTATTCGCTTGCAACCATGGTCTAACCTATACATATCCAACACTTTTACTGTCAGGTCGAATAGTTCTATATCAACACTCCTCTGCTAACAGTGCACACACGACTTGTGAGCAGTTTAACCCATTTATGCCTGTACATTATTATTATGCCATATTTATATAGCGCTCTTCTCACACAGTATGTGTGCGCTCAAAAGCGCTTCACATGAAGTTATATAAATGTACTTACAAAGAAATAACTACATTTACAATAAAGTAAAGACATCCTACTTGTAATGCTTTCAACATAATTATTAAGATAATACTTATTATTATTAGTAGTATATAAAATCAATTTTAAATGAATCAAATATTACAATGAACTCTCCCCTAAGTGCTTGCGGAAATATTCCATTACAGATAAACAAGGGTGATCTAAAGACACTACAGTGTTTGTCTATATAGCAGATAATTCATATGAAACGGCAAACAGTGCTGACCCTGATTGTGGCACCTCATCAAGGTTTACAACGGTCGCTAACGTCAATTTTTGTAGACACTATATATTAATTGGTTAACCGTTTATAAAAATGAAACCTCATGGCAAGCAAACAAAACACATTTTTGTCCTTGTAACTAAACTGCTAACGCCATCAAAAGGCGACTTTACAAACAGTTTGAATCCTGATCAGATGCCGCGTAACGCGGCGTCTGATCAGGATCCAAACTGTTTAACACTCGTATCGACATTTCTTCAGTCAAGCAACACCAGATCTGACATTAAAAATATTGCAGACGGCACTATCAATGCAGACGATATTTTGGCGGTAAGAGGGTTAAAGCAGACGATAAATCGTCACAGTGAAAGAGTTACATGTAAGACAAAACATACCTTTGGTCAGAATTAAACCACATGTGGCTACTTGGATAGTGCTTGTTCCTCTAATCTACAACATGTGCTTCCTCCAGTTTATTCGTGAACACTATAGTCTGGTTGTTTTTACCTGTCATTCATTAAAACCTGATATAAAAGTACGAGCTATCGCGACACTAAAGCTAGGATAGGGAATACGTTATTTTCCCCCGTTTAAACACAAACGAAACGTAAACGCAATGTAATATAATGTAGAAAATGCATTTTTTTTAAAATAAAAATTTCACTGATAATTTTAATTTGAATGGCAAACAGTAAGGGACCAGATCAGACATCGTGTTGCCCGAGGTGTGACACGGCTCCAAACTGTCTCCAATTGATATGGTAGTTTTGATATAAACTATTTTATTGGAAAAGAATAATAACTGCCTTCTCCACTTCAGTGGATAGCCTCTCTCTTTCACTTCCGGCACGAAGAATACTCTCTGTGAAGGAGAATAGTGGATTACATGTAACCGACGAATATACATATAATAACTTGGCCCTTGATCTCTGCATCTTTTGATACTGACAAGTCAATAAAATAAGACAATACAGCCATGATTGGAACAATGTTATTCTCCAATTTTCCGAAACACAGATTATAGGAGTTTTTTGTGTCAAGACCTGCTCTTATATTAACCAGTTTTATTTATGACATTATCATATCATATCATTTTTTTATTTCTTTTTTAAAAAATCACTTATTGTGACACATTTTAAGAAAACGCCTGCAGTGCTGACAGTATATTCGCTGTATATATTAAAAAAGAAGTTTATTACACAACCTGGGGCCCGTTTTACTAAACTACTTACGCAAAAATTTTGCGTAAGTCAAAATTTTAAATTCTAATTTATATTTTTTATTATCACTTGCTACAAATAGCAAATAGCCAGATCAGAGGACGCGCTTTTAGCGCGTCCTCTGATCTGGCTATTTGCTGTTTGCAAATGTTTATGATCGAAAAATAAGAGTTAAACGATTTTGACTTACGCAAAAATTTTGCGTAAGTTGTTTAGTAAAACGGGCCCCTTGTCTGTAACAGTTATAAATTACAGCGCTCACTCTCTTCAACGACACCTACAGGGAGACAAAGATTGTGTGCGTTGTTCGGAGGGAGTCGTTATATGGAGGGAAAATGGCTTACATTTGCAAAAAGCGGCCTCTGGTCTGGATTCAAGCTGTTTGCCACTCGTCACTAAGTTTGTTTCTGTCAAAATGTCCAATATGTAACTATGCGAAAAACAGCAGACGACAGCTTTAACTAGACGATATTGCAGCAGTAAAAGCGTTAGACATAATTGTCCTGTTTAGGGGACTGCGGTAAGGGTTGTTGTAAGGAGGGAGTCGTTGTTGGGAGGGCCGTTGTAGTGAGGGAACACTTTATTTATGCTTTTCGGTGGATTACCACGAAATAGCAGTGGATTATCACTTGATAATCCACTGCAGTGGATTATCACCAATCGCTTTTATTATGAATTTTCCCCGTAGGGCTCCCCAAGAATCGTAGTCAATCGTGTCTTATCGTTAAATTCCGGCAGTCCGATTTGTTGCGAACTACTCACCGGAAGAGCAGGAATCCAAACTCGGGAGCAACGAAGTAATTCGGATGACGTCAAATCAATAAATAAGTGACGTCATCGTACGGGAAACTGTTTCGAAAATGTGTTCGATATAAAGTTGGGGCTCAACACGGGGTAAATCATTTACTTTCGCTTTCTCAATTGTCGAACAATTTAAAAAGTGGCTTAAAAGCATAAATAAATAGAATAATTGTATTTTTTCAGTATAAGATCGATTCGCCACTCGTGAAAATATAATGTCTGATGTTCACTCAATGGATTAAATTTCTATCTTATACTGAATTTTTTTTTTATCCTCTATGTAATCTTTTCACTGCCTTAAAACAATGGTTATTTGCACAGTTTGGATCCTGACCAGACACCGCGTAACGCGGCGTCTGATCAGGATCCAAACTGTTTGCTGCTCATTACGATATAATTAACTTTAACATTTGAGAAATAAAAGCAGACGACAATTATTTAAAGTAGATGGCGCCATGGCAACGAAGGGCTTAAAATGGCGCTGCTGCTATACAACAACGATACAAATATTTGCTTAAGACAAGGGCAATGCAATCTAGGGATGGCGGATCAGTCGCTTGATGCATGCGATAACAAATCAGTGTGTCCCACATAATATGCCGTTTATTTTTTGAGTAACTTAAATTTACAAGTTATTCACAACATATATTCAAATTTTGATATGCACCGTCACGCATATGTATACGTACATGTACACGAACACGAATACATCCACTTCCACGCACACGCGGACATGCTCATATTGATAAGAGGTATGCTACGAAAGTTTACGAATTTGAGGTTGAACTAGAAATTAACACAGCGTGGTGAGATATTCAACATTGCAAAAATGTTCAATGGACTTTATTCAATTGTTTATTGTTTAATGGCATTTGCATGAAATACTGTAGGGTGTCATAGTGTATAAACAAACGATATCAAGATGTATTACATGTATTTCATTCAAGACATCATTCCAAGTACGGTATAACCTCATTATCTCGAACCCGCTTAAGGATGTCGGCCTGTCTTTTTGAGCATTATGAAATTTCCGAAAAACTTTACGAACTCGTTTTCAAAAAAATGGTAAGAACTCAGTTTTGGTGAATGCATACAGTAATAAAACACAATTTTCCCGGGAAAAAAATGGATTTTCGTTCCAGAAGGGACTTTTTAAGTTTTATGTCCTATTCGTAGTTAACAGCATACACTGTTTTCATAGGTAGGTCGTATTTTGTTACATCCGATTTCAATTCAATTTCTCAGAATATAAGCATGACATTTTCATGGTAGTACAGTTTTAGTATAAA
Source organism: Gari tellinella (assembly GCA_922989275.2). Lineage (NCBI taxonomy): Eukaryota > Metazoa > Mollusca > Bivalvia > Cardiida > Psammobiidae > Gari > Gari tellinella. Next base: position 16,943,328 of record OV277862.1, read on the forward strand.
TTATAGATAGCTCAATAGATAAAATGAAATTTTTGGAAAAAAAATATTTTTGGTAAAAGTACACAAAAAATTGAAAAAATGAGAAAAAAATGGATTTTTTAGATAAAATGATCTATATCTTTTTTAAAAGATACGGGACCCTGTGTTTTTATTTGCTATTTCACTAAAACTTTTTGTTTGCAAGGCTAAAAACATCAAATAAAAAATTTGGTATTTAGTTTGCTACAATTTGTAGGGCAAGTTTCACAGTGCCTTATTCTCCCATTACAAAAAAAGTGGCTGGGGTAAATTTTACTCCTTTCTGGTGAAATCAAATATTTTTATTTTGGATCTTGAAAAAATATTATTTTCAGGGTTTATTCTTACTATGGTAATATAAATTAGGATACTTTTGGTACAAATAGATTGTTTAAATATTGATTGAAAAACCGTAGTACAAAAAAGTAGGAGTTTTTATGAAGCTTCAATTTTAGGGGGGTAGCCTTGAAAAATCTCAAATTGTGAAAAAGAAAGGTCCGGTACCCCCACTTTTTTCACCAGTTTTGTCATAGAAACTAATTTTACTATCAGTATGCAAAGTTTGAAGAGTTTGGTATTTACTTTACCAAGGTGCACCTACCCCCTTAAGGCGAACTTACCCGTATTTCAAAGTTTAAACGTGGCCTATATATTTGATTAGTCAATTTCCCATCTAATGGGTGCCTGGCTTAACAGTTTTTATGTTCGTTTTGTTTTATATTGAAATCAGCAAAAAGTTTAGACTCTGATCAGACGCCGCATTATGCGGCGTCTGATTAGAGTGTCTACGCTGTTTGCCTATGTCCCATATGCGAGACCGTGGGCAAAATTTGGTTTATTTTTAAATTAAAATTCGGGTATCATGTTGCGACTTGAACAAGCTCGGGTTGTTTAATTTCAACCGAAGAAAAGCGAATAAGTTCGAGTTAATGGAGTTTCCGGATATCGAAGTTCGACTGTACATAATGCTTTTTGTGCACGTTTTTATTTTCACACATGTATGTAAACATATGATCATACATACTTATTGCATTGCAAACCGTGTAGAACAAGACAACCCACTGCGCCAAAGACGCGGTGGGTTGTCTTAGTTTACACGGTACGGAACTCATCTGTGTGTCCATTATCTAACTTACTTTCAAGTAATTAATCGAATTGCAGCTAATCCTGTTCTATAATGGTTTATGCAGTGCGATATGTCTGCCTTATTGAATGACAGCTATGTTTTTTTTATTTTTACAATGCGACATGTCTGCCTTTATTGCAATGGCAACATAGTTCGTTCTACAATGATTTTTGGCAGTGTAATGCTTTGTTTTCGGATGGCAGCTAGATAAGTTCTACAACCGTTTCCGTAGTGCAATATGTCTGCCTTTATTCGAATGGCAGCTAGGCTTGCTCTACAAACGTTTTAGCAGTGCGATGTGTCTGCCTTTATTCGAATGACAGCTGTGTTCATTGTACAATGGTTTTTACAATGTAATATGTCTACTATGAATTTATGCAGTGCGATATGTCTGTTTTAATTCGAATGACAGCTAGGTTAATTCTACAATGACTTGTGCAGTGCGTTATGTCCGCCTTTATTTGGATGGCAGCTAGGCTCGTTCTTCAAAGGATTTTTCAGTGCAACATGCATGTCTTTATTCGAATGGCTGCTAGGCTTGTTCTACAATGTCCTTTGCGATGCGTTATGCCTGTCTTTAATCGGATGACAGCTAGGTTCAATCTACAATGAGTTTTTGCAATGCGATTCGTCTGGTTTTCTTTTGGTGCGGCTCATATAAATAATGCAGCTTTGTATGGTCTGCAAATATTCATGTACGATATACAGTAAAACCTCGCTATTACGACCACTAAAACGAAGGCTAATTGAGTGTATAATAGACAGGTGACAGCTTAAAGCAAGGTTACAGTGAAACAGAAAGCTCCTATAGGAGCTTTCTGTTTCACTGTCACCTTGCTTTAAGCGGTCACCTATCGCAAACATTCTAATAATCAACATAATTTAGTGGTCGTAATAGCGAGGTTTTACTGTATTTCAATTTACGACCATGGGGGGTTGTGCCAATATTAAACATAAGACAAGAGCAATGTAATATATAATTACGTCCATAAACAAACCCACTAGGACGTCATTTTACCTGTGCATGCCCAAAAGAAGTCCCCTGAACAACTAAAAATGGATGTTAAATAGCATGTTTACAAAAGGCATCACTTATGCACCTATTCCACACCAACTTCTAGTCACTTATGGAGGTGAAAGTGTTTGCACCCAACATATTTGCACCCAAAATACCCGGAAACTCCAAAAAGTATTAAAAAGCGAAATTAGTAGTGTCAAAATAGTTTGCTATTTCATATATCAAATTACAGAACTCAATGGAGTTTCCAGTTTAAATAACAATGTAACATAACAGCACACGCAATACAAGAAATACGCAATGATTCTTTTTCGCTTCCAGGAGGCGTAATTCTATGTGACCCACTGCAAAGTGTTCTTATTGTTTTATCGATTGGTGCATACTAATTTTTCTCTCTTTCTTTTATGTCACCTATGTAGTTACATTGAATCATAATACTTTGTATATTAACGAAATGAATTGATTTTTTCGGCGTTTAAGCGAAATAAGCTACAGAAATTGATTTGCCGATCATTTTCTGTCGTTTACCTCGCTGAAAGACCTACAAAACTTAATTTCATTTCTTATATTTGCAGTTATTTCTATTATCAAATGAACATTTATTAGTATGCATGAATGTTTAGTCCAAATTAGAGGTTGTTAACACGCATAATGTGTATCCTAAAAGAAACAGCCATAACTGTCATTACTCAGGAAACGCAACAAAATTATTCGCGGAGAGCAGACCCATAAGCCCCGTCTCCTCTGTGATAGGTATGCACAAGCCCGCCCGCATATAAATTGCGTTTATACAAATTAAACGTCATTTTGTTCAATGGAATTGAATGGGACGAAAGTAAATATTCATGCTTATTTGTTATTTATCATTAATCGTATATAACTGTCTCACATTGCAGTCTTTTGACTCTCTATCTCTCGGATTGCAAATAGCTTACATTTAGCCATAACCTAAGGATTCATGTTTCAAACAATAGAAAATTTAAATACATGCATGGCTTTTTGACGATTTGATTTAAATGTTCATGGTTTCCTTTAATGTTGTAAACGTTTTGTTTCACAGACTATAAATGCCTAAAATAGTGTCATTTTGAATTATCATAACGCTATAACTGACATAGGTAAATCAACAACAACCCAGTCTTCTATTTGTCACATTATTTAAACATCTTACAGTGGAGACGTCGCTATTCTTTCCGGTTTAAACGAAACGCAAATTCATCGCATTAAAACGTAGAAAATGACAACATTTTGACAATTTTGACTTTCCAAGTTGATTTGAGTGGAAAACGGTTTGGAGCCAGATCAGACGCCGGATTAACCGGCGTCTGACCTGGCTCAAAACTGTTTGCAATGGCAATACATGTAATAGTTTTTAGCGTAAACGCGTTTATTTAGAAAAGAATAACACCACTGGATGCCACATTAACGGACCTCGCTTGTACCTATTTATACCTAGCGGATGCTTCCAAGCTTAATATATCGGAGGAGTCCATTTTTAATTTTAGGACTGTCTGGTCAAATGTGTCACTGATAGTTATTTTGATATAAATTTCTATTAGAAAACAGTGTCAACTCAGATCAGATGCCGCTTTATGCGACATAATTATGATCTGAATTTGCACTGTTTACGTATCTTTTATTTATGAGATTCTAGGTACAAATGGGTTAAATTTCTATTATTCATACAATCAAACATATACATGTGTATCCATTTTGTCTTTCATTATGAAAAGATGAGTTGGGTTTTACGACACTGCGACACTGTATATGTCGTATAGCACCTATGAACAATGAGAAGAGATGGATGATAGATGATGATAAAGAGGGAATGATTTCAAGAAGGTGACTTCAGCTAATCTCTTTCGCTGCATGGCATCATACCTACCAACATGTATTCCTTTTAGTTTTAGGAAAAAGGTATACTCTCTGTCAAATAAACAAAATCATCCGCTATGCCAATTAAGCTCTTAACCCTTTACCTGATAGCATTGTTACTAGTATTGAAGATATGTGACTACTTAAAGCAGGTTGAAAGTAAAGCAGAATGCGCCCTAAGGCGCATTCTGCTTTACTTTCAGCCTGCTTTAAGCTATTAACTGCTAGAATAAGGAAAGTATTAAATATGACACATATTCATTACGGTATAATTTGGAACTATTTTCTTCAGCGGATGAATAAACTGAATGCGCTAGAAGCCGCTTCTATAAGGGAAAGGGTTAAATCGCGACATTTATGTGTTTGTCATTGCAGTATAACACGATGCTTTCTATCCAATATTTGTCTTTGGAAAAATGAAAATAAAAAATATTACATTAATCCGAAACTTGGTCCAAGAAAGCATGCACAGTGCTCCCTCTCTACGACGAAATCCAATGGGAGACAAAGAGTCCATGTGTTGTTCGGTTAGAATTGTTATCGGGAGGGAAATTAGCTTACATAATAATTTTGCAAACAGCTTGAATCGAGATCAGACGCCGCGTTACGCGGCGTCTGATCTGGATTCAAACTGTTTGCCTCTCGTCATTAAGGTTTTTTCCTGTTAAAAATCCATTATGTAAGAAAACAGTAGACAGCAATTAAAGCAGACGATATTGCAACAGTGTAAGCATTAGAAATAATTGTCTTGGGAAATGTGGAAAGCGTTGTTGTAATGAGGGAGTCGTTGTTCGGGGGCCGTTGTAGGGAGGAAACACAGAAATTACACAATACCGCTGGAGAATAATTTCATAAACCATGGCTGTTGTATAATCCATTTCATTATATAAATAAAATATTGTTGTATCCATTACTCCATAAATACGCATTTTACACCTTTAAATTAATAACCAACTAAAGAAAACATTTCCACTTCATACAGTCATGAATATGTGTCATAAGAAATAGTTTTAATTACATAGTACCGACGGAGAAGATATCCATAAAGCATTTCTGTTGTCCAATCCATTCATTATATAAATAAAATATTCGTGAATCCATTTCTCCATAAATACACATTTTACATCTTTAATTTAATCCTCCACTTAAAAAAACAGTTCTAATTTATACAGTCATGAATATGTGCCATACTAAATAGTTCTAATTACATAGTACCGACGGAGAAGAGTTACATGCACCATTCCTGTTGTCCAATCTATTTCATTACATGAATTTATTTATGCTTTTCGGTGGATTACCACGAAATAGCAGTGGATTATCACTTGGTAATCCACTGCAGTGGATTATCACCAATCGCTTTTATTATGAATTTTCCCCGTAGGGCTCCCAAGAATCGTAGTCAATCGTGTCTTATCGTTAAATTCCGGCAGTCCGATTTGTCGCGAACTACTCACCGGAAAAGCACGAATCCAAACTCGGGAGCATCGAAGTAATTCGGATGACGTCAAATCAATAAATAAGTGACGTCATCGTACGGGAAACTGTTTCGAAAATGTGTTCGATATAAAGTTGGGGCTCAACACGGGGTAAATCATTTACTTTCGCTTTCTCAATTGTCGAACAATTTCGTTTAAAAAGTGGCTTAAAAGCATAAATAAATAGAATAATTGTATTTTTCAGTATAAGATCGACTTTAATCCATTTCGTGAACATCAGACTGTTATATTTTCAATCGTGGCTTCGCCACTCGTGATAATATATAACGTCTGATGTTCACTCAATGGATTAAATTTCTATCTTATACTGAAAAAAACAATTATCCTCTATATAATATTGTATAATATATATAGCTGGACCAAGCTGGTGGAAGCTTAAAGCAGGCTGAAAGTAAAAATGTTTTAAAATTGATTTTACTTTCAATCTGCTTTTAAATGCCACCTATTTTCAATACTAGAAACAGGCTATCTTGGTAATGGGTTAAACCAAGACTCATGAATAAACCTAAAGACTTACCGCAGAAAAAAACTTCAATTCAGAATTCTCCAAAGTCAATTTAACCTACTGTAATGCCGCTGGTCGGTATTCATCTTCTACATGTCACTGGGTATTGTTTTTAACCCATTACCCTGTAGGCTGTTTGATAGTTTTGAAGACAGGTGAACACTTAAAGCAGGTTGGAAGTAAAGCAGAATGCGCCTTAAGGCGCATTCTGCTTTACTTTCAGCATGCTTTAAGCTACCAGTTGTAAGGATGTAAAACAGATTTCTTATAGTATATCATATTTATGGTTGTATAAAGTGGAACTATTATCTTCTGAGGAAGACTAATTTTAAGGCGTAAAAAGGCGTATTTATGGGGGAATGGGTTAAAATATCGCATAGTATAGGCTTGGCTGTTGATCAAGGCTGTTTGCCTTATAAACTCTTTCCTCCCTGATACTTCAAGTGGACAAATTCAATTTCCAATTGAGCCTAGTCCATTGTTTACCATTTAGGATTGTGTTTTATAATATATTGCTAAATAACAAACAGTGTAGACTCTGACCAGAGGACTCCCTCTGAATGGATCCATCAAATGTGCATGTTCACATTTCTATGTGCAATGCTTATGTCCTGCTGCGATATCTGGGAGTCGAAATAGTCTCCCCAAGGAGACTCAAACAATTAGCAGCCTTACTGATCAGGGACAGATGATTGTCAGACGTCGGCTGGGCGACGACAGAAAACTCTCAAATTCGGACATTTGACCTTTGGTAACCTTAAACTCGGCATCTGATCTGGATTAAATGTCAATCAAATTTTACATAGCAGGATATATATCTAGCGTATCCGTATCATGTACAGTAACATCTCTTTACTGTAAAACAGGTATTTTTCAAATCGTGGATAATTCGCGTAATGCGATTTTGTATTAATTCGCGACATCATGCAATATTTCTAGCAGGTTGTAGCTTAAAGCAGGCTGAAAGTAAAGCAGATTGTGCCTTAATGCACATTCTGCTTTACTTTCAACCTGCTTTAAGAAGTCACCTTTTTTCAAAACTAGAGATGCGGGCAACACATTCGCGAATTAACGCGTAAATTATATTCTCGCGAATAAAACTGGTTTTACAGTATTACGAGTATGATTGATTATTAGGTCTTTATTTTACGACAGGTGACTTTAGGAACTTTCTCTTTTACTGTCAACTTGCTTTAAGCTGTCAACAGCCTTTTGTACAATTAGTTAGCCTTCGTTTTAGTGGTCGCAATAGAGAGGTTTAACTGTAAATTAATTCTTTAATTGCCAACCGTTACTTCTCTGACATGTGTGCACTGTTTGCATCAAGATCGGGTACCGTGTAGCTCGGTGTCAAGAAAGCTGGGCGATGCTTCAATTAGCTCTTTCTCTGTCAAGTTTTATCCTCTACTTTTACCCTCTTGCCGCCAAAATATCGTCTGCACCATGTAGTCTCGTCTGCAATATTTTAAAATAGGCTTTGGGGATTGTTTTGGCTGAATAAAAAATGTTGATTCGAGTGTCAAACAGTTTGGATCCTTATCAGACGCCGTGTCACTCGGCAACAGATCAGAGTCCAAACTGTTTGCAAAGTGATCTATGGTCGCCATTGGCAGTGAAAGAGTTAAATTACTTCAAAATGTATATTTTAACAAACAGACTAACAGACCGCAATTTTAACCCATTACCCCATAAATACGCATTTTTACGCTTTTTATTTATTCCTCCACTGAAGAAAATAGTTCCAAATTATACCTTCATAAATCTTAACCATAAGAAATATTTTCTGTATCCTAGTAGATGTTAGCTTAAAGCAGGCTGAAAGTAAAGCAGAATGTGCCTTAAGGCACATTCTGCTTTACTTTCAACCTGCTTTAAGTGGTCAACTATATTCAATACTAGAAACAGGCTATGGGTTAATGGGTCAATCAGATTATCTTATGGTAAGGAGGGGATTTATCAGCTAACTGGCATATGGCAATTATATACTTATCCAAAAAAGAAAGTTCAGTGCTCCCTCCCTACAACGGGCCTCCCAACAACGACTCCCTCCTTATAACAATGCTTTCCACTGTTCCCAAGACAATTATGTCTAACGCTTGCACTGCTGCAACATCGTCTGCTTATAATTGTTGTCTGCTGTTTTTCTGACATGCTGGACATTTTTTACAGAACCCCCCCCCCCCCCCACCACCCCACCCCATAATGACGAGTGACACACAGGTTGAATCCAGATCAGACGCCGCGTAACGGATTATTCTTTATATGCAGTTGACGATTTTTTATATGCAGTTGACGATTGTACCCAGAGTACTCGACGGACATATTTGGTGTCGATGACAGCTGATTTTGTTGCCTATTCAGAACAATTTATGGTCAATGAGCATCAATTTCCTCAGAAATCGCCGTAACGGTCGAAACTTTTTTCAATTTAAACATCGACCTCAAGCATTTATCCTATAAATAAGTTGTACGTATGCATGTATTGGTCTACATTTCAAGCAATATCCTAGGACAAACATCATATTTGTATACTCATATGTGTCGATTTGACAACTAACGCCATTTTTTAACGGGAGCCTATGCGTTAGATTAACGGGAACCGAAGCGTTTAGCGGGAGCCCGTTCGTTTTGCCGTACCAGTGTGATTACTAAGAGGGGGTCGTTATAGTGAGGGAAAATTTAGACTTGACTTACATTTGCAAACAGCTTGAATCCAGATCAGACGCCGCGTAACGCGGCGTCTGATCTGGATTCACGCTGTTGGTCACTCGTCATAATATTCATTCTATCAGAATGTCCACTTATATGTAACTTTGAGAAAAAAAACAGCAGACGACAATTTTAAGCAGACGGTATTGCAGCAGTAAAAGCGTGAGATATAATTACTGTGACAATGGTCATTGTTAGGAGGGATTCGTTGTTTAGAGGGCCGTTGTAGAGAGGGAGCGCTGTATTTTCAACGTTTTCTCCTTTGTACCACCGTTAAACCCCATGAAAGAAAGAAGGCACAATATCAGCCTCTGATTGAAGAGTGTTCTATACTTCTCTCTTTAAATAATAATAATCATAATTCTTTCACCCCTGATACTTCAAATGGAAAAATCCAACTAGCAATTAAGTTGAGTTAAGTTTGACTACATTGAGGTCTTTTTAACAAGAGGACCAGAATGACCCTTTATCGCTCACCTGACCATGGTGACACTAAGCTGGATCTGGTGGTTTCAGAAAAGAAGATCTGTAACTTTTCACTGATATATAAGGAAAATAAGCCTCGTTCACTGGCTACCAAGTTTTTTTTAGCTATATTTATTTTAAGAAATCTGGTAGAGTGTACCCTGTGACGCACAGCCCCTGTGAATCATTTGTGTAAAATTACTTTCATATGGCCAAAGTGGTTTAAGACAAGAAGATTGTTAAAGTTTCATTGATGACCTAGATATGCAATGGACCAGAAGAATTGCAACAACATTAGTAAAGGATTTCTGGAAGTTACACCATGCCAAATATCAAACCTCTAGCTATATTAGTTTCAGAAAAAAAGTTGTTTGAAGATTTCACTATATAAGTCTTTGTAAAACTGAGACCCTCGGGAGGTCATTTTTTACCCCAGGGACATACTATGCATACTCTTGATAGAATAACAGAACAGAACAGAACTTTTATTTCCGAATTCTACATAACATAGAATATATGGGGTACAACAAAAGAGTATAAGTAATTACTGTCACGTGGTTTTTATAACTAATATCTAATATGGTCGGGGGGGGGGGGGGGGGGGGGGGGGGGGGGAGAAGGGGCTGTGCCCGGTAATAAACTCTTCCAGACATCGGCATTCGTAAGGTGCGAACCATAGAAGGCTCCCACCTCCCGACCACCGATATCTGTTCAGCGTAATGCGTGTTTATGTATAGTATTATGCTTTCCTACAGCGACATTGTCGTCTTTTAAAAAAAAAAGATAATTAAATATAAATATGGCTTTGCCTTTAAAAATCATCTTTGAGATATGTTATAGAGATACATATAGATACAAGTTTTTTACACTGTTGAGAAATTGTAATTCCTACTTCATTACCTACCTGGAACCAGGGTCGTCTCACTTATAAAAACAAGGAGCCCGAGCCTGTTCCAGACTGTTTTTGTTAATCTTATTAGAAATCTAGATATATCATAATTGAAGATTAATTTGAGAAATTCGAAACAAGTGAAATATTATTTTCATAGAACTGCATGGATCTAAGATCGAACCTCTTTCGAGGAGCCCGATCTTAGTCCAAGCAGCTGACATATAACGGATTATTGCATTGAAATAGACTATAAATGACAAACGATTGGAATGCAGCACTAGAGTATTGACAGGAATTAACATTGAATTTGATTGGTTGGGCTAAATTACACACGGACGGACATGGTTTTCCTACACGTGACCTAAAGAAAACATAATATTGTAGTGCTGATAGTTGAACAGTTGAACAAGTGCATAACATTGGTGGATTAATAAAGTGTTTTTGGAGTTAAACCTATTGACAAATGGATTATTACAGAAATATCCTCCTCAGTGGCAATGGCTGACAATCCGTGAGTACGGTGGATATTCTTAAATGCTAAAGAAGATTAGTAGATGATGCCATGTGCCAAATATCTAAGCTCTAGACTGTTCTGGTCATTGTTGTTTTTAGAATGAGATGTTTGAAGATTTCAATATATAACTCTATGTAAAACTCTGACCCCCGGAGCTGAGCCATTTTTGACCACAGGAACTTTTATATTTTACCTGTAGACTATGCTATGTGCTAAATATCTAAGGTCAGTGTACTACGGTTTCAGACCAGAAGATTGTTGAATTTTTCATTGAATATTTTTTTTTAGCTCCGATGACCCAGGTAACAGGCCGGAACTAATTCAACAGACAACAATATATGCCAAATTCCTCTAGAAGTTACACCATGGCAAATATCAAAGAAAAATCAGAGAAAAAGATATTTGAACATTTCACTATATAACTCTATGTAAAATGGTGACCACCGGGGCGGAGCCAATTTTAATCCCAGGGTCAAACTTTGAACAAGCTTGATAGAGGACCTATTGATGATGATATGGAACAACTATCTACGCTCTGGCCCTTGTGATTTATGACAAGAAGATTTTTTAAGATTTCCTTAATTTTTCACTTTTGTTGCCATGGCAACCAGAGTTCTGCATTGTTTCAAATTCTTTGAACACCTCTCAAAGAGCTTGTCCCAAGAAACATTCTAGTGAAGTTTGGTTGCATTCAAGCAAGTGGTTTAGAAGAAGAAAATGTTTGAAGAAATTGTTGACGCACGATGAACGACGCACAACGCACAACGCTCGACGACCGACCCGGACACAGACCGACCACAAAAACTCACATTGAGCACTTCGTGCTCAGATGAGCTAAACCTTTATTGCAAAGTGACAAACATTGCATGCCCTGATCAGAGGGTTCTTACAGTAGTCCTCTGTTCTTAGTCTGCATAGGACAAGTGTCCTTTTCACACGAACACTGTTTGTTCATGACGGATATGCTCGTCACCAGGGTTGAATGTGTTGAACATAATGAATGAGCAAGGTTTCGTTTGTTTTCTTATCGTATGTAACTTAAGCTGTGTGTGAACAATAGGCATTGTCTTTAACCATTTCCCCTATAGAATCGCCTTTTTGCACATTCCCTTATTCCTCACAGATACGGCTTTTCATGACTGTACTATGCCATGTAAGAAATATGTCCTGCCTCCTGACCGTGGATGATTAAAACAGTCTGAAAATGAAGCAGAAACCTCTTGAATGAGCGTTACTTTTTATTTTCAGTCTGCTTTAACCCATTACCCCATAGCCTAATTCTAGTTATGAAAATAGGTGACCACTTAAAGCAGGTTGAAAGTAAAGTAACGCGGCGTCTGATCAGAACCCAAACTGTTTGACGCTCTTATCGATATTTATTCAGTCATACAACCTTAAATCTAACTTTGAAACGTGTCTTGCAGACAACAATAATGAAGCAGACGACAATAAAGCGGTTAAGGGGGGAAACTAAGTTGATCATGAAAAGGTTAAACATCGAAAATAAGTTAGTTTCAAGTTTCAAGTTTGAAACTTAAAACTTGAAAACAAGTTATGTTGGAAAGGGTTAAATACCCATGTATAGGGATCCTCGCCAATCAGCAGAACGGAAGCAATATTATATTGAAACAAACACTCGCTGACATTTGGATATTAAAATCTGTAACAATAGTTCCATAATTAGGATACCATGTGAATATTAACTTTCTAATATCGACGGAGTGTTATATGCTAATCGTCGTGTGTGAAGGTCAGTCTGTTTTGTTTTATACGTTCTAACATATCGATTAAACATGGCTCGTAGTAATACACACAAAGACTCTATTCTCGCGGGATCAGACGAAATCTTTGACTTTTATTGCCAACCTTGTAGCTATGACCAACATTTGGAAGCTGCTGGTTATTGTCAGCAATGTTCGCAGTATTTATGTACAAACTGTATCAAGGTTCACAGTAAACTCGCGGCAACTTCACACCATACAGTTCTCGACAAATCCGCGATGCCAAAAACGAAAGTACAACCAAAGGTCCAAAGCACTGACATACTGACTGAGAAATGTGGAAAACACCCTGATAAAGTACTGGAATATTTCTGTAAAACCCATGACGAGATCTGCTGCAGCGTATGTGTGACTTTAGACCACGATTCGTGCTCGGACAAGACTTTAGTAAAGGACATCTCTAGCGGCATAGCAAACAACCAGGAGCATAGAAATCTCAAGGCAGACCTTGATCAGCTTGTTGGACTGATTCAACAACGACAAAAACAGTTAAATGATGATAGCAAGAGTAACGAGAAATATTCTGCTAAGGCACTTGATGATGTTAAGGAATTGAGACAACACATCAATGAGATACTTGATAAAATCGAAGCAGATACCAAACAGGAAATCACTAAATTTTATCAGAAAAATATCAGCATTATAAAGAGTGCGTCTTCAGAATGCCAGTTATTACTCTCAGAAGTTAAAGCCATGGCAGTTAACTTAGACACGGCATCGAAAGCTAGAAAACCCAATCAGCTGTTTGTTCAAATAAAAATGTCCCGCAAGCGAAAGGCAGAGATAGAAAAACAGATGAATTTCCGAAACAAAATAGTCACATACTCATTAGCTCGAGATGAGAAAATTCAACAGATTATGTCCACACTTTCTAAAATTGGGATTCTACCTGTGATAAAGGATGACACGCCAACCAGGGCCCAATACATTCGTCAGATTCACGTGGAGACGAAAAAATCCGATACAGCGGAGTGTTCTATCACAGGTATAGCCGTGCAAACTACAGACCATGTGGTGATCGCTGATTTTAGCAACAAAGCCATCAAACTATACGATACTAAGGTGAACAAAGTTATATCCCGTCTACCTGTGTCATCAAAGCCATGGGATATAACCGTTATGAAACAAAACCAGGTCGCCGTGGCTTTACCAAAGGAGCGGAAGATATGTATGATAACCGTGTCAGATAAGCTGTCAATGAATCAAACCATCAAGACACATGGTGCTGCTATTGCCGGACTTTGTTATGATGGATCAAACTTTATTACTGCATGTCTATCCCCAGCCAGTGTCAAAATCATCAACACATCTGGCGAAACATTAAACATATTCAACACTGACGATAAAGGTGGCCAACACTTTACGTTTGCTAGGTACATTACTCTCGGCCGTGATAAAGATGCTGTTTATATAACTGATCCCGAAGCCAACAAAGTGACGAGTATGACTCTCAGTGGCCGTGTCAACTGGGTCTACAGGCATGATAAGTTAAAGTCTCCACAAGGAGTTGCCGTAGACAAGGATGGGGCCGTGTTTGTGTGTAGCTGTGAAACTCACACCGTCCACCAACTTACCCGTTCTGGACACCACACTAGGATCATACTGGGGACGGACCAGGGACTAGCTGTGGAACCCCGTGCTATAGCTTACGGCGAACAGGAGAGCATGGTGTACATAAGCAGCTTCAGTGATAAGTCTGAAGAACGAAATTACATCAAACTGTTTCAGTTGGAATAAGCCAATTCACTGCAACATTGCCAATATGGTATAACCTATGGTGAGGAGAACAGCATGCTTATATCAGCAGCACAAGCTTCATTCGAACTTCGATATCTCGGACTCGCTTAACTCGAACTATCCGATATTTCGCAACATGAATTGCCATATTTAAGCTCGGTTTAGGCGAACATACCCGTGTTTTAAGCTCGGTTTTGGCGAACATATCCGTGTTTCAAAGTTAAAACGCGGCTTAGCCGCGTTTTAACTATGAAATACGGGTATATTCGACTTAACCGAGTTCGAGTCATCGGAGTTCGACTGTAATCCATCCGACTGTATCAGAACGATTATGTACCAATATAAATACTATAATGAATAATATGATTAGAGATGTCCAATGAACTACATTTTAGACTTTGCAAAACGGAAAAGACCCTGATCAGACACCATGTTTTCAACGCGGTATCTGATCAGGGTATTTACTGTTTGTAACTCGTCTTATTTATTAGGAATTTTTAATTACCATTTCAAACAATGCAGACCCGGATTAAACATGACATTTTAAGCATTATTGAAGCAATCAATATTTTTGTAAGTACAAAGCTTTTGCAGTGAAAGAGATAAGCACCATTTTGAGTGGTCGTAAAAGAGAATACAGCGCCCCCTCTCTACAACGACACCAAATGGGAGACAACAAATGTGTGCGTTGTTCGGAGGGAGTCGTTATAAGGAGGGAATTTTGCTTACAATTGCAAACAGCTTGAATCCGGATTCAAGCTGTTTGACATTCGATATTAAGGTTTTTATGTCAAAATGTCAATTATGTAACTTTGAGAAAAATAGCAGACGACAATTTTAAGCAGACGATATTGCAGCAATAAAAGGGTTATACATAATTGTACTGTATAGGGAACTGCGGCAAGGGTCGTTGTAAGGAGGGAGTCGTTGTTGGGAGGGCCGTTGTAGAGAGGGAACACTGTATTAATTGTATAAGACGCATATCTGTAGCGTATTACCACTGTTAAAAAAACTTTGCTGTTTAATTTAGCAGTTTATGTCCCGTGTGCAGCGTGCAGAGTACAGTAGATAAAACGTTTTATTTCCAAATAACCGAGTTTCCGCTTAAACTTTTATTTTCATTGCAAACAGTTTGGAGCCAGTGTCTCCCGGTGTCTGATCAGGCTCCAAACTGTTTGCCACTCAGATTAAAAATTAAAACTGGTAGTCAGAATTGTTAAAAAGTTGTCATTTTCTATATTTCAATGCAATACGTTTGAAGGGAATAATAAAGTTTTATCCACTGTATTTCAGAACGGTAGCCAACTCGCAATCGATGGCCATCGACGGCCATCGTTTTCCTTACTGAACTCATGGCTGAAAACTCTCTCTTCCATGAGTGCGTTAACCCTTTCACTGTCAATGAGGCCAAAATGCGCCTTGCAAACAGTTTGGATCCTGATCAGAGGCAGCGCAACTTAGCGTCTGATCAGGATCCAATCTGTTTGAGACTCGTTTCGAAATTTGGTCAGTCATACTGCCTTACATTTACAGGGCTGCCATAAGTTGACAAGAAAAATCCTAAGATTTCGAAATTTGCATTTTTCAAGTGCGATTTTACGAATCATACATTTACCCCATAGCCTGTTTCTTGTTTTGTTGACATGCGACTACTTTCAGCCTGCTTTAAGCTACCATGAACTGGGGAAAAATCCGGAGATTTAGGAAAAAATCGGAGAAATGGCAGCCCTGCATTTATTTCTTAAACGATATTGCAGACAACAAAATTGTAGCAAGCGACGCTATGGCGATTAAACATGTAACGGTAAGTTGGTTATGAAAGGGGTTCTAACACCTATATCGCTATTGTTTTAGTCAAACGAAAAGAAAAATCAAAGTACTAACAGTACTGGAGGTTTCGGATATGATAGATAGGTATACAGTGGAACCCCTCTAAACCGGACATGTGTGGGGACAACAAAAACATCCGGTTTAGAGGGGTTTCCGGTTTAGAGGGGTTTTAACCCATATCTTGTTTCTAATGTGGAAGGTTGCTGACCACTTAAAGCGGGTTGAAAGAAAAGCAGAATGCGCCTTAAGGCGCATTCTGCTTTACTTTCAACCTGCTTTAAGTTATTATCTGCTAGAATTTAGAAAATATTTCTGATGATATATGTTCATTAATATATTTTCTTCAGTGAAGGAATAAATCAAAGGCGTAAAAATGGGACCAAAGTTTTTGTCCGGTTTAGAGAGAACTCATGTATTTAGAGGTTCCGGTTTAGAGGGGTTTTTACTGTATTTTATAAAAACATATAGCTATATTTTATAATAACTAGAGGGCTATGGTGACGCTGTTTCGCTTATCTGTGTTCTATAGAATAATGCTTTCCTTTCTTTTTAATTATTGTATTGGCTGTTGTTTATACGCCATTACACTGTTGTGAATGTAATTTAAACGTTTGGCTTAAATGCAAGGATTGGAAATGCAGCTTCAAGACAGTTGACAAGCGTTTTCTATAATTTAACTGGCTGGCCTAAATTTTGACCAGCACATCAAAGCAATTATTCTGAGGAAACAGTACAGTGAAACCCCTCTAAACCGGACATGTTTGGGAACAACAACAAAAAATTCGGTTTATAGGGGTTTCCGGTTTAGAGGGGTTTTAACACATAGCTTGTTTCTACATGTAGTATGGAAGGTAGCTGACCACTAAAAGCAGGTTGAAAGTAAAGCAGAATGCGCCTTGAGGCGCATTCTGCTTTACTTTCAACCTGCTTTAAGCTATCATCTGCAAGAATATAAAAAAATTCTTATGATATATGTTCATGAATGTACTTTCTTCAGTGAAGGAATAAATAAAAGGCGTAAAAATCGGTGGGAAACGGGACCAAAGTTTTTGTCCGGTTTAGAGAGAATTCCGGTATTTAGAGGTTCCGGTTTAGAGGGGTTTTACTGTATTCAATATAACAAACAGCTAATATATCAATTATACATGATGGTCAACATTGATCTTAAAATAAGCTAGATCTACAACAGTAGATAAATACATACATACAAAACCAATGGATATTACACGATAATACGATAATCCAAAAATTCAGTGAAACTCCTCTAAACCGGACACGTTTGGGGACAAAATAAACGTCCGGTTTATAGGGTTTCCGGTTTAGAGGGGTTTTAACCCATAGCTTGTTTCTAGTATGGAAGATAGCTATTCACTTAAAACAGGTTGAAAGTAAAGCAGAATGCGCCTTAAGGCGCATTCTGCTTTACTTTCAACTTGCTTTAAGCTATCACCTGCTAGAGTATAGAAAATTTTTCTGATGATATATGTTCATGAATGTATTTTATACAGTGTAGGAATAAATCAAAGGTGAAAAAATGCATATTCATGGTGTAATGTGTTAGAATGAAGAAGGGTTGGAAATGGGACCAATTTTTTTGTCCGGTTTAGAGAGAATTCCGGTATTTAGAGGTTCCGGTTTAGAGGGGTTTTACTGTACCTTTCTTGTGTGTGTTACCTTCCTTTAACTCTTCCCTTTTGAATAGATCTAAATATCACAATTGAAACTTGAAACTTTATACTGGCTGAAATTAAAACAGAATGCGCCTTAAAGCTCATTCTGCTTTACTTTCAACCCGCCTCAAGTAGTAACCTGCTTTCAAATATATAAACCGACTGTTATACAGTAACTAGTCTATTCCATAGTATAAATCATAATTAATACAGTGAATGAAGCTTAAAGCTTAAACGCTGGATTAAAGTAAAGTAGAATGCGCCTGAAAGCTCATTCTGCTTTATTTTCAGTCCGCTTCAAGAGGTAACCTGTTTTTATACGCCCGTCATCGACGGTCGTATTATGGTATACCCAGCGCTGTCCGTCCCTCCGTCCGTACGTACGTCCGTCCGTTAACTTTTCTTGTTAGCGCTCTCTCATCTTCATTTATTTACCGATTTTGATTAAACTTCCTACAAATATTCCATACCACAATAGCTCGGACGAGTTCGCGTTTCAGACGTTGGCGGCTATTTTTAGTAGAGTTATGCCCCTTTATTGTCAAAAATGGGCATTTAAAAAAAAAAAAACAGAACTTTTTTTTGAATTATTGAATTTATTTCAAATTTGATATGGTGATACAATGAACGAAGTTACTTAATATATATTACGTGTTTTTGGTTTGACTTCGTATTTTCAGAGTTATGCCCCTTTACACTATTATTTTAACAATATATTGTTTTCTGATAATAATTTTACTTACATTTTGTCTATTGTAACCAAATTTCATATTTATCTTTCTCATCATGCAGGGAAGGCACCTGTGAATTTTGGTTCCTGTTAAATTATTTTTCTATGAGTTATGCCCCTTTACATCCTTAAAATTTAAAATAAGCCACACTTCGTCCGTTAACTTTTCTTCTTAGCGCTCTCTCACCTTCATTTATTGACCGATTTTGATTAAACTTCCTACAAATATTCCATACCACAATAGTTCGGACGAGTTCGCGTTTCAGACGTTGGCGACTATTTTTAGCAGAGTTATGCCCCTTTATTGTCAAAAATGGGCATTTAAAAAAAAACAAAAAAACTTTTTTACTTTTGATTCAATTGATTTCAAATTTGATATGGTGATACAATGAATGAAGTGATTTAATATATATTACGGGTTTTTGGTTTGACTCTGTATTTTCAGAGTTATGCCCCTTCACACAATTTTTTTAACAATATATTGTTTCCTGATAATAATTTTACTTACATTTTGTCTATTGTAACCAAATTTCATATTTAGCTTTCTCATCATACAGGGAAGGCACCTGTGAATTTTGGTTCCTGTTAAATTTCAGACGTTGGCGACTATTTTTAGCAGAGTTATGCCCCCTTTATTGTCAAAAATGGGCATTTTTTTAAAAAAACAGAACTTTTTTCTTGACTATCGCAATACTATCGGGATAGTACTTGAGCTATCGCAATACTACAGCAGTCTTTTTGAGATCGATAGTCGGGCCTACACTCCGGGCGACTTTTTCCAGTCGGCCTGAGTCTGGACGACTTTGACACCCGCCGGCCGTGACGGGCGTATTTTGCCGCACTGCGGTGCTCTTGTTAATTCTAGAAGCAGACAAAATTTCCACAGTACAGTCGAACTTCGATATATCGAAGTAGGTTTTGTCGAACATACCCGTATTTCAAAGTTAAAATGTGGCTAAGCCACGTTTTAACTTTGAAATATGGATATGTTCGGCTTAACCGAGCATGGAATAATGCAGTTCATATGTCAAACTATCGAGTTAAACAAGTCGAGATATCGAAGTTTAACTGTATATAAATCATAGTAAATACAGTGATTGACTCTTAAAGCTGACTGAGAGTAAAACAGAATGGGCATTGGCAAAGGCGCGGTGTGCCTAACCCTCAATCCAATTTAAGTGATAACCTGTGTTCAAAACTAGAAACAGGCTAGTCTTCATGTATATAAATCAACAGTAATATAGTTATTGAAGCTTAAAACTAGCTGAAAGTAGAGCAGAATGCACTTAAAGCTCATTATGCATTATACAGACTAAAATACAGTAACTATTCCATGGTATATATAGTGCTCCCTCTCTACAACGACACCCAATGGGAGACAACAAATGTGTGCGTTGTACGGAGGGAGTCGTTATATGGAGGGAATTTCGCTTACATTTGCAAACAGCTTGAATCCAGATCAGACGCCGCGTTACGCGGCGTCTGATTCGGATTCAAGCTGTTTGACATTCGATATTAAGGTTTTTATGTCAAAATGTCAATTATGTAACTTTGAGAAAAATAGCAGACGACAATTTTAAGCAGACGATATTGCAGCAATAAAAGGGTTATACATAATTGTTCTGTATAGGGAACTGCGGCAAGGGTCGTTGTAAGGAGGGCCGTTGTAGAGAGGGAACACTGTACATCAGAACTAACACAGAGCTTTGAACTAAGAACTGGCTCAATGTAAAGCATGCAGAAAGCGCCTTAAGGCTCAGTCTACTTTACTTTCAATCCGCTTCAAGTGGTACCCAGATTTCAAAACTAGAAACCGGATAAGTTACAGTAACCATTCCATACTATATAAATCAAAGTAAATACAGTATTTGAAAGCTTAAAACTGACTGAAAGTAAACCAGAATCCACCTTAAGGTGTATTCTGCTTTACTTTCACCCGCTTTAAGTGGTAACCTGTTTTTAAAACCAGAAAATGGTTATTTGGTAATGAGTTAATATGAATAATTGTGATAACTCCTTGTAATTGAAATGTACCTAAAGGCTAAAACTGCCCCAATATGTTGCTTGCAGTTCAGCTACACAGTTCTAAGGGTCATAGTGACCCTAAAAAGGATTCTCGATGTATTCTACAATAGCCACAGATAAACAGCTAATTTAGTTTAGTCAGTTTTGGAGTTTATCTGGGTGCTTTGGTATGGGAGCTGAAAAGCGGAGAAAGGTAACTCGAGATGTTCTGAACCTTGATTAACCTTGGTATAATAAGAGAGGTAACCAGCGAGAAGCTAAGCGCGATATAATTATCTCCTCAGCTGCTCTTATGTTTTTGGAACTTGTGGCCCAACCCCATTACCATGTTGAAATTTTGGAAATAAAATATGTTTAAACTGTATCAGCTGCAGGAAATTTCTTGTAGGGGCGCGACGGCTGTAGGGCTGTAGGGCTTTTCCTTCAACATTTCGCCGTGAACCATCTTAATAGGTCTCAGCCATATGGACGAAACCTAAAATCAATCAAGTCTATGTGCTCTGATAACTTTCTACGTTCATTGTACTGTAATTCAAACCTTTCATTTTTCATATCGGTGTTAACCCTTTCATCGCCAGAATCGCCTAAAGTCGAATTTGCAAACAGTTTTGAGCCTGATCAGACGCCGCATTACGCGGCGTCTGATCAGGATCAAAACTGTTTGACACCCGTTTCGATATTTCTTAAGTTATACTCTCTTAAATCTAACTTTGAAATGATATTGCAGACAATAATATTGAAGCAGACGACAAAATAACGGTGTATGGGTAAAAAACTCAAAAATAATTTGGCGGTGAAAGGGTTTAGCCCTTTCACTGTCATGACGTCATCGGTTTACACAATTTTCGTCTGTTTTTATTTCTCTTTAATTTTATGTAATTTAACTTAAAAATGTAAAATTGAATGTCAAACAGTTTGGATCCTGATAACGCATAGTGCGGCGTCTGATCAGTATCCAAACTGTTTACAAATAACTATTTTACTCAATATAAGGCAGTGTATGGGAATAATCAAACCGCACAAATAAGAGTACCTGATCAGATATAGCGGCTGATATTGGTCTGTACTGTTCACTGGTTAGGAACTTGGTTACAGTGGGGTGAGGGTCCTCACGACAGGTGGTATAGGGGTCATTTCGAAAAGTGTTTCAGAGTCATGACTCTTTCTCGCGAAGAGGTTTTGGCTTCCCTTTAAGAAGATACTTAACGTCGCCTGCGTTAGAATCCAGGTGAATAGAGGACATAAAAGCAAGTGATCCCCACTGCCTACATGTAGATTCACATATTTTTGTTATAAATTGAATTTATGTGAGAAATTGCAGTATTTAACACACTAAGATAATCTATTTGTTCGTGTTTTTCTCATATTGAAGCATTTTTAAAAGATATTTGTCCGACTTTTAAAGTTATCAGAAGTTTGGTGTTACTTATCAATGTGATGTAGATGTTACAGGTCCCTGACGACTGTTTAATAAGTGGTACAGGTTCTTCTTTACACTGTTACAGAGTCTTCGGGAATCTCGAAATGGAAGAGATTTTGTTTGAAGACTCGAGTTTACTCGATACAGTGGAGAATCTGTTATTCTTTCCCAATAAACGCGTTTACGCTAAAACTATTATTTGTAGTGCAAACAGTTTGGAGCCAGATCAGACGCCGGGTAACCCGGCGTCTGATCAGGCTCCAAACTGTTTGCCACCAAGATAAACATAAAATATCAAAATTGTCCAAAAGTTGTTCTTTTCTACGTTTTAGTGATTTGCGTTTGCGTACGTTTGCGTTTAAACGGGAAAGAATAACAGATTCTCCACTGTATAAGCCTGGATATTGAAGTAGATGACAATAACAATACATGCGGCACTTCCAGAAGCCGGACTCCCGTGTCAATGTCGTAAACGCAGAAGAAAAAGCAGTTTCTGTGTAAGGAATATCAGTACATGACCAGAAGTTCAGGCATTCTTTAGCAGCACAAGCATTCCCCCGTGGGAAGGTATTGAATTATTCTAGAACTACTCCAGAATGATTTCTTGAATATTAATGAACAATTCTAGAAGCGGTCATTTATGAATATTCTGCAATAATTCTAGAAAGTTGAAGTTTTTAGAACCGTTGTTCTAGAATTACAAAAGCTCTCGAACTCCTTTTGTTTCTGGGCTAAAGAGTTCCATCGAATGTTACACTTGCGGAGCAGAACTCGACTCGAAAGCCTCGCTCATTGAACATTTCAAAGACAAACATGGACCAAAGAATCTGATCTTTTTTTGTGGAAATACGTTTTCATAAAGGCCGTCGTTTGGACGACACCAGAAAAAAGCTAGTTTACCTACCTTTGAGAATTGAAATTGCTCTAGTCCTTACATTACTTATTAAACTTTGTAAAATTGATAATATGCACGGGTTTAAGTGCGGTTCGATCCGATTCCTGGTGGAAGATCTATAACGCATTCTGTTTTATACATTTAATAGACTAAACGGTTAAGATTCTGGTGCAGCTCCAACTTTCTCGATGTCTCGTCAGGGTCAAACTCGAAAAAGAATCTCTAAGATAGTCAAACAACCGATTCAGACACAGAATTGTTCAGATTCTCATTCGAATCTCAAGCCTCGACCTCACTGTCCCGGTGCTGATCACGGTACGTCCCGTTGGAGATAGCCGGTGAACCGGGATGCGCCGGGACGCTTTTTATTATGAAAAATTAAATTGCGTTTTCATATTCCCGGTGTCTCCCCCGGTGGAGCAACGGTAATGAAGCCGGATCTCCCCGGACTATCCCGGTGAGTTCCCGGTTTGGCGCGGCGTAATTACGGTGCAGCGCCGGCCTGTTCCCGGTTAATCCCGGTATAACACGGTGTAACACCCGGTCGTTGCCGGTGGTATGCCGGTGACCATCGGTGTCGTCCCGTTCAACCCCGGTTGCACACCGATGACGTGTCGGCGTTACCGGGTGTTCGCTGGAATGGACATAAACCGGGTCGAACGTGCATCACTTCTCTTTTGTCTCTGAGGGTAAATGAGAGGAAATTCAAACGAAATGCAATAAAGTAGAACATAATAATGTTGTAGACTGGTCAAACTTCATTTTGATATGATTTTCAAACATTTTGCCTGGCGTCTGATCTGACTACATACTGTTTGTAGTGGACATATCAAGCCTTTTACCTGAAGCTATTAATTTGAAAGAATAACTTCGTTTTTTAGCTCACCTGGCACGAAGTGCCAAGGTGAGCTATTGTGATCGCCCTGTGTCCGTCGTCGTCCGTCGTCGTCCGTCGTGTGTAGTCAACTTTTTCTTTAAATATCTTCTTCTTGGAAACTACCGGGTCAATTTCATTAAAACTTCATACGATTGTACCTTGTAGGGTGCTCTCTCAGATTTCTTCAAATATAGGTCATCCAATTGAAATTGTGGTTGCCATGGCAACCAATTAAATTTTTTTTT
Organism: Gari tellinella; assembly: GCA_922989275.2. NCBI lineage: Eukaryota > Metazoa > Mollusca > Bivalvia > Cardiida > Psammobiidae > Gari > Gari tellinella. The sequence goes on from OV277862.1 coordinate 16,967,156, forward strand.
AAAAATCTTCTTGTCAGAAACTACTATCCTGAATTGAAAATAATTTTACCCAAATGTGCCATTGGTGACCCTCTATAAGATTTCTTAAAATAGTGTTCTTATCTTAAAAAACATGGCCGCCAGTGGGTGGGGCATATTTTCCTTATATGGCTTTAAAGTGAAAACTTTAAAAATCTTCTTGTCTGAAACCGCTGATCCAATTTCAAAATAATTTCACACAAATGATACATGGGTGACCCTCTACCAGATTTCTTAAACTTATTTTGATATCTAAAAAAACATGGCCGCCAGTGGGTTTGGGCACGTTGTCCTTATGATACTGTATAGTAAAAACTTAAAAAAAATTATTCTGTGAAACTGCTGGTCCAAATTGAAAACAATTGTACACAAATGATTCATGGGTGACTCTCTACCAGATTTCTTAAAATAATTTTGATATCTTAAAAAACATGGCCGCCAGTGGGGGGGGGGGGGGGGGGGGCATGTTTTCCTTATTATACTGTATAGCTAAAACTTTAAAGTCTTCTTCTGTGAAACTGCTTGTCAAAATTGAAAATAATTATACACAAATGATCCATGGATGACCCTTTAATAGATTTCTTAAAATGATTTTGATATCTTAAAAAAACATGGCCGCCAGTGTGTAGGGCAAGTTTTCCTTATATTTCTGTATAGACATATTTCAAAAATCTTTTTCTCTGAAACTATTGGTCTGATTTAAGAATATTTTTTAAAAAGTAATGATGGGTGAACCTTTGCCAGTTTTCTTCAAAGAATCTTCCTAGTTCAAACAACATGGCTGTCTGTGGGTGGGGGTTAATATACCGGTGATAGCTTTAAGTGGAATTTTATCATTACTGGTCAATTACCATGACCGTAAACATTGGTACCAGGTGAGCGAATTAGGGTCGCACGCGGCCTTGTATATGTTAGATTTACCCTATACAGTAGAGAAGTACTTCCTATCTAAACGCTTACGAAACGCTAACGCTAAAACATGATGTAAAAAAAAATGCTTTTTTTTTTTTTTTTTTTTAAATAAATCGATTTCTATGGTCGCCAACACCCCGGTTGTTCACGGTAGAGACCCTGAGCTACCCCGGATGTGCCGGTAAAGTTCTGGCGTTGCTCCAGCATTCTGGTTATCTGTCCCGGTGACTCCCAGTTGTATTAAACATTTTAAAGCATCCCGGGCTGTTGGCCGGTTGCATCCGGAGGAAGCCGTTCGATCCCGGGTCGTCTCGGTCGTTCCCGGCGCCGCCAAGGTTGTACTCCCGGCGACTGCCGATAACTGCCGGTTTGCTAACCCGGGACTCACCGGGGATCTAAACCGGGATAATTGGGGCTTAGACTGTTTATATGTGATTGTATGGTCAGGGTAAAGCAGTGAACGGGTTTAGCTTTATATTTGTTATACAGCGTTCCCTCCCTTCAACGGCCTTCCCAACAACGATTCCCTCCTTACAACGACCCTTGTCGCAGTTCCCTAAACAGGACAATTATGTCCAACCTATTCACGACTGCAATGTCGTCTGCTTAAAATTGTCGTCTGCTGTTTTTCTCATAATGGACATGTTGATAGAAAAACACTAATGACGAGTGACAAACAGCTTGAATCCAGTTCAGACGCCGCGTTACGCGGCGTCTGATCTGGATTCAAACTGTTTGCATATTCCCTCCCCATAACGACTCCCTCCGAACAACGCACACACTTTTTGTCTCCCGTAGGATGTCGTTGTAGAGAGGGAACACTGTATGACGAATCGTTTTGCACATATGGTATATTTATTTGAAAAGTAGTTGACACGTTTATTAGTTAAACTTAGGGGGGAGGGGGGGGGGGGGGGGGGTTATCCCCCACCCCCCAATAATTTTGCCAATATTGGTTGCAGATTTTTTACATAGATTTATGTTAGTATTTTACCTGTTTTGAATGAGCAAAACGCCCTTAGAACACACCAAAGACCATCTAGAAATAAAAAAAATCCCGGGGAGCATGCCCCGGACCCTCTAGTTACAGTGTGTACACTAATCGGAGAGGGTAGGGGTAGGCTTTTAGGCTAATAGCCGGAAGACAACGTCAAAAAATATCCTATATTATTAATAATTTGTTATTTTAAGTTGAAAATTCACATGGATTTTTATTAGTATCTTACCTGTTTTAAATGCGCAAAACGCCCCAAGAACGAACCAGAAACCATCTAGGAATAAAATTTTCCAGGGGGAGCATGCCCCCGATACCCCCTAGTAAGAGTGAGTACACTAATAGGAGTGGGTAGGATAGGAGTTTAGGGATAATAATTTAGGGTCATTTGGAGTCATATTTTACATAGATTTATGTTTGCCTTATACCTGTTTGGAATGCTGGAAACACCCTCAGAATGCAGCAGAGACCATCTTGAAATAAAATTTCCCGGGGGAGCATGTCCCCGGACCCCCCAAGTAAGAGTGCGTACAAAAATTTCCTAGTTTGTCATTCGTCATTATATTTCTTTGTCAAAATATCGACTTGTATGTAACTTTTAGAAAAACAGCAGACGACATTTTAAGCAGACGATATTGCAGCAGTAAAAGCGTTAGATATAATTGTCCTGTATAGGGAACAGCGGCAATGGTCGTTGTAAGGAGGGAGTCGTTATTGGGAGGGCCGTTGTAGAGAGAGGACACTGTTGTATAGAGACAACTGACGAGCCAACTCACATGACAATCCAACTTACCTCCCTTTAACCACACATTCAAACGTGTAAATATTACCATACGTTTTGAATCGTTTTATTTTTAGTGGTTTATATCATTTGCTACGGATAATTTGCCACCAAATTTGCCAACGGTTTTAGTACAACTATTGTTCAAGTCTGAAGTCAGAAATTTGAAGTCTGAAGTCAGAAGTCAAACGTTTGAAGTCTGAAGTTTGAACTATGAATGCTATATAAGAGATTAATGGCAAAACATTAGGAAGTGTGAACTGTGGAGTTTGAAGTCTGAAGTCGGAGATGTCACATGCAGAGCTCCAGATAAGGGAAGTATTTCAAAAAATTAAAATCTTTATTTCTGCATTAAACCCTATGGTGTCACTACTCATTAGAATCGTCTCGAAGAGACGATTCTAATGAGTAGTAACACCATAGGATTTGGTGATGTATGAGTGAGAAAATGTTGGATGTGTTCAGTTAACTCCCTCTTATCTGGAGCCCTGGCACTTGCATTGTTGCACTCAAAAGGTCACTACGGAACTGACTGCACTCTGGGAGGACAGGATGGAAGAAACCCATGAAAGGAAGAAGGCAAAGTGTCAGCCTCTGATGGAAGAGTGCCAGCAGAGAGATTGGAAGACCTGGACTTTGTCTGGTGAAGTCGGATGCCGAGGATTTGCGGGAGAATTACTGTTGAGAGCATTCAGCATTCTTGGTATCACAGGAGCCACCAGAAGGAAGGCAATAAATGACATACTGACTCGCCGTTTCCATGGATAATATTACAGTGCACCCTCTCCACAACGACACCCAATGGGATACTACGATCACGTGTGTTGTTCGGAGGGAGTTGTTACAGGGAGGAATCTGGTTTCAATCGGTTTGTCATCGTCATTATTATTTTTTCTGCCAAAATATTAAACACCTAACTTTGAGAAAAAAAGCAGACGACAATTTCAAGCGGACACTATTGCAACAGTGAACGCTTTCTAGACATATTTGTCAAGAGGGAATTGTTGTTGGGAGGGTCGGTGTAGGGAGGGAGCACTGTACAAACACTTACATTTAACAATATCCTGCTGTTTACAAGATTGTCTGCTTAAACCATTGTCTGCAATTATTGCTAACAGTCAGATTTTCGGCGTTTAAACCGGAGAAACATCTCGGATGGTGTCACACAGTTTGGATCCTGGTTACACACTAATTTACTCAGTTCTGATTTGGATCTTAACTGTTTGTGAATATTAGTCAAGTATTACCCGGCAATTTAAGTGTGGATAGTCAAATTTGTTGTTAGCGACGACTCGGGGAAAGTTACGTGACTATGTCTTAACAAACAGAACTGCTTAATGCAGGACAAAAATAATGCAGAAAGTTTATTTAAGAGCTTTCTGTATTACTTTTACCTTGTATTACGCTAGTACCTTTCTATAAGACTGACTTTCTGTATTACTTTTACCTTGCATTACGCTAGTACCTTTCTATAAGACTGACTTTCTGTAATACTTTTACCTTGTATTACGCTAGTACCTTTCTATAAGACTGACTTTCTGTATTACTTTTACCTTGCATTACGCTAGTATCTTTCTATAAGACTGACTTTCTGTAATACTTTTACCTTGTATTACGCTAGTACCTTTCTATAAGACTGACTTTCTGTAATACTTTTACCTTGTATTACGCTAGTACCTTTCTATAAGACTGACTTTCTGTATTACTTTTACCTTGCATTACGCTAGTACCTTTCTATAAGACTGACTTTCTGTATTACTTTTACCTTGCATTACGCTAGTACCTTTCTATAAGACTGACTTTCTGTAATACTTTTACCTTGCATTACGCTAGTACCTTTCTATAAGACTGACTTTCTGTATTACTTTTACCTTGCATTACGCTAGTACCTTTCTATAAGACTGACTTTCTGTATTACTTTTACCTTGCATTACGCTAGTACCTTTCTATCAGACTGACTTTCTGTAATACTTTTACCTTGCATTACGCTAGTACCTTTCTATAAGACTGACTTTCTGTATTACTTTTACCTTGCATTACGCTAGTACCTTTCTATAAGACTGACTTTCTGTAATACTTTTACCTTGTATTACGCTAGTACCTTTCTATAAGCCTGACTTTTTGTATTACCTTTGGCTTGCATTACGCTAGTACCTTTCTATAAGACTGACTTTCTGTATTTCTTTTAGCTTGCATTACGCTAGTACCTTTCTATAAGACTGGATTTCTGTATTACTTTTACCTTGCATTACGCTAGTACCTTTCTATAAGACTGACTTTCTGTAATACTTTTACCTTGCATTACGCTAGTACCTTTCTATAAGACTGACTTTCTGTATTACTTTTACCTTGTATTACGCTAGTACCTTTCTTTAAGCCTGACTTTTTGTATTACCTTTGGCTTGCATTACGCTAGTACCTTTCTATAAGACTGACTTTCTGTATTACTTTTACCTTGCATTACGCTAGTACCTTTCTATAAGACGAATTTTTGTATTACCTTTGGCTTGCATTACGCTAGTACCTTTCTATAAGACTGACTTTCTGTATTACTTTTACCTTGCATTACGCTAGTACCTTTCTATAAGACTGACTTTCTGTATTACTTTTACCTTGTATTACGCTAGTATAATTCTATAAGACTTACTTTTTGTATTACTTTTACCTTGCATTACGCTAGTACCTTTCTATAAGACTGACTTTCTGTATTACTTTTACCTTGTATTACGCTAGTATATTTCTATAAGACTGACTTTCTGTATTACTTTTACCTTGCATTACGCTAGTATATTTCTATAAGACTGACTTTCTGTATTTCTTTTACCTTGCATTACGCTATAACCTTTCTATAAGACTGACTTTCTTTATTTCTTTTAGCTTGCATTACGCTAGTACCTTTCTATAAGACTGACTTTCTGTATTACGTTTACCTTGTATTACGCTAGTACCTTTCTATAAGACTGACTTTCTGTAATACTTTTACCTTGCATTACGCTAGTACCTTTCTATAAGAGTGACTTTCTGTATTACTTTTACCTTGCATTACGCTAGTACCTTTCTATAAGACTGACTTTCTGTATTACTTTTACCTTGCATTACGCTAGTACCTTTCTATAAGACTGACTTTCTGTATTACTTTTACCTTGTATTACGCTAGTTCCTTTCTATAAGACTGACTTTCTGTAATACTTTTACCTTGCATTACGCTAGTACCTTTCTATAAGAGTGACTTTCTGTATTACTTTTACCTTGCATTACGCTAGTATATTTCTATAAGATTGACTTTCTGTATTACTTTTAGCTTGCATTACGCTAGTACCTTTCTATAAGACTGACTTTTTGTATTACCTTTGGCTTGCATTACGCTAGTACCTTTCTATAAGACTGACTTTCTGTAATACTATTACCTTACATTACGCTAGTACCTTTCTATAAGACTGACTTTCTGTAATACTTTTACCTTGCATTACGCTAGTACCTTTCTATAAGACTGACTTGCTGTATTACTTTTACCTTGTATTACGCTAGTACCTTTCTATAAGACTGACTTTCTGTAATACTTTTACCTTGCATTACGCTAGTACCTTTCTATAAGAGTGACTTTCTGTATTACTTTTACCTTGCATTACGCTAGTATATTTCTATAAGAGTGACTTTCTGTATTACTTTTACCTTGCATTACGCTAGTATATTTCTATAAGACTGACTTTCTGTATTACTTTTACCTTGTATTACGCTAGTATATTTCTATAAGACTGACTTTCTGTATTACTTTTACCTTGTATTACGCTAGTATATTTCTATAAGACTGACTTTCTGTATTACTTTTACCTTGTATTACGCTAGTATATTTCTATAAGACTGACTTTCTGTATTACTTTTACCTTGTATTACGCTAGTATATTTCTATAAGACTGACTTTCTGTATTACTTTTACCTTGCATTACGCTAGTACCTTTCTATAAGACTGACTTTCTGTATTACTTTTACCTTGCATTACGCTAGTACCTTTCTATAAGACTGACTTTCTGTATTACTTTTACCTTGCATTACGCTAGTACCTTTCTATAAGACTGACTTTCTGTAATACTTTTACCTTGCATTACGCTAGTACCTTTCTATAAGACTGACTTTCTGTAATACTTTTACCTTGCATTACGCTAGTACCTTTCTATAAGACTGACTTTCTGTATTACTTTTACCTTGCATTACGCTAGTATATTTCTATAAGACTGACTTTCTGTATTACTTTTACCTTGCATTACGCTAGTATATTTCTATAAGACTGACTTTCTGTATTTCTTTTAGCTTGCATTACTCTAGTACCTTTCTATAAGACTGACTTTCTGTATTACTTTTACCTTGTATTACGCTAGTACCTTTCTATAAGACTGACTTTCTGTAATACTTTTACCTTGCATTACGCTAGTACCTTTCTATAAGAGTGACTTTCTGTATTACTTTTACCTTGCATTACGCTAGTACCTTTCTATAAGAGTGACTTTCTGTATTACTTTTACCTTGCATTACGCTAGTATATTTCTATAAGACTGACTTTCTGTATTACTTTTAGCTTGCATTACGCTAGTACCTTTCTATAAGACTGACTTTTTGTATTACCTTTGGCTTGCATTACGCTAGTACCTTTCTATAAGACTGACTTTCTGTAATACTATTACCTTACATTACGCTAGTACCTTTCTATAAGACTGACTTTCTGTAATACTTTTACCTTGCATTACGCTAGTACCTTTCTATAAGACTGACTTTCTGTATTACTTTTACCTTGTATTACGCTAGTACCTTTCTATAAGACTGACTTTCTGTAATACCTTTACCTTGCATTACGCTAGTACCTTTCTATAAGAGTGACTTTCTGTATTACTTTTACCTTGCATTACGCTAGTATATTTCTATAAGACTGACTTTCTGTATTACTTTTACCTTGTATTACGCTAGTATATTTCTATAAGACTGACTTTCTGTATTACTTTTACCTTGTATTACGCTAGTATATTTCTATAAGACTGACTTTCTGTATTACTTTTACCTTGTATTACGCTAGTATATTTCTATAAGACTGACTTTCTGTATTACTTTTACCTTGCATTACGCTAGTACCTTTCTATAAGACTGACTTTCTGTATTACTTTTACCTTGCATTACGCTAGTACCTTTCTGTAAGACTGACTTTCTGTAATACTTTTACCTTGCATTACGCTAGTATATTTCTATAAGACTGACTTTCTGTATTACTTTTACCTTGTATTACGCTAGTACCTTTCTATAAGACTGACTTTCTGTAATACTTTTACCTTGCATTACGCTAGTACCTTTCTATAAGAGTGACTTTCTGTATTACTTTTACCTTGCATTACGCTAGTATATTTCTATAAGACTGACTTTCTGTATTACTTTTACCTTGTATTACGCTAGTATATTTCTATAAGACTGACTTTCTGTATTACTTTTACCTTGTATTACGCTAGTATATTTCTATAAGACTGACTTTCTGTATTACTTTTACCTTGTATTACGCTAGTATATTTCTATAAGACTGACTTTCTGTATTACTTTTACCTTGCATTACGCTAGTACCTTTCTATAAGACTGACTTTCTGTATTACTTTTACCTTGCATTACGCTAGTACCTTTCTATAAGACTGACTTTCTGTATTACTTTTACCTTGCATTACGCTAGTACCTTTCTGTAAGACTGACTTTCTGTAATACTTTTACCTTGCATTACGCTAGTATATTTCTATAAGACTGACTTTCTGTATTACTTTTACCTTGTATTACGCTAGTATATTTCTATAAGACTGACTTTCTGTATTACTTTTACCTTGCATTACGCTAGTATATTTCTATAAGACTGACTTTCTGTATTTCTTTTAGCTTGCATTACGCTAGTATATTTCTATAAGACTGACTTTCTGTATTATTTTAGCTTGCATTACGCTGGTACCTTTCTATAAGACTGACTTTCTGTAATACTTTTACCTTGCATTACGCTAGTACCTTTCTATAAGACTGACTTTCTGTATTACTTTTACCTTGCATTACGCTAGTACCTTTCTATAAGACTGACTTTCTGTATTACTTTTACCTTGCATTACGCTAGTACCTTTCTATAAGAGTGACTTTCTGTATTACTTTTACCTTGTATTACGCTAGTATATTTCTATAAGACTGACTTTCTGTATTACTTTTACCTTGCATTACGCTAGTACCTTTCTATAAGACTGACTTTCTGTATTACTTTTACCTTGCATTACGCTAGTACCTTTCTATAAGACTGACTTTCTGTAATACTTTTACCTTGCATCACGCTAGTACCTTTCTATAAGACTGACTTTCTGTAATACTTTTACCTTGTATTACGCTAGTATCTTTCTATAAGACTGACTAAGACACGCGATTCATGTGCTATTAATTGGTCGCTTAGCACAAACTGGCAGTAATATCGCTTTTTTGCTCATCCAACTTATCATATTGAACTCTTCACATGCTAGCGGCGGATATATGTGCCACAGTGAATGACCTTTGCAAACAGTTTGGATCCAGATGAGACGCCGCGTAACGCTGTTTGGCACTATGACCGTGTTTTGAAAAGAATTTTAGACATTTTTTATTTTAGAACATCAGCAGACGACAATTGTTGCAGACATAAAAATTACCCAGCATCCAAAGAGTTAATTAAGGTAGACATCACTATGAACACTGACACATAAAAGTTGGCCTCCTTTAAAAAGAAGACCAAGTCAAAGTCAGCAGCGTTTTAGGGATGTTAGATGCAATTGGGTCTTGGTAACAATTACAAGAAAAGACGATTCTTAAGAAATTTCTCAAGACAGGATGAGATCGAAAAATTCAAAATTAGATGTATTTTTTAGTTTTTGACTTACGACCGTGTTTTTCATACGACGTTTCGTAAGACGGGCCCCATCATTAAATAGATATAAACATAAATTTAGATTTGTGATTATTAAATAGGTATTACAGCTGAAAAACAGCAATAATGTGCCGTTTCAATAAAGATCACGTCAGGCAACCGTTACAATATGCAGATATTTAAAATACATGTGCTGTAATTTCTGTAAAGAGATACTTTTAAATGGGGTTTAACTTATTACATTAGATATTGCCTCTATCATTTATTAAGATTATAAAAGTCTCAATTATTATCTATTTCTGCATCTAATCCTGTATGAAACGGGCCTCAGAGGCCTAGTTCCCGGTAAGTGAAAAAAAGGGTCCAAAGTATTTGCAATTTGGGTCGTATAGCTATACTAGAGAAGAGATGAAATAACGATATACACCCATTCACTACCAAATTGTCCATGATATTTTTACCCCTTTACAGTTTCATTGTCGTCTGCTTCAATTTTGTTGTTTGCAAGATATTTTCAAAGTAATGTTCAACGTAGTATGACTTAAAACATATCGAAACTTGTGTCAAACAGTTTGGATCCTGATCAGACGCTGCGTGACGCGGCGTCTGATCAGGATCCAAATTGTTTGCAAACTGTTTGCAAATATGCTTTTTTCTCGAGTGAAAAGGTTAAAACAGCCGACATTTAGAATATACTTCCGGGTCTGCAAACAACCTGGGACATTTCCGTCAATCTATAAATAACCTCGTGAACGACTTCTAAGGAGACGGTGTTTAGTCTTCTGTGTATTTGTGTTGGTAGGGTCAGCGTCAACTATAATCTATTACGAGACAATCTGAAAAAGATCTTATTATAAGAAGCTTATTATTCATAAAAATTCAAATATAATGATTATATAATTGAAAATGTTTTGGCAGTACCGCTTTATTGCTTTGTCTTCAATGAAATACCCGTTATATATGAATTTAGACATTATGCAGCTTTACTTTCGTTTTTATAATTTGGAAATTAATATTTGTAAGAAATTATCAAAATGAAGCTTTAAGTATATAGAGAAACAATTGAAATCCATTTGTTGAATGTAAGCCTCAAATGTTTAGTTTAAGAGTCATATATAAAGACAGATTTGGTTACCTCTGACTCGGGTCACAGTTCAATAAATCTGGGTTGACAATTAAACTTGTGAGCTCAAATATGTAAGAAGACGATATACAGCTCGTAAGGCCTCTTGTGAGAAAAATTTGAATATTTAAACTTGTAACCATAATTACATTATTAGGATATCCTGTGAGTCTTCACTTTCAAAAATCGACGAAGTATCGTGTCAATCGCCGTGTATATAAAGGTCAGTCTGTTTTGTTGTGTACATTGACTCTAACATATCGCTTAAACATGGCGCGGAGTAAAACACAGAAAGATTTAAGCGCCTCTATCTTAGCGGGGTCGGAGGAATTGTTTGACTATTATTGTCAACCGTGTAGCTCTGAAAAACATTTGGAGGCTGCTGGTTATTGTCAGCAATGTTCGCAGTATTTATGTACAAACTGTATCAAGGTTCACAGTAAACTCGCGATATCTTCACACCATACAGTTCTCAACAAATCAGTAATGCCAAAAACGAAAGTACAACCAAAGGTTAGAAGCACTGACGTATTGTCTGAAAAATGTCGGAAACACTCTGATAAAATTCTGGAATATTTCTGTAAAATCCATGACGAGATATGTTGCAGCGTGTGCGTGACTTTAGACCATAGTTCCTGCTCGGACAAGAGCTACGTACCGGACATCTCTAGCGGGATAGCAAACAGTCAGGAGCACAGGAATCTACGAGCAGACTTAGATAGGCTTGTTGCAATGATTCAACAACGACAAAAACAGTTAAATGATGAAAGCAAGAGTAACGAGAAATACCATGCCAAGGCCCTTGATGATATAAAGGAATTCAGAAAGCAGATCAATGATATCCTTGATAAAATTGAAGCAGATACCAAACAGGAAATCACTAAAATTCACCAAGAAAATGTCAGCCTTATAAAGAGCATGTCCGCCAAATGCCAGTCATTACTCTCCGAATTGAAAGTCATGGCAGTTAGCATGGATACGATATCGAACGCTGGAAAAACCAATCAGTTGTTTGTTGAAGTGAAAATGACCGGCCGTCGTAAAGCAGAGATAGCACAGCAGGTGAGTTCCCAAAAGAAAATAGCAAAGTTTGCATTAGCTCAAGACGAGACTATTCAACAGATGATGTCTACACTGTCAGCAATAGGGACTCTACCTGTGAGAAAGGAGTTCACGCCCACAAGGGCCCAGTACATCCGTCATATTGCCGTTAAGGACAACTCCGATACAGCGGAATGTGGGATTACTGGTATAGCAGTACTGACCACAGACCGGATAGTGATAGATGACTATCACAACAAAGCCATCAAACTATACGACACTAAGGTGAACAAACTGATATCCCGTCTAGCTGTGTCGTCAGAGCCGCATGATATAACCGTTATGAAACCAAACCAGGTCGCCGTGAATTTAGGATTAGAACAGAAAATATGTATAATAACCGTGTCAGATAAGCAATCAATAAATCAAACCATCAAAACGCCTGGTGCTAGTATTGTCGGGTTTTGTTATGATGGATCAAACTTTATTACTGCATGTCTAGGACCAGACAGTGTCAAAATCATCAACATGTCCGGTAAAACATTGAACACATTCAGCACTGATGACAAAGGTCACCAGCTCTTTAAGACACCTCATCGCATTGCTCTCAGTCGTGATAAAACTGCTGTTTATGTTACTGGTAGTGATACCAACAAGGTGACGAGTATGTATCTCAGTGGCCGTGTCAACTGGGTCTACAGTCATGACGAGTTAGTGTGTCCAGCAGGAATAGCTGTAGGCAAGGATGGCGCCCTGTATGTTTGTAGCCGTGACACCAACACCGTCTACCAGCTTACCCCTACTGGAGAACTAATGAGGATCATACTGGGGACGGACCAGGGACTACAAGTGAAACCCGGTGTTATAGCTTACGGTGACGAGGAGGACATGCTGTATATAAGCAGCTCCAGCGTCAACCCTGAACACCATAACTACATCAGAATGTATCAGCTCGAATAAGTATCAATCACATAGAAATTATGCTAAATTAAATAAAACCATTAGAGCCGTGCCATTATAAAAACGACATTTGAAGTTTGCAAATAACGCGGTGTCTGATCAGTGTCTGTAGACACTGTTTGGCACTCACCAGAGATGTCAGGATATTGTTTAGTGCAAAACTCGTCTAAACGTATAAATAGTATCATTTTAAGCAGTGTTAAAGGAAACAATACATATACAGTAAAACCTCACTAAAAAGAAGGCTTATTGAGTGTATGAAAGACAAGTGACAGCTTAAAGCATGGTGACAGTAAAACAGAAAGCTCCTACAGGAGCTTTCTGTTTTACTGTCACCTTGCTTTAAGCAGTCACCTGTCAGAAACACCTAATAATTACACAATTTAGTGGTCGTAATAGAGAGGTTTTACTGTATTTTGTCTGTGCAAGGTTAAAGAAGGTGGTCATATTTGGCAGTGAAAGGGTTAAAACAACTGTTGGAGTGGTCGTTAAGGATAATGGATCCTGTTCAGATGCCGCGTAACGCGGCGTCTAATCCGGATCCAAACTGTTTAACACTCGTTTCGAAATTTCGTCAGTCATAATGCCAGAAATTTAACTTTGAACCGATGTTACAGACAACAATTATAAGTCGTTTACGTTCATTGCGCCGCTTTTCAAAACTTTCATTATTAGCAGGCATAGTCTTCGATACAGAGAAGAAAATACGGAATCCTGTTTAAAACGCAAACGACACGCAAACGACATGCAAACGCGTTGCAATTAAATATAGAAAATTACAACTTGTTTTACAATTCTGACTACAAGTTTTAGTCTGAGTGCAAACAGTTTGGAGCCTGATCAGACGCCGGGTTACCCAAACTGTTTGCAATGGAAGTAATATTTTTAGCGTTAACGCGTTTATTGGGAAGTAATACGTTTTCTCTACTGTACTCTTCACATTGCACACGAGGCACAAATTACTAATCTAAACCGCAGAGATAGTGGCAACTGAACACGCTAGTTAGAGAAAACAGTTTCTTTCCAAATATACCCGGCTACGCTTAAACTATTATTTTCATTGCAAACAGTTTGGAGCCAGATCAAACCCGGCGTCTGATCAGGCTCCAAACTGTTTGCCACTTCAATTAAAACTGCACACGGACACAAACTAACCTAAACAGCAAACAGTGGTAATTAATACGCTACTGTGCTATGCACCAGTCACCTGTTTCTACCATTGTCCGCGCTCTGTATTTCAATGCATGACGGTCTATCTCATTACTTGTATTTTGAATGACCTTGTTAGAGTTATCTATAAACTTTACTCGGCACCATATTACCATTTTATATGTCGTGGTGCTGTAAAACCAAACTCAGTCACTCAATCAACCAATCAATCAATCTATCAATCAATATCTATAATGATAACCGTAAAAACCAAGTTTCTTACATACGATCACTCAAATAAGACTTTGGGTAGGGTTAACAAGAGGTGGCATTTTAAAGCAGGGTGGAATTTCCGTAGAAAATATTTGAAACGTTTCTGATTTATTCACCATGCTAATTCTGGCCACCTTAGCTAATTACACACCGGACCTATACCCTTTTTCATTGGTCGTAATGGTGTGGGTTATTTGTTATGTAGAATGTATTTCGCAATATGTAGAATATAATGTAGTATTACCGTGATCTAAATTTAGCACGTTGGCACGGTAGTGGGAATAAATTCGTTGTAAAAAGCTCTAAATACAGCGCTCCCTCCCTACAACGGCCATCCCAATAACGACTCCCTCCTTACAACGATACTTGCTGCTGTTCCCCAACCAAGACATTTATGTCCAACCTTTTCATGTCTGCAGTACCGTCTGCTTAAAATTGTCGTCTGCTGGTTTTCTCAAACTAACAAATTGGATATTTGATAGAAAAAAGACATAATGACGAGTGACAAACAGCTTGAAATCAGACCAGACGCCGTGTTACGCGGCGTCTGATCTAGATTCAAGCTGTTTGCAAATGTAAATCAAATTCCCTCCCTATAATGACTCCCTTCGAACAACGCACACATTTTTTGCGTCCCACTGGGTGTCGTTGTAGAGAGGAGCGCTGTAGATCAATAACTCGGTGTCTGATAAGGATCCATGCAATTAGACAGGTTAATGAACATTTTCATGTAAAAAACAAACTTGTAACTCAAAAAATCAAAACAACACAAAAACACGTTGAGACCACTTATTCTGCAAACATTTGCAAGAATTCGTTTGGACAAGGTCTAACAAGTCGTGGAGGCTTGTTTTTCGATCCAAGATTTTCGGAACTTATTAACTCTTAGACTGGCATAGTCAGCGAAAATAGACTTTACAAACAGGTTGGAACCTGGCCACGCGTTTTGTAGTTTTTAAGTCAAAATGCCTTAAATATAATTTCGAAAACTATTCGCAGACAACAGTATTAATGCAAAAGATATGACGGCATTGAGAGGGTTAATGCAGAGAAGATACAAGAAGATTTATCTAAAGTCGGGTTTACAATGGGTAGCATTAACTATATAAGCTATTTTCCGACTAGTAACAATAAAACAATAGCAAATTAAAACAAACAGCCTGTGAAATTAAGATATAAATTAACATACATAAAGGACACAGCTAAGATTAATATAGATCTAGTTTTATAAATAATCGGTCGTTAGATAGTACCGTTTGGTAGAAATTATTTGGTAGACGATAGAATTTGGCAATGAAAGAGATAAGCTTACGACAGAGAATTAATGAATTCCCTGCAAGGGGCTACGTGGGCATGTTGGCGTGTCCATCAAAGTTTGATGACCTACGTTTAACCTATTACTCCATAGATACACATTTGGTATGACTTACATTTATTCCTCAATTCAGAAAATAGCTTCAATTAATGCAGTCATCAATATTAATCATGAGAAATATTTCTTTATTCTAGCAGATTGTAGTTGTAAGCAGACTGAAAGTAAAACAGAATGCGTCCTGAGGCACAATCTGCTTTACTTTCAACATACTTTAAGTGGTCACCTGTCTTCAATACTAAGATCAGGCTGTAAAGTACAGAGTTACGTATGCTTCGCGATAGCTCGGAGGTCAATGCATATTTTTTCAATTTTTTATACTAAAAAGTTAACAGTTTCTGTTGTTATAAGAATAGCTACCAAAAATCTTTGATATAAATAAAACCTCTTTATTACCACCACTAAAATAAGGTTGATTTTTGTAAACAAACATGTGACGATTTAAAGCTAAGTGAGTGTAAAAAAGACTTTCTGTTTTACATTTATCTTGATTAAGCTGACATATGCCCTAAACACATATTTTAAAATTAAAACACTTAAGTGGTGGTAATTCAGAGGATTTGCAGTACTTAAGGATTGTATGCCATAACTCTGTAAATAATTATGTTTGTACATTTCTATATTTGGAGATTGCTATGTTATTGTACATAAAGTCGTTGTTGCTCTAATTGTTTATATACAATTTTACAGCCTCTTATATTAGTTTTCCCAAATCTCTGTAGATAGCTATATAATTGTACTCCTACTACGTTTTATATTACCATTTAACCCATTTACGCCCAATGGATTCTTCCATGTTTTATATATTGGAATATTCCATTTTTTATCAAAGGGATACCTGATCAAAACTTTCATTTTCATTTTGTTTTATGTTGAAATTCCTATCAGCAAACAGTGTATACTCTGATCAGACGCCGCATAATGCGGCATCTGATCAGAGTCTCCACTGTTTGCCTATGTCCCATATATGGGATCGTGTGCACAAATGGGTTAATTGTAGATAAAGTCATTGTTGCTATAGTTGTTGATATATACAACCTCTATTAATGAGTTTGTCAAGGTCTTACTCGTGTCAACTAATGTTTAATTTTTAGATTGGTTTGTTTTACCGATTTACAATTGTCAGATTTGAGACTCTTATTTCTTATTAGTTCTTTTTTGGCAAAAGTGTACTTCTTATTTTGTAGACGTTTTAGACCGTGATATTAATTGATATTGTATACATTTGGTTCTTAAATTTTATGTATATTATAATTATATAACAGTGAAGGTACTCGTAGTTCTTAACCTTTTACTCTTTAAATACACCTTTTTACGCCCCTTACTTATTCCTCAACTGGAGAAAATTGTTCCAATTCATAAAGTCACGAATATTCAGTATAAGAAACTTTTCCTTATTTTTATACATGTATAGATAGTAGCCTAAAGAAGTATGACTCTAAATTCACTTTTCAGTCTATTTAAAATTGTAACGTGTTTTCAAAATTAGAAACAGACTATAGGGTAATACATTAATAGCTTTTACATTTAACCCTTTCCCCCATAGAAGCGCCTTTTAGCACATTCGCATTATTCCTCCACTGAAGAAACTAGTTCAAATTTAAACAGTTGTGAATATGTTTCATAAAGAATATTTTCTTTATTCTTGCAGGTGATAGCTTAAAGCAGGCTTAAAGTGAATCAGAATGCGCCTTGGTGCGCATTCTATTTTACTTTCAACATGCTTTAAGTAGTCAACTATTTTCAAAACTAGAAAACAAGCTATTGGGAAAAGGGTTATGGCGCATTGTGTTTTACTTTCAACCTGTGTTAAGTGGTAACCTGTTTTCAAAACTAGAAACATGCTATGGGGTAAACGGTTAATTGCATTTACGGTTACTGTTATAGTTCTGAATAGAGGCGATTTGTGTAATGTGATCAGTCTCTTATAATTCTTGAAAGAATGGTTTGATTTGAAATTATTGTTGTTACAGTTTGTGAATATTTCATGTTGCAATCATGATGATACTATAATTAACCCATTTAAGCCAAGTTTCTACTAAAGTGGACATTGGCAAACAGTGTAGACCCAGATGAGACGCCACTTTACACGGCGTCTCATCATGGTCTGTACTGTTTGCTATATCATATAAAATGTTTTGCTGCAAGGGCAAATTCTGCAGTGTGTCTATATTACCCTTGAATATCTACAATGGAATCTTCCAGCAAGTATACAGGGAGAGTTCATTGCTCTATGCAGGCATAAATTGGTTAAAAGTATTAAAATAAAAAAAAACAGTTTAGCATATAAATGGTAGGAACGCTGACAACTATTTCACTGCCAATGACGATTTCATTTGCATTTTAAAACAATAAGGATTTACAAATACACCTCTTAACCCGAGTTCATTTTTTGCAAACAGTTTTTATCCTGATCAGACACCGAGTAACGCGACGTCTGATCATGATTCAATATGTTTAACACTTATTACAAAAATGTTAGTCAGTTAACCTAAAGTTTTAATTTGAGAAATGAAAGCAGACGACAATAATTGTTCAAAGCACGTGACGTCATATTAGTGAAAAGGTTATATCAGGCTCCGAGGTGTACGCCGAATAACAGGGCTGCCATTTCTCCGGATTTTTCCGAAATCTTCGTATATTTTATCTTAGCATATGGTAGCCTAAAGTCGGCTGAAAGTAAAGCAGAATGCGCCTTAAGGCGCATTCTTCTTTACTTTCAACCTGCTTTTAGTAATCGCGCTTGAAAAATAGAAAATTTGGAAATCTTATGATTTTTCATGATCAACTTATGGCAGCCCTGGAATAATCCGACATAGTTAACAGGTTTAACACTCCTCTGACTGTGTCTGTAGTCTCTAAAATAAATGCAGATAATTTTAAGTAGACGCAAATATGAAATAGAAAGAATTAAAGCTGCACCATATCTAGATAATGAGCCATCTTTCATATGGTTATTGTTAGAGGTGGTCTCCCGCTGATGTGAAAAGAGTAATCCTCAACTTCGTAAACTTTTCAAAACATTTGCAAGTTTCTCATCGGAAAATTGCCTCAGACCTTGAACTGAAAGTTCACTGAATACCTAAAATGTATATAGTCCAGCTCAAAGTTTGATGAGAAAGTGACATTAGATATCTCGTCTACCTAATATCTATTAATAACTGGCTTTACCTTCGATAGGAACAGAAATTGTATGAAGTACTAAAATGATAAAGACACACACAAATTTAACATTTGTTCAAAAGGTAGAGATGCAAGTTTTGTAAATTGACTTTGCCTTTCGTTACATATAATACACAGCCATTAAACATTTAGCTCAATTGGTAGAGATGCAAGTTTTGTAAATTGACTTTGCCTTTCGTTACATTCAGCATAAAGAGCAATGGTATGAAATACATCAGAAATATAATACACAGCCATTAAACATTTAGCTCAATTGGTAGAGATTCAAGTTTTGTAAATAGATTTTGGTTCGAATCTCGGCCATGATAATTATTTATTGTTTTCATGATATGTCTTTGTTTAACTTTAATCATGTCCTTAAACTAATGTTTACATGTTCATATACATGTATAGGCAACATGGGCCCGTTTCATAAAACTCCGTACGACTAAAACGATCAGATTCAGTCAAAATCTTTAAATACATTTAATTTCCAATTGCTCTATCTAATCCTGTTTTGTGACATCTCTTTGGAATTGTCTTTTCAAGACGATTCCAGAGAGATACTACACGGCAGGGTTAGATGGAGAAATAAATAATAATTGAGACTTTTATAATCCGACTTCGGTCAACATTTGTCGTACGAAGTTTAATGAAACGGGCTCTTGGTATCCATTTACCAAATACATGTTAAGGCAAATTCTTGCTATCAGTCTTTTTAAGACACTTTAATGTAATATTTAGTTCCGATAAGTCACTCTACTACTGTTATTTGTCAATGGATTCAATTGCCAATACCGTTATTTCATTAAGCAGTAATCAGTCTCAAATAAAAACCGACCTTGACCTCAGAATAAAGGTCAAATACTTTACTGTACATGTAGTATACTGTGAACTAACACATGTGTTTAAGTTGTATTATAATACTGATTGTTTCTCACCATGATTAACCATTTTGTCACCGTGGGCGACTTAAGTCGACTTTACAAATACATATTGAGTCGTGCCATGACAAAACCTGCCTTATTGCATTACAAACAGCGGTGTCTGATCAGGGTCTATAATGGTTGGCACTCGTTAGAGATACCAGGAGATTGTTTAGTGCAAACCCCGTCTAAACGTATATATAGTATCATTTTAAGCAGTGTTAAAGGAAACAAAACATATACAGTAAAACCTCACTAAAAAGAAGGCTTATTGAGTGTATAAAAGACAGATGACAGCTTAAAGCAAGGTGACAGTGAAACAGAAAGCTTCAGGAGCTTTCTGTTTTACTGTCACCTTTCTTTTAGCAGTCACCTGTCAGAAAGACCTGATTAACACAATTTAGTGGTCGTAATAGTGAGGTTTTACTGTATTTTTGTCGGTGCGAAGGTTAAAGAATGTGGTCATATTTGGCAGTGAAAGGGTTAAAACAACTGTTGAAGTGGTCGTTAAAGAAAATATTTATTATGTATGACGTAAACTCTTCCATTAATGCGTTAACTCTTTCACTTGCAAAAATGCCCAGGGGCATCTTTACAAACAGTTTGGACCCTGTTCAGATGCCGCGTAACGCGGCGTCTGAACAAAAATCCAAACTGTTTAACACTAGTTTCGAAATTTCGTCTGTCATAATGCCAGAAATTTAACTTTGAACCGATGTTGCAGACAGCAATATTGCAGCAGACGACAATATGGCGATGAAGGGGTTAAAACCTCTCGATAAATTTGACAGCGAAATGGTTAACAATACGGCTATTGTAAATGTTAACAATACGAAAACAAAAACAATTATATAGACTCTGATAAGTCGTCTACGTTCATTGCGCCGAAATTCAAACCTTTCATTATTATAACAGTGTTTCAGCCGCTTCACTGCCATGACGTCATCAGCTTTAAACAATTGTCGTCTGCTTTAATTTCTCAAATTTACGTTTTATGTATTTTGCCTAAGAAATATAAAATTGAGTGTCAAACAAAATTATGTTTGCAAATAATCCTTGTAATCGGGTTAGAGCAGCGAAGGAGTTAATGAAACGGCAGTAGCTTGTTCAGCAAAGAAATCGATAGCCGTCGTTGGTCATCGATTGCGAGTTGGCTAGCAGTGTGAAATACAGTGGATACAACGTTATACTTTTGTTTAAACGCAAATGCATTGTGATGAAATATAGAAAATGACAACTTTTTGACATTTCTGACTACCAGTTTTAATCTGAGTGCAAACAGTTTTGAGCCTGATCAGAAGCCGGGTTATCCGGGGTCTGATCTGGCTCCAAACTGTTTGCAATGATAATAATAATTGTTTAAGCGTAAATGCGTTTATTGGGAAGGAGTACATTTTCTCTGCACGCTGCACACGGGGCACAAACTACTAACCTAAACCGTAAACAGTGGCAACTGAACACGGTGCAAACGTAGCGGATGATCTTGGTCTGCGCTATTAGTTATGGGAGAATTTTATTGCAATGTGCCTCAGAAAGCATACACAGTTAAACTGGTTTTAAATGGCTATTCAGAAGATTGTTAATAGGAATATTATTACCAGTCAATTGTTTTCAGTGAAATATTATAAGAGGTTTCGACAATACCTGTGCTATGAACCAAACAGTCACCTGTTTCTACCATTGTCCGCACTCTATATTCAATGCATGACGGCCTATCTCATTACTTGTATTTTGAATGACCTTGTTAGAGTTATCTATAAACTTTACTCGGCATCATATTACCATTTTATATGTCGCGGAGTTGTAAAACCAAACTCAGTCTATCAATCAATCAATATCTATAATGATAACCGTAAAAAACAAGTTTCTTACATACAGTGTAACCCCTCTATTACGATCACTCAAATAAGACTTTGTGTAGGGCTAACATGAGGTGGCATTTTAAAGCAGGGTGTAATTTTCTGTAGAAAGTATTTGAAACGTTTCTGATTGATTCACCATGCTAATTCTGGCCACCTGAGCTAATTACAAACCGGACATAAACCCTTTTTTTCATGGGCCGCAATGGTGTGGGTTAATTTTTATGAAAAATATGTTTTGCAATATGTAGAAAATAACGTAGTATTACCGTGATCTAAATTTAGCACGTTGGCTCGGTAGTGGGAATAGATTTGTTGTAAACAGCTCTAAATAAAGCGTTCCCTCCCTACAACAGCCCTCCCAATAACGACTCCCAACTTACAACGACACTTGCCGCTGTTCCCCAACCAAGTCATTTATGTCCAACCTTTTCATTGCTGCAATACCGTCTGCTTAAAGTTGTCGTCTGCTGGTTTTCTCAAATTAACAAATTGGACATTTTGATAGAAAAAAAAACATTATAACGAGTGACAAACAGCTTGAATCCAGATCAGACGCCGCGTTACGCGGCGTCTGATCTAGATTCAAGCTGTTTGAAAATGTAAATCAAATGCCCTCCCTATAACGACTCCCTTCGAACAACGCACACATTTTGTGCGTCCCACTGGGTGTCGTTGTAGAGAGGGAGCGCTGTAGATCAATAAATCGGTGTCTGATAGGGATCCATGCAGTTAGACAGGTTAATGAACATTTTTATGTAAAAAACAAACTTGTAACTCAAAAAATCAAAACAACACAAAAACACGTTGAGACCACTTATTCTGCAAACATTTGCAAGAATTCGTTTGGACAAGGTCTAACAAGTCGTGGAGGCTTGTTTTTCGATCCAAGGTGTTCGGAATCTGGGTTGTTGGTTTGTTTTTGTATTCGGCATGAACAAAGTCGACATTTGTATCGTTAAAACAGATTAACTCTTAGACTGGCATAGTCAGCGAAAATAGACTTTACAAACAGGTTGGAACCTGGTCACGCGTCTTGTAGTTTTTAAGTCAAAATGCCTTAAGGGTGTATCAATGTCATGACTCTTGGAAATTTTCAAAGTATATGAAAATACTCTATGACGGTTTTGTATTGAAGAGCTATTTAAGATGAATGAAAAAATAGAAAAAAGTGTACATTTCGGTGAAGAACAGTTGGCTCTACGGCCATGTAAAATTTACCCCACCCACTTCCTCTTATTTTGTCCTTTTCAAACAGCCCGCTTCAATAAAATCCATTTTAAATGAAAACAAATATGATAATTTGGTTTTGTGTTATTTATTTCCTATCTATGGTAGTATTTCTTCATACAAAAACTAATTTAAGAAAAAAAGGCACAAAATGTGAAATTTATAAAGCTCTTAATATCATCGATATGGTTCTTTTTTGTAAATTTTGTAAGGGGAGATAACTCTTTTTACTTTAATAACTCAAAATTTTCAACACTGACCTTTCAATTTCTTTTCATATTTTGAACTGCCTTAGCATGGGCTTTCATCTGGTAGAATATAAGAAAAAGTTAAATACTAGAACTATTTCATTTTC
This sequence comes from Gari tellinella, assembly GCA_922989275.2. NCBI lineage: Eukaryota > Metazoa > Mollusca > Bivalvia > Cardiida > Psammobiidae > Gari > Gari tellinella. The sequence continues at coordinate 16,990,206 of OV277862.1, forward strand.
AAACTTTTTTACTTTTTTTCATAAAATAAAAAATCTAATAAAATCATGCCCTATACAAAGCATATTTTTGATATTCAAGGATCGATATTGTTCAAACCTGGTGCCTGCTTTGTCTAAATTTGGTTTCTATATGTGAAAATACCACCATAGACATGAAATAAATAATGGAAACCCAAATTATCATGTTTGTTTTGTTTCGAAATAAATTTTACTGAAGCTTGTACCCTGAATGGGTAAAATTTGAGAAAAAAAGTCCAAATTTGACATACCTTTTTCAAATCGCTGTAGCTCAAAAACAAGGACACCACCATATCTTTTTTTTTTCATTTTTTCATTCATCTTAAACAGCTCTTCCAAAAAAACAATGTTAGAAAAAAAGTTAAATACTTTGAAAAATTGGCTTATGACATTGATACACCCTTAAATATAATTTAAAAAGATATGACGGCATTGAGAGGGTTAATGCAGACAAGATACAAGAAGCTTTATCTAAAGTCGGGTTTATAATGGGTAGCATTAACTATATAAACTATTGTCCGACTAGTAACAATAAAACAATAGCAAATTAAAACAAACAGCCTGTGAAATTAAGATATAAATTAACATACATAAAGGACACAGCTAAGATTAATATAGATCTAGTTTTATAAATAATCGGTCGTTAGATAGTACCGTTTGGTAGAAATTATTTGGTAGACGATAGAATTTGGCAATGAAAGAGATAAGCTTACGACAGAGAATTAATGAATTCCCTGCAAGGGGCTACGTGGGCATGTTGGCGTGTCCATCAAAGTTTGATGACCTACGTTTAACCTATTACTCCATAGATACACATTTGGTATGACTTACATTTATTTCTCAATTAAGAAAATAGCTTCAATTAATGCAGTCATCAATATTAATCATGAGAAATATTTCTTTATTCTAGCAGATTGTAGTTGTAAGCAGACTGAAAGTAAAACAGAATGCGTCCTGAGGTACATTCTGCTTTACTTTCAACATACTTTAAGTGGTCACCTGTCTTCAATACTAAGATCAGGCTGTAAAGTACAGAGTTACGTATGCTGCGCGATAGCTCGGAGGTCAATGCATATTTTATTTTAATTTCTGATACTGAAAAGTTAACAGTTTCTGTTGTCATGTCAGTCCCAATAACGATAAGAATAGCTACCAAAATGTCTTTGATATAAATCAAACCTCTTTATTACCACCACTAAAATAAGGCTGATTTTTGTATAAAAAATCATGCGACAGCTTAAAGCTAAGTGAGAGTAAAACAGACTTTCTGTTTTACTTTTACTTTGATTAAGCAGTCATCTGCCCTAAGAACATATTAATTAAAACACTTAAGTGGTCGTAATTCAGAGGATTTGCAGTACTTAAGGATTGTATCTCATCACTCTGTAAATAGCTATGTTTGTATATTTCTATATTTGGAGATTGCTATGTTATTGTACATAAAGTCGTTGTTGCTATAATTGTTTATATACAATTTACAGCCTCTTATATAATGAGTTTTCCCCAATCCCTGTAGATAGCTATATAATTGTACCCCTACTACGTTTTATATTACCATTTAACCCATTTACGCACAGTGGATTCTTCCATGTTTTATATATTGGATTATTCAATTTTTTATCAAAGGGATGCCTGGTCAAAATTTTCATTTTCATTTTGTTTTATATTGAAATTCCTATCAGCAAACAGTGAATGCTCTGATCAGACGCCGCATAATGCGGCGTCTGATCAGAGTCTACACTGTTTGGCTATGTCCCATATATGGGATCGTGGGCACAAATGGGTTAATTGTAGATAAAGTCATTGTTGCTATAGTTGTTGATATATACAACCTCTATTAATGAGTTTGTCAAGGTCTTTCCCGTGTCAACTAATGCTTAATTTTTAGACTGGTTTGTTTAACCGATTAACAATTGTCAGATTTGAGACTCTTATTTCTTATCAGTTCCTTTTTGGCAAAAGTGTACTTCTGATTTTGTAGACGTTTTAGACCGTGATATTGATATTGATTGAGGTTGTATACATGTAGTTCTTAAATGTTATGTATATTATATAACAGTGAAGGTACTCGTAGTTTTTAACTGTTTACTCCGCCTTTTTACGCCGGTAACTCATTCATCAACTGAAGAAAATTGTTCCAAATCATACAGTCATGAATATTCATAATCATAAACTTTACTATTATTCTGAATAGAGGCGATTTGTGTAATGTGATCAGTCTCTTATAATTCTTGAAAGAATGGCATGGTTTGAAATTATTGTTATTACAGTTTTTGAATAGATCTAGTTCATGTTGCAATCATGATGAGACTATAATTAACGCATTTAAGACAAGTGTCTACTAAAGTGGAATTTGGCAAACAGTGTAGACCATGATGAGACGCCGCGTAACGCGGCGTCTCATCATGGTATGTACTGTTTGCTATATCATATAAAATGTTTTGCTGCATGGACAAATTCTGAAGTGTGTTTATATTACCCTTGTATATCTACAATGGAATCTCCCAGCAAGTATACAGGGAGAGTTCATTGCTCTATGCAGGCATAAATGGGTTAAGATTAAAAACAAATTAAAAAAAACAGTGTAGCATATAAATGGTAGGAACGCTGACAACTATTTCACTACCAATGACGATTTTATTTGCATTTTAAACAATAAGGATTTAAAAATGCACCTCTTAACCCGAGTTCATTTTGTGCAAACATTTTTATCCTGATCAGACACCGAGTAACGTGACGTCTGATCATGATTCAATATGTTTAACACGTATTGCAAAACTATTAGTCAGTTAACCTAAAGTTTTAATTTGAGAAATGAAAGCAGACGACAATAATTGTTCAAAGCACGTGACGTCATATTAGTGAAAAGGTTATATCAGGCTCCGAGGTGTACGCCGAATAATCCGACATAGTTTTAGTTTAAACATATTTTTATTCCCTCAAATATACATGGAATTGGGGTTGGGTCACACGTTATAACAACATTAGATCCGACCCTCCCCCTACAATGTAAATATACAGTACAGGAACAATGGCATATAGATGAAATATGACGAAATTACTTAACTTAGTTAACAGGTTCAACACTCCTCTGACTGTGTCTATAGTCTCTAAAATTAGAATAATAAATGCAGATAATTTTAAGTAGACGTCATTATGAAAAAGAACGGATTAAAGCTACACCATATCTAGATCATGAGCCATCTTTCATATGGTTATTGTTAGAGGTGGTCCCCCGCTGATGTGAAAAGTGTAATCCTCAACTTCGTGAACTTTTCAAAACATTTTCAAGTTTCTCATCGGAACATTTCTACCTCAGACCTTGAATTGAACGTTTACTGAATACCTAAAATGTACATAGTCTATCTCATAGTTGATGAGAGAGTGACATTAGATATATCGTCTACCTAATACAGTGTTCCCTCCCTACAACGACCCTCCCAACAACGATTCCCTCCTTACAAGGACCCTTGCCGCAGTTCCCTTAACAGGACAATTATGTCCAACCTATTCACGGCTGCAATGTCGTCTGCTTAAAATTGTCGTCTGCTGTTTTTTCTCAAAATTACATAATGGACATTTTGACAGGAAAACACTTTATGACGAGTGACAAACAGCTTGAATCCAGAATAGACGCCGCGTAATCTGGATTCAAGCTGTTTGAAAATGTAAGCCAATTTACCTCCCTATAACGACTCTCTCCGAACAACGCATACACTTTTTGTGGCCCATTTGATGTCGTTGTAGAGAGGGAGCGCTGTATCTGTTAATAACAGTTACTGTCTTTACCTTCGATACGACCAGAAATTGTATGAAGTACTAAAAGGATATAGCGCTCCCTCCCTGTTCCAAAAACAAGACATTTATGCCCCTCCTTTTCATGGCTGCAATAACGTCAGCTTAAATTTGTCGTCTGCTGTTTTTCTCAAAGTTACATATAAGCGGACATTTTGATAGAATATATATAATGACGAGTGACAAACAGCTTGAATCCAGATCAGACGCCGCGTCACGCGGCGTCTGATCTGGATTCAAGCTGTTTGCAAATGTAAGCCAAGTCTAGTTTACCCTCCCTATAACGACTCCCTCCAAACAACGCACACAATATTGGGTGTCGTTGTAGAGAGGGAGCGCTGTAAAACACAATTTAGTGAACAATTAACCATTAACATTTAGTTCAAATGGTAGAGATGCAAGTTTTGTAAAGTGACTTTGCCTTTCGTTAACTTCGGTATGAAGAGAAATGGTATGAAACTACACCAGGAATATAATACACATTCATTAAACATTTATCTCAATTAGTAGGGATTCAATTTTTGTAAATAGATTTGGCTCCCCTCGCATTGGTTCGAATCTGTGTCATGGTAATTATTTATTGTTTTCACTGATATGTCTTTTTTTAGCTTTAATCATGTCCTTAAACAAATGTTTACGTGTTCATATATAGGCACCAGGGGCCCCGTTTCATAAAACTTCGTACGACAAAAACGATCGTAAGTCAAAACCTTTAAATACATTTAATTTCCGATTTCTCTATCTAATCCTGTTTTGTGGCATCTCTTTTGAATCGTCTTTTCAAGACGCTTCCAGAGAGTACCACACGACAGGGTTAGATGGAGAAACAAATAATAATTAAGACTTTTATAATCCGACTTCGGTTAACATTTGTCGTACGAAGTTTAATGAAACAGGCTCTTGGTATCCATTTACCAAATACATGTTAAGGCAAATTCTTGCTATTACATGTAGTCTTTTTAAGACACTTTAATGTAATATTTAGTTCTGATAAGTCACTCTACTACTGTTATTTGTCACTGGATTCAATTGCCTATACCGTTATTTCATTAAGCAGTAATCAGTCTCAAATAAAAACCGCCCTTGACCTCAAAATAAAGGTCAACTAATTCACTGTACACCTAGTATAATGTGAACTAAGACATGTGTTTAAGTTGTATTCTAATACTGATTGTTTCTCACCATGATTAATCCTTTTGTCACAATGGGCGACTTAAGTCGACTTTACAAATATATATGAGCCGTGCCATGACAAAACCTGCCTTATTGCATTACAAACAGCGTAGATTACAAACAGTGTAGATCAAGGCCAGTCGCCTCGTCTTTGACACGGCGACTGGCCTTGATCTACTCTGTTTATCACCAACAATAATCTAAAGCAAGGTTTTAGCAGTATTATATACAGTATTTGGCAGTGTAAACTAAACTCATATGCAGAACATGTGGTGACAATGGTGCTTGATCTGTACAATGTTGCAATGCAATAAGGCATGTTTTGTCATGGCACGGCTCAAATAGTTATGATTCAGATCAGAAGCCGCGTAGTGCGGCATCTGATTAGGACCCAAATTGTTTGACATTCGTATCGTAAGTTCGTCATGCTGGCTTAGATTTTACTTCAAAATGATCTTGCAGACAACAATATTAAAGCCGACGACAATGTGGCAGTGAAGTTATAAAAAACTCATGATTAACTTGGCGATGCAAGGGTTAATGCTCACAACAAGTACAAAACCTGGAAAATATATAAACATAATTATACTACTACTTTTACTTTATATACACGTCTACATGTATTTTCATTGGTTTATCATTTTGTCAAATATATTGTATATTGTGATATCATATTTTTAGACATGTGTATACACTGTTTGGTTTTGTGGAGGACTCACATAGGCTCTGCCTGTTGTCCTAACCTTGTTTTGAAAACAAAATGTTTAACTGAAGGTCAATAATTGATATATGTTTAGTTTTGCTTAGGTTTTCATTAATATGCTATATATTTTAAAAAGCACTCAATTGATATCCTCAATATTCTGTCTTTTGGTCTTTTTGTCTTTTTTACACGTAAATCAACATTGTGAACATCTAATTTGCGTAATAAGTCGAACCTCTATATCTCAAACTCGCCTAAGTCGAACTTTCCCGTATTTCCTCAGCTGCATTTTGTTTGATAGCTCGCGCTCGCCTTAGTCTAACATATCCGTATTTCAAAGCAGAGCGTTTTACTTTTAATAGATCAATGACACCTAAATCCGACACGCCCCTTAATTTAATTCGACACCTTCTTACAACCATATCCATTTCTCCTGATTGAATGGTTCAATTAATATTTAATCGATAATTTCATGACGTCAACTTGAAATGTTGACGTCAGGAAGAAAATCTGATCATACAGGCGTATTTTGATGACATTGGTATGTCCGAAAAGAATTCGAAATTTTTCAAGATTCAAAACTTTGTGTCTTACGGAAACTTATAAAAGACATGACACCAGAAAACAAGTGTGCTACTTTTTTGTAAAAAATTAGTCAACAAGGACAACAGAAAGTTCAAACTCATTTATTATTGTTGTTTTTTCTTGTTGGTACTCCTTGCTTGTCTGTTTGACGATTTGACCTTCAGGCTATGGGCGTCAAAATAGGGTGCCAAAATATTTGATTGCTCCTATATTCGACATCCCTAAATTTAGATTTACTTTGCAGTCTAAATTTAGATTTATATTGATCTACATCTCAAAACGCTGGCGGTCCTGGTCAAGTGCGTAAAGACACAGGCGCTTAACGCTTTTGAGATTTTGATTGACGTTTCAAATCAAGACAGACACAAATTTTAATAATTTTTTTGGGGGGGGGGAGTGTTGGTTTATTTTGGGGATTTTTCCAAGGAACTGGCCAAATAAAAAGAAGATCGAGAAGCAAAACAGCAAAGAAATTTGAAGAATTGAAAAGAAGGAACAAACACGTCCGATTTGCTATCCATTAAAAGATCAACTCCCTTATAAATATCAAGCGACGACACGCAGTTTGTATCAAATTAGAAGACTTCAATTTACGGGTCCAAACTTTGCAATAATATTTTAATTACGAAATAAATATATATGGGTAGTTTCTACTTAAGCAAGCTCGAGATAACGAGGTTCTATTGTATTTCAACGAAATATCTATCGATTAAGTTTCATATCAATATTGTATGCTTCAATACCAGATGGTCAACAGACACCTTTTACATGTATCAGACAGTGCAAATCCTGATCAGGGGCCCGTTTCATTAACCTTCGTACGACAAAAACTATCGTAAGTCAAAACATTCGACTGCATTTAATTTCTGATTTTTGAATTTGATCCTGTCTTGTGACATCTCTTTGGAATATTCTTTTCAAGACGATTCCAAAGAGATATCACAAGACAGGATTAGATAGAGAAATAAATGATAATTAAGACTTTGATAATCTGACTTACGACAACATTTGTCGTACGCAGTTTTATGAAACGAGCCCCCTGTTCTGGTTACTGTACACACTAGTTGCGATACATCTATATTTTATGTTGCAATATCAGGTGTTTAACAACATTTGTATCAGACAATACAGACCTTTATTAAACGGTTACTTCACGAGTCCTCTCATCGGTGTCTACACTGTTTGCAAGAACAATAACGATATAAGAGTTTCCGTGTATATTGTATATCTTACATGTATATGCTTATTGTATTTTGCTCGTAATTAATGTCCACTTCAGTTTCTTATTTACTCATTCCCCCGAGAAACTTTAATTGAAACATTCAAATTTCCAATAAAGTATTGTCCATTTTTGACTATTAAGGGTTTATCTTAACAATAGATGGTACAGACCCTTACTATAGGGCTCCTGCAGGATGGATGAGTTGGGTTTTACGGCACTGCAACTAACAATAGTTCATATAGCGCCGATGGCTCCTGGAGGAGCCCTCTGACCAGGGTCTGTACTGTTTATACGAGGTTAAGTCTTGTACTTTTCACTGATATATGTTGTCAATGACGAGTATATTATACCATACCTGTTGTTGTATTGTTACTACCAACACCTGGAACAAAGCTCTATTTCAATATCAGCTTCTTGCCAGATATTAAATAGTGCAGTCGCAGAACATAATACAGGTGATCTTCGATATTTCGAACTCGGTTAGGTCGAACATACCCGTATTTCAAAGTTAGAATGTGGCTAGGTCACATTTTAACTTTGAAACATGGATATGCTCGACTTAACCGAGAATGAAATAAGGTAATTCAAGTGTCGAAAAATCGGATAATTCGAATTAAGGGGGTCGAGATATCGAAGTTCGACTGTATTTATAGAGAAGTCATTAGTTCGATAACAATATTAGTTACTTTGCTGTTTTATCAAGTATTGTGTATATTTCATCTCAAGTGAACCAACAATCTAGTGGTCAAGAATTTTATTTTTATGGAAAGTGGATCGGGAAATGCCAATTATCATTTGCAAAATGCAACAATTACAGACATGTTCTTTCCACGTGATTACAGTATTTTCCCGATGTAAGTGACATATACAAATGTTCATATTGTAACCAAGAAGTTAATTCCTACTGCTACTGTGGTTTTTATAAGTCAAAATCGTCTGATACGGACAAACACCCTTCTGTGAAAAGAAACAACAAAAAAATGCCAAAAATGATTATTAGCGTTTAGCAACTGGAAAGTGGTACGTGTATCTTGGCAATTAGCATTAAGTGACCAGCAAACCATATACCAACATTTAGCAATTGTCAGATTACAAATTGACATTTAGCAAATGGTAGAAAGCAATTAGCCTTTGGAAATAAGCATATGTCCGAACTGCATTTCATACTAATCCATATGTATATATACAATATTTAAAACTCATAAATGATATGTAACATATTGTGTAACTTCAGTGAAACCAGATCTAGCTTATTCATTATGGAACCCAAAACTGCCATGCGATGTCGGCACTTGGCCATCTAGACGATTTGTCAATTTCCCGGTCTTCATTGAAAAACAAACTAGAATCAAGGGCAAAATGGCAATTAACGTTTAGCAACTAGCTTTTTGCTTATTTGATATCAGTATTGAGCAACGCTTTAGTGACACATTGACATTAAGCTGTGGGCAAAATTGTAATTGGCAGTTTGCAACTTAACTGACAAGGAAGCAATTTTCCATAAGCAAAACATTTGGCGATCGGCAGGTCTCAACCCGCATTCCATTAAGTATGATAAAATTGGAATTTGAACTGTATGATGACGCACTCACAAGAATTCGTCACATGAATTTCAAGCGTAAATGTTTGGTAATGCATGTTCTTTTGTCACAGTTTTTGTATGTGGGTACTATATCTTATTATAACGGAGTGTCGCGTACTATTTGAAATGTTATGTATGAGTAGATCGTGACATAATCGTCCCATTGGTACATAAAGGGGCCATTGCTTTCTTTCTTCCATATGCACTTGGCTCCTTTTTACACAGGTCGGTCTGTATAAAATGTATTTTATTGCCAATGTACGCTTTAGGGTCACTTTTCACTTTATGTAGCACGGATCCTGTGTGTGATTATGTTGCTTGATCTATATGTGAGTTACAAATTGTAATTTCGTCTGTTTTCGTTCCATCAGCTCTGAAATATAAAAAAGATAAGGTTTTATTTATGTACAACATCTCTGCATGAAAATTGATTTTTATACTTGGATCTTCTTATGGATATTCATAAGATTATTTTCATTACATGTAATTACAACTAGATAGAAATATCTAGTCATCAAACGTAGTTAGATTAGAACTTATTTTATATGGCAAGACAAGCAGACCAAGATCAGACAGCGTTTTCAGGAGATTCTGTTCATGGTGTGCACTATTTGTACGACAACATCGCATGTTTTTGCGCCTAAATGAGTGTGGCATGCTTCATTGCTGTTTAATGACATTGACCTTTAGATTATGTTTTGCATTTTACGGTCTGTAATGGGCTAATTACAATAGATAGGCTTGCATAACGTCTCAGACTAAATATACCTCAGTGAGAACTACATGTTCCATTGTAATTTCGTGACCTTGACTTTTAACCATGACCTCTGCGGCCTAGATTATGTATTTCCGTACTGCGATAAGGATCATACAATAATTTGCATTGCAATGTAAGGACATTGAGTTTTGACGTTAGCCTCTGTTACATAGGTTACTATTTTGCCGTTGTACTGGTTGTGGCCGTACCTGCAGTACCTAGTCTCGTATAGTCGTAATATATCGATTAAATACGAGACTAAGTACTGCAATCAAGGTCACACAACCAGTACAACGCATTGCATTGTAGTTTGATGGCCGACTATGACCTTTGGCCTTGAAGTATGCGATCTTCAAAATGTGTGCATATATATAGTCAGTTATGCAAGAGTTGAGGCAGCTAAACTCACAAAACCCACCGTGCATGCTTAGGCGTCTCAATGAGTAAAGCATGTTGTGTTGCATTATTTTGCAGTTCGAAGAAAATTGAACTTTGAACTTTACCTCTGTGGCCTAGGTCATGTTTTTGTGTTATCTCAGTTAAGGACTTACTACGGCAACAAAGGTTGTTTATGGGCCTCAGTGGTAACAATTTGCTTCACTTCAGTTTTATGACCTTGCCTCCGTGACCTAGATTAAGTTTTTGCATTTTTAGCTCACCTGAGCCGAAGGCTCAGGATGAGCTATTGTGATACAATTCCGTCCGTCGTCCGGTGTCTGGCGTCCGTCGTCCGGCGTCCGGCGTCCGGCGTCCGTCGTCCGTTATACGTTCACATTTTCAAACAACATCTCTGAAACCACTTACCCGATTTCAACCAAACTTTGTCAGAAGCATCAGTGACAAGGGGGAACGAAATCTTGTTCAAAGATTTTGGCTAGAGTTATTCCCCTTGCTGTATGACCAGCTTTTCTAACATGACCGTATAGACAACTTTTATGCATAAGAAAATCTTAAAAAAAATTCTTCTCTGAAACTGAAAGGCCCAGACCTTTGATTTTTTAGTATGTATCATGACCTAATGGTATTCTACCAAGATTGTTCAAATAATGACCCCCGGGCCAAAAATGGCCCCGCCCTGGGGCTTATCAGTTTTTCTTAGGAAAACCTTTAAAAATCTTCTTCTCTGAAACCGTAAGGCCCAGATCATTATTATTTGACATGAAGTTTGGCCTCATGGTATTTTACCAAGATTGTTCAAATTATTACCCCGGGTCCAAAAATGGCCCCGCCCCTGGGCTTATCAGTTTTAAATTGAATTATATAGGAAAACCTTAAAAATTCTTCTTCTCTGAAAATGTAAGGCCCAGATCATTAATATTTTACATGTAGCTCTACCTCATGGTCCTCTACCAAGATTGTTCAAATTATGACCCCCGGTCAAAAATGGCCCCGCCCCGGGGCTTATCAGTTTTACATAGACTTATATAGGAAAACCTTTAAAAATCTTCTTCTCTGAAACTGTAAGGCCCAGATCTTTAATATTTGACATATAGCTTTGCTTTGTGGTCCTCTACCAAGATTGTTCAAATAATGTAGGAAATCACGAACACCTCGTATCTCAATATGCAGATGACACCACTTTAACACTTGACGCTACAAAAAAGTCGTTAGAAAATGCCTTAGGAACATTACAGTTCTATGCAGAAGCCTCCGGCCTTCATATAAATATCGAAAAAACAAAAGTTATATGGTTTGGTAGCTAAAAAGGAAGTGACGAAAAATTTCTCGAAGAAAAACAATTATGTTGGGAAAAGGGTACTTTCAAAGTTTTAGGTATTCATTTTTCAACAAACCTGGACGAAATGATAGACATTAACTACACAGACAAAATTAGAGAAATTAAGTCACTTCTCCTTTCATGGTCAAAACGTGTCCTAACACCCTTTGGAAAAATAGCTGTCATAAAAAGCCTTGCTATATCAAAAATAAATCACTTACTGATATCACTCCCAACTCCACAAGAACATATTATTAAGGAGCTAGAATCAATTTTTTTTAAATTCCTATTGAATAATTCCCCTGATAGAATAAAAAGAGACGTGACTATAAAATAGTACGAAAATGGAGGTCTGAAAATGATTAAAGTAGGTCAATTTATGCAGGCCATGAAGATATCATGGATTAGAAGATTGTTAAAATCAAATAACAAATGTTCAAGTATCTTAGAAACAATTTTCCCAGGTGTTAATCTTTTTACTAAGTTTGGCACTGATTTTATACAAAATAGATTAAAAATTTTGAAAAACGAATTTTGGAAAGATGTATTTATGGCCTGGAATAGTTTTTGTAAAGTGGTGGAAGTTAGCTCCTGGGAAGAATTTTTAATCCAACCTATATGGCTAAACCCAAACGTGAAGGTCGGAGGCAATTCTGTTCTACATAAGAACTACACAGAAAACAACATATTTGTAGTTGCAGATTTAATAGATGGAGAAGGCGGATTTAAGAAAATCGAGGAAATAAGCAACCATCTTAATATAAACACGAATTTTATTCAATATAATGGTCTAATACAAGCAATCAATCAATATAGAAATAAACTGAATATCGAAACATATGTAAATATATTAATACTACCTTTTTGCCCAAAAAGCATAAAAATCCTAACTCAAAATGAAAAAGGTTGCCAAGCAATGTACCAAATCTTGCTAAATACTAATACAGTTCCAACAGCTGAAATAAAATGGCAAAGAGAAGGGATTACTCCTGGAGATTTTAAATGGGAAAATATATATACAAATCTACATAAACTAACAAAAGATACACATCTAAAATGGTTCCAATACAGGATTAATCACAGAATTTTAGCTACAAATGCATATCTGACAAACATTGGCATTTAAAACGATGAAAACTGCAGTTTCTGTAACCTACATAAGGAAACATTAAACCACCTTTTTTACGAATGTGATTTAGTCAAAACATTTTGGGAAGAAATCAGAGCATGGTTTAATTCAAAGTGTCCACAACATAATTTCCCAAATCTTACATGTACAGACACACTATTCGGACTTGTCAGTGTAAAACATGTGGATGATATATTCAATTGGATAATTTTGGTGGCAAAAAAGTATATTTCCAATAGTAGATTGAATAACAACAATCCCCACATGCATGCATTTGTTAAAACTTTGGAAATGTATTTTGAAACAGATAAACATGTTGCTTTTAGTAATACTGAATGGGACTGTTTTAATAAAAAATGGTCCGAATATAAGCTTATTTTCGATACATAAGCCAGGAGCATCCTGTGTTAAGTTTTTCGGCGGAGCTGACTGTTTTCTATTTAGACACACTTTGTATTTGGCCACACATTTCAACCAAAAATATTTGATCAGAAATTTAGAATTAAGAGCACCTGTTGAAACTGAATAGTCTGATTGGATAGTAGCCAGGGCTCCAGATAAGGGAATTGTTTCAAAACCTAAAATCTTTATTTGTGCATTAAACCCTGTGGTGTCGCTATACATATGAATTGTCTCTTCGAGACAATCAAAATGAGTGGTAATACCATAGGGTTTGGTGCTAAAAGAGGTGAAAAAATGTGATTTGTTTAGTTTACTCACTCTTATCTGGAGCCCTGTAGGCTGGTTTATGTCCCATTACAGTTTTACATGATGTGGACTGTGGGTGTAAAATTTAGAGATACAGGCTGGCTGTTTACTAGTTTCCAAGATATGATCTTAAATCTATTTATAGATATACAGAGGAAGCTAGGTGTTTCGTAATTGTTTACAACCAATTTGTTTTAATTGTTAACTATTTGTACACATTTGCCATACATTAAAAGCAATATTTTATATATGAATAGCCTCAAGTGAGTTAAACACAATTGTGCTGTTTCATCATTATTTACAAGAGTGAAGTACAGTAGATTGTTGTATCTGTACATTTGTGTATGCTATAGTTTGTTTCTAGAAACTCTATGAATGGAACAATAGATTAATGTGAGGATCTCCTACCAGTAGCTAGGATATGAGTTGAATTATTGTTTTGTTTTGCATTTCTGTACATGATAGTTTTGCATTTTAAATAAAAGTACTGTTTCAATTGAATACATGTATTTTTTGCTTTTCAATCCAAGATATTACAATTCTTTGAAAACCTCAATTTAATTCAATTTTGCACACCCATCTATATAGCCTTAGTTCAACCACCCATTCCGCCGAATATCTTTTTTAAAGATATTTCTTGTTAGCATTTGGATTTGGATAAAGAGTTACCATTGAGGTTGCTTGGAGTGAAGCGAATGTGCACTTTTAACGTACGGACAAGTAAAGGTAGATAACCTTCAGAAATGGAAGGTACATATACTTTAGACCATAAAGTTATCTCCCTTGGTTTTGTTTGTAAGTACATGTATATAGATCTATTGTATTGATGTAGGTTCGATGAAGCCTCTGCTTTACCTGCAGCTAGCGTTAAGCTTAAAAACTCTAGATATTAAAAGCGAGTTGAGAGTGAAGCAGAATGTCTTGAGGCGCTTTCTTTTTCACTTTCAGCCGGTTTTAAACTTCAGCCAATGTATAAACCCCCTCACTGCTAGGACGTCATCGATTTTAAACAATGGTTGTCTGTCTGTCTGCTTTCAATTATCGAATTCAATGTTCAGATTCTGTTACAAACATTTAAATGAGTGTCACACGGTTTGAATCCTGATCTGACGCCGCATTACGCGGCGTCTGATCAGGATTTAAACTGTTTGCATATTACCGTTGCATCCGGGGTAATGCAGTGAAGGGGTTAAAATACAAGGACATGGTAAAATTGAGGTGACACAAAGAAAGGCACTTATTATATCACGGTGCTTACCTCCGTGAGGTGTTAACTTATAAGGTGTTGTAGATTAACTGAGTGCGATGTTTGTGTTATCCGTTTGTGGTGTGAAGTGCACTTGATGCCATACTACTCAGTATACAAATCTTTTTTCTCAACTTTTGCTTTAACATTCATACGTGGAAGTGACTTATAATGCCACTACTGTAAGGCATTCTAAGTTAACAAAGACCCCCTGAAAAAATCTAAGAAAATCTTAGAATCACTTTTTTATGTTGTTAAATTAAGTTAACCCTTTATCCCATAGAGGTTCTTTTAGTTTAGAAATATGGGTGCGATTGAAGCGGGTCAAAAGCAAAGCAGAATGTGCATGTTTGCTATGCTTTCGGCCTGCTTCAAACTGTCACATGCTAGGATACATAAATATTTCCCTACATACGTGTTCATTAATGTATAAACTGCAACTATTTTCTTCAGTGCAGGCATAAATTAAATGCGCTAAAATGCACACCTATTACGGGGATAATAAAGTATTGAAAAAAAGAAAAAAAAACAAAAACAAAAAAACATTGTTCAAATTATGACCCGGGCCAAAAATGGCCCCGCCCTCGGGCTTATCAGTTTTTCATAGGAAAACCTTTAAAAATCTTCTTCTCTGAAACCGTAAGGCCTAGATCATTTAAATTTGACTCGTAGCTTTGCCTTATAGTCCTCTACTAAAATTGTTCAAATTATGACGCCCGGGTCAAAATTGGCCCCGCCCCGGGGCTTATCAGTTTTACATAGACTTATATAGGAAAACCTTCTTCTCTGAAACTGTAAGGCCCAGATCTTTAATATTTGTCATATAACTTTGCCTTGTGTTCCTCTAACAAGATTGTTCAAATTATGACGCCTGTGTCAAATTTGGCCCCGCCCGGGGGCTTATCAGTTATATCAGCTGTATCAAAATGTTGTCTTGCCCAGTCAGCTTCTATGGTACAATTTCTCAGGTGAGCGAAATGTGGCCCTCTGGGCCTCTTGTTATGATTAGTTATGGACTAATTACAGCAGCTATAATCACATAATACGCATGTGCATCTTAAAACGTAGAGAATGTTGCATTTGTGACATAGACCTTTGACCTAGATCATTCTGGCAAAGGTTTAGCTTTTTGCGTTTAGGTCACTTACGGACTTATTGCTACAGCAAATGGTCACACAACTGGTTCGTCACAGAGACTGCACGATGCTGCATCGCAGATTGGTGACATTGATCTCTCTGAAATAAGTTTAGATTTAGGGCGGACGACACCATACTGACTCGCGTAGCGTGCAGAATGAAACGTTTATGTCAATTATGGACTAAGTACTGCACAACCCCTTTGAGTACAGCATAATTATGACATCCTAGTCGACGGCTATCGGTCTCTTCCGGAGGTTAGCTCTAAGACGATAACTTGAGGATAAGATGACAAACTGAATTGCAAATGTGTATGTAGTGTTAGCGTACATGAAGATACATGTATCTACCTAAGAAATGCACTAAATGTCGACTATGACTATATTAATATATAGCATAGAGTATTTACGAAAATAGTTATTCATCATAATATTTTACTTTGTTTACCCATATATATCAAAACCACAACGTGCAGCTTCATGATCAACACACTTGTACGAACATTTTGGTATATAAACACTTTGTTTACAAAGGGAGACCTGTTGGTGTCAGATTTTGGAATAATATTGATCCTCAGCTGCAGCACCAATAGCCAAAATATTTAAGAAAATAGATATATTCAGTACAACTATTTTGCTTTCCGGATAAAAAAACTTAAATAAGCGATGACTGATTTGATTGAGAATAATGGTATATAGTGTAGGAAAAGGTAAAACATCTAAGTCATTGTTGCTTGAAATCAGACTTTCATTGACATACTTTTATCTTATGCTGGAAATTATAATCAGGAAATGACGATGTTTTTGAAGATTTTCTATGACGAAATCAATAGTGTGATTATATACAGTAAAACCTCTCTATTACGACCACGAATACGAAAGCTAAATGATTTTATAAAAAATATGTGTGACAGCCCAAAGCAAGGTGTCAGTAAAACAGAAAGCTCCTAATGGAGCTTTCTGTTTTACTATCAGCTTCCTTTAAGCAGTATTTTGTCTTGATCACGTAATACAGCGCTCCGTCTCTTCAACGACATCCAATCGGGCCAAAAAGTGTGTGTGTTATTCGGAGGGAGTCGTTGTAGAGATGGACACTGATTTACATTTGCTACAGCTTGAATCCAGGATCCAAACTGTTTGTAAACACGCTTTTTGGCGTTATTAAGAGTGGAGGAGTTAAAATGCAGCGCACTGTTTTTGATTATCTGAACTTGTTACAGAATTATATGAATCTTGAGACATGGTCTTAGTAGTCAAATTTTCTTCAATAAAAGGCTCTTAATCTGCGCGTGAGCACGATGTGCGTTTCTTTTTTCACTGCGTGTAGGTCCAACTTTATTGAAAATACAAACAACAGCATGGGACAAGTATTGCATTCAACAATTACTGTTATTGTTTGGTTTTATTGACCTGTCAAAAATTGAATATTCATACGTCACTGAAAGGATATATATAGCTTCGGTATAAAAGTCGATACTTTTCGTTTTTATTTACGGAAAGAAATATAAGGATACTGTGCATTCTGTGTCGATTTTAAATCGATAATCGAGTTAGAGTAATTGGTAGCGTGTAAGGACACTTGTAAAATGATAAGAGGTTGTGGGTTCGATCCCCGTTAGGTTCGTTCCTTTTTTTATTACAATATTTTTTGTCTCATTATTTTTCAAACGAATATTTTACTTAAATTGTTCAACATAGAGATCTCTATAATGCAAAATGTGTCATGGATAACCTAAACGTTACGCTTTGTAAACTTAGTATAGTCCATGTATGACAAGCTCTGCAAAACGGCAAACAGTGTATACACATGTATACATGATCAGAGGGCTCCTTAATGAACCATCTGATCTTGGTATTCACTGTTTGCATGGGATAAGTGTATAGGTAAACTCTTTGTAAATGACGAGTTTACTCGTCGCTAGGGTTCAATATCTTTAATTTAAGTTATATGGGATCAGATCCAAAAGGACTTTCAATTAAATCTGCCTCTCCTTCTTGCAGACTCTTATACATCAAAAATAAAATAAAAATCGTCCGCCGCTTGGAATAAAACTCACGGCCATACTCAGTAAAATACAACTCTACTGTCTCGACCATAATGACATATAGGTTTTTCAATATCTTATTCTAAATATAAACCCATCTTTCAACTCAGATTTACCCGTAAAACATAGCGGAAACAGTCGATATCAACCGAAGCTATATATAGCGTGTTTAACCAGCGTATAATTATTTAAATTTCGACAGGTTAATAAAACACAACAATACCTTGTTTTAATTGTAATAACATCGTTGACTTGTTAGTTTAAAGGTGATGAATAAATAGAGAATATTTGGTGACTAGCTTTGAATGAGAAATGTTATCTGGCAAGGCGGACGAATATATCAGGTGAGCCGCAGGCGAACCTGATATTTTCAGAAGCCGAGCCAGATAACATTTCTCATTCAAAGATAGGAACCAAATATTCTATTTATCCTTGTCACAATAGTAAAATAAATAGAGAATGCTTTTTTTTAAAGATAGAGTCATTTTTGGTCCAGATAAGATTCTCACTAAAGAACAACGTTATTCTAGGAAGCGCGCTATTATATAGATGACGTCAGTGACGTCACATCCTAGTTACGTTGAAAAGAAATAAAAGAACCTTTAAAAATCTAGTGTTTTTCACTCAGGAAATCTAAAAGGTGGACACTTATAGAAGTATGTCAGCAAGCGACTAGTGGCGCGTACTCTATAACGCTTTGATTGCATCGAATAGTTCGAATAAACGTCGTTACACGTCGGGATTCTGTTGAAAGAGTTTTAGAATACCTTTCCTAACAGCGGGAAAAATAAGCGTCTCGGTGAAAAAAGTAGTTCGGGCTACAGGTCATGTGACCACTTGACATAATAACATCGGTCATGTGACCACATAGCATAATAAAGCAAAGTTTATCTGTCACCCCTTTATCCGTCAGGAAAACAGGCACGTGACAGGATAAAATCATTCACCAGTCGCTTGCTGAGATACTTCTGTAAGTGTCCACCTTTTAGATTTCCTAAGTGAAAAACACTAGATTTTTAAAGGTTCTATTATTTCTTTTCAACGTAACTAGGATGTGACGTCACTGACGTCATCTATATAATAGCGCGCTTTCCTAGAATAACATAGTTCTTTAGTGAGAATCTTATCTGGACCAAAAATGACTCTAGCTTAAAAAAAAGCATTCTCTATTTATTTTACTATTGTGACAAGGATAAATAGAATATTTGGTTCCTATCTTTGAATGAGAAATGTTATCTGGCTCGGCTTCTGAAAATATCAGGTTCGCCTGCGGCTCACCTGATATATTCATCCGCCTTGCCAGATAACATTTCTCATTCAAAGCTAGTCACCAAATATTCTCTATATCTTTATTTCTGTAGTATTTTGTTTTCTCTAACAGAACAGTCCTTAGACTCCTTACCTTAGTCCTAAAGTCATCATCGATGCGTTTATATCAACATACAAGTCTAACCCATAGAGTGTTGAGCATGGTATTTGCAAACTGTTTTGATCCAGATCAGCGGTCCGTTTCATAAAACTTCGTACGACAAATGTAGTCGTAAGTCAGATTATAAAAGTCTCGATTATTATTTTTTTCTCCATCGTTTCCTGTCTGGTGACATCTCTCTGGAATCGTCTTGAAAAGACGATTCCAAAGAGATATCACAAGACAGGATAAGAAATTTATTTTAAAATTTTGACTTACGACCGTTTTTGTCGTACGAAGTTTTATAAAACAGGCCCCAGATACTGTACAACACGAAGTACTACCCGGTTTCTAATTGCCTACCATACAGCGTTGTGGTTCTTAACTCATAATGACCAAACTCGATATATAGCTGGAAGCCAGGTGTCATTTACATTCAAAGAGTTTTGCATGATAATCGCGACTTTACTTCAGTTTTCCCACAGTTTGGATGCAGATATAGATCTATAAATCCGGAGTTATTGCCCAAAATTTAAAATGGACTCTTCCAATAAGCATGGAAATATACGATTTACACACATGAGTTTGAATCCTGATAAATATTCATGTCACTGGCGTTGTCCAGTGGTAGGGCGTCAGACTTGGGATCGAAACCTCCCGGGCTCGAATCCTGTCGCTTGCTCAACGTGAGTTTCTCAGGGCATAAGTTATTAACTCCGATACTCAGCTTGACGATGGTGTGTTCGAACTGCCATATTTATGTCTGCTGCCATGATTCTCAGAAATGGACTGAACGACAAGGAATTTTTCAAAAAGCTGACATTTAACCTTTTAAACCTTTATCTCGGCATTAGATCAGTATTAAATTCCAATCAAATTTCGCATGGCAGCACTATTTAGCTAATCCATATACATGTAACCTGAATGGCCAACAGTTTGGAGCTAGATCAGTCGCCACGAGTTCTACCTTGTCCTCTGTTACTTTATTCTTTAACCTTGTTACTGCTAATGGCGCGGTGCGACTTTGCCAACAGTATTGATCCTGATCAGACGCCGAGAAACACGGCGACTGATAAGCATACATACTGTTTGATTCTTGTTTCGATATATGTTCAGTCAAAAAGTTTAAATCCGACCTGAAAATGATTGCAGACGACACTATCAATTAAGACGATATTTCGGAGGTGAGAAGGTTAAAGACATACGCGACAAAATAAATTTCCCGAAAAATCTTTATTAAATTTTCAGTATAGGTTCTTCAAACTTATCTAAGTGCCGTGGTAAAAAGAAAAACATAGGTTATAATGTTTGTTTTTTGTCCATGGGCGCTTGAAATGTATGCATGAAGTCCCTATCAGCATGCCATTTTAGCTTTCTGAAATGATGTAAGAGGGGTTAAGATAATACGGATGCAAATCAGTTTTAACAAGCTTTACATTCATATGTCTCAAATATTATCAAGTTGACATAAACAAACATTAAAATAGTTAAAAAGTGATATTTGATAAAATTATGATGAAAAGTGTATAGTTCGTTTCCTGAAATATTATGTATTTTTCCTCATGACTTTTAGCTCAAATTCAAAGAAAACATTCATTCTTTCAAAATCTACCCCGAAATTTATTGATGAAACTTCACACAATAAGTGTTTAATATGTGAGTAATCAGAAAATGGTAAAAAAAGTATATGTCATAATGCTTCCTTTGAAAATACAGACCCTTTCATGGGTATACTATATAGGGTAAATGAGCAGTCGGCTTGGGTTCACAATTTAATTCAAACAACTTCTTATCTGAAACCAATGGCCAAATTTAACCAAACTTGGTCAGATACATACTGTAGTTGTGAGCTTCGAAAGTTGTAAAAAAAAAGAGGATGAGACAATCGATCCCGTTTCCATGGCAACTATTGACAATAAATTACATGTACAATATTACATGTATAAAATATTGTTCTCAAGAACGACTTGTCCGATTTCAATTTGGTTTTCATCAAACTGTTTCTCAATTAATATACATGTTCTTACCAAGTGGTTCAAAGTATTTGGATCCGTCAAAATACATGGCCACCAGAGGGCGTGGCCATTTTCAGTATATATTTAATATTGACAAGCAAACTCCAAACTTTCAAAATCTTCTTGTCCATAACCACTAGTTCTATGACAATCAAATTAAGTATGTAGCCACATGTTATGAACTTTTACCAAGACTGTTCAACTTATGACCCCCGGGTAAAAAATGACCCGCCCAGGGGCTTATAAGTTTCACATAGGAAAACCTTTAAAAAAAACTTCTCCTCTAAAATCGTGTGGCCTAGACCTTTAATATTTGACAAGTAGCTTTGCCGTATGGTCCTTGTTCAAGATTGTTCAAACACCCCCCCCCCCCCCCCCCACAGGTCAAAAATGGCCTGGCCCGGGACTTATAAGTTTTACAGAGGATTATATAGGAAAACCTTTAAAAAATCCTCTTCTCTGAAACCATACGACCCAGACCTTTGATATGTTATATCGAGCTTTGCCCTATGATCATCTATCAAGTGTGTTCAGATCATGACACCCGGGTCCAAAATGGACCTGTCCAGGGGCTTCTGAGTTTTACATAGACTTATACTTGAACACTATTAAAATTCATCTTCCTTGAGACCGTTAGGCCCAGACCTTTGATATTGTGCATCTGGCTTTGCCTTATGGTCCTCTATCAAGATTCTTCAAATCATGACCATGGGTCAATAATTGACCCATGAAGGGGCTTCTCAGTTTTACATAGACTTATATTTGAAATTTAAAATTCATTTCTCTGAGATTTGTTTTCCAGTGCCTAATATATTTGACATGTAGCTTGCCTTATGGTATTTTACCAAGATAGCTCAAATCATTATCACAGGGTCAAAATTGGCCCGACCTGGCGCTTATCCGTTTTACAATAGACTTATACAGGAAAACATTTATAAGAGCCGCATACAGCCCTAAATCTCTCACCTGGAACCATTGATGTAATAGGAAAATGTCTTGGAAAGCTGAGAAATTAGGACAATATGATTGTGCCAATTACTGAGTAGATGATGATTTGTGTAAAATATCTAAGCTAAGGATTCTGTTGTTGCAAACAAGAATATTTTGGATCCAAACTGCTTAAAAATAAAGTGTGCACCCATTCACCACAATATCCTTGAAGATTCAGTTCTCAAAGTTTCGAAATATTAATATTTGTGTCAACAATTGTGTGGATCCTGATCATTCACAGCCATGCGCGGCTTCTGATCAGGATACAAACTGCTTGAAAATAAAAATTTCCCCCATACAATAGATAGTCTCTATTAACGCGGCTTCTGATCAGGATCCAAACAGTTCAAAAAGTTATCTAAATATATAATAAATATATACAGGTCCCTGGTGTAAATCAAAACAAATATCGTCTAGTCTAAAAATAAGTGTCAATCATTGTGGATCATAAGCAGACACCGCTTTACGCAGCTTCTAATCAGAATCTAAAATGCTTGAAAGTAAATGTTTCATCCGTGAAAAGGTAGTGGTACGCGGCTTTTAATCAGGATCTAAACTACTTGAAAACGAAAGTCTTCTGTTCTAAATCTAAACCTATAATAAAATAAATGTCAACCATTGTGGGTCCTGATCAGACGCCGCTTTACGTGGCTTATTGTCAGGCTCCACAATGCTTGAAAAGAAATCTTGCATCCGTGAAAAGGTGGTTGTTACGCGGCTTTTGATCAGGATCCACAGTCGACCCAAAAAGGTGATTATAGGTGAGAGATAAATGCATTACAGGGAAAGCTCTTAGGTAAGTAGATCTTTCGTAAAATATCGGGCAGTACGCATATATGATCAGCATCCAAACTATTTCTAGCTGCTTAATAACATATTTGTCAAGGTTAATCGTGTTTTTACAGTATTTATAGGTGTGAAATAAATGTTTTACGGGAAAATTTTAAGGAAAGTAGATCAAACGTAAAATGTCGGCGAGTATGCATATATGATCAGGATCGAAACTGCTTAATAACATAATTATACATGTGAATCGCGTTTTCACACTGATTATAGGAGTGAAAACAGATAAATTGCCACCATTATTCACTTATAACGTATTGAAATGTCCCCCTATATATCCTATATGTGGTACGCTTCAGTTGTCGGCCTTTGTTACAAGTTTCTTTATTGCCAGGTGTCGCACGAATTGCTGGTGTATACCCTTAAGCAGACGAAAAAATTTGGCAGTTAAAGAATTAATTTAGATGACATTCTTGTTTATTCGGAAACACACTTTCGGAACCGTTTGGTGGAGTCAAGCATTGTTAAGCGCTCACCTAACAGAAGATATACCAGTAGTTATGTTTTACTCGATGAATCCAAGTGCTACATTTTTGCGTCTTTTACAAAAGTTGAACACAATATATAAGCTCGATATATAAGTTAGTATTCTAAAGATAATGAATCAATACATTTGATTCCACCCTCGTGATGTTTACTTATTTACTAATTTAGATTTACTTCGCTTAAAAAAATTCTGGCTGAAATCTAATAGATCTAGATCTACATATCAGATATGACTTTCTATTATTTTGTATTGTAAATACTTACATGTATAGTATGTATAGCGAGAAACTATAGATTAAATCAAATAAACGTTATTCTTCTTCTTTTAAGCTCACCTGGCACGAAGTGCCCAGGTGAGCTATTGTGATCGCTCTGTGTCCGTCGTCCGTCGTCGTCCGTCCGTCCGTCGTCAAACTTTTTGTACAAAGATCTTCTTCTTGGAAACCGCTAGGCCAATTTCATCGAAACTTCACAGGATTGTTCCTTGAAGGATACCCTCTCAGATTTGTTCAAATATAGGTCATCCAATTGAAATTGTTGTTGCCATGGCAACCAATTGAAAAAACTTTAAAAATCTTCTGGTCCAAAACTACTGTTCCGCATTTTAAATAAGTTTACCCAAATGTGCCATTGGTGACCCTCTATCAGATTTCTAAAAATAGTTTTCCTATCTTAAAAAACATGGCCGCTAGTGGGTGGGGCAGATTTTCCTTATATGGCTATATAGTGAAATCTTCTTGTCAAAAACTACTGGTCCGATTTGAAAGTAATTTTATGCAAATGATCCATGGGTGACCCTCTACCAGATTTCTTAAAATTATTTTGATATCTAAAAAAAACATGGCCGCAAGTGGGTGGGGCAAGTTTTCCTTATGTTACTGTATAGTAAAAACTTTAAAAATCTTCTTCTCTGAAATTAATGGTTCAAATTCAAAATAATTTTACACAAATGGTTAATTGATTGCCCTCTACCAGATATCTTAAAATCATTTTGTTATTTTAAAAAACATGGCCGCCAGTGGGTGGGGCAAGTTTTCCTTATATTTCTGTATAGAAAAACTTTAAAAAAAATTCTCTGAAACTATTGGTCTGATTTAAGAATGGTATTACACAAATAATGATTCATGGGTGACCCTTTGCCAGTTTTCTTCAAACAATCTTCCTAGCTCAAACAACATGGCCACCAGTGGGTGGAGGTGAATAAGTGAAAACTTAATCATTACTGGTCCATTTACATGACCGTTATTATGGATATCAGGTGAGCGATTTAGGGCCGCATGCGTCTCTTGTTCATAAAAAGCACGAATGTCCTGTGCAAACAGTGAAGACGCAGAGCAGAGGGCTCTTACGCAGCCCTATGCTCAGGGTCCGCATTACCTGTCACTTTGAAACTTATTTCAGAAAAAAACAACTTAATTGTCATAAATGAACTAGACTTAATCCAGAACTAGAACGGTCCATTAAACGTTTCAGTGGCCATAATGAATAGTCACATAACTTGATAGGGTTTCTGGAGGCTTAAGGATTTTAGTTTTCGAAATACTCCCTTTATGAGTATCTGTTATCTACTTATACGACAGTTCACAGCACTACGAGAAACTCTGTGTCGGTATTATTGGTTCTAGATGTATGAATATAATAGAAATACAACTGACACACCAACTCACATGACAATCCTACTAACCTCCCTTTGTCCACACACTCAAACGTGTAAATATTACATTACTATTTGAATTGTTTTATTTTAGTGGTTTATATAATTTGCTACGGATAATTTACCGCCAGATTTACGGTTTTAGTTCAACTATTGCCGAGTAAATTATTGATATTATCAATTGTTCTCTAATTATTCACAAAAATATGTTAAATTGGACTTCAAGAGCCAGTTGAAATCCACTAGGTGTGGCCATCACTGGACTCATACCATAATTATGCACTGTTGCACTTAAAAAACACAAAACAACTGGTCATTCTGAAACTGGCTGTAACATGGGAGGACAGGAGGGAAGAATCCCATGAAAGGAAGAAAGCAGAGTATCAGCCTGTTGAAGTTGGATGCCGAGGATTCGCTGTTGCGAGCCTTTAGCATATTTGGTATCCCAGGAGCCACCAGAAGGAAGGCAATTGGTGACAAACTGACTCGCAGTTTCCACAGATGATATTACAGTGCTTCCTATCTACAACGACACCCAATGGGATACTACGATCACGTGTGTTGTTCAGAGGGAGTTGTTATAGGGAGGAAAATTGATAACATTTGCGAACAGATTGAATCCAGATCAGACGTCGCGTAACACGGCGTCTGATCTGGATTTGATCTGTTTGTCTTCGTCATTATTAATATTTCTGTCACAATCTGTTGCAGCAGTGAAAGCGTTAGACATAAATGTATTGTTTAGGGGAACAACGACACACGTTGTTGTAAGGAGAGAATCGTTGTTAGAAGGGTCGTTGAAGGAAGGGAGCACTGGACAAACACCAATATTTAACCATGCTCTGCTTTAAGATGGTCTGCTAAAACCGTTGTCTGTATTTATTTCTTACAATTAGACTTTCGGGGTTTCGACCGGAGAAACATCTATGCTAGTGTCACACAGTTTCGATCCTGATTACACACTAATTTACTCAGTTTCTGATTTGGATCTAAACTGTTTGTGAATATTCGTCAATTATTACCCGGCAATTTAAGTGTGGATAGTCAAATTTGTTGTTAGCGACGACTCGGGGAAAGTTACGTGACTATGTCTTAACAAACAGAACTGCTTAAGGTTTTCGATGGGTAACACCTATCGAAACGAATCCGCAAAAACTATACACCATTTCATTTAGTATCCAATTCTACATCATTTTCCAGAGTTAAAAGAATTTTCACCTCATATAACTGAATTTATGGATATTTTTGTCTTGTTACCCTACTTTTCAAAAAACGTCCTGAAATGACTACCCCTCTTTTTTCTTTCCGAGGATAAAAAATTACAAATATTAATAAAAAGATCAAAATTTATTCATGCATTTATACCTAAGACATTGTTGTATACAAATACAAGCAGAACAATTAAATATTTTGCATAATACATTAAAAAAAATCTCTTATATTTCGGAAAAAATAATTTATGAGTCAA
Source organism: Gari tellinella (assembly GCA_922989275.2). Classification (NCBI taxonomy): domain Eukaryota; kingdom Metazoa; phylum Mollusca; class Bivalvia; order Cardiida; family Psammobiidae; genus Gari; species Gari tellinella. The sequence goes on from OV277862.1 coordinate 17,016,886, forward strand.
TTTTTTCTCAAAAATCATTTTTTACGTTTTAGCAAAACTGAGATTTTTACAAAAATTAGGCAGGGGCATTCATACTGACTACACTTAAAATTATCTACCATGTCTCTAGAACAAAATAAAAAATAAATTAGGAGGGTTGACCTCATGTAATTTGAGAAAAATGAAATTGTGTTTGAGAGGGTTCAACATTTGTGGAGAAGTAAAATCAAGGAAAATTGAAGTTTTTTGATAAAACATGTAGTCATTTGCAAATAGTTGTGGAATTCACAAAAATGTCAATTTAATAGCTACTGTCTGTTTTACAAATTATTTTCTGCAAGATAAACAATATTCTTCAGCAAGAAATGTGAAAAATACAGTCAATCTTGTATAAAGCAACCACCTTGCGAATCAGTCTGCATACCTCTTCATTATGACACTAGACTAATTAACTCCGGGTAGAAATAGTGAAGAAAACTCCTACTGAAGCATTCTGAATTAGTTTTATCCTGCATTAAACAGACAGCTCAATAAAAGACAAAATATGGGTATTCAATAGAGTGATCGCTTAATACAAGATTGACTGTAAAAGTTGACAATGATTACCAAGTTTCAAAATAAACGGCTGGTATGTTGCAACCCAATAATTGCAAGAGATATTTAACACTTTACTCCATAGTTTATTTTAAGTATTGAAGAGACATGGTTGCATAAAACAGGATGAAATTAAAGCAGGATTCATTCTGCTTTACTTCCAGTCTGCTTAAACTATGTACAGTCTGCTTAGATAAAGGATTTTTATTATGCATATTCATGACTGTATAAAATTAAAACTATTTACTTTCAAGAGTGAAGGAATAAATTAAATGTGTTAACATGAGTATCAATGGAGTAAAGGGTTGATTTAGGAAAACATGTTTATCATGTACCACAGGTTTGATTTACAGTCAGACCTGTATTTAATAGGCGGTCTGTTCCTTTACCTTTGTTGTGGTTCTAGGGCATATTTGTCATAGGGAATGTTTTCAGTTTATTAGACCGAGATGATCCCCTCTGCTACAGTGGAGAAAACGTTATTCTTTCCTGTTTACACTCTAACGTAAAACACTAAAATGCAGATAAGGACAATTTTTTGACAATTCTGACTTTTCATTGTTATCTGAGTGGCAAACAGTTAGAAGCCTGATCAGACGCCGTGTTTACCCGGCGTCTGATCAGGCTCCAAACTGTTTGCACTGGAAATTGTACTTTTAGCGTAAAAACGTTTACTGGGAAAGAACAGCGTTTTCTCCACTGTAAGAGCTAAAAAGGAAGGCGGTTTGGTGGTTTTAATCCAAACAGGCTGCTTTGGAACAAATGAGATAAGCCGAAATCATCTTCCTGTAATCATTATCATGTCATCTCATCATGCATCCCTCATCATTTATGGGCGCTTGTCTCGCAGATCCTCGCAAATCTAGCTCTTCGTTGGCAGACAAAACAATTTTACCACCCGCACAATAGTTATGATCCGCTAAAACATGTTTTTCTTGTATTTGCGCACCGGCCACTCGTCGATTTGCAAACTTTTCCACTCATGGCTCGATTTCTCACAAGGTCCCGACACGATTGCTTTTTGAGAAAAAACGTCAGAAGTATATCGATTTTTTTCTCTAAAAATAGCAATCGTGTCGGGGCCCGTGTGCGCAGTCAAGCATTACCCAGCGAAGACCTTAATGCAGGACAAAGGTACTGTATAAAGTTTATTTAAGAGCTTTCTGTATTACTTTTACCTTGCATAACTCTAGTATCTTTCTATAAGACTGACTAAGACACGCGATTCATGTGCTATTAATTGGTCGCTAAGCACAGTCTGACAGTAATATCGCATTTTTGCTCATCCAACTATGATATTGAACTCTTCACTTGCTATCGGCGGATATATGTGCCACAGTGAATGACCTTTGCAAACAGGTTGGATCCAGATGAGACGCCGCGTAACGCTGTTTGGCACTATGACCGTGTTTCGAAAAGAATTTTAGACATTTCTTATTTTAGAACATCAGCAGACGACAATTGTTGCAGACATAAAAATTACCCAGCATCCAAAGAGTTAATTAAGGTAGACATCACTATGAACACTGACATATAAAAGTTGGCCTCCTTTAAAAAGAAGACCAAGTCAAAGTCAGCAGCGTTTTAGGGATGTTAGATGCAATTGGGTCTTGGTAACAATTACAAGAAAAGACGATTCTTAAGAAATGTCTCAAGACAGGATGAGATCGAAAAATTAAAAATTAGATGTATTTTTTAGTTTTTGACTTACGACCGTTTTTTTCGTACGACGTTTCGTAAGACGGGCCCCATCATTAAATAGATATAAACATAAATTTAGATTTGTGATTATTAAATAGGTATTACAGCTCCGCTGAAAAACAACAATACTGTGCCGTTTCAATAAAGATCTCGTCAGGCAACCGTTACAATATGAAGATATTTAAAATACATGTGCTGTAATTTCTGTAAAGAGATACTTTTAAATGGGGTTTAACTTATTACATTAGATATTGCCTCTATCATTTATTAAGATTATAAAAGTCTCAATTATTATCTATTTCTGCATCTAATCCTGTATGAAACGGGCCTCAGAGGCCTAGTTCCCGGTAGTTGAAAAGGGTCGTATAGCTATACTAGAGAAGAGATGAAATAACGATATACATGTACACCCATTCACTACCAAATTGTCCATGATATTTTTACCCCTTTACAGTTTCATTGTCGTCTGCTTCAATTTTGTTGTTTGCAAGATAGTTTCAAAGTAATGTTCAACGTAGTATGACTTAAAACATATCGAAACTTGTGTCAAACAGTTTGGATCCTGATCAGACGCTGCGTGACGCGGCGTCTGATCAGGATCCAAATTGTTTGCAAACTGTTTGCAAATATGCTTTTTTCTCGAGTGAAAAGGTTAAAACAGCCGACATTTAGAATATACTTCCGGGTCTGCAAACAACCTGGGACATTTCCGTCAATCTATAAATAACCTCGTGAACGACTTCTAAGGAGACGGTGTTTAGTCTTCTGTGTATTTGTGTTGTTAGGGTCAGCGTCAACTATAATCTATTACGAGACGATCTGAAAAAGATCTTATTATAAGAAGCTTATTATTCATAAAAATTCAAATATAATGAAAATATAATTGAAAATGTTTTTGCAGTACCGGTTTATTGCTTTGTCTTCAATGAAATACCCGTTATATATGAATTTAGACATTATGCAGCTTTACTTTCGTTTTTATAATTTGGAAATTAATGTTTGTAAGAAATTATCAAAATGAAGCTTTAAGTATATAGAGAAACAATTGAAATCCATTTGTTGAATGTAAGCCTCAAATGTTTAGTATAAGAGTCATATATAAAGACAGATTTGGTTACCTCTGACTCGGGTCACAGTTCAATAAATCTGGGTTGACAATTAAACTTGTGAGCTCAAATATGTAAGAAGACGATATACAGCTCGTAAGGCCTCTTGTGAGAAAAAATTGAATATTTAAACTTGTAACCATAATTACATTATTAGGATATCCTGTGAGTCAATCTACGAAGTATCGTGCCAATCGACGCGTGTATATAAAGGTCAGTCTGTTTAGTTGTGTACATTGACTCTAACATATCGCTTAAACATGGCGCGGAGTAAAACACAGAAAGATTTAAGCGCCTCTATCTTAGCGGGGTCGGAGGAAATGTTTGACTATTTCTGCCAACCATGTAGCTCTGACCAACATTTGGAAGCTGCTGGTTATTGTCAGCAATGTTCGCAGTATTTATGTACAAACTGTATCAAGGTTCACAGTAAACTCGCGATATCTTCACACCATACAGTTCTCAACAAATCAGCTATGCCAAAAACGAAAGTACAACCAAAGGTTAGAAGCACTGACGTATTGTCTGAAAAATGTCGGAAACACTCTGATAAAATTCTGGAATATTTCTGTAAAATCCATGACGAGATATGTTGCAGCGTGTGCGTGACTTTAGACCATAGTTCCTGCTCGGACAAGAGCTACGTACCGGACATCTCTAGCGGGATAGCAAACAGTCAGGAGCACAGGAATCTACGAGCAGACTTAGATAGGCTTGTTGCAATGATTCAACAATGACAAAAACAGCTAAATGATGAAAGCAAGAGTAACGAGAAATACCATGCCAAGGCCCTTGATGATATAAAGGAATTCAGAAAGCAGATCAATGATATCCTTGATAAAATTGAAGCAGATACCAAACAGGAAATCACTAAAATTCACCAAGAAAATGTCAGCCTTATAAAGAGCATGTCCGCCAAATGCCAGTCATTACTCTCCGAATTGAAAGTCATGGCAGTTAGCATGGATACGATATCGAACGCTGGAAAAACCAATCAATTGTTTGTTCAAATGAAAATGACCGGCCGTCGTAAAGCAGAGATAGCACAGCAGGTGAGTTCCCAAAAGAAAATAGCAAAGTTTGCATTAGCTCAAGACGAGACTATTCAACAGATGATGTCTACACTGTCAGCAATAGGGACTCTACCTGTGAGAAAGGAGTTCACGCCCACAAGGGCCCAGTACATCCGTCATATTGCCGTTAAGGACAACTCCGATACAGCGAACTGTGGGATTACTGGTATGGCAGTCCTGACCACAGACCGGATAGTGATAGACGACTATTACAACAAAGCCATCAAACTATATGACACTAAGGTGAACAAACTTATATCCCGTCTAGCTGTGTCGTCAGAGCCGTATGATATAACCGTTATGAAACCAAACCAGGTCGCCGTGAATTTAGGATTAGAACAGAAAATATGTATAATAACCGTGTCAGATAAGCTATCAATAAATCAAACCATCAAAACGCCTGGTGCTAGTATTGCCGGACTTTGTTATAATGGATCAAACTTTATTACTGCATGTCATAACCCAGTCAGTGTCAAAATCATCAACATGTCCGGTAAAACATTGAACACATTCAGCACTGATGACAAAGGTCGCCAGCTCTTTACGTCACCTCGGTGCATTGCTCTCAGTCGTGATAAAAATGCTGTTTATGTTACTGATAGTGATACCAACAAGGTGACGAGCATGACTCTCAGTGGCCGTGTCAACTGGGTCTACAGTCATGACGAGTTAGTGTGTCCAGTAGGAGTAGCTGCAGGTAAGGATGGCGCCCTGTATGTTTGTAGCCCTGGCACCAACACCGTCCACCAGCTGACCCCTACTGGAAAACTAACGAGGACCATACTGGGGACGGACCAGGGACTACAAGTGAAACCCGGTGTTATAGCTTACGGTGACGAGGAGGACATGCTGTATATAAGCAGCAGTAGCGTCAAACCTGAAGACCGTAAATACATCAGAATGTATCAGCTCGAATAAGTATCAATCACATAGAAATTATGCTAAATTAAATAAAACCATTAGAGCCGTGCCATTATAAAAACGACATTTGAAGTTTGCAAATAACGCGGTGTCTGATCAGTGTCTGTAGACACTGTTTGGCACTCACCAGAGATGTCAGGATATTATTTATTGCAAAACCCGTCTAAACGTAAATATAGTATCATTTTAAGCAGTGTTAAAGGAAACAATACATATACAGTAAAACCTCACTAAAAAGAAGGCTTATTGAGTGTATGAAAGACAAGTGACAGCTTAAAGCATGGTGACAGTAAAACAGAAAGCTCCTACAGGAGCTTTCTGTTTTACTGTCACCTTGCTTTAAGCAGTCACCTGTCAGAAACACCTAATAATTACACAATTTAGTGGTCGTAATAGAGAGGTTTTACTGTATTTTGTCTGTGCAAGGTTAAAGAAGGTGGTCATATTTGGCAGTGAAAGGGTTAAAACAACTGTTGGAGTGGTCGTTAAGGATAATGGATCCTGTTCAGATGCCGCGTAACGCGGCGTCTAATCCGGATCCAAACTGTTTAACACTCGTTTCGAAATTTCGTCAGTCATAATGCCAGAAATTTAACTTTGAACCGATGTTACAGACAACAATTATAAGTCGTTTACGTTCATTGCGCCGCTTTTCAAAACTTTCATTATTAGCAGGCATAGTCTTCGATACAGAGGAGAAAATACGGAATCCTGTTTAAAACGCAAACGACACGCAAACGACATGCAAACGCGTTGCAATTAAATATAGAAAATTACAACTTTTTTTACAATTCTGACTTCAAGTTTTAGTCTGAGTGCAAACAGTTTGGAGCCTGATCAGACGCCGGGTTACCCAAACTGTTTGCAATGGAAGTAATATTTTTAGCGTTAACGCGTTTATTGGGAAGTAATACGTTTTCTCTACTGTACTCTTTACATTGCACACGGGGCACAAATTACTAACCTAAACCGCAGAGACAGTGGCAACTGAACACGCTAGTTAGAGAAAACAGTTTCTTTCCAAATAAACCCGGCTACGCTTAAACTATTTTTTTCATTGCAAACAGTTTGGAGCCAGATCAAACCCGGCGTCTGATCAGGCTCCAAACTGTTTGCCACTTAAATTAAAACTACACACGGGACACAAACTAACCTAAACAGCAAACAGTGGTAATTAATACGCTACTGTGCTATGCACCAAACAGTAACCTGTTTCTACCATTGTCCGCGCTCTATATTCACACGGGACACAAACTAACCTAAACATCAAACAATGGTAATTAACACGCTACTGTGCTATGCACCAAACAGTCACCTGTTTCTACCATTGTCCGCGCTCTATATTTCAATGCATGGCTGCCTATCTCATTACTTGTTAGAGTTATCTATAATTTACTCGGCACCATATTACCATTTTATATGTCGCGGTGTTGTAAAACCACACTCAGTCAATCAATCAATCAATCAATCAATATCTATAATGATAACCGTAAAAACCAAGTACCTTACATACAGTGTAACCCCTCTATTACGATCACTCAAACAAGACTTTGTGTAGGGCTAACAGCAGGTGGCATTTTAAAGCAGGGTGGAATTTTCTGCAGAAAATATTTGAAACATTTCTGATTGATTCACCATGCTAATTCTGGCCACCTGAGCTAATTACACACCGGACCTAAACCCTTTTTCATTGGTCGTAATGGTGTGGGTTATTTGTTATGTAGAATGTATTTCGCAATATGTAGAATATTATGTAGTATTACCGTGATCTAAATTTAGCACGTTGGCACGGAAGTGGGAATAAATTCGTTGTAAACAGTTCTAAATACAGCGCTCCCTCCCTACAACGGTCCTCCCAATAATGACTCCCTCCTTACAACGACACTTGCTGCTGTTCCCCAACCAAGACATTTATGTCCAACCTTTTCATGTCTGCAGTACCGTCTGCTTAAAATTGTCGTCTGCTGGTTTTCTCAAACTAACAAATTGGATATTTGATAGAAAAAAGACATAATGACGAGTGACAAACAGCTTGAAATCAGATCAGACGCAGTGTTACGCGGCGTCTGATCTAGATTCAAGCTGTTTGCAAATGTAAATCAAATTCCCTCCCTATAATGACTCCCTTCGAACAACGCACACATTTTGTGCGTCCCACTGGGTGTCGTTGTAGAGAGGAGCGCTGTAGATCAATAACTCGGTGTCTGATAAGGATCCATGCAATTAGACAGGTTAATGAACATTTTCATGTAAAAAACAAACTTGTATCTCAAAAAATCAAAACAACACAAAAACACGTTGAGACCACTTATTCTGCAAACATTTGCAAGAATTCGTTTGGACAAGGTCTAACAAGTCGTGGAGGCTTGTTTTTCGATCCAAGATGTTCGGAACTTATTAACTCTTAGACTGGCATAGTCAGCGAAAATAGACTTTACAAACAGGTTGGAACCTGGCCACGCGTTTTGTAGTTTTTAAGTCAAAATGCTTTAAATATAATTTCGAAAACTATTCGCAGACAACAGTATTAATGCAAAAGATATGACGGCATTGAGAGGGTTAATGCAGAGAAGATACAAGAAGATTTATCTAAAGTCGGGTTTATAATGGGTAGCATTAACTATATAAGCTATTTTCCGACTAGTAACAATAAAACAATAGCAAATTAAAACAAACAGCCTGTGAAATTAAGATATAAATTAACATACATAAAGGACACAGCTAAGATTAATATAGATCTAGTTTTATAAATAATCGGTCGTTAGATAGTACCGTTTGGTAGAAATTATTTGGTAGACAATAGAATTTGGCAATGAAAGAGATAAGCTTACGACAGAGAATGAATGAATTCCCTGCAAGGGGCTACGTGGGCATGTTGGCGTGTCCATCAAAGTTTGATGACCTACGTTTAACCTATTACTCCATAGATACACATTTGGTATGACTTACATTTATTCCTCAATTAAGAAAATAGCTTCAATTAATGCAGTCATCAATATTAATCATGAGAAATATTTCTTTATTCTAGCAGATTGTAGTTGTAAGCAGACTGAAAGTAAAACAGAATGCGTCCTGAGGCACATTCTGCTTTACTTTCAACATACTTTAAGTGGTCACCTGTCTTCAATACTAAGATCAGGCTGTAAAGTACAGAGTTACGTATGCTTCGCGATGCCTCGGAGGTCAATGCATATTTTATTTTAATTTCTGATACTGAAAAGTTAACAGTTTCTGTTGTCATGTCAGTCCCAATAACGATAAGAATAGCTACCAAAATATCTTTGATATAAATCAAACCTCTTTATTACCACCACTAAAATAAGGCTGATTTTTGTATAAAAAATCATGCGACAGCTTAAAGCTAAGTTGAGAGTAAAGCAGACTTTCTGTTTTACTTTTACTTTGATTAAGCAGTCATCTACCCTAAGAACATATTAATTAAAACACTTAAGTGGTCGTAATACAGAGGATTTACAGTACTTAAGGATTGTATCTCATCACTCTGTAAATAGCTATGTTTGTACATTTCTATATTTGGAGATTGCTATGTTATTGTACATAAAGTCGTTGTTGCTATAATTGTGTATATACAATTTACAGCCTCTTATATAATGAGTTTTCCCCAATCTCTGTAGATAGCTATATAATTGTACCCCTACTACGTTTTATATTACCATTTAACCCATTTACGCCCAGTGGATTCTTCCATGTTTTATATATTGGATTAGTCCATTTTTTATCAAAGGGATGCCTGGTCAAAATTTTCATTTTCATTTTGTTTTATATTGAAATTCCTATCAGCAAACAGTGAATGCTCTGATCAGACGCCGCATAATGCGGCGTCTGATCAGAGTCTACACTGTTTGGCTATGTCCCATATATGGGATCGTGGGCACAAATGGGTTAATTGTAGATAAAGTCATTGTTGCTATAGTTGTTGATATATACAACCTCTATTAATGAGTTCGTCAAGGTCTTTCCCGTGTCAACTTATGCTTAATTTTTAGACACGTTTGTTTTACCGATTTACAATTGTCAGATTTGAGACTCTTATTTCTTATCAGTTCCTTTTTGGCAAAAGTGTACTTCTGATTTTGTAGACGTTTTAGACCGTGATATTAATTGAGGTTGTATACATGTAGTTCTTAAATTTTATGTATATTATAAGTATTTAACAGTGAAGGTACTCTTAGTTCTTAACCTTTTACTCCGCCTTTTTACGCCGGTAACTCATTCATCAACTGAAGAAAATTGTTCCAAATCATACAGTCATGAATATTCATAATAATAAACTTTTCCTTATATTAGTTGATAGTAGCTTAAAGAAGAATGACTCTAAATGCTTCAATTTGTAAGTGTTTTTCAAAAAATAGAAACAGATATTACAATCTTTGAGGGGCATTGTGTTTTACTTTCAACCTGTGTTAATTGGTAACCTGTTTTCAAAACTAGAAACGTAATGTGGGGTAAAGGGTTAATTGCATTTACGTTTACTGTTATTATTCTGAATAGAGGCGATTTGTGTAATGTGATCAGTCTCTTATAATTCTTAAAAGAATGGCATGATTTGAAATTATTGTTATTACAGTTTGTGAATAGTTCATGTTGCAATTATGGTGAGACTATAAGTACCCATTTAAGCCAAGTTTCTACTAAAGTGGACATTGGCAAACAGTGTAGACCCTGATGAGACGCCGCGTTACGCGGCGTCTCATCATGGTATGTACTGTTTGCTATATCATATAAAATGTTTTGCTGCATGGACAAATTCTGAAGTGTGTTTATATTACCCTTGTATATCTACAATGGAATCTTCCAGCAAGTATACAGGGAGAGTTCATTGCTCTATCCAGGCATAAATGGGTTAAGATTAAAATTTAAAAAAAACAACAGTGTAGCATATAAATGGTAGGAACGCTGATAACTATTTCACTGCCAATGACGATTTGATTTGCGTTTTAAACAATTAGGATTTTAAAATGCACCTCTTAACCCGAGTTCATTTTTATCCTGATCAGACACCGAGTAACGCGGCGTCTGATCATGATTCAATATGTTTAACACGTATTACAAAAATATTAGTCAGTTAACCTAAAGTTTTAATTTGAGAAATGAAAGCAGACGACAATAAGTGTTCAAAGCACGTGACGTCATATTAGTGAAAAAGTTATATCAGGTTCCGAGGTGTACGCCGAATAATCCGACATAGTTAACAGGTTCAACACTCCTCTGACTGTGTCTATAGTCTCTAAAATTAGAATAATAAATGCAGATAATTTTAAGTAGACGTCATTATGAAATAGAACGGATTAAAGCTGCACCATATCTAGATAATGAGCCATCTTTCATATGATTATTGTTAGAGGAGGGCTCCCGCTGGTGTGAAAAGTGTAATCCTCAACTTCGTGAACTTTTCAAAACATTTTCAAGTTTCTCATCGGAATATTTCTACCTCAGACATTGAACTGAAAGTTCACTGAATACCTAAAATGTACATAGTCCAGCTCATAGTTTGATGAGAAAGTGACATTAGATATCTCGTCTACCTAATACAGTGTTCCCTCCCTACAACGACCCTCCCAACAACGATTCCCTCCTTACAAAGACCCTTGCCGAAATTCCCTTAACAGGACAATTATGTCCAACCTATTCACGGCTGCAATGTCGTCTGCTTAAAATTGTCGTCTGCTAATTTTTCTCAAAATTACATAATGGACATTTTGACAGGAAAACACTTTATGACGAGTGACAAACAGCTTGAATCCAGACTAGACGCCGCGTAACGCGGCGTCTGGTCTGGATTCAAGCTGTTTGCAAATGTAAGCCAATTTACCTCCCTATAACGACTCCCTCCGAACAACGCAAACACTTTTTGTGGCCCATTATATGTCGTTGTAGAGAGGGAGCGCTGTATCGGTTAATAACGGTCTTTACCTTCGATACGAACAGAAATTGTATGAAGTACTTAAAGGATACAGCGCTCTCTTCCTCCAACGGCCCTCCCAACAACGTCTCCCTCCTTACAACAACCATTGCCGCTGTTCCAAAAACAAGACATTTTCGCCCCTCCTTTTCATGGCTGTAATAACGTCTGCTTAAATGTGTCGTCTGCTGTTTTTCTCACAGTTACATATAAGCGGACATTTTGATAGAATATATATGACAAGTGACAAACAGCTTGAGTCCAGATCAGACGCCGCGTTACGCGGCGTCTGATCTGGATTCAAGCTGTTTGCAAATGTAAGCCAAATCTAGTTTACCCTCCCTATAACGACTCCCTCCAAACAACGCACACAATAATGGGTGTCGTTGTAGAGACGGAGCGCTGTAAAACACAATTTAGTGAACAATTAACCATTAACACTTAGTTCAAATGGTAGAGATGCAAGTTTTGTAAATTGACTTTGCCTTTCGTTAACTTCAGTATGAAGAGCAATGGTATGAAACTACATCAGGAATATAATACACAGCCATTAAACATTTATCTCAATTGGTAGGGATTCAAGTTTTGTAAATAGATATTGCTCCCTTCGCATTGGTTCGAATCTGTGTCATGATAACTATTTATTGTTTCACTGATATGTCTTTTTTTTTAACTTTAATCATTTCCTTAAACTAATGTTTACGTAGGCACCATGGGCCCGTTTCATAAAGCTTCGCTTAAATACATGTACATTTAATTTCCGATTTCTCCATCTAACCCTGTTTTGTGACATCTCTTTGGAATCGTCTTCTCAACACGATTCAAAAGAGATATCACAAGACAAGATTAGATAGAGAAATAAATAATTGTTGAGACTTTTATAATCCGATTTACGACAACGTCTGTCGTACGAAGTTTTGTGGAACATGGCCCTGGCATCTATTTACCAACTACATGTACATGTATAGGCAACTTTTCGGTTTCAGTCTCTTTAAGACATTCAATGTACATTGTAAGATTTAGTTCTGATAAGTCACACTTCTATATTAATTTTCAATGGATTCAATTACCGTTATTTCATTTATCAGTAATTAGTCTCAAATAAAAACCGACCTTTACCTCAAAATAAAGGTCAAACTATTTACTGTACATGTACTGTAGTATATACTGTGAACTAAGACATGTGTTTAAGTTGTATTCTAAAACTGATTGTTTCTAACTATGATTAACAATTTTGTCACCGTGGGCGACTTAAGTCGACTTTACAAATACATATGAGCCGTGCCATGACAAAACCTGCCTTATTGCATTGCAAACAGCGTAGATTACAAACAGTGTAGATCAAGGCCAGTCGCCTCGTCTTTGACGCGGCGACTGGCCTTGATCTACTCTGTTTATCACCAACAATAATCTAAAGCAAGGTTTTAGCAGTATTATATACAGTATTTGGCAGTGTAAACTAAACTCATATGCAGAACATGTGGTGACAATGGTGCTTGATCTGTACAATGTTGCAATGCAATAAGGCAGGTTTTGTCATGGCACGGCTCAAATAGTTTTGATTCAGATCATAAGCCGCGTAGTGCGGCATCTGATTAGGACCCAAATTGTTTGACATTCGTATCGTAAGTTCGTCATACTGGCTTAGATTTTACTTCAAAATGATCTTGCAGACAACAATATTAAAGCCGACGACAATGTGGCAGTGAAGTTGTAAAAAACTCATGATTAACTTGGCGATAAAGGGTTAATGCTCACAACAAGTACAAAACCTGGAAAATATATAAACATAATTATACTACTACTATTACTTTATATACACGTCTACATGTATTTTCATTGGTTTATCATTTTGTCAATTATATTGTTTATTGTGATATCATATTTTTTGACATGTGTATACACTGTTTGGTTTTGTAGAGGACCCCACAGGCTCTGTCTGTAGTCCAATCTTTTTCTTTGAAAAAAATATTGTTTAACTGAAGGTAAATTATTAATATGTGTTGAGGTTTTCGTTTAGGTTTTCATTAGATATGCTATATATTTTAGTGAGCATTCAATTGATATCCTCAATAATTATTATTCTGTTTCCAAGTTCAGCTTTTTCACACGCATTTCAACTTTGTGAACATCTGATATTCGTAATAAGTCGAACCTCTTTATCTCCAACTCGCCTAAGTCGAACTTTCCCGTTTTTATTCAGCTGAATTTTGATAGCTCGCGCTCGCCTTAGTCTATCATATCCGTATTTCAAAATATCCGTATTTCAAAGTTAAAACGTTGTTACTTTAATAGAACAATGTCACGTAAATTCGACACACCCCTTAATTTAATTCGACATCTTCTTACAACCATATCCATTTCTCCTGATTGAATGGTTTAACTAATATTTTGATCGATAATTTCATGACGTCAAATTTAAATGTGGACGTCAGGAAGAAAATCTGATCATATTGGCGAATTTAATGACATTGGTGGATTGAAAACTTTGTGTCTTACGGAAACTTTTAAAAGACACGATACCGGAAAACAAGTGTGCTACTTTTTGTAAAAATTAGTCAACACGGACAACAGAAATTCATTTATTATTGGGTGTTTTTATGTAGAATGATCCTTGCGTGTCTGTTGGGCGTTTTGACCTCCGGCTATGGGTGTCAAAATAAGGAGCCAAACTATTTGATAGCTCCTTTATTCGACACCCCTAAATTTAGATTTAGTTTGCAGTCTAAATTTAGATTTATATAGATCTACAACCTAAAACGTTGGCGGTCCTGGTCAAGTGTGTAAAGACACGGGCGCTTAACGCTTTTGAGAATTGATGGTTGGCCTTTCAAATCACGGCCGACACATATTTTAATTTATTGGGGGTCGGTGTGTTTTGGTTTTTTTCCAAGGAACTGGCCAAATAAAAAGAAGATCGAGAAGCAAAACAGCAAAGAAACTTGCAGAATTGAAAAGAAGGAACAAAACTGTCCGATTTGCTATCCATTAATAGATCAACTCCCTTACAGATATCAAGCGAAGACACGTAGTTTGTTTCAAATTAGACAGACTTCAATTGATGCGTCCAAACTTTGCAATAATATTTTAATTACGTAATAAATATACAAGGGAAGTTCCTACTTAAGCAAGATCGAGATAACGAGGTTCTATTGTATTTCAAAGAAATATCTATCGATCAAGTCATAGGGCTTCATATGAACATTGTATGTTTTAATACCAGATGGTCAACAGACACTGTTTAAATGTATCAGACAGTGCACATCCTGATCTGGAGCCCGTTTCATAAAACTTCGTGCGACAAAAACGATCGTAAGTCAAAACTTTCAACTACATTTAATTGCTGATTTCTCTATCTAATCCTGTCTTGTGACATCTCTTTGGAATTATCTTTTCAAGACAATTCCAGAGAGATGTCACAAGACAGGATTAAATAGAGTAATAAATGATAATTAAGACTTTTATAATCTGACTTACGACAACATTTGTCATACGAAGTTTTATAAAACGGGTCCCAGATGATGCATAAAGGAGTCCTTTTTCTGGTTACTGTACAAACTAGTTACGATACATCTATATTTTATGTTGCAATATCAGGTGTTTAACAAGCACTGTTCATTTGTATCAGACAATGCAGACCTTGATTAAACGGTTACTTCACGAGTCCTCTCATCGGTGTCTACACTGTTTGCAAGAACAATAATGACATAAGGGTGTTCATGTATATTTTATATCTTACATGTATATGCTTCTTGTATGTTGCTCGTTATTCATGTCCACTTCAGTTTCTTATTTACTCATTCCCCCGATAAACTCTAATTGAAACATTCAAATGTCCGATAAAGTATTTCCTTTTTTGACTATTAAGGGTTTATCTTAGATTACAATAGATGTACATGTATATTACAAACAATGGCAAACAGTACAGACCCTTACCATAGGGCTCCTGCAGGATGGATGAGTTGGGTTTTACGGCACTGCAACAAACAATAGTTCATATAGCGCCGATGGCTCCTGCAAGAGCCCTCTGACCAGGGTCTGCACTGTTTGTACGAGGTTAAGACTTGTACTTTTCACTGATATATTTTGTCAATGACGAGTATATTATACCATACCTGCTGTTGTATTGTTTACTACCAACACCTGGAACAAAGCTCTATTTCAATATCAACTTCTTGTCAGATATTAAATAGTGCAGTCGCAGAACATAATACAGGTGATCTTCGATAGCTAGAACTCGGTTAGGTCGAACATACCCGTATTTCAAAGTTTAATGTGGCTAGGCCACATTTTAACTTTGAAACACGGATATGCTCGACTTAACCGAGCATGAAATAAGGTAATTCACATGTCGAAAAATAGGATAGATCGAATTAAGCGAGTCGAGACATCGAAGTTCGACTGTATTTATATAGAAGTTATTTGGTCGGTTACAATATTTGTAATATTGCTGTTTTATCAAGTTGTGTGTACATTTTTCTCAAGTGAACCAACAATCTAGTTCGGCGACGGTCATGAATTTGATTTTTATGGAAAGTGGGTCGGGAAATGCCAATTGTCATATGCAAAATGCAATATTCATAGACGTGTTCTTTCCACGTGATAACTGTTTTTTTTCCCGATGTAAGTGATATATACAAATGTTCATATTGTAACCAAATAGTTAATTCCTACTAGTACTGCGGGTTTTATTAGTCAAAATCGTCGGATATGGACACACACCCTTCCGTGAAAAGAAACAACAAATAAATGCCAAAAATTATAATAACATGTAGCATTTAGCAACTGGAAAGTGGTACGTGTATCAATTAGCATTAAGTAACCAGCAAACCATATATCAATATTTAGCAATTGTCAGATTACAAATTGACATTTAGCAAATGGTAAAAAGCAATTAGCATTTGGAAATAAGCATATGTCCGACCTGCATTTCATACTAATCCATATGTATATATAAAATATTTAAAACTCATAAATGATATGTAACATATTGTGTAACTTCAGTGAAACCATATCTAGTTTATTCATTATGGAACCCAAAACTGCCATGCGGTATCGGCACTTGGCCATCTAGACGAATTGTCAATTTTCCGGTCTTCATTGAAAAACAAATTAGAATCAAGGGCAAAATGGCAATTAACGTTTAGCAACTAGCTTATGGCTTATTTGATATCAGTTTTAAGCAATGTTTAAGTGACACATTGACATTAAGCTATGGGTAAAATTGTAATTGGCATTTTGCAACTTAACTGGCAAAGAAGCAATTTTCAATAAGCAAAACATTGGGCGAACGGCAGGTCCCGACCCGCATTCCATAGAGTATGATAAAATTGGAATTTGAACTGTATGATAATGCACTCACATGAATGTGTCACATGAATTTCAAGTGCAAGTGTTTGGTGATGCATGTCCTTTCGTCACAGTTTTTTGTATGTGAGTATATCTTATTATAACGAAGTGTTGCGTACCTCTTGAAATGTTATGTATCAGTATATCGTGACATAATCGTCCCATTGGTGCAAAACGGAGCCATTGCTTTCTTTCTTCTATATGCACTTGGCTCCTTTTGGCGCAGGTCGGTCTGCATAAAATGAATTTCATTGCCAATATACGCTTTAGGGTCACTTTTCACTTTTTGTGTGTGAATATATTGCTATATCTATATGAGAGTTACAAATTGTAATTTCGTCTGTTTTTGTTCCATCAGCTCTTAAATATAAAAAGATCAGGTTTTATTTATTTACATCATCTCTGCATAAATTGTTGATTTTTATACTTGGATCTTTTATCTGGATATTCATGGGAATATTTTCATTACATGTAATTACAACTAGATCGAAATATCTAGTCATCAAACGTAGATACATTAGAACTAATTTTATGTAGCAAGACAAGCAGACCCAGATCAGACAGCAGATTCTGTTCATGGTGTGCACTATTTGTACGGCAAACTCGCATGTTGTTGCGCCTAAATAAGTGCAGTATGCTTCATTGCAGTTAAATGACATTGGCCGTTAGATTATGTTTTGCATTCACGGTCTGTTATGGGCTAATTACAATAGCTAGGCTTGCCTAACTTCCTAGACTAAATATACCACAATGAAAACTACATGTCTGTTGCAACTTCGTGACTTTGACTTTTAACCATGATCTCTGCGGCCTAGGTTATGTGTTTGCGTTAAGGGCAGCTATCGACTAATTACTGTAGTAAGGATCATACAATACTTTGCATTGTAATGTAGGGACTTTAAGCTTTAGCCTTTGTTACATAGGTTACGATTTTGCGTATATGTCGATTATACGAGAGTTAGTATTGCAGTTAAGGTCACACAACCTGTACAACAAATTGCATTGTCGTTTGATGGCCGACTTTGACATTTGGCCTTGAAGTCTGCGATCTTGATAATGTTGCATTTATATGCAATGTAGTCATTAATGCAGGAGGTGAGACAGTTAGACTCACAAAACCCCGAACTTTGAACTTTACCTCTGATGCCAAGGTTATGTTTTTGCGATATCTCAGTTAAGGACTTACTACGACAACAAGGGTAAAACAACCTCACATGTTTATCGGCCTCAGTGATAACAATTTGCTTCACTTCAGTTTTATGACCTTGCCTCCGTGACCTAGATTAAGTTTTTGCATTTTTGTGATTAGTTATAGACTAATTACAGCAGCTATAATCACATAATACGCATTTGCATACTATAGTATTTTAATGCCTAGAGCATCCTGCATTTCTAATTTGTTACATACACCTTTGACCTAAACAATTCTGGAACATGTTTAGATTTTTTGCGTTTATATCACTTATGGACTAATTGCTACAGCAATGGACACACAACTAATGCATCACAGAGGATGTTGTTGCATGGCAGGTTGGTGACATTGGCCTCTCTGAACTAGGTTTAGATGTTGGGCGGATGACACCCTGATGACTCCCGTAGCGTACAGAATGAAACGTTTATGTCCATTATGGACTAAGTACTGCACAGCCTCTTTGAGTAGAGCATATATGGCACCCTAGTCGATGTGGTGGTATGTCTGGCTATCTGTCCCTTCCGGATGTTAGCCTTCAGACGATAACTGGAGGAAAAATGACAAACTGAATTGCAATTTTGTACAGTGTTAGCGTACTTTAGGAATGCACAAAAGGTCGAATATGACTATAGCATACAGTATTTACGAAAATAGATATTCCGCACAACATGTTTTGTTTCCAGACGAATACTTTGTCTACCCACAGATATCAAAACTTCAACATGCAGTTTCATGATCTACACACTTGCATTAGTGTGTTGGTATATAGAAACTTTTCTTTACACCGGTTGGTGCCAGATTTTGCATTAATATTGATCCTCAGTTGCAGCACCAATAGCCAAGATATTTTTTTTAAAAAAAAAATAGATATTCAGTACAACTATTTTGCTTTCCGGATAAAAAAACTTAAATAAGCGATGACTGATTTGATTGAGAATAATGGTATATAGTGTAGGAAAAAGTAAAATATCTAAGTCATTGTTGCTTGAAATCAGACTTTCATTGACATAATTTTATCTTACGCTGGATCTTAAAATCAGGAAATGAGGATGTTTTTGAAGATTTTCTATGAAGAAATAGATAGTCGGAGAATATACAGTAACACATCTCTATAACGACCACTAAAACGAAGGCTGAATGATTACATAATAGACATTTGACTGCTTAAAGCAATGTTAAAATAAACAGCTTTCTGTTTTACTGTCACTTTGCTTTAAGCAGTCTCCTGTCTTAAGCACGTAGTACAGGGCCCGAAGTTTTAAACTTAAAACGAACTCTGTGCTCAAAACTCAATTTTGATTACAGGCTCAAGTTTTCACAAAATAAGCTTTATTAAATTTTAATGACCTCAGTTGGATACAATACTTTACAGCAGAATTGCCGAAGTGTTATGAGCGGGAAAAAAATTCTGAGTTTTGAGCACAGAGTTCATGTTAAGTTTTATAACCTCAGTGCCAGTGCTCCCTCTCTACAACGACATCCAATGGGACAAAAAACTGTGTGCGTTGTTCGGAGGGAGTCGTTATAGAGAGGGACATTGATTAACATTTGCAACAGTTTGAATCCAGATCAGACGCCGCGTAACGCGATGTCAGATTTGGATTCTAGTTGATTGTCACTCGTCATTATGTTTTTTTCTATCAAAATGTCCAATATGTAAATTTGAGAAAACCAGCAGAGGCCAAGTTTAAGCAGACGATATTACAATCATGAAAGCTTTAGACATAATTGTCCTGTTTGGGGAACAGCGGGAAGGGTCGTTGTAAGGAGGAATTCGATGTTAGGAGTGCTGTTGTAGAGAAGGAGCCCTGTATTTAACACAATTTAGTGGTCACAGTAGAGAGGTTTGACTCTACGCTGCCTCTATCTATGTCAAATAGCAAGCGCAATATGGCAATCTAGGTCCAACTTCGTTGAAAATATACAAACGACGGCATGAGACAAGTATTTCATTCAACAATTATACTGTTAGTTTGTTTAATTGTAATAACTTCTTTGACTGGTAAGTTTAAAGGTGATCAATAAAATCTTATCTTTATTTTTGTAGTGTTTTGATTTTTCGAACAGAACAGTACTTACCTCAGTGGTGCGTTTATATCAACTTACAAGTCTAACCCATAGAGTGTTGGGCATATTTGCAAACTGCTTTGATCCAGATCAGAAACCGTACAATACGACGTCTGAACTGGTTTCAAATTGTTTGCCACGCGTCGTTGTAGTTCTTCAGCCGAAATGTCCAAACTATAAGTTTGAGAATGATGTCGGGTGACAATTTATGCAGACGATTTAACTTCCGCATTAGCAATCGACACCACGCTGACGCCCGTAGAGTGCAAAATGAACTTTTTAGCCTTGATAAGTTTTGTCACGAACGGATTTTAATCAAACTTCTTGTAAATATATCAAACGTTTCTTAGCTCACCCGGCATGTATAGCCAATACGAGCTATTTTGATCTTCAGGTTATATATTTAAGAAACGAACTGCTTTTTTCGGCGTTCAAGCGAAATAAACGACAGAAAAGTTCCGGTAAATACCATGAATCGTTATATTTACACTATATTGTTGTAATTTCTAATATTAAATGAACATCTTGTTAGTACGCATGTATGTTTAATCCATAAAGTTGATAACAGGAATAAGGTGTTCCCTTTAAAGGGACTCGCAACCGGATGGTGTACTTGTCAAAATAAAATAAAATACTCAAATAAAAGCAAATTTGTGGCATTATTTGGCTTCTGACATTAAAATAATATGATCAGTCCAAAATAAGTCTAAAAAATCGTCACCGAATCTTAGTTTTTTTTAGATATTTTCCATCGTTTTTCTAAAGCGTCAGCTGACGGTATATATGTTGTTGTTTCTTCTCTACACGGGCTCAGACATAAAACCGAGCCGAATAAAGTACTATCAATTGCTACCAGTGAAGTACGTTAATTCGCTACCATATATAGAGAGAGTGCTGGTAGCCGAGGGGGTAAAGGCGTTCCCTCATTGTTCATGTTTGTCTCCGCATGGAGGGTCATGGGTTCGAATCCCACCAGAGCTTCTTCTTCTTTTATTTTTTGAAATGCATTTTTAACAGAATTTATTATCCTAAACTAAATCTTACCCATTTATATAAACATTTGACATATATTTACAAATTACTATTTTTAATGCTAAATCCGATTGCGAGCCTCTTTAAGGAACAGCGATGACCGCATTACTGAAGCTGTGTATATTTGAAAGCAAAACAACAAGTTCCATTGTTTACAATCTAACGTCATCAACTTGAAAGTTTGGCGCGAAAATGCCGATTTGACGTCATTTGGAAATTACGTCATTTTTAAAGTAGGATAAATATATCGATTTTCTTGTCATACAGAAATGCAGATAGCTGTTGTTTATAAGGCATATCAATTTTCTTGCATTATATCTCATTAATAAAGAAGAATTTTAGTCGGTAATCATTGTTGCCGCTTATTGGAAGGCATACATCGGTTAAGAACACTTTATTGAAATATCCGCCAATTGTTTGCTGTCCGAGTTCCAAAGATTAATTAGCGAATGAAAAATGCATATGCCCCGCCTTCTCTGTGAAACTTATCCACAAGTACCGCCTCCTTGAGCAATTACATCTATACGAATTAAACGACACATTTTTCAATGGAATTGAAAGTGGCGAATGCAAATATTTGACATAAAGCATCATCTACAGGTTTCCGACATGTTGTTTACATTTTACCTCTGAGATAAAACAAATGACCCCACACAAGGGTCATGTGACCATGGTCCGGGTTTTCCAGGTGAGCGATTTAGAACCTCGTGACTCTCTTATTGTTAAACCAAATCTAGTCGATTTTAACCTCTTCACTGCCGTGACGTCATCAATTTTAAAAAAGTGTCGTCTGCTTTTATACTGACACGAAAAAGAAACCGTGCACTTTTATATTGAGTGAAACTTTTGGATGTCATTCAAACGTATCAAAGGTTAATATGCAATATTATGCACGTGCTGCCTGTGCAACATGTTTACCAGTACAAATTTTCACTGACCGATATCTTAACTGATTATGCAATAATAAAAGCACAGTACATTTGAATGAAACTCGTTAACAAGCTGCCACGACTTCAAGAAAACGAACGAATTCAGACACTTCAGCAGCTTTCATCCGACGTCAGCGTCTCTGACGTCACTGGGCAGTTTAATTGCCCCTAGAATACCATCATAACCCTTCGACATCGTAACGGTCATCATGGAAGCGTAACAGATCAGTCATGATCCAGCAAGCCAGCACGTAAGGGTGGATACATGACGTTGACGAATTTACGTCACAAGACGTTATGTCAGGCCAATGCGTTCGAGAATTATTGCATTAATTAGTCAGTCAAAAACGAGGACAGTACACATACAGATTTAAATCCATTTTATTTTTCAAAAAATTAGGAAACAATACCGATTTGCACTTTTTACTTTTAACCTCTACTTCATTCAAGCGTTAACAATGCATTTATCATTACATTAATTTGATTAAAAAAGAAGGCATCGTGTAAAACAAATTCTTACAAACATTTTGATTCCACATTTTCCTATATTTCTGTATAAAAAGATGGAAATTTTAATTCCTAAACAAGTGCACAGTTTCTTTTTCGTGTCGTGTCAAACAGTTTGGATCCTGGTCAGACGCCGCGTTACGCGGCGTCTGATCAGGATCCGAACTATTTGCAAAAAAAACTGTTGTGCTCGGGGTAAGGCAGTGAAGGGGTTAAATCGTCGTCCATGTACAGTCCAATTAAAATACGGTAACTCGATATTGCTAAAGCCTTAATTTCCCATATTACTTTAGTTGAATTTTGATTTTGCTGAAGTCGAATATACTTGTAATTCAAAGTCGCTAGTAAACCATGACTGTGCCATGTTATGGGTACGTTCGACTTAACCCGTTACACCATAGCTTGGTTCTAATTTCAAAGATAGGTTAAGGCGCATTTTGCTTTACTTTCAACCTACTTTGAGCTACCATCTCCTCGGAAATAGAAGAAATTTCTTATGGTACATATTAATGACTGTATAAACGTGAACTATTTTTTTGTGAGGTGGAATAGATTTAAGGCGTTAAAGGGCGTATTTATGGGGTAATGGGTTTAAGCGAGTTGAAGTTATCTGTGTTCTCCTGCATTTCTTAGAGTTACGACGAAAACCATTGTATGTTTAGATATTGGAACATCGAGGGCGGCCACAATTATTTTCAAGAGGTCATTAACACCTTCACTACCTTACCCGGGTCCCCGAGTACAATGGTTATTTACCAACAGTTTGGATCGTGATCAGAAGCCGCGTAACGCGGCATCTGATCAGGATCCAAACTGTTTGCCACTCAATTTAGCAGTCGACAATGTTTAAAATTCATGACGTCATGGCAGTGAAGGGGTTAAGATTATTAGTTTTTCTGATGGTATCATCCTTCTATCATTGAAAAAAATTGCTAAAACCCTTCACTGCAATGACGTCTTCTGCTTTAAACCAGTGTCTGCTTTCATTTCTCAAATTTAAATTTCATGTAAATTAACTTAAGTATAATCAACATGAGTGACCAACAGTTTTGATCCATTACGCGTATTCTGACCAGGATCCAAACTGTTTATGCATTTTATTCGATGTGAACGGATTAAATACACAAACACTCCCTCTATTACGTCCACTACATAGAGTTAATTATTAGGGGTTTAAAGGCATGTGGCTGCTTAAAGCAACGTGACAGTAAAACAGAAAGCTCCTGTAGGAGCTTTCTGTTTTACTGTCACATTGCTTTAAGCTGTCACTTGTCTTTATCAATTAACCTTCATTTTAGTGGTTTTACTGTATTCACGTATCTGAGATTTCATGCATTCAATTTTACTATAATTATTTTCTCCTACTGAAGACTGTTTATTTAGAGGTAGTCCTGGTGTGTTCATTAACAGTACAAATAGTGACTATTTTGAAAAGCAAGTTCAGCTATCTACAAACCACTTACGAAACATTATTTAACGTAAAGTGTTTAAATTATCTTCTCACAGCATATTTACCTTATCTATTTCCCACAATGCTTTTTAATGGTATCAGCGACTCGTGTTGAGACTTCCGTTTCCCTTCATCATGCTCAGCGCAACAATTCTTCAATTTACTAATACTTTGGCTGAGAAACTCGGCGTCTGATCAGGATCCAAACTGTGTGCAAGAGTATTGGAGAATTTCGTATTTCTTATTCATAAAAATCACATCGTTAAACCTTTTATTGCCAAAGCTATCGTGAGAGTTTAACCCATTCACCGCCATATTGTCGTCTGGTGCAATATTGTTGTCTGCAATATCGTCTCAAATTTAAATTTAAGGCAGCATGACTGACGAAAGTTCGAAACGAGTCTCAAACAGTATGGATCCTAATCAGACGCCGCGTCCCGCGGCGTCTGATCAGAATCCAAACTGTTTGCAAAAGTGTTGAGAATTCTTGGTTTCATATACATAAAATCCTAATTTTGGACAGGAAAAAATAAAGCAGACGACTATTTATGTCAGACGTTGTAACAGTTTAAGTTGATGTTTTGTAAAATCGACTGCCTTTAAGTTACCATCTGCTTAAATATGCAGATTTACAACTTATTCATTTCAAATTGAAGGATCATAAATATATACAAAATTCAAACAGTTTAGGCCTTGGCCAAATGCCGAATAACTCAAGACCTTTGATCTGGATCTATGTCAGTATATGTGTAAATGCCAGCATACGTGGTAGTATACGGGTTAGGCCCAAAGAACCCAATTTGAATAAGTCTATAAGCAGTGTAGGTATAATTATAGAGTTGTTACCTACCCTAGTGTTCTGTTAATATTCTTCACGCTGGTATACAATATGATGTTTGAGTCCATAATTGATACTTGAAATTCGAATAAATACACAAAAAACGTCTTAATGAAGTTAAAGTGCGTCTTCATTAAACTCCCTATTCACCGATGAAGTAGACATTGATAGAAAATCTTTTTTACAACAAAAGACAAGCTGTTTTTATTCAATGAAGGAACGTGTATATATCTAGATACATGTTACGATTTCATTTGACATCTTTTAACTCTTCCAACACTAAGTAATTCGTGCGGGTTATTATGTTCCCTTGTGGGTCTCTTCAAATACCAACCATGAACTAGTCTACTTGGAATTCTGGATAGTTTAAATAACACTGGTTTAAATTAAAAAATAGTGTAGAACTGATCAGAGGGATCCTATATGAGCCCTCTGATCAGGGTATACACTGTTTTCAATTGTAACAGTACCATTTAAACAGGTCTATGGTGTTGAAAAAAGTTAATAGACTGGTCGTAGTTTTGGAAAAACACATTATCAAACTTGGCAGGAATTATCCTTATATGGTCCTCTTTCAAATGTGTCCAAATGTTTCTAGTCAATTCAATGTCTAGGTCACGGGAGCTAAACATATTTTATCAATGGAAACTTAAAATAATTGTGTCTGAAAACGTAATACCCTCAGTTTAGACATTTTGCACCAAACATCATCTACATGTCGTCTATCAAAATTGTTAAAATGATACCCCTGGGAGCAAAACGTGAACCACCCCGAGGACTACAGTTTTACATAGAGTTATACACTGAAATCTTCAATCATCTACTTCTTTGAAATTAATACGGCAAGGATATTATATTTGGTATGGTGAAAGTTAAAATTGTGGAACTGGTTACTGTCTGTTGTATATCTAGGTCACGTGCTAAATAGATTTTTCAATGAAAACTTCAAAAATGATATTCTTGTTTGAAACCACAAACACCTCAGCTTAGATATTTGACACAAAGTATGATCTGCAAAACCTCTAGCAAAGTTGTTAAAAGCATGTCCTTCAGGTAAAAAGTAATCCAATCACAGTGGTCACGTCTTTGTATTGAATTATACAAGGACATCTTCAAATGTCTTGTCCAGAGCCTTGGTAGTGTTCCCTCTCTACAGCGGCCCTCCCAACAACGACTTCCTCCTTACAAGGACCTTAAGAGCAGTTCCCTCAACAAGAAAATTATGTCTAACGCTTTTATTGCCGCAATATCGTCTGCTTAAAATTGGTGTCTGATGTTTTTCTCAAAGTTGCATATAAGTGGACATTTCGAGAGAATAAATATAGTTATGAATGACAAACAGCTTGAATTCAGATCAGACGCCGCGTTACGCGGCGTTTGATCTGGATTCAAGCTGTTTGCAAATGTAAGCCATATCTTAATGTTCCCTCCCTATAACGACTCCCTCCGACCAACACACACAACATGTGTCTCCCATTGGGTGTCGTTATACATAGGGGCACTTAGTTTGTATGCCATACATGGTTTGACGTCTAGGGGTGTTTTGCCAATAGTACGGTATTTTGCATACCAAGGCCACATGTCGGAGCTAAAAAAATTCATTGAAAAATTCAAAACCTGCTTGCCTGAAATCACAAAGACCCGAGCTTAGATACTTTACACAAAGCATCATCTTCACGTCCGCTATGAAGACTGTTCAAAATATGCTCTCCCCACACCCCCGCCCCCTCGGGCGAAAAATTACCCGACTCAGAAAACACGTTTTTACTTAGAATTATGTAGAGAGATCTTAAAACGTCTTCTGCTCATCATATAAATACATAGTTTTATTATTTGCAGTTCGCAGGGCTGTCATGAGTTGATCAAGAAAAATCCCAAGGTTTCCCAATATACTATTTTTCAAGCGCGATTTTACGAATTGTACCTTTAATCCTTTATCACGTAGACTTTTTCTAGTTTTGAAGACATGTGGCAACTTAAAGCAGATTGAACGGCGCATTCTGTTTTACTTTCAGCCTGCTCTAAGCTAGTATCTGCTAGGATAGAAATCCGAAGATTTTTGGAAAAATCCGGTGAAATGGCAGCTCTGGCAGTGAGTGAACATTTTAGCTTTTTTAACCAATATTTTTTAAATAGTCCGTTGCATATCTAGGTTACAGGAGCTAGAAAAGATGTTTGTTTTCCAATGATAACTTCAAATCGTTAATATTTTATATGGCACAAAGCATAGTCTACAGGCCCTGTGTCAAGATGGAGCGAATTATGTCCCTTTGGTAAGAAATGTTCACATCCCGTTGATTTAGAGCAGCATGGAGTTGTACTGCATGCCCTTATTGAAGATGTTAATTTGTGATTGTAACTGATTGTGACCTGTTGTAAACACTCATGACTCAGGGCTACCACAAATTGCTCAGAAAAATCCCAAGAATTCCCATTTTCAAGCGCGATTTTAGGAATCTTTTCTTTAACCCTTTCGCTATAAGGCTCTATATGAAACACTAACATACTAGTATAATTAAAATATAACATATGCAAACAGTTTGGATTCAGATCAGACGCCGCAAAACGCGGCGTCTGATCTGGATCTAAACTGTTTGCCATCCATATCAATGTTTCCTATGTTAAAACCTCATAAACTTTAAAATTTTAAAAGTAAGGACAAAAATCCGAATATTTTTGGAAAATCCGTAGGCCTGCATGGAGAAATTAAGAAACATCCGAAACTTATGAAAAAATCCGGAGATATGGCAATCCTGATGAACAAACTTCTCTCGAGAGCAGATCGAACTAGCGCCTCATTAGGACAGACTAGAAGTACGTGAGAAGAGCAATTACCTGTTGTAACCAGGCAGGGACTGAGGGTGAACTCTCGTAAAGGAGGTATAACATCGCGAGGTAACGAGATCTTATGTAATACCAGTGACAAGTCGGTCAAAGGAACGCCAATAACTTAACTCTGTCACTGGCTGATTTATCGTCTGTTAATAAATCGTCGTC
Organism: Gari tellinella; assembly: GCA_922989275.2. NCBI lineage: Eukaryota > Metazoa > Mollusca > Bivalvia > Cardiida > Psammobiidae > Gari > Gari tellinella. The sequence goes on from OV277862.1 coordinate 17,044,544, forward strand.
TGCATTTTATTTCAAAAGTTAATTTTGAAATTAGAAATGCCGAAAATGTTAAAATGAATGTTAAACAGTTTGGATCCTGATCAGACGCCGCGTTATGATACCGTCATTGACATTAAAAGAGCAAGTGAAATGGGTTAGGTAAAATTAAAATCATCACCAAATGAGGAAAACTAAAGTTAAGAGATATTGATAAAGTGAGGCATGTTTATCACTAATTCTTATCAATTGCATGTACAGCGCTCCCTCTACAATGAAACCCAATGGGAGACACAGATTGTGTGTGTTGTTCGGAGGGAGTTGTTATAGGGAGGGGAATTTGCTTTCATTTGCAAACAGCTTGAATACAGATCAGACGCCGTGTCACGCCGCATCTGATCTGGATTCAAACTGTTTGCCACTCGTCAGTATGTTTTTCGGTGTCAAAATGTCATTTATGTAAGAAAACAGCAGACAACAATTTTAAGCAGACGACATTGCAGCAGTGAAAGCGTTAGACATAATTGTCTCTGGAGCATCAGTAAGCGTTGTTGTAAGGAGGGAGTCGTTGTTCGGAGGGCCGTTGATGGAAAGGAGCACTGTACATCGCTTCTACTACTGACTTGCAAAGTTCGCGCGTTTCGCAAAATCTAATTGTCATACAACAACTGCTTTCTCTACTTATACTACTAGTTCTACTTATACTACTACTACCATACCCGACTACTTCTACATGTATTAGTAGAAGAAATAGTAGTTGTCCAAAAGGGACGTCGTCACCGCCACTACTACTACTACTACTACTACACTACTACTACTACTAGGGACGACACTACTACTACTACTACTACTACTACTACTAATACTACTACTACTACTACTACTACAACAACAACTACTACTAATTAAAATGATAAAACTATTTACTACTACTATTACTTTTACTACTACTACTACTACTACTACTACTACTGTTACTACTACTATTTACTTCTACCAGGGCTCCAGATAAGAGGGAGTAAATTGAACAAATCAAAAAATTTCCCACTGATTTCAGTATCAAATCCTATTGTGTTACTACTCATTAGAATCGTCTCGAAAATACTTTTAATGAGTAGTAACACCATAGGCTTAATGCTGAAATAAAGATTTTAGTTTTTGAAATACTCCGTTTATCTGGAGCCCTTTACTACTACTACTAAAACTACTACTACTACTACTTCAATTACCACCACCGCTATCCTTACTACTACTACTACTGCTGCTGTTATTGCTAGTATTGAGCAGTAAATATGTTGAACATTTCATTTCATTTGATGAATATGTATAATACCCGACTAAATTGGATATATAAACAGTTTTGATCGAGATCAGACACCGAGTAAATCGGCTTCTGTTCAGGATCCAAACTTTTTGAAATGAATACCCATATTTCTTCAGTCAAATTGTCGGAAACCTGTTTAAAAATTAAAGCAGACGACAAAAATTAAAGCTTATGATACTTTGGCGCGGAAGGGGGTAAAGTTTTTTCATTTTGTTTATTGAATTGAATCAGTATATTGCATACTTCACGCCTATTTACAGATGGCGACAAAAAATATACAAATAATATTACTACATTCTCCAGTCATTCGACTGAATAGGCAAAGAAACAAGGCGCCACCTACCGAAACATAGGCAAACTATACAAACAATAAGTTGGCCTCCTTTAAAAATGTCTAATGCAGTAGCGAAAAGCTATTCTTCTCCGTTTAAGTAAATTTAGATACAGTGATCCCTCCCTACAACGGCCCTGCGAACAACGAATCCCTCCTTTCAACATACTTGCCGCTGTTCCCAAACCAAACCAATTGTTTAACATTTTCCCCGCTGCAAAATTGTCTGCTTAAAACTCTCGTCTGCTGTTCTTTTTCTCAAAATTACATTTTGGTCAATTAAACAGAAAAAGCATAATCAAGAGTGGCAAACAGCTTGAATCCAGATCAGAAGCCGCATTACGCGGCGTCAGATCAGGATTCAAGCTGTTTGCAAATGTAAGTCAAGTCGTGCTCAGCACTCTAAGGGTATAGTTTTCCCTCCCTATAACAACTCCCTCCGAATAATACACACACTCTTTGTCCCCCATTGGGTGTTGTTGTAGAGAGATAGCACAACTGTCTTATACAATTCTTCTCCGTTTGAGTCAAACGAACACAAACGTGGTGAAGTAAATGTAGATATTGGCTGCTTATTTTAAACGTGGTCTGTATCCTGCTGATCGCGAATTTACCTTTTTCCAAACGCTTTGGATCCAGATCAGACGCCGCGTAACGCGGCGTCTGATCAGGATCCAAACTATTTGACACTCCATGCCTCAAAATACCTTAAATCTGACTTGAAAAAAATATCGCAGACGACACTTTATCAATGCAGACGATATTTAGGTGTTGAGAGGGTTAAAGCAGACGATAAAACTTGGCAATAAAAGAATTTAAACTTTTAACAGTCAAAATTATTGCCAAAAATTATCACCCCAACAGTATAGTATAAACTAGTAAATTTTAATACGTAATTATTTAACTATTACGACGTTTGAACTTGCCGTGAAACGCTATAATTCACAACAGCGTGTTAGTAATGGTATATCAATGTTAATTGTGTGTATAATATTGCATTAAAGCGAGAAAATGTGATAAAATGTTAACAGTGTTTTGTGATATCCAGGTTTTTGTGAAGTTTCTCATAATTTTTTATACCGTGACGTATTACTTAAAACTCGCATAAAATTTGCGATGAGTGATCTTTTTAACTCTTTCACCGCCGACGTCGCATAAAGTTGACTTTAAAAACAATTTGGATCCAGATCAGACGCCGCGTAGCGCGGCGTCTGATCAGGATCCAAAATGATTGACACTCGTATCGATGTTACGTCAGCCATACTGCCTCAAATCTAACTCTGAAACGATCTTGCAGATAACAATATCGAAGCAGGCGACAATGTGGCGGTAAAGGGGTTAAAACCTCGCAATTAATTTGGCACCGAAAGGGTCAAAAGGATATGTATTATTCACAGTAATAAACCTGCACCCTATAGCTTCCAGTGCAAGCGTATTAATTAGTCAGACGACTGCTTAAAGTAGGGTGATATTAAAACAGAAAACTCTTTATAATTATGTTTGTGACCGTGTGTGTCCGTCCGTCTTTCTACCTGTCTTTCAGTCCTCTCTCTCTCTCTATCTCTCTCTCTCTCTCTCTCTCTTTCTCTTTTTCTCTTTCCCTGGCCCTTTCCCAGTCCCTGTCTCTCTATCTCTCTCTTTGTCTGCCTGCTTGTCTCTCTCTCTCTTGTTTCTGTCTCAGTTTCTGCATTTTCCGTTCGACAAGCTGTCTTTTATGGATCGTTTAATACAAAGTTTTGTAATGTTTAGTCTAAACATTCATTCAAGTCAGTATTACTTCAAAAGAACGTTTTAAAGTTTTAGATTTAATGAACCGAGGTCTAGATTTGTAGACGTGTGCCTTTTGTTGTTCTAACAGCAGTCCAAGAGGCTGCGATATTTCAACATTGACAAGTGGCGGCGCCCCGGCTTCCTTGAAAGTTAAAAAGAATTGCCCGATTATCACACCATTAGCTGATACCTGATATTAATGAACACTTAATACTTCAACATATGAATGGCCTGCAACAATTAGCCATACGAGATATAACATTGAAAGTACAGTACGTAAACCTCTCTATTACGACCACTAAATTATGTTAATTAGCAGGTGTTATTGGTATGTGATTACTTATCTTAAAGCAAGGTGACAGTAAAACAGAAAGTTCCTTTAGGAACTTTCTGTTTTACTGTCATCTTGCTTTAAGATGTCGCTTGCCTTTTACACAATAAATTAGCATTCGTTTTAGCGATCGTAATAGAGAGATTTTACTGTCAAATCTATGATAAGCAATCAGTGAAAAAGTCATGAAGTCGCTAGACACAGATGAGTGCTTATTGCAGAATAAAAGTAATGCAGAAAGCTCTTATGAGATTTCTGCATTACTTCTATTCCACAATAAGCAGACCTATTATAATGTTACTGGTCGATTAAAGAAGGTTAGACAACAGTGTTGATTTAATTGCTGACATGATATCTTGGCTAGAAGGCCAAACAATAAAGGATTATAAACGCCTATTTGTACTGTTGCACGAATTGATAAGATTTGCTAAATGGCTGCATTCACTGTGATAAACTATAGGAGAATTGTTACGCTATGCTCACATGAAAACTTGAATATAGAAAAACCTCTCTATAACGGCCACTAACTTGTGATTACAACATATAATATGAAATAAGGCATGGCCTTCAATGGGGTTTACCCACGATCGTTTTTAAAATCTGGAAACAGAATTAAAGAAATTGATCTCTAATATTTGTATATGAGTCAATATTTTTTTATGTAACAAAATCATGTCCTTGTACATTTTTGAAAGATCATACTCGGACAAGGGATAATTGTCATCTTAAACTAATACTTACGTGTTTATATTCACATTTTATCAAAAAAAGTGCAAGAGATATGCAGAATCTTTTAATTATTTGACATTGAAACAGCTGAAAAGTCAGTTTTGCAGTGTCCCTAAAGTAGTTATTTTGATTTAATCAATAGACTTTCTATGAAATATCTGAAATATTTCAGTAGTGTGCCAATATAGGTAACTTTAACTATATCTGACTTCATATAAACCATAAAATTGTGGGAATTCCTCAGTTTAAATACTTTTTTTTTATTGTTAATCACTGTACCTGGAATCCTGTTCAGTGATGTAACAATTGCCAATTATAGTTAAGTACAGAGTTGCTTTCCTTAGGTATTTATAGCAAAACATCTCCATTTTGAAGAGTGAACATTGAGGCAACAATGGCAGAAAGAATTTGTAAGATCGTGATTTGAAATAAGGAATCACTGACCATTTTAGTACTGAGGCTGGTACCATACATTTTGAACACTTCCTTGATGTAACGATGTATTATTCTGCCTTTGACTGCAATAATCATTATTCTCTTTTTGCACAAAATGTATGCATTTGAGATATGATAAATTGTGTCATAAGGTTCCAGTATTTAGTGTAAATTAGTATGGTTAGAATGTCATTTAGGTGAAATACATCCTTGATGTAACGATCCTTGATGTAACAGTGAAATTGTTACATAAAGGACCAGAAACCGTTATTTCAAGGAAACCAGAGACCAAAAATTAATAAAAGAAAATATCTTTCAAGTAAACGGGTATTTTACATTGAAATGAATACTTTTTATAAGGGGCAGCATGTGATGAAAGAAAAAAAAGCTGCTTTTGCTTACTAGTATTAGTCACCGGACAAATCCTGTTAAACGTATGTTACATCAAGGAGGTGTTTCGTTACATGAAGGAAAACAGCTGTAAGATATTAATAAAATAGGAAAACTTTATACAGAATTTTAAAATTCACTTTTTGAAGTTGGTAGACATTATTTCAACAGTTATTATTATGGAAATCATTACATATTCTTCCTAAAATTTGCTATTTTCCTTAGCTGTTACATCAAGGAAAATATATTGTTACATAAAGGAAAGTTACAATGTTACATAAAGGAAAATAAATTGCAAAACAGTTCAATATTTTCATTTTTATGTTGGATTAGTAAATACCTAAACTTTTCCATTTATTTTTTACAAGAAACTAAATATATGGCATATATTTTGTATTGTAAGCCTTTATTTCAGAGCCTAATTTGTGTTACATCAAAGAATTAATATATCTATATATTTTCTGTAACACATTTATACTATTTGTTGCTTCTTATAAGCTACAGTAACCCCAAGTCTTTAAAAATAAGTGCAAACTAGACAGGAAATCCTGATTCATGTATTCTGCTCATTGTTGGATATATCATGCATCCGTTTTCATTTAGAAATTGGCAAATCAAGTACACACTGATATTGTAATCCTCGCTGTTACAATATAAATTCAGTGATGTAACAGGAATGTAAAATTATGGTTGCATAGGTATTTTAGTTCCCGAAATGAATGTCATAGTAAAGCATTTATACTTGAAGAGACTACATGTATACTAAGTTGGCATTCAAACTCTTCTTTAAGGTTTATGAATCAGAAGAGTCATTTATTTCCTTAATGTAACATAGTTGCTTCTTTACTGTAACAGCCTGTCGCTAATAATATGGAATAACTTTCAAATAACCCTAGTTTTGATACTAAGTAAGCAATGGCTAATCAGTGTAATAAAATGTTTAATTGTTTTATTTACAGTTTGTTAATGTTTATCAAACTTTTGACGTTTGATATATCTTTGTATTTTCCTTAATGTAACATTGCTGTAGCTGCAGATTCCTTGATGTAACCATCTTCTTTTTAACAAATAAAATTCACAGGCAATGGCAGTTTGGTGTAACTTTTGCTCTAAATGATTGTATGTATTATACTACAGCATGGACTATCAGAGGAATCATGTTCAAGTTCTGAATGTTTTGTCAGTGTGAAAACAAAATGTCAATTATGACAGTTTTTTTAGGCGCAAACCGTACATGATCGGAAAATAAAATCAGCTGATATAATTTGCAAAATTTACTATTAAGGAAATCTATTAGATGCTATTTATTGTGATGAAACACCTAATAAAATTGTTTTGATTCATTTAATGACATTGTACTTGTTTAAAGGATTGTTACATCAAGGAAATAGTTTTGCAATGGTGTTAAATATACGCCACACCTCTACAACCTGGGTACATTTAAGCCCCTTATGTAACATATTTCCACATTACAGACGTGCATGGTGCTATAGTGTAAGCCATTAACCTCAGAGAGAATATCAAAATAATCTCATCCTTGACATCAGAATTGTTACATAAAAAAATATTGACTCATATACTCAGCCAAAAAAGAAAGTACCCACTGTTGTATTCTAAATTATCAGCGTCACATAAATACTGCATTTATTTTTTGCTTTATAGAAAGTTGCAGACGACATGACATCGATCTCATTGTGGCTAAATAACTGGCAAATTGTAGTGACAAGAGCCGTATACGGCCCTAAATCGCTCACCTGGAAACCGTTGATGTAAATGTAACATACCTTGGAAAGCTGAGAAATTATGACAATACTATTGTGCCAATTGCTGATTGGATGATGCTGAGTGCAAACTATCTTAGCTCAGGGTACTGTGGTTTCAGACAAGAAGATTTTTAAAAGTTTTTATTTAACAAATCTATTTTTAGCTCCTGTGACCTAGATATGCAATGGACCGGAACCATTTGAACAATATTGATAAAGTACCTCTAGAAGTTACACCATGTCAAATATCAAAGTTCTAGCTATTTAGTTTCAGTGAAGAAGAGGTTTGTAGATTTCAGTCTATATCTCTATGTAAATTTGTGACCCCGGAACGGGGCCATTTCTGACCCCAGGGACATAATTTGAACAATCTTGATAGAGGACCTGAAGATGATGCTTTGTGCAAAATATCTAAGCTCAGTGTACTGTGGTTTCAGACAAGAAGATTTTTTTAAGTTTTTATTGAAAAAATCTATTTATAGCTCCTGTGACCTAGATATACAGCGGACTGGAACCATTAGAACAATATTGGTAGAGTGAATATCTACAAGTTAAACTATGCCAAATAGCAAAGCTCTAGCCATATTAGTTTCAGTGGAAAAGAGGTTTGAAGATTTCACAATATAACTCCATGTAAATTTGTGACCCCTGGGGCGGGGCCATTTTTGACCCCAGGGACATAATTTGAACAAACTTGATAGAGAACCTGAAGATGATGCTTTGTGCAAACTATCTAAGCTCAGGGTATGTGGTTTCAGACAAGAAGATTGTTTAAGTTTTTATTGAAAAAATCTATTTTTAGCTCCCATGACCTAGTTATTCAACGGAACGGCACCATTTGGACAATATTGGTAAAGTACCTCCCGAAGTTACACCATGCCAAATATCAAAGCTCTAGCCATATTAGTTTCAGAGTAGAAGAGGTTTGAAGATTTCACTATATAACTCTATGTAAATTTGCAACGGATCGGAAATATTTGAACAACTTTCAAACAGGACTATATAAGGATCATTCCTGACAAGTTTGGTTAAAATCCATCCAGTAGTTTAGGAGGAGGTGTGGTTTAAAGAAATTGTTGACGACGGACACATGACGTTAAAAATACTTCACATTGGCACTTTGTGCCAGGTGAGCTAAAAACAAAGGTCTAAAACTCTTTCGTCTGAAAAGAGCATTTTTGATTAGAAATGTTTTTCATAGAAGAAAAACAATGGTGCTCATATTCAGCAGCTATTTTTATTTCTTAAAGGAAATAAAATCACATTAGACAATCGTTCATTGCAATATTCAAGGCGTTATCAAGACTAGAAAGTCTTATAATACAAAATTACCTCTCTTTGATTTGAAATAAGAATGAACCTTAAGTGCATGTGTCATTCAATCTGTATGTTTTTACTGGAATACATTGGTGAACATATGAGCCTTTACAATCACAAACAAAACTGGAGTTGATATTACTTTAAAAGATATAGAGCTTTGAAATTTAACTTTTTTTATGCTAAGCAGTGAATTATAGAGTTTTCTCAGTATATTATACTGTTATAATCTTCAGTGAATTATAACTTTTAGGAACTATTTTTCCCCAACCTAATTTTTTCTATTACAAATGTACCTCCTTTTAATTTGAATAATAATGCCAAACACTATTATTTCCCATGTAAAGTGTCTTCTGCTAAGTCAAATTGTTGTTCAATAAGCTGTGATTTGCTCTTTTGAATGTTACTCATTAAAGCAAGAGCATAGCAAAATGGATATTAATGAAAGACATTGACTTTTTAAGGTTATGTGAGATGTTGGAAATGAAAATAAAACAGTTTGCCAAATTGGGTAATTATCCAAAACAGTTCAATCATATTTTTTCGATAAAAAAAGACTGTGTCCCAGATACACGAATGCAAAATATGAAAGTCCTAGGCCTAGGCTACTGGTTCAAATGTTATAGACATTTAAAGATGTTTACAAAAGTAAGTGAAAGGTCGAGGTCACAAGGTCAAAGAGAGTTGTGTGGTTAGAAAGGTCTTGACTCAGGGAAGACAATTGCCAAGTTAAGAGGCCCAGTTGCATTAATCAAGAGTTATAGCCAAGGTTAAGGTTTTTGGTTAAATTTTGATTAAATAGGTCAAAGGTCCAGGTCAAGGTCACATGGTCAAATAGCGTTGTATGGTTGCAAAGGTCTTGATTCAAGAAATATACATACGAAAAAATGAAAGCCCTAGGCCTAAGGGTTTAAATGTTATAGACATTTAAAGATTTTTACAAAAGTAGGTCAAGTTCTAAAAGGTTTGTATGGTTGGAAAGGTCTTGCCACTGGGAAAACATATGCCAAGTATAAAAGGCACGTGTGCAATAATGCAAGAGATATAGCTAAGGTTAAGGTTTTTGGCACAGACAGACAGACAGATGGACAAACAAACAAACAAACAGGACAAAAACGATATTACAGTTTTTGTCATGTCTGTTTGTTTGTTTTTCCGTTAGTATATGCCGGCGAATCATAGATTCTGGGTGCATAGAAAGTATCAATTGGTCATTGCCAAGATATCAGTTCAAGATATACTTTTATCTTTCTATATGATGTGATGAAGAATCTGATATCATATCATGCATTGTCAGATCTGTCTAGTGTAGTTTACAGACAGTTTACTGACAATGCCATTTTGAGAATGTTCATAATATGGTAACAAAACAATGTCTTGACAGCAGCTTTAAGTGTCCATTGTCTCAATTCCTTTACTTTATCCTCCTTGGTCCACTTGTCTCATTATAATTTGTTAAACTGATGTCATCAGTTTTATCCATTTTTTGTCATTCATCCAATTATTTTGTCCTCTGCCGGTGTTGTTGAATTCATTTCTCTTCGGGCAGAATCATCCAAGCAAAAACACACAGCAAAGAACTCATCATAGTGATATTTACATAATGAGTTACTAAATGCATGCTTCTGAAGGGATAGGCTATCTCTCTTGTCCAATTACACAAAAACAGGTTGGTGTGTTTATTATAGGTCTCTACATAGCAGCAATTCTCCTGATTTGAAGTTGTGTTGACTGTAGAGTAAGTCAGTGCTGTTATCAATTTCAATTCCTGGCATTTTATATAGATTGGTGCAGAAACTGACAGATTAGGACATCACGGCTAAAAGATAATACCAGATATGTGTATTTAATCAACAGTTCAATACATTGCCATAAACAATCACCAAAGTCAGCGAATAGCATAGTTTTTGTCTGTAGCTTCAAATTCAAATTCCCTTCCTCTGTCAACTGCAACAAAACAGAGCAGCAGTAGATGCTAATCTTCCAACTTGTCCAATCATTCCATCAGATTTCTTTGCTAACACTAGGTCGCTTTAGAAGAAGTGCAAGCAGGCTCTCAGAAAGTGTTGAAAATGGTAAGTGAGGTATTGCCAAGTTGTCACATTATACTGAATTGTCAATTTTTTAATTTTTCCAAGTCACATTATACTGATTTTTTACACATTTTTCAGTTTTTCAGGTGTTTTTTTTTAAGTATGTCCTGAAATACACTTTCTTGTTAATGGATCCTGAGGTCTAAACACTGGTGGTACCAAAGTATAATCAACATATATAAACTGCTTTCAGCTTCCATCTGCTAGGATATTGGAAATATTGCACATGAAATAATATTTCTGTATAAAATCATTAAAATGTAACTATTTTCTCCAGTGGAGAAATGAAGTTAATGTGTAAATAGGCATATAGATGGAGTAAAAGGATTAAATCACAACCTTTATCAAAATACTTCAATAAACAAACCTGTTGGCCATCTGCTTTACCTTTGTCCTGTATTAAGTAAGCTATAACCTGTATCAAAAACTGCTACTAATACACTTTAAGTGGCCGGTTAACACAATATTGGCTGTTTATTGTTTAATGCAGAATTTTCAATTTTCAAGGCTTGTCATTGTTTTTCTCTTGCATAATAATTATGTCCTCATCAAAGGGTTTCATAATCAACTGATTTTCATTATCGATCAACATATATACATGTAATTGGACAAACCACTTCGATTACTCATTGATTATACAAAACAAGGGCCACTATGGCCCTAAATCGCTCACCTGGTACACCATGGCAAACTTGACCTATAGTGACCTAGATTATGACTGGACATGACCCACAATCAACCTTTAGAGGGTAAACAAGATGTTCCTATGATTTGACCTAGTAACCTAGTTTTTGACCGGACATGACCCATATTCAAACTAGACCTATATATAAATGAGACAAACATTCTGACTAAGTTTCATCAAGATCCAATGAGATTTGTAGCCTCTAGAGTGTTAAAAAGATTTTTCTATGATTTAACCTTATTGACCTAGTTTTTGACCGGACATGGCCCATATTTGAACTTGACCTAAATATCAACGACACAAACATTCTGACCTATTTTCATCAAGATCCAATGAGATTTGTAGCCTCTAGAGTGTTAACAAGGTTTTTCTATGATTTGACCTAGTGACCTAGTGTTTGACCAACATGACCCATATTCAAACTTTACCTAGATATCAATGACACAAACATTCTGACCAAGTTTCATCAAGATTCAATGAGATTTGTAGCCTCTAGAGTGTTAACAAGGTTTTTCTATGATTTGACCTAGTGACCTAGTTTTTGACCCAACATGACCCACATTCAAACTTGGCCTAAATTTCTACTAGACAAACATTGTGATCAAGTTTCATGAAGATCCAATGAGATTTGTAGCCGGAAGAGTGTTAACGAACAATTGTGAACAGACAGACGGACCGACGGACGACGGACATCCAGCGATCCTAAAAGCTCTCCCTGGCACTTCGTGCCAGGTGAGCTAAAAAAAAGAGAAATTTAAATTTTAATATAAATTTAGTAACTAAAATCTTAAAGTTGACAATAAAAAAATCAGATTATATTTTTTTGACTTTAATTGCACATCTGAAGATTAAAATCCCAACATAACTATCAAATTGCCAAAATCCCGCAATTTTAAAACCTGAAAATGTAGGCACATTCGTAATCTAAACCTATAAAATGAAGTAATGCCCGATGATTATGGAGGCAACATTGCTTACAAACCCGTGAAATTGGTGGAAACAAATTGACTTTTAAATCTGTTTTGTTGACATTCGATCGAAGACGAATCATAACGGAAATGTTCCGGGTTGGTTCGGATGACGTCACACAGTGTATATGAATTATCGCCGCGCTTCGTACTAATCACATGACCTTTACGCAATCCTACGAACCAAACCGTTAGTCTTATTTGTAAACAAACCCGCTTAAAATGTAAACCAACAAGATAAGAATTTGACACATTTAAGTAGGATTCTTTACCAAGTGGGGACATATGCCAGGCTTCTTACACGCGATTTCACTAATTTTAATAATACATAGAAAATGCACACATATAAGAAATTGCGCGTTTTAGACGCATATTTCCGTAGTATTCTGCCTTTAATACAAACATTGCTATTTTACTTAGAATAGAATAAAATGCATTATTTCAATAAAATCAATATTTGATTTTATCATGGAGGAATTATACCTGGAGAAGAATCATATACACAAATCTGCATTTTCCCGAAAATGTTGTCGTCCAATACCTGTATGCGCGATAACGCTTAATCGATCGATAATTCAACTGCACCGGTACGCCGATAGCGGGCTATCGCGTTTTTTATCGTGTTGAATGGTTACCTACTGTTAGTTTAAGTTACATAAAATCCTTAATTTTTACCCGATTTTCATTATAATGATCTTAAAGGAAGGCTAAGATATTTATCTTTCACTTGTGAAAATAAAATAATCTAATTTTTACATTGATCATTTTTATGGCGAGTTAAAGAGCGGTTACCAAATTAATTTGCCGATAAAAGGGAGCAAGCGCTCGCTCAAAAATATATCACGCCCTGTTACAAAACCTTTCATAAAATCCTCAATTTTAGGCTGATTTCCATAACAATGGTCTTAAAGGACAGCTAAGATATTTTTCTTTCAGTTGTAGAAAATGCCAGTGTTTATTTTTGAAATCGACAAATTTTATGGCGAGTTAAAGAACGATTGCCAAATGAAATAGTCGATAAACGAGAGCAGGCGATCGCGAAATAAATACAACGTCCCGTTTCAAAAACTTGAATTTAATCCATAATTTTCGTCCGATATATATATATATATATATATTTTAAAAAAAGTCTTGATATAAAGCCGTGACACTTATCTTTCGGTTGTAAAAATACCAGGGGTTTTCTTGAAGCGAAAAAAGTAATGATGACCTACAAAGGTTGCTGGCTAATGAAATGACTAGACCAACTCGCGTAAGAAAAGAATTCCTTCCGTATAAAAACTTAAGCAAACTTCTAAACTTCTAAAAATGTGTTCATGCATTGTTAGAATGTTCTATATGGAGGAAATATTTCCTTGGAGGCAAAAAAAAATCCATTTTGTATGTAAAGAGACATTTGAAAGGAGTGCGCGTCAAACGGCCATGATCAAACGGCCACAGTTGTAACTGTATTATTATGTCGTATGTGATCATTATTATTATTGAAAGGAAAATTAGAATTATTAACATATTACTTAAAAAAAAAAGGAATTTAGGGTTAGTTTTACATCCAGACTAAAATATACATATTATCCGTCCCATTTCTATGAAAGAGGTTACAGCTTGCATTATCTTCAGAAATTAATTGCAAACACTATAACATGAGATCTCCGTTTCTTTCTGCTTTACTTATGTCTTATATAACGGAGTAAATTATAAAGCAGTCAATGCCTTAAGTAATCTATTTTAGTGACTGCTTAACTTTTTGCCTGCTGATCGCGCCTTTACTTTTTTTTTGCAAACAACTTGGATCAAGATCAGATGCCGCGTAACACGGCGTATGATCTGGATCCAGAATGTTTGACACTCGTCTAGGGCTATTCATCTGTAAACTACATGTCTACCATATTACACATCACAAAGGAATGTGACACATTACGTAACCGTACACAATTAGCAGGCCATTTATAAGCGTCATAAACCTCTCCCAGCATGAAGTCCATGCTTCTTGAACATGCCGATTATCTATGAAGTGCATGTTAGGGAACTGGACTCCAGGGGGTTTCCACTTTAATAAAAAAGATCAATGCTACCCGTGCGTGTAACTTGAACATGTGTTTTTTACTTCTGTAACCGCATGATTTCTATATATTATACAAATCACAAAAAATAAAGATAATAGAATTGAATTGAAAAAAAAACACCCAAAAAAACCAACATCAATGCACCTGGTTTGGTTGATGACTGGATTAACCCTCTCATTACTGAATACCAGTAACATGATGACTATTGCAATTGCAAACAGTTGTAATCCAGACCAGGCTGCAAAAATGTCGGATTCATAGAGTATGTCTCTTGAAATATAGTTTACCCCTTTTTCAAATTAAGCTCTTTATGACACATTTTACCTTTTCTCCGCATGAGGATCATCAGAGAGAGAGACAGACAGACAGACAGACAGACATTCATACAGAAAGATGGATACAGAAAAGAAGAAGCGACAGACTGACAGACAGAGATAAGAGAAAAACAGACAGACAGAGAGACAGACAAGAGGCAAACAGACAGTGGCAGAGAAATATAGACACACACAAGCTTCGTAGGTAAACGAAAAAATACGTTTTTCTCTCATTTTCAAAACCTCACTATACTAACAATTTATAAGCTATCGCCTCAAATTTTGTACTACGCGTAAGATCATGGTCTAATAAAACATATGTATTAAAATTTATAACGAAAAGATGACATTAAAAGCATTTCTATTAACACCAAACTTCGTAGGTAAACGAAAAAATACGTTTTTCTCTCATTTTCAAAACCTCACTTTACTAACAATTTATAAGCTATCGCCTCAAATTTTGTACTACGCATAAGATCATTGTCTAATAAAACATATGTATTAAAATTTATAATGAAAAGATGACATTAAAAGCATTTCTATTAAACACCAAACTTCGTAGGTAAACGAAAAAATACGTTTTTCTCTCATTTTCTCTCATTTTCAAAACCTTACTAAACTAACAATATATAAGCTATCGCCTCAAATTTTGTACTACGCATAAGATTATTGTCTAATAAAACATCTGTATTAAAATTTATAACGAAAAGATGACATTAAAAGCATTTCTATTAACACCTAACTTTCGGAAAAACGAGCGCCGCTGATTGACCGATTTTGGACGACAAGATAAATCGCGAGCCGGCCGGATACTTCTCCAGGTATAATTCCTCCATGATTTTATTATCTATTCTCTAAACTCTATCGAATGATCACTTTCAATCAATTGTTGATAGCCTGCATTGGGCGCTCTACCATTATTTATATCAGTCGGCAATCTTTAGCCGGTCGGTTCATTGCTGATTGATGGGGGTAATGTGATCGCCGTTTTGGGGACTGTCTCTTATATGTTTATTTATGTTTTATTTCAGATCTAATTGTAGTTATTTTGTCTTTTCTCGATTTGTAGGTACATTTATGTTATTTCATGTAAAGCGCTTTTAGAATAAAATTCATTATTTCAATAAATCAATTATTTGATTTTATTATCTATTCTCTAAAGTTTAAAAATGTTATTTCATGTAAAGCGCTTTTGAACGCACAACCCCTGTGTGAAAAGAGCGCTATATAAATCTGGTATAATAATAATAATCAATAATCGGA
This sequence comes from Gari tellinella, assembly GCA_922989275.2. Lineage (NCBI taxonomy): Eukaryota > Metazoa > Mollusca > Bivalvia > Cardiida > Psammobiidae > Gari > Gari tellinella. The sequence continues at coordinate 17,060,296 of OV277862.1, forward strand.
AATAATCGATCATCGTTTAAGCACTGTCAAACCAGTGTTTTTTTGAGGGACCTGTTCCCATTTCACGGCACAATTTTTTCCCAAAAAATGAGCTTTTTACGACTCAATGTTCCCCCAAAAATTAAGTATTTTACTTATTTTACGCCGTTACGCCCAATTGGAGGGGTACCAACTTATTCCAAAAGTGGTGAAAAAACCCCACTGAAAGCTACCTCATACTATAATACAGTTTCTTGCTGTGGAAATGAATCAACTACTCCAATGAAAAGATTTATGCGCCATCTGCTTTACTTTTGTCCTACAGGTATTAAGCAATAACATGTATCAAACACTGCTATTTGTACATTTTCAAGTGGCCGCGTAACACTTTTATGATTGTTTAGTGTTTACTGCAGAATTTTAAAACATTTTCATTTACGGTGGTAGAAGTCAAGTGGTAACGTACTAATCTACGGTACCAGAGGTCGTGAGATCTATCCCCCACCGTCCAAGCGGCCTGACTAGTGGATTTTTCTGAACCCTGATGATGTACAGGATTCAGGAATGTTCTTGAGCAAGATATGCACCGCTAATTGCTCCTCTCTAGTCTCTACTCAGGGGTTAAAATGGGTACCCATGAGGGGTCTGAGCCAATACTCAGGGCTGCCATAAGTTGATCATAAAAATCCTTAGATTTCAATTTTTCAGACGCAGTTTTACCAATCGTATCTTTACCGCATAGCCTGTTTCTTGTTTGAAGACACATGACTGCTTAAAACAGGTTGAAAGTAAAGCAGAATGCGCCTTAACGCTACGATCTGTTAGGATAAAAATCCGAATACTTAGGAAAAATCCGGAGAAATGGCAGCACTGAATACTACCGATGCCTACCCGCCATATGTTAGCAGAGCTCAATATTGTAGGCATGAAAAAATTACAGAGATCCTGGACATTGAACATTTTGGTGTGCTAAAATGTTTACATTTGAAGCCAGGTCACCATGGTCACTTGGATTTGTGTCAAAATGAGCCCTGGTCATACTTATTTTAGAAAAACTTGCACGAAAACGTCATGTCGTGGGTATAAAAAGAAACATGGGACAAAAATATGGTTTGTTGCTGCGTTGTCCGGGACCCGGATACTGTCCGGTAATATGTAATGTTCTTGCATTATAAAACAACCACCTCATGCACCTCTTCAGCGACGACCATGACTTACAAAGAACAATAAACAGAATTCCAAAAAGATGTACTCACTCTTATTTCTGATGTCCAATACATAATTTACATGACTTGTAGTCTTGTAGCCTGTATTTCGTTAATTAGATGTCTGTCAAGACTCATTCAAGTGTCAATCGAGCTGTGATTTTGCAGACGAATACTACGGAAACTCCCGAGTCTTTACGTAAAATTTTGTATGTCTTTTCTGGTGTCGTTTTTTTCAACCAGTATTTTTTAAACAGCTCTGTACAATTTCGTTTCCCTTCGGGAAACAAATAAACGACGATGGGTTTTTAAATTACAATTCCAAACAAAAAAATATATATAAATGGACCGAAACGCTGCGATTGTAGTAAATTCGAGTGTGCCGAAATTTTAATCCCGTATGTCATGTGGTACACACGAGATAGCACTCGGGATTTCATTGCTTAGCTTGGTGTGTTCCGTTCTGTTCTGTTGTTATTTTCTCGCGGAATCGGGGGTAACCTTTAGGGGGTAAACCCCTATTAAATGTTTACGACAGGTGACTGCTTAAAGCATTTAGACAGTAAATCAGAAGGCTCCTTTAGGAGCTTTCTGTTTTACTGTCACCTTGCTTAAAGCTGTCACATGCCTTCTGTACAGTTAATTAGCCTTTAATTTAGTGGTCGTAAAAGAGAGGTATTACTGTAATCATCTTTATCAACACGGTTTGCATCAATAGATGGCTTCGAGTGGACCTATATCCTTCTTAGGAACAACAACAACACGATTTACCAGTGTAAGCCTTTTAGGAGCCAATTGAATGTCAAGAAATTTAACCCTTAACTCCATAGCCTTTTTCAAGTTTCGTAGACATGTTACCACTGAAAATAGGTTGAAAATAAAGCAGAATGTGCCTTAAGAAGATTTAAGCTACTCTCTGCTAGGATATATAAACTATTTCTTACGGTATTACTGACTGTATAAAGTGGAAGTATTTTCTGAAATGGATGAATAAAAAAGATGCGTAAACAGGTGTATTTAAATGGGGTGTATGGATTGTATGGGTCACGGCGTTTTTAAGAATATTCTACTCTGATCATATATCATCATATTTACCCATTCCTCTACATAAACGCCTAATGGCGACTTTGCCCATTTTCCTCCTACATTGTATAAGCAGTTCGCTCTCAATGACGCTTAAAATCGCGTTTGCAAACAATTTGGATCCTGATCAGACGCCGCGTTCCGCGGCGTCTGATCAAGATCCAAAATGTTTGACACTCGTTTTGAAATTACTTCAGTCATACTGCCGTATTTAAACTTTGAAACAGCATAACAACAAAACTAAAGCAGGCGACAATTAAACGGTGAAGGGGTAAAAATCTCACGACAAATTGGTGTGGAAAGGGTTAAGCGCTCTAGGACATATCTATCCTGTCTCCTCCCCTATATTAATTTACTTCTAATAATTTTGGTAGATGTCAGATTTGATCTTCCATAGTAAATAGTTATTTGCATTTTCATATGTAGGTTACATGGGGAAAACCTGTTGACGAGAAACTGTACTGTTTAATCCCCAGACTACAACTGTTATTTGCAAACAGTTTGCGTCCTGATCAGACGCCTTGTAACGCGCCCTCTAACTAGGATCGAAACTCTTTTACAATCAATTATATAATTTTAAGGTCAAAATATCTAAAATTCAGATTTGAGAAATAAAAGCAGACGAAAATTGTTTAGATATGATGATGTAATGGCAATGAAGGGGTTTTAAAGCCCTGCTGTGATTCCGAGTTAATTGGCATCCAGCGATGTTGACAAATACTTACTGAATTGTTAAGAAAAACAGCAGGGGGGTTTAATCCCTTTACTGTCATGACGTCATCAGTTTTAAACAATTGCCGTCTGCCTTTATTTCTCAAATTTTAATTTTAGGTATTTTGAGTTAATATACATGTATATAAAAATGAGTGTCAAACAGTTAGGATCCTGATCAGACGCCGCGTTACGCGGCGTCTGATCAGGATCCAAACTGTTTGTAAATAACCCCTGTACTCGGGGCGAGGTAGTGAAGGGTTTAATCCATTTTATCATTTCAAAAGTTTGGCATTGTCATATCAACTCTGCCTCGCATAGATACACTAACAAATAGCAAAGTTTCATTCAGGATTTTTTTCAGTCATTAGCCTCAACCATTGCAAGCTCATTGATAATCCTATGAGAGTAAACCTTCCCTCTTGATTTGAATAGGAAACGCATGCGGTATGTCAAGCCGCCATTTACTTAAAAATGAATTGTCACTCATTTAAACAAATGGCAGCTTAATGCAAAGAAACAGCGATACAGAATATTCCAAAAGTAGGTTTTCTGAATGCATTAATTCTCCTGCGATAAGCCATCGCCTGTCTTTCAGCTCACTATTCAATGAATGTTTGTGGTCATTATGTTTTGGACGAAGACGTAAATTCAGTATTAACCCATTACTCCATATTTTTTACGTCTCTAATTTATTCCTCCATTGAAAAAATTCCCATTCATGCAATCATGGAATATGCAACATCTGAAATATACTCTATATCTTAGCAGATGGTAATGAAAGCAGGCTAGAAGTAAAGCAGAATGCGCCATCAGGCGCATTCTGCGTTACTTTCAGCCTGCTTTAACCTTTTACCCCATAGCCTGTTTCTAGTTTTGAAGACAGGCGTGCACTTAAAGCAGGTTAAAGTAAAGTAGAATGCGCCTTAAGGCGCATTCTGCTTTACATTCAACCTGCTTTTAGCTATAATCTCCTAGGAATTATAACAAATATTCCTTTTAAGACAAGTTATGAGTGTATAAATTGGAACTATTTTCTTTAGTGGACGAATAATTTAAATGTGCTAAAAGTCGCTTCTATGGAGGAAAGCGATAAGTGGTACCCTGTCTTCAAAACTAGAAACAGGCTATAGGGTAATGGGGTAATCACATACTCTCTTGCCTCGTTCCTCATAGCCCACACGTATGCAGACGTCAGATTAGAAACAGGCGATAATACATACAGCTCTCCCTTTCTAAAGTGACACTCAATGGGAGACAACATGTGTGTGTTGTTGTTCGGAGGGTGTCGTTATAGGGAGGGAAATCAGCTTACATGTGAAAACAGCTTGAACCCAGATCAGACGCCGCGAAACGCGGCGTCTGATCTGGATTCAAACTGTTTGCCACTTGTCATTATGGTGTTTTTTTTGTCAAAATGTAACTTTGAGAAAAACAGCAGACGACAATTTTAAGCAGGCGTTATTGCAGCAGTGAAAGGGTAAGAAATAATTGGGGGTTAATTTTGGAACCAGCGGCCAGCGTTGTTGAAAGGAGGGAATCGTTATTGGGCTGGTCGTTTCAAGGAGGGAGCACTGTAGATGAATAGTTCACTCTTCCCATTGCCTGTTTATCCGTTTTGAAAACAGGTTACCACTTAAAGCAGGTTGAACGTAAAGCAGGATGCGTTACTTCAGCCTGCTTTAAGTTAGAATTTCTTATGTTGCACATTCATCCCTGTATAAGATTGAACTGTTTACTTCATTGGAGGAATTAATTAAATGCAAAAAGCGTATCTATGGGGTAAAGGGTGAACCCATTTGTGACTAGCATCCCTAAAAGGGACATAGGAAAACAGTGTAGACTCTGGTCACCCTGATCAGAGTGTACACTGTTTACTGGTAGGAATTTCAATATAAAAATGAAAATTAAGAAAAAGAATCCCTTACATCAAAAATGGACAAATCTAATATATATGAAAGGAAGAATCCGTTGGGCTTAAATGGGTTAAAGCAGACGACACAACTTGTTAAAGACGATATATTTCACGGCAGGTTACCATTTAAATTACCAATACTCTACCCTCGTCCCGCACAATCCACGGACCACCAGTCAGCCTACACATTGCACGCGCCACGGTGAGTTTTAACGCTATACTATGAGATTTGTCACACGAACTGTTTAAACTCTCAGGGACTGTTAAACGGTAAACATGGAAGTAATAATCTGCAATAGTAATTAGTCTTGACAGTAAATCCTCTATATAACGACAACTTAATTGTTTTAATTATTAGGTGATCAGGACAGGTGACTACTTAAAGCAAGGTAACAGTAAAACAGAAAGCTCCTGAATCTGTTTTACTGTCACCTTGCTTTAAGCTGTCACCTGTATTTTATACAATCAAGTAACCTTTGTTTTAGTGGTCGTTATAGAGAGGTTTTATTGTATTGACAGTTTTTCACCAACTTTTTGTGTGTGCATGTAAATCTTCATTTATACTGCATGTGATAAAAGGTTTGCATGGAATAAAATTGTGTGTTGAACAACGAAAGTTGTGTTAATATATCTGTATGAAAAAGGGAGAAAATTGGGATGAGGCAGTTTTTGACGGATGTTAACTGATTGTTTATGGATTGAGCTAATTGGATAATTGCCACACAAGGTAAGAAAATAATTATGATGTATGGAAGAACTTGACATGAGCGATCAATTACATGATGCAGCGTCGTCAGAACAGTTTCAGTTTTATTTATTTCACTCTCAGTTAGAACAAATTGGGACCTTTCAAGCGGACGATTAATTAATGCAAGAGAGTAATACAGAAAGCTCCTGAATGAACTTTCTGCATTACTGTCGTCCTCCATTAATGCATTCGGCCCTAGCGGCGAGTATACTCGTCATTAACAAACAGACAAACAGTGCATCCATGAAGAGTACATTTGGCCTGTGCGAACAGTGTATACCTGATCAGAGGCTCCTTCTTGTTTTGCACAATTATTAGAATAAACACTAAACACATTTATGCTAACAAAACATTGGGGCGGAGCTAGATTTAACTGGAAATTGGAATTGTCAATTTGAAGTCTCCGGGATGGATGGGATAAGTCACCAAATATCTTGAAACCCAGCAATAGAGATTAGTTTGAGGGTCGCTTGTCACACTGAACGCTAGTCCAAATAATGAGGACCCCTGATGAATCTAGGTTGAGCTGAAACTGAAAAATGTAAAAAGTCAACATGATAAACGTGAAATGATAAAAAAATCGAAACACAGGGTCTTTCTATAAGGACTAACTGAACCCTAGTCACGAATATGGTTGCTCTTTACACTAAGCCACGGTACCTGTAAATAGTGCATGTTCGTATACATACAGGGGCCTTTTGATCTTGGTCTACACTGTTTGTCATTTAAGAAATAATAAATTCATACCAGTGTTTTATCGTGCAATCGAACACTGGTAGTAGTTGAGATGCGTAGTAATTTAACCACGAGGCCTTTAGGCCGAGTGGTTTAATTACAAGCATCTCAACGACTACCCGTGTTCGATTGTTAGATAAAACACTGGTATTAATTTATTATTTCGATTCTAACACATAAATTAGCCTTAATTTGCACCGAAGCAACGGCGCTACATTTCTTGGCGTACACATTTTCGAAGCCATATGACGTCACGTTAGAACGTTTAGCGCGTGAGTGTTCTACTGAAAATTCGAACACCGAGACGGTCCTTCTTCGCTTGTATAGGGGTGTGGGCGAAGTGTGTTAGAATTTGCAATAAAGTATAAAACGTACATCTTGATAGTCAAAATTGGACTTGACTTAATTGGAAATTGGAATAATCAATTGAAGTTTCAGCGGTGAACGAGTTCAGACGGGGGCGTACTGTTTCTGCCTCCCTACTATTATGACATAATTTGATTGATTACATTGCTTTAACGCCCCAAATGTCAAGATACTCTCTACTTTAGTTATGACATCTGTGGCACATATACTCTTTACTCTTACAATGATTAACGACATGTGACTTCTGGTTTTACCATGTCTGGTTTTAATGATTGACATGGAATGGTAAAATGTTGGTCTTGCTTGAAGGACAACCAAACTGTTTGACACCTGTATCGATAATTCTGCGATCAAAACGCTTAATCCATTTGTGCCTATGATCCTGTATATGAGACACAGGCAAACAGTGTAGACTCTGGTCAGACACCGCCACTGTTTGCATGCATTTTACAGGATGCTAGCCACAATGGGTTAATGGGCATTTCTAGTTAGCAAATAATTCAATGACTGTTTAGGATGTTTTCTGCTATCAATTACAAAATGAAAAGTGCAAACCTTGATCAGATTCTACACTGTTTGCATAGACCATGTATACTCTGATTGCTTACACTGTTTGTAAAAGACGCAAAACGTGACACTAGGGGTAAACGAATTAAGTAGCAAATGAAATGTTTTTTGGGAATATAAAAAAAGAAATAAAAAAATTTAAGAACGGCTGCGAAACATATAGATATATAAGAGTTGTATTGAGATAAGACATTGAAATGACCAAAACTATCATACCAGACCAAGTACCAATATAAAGTTATTATACACACGTTTATAGTTTATGACTATCTATTTAAACAAAAGCTATTGCCTGTAAACTTTTATTATATTTCTTACAACGGTAACATTGGACTTGAGCTCAACTATCCAAAATCCAATCCTACAGTGGAGAATCTGTTATTCTTTCCCGTTTAAACGCAAACGTACGCAAACAAACGTACGCAAACGCAAAACACTAAAATGTAGAAAAGTACAACTTTTGGACAATTCTGATAATTCATGTTTATCGTGGTGGCAAACAGTTTGGAGCCTGATCAGAACCCGGGTTACCCGGCGTCTGATCTGACTCCAAACTGTTTGCACTGCAAATAATAGTTTTAGCGTAAACGCGTTTATTTGGAAAGAATAACAGATTCTCCACTGTATGTATAGGTCTTCATTCTAACAATATCTTGTCATGTTGTAATGTGTGTGTATATATTATGTATGTAGCGAGAAACATTATATATTTAAGTTACAATAAAACTTTTGAATCTTGAATCATAAATGCTGGCTTTTGACATGATTTGGTAACATACTAACATTATAAACATGTATTATTTTATATGATATTATGGAGCCCAAAGCTTTTTTATGCTACCGGCAGCTATGGACCCGGGATTCAAATAGTGATCGGCCTGTCCGTCCGCGCATGCGAGGTTAACCATATTTTACCGTTTCTTCTACATAGTATCAATAACGCTGACACGAATATTTAGATACTTATACAGCTGTTGCACTGGACCATTCCCAATTCAACAAAATCATCCAGCCACAATTGGACATTGACTTTGACTTAACCCTTTTACTACCAAATTTTCCGTTAGTTGTTTACCCCTTCACCGTTTCATTGTCGTCTGCTTCAATTCTGTTGTTTACAAGATCGTTTCAAATTAAGATTCAATGTAGCATGACTTAAAACATATCGATACGAATGCCAAACAGTTCGGATCCTAATCAGACGCCGCGTCACGCGGCGTTTGATTAGGATCCAAACTGTTTGCAAAGGCGCTTTAAGGCGTCATTGAGAGTGAAAGGGTTAATTTGGACTTCGAATATTTTAAAAAGGCTACTGTATTTCTTGGTTAACTAGATTTTACGGTTTCGTCTAGGCAACACTATTTACTAAAAATGATTTGATACTTATACAAATGTTGCAGTTGACCATTACCACCCCATCTATGTCACTCAGCCTTGATTTTGACATTGACCTTGGCATAAGAATATTTAAAAATGTATTTTTTACCTTGACCTTGCCATAATTTAGATTTGGAAAAGATTCAGAATAAATTGTCATGGGTGCCACTTGGGGCATAATAAGCGTTTATCAAATGCAGTCTTGCATGTTTTCTTTATTAACCTATTATACAATACAATACAATACAATATATTTTATTGGCATTAAGTACAATTTCTACTTCTAGCCATCCAGTGTCACTGGAGTGAACATGAAAATTACACATACAAATAACATTTTATCAGAGAAGCATAAATAAATCAACAAATAATAATAACATTATCGTACCTTATAAAATAAAGTTACAATGTATCTGTCGTCTGTTTCTTTTAAAGCAGATTAAAAGTAAAACAGAATGTGCCTTTATGCGTGTTCTGCTTTACTTTCAGCCTGGTTTAAGCTATTCTCTAGGATATTGAAATGTTTTCCGCTGGTGCACATTCACGGCTGCATGAATTGGAACTATTTTCTCCAGTGGATGAATGAATAAAATGCGTGAAAATGTGTATCTATAAAGTAAAGGGTTAAGTTTCAGCGGCCTTTAACTTGAACTAAGTCGTCGGGTTTACTTTGTGAAAAAAAAGTTTTCATATTAGCTTGTACATATGTACTGTGAACATAACATCGATTTGAACTTTAGTTATTAAGTAAAACAAATTGTTCAACACACTGGCATTTCAATTAAACTAAACAAAGATTTATAACAATGACATGACTAGTCCTTCTAGAAAGACACTGTGTTTCAAAACATCACCATTTCATGTTCATTGTAATATTTGTTTTTACATGTTTTACATTTTTGGCAAAATCAGATTGTCAGAATTGCTACGTATTTTGCCATACATGTATAAATTACAGATGTTAAAGGTATAGACAACTTTCGTCGTCACACTATTCAGACTACATGTATATTAAGATACAGGGTTCCAGATAAGAGGGAGTAAACTGCACAAATCAAACATTTTATCACTTATTTTAGCATCAAATCCTTTGATGTTACTACTCATTAGAATCGTCTCGAAGAGACGATTCTAATGAGTAGTGACACCATAGGGTTTAAAGCAGAAATAAAGATTTAGCAGTGCAAACCCGGCGTCTGATCAGGCTCCAAACTGTTTGCCACCAAGATAAACATGAACTAGCAGAATTGTCCAAAAGTTGTACATTTCTACGTTTTAGTGCTTTGCGTTTGCGTACGTTTGCGTTTAAACGGGATAGAATAACAGATTCTCCACTGTACGTGAACATGTGAAAGGCTACTCCGTGAATCACCCTTTTTTGAGTGACATGGTTCTGTACAGTAAAACCACTCTAAAAATTTAATTCGTCATAAATTTGTATACGACTAACCTTAATGATGATAACTTTTTTATATAACGGTAAAACAAACGGGGAAAAGTCGCAGCGATAAAAGCGTTAAATAAATTTGATTTGTTAATCGTGAAGAAAAGGAAAACTTGACCATAAACCTTATCAGCTGCAAAAGCAACAACAATAATGTGACTTTTGAAAAGGATATACTGCATTGCGTTCCCATTTCGTTTCGCTAACACGTTCAACCTTAGCGACAAATATACTCGTCAAGAACAAATAGTGTACCTGTGAAGAGTACTTTTGTCCAATGAAAACAGTGTAGACCCTGATCAGACGGTCCCTGCATGAACACTCTAATCCGCCAATATATGTACAGTGGAGTAAACGTTAAACGAAGCGCAAACGCATTGCAATGAAATATAGAAAATGACAATATTTCGACAATTCTGGTAATTCATGTTGATCTGAGTGGCAAACAGTTACAGGGTTACTCGGCGTCTGATCTGGCTCCAAATTGTTTGCACTGGAAATAATAATTTTAGCGTAAACGCGTTTATTGAGAAAGAATAACGTTTTCTCCACTGTAGCATTAACAAACGGCATGAAATATTGCCGAAGTTTTCCCAAGTTTCAATATACAAAGTTTTTAATTTACTGCAAATAATATGTTAACTGCGTTTATAAGTGTAATAAATTACAACAAACTAATAAAGCATATGCTTAATTAAATTTCACCTTTTCTTTATTTCTTTCTTATGAATATGGGAATAATAAATCAACGCGTATACAGTATATATTTTATGCCTCAATTAAACAATTTTAATTTAGACCTTTCACCTGCTATTGAACAATCTCCGTCAAATTGTCGTTACAGTGGAGAATCTGTTATTCTTTCCCGTTTAAACGCAAACGTACGCAAACGCAAAGTAATAAAACGTAGAAAATAATAACTTTTGGACAATTCTGATAATTCTTGTTTATCTTGGTGGCAAACAGCTTGGAGCCTGAGCAGACGCCGGGTTACCCGGCGTCTGATCTGGCTCCAAACTGGTTGCACTGCAAATAATAGTTTTAGCGTAAACGCGTTTATTGGGAAAGAATAACAGATTCTCCACTGTAGCAATATAATTCTAAATATAGCTTAAATGTCTTTAGGGGTCCTCCATGGCCTAGTGGTATAGTCACTGTGACTTACATCACTAATTTCCTAACTGCTGTGGGTTCGAGTCCCGGTCTGGGCACTTCGGATTTTGTATGAGGGTAAGCCTTCCAGCTGGCTTACGGAAAGTTGGTGCCTATTTGTGCCTGAAACAGTTCATAAAGGGCTTCTGGGTCTTCCTCTACCTGTCATTAACCGGGCGTCGCAATGTGACTGAAATACAGTGCGTTTGATCAAGAACCAAACATAATTGCTCTCGTATTGTTGTTAGTTGAAAGAAAGCTATGAAGTAAATTAGTTTCATGCCCTCAGCATCTATAGATACAGATGACATGTAAGGGGTGTCCTGTCCGTCCGTCCGTTTCCTGAGTGATTATACTATCACTGCGACTAAATATTGCTTAGCTCCTCACTGTTGAGGTTCGAATCCCGGTCTTTGCACTTCAGATTTACAATTTAGAGAAGCCTTCCATCTGACTTGCGGAAGGTTGGTGTCTCTACGGTGTAAATAGCCCCATGAAACACGTGCACTATTGTAAAGATGTTTTACACCCCTAGATTGATATCCTAGATCCTCTCTTTCAAGCCGTGTACAGTTTCCCCCCACTGGGATTTAATTAAAGGTAATTGTATCTTTAAAATCTCAGCATCTCGATGCATCACTTTCCCTGCAAAGCTTCAAATCCCAAGGACACCAATCTTCCATCAGTCTAACCCTTTGGCTGTTGATCGCGACTTGGCTTGAAGTTTGCAAACAGTTTTGATGCAGATCAGACGCCGCGTTACGCGGCGTCTGATCTGCATCAAAACTGTTTGACACTCTTCCAACTTTCTTCTTATTTAAAAGTTCATATAATTTTCAATTTGACCAAATTTTCAAACGACATGTTCAAAATAGACTATATTGTGGCATGATTTAGAGAGAAGCTATTCATGGCTAATTTCACCGTAGTCATGAATGTGCAACATAAGAACTATTACCAATATCATAGCAGATGTACATGTGTAAGCATCACTCAGTATGAAAGTAAAGCAGAATGTGCCTTTAGGCGCATTCTGCTTTACTTTCAACTTGCTTTAAGTGATCACATATCTTCAACACTAGAAACAAGCTATGGAGCAAAGGGTACGAATGTAAATTCTTGATTAGGTTAGTAATGGCTAATTATATGTCGCTTGGTGTCGCTTGATATCGCTGTAAGAGCATCATGGTTGATGATAAAACACTATCGACTGAAATATGTGTAGATTTTTTTGATACAGACTCATTGCTATCAAGTTAAATGATTATTTGAGTAGCCATAATCTGTCGTATCCAGGTAGTGGCATTGGCTGAACTCTCCCATCCCCCCGCTGCCACCACGTAGATTTCTTCTTAACTCCTTCACTCCCAATGACGCCAAAAGGAGACTTTGCAAATAGTTTGAATCCTGATCAGACGCCGCGTAACGCGGCGTCTGATCAGGATCCAAACTGTTTGCCACTCGTATCGATATTTTAATTGTCATAAAATCCCGAAATTTGACTTGAACAAATATTGCAGACGACGCTATCAATGCAAACGATATGGTGGGAGGGTTAAAGCAGACGATAAAACTGTGAAGTGAAATACAGTAAAACCTCGCTATTACGACCACTAAATTATGTTAATTATTAGGGTGTTTACGATAGGTGACCGCTTAAAGCAAGGTGACAGTGAAACAGAAAGCTCCTATAGGAGCTTTCTGTTTCACTGTAACCTTGCTTTAAGCTGTCACCTGTCTATTATACACTCAATTAGCCTTCGTTTTAGTGGTCGTAATAGCGAGGTTTTACTGTAGTTAAATGGAGCTAACTCTCAATGCAGCTCCGATACGGTAACATCCTTGAAAGGGGGTGCATGTTCGTTAACTGTATATTGTTATAATAGAACTCAAAGGACTCGTATGCAATGCATACATTGAGGTAAAGAGGAGAAGGCGTTATTCTTTCCCAATACTAATAAATGCTAAAATTATTAGTTCTGTAGAAACCTTTTTGAAACAAGATCAGACGCCTAGTGACTCGGCGTCCGATCTGGCTCCAAACTGTTTGCCATTTAGAAATAAATGAAAAGTCTACATTTTCAAATCGGGGTTTTTTGTACTTTTTTTTTTTAATATTGTAATTGTTGTTTTTCCTTTTATTGAAAGACAAAGAGTAACACCTTCTCCGTCGTTTCTTCGTGCAGGTTCGTGCCAATTTTATTCTCTTAGAATAGGTCTCAAAGGAATATTTTGCTTCTGTAACACTCAAAAGTAAGTTATATGTTTTATTTACCCGAGTTTAATCTAAAAACGTCTTTATCCAAACACGTCTTAAACACATTTAAAACTTAGCGACGAATATACTCGTCATTTCAACAGCGTTCAACAGTGTAGGATCAGGGTCTGTACTGTTTGTCATTTTGCAATATATTACAAAGATGCAACCCTAAACTGGACTAGACCACTGGCACCAGCGTCGTGGACTTATAATATATATCGGTAGTGGTATAGATAAAGTAAACACATACACATACACATAAACAGTCCATGACTCTGGTGCCAGTGATCTATATATAAAAGATTTTTCCCCACCGATTAGCAATGTCTATGTTATTGCATTGAAATTAAAAAAAAATTTTTTTAAAAAAATCAAAATAAAAAAAAAAATCTATATGGGTTGACTATTGGCATCTACATGTACCTGTCTGCTATCTATTATTATAAGACCATGGTGTGTAACCAATTCTACACCGTGTCACTTCAACCACACGAATTACCTACTAAAATGCATTCAATTGAAACCAAATATTTTGCAGTCCATAGATAAGATATTTTTCTATCCAAAATACATTTCTTCGATGGTTGATTTGAATACGCAACTACAAAAATCATGATTGAAGCCGGTATTTTACCAAACAGGGATTTCCTCCACCCCCTAGCTTCCGGTTGACCTCGGGTCAAGCTAAAGCGTTTGTAAGCGCAAATTTCATTGGCTGAATAATTCACGCGAGAGTATTCTCGTACAGTAGACAATACGTTATTCTTTCCCGCTTAAACGCAAACAAAACGCAAACGCATGTCACTAAAATGTATTGAATGACAGCTTTTTACTATTTTTTAGTATTAATTTTAATCTCAATGGCAAACAATTTGGAGCCTAGTCAGACGCCTGGTTACCCGGTGTCTGATCAGCCTCCAAATGGTTTGCAAATGAAATAATAGTATTAGTATAAACGCGTTTATTTGGAAAGAATAACGTTTTCTGTACTTGACGTCATTCGCGCGAGCGTCTTCCCGCGCTTCTGTCAAACTGAATAAACTACTGATTACAGCGTCACATTGTGCACAATTGTGCTGAACTTATATTAATGCAAGACTTTGATAACTGCATGATTAACAATTTCAACCAAAAATCATGAGAACGATATATATTTCCACATCTTTCTGGTATATACATTCTTTTTTCAATCAGCCAATCAAATCGCTCGTCGCAAACTTTACTTTCATTTCGTCTAAACCGGAAGCTAGGGGGTGGAGGAAATCCCTGTTTGGTAAAATACCGGCTTCAATCTTGATTCTTGTAGTTACGTATTCAAATCAACCGTCGAAGAAGAGTATTTTGGATAGAAAAATATCTTATCTATGGATTGCAAAAGATTTGGTTTGGATTGAATGCGTTTTAGATAGTTATTCTTGTGGTTGAAGTGACACGGTGTAGAATTGGTTACATACCATGGTCTTATAATAGTAGATAAGCAGACCGGTAGAAGCTCATCGTGATAGATCTATAAAAAAAACAAAAAACATTTTTTTGTTTTTTTTTTGTTATTCCAATCCCATACGATAGACATTGCTAACGTTTGGGGGAACATCTTATAGATCAGGAATCTATATCTAATAGATGTTATAGTAAAAAATAGCAGACCGGTAGGTAGAGGCATATCTAGAGTCAACTCACATTTTTATTTTTATTTCTAATTTCCATTCCCATACAAAAGACGTTGCTAACAGAACGGAAAAAAGGTTCTACATCCAAAATCTAGTAGATAGAGACTATAGAGCGTACACATCAAGATTTCCGCCTTCATATATAGTATACATTACTTACCGGTAGATACAGTTCTAACCACTGGCACCACATTCATAGACTTATTATGTCTCTGTGTGTATATATATTCTTCTCTGTATGTATAAGAAATAAAAATGCATCTAAATGTAAATACACACATATTATAAGTCCATGACTCTGGTGCCAGTGGACTAGACCTAATAGTAGGAACTAAAATTTTTCCTTAAAGCTTCAGGTGTGAATTACAAAAATTAATGTATTAAACTGGTTAATAAATGGTGAAAGAAAAGTGTATGTTAAAGGTCACTCGATGCCTTGGCGTTGTTTTTTGCGTTGAGTTAAAACGGGAAAAAATACATATTCGTGATCTTCTCCCTTTCACATTTTAACGCGTTCTCGATGCATGGGATGGCATGTCATTCTGTGCTTAACCCTTTCACTGTCAATAATGACGGAAATACCCATCTAACACAGTCGCTGCTATTTTATCGTCTGCTTGTAGTTTTCGTCTGCTTTAACTTTTAAAATTTGAAAAAAATTTGCGATTTGACTTTACGAAACATTGGCATGAGTGTCAAACAGTTTGGATTCATATCAGACGCCGCGTAACGCGGCGTCTGATCTGAATCCAAACTGTTTGCATAAGTTAGTGTTATAGAGCCTGTCAGCGAAATGGGTTATGGTTGGTTTAGTCTAGTGGCTGAATAATAATTATCTATTCGGTTTTCAGACAATAGAGAATACGATAATGGTAAAACTATTCATGCACCCAGCATTGACACAACTCATTTCAAAAGTGCAGTGAAATTAGCGGTACAGGAATTAAGCTGCCAGTTGAAAAATCAACAAAAGACACTGAACTTCTCGGTGAAGAGTCACTGATCGCGTCATTATATGTGGGTGACAGCTCAGGGTAAAAGTCGGGCAAAAAACGCAAACAAGACCTTCCTGCTTTATAGCTATCTTGCTTCCATTAGACACATATCTTAACCGTTTGAACCCTGTTAACATTTATACGTGTCATTTAGTTCAATTCAATTCAATTCAGTTTAAACATATTTTGTTTCAATTATAATTACAAACCAACATGAAATTATAAAGTAAATGATTAGATCGGAAGCTGAAAGCTTATTGTGGCCTTCTCCTTCTCATTACGTGTCATTTGCAAACATTGTATCTGTGGAGAGTATCCTTGTCCTATGTAATAAACAATGAAATCTCGATTCAGAGGGCTCTCAAAAGGAACATTCTGATCTTGGTCTGCCCTCTTTGTCATATTGCAATACACTAAACAACAATAGTCAAATATGAACTAGCCTACATTTGACACTAGAATGGTACACTTGAAGTTTCAAGAAGGAAAGGGTTAATCATCGAAATACGGTCGAGCATCGAAATATCGAACTCGGTTAAGTCGAACATATCCGTGTTTCAAAGTTCAAACGCGG
This sequence comes from Gari tellinella, assembly GCA_922989275.2. Lineage (NCBI taxonomy): Eukaryota > Metazoa > Mollusca > Bivalvia > Cardiida > Psammobiidae > Gari > Gari tellinella. The sequence goes on from OV277862.1 coordinate 17,077,077, forward strand.
CTGAGCCGCGTTTTAACTTTGAAACACGGGTATGTTAGCCTAAACCGAGCTTGAAATAAGGCAATTCATGTTTCGAAATATCGGAGAGTTCGAGATATCGAAGCATGACATACGCTTTCGTTTGAATGGTCGTAATATTTGGGGACAGAGGAAAGGATTGTGGATAAAACCAATTTCATTTTTTACCCGGATATCAAATATTAGCCATCTGACCGAAGTCCTCGCTGTTATCTGAAATTGAATAATTCATTTATGTTTTACGATGAGAGTTTTGAGGTAAATACATATCTATAATCGTATCTGTAATTGTTTAAGCCAACAAGATAACTAGTGCAATTGTCTATCATTTGTCTGCATTTTGACATGATTGTGTTATCAGATAATTTTAGAAAACGAATAAAAAGCCTCAGCGATAACATATCTAAAAACAATTGCATGCGATCGAATTAACCTATTTCTTCTATAAAAGGGACATAGACGACCAGTGTAGACTCTAATCAGACGCCGCATAATGCGGCGTCTGATCAGAGTCTACACTGTTTGCTGAAAGGAATTTCAATATAAAACAAAATGAAAATGAAAATTTAGACAAATCACCCTTGTATAAAAGTGGACTAATCCAGTGTACATAAGCATGGAAAAACCCATTGGCGCAAATGGGTTGAACTAATTGACTGCATGTACAGTCAAACTTGCTTTAAGTGTAGCCTATAGATTCTGTAACCATATAATGCATTAGTTACAATATTTTTTATTATTACATGTATTTTGTTTTTTATCCATTTATTCTTAGCTTCCTCAAAAACGAAATCAGCAAAGACCATATTTTGTATCTACGAGGACTGTCTCAAAACATCGTAGACTTTCGTAATAAAATTGTTATTTGAAACAGTAGAGACAAACGCTCGTATAGATGCTTGAGTAGGCCGAAGGTCGGTGGTTCTGCCCAGTTGCCTAAAACAATGTATGAATGCTGCCCTACTTTTCTTAGCTAAACGTCGCGATATGACTGAAATACTGTTGAAACGAATCAAATGTGAACTTTTCCGGATAGAAAAATGTAATGTAATCAAGCTATGGGTAAAAATATGCAGACGACCTTGTGAAGTTGACTTCTTCATTGCATTGACCCGATCGCACTGACAGGGCTGCCATAAGTTGATAATAAAAATACTAATATTTCAAATTGTCAATTTTTCAGACTCAATTTTACTAATCGTACCTTTACCCCATAGTCTGTTTCTTGTTTTGAAGACACATAACTGATTAAAACAGGTTGAAACTAAAGCAGAATGCGCATTAAGGCGCATTCTGCTTTACTTTCGACCTGTTTTAAGCTACGATCTGCTAGGATAAAAATCCGAAGACTAAGGAAATATCCGGAGAATGGCAGCCCTGCTATGACATTGCAGACGGGTTGCATCCCCGCTTAGCCCGGAGCCGATATATTGACATTCATATTGATATTTCTATAATTATGAAAACCAAAAGCAGACTTTTTAAGCCGACGTTATGTTGGCAGAGCGGAGAGGAAATAAACTAAACATGCACAAAGTATGTCTCAAAACAACATCGCAATTGTTGACATGAGTTTAACTCTGCCACTGCCAGTTTTATCGTCTGCTTTAACCCTGTCACCGCCAAAATATCGTCTGCAATATTTTACGCCAAAATTAAGACTTTTTTGACGGAAGAAATATCGATACGAATGTCAAACAGCTTGGATCCTGATCAGACGCCGCGTAAAGCGGCGTCTGATCTAGATCCAAACTGTTTGTAAAGTCGCCTTTTGGCGTCATTGGTAGTAAATGAGTTACTCCTCATTGCGCTGCGCGCGACTTAACTTGAACTTGTTAGCAGTTTGGAATCAGACCAGATACTGTTAACGTTGGTACATGTAGCTGATCAGGAAACAAACTTGTTGAGACTAGATCTAGTATTGGTGTTGTTCTTTTGAGTAAACAACACGAAAATTATTTTAAAGCAGGTGATAATTTTACACGATACTGGCTAAGATTGCTATCGTCGGCAAACCTCGCAAATAATGTGTCTCGTTCAGCATTACAAATTGTCTTTCACTGTCGAATTATCGTCTACTTTTCAGTTGTCGCCTTTATTTGGATACTACCAGCAGTAGTTATGGGCGCAAATAGTAATTTAACTGTGTATGTGTCAGTTCGTACATCCGTACGTTCGTGCGTCTGTTCGTACGTGCGTCCATGTACCCTTTGTTCGGAGCATATTTCCTATACTACAGTGCTCTATCTATACAACGGCCCTCCCAACAACGACTCCCTCCTTACAACGCCCCTTGCCGCAGTTCCCTAAACAAGATGTCTAACGCTTTCACTGCTGCAATATCGTCTGCTTAAAAAATCGTCTGCTGTTTTCTTCTCAAAGATACAAAGAATGCATATAATGACGAGTGACAAAAAGCTTGAATCCAGATCAGACGCCGCGTAACGCGGCGTCTGATCTGGATTCAAGCTGTTTGGAAATGTAAGCAAAGTCTTTATTTCCTCACTCTATAACGGCTCCCTCCGAACAATACACACATTCTGTGTCTCCAAATGGGTGTCGTTGTAGAGAGGGAGCACTGTACATTAGCTAGGGATACCAACGATGGTGTGCGAGAACCGCCTGTGATTATGGAGTATCAGGAACCATAGACAGGTCACTGTGACCTTGACCTTGGTCTTTGATCTCAATTATAGATAAAAGATTGTTCCAAGCATATTACCAACTTTGGTGTGAGTGTACATCTTGGGATGACAGAGTGTGTCGTATCATTTTCAATTCACTTTTAAATTGGCCATGACCTTTGACCTCAATTATAGAAAATATGTCCGGAGAATATATCCTAATCAATCCACATGAGCCATGGATGAATTATAGAAGAAGAGCATTATTCCTATATCACTTTAGCTAGGGGTAGGAACTCTACAGGGCTGCCATAAGTTGACATGAAAAATCCTAAGATTTCCAAATTTGCATTTTTCAAGTGCGATTATACGAATCGTACCTTTACCCCATAGCCTTTTTCTTGTTTTTGTTGACATGGGACTACTAAAGCAGACTGTAAGTAAAGCAGAATGCGCCTTAGGGCGCATTCTGCTTTACTTTCAGCCTGCTTTAAGCTACCATGAACTGGGAAAAAATCCGGAGATTCAGGAAAAATCCGGAGAAATGGCAGCCCTGACTCTAAATGTGGTGTGCGAGTATATCTTGAGATAGGGCAGTGTCGCATACCATTTCAAATGTTGTTTTTGAGTATATGTACATGTCTGCATACAACAACAAAATACATTTTACTTCTGAGCAGGTAACAATTGGGGTAAAGCAGTGAAGGGCTTAGATATTTCTTACTTTACTCCGTGTTAAAGAAGGTGTTTGCTATTGTATTGGGCAGTGTAAAAGACATTAACAGAGAGAATGAGTGAGTGAGTGAGTACCAGAGAGAATGACTAATAGCGAGAGGAGAGAGAAAGAGGGAAAGAGAGAAAGAGGCAGAGAGGGGAAGCGAACGAAGAGAGAGAAAGACAGACAGACAGACAAATAAACAGAAAGGATAAAGAAAGAGAGAAGGAAAGAAAGAGAATGCGCAGATATATGTTATATATAGCTGAAACTACCGTTCATCATTACAACTGACGCAGACATAGTTGTGGGACACCGTGTTTTGCTATTGCTCTTTTTAAATGGTTGTCAAAATAGAAGACTGAAATAAAGAAATATTGACAGACTCCCTTTCTAAATTCGGGAGTTTTCTGGGTTACGTTTATCCTGAAGTAAGTTGCACTCTGACTAAGAGTGTTGCTTAACCCATTTATACCCAGTGGATTCTTATATATATCTTTATATATTTGATTAGTCCATTTTTTATCAAAGGGATGCCTGGTCAAATTTTTATTTTCGTTTTGTTTTATATTGAAATTGATATCAGCAAACAGTGTAGACTCTGATCAGACGCCGCATAATGCGGCGTCTGATTAGAGTCTACACTATTTGCCTATGTCCCATCTATCATTTGGGGTCGTGGGCACAAATAGGTTTAATATTTCGATTGACTGATTTTACACAGGTTTGCAGTGTATATGACATTGTCGCATAGTAACACAACCATAAAAGTAATGATCAAATAGAGTTGGTACAGATGTTATTATTGTAGTTGCATGTCTAATGGGTTTATAATCTTACAAGTGTTATCATGATGCTCGATATCAGTCATGCGTGCAATACAAGTTATATGTCATTGTTTACCCCTTCACTGCCATGACGTCATCAATTTTAAACACTTGTCGTCTGCTTTTATTTCTAAAATTATTCAGTTATTTTGACTGGTGAAATATTGCAATGAGTGTGAAACAGTTTGTATCCTGAACAGACGCCGCGTTACGCGGCGTCTGATCAGGATCCAAACTATTTTCAAATTACTAGTGTACTCGGGGTAAGGCAGTGAAGGGGTTAACTTGATTGTCACTTTCATCGTCAATTTTTGTCCGCTTAAACCCCTTCGCCGCCACTATGTTGTCTGTCTTAAACCACTTGATTATTCCATGCTTATATATTGGATTAGTCAAATGTTTATCAAAGAGGTTCCGGATCTAAAGCATTTTTGTTTTGTTTTATATTAAAAATCCTATATCAAACAGTGTAGACTCTGATCAGACGCTGCATACAATGTTTGCATATGTCCCTTTTATGGGACTCTAGGCACAAATGGTTTAAAAGATGTTGCCTAAACTATTATCAATTTAAGATTTTGAAAAGTTTGACAGAAGAAATATCGACTCGAGTGTTTAACAGTTTTGATCTGATTAGACGCCGCGTTAGGCGGCGTCTGATCAGGATCAAAAATGTTTGCAGTTTCGAGTTCAGTTAGCAATGAAGGTGGAACGTTTGGTTTAGTTGCTTATGCATAAGAAGTTTAACAATTTCTCTGCTCTTACATCGCGTGCAGTGTTCTTCCAAAGTTAGATATTTATTATTTAGACTTGAAAACAACAAACATTGATACGAGTTTCAAACTATTTTGATTTGAACATATGCCTAGTTACTCGATATCCGAGCTGGCTTAAATAAATTTGTTTATAAATACCTGTAAATTTAGTATTAGCAGTTTAAGAGTCACATTCATTTTGGTTAATATCAAATGATTGAAATTAAACATTAAGGTTTCAATATGACCGATTGTTTAACCAATTGATTGATTGACAGCTCTTTCCTCAACTCAATCGACTGTTTATTTAATCCACTTTATATGTAGCGGTTTTCCGTTTTGATTTGGGGACTGTTTGTCTCCTGTCATTTGTGTTTATGTCTTTCTTATAATGAAATGTTGATGTAATTACTTGCTGATGTATCCCGTTATACGGGACTTTGCAGTTGTTATCAATAAAATTCGAAACTTGAAATATCGTACTCCAATTACAAGTCACAAGTTTAAGAATTTAATTACTCATTCATTCGCTCGTTCAGTAATGGATTCATTTACTCATTAATTCATGCATTTGTTACACTCATTATTCATTAACTCACTAGTTTGCTCGTGCATTTATTCATTCATCATTAAATCTGCTCGTTCGTAAAGTTCATCCATTAGCTCAGCTATTCACTTATAAATCAATTAACCTATTTAGCCCCTTACACGAGTATACTCATCATTTACAAACAGACAGTGTAGGTATGTGACGATAAGACTTGTCACATGCAAACAGTGTAACACAGACCAGAAGGCTCCTAAATGAACCTTCTTATACAGTGGAGAATCTGTTATTCTTTCCCAATAAACGCGTTTACGCTAAAACTATTATTTGCAGTGCAAACAGTTTGGAGCCAGATCAGACGCCGGGTAACCCGGCGTCTGATCAGGCTCCAAACTGTTTGCCACCAAGATAAACAAGAATTATCAGAATTGTCCAAAAGTTGTTCTTTTCTACGTTTTAGTGCTTTGCGTTTGCGTACGTTTGCGTTTAAACGGGAAAGAATAACAGATTCTCCACTATATCAGTCTGCACTGTTTATCATTGTGTAATGAATTATGAAAAACAACCTTCAATAGTGAAAAAAGGAGTAGACTCAGTTGGAAAATTTTCATTTGAAATTTCAAGGACGAATGCTTATATTCAACAATAAAATCTCTCTATTACGACCACTAAAACGAAGACAAGTTGGCTGTAGAAAAGACAGGTGACGTCTTAAAGCAAGATGCCAGTAAAATAGAAAACTCCTTAAAGGAGCTTATTGTTTTACTGTCACCTTGCGTTAAGCAGTCACCTGTCGTAAACACCTAAAAGTTAAAACAATTAAGTGATCGTAATAGAGAGGTTTTATAGTAGTCATTAGTTGAACTTTTATTTTATAAATCAATCAATGAGTATACTAAACCTTTCACTCTCAATGACGTCATAAAACACTTTGCAAACAGTTTTGATCCTGATCAGACGCCGCGTTACGCGGCGTCTGGTCAAGATCAAAACTGTTCGCCACTTATTTTGAAATTGCGTCAGTTATACTACCTCAAATCTGACTTTATAACGATATTGCAGACAAAAATATTGAAGCAGACGACACTATGGCGGTGAAATTTGATCATGAAAGGGTTAAATAATCTCAAACCATAATTATAACCAGAGAAACAGTAGCGATTTTGAGCCTCTTGGTTCAGCTTTCATGGCATGATTGTGTGTGGGTTGAAATGCATACTCTCTAACCATTTCAACCCTAAATTGCTCTTGTGGGTATATATTATCCTTTTGGACTCTTCTAGTACAGGACTTTTGAACCAGTCTACTGTTGCAATTTTGGTATAACAACAAAAACGAATGAAAATACCAAACAGTGCAGACCCTGATCAGAGGGCTCCTATAGGAGCCCTCTGATCCGGGTCTACACTGTTTGCACATGTAATCAGTAATCTTTACAGAGAGCTGTAGGGTTGAAAGGGTTAAATGGAACATAAACATTTTCAATTAAAACATTTTATGATCAAATTACATGTTTTATCGTCTTTCATTTCAACTGATTAATTACATACTTTAGAAGGTTATATGAATTTTAATTGATTTTAACCTAGGTGTAATTTTATTAATAAATCACCTTCCAGTTGAATAAAAGTAAACCTTTACCCAGTTATGATATCGTGGGCTCCAAGGTTGTAGTCTGCAAAAAAACAAAGTTCAAATTATTTGTCTAGGTTTGTTAAATTTAGGAAACCACACAGAGATGTAATCTAGAAACAGTTTTTATCCTGATTAGACGCCGAGTTCCTCGGTGCTTGGTCTGGAGTATAACTGTTTTTTGTATCGCGTTTGACAGGATCAAGGTAAAGGTCATTGAACTTTGACAGCTTTTGTAAATGTTACAAGAGGCTTTCACCAACACTTGAGTAGAGCTGTTTATTTATATAGCTGCAGCACGCGATATACTTTTCGTCTGCGGAAAGAATATCTTCTGCAACATTTCGTTTCTCAAACATCAAACAGTTTGTATTCTGATGGAATTTTAGGTTCCTCGGCGTCTTATCAGGTTTCAAACTCAGTAACAGTGATCACATATTTGCCAGGGCTGCAATTTCTCCGGATTTTTCCTAAATCTTCGGATTTTTTCTAGTACATGATAGCATAAAGCAGACTGAAAGTAGAGCAGATTGCGCCTTAAGGCGCATTCTGCTTTACTTTCGGCCTGATTTGCCACGTGTCAACAAAACTAGAAACAGGCGATGGGGAAAAGGTACGATTCGTAAAAATCTTAGGAATTTTTATGTCAACTAATGGCAGCCCTGATTTGCCCGTATATTGTGCTAAAGTTAAAAGTTACGTGACGGAAAGTATCCTTTTATTTTTATTTGGATCCAGGCATTCGCTTCTTATCATGATCCAAACTATCCACCACTTGTTCTTAATCTCTTTACTGTCTTTCTCCGAATAAATTGTTATTTGCAAACAGTTTAGATCCTGATCAGACGCGGCGTAACGCCACGTCTGATCAGGATCCGAACTGTTTGACACCAATTTTGATATTATCTAAGTCAAAATACCATTAAATTTAAGTTTCAGAAATAAAAGCAGACGACAATATTTAAAAAAAAAAAAAGATGACGTAATGACATTGAAGAAGTTAAATGAATATATAACTATCATGTATGGGACTACTTTGCAACAGGAGATGATATGTATAACCTGACGAGAGTAAATATAGATTGACATTTGTGATTGCAATTTTATTAAATTAATTTATTGCGTGACTTGTGCTTTCCTTCAGTATCCATTTAGAAATGACACTGTTTAACCAATTTATGCCTGGATACTGCAATAAACTCTCCCTGCGCATTTGCTGGAAGTTCCATTTTAGTTACGGTATACAAGGGTGATTTGAAGACACGTCTGCGTTTTTTCAATATTGCTGAACATTTCATATGAAATAAAAACAGTGTAGATCCTGATAAGACGCCGCGTATCGCGGCGTCTTATCACGATCTACATTGTTTGTCAATGTCCTGTTTAGTAGACACTAGACTTAAATGGATTAACTCGGCGTCAGATCGAGATCCATATTATTTATTACTAAAACATAAATGTTGAAATTGTAGTCAACTTTTGTGTTGATAATCTACTGGTTTAAGATTCATGATGTTTAAAGACATTTAATAGTTGCTTAATGCAGTAGGCTAAAGTGATAGTAAATCTCCTGTCATTTTTGTGATAAAATGTATGTTGTAAATTACAGCAAAATTTTAAGCAAGAGCACCGCATGCGGGTGCCAACGCTCGTCTGTTTTGAAGATCAATGAAAAATACTGTAAAATTAGGTCAAAGGTCAAGGTCATTGTCAATTGGTAACATATTTTGGTATATCTGGATAGTACTTGTCAAGATGAACATCCACACTAAACATGCCATGCAGGTTGAAGGTGAAAATATAAACAAGTTATTGCCAACGTTTAGGATTCGGACGACCGACATAATTTGAAACTTGAACTGTCCATTTGATGTTTCAGTGGGAATTAAATCTGTCTAAGATAATGTCAATGGACGTATATAGTTTACTTTTATTTATTTGAGTATATCTAGTCTTCAAACTATGGTCACTATGTAAGAAGTATGTTTTCTTCAAAGTAAAAGAGATGTCAGCTTGACATCTGTCAGTGAGCGTGTTCGGGGTGGCCAACCCACGCGAAGTTTATATGGGGCCTACCGTACACACAGGGACTTTTGATCCATTGGCTTGACATGTGTGTTAAAATATTGTTATTACTCTTAATCTTTATTTATTAGAAGCTGTCTAAGAAAGGCACGTGCTTTTGGGGAGAGTACAGTAAAGACCCTCTATTATGACCACTAAATTGTGTTAAATACATGTATCAGTTGAGTGACCTTTAGGAGCTTTCTGTATTACTTTCACCTTACTTTAAGCTGTCATTTATAGTTCACACTGCCAATTAGCCTTCATTATAGTGGTCGTAATGTAGCGGCTTTACTGTACACTATTCCTACACCCTAGCGAAAGAGAAGGGAACTTTAAAAGAAAACTTTGAAAGCACAGACAAAATACACAGACTGAACAGGCAGACAGACAGACACATAAAGACCTTTCCATGCAAAAACAAAAGAATTTGACCTCTGTGACCTTGACCTCAGACTCTACTTTGTAATTTCGAAATGTACCGCCAACAAGCTTTGTTGTTTTCTGACAACTCTTGTTTATGCTTCCGCCGTGTGCTAGTACCAAGGTTATTGGTTTGAGATCGTTCCAAGGCGTTTGATTCGTTAGATGTTTGAGCATAACCTCCAATCTGACCAATCAAATAGTTCAGAACGATATCAGACTCAATCCAAACGTTTTACAACCTTAGATCTCAGTATAGATCTATAGGAGGCCTCTTTTGTATCCTAACAGATGACTGCTTAAATCAGGCAACAGACAACAAAGGCCATTATGGGGGAGCTTAAATATAGTCCCGTAAAGGGAAGAACAAAAAGGATGCAACCCCAGCATACTTGGTTTAGCCCTTTCACTCTCAAAGACGCCTTAAAGCGCGTTTGCAAACAATTTGGGTCCTGATCAGACGCCGCGTAACGCGGCGTCTGATCAGGAACCAAACTGTTTGACACCCTTATCGATATTTATTAAGTTATACAACCTTAAATCTAACTTTGAAATGTGTCGTGCAGACAACAAGACTGAAGCAGACGACCATAAAGCGGTGAAGGGGTAAACATCTCCCGTATACTTTGGCCATGAAAGGGTTTAGATGTTAGCTATACTACAGTGAAGTAGCACATTCATAGAGAACCTACGTCAGAACGTTTGACTATTAACAATCATTTTTTAAAAGGCTCCTTGTTTTAAAAGCCACATGGGGGATTTACTCTATAGTTATGCGATTCTATACTTAGTTAATTTGAGAATTTGAGAATCTTGACGCACAGTGAAGCCAATGTTGAGCGGACCAGTCAAGAATTTATACACGTCGACAGTTTAGCTTAATTTAGAACGAAATAAAAGTTTTTAAGTAAAAGCTTTTTTAGATTTCTGTATTAATTCTGCTCTGCATTAAGCAATTACATGTTTGTAGATATACAGTGAACCCTCTCTATTACGACCACTAAAAAGGGTTAATTGATTGTATAAAAGACAGGTGACAGTTTAAAGCAAGGTGACAGTAAAACAGAAAGCTTTTTGTTTTACTGCCATCTTGCTTTAACCAGTCACCTGTCTTAAACAGCTAATAATTAACCCAGTTGTGTGGTCGTAATAGAGAGGTTTTACTGAATCTCCTTGTTACTTAATTGAATCGTTACTGAACACAACTAAAATTGTTTGTTTTATCAGATCTGGCCTGAATACCGAAAAATTGAATGATCTGATTTGGTGCTTATCTAACTGATAAACATCTCGTTGTAAGTATGTAATGTGCTGGTAATGACTTGGGTATTTTGATAAGCAAAGTACCGTAAATCATGTCTACAGCGAGTAGAATATTATCCGATTTAAACCTAGTATCTACTAATAGGACATTGGCAAACAGTGTAAACCCTAATGAGACGCCGCGTTACGCGGTGTCTCGTTCGGGTTCTGCACTGTTTGCTTTGCTATAGCATTTGAAATCTTTTTCTGTACAGACAAACACTGGAGTGTCTTTAGATCACCCATGTATATCTACAATGAAATCTTCCAGCAAGTATACAGGGGGAGTTCATTGCAATATCCAGGCATAAATGGGTTAAGTAGTTGGTAGGTGGTAGCTTAATGCATGCCAACAGGAATAAAGAAAGCTCCTAAAAGAGCTTTCTGTATTATTATTGTTCTGCATTAAACAATAGTCTGTCTCAAAAGATAGCCATATTTATTTATTGGATAACGATGTAGACATGTTTATTTGTACAGTAAAACCTATGCTAAACGACAACTGAATGAAAAGACACGGTGATCTTTAAAGACAGATAACCACTTAACGCAGGGTAAAGGTCATGCATAGGCTCCTGTATAAGCTTTCTGCATGGCCTTTGTCCTTCTTTGAGCTGCCACATGCAACAGGTTTAACTGTATGCTTAACCATATAACTAAGTATTTATATTGCTATTGGGTCAGGCTGAGACTATAGACTGCAAAAGGCAATTATCTATATCTTGAAAACAGTTTAGGCCCAGATCGATGGGAAATTAGGGTCTCTGATAAGATCCGCAAAGCTTTTTACTATTTCCAAAATGCCGGGTTTTCCTCAGTAAAATAGACAAATACAGAATTATTAATAATGCAGACGACACTTTTTTAGCAGATGACATGTAGATTACGACAGAAATGACCTTTTTAGCAGCTAAATGGTTGTTAACAATAGATCTAGTTCTACAGATATTCCAAACCTTGAATTCTAATTATTGAGATATTTGCTTAATACACAAAGTTGATATATTACATGTAACTATAGAATGTTTTTCAAAAATTAAAAACCACGATAGCTGTTGAAAAATTAGCAAATGACATTTTGGCAGGTCAATGAGAACTAATTGTTTATTATAGTAAAACCTGTATTAAGCAACCAGCCAATACGACATCCATTACAGTCCCATAGACAGTCCTATAAACAGGTTGTTGCTAAATGCAGGATAAAAATAATGCAGAAAGCTCCTGCAAGGAGCTTTCTGCATTATGTGTACCCTGCATTTAGCTGTCACATTGCTTTGATTACGTCCACGCTTCCTCATCGACTTCTCGCCTAATACAGGTTTTACTGTACTCTGGTCGAGTGCCATGATTGGGTCCGTTTTGTCAAGGTGGAATTTGATCCCTGCAGAGTTTTTATTTACATATTTATCTATCAGAGACCAGTCCATAAAGTTTCTTTTGAGGAAGAAAACTTGTTGTTTGTAATAGGACTGATCCATTGTATGATAGTAATCTCAAACAAGTCATTTACAATTGTTGTGTTTGTAATTAATGTGAGCGACTTTGATCTTTACTTTGACATTGTCAAAATACGACCGATATGAAATGTAAATATTTAATTGTCGAACGCCAGAATGCGAGTATCATATGTAAGTTTTAAAATACTTCTTAATCCTTTGAGTGCTTGTAACGAGGTTTTCTTAACAGTTGCGCTAGCGTAAAGTGTGCAGCTATACTGCTTTGAGAGATTATTCGCAAATAATGGTAAGAGTGTTTTTATTTTGAATTGTGATTTTGCAGTAAAACCAATTTTTGTAATAATCCTTTACTTCTCTGCTTTTTACGGGTTTCTGACAGATAGTTGCATAAAATTAAAAACAGACTAAGCGCAAAGCAGAAAGCTCCTTACGGAGCTTTCTGCTTTACGTTCAGTCTGTTTTAGGCAGTCACTTGCAAGGGTGTAAGGACATTTTGGTTTTGTTTCTTATCAGGACAGGATAAAAAATGAAAATGAGGGGAATTGTAAAATATACGTGAAAATATGTTAGTGATTAGGATATGATAAAGTGTCCATTAAAAGGAACCATGCATAATTAGCATTTATGACAATAGGTGGAAGCTAAACGAATGTCTACAATGTTTGTGATTTTGCAACAAATTATAAAACCAATCGCAATTTTCTCGAAAGAAGTTCATCAGGATAGTAATATTAAAATCGTAATTTGTAAACACATGACTATAAACCGTTGTTGTTGGGTTTTTTGGTTTTTTTTTAGCTCGACTATTCGAAGAATATGGAGGGCTATTAGAGTCTCCCTGGCGTCGGTGTCGGCGTTGCACTGGTTAAGGTTTTTTGTGCAACCTACAAATAAGCTTGTATTTCTCAACCAATACTTGTATTGCATTATAACTTCACAACAGCCTCCCCACTACTGCAGCAAATCATGGCTGGTAACTCTGGTTTGGATTTTGTGTGAGTTATGGCCCTTGATTGACTTAGAAAGTTTGGTTAAGGTTTTTTGTGCAACCTAGAAATAAGCTTATATCTCTGCAGCTGCTGCTTGTATGGGATTATAACTTCACCACAACCTTGCCAATAGTGCAGTCAATCAAGACAGGTAACTCTATTACGCTTTTAGTGTTAGTTATGGCCCTTGATGGACTTTGAAATTTTGGTTAAGATTTGTTGTGCAACCTAGAAATAAGCTTTTATCTCTGCAACTGCTGCTTGTATGGGATTATAACATCACCACAAGCTTGCCACTAGTGCAGTCAATCAATGCAGGTAACTCAAGTTTGCATTTAGTGTGAGTTATGGCCCTTCATCGACTTAGATATTTTGGTTAAGGTTTTTTGTGCAACCTACAAATAAGCTTCTATCTCTGCAACTGCTGCTTGTATGGGATTATAACTTCACCACAACCTTGTCACTAGTGCAGTCAATCAAGGCAGGTAACTCAAATTTGCATTTAGTCTGAGTTATGGCCCTTCATCGACTTAGATATTTCGGTTAAGGTTTTGTGTGCAACCTACAAATCAGCTTATATCTCTGCAACTGCTGCTTGTATGGGATTATAACGTCACCACAACCTTGCCACTAGTGCAGTCAATCAAGGCAGGTAACTCAAGTTTGCATTTAGTGTGAGTTGTGGCCCTTGATGGACTTAGATATTTCGGTTAAGGTTTTTTTTGCAACCTACAAATCAGCGTATATCTCTGCAACTGCTGCTTGTATGGTATTATAACTTCACCACAATCTTGCCACTAGTGCAGTCAATCAAGGCAGGTAATTCTAGTTTGTATTTAGTGTGAGTTATGGCCCTTGATGGACTTAGAAATTACCTTATATATTAAATTAGAAATTTTCCATAATCGTCTGCAAAAGCCATTTACAGTCATGTGTTCAAATGACTACCATCAAACATGCTTATCCAATATATTTATATACCCTTAATTTGCTATCAAATTTCCAATAACGAAATAAACCTGGAATAGTCGAGCGTGCCATCTTGCGATGGCTCTGGGTTGTTTTTTTTGCTATTTGAGTTTATCCATTTAAAGTTTCAGGGGTAAATGAGTTCATTCTTTAAATGTCAATTGTGCTTTCACTATAACAAACATTTTGAACTCAGTATCAAAGTCATATACAGTTGTCTGCAAAGTTAGAAATGCATTGAACGTTGCAATTTAACTTTTTGCACAATAGCGGCGAAATTGTGTTGACTTTTGCAGTCAGTTTGATCCCGATGAAACGCCGCGTTACGCGGCATTTCACCAAGATCCAAACTGATTGACACCCGGCATGACTTTATTTTGGAAATAGCTTTTCGAAAATTCTACTTTTGGAACTGTAAAATACGACAATTGTTGCAGACGACACTTTTTGTAAAGAGTTAAATTAATATGGTTAGGAATCAAACCTTTCAAATTAGATCTACTTGCTTTTTGAAAGGAATAATTTATTTGCAATACAGATGAATAATAAATGTAATTTGCAATATTTAAATAAATTTAATTCTTAACATGCTGAATTAAATATCTGTATAAAACAGTTGACTGTACACATTCTGAATTCTGTATTTTCAATTGAAATAGCCGATATTCTTGTCAAACAGCTTAGATGCTGATCAGACGCTGAGTTTCTCTGTATATGATCTTGATCCAAATTGTTTGAAATGCGATTGTTTATGCTAAGCGGGATAAGATTAAATTGTATGATTTCTAGGAGAAGGCATTATTCTCTCCCGATAAACGCGTTTACAAACGGTTGCTTTAAGACATTTCCTGGCCTACGTTTGGTGACAACACCTAGTCAAACAGTTCCCATGCAAAACTAGTGAATCTTTTGCACATACCTACAGCAAAGATCCAGTGAAGCAACTCATGTGAGGTCCGTCCCTTATATTAGATAGTTTGGTTACAAATACCCATTGAAAAGCCCCTTTAAGTATGAGTATGTCAGGACCTCTCTAGGGAGAATGTGATGACTATGGCATGTGACAGTTACCTTCACGCCTATCGAGAACCATGAGGGGGAGTCTGTCAAAGGACTGAACAAAAGTTCGGAGCTCCAAATTTGACTGTTTGCCAATCGGATCAAAATATATTAACATTACCATGAACCAATCATTTTCCACATCTAGCCGCATTGTCTTTGGCTGCGTTTCGTTTAAACGGAGAAGGATATCGTCTTTTCCACTGTAGCTACAGTGATCCCTCCCTACAACGATTCCCTCCTTACAACAGCGATTGCCGCTCTCCCACCCAAACAAGACACTTATCTCCAACCTATTCACGGCTGCAATGTCGTCTACTTAAAATTGTCGTATTCTGTTTTTCTCAAAATTACATAATGGACATTTTAACAGAAAAAAACTTAATGACGAGTGACAAACAGCTTGAATTCAGATCAGACGCCGCGTTACGCGGCGTGCGGCGTCTGATCTGGATTCAAGCTGTTTGCAAATGTAAGCCAATTTCCCTCCCTATAACGACTCCCTCCGAACAGTGCACACATTTTTTTCTCTCCAAGTTGGTGTCGTTGCAGAGAGAGAGCACTTATATTATTTATAATTAGAAAAGGCGTAGAGAGTAAGAACAGTGGCGCATTTGTATTGTTATATATATCTAATATGCGCGCATCTGACTTTAAATTGGAAAGGGTCATTTAAAATGCATCGATGTGATATATTAGCCCATCTAAAACTTATTTATGACATGGTTTGCATGTCATGCGTGTTAAATAACAATTATGTTTTTGTAGTAATAGCAAATAAAACTGTCACAGCATGCTACAGTGTGATTTACTTTAATGTTGTTTAATCTAGTTTTGATTCCTTTTTATATGTGAGACATCTTAATCTTAACTCTTCTCCTACCAAATAAAATGTAATGTTTAACACCTTGCCTCACTTTCACCCTTTATCTCATAGCCTGTTTCTAGTTTTGAAAATATGTGACTTCTTAAAGCAGGTTGACAGTAAAGCAGAATGCGCCCTAATGCGCATTCTGCTTTACTTTCAGCCTGCTTTAAGTTACCACCTGCTAGAATTAAGAAATATTCTTTCTGATACATATTCATGACCGTATAGATTGGAATTATTTTCTTCCGCGGAGGATTAAACGGAATGTGCTAAAATGCGCTTCTATATTTAGGTATTTTAAGGGTTAAGCCTTTGAACCCGTGTCAGGCATGTAGTAAAATCTCTCTATAACGACCACAAACTTATGTTAATTATTTATTATTTATGACATGTGACTGCTTAAAGCAAGACGACAGTAAAACAGAAAGCTCCTGTCACCTTGCTGTAAGCTGCCACCTGTCTTTTTTATACTGTCAGTTAGCCTTCGTTTTACATGTAGTAGTCATAATAGAGATGTTTTGTTGTATGCGTCCTTTGCAAACAGTGTACATGTAAATAGTACACTTGTCCTAGACAAACATTGAAGACCGAGACCCGATATCCGAGCTCTCTGATTATTGTCTATATGGTTTGTCATTTTGTTAAAAAAAAAAAAGCATAAAAACAAAGAACAGCAAAAATACTAACATCATAAGCTGAACACTTCTGCCAACCAAAATGTTATGTTTAAGCATAGGTGGTTCTCCCGTGTAGTCTTTTTGTACCCTTATTCTATTTATATACGTATAAAAATTGAATAAGGGTACAAAAAAGACTATACGGGAGAACCACCTATGTGTTTAACAAGACTTTTTCCTGAAATATGCTGTCCTCAAATAATCTCAAACTGACATAAATTTGTAATAGTGACCCGGCGTCTTACCAAACTCCCATCTGTTTGCCTCCCAGTTTAAAATAAATATTCAACATATCTAAGAATATATCATTATCTACAATTTATTGCATTGCGTTTCATTTCATTTAAAAGGGAATGAATAACAGTTCTACTTTACCGAACGCCGCATTTGAATCCAAATGTAATCCAGTTCATTTTTTATTAATAATAAACCATATAATATTCCTTATTGTGGTCGTACTTTAACATTTAGCGTGGAGGGCCAGTTTGTGATCTCATTTGTAAATATTTTGGATCCAAAGTACCGCAGTGACCCATATAAATACAAACTGTTTGACAATATAATATTTCCTGTAAAATTGACTGATCATTCTGTTGCAGAAGACGCCGCATTCAGAAGACAAGAGCGTCATAGCGAGCTAAAGGTTAAAGCGACATTTAAAAGGTAGGTTAAAAGTTTAACCTTTTATCATTTCGATTGCAATTTTACTGGTAGACCTTTTTGCAAACAGTTTGGATCCAGATCAGACGCCGTGTAACGCGGCGTCTGATCTGGATCCAAACTGTTTGACAAACGTCTGTAAGTGTCAGTCTTTTAAAAAAGAAATACAAAAAGTAATAATTTTAGAATTTTTGGGGCGATAATTTCAAAGCAGGCGATGTTACGGAAGGATAAGGTTTTGGGGGTAATGTCGTAAAATCACAAGGGTCAGTGGAAATGTGGGCAATACAAACTTATCATTCCTCTCCACCCATTACACAGTAATTTGACAGCTAGATGGGAGAGTAAATGATACTGATCTGTTGTCCATTTTCCAATAGTATTTTACGGTATAACAAACATAAAATTATTTTGTATAACCTTTATTGGGCTGTCTTACAGAAATGATAAATTAGGTACACGTAGCTTCAATAGATATGATCTTTATTTAGCCATGTATCCCATATTCCTGTTTCTAGTTTTGAAGACGGGTGACCACTTACAGCAGGTTGAACGTAAAGCAGAATGTGCCAAGTCCATTTTTGACTATTAGTTTTTAGTGTTGTTTGTCAATGAATTGCATTATGACAAACAATACAGATCCTGTATGACCTATTCAGTGTCGCAGTGCTGTAAAATCTAATTCACTCACATACCCTGATCAAAGGGCTCCTTTAGGAACCCTTTGATCTTGGTATTTGCTGTTTGCATAGGACATGTGTACTTTTCACAGGTACACTGTTTGCAAAGCAAGTGTATATATTTGCATGACTATAGTTCAAAGGTTTAACCCATTAGGGCCTACGGTCTCGTTTATGGAACATATGCAAACAGTGTAGACTCTGATCAGACGCCGCATAATGCGGCGTCTGATCAGAGTCTTCGCTGTTTGCTGATAGGAATTTCAATATAAAACAAAACGAAAATGAAAAATTTAGACCAAACACTCCTTAGATAAATATGAATCACTCCAATATATAAGCATGAAACAATCCACAAACACAAATGGGTTAAACACTGAAAATATCGTATTTTGGTTGGTTGCTGGTTTTACTGGTCTCTCATTGAAGATATTTCAGTGAAACAGGCCAATACATTCATTATGTAAATGAGCGATTCACTTTGATAGTACGATACTGTATATACATGTGATTAACCTTAACTGTAAACCCATAGAATTGGACACGGGGATATTAAGCATTCATTTCGTGATCTATCTCAATCTACAATGTTTGGAAACGGTCACAGGTATTTTCAAATTTTTATGCTAAATTTTCCTGCTTTCCTATCGAAAATTGTTTAATATCTGTTACATATACAAATGTATATACTTATTACTTTTACGATTACTAATACCATTTGAGTTTAACCATTATGTTTATTACTTTACACATTTTTACATCAAAATCTACTCTGGAACGCTATATTTACCAAAAGATGGCAGCAATGGGTGCAAATTAAAGCAAAAACAACTACCCAAAAATATTGACTTAAAGCGACTGAAAACCAAATACAATGTAGTGTATTTGCAAAACTAAAAGAAAATACTCAAATAAAAGCAATTTTACAATTGTGTATACAAATATGATCAGTCTAAAAACATCCTCAAGAAAAGTCACCAAATCTTAGTTTTTTATATAATTTCCATCGCTCAAATCGTTCAAATTCATTCGTATCGTTTGCGCATTACCTTAACTCATGCACACCTTTTACATCTAATGGACAATGTCAGTTTCCAATAAAGTCTAGTCCATTTTGACCATTGATGGTTATTTTTACAATATACTGCAAATGACAAAGAGTGCAGACCTTGATCAAGGGCTGCATTGTTTGCTAAAGATAAGTGTACTCTTAACATGTATATTATTTGTAAATGAAACATGAACATGCCATTGGGGCTCAATTGGTATGCACTGTTTGCAAAGGATAAGTATGCTCTTTATCTTTAAAGACATACTGTTTGTAAATAACGCGTGTACGCGTAAACAGGGTTCAATGGGTTAAGACACGTATTTTCCCGCCCTTAAATTCGGCCATATCGATAATCATGGATTACATTCCTGTGTATCTATAGATATTTACGATCTCTGATCAATTTACTACTAATTGGCAACTGATTGTTATTTCACAAGTCAAGATTGATAAACTCATTGTAGTCGATCGATTAACGTATCAGGTTAATGCCATATCTATCTCAATGTCAAACAGACTTGATGTTGATCAGACTGCTTTTAAAGTTTAATGTACTTGGGCTAAGATAGTATATGTATTAACTGAACTTAAATCTTTGAATAAAAGTCAATTACTTAAACCGAAGTATACTGCTCAATAAGAAATATATTTTCTTACTTTAGTTTCATATGTATACTCGTATTTGATCCGTGTGACAAATTGTTTTGATCCTTATCAGACGTCGTAACTGCTGATCATGGATCCAAATTCTGTGCAGAGATATAAAAAAAAACTCAGTTATAAACTTATAAGTATGATAACAAAGTCGCATAAACCTGGGTAGAATATTGGATTGTTCAGTAATTGTTGCATTGTGTATTCCCTCTTCCCTTCACAGAAAAGCCTTTTTCACGCCTTTAACTTTATCACATAGAATTTTGGTTCATGGTTTGATCTTTTCCAGATTAATGAGTTAAGTTACGCGGCGTCTGATCAGGATCCAAACTGTTTGAAAATAACTACTGTACTCGGGGTAAGGCAGTGAAGGGGTTAAAACGTTTCATACAACCTGACAAAATGTTGCTTAATTCAAATGGACAAGTTTAGTTGCAATTAGTTGTGTCAATGTCTCACTGTTTCTATAGAAACCCTCTAACCAGGGTCTTCACTATTTACATAAGGCAAGTGTACTGTTTACGGGTACAGTGTTTGTAAACGACGCATTTTACTTCGTTACAAGAGTTTTCTGCTTCAGTCTTCTTTAAACCACCATCTGTTTTTGTCAATGTAAACCAAGTTATGAGAGGAAATGATAACTTATTCAACCCTAGCGACGTGTATACTCGTCATTTACATATACAGTAAAACCTCGCTATTAGGACCACTAAATTATGTTAATTATTAGGGTGTTTACGATAGGTGACCGCTTAAAGCAAGATGACAGTGAAACAGAAAGCTCCTATAGGAGCTTTCTGTTTCACTGTAACCTTGCTTTAAGCTGTCACCTGTCTATTATACACTCAATAAGCCTTCGTTTTAGTGGTCGTAATAGCGAGGTTTTACTGTAATTAATAGTACACGTACTGTATCCTATGCAAACAGTGGCGACCCAAACCAGAGAGCTCCTCGGGGAGCCCTCTGTTCAGGGGCTACACTGTTTGTTTATATATCAAATAGTGTGACAAACATCTCTAAATTTGAACCTCACCTAATTGGAAACTGAAATTGTCCATTCTTGGTTGCAGGGGTGAATGAGCTCTTATAGAATTGACTTTATATGTAATTCATGGACATGCCCTGCCCGCACTAAGACGGGTGAAATCTTGTTCACAGGGAAAGTTGATTATGTAAATGAGCGGCTCGTTTGATGATCCGATACTATATACATGTAATTAACCCTTATCTTGCCATGAGCTCGTCTGCTTTGATATTGTCGTCTGCAAATATTTGTTAAATAATCATTCATACGTTTTAGAAATGTAGGAATATTCAGAAGAGTATCAAACAGTTTGGATCCAGATCAGACGCCGCGTTACGCGGCGTCTGATCTGGATCCAAACTGTTTGCAAGTATTAGATCGGGGAATAAAGGATTAACCTTTGATCTGAACCCAAGCACTGAACCCAGAAATTATCTTTTCGTTTCGCAAAAAAATAACATAGAAACTAAGGTTTTGTATGAATTAAAATAGCGTAGCTGGGTTATAATTATTTTTGAAAAAGTAATTGAAATTCTAATAATTTTCAAAACCAAGAAAGATGATAAAAATGTTTGAGCAATCGACACAGCAGGCTGGTTAAAGGGCTGAAAATGATAGTATGCATCTGAGTTTAGGGCCATTAGTTGTTCCGAACCATAGATTGTAGACGCAAATAGGGTACTCATTTATCATGTTTCTTTTTGCATGGGTGACAGGTGAAAATCACGAACAAATCAGCGACATTTTGTTGAACTTAGAGACGTTTTGTACTCTTTAACTCGTCACTTGCCACTATCAATTTCACTGTCCTTTGCAAACAGTTCGGATCTATATCAGACGCGTAACCCGGCGTCTGATAACTCGGTGTCTGATATATTCAAATAGTTTGACACTCACCTCTTGTTGATCTTTAAGTAAAAAAATGATAAATATAAATTTAAAAAGAGGCAGGCAGTAATTTAAAGCAGGTGTTTTTTCAAGCAGTGAAAGTGAAATGCTTGACGAATTTAAGAGTCTGATTGTTGAAGAAAATAACCCGGTCAAATTTGCATAATTGTTATCCATACCGTGCTTAGTTCGACTGTACTAGTTTTTTACAAACAGTTTGGTTCCAGATCAGACGCCGCGAAACGCGCCGTCTGATCTGGAACTAAACTGATTGTAACGCATATCGATATTTCTGAAATTAAAATACATTACAATTAAATTTAAGATTTGTTTTTACAAGAAATTTCTGAAGCAGATGTTGAATTGAAAAGTAAGGGTCGACCTTTAGTACATTTGATGACAGCATTGTCGATGTTGTAAAAGACTACAAAGGAAAAGTATGTAAATTAACGCTTATATGATATCGTCTGCTTTGAAATTGTCGTCTGCAAAATTTGTGAAATTTAAATTTTGGTGTATTTTTAAATACCAGAAATTTAAAGACGGTTGTCAAATAGTTTAGATCCAGATCAGGCGCTCCGTAACGCGGCGTCTGATCTGGATCCAAACTGTTTGCAATTACCAGTCAAGTCGCGATCGGCGGGATAAGGTTCAAACAAGAAATGGAAATATAACTAATTAGCTAAGCATTAGGTTTCAAAAAAGGCAATTTATGGGTGGTAAACGAACTTAGATCTTTTATAACATTTATACAAGTGTCAATCAAATAGGTTGGATCCAGATCAGATGCCGAGTAATTTGGTGTGTGATTCGGAGCCAAATTATTTGCTACCTCCAGTAAAATTGCGAGTGGCATTGGAACTGTGAGTGTCTATAAATCACCAATGCATTTGTATTTAAAACCCCTTTCTTGCCTTACCCCGAGTATAATGGTTATTTGCAAACAGTTTGGATCCTGATCAGACGCCGCGTCACGCGGCGTCTGATCAGGATCCAATCTGTTTGACACTCATTCCAAAATTTCTTAAGTTAAAATATGTAAAATTTAAATTTGAGAAATAAAGGCAGACGACAATTGTTTAAAATTAATGACGTCATGACAGTAAAGGGATTTAACTATGACGTTGATTATGACTTTGTATTTGAATAGTGTCAGGGCTACCAAATCTCCGGATTTTTCAGAAATCTTCCCCAACAGATGGAAGCTTAAATCAGGCTGAAAGTAAAGCAGAATGCGCTTTAAGGCGCATTCTGCTTTACTTTCAACCTGCTTTTAGCATCACGTGTCTTAAAAACTAAGAACAGACTATGGATTAAGGGTACAATTCGGAAAATCGCGCTTGAAAAATTGAAAAGTTTGAAATCTTAGGATTTTCTTTATCAACTTATGGCAGCCCTGTCGTGTGCAAGATCTAACCTGTACTGATGGGTCTATGGACCTCTGTATCAAGATAATATTTATGTTGCATTGCACCTTCAAGTATAAGATCAACTGACAGAGTCGAACTCATGTGTGCGGAAATATCTGACAAATGTTTGATATATGTTTGTTAAAGGTAATTTATTTGATATGCCATAAACCTTGGCAAAATAAGTAATCGTATATTATCCATAGGCGACTATCAATTGTCAAGGTTATGGTTGGCAAGAATTTGTAATGTATAGGTACATAAACACATAAAATGAAAAATATATATATATTAAATGCAAAAGAGGTAGTGGTGGTTGGGAAGCATCGGTCAGCAACCTTACTTTTTAGCATCTATAGCTAATGGCTTTTCAACCGTCTGATTGGCCTGCCAGAGATGGACCTGCATTTCCATTGGTCACATCTCCCTGCCTCCTCAAGCCTTGACTGGTATTATAATGTTTCAATGTAACACCTTGATTGACTGGTTAATACTAGAAGAACTATCACAATGATCTCCTGTTGCATAAATCATTATAGATGTTTGCATAAAATCATTTATGTGACATTGCACCTGAAAGCATGATATCTTCTAACAGGGTAGTTGGATGAACTTATTTGGAAAGAATGTGACAAATACATGATATATGTTGGATAATCGGCATATATTTAACCCTTTTCCCTTATAGAAGCGACTTTTAACGCATTCATTTTATTCATCCGCCAAAGAAAATAGT
The DNA here is from genome assembly GCA_922989275.2 of Gari tellinella. Lineage (NCBI taxonomy): Eukaryota > Metazoa > Mollusca > Bivalvia > Cardiida > Psammobiidae > Gari > Gari tellinella. The sequence goes on from OV277862.1 coordinate 17,101,105, forward strand.
TCCATTTTATACTGTCATGAATTTGTACTATAAGAATTTTTTCTATATCCTAGCAGATAGTAACTTAAAGCACGCTGAAAGTAAATCAGAATGCGCCCTAGGGCGCATTCTGCTTTACTTTTAGCCTGCTTTAATAGGTCACATACCTAAAATACTAGAAACAGGTTATGGGTTAAAGGGTTAAAATGCACTGAATTGTGACAAAATAAGTAATTGTATGCAGACAACCGATATTGTAATTGAAGCAGACGGTAAAAGGTGGTGGTTGAAGAGGCTGTTGCCATTGGTTGGTGGTATGGTTATAGAATTATTCTCTCTTGGATGGTAAGCGAGCTCTTTTTATGCCCACTCCTCCCGGAGATGGAACATTTATTATTTGACAGTTCCAGTTGCCGATTAAATCCAACCCAATTTTGACTATTTAGGGTGTTTGATAATATGTTTAGTCAATGCCAAACAGTGCAGACACTGATCAGAAGGCTCATTTAGAAGCCTTATTTGGACTAGAATATTGTAAATGGGCTATTTTTGGTTAGCTAGATTTTATCGTTTCGTATAGCACCCACACTGCAGAAAATAATACTTTGGTACTTATACAGTTTTTTCTCTGGATCACTATCAATCCATCTATCTATATTATTCAACCTTTGTTTTGACTTTGACCTAATCTGGACTTGTAATGTAATTTCAAATGGGTTATTTCTTGAGTACATGTAATTAGACTTTACCGTTGCATCTAGCATTAGCACTATACTTATTACAATGCTTTGATTCTGAAACAGTTGTTGAATTGGACCATTACCAGATCACTCTTACTACCCAGCCTTAATTTGACCTTGACATACTTTTTGGACTTGGGAAAATATTCAGAATATATTGTCAGTAAGGAGCGACTTCACGTGGAACTATAGTTCGAACCTCTAGTCAGGCAAAATTGTGGCCGGCACATGCGCATTAAGGTCGGCAAAAGAACACCGTTTGCCGAACCAATGAAAACTGAGAATGGGGCGTCTGCGGGTCGAACCAACCGGTGTTCTGTTGGATAGACCGGGAGCATAGACGTTAAGTGAATGCAGTCTTGTTTGTCTAAATATTATTGTGCGATCGCTTAATATAAGATTGACTTTGTTTTGAAGGGTTGGGAATGGGGGAATGCTATTTCCGTGAAAATAGTCAACGTCTCAGCGTTATGTCTTATTGACTGACTCTCGTACATAGATAAGCATGTAAACAAAAAATACCTTTTAACACCTCGTAACTGTTTAAATGTCACGATAGGTGACTAAAAGTGACCATATACCCTTTGTTCACTGAACAAATATTGTCTTCCCAAACGGTCTCCGTCTTTTAACCCTTTCACTCTCAATGACGTTTAAAAGCGCGTTTGCAAACAGTTTGGGTCCTGATCAACGCGGCGTCTGATCAGGATCCAAACTGTTTGACACTCGTATCGAAATTGTGTCAGTTATACTGCCATAAAATTAACTTTGAAACGATGTTGCAGACAACAAAATTGAAGCAGACGACAATGAAACGGTGAAGGGGTAAAAATTTCACGAAAGATTTGGCAGTGAACGGGTTAAATACTGAGATTGACTCTTCTCCTTATAATTATACTATGATAAGGGAACACTTTTGATTCTGATCAGAAGCCGGGTTACTCGGTGACGGATCCGGATCCTAGCCGTTTACTTAGGTCTAGGAAAACAATTAACTGCATGGAATGGTTCACATTTTAATATCGGAATGAACATTTTTACAAACAGGTCGTCAAAGATCTTCCTGAGTTTGATGGAAACGTCAAACTTATATTTTACCACAAGCACTTAGGGTACATGTATTGAAGACGCGTGGAAATACATGTATCTAACGATAGGAGGTTCCGTTATGCTTCTAATAGCATTCTATAGAAGCTTTATGTCCCAGTTTTACCCTGCATTAAACTGACAGATGTATTAAAGAATAGTTTTGGACCTTGAATAAACGTTTAATACAAATGTTAGACAAACCTTTAATATATTTGTGTTCGTCTGTTTCTGAAACCAGGCCTGCTTATAGGGCCACCAAATAGACCGGAAGTGCTTCATGGTGTAGTCGAAAGAAGTCCGGCGAGAAATAGTGCCAAACCTTCTTGCCCCAGAATAGCTTTTTGTCAAAACATTATTGACTGTTTTGAGCCTTTTATGTAAAACATGGATGCTAGAGAATAGATACAAATACTTTCTGTCATGATAGATGCCGTTTTGGAGAAATTATGTGAGATGAAATGACATGTTCCTGTTTTAGCCGGTGTCTATTTCAAAAGTAGCAAAACACCAGTCATGTCACTGAAGACAAGAGATTTTTCTTATATGCCATATGACCTCTTGTTTTCTCTGCATTTTTCGCTTGTGCAATGGTGTATCGTTGGGGGAAATATAGGGTAGCTTCTGTGGTTGGAATAAAAAATGTCTTTTTTTACCTCGTAAATAACGCATTTTATATAAGTCATATAGGAGGGCCGTTTTGGTGACCCATGCCCTGTAGATGATGCTTGATTCTTACAGATAACTTCGTTTTATCCTCCGTGTTCCTTTTCCATGTGTCAACAACTGCGGATTCTATTTCTGTTGTTTAATCGAGTTAATCGGAATTTAATCTCTTTGTAAAATGTTTTAAAATATTTTTGTCACCAGACATTGAACGTTAATCATTATCATGCTAACCGCGTCTTGACTTACATTTCCAAAACAGTTTGGATCCAGATCAGACGCCGCGTTACGCGGCGTCTGATCTGGATCCAAACTGTTTGCCACTCATCTTCAACCTTTCGTCAGTTAGAAATGCTTAAAAACTAATTTTGAATTATTTTCGCAGACGATATATTTGAAGCAGACGACATTTCAGCATGATAAGTGTTATGTTGGATAAAGTATATAAATGCGACATTAATGGCTACATTAACCTTTGACGCGCTTTAATGTCGTCTGCTTCAAATTTATCGTCTGCAATTTTATTTGATTTTAGTTTTTATGCATTCCGAACGATTTTTACAAAGCATGCTTGTTAAACGTTTGTAGTCTTATTAGACGTTGTGATAGCCGGCGTGTGTGGATTCGGGATACAAACTATTTTCAAATGATTTGAATGTTTCGTCTGCTAGAGTAAGAGTTGAAGCAGTTTAATATTATTTATATTAACAAATTATGGCTACTTGGAGAGCTTTTTGTGTCAAATGTCGGCCTCTTCGGAAGAACGGTAGACCTATTAAAGTCTTGTTGTGAGTTTTATAGGACTTAAATGTCAAAATGGGGAAACATAATAGTGTGAAAAAATAGCCAACTATTCTACAGTAAAGTCTAGCTATAACGACCCAAGCAAAATATGTTTGTTTTCAGCGATTTGCTTGTTTCGAAACACTAAGGGGCGACTGTTTAATTTTGTTTGCATGCTTGGTAATTTGATTTGTCTGCAACAATTAGCGTCTGCTACTGTTCTAAAAAGATTTGTTTAAATCTATTTTCAAAACTTGCAGGGTCAAAATGTCAAACAGTTTGGATCCTGATTTGACGCTGCATTATGCGGTCTCATCCAAACCGCCGCTAGATTACAAAGAGTTGAAGCAAAATAGTTTGATTATGCACCCAAACTTTGCCAAAGTATTTTTATCGCATATAGTTGTATCCCTCCGTCTTTCCATCAGATCTTATTTCCAATACCCCAAGCAGCTAGGGATATTTGATGTGTAGGATCATCTTTGGATTGGGTGCGGGGCGTTGTCGTGTACCCTTTTCTTTTCACTGTGACCTTGACATTGATCTATCATCTCAAGTATAGAACTTATCTGGACCATAGTGCCAATACCACATCAGCTAGGAACAACAAATGTGTGTGGATATTGGGATGGTGGAGTTTCGCGTACTATTTGCAGGTTGCTTCTTACTTGACATTTACCTCAATCATATATAGAAAAAAATGTTCGGAAACTTGTTCTATTCCACATCAGCTTAATCAGCATTGGATACCAAATTTGATGTGAGAGTACATCTTAGGGTGGCAAAATATCACATACCATTTTAGTCACATTGTGACCTTAGCCTTGACCTCTGACCTCATCTTATAAAAAAAATGTTTGGGCATAATTTCCTTTCCTACAGCATTAGGGATATGTTTTCCTTAAGTTTATACAGTATATGAGCCGAGATCTACCTCTGTGGTACGATGTGTATAAAAGTGTCCAAACTGTATTTAAACATTAGTTTAATGTTTTCGTATTAATCAGAAAAATGTATCAGTCGAAATATGTGGAGCAGACGGTATTCGATGATGGGAATAAGATATGTGCGTACAAGATGACATAAGATAGGTTTAGGGTGTATAAAAACATATCTGCTTTACACGACTTTGAAGTCGATGTTACTAATTCTGATAATATGAATTAGTTTATATCTAAACGAACCGTGAACATTAACTGCAAGATTATCTGGACAAAGGCGCGCGACCTAACACAAAAACAATTGTAAACTTGGCCGACTTTATAAGTATACATCAAATCTTGTATTCAGCGAACACTCAACAGTAGATCTATTTGTAGTATTTAGTGCATATGGTTGCTTAATACACGATGTAATAATGTAGAAAATTCCAAAAGGAGCTTCCTACATAACCGTGTCCAAAATTAAGCAGTAACACGTATAAACTCATTTAGTGACGCATACGAGAATGTGTCCTTTACCAAATGGGTAACTGTAAAGAGTACATTATAGTCTAAAATGGACCAGCCTTTATTGTAAACTAGAATTGTCCATTGGAAATTTCAGGGGATACTGAGTTAAGAGATCTCCAACCTTCTTCAATGAATGATCGCTGAATACAGGATTTCCTATCATGTAATATCTGTTCTTTAATGCTCAATAATGCACAGTAAAACCTCTCTATTACGACAACAGAGACGAATGCTAATTGATTGTGTAAAACACATGTGACAGCTTAAAGCAAGGTGACAGTAAAACAGAAAGCTCCTAAAGGAGCTTTCTGTTTTACTGTCACATTGCTTTAAGCAGCCACCTGTCGTAAATAAACTATTTATAATACAATAGTGTGGTCGTAATAAAAGGATTTTACTGTAAAATATTATGGAATTTAACCCTTACTCTGTCATGGTATCATATTCTTTAACAAAATCATCTGCTTACCTTTGGGGCAATATTACTAAATAAATATAATATAATTATGAGTGTATAACAATCCTGGAGAATGATCAGTTATATTACCAATCGAATACATAATATAAATGGTGTACTCAACTTGCGTTTGATACTGATCTAAACTTAACTGTGAAAAATCCAGTAACTCAGAAGATACACTCGTATTTAGGCATATGACGGATATATTTGCATATTTAGTAGGAATCTACCGACGGAGATGTTCAATAATACAGTGAGTAACAGTATATAGCATATAACTGAGTTAACAAGCCTTCGTATACATATGTTTGTTCTTCAACTTACAGAAAACGAATTTGCAATATATGTAATCATGAAAAGTTGCCTCCAGGTGTATGCAGGAAACATATAAAGCTACAATATAGAAAACATTTCTTATGATTTTTATTTGTGACAGTATAAATTGGAACTATTTTCTTCAGTTGAAGAATAAATTAAAGGCGTAAAATGCGTATTTATGGGGTAATGGATTAAATTGTTATTTGTCTCTGGAGAACCCACAAAACCGCAGATTGCTGTTCAAAACAAAAATTATAGTCAAGCAGAATGTTCCTGTAAGAACTTTACGCTAGTCGTCCATGAATCTGCGAACTGTTTTGTATCCCGACACCTGGCTGACTTGCCAAATTGAATATTCCAAATTATTCATTTATTTACCCTATTTGGTAGAGTTTGGTAAAGACCTGTATGCTTTCTTCTTCCATGTAACCTCGATACTTCTTGTTAATTATTATAAATCAATATACAAATTGAAAGAGTGAATTCGAGGCAGCATAGACTATGATCAGAGGCCGAGTTACCTAGTAGGCTACATGTACCTGATCACGATCTAAACTGTCAGGCGATATATATGACTATCTGTTATATTCAAAAGAAATACTTTTTATTTAAGCCTCATTATAAATTATAAAAAATTCAAATGAATTTGCGTATTCCCAACTAATGACCTCCCTATTGATATGTATATAGTTTCTATTTGTATAAATGTTAATGCTGTCCACGGTAGTGGACCTTATACAGATATATTTCAATAAAGTTCCAAAAGTTTCAATTTCTAAATGACGACCAGTTTATGTTGCAACTCAAGGAATTTGTTTCCAAAAACAATTATACGAATATATGACAAACAGTGCAGACTCATGGGGTTCCTGAAGATTGATCCTTGGACCTGGGGTCATCTGACCTTGGTCTACACTCTTTGATATACTCGTTTCCCACACAGAAAAGATTAACATCTTCATGTAGTTTTCTTCTAAGTATCTGCATATTGAGGGTTTACTATAGAAATAAACTGAAAAAAAAATGTATAATGACATTTGTAAGAATGTTATTTATTATCATACTCAACCATATATCATAATCAGTTTAAACGTTTCACTACTTTAACGTCATCTATCTTTAAACAATTATCGTCTGCTTTTGTCTTGAATTCAAATCTTAGATAAATTGACTAAAGAAATATTGCAATGGGTGTCAAACAATTTGGATCCTTAACAGACGCCGCGTAACGCGGCGTCTGATCAGGATCCAAACTGTTTGCAACTAGTCATTGTACTCGATTTGAAAGGGATTAAGATGTAATACTGAAATTACATCCTATCACCGGACAAATATGAAACGTTACTCTGAATTAATCCTTCACTGTGCTGCTTGAAATTATTATTGATTTTTCGCGATTTAATAAAGAATCAAATTTGATCATTTTTGCAGATGACAATTTTAGATTTCTAAAATGATAATTTAGCGTTAAACATCATTAACTAGACGGACAAAATTGCAGGAGAGATTATGTCGTTACCAAGTATAGTTGGCGCCTATGTTCCCGTTGCCGTTCGCGTTTGAGTTTGGTTGCAATCGTTATAGGGATTTGCAAACAGATCGCGAATTTTCCTTTTTTAGAACGTTCGATCACATATTATCACCAATAAGTCACGGATTTGTAGTAATAAAACAAGTCTTAAGGGTGTATCCATGTCATAAGCCAATATTTCAAAGTATCAAACTTTTTTTCTAACATTGTTTTTTTGGAAGAGCTGTTTATGATCAATGAAAAAATGAAAAAAAATATATATGGTGGTGTCCTTTTTTTTAGCTACAGCGATTTGAAAAAGGTATGTCAAATGTGGACGTTTTTTTCTTCAAATTTTACCCATTCAGAGTACAAGCTTCAGTAAAATTTATTTCAAAACAAAACAAACATGATAATTTGGGTTTTCATTATTTATTTCATGTCTATGGTGGTATTTTCACATATAGAAACCAAATTTAGACAAAGCAGGCACCAGGTTTTAACAATATGGATCCTTGAATATCAAAAATATGCTTTGTATAGGGCATGATTTTAATAGATTTTTTATTTATGAAAACAATTAAAAAAGTTTGAAAATGAAATATTTCTAGTATTAAACTTTTTTTATATTCTACCAGATAAAAGTCCATGCTAAGGCAGTTCAAAATATGAAAAGAAATTGAAAGGTCAGTGTAATAAGTTTGAGTTATTAAAGTAAAAAGAGTTATCTCCCCTTACAAAATTTACAAAAAAGTACCATATCGATGATATTTAGAGCTTTATAAATTTCACATTTGGTGCCTTTTTTTTCTTAAATTAGTTTTTGTATGAAGAAATAATACCATTGATAGGAAATAAATAACACAAAACCAAATTATCATATTTGTTTTCATTTAAAATGGATTTTATTGAAGCGGGCTGTTTGAAAAGGACAAAATAACAGGAAGTGGGTGGGGTAAATTTAACATGGCCGTAGAGCCAACTGTTGTTCACCAAAATGTACACATTTTCTATTTTTTCATTCATTTTAAATAGCTCTTCAATACAAAACCATCATAGAGTGTTTTCATATACTTTGAAAAATTCCCAAAGTCATGACATTGATACACCCTTAAATGTCTAAAATCTTGAGATTTTGTCGTAAAAACAAGCTGTATATTTGTACATAGATACCAATGCCGTAAAGGACAGGTCGGCTACGGTATGGGCCGTGTTTTATAGGCTCTGCAAAAAGGGTTTCACTAAAACGCCTCTATTACGACCACTGAATTGATTATTAGCTGGTTGTGTAAAAACAAGGTAAAAGTAAAACAGAAAGCTTTAAGCTATCACCTGTCTTTTATACAATCAATTAGCCTTCTATTTAGTGGTTATAATAGAGGAGGATTACTCTCTTATCAGAAAGTCATGTTTAGATATGTTTTGATTTTACGTGGCTTTCAACAGTATTTCAGCCATATCGCGACGTCCAGCTAATTATAGGTGGAGGAAGACCCCAGAAGTCCTTTATGCACTGTTTCAGGCACAAATCGGCAACTGGGTAGAACCACCGATCTTCCGCAAGCCAGCTGGAAGGCTTCCCAACATGAAAAATCCGAACGACTTTACTGGGATTCGAACTTAGTGATCATGTAAGTCACAGTAACTATACCACTAGGCCACGGAGGCCTATTTTATAGCCTAATAATAAAAATAAAAAATCTTTAGAGAAAAAGGAAAAGTTTTTGTTAAGATTTACTTTACCAGGATACTCATTCGCCCCTGAAACTTTTAATTGACAATTGTAATTTCAAAATACGTCTAGTCAATTGTTGACTATTTGCGGACGGTTTTAGCAATATATTTCAAAATTACAAACAGTATAGACCCTAGGCTCCTTAAGGGACCCTCTGATCAGGATCTACACTGTTTGAATTGGACAATTGTTATCTTCTCAGATACACTGTTTTTAAATGACGAGTATACTAGTCGCTAGGGTTGAATTTGTTAAGCCCTTGCTATCTTACATTACCGGTACTTTATTTGCACAGATTTCCATTTAATCTTTAGAATGACAAATATCATTTATTAGATGTGCCGTTTTGTGTCTTTCCTCAAATCCAAAACTGTCGCTTTCTCGCTGATATGTTTTTTCCTGTTGATATGTTAACCTTTTAGAGTTCTTGTGCTTCGGAGGTATTTTAAAGTTTTATAAGGCGGTCGAAGTTGTTAGGGAACAGTGAGTTGTGTCAATCCCTTCACTTACGTGAGGTTATCTGCTTTAAACAATCGTCCAAATTGTTTGACGCGCATATTTAGTTTTCTTCGTTTAAACATTCATAAAATCTTAATGTAAAAAAAAATGGTAGACATTTTGCAAAACAGACGATATAACTATAGAAGAATAGTTTAACCATGCGAATATAGCAGTTAATATACTCAACCCTAACGACGAGTATACTCGTCATTAACAAACATTATACCTCTTAAGAGTATACTTGTCCTTTGCAAACAGCGAGACCATGATCAGAGGACTTCTAGAGGAGCCCTCTGATCAGGCTATGTGCTGTTTGTCATTTTGAAATATAATTCATCCCTTGATATATAAAAATGGACTAGACTTGATTGGAAATTGGAATCTCAGGGGTGGCTTAGTTAACCCTTTACCCCATAGAAGCGACTTTTAGCGTATCTTATTTATTCCTCCGCTGAAGAAAATAGTTCCAGTTTATACCCTCGATCATGAATAATTACCATAACAAATATTTTGTATAGCCTAGCAGATGGTTGTCTAAACCAGGCTGAAAGTAAAGTAGAATGTGCCTTAAGGCACATTCTGCTTTACTTTCAACCTGCTTTAAGTGATCACCTGTACTTAATGTTATATAAGGGTTATTGGGTAAAGGGTTAACCCTTTTATGCCTGGGTATTGAAATGAACTCCCCCTGTGTGCTTTGCTGGAAGATTCCACTTTCCATTATAGATATACAATGTTGATTTATGGAAATTGCTTTTTTTTCATACATCAGAACATTTCGTATGCAATAGCAAACAAGACAGATCCTGATGAGACGCCACGTAACGCTGGGTCTAGATACACTGTTTTTGCCAATGTTCTCTTTAATAGACACTGTTCTTAAATGGGTTAAGAGGCAAGGTTTTGTAATTAAATGGGAGACATACGAAACGAAACAGTGTTAGGCACACGGGTCGTTTTTTTCAATTACATTAGTTATCATTTTGCACTGACAACATCCCATATAACCTTGCCTGTTTGCTTTAACCATTACCTCTCGTCATATCGTCTGCTTTGAAAGTGTCGTCTGCAAAAAATATTCAATAAAGATGTATACATTCTTAAACTAAACAAGCTTTAAGACGAGTGTCAAATAGTTTGAATCCAGATCAGACGCCGCGTTACGCGGCGTCTGATCTGGATCCAAACTGTTTTCAATAATCAATCAGGTCGCGATCATCAGGATAAGGGTTAACCTCCATCGAGTAAGACGATTCGAACTTGATTGAGAAATAATGAGAAACCGCTCTCATTAAAATCTCATTTATTGTGTCTTTTTGAGATTTCAATTTCATCCTTCTACTGTACATACAGCGTGTAATACGTTATTCTTTCCCCGTTCATAAGAAACGAACTGCAAACGCATTGTGCAGTAAAATGTAGAATATGACATCATTTTGAAAATAATGACGATTAGTTTTAATCTGAATAGCAAATAGTTTGGAGCCTGATCAGACGCCGGGTTAACCGGCGTCTGATCTGGCTCCAAACTGTTTGCAACTGATATAATTGTTTTAGCATAAACGTGTTTATTGGGATGGGATAACGTCTAATCCACTGTACCAATATAAAGTAAAAACATGGAGTGTGTGACAATTCATTGATGAAAGACCTGTAACAATTTAATGCATGACAGAACTAAAGGCAGACAGTTTATAAAGGGGATTACTGCATTGGCTGTGTCCTGCAGTAAGCTGCCATCTACATCTACATTACTTAAATGCGACATATTTCGCAAGAGTGACAATATACTTCACGGGGAATGCTTGAACAGAGGGCTACAAAAGATTGGTCAAATAATATATATAGTCAGAGGCCTGCTTCATAAACTACCTTACGACATAAATGATGTCATAATATACATCAACACCTCAAAATACAGTATAACCTTTGATAACTCGATATCGTTTAAGTCGACTGACCAATATGCCTTAAATTGAAATTCCACCATAGCTTGCTTTACTTTTAGCCTGTTTTAAGCTACAATCTGCTAGGATAACGGAACTGTTTCTGATAATGTATATCCATGACTGCATCAAGTTTTCTTCCCTGGAGTAATAAATTAAAGGCGTAGAAAGGGACATATATGGATTAAAGCAATTTGAATGTAAAGCAGTTAGTTTCTATCTAGATTTATTAATTCTAATATTTAATTCCAATTTGCTGTGACAGATGAGATGGCCATTCTCACAATATACGATTGTCTTTAAAGTGAGCCCCAACGTACAATATGCGTATAAATTACTCTTTACTCAATTAAGCTGCAAAACAATAAAAGACATTGCGAGATGAGATAGAAACATAACACCGCCTATAAGTCTCGGTTTGCGTGAAAGTTTTGACAGATGTTCTGGAATAGACTTTCTCTTTATAACAACTATCGTGAAAGAATGTTTAGAGGTACAATACCCGTATCAAATGGTATGTTGAGTTCTTTTTCTACCCTGAATTCTACGTAGATCTAGGTCAATGATATTTAACTTCATTACTGGCATGGCGTCCATTGTCATCTGCTTAAATGTTTTAATTTTAATTCTTCGGTATTTTGACTCAAGAAATATTGAAATGAGTAGCAAATAGTTTGGATCCTGATCAGACGCCACGTCACGTGGCGTCTGATCAGAATCCAAACTGTTTGCATTCAATTAACCATCGTAATCGGGGTACATCTAAGGGATCGCATGCACGCTACAGACCAATTTGTACTAACTCACTAGGGTATATATAGTATTGCAAATAGTTTGGATCAAGATGAGACGCAGAGTCACTCGGCATCTGATCTAGATCAAAACTGTTTGATACATTGATGAAATTTTCTGAAAGTTAATGTAGAAAAATCCACTTTGTGACTAATTATTGTTGCAGGCGAAAATATTTTCAGACGACTCTTATATAGCGCGTTAACCCGAATCATGCCCGTATCGTCTGCTTTAAATATATCGTCTGCGAAAAATGAAAAGAAAAAACCCAACTTATCTTATATTTTTTTAAATTGAAGAAACTATTACTATGATTGAAAAACAGTTTGGACCCAGATCAGACGCCGCGTTACGCGGCGTCTGATCTTGATCCAAACTATTCGAAAACGATAGCCAAGTCGTGCTTAGCATGATAAGGCTTAATGGTTAATGATATTTATGAGAGCGATGTGACATGATTAACCATTTTAATAAAATGGTGTCGTCTTCTTATGATTTTATCGTCTGTTTTTCATATTTAATGGGCATTCAAACTCAGGATCTGACATTAATATACAAGTTTCAAATATAGTTTGGATTCCGATCAAACGCAGAGTTACACGATGATTTTGGTACAAACTGTTTGCAAATGAAAGTGATGCTGAACGTTGAACTGAAAGGTCGGTAATCATTTTATCGCCACAGGCAACAGTAGCCGATTTTGCAAACATGGGGATTAGATTCTGATCATACGCCGCGTGATACGGAGTCTGTCAGGATCTTAACTTATGTAATTGTTTCAAACTGTATTAAGCTGCAATTGCAGTAAAACATCTCTATTACGACCACTAAAAAGAAGGCTAATTGATTGTATAAGTGACAGGTGAATATTAAAGCAATATGAACGTAAAATAGAAAGCTTTCTGGTTTACGTTCACAATTGCCTTAAGCACTCACCTGCCTTAAACACCTGATAGTCAATACTATCAAGTGTTCGCAATAAAGAGGTTTTAGTTACTGTATGTTAATTTGTTAAAGGTCTTATTAGAGAGGTTTTATAGAAATAATTATGAAAACCTCAGGGAGTCTAACCTGCAGAGCTGTCATTGAAGAAATGAAATTGACCTTTACATTGCAATGACATCAGCTACTTCAAACCAGTGTCTACTTTTATATCTCAAATTAAATTTTAGATAAATTAACTAAAGCTATATCGAGGAAAAATTATCGAGGAAAGTGTCAAACAGTTTGGATCCTGATCAGACGCCGTGTGACTCGGCGTTTGGTCAGTATCCAAACTGTTTATACATGTCATTGTTCTCGGGGTAAGCAACCAAATTAGTTGATCGCACGATGTGTAACCATCACATGCACATATCTCATCAAATTTCTAGTCGTATGAAAATTACTCGACGTCGTTGAAATCAATTTACCATCAGTAATTTAGCTTTAACCTTTAACCCGCTATACTATGCCTGCTTTAAATATCTCGTCTGTAAAAAGGATTTTTTTTTCAGCTTAATAAACCAAATTATAAGTACATGAACCAAACAATATGGTTCCTGACAAGACGTCGATTTACTCAATGTCTGGTCTAAATTTAAATTGCTTGGAAACGTCACATCCAATGTTGCATGCCACCCTCAATACCATTTAAAGGTTTAATTAGTATCCTTTAATATATTGAAAATGTCGTCTGCTTAAAAACTTCGACTGCTCAATGCTTTGTGTAAATTATCTTCTATTTTTATTTTTTTACAGAAATTCATTTTAATAAGTTTCCGTTTGTTGTCATAGCTACTGGATTTTATTATGGATTTACAGTGAAAACTTATAAGCCCAACACTGCCTTATACTCCCTGAACAATGGTTATTTGCAAACAGTTTGGATTCTGGTCAGACGCCGCGTAATGCGGCGTCTGATCAGGATCCAAACTGTTTGACACTCATTTCAACATTTTTAAGGCAAAATTCTTAAATCAAAATGTTAGAAATGAAAGCAAACGACAATTGCTGAAAGTTGATGACGCCATGACAGTGAAAGGGTGCAGGTGTCACGTTCGTATATGTACATGACTCGTCACCTTTTGCAGTAATATCGTATGCATTGAAATTGCCGTCTGTTATTTCTTGAAGTCAGGTTTTAGACGGTTTTACTGAAGAATCGTGAACATGATATCGAACAGTTTGGATGCGGATTAGTTACGCGGCGTCTGATTTGGATCCAAACTGTTTTTAATTGTAAGTCGTGTCGTACTTAGCACTTGTAGGATTGATGCACATTGGTAATTACATTGCATCTACAAAGTAGTAGCTCTATTCAGGTGAAAACTATTAAACTATCAAAACAGACTATCGAATCATTTCATCTATTTCGCGGTCTACACGCCGTGAATGTGAATGAATTTTCTCATACCCTCACCCCGTCTCACTCACTGTCTGTTTCTCTCTGTTTTTCTCTGTCTCTCTGTATGGCTCTCTCTCTGTGTCTCTCCTCTCTCTGTCTGTCTATCTCTGTCTGTCTCTCTCTGTATGTCTCTCTCTGTCTGTCTCTCTCTGTGTCTCTCTCTGTGTCTCTCTGTCCCTTTCTCTCTATCTCTCTCTCTCCCTGTCTCTCTGTATATGTCTCTCTGTCTCTGTCTCTCTGTCTCTCTGTTTCTCTATCTCTGTCTCTCTGTCTGTCTCTCTCTCTTTGTCTCTCTGTCTGTATGTCTGTCTGTCTGTCTGTTTGTCTGTCTGTCTGTCTATCTGTCTGTTTCTCTCTCTCTCTCCCTCTCTCTCTCTCTCTCTCTGGCTCTCTCTCTCTCTCTCTATTTCTCTCTCTCGCTTTTAACTCTGTGTGCGTATGTGTCTCTCGATTTCTTTCTGTCTCTTATTCCCTTCCCTGTATGAATAAAAAGGACACATAATGCAATTTAAAATAAAGTAAAAATGCTTTCAATTATACAATAGTTTTGTATAGAATTAACCCTGAACCCTAGCTCCCGGACTGCATCCGTTTTGTTTCAACTATAGTTAGACTGGAACACTAATATAAGAAAAACATTTCTCTAACCTCCGAGGAAGTACATGCGCCTATTCTAGTCTGCTGCAGAACTTTAGTGCAACCTTGAGTTGACGAGGCATTGCAGCCACTTATTCTGTAATCCGATATATCCTGATTGATTTGTCCCTTGGGTGCACCTAAATCTTAACATGGAAAGATAAGTAATTGTTTCGTCTGTAACAATTATTGTCGCCTGATACTGTTCTAAAATTAGCATTTTCTACATAAATATTTTGAAAATAGGATCAGAGCATCAAATAGTTTAGATCCTGATGAGACGTCGAGTTACTCGATGTTTCATCTGGATCCAAACTGTTTGGTTTCACCGTTAACGTACAAGAGCTTGAGTTGCCGGCTTAGTACTGTGCTTGTTGGTTGGTTTACACTTTGGATATACATGTATTACACTTTGGATATACACTTAACGAATCTTCTAACTGTGCACTTATATATGGTATCATATCTCCGGCGCTAATGACCAGATCGTGCTAAAACTTTGCAGAACTCAAGAAGACATATTTCTGATGGTAAAATGTTTACTTTATTTAATACAAAAAAATAAATATATAAATTTGAACGAAAAATATGAGTGAGTAAAAAAAGTTGGTTTCTCAAAAAGAGAGAGGGGACGTATACAGAAACCTCAGTTGCAATTCCCTTCTCTTATTCGCTAGTTATTTTAGATACCCAGTGTAAAGAACTGATCAATACATTGAGCTTCGTTTTTTAAAAAGTCTTATCCGAAGGAATTGGTCGGGCGGGGGGTCAATCTCACGACCCCTTGTATCGTAGTCGAGCGCGTTATCATTCGACCCCGTCCGACGGTGAGTGTAACAAAAAGTCATTAAAACAGTATTTTTGTTAATTTAGACAAACAAACGGTTTTAATTTAGTAACGCCTTTGTCCAGCATCGTTTATAACAGTCTGACGTCGACGTCATATCGACGTTACGCATAGTTCAACGGCTTTTCAACGTCGCTCGATCAAGATATTCGTCCAACAACATGTTTTCCTAATGTGCGGCTTGATAGCGAATGCAAGAGAAAATATTGAAACAATTTCTCAACAGTTCACAATTTTCTCGTGCAAATTAGGTATTTTGTCGTTTCATGGTTCACTGGGTCTTCAAATATATATTTTTTAATTTGATAACGATATGACATTTCGATGTCCGTCAATAGCCAACACGCAAAAAATTGTGTGGAAATTCTTATAAATAACAGATATATAGCCAAAAGAAAAGTGCACAGTTTGAAAATTCGTTAAGTGTATTATACTTTGGATATATTACACTTTGGATATACTACACTTTGGACATATTACACTTTGGATATATAACACTCAGATCGTGATTGAATTTGATACAGGAAAATGTGCATTATCACTCAGGATGCGATCTGGATATATACTGTTTCCACGTCATTTGGAAAGGCAAAACACGCAACAGCGTTGGTCTTTTTTGTCATCAAAGATTCTCGTGCGTCTGTGTTCCGTGTTCACCTGCATGCTGTTACAGTGCTCCCTCTCTACTACGACACCCAATGGGAGACACAAATTGCGTAACGCGGCGTCTGATCTGGATTCAAGCTGTTTCCAAATGTAAGCCAATTCTTGAGTGTCCCTCCCTATAGCGACTCCCTCCGAACAACACACACGATCTGTGTCTCCCATTGGGCGTCGTTGTCTAAAGGGAGCGCTTTAACTGTAAGTATTTGTTCGATATTTCGACCTTCATCTGAGTGCACACAGAACGCCCTAAAATAGAACATAATAACCCCGTATGCTACCAATTGTCTGCATCCGTTAGCACCCTTATTTTACCGTCTGCTGTTTAAGCCGTCTGCAACATTTGTGAATCTTTCTAATCCTCAAATTGCATCCTGAGCGCGACTTTATTGGTACTTGCGAACAGTTTAGATCCAGATCAGACGTCGAGTAACTCGGCGTCTTATCTGGATTCAAACTGTTTACAACTAGGTTTTTCTTCTTCTAGGGATCTTCTATATAAACATTTCTAAATCTTAATTTGACAAAATTTGTATACATAATGTAACATATATAATATTTTACCATGAAATATGCAACATTGCACAAAAATTCGGATCTTAACCTTTTACGTCACTGAAACTGACAACCTTTAGACTTGCCAGTTCTTTCCGCTAGTTCGGTACATCTCACAAATGGGGGTATAAAACAAACCAGGGTAACGTACTCGTCAGTGTACGTCGGTTTCAAAAAGAAGTTTTATGTCAGTTAATTTATCATTAATTTCATCATTTAAGACATAGCAAAGTTGTTCTGTATCACTGAAGAAATGTCATTGTTAAGTGACAAACTGCTTTTATTAACCTTATGCACGCTAAGGACGAAATGTTTATAACTATTGCAAACAGTTTGGGTCCAGATGAGACGCCGAGTAACTCGGCGTCTCATCTCGATCCAAACTGTTTGATACTCTGGTGATATTTTCTGGAAGAAAATGCATTTTAATCGACTTTTAGAATTGTTGCAGACGATAAATTTCGTAGACGACAATAACACCGCGCGCAGAGCTTACTGTCTAGATAAAATTAAAGTGTTTAACCCATTTGTGCCCACGATCCCATATATGGGACATAGGCAAACAGTGTAGACTCTGTGATCAGACGCCGCATTATGCGGCGTCTGATCAGAGTCTATACTGTTTGCTGATAGGAATTTCAATATAAAACAAAATGAAAATGAATTTTTTTGACCAGGCACCTCTTAGATAAAAAATGCACTACTCCAATATATATTAACATGGAAGAATCCACTGGGTATAAATGGGTTTATTGTAGGTAATGTCAGGTCTTTAACTTCAGTGGAATGGAGGTAATTAAGATGAAAACTTTACGGCAATCTTGACAGTTTTATTTGTATAATTGCTTTGTTTCTTCCTGGTATCAGAAACTGTCGTATCTTTTGAAATAGAAATGTCGTATGTTGCCACCAAACTCAGTTCTTCAAAATGTTGCTTTGGCTTTTTTCTTTTCTTTTTTTCTGTTTGGTTTGATGTTGTTATGTTTGTTGTTTTAATGTTGTTGTTGTTTTTCACCAAATGAAACAATAGAGATGAGATTTTACCAACTCGACATCCTCGATGAATCCAGAGTTTTATTCCATATTCATGATTGGTTCCATATTCATTCATCATGAATTATTATTCATGAGAGGTTACAATACACAGCGTGTCCCTGTGGAGATTGTTCTTATAGTATTATTTATCTTCAGATAGTTCATGAAAAACGTCCATATCTAAAGTCTAATATGCGTTGTGCTGTGTATCATAATAATTATCGTAGTAGAACTTCATTGGTACGACCCTACAGTGCAAACAATTTACATCTGCAATAAAAGACCAGCGACTCATCGTCTGATAAGGGTCCAATCTGTTCTTTCTTGTTTCTGAACTTTGCTAATATAAATAATGAAAGCTAAAGCGACAAAATTTCAGCAGACGTTCATTTCAGCCGACAACAGTTTTCAATGATTCAAAAAGAGACAAAAACTCCTTCATGGCCATATTTACGCCTGCATAAAATTGCCGTCTGTAATGTTCCGTCGAACTCAAAGTTTTTAAATTTACACAGAAGAAATATCGATACGAGTGTCAAACGATTTGATTCCTGATCAGACGCCGAGTAACTCGGCGTATGATCAGAATTCAAACTGTTTGAATATGTAATAAATTGCGACTTTGGCGGTAAAAGAGTTAATAAACCGACTACTAGTATATGTCTTGTTGTAATGGTAAACTCTCTCATCTATTTGCAGACGGTAAGGGGAAGCTGACTGTTTGATGACCGCTGTGCTATCGATTCTAAACGACTTCACTAGGATGTAAAAAGGCTACCGGAAACCGTGGGTTCAAGTTGATCCCAGAAAGTATACCTCATCCATTAGGTAAGCAATATCCGGGTGTTTTAGCTCAACCGTCTTTCTGTCACAATCTCGTCTGCTTCGTAACAGTCGTCTGATAACATTTTCGGATCCAGATTTTATGTGTTTTAACCGCCAAACAAACACTCAAACAAGTTTCAAAAACAGTATAGATCCGGATGTGTCTCTATGTTAACTCATTACTCCAAAGATATGCCTTTTATGCCTTTAATTTATTCCTCAATTGAAGAACATACGTTTAGTTCCAATTTAAACAGTCATTAATATGCACCATAAGAAATAGTGTCTATATCCTAGCAGATGGTAACTCAAAGCAGACAGAAAGTATAGCAGAATGCACCTTAACCCTTTCAATCCTACAGCCCTCTGTAGAGACAACTAAATGCATATGCAAACAGTATAGATCCTGATCAGAGGGCTCCTATAGGAGCCCTCTGATCAGGGTCTGAACTGTTTGATATGTTCTTTTTATTTTTTTGTCATATCAAAAATGCAACAGAAGACTGGTTCAAAATGCCTGTACTAGAAGAGTCCAAGGATAATAAATACCCATAAGAGATATTTAGGGTTGAAATGGTTAAGGCGCATTCTGCTTGGCCTTCAAGTTGCTTTAACTGGTCAATTGTCTTCAACACTAGAAACAGGCTATGGGGTATTTGGTTAATCATTGTAATGTTGCAGAAGGTATAGGTAATAAATGAAAATATTGATGAACTCCTTTTCTCTGTCATGATATAGTAATTCTTTTAATTGTCGTCTTCTTTTGTTTCATAAAAAGTATAAATTTAGGTACATATATAAACATATGTATTTGATTGAGAAACATCAATATGAGGGTCAAACAGTTTGTATTCCGACACCAATTCGATTGACGTCTGATCTAGATCTGTTTCACTACGCACATGGTTTCGCAATGAAGCGGGGATCATCAGAGCGCTCTAGATAAGATGGAGTAAATCAAACAAATCCAACATTTACTCACTCATTTCGTTACCAAAACCTATGGTGTCACTACTCATTAGAATCGTCTCGAAGAGACGATTCTAATGAGTAGTAATACCATAGGGTTTAATGTAGAAATAAAGATTTTAGTTTTTGAAACACTCCCCTTATCTGGAGCTCATAGGGAAGGCAATCTCACCATGACAATTGATGGAACAAATAATCGCGCCTCCACTTGAAGAGAGTTGAAATGGAACTCTCTTGTAGCGGAAGTAAGCGGATATATGGAACCTAAAACCATTTCCCCCAATGGCTTGTGTTCAGTATTCAAGACTGATAGATGCCTGGAAAGCATGCTGGAAGAAAAGCAGACAGCTCCGCTAGATGTGTTCTGCTTAATGCTTCCAGCTTGCTTTAAGCTGCCGCCTGTCAAGAAACAGGAAACGTTCGTTAATGCTCTTTAATAGGACTTGGTTGAAGCACGAACAATATCTCAATGGAGAATAAGTAAATATACGCTAAAAGGCGTTGCTATTGAGGAAATGGTTAAAAGCCTTGCGATTAGATCTACATGTAATAGAACCATTAAACTATTCGACTGCTATACTAACGTCAAATTTCAAGTTTACGCCTACATAATGTTTTCAAGCATATATCTACTATATAGATAGATAGATAGATAGATTTAGATTTATTTCGGTAAAAAGTGTACATAACATGGCAAAGCATATATTAAACTCTTTTGCACGCAATGGATTTTTCCATGCCTAAATATTGGATTAGTCTATTTTAATATAAGGAGTATCTTTCTAAATTTTCAATTGCATTTTGTTTAATATTGGAATTCCTGTCAGCAAACAGTGTAGACTCTGATCAGACGCCGCATTAAGCTGCGTCTGATCACTATAGACTGTTCCTGGATCTAGGCATCCGTACAAAAACTAGACGTCTGAATAATTAACACATTCAACCCGAGCGACGAGTATATTCGTCATTCACAAACAGTGTACCTGTGAAGAGTACCTGTGTATTATGCAAACGATATAGACCAACATCATGCAGAGGGCTCCATAAGAAGCCATCTGATCAAGGTCTGCAATATTTGTGATTTTGAAATATATTGCCGAAATCAACCATAAGAAAGTCATAAATGGACTACTAGAACTTAATTGGAAACTGGAATTGCACATTTGAATTTTCAGGTATGAACTGGTTAACCCTTTATCCAATAATCCGTTCTGCGTTCATAACATTAAATACAAGTGATCACTTAAAGCAGGTTGAAAGTAAAGCAGAATGTGCCTTAAGGCACATTCTGCTTTACTTTCAGTCTGCTTTAAACTACTATCTGCTAGGTTTTTATCAAGATATTTGTTATTGTAATTGTTCATGAGGTTATAAACTGGAACTATTTTCTTTAGCGGAGGAATAAATTAAACACGCTAAAAGTCGCTTATATGGGGGAAATGGTTAAGGCACACAAACGCATACAGAAACAAACAATTCCCTTACTGCTAGTATAGACTATACAAATACTGTCGTGCTTTAGAAATGTGTGGTTTATGAAATACACTGTACGTGTAACCGTATTTAGTCGACTCTTTGTGAATGCATTTTGCGCACGTCAATATAACTAATTGGTTTATGTACTTATAAAGCGATTAGATATAATTTGCACTGCAGTACAAATGTACTTGCCACCCTGGAGAAATATTAAGTTTCTCTTGGTTTGTCGAATGCACTCTAAAGTTAAGCAATTAGCTACATATGTAATTGTAGTGTGTACAGTGTTCCCTCCCTATAACAGCCATCCAGAAAACGACTACCTCCTAACAACGACCCTTGCCGTAGTTCCCTAAACAAGACAATTACGTCTAACGCTTTTACTGCTGCAATATCGTCTGCGTAAATTGTCGTCTGCAGATTTCTCTTAAAAACACTTATTAGTGGACATTTTGATAGAATTAGTATAATGACGAGTGACATACAGCTTGAATCCAGATCAGACGCCGCGTTACGCGGCGTCTGACCTAGATTTAAGCTGTTTGCAAATGTAAGCCAAGTCTTAATTTCCCTTCCTATAACTACTCCCTACTAACAACACACACAATCTGTGTCTTCCATTTGGGTTTCGTTGTAGAGAAACTATATTGCAGACAACAATATTGAAACAGACGACAATATCGGCGATGAAGGGGTTTAAACCTCACGATAAATTTGATCATGTAAGGGTTAAACTACAATGTCCATTAA
This sequence comes from Gari tellinella, assembly GCA_922989275.2. Classification (NCBI taxonomy): domain Eukaryota; kingdom Metazoa; phylum Mollusca; class Bivalvia; order Cardiida; family Psammobiidae; genus Gari; species Gari tellinella. The sequence continues at coordinate 17,123,214 of OV277862.1, forward strand.
TTCTGCTGTAATATACATTTTATGGCTGTAATTGAATGCCAAAACGACAAAATCCAATTAAGACCAGTCGTAACTGTAACACCCTGTGACTTTGTGTGCTTTAATAAACACTTATATCATACTTACAGGAAGGAATCGAATTTAAAGACATATTACTGTTAAATTGGTGAGGACTTTCGCCTTACTTACAACTATAGAACTGAATGTGTTTAGTCCTCAATAATGTCAGTTCAAATGTCTACTGCGTTTAATTGAACAGTTAACTAAAAAAAAGAATTAATTCATGCATGTGGTCTCTGAAAAGATGGCAGTTTTATACCAGACGAAAGTAATGGTTGTAGTTTTAAACTGTCCTAAAAACTACAAATGTTTGTGGTTTCTCGGTTGCCGCTAAATACAAGTTTGACTATATGGAATCTGATTAAATGCCGAATATTGTGTTCTGATTTAAGTCCAAACTATTTGTAGATGACGATTACCTTTTAATTCCTATCCGGTTTACCCAAAAAATGACGTACGCAAACAGTGTAGACCCTGATGAGAGGCTGCAAATTGCAGCGTCTCATCAGGGTCTACACAGATTGCTGTTCATATGAAATGATCTGCTGTATGTACAAACCCTGCAGTGTCTTTAGATTAAACATATTCTATTTAAAAAATATAAACATTTTAAGTCATACATAAATACACATTAGATTAAGACGAATGCAATATTCGCTCATTCAGTAATTCTCCTGGTTGATATACAATCACGACTAACAAAATACATAGTACATGTACTGAGGAGTGCCTTTAGATCGTCTTTGTATACAGTGTTCCCTCCCCGCAACGACCCTCCCAAAAATGACTCCCTCCCTACAACGACCCTTGTCGCACTTCCCTAAGCAGGACAATTATGTCTAGCGCTTTTACTGCTGCGATATCGTCTGCTTAAAATTGAGGTATGCTGTGTTTTCTTAAAGTTACATATAAGTGGACATTTTGATAGAATAAATATAATGACGAGTGACAAACAGTTTGAATCCAGATCAGACGCCGCGTTACGCGGCGTCTGATCTGGATTCAAACTGTTTGCAAATATCAGACACATTTTAAGTTCCCTCCCTATAACGACTCCCTCCGAACAACACACACAATCGATGTCTCTCATTGGGTGAAACTATCTTCCATCAAGCATATGGGGAGAGTGTATTGCACTGGCCAGTCATATTTAGGTTAACTCATCCCCCTTTGAAACGTTTGATGAACACTTCCAATTAGATTATTCTTTTAAATTACTATTTAGAGTTGATTTTAACAATATCAATTGAAAAGTGACAAACAGTACATACTCTGATCAGAGAGCCCCCTCACAGGGTCGACTATGTTTGGATAGTAAATGTGTACTCTTTACAGATATATTGTGACGAGTACACTCGTCGTTAGGATCGATGTGTTAAAGTTGCAATCGACTGTAGCTATAGTGACGTAATTAAACACATCCCAGCCCACCAAAAATGACATAAAAAAAACCTAAAAACCAAACAAGCCAACGCTCCTTCAAGCCCGATGGAGGATTTAGCATTGATTCATTAGCATTGGATCACGGTTTCGTCTTGAACCTAAATTGCATTAGTCTAACATCAACCAAGCAGACGACAGAGATAGTTTCTCCTTTGAAGATGTGCATTATCAATTGATTAGATAGCTTGGCGTCAGCTCTCCGTAGCAATTGCTTTGAAATTCTGTAATTTCAGTTAATTTTCCTGAAATTTAATTTAAAACCAATTGTTTCTCTCAAACGAGAGGTTTGCAATTAGTTATTCTTTCATTTTCTGTTTTTGAACATCGGTACACATCGGCAGACATCGACAAACATCGCTAATTGCCTCGTTCACTGCCAATCAAGACTATGCTGGTACAGCGCTCCCTCCCTACACCGACCCTTCCAATAACGACTCCCTCCTTACAACAACCCTCCCATCAACGACTCCCTCCTTATAATAACCATCCAAACAACGAATCCTTCCTTACAACGATCCTTACCGCTGTTCCCTCAACAAGACATTTATATTAAAGGAAAACGGACAGCTGGTGATAAATATCTTTTAAATGAAAGATATTGAAAAAAAATCGCCTTCTGCCTTTGAAATTTTGAAAAATAATAAAAAATGAAGTAGTTAGAGCCGTTTAAACTTTGTGATATATGACTGTGCAAGCGACCATGGGGGCCGCCATTTTGTTTACCTGTGTGACGTAACTAAGGCCTTCCGCGACCTTCCGGTTATAGCGAGTCTAACCGGGAATGCCGTAGAGTGCGCGGAATTTACATCGATAACATTAATAAACTGAAATACTGAGAAAAATTGGGCATGTGGAGGAAGGTAAAAACACTTTAGAACTTCAGTGTTACGATTTCGATCCTAAATTATCAGAGAATGTAATATTAGAAGACAGAGACTACGACGGGTCGGGCGAAGAGAAAGCGCATTCGCCGGACGAATTTGCGACTGCAATACTTGTGTATAAATGCCTACAAAGGAGGTTAATACTTGCTGAAGAACAATTGAAATGACGATTGGGTGTCTTGGTGACAATGAGTGCATAGCAGAACCATCAAAATTTCGAGCTATTAGTGCTTAATCCAGCCACACTTGAGGTAGCGTATATCAGGCAAATATCATAGGACACCGGAATCGGGCACGGATACTCTTGATAATATTTGCATACTGGTTGTGAATAAAGGCATCGAAGCCCTGTGACTTTCGAAAAAAGTTTCTCCGATATATTTAGTCTTATCTGTTAATATTTCCGTAAATATTAATCATAAACATCTTATGAGCCCGTAAAAGCGCGACTTTTATCTATTCCCTGATAAGCGCGGCTTTCCGCGGGTTATCAATTACCTGATGAGAGCGGGTTAGAGGGAGTCCTCTATCTCATTCTTCTACTGAAATTTTACTGTCCGGGTGTCTACACATTTAAAGTGTGTTCAAATATCTTCCGAAATCCCAAATCTAATTATAGGGTTGCTACACAATGAATTGCATAAAAAGAGGCTTAGGTCATTAGGTGTGACCTATTGTTGATCGGTGATCTCCGTAAGACGTGCATATGATACTGCACGCACTACTCGTAACTTTTCGGAAAGTATGATCTATGTCAACTTATGAAATATGCAGATAAGTTATCACACGAAAGTTTCTAACTGTTCCTGAGGTCAACATCTAAATATAGTTAACCAATGGAATCGCGGAATTCCATAGAGCACGATCCACATGCATGCTATCTACAAAAATATCACAGGGGGATGCCGCTTGACCGTTGCGTCACACACCGGATGCGGGGGTAATAAAGTTTCGGCTCCGGGAATAAAAGCTTCGGCTCATCAAAAGTAAGCATAATCCTAGGCGGTAGACAGAAATATCAAACAACTAATTAACCAATCAAACAAATCACATCTGCAGGTCTGTGACAATTCTTTACTGTCCCATCTCGCAACTCGGATTCTCATCTAGATCCAAACTGTAAGAATGAAACGATAAAACTCAGCTGTGAATCATTTTGGATCCTGATGAGAAACAAGCTACTCGGCGTCTCATCTACATCAAACGTGTGTAAAACTGGAAAGAAAGTAAAAATTGAATAATGCAAAGGTGTCAAACAGTTTGGATCCTGATGCAGAGCAGATCTACACGGTGTCTGATCAAAATTCAAACTGATTGCGTAGGAATTCACGTGAGAAAAAAACACTAATATATATCAAACAGTTACGACGCCGAGACACTCAACATTGTGATCGGGATCCAAACTGTCTGAATTTATACCAAAGGAATATTTCTTCATAAAATGTAAATCTGTGTAGATCTTGATCAGATGGCGAGCTACTCGGCGTCTCATCTTCATCCAAATCGCTTTTGTAAAACTATAATAAAAAATAATTGAATGTATTCCAAAAGTTTAAACAGTTTGGATCCTGATGCAGTGCCGATCTACACGGCGTCTGATCAAAATCCAAACTGATTGCGTAGGAATTCATGTGAAACTAAATTCTAATAGATATCAAACAGTTACGACGCCGAGGCACTCAACATTGTGATCGGGATCCAAACAGTCTGAATTTACCGGTATATAAAAGGAATATTTCTTTATAAAATGTAAACTTGTTTAGATCTTGATCAGATGGCGAGCTACTCGGCGTCTCATCTTCATCCAAATCGCTTTTTTAAAACTATAATGCAAAATAATTTAATGTTCTCTAAGATATTAAACAGTTTGGATCCTGATGCAGTGCCGATCTACACGGCGTCTAATCAAAATTCAAACTGATTGCGTAGGAATTCACGTGCAAAATGTTTTCTAATAGTTATCAAACAGTTGCGACGCCGAGTCATTCAACATTGTGATCGGGATCCAAACTGTCTGAATTTATATCAAAGGAATATTCAATTTATAAAATGCAAATCAGACTCCGAGTTACTGAGTACCTGAGCTATATCATTGCTTTTATTCAGATTAGACTCCGAGATACTGAGAATCTGAGCTGTATCAATGCATAGATCCAGATCGGACTCCGAGTTACTCGGCTTTTAATCTGGATCTTAGTTGTTTTGAAATACTATTCTATTGTATTCTTTTGTAGACAGCAGGTAAATCGTTACTCCATGCGGCATATATACTTACCATAGTAACATAAATCTAAGTAAAAATATATTGGAAATATATTGACTTGTATCGTTTTCACCCAATTTTCACCCAATTGCATGCTACTATTTCAAACTACCATAAAACTCGAATTTAAATCTTAAATTAAAATTCATTTAGGCCTATCTAAAAGTTGTTTGAATTTTTTTCTACAGAAACTACACCCAGAAATAAGAACGATAAAACTAGATCCAATCAAAATCGGATTTGGACTCAAGTAAGATCGCTCTATCAGATCGGGATCTAGAGAATGGCGATGATTAAATTAAGAAAGAAAAAACCGATCTAGATCTACCCGTACAATATGTAGATCTAGTAATGAGACTTTTTTCATTAAGAATTTCTGTAGCGTTGAATTCCTAAACCGAGACGAACCAGCTAGAAAATGCTGATTTGTAAACGAGTTGGTAGATCTAAGCCAGTTCAACATTTAGGTCTAGATCAGCACAATATCGCACTGATTATCAGATATTTTTTTATTGTAGATCTAGATCTATTATTATAATCATCAATCAAGGTATTATGGATGTCGCCATACTCTACTGTTAGCCATTTCGCAGCATTGTTTTCCCAGATTCTACAGCTGGGAATTGGAACGGACATTTCTCTAAGCCGATTAACGATAGCTTCTGATCGTTTCTGGATCTACACGACCTTTCAAGTTCATCATAATCAATATGAATATACCATCTATCTATTATCTTTTTTTTAACTGTATGCGACCTTGAATTAAGCTTGCCGTTACCCTTACTGACGAAGTGTGAAATGTCCGTCCAAGTTACAGTGGTTGAGTGAAAGAGCCAATCAGCGTTTAGGCCTTTGTGTCGTCACAAAATGGATAAAAATCGAGGGTTCCGAATGATAGCTTTGCCAATATGGCGGCGCCCGTTCCAATTAGCGATAGCTTACCTGTATGCAGTAAATCGATCTTTTTCGTACCTTATCGATGAGTAATAATTGCAGGACCTTCATGAATGTTGCTTTTAGGATAAAATCTAGGATCTAAGACCATATTGTCATCAGCTGTCCGTTTTCCTTTAAACCTTTTCATTTTTGCAATACTGTTTGCTTCGTTTTGTCGTTTGTTGTCTTTTCTCAAAGTTACATAATATGTGAACATTTTGATAGAATAGATATAATGGGGAGTGACTAACAGCATGACTCCAGATAAGACGCCGCGTAAACGCGGCGTCTGATCTGAATTCAAGCTGTTTACAAATGTAAGCAAATGTCCGTCCCTAACGACTCCCTCCGAACAACGCACATACGTTTGTCTCCTATTTGGTGTCGTTGTAGAGAGGGAGCGCTGTAATTTTAAACAGTCTCGACCCGAACAAACGCCAATTAACTCGGCGTCTGATCAGGAAACGTACTACATGTATATAACATGAATGGCAACGTTTCCTAAGCCAAAACTCATAAAATTTAAATCTGAAGAACATGACTGACATCTCATTTATGACTTGTAAAGCAATTAAAACTACAACAAAATTGGAGTTACCCCCTCTTTATACACAGTCATGTTTAAAGCACAGTCGATATCTCTTAAAAACTTTCCTTGTGACGTTTTGTTGTTTATGTCATTATGCAACTTGAGTGATAAAATGTACCATGCAGACACAGTTTACATCCTTAATGTATGACTAAACTGTTTTCGATCGCTTTTCCTTATCCTATTTAAGCGACTTGTTACGACTTTATTCCTCATCGAAATGCCTTTGCATGTCTACCTTGTCCTGGTAAATAGCCATTAAAACTTCCGTTTTACTAAACAATTTACGCAAATTATTTGCGTAAGTCAAAATTTTAAATTTTAATTTAATTTTTTTATTATCACTTGCTACAAAGAGCAAATAGCCAGATCAGAGGACGCGCTTTTAGCGCGTCCTCTGATCTAGCTATTTGCTGTTTGCAAACGTTTATGATAGAAAAATAAGAGTTAAACGATTTTGACTTACGCAAAAAATTTGCGTAAGTTGTTAAGAAAAACGGGCCCCTGGTGCCCGTTTTAGGAAACGTCGTGCGACAAAAATGGTCGTAAGGCAGATTCTAAAATTGTCAATTATTATTTATTTCTCTATCTAATCCCGTCTTGTGACATCTTTTTGGAATCGTCTTGAAAAGACGATTCCAACAGATGTCACAAGACAGGATTAGATAGAGAAATCACAAATTAAATGTACTTTAAAGTTTTGAGTTACGGCAGCATTTGTCGTACGAAATTTTATGAAATGGGCCCCTGGTGCCCGTTTTATGAAACGTCGTACGACAAAAATGGTCGTAAGTCAGATTCTAAAATTGTCAATTATTATTTATTTCTCTATCTAATCCCGTCTTGTGACATCTCCTTGGAATCGTCTTGGAAAGAAATATAAGATGTATTTTAAAGTTTTGTCTTACGACCGTTTTTGTCGTACGACGTTTCGTAAAACGGACCCCAGCATACTAACAAGTGGATGCTTACAACAGGTTGAAAGTTTTTATCGTCAACTAACGGGCCGTACTGAACTATGTTCAGGCATAGTTAGGTACGGACCGATCGTCAGTTTACCAGAATGGCTGATCAAACTACGTAAAGTATAGATTTTGACCGACAACGGTCCAATCTCATGAGGGTCAATATTCTTTCCTCTACATACATCTCTGTCACAGGCTACAACCCCAAAAGTCTAGATTCTTGACATAACTTTTCTCGTACAATTTGTAAGCAATTTAACACTCCGGTTTAAATCAGAAGTAATTCTAAATGTAAAATATCACTGGGAACCAACTACGTACTAGAATATCATTCAAGTGTTAGTATTGTTATATTGTTGTTAATTATTGGTTTTGTATGAAAAACCTTTTGTTTTATGTACTTGTATGTATATGTGTTGAGGGCATCATGGAAGATTGGTCTTTACCTAATGAGCTCTTTCGTTAAATAAAGTCTTTATTATTATTTATTTTTTATTATCATTAATATTATTATTATTATTATTGTTATTGTTATTATTGTTATAAATGGTTTGCTACGATACCGGTAACTTATATGGGTATTATAATAGATCTGTGTTCCTACGAAGCCATTGTATGCACTGGGAAAGGTTTTGCTACGAAAACAAAGTAACTGTTTCCTTCGTAGGAAACACATATATTATAATACCCATATAAGTTGTCGTTGCCAAAAACATATGATGGTGATACCTAGTTGGCCTCATTTAATATGTCAACTATTAAAGTTTTCAGAATATTACGCAAAAAGGAGTATCTAGCCTACGACAGAGGTGATTAATGTGAACCGGAAGTGAGAGAGAGTGGTAACATAGATATACAGTGCTCCCTCTCGACAACGACACCGAACGGTAGACAAAAATTGTGTGTGTTGTTCGGAGGAAGTTGTTATAGGAAGGGAAATTGGCTAACATTTGCAAACACCTTGAATTCAGATCAAACGCCGCGTAACGCGGCGTCTGATCTGGATTCAAGCTGTTTGCCACTCGTCATTATGGTTTTTTTCGGTCAAAATGTCCATTATGGAAGAAAAACAGCAGACAACCATTGTAACCAGACGATATTGCAGCAGTGAAAGCGTTAGACATAATCGTCTTAGGAAAAGTTGCAAACGTTGTTGTAAGGAGGACATCGTTGTTCGGAGTGTCGTTGTAGGGAGGGAGTACTGTACTTTAAGCTGTTATTTATAGACTCTCAGAAAAGTTTGTCTATTTAAGGAATAGATCTATAGCAGAAAGGGATATAGAATATAGTTATTATAAATGTTCTTTTCTATTGTTCCAGATTCCACGTGCAATATTTATGACGTCACATGACCCTGTCGAAGCCGAACACTGTCGATCTCCAGCGGAAAGACGGAAAATGCGAGATATCCGGAGACCAACACTCTGTGTTATTGACGAGAATGGCTTTGAAGTTCAGCACGACTTTACCACACAAAATGAACCGTGTCCAATAAACGATATCAAAATCTCGCTAGAAAATCTCACATTGCGAGATCACAATGACAATGTGACAAATCTTGAACATCGGAATTCTCTATCAGTTCCCGGTGATAAGGACTTAAATGAACTTAAAGCAACGACGGCTCGACTGAAGCTGAGTACCAGACGACAAAGCACGGTTACCTGGCAACAAGAGCACTTGCAAAAAACAAACAACTCACTCCAGAAATCCAATTTTAGTCTTTCAAAACTTGACAATGACGATGGAGGATTTACGGAAGAAAGGAAATGTCGCATAAATGAAGCGTTGGCATGGTTACGAAATGAGCTAGTAAGCAAGGGCGGATCTTTCCTTGTAGAGAAAAAGCAAACGCGCTTCCACCTCTTTTTGAAATATTGCTTAAACATCTTTTTAATCTCTCTTTTCTAATAGTTCAATCTCTAAGAGTCCTTAGAGGTTGAACTATTAGAAAAGAGCAATTTAGTTAATTCTATATTTTCTCACATAACTACCCCTGTTTTCTATATAGCGAACAACGATCACGGATATATAGGATCTGTCATGAGTCGATGTTTAAGACAAACTGATCTCAAACTGGTCTAGATTTGAAATGTTATTAAACGCGACTTGGCGACTCTTAAACATCGACCTTTTCTCACATAACCAACGATTTTAAGCTATTTTAAAAGCAATCGGCATTTTATTTGGAACCCCTGTGACGTCAAAACGCCTTTAAAAATAGTGACGTTATAGTGACGTCCTCAAATTGATCTCACACATGTTGGTGACAAGGATATTCCTGATCGTTGTTCGCTTTATAGAAAACAAGGGTAGTTATCCATAATGTGAGAAACCCTTTCTCCAACATGTATGAGATCACTTTTGATGACGTCACTCCAACGTCACTGTTTATAAAGGCGTTATAACGTCACTGGGAGTCCATAAAAAGCATATAACTTTAAAAAAAAATAATTAAATCGTTGGTTATGTTTGAAAAAGAATCTGTCACTCTTCGATGTTTTATACATGTTATTCTCAAACGTGTCGAGAATAAAAAAAGCTATAACATTTCAATTCTAGACTCGTTTGAGATCAGCTTGTCTTAAACATCGACTCATGACAGATCCTATATATCTTTTTTTAGCTCGCCTGTTCGTAGAACAGCAGAGCTAATGTCATACCCCCGGCGTGAGCGTGAGCGTGGGCGTGAGCGTGGCCATTTATGTCAATTTTTGACATGTTTTGGACTTAGGTTTTTCGACTACAAATCACCAGGTTAAAGTTTTTTGGACGGGTTGTTTTAAAGCTTAATATTTGTGCTAAGGTGCTGAAATTTCGTATCGGGGTTCATTAGGGGTTAAACATTGATGTTATGAAGTTGGAATTTAAAAATAATTTAAAATTTTGTCAATATTTGACATGTTTTTGACTTATGAGTTTTGCTATAAAACACCAGGTTAAAGTTTTTTGGACGGGTTGTTTTAAAGTTTAATACTTGTGCTAAGGTGCTGAAATGTTGTATGGAGGTTCATTAGGGGTCAAACATTGATGGTATGAAGTTGAAATTTAAAAATAATTTTAATATTGGTCAATTTTTGACAGGTTTTGGACTTAATTGTTTTGACTTCAAATCACCAGGTTTCAAGTTTGGACGGGTTGTTTTGAAGTTTAATATAACTAGACTAAGACTCACCATTCATTTAATAATCTTTCTTAACTGAAAACTGATTTGCTTTCGATACAAGATATTTTTTAGACTTAAACTTTAAACAGGCGAGCATCAGGTGGCTTTGACACCAATTTCTGGTTTTGGAATAGTTTTGTCTTCATTGTGGTTTTGCTTAAATTTCCACTTTCAAGTTTACCCGAGTCACAAAAACCGCTTTTGAACAATTAGATGTCAGTTTGGTATCATTGGCTTAGCGTCGGAGCTTCACTATTTGCACTGGCCTCAGGGTTATAAAGCTATTGAGTTGAGTATGAGAACGTTCTAAAGCATTTGATTGGTCAGATTTGAGCATCAGCTCAAATTTGACCAATCAAAAGTTTGAGAAAGATCAGAGACTTAACTCTAACTCTTTATAACCATGCAAACTATGCTGACCAGAATTGCAAGGAATGGAAATGATGCATAATTAATTTGCGCACGGAATTGGTGTATAATTCTGTGCTTTGCGTAACTCCCTTTAGAGACAACAATACTATAATCAGGGTTCCAGATAAGGGGAGTATTTCAAAAACTGAAATATTTATTTCTGCTTTAAACCCTATGGTGTCACTACTCATTAGAATCGTCTCGAATAGACGATTCTAATGAGTAGTTACACCATAGGATTTGGTGCTGAAAACTCCGTGTGGCGCTCCTGGTAAAGATACTTATTATACGATGCGACAACCATCTCTCACTCAGTTATTTTCATCACTCCTCAACGCTTTACATGGTAAAACCTTAACGTCTGCAGAAAGTGTCGTCTGTAACTGTCCTAAATATATACTATATAGATTTTATTTAATATTTCTTTTCAATAAAGCGTCGAAGTATCCCGAATCAAAACAATTTGAATTCTGATCTGACGTCGAGTTATAAAATGTTAAGGTAATCATAATTTCGACGTTAGAGCAGAGTTGGGCCTTATAAGTAGCAATTTATCAAGCTAATTAAATCTTAGAAACAACAACATCTACTTCAGAAGTGTTAAACAAGAGAACATACTCTAGAGATTACATTTCTTATTTACCCTTAACCCGCCAAATTATCCTCTGCCTTTAAGGTTGAAGGCCCCTAATGAGATCGGACCATAATCGGTAGTCTACGTGCAGCGATGGACTATTTTCGTCAACTGTCGGTCCGTTCCGAACGATGCTTTAGCATCGTTCGGAACGTATCGAAAGTTGACGAAAATGGCCGATCACTCTCCGTAGACTACCGATATTGACAAACATTTGCCCGATCTCATTAGGGGTATTCAACCTTAAATGTGTCGTCTTCCGGAGAAAACCAGTTTTATTCAATTTCTGGTCTGTCAAAACATGTGTCAAATAGTTTGTATACAGATCTGACGTCATTTAATTTGGCGTCTGATCTGGATACAAACTGTTTGATCTTGCAAGTCAAAGAGCGCTGAGTACAATGTCCGATGTTTCTGTGCTCGCTACAAAAAAAAGTTGCCAAATCTTTTACGGATGACATTTCTGAATTATGTCTTTCCCTCGTTTCTTCAAGTTTCGCACATCTACCAGTTGGGGATATTTTGTATAAAGTATTCATCATTCCTTTTCGTGTATTCAATCATTCATTCCCTGTCTGTAGCAAAAAGTTCTAGCTAAATAACTATGGAGAACTTGAGAAAAGGAATGGAAACGACATTTGTTAAAGCAGAGTATATCTTGAAATCTAGTATACGGGATGGACTGACGAGTTGTATCCCTTGACTTGATGTAACACCAAGCTCGATATGTATGTGTATTAAAAAGTCAAGGGACATAACTCTTCAGTGTTTATATACAATTGGAAAATGTTATTATTTCCCTTCTAGGCCCGCATATACGAAAACCCTTAAATTACTATACCCCCGTCGTAGTCGGCGTCGTCGTGAACGGCGTAAACAATTGTAAGAAAATGCCTATAACTTTTATGTCCCTTGAGATGTTTCTTTCATATTTGGTATACATATGTATATGGACAATTCCTTATCATACACTCAAAAATGCTTGATCCATGTGACCTTGACCTTGAACGCGGGGCCTGCGTTGAGGTTTCGTTTCAATATATACATAGTTCTAACTCATATATCCATTGAGCTATTCCTTTCATATTTGGCATGCATATGTATATGGACAAGACCTTTTCATTCATACATTTTATTTTAGCCGAGTGGCATTGACCTTGAACTAAGGGCCTGCGTTTAGGTTTAAAAATATGCGCTTAGGTTTCGAAAATTTCTATGTCCCTTGAGATATTGTTTTCATATTTGGTATGCATGCGTTTATGGACAATACCTTTCCATGCACACACATTTGTTTTGTTTTCCAGCTTCAAATGCGGTGTGAAGATGAGGTTTTGGCCCGGAAGTTGCTCTCTATCCGCCATGAGATTCAACAGCTAAAGTTACAACGCAGTTGCCAAGAACACGAGGATATGTTAGAGGACGTTACCATGGATATGGAAGAAACGAACAAATTAAATGAAATCTGTGACATTCCGTTACCAGGGAGTGTGATTGACACGCCTTTAAAACAGCTCGGTGTGACCCGGATGCACTTGAGCGCAAGACGTTTCTCAACGTGCTGAGAATGTGCTATTTCTGTGTTATATTGATATTACCTGATAACTATGCCTCGTGCAGCAAAGAAGAACGTATAGCAATCAGTGTGTCCGTCTGTCTGTCGGAAGTTTCGATTTCAGCGGCATACGTAAGAACTGGATACAAAGGTTGATGAATTGAAACACTGTGAAACTTCCTTTGCAAAGAAATAGTTATTTTCTGGGCTACCCTCTGTGGGCGACATAATGTTAACCCTTTAAAGTTTTTTCCTTGAAACTTCAGTTAGGCAAATCCAGTTTCCATTTAAGTCAAATCCATATTTGACTATTAAGGGTTGTTGTTTGTCAATGTTTTGCAATATGACAAACAGCGCACACCCTGGTCAGAGGGCTCCAGCAGGAGCCCTATTATCTGGGTCATCACTGTTTGCATAGGACAAGTGTACTCTCCCCATGTACGCTGTTTGCAAAGGGTGTGTATATCTGTTGCTAGGGTTCATTATGTTATGACGACATGCGTATCTGTAACGGCAGGTTGCTACTCAATGCAAGACACAAATAATGCAGAAAGGGATTTTCTTCATTATTTGTGTCATGCATTAACTCCGTAACACCTGTAACTTCACATGTACAATTCAAATGTTCAATCAAGTCATTGATATGTTATGTTATTCATTTTCGATTATTTTTTGGTATTTTTGCAATATATTTCAAAACGACAAAACCGTGCACACCTTGATGATAGAGTTCCTAAAGGAACTCTCTTAATCAGAGTCAGCATTGTGTGCAAATGTCATGTTTACTCTTCACATGTGCACTGTTTATAAATGACAAGAATAGTTGGAATATCCTATCACCGGGGTTCAATCTGTCACTTGTCTTGAGAACCGACAATGAGACATATTCTGAATGTCGCTCATTATGCTCAGTATAGGAAGTGCTGTGCAAGTATACGCAATATAGCAAACATTCGGGTATGTGACTACCCAAACGAAAACGCATAAAGGATGTGAAGGACAGATAGAAACTTAACCGCTAAATTAGCCTTCTGTTTTAACCCGTTTATCGCCATATTTAACCATCTAGAATTAACCGTTTCGCAGACGAAAATATCGTCTCCTGTAAATTGTCGCCTGCAATTTGATGCAAATTTCAAAATGTTGAAGTGTTAGCTTATATACGAGTGCCCAACAATTTTTATCCTGATCACACGCCGCGTTACGCTGCGTCTGATCTTTGTTCAAAAGTGTTTGCATTTGCAATGTCGTGTTTAGGTGGTGGAAGGATTAAAACAGAACAGTACTTTAGAGAATGGTCGGAAAGGCGGGAAATAACTACACAATATTTCTGAATTGCTGTACAGTGGAGAATCTGTTATTCTTTCCCAATAAACGCGTTTACGCTAAAACTATTATTTGCAGTGCAAACAGTTTGGAGCCAGATCAGACGCCGGGTAACCCGGCGTCTGATCAGGCTCCAAACTGTTTGCCACCAAGATAAACAAGAATTATCAGAATTGTCCAAAAGTTGTTCTTTTCTACGTTTTAGTGATTTGCGTTTGCGTACGTTTGCGTTTAAACGGGAAAGAATAACAGATTCTCCACTGTATGACATCAGTTATAGACATAAAAGAATAAATGGAAATTAAATCTTAATCTATCAAGACAATGAGTTGTTTTATTTTTTCCCTATAAGCAAAGATCAATGTGGTTAAAGTGTTGTATCCTTAATACGCCTTTAATTTATTCCTACACTGAAGAAAATAGTCCCATTTTATACAATCATGAGTATGTACCATAATAAAATAATAGCTTAAAGCAGCCTGAAAGTACAGCAGAATGCGCCTTAAGGCGCATTCTGCTTTACTTTAAAGCCTGTTTTCAATGCCTGCTTAACTCCATCCACTGCCATAACGTCATCAATTTTAAACAATTGTCGTCTGGGTTTTTTTCGCAAATTTAAAACTTAAGTATTTTGACATTTAAGCGATGGAGAGGGAAAACCTCAAGATAATTTTGGCACTGAAAGGGTGAACAAAAATGTTGTTCAGCCAAATTTGGTTTTCAGTCTCTTTAAAGCCGCATTTTGTAATTGAGGAACTTGAATAAAATGGTTGTTTTTGGTCCGATTTGAACAACACCGGTCGTGAAATTTTCACGGAAACGTTAATATCTCTGAAATCGATCTTTTAACCCTTTACCTGATAGCCTATTTCTAGTACTTAAGATAGGTGACTACTTAAAGCAGGTTGAAAGTAAAGCAGAATGCGCCTTAGGGCGCATTCTGCTTTACTTTCAGCCTGCTTTAAGCTATAATGTGCTATAATATAGAAAATATTCCCTATAATACATATTCATTACTGATTAGATTGGAACTATATTCTTCAGCGGATGAATAAATCATATCCGCTAAAAGGCGCTTCTATTGTGGAAAGGGTTAAATCCTCTTCCTGCTTCAAACCAATATTTACTATATTTTGTTTCCCGGAGTAATGATTTACGTAATGAAAAAGTTGACTAACTTCATTGTCTGTCTTGATAGCTCAGTTGGTAGAGAGATAAACTGTCATTCAAAAGGCACTAGGTCCAAGGTTATAAAGCTTTTGAGTTTGAGTTTGAAATCGTTCTCAAGCATTTGATTGGCCAGTATTGAGTTTTTGCTCAGCATGAGAACAGTTTTAGACTCAACTCAAAAGTGTTTATAACCTTGAGGCCCTGGGTTCGATTCCCAATTGATTTCAAATCTTTGTTACAATGTTTAGTCTGATTTTATTGACCTGTCACTCATGAATAACGCAGAGGTCAATTGGAAGGTCATATTTAGTATACGGTGGTTAGAATTAGTGTCCGCTGTATTAGATATCCTACTACGTTATGTTTTAAAGACTGACACTTCAATGACATCCGAATATAACATTTGAATGTGAATCAAGCTACGCAGTGATTTTTATAAATATTTTCTTTACAATCCAGAGCAACAGATAAGGGTAGTTTTTCAAATATTAAAATCTTTATTTCTGAATTAAACCCTATGGTGTCACTACTCATTAGAATCGTCTCTTTGAGACGATTCTAATGAGTAGTAACACCATAGGATTTAGTGCTGAAATGAGTGATAAAATGTTTGAATTTTTTAAATAACTACCTCTTATCTGGAGCCCTGCAATCAATAAAAAAAATATATTAGAAATTCGTGTCACGTGACAACTGAAACGGTGTACTTTTTATACCTGCATTTGTGCTTTCGGTTTGTTACGGTTTAAAATTGCCCGTCTTAAGCAGTTGTTTATAACCGTTTTTCAACATATCCAAGATCGATATAACCCATAATAATGTTTAAACAATATAATAATTTTTTGTTACATTTCAGGTATCTTATTGAGTTTAACCCAATTGTGCCGAAAGCGTCCCATAAAGGGGCATAGGCAATCAGTGTAGACTCTGATCAGATGCAGCATTATGGGGCGTCTGATCAGAATCTACACTGTTTACTGTTAGGACTTTCAATATAAAACAAAACGAAAATCAAAAAATAGACCAACCACCCCATAGATAAAAAAATGAATAGTTCAATATATATGTATATAATAGCATGTAATAATCCACTGGGCGCAAATGTGTTTTGCCTAGGTCACACATTCACGGATGAGCCTCCCGGACGGCTACGGATTCAATCCGGCAGCATCCGTAATGGTCCGTAAAAGCTCGTACGGGCCCGTGCCTGAACCTTGATCATCCGTAGGTGTGGTTCCACACCGTACTGGTTTTTTGAACATGTTCAAAAAACCAGTACGGATAAAACTCCGTACTGGTCCTGGCTAAACCGTATCGAACCCGTATTAATCCGTACCAAAACGTAGCTAACCCGTTCTAACCCGTACTGGTCCGTAGACACCTGGCCGAGCGTCCCAGTACGGATTGGTACGGACCAGTACGGGTTAAGTACGGTTCAATACGGCTTTCTACGGCTGTGTACGGGGCGACTAAGTACACGAAAACGGACTAATACGGTTCAAACAGGATGTCTACGGTCCGATACGTTTCAACACGGATAATGCCGGAGTAATACGTGTTTCTACGGGCTGATACGGTCACATAAGTTCTAGATCGGAGTAGTACGGTTCAGTACGGGTTTTATTTTAATTTCAGGCTTATAATTAAATTGAAATACATCGAAATATACTTGTGTGAAAACACATTTCCAATTTTTCAGTGTTTACTGTCTTGCTTAATAACTTCTCTGATTGTGTACGCAATAATGAGCGATAGAAGACAGGAACTAAATAAAGGCAAGAGAGGATATGGTGGATGAGAGTCTGGTTTCATAGAAGGCAGCTTCATGGCCAATACGTGTATGATACATTAATGAATGAAATAAGGATAAATAACCTAGATGCATTCAGCAATTTTGTAAGTGTAGATGCACAGTTGTTCGCGGAGCTTCTTGAAAGACTTCGCCCGAGGATAGCAAGGGAATACCCTTGTTATAGGAAAGCCGTCAGCCCTAGGATAATACGTGCAATAACTTTGAGGCACCTTGCTAAAGGGGACATTTACAGGTCACTGATGTATGGATTTAGGGCAGCACACTACACCATAAGTGCCATTTTGAAAGAAGTATGCAAGGCTAGTATCGAGGAATACATGGAAGAGGTTGTAACCACTCTTTCCACTCCTGAAAAATGGCTGGAAGAGGCACGCCAGTTCTAGGAAAGATGGAACTTGCCACATGTCCTAGTTGCACTAGATAGAAAACACATGGACATCAAACAGTCGAAGGGTAGTGGATCGCTGTACTTTAACTATGAAGGTTAAAAAAATTCAATAGTTCTGATTGCCCTTGTGGACGCTGACTATAAATTCCTCTTGGTATATGTGGGTGCAGAAAGCGGATGTTCGGATGCACAGAGTTAATCGACGTCTCACTTGGATCAAAATTGTCGGCAAAGGTTTTTTTTAAGAAATCGCTCATAAATCGGGGACCACAATGGAAATAAGGGGAAAATACCTTTCTATCCTTGGTTTTGGTGAGCATATCATGTGCATTTTTATATGTAGGCATTTTTAGTCACAGTTTGCATTATATGTGTATGCATTTGTAGTGCCATGTTATGCCACTGTTGCCAAAATAAAATCAATCAATCTAAACAGTAGACACGTTAGTTCGGTAGAACAATTTAGATCATTAATACACATTAACGTCTTGTCTCATACTCTTGAAGATATTAATTATGGATAAAGGCACATTAGGGAAATGTACACTTCTTTGTGTTTTACTTATAAAATCAAAAAAAAAAACAAATAGTAAAACCTCTCAGTTACGACAACAAAATTGTGTTCATTAAAATGGTAAGGTATCTAAAACAGATGCCTGCTTAAAGAAAATTGAAAGTACAACAGAAAACCCGCGCAATGGCTTTCTAATCTACTTTCACCTTGCTTTGAGCTGTCAACTGTCATCTTTTTAGTGCTCATGTCTGTGTAAAATGAACTTCCGCCAAACAATAATAAAAATAAGTGTTTGTGTAGTTCTCTGTGTGTGTATATCCGTATGTACCCGTAAGTCTCCGCCGCAAACTGTAGTAGCCCGTACGAAATCGTAGTTCGCCTTAGCAAACCGTATTACTCCGTGTTTATCGAGTACGGTGCTACGTATTATTCCGTGAAATTCCGTAAAAGTCCGTGAGAAACCGTAGCAATCCGTTCTGTTCCCCGACAATTAAAATCTAATCCGCGATACTCCCCGTAACTAAACCGTAGAAACCCTTTCTGACCCGTTCTCATATCGTAGAAACTCACGGATCTATCACAGTCCGTAGCATTTTCGTCCGTACCCATCCTTGACTATCATCCGTGAATGTGTGACCCAGGCATTTCCCATCAGCCCTACGTTTTTACGCCGTGCACATCTTACAGCGATTGAGTAAATACAACAAGAATAGCTCTAACGGTTTTGAGAGAAGAAGATTCTTAAATGTTTTCCTATATAAGTCTATGTAAAACAGACACGCCCCGGGGCAGTGTCATTTTTGACCCGGGATTCATAATTTGAACAATCGTTGTATAGTCCCATAAGGCAAATCTACATTTCAAATACAACAAGACTAGCTCTACGGTTTTGAGAGAAAAGGATATTTAAAGGTTTTCATATATAAGTCTATTTTAAACTGACAAGCCCCGGGGCAGTGTCATTTTTGACCCGGGAGTCATAATTTGAACAATATTGAGAGATGACTATTAGGCAAAGCTAAACATACATAAGGACTTAGCCTTACGGTTTCAGAGAAGACGAATTTTAAAGGTTTTCCCATAATAAGTCTATGTAATACTGATAAGCTTCGGGACCATAATTTGAACAATTTTTGCAGAAGACTAACAAGCAAAGCAATAGGTCAATATTAAAGATAAGGGCCTTATGGTTTCAGAGAAGAAGATTTTTTAAAGGTTTATCTATGAGAATCTGATAAGCCCCTGGGCGAGGTCATTGTAGCCTGGGGTTATAATTTGAACATGCTGGTAGAGGACCCTTAGGAAATGATACATACCAAATACAACAGGACTGGGAGTTTCAGAGAAGAAGATTTTTAAAGATTTTCCTACATATCAAAAGTTGTTTATACGGTCATGTTAGAAAAACTGGTCCTACAGCAAGGCGAATACCTTTAGCCAAAACCTGTGAAAAAGAACTCGTTTCTCCTAGCCACTGGTGATTCTGGCACAGTTTGGTTGGAATCGGACCAGTGGTTTCGGAGGTATTGTTTGAAAATGTGAACGGACGCCGGACACCAGACACTGGACGAAAAGCGATCACAATAGCTTCGGCTCAGGTGAGCTAACAAACACATATTAGTAAGATTCTTAACCCATTGAACCCTAGCGATGAGTACGTTCTTTACAACTAAAAGCATCATAGGAGTCAACGACGTACAAATGTACTAGTCTACTAGATACCGATACAGACACAGACAAGTTGATACTGCCTCCTGTTTGAACCCAGATTAGACGCCGAGGTCAATACTATGATTTTGTCTTACTTTCACAACCTCTATTGTTCAGCAAATAAAAAAATAGTTTTGGGTGGTAAGAATTTATTGTTTAGTATAGCAATGCATTTAAATGGCTGGTTGGTTATGCTTGTGGTAAAAAACGAAAGGGCAGTAATAGTGTATGCTCATTTGTCGTCAAAAATGGCTTCGTGCATTTTTTGTGGGGTGAACGCAAAAAACTCAACTGATTTTGAAAGAAGATATCGCAGATACCACAATTACAATATGCAGTTTCATAATTTACACGCTTGTACAAATATTTTGATATATAAAAAGCATTGGTTAACAGAGAGACAACGGTTGATACCTGTAACGCAGTAGAATGACCCACCCGTGCAAAATGACCCGGGTCTTTATACTACGTAGAGAAATGACCCCAAAAAGTGAGGGGGTCATTCTACTACGAGTTGATGGGTCCATTTTCTACGGTTTGGGGTCATTTTTCTACGTAGTTAAATGACCCGGGTCACTGTTCTACGTAGTGAAATGACCCGTGGGTCATTTTAGCAGGGGTGGGTCATTCTACTGCGTTACATCGGCTTTGAGCATTTGACATTTTGCATATTTTCGTTTATAAAAATTCTGAACAAGAACTAACATTGTTTCCTTATAGTTAATAGAGAAATTGTTAACTGCATTGTAATGTATACCACGTGAACAATCAATTACTTTAATCAAACAGACATCTTGAAAAAAGGAATATAAATTTCAATGTTAGCCTCATAGTGATTGTATTGTGATAGTTATTATATTGAAATGAATGAAATGAAATGAATGACTTTATTTAACGAGTGTTACTCATTTAGTCTAATGACTAATCCTCCATGAGGCCCTACATTAAAGTATTACAGCGCTCCCTCTCTACAACGACAATCAATGGGAGACAACAATTGTGTGCGTTGTTCGGAGGGAGTCTTTATAGGGAGGGACATTGACTTACATTAGCAAACAGCTTGAAACCAGATCAGACGCCGCGTAACGCGTCTGACCTGGAGCCAAGCTGTTTGTTACTCGTCAGGAAGTTAGTTCTGTCAAAATGTCCATTATGCAACTTTGAGAAAAACAGCAGACGACAACTTTAAGCAGACGACATTGCAGCAGCAAAAAGCGTTAGACATAATTGTCTTGTTTAGGGAACAGCGGCAAGAGTCGTTGTAAGGAGGGAGTAGTTGTTGTGAGTGTCGTTGTAGAGAGGGAGCGCTGTACATGCATAGATGTTCAATAGTTTTAACCCTTATCCTGCTAATATCGACTGCTAATTGTCGGCTGCAAATTTTATAAAATTCAGATATATGCAAATTCAATTTATAGAAAACTAAAAACGAATGTCAAACAGTGTGTATCCAGATGACTTAGCGTCTTATCGGGATATCTTTTGTTTTTGGCGGCCATCTTGGACGCCATCTTGAAAAACTATGATGGCCCACATATATCACAATTGCAACATGCAGTTTCATAATCTACACGCTTGTATGAACATGTAAGTACATGTATATACAATTAATTGTTCACACAAATAGAGACTGGTTGATGCCAGATTTAAGCAAGTGACTCATTGCATTTTTCCTGAACAAGATCTAACATGGTTCCACTATAGCTATTAGATTCGTTTGTTTACTTTCTTGTAGCGTTTACCGAGTAAATAATACATTACTTGAATCAAACAAACATTTTATATGTATATTTATTTCCAATATCATTGTATGGACGGACTACGGTGTTAACGTAAGTATTATTTAGTGTGAACGGTAGCCATTTTGGACGCCATCTTGAAATTAAGCATAGACATTTCAACTTTAGCCTCAATTTGATAATTCCACAGGTTTTCTTGTGTGCGCAAACCTATATTTAGATACTTTGTTTGTCACTGTACCATATGTACTAGCGAAACTATTGAAGTATTGCTAAACGGCGGCCATTTTGGTGCCATCTTGGATTTTGGACCCTTAAAATGAATAGAAAAAATGGCACTCTATCTTTTTTTAAAACCTTATAACATCTTCTATCTAAATCAATTGAGAGTTTGCTTTTACCAAGATTTTGTTGCAAGGCAATTCATTTATTTAAGAAATAATAAATTGATACAAGTGTTTTATTGTGCCATAGAATACGGGTATGCGTAGTACTTAAATCACTGAACTCTCCTTCGGTGCTTGCTGGAAGGGTCAATGGATGATCTAAAGACACTGCCGTGTTTGTCCGTACAGCTGAACAATGAATATGATACCCGGTATAGCAAAATGTACAGACCCTGATGAGACCTGCTTGCCAATGTCCTCTTTAGAATGGGTTAATGGATGGGATGTTACAATACGGTGAAAACCGTATTGTAATATATTGCAATACAGAGGAACTGTATTGCAATATATTGTAGCAACTTGTAATTACAATATCTGGATAGAAATTAGCATTGAAAACTTGTTTATAGCATTGAAAGAATAAAAGGGGTGCTTTAAATACATGGGGGAGTCAAAATTAACATAGATATTTCCTGTGAATGTTATAACTGTCACAGTATAACATTCAAAATAACAGGGCAACCCCTCTAGTATGTGCTCAAATAATATACATGTGCATGTACAGAATATTGCAATACGGAAAGACCGTATTGCCAACAGGCGTATTCCAATATAACAATATATTGCCGTATTGTTACATCCCTAGTTAATGGGGACATTTGAATTTAATCAGAGTGGCAACACGTCATTCGGCGTTTGATATGTCTTTAAATATTTGCAACAGACGTTTAATTTATTGTTTTAGCCACGCACAAAACTACAAACAAACGCTTATTGCGAAAGAATAACATTTTCGACATGTATACTTGGTACAAACCGTAGCTATTACTTATTCTGTTGATAACCCCATGGAAATTATCAGTATTTACCATAACAACACTTTAACCCATTTACGCCCAGTGGATTCTTCCATGTTTTATATTGGATTAGTCCATTTTTTATCAAAGGGGTGCCTGGTCAAAAAAATTTCATGTTTTATATTGAAATTCCTATCAGCAAACAGTTTAGACTCTGATCAGAGTCTCTTATCAGCATAATGCGGCGTCTGATCAGAGTCTACACTGTTTGCCTATGTCCCATATATGGGATCGTGGGTACAAATGGGTTAAATTGAACCAGTAAAACAAAACAACTTCGTAACAAATTCAGTTTGCTCTACAGAGACAATACTTAAATACATCTTATATCAATAAACAGTACAAAAACTGCCCATAAAGCACAGTTGAATCGCAAGTAACGTGAAACCCTTATAACTGTTAGTATACAATGTTCAAACATATCGCGATATTGATTAACCCTTAGCCCGCCAAATAAATTGTCGTCTGCTATATTTCTCGTCTGCTTCAAGTTTCAAAGTGCTTCAAAGTTGCTCAAATTTGCTGAAAATGTTGTCCGAGTGTCAAACAGCTTGGATCCGGATGAGACGCCGAGTTACTCGGCGTCTCATCCGGATCCAAGCTGTTTGCATATGGAGCTATAGTTGTGAGTGGCAGGCTAAGGGTTAACCCATGTGTGCCTAGCGTTCAATAAAAGGGACATAGACAAACAGTGTAGACTCTGATTAGACGCCGCACAGTGCGGCGTCTGATCAGAGTCTACACTGTTTGCTGATAGGACTTTCAATATAAAACAAAACGAAAATGAAAATTTAGACCAGGCAACCCTAACAAAAAAATGAACTAATACAATATACAAGCATGGACGAATCCACTTGGTATGAATGGGTTCAGTTTGTGATGATGTCTGCTCCATTCACAGTCTTGCAGAAGGATATCAAGATCGATTTGCATTCGTTGTGATAGTTTGTTTCACAACCGATGCAAAAAGATGAAGAGCAGACATAAAATCAGTTCAGATCCTGGACCTAATGTTATAAAGCGTCTGAGTTGAGTCTGGTATTGTTCTCAAGCATTTTATTGGTCAGATTTGAGCCTATGCTCAAATCTTACCAAATCAATTGCTTGAGAACTACTTTATAACATTGGAGCCAGATCAGACCATAGATATCTTAAGAGGTTATTTTAAGATATCTATGGGTCAGACTCGGCGTCTGATCAGAAAACAATCATTTTGCAATTAAATCATAGATGCACATGGCAGTAAAGGAATTTAAAAGAAATCTAAAGTATGGCGAAAAAATCTGTAAGACTATTTAACCCAATGCTAACAGCAGACCTTCTGCACCGGGTGCACTCTGCGAGCGAGCTTGTGATAACTATGGCTGTTTCAAACAGTCTGGATCCAGATTGGACGCAAAGTAACTCGGCGTCTCATCCACGTCCAAAATGTTTGAAATAAATTTTATGAGAAAAAAATGCAGATCGTCTTGAGAAATATTTTCTCTCACATTTTGCTGACGACAACAGTTGCAGATGACAACTAGCGGGCTGCAGATTTGCTAGTTTCTGTTTGATATGGAAAGGTCATCTTCAATTTTGTCACGGGGCTATCCTTGTGACTCTAAGATAGTGACCTTTCTTTTACCGCCCCTTATATCGTTATTACGTCTGCTTTGAAATTGTCGTCTGCAAGATTTTGTCAAAATAAGATTTATGCAATTTAAGTTGAAGAAACCTGAAACAAGTGTCAAACAGTTTGAAGCCAGATCAGACGCCGCGTAACGCGGCGTCTGATCTGGATCCAAACTGTTTGCAAGTAACAGTCAAGTGGCGATTGGTGGGCAAATGTGTTGACTCGTACTGGTCAGTTCCTAAATAGTTTGGTTGTCAGGTTGTTACCTAAGTACAAGAAACCCCTGTTATAACGACCCCTCAAATAAGGGGCCGTCAGTGACTGCTTGAAGCAAGATAACAGTAAGGCAAGGTCCTTTATGAATTTTCTTCTTTACGTTCATAAAATGGAATGATTGTTTGCAACACAAGTGGTTGCTTAAAGCAACCACGTGTGTTGCAAGTAATCATTCCATTAAGTACCTGTGGTTATAGAAGTTTTACTGTTTTAACACTTGCCTTGCCGCTTACAGACTTTTTGAACTTTAAGTAATAAGTTTAGATCCAGATCAGGTCACCTCCTTGCTTTCATCTTCCTTCTACTGATAGACGTTGCTATTTATATGCATTATTGTTTGTAATTCATTATAAAATATATAAAGTACTATTTTTATTTGGAATTACTTCGTCAAATCAAACGATATTCATTCAGGATAAAGTAGCAAAAACTGGTGAAGTTTGCAAACTTTTGAAATTCAAGAAACATGGCCCTACACGTGCTAACATCACAAAGAACTTACATAAAATCAGGCTTTATAAAAGAAAGTTTTGGATGAAAACTTCATTACAAGAAGAACTGTGATCATGAATACAGCCGGACTTTTGATCGTGCTCTGTGCCGTTGTTGGCGGCGCTTTTTGCCAAGTGTTTTCTGCTGGAGGGTGTCCACACGCCGACACACAGTCAACTTTTGATTTAAATCGGGTAAGTTCGAGATTCTGTAACTTAATAAAAGAAGTTTCATTTTTTATGGTACAGAGACTGAAAGCCGACTTTGGCCTAAAAAATCTCCTGGGTTTTTTTGTGGGGCGTTTGTGGGGGTCTGAAGAGAATCTCAGTCTTATGCATGTGCTATATTCCTCCACTTAAGAAAAAAGTTCCAATTTCAACAGTCCTAAACATATACCAAAATAAATAGTTTCTATATCCTAGTGTTGGTGGTTTTAAGCAGGCTGCTTTAAGTGCTCTTCTGTCTTCAAAACTTGAAACAGGCTATGAAGTAAAGGGTTAAAGTTATGTGGTAGATTTACCCCTTCACTTTTTGAAGCGTCTCAGTCCATCAAACTATTTGTTGAAGATCTTTTGTCTCTATATACAATGTACAGGCATTGAAAGTATTAAGGATCTGTTTCTATGACAACATGTTTGTTTTTGTTGACAGTATCTTGGAGACTGGTATGAAGTGTACAAGTTTTATGCTGCCTTTGAGAGCGGACAGACCTGTGCTCGAGCCCACTACACCCTTATGCCCAACGGACACATAAGAATCGTCAACAGCGGATTTAAGTAAGCTTGTCTGCATGTTTTATATCTGTTTTTAGCTTTCAAGAATATGTACAAAGGAGAAGGCGCTATTATTTCCTAGGTGAACGCGGTTATATTAAAAGCCCATGCTCATCGCAAATAGTTTGGTACCAGGTCAGACGCCGGGTAATCCGACCTTTGATCAGGCTCCAGACTGTTTGTACTTTAAAATAATCTTTACAGTTTACTCTTCTATGCTTATATATTGGATTAGTCCATTTTTATGTAAAGGCTGCCTGCATGATCTAAACTTTCATGTTCGTTTTATATTAAATTCCAGTTAGCAAACAGTGTAGAATCCGATCAGACGCCGCATTATGCGGCGTCTGATCAGAGTCTACACTGTTTGCCTATATCCCCTTAATTGAACGCTAGGCACAAAGGTGTTGACATTTTCACACAGTTACCATTTTCTACACTCGTTTCCGTTGTCTGGGGTTATATTAGTTTAAACATGAAAGAATAACATTTTCTCCACTATAAAATAATCTTCATTTTTAACCACTAGTCAAATGACAACTCGATTCCGTCGCTACCATGACGCCATCCGCTTTAAACAATTGTCGTCTGCTTTTATTTCCCAATTCTATTTTTTCTTTAAATTGGACTGAAGAATATCGTTGTGAATGTCAAACGGTTTCGATCCTGATCAAAAGCCGCATTACGCTGCCTCTGATCTAGCTTATCTTGGCACCAGAAACGTTATGTTTTTGGCAAATACGTGCAGCACAAACAGGCATATGAAACAGAGTATTTCATTTTAACGTTGTTGTTTTTTCTGTTGCAGAAATGGCAAACCTATTAATGCCACAGGCGAAGCCTACATCCCTTCTCCCAAAGACGCCCCAGCCAAACTGAAGCTAAGATTTTCATCACGTAAGTTATTGTTCATTTCAGATTGCTGCATTTATGTATACGGTTTTTTGTTTCTTTCTTCCTTTTTTCTTTCCTTTTCTTTTTTGCCATCTATGTAACTTAATATTTACAATATCTTTAATTAACTGCACTTATTATAACCGTTTTCACGATGTTATATTATCCTAAAGTCAACATCTACGATTACCTAAATTTTGATATTTCCTTAACCCTTTCCCACATAGCATATCTCTAGTATTGAATATAGGTGTCCACTTAAAGCAGGTTGAAAGTAAAGCAGAATGCGCTTTAAGCGCATTCTGCTTTACTTTCAGCCTGCTTTAAGCTATCATCTGCTAGAATATAGAAAATATTTTGTATTATACATATTTATGAATGTATAAATTGGAACTATTTTCTTCAGGGCAAGAATAAACTGAATGCGCTAAAAGTCGCTTCTATGGGGGAAAGGGTTAACTTTAACTGACGTTTGCGTTCAGTCATTATTCTATTGTGTCATTCATTTTAATTTTACATGTAAAATCCATTAAACGATTTCCCCTTTAGAGTCTAGCTTGTTTCTAGTTTTGAAGACATGTGGTCGGGTAAAACAGATTGAAAGTAAAGCAGAATACGCCATCAAACGCATTGTTCTTACTCAAGTTCAAGCTGCTTTAAGTTGCCATCTGTTAGGATTAAATCATAGTTCTTATATTGCATATTTATGACTGTATAAAGTGGGTTGAGCTATTTTTCTTGCGTGGAAGAATAAATTAATTGCGTAAAAAAGCAAATTTACAAGTCGTTTTATACAGATGGCAATTTATTGCACGGTAAAGGTAAAGTAGAAAGTATCCATATCGGCTGTCTGCTTTGCTCTTGTCTCGGTCCCTAGCCGACAGGTGTCTTTATAATATAATTTAGTGCTTTCTAAGAATTCCCGCTTAATGCAAATTTAACTGTAACTACTTTACTTCAACACATGGTTTGAACTACATGTATAGGTGTTAAATCATATAACATAGGTGGAATATTTTCCCAGTTAAACAAAGTACAATTATAAGAGCAACGGAATTACTGTATATCTATAGTTGCAACATTAATTCCTTCACTGCCTTACAATGGTCATTTGCAAACAGTTTGGATCCTGATTAGACGCCGCGTAAAGCGGCGTCTAATCAAGATTCAAACTGTTTGACAGGCCTTTGTGATCTTGCATTAGGTCATTTCACTAAAAATTAAATTTGAGAAATAAAAGCAGACGACAATTGTTTGAAACCGATGACGTCATTGCAATGAAGATTGTTTCCATTGTTCATAAACAGATACTCACGCATTATTAAGTTCTGGTGTAAAACACTATTATCAGATAATATACTTATAAGTACACTTTACAAAAGTCTCCTTGCAGGGCAAGATACTGGTAAAAAGAATTGGGCGTATAATGTCAAGTCGCTACTTGATAACTATGGATTTTCGTATGTATGGAACAACCCATTCAACATCAATCTACAAAAATTCCATATTGTCTTTAAACTTAGATTGATAGATGTTTTCAAACAAAACTGGTTTAACAGTATATCTAACTGTAGAACATTATCTACTTATCAATACATTAAAAATTCATTTGGATTTGAAGAATACTTGGACGTATTGCCTAGTAAATTGCGTATTTCATTAACAAGATTACGACTGTCTTCTCACACTTTACGCATAGAAACAGGTAGATATAGTCAAAATAGGACTGAAAGAGAATTTCGTTTCTGCACTGTTTGTAATAATAGAGACATAGAAGACGAGTATCATTTTATGATAATATGTCCAGTTTTTAACACATTGAGGAAAAGGTACATTAAAGTTTACTATTATAGACGTCCAAGTATGTTTAAATTCACGGAATTGATGGCTTCATCTAATAGAAGTACTGTGTATAATATAAGTAATTACATTAATGAAGCTATGTTGCTAAGAAGTTCTTTACTGTAAATAACCATCATTTTGTTACATGTATTGCTCTGCAGAAACGATATCATCGTTTTCTTTTCATGTAAATATCATTGTGAAATGTGCATACAGTCTTCTTAAATTTACTCACCCTCGAATATGCAAATTAATAAGATGTTGCTTAAAGCGGAAGGGAAGTAAAGCAGAAGGCAATGTTTTAGCTTTCGGCTTTACTTGCATCTCGATTTAAGTTGCCGCCTATTTTCATCACGATAATTGAACATTCATTTTTTGAAATTTAAGGTTATTTTGTATTTAAAACTAGCCCATTTGAAACTGTATATGGATGTTATTGCAATATGACAGGCAGTGCAGATCCCGATCTAATGGCTCAATTCTTAAGAAGTCCGCCGATCTGGATCTGCAATGCTTTCATAGGAAAGTATGTTCTTTGCATGGTCACTGATCGTAAAAGACGAGTATACCCGTCGCTATTGCTTAATGACGTAACCCGTTCACTGCTATTATCATGTTTTATAATGTCATAACCATTTCATGACACTATATCCCAAAGACCGACTGTGCGCAAACATGGTGTCTGCTTTTAAGTCCAAAACATATAAAACAATTAGGCAGTTTGTCTTAATAACAACTTTGGTAAGTGCCGGATGGGTTGGATCCTGAACAGACGTCACTTTATGCGGTGTCTGATCTGGAGCCAAATGGTGTGCAAAATGCATATACTAGTGATACTGATGTTAGCACTGAAGGGGTTCGATAATTTGTTCAATATTTTATATTTGTATTGACGAAAATAGATCTAGTTGTAAAATTTGCTATGCAACATGCATAGATGTATGTTTCAATTTTCATATATTGGTCTCTTTTCAGGATATATTTATCTATTCGTATATACACATGCATATGTGGATGTATGTGTAGATAGAAAGGTTATTAAATCCAATCGTCCTTTTATACATGCATATATTGTGCAATTTATATTATGATGATATATTCGACTTTCTACCGTCCACATGGTTGCATAGGCATATTTATACATATATATGTTCATATATGTATGGGTGAATATGCGGGGCAAGAATGTGGTTTATGTGTATATGGATGTTTCATAGAAGTCCATCCTCCGTTAAATACATTAAATTATTGCATTACAACAATTCTTGTTTTCATGCGTGCATTTCTGCATATAAATTCGAAAAGAGTTAATTAAGAAGCAACTACGCTTCCATGTATTTGTTAATAATGAGATTACGATATGCAGAGATGTCCACATTATGATTTAGATCACTTTCATATATTGTTTATTGATTGTGGAATGACGAGAAACTGTAAAGTTTAAGTCAATAAAGAATTCTGTCTGTCTGTCTGTGTTACAGTGGCACCATGGGGCAACTACTGGGTTATCGACACCAACTACGACGACTATACGATGATCTACTCGTGTAGTGGAATCGTAGGTATCACCCACTACGAGTTCGGCTGGATCCTTTCCCGTCATAAGAACATCACAGAAGCGACCAAGACTAAACTCTTCAACGAAGCCAAGGCATATGGAATAGACACCTCAAACTTTAAATACCAAGACCAGAGCACCTGTCCAGACTTTTAATTGTTTGTTCATACTTTTTTATACTGTAGTAATTTTGATACTGATAATTGTATTGTTTATGTTTTGTGCAATAAAACTTATGAAATAATATTTGATGTTATTGGTAATTTATAATAAAACTAGATACGCTCGTAACTCCAAATATAGGACCATTCAAACGAAAATCAGCAACTGGCGTTTTAACCCTTTCCTTCATAGAATAACCTTTTAGCGCATTTGATTTATTCTTCCACTGAAGAAAAAAGTTCCAATTTATACGGTCATAAAATGTATCTAATGAAATGGTTTCTGTATCCTAGCAGATGGTATCTTAAAGCATGCTGAAAGTAAAAAAGAGTGTGCCTTAAGGCGCATTCTGCTTTACTTTCAACCTGCGCTAAGTCCTCACCTGTCTTCAAAACACAATAGATACACGCTATAGGGTAAAAGGTTAAATAGATGTGACAGGTTAAACTCTTCACTGTCCTACCCCGAGTACAATGGTTATATTCATACAGTTTGAATCCTGATCAGACGCCGCATAACGCGGCGTCTGATCAGGATCCAAGCTGTTTGACTTTCATGACGATAATTCTTATGTCAAAGTACATAAAATTTAAATTTGAGAAATAAAGCCAGACAACAACTGTTTGAAACAGATGACGTCATGGCAGTGAAGCGATCAAAGCTTCAATGCCTGTCAGTCTTGCAGAAAGCCTGCTTTAATAACACATTGATTTAAAGAGACTGAAAACTAGTTTAGTCTAAAGTATTTTTTGTGAAAGGATGTCAGACGCCTATGTGAAGAGTGAAGACGTAAATATTAGTTTATGTTTGAAAATATATTTCAAAGAAAACAAATGAGTTCGGTTCGGATTCGAACCAGTGTGGAGAATGCAAGGCAAAACAAGCCCTAGAGCTTTATGAAACGTCGCACAACAAAAATGGTCAGATTCTAAAATTATCAATCATTATTTATTTCTCCATCTAATCCTGTCTTGTGACATCTCTTTGGAATCGTCTTGAAAAGACAGGATTATATGACGAAATCAGATATTAGATGTAGTTTTATGTTTAGACTTACGATCGATTTTTGTCGTACGACGTTTCATAGAACGAGCCCCAAAGCTCTAACCTCGCGATCACTGAGCCATTAAATATTTCGGCATATTTTATCCTATTTGTAGTGTATGCGAACTGTTTGGAGCGAACGTTTAAAAGGATCTAGATCTAACCCGTCTATAGAAGGAGTATAAGAAGCGATGGAAAATATCTAAAATATAGAAAGATTCGGGGATCGTTCTTCATGTCCAAGAATGCAGGCCATATTTACAGGATTGTCGTTCTTGCTCACTTTAGTATATCAGACGTAAACCATTATCTCCCTTGGTCCACGAGATCAATTATCGATTTGTTAGGCAGACTATCGGGAATCGCTTGATCATCTTAGCCTTGATAAGAAATCACGAAATGTTTCGTTATCATTCGGCTGCCTCCGGAACACTGGTTCCGGACTCGTACTTATTCTCAGCGGGACCTCTGAAAAGCCATTTGTGTTTATCTGCTCATTAAATTGTTACTAAACATTGCGTTCTACATCAATTATACCCTGACCAGCATTATCGATCGAATCTTTCACTAGTATATTACTCGTACATCCACACTTAACAAACGATAGTATGAATTATGATCAGACTAAGTAAGTTGTCTAAAAACTCGTCCCTTTTAAAGTTTTAGAATGTTCCAATCTAAACATTACTTGGACAGGTCAGAAGAAAACACTAATATAGACAAAGCACAGGTTTCAACAGCACACAAATATCTACACCACTGTTATCTATAAACATAAAAAGTATAAACCGTAAAACGACATTTTTCTGATTAAAATTAAATCCACCCTACCCCAACATTTTGTTTTCTTCGAACATCTTGGAATGCGAGTTAGTACTACATGTATGTGTTTGTGTTATCTTTTCGTGAAAGGTGGTGGTCGGGGGGGGGGGGTTACTAACACGCAACGGGCATGTGGATGTTATAGGAGCATTCGTGACAGGTTACACTCAATTTCTGCGCCAACGGAAAGCATCTCGCCACTTAATGTATAAGTATAGGTGTTCGGGATTCAAATGTTCCAATGTAATCAGTGGAATCTCTCAATCAGTCGAACACAACTCTATTGCTATAAATAGTAAAACCTCTCTATTACGACCACTGAAAGAAGGCTAATTGAGTGTTTAAAAGACAGCTCCTCATTTTACTGTCACCTTGCTTTAAGCAATCAAACTATTAATTCAAACTGTGGTCGTATTAGAGACATTTTATTATTACTAAGAACAAACATACATGTATTTCAAAACTAAAGCTTTAAAAGAAGTATGTATGTTTGATTTAAGCAAGCTTTGAGAATCGAACGCAGAAATAAAGCAGACCATTTTGGGGATGAGTTGGAACTGGAAGAATCCGACGACCATATGTCAGACTTCTATCCATTGATGCACTATTCCCTTAAAGGAATGGTGCAAAGGAAAAAACTGAGTGACTTACAAACCAAGCACTCAAAGACGCCGAGTGACTTACAGACATAGTCAGGCACTCGATTGCTGCTCTTGTAAAAGAGCAGCAAACGCACAGTCTAATTCACCCCGTCGGTGCAAGACCGGTACATACAAATACAAATGACACCAAAGGCGGCAGTGATTACCCTTACGGGAATCTATTCAAAGAACGCAAGTATTGCACTTTTCAATGAAATTGGCAGAAGGGAAATTTATGACATCTTAAATAAAACATTTCTAACATTCAGTAAGTTAACATAAATTCTAAAAGTAATACAAAAGCTTTTGAATTCACATGGTTACGTGGAAATATATCATAATAATTAATTCTTCATTCAATCTTATACTAGCTGTGCTATCTGAATTAATTTTAATGAAAGTTATAAAACGTACATCAGTCGTTTTGTACTCCGTATCGCCACTGGCCCTAGATTAGCATATTCATGAATAAAAGGTGTTAGGATCCCAGCACCCAGCTCATACATGTACCACCATTCTACTTAAGTGCTGATAGCTCAGTCGGTAGTGTGGTTGACTAACAATCAAAAGGTCATAGGTTCGAATCTCATTCGAATCAAAACTTTTTTTACTTTTTTTTTTTTTTTTTTTTTTTTTTAAAAAAAAGTCCAATTGTATTGACTTGTGGGTAAATAACGCAGATAAAGGACATGTTTAGTCTTTGTTGGTTAGAATCATTGTTCGCTATATATAGCTTGTCAAATTACGTTTTGGTTCATGACTGACACACACCATTGTCTGGATGCAATGTCGTCTGCTTAAAATTGTCGTCTGCTTAAAATTGTCATCTGCTGTTTTTCTCAGAGTTACGTAATGGACATTTTGACATAAAAACTTAATGATGAGTGACAAACAGCTTGATTCAAGATCAGACGCCGCGTTACGCGGCGTCTGATCTGGAATCAATCTGTTTGCAAAGTTCCCTCCGATAACGACTCCCTCCAAACAACGCCCACAATTTGTGTCTCCTGTTGGGTGTATCACCTGGTTCCTCTTGTCCGTAGAATTGTGCACCTTGAAGGGGAGAAGCATGTCCTAGACATGCACTGTAGATCGTAAGACCAAATCATTCATTGGTTATGTTTCGTACTGCAATCACGCTATTGCAGTCCTCGGTCATTGTGCACAAACTGGCACACTCTGTAACACTCCGTGCTAGTACCTCAAACCTTATGACACTACTATAACAGAGCTGGTTAACAAACGACTCAAACGATTCATTTTGTTGCGTTGCTTCAGTAACGCCGGCCACGGCCGCTATGGTTATTCCTTTCAGGGTACACATTATTAGTGTTAACAACCTCTAATATTTGATTAAACTTACACGAATACTAATAAAATGTTCATTTAATATTAAAAATTACAGCAAATATATTATAAGAAATGAACTGAGTTTTTCGGTGATTAAGCTAAATAAACGACAGAAAATTACCAGAAAACTCCATAAATTGCTAACAACGACAGAAAATGATCGGCACATTCCATGAATCGTATTGGCGATTCATGGAATTTGTCGATCATTTTCTGTCGTTTACTTCGCTTATACGCCGAAAAAGTCAGTTAAATTCTTAACTAACTACGTCCGATAAACAGCACACACCTTTGGGGAACCTGCTTGAAAAACGCCAGAAGAAGACGCGAGTCTTTTACAGCAATATGAACAGGAATACTGAGACAAAAAGGTTCCCCACGGAACATGTATTGATTACAAGATATAATGAAGACACGTACAAAAACTAAGATGTTGTAGTTACCTACAACAATCCTATTTAAAATACAGTGATCCATCCCATCAATGGCCCTCTGAACAACGATTCCATCCGAACAACAACGCTAGCGGCTTTCCCCCTAACAGCTTCGGCTGCTTAAAATTGTCGGCTGCTATTTTTCTCATAGTCACATTTTGGACATTTTTACCGAAAAAGACAAAATGACGAGTAACACACGTGAATGCTGAATATAAAAGGACGATGATTTGGTGGTGACTGTGTTAGTCAGGTAACAACGTCATAAAAACAATGAAATGACCAAGCAAAGTGGAGATTTGTTGCAGTCGACAGAATATTGCAAACGGCAATGACGTAGCATGCCCAACTCTCTACAATGAAACCCAATGGGAGACACAGATTATGTATGCTGTTCAGAGGGGGTTGTTTTAGGGAGGGAAATTAAGACTTGGTTTATACTTGCGAACAGCTTTAATCAAGATAAGACGCTGCGTTAAGCGGCGTCTGATCTTGATTCAAGCTGTTTGTTACTCATCATAATATTTTTTCTGCCAAATTGTCAACTTATATGTAACTTTAAGAAAAACGGCAGACGACAAATTTAAACAGATGATAGGTCTACCGTAACTGCCGCAAAAATGCAGAATCTGATTATATATACATATCTTCGACATTCCGCTTTTCCTGGCCTATCATATTGTTTCGGTCAAAATCAGTGAGTTATATTCTCTCTTATTATTCCATCAACCGAAGTCCTTCGTCGTAGAATAAAATGGAAGGTGTTGAATGAAGAGGTGCGCTTCTGGTGGCTCCAAAAGCAGTGTGAGAGGTTCCAAAAGGTTAATTGGTTGTTGAAAGATATTTTTGAACGTCGATGGTTTTAGTACCTACTATACATGTATTTAGGAAGTCAGATTAGGGTGAAGGTCATTCATGCTCCTGAATGAGATCGTCACGTTCAATTTGTATAAACGCTTTTTCTCTATAGGGGCGGGATTTGTGTATACAATTCCGCAGAGAAGGCGGAGCTTATTATTGAAGTTATAGTAATTACAGTGCTCCCTCTCTATAACGGCCCTCCCAAAAACGACCCCTCCTTACAACGACCCTTGTCGCTGTTCCCTAAACAGAACAAGTATGTCAAACCTATTTACGGATGCAATGTCGTCTGCTGTTTTTCTCAAAAATACATAATGAACATTTTGACGGAAAACACTTAATGACGAGTGACAAACAGATTGAATTCAGATCAGACACCGCGTAACGCGGCGTCTGATCTGGATTCAAGCTGTTTGCAAATGTAAGCCAATTTCCCTCCCTATAACGACTCCCTCCGAACAACGAACACAATTTTTGTCTCCCATTGGGTGTCGTTGACTCTGGACGTTTTATACCAACCATACTTTTTTCTAATGTCATATGCACGAAAATGCCACAAATGCTTTCATTTCAGTTTTTTCTTCACTTTTTTGGCAACTATACCAATGTGGTTTTCAGTCTCTTTAAGCAATTGACTGTTAAAAGATGCCACAAAACACGTCTATTGTAATGCCGTCATACCGATATTACTTTTAATAAATGAAATGCAGATACAGTCTTGTTTTAGACAGTTGATGTTTTAAATCAATCATATACACGTTATCTATTTGTATATTGATTAACCCCTTCCTCCCTTAAACAATGGAGAAATCCGAGCTTAAACCAGCTAAGTATGTATGTTAATGGATACCTTATTTGTCGCAATAAAAGCTCTACAGCGCTAGTGTTGGTTGTCTACCATATGCGAAATTAAATAAAGCTTTCCTTATCCTTTACCTATATCTTTAAATGGACAGTTTCAGTTTTCAATTTAATATAGCCGAATTTTTTTTACAATTTATTATTGATATTTGCATAGACGCTAGATAACAGAATGTTAGTATATATGTCTCAGATATCTGTCAGTGCATTGCAATATGACAAACAGTGCAGACCAGTATAATACGGAAAGAGTTTACCTCCATTAAACGGCAATCTGCAAAGTATTTTCTTCTTTAAAAGGGTCGCTAAATCCTAAGCTAAACTGTTTGGAGATCACAAATACAGTAAACCTATAGTAGACAACGCAGATAAGTGGCAGATCTCAACTACCCTGTCCTCCGCTTAACCCCCGAGTATAGACGCCCTTTGCAGACAGTATGTTGTATCCGTACAGGTTTATACACGGACATGCACTCTTGTATAATTCTGTGGTTTATATAATTATTCTTTTCGTGCAATTCTTTTTAAAACATCAGTAAATGAATATACCAAGATAAATCTTCAATACATATACAGTTAATGTAAAATATCTATAAGAAAATATATAGACCGCGAAAAGAACTGGCACGTGTATGACTGAAAATTATGGGCGAAAAAACTTTAGGTCGAAAAGGTACCGGGCCGAAACGTAAATTATAATGTCATTGGTTTTCGCGTAAAACAAGTCAGCGTCAGTTTGATGACTGCACATTGATTTTTGTGATAATTGTTGCATATAACGACAAGATAAACACTTATTGGATATAACAGGTATTGTTTTTGTTTCATTTATAATCTAGCACTAAGCTATGAAAGTCAGTTTTGTCTAGAGAACAAATAATACCGAATAATTACTGGAGTTACACTGTCAACAAAACAACAACAAAGCCTGAAGATAAACTTCTCTGTAAAATCAGAGCTCCACAGGGCCAGGTGACAGGTCCAGTGCTCCCTCTCTACAACGACACTCAATGGGAAACAAAAATTGTGTGCGCTGTTTGGAGGGAGTCCTCACAGGGATGGAAATTAACTTACATAAAATTTGCAAACAGCTTGAATCCAGATCAGGCGCAGCGTTATCTGGATTCAAGCAGTATGTCTTTTGTAGTCATTAATTTTTTTTCTGTCAATTATGTAACTGAACTTTTAGAAAAATAACAGATGACAATTTTAAACAGACAACATTGCAGCTGTGAATACATGTATCGGTACAGTGTTGTGCCTAGGCCGCGGCATTGCGGAAATCCCGCATTTTTTTCACGATTGTCCCTTAAAAATTCGCCTTGCGCGGGCGTATGGACGCGCCGTAAAAAATCGCATTTTTGGCAATTTTTACTAGTTTCTGCTCCATTCCGACTCAATTCCGGAGAATAGAGAGGTCACAAAGGGAGATTAATCTTAGTTTTGAAAATAGACTGTGCGCGTATACTATACGTGAAGAATATCGGCATAACGAATCGGTATGTAAACCAGTCTGGTTCCGCTTTGTGATAATGGCGTCGGAACGATGCGCTTGACGGATTTTCTTTCCGATTAAAATAGACAACTAGCAGACGATGCTTCGTTTAAACAAAGTGTTGAGGATACTCCTTCATCATCATCTGAACCAAGACACTCGCTTCAACATGTTTAAAAAAGACAAAAATCAAATTGCCCGTCGTGTAAACAGCGACTCTACGATACGAGATTCAGCGACTGTCTCCCGAACGGAGAATCTTCCCTACTAGGGACCCTAGCTGTACAGTCTTACAGAGACCGTCATGACAGTTAAAGACCGTAAGCTGTAAAAACAGTATTCTAATTAAAAGGTAGGTATATCGTGTTTTAAAGGTTTTTTAGTGTGTCCCCCAAAAATTTCAAATGTCCCCCAAAAATTTTCACAGCGCGCCACCGTGTCCCCCAAAAATTTGGACCTAGGCACAACACTGCATGTAGGACATAAACTAATTGTTCTGTTTCAAAGGAACTGCAACAAGGGTCGTTGTAAGGAGGGAGTCATTGTTGGACGGGCCTTTGTAGGGAAGGAGCACTGTACTTTGAATATTGAAATTTATAAACCTAATTAGATCTACATGATTGATTGTAAATGCTTGCTATTAAAATCATCATCAAATGCTCAAATTTTATGAATAGTCTCTCAACTTAAGTCTTGGAAGCATAATAAGCTTATTTTTATCATCTGTTATTTATATGGGAAATTAAGTGTCCAAATTCACTTGTTTAAAAACCCCATAGCAAAGCAAAAATGTAAAAATGAAGAATTATTTACTACTCAAAAAGTGAACTAAAACTTCCAAGTCTAAAAAACAAACATGGTTACCCACGGTGGCTTCATCAATAGACCCATGTGACAGCATGCTAATTTTGTGACAGGTGCCATATCAGGGTCTCATGGCAATACCCTTCATATGGGGTGGAAAAAAATCCTGGCCGATTTCCATAAAATCACAGATTGATCATTGAGTCAAATTTACTTCTGAAATCTGTAGCAGATGCAAAATCTGTTGAACTGTATCTATCTATCTATTGATACTGCCTTAACGCCTTTTTCAAGTATTAG
Organism: Gari tellinella; assembly: GCA_922989275.2. Lineage (NCBI taxonomy): Eukaryota > Metazoa > Mollusca > Bivalvia > Cardiida > Psammobiidae > Gari > Gari tellinella. Next base: position 17,162,244 of record OV277862.1, read on the forward strand.
CGGCAGGTGCGCGTCGGTGCAAGAGTTAAAAGGGGGGGATAAAAGCAATGAGAGTGAGACCTCAAAAGTGAGAAAATGAGAGGTGAAATAAAAGCATGATAGGGTTACAATGAGATTTGGAGTTTAAAAGAAGATAAAAACATAGGACCCGAGGCATCAGGGGCGGTTTATAAGGGAGGGGTGAAGGCTCTGATTAAACCCCTCAACTTCTGAAGTCAGAACTATGTCTGCTGGCAAGCTGTTCCACAAAACAACTGTACATCAACAAAGAAGCAGATATTTCCTCCCATAAACTTAAATGATAAACAGACCTACAAGTGTACTGTGACAGATGGCACTGGATCCAAAAATAGCTTGATCACCATTTCGTAACTTCACTGATATGGCTTCAACTTTGAGGAACTATATCTTTGCGTGGAAAGATCAAGAAATTCGCCTCAAATTATGCAAGAGCAATCAAACTGTTTGCTGACTGGTCAGAATTGGTCATGAATATTTATCATGGGCATCTGCTTTGCAAATAAAAACAAAAGGTATAAGGACACGCATGCATTGCATGTTTATCACACCGCCCACGCAAAGCGTGAAAATTGACACATTTACAAAGTCACTTTTCCGAACATAAACATAAAAACAAAAGATGCGAAAGGAAGACAATTTTATTAGCTATCAAATCATGGAACTTAATTCAAAATCGAGTGAGAAATGAATAATTGATGAGGGAAACTCTGACATGACTGTCAGATTTTGCCACTTTTCAAGCGGATTATCGGATAATTGGAGATCACCTGGGGTGGACTACCCACCGGGGGATACCAAAAGTTATCCACCCAGAAACATCAAAAGTTGTAATGTGCACCTAGTCTGCAGTACTTAATCCATGGTCACAGGTTTTTATTTATATCAAGCTACTAAATGTGAAAACTGTTGCTGAATTTCAGCAACCATACAAGCACTCAATTGATGTTTTCTTCAAACTAAACAAATGTATACAAAATAAGAAAAAAAGTCATATGCAAGCAATTATTTGAATATTTAATTATATTTTATAAGGGAAAGGGCTAAAGATGAAATGTTGTTTCTATGAGTTACCGGTTTGAGGCTTACTGAGTAACAGAAATGCTTTGTCTCTTTCCTGGCACCTAAAGATGTAATACATTAAAAGCACAAAAACATGAAAATTCAAGGAAAAAATACAAAAAAAACCTCACCTGTTTCTAGAGCGCTCTGTATGTTTTTGTTGAATGATCAAGGAGGACAGGCTCCAGATGATCATGAGGAGAGTATTTTAAAACCTTAAATCTTTCTAGTACCTTAAACTCTATTATGATATCACTACTCATTAGATTCATCTTGAAGAGACGATTCTAATGAGTGGTGACACACCATTTGGTTGGCACAGACATGGGGGAGAAAATGTCCGAAAACTTGTGTTTACTCCCTCTTGTACATGTATATGGAACCTTGGGATCAGCAACAAAGCTATAAATTTCTTATGACTGTATTTATCTTTTTCCTTTTATTGCAGGAAAATGTTTCAAACAGATGATCTAGCCATTGATCATTTTAAAGATGTGCCAGGTTTTAAAGGTCTTCTGAAGGCAATTTTGAAACACCAGATACAAGTACTGGTAAGTGAATCAGTCAATCCTGTATTAGTTACCCTTTACCCCATAGTTCATACGTGTCTTTTAGCACATTTAATTTATTCCTCCGCTGAAGACAATAGTTCCAATTCATACAGTCATGAACATGTAACAAAATATTTTGATTCTATATCCTGGTCCTGGAAAATGGTAGCTTAAAGCAGGCTGAAAGTAAAGCAGAATGTGCCTTAAGGCACATTCTGCTTTTCTTTCAACCTGCTTTGAAGTAGACACCTGGTTCAAAACTGGAAACAGGCAATAGAGTAAAATTTAATCTAGTCAGGGCTCCAGATAAGAGGGTGTGAACTGAACAAATCCAACATTTTCTCACTCATTTCAGCACCAAATCCTATGGTGTTACTACTCATTAGAATCGTCTCAAAGAGACGATTCTAATGAGTAGTGACACAATAGGTTTTAATGCAGAAAAAAACATAAGTTTGTGAAATACTCCCCTTACCTGGAGCCCTGTTAAGGGACAGATACACAAAATCATTAATGTATTGTTATAATAATGTACTCTTTGTCATCACAAGGTGGAGCAGTTACATAAGCATGCAGACGAGGAAACGATTGTGTTGTCTGCGAGTTTGTCTGATGGAGGCCTCAGCTACCTGGGATCTGTAGCTGCCAAGGACTTCCTAGAAGAGAAAGATGAGATCAAGGTTCAGTTTCTGAGACACTGTCTTACAAGTAAGTACATGTACATTAGTTTAACACTTTCCCCGCATAGCAACAATATTTTCACCATTTAACCCTTTCCCTTTCATATTTTAACCCTTTCCCAGATAGAAACAACATTTGTTCTTTTAACCCTTTCCCTCATAGAAACAACATTTCATACTTTGACCCTTGCCCTCCTAGAAATGATTATTTCATGTTTTAACCCTTTCCCACATAGAAACAACATTTCATAGCTTAACCCTTTCCCACATAGAAACAACATTTCATATCATAACCCTTTCCCACATAGAAACAACATTTCATATCTTAACCCTTTCCCACATAGAAACAACATTTCATATCTTAACCCTTTCCCACATAGAAACAACATTTCATATCATAACCCTTTCCCACATAGAAACAACATTTCATATCTTAACCCTTTCCCACATAGAAACAACATTTCATATCATAACCCTTTCCCACATAGAAACAACATTTCATATCATAACCCTTTCCCACATAGAAACAACATTTCATATCTTAACCTTTTCCCACATAGAAACAACATTGCATATCTTAACCCTTTACCGGTAACTCCTAGAAACAACATTTCATCTTTAACCCTTTCCCTTATAGAGTAATTTCGGGTAATTCCGACACCTTAAGAGAAAAAATTATTTATAGATTTGCCGAACGTTCCTAAGATATCGTAGAGGTCGGAGTTACACGAACACACCATTTGACCTGAAATCCATGAATACGATTTGTGCCGAACTATAATAAATATGTGTATTACTTTCGGTTTCATGTATAACTTACTGGCGGGTAACCCCGACACCATTCGGGTAATCCCGACACCCAATCAGAGTTTTTAAAAACAATGACATAAACCCTTTATTTTCTAGCTGAATCAAACAAATAGGATATACAAAGGTATGTGTGCACTCTTCGCAGCCAAAAGGGTTCTATATTCTCTGCGGATATGTCAGACATACAGGCTAATTGTCTGCAACACAGAAAATGTGTCATTTCTGTGGACATGATCTGCATCTTACGCACTCGTCTTAATCTCTATATCTATTTGAATCTGCGAATGTTCATACAAGTGAGAAATTACACGTAGATTCTACGCTTACCATTCAATATATAACGGTGAAATTGTGATAACTTTTGCAACATTTTCAATCCAGATAAGGGGCCAACATATTATAGTCTCACCTTTTCTAACTGTTTGTAATTCGGATAAGGAATTCACTTTCACTTTTAGCTCATGCTGTATTTAGCAGACATCATTTATTGTGGTATTCACTGACGTTTAGTGACAAAACCGTTGGTAAAACTATTCACTCACTCTTTTGAATCTCTCCCTCGTAATATTCTATAAATAGGCATGCAGTTTGGGGGTTTTCTTTTGTGAAAAGTCACATGACACAACAGAAGGGTTTTCTGCCAATTAGCTGTTACTGAATTGATTCAAAATGCTATGAGAGGTGTAAAACACTGTGATGTTTTGATATTCGTGTACAGTACCAGGCAATAGTTTTCCAGTCCTGATATGGACTTTGAAAAATCTTATGACTGCCAATTCCACGATAATTGTCAGCAGTATCTACCTTTTGAAAGAGGGTACTAAATTCCTTTGTCCTGAAGCGTCTATATTAAATGTTTTAGCTAGATATGAATTAGTGCCTAACTTTCTATGAATTTGAGCATTGATTTTCTTTTCCTTTTTAAAGACGTAGATGTACAGATAAAGACCAACTCGAAGAGCTTTAGATATAGAATAAATTTTTATTAGACTAAAATTCAGTCAGGTCTTAAATGGCGTTCAATTTCATTAATTTGAATATATCACGGCTAGAGAGTATATAATTATAATATATGTGGCTAGCTCTATCATATTTTCAGATGATACGTCTTTAAACAGTATCTATAATGAATGGAATTGATATATCTAGGTGTTTATGACGTTGAGGAAGTAGGAAAACGGAATTAAAATTAATTATGTAGGTCAGGTCATAAAAGTGACGGAATTAGCCTCCACACATATTTATTGTCGGGTAATTCCGACACCCCAAAAATCTGTTTACAGAGTTTATGAAGCTTCATTTCGTGACTTTTACAAAGAAGCTAAATAGATACCTTTGGTATTGTTACTCCAATACACATCACTAGATTGTGAAAAACAATAACTTTGCACACCTTTTTTCGGCGATTAGCTTATGGAATTACGTAACGTGGCATTTTTTGGGGGGTCAAAAATGAGGTCGCTGATTCAAAGAGATTGATACTCAGAAAGAAAGCGTCTTGAATGCGCCGATCAATTTTATGACGTTACATTTATATATGACGTCACTATTAAAATCAGGTAATCCTTGAATATGGAGTGGTAACACTATGAATTTAAGAGTCTTTAAAAAGGTGACGGGATTAGACGACTGTCGGGATTACCCGACATCACTCTAATTTCTTTTCTTTTTTTTATATTTTTACCCTTTTCCTCATTGAAACATTTCATATCTTTACCCTTCCTAAATAGAAACAACATTTCATATCGTAACCCTTTCCCTTATAAGAAAAACTTATTTGTAGTAAACCTATAACTCATAGAATCAACATTTCTTTATTTAACCCTTTCCCTCATGGAAACAGCTTTTTATCATTTCACACTTTTCCACATAGAAACAACTGATCATATTTTAACTTTTCCCAGATGAAAATGCTTTTTCATACAATAACCATTTCCTTTATAGAAACATATTTTAGATTAGTAGGCCAGAAGTCTTCCAGTGGGAAATTTCTTCTAAACTTTCAGCCTGCTTTAAGCTACCATCTGCTAGAATATAGAAAATATTACTTATGCTACATATTCATGACCGTATTAAGTGGAACTATTTTTGGCCGGATTGAAAATGCGGTCTATAGATTGGCGAATGCCGTCCGTCTGTCCGTCCGTCCGTCCGTCCGTCCTCACTTTGGTTGACCTTTTTGTTAGTGTCAGTTTTAGTCAAAGTTTAAGTCCTACAGCAACCAAATTTGGCATGTACAGTTATAGTGAGGTCATCATCACATGCTGTGGATAACAAGGTCACTGTGACCTAGATTTCACGGTCCAATGACTTAGAGAATTCTTGGTTAACCTTTTCGTTTGCGTCTTGGTTTACCTTTTTGTTAGTGTCAGTTTTAGTCAAATTTAAGTCCTACAGCAACCAAATTTGGCATGTACAGTTGTAGTGAGGTCATCATCACATGCCATGGGTAACTAGGTCACTGTGACCTAGATTTCAAGGTCCAATGACTTGGAGAATTCTTGGTTAACCTTTTCGTTTGCGTCTTGGTTTACCTTATTGTTAGTGTCAGTTTTAGTCAAATTTAAGTCCTACAGCAACCAAATTTGGCATGTACAGTTTGAGTGAGGTCATCATCACATGCCATGGGTAACTATATTATATATATATATAATTTGCTCCCACTTATGCAACTTTAGTTTTAGCCTACTTAGAAGAACAACTTTACACATCATTGGAAAATTCCCACGGCAAAGATTTTTCAAATTACATAAAAACTTTCTGGAAAAGATTTCTGGATGATTGTTTCATCATCTGGCAATATTCTATTGATGAGTTAAAAAGTTTTCATAAGCTATTAAATGAACTACACCCTGACATCCAATTCACAGTAGAATATAGCAGCACTGATTTACCATTCTTAGATGTACTAATTAAAAAAACAGACACAAAGTTAACGACAGACATCTTTCATAAACCAACTGATTCAAAACAATACCTTAATTTTAAATCATGTCATCCGAAACACACAAAAACTAACATACCATATAATTTGGCCAGGAGAATTTGCACAATAGTTTCATGTGAAACAGTTAAAGATAAAAGATTACAAGAATTACACGACACTTTAAGAACAAGAGGTTATCCCAAATCCCTTTTACAAGACAGTATTCACAAAGCAAAACAAATCACAAAGTCAGACCTTCTTAAACCAAAACCAAATAATAACACAACTACTCTTCCATACATCTCAACATTTAACCCAAACAACCAAGAACTTTTTAACAACATAAAAGCTAATTTACCAATATTACAAGCAGACCCAAACATGTCTCAAATTTTAAATAAATGTAAACTTATCAAAAGTAAAAGACAAGCTCCAAACTTAAAAAAACTACTTACCAGAGCTAAATTTACAGAGAAACAACATGTACGTTATAAAGTAACAAAATGCAATAAATCTAACTGTTCATTATGTCAACATATTAAAGAAAGCGAATTTTATAATTTTAAAGGAATGAAATTTTATGTAAACCAATCAATGTCATGTGATGTTCAAAACGTATTATATGTTCTTACATGCACTGGATGCGGAGAATACTATATTGGTCAAACTGGAGACAAACTGAGGTCAAGAAGAACAGTTCACTCACAACAGATAAGAGATCCTTCAACAAGACAAATTCCTTTAAGCGCCCATTTAGAAAAATGCGGAAAGAAAAACTTAAATTATGAAATGTTTCCTTTTTTTAAATTAAAGACAAATAGTGTTTCAGCTAGGCTAGCAAAAGAAGAATATTTCATAGCTAAATTTAAACCTATTCTTAATTCTCAATAATTATCTCCCTTTAATAAAACACAGTTATTTATCTTAGATGTACGTCAACAGGAAGTGACGACGTCGATATCATGACAACAACGTCATGACGTCATAAACAATTGTATAGCGCCTGATGAATTATAGTGAAACGCGTCGCGCATTGTTTGAAGAAATAAAATTGTGTTTTTAAAGCCTATAATACATCATTTATTTTTTTAATTCATATATATACAGCTTTTCCCGCTAGTTTCCGGCATCACGCCGACATTATTTATTATATATATATATATATCCAGTGAATGTCTTCAACTTTTTTTACTTAATTTACTCGTTCTGAGTTTCTTTCTTTTAAATATATATATATATATATATATATATATGATTTAAAAAAAAAAATAGATGATGTATTATAGGCTTTTAAAACACAATTTTATTTCTTCAAAAAATGCGCGACGCGTTTCACTATAATTCATCAGGCGCTATACTATTGTTTATGGCATAACGCCGACATTATTTATTATATATATACATGTATATATATAAATACAAAGCAAAAGTGCAGACAATCCGGCCATACCGACATTGGCGGTTTCTCGTATTCAATGAAGGAATAACTTAAAGACTTAAAAAGGCTTATCTGTAGAGTAGTGGGTAACACAAGTTTAACTGTTTGTTGTATTGTTTATTACAGAGCGCCATATGCAGGAGAAGGAAGCCCCAGCTGTAGCTCCATGTTATAAGGACACATTCACCAGTACCCAGTATGACCAGCCGTCTGTCTGTGCCTACAGTATTAACAGAGACACTTATCTCAGAAACCATCAACCAAGAAACAAAGGTGCCACAATTATATCAACCATTTCCTTCTTAGGAACCCCTTTTAGTGTTACAGCGTTCCCTCCCTACAATGGCCCTCCCAACAACGACTCCCTCCTTACAACGACCCTTGTCGCAGTTTCCTACACAGGACAATTATGTCCAAGATATTCACTGCTGCAATGGCATCTGCTTAAAATTGTTGTCTGCTGTATTTCTAAAAGTTACATAATAGACATTTTGACAGAAAAAAACTTAATAACGCTGCGTCTGATCTGGATTCAAGCTGTTTGCAAATGTAAGCTACATGTAATTTCCCTCCCTATAACAACTCCCTCCAAACAACACACACAATGTTTGTCTCCCATTGGATGTCTTTGTAGAGAGGGAACACTGTTGTTTCTATTCTTTGAAAAAATGTATCGTCATGGTTTTACTTCTATTATTTGATTTTCAGTTAAACCTTAGCTTGGTTTCGGTATAGAAGACAGATGTTTACTTAAAACAGGCTGAAAATAAAGTGTGTGACCTCTTAGCCCATTACCTCATAAATACGCCTTTTTACGCCTTTGATATATTCCTCCACTGAAGAAAATAGTTCGAATTTATACAGGCATGAATATGTATAATAACAAATATTTTCTATATTCTAGTAGATGATAGCTTAAAGCAGGCTGAAAGTAAAGCAGAATGCGCCCTAAGGGTGCATTCTGCTTTACTTTTAGCCTGCTTTAAGTGGTCACCTATTTTCAAAACTAGAAACAGGCTATGGGGTAATGGGTTAAAGCAGGCTCAAAGTGAAGGAGTATTCTTACTTTCAACCTGCTTGAAAGTAACATCTTGAAACATACTGGAAATGTCTTCTGTGTTTTATGTTCAGGATTTCCTAGATGGGGACTACTTTTCTTAGTGTAGAATTAATTAAGGCGTAAAAATACCTTTTTATGGAGTAATGGGTAAGAACTTAACCAAACACCCCATAGCCTGTTTCTAGTTTGAAGACGTGACTACTTAAAGCAGATTGAAAGTAAAGCAGAATGTGCCATACAGGCACATTCTGCTTTACTTTCAGCCTGCTTTAAGCTATCATCTGCTAGAATATAAAAAATATTTCTGATGGTTCATATTTATGACTAATAACATGGAACTATTTTCTTCAGTGTATGAAAAAATTAGTGTTAAAAGGCGTAATTATGGGGTAATGGGTTAAGAGAACACCATATTTCTTTTTATGCCCCCGGCATCGACAGATGCGGGAGCATATAGTAATCGTCCTGTCCGTCCGTCCGTCCGTCCGTCCGTCCTTCCGTCCGTCCGTAACCAGGTTAAGTAGATTTTACCGTTTCGTCTAGCATCAACACCACTTATTCAAATGCTTAGATACTTATACAGTTGTTGCCTTGGACCATTCCCTAGCCACCAATAATACCCAACCTTGATTTTGACCTTGACCTTGACCTAATTTGGACTTAGAATATTTTGAATGGGCTATTTCTTGGTTAACTAGATTTTACCGTTTCGTCTGGCATCAACACCGCTTACTCCAATGCTTGGATACTTATACAGTTGTTGCCTTGGACCATTCCATATCCATCAATATCACCCAACCTTGATTTTGACCTTGACCTTGACCTAATTTGGACTTAGAATATTTTGAATAGGCTATTTCTTGGTTAACTAGATTTTACCGTTTCGTCTAGCATCAACACTACCTACTACAATGCTTCTATACTTATACAGTTATTGCCTTTGACCATTACCAACCCACCAGTAATACCCAAGCTCAGTTTGACTTTGACCTTGACCTAATTTGGACTTAGAAAAGATTCAGAATATATTGTCAAGGATGCCACCGTGGGCATAAGCGTTTATTGAACGCGCAGTCTTGTTTGAGTAGTGTCTGTCAACAAATTTTATTGAGAGACGTCTACAGGGCTCCAGATGAGGGGAGTATTCTAAAAAGTTAAAATCGTTATTTCTGCATTAAACCCTATGGTGTCACTACTCATTAGAACCGTCTCTTCTAGACGATTCTAATGAGTAGTAACACCATAGAATTTGGTGCTGAAATAAGTGAAGTGAGAAAATGCTGCATTTGTTCAGTTTACTCCATCTTATCTGGAGCCCTGATTTTGTGGACAATAATTTTACATCAAACAGTATTTGAGCAGGCTGATGGTTTCCTGGGATGATAGTTAACACATTCAACCTTAACAACAAGTATTATATACTTGTCATTTACAAACAGTGTATCAGGGGAGTGCACTTATCCTCTGCTAACAATGCAGACCCTGATCAGATGGCATCTTAAGGAGCTCTTTGATCAGGGTCTGCAGTGTTTAGGCTAGAATCCTAACTTTATGGGTCATTTTGACCCATTACCACTCAAAACAGTGGGTCATTTTCAAAATCTAGGGGTCAAGATAAATTCACATACGTTTTTATGCCCCCGGCATCGACAGATGCGGGAGCATATAGTAATCGTCCTGTCCGTCCGTCCGTAACCAGGTTAAGTAGATTTTACCGTTTCGTCTAGCATCAACACCACTTATTCAAATGCTTAGATACTTATACAGTTGTTGCCTTGGACCATTCCCTAGCCACCAATAATACCCAAACTTGATTTTGACCTTGACCTTGACCTAATTTGGACTTAGAATATTTTGAATGGGCTATTTCTTGGTTAACTAGATTTTACCGTTTCGTCTGGCATCAACACCGCTTACTCCAATGCTTGGATACTTATACAGATGTTGTCTTGGAACATTACCTATCCATCAATATCACCCAACCTTGATTTTGACCTTGACCTTGACCTAATTTGGACTTAGAATATTTTGAATGGGCTATTTCTTGGTTAACTAGATTTTACCGTTTCGTCTAGTATCAACACTACTTACTACAATGCTTCTATACTCATACAGTTATTGCCTTGGACCATTACCAACCAACCAGTAATACCCAAGCTCAGTTTGACCTTCATCTTGACCTAATTTGGACTTAGAAAAGATTCAGAATATATTGTCAAGGATGCCACCGGGGGCATAAGCGTTAGTAACTTGTTTTCCAATCCATATTTAAATGTTTCTTGACATTATGTTCTGTAAATATGACACAATGTGTCATTGTGTGTAAAAACTTTGAAATAAATACTGTTTAAACTAAACTAAGATAAACTTGAACGAAAATGGTCTGTTCCCAGTGTAAATTTATTAAATTTCTTTGTGTTGATGCACAATTTATAGAACATATGATTTCTTTTATCATCGTAGGTAAGCCAAATTGGATTGATAGGGAGCCATTTCTGCTGAAATTTTCTAAGATTCTCACCGGTCTACGCCGAAGGCGGAACTTTTAGAGGGGTCGTCACTTGTTTTTTGTTTCTTTGCTGCCGATTCGCCGGTAGTGAAAAGGGAAAGAATAGACTTTTGCTGTTTTTCAGCAGACATTTTCAAGTTATGACGATTTAGAGACGTTTTGATTCACTGCGCCGCACCGACTCGTAAACAAGCTTGGCTCGTTATCGTCTGGGCGCTGTATTGTTAAGAATCTGGCTTAAAATCAAGCACCTGAGGTACCGGAATCGACTTCAGGAAACATTGGGCTAAAACACGGACCTGAGATGCGGACCTCAGCCATTTTTGTCGGGCCGATATACGATGCGCCAAAATGACCCATTAATTTTATTTTTCATGCGCCATTTTCAAAAAATCCGCGTCAATGGCGCAAAAACGCGGCCTAGCCTAAACACTGGGTCTGCACTGTTTGTCATTTTGCCTAAATAGTAAAAAATGGGCCAGACTTTTAACCCATTTCCCCATAGCCTCTATCTAGTATTGAAGATAGGTGACTTCTAAAAGTAGGTTGAAAGTAAAGCAGAATGTTTCTTCAGGCGCATTCTGCTTTACTTTCAGCCTGCTTTAAGCTATTATCTGCTAGAGTATAGAAATTATTTCTTACTTATGACACATACTCATGACTTTATAACTTGGAACTATATTCTTCAGTGGAGGAATACATTAAAGGTGTAAAAAGGGGTATTTATGGGGTAATGGGTTAATTGGAAAGTGGAATTGTTCCATTATGATGCCAGGGGTGAACCAGTTAAGGCATATATATATATATATGTAAAAACGAAAATACGACTTTACATGCTGCGTTTTTAATAATATTTAATAATAAAGTGTACAAACATGTTTCGCCTCGCGGCTCGTCAGTGTAAATAATGTTCCTTGGTGATAACGTTACCATGTGACGTCATAGCGCTGACGTCATGATGCTACGTCGTTACGTCCGCGTCATGACGTCACAATCACAACAAATAATTTAAATATATTTTCCTGGTAATGAACGTATAGAATTATATCTATTTAGATGAGCTATTTAGTTTTGTTTGAAACATTTGATAAAATAATGTTCTTTGATCAACCTAGCTGACGTATTATCTATTTTCATTTTATAGAATGGAAAAAGCGTAAATTTTGGTTCCCTTTTACAACAATTGTCAATATGAGCGCTTAATGGCAGCTGTCGTGTTGCCGGGTCCGGTATTTGTTGGGCATGTACTGTTCGCCTGTTTCTTAATCTATCCCCGGTTTGACCAATATAATACTTATTGCAGCCATTGCACGTCATAGCATACAGCATATTTTGGACGTCACATGACATATTTTCATTAACAAAGAATTGCTTTCCATCAAAATTGAAATATGATCCTTCTTTCAAATAATTGCAAAGGCCACATTTTGGGCGTTTGCATTTAGTGACTTTGAAATTACTATTTTGTTTTTCAGTGTGAAGCATTGGATCTGTAAATTTTGCTCTAGACAGTATTTTCTTCAAATTTGGAGTTTGCCGTTTACTTTTTATAATTTTGCTATTGACTAAGACTTCCGACATTTTTTCGTCTGCATACAAAATTGGTAAATTATATATATCTTTGTGACAGTTTAAATTGGAACTATTTTCTTCAGTACAGGAATTAATCAAAGAAGTAATTTATATTGTAATGGGTTAAGGCATATCAGCCTTTTGTATTGCAGCTAAACCTGTACACAGCAACAAATCAGAAGAAGACGAATTCAAAGAATTTTATGAAAGTGGCAGCATAATACAGAAAAAAAGTAAGAGAGTATCTTCAGGTCATTTGTCCAACATGAAACAGTAATCTGACTTACCCCATAGCCTGTTTCTAGCATTAAAGATAGATTACCACTTAAAGCAGGTTGAAAATTAAGTAGAATGCGCCTTATGGCACATTCTGCTTTACTTTCAACCTGCTTTAAGCTATAATCTGCTAGGATAAAGAAAATGTATGAAGTGGAACTATTTTCTTCAGTGGAGGAAAAAGTGTAAGACGTAAAAAGGCGTATTCATGGGGTAATGGGTAAACCAATAACTCCATAGCCCGTTTCTAATTTAGAAGACAGGTGACATCTTTAAGCAGATTCAAAGTGAAGCAGAATGCTCCTAAAGGAGCATTCTGCTTTAATTTCAATCTGCTTTAAGATGCCATCTTGAAAGATACTAGAAATGCCGTCTTTGTTTCATGTTTAGGACTCATTAGGTGGGGACTGTTTTCCATACTGTAGAAATAATTAGAGGTGTAAAAAGACATATTTATGGAGTAATGGGTTAAGTGAACACCATATTTCTTTACTGGGTGGTGTCTGTAAATAAATTTTATTGAGGATACAGTAAAACCTTTCTATTACGACCACTAAAATAAAGGCTAATTGATTGTATAAAAGACGGATTGACCGCTTAACCCTTTACCTGATAGCCTATTTCTAGTATTGAAGATAGGTGACCACTTAAAGCAGATTGAAAGTAAAGCAGAATGCGCCTTACGGGGCATTTTGCTTTACTTTCAGCCTACTTTAAGCAAAAATCTTCTAGAATAAAGAAAATCTTTCTTGTGTAACATATTCATAATTGTTTAAATTGGATCTATTTTCCTCAATTGATGAATAGAGGCGTAAAAAGCGTATTTATGGGGTAATGGGTTAAAGCAAGATGAAAAGAAAACAGAAAGCTCCTAAGGAACTTTCTGTTTTATTTTCACCTTTCTTTAAGCAGTCACCTATCGTAACGCCTAATAGTTAAGACACTTTTGTACACTTTTCTGGTCGTAATAGAGAGGTTTTACTGAATGTTTCTAACATTACCATGTTTGAATTCCAGCTAGGAAACTTAGTCATCCACACCACATTAAACCACGCCAAATACATGACAGCTACCCTCCTGAACAAGGCATGGACTTGTCTAATCATACCAAGAGAAAACACAGACAACCCTCTGTAGAAATCAAATCACCAACAGTAGAACGGGACCAGGTGACCTCACATAACCATACAAGAACCCACTCCAGCCCACCAGTAACAATTGTCAAAACAGAACCACCAAGTGAAAGTGACATTTCAAAGTTAGAACAGTTTAGTTCAGAGAGTGACACGGAACATAAAGTACCGGTTGAGTCTGTACGCTCTGACATGGCAGAAGATCTGACAAGAGATCATGTTAACAATTTTATGGATACCGGGCAGATGAGTTTTGGTAATACTGTATTCCAGCAGGGTATTAAAATAGAAAGTGATGGAATGAATGCTCAACTGGTAGACAGTTTAGAGGCACTAAGCCAGGCTGCGGAACAAAGCCAGCAAGGTGAGTATCCATTGTTAAGTAGCGTACTGTATTCCAGTTGCTCCTAAAATCTTATTTTATCATGACTCACTCACACATGTTGAGCTGTCTGCTTCAGCTGACATACTCGGGTAGACATGGATCTGCAAACTTACTTGTTCAATATACAATGTACATTGTATCATAGAGAAATTGTTATTTATCAGAGCTTCATTGAAGGGGAGTTTTTAAAAAACTAAAATCTTTATTTCGAGACAATTCTAATGAGTAGTGACATCATAGATTTGGTGCTAAAATGAGTGAGAAAGTGTCGGATTTGTTCAGTTTACTCTCTCTTATCTGGAGTCCTTATTTATTAATTTAGGGCAGCTTAACCCTTTTTCCATAGAAACACCTTTTGATTACTTCATATCAAATGCCCTTTCATATTTCTATCATTTTCCGTAAACGAGACACAGGAAAAGTTTTTCTGCATCCTGATAGGTCAATGTTTAAATCAAGATGAAAGTGAAACAGAAAGCACCTAAAGGAGCTTTTAAAGCATAATGAAAGTAAAATAGAAAACTTCCTTTGGAGCTTAATTTTTACTTTAAGCAACAATTTGCCTTAACCAATGAAACCAAGCCTTTTGTGAAAATGTTACAGCTGAACCATGTTGAGAAGTCAATTTTGTAGCTCACATGAGAAAAATGCTCAAGTTGAGCTTTTGTGACCACTGAGTGGATGGAAGCTCTTGAAACTTTGCATTGATGTTCTTTGGATCGTTTAACCTTTATAAAAAAAAACATCAAACAAAGTGGAACCATGCAGAACTGTGTTTTTCGACCAAATTCAAAGTTGAAATAGCGTTAAATTCTTTAAAATATAGAATCTCTCTGGAACTAAACAATCTGATGCTCTTATAATTTTTCCTTAAGGAAATGGCGTTTTAATCAATTTTGAGCATTTGAAGATGAAAACTGTGTTTCTGTCTAAAGGGTAAAAATAGGTGTCACATTTGAAACTCACTTTTGCAGAACTTCTGATAAGGAGAGTATTTCAAAAACTAAAAACCTTATGCCTCCATCAAAACCTATGATGTTACTACTCATTATAATTTTGTGGAGGTGGGTTTAGTGGAGGCATGAAGGAGAAAATGTGGAAATAAGTGGAGTCCTGAGTCCATGGTTATAAAGATATTGAGTTGAGTGTGAGTTTGTTCTCAAGCATTTGATTGGTCAGATTTGAGCTTTTGCTCAAATCTGACCAATCAATTGCTTGAGAACAATCTCAGACTCGACTCAACCTTTTTATAACCTTGAACCCAGCTGTCATAGATTAATAGTTGTTATTCTCTACATTTCCAGCAGGGTTATTGGACTCTTCACAGCTCATACCGTGGGGGAACCAGTCCCTGAACGAAGCATTTGGGTACCAGCCACAGCCACACAAGAAGAGAGTGTACAGGAAAGTGGAGTGTGAGATTTGCCATAAACTGATCTATATAACCAATATAAAAGTGCACAAATTGAGACACATGAAAAACAGCATTGGTATGGATAACACCATAGACTGATAACAGTTTGAACAGTTCTTCATTGCCATTTCATGATGACAGAGTCCTAGAAACCCTTCCTTACAACCAGGGGCCCGTTTCATAAAACTTACGACAAATGTTGATGTAAGTCAAAACTTTAAAATACATTTAATTTCTGATTTCTCTATCTAATTCTGTCTTGTGACCTCTCTTTAGAATCGTCTTTTCAAGACAATTCCAAAAAGATGTTACAAAACAGGATTAGATGGAGAAATAAATAATAATTGAGACTTTTATAATCTGACTTACGACAACGTTTGTCATACAAAGTTTTATGAAACGGGCCCCTGGTGTCTGCTTAACCCATTACCCCATAGCCTGTTTCTAGTTTTGGAGACAGGTGACCATTTAAAGCAAGGTGAATTGTTCAGCCTGCTTTAAGCCACCATCTGCTTGGAAAGAGAAAATATTTTTTAAGGTGTATGTTCATGAGTGTACATGTATTTCCTTCAGTGGAGGAATAAATTAAAGGCTTTAAATAGGGTATCCTTGGAATAATGAGTTAACCGTGATAACCACTTTTCATGTATTTTCCTATATCCTTCCAGATGACTACTTAACCTATTGCCCCAAAAATATGCCTTTTAACCCATTACCCCATAGCCTGTTTCTAGTTTTGAAGACTTGTTACCACTTAAAACAGGTTGAAAGTAAAGCAGAATGCGCCTTAAGGCGCATTCTGCTTTACTTTCAGCCTGTTTTAAGCCACCATCTGCTAGAAAATTGACAATAATATTTCTGATCATACTTACTCATGAATGCATAAAATTGAGATATTTACTTCAGGGGAGAAATAGATTAGAGGCGTAAAAAGGCGTATATATGGGGTAATGGGTTAAAGCCTTTGATTCATAACACCCCCCTTTGAAGAAAATAGTGCCGCTTACTACAGTCATGAATATGTTCTAGAAAACTTGAAACAAGCTATCAGGTTTATGGGGTTATGGGCTAAAGCAGGCTAAAAGTAAAGAAAAATACAGCTGCCAGCTCAAAGCAAGGGTAATATTAAAGTAAAGGCTCCTAAACAAGCTTTCTGCTTTACTTCCATTCCAGCCTTCAACACAGTTGGACAGAGATAATTTACACTTTTGGCTATGGAGGAAAGGTTTAACTCATTATCCCCTGAAACTTCCAATGGACAATTCCAGTTTGCAATAAAGGCTGGTCCATTTTAGACTATTTAGGTTTGTTTTTTGTAATAATTTGCCAAACGACAAACAGTGAAGTCCCTGATCAGAGAGCCCTCTAATCAGGAACTTCACTGTTTGCATAGGACAAGTGTACTCTTCAAAGGTACACATTTGGTAAAGGAAGCATATATGCGTCTCTAGGGCTCAATGAGTTAATGCTGCAGCTGTACAAGTGGAGACATTGTAGTGTTTGTTGTGTCTTGAACAATTGATGTAGATTAGATCTGAGAATGAAGTTGTAGTTTCACGACGGGATTTATGATATGTAGACAGTAGAAGTGCTGATACAGTGGAGAAGACATTATTCTTTCCCATTTAAACGCAAACATCACACAATTAAATGTAGAAAATTACAATTAATCTTAACCCATTACCCCATAAAACGCCAATTTACGGTCTAATTTATTCCTACACTGAAGTAAATATTTCCACTTTATACATTCACAAAGTTGCACCATAAGAAATAGTTTCTATATCCTAACATATTGTATCTTAAAGCAGGCTGAAAGTAAAGCAGAATGTGCCTTAAGGCGCATTCTGCTTTACTTTCAACCTGCTTTAAGTGTTTATATAATCTTCAATACTAAAACTGGCTATGGGGTAATGGGTTAAAGACAAACAGTATGGAGCCTTATCAGATGCAGGCTTATTAGGTGTCAGATCTGGCTCCTAACCTTTCACAATTTAAATAATCTTCTCAGTATAAACATGTTTATTGTGGAAAGAATGACATCTTCTCCACTGTAAGCATATGTAAGGTTTGCATTGTGAAGAATACGCAATGGTATTATATAAGGAATCTGAAAATCTCATGTATGTTTAAGACTTTGTATGATAGTATTATTAATTATATGACAGGGCTCCAGATAATGGGAGTATTTCAAAAACTAATATCTTTATTTCTGCATTAAACCCTATGGTGTCACTACTCATTAGAATCGTCTCTTCGAGAGTAGTAACATCATAGGATTTGGTGCTGAAATGAGTGAGAAAATGTTGGATTTGTTCAGTTTACTCCCTCTTATCTTAAGCCTTGTTTGTATTCATGCAACAAACATTTTATCACTTCCAATTTGTTTGTAAAACTTCAAAAATCATGTCATTGTTATTTGTACCACTTTGAATGTGAATCTGTTGTTAACTTGCGATATATTTGATTGGGATTTATACTATGTGCTAGTGTGAGTTTAGTTATTTTTGATACATGCTATGAAAGTGTGTGTGGTTAACAGGTTTTGCAATTTACTACACACTACTGCAACTCACAAATGTATTTACTGGAAATATTAAGAATGAAACCGTATCAAATTTTATACTGTAATATCCAAAAGGGAAGTAATTATTCACAACTTGAATTAAAGATTCTTGGGTTACTCCCCTTAGGGAAAAAAAGAATTATCTCAAACATAATGTATGCTTTACTTTGAGCCTGCTTTTAGAAGCCATCTGCCTTAACCCTTTGAACCCTAGTCCCGCATATATGCATGCTTTTCAAACAGTGTACATGTGAATAGTACACTTGTCCTATGCAAACAGTGAAGACCCAGATCAGAGGTCTCCAAAAGGAGCCCTCTGATCAGGGTCTTCACTGTTTGTCATAATGCCAAACATTGACAAAACAACCCATACAAGTCAGAAATGGACTAGACTAAAATGGAAACTGGAATTTTCCATTTAAAGTTTTAGGGAGGAAAGAGTTAACCACTGAAAATAAACTATAGTCAAGCTTGTATTAAGTAATGTAAAGAAGTAATGTGATATTTAAAGACAAGTGACCACCGAATTTAGGACTAAAGTAATGCATTTTCATAGGAGCTTTCTGCACTACTCCTGTTCATCATTAAGCTGCCAGCTATATTAACCCTTTACCCCATAGCCTGTTTTTAGTTTTGGAAAAAGTTGGCCACTGAAAGCAGGTTGAAAGTAAAGCAGAATGCGCCTGAGGGCGCATTCTGCTTTACTTTCAGCCTGCTTTAAGCTACCATCTCTCAGGATATAGAAAATATTTCTGCTGGAATATGTTTATGACTGTATAAATTGGAACTATTTTCTTTCATGGAGGAATAAATCAAATACGCTAAAAGGTCACTTGAGTGGTCACTTAATGCCAGTTTGAATGTAAACTATAATTATAAAACAAACAAAAATTGCCAATGGTCCTATAAGACATAGGCAAACAGTGTAGACTGATCAGACACCACATAACGAGTAGTCTGATTTGAGTCTACACTGTTTGCTGATAGGAATTTCAATATAAAACATAGCAAAATTGAAAATTTTGACCAGGAAACCCTTCGATTTAAATAAAATGGACTAATCCAATATTATATATGTGGGAAGAATCCACTGGTCACAAAAGGGTTTAACCCTCATGACATATGACAACCAGGGTAATATTTTATATAATTTGTACTACAGTGGAGAATCTGCTATTCTTTCCCGTTTAAACGCAAACGTACGCAAACACAAAGCACTAAAACGTAGAAAAGTACAACTTTTGGACAATTCTGATAATTCATGTTTATCTTGGTGGCAAACAGTTTGGAGCCTGATCAGACGCCGGGTTACCCGGCATCTGATCTGGCTCCAAACTGTTTGCACTGTAAATAATAGTTTTTGCGTAAACGCGTTTATTGGGAAAGAATAACACATTGGAGCTCATAGAGCATCTCAGTGTAATTATGCAAGAATCTCAAGTAGATCTGTTGTAGCTGTGTGTGTGTTATACCACTATCAAACTTGTATTCAGTTGCCACAGAAAAAGGGATTTTATTTTCTCCCATTTTCGCCCAAGTGGGATAGAGATTTTCCCCATGTGGAATCACTCTTATCCTCCATACCAAGTGACGTCTTTTATTGTTTGCCCAGCTTAACCACAAGCGCTGCATGACGCGGGTATCTAAATGACGTCATTTGTAATGACGTTACTATAAACAACTTCAACGTTTTGGCGAAAAGAAACGCACACAAACTGCAATTTTTTCGTTATTTGTATCATGTTTTAATTATTTAAATGGAAGAAAAAAAATCCACCATTCGTTATGTTGATGTAGGATAGGAATTTTCTCCCCCTCGGGGGAGAAAATTCCTATCCTACATCAACACTCATGGTGGATTCTTATAGTCTTTAACCCTTTACTCCATAGCCTGTTTCCAGTTTTGAAGACCGGTGACCACTTAAAGCAGGTTGAAAGTAAAGCAGAATGTGCCTTAAGACACATTCTGCTTTACTTTCAGCCTGCTTTAAACTACAATCTGTTAGAATATAGAAAATATTTATAACAATACATATTCATGACTGTATAAATTGAAACCATTTTCTTAAGTAAATGAATAAATCAAATGTGTAAAAATGTATATGGATTAATGGATTAAAACAAGTTGCAGTTTAACTACAACATGAACTATCTGCTTTAAGCATCTACCCATTACTTTGAGTTGGAAGGAAAATATAGAGTCTGAGGAACTAAGAACTAATCTACACTGTTTTACAGAAGGAGACATTCATGCTTTGAGAAAAGATTTAACATAAGTTGTGTCATTTTAGATTAGAATTGAAATTGGATTTCATGTGCAGCTATATTTTGTTTTGTTTTGTGTGTTTTATATGTGCTAGTTGATGTACTACAATGTATTACCGTACTACTTATCAAAAGGTTTGCAATACAAGAAGACCCTGCTAATATGATTACTTTAGAGTACATGTAGTTACATTATGTTGTTAACCCATTACCCCATAGCCTGTTTCTAGTTGTGAAGACAGATTACTAGTTAAAGCAGGTTGAAAGTAAAGCAGAATGCGCCATTAGGCGCATTCTGCTTTACTTTCAGCCTGCTTTAAGCGATCATCTGCTAGAATATATTAAATATTTCATTCGATACATATTTATGACTATATAAATTTGAACTATTTTCTTCAGTGAAGGAATAAATTAAAAAGCGTTAAGAGAGGCAACACAGTACTCCATAAATACTTTTTTTTACGTCTTTAATTTATTTGCCCACTTAAGCAGATAGTTCCACTTTATACAGTCATGAATATACACCATAAGAAATATGTTCTACATTCTAGTAGGTGGAACCTTAAAACAGGCTGAAAGTAAAGCAGAATGCACCTTAAATGGTCAATTGTCATCAAAAGTAGAAACAGGCTGTCTGGTAATTGGTTAAGAGAGGCAACAGAATATGTTCATGCAGCATTCAATGGGTAAAAGAAAAATTATTTGTTCTGTCACTTTCTTTTAACCCATTACCCCATAGCCTATTTCTAGTTTTGAAGATATGTGACCACTTTAACCCATTAGTAATTTAAGTAGTAACTGGTTTTAAAAACTAGAAACAAGCTTGTTTCTAGTTTTTAAAACAAGTTACTACTTAAAGCAGGTTGAAAGTAAAGCAGAATGCGCCTTAGGGCGCATTCTGCTTTACTTTCAGCCTGCTTTAAGCAAAAATCTGATAGAATATAGAAAATATTTCTTAAGGTACAAATTCATAATTGTGTAAATTGGAACTATTTTCCTCAATGGATGAAAATCTAGAGGCATAAAAAGGCATATTTATGGGGTAATGGGTTAAAGCAGGTTGGTACTAACGGTATTGTCTGTATATTGTTTGTCATTTTTGTTAGTGAATTTTGTATAGCAGAGATTTACATTAGATATAGACTTCACCAAGCTTTAAGCAGTCACCTGTCAAATTTTGGTAACAGCAAGCAAAAGAGGGTTGGGGGTTTAAGGGGAAAAGGTCACAATAAGATACATGTTGATGTAAATCAGAACACCCTTAAAGGAATATCACATTCATTGTTATTTAACTCATTACTCCGTACATACGCCTTTATACTCCTTTAATTTATTCCTCCACTGAGAGATTTGTTCCAATGGATATGTATCGTAAGAAATATTTTCTATATTCTAGCTGATGGTAGCTTAAAGCAGGCTGAAAGTAAAGCAGAAAGCGCCTTCATGTGCATTATGCTTTACTTTCAACCTGCTTTAAATAGTCACCTGTCTTCAAAACTAGGAACATGCTATGGGGTAATGGGTTAAAACAGTCATTTGTTTTTACCATTCACTTGCTAATCCTAGCTTTACTAGAATTGGGTAAAATTTGGATCCAGATCAGTGGCGGCAAAACTCAGCATCTGACCACGACCCAAACTGTTTTACCCTTGTCGCTCAACCCTTTCCTCCATAGCATGTTTTCAGTGTTAGAGACAGATGATTGCTTAAAGCAAGCTGAAAATAAAGCAAAAGTGTGCCTGAAGGAGCATTCTGCTTTACTTTCAGGCTGCTTTATGCTATCATCTGGTAGAATATAAGAAATATCTCTGTTGCATATTCATGACTGTAGTAAATGAAACTTATTTAATGGAGGAATAAATAAAATGTGTAAAAAGGTGTATGTAGAATTGAGGAATGAGTTAAGTACCATTGCAGACACGAGATATGAAACAGATAGTCATTGTAGCAATCAAAGGCTTTTATACCATTTCATTGTTTACCCCATAGCCTGTTCCTAGTTTTGAAAACAGATAAACACTTAAAGCAGGTTGAAAGTTAAGCAGAATGTGCCTTAAGGTACATTCTGCTTAACTTTTAGCCTGCTTTAAGCTACCATCTTCTAGGATATAGAAAATAACTATTTGGATGGTATATGTACATATTAATGATGGCATAAAATAGAGCTATTTTCTGATGTGGAAGAATAAATTAAAGGCGTTAAATGCATATTTATGGAGTAATGGGTTAAGTCTTGTTTTGAATAGGGGGTAGAAGCATTGCTACTATTTAAAATATTGTAGTGATGTGCCGATAAGATGTGATACTCGGCGATCCCTTTGCGAAGGTGCCACTGACAAATAATTGCAAATCTTTACGCACCATTTGTCATTTCTGTAAAATAAACCCAAAGCAGTATAAAAATTAATTACGTTTTTTAATCGATGGTTGATCATGAGCATGTGCCAATGATCGATTTAAGTTTTCGAGACTGATACCCCAACACTACTATACAGGCTGAATCTCAAGCTATGATTGGCTATTTTTAATGTACAGTATTATAAGTGTTGCTTTTATCACAGTCAGTATAATTTTTGATATATTTGTATTTTACACTTCATGTTTATGTATAAGTTGCTTGGCAACAATTTTATGTCATTGATATTCATCTTTGCTTTTGTATTTTAGAATATTAAAATAGATTTTTATGTGAATAGAGTTGGTGGTTACTCTTGCCTGCTGTCAGTTTATGGCCTAGAGTATCTGGATTCGCTCATCGTCTGTAAAAATATTACCACTTTCGTCCCTGAAACTTAATGGACAATTTAATCAAGTCCATTTTCATCCCACAAGAGCACAAAGTGAGCTTTATGATACGCCTGTCGACCGTCCGCCTCTCAACAATTGTCAGGTTGAAAAGATTTCTCTGTAACCAATAGCCCCAGTGTCATGAGTGTAACCAAGCTTGGTCAGATACATAGGTACTGTTGGGTTGAGCTTTACACGTTCTTCAGAGAAACTGGACAGGGCCGATGGTATTATTACATGGTAGCCTTGCATATTTCTAGAAAAAACGTCTTCTCTGAATTGTTTCAATTTCAATTTTATTTTCACCAAAATATTTCTCCATTGACCGACGTTGGTCCGATCTCAGCAGGAACGTTCTACCTTAACTCTTTGCATGCTGGGTAATTTTTTCGTCTGAAACAATTGCCGTCTGCTATTGTTCTAAAAATAGAACTTTCTAACTTTCTTTTCAAAAAGAGTATCAGAGTGTCAAACGCGGTGTCTCATCAGGATCCAAACTGTTTGCAAAGGAAATCACAGTGGGACATATAATGTCCGCCGCTAGCATGGTAAGAGTTAACCCTTTCATGATAAAATTATTCGGGAGATGTTTACCCCGTCACCGCTTTATTATCGTCTGCTTCAGTATTGTTGTCTGCGAAACACGTTTAAAAGCTAGATTTAGGGTGTATGACTTAATAAGTATCGATATGAGTGTCAAACAGTTTGGATCCTGATCAGACGCCGCGTAACGCGGCGTCTGATCAGGACCCAAACTGTTTGCAAACCCAGTGAAGTGGTTAAACTCTTCTTTGAAAGGCAGGTCGACATGGTTTTATTGTACCTATTACCCCGTCTGGTACCAGTGCGGCTTTAGGACATATTTGCAAACGTAATACCCGGTATTAGATAAACGATATAAAATGGTTTCCATACGGAAGTGTAAATAAATATCAATAGTTCAAAACTTAATTCGTAAATAAAAATCACAAATAAATACTCTTTAAGTCTAATTGATGACTCCCGCGAACAGTTCAGTTGGTGGAATTGTGTTTCTTAAATCAATTATATATTGACAGTTTTAAGGGTATGGAACACCAATTAGGCTCTCCTGTACAATTCGTATAAAATGTGTCATTTTCAAGGTCAAATTTTTAACTTTAACAGCCTAGCCAGGTTCAACTCTATATTTTCCCCAAATATACATTCATGCACAACTGAAAAGTGAAGAAAAAACAGGGGTCATGTGTTATGTAAGAAAAATATCATGACTTCAATGACGCGACTGGTGTTCTGCTGCCTTTTGACAGAGGGTCCGGCTAAAACAGTGACTGTCACTTCAGCCCACATAATTTCTACATAAACCCCTTCTAGGCTAACAGAAATGCCTTGTATCTATTGTCTGTGTAGCCGGGTGTTCATACTAAGAAACACTCGCTCCGACCCGGGTTTGAACCCGGGTCGCCAGGTTCGCAGTCATGCACTCTACCACGTCGCCATAAAAGCGCGCTTGTACAGCAAGGCCGTACAAGTCATGATAAACCTACACACTGTGACATACTCCCCCGACAACTTGAAATTCGTCCCGAATTTCTATAATGGGTATGAGAACGACTCGGGGTCGAACTCGGAGCATATACAGTCACAGAAACCACGTTGGGCGCCAAATGTAGCCGGGTGTTCTTATAAAAGCGCGCTTGTACAGCAAGGCCGTACAAGTCATGATAAACCTACACACTGTGACATCTGGTACCTATGAAATACATGTACATCAAAAGCAACAAAAAAAACCAACAAGTGCATATCTAGTGACAAACTGCCATTTTGAGGCCAAAAAAGTTGGCATTTCCGGTCTATTTGGTGTTCCGTAACCTTAAACGCGGAGTGAAATTTAATAACATGTATATGCCGCGGGTTTTAATTCTGCTGATCGTTATCACTGCGTGGCAACCTCCACTTTACTTTCATTTGAAAACAGATTTTTTCTGACTCTGCGTCTGACCAGAATCATAACATGTTGACACTCTATCAGCATTTCTTCCCGTCAAATGCAAAAAAAAATCCGAATTTGTAAAAAGAAAAGCATAGCCAAAATTTAAGCTTACAATGAATATATAACCAGACAAAAAAAGAAACGTCTACAATGTAAGAGTGTGTGCCTTTCATTGACTTTTATTCAACATCTTGGCGAGAATTCCTAGCCACATGTATCAATAAGACAATTAAAATTGTTGTTTTGATACAGAAAAAGGATGTCTGCATCAGTAAAAGATAACTTTAGTGAAAAATATGAAGTATTTATTTAGATTTAGTGCTATGAAGTAAAACACTATATATTATAGTAGACGTTTCTTTTTTGGTCTGGTATACATGTAGTATGGCACTGGAAACGTTCTGGGACCCGTCTTACGAAACGTCGTACGACAAAAACGGTCGTAAGTCAGAAGTTCTAAAATTCTCAATTACTATTTATATCTTCATATAATCCTGTCTTGTGATATCTCTTTGGAATCGTATTTTCAAGGCGATTCCTAAAAGATGTCACAAGACAGGATAAGATTGAGATCCAATGCTCTGCTTCGCAACGAGTGAGATTAACCGAAATCATCTTCCTGAAATCATCATCTCATCTCATCATCCCTCACCATTCGTCGGTTCTGTATGGCATAGTTTGTGTCGCAGTGCCGTTAAACCCCAACTCATCCATCTGTTGACATGTAAGGAATTGTGACAGTTGAACATTTGCACCTTGATCTACGTCAACTATCTCAATCCAATCCTCCTCCAGCCCAACCCTAACATCCCTGTAAAGGTCGCGCGTCACATGATACGCGCCATCAGAACTCAGTGATATTTTCTTGAAATTCATATTTTAAGTATTAAGTAATTCAAAGCGAACCATAAACTAAAATGTATTGTAAAATGACAAACAATGCAGTCCCTTGTCAGAGAGTCCCCTTATGAACCATCTGATCAGGATCTACATTGTTTGCATATGACAAGTGTAATCCTCACAGGTACACTGTTTGTAAATGACGAGTATGTTCGTCGCTAGGGTTGAATGTGTTTAAGTGTCATCTGTCTTTAACATTAACAACATAATTGTTTTTAAGGTTGTTGAATATAATGTTACCTTATATATCCTTAATCCTCTCACCGTGCCATTATGACGTAAAACCCCATCTAGCATAGTCGCAGCCATATTATCGTCTGCTAAATAATTTCGTCTACTTTTACTCTTAGCATTTGAGATTATATGTCCCATTTACCTAACAAACATCGATATGGGTGTCAAACAGTTTGGGCCCTGATCAGACGCCGCGTTACGCGGCGTCTGATTAGGGTCCTAACTGTTTGCAAATATCAGTGTTGTTGTCCTTGGAAGTTAAAGGGTCAACGCCAGGCATCGCAATGACCTCAAAACACGTACGTTATTAATGTTACTTATTTTGAGACCAAAATGGCACTTAAGTAATTATTTACGAGGAAAGCTTGTTATCGGCTGGCTAGAAACAATGTAGCTTCGTAATAATACATGAATGGGCAATTTCCTGTAATTTCTTAAATCTTTAACCCCTTCACTGCCGTGACGTCATCAATTTTAAACAATTGTCGTCTGCTTTTATTTCTCAAATTGAATATGTAAGTATTTTGATTTAAGAAATATTGAAATGAGTGTCAAACAGTTTGGATCCAGATCAGACGCCGCGTGACGCGGCGTCTGATCAGGATTCAAACTGTTTGCAAATAACTAGTGTACTCGGGGTAAGGCAGTGAAGGGGTTAACCCTTCTTCTGCCGCTTTATATCGTCTGCCTTGAAATTGTCGTCTGCTTACTTGGTCAAAATACGATTTGCGCAGTTTTCAATGGGAGAATCCTTACGACGAGTGTTAAACAGTTTATTTCAAGATCAGACGCCTAGTTACGCAGCGTCTGATCTGGTTTGCAAATACCAATTAATCCGTGGTCGGCAGACACATGGTTAACACGTAATATCCGAAGAACAATTTGAGTTTACAGATTGGTCCCTTTGTTTGAAAACATTTTCTCTCTAAAGCAAAGCGAAAGAGAGACAAATTAAATCAGTGTATATTAATGCTAAGTTCGTGCCAGTGTTCGTAAATATCGATACTCTTCGGAGAGCGATCGGCCATTCTCGTCATCGTTCGGAAAAGGTCTTCTTACTAGAGGTCCCCAACCTTAAACACCGCTTAAGCGACCGCTTAAAGTAAAACTAAAACTTCAAATGAACAATTCCAGTTTCCGTTGATTATTTTGACAACTCAGTGATTTTTTCTTGTGCAAAATACTGAAAGACCCCTCTGATCTGTGACGGTCTACACTGTTTGTACAGGACAAGTGCACTCTTCACAGGTACGCTCTTTGTAAATGACGAGTATACACGTCACTATGGTTCAATGGGATAACATAGTTGATGTAATAGCATCAAATGGGTTAAGGTAATGTTTGTTGTTGATTGTGTTTTTGTGATTTATTAGTTCACTTGTTCGATTTATTGAGTAGTTCGTAAGATTTATGAGTTTGATGCCACCATTAGCATGTTGACGGAAGAGACAGAAACTGTTTTATGAACTTCGTGCTTCATTGCTTTACAGCCAGTGTTATAAAGATTGACCCTACGTTGAGAATCAATCCGGGTTAATGTGTTGGGCCCTAGTGACGCATATATGCTTCCTTTTCCTAATGTATGTGAAGAGTACACTTGTCCTATGTGCAAACAGTGAAGTTCCTGATCAGAGGGCTCCTGCAAACAGTGAAATTCCTGATCAGAGGGCTCCTGCAGGAGCCCTCTGACCAGGGACTTCACTGTTTGGCATTTTGAAAGTCATTACAAAAAACAAACCTAAATAGTCTAAAATGGACCAGCCTTTATTGCAAACTGGAATTGTCCATGGGAAGTTTCAGGGGACTATGAGTTAAAAAGAAATCCAACGCCTAGATGCATGAAATATATGTCTCGTTTAGGGGTAAGGTAGAAGCACGAAAAAGCACTTCAATGGGGAATAATAATCCCTCTATGAAGGAAATAATTAAGACATGCCGACAAGTAAAATGGCCTTATAAATATTAACTGACGGGTCTCAAGCGACAAAGAACGCAATAATTGGTTTGAATGGGTAAATTTATATAAACTTAAGGTCGTCGTACTTTGACAAAATATAATACATTGTACATGTACCTCTTAAGACTTATAATACAGGTTAATATTCTATAAACCATTGCCCTTCTACCACGCGGTAGAACCCATTACCCCATAGCCTATTCCTAGTTTTGAAGACAGATGACCACTTAACCCTTTCCACAATAGAAGTGCCTTTTAGCACATACAGTTTATCCCTCCGCTGAAGAAAATAGGTCCAATTTATACAGTCATGAAAATGCATCATACGGAATATTTTTTTTATTCTAGCAATTGGTAGGCCTAGTTAAAGCAGGACTGCAAGTAAAGCAGAATGCGCCTTAAGGCGCATTCTGCTTTACCTTCAACCTGGTTTAATTGGTTACCTGTCTTCAAAAACTGGCTATTGAGTAAAGGGTTAAAGCATTCTGCTCTATTTACAGCCTGTTTTAAGCTACCATCTGCTAAGAGCTAAGACATTTCTTATGGTGGAGATTGATATATTATGTATAAAGCGGAACTGTTTTATTTAGTGGAAGAATAAGTTAACCCTTTACCTGGTAGCCTATTTCTAGTACTTAAGATAGGTGACTTCTCAAAGCAGGTTGAAAGTAAAGCAGAATGCGCCTTAGGGCGCATTCTGCTTTATTTTCAGACTGCTTTAAGCTGTCATGTACTATACTATAGAAAGTATTCCCTAAAATACATATTCATTACTGATTAAATTGGAACTATTTTCTTCAGCGGATGAATAAATCATAGCCGCTAAAAGGCGCTTCTATTGGGGAAAGGGTTAAAGGCATAATAAAGCAATGGGTTATTACTCTATCATGGAGAAATGGGTTAATGAGGCTCGCAACCAGATTTAGCATTAAAAATAGTAATTTGTAAGTATATGTCAATCGCTTATAAACGGGTAAGAATTAGTTTAGGATAAGAAATTCTGTTTAAAAAATGCATTTTCAATCAAAAAAAATCATTGAGCTCTTGTGGGATTCGAACCTGGTACCCGGCATATGGGGACAGAAAAGCAACAAGCAGAACCCCTTAGCCCACTCGACCAATCGGGCTATTCATATATCTGTGATCGATTTAATGTAGAGTGTAGCGATGGAGAGTACCAAATTCGGCCCGGGTTTATGTCCGAGCCCGTGATCAATTTCTGTTGCGTCTTTGGACGCAACGGATAAAGCGATGGCAATAAGATTTGAAGATAAGATTTGAAGACTTTTCTTGAGGGTGTTTTTAGACTGATCATATTTTTCTAATGCCCGATGCACGATAGTGCTACACATTTGGTTTTATTTGAGTAATTTCCTTTTTTTTTTTGAAAATACACCATCTGGTAGCGAGTCGCTTTAAAATGTCATTCGCAAATTAACAGTTTAACATACAGTGTCAAATTGGTTGCATTTTGATCAGACACCGAGTTACCTGTCATCTAACATGGTTAAAATTGTTTGCAAACGCACGTCAAGTTGTACTGAACTATCAAGACGAGCGTTTATATGGTAGAAACTACACTTATAGACACTTAATCAATACAGCTTATAGGAACTATTGTAATTGTGAGAACTTAATACATGTACATCTACTCCAAGAAATAACATACATGTACATGTATATATCAATTATTGGTCAAAATATAAGATGCATATACTGTGAAACTTCTGAAAATCAACGCTTCACGGACTGAGCAATGTTCCGGTTGGAAAGGTTTTCTGGTCACATCCCAGGGGCCCGTTTCATAACACTTCTTACGACAAATGTTGTCGTAAGTCAGATTATAAAAGTCTCAATTATAATTTATCCTGTCTTGTGACAATTCTTTGGAATCGTCTTTTCAAGACGATTCAAAAGAGATGTCACAAGACAGGATTAGCTAGAGAAATAAGAAATTAAATGCATTTTAAAATTTTGACTTACGACCGTTTAAATTGTCGTACGAAGTTTATTGAAACGGGCCCCTGATGCCTTCCTACCTTGCCGCGATTCTGAAGCTTAATTAACGCGGCGTCTGATCAGCATCCAAACTGTTTGACACTAATTTCAATATTTCTTAAGTCAAAATACCTAAAAATTAGATTTGAGAAATATGAGCAGACGGCAATTGTTAAAAAATTGATGACGTCATGGCAATCAATAGTTTAATCAAAGACATGGCACTCTCTGTCAATGCGATAACTATAGTCTATTTCCGTTGTTAAATATTTCATACGTTTTACGCACTTAACCTTGGGTGAATCTGATTTTAACACATTCAACCCTAGCGACGAGTAAACTCGTCATTTACAAACAGTGTATCTGTGAGGATTACACTTGTCCCATGCAAACAGTGTATACCCTGATCAAAGGGCTCCTTACGGAGCCCTCTGATCAGGGTCTACGCTGTTTGTCATTTTGAAATATATTGTTAAAATCAACCCTAAATTGTCAATAATGGACTAGACATATTTTGAAATTGGAATTGTCCATTAAAAGTTTCAGGTGTGAGTGAATCTCATGACAGTGTCGCCTCTGAATGCAGTTAACCCTTTACCCAATAGTCTGTTTCTAGTTTTGAACACAGGGTATGGTGTATCCCTTAAATCAGGTTGAAAGTAATGCAGAATATGCCTTAAGGCGCACCATGCTTTTTTTTATCCTGCGTTAAGCCACCGTCTGCAATGCTATACAAATAATTTCTTATGGTGTTTATTCATGACTGTATAAAGTGGAATTATTTTTCTTCAGTGGATGAATAAATTAAATCAGTGCAAATGTGTATATAATTATGGCAAAGAGGGTTAATGAACCGGAAGTATCAGAAAGCCGAACAAATATATTGATCACATATCATTAGTCAGTCTTTCAACACAGACTCAAAGAGACTGCTCGTACGCATAAAGATCAATGGCAGCTTAAAGCAGGGCACTACATACAGCGCTCCCTCTCTACATGCAACGACACCCAATGGTAGACAAAAATGTGTGCGTTGTTCGGAGGGAGTCGTTATAAATATATAGGCAGGGGAATTAGCTTAAATTTGCAAACAGCTTAAATCAAGATCAGACGCCGCGTAACGCGGCGTCTGATCTGGGTTCAAGCTGTTTGTCGCTCGTCATTAATTTATTATCTGTCGAAATGTCCATTATGTCACTCTGAGAAAAAAACCCAGCAGACGACAGTTTTAAGCAGACGATATTGCAGCAATAAAAGCGT
Source organism: Gari tellinella (assembly GCA_922989275.2). Classification (NCBI taxonomy): domain Eukaryota; kingdom Metazoa; phylum Mollusca; class Bivalvia; order Cardiida; family Psammobiidae; genus Gari; species Gari tellinella. The sequence goes on from OV277862.1 coordinate 17,194,017, forward strand.
TGGACAAAATTGTCCTGTTTAGGGAACTGCGGCAAGCGTTATTATCAGGAGGGAGTCGTTGTTGGGGCCGTTGTAGGGAGGGAGCACTGTGGTAAAGTTTTCTGCATTAACCATTTCACTGTCACTATGACATCATAACCCGTCTTACAGATTCGCTGCTTTCAAACTTATCGTCTGCTTTCATTTCTAAAGTTAAGAATTCTAGACCGCTTGACTTGAAAAGCATAATACACACTTAAATATATATTAGGTGTCAAACGTTTTGGATCCTGATCAGACGCCGCGTTGCATGTTGTTCGGAGGAGACAAAGATTGAAAGTCTTGTTCGGGGGAGTTGTTAAAGGATGGGAAACTGGCATACATTTGCAAACAGCTTGAAACCAGAGTAAGACGCCACGAAACGCGGGGTCTGATCTGGATACAAGTTGTTTTGCCACTAGTAATTATGTGTGTGGGGGGGGGGGGGGGGTAAGGGGGGGGGGGGGGGGGGGGGGCGGGGAGGTGCTGTCAAAATGTTCATTTTGTGACTTTGAGAAAAACATCAGACGAGAATATTAAGCAGACGATATTGCAGCGGTGAAAAGGTTGGACATAATTGTCTGGTTTGGGGGAACAGCAGTAGCCGTTGTAAGGAGGGAATCGTTGTTCAGAGGGTCGTTGTGGGGAGGGGGTACTGTATATGATAAGCAGGTGTTATTTTACAACAATGTACAGCGTTCCCTCTCTTCAACGACATCCAATGGGAGACAAAGATTGTGTACGTTGTTCGGAGGGAGTCGTTAGAGAGAGGGAAATTGGCTTATATTTGCAAACAGTTTGAATCCAGATCAGACGCCGCGTAACGCGGCGTCGGATCTGGATTCAAGCTGTTTGTCATTTGGCATTATGTTTTTTTTTGTCAAAATGTCATCTATGTAAGAAAAACAGCAGACAACAATTTTAGGTAGATGATGATGCATCAGTGCAAGCATAAAACATAATTTTCGTGGGAACAGCGGTGAATGTCGTTGTAAGGAGGGAGTCGTTGTTGGGAGGGCCGTTGTAGAGAGGGAGCGCTGTATAACGAAGAATACATAAGAGAATTTGAACTGTTTTGATCAAAGTTTAGCAATAACTACATGTATACAAATATACAAGGACGATATGAATACTGGCTTTATGAATGATTTCAATGAACTTAATTGAGAAGGGTTTTGGCACTCCGGGGTATAATGGAACCACTTAATTTTGTAATTGACCGTTTAAATTACACTGATAATATACAATTTATATCAGCTTACATTATACAACATTATATAATGAACGATATTTTGCAATTTAGATTGCGGTCATGTTGTCTTCTTGCATTTTGTTGAAGATCATGGATAGCTGTTTGTATCTAACTTTCTCTGTTTATACAGTGTAGAAGACGTTATTCTTTCCCAATAAACGCGTTTACGCTTAACTATTATTTCCAAAACAAACAGTTTGGAGCAAGATCAGACTCCAAACTGTTTGTCACTCGTATAAAAATGTATTGTTAAAATTTTCTTCGTTAAAATCGTTATTTTCTATATTTTATTTCTATACATTTACGTTTTATTTGCGTTTAAACGGAAAAGAATTACGTGTTCTCCCCTGTGTATCTAAGTACACATGTATAGTAAAATCCTCTATTATGTACGGAAGCCTATAATGGGACCAACAATGTTTCTGTTTACAATTTTTGTAAACGCCGAAATAAGATGCGAGAGTGCAAGGTTGCAGTCTCGCATCTTTTTTTCGGTAACTTTTTGTCATCGTTTCCTATATGGTATTCTATTGTAATATACAACGAAGAAGATGCACCCCTGCACTCTCGCATATTTTTTCGGCGTTTTACTGAACGACTCTGCACTATTTGCTAAACTTTCACAATTATGAAATATTTTGCTGTATGGACAAAGTATACAGGAAGAGTTCATTGCAATACCCAGGCGAAAGAATGACAATTCTCCGCTGTAACTAAAAGTATTGCAGGGCTTCAATAAGTTCCAAATTTACATTTTTCAATTGCGATTTTACGAATCGTACCTTTACCCCATAGCCTTTTTCTTGTTTTGTTGACATGCGACTACTTAAAACAGGCTGTAAGTAAAGCAGAATGCGCCTTAGGGCGCATTCTGCTTTACTTTCAGCCTGCTTTAAGCTACCATAAACTGGGAAAAATCCGGAGATTTAGGAAAAATCCGGATAAATGGCAGCCCTGGCATTGCCAAACCTTGGAAGGCGCCAAGTTATGCGACCATTCTAGCTACTGGGCGCCGGTGGTTTACAACTGATCGAACAGCCATGGGACGATAAGGATAAGGTACGAATATACTTACTGGCGATTTTGCGGTACTAATCGATAACCCATGGCATAGAGTGCGAACTGATTTAATTATTCATTGTCTAAAATGGTACGTTATAGCTATGTTTTATTAATGCCTGTCGGACATTGTCAATTATTTATTTTTTGCAAAAACGAAGATGTCATTTTCGGACAGTATGCTACAAAGAACAACTAACACAAATTTGAGTAAACTTATAAACCTCGGGTAATAAAACGAATTCCGAGTTATATTGGTATGTTATATCCAGATATGAATAAGACGGACAACAGAGTCTATACACGGAAATTGTCATGTATATTATATTAACAATCCATTGTATCATGTAACAAGAAACATGTTAATGTTTACGTTACTTAATAAAATGTTTGAATCTTGAATCTTGAATCTTATACTTTAAGAATGTCTTTCTTTAAAAGATACTTCCTCAGTCCATTGATGGACTACCCCCATTGTTCTCGATTGGTGTGAAAGTAACGGTTAAACAGTAGCAAAGTGTGCCCAACCAATATCACAAATCTCCAAGTTTAGAGGCCCTTACATAATCACACTCAATGGGGCTTGTCAGTGGGTTTTACTAACCAAACTATCAAATATATGGTGCGGGCCTCACATGAAATGCCTCAATGATTTACTGTAGTACAGGTAAGCATAAGAATCATGAGATTTGCAAGGAAATTGCCAGACTATGGGATTATCACCGAAGAGAGGTAAGGAAATGTCTTTAAGTGTTTAAAGACATCTCCTGACGACCTTTCGGTCATAACGCCCTGCCAGACAATTTCCTTGCAAAAAACAAGGGTCTTGTGCACATTGAACCATTAATGCGTCTCATGTGAGACCCGACCTTTATATCTGATACCATTGGAAAGCCTCTAGGGCATGAGTTTATCTGGGCCTCACCTGGTAAACTGAGATTGGTATACCCGCTCGCAGCATTAGCTGCATGCTTTTTCTCACATATCGAGAACACTTGGGGGGGGGGGGGGGGGTAGTCCATCAATGGACTGAGGAAAAGTCTTTAACTCATTCACCACTGAAACTTTAAATGGACAACTCCAATTTACATTTAAATTTAGTCTATTTTTGAATACTATTCAGATTAGTTCTCCTTTGCTTTCAGTTTGCTTTAACCATCCAGCTACCGCCATGATATACAGTAGAACCTCTCTATTACGACCACTAAAAAGAAGGCTAATTGTCTGTATAAAATACAGGTGACAGCTTAAAGGAGCTTTCTGGTTCATTTTCACATTGCTCTAAGCAGTCACCTGTCTTAAACGACTAATATTTGACAAAATTTAGTGGTCGTACAGTGGAGAATCTGTTATTCTTTCCCGTTTAAACACAAACGTACGCAAACGCAAAGCACTAAAACGTAGAAAAGAACAACTTTTGGACAATTCTTGTTTATCTTGGTGGCAACCAGTTTGGAGCCTGATCAGACGCCGGGTTACCCGGCGTCTGATCTGGCTCCAAACTGTTTGCACTGCAAATAATAGTTTTAGCGTAAACGCGTTTATTGGGAAAGAATAACAGATTCTCCACTGTAATAGAGAGGTTTCACTGTAGTAATTTCCTATCGGTCGATATCAATACAGAGTAAATACGCAAGAACAGTTTTTTCGAAACTTTAAAACCTTTCAACTGCCATTATACCATAAAAACCCGTCATAATCACACAACCACTGCCATATTGTCGTCTGCTTAAAATGTTTGTCTGCACTTATTTATATTTTTTGGTTTTTTTTTGCGTTTTGAGGCTTTAACCCATTACCCCATAGCCTGTTTCTAGTATTGAAGATGAATGACCACTTATTTAAAGCAGGTTGAAAGTTAAGCAGAATGCGCCTTAAGGCGCATTCTGCTTTATTTTCAGCCAGCTTTAATCTATCATCTGAATATAGAAAATATTTCTTTTGGTACATAATCATGACTGTATAAATTGGAAAAAAATTCTTCAGCGGATGAATGCGCTAAAAGGCGCTTCTGTGGGGAAAAGAAACATAATTAATATGAGTGTGAAACATGTCATTAAATGGAATAGACTTTATTGGAATTTAGAGTTGCCTATGAAAAGCTTCAGCAGGTTGTGTGCGTTGTTCGGAGGGAGTCGTTATAGGGAGGGAAAATAAGACTTGTCTTACATTTGCAAACAGCTTGAATCCAGATCAGACGTCTGATCTGGATTCAAGCTGTTTGTCACTCGTCATTATATTTATTCTATCAAACTGTCCATTTATATGTTACTTTAAGAAAACACAGCAGACGACAATTTTAAGCAGACGACATTGCAGCAGTAACAGCGCTAGGCATACTTGTACTGTTTAGGGAACTGCATCACGGGTCGTTGTAAGGAGGGAGTCGTTGTTGAGGCCCGTTGCAGGGAGGGATACATAGAAGCTTATTACATGACAACAGAGTACGAGATGTTAGCCCCTACAGAAAGCATGTTTCAGCTTTCGTTTATGTAATGTATCCAGGACTACTAGGAACTCTTTCACTGTAAAATATAATTATTCTGTTGGCATTAAGAAAGTTTGACAAGAGAAATGTTGAAAATAGTGTCAAAATGTTTGCATCCAGTTCAGATCTGATTCCAAGTCTAAATACAATATATTCTGTTCTGTTCTGATTCCAGATTTTTCCCAATGCTATTAATGTGATTATTTGCAATGAAACAGTTTAATCTAATCGAGAGGTGTTCTCAACATACCAGTTATCTGATACCATTGGCACAAATGTGTTGATTTCTCTATCTTAAGTAAACCTTAAATGAAGTAAAGATAGACTCAGACTGAGACACGTGACCTCTAAAGACCGACACTCCGTGATAAGACACACCTTTCAATGTTTACCTTCACTCAATAAAGACGTTTATTAAAAAGGTGACATACCCTTTCAACGACTATAATTAATGTCGTCTGCTGTGAAATAGTCATCTGGTTAAATTATAAGCCGTGTTTTCGAATTATTTTAAAGATATGTCCCTGTCCCAATATCAAACAGTTTGGATCCAGATCAGACGCCGAGTAACTCGGCGTCTGATCTGGATCCAAAATGTTTGGAAACAATTATCAATTGACGTATACGGTTTGTTTGAGCAATGGCGTTGCCTAGCTTTGTAGAGTCTTAAAAGTGGTAATGCCTTTGTACACAGAAGATCAAAAGTGACATTTCGTACGGTAATTTTTAGTGAAATATTACCCTCTTGGGGTATATTGAAATAAGTAAAGAGTTGAGCAAATACTGGTTGTCGCAAATCGTCTTTTTGTGTGTGTCTTGGTCGAGAGGAATGCCTGAAAACACTTTACGTTACGAGGTCACAAGAACAGTCTGTTTGAGTGTGCTTGTTATCAATCAACTATCGGTGATTTGTCATTTAACATTAATATTTCACTTTTGAGAGAGCAATTTATATTCTAATTACCTACCCGCTTCATTGCAATATTGTCGAATGTATAATATATTTAAGTTTATCGTTTACTTAAGAGGACATTGGCAAACAGTGTAGACCCTGACGAGACGCCGCGTTTTTTATTTAAATAGAATACAGTGGCCATCTTTAACTCATGCACCTCTGAAACTTAAATGGACATTACCAATTTCCGATTAACACTAGTTCATTTTAACTATTGAGGATTGATTTATACATTGCAAAGTGACTCCTTCGAGTGCCTTCTGGTCAGGGTATACATGTACATTGTTTGCATACAGTGGAGGAAATGTTATTCTTTCCCTATAAACGCGTTTAAGCTAAAACTATTATTTCTATTGCAAACAGTTTGGAGCCAGATCAGACGCCGGGTAACCCGGCGTCTGATCAGGCTCTAAACTGTTTGCCACCAAGATAAACATAAATTATCAGAATTGTCCAAAAGTTGCACTTTTCTACGTTTTAGTGCTTTGCGTTTGCGTTTCGTTTCGTTTAAACGGGAAAGAATAACATATTCTCCACTGTAGGACGAAGGAACTTCATATGGACACTTTTTGTTAAGACGATTGTACTCGTCACTAGGGTTGCATGTGTTAAAGGATATGTTAAAACTTTGTATAGAACAAAAGTGATTAATAGAATGGTTAATTTCTTAATTGTTTTGATTGCATCCAGTGATATCTAGCTTGAGTGTTGCTTAAGATAGATTTTACTGTGTACATGTCTTTTGACGGAAGAAAGCAACCCCAACCCCCTTTAGACCTGTTTAACTGTTAATCAGCATTGAGCTTCCATCTGTCAAGGACAGTAAGTTGAAGTCGGTTTTATTTTGGCGCTTTATTTTTACTACTATGGGGTGTAACAATACGGCAATATATTGTTATATTGCAATACGCCTCATAACAATACGTATTGCAATACGGTTTTTTCCGTATTGCAATATTCTATATATATTGTTTGAGCACATACGAAAAGGGATGTTCTGTTAATTTGAATGTAATGCTGTGACAATTATAACATTCAAAGCAAATGTCTATGTTAATTTGGACCCCCCCCCCCCCCCCCCCCTCGTATTTAAAGCACTCATTTTATCCTTTCAATGCTGTAAATAAGTGTCCAATGCTAATTTCTATCCAATATTTGTACTTACAAGTTGCCACAATATATTGCAATATATTGCAATACGGTTCCTCTGTATTGCAATAATATAGTGTAATTCGGTTTTCATCGTATTGTTACACCCCTATATTGACAACTGTCGATCGAGCCCATTACCACACACGCATTCTCTCATTTATGCACTCGTATTGAAAAAAAACTATTGATCTGGTTTCAAAATATTGTACATGTATTTGGACATAATAAACAACCCCAAATTGTCTGTCATTGAAATGGGCCTTTAGATCCGCCCATGGCCGACATGATTTTAAATTGTTTCTAAAGCCTGTGTTATCTCGCCTCTCTGATTAATAGGTCCAGTTATGATCGTCCTACTGAGCTGATTGATTGTAAGGCGAAGCTAAGCTGAATTGTCTAAGTTTAAACTCATTTAACTTGTTGAGAGGTAATCGCCTTGAAAATTTGATCTGTGTAAGGTTAATGCCGACGGTGTTGTTGAATATGGAGGCATTATCCCCCGGTAGATAATAGGACTTGTTTCTGATAGGGCGATAAGAATATAGTAGAACCTCTCTATTACGACCACTTAAAAGAAGGCGTATTGTCTGTATAAAAGAGAGATGGCAGCTTAAAACAATGTGAAAGTGAAACAGAAAGCTCCTGTAGGAGCTTTCTGTTTCACTTTCACATTGCTTTAAGCAGTCACCTGTCTTCAACGACTAATATTTGACACAATTTAGTGGTCGTAATAGAGAGGTTCTACTGTATGTGATAAAGTTAAGCACGTTTTTGTATCACCCAACAACGTTACTGTTCGTGTTAACGTACTGCAGCGATTTACAGTCAGGATAAAAGGCTCGGATGACAAAGCCATTTAATATCAGGAAGGCATTCCAATAGACAGTCCAGCTGGTGTTGGGTTATACTCCTTCACTGCCATGACGTAATCAATTTTAAACTATTGTCGTCTGCTTTTATTTTTCAAATTTAAGGTACATGTATGTTTTGACTTAAAAAGATATAGTAAAAATTGAAAAGAGTGTAAAACAGTTTGGATCCTGATCAGACGACCTGTTTACGCAGATAACTATTATACTCGGGGTACGGCAGTGATTGAGTTGTACTCGGGCCGGGGGTAAGGATAAATGTTTTATTGTATACATATTGTGACCCAAACAGAACGAACCCCTTGGAATGCCTTTAAGTAGACATACATACTCCTTTCACAGTCAAAATACCCTCTGCTGATAATTAACTAACTTGTCGCCTGCCCTTGTTTCTCAAAAACATGTATTTCTATTTTTCAGGCATTTTGAAAGAAAACCCGTCGATATTCATTATCCAGAATGATCTCGATTCAAACTGTTTGCAAATATCAGCGTAGTCGGACTTGGCGTTAAAGGATTTAAATGACTGACTTACATATGGTTTTATATATCAATAATGGCACATTAATTTTAATGTTGATTTTATCTCGCTACCAATTAAAACAGGAAAAAATACAAGTTTCCATATCCAGTGTTTACCCTTTTACAACTTATATCTAATCTTGTTTAAACATTTATCGCCTGCATTTAAATATCAATTTTAGATTTAAGGCATTTTGGCAGAAAACACGTCGAAACGAATGACAAACAGTTTGGATTCCTCTCAGGCGCCGTGTTACTCGGCGTATGATCAGGACCTATACTGTTTGCAACTCAGATAATGCCATTAGGGCAATGCAGTACAGTCGAACTTCGATATCTCGAACTCGTTTAACTCGAACTATCCTATAGTTCCAACTTCGACATATGAACTTCATTCCCATATTTCAAAGTTAAAACGTGGCATGGCCACGTTTCAACTTTGAAATACGGGTATGTTCGACAAAACCGACTTCGAGATATCGAAGTTCGACTGTACTATGTTTCTAGTGTAAATACAGTCCACAATATGATAGGAGAAGTACGGAAAGCTCTATAAGACATGTGAACGCTCAAGATTAGTGCAGGACGAAAGTAAAAACACAAAGCTCATACTTTAAACTTCTGCTTTACACCTGTTTGATTTTCAAGTTCCTGTCTGTAGTTAACATTGCTAAACCCATATCCCCTTTACCTAACTTTGGTTGTACAGCGCTCCCTCTCTACAACGACACCCATTGGGAGACAAAACATGTGTGCGTTGTCGGAGGGAGTCGTTATAGGGCTTACATTTGCTTGCAAACAGCTTGAATCCAGATCAGACGCCGCGTTACGCGACGTCTGATCTGGATTCAAGCTGTTTGTCACTCGTAATTAAGTTTTTTTCTGTCAAAATGTCTACATGTATTATGTAACTTTGAGAAAAACAGCAGACGACAATTTTGAGCAGCAAATATAGCAGACGTGAAAAGGTTGGACAAATTTGTTTTGTTTGGGAAACAACGGCAAGTGTCGTTGTAAGGAGAGAATCGTTGTTGAGATTACCGTTGTAGAGAGGGAACACTGTATTTGTGATCAACCTTCTGCCTGCTATTGGGCATATTCGTGATGACTATTGCAAACAGTTTGGATCCAGATAAGACGCCGAGTAACTCGGCGTCTCATCTTGGACCACACTGTTTGACACTCTATTGGAATATTTCGAACGAAAATACAGATTCATCAACTCTGAAAAGTGTTGCAGACGACAATTAAGTCGCGTGCTGAAAGTTTACCCTTTCACTGTCATGACGTCATCAGCTTTGAATAATAATTATTGTCGTCTGCGTTTATTTCTCAAATTTATGTTTTAGGTATATCTATTTCGACTTAAGAAATATATAATTGAGTATCAAACAGTTTGGAGCCTGATCAGACGCCGCGTCACGCGGCGTCTGATCAGGCTCCAAACTGTTTGCAAATAACCATTTTACTCGGAGTAAGGCAGTGAAGGGGTTAAAAAGGAAAGGCTTCGCTGGAGTTCTTTAGCTTTCACCTGGTATGAGTGAATAGTAAGAGAAGTACAAATATGTGTATTATTCATTCCATTATATTTGGATTGGCAATTAAATAACCCCACCTTGTGGATTTACTGCCACTTATGGCTGACATTAAATGCGCAAAATATTAAACCCCTCTTCTGCCGTGTACAGTCTACTTTGAAATGTAAATGCTCTCAAATGCAATCCCATACATGTACAGCCGAAACTCGGAAATTCGAACTCGCGTTGGTTCGAACATACCCATATTTCAAAACTAAAACGTGGCTTAGACTTTGAAATACGAGTATGTTCGACTTAAGCGAGATCAATTTATCGAAATTAAACATATGAACTACTGGTAAAGTCGATTTAAGCGAGTTCGAAGTATCGAGTTTTCACTGTATATTGTTTTTATTCAATTTAATGAGCCTTTAAATAGAAAACATTGTCAAATATGCTTGTTACGTTTAGACACCGAGTTTATTCGACGTCTGGTCTGGATCCAAACTGTTTGCAAATAAATGTACATGTAGCATCTGTTGATTACGACTACCAGAATAAAGGTTAGCTATGGAAATTGTCAAATTGTTTGGCGGATCAAGATCAGCCATCAAGTCTATCGACATTTTAAAACTCTTATCATGCTAAATTATCGTCCGTTTCAAATATATCGACTGCGAAAAAATATCAAAACTAGTTTAAAGGATTTTTATAACTGAAGGAACGTTGAAAATGAAGTACAAACAGTTTGAATCTAAATCAGACGCCGCGTTTCGCGGCGTCTGATCTGGATTCAAACTGTTTGCAAATGTTAGCCAAGTCTCACTTATATAGCATGATAAGGGTTTTAAAGTTTCAGTAACTATAAATGCCTAAAGAGCTAACAGAAAACCAGTTTTAGTTACGTGTCCTTTGTTATTTTATTTCTATCTCTTCTCTGCAAAGATTAAATCAAAGAAATATCTTGGAAATTTTGATCTGGAAAAAAATAAAGACACGAATGTGTGACAAATTAGTTCCTGATCAGAAACCTGGATTTTCGCTGCGAATGATCACGATCCAATCATTTTTAAAACGTCAATATTGTTTGGATCAGCAGTGAGGGTATTAACCTGCATTCTACTCATAATTTATGTATGAAATCGTCATGAAATTCAGCTAAAGGTGAAATCAAACCATGCCGGTAATCGGACTATAGGTGGGGGATTAACGCTTAAGAATTTAATTAACTGTATCATTCTATCAGGTCAAATTTAATCGAATAAACGGGTCAAATTAAAAAGTAAAACCCACTTCATGTTTCTAATCGGGGTTATCCGTTTTATGAAAGGATCTGCCATATCCAAGAACAGTTGTTCTCGTATTTAGCGACCACGGGGGGGGGGAGGGGGAGGGGGGGGGGTCTGCATTGGTCTCATTTGCTGCGTAGACTATTCTTAACTAACATACATTTTATTTTTCAAAGAAATATTTTTAAGCAAGTGAGTTTTTGAAGTAGGGACATGAATGAACATGCTCACAAACCAGGTGTACAGTGGAGAAAACGTTATTCTTTCCCAATAAACGCGTTTACGCTAAAACTATTATTCCTATTGCAAACAGTTTGGAGCCAGATCAGACGCCGGGTAACCCGGCGTCTGATCAGGCTCAAAACTGTTTGCCACCAAGATAAACATGAATTATCAGAATTGTCCAAAAGTTGTACTTTTCTACGTATTAATTCTTTGCGTTTGCGTTTCGTTTGCGTTTCGTTTGCGTTTAAACGGGAAAGAATAACGTTTTTCTCCACTGTAAGGGTGTTCTTATATCGATCAATCACCAAAAGAAACGTTCTAACAAAACAGTGAAGCTCAATGCACCTGAGAACGTGTTGTCATCTCTGTCCTTTCTATTATCAACCTTTCTTTCTCCTTTCTTTCTCTCTCCTTCTCTCTCTCTCTCTCTCTCTCTGTTTCGGTAAAGGTTAGAACATGTCATATTTAACCCATTGAACCACAGGTACTTGACACATTTTGAATATATTTTTTACTAGATCTATCTACCATTTAAAAAGAGAAAAGGTATACAACGGACATCGAACAGGTTTTCAACTTTCAACTTGAACTGCTGCTAAAATCGACTAAGATCTCTAAAATAAAGTTGCTTGTGAAATGATAATTTTTTTTAAAGATTTACTTTTTAATTGATGAAATTCCGCAAAAAAAATGTCACAATACGTGAATTTATAACAAAAATGTGAATAAAAGTCACCCGTGTCGTTTCTGACGTTTCGACATACGAAAGTGCTTAAATATAGGGAGAAATCTAGTCGGTTTTCACAGTATACGGCCTTTACGGATGGAACTTTCAGCTACAGTGCTCCCTCTCTACAACGACATCCAATGGGAGACACAGATTATGTGCGTTGTTCGGAGGCAGTCGCTATAGAGAGGGGACTTTAGACTTGTCTTACATTTGCAACAGCCTGAATCCAGATCAATGACGCGGCGTCTGATCTGGATTCAAGCTGTTTGTCACTCGTCATTATATTTCTTCTATCAAAATCTGCTCTTATATGCAAATTTGAGAAAAACAGCAGACAACAATTTTAAGCAGACAATATTGCAGTAGTAAAAGCGTTAGACATAGTTGTCCCGTTTAGGGAATTGCGGCTATGGTCGTTGTAAGGAGGGAGTCGTTGTTGGGAGGGCCGTTGTAGGGAGGGAGCACTGTAGTTCATAACAGGCAACAATTTTCTTTCAGAGGTCAGAGGGCACTTACATGAGTATGCATATGTCATTTTGCAATATGTTAAAAAATAATAAACAGTAAAAAAAATTAGACTTGGCTGAATTGGAGAATTTCTATTTAAACTTTTAGGGATCAATGAGTTAAGTCTTATTCTATAAATTCGTGGCCTTCAAATGTTTTAGCAGTTGGCATTCCGATCAAGTTACCCCGCGTCTGATCTGGATTCAAACTGTTTGCAAATAATCATTCTGGGTAAGGCAGTGAGTGGGTTACGTGAAAACCGATAAAAATAATGACAACTCTAAGGTCAAATCATTTTTAATATCATAATATAAATACTTGAAATATATAAATACAGTTACAAATATATTTAAAAATTAATGCTTTATTAATCATTAATATCACTGTAGGTTTGATTTTAATCTGTTCGAAAACTTATCGTATGCCATGCACATGACGTCTGCTTAAAATAACAGGTGGTATTTGATAGGTGTACAACCGATTTGGCTAAATAAAGTCGAACTTCGATATCTCGAACTCGCTTAATTCGAACTATCCGATATGTCGACACCTGAATTGCATTATTTCTTACTCGGTTAAGTCAAACATACACGTATTTCAAAGGACATACGGGTATGTTCGACAAAACCGACTTCGAGATATCGAAGTTCGACTGTATTGTTATCCACAGAACAAGCAATAAAGCATACTACTGTATATACTATAAAACATGCATGTACAACGGGTCCAAAATTACTTGCAATTTCTCCTGTGCATCTCAATACAAACCTACAGTGTGACTACTCATTAGAATCGTCTCTTTCAGACGATTCCAATAAGTGATCACAACATAGGGTTTGGTGGAGGTATACATGTATTAAGGATTTTTGTATTCACCCCTCCAAGCTCTTAAATAAAATAAATAATTTAACATCAGAAGTGTTTTATTCATCTCTCCAGGCTCTTAAGTATTTGCTGATTTACTTGGAAATACAATAAAACCCCTCTAAAACGACCACTAAAACATGGCTAATTGGTTGAATAAATACAGGTGACGTCTTAAAGCAAGGAGAACGTAAAACAGAAAGCTCCTAATGGAGATTTCTGTTTTACGTTCACCTAGCTTAAAGCAGTTGATTAAACACCTGCTATTTACACCGTTTTGTGGTCGTAATAGAGACGTTTTACTGTAATAAATACACTTTTAGTTGGAATTTAATGCATTATGTGCTGCATTGTCATCACCCCAAAATGCAAATTTATTTTGTAGTTGCAAGGTAGCCTTTATACATGCAGCCAAGTATGCATTCAGTCATACAACTCAAAATCGCTCCACTTTTTGAACCCTGACGACGAGTATACTCGTACTCGGCAAATAGTGTACATATGAAAAGTAAACTTGTCCTATGCAAACAGTGTAGATCCTGAATAGAGGGTTCCTGTATGGCCCCTCTGAGTAGGGTCTGCGCTGTTTGTCAATTTGAAATACATCAACAAACCCTGCCCTCAATACATGTAAATATTCCCTCCCTACAACGGCCCTCCCAACGACCCTTGACGCAGTTCCCTAAACAATATAATGATGTCTAACCCTTTCACTGCTGCAATAAGTTGTCTGTTTAAAATTGTCCACTGCTGTTTCGTCTCAAAGTTACATATAAGTGGACATATTTAACAGAAACATTATGAAGAGTGACAATTTGAACAGCTTGAATCTAGATCAGACACCGCGTTACGCTGCGTCTGAACTGGATTCAAGCTATGCAAATCTAAGGCAAGTCTTATTTCCCCGCCATATAACAACTCCCTCCGAACAACACACACGATTTGTGTCTCCCATTGGGTGTCGTTGTAGAGAGGGGCACTGTAGTCAAAATGGACTAAACTTAATTGGAAACTAGAAATTATCCATTTAAAATTTCAGGGGTGATTGGGTTAATTCGAGATAGACCCAGTAACAGAACATGGCTGTATTCGAGTTGATGAGATGGTGTCAGACATAGTCAAACCTCAACTATCAAGCTTTTTCGTGTACAATGATACTACAGCTCTCCCTCTCTACAACGACACCCAATGGGAGACATAAATTGTGTGCGTTGTTCGGAGGGAGTCGTTATAGGGAGGACAATTGGCATACATTTGCAAACAGCTTGAATCCAGATCAGACGCCGATTCAAGCTGTTTGTCACTCGTTTTTACGTTTTTTTCTGTTAAAATAATCATTATGTAATTTTGAGAAAAACAGCAGACGACAATTTTAAGCAGACGACATTGCAGCCGTCAATATGTTTGACTTGTTATTGTCCTGTTTAGGGAACTGTGCCAAGCGTCGTTGTACGGAGGGAATCGTTGTTGGGAGGGCCGTTGTAGAGAGGGAGTGCTGTATTTCAAACGGCTGACACTTCATATGGTTAATCCACTACTCCATAAAACATGTACACGTGCCTTTGATTTATTACTCCACAATAAAGTAGTTCCAAATTATATAGTCATTGCATCATAAAAAATAGTTCCTGGCAGATGATAGATTACAGCAAGCTGAAAGTAAAGCAGAATGCGCCTTAACATATTATAAAGGCTGTTTCATTTAAACTATTCAGTTGCAAAATGATAAACAGTGAAGTCCCTGATCAGAGGGCTCCTGCAGGAGCCCTCTGGTCAGGGTCTTCACTGTTTGCATAGGACAAATGTACATTTCACAGGTACACATTTGGTAAAGGACGCACATATGCGTCACTAGGGCTCAATGAGTTAATAACTTAATATATATACGCATTCAGTCTTACTTCGAACCTGCTTTAAGTTGTCACCTGTCTTCAAAACTAGAAACGGACTATGTGGTAATGGGCGAATTGCAGATAATCAAATGTCCACCAGTATAAGAACCGTGCATGTGAGAGTATTATACAGTGGAGAATACGTTATTCTTTCCCGTTTAAACGAAACGAAACGCAAACGCAAAACACTAAAACGTAGAAAAGTGCGACTTTTGGACAATTCTGATAATTCATGTTTATCTTGGTGACAAACAGTTTGGAGCCTGATCAGACGCCGGGTTACCCGGCGTCTGATCTGGCTCCAAACTGTTTGCAAAAGAAATAGTAGTTTTAGCGTTTATTTGGGAAAGAACAACGTTTTCTCCACTGCACATGTACATGTAGTGCACTCCTAGATCAAATGGATTACATGTGATCCATTTGACTTTGATCTACAATGTTTTCTATGCATAAATAAGTATCCAAAGGGAAATGTGACTTTTTTTTCAATTTTGATTAATAATACAAGTCCTTCCACACGAAATACGTGTTTGAGTCTGACCAATTTAGAGTTTGGTGGGCGGGTGGCGCCTATAGAGTCTGAGTTTGCATGTTAACATTTTCTTTAGACATAGTACAGTGAAGAATACGTTATTCTTTCCCGTTTAAACGCAAACGAAACGCAAACTCATGGCACTAAAACGTAGAAAATTACAACTTATTGATATTCCTAAGGATTTATTTTGATCTGAGTGGCAAACAGTTTGGAGCCTGATCAGACGCCGGGTTACCCGGCGTCTGATCTGGCTCCAAACTGTTTGCAACAGCAATAATAGTTTTAGCGTAAAAGCGTTTATTTGGACAGAATAACGTTTTCTCCACTACAAAATACATAACCAACAGACAAACTTGTTGATGCTTAACGCAGAGTAGATGTCAAGCAGAAAGTTTCAACAGAACTTTCTTATTTACTTTTGGTCTTTATTAGGCTTTACTAACTGTATTGTATAGATAACACATTAAAACCTAGCGACCTAGTAAATTCGTCTTTTACAAACAGTGTATCTGTGGATAGTGTACTTGTCCTAGGTAAACCATGTATACCCAGATAAGAGACTCCTACGGAACCCTCTGACCAGGGTATTCACTAATACGATGTAAAAAAAATCCAAAATAGTCAAAAATGGATTAGACTGTATTGGAAAACTGGAATTGTTTTTAGTTTGGAGTTTCAGGGGTGAGTGAGTTCAAAATGGCATGTTTTTAAAACATTCAAATATGTCCTCAGACCAAGGAACTCTGTCATTAGACCTGAACGTAATTATTTTCTTGTCAATTATTTGTTCAATAAAGTGCTATCGCTTTACTGCTAATCTATACCACTTCACCCATATACCCTAGTGAGTGTAGTTATTGCTGGGCTGCCATTTCTCCGGATTTTTCCGAAATCTTCGGATCTTTATCCTAGCAGATGGTAGCTTAAAGCATGCGCATTCTGCTTTACTTTCAACCTGCTTTAAATAATCGCGCTTGAAAATAGAAAAAATTGAAATCCTGGGATTTTTCATGATAAACTTATGGCAGTCATATTACTGTCGAGAAGACTGTATTCACAATTCTTTCTCCGTTTAAACGGACCTTAACGCAAATGTAATGCAGTAAAATGAAGAAAATGACAAGTTGTCTTTTTCTTAATTTCTACCGGTTCATTTCAATCTAAGCTACAAACAGTTTGAAGCCTGAGCAGACGCCGGGTTACCCGACGTCTGCTCTGACTCCAGCCTGTTTGCGCAGGAAATAATTGTTTTGGCATGAGAATGCGTAAATTGGGAAAGGCGTAAGTCTTTCCCTATGCATACACAGCAATTATGAAAGTTCAAATGTGTTAAAGACAGGTGGTAGCTTGAAGCAAATAAAACTAACATTTAAACAGAAATCTGTATCAAAAGTTTAATACCGTTTGCCTTACGCAGCCACGAGCGAAAACAAGAGTCGTTAGAGCAATAGAGTATAAATTGTTTTCAGTTTTTGATACATTATGCAAACAACCATAAACAGTCAAAATGGAATATACTTAATTGAAAACTGGAATTGTCAAATTGAAGTTCTATGGGCCAAATAATTTGAAACGTTTTAACAAATTCCGTTTGACAATCTTTGAAAAATGACTGTTTCCTATTAACCCTTTCTCCCATAGAAGCGCCTTTTAATGTACCCCTCCGCCAAAGAAAATAGTGCAAGATTATACAATGTACAGGCATGAACATGTACACTTAGAAATGTTATTTATATACTAGCAAATAGTGACTTAAAGCAGGTTGAAAGTAAAGCAGAATGCGCCTTGGTTACCTGCCTTCAAATCTAGAAACAAGCTATGAGGTAAAGGGTTAAGGTTGTTCAAATATTGATGAGCCTTTCAAACAAGTCAAAACATTAATACCCGCAGATCATTTTAGCAAACAAAATGGTCGCAAAAAGTGGATTCACTACATAACAAAATTGAAAACAGAACTTAGATCAGGCGTCCAGTGAAACGGTGTCTGACCAGGGTCCCCAACTGTTCGTCTTCTTCTTTCTGCTCCTTGCATCAACGAGTCTTCAGTAAAATGCCAAAATAAAGTATGAGTACAATAGATACACTCGATTACGACCACTAATTTGTGTCAATTACTAGGTGTTTGAGACAGGTGACAGCTTAAAGCAAGGTGACAGTAAACCAGAAAGCTCCCTTCAATTTTACTGTCACCATGCTTTGAGCTGTCATCTGTATTTTTAACTATCTTATACCATCACATAGCCATCTTTTTAGTGTCGTTATATATTGCGATTTGTCTGTGTACACTACTATATAAACGTCATATAAACCGGTGTCTGATCTGAATCCACCCTGTTTGCATTAAACAGTCGATGCAAAATGAGCGGTCAAAGATTTAGGGCTATTAAGTCTATTCGACAGTTTGTATTCGATAACAGCCAAACAAATATTGAGGGGGAAATGCATTTTTTTTTATAGAAAATAAAACTTGATCTCACTAGAGTATAGTAAACCTGGGGCCCGTTTTACTAAACTACTTACGCAAATTTTTTGCGTAAGTCAAAATCATTTTACTCTTATTTTTCGATCATAAACGTTTGCAAACAGCAAATAGCCAGATCAGAGGACGCGCTAAAAGCGCGTCCTCTGATCTGGCTATTTGCTGTTTGTAACAAGTGATCATAAAAAATATAAATTAAAAATTAAAATTTTGACTTACGCAAAATGTTTGCGTAAGTAGTTTAGTAAAACGGGCCCCATGTATATGCGTGTATACAGTATACATGTACATATACATATACTACATTGTATATACCTATGAAAATCAAAATCTTTTATGGCCGCAAATCTGTTAACCAAACAAAATGTTTGACCCAACAGTTACTTTAGTTGCTGGTCTACCATTGAACGAATACGAGGCATGTAGGCTCCTGAAACATGAAATCAGTTGTGTCGTCCTGCATTTATTCATTCGTCCCTGAAACTGTTGACGGACAGTCCAGTTTCCAATTTAGTCTAGTCCACGTTTGACTACTTAGGGTTGTTTTTGTCAATGTATTGCACTATGACAAACAGTGTGTACTCTTCACAGTTACACTTTTTGCAAAGAGAGCATCGCCATATATGCCACAAGGGTTCAAATGGTTAAACAAAAATAAACGTAATGCGCAGTAAATTTTAGAAAATGACAACGTTCGCACAAGTCTTACATTTCATTTAACCTCAGTGGCAAACAGTTTAGAGCCTAGTTAGACGCAGGTTTACTCGGCGTCTGAATTGCCTTTAAACGGTTCGCAATGAATATAAAGTTGGGCTTTAAGCATAAACGCGTTTATTCGAGCAACATAGCGTTTTCTCCACTGTACCTCGTAACATCAAAGATTTTGCTAAATCCAGAAATGTTCTGTTCAAGAGGCTATTCTGTATAGTAGAGAAAAACGTTATTCTATCCCAAAAATCACGTTTATGCTACAAGAATTATTTTCATTGCAATCTGCAGTCAGATCAAACGCCTGGTTACCTGGTGTATGACCGGACTACATTCGCTTTTGGCCACTCAGACAAACATTAAACGTAACTTTTTGTTTTTAAATTTCATTTTGTACATTTTTATGCACATCATTCGCATTTAAACGGGGAAGAATATTACATGTAGTTCTACTACAATATGTTTGATCATGGGCTGTACCTCACAAAAAATAATTGAAAGTGCATATAAGAATATGGTAATACATGTATTAGAATTCCATCAACAAACGATTGTATAATAACAATACATCTGAACAACTACAATAGCACCAACATGTATGAATATATCTAATACTTTAAGCTAGAAATAATAAGTGTATCGAACAAAGATATATATAGCCAGAGCCAAGTATTAGAATACATGAATAAGCTAAACCGATAGCCTTGCCAAACGATTTAACCCTTTTTCTACTGAAATATCGTCTGCTTAAATTTGCCTTCTGCTGTTCATTTCTCAAAGATAAACACTTGGTATTTTAACAGAAGAAATCTTAAAGTGTCAAACAGTTTGTATCCAGATCAGACGCCGCGTTACGCGGCGTCTGCTCTGGATCCAAACTGTTTGCAAATGTTGGTAAATTCGAACTCAACACTCTGTGGGTGCACAGATCACGACACTTATATAAGGTACAAATGTAATTACAAGGGACTGACAATTTGTGTCTATCTTCGGATCGTAATGAAATGTTGGTATTGTGTTAACACTTAACTTACCAATACATTGTTTGCAATATCAAATAGGTGACTACGTTTTATTTCAATCTTAGTTGATCTCAGATGTTTACAGACGAATGCCAAACAGTTTGTATCCTGACCTGACAACGAGGTGCCAGACGTCTGATCTAGATCTCTAATGTTTGTTAACAGGGCTTTTCCCCCTATATAACAGATGCCCGCAATTTTCTTAAAAACCATGCAGTTTTCCCCTAAAAATGAGTTTATCTCAGGGTTTTTTCCCCTTTGGCAAACCCCGCATTCTTTTCCCCTAATTAACTTATTTTACTATATAAAAAAGGGTGGCACTTTTTTCCCCTTCGAGTGAAAAAAAAGCCCTGGTTAACCCTTAGCCTGCCACGCACGACTATAGCTCCATATGCAAACAGCTTGGATCCGGATGAGACGCCGAGTAACTCGGCGTCTCATCCGGATCCAAGCTGTTTGACACTCGGACAACATTTTCAGCAATTTTGAGCAACTTTGAAGCACTTTGAAACTTGAAGCAGACGAGAAATATAGCAGATGACAATTTATTTGGCGGGCTAAGGGTTAATAGCCAGCTAAGCCTTAATTGTCAAGAGAAGAGTTACAATTTGTGGCTCAAACTTGTGCTGTACGATAATATTGTAAATAAGACGGATAGTCAGTCTTTTAAGATAGATGGCAGTTTAATGCAGAATAGAAACAATGCATAAATATCTCTTAATAGTGCTGTTTTCTGTCTTAGTTTTGTCCTGCATTAAGCAGCCATTTGCAGAAATATCAACGCCTTTTCACTAAATTATTGGTGAACCCAGTTTTGTCTGTATTCAGGTAAAAATTACTGCGTCATTATGTATAACACAAATTCTCTACCAGTCGAAATTGTAAAATCCTTCCAGAAACTTTATACCTATTGATATTTGCAAACAGTTAAGCTTAATATATAAGGTCAACTTCACATTTATTCGGGCCCAATTTGTTTGGTTTTAGTTTATACAGTAGTGGTAGAATATCGAGGTTATTTAACCCCTTCAATGCCATGGCGTCATCAATTTCAAACAATTGTGGGCTGCATTAATTTCTAAAATAGTTTGGGCCATTTTAACCAATGATTTATATTTACTATATATATGGTATACATGGTCGCTGTTGTGACTAAAGGAAATCTTGAAATGAGCGGCACACAGTTTTGGATCCTGACCAGACGCCGCGTTACGCGGCGTCTGATCAGGAGCCAAACTGTTTGCAAATAATCATTGTACTCTTTGCAAGGCATTGAAGGAGTTACATGACTTTCAGCATTCCAGCAGCGGCATAATATTCAAGCAGACGATATCTGGGAAAGACGTCTGAAGGACATATATCGACATTACTACTTCATATAACCTTTTGGTATTTTTACAGCTTAACTAGTCGATGAGATTTTGGCAGTTATCGCAACCTTTAAGCAGTCTATGGGAGTTTAATTGATATATTTTGTTAACAGTCTGGACCCAGATAACAACAAGAGTGGCTCGGCGTCTTATCTGGACCAAACTGTTTATCACATTAACCTTTCTAAGGAGAAACGACAGATTTATAAATGCTTTGAAAATTTCTGCAGGTGACGTTTCTGCAGAAGAAATTTTCTTTGCATATTTAAGTAGTCAAACTTCCATATTTCGAACTCTCTTAGGTCAAATATATCCGTATTTCAAAGTTAAAACGTGGCTTAGCCACGTTTTAACTTTGAAATACGGATTTGTTCGACTTAAGCGATGCCAAAATAATGAAAATCAATTGTAGACGTACAGAAAACTTCGAGTTATACATGGGTTCGAGGTATCGAAGTTCTACTGTAAATGCATCAAGGCAGTAGATATAGCACTAAACACGCGAACAGTATTGCAGGCATTAATTATTGATGATACCAACATGTCTGTTGCTGGCAACGGTCTTCGTCCATGAAAGTGATACAAGTCTTATAGTCCGTGCTTGTCTCCACAAGCTGTATACAGTCAAAACCTTGTTTAACACATTGTCCCATCAGGGCTGCCATTTCTCCAGATTTTTCCAAAATCTTCGAATTTTTATCCTAGCAGATGATAGCTTAAAGGTTGAAAGTAAAGCAGAATGCGCCTTGGGGCACATTCTGCTTTAATTTCAACCTGCTTTAAGTAATCGTGCTTGAAAAAAAGAAAAAAATGAACGCAGGATTTTTCAAGATCTACTTATGGCAGCCCTGTCCCATAAATAGGCCTTTTACGTCTTTAATTTATACCTCCACTGAAAACATTAGTTTCAATTGATACAATCATGAATATGCACCAATAGTATTCTATATCCAAGCAAATGCTAACTTAAAGTAAGCTGATCGTAATTCAGAATGTCCCTTTACTTTCAACCTACGTTAAATGGTCGCGTGTCTTTACACTTTGTGACTAGAAACAGGCAATGGGGTAACGGGTTAATGGACCACTCAAATGTCGATACATTTGTAGTATCTGACAGTTGGCAGCTAAATGCAGGACAACAGCAATACAGCCTCTGTATTACTTTTGCCCTGAATTAAGCAGCTATCTCCCTTTACATACCACTATATTTCTTCTTTCAGTGGCCGTTTAACACAGGTTTGACTGTGTGAGTCTTGGTTCGTGCTTGTCTTCACAAGTTGTATACGACTACAGGGTTGCCATTTCTCCGGGTTTTTCCTAAATCTTCGGAATTTTTTTCTAGAACATGGTCGCTTAAAGCAGGCTGAAAGTAAAGCAGGATGCGCCATAAGGCGCATTCTGCTTTACTTCCAACCTGCTTTAAGTAATCACGTGTCAACAAAACTAGAAACAGGCTATGGGGTAGAGGTACGATTCGTAAATTCGCACTTGAAAAATGGAAATTTGGTAATCTCAGGATTTTTTATGTTCACTTATGGCAGCCCTGCGACTATAGGTGGTGTCTTACATCTTACAGAAAACGAAACAAAGAGACATACAGTAGATTAAACGTTAGTCTTTCCCTATAAACACAAATACAGTCGAAACTCGATACTTCGAACTCGATTAAATCGACTTTACCAGTATTTCATAAGTTTAATTTCGACAATTCGATCTCGCTTCAGTCGAATATACCCGTATTTCAAAGTTAAAACGTGGCTAAGCCACGTTTTAACTTTGAACTATGGGTATATTCGAACTAACTCGAGTTCGAATTATCG
The DNA here is from genome assembly GCA_922989275.2 of Gari tellinella. Taxonomy (NCBI): domain Eukaryota; kingdom Metazoa; phylum Mollusca; class Bivalvia; order Cardiida; family Psammobiidae; genus Gari; species Gari tellinella. The sequence continues at coordinate 17,217,290 of OV277862.1, forward strand.
AGTTTCGACTACATGTACTTTGTAATGAACTGAAGATACATGTAATGTTATTTTATGAAATCTCTAACGACATATTTTCATCTAAGTGACAAACAATTTGGGGCCTGATCAGACGCCGGGTTACCCGGCGTCTGATCTGGCTCCAACTCGTTTGCAATGGATATAACGATTTAGCATAAACGCATTTATTGGGAAATAATAACGTCTTACCCACTGTATTTGTCCAAGGAATAAGTAGAATGGTTTTATGTATTCTTGAGTGTGGCTATGATCTCAAGTGTCAACATTAGTATTCAACCCTTCGTCTGTTATATTGCCGTCTGCGTTGATAGTGTCGTCTGCATTTTTCAAAAATATTTTTAATGTTTTGTTTTAACCGTAGATACCTAAACACGAGTGTAACACAGATTGAATTTTGATCACATGCCGGATTACAATGTGTCTGATCTGGATCCATGTTTTTTGAAAATACAAATCAAGTAGTTAAGCAGGATGAGCGTTAAACGGTTTGAAAGATAAACGCTACTGTTATGTATTATCTACGAACAGTAGCGGTGCGCCATATACTTAATAAAATATGGCAACGTTACCAACGTATGCCATTTGAAAATAGTTTGGATCCAGATCGACGCAGAGTAACTCAACATCATATCAAGGTATTACCCGGTAGATCTATAGTCGGTTTGACATGCTTATTAATAATTCTTCAGTCAAGCTAGCTGGAAAATTTATTTAAACAAACACTGCAGACCACAATTCTTAAGCAGGCGAAAATATGGCGATGAAAAAGTTGACTACCATATCAATGGGTTTTTCTATATCAAGTATTGCAAGTCTTAAATGTAGCATGGCTACAAAGTGGCTAAACTGGTCAAGCACTTTTCAATAATGTGTACTGTGTTGCGAATTCTGTAATTTTGTTCATGTAAGTGTGTTGTTTTCTAAAGAAGAAACGAAATCATAAGGTTGGTCTAATTCAAGTAAATAAATATCCAATGGTAAATATTTCCCATGGAAACAGTGTAAACGCTTGTTTTGAACTGTGCTAATATTCCGGTATTTAACCCGTAACCTGTAGATCGCGACTTGACTGGTAGATCATTTTGCAAACACTTTGGATCTAGGTTAAACGCCGCGTATTTTAAAGCGGCGTCTGGTCTGGATCCAACATGTTCGACACTCGTTTTAAGTACGTGTATATGTAATTAAAATATGTATGAATCTTAACTGAATATTTTTTTCAAATTTACAGACGATAATTTCAAAGCAGACGATAATAGCGACAGGAAAATGGTTAACATTTTCATGACATATTAATTATCTGTATATTACTGAAATAGTTGAAAAGAATGAATGCACGGGGTTAGTCAACTATCAAGACTTATATTACCAGCTTCTATACTGCACTAAACCCAGATATACAAGAATCAAATTAATCACATGTCTTATTACGGTTCCTGGAATATTTCTGAAAACTTTCACAACAAACCCCTACGAACGTGCCTCACAACAATCGGTGTGACACACTGTTCACTTCTAACCGCTTTCCAGCAATTTCTGGCAGAAGGGCTGGAATGTTTTGCAATGCTGCTTTTTTCTCAGCCTTTTTATCAAACCCTACGGACGCTGATCTGAAAGCATCTTGGTGAATATCAGTTTGTATGTGATTACCGACAGTATTATTGTCACAAAGTGTTATAGTTGAGGGAGTTGAGAAACCTTTAGAACTTCGTTTATTCTGCTGGGTATTGATTTTTGTGCCGGTCAGAGTGTTGAACAATGATTGCTTTGTGTTCTCAATGGACGTTTTATAGTTATTTATAGCCTTGTCCAATTCAGAATTGTAATTATTGTGAAAGGCGAGATTGTTTCTTGACAGAACATGTCCGTTCTGATTGAGATAATCACCTCCACTTTGGTTACTCGCTTTGCTGTAACTTCTCGTTTTTTCAAGAGGTTTCAATTCCTTGTTGCCCATAGGTTTTACACTGAAAATATCAGTCGTTAACGCTTCCGTTTTCAACGGCAAGCGTGGGGTTAAGTTTTCCTTAGAGTTCGTTCCACGTGCTAAATCACTTTTCTTTGCTTTGCTAAAATTATTAGGAACCCTTGGCGCGTCGCCTTCGTTTTTGCGTAACCACTTAGGGTCTTTCTTCATTTCGTCCTCAAGGGCACTGATTCTGTGAGAAAAGTTCTCTATAAATAAATCACTTGCAGACTTAAACATCTGCTGTCCAGATGGAATAGAATACTGAGGCACGGGTGTGACTGGTTCTGATTCATGTATAGTGTTCATGACTTTCTTTGCGTGGTGCACTGCACCATCTGACTGAGTACTTCTTATACGTGGTTCTTTCCTATACAAACTTCTCTCTGATCTGTGGTGATGGTTTTGGTGGTGATGATGGGGTTGGTGCTGTTCTGGTTTAGGAGGTTTTTCGGTGATGATATCATTGGCGATCTTGTCAGCTCGGTCGGGCAGGGACCGACTTGTTTCATCGCCACTGTTAAAGTCTGAACTGATTCTACTTCTGGCACTACTGCATTTTGAATTGGAGTCTTTATTTGCATTATTTAAATCTCGTTTCAGTTGACGTTTCATTTCGCGTTGCATTCGTTTACACGTTTGGTGCCAAGCACTAGACACTTTCTCTGGGTGCTTTTTCCTGATTGTATACCATTCTTTTCTGTCATCATACATAAATTTAAGTGTTCTATAACTTCCATTGTCAGGAATATACCTATATGTGCCTTGTTCGATATTAGATTTCCAAGGGGGTATTGGGAATTTTTCAAAGTCGTCACCAACACAACGTATTGCAACCTTATAATCATTTGATGCTGAGCTATTTGACCAGTAATCATCACAAGAATTTGGGTAGCCTACGCCATAATGTAAATCTGAAGTAGACCTTTCAACAACCCTTTTCTTTTTAACAGTTACAGTAGGATTTGCTGTTTTCAATGCCAATTCGACGGATTTCCATCCAACAACAGCTTCTGACCAGTCATTTAATGTAGTCTTTTGAACTTTCTTATTTCCCAAGTATTTAGACACTTCACTCTCTTCCACAAGGGAACAAGTAATATTTCTATCTTCTTCCATATGTGAAACTTCCGACATGATTAGAAAGGTAATTCGATTTGTTGTTATTCTACAAATGAGGATAAAAAACATGTGCATTTGTACTTATCTAATTAAACTAAATTGAAAGGGTGCTTGGATCTACACTTCGTCCATAGCTTGACACTAGAATATATAGGCTGTCCAACCTTACCTGATCCCTCAAGAGTATAAGCACCTGTTAGGTCCCAACAGTGGCACATTTTACCAATACATTCACAAAACCGTCAAGCCCTATTTAGCCTCCAATTTGGCCTATTACATATCTATAGATCTAGATCTATTAACAATTTGAAGTAGGCTATCGAAAAGTCGTTAGTCTTAGCCCGTCTCATGAACAATATCCAGCATGCATAATGTGAGCGTACAAAAACTGTTTAGTGATGCTAGGTCTATATTCTACTCCCAGTGATGTAAACCGATAGTTACACACAAGCTAAATCCATGTCGATCGAATATTACATGCACTTTATACGATTCGATCCATACTCGTTTATATCCCATATTGGCTTGAAAAAATAAAGAAATCCCATGTCACCCTTTATACACATGTATGCATACACAAAGTTTATTTTTCATTCAGTAGTCTAATGGAAAACGTAAGTAGCGTCGGTTCTCTCCAGGGGCAACACATTTTGTGACACTTCCGCAGTCGACACCAAGCAGTACTTGCCGCTCACAGCATCTACAATTCAAACTTAATTATAATTCCGAAAACAGCTTATGTTACCATTATAAATATCTAAGTTTGGTTGAGAAATCTGTATTTAAACATTTTAAATTAGTTTAAGGCAAATAATGAATTGATTTTCGGGATTCTGGAGTGTTAATTTTTCAATGAGTTAAGACTTCATCTGGATATGCGCAATCTATGTGCGCAGTGAGATATTTACCGCCGAGGATCACACAGAAGTGAAAATGAGTAGATATAGAACTCAAGTGGCTCCCAACCGTAACTCGGTGTTTCTTGCACATGAACAATGGCAGTATACTGGAAACCCATACCGTCGTTTAAGCCAGGTTTGTTGTCTCTTTGTCGGCCCATTTCTAAAGTACCATCTCACGAACTTCAGCTGATTGTTTCCTCTCTTGGTTCCACTGCATGTGGGAGGGGAAAGTCTTTTAAGGAAAAGTTTCAATTTGGAATCGACAGTTCATTGATCTTCAAACACCTATGTCTTTAAACAATAACTAAAAACTGATTTTGCCAAATCATAGTTATTAGCAATAAATTAAGTGTGACTACAAAATTTAACAAGTTTCAGTTTCTCTTTAAAGACCATTCCCTTTTTCATTCAGTTACTCTTAGTCTACATGCTCTATCAAGACCATTTAGTCGTTTCCAGAGAAATGGATAAATAAAACAAAGAGTGCTGTTCCTGAAAGATGCAGTGAGCATTTATGAATCTCCATATAAATTTTTAATTAACTGATTTGAAGTAGCATGAGTAGTTCAGTTCCAGAGCTGTTGATAAGTAGGGCTGAAACGATTAAAAAAAATTCGATTCGATTTTTTATAACACGATTCGATTCGATTTGATTTTACATTGCAATAAATGAATGTTCTAAGTAGATGACATCCTGCAATAACAGTTAATATTAAAAACAATATACATGAACATTCAGGGCCAAAAAGTTGGGGTTAAAGTTTGGAAAACTGCATGGAAGGGTTAATACATGTATATTTCTGACTTATATGATTTTGATCATAACAATACACCTTATTGATTATATGGATGGTTTGCAGTATTGACATACCAATTTTTCTATGTTATGATCTTCTATGCGCAAACAGTGTAGACCATTGTCATCAACCATTTACAGCTGCCTGGTAACGGTCTACTCTGTTAGCAAGGTACAGAATGGTGTAAAGGAGTGGATAGTTATTCATCTTAAATGACAATGGTGATAATCGATACATCTGAATATTACTGTTCCTGATTTTCACTCACAGGTTTAAGTTCGTTAACAATGCTGTCAGTCGCCTTTGCTTTCGAAATTTTTGGAGCGGACTTTGAGTGTTACTTGACATATCGCGGGAATTCACCATACATTCTTACACCTATTATCCGGGTGTTGAAACGTATGTCGGGGTGTATATTCGGTATCAAAATAAATCACAATATTTTATAATTTAATTTTCTTACCTGAATTGCACGTCTTTATTTTTTAAAATAATGAGCGTATTAGGTTGTAGGTAATAAAATATTCAACGTTTACAGAATTATTAATTTATTTAAAAATAAAATAGTCGAAGCAGTACCGAGATACGTAATGTGAACGAAGAATTACATCACAATTGAGGCAAGCAATTGCTCACGCATGCGTAGAATGACACAGGAAACCGGCAAAGTAAACAAAGACATACTCGTAACGGGTGAAAAGCCTGTGCGGGATCTCTAATCTTTCGAACTAATACTTTACCGTAGATAATAGAGGTACATTTTAATTCGCTGTTTTTTTATTACACAGAAGCGCAGCTGCACGTAATACTCATATGATGGTGTTGCAGTATGAAAAGATAGATAGATAAATAGTTCTTAACGAGTTTTCTACATAATATATAAATCGAATCGAAAATGACATTTCCTAAATCGAATTGAATCAGATCGAATCGAGGGCATAAAATCGCGGTTCAATCCAGATCGCGATTAATCGTTTCACCCTTATTGATAAGCTGCGTATTTACGCAAAAAAATTGACCGGAAAGCATTTTTTATAATCTGTCAGCGTAATGAAAAGCAAATAAAAATCAGTCAAAGCAAATCCTTTAAAGTTCAGTGCGTAATGAAAAGCAAACGTTCGTACACCGTTACTTAACTTTCTTTCTTTTTTAAACAGACAGCCTATGAATTACGTCATCCAGCGTTTTTTTCCAACCAATTGGGAACGGGTCCGGTACCCCTCAAATTGGGAATTTTTCTTGCTCAGATTGGGAATTTTTCTTGTCGCGTAAACTTCAAATTGGGAAAAAAACAAGTCGTGAAATGATGACAAAAAAGAAATGGGGAAGTTTATTTTATCATTTTAAATAATAATAATATGTAGGCCTAATATTGATCTAACTTATAAAGTAGCAATTATGCAGTTCATATCAACAGGCAATGCTAACACTAGTACCAGAAATTATCTTCTTTTCACTGAAAATACTATTTTTATCATATTGCCAGGTCCCTTCTTTGAATTGGGAACGGGTCCTGTTCCAATTAAGAACAGGTCCTTTTTGGGGTACCAGCCAAAGAAGGAAAAAAAACGCTGTCATCGGTCAGTGCGCGTTAAACTACTCTGTATTACTTTGTTGACTGGTATAAAATCATAATCTTCCCAGCGTTCCGTGCTGCATATAAGAACATAGGCAGTCCATTTCGCTCATTTTGGTGATAATTGTGAACCAGTCTTACATAAAAATTCTGTTTCCGCTTTCGGTTTTCAAGAGGCCGCGAGGTCGACGAAAAACAAACACATTACTTGGCTACATCTCTCAAGTCCGGTGGTGAAAAATAGTGAGAAAAGTTGTCGTTTTCTCGTTGACTATCTTTTGAAAGACATTCTCTTTCGTAGCGAAACTGGTGTGAAAAGTAAAGCAAATTTTAGATCGGGTTTGCACTCTCAGTATTACTCAAAAGAAACGCGATCCTTGTCGAATAAAAAAAACATTTGGAAGATCCAATTCTGTGTCTCGGTGACGAGCAGTAGTTTAATCTTCATAGTTTAAGCTGGGGATTTCTAAAGAAGATTGAAAGTTAAGCAGAAAGCTACCAAAGCTTTTCTTTTTAACTGACTAAACACTTAAACAATCTATAAGGGAAAGAGTTCAGAAAATCACTATGAGTTGCTTTATACGCAATTAACCAAATATCAGTGGGGTAAAAAAATAAATTGTTACTCGATAAAAAAAGAAAAAAGCAATTACCTTAAAACAAGTGGGGTAAATACCCTATTCTAAGAAAAACTTATCTACAGCTCTGAGTTCTTATTCAAGTTCTAATTGCAAACCCCACAGAGAAGTAGAAATGAGCACCCACACCCCCTTATTTCAGACACGACTTCATTGTTGTTACATGCTGAATTCAGGGCGAATATTCAGTTTTCAAAATTATGGTAAATCAGCTTATGGATGGTTAATTGCGGGAAAGAAGCGTCTAGTTTTCCGAATTTGGCTAGTATTTTTTCAATGCTTTCCATAGTTTTTTTTCCCCAAATATCAAACAAGTCTCTGTGTGTAAAATTAACCATTTTATTAAAATACACATCAATATAATAACTGGTGGGGTTTAAGGTCCTGTCTCACCTTACCGGATTGCGTTAGATTAACTTAACAGAGGTTCAACGGAGAAAAGAATTTCCAATCCATTGGCATGCGTTTCTTGTCCGTTTCCCAGGACTCTAATGCAGTGTGCCATGCTTTCATGTCAAGTTAATAAAAAAGAGGATCAACAGTCCTTATTATGATCATGTTCGTATTTGCAAGACGAATTATGGCATTGTTTCATATGTTTTTAAACAGCATGTCTTGTAAACTCTACCATGGATCTGTTTAATTACAAGCCCTCTGATCAGGGTCTACACTGTTTGCTAATTTAAAGCAGCACTTATTGAACTGTCTTCCTGAAATTCCAAGGAGACTGGATCACATTTTTATAATTAAAAAGATCCACAAGGGAACTTAATAACCCAAAAGAGTTAGTGTTGAAAGAGTTAAAGACATTTCCTGACCTACTTTTGGTTATAATCCCTACTGTGGCAGTTCCCTTGCAAAAAGCATGATTTTTATGCATACCTGTATTACTGGGAATCAGTCGGGTATTTCATGTGAGGCCCGCACCTTATATTTGATTGTTTGGTTAGTAAAACCCTTTGCCTTTGAAAACCCTTGAGTGTGAGTATGTCAGGGCCTCTCTAGACAACTTGAGATTGGTAACATTGGCTGGGCACACATTGCTCCTGCTTTACAGTTATATGCACGTCTATCAAGAACAATTTGGGGGGGGGGGGGGGAGATTAAGTCTATCGAAGGACAGAGGAAATGTCTTTAACACAATTTTGTTATTAGTTTGATCCCATACCAATAAACTTTATTCACCATTCCAGCTACCCTCACATATATTAGAAGAAGTGAGCAAAACAGATATTCCAGTCACAGTGAAAAAACTTGACCAGTGTAGTCTGGACTCTCAATGTGACCAAGAACAATTTTTCCAGGACTTAAAGGTAAGTTTGGTTTTAAACCTTTACCCCAAAGCCTGGCTACAGTGTTGAAGACGGGTAACCACTTAGAACAGATTTAAAGTAAACATAATGTGCCTTCAGGGCCCATTCTGCTTTACTTTCAGCCTGTTTTAAGCAACCATCTACTAGAGTATAGAAAATATTTTGATTGACACATTTTCATGACTGTATAAAATGGAACTATATTCTTCATTGGAGGAATGATTTGAAAGTGTTAAAAGGTGTATTAATGTGGTAATGGGTTAAACACTTTACCCCATAGTCTTGCTATAGTTTTGAAGACAGGTGACCACTTAGAACAGGTTGAAAGTAAAGCAGAATCTGCCTAAAGGCACATTCTGCTTTTATTTTATAATGCTATAAGCTATCAACACACTGCCTGAACCACACAGTTTATTTCAAGTTTTGAAGACAGGTTGCCACTTAATGCAGGTTGAAATTAAAGCAGAACGGGTCTTATGGCACATTCTGCTTTACTTTCAGCCTGCTTTAAACTTTCTCCTGCGAGGAGAAGAAAATAGTTCTTATGGCTAGTTCATATTCATGACCATATAAAGTATTTTCTTCAATGGAGTATTAGATTAAAGGTTTAAAAAAGGGTATCTTTAGGGCAATGTGTTAAAGTTACTGGTTCACATTACATGTAGTTGGATTTGGGTTTTAAAGATTTTAAAGAATCCAAGACATATTTGATTGCAGTTCGATTGTATTAACTCAACCAATTCTGAATTCTATTTGTGGTTGTTGGTTTTAGGAATACATGTACAGTGCTCCCTCACTACAAAGACACCTAATGGGAGACACAGATTGTGTGTGTTGTTCAAAGGGAGTCATTATAGGGAGGGAAATTGATTTACATTTACAAATAGCTTGAATCAAGATCAGACGCAGCGGAACGCAGCATCTGATCTGGATTCAAGCTGTTTGTTACTCGTTATTATGTTTTTCTATCAAAATAACCAATATAAAAATTTGAGAAAACCAGCAGATGATAACGTTAAGCAGACAATATTGCATAGATCTGTGAAAGCTTTAGATATAATTGTCTTGTTTGGGGAACAGCGGCAAATGTCGTTGTTAGGAGGGAGTCGTTGTTGGGGGTGCCGTTATAGAGCTAATCTCACTTATCTTCGCAGATCATCCTGGCCAAATTGATGAACTTTGAATCCAGAAGAGCTCAAGATGAAAATGGTACAGATGATGAGATCAACAAATATGCCATACATTTATACAAACATGGAGGAGTTGATGTAAGTGGGATGCATGGCTCCAGATAAGAGCGAGTGAACTGAACAAATCCAACATTTTCTCACTTGTTTCAGCACCAATTCCTATGTTGTAACTACTCATTAGAAAAAGAGACAATTCTGATGAGGATTGACACTATAGGGTTTAATGCAGAATCTACTAAAATTCTTCTTTATTAATGAGACATATTTCAAGAAAATTGAAATATCTTATAAACAGCATTTCTTGGATAATTTGCTGATCACTTTCTTTCGTTTATTTTGCTTAAATGGCGAAAAAAAATCAGTTCATTTCTTAAGTGTATTTTTTGCTCGGACGAGCCTCTATGGAATGATAAGTTCTGAAAGGTGTGCGAGTCAAGCTCCCCCTACAAAAAATTCTGTCATACGGGGTTTACATATGCGTTGTACAGAGCTTCAGTGGCTGAGCCTGTCACTATAAGATAAACTGTGTAACAGCACTGAGTTAAACCCAGGATCCTTAGTCTGTACCTGTGGTGATTTAAACACCGTATTTACTCCCTTGTTATAAACATTCACCTATTAGTCATAGCAGACGATGAATTATAAGACATGTCATATGGGTTATTTATTGCAGGTCCTTGTGAGAATCTTGATGCTTCCATTTGTGATAAATAGAAAAGGTAAGATTTAAATTTGGCCACGCAGTTCATTCTCATTGAACTCAACTGGATAGAGCATTTTGGATTTTAATTTACAGTAAAACCTCTCTATTACGGCCACTTAAACATATGCTAATTGATTGTATAAAAGTCAGGTGACACAGAGCTCCAGATAAGGGGGGTATTTCAAAAATTTAAATCTTTATTTCTTCTTTAAACCCTATGATGTCACTACTCAGTAGAATCGTCTCTTTGAGACGATTCTAATGAGTAGTAACACCATAGGATTTGGTGCCGAAATAAGTGAGAAAATGATGGATTTGTCCCCTTTTACTCCCTCTTATCTGGAGCCCTGGTGACAGCTTAAAGCAAGTCAACAGTAAAACAGAAAGCTCTTAAAAGAGCTTTCTGTTTTACTGTCACCTTGCTTTATGCAGCCACCTGTCTAAAACACCTAATCATTGACACAATTTCGTGGTCGTAACTAAAGTCAGTAAAGAGCTGTGAACTTCAGTTAAATCAGGCTATTATGACCACAGAAAAGGCTTGTTGATGGTGCTAACAACAACCTTTAAGCCTAAGCCATGGTAATAAAGCACAACCTGTGAAGGGCTCCAGATAACAGTAGTTTTCAAAAACTAAAATCTTTACTTTTGCATTAAACCCTATGGTGTCACTACTCATTAGAATCGTCTCTTCGAGACGATTCTAATGAGTAGTAACACCATAGGTTTTGGTACAGAGATGAGTGAGAAAATAGAGGATTTGTTCAGTTTGCTCCTTAGCTGGAGCCCTGACCTGTGTATCAGCTTTCTGCCTTACTCACTGTCAACAAGCTTTAATCAATGGCCCATTTTAAATGCCAAACCAATTATTATATGTGTGTCAGAACTAGGGATATCAACGAATAGTCGACTCGAATATCTGAATAAATGGAATACTTAACAGAATATTCAAATTTGTCAACTTCTCCATTAGCTGTGCCCTATTTGGAACTTAAAATAGTAGAAATACGTCTTTTTCTGTTGTTTTTTTCCCCAACATATTGAGCTGATAATTGATATATGACACTTCAAGAATTTAAAGTGTGAAAGTCAGATATGGTTAAATCAAACCAGAGGTACGTTTTGAAAATCTGATGGGACTAAAAAAAATATTTTCTTTAAATTGGAATTTCTGTTACGTGTAAAACTGGATTTCGTTTCATTGGATACAGATTTATATTTATGTTTTCACAATGACAGAGTAAGTTTGTTAAATCAAGTGTACACTGTATGTAGATAAATTTGACAGATGCGGAAAAGTAGTCATGTGATAAGGTCTCAAGGTCATAAAGAGATTGATTTGAGTCTTGACATCATCCTGAAGCATTTGTTTGGTCAGATTTGAGTCTCAAATGTAACCAATCAAATGCTTGAGAACAACTTCAGACTCGGCGCAAACGCTTTATAACACTGAGGCCTGTTCTTGCAGGTAAGCATTCCTGCATATAATTACAGTAAAACCTCGCTATTACGACCACTAAATTATGTTAATTATTAGGGTGTTTACGATAGGTGACCGCTTAAAGCAAGGTGACAGTGAAACAGAAAGCTCCTATAGGAGCTTTCTGTTTCACTGTCACCTTGCTTTAAGCTGTCACCTGTCTATTATACACTCAATTAGCCTTCGTTTTAGTGGTCGTAATAGCGAGGTTTTACTGTATGTAAAAAAAAAATGTTTGTCTTTATTCACAGAATCAGACACAGACTTGAGAATCAAGGCCATGGTTCTTGAAATACTCACCAAAATGACACCAACTGTAAGTAGTGTTACACTTTCTTTACCCCTTTCATTGCCAGGGTATCTGTTCAATAGGTAACCCTATAGCCTGTTCCTTGTTTTGACGACAGGTGACCATGTAAAGCAGGTTGAAAGTAAAGCAAAATGTGCAACAGAAAATTTCCCATTATCTATTTCTAGTTTTAAAGACAGCTTGCCACTCAAAGTAGATTGAAAGTAAAGCAGAATGTGCCTGAAGGCACATTCTGCTTTACTTTCAGCCTGCTTTAAGCTTTTGTCAGTTAGGATACAGAACATATTTCTGATGGTGCATATTCATGGCTGTATAGATTGGAATTATTTTCTACAGTGGAGGATTAAATTAAAGGGCATTAAAAAGCTTATTATTTATGGAGTAATTGGTTGAGTGACCCGTGAACGTAGAGTCACTTTACAGCTTCAAAACAGTCATGTCTAGTGTCCATAGTCTGTAATTGAGACATCTGTTTTTACCCTGTTTTTAAAATGTACAAATAGACCATCAATGGCTTTTTAACTTGATTCTAATGATCTTACTTGATCAAAACCAACTCTGTCGGCTGCGCATGTCTATTTTTAAACCATATCGCGAGTATACTCTATGCAGAGTGATGCGATTAATGAAGATGATGATGATGATCATCATCGGTATTTATATTAACATGCAGGGGTGGGAGTGTTGTCCACATTGGTGGACGCCCTTTCAGGCAGCTGGCTAACTGCACGCATAGCAGATCTCACATTGGATCTCCACACATCCCTGTCACAAGGGTCGACTTCAGAAAGTTTCCACTCTCGTCTATCTCTCTGTGCTAAAGTCTTCAATGTCATCTTGGGTCGCCCTGGACTACATCTTCCCTAAATCTGTATGGTGCAGACTGTCTTAATTGCGCCACTGGAGCGTTCAACGTGTCCGAATGATGATGATAATTATAATAGAGGTAAAATGTTACAATGGAGATTGGGTGTGTTTCAGAGTGTTGGTGAACAAGTAACGTCCTACCTCATGGAGCAGGAGGATATCCTCAGTTACATGTTTACACTGTTGGCTCATCAGAAGACCTTTATCAATGCCTGCCAGCTCATAGAAGACATGCTACAGTCCAAGAAGATCCTTCTGGACTTGAACAAAATCAGTAAGTATAGTCACCAGTGACATTCAACCTGTCAACTTTTAAATAATAATAATAATCAGGGCTCCAGATAAGAGGGAGTAAACTGAACAAATCCAACAGTTTCTCACTTATTTCAGAATCAAATCCTATGGTGTAACTTAAGAAATAATAAATTCATACCAGCGTTTTATCGTGAAATCTAACACTGGTAGGAGTTGAGATGCGTAGTGATTTAATCATGAGGCCTTTAGGCCGAGTGGTTTAATTACAAGCATCTAAACGACTACCCGTGTTCGATTGTTAGATAAAACACACTGGTATTAATTTATTATTTCAATTCTATCACATAATTTAACCTGAATTTGCACCGAAGCAACGGCGCTACATTTCTTGGCGTACGCATTTTCGAAGCCATATGACGTCACGTTAGAACGTTACAGCGCGTGAGTGTTCTATTGAGAATTCATACACTGATATGTTCCGTCTTTGTTTATATAGGGGAGTGCGCGAAGTGTGTTAGAATACTCATTAGAATCGTCTCGAAGAGATATTTCCAATGAGCAGTGACACCATAGAGTTTAATGCAGACATAAAGATTTTAGTTTTTGAATATACCCCTTAATATCTGGAGCTCTGAATTATAATGATAAAAATCTTTATTTCCTGTCGACAAGGAGAGCATTCAAAGTGTACTTGTGATGTGATTTAACCCTTAACATTATTGTCCATTTCTAGTTTTGAAGACAGGTAGTCGCTTAAAGTAGATTGAAAGTAAAGCAGAATGCTCCTGAAGGAGCATTCTGCTTTACTTTCAGCCTGCTTTTAAAGTTTCTGTCTGGAAAATTACTTGAAATGCCATCCATGGTTTATTTCCAGAGTTTTCTAAGGACTTCTTTTCTTTGTATCGGCTCTAAATTATCATTAAAATTTTGTGTTGATGAGTGGTAAAACACAAAACATTCTTTCGTTCATTTCTTGGTGTAGGAATAATTAGAAATGTTGCAGGGCCGTTTATAGCTTAGAACAACAACAAAAACAGTTTTTTTTGCTCAGGTATTTAGTTAAGGTTTTATGTACAATAAGATTTACAATAATGATGATGCATGTATATATGTTTTGATATCGTTACACCTTTGATTGTTTCAGATAACATACAAGCATTAATCCAGTGTTTAAAGGATGAACAGTTAGCCAACTTCTGTAGAATCCTAGCAGTAGCAATCTCAGACCTCGACATATACGACAACAAATCCTCATGTAAGTTACTATGGTTTTGCAACCATACATATCCCTTTACTCCATAGCCTATTTCTAGTCTTGAGCACAGGTGCCCGCTTCAAGCAGGTTGAAAGTAAAGCAGAATGCGCCTTTAGGCGCTTTCCGTTTTACTTTCAACCTGTTTTCAGCTACCATCTGCTAGAAGATAGTAAATATTTTTGTATGATACATATTCATGACTGTATGAATTGGCACTGTTTTCGCCAGGGTATGAATAAATTAAATGCATAAATATACTTATCTATTGAGTAAAAGGATATGTGAGTGCAATCTATTAGTTTCATTGTAATACAAATGAATAATTGTTTTGGCTGATTCCTAAAAAACTGGTATTCTAGTTTTGTAATCTCAGTGATATATCAATTCTTTTCCATAAAGAATAGGTAATGATGTTAAAAGTGTTGCTTTTATATGCAAAAAGCTATTTGCTAAGGCAATGTGATATTGGACCATTGTTGTTTACTAAATGGTCAGAGAGATCTTGAAACTGTGAATTGCTAATTATTATAATTTTCCATTAAACACATTTGGTAAAAATACAGCCAACTTGTTTTTAGCGCTTGATCACCACTTAATGGAAAACAAAGTAATGCAGAAACAGAGCTCCAAATAAGGGGAGTATTTCAAAAACTTAAATCTTTGTTTCTGAGTAAATCCTATGGTGTTACTACTCATTAGAATCTTCTTGGAGAGACGATTCTAATGAGTAGTAACACATATGAAATGCGTGAGAAAATGTTTGATTTGTTCAGTTTACTCCCTCTATCTGCCAGTATCTGGAGCCCTGACAGAAAACTCCCATAGGACTTCTCTGCTTAACTTTTGTCCTGCCATTAGCCACTGCCTGTATTTAACATCATTGGGTCTTCATCAGGGTGTATTAATAAGGCAACAGTATTAAGACATGCAATTCATGGTCTTTGGATTGGCCACATGGGCATAGCACAATTAACACTTTATAATTGTGATCATCCTGTTTACAGTCAGCACCTACAGTAAAACCTCTCCGTTACGACCTCAAAAATGAAGGCTAATTGATTGTATAAATGACAAGTGACAGCTTAAAGCAAGATGACATTAAAACAGAAAGCTCCTTAAGGAGCTTTTCTGTTTTACTGTCATCTTGCTTTAAGCTGTCACCTGTCTTTAACACCTAATAATTAGCACAGTTAAATGGTTGTTATAAAGGTGTTACTGTTCTTCTGTTGGAATAGGAATGGTCAACATTTTAGAGCTACATGTACATGTATCTTATTGAGAAAAATTGTTGTCAACAAAAAGGGTGAATGGAATTTCATTATAAAACAACAACAACTTGCTGTATATTCAAACCTAACTGATTGACCAATCTTAGAAACTTGA
Organism: Gari tellinella; assembly: GCA_922989275.2. Lineage (NCBI taxonomy): Eukaryota > Metazoa > Mollusca > Bivalvia > Cardiida > Psammobiidae > Gari > Gari tellinella. Next base: position 17,233,068 of record OV277862.1, read on the forward strand.
ATAATATGTGGATGCTTAAATTTAGATATACAGGGAAAAGGTAATGCAGAAAGCTCCTTTTTTCCTGCATATTATCTTGTTTCAGGTCAATAGGTTGATCATCATCAATAGGTTGATCATGGTACAACCTTTGTCTGCTGATCACGACTTCACTGCTTTTTGTAAACAGTTTCGATCCAGATCAGACGCCACATAATGTGGCATCTGATCTGGATTCAAACTGATTGATTTAGGTTTCTCTACGTAAAAAATGTATAGTTCGAAATTTTAATTTTTGCTGACAACACAGACGATATCATAGCAGGATAAAGGTTATTAGGGCAGATAAATCAGTTACAAATTTCTCCTATTAAACTGTTTCAACACTAGTCGACATCTAGTTTGAGATTTCTGAATAACATGGGTGTTTTTGATTTCAGTATATGCACAAAATAAGCAAAAGAGAAGTCGAGGGTTTGTAAATGTACGAGATATAAACCAAGGTAAGTCTACTTTAAAACCCTTTACCTCATAGCCTGTTTCTAGTTTTGAAGACAGGTGACCAATTAAAGCAGGTTGAAAGTAAGACACATTCTTCTTTACTTTCAGCCTGACAAAGGCAGAGTGTTCCAAAAACACATCTTGTTATCAGGTTTTGAGATGATTATTATTTTGATCAGATCAGCAAAATTAGCAGTATTTTGATTGTCCAAGACAACTACAATTTTAGCAAACATTTATTGTCAGCATGACTGTTAGGTAGACAGCCAATCGCTGTGAAAGACAAACTTATTAAGTTCAGAGGGAAACCTTTCAGCATTGGTTTCGTTCTGCATTAAGCTGTCACAGATTTAAAGAAAAATAGTTTATCATTGATCAGTTGCTGAACACATGTTTTACTGTACTTGCAGGGTTCGAATTTAAGCTCGCATACTCGCAAAATGCGAGTGGAATTTGTAAATTGCGAGTGATTTTTCAACAAACTCGCAAAAAAATGCGAGTACGGTTTTTCGGACAGCCAAACACAGTATAGCGTCTGTAAGGCTATGCTCGGTTTATTCCGTAGCATTTCGACTGGCGGAAATGGACGAGAAGACAAGCGAATACTTTTCGTAAGCCAATCATAGCTTGTCGGGCAGTTTCAACCTCTTTTTTGTCTGTAAGAATGACGTATTGACGGACTTTCCCAATTCTCATTGGCTAATGAAAGGCGCACTTTGCTACTTCGGAGTTCCGATGTGTAAACAATTCTTATCACACACAGAGTCTGAGACTCAACAACCGAAACCGTTCTTCAAAGACGAGGCCATTTAAAAGACTCGCACGAGTACAAGTATACTTCTAATTCTACTGTGACATACTGTTTATTAACCACAGCCCTGAAATATACGACCAGTGAAAAAACGTTTGTATCGTAGACGGATTGGCAATCTAAACCTGACCTAATTTTCGAATAATGAAATCGTGTGCGGTCTGCCTAGTGCATACAGCATGCATTCTCCCCAATATTATAAAATGTAAGAAAAATACTCCTTTGGTATGTACACATAGATATGAAAATCAAGATCTTAGCCCTTGTCAGCTGTAACCACAAATGTACAACTATGAAATACACGAAGTGTAATTAGATTGTATTTGATTACTCGCAGAATTATACACTGATTCCGTGGATTACTACACGTCTGTGTCGGGTTAAAAGTTAAAACATATATGTTCAGAATGACAGTTTAACTTTCGCGAGTAGTTTTTGCATTTTGCGAGTAAGTTCAAAAGTCACTCGCAAAAAAATGCAAGTGTAATTTTTAGCTAATTTCTAACCCTGACTTGACGCAATGATGTAGGGCTCCAATTAAGGGAAGTATTTTGAAAACTTAAACGTTCATGCCTGTTGAAAACCCTATGGTGTGACTCATTTGAGACGATTCTAATGAGTAGTCACACCAGAGTTAAGTTTGAAAATAAAGGAGAAAATGCTGAAAAAAGTCTAGTTTTCTCCCTGTTATCTGGATAAGGGGAGTATTTAAAAAACTAAAATGTTTATGTCTGCTCAAAACCTTATGATGTGACTTCTCATTAGAAACGTTTCATAGAGACGATTCTTATGTCAGAGTAGTCGCACCATAGGCAGAGATGCTGCCAGACTGCGGCATCGTGGGTTTCACACATTTCTTGTCTACTGTCCCGGAATTTTAAGATTATAATGGGGGCAAATTCCTGCTAAAAAAATCAGTTTCCGCGTATTTCATTTCTCATGGGTTCTCAAAAATAAAAGTTTTCATGTTTAATACTGTCTAGATCTATCTTGCCAGTTTCCATTTGACGCATTCGAAGCTACGTGAAATCAAGTTGTATTATGGAATTCCCACTGCGATCATTTTTAGAACAGTGAGAGGTTCTCTGCACATGCGTATATATGTATTTCTGCTATAAGCTAATTAAAGCTATCGGAATACCTTACTGACTATCGTTCTATAGGGGGGGATACATGTATATCAATTGATCAATAGCGCTCAATACTTCATATGCAGACAGAGTACACAGACACACATGTGTAAACTTTGTGCTGCAACAAACATATAGAGAGATTGTTTCCGACGTTCGCCTGAAATGCTTCTGAAGTTAAAAGAAGTTAAACATTCAGGAAGTACATACATTAAGAGGTTACAAAACCTCATCACTCATCATCACTTATAAGGCATATGGAATCATAGAAAAGGCGGCTAATTAAAATAAGGTAATATTAGTGCAATATCGTAAAATATGTTGTGAATAAAAGTCCCACCCCCTCCGTGGATAAATCCCGCACACTTTCAAAAGTGATTGGGGATTTTCCCTACTCTGTATTCGAATTCTGGCAGCATCTCTGCATAGGGTTTTAGTTTGAAAATAAAGGAGAAAATGTTGAAAAATGTCTAGTTTACGCCCTCTTTTCTGGAGCTTTTATTATTTGTATTTTCAGAGTTGTTACTGAGTATACAGGAACTGTTACCGAGGCTGGTCAATCTGGCAGTCTCAAAGCCGTGTAAGTGTTTGTTGTTTCTTAATACTTGCATAATCCTTTATTCCATAGCCTGTTTATAGTATTGAAGACAGGTGACCACTTAACCCATTACCCCATAGCCTGTTCTAGTATTGAAGACAGATGACCACATGTTGAAAGTAAAGCAGAATATGCCTAAAGGCTTTACTTCCAACCTGCTTTAAGCAACCATCTCCTAGAATATAGAACATATTTTGTATGGTACATGTTTATAACTGAATAAATTGGAACTATTTTTATCAGTAGAGGAATAGGTAACATGGGCTAGAAGGTGCTTCTATAGGGGAAAGGGTGAACTTTGTTAGACCATGTTCTACAAAGTTATGTGTTAAGAGGTCAAGACTGTGTTGCGATTGGCAGCATAGAGTTTCACAAACAACTTAACTATTTTTGAGAAACTTAAGCAGGAAAAAAATTTATATGAAAGTAAGACCAAACTGTGATATCTTGAACTGGGTTAAATAAAAAATACCCTTATTTCAAAGTTAAAATGTGGCGATGTTCAACTTAACTAACCTTGAAACAAATATTAGAAATGCCAATTAGTTACTGTTAATGCATTAACTCATAAGGGATAAATAATTATCAATGCTTATCTCAATACAAGCTAGTGGATTAAAGTGTGTCAAAATGAGTCAGTATGAGACTATTGTGCAATGCGTCAATATGAGTCAGTATTGCTTAATGGTCTAAGCAAGTTCTAGATATGAAAGTTTGACTGTATCAATGTTCTGGCTGATAATGTAAAGTTTGTTTCTGTGAACAGATACACCTCGGTACCCTGGCATGGTTAGTGAGCTAGATTGCTGGATGGAGTGGATCGAGAACCAAATGGCAGAGGAACCTTATGACAATCCAACAGAAGACGATACTTTAGATTTTATAGGAGGTATGAACAGGGAAAATAAAAAACTATGCATAAAATCTGCTATTACAACTTATGAAAACCCCACAAAAAGAACTGTTTTAACCCTTTACCACATAGCCTGTTTCTAGTTTTGAAAATAGGTGACTACTTATAGCAGATTTAAAGTAAAGCAGAATGCTCCTTAAGGTGCATTCTGCTTTACTTTCAACCTGCTTTAAGCTACCACCTGCTAGAATAAAGAAAATTTTCCTTATGATACATATTCATGACTGTATAAATTTGATATTTTGTCTTCAGCAGAGAAATAAACCTTATGTGTTAAAAGGGGGTCTATTTGGGAAAGGATTAATAGGATTGTTGCGTGTCTTAGCTTAATTGCAAAAACCAAGAGTCATTTTGCAATAAATTGTTAAAAATAACATGAATGAAATAAAAAAGTGGACTACACTTGATTAGAACTGGAACTGAACATTTTATGTTTCAGGAGTGAATGCATTAACCCTTTACCCTATAGCCTTTTCTAGTTTGAAGACAGCCTACTTTAAGCACTCATATGCTAGGATATAACAAATATTTATTATGGTACATGTTTGAACCCTAGTAACGCATATGCATCATTTGCAAACAGTGAACATGTGAGGAGTACACTTGTCTTATGCAAATAGTGTAGACCCTGATCAGAAGGCTCCTTAAGGAGCCCTCTGATCAGGGTCTACACTATTTGTCATTTTGACATATATTGTAAAAATCAACCATAAAATGTGAAAATTGGACGAGACTAAATTGAAAATTAGAATTTTGTCTATATGAGGTTTCAGGGAGAAGGCTAAACACAAAATAATAGTTCATAGCAGGGTTGTGTAAGCTATGTAAACTTTGTTTTAACTATGCAGGTATAACTGCCCCGACAACAGCTGGAAGCCCAATGGTCTTACAACAAGGTCTGAAAATCACAGAGGAACTTGTACAGAGAGTAGAAGTGGTATATGTCCTCGGTTTATTCTTATTGGGAAAACATAGAAAAAAGGTAAGCTGTATGTATGTTGTAAGATAAAAACTTGTACACGTACACTACAGTAGAAACACGATAAATCTTACTCACTATAATTGACCTTATCAGTCTTTGGTAAGTTAAATTTCGATAAGTTAATATTTAAATCGAACATACCCGTATTTCAAAGTTAAAACGCCACGTTTTAACTTTGAAATATGGGTATGCTCGAACTAATGAGAGCTTGATATACTGAGTTTCAACTGTATATTCTTCTTTGAAACCAGCTTTGTAACAGTAATAGTGCACTCACATTTGCCCTACGGCGGCCGCAGAATCGGAAAATCCGTAGTTTCCCACGGCCGCCGTAGAAATCCTACGACGGCGGCCGCACGGCGTATACCCATATTTCCAGCCGTATAGGTCGCCGTAGAATTATAACGGGGAGTTATAACATTTTTTAATTCCTACGGCGGCCGTAGAAAACACTCGCCGCAGAGTGGTTCTACGGCTGCCGTACGGCCGCCGTAACTCAATTGTCACTTTTCTTATTGTGCATTTGTACTTTTGTTCATACATGTAAAACATGTGTATTATTAAAAATGGGTTTAGATGTTCTTAAGTGCTGTCCTAATGTGTCCATTGAGTTCACGGTGTAGTTGGACTGATATGAGTTGCGTGAACATGTAGCAAAACCAAGTTATGTAGCAGGAGCAGCATTTTGATTGCAGAGAATCTGGTGGAGCTTCCACGGCTGCCGTACGGCGACCGCACGGCGGCCGTACGGTGGCCGCAGTTTTTTTAACCTAAAAAAATAAAAACTCGCCGTGCGGCAGCGGCAGCAAATGTGAGCGCAACACACGACGGCCGTATGATTCTGCGGCGGCCGGGGAATTGCTTCTCGCCGTAGAAACAACAAGCCGTGCGGCCGCCGTACGGCAGCCGCAGCAAATGTGAGCGAGGCATAAGCTATGCACCAATTGCAGTGATTTGAAAAGTAATGAATGTGGGTCAAAGGAAGATTTAATAGTCATGTGATTTAAAAAAGGTTGTAAAACTGACAGTAAGCAGGGCTTCAGCTAAGAGGGAGTAAACAAAACAAATCTTATATTTTCTCAAATCATTTCAGCATCAAATCATATAGTGTTTCCACTTATTAGAATTGTCTCGAAGAGACGATTCTAATGAGTAGTGACACCGTAGGGTTTAATCAAGAAATAAAGATTTTCGGTTTTGAAATACTCACCTTATCTGGAAACAATGTAAGCTTTCAAGAGTATATTTGAGATATTTGTCAAATTCAAAGAAAACTCTTACACTACTTAAGCACAATATTTTTGTCAAATAACAGTTTTCATTGCCATTGATTTCTGTGTTTCCCCGTGTGCACTTAACCCTTTACCCAATAGAAGCGCCTTTTAGCGGATATGATTTATTCATCCACTGAAGAAAATAGTTCCAATATAATCAGTAATGAATATGTAATATAGTGAATATTTCCTATATTATAGCACATGATAGCTTAAAGCAGGCTGAAAGTAAAGCAGAATGCGCCCAAAGGCGCATTCTGCTTTACTTTCAACCTGCTTTAAGTAGTCACCTATCTTAAGTACTATAAATAGGCTATCAGGTAAAGGGTTAAATATTGTCTGCTTTAACTGATAACAAGTAACATATTCAAATAACCATTTTATTTATCTTTTCTGTTTTAATAAGCAGTTGACAAATAAACTCAGGATTTAGTTTAGTAGTTTTATTAGATAGAAATAATCAGATTCTGTATTATAATTAGATTCTGTATTGTGATAGATATCTATACATTGTTGTAGCATCATTGATGATTCTCTTTTGTTAAAAGGTACAACGAAAGTTAGCAGAGCTGAAATTAGCCCCAGGCCTCAGTGATCTGTTTGACCAGTTTATATGGAAGTGCCAAGTGTAAGTACAACTGATACAGTCTAGCTCTTCCTTCTAAGATGAATGTTTTCATTCTATTACATATTCAAAACATTTTTATACGCTCATTTACAAACAAAACATGTGCTATCACATGTGAAGACTGCCAGACAGTTAACTCAGTCAACTATAGCAACAAACATACTGTAAAACAGCTCTATTATGACCACTACATGGGGTAAAATGTTCTATAGGTTAGGTAATTGACTGCTTAAACCATAACCACATAGCCTGTTTCTATTTTTTAAGACGAGTGACACTTAAAGCAGGTTGCAAATAAAGCAGAATGCATTCTGGTTTTCCTCTTAACCTTCTTTAAGTTATCATTTGCAAGAATATATAGAAAATATTTCTTTTGGGTACATAATCACTACTATATACTAGATTATACTGTGAAGTATTTATGGGGTAATGGGTTAAAGCAAGATGACAGTAAAGCAGAAAGCTCCTATAGGAGCTTTCTGCTTTACTATCATCTTTCTTTAAGCTGCCACCTGTATTAAATGCTATCAATAAGCCTACATTTCAGTGGTTGTATAGGAGAGGTTTTACTGTACTTGTCATTCACAAACAATGTACCTGTAAGAGTAAATGTGTCCTATTCAAACAGTGTAGACCCAAATCAGCGAGCTTATAAAGGAGTCTGTGATCAGGGTTAGCACTGTTTGTCATTTAGCAAAAGCTTGTTAACCCTTTTTTTCATAGATACATATTTTGACACCTTTAATTTATTCCTCCACTGAAGTAAATGGATTCAATTTGTAGTCATAAATATGTATCATAAGAAATTTTTTCTTTATTCAAGTACATATTAGCTTAAGGCAGGCTGAAAGTAAAGCAGAAAGCACCTTAGGTGCATTCTTCTTTACTTCCAATCTGCTTTGAATAGTCAGTAGTGTCTTAAAAACTAACAACAGGCTATAGAGTAAAGGGTTACAATAAACCCTAAATATGTTTTGATAAAAAAATAAACGGGTACTAGACTTATTAGGGAACTGGAATCGTTCATTTGGTGATGAGTTAAACAGTGTTATTATTATTATTATTATACCAGATTTATATATTGCTCTTTTCACACAGGAGTTCAAAAGCTCTTCACATGAAATCATATAAATGTACTTACAAAGTCCTACTTGTAATTCTTTCAATATAATTACTAAGATTACAAGAATTGTTATTATTAGTTTATAAAATCAATTTAAAGAGGCTCGCAACCGGATTTAGCATTAAAAATAGTAATTTGTAAATATATGTCAAATGCTGATATAAATGGGTAAGATTTAGTTTAGGATAATAAATTCTGTTAAAAAATGCATTTCAAAAAAAAAAAAAAAAAAAAAAGCTCTGGTGGGATTCGAACCCGTGACCCTCCATGCGGAGACAAACATGAAAAATGAGGCAGCGCCTTTACCACCGCGGCTACCAGCGCTCTCTATACATATGGTAGCGAATTAACGTACTTCACTGGTAGCGATCGATAATACTTTATTCGGCTCTGGTTTATGTCTGAGCCCGTGTAGAGAAGCGACAACAACTATACCGTCAGCTGACGCTATAGAAAAACGATGGAAAATATCTAAAAAAAACACTAAGGCCTAAAAAAAAAATATATGTGTTTCTGGTTTCACCCTCTCAAAATTTTAGGGTAGGTCGGTAGGAAAAAGTTTTTATTTTTTAAAAAGTTTTTATATAGGGCATATATGCGAATGTTTTTACAATCAAAGGATGGGTTTATATGACAAATAATGACCTCGCTCTTGTTGTATTCAACATTGAAAGTGTCTGAAATGATTTATCTTGATTTGCAAGTTTAAATTGTAAGGTAGAGCTATTTCATAATATAATTATGTGAAATAGTTCTTCTTTCAATCTGAAAACCATTGCATCAAACAAATACCGGTATTATATTTTAATAAAAAATGTGGTGTGTTTGCTTTTAACACAAGCCTTTTTTCCTTCTGTAACGGGTGCCGAATAATGGCCCCTTCCCCTCCAGTATCTTTTTTCCCTCACCAAAAAAACTTTTCCCTAAAAAAAAAAATTTTTTTTTTTTTTTTTTTTTAAATTTTTCTTTAAAAACTTTAGGGTCGGGGGTAAAAAATAGGGTCGGTCGGGAAACCGGAAACACACATCTTTTTATTTTAGGCCTAAGATTCGGTGACGATTCTTGAGACTTTTTTTGGACTGATCATATTTATTTAATGTCAGAAGCCAAATAATGCCACAAATTTGCTTTTATTTGAGTATTTTATTTTATTTTGACAAGTACACCATCCGGTTGCGAGTCCCTTTAAAACGAGTAAAATATTTGAGTGTATGCTAGTCATCTTTATATCTTAAGTAGCTTTCTAACTTCAAATTTATTTCAAACCTAACCCATTACCCCATAAACACGCCTTTTACGCTTTTAATTAATTCCTCCTCCAAAGAAATAAACTTTCAATTTATACAGCCATGAATATGTATACAATGTAATAAGAAATATTTTCTATATCCTACCAGATGGTAGCTTAAAGTAGGCTGAAAGTAAAGCACATTCTGCTTTTCTTTCAACCTGCTTTAAGTGGTCAACTATACTCAATACTAGAAACAGGCTATGGGGTAATGGGTTACTGGAAGGGTTCACTAGATCACAATACCTTTCAGGGTTCCAGTTAAGGGGAGCATTTTAATAAAAGAGTAGTAACACCATAGGATATGGTGCTCAGGGCTCCAGATAAGGGGAGTATTTCAAAAATTAAAATCTTTAAATTTGAATGAAACCCTGTGGTGTCACTACTCATTAGAATCGTCTCTCCGAGACGATTCTAATGAGTAGTAACACCATAGGATTGGTGCTGAAATAAGTGAGAAAACATTTAATTTGATGAGTTTACTCCCTCTTATCTGGAGCCCTGGTGCTGCTGAAATGAGTGAAAAAATGTTTGATTTGTTCAGTTTTCTCCACTATAACCTAGGGTCCAAGGTTACAAAGCATTTGAGTTGAGATGAGTGTTCTCCAAGCATTTGATTGGTCAGATTTGAGCCTAGGCTTTAGACTTTAGACTCAACTCAAAAAGTTTTATAACCTTGGAGCCTGTTTTAGGGGAATGGCCATAACTAATGTTTTTGGAACTTGTGGCCTAACCCCATTTCCACGTTGAAATTTTGGAAATAAACATAAAATATGTTTAAACTGTAAACTGCCAGTTTTATAACCATCGTTACTCCTCTGAGTTTTCCTGTTTGCTGCCAGGCAAAAAACAACAACATGCTAACTGGAGTAGTTTTCCATGGATTTATTTCAAACTGTTCACCACATTAGCTGGGACAAGTTAAGTTGCCACATTTATCAGTTTGTTTTTATTATACAGTCATGGAAATTGTTCATGTTGAAACAAGTTGTTTTCATTGGCAGTTTGTAACTGCTGTTAAATATGCTAACTAATACCATATTAACCCTTTCCCCCATAGCCTCTTTCTAGTTTTGAAAATAAGTGACTACTTAAAGCATGTTGAAAGTAAAGCAGAATGCGCCTTAAGGCGCATTCTGCTTAATTTTCAGCCTGCTTTAAGCTACCCCATGCTAGAATAAAGAAAATATTTCTTGTGATTCATTTTCATGACTATATAAATTGGAACTATTTTCTTCAGCTGAGGAATAAACTGAATGCGCTAAAAGGCGCTTCTATGGGGGAAAGGGTTAACAAAATAACTTGTGGGGTATTATACCTAACGAAACTGTGAACTTCATGTGCATTCTTTCCCAACTCATATAATGTATGAAAAGGTTGTAGCAGTTATTCTACAGCAGAATTGTAGGTTTAGATGTGTTATATTTGTGCCATTAATTTAACCCATTACCCCATAGCCTGTGTCTAGTTCAAAACAGGTGACAACTTAAAGCAGGTTGAAAGATTGTGCCTTTTAGCCTGCTTTAACCCTTTACCTGATAGCCAATTTCTAGTATTGAAGATAGGTAACCACTTAAAGCAGGTTGAAAGTAAAGCAGAATGCGCCATAAGGCGCATTCTGCTTTACTTTCAGCCTGCTTTAAGCTTCCATGTGCTAGAACATAGAAAATATTCCCTATACTATATATTCATGACTGGTTAAATTGGAACTATTTTCTTTAGCGGAGGAATAAATCATATCCGCTAAAAGGCGTTTCTACGGGGGAAAGGGTTAAGCTGCCATCTGCTAGGATATAGAAAAAAATCTTATGATACATAATGATGACGGTATAAATTGGATTTACTTTCTTCAGTGGATGAATGAATTAAAGGAGTAAAAAGGGGTATTTAATTATTTATGGGGCAATGGGTTAAAAGATATACCGTTGAATCTATGGTACGTGACATAATGATCCAAATATAAAGTATTTAAAAAAACTAAAACATTTATGCTTGCCTTAACTCTTTCCTCCCTGAAACTTTAAATGGACAATTCCAGTTTCCATTTAAGGTACTTCGCATATGCGCGTAGTTTCCATACGATTGTTATGAAACTTTTCATGAAGAATGATAATAGCCTAAGAAACAATGTGTGTAAATATAGGCAAAATTTATCGTGTGGTTTGTCTTTAAGGTCTTTTTTCTGACAAAAACCTAGAATTTTGATGATTTGATTTTTCTTAAAAATGAATAAAGCTAATGACTATAATTCTCACCCAATAAGTAGTCCACAACATTCATTACAAGAAAAGCTAAAACCATTTTGAATAAAGGTGTTCAGAAAGATGTTATCAGCTATTTAAATTTTACAAAATGCTAAAAAATTGAATTACAAAAAACTGACTCATTCAATGTATATTTGTTTTCATTTTATTCAAATATATGGTTGATGAACTAGTCAGTCTGAAAAAATTAGAAAATATTACAGTCAGGATTTGTTGTAATAACATATTTTTTTATCAAAATGTGGGATATTTGTTGTTTAGATACAGTTACCTACCTTAGAATTAAAACTTTGTCATTAAAATGCATTATTATTTATTCATGGACTTGCGTACAAGGTTTATTATATTGTTTTAACATAATTATAATGGGCAATATCGATCTTGAAAAGGTTAGCGTATTGATAAGCTTCAATGTGTGGCTTTATAGTTCGATCAAATCGTTTACATGTATACCGATTTAATTGACTTGTAAGTCATTAAACTAAAACGTACAGGTAAGTGGACATATACTTGAACCGTAAACATCACTAGTTCTAATCAACGAAGACTAAATATAACATGTCTCTTGATTACTGCGTTATGGATTGACAAGTCAATAAATCGGACACTAAAAAAAATATTTGGATCGGATGGGTCTCGAACCTATGACCTTTTGATTGCTAGTCAACCACTATACTAACTGCGCTATGAAGGATTATACTTATTCGTATCAACATTTCCTTTATATAAATTTTCTAGTATAAACACGTACGAAAACAGTCTGTGTCGTCAAGACGCATATCCGCTCGCCCGCAAGACCGACTTCCGGTAGCCAAAGGCCTTAAATCAAGTCCATTTCTGGCTTTTAAGGGTTGTTTTTGTAAATGTGTGGCATTATGACAAACAGTGAAGACCCTGATCAGAGGGCTCCTTTCGGAGCCCTCTGATCTGGGTCTTTACTGTTTGCACAGGACAATTGTACTATTCACATGTACATTGTTTGAAACAAACGCCTATTTGCGGGACTAGGGTTCAAAGGGTTAAACACTATTGGGGAACTACTCATTAGATACATCTCTTTGACAAAATTCATAATGAGTTTAGGATCTGATGCTGAAATGAAGGCGAAAATGTTGGCAAGTTACTGTAGGACTTCAACTTTTGTCCTGCATTAACCCATTACCCCATAAGCCATAAGAATGCCTTTTAAAGCCTTTCAAATTTACAGTCATGAATATGCACCATAAGAAATATTTTCTATATCCTTGAAGCAGATGGTACATAAAAGCAGTCTAAAAGTAAAGCAGAATGTGCCGTAAGGCACATTGTGCTTTATTTCAACCTGCTTTAAGTGGTCACCCATCGTCAAAACGAGAAACAGGCAATGGGGTTATGGGTTAAAGTCGCCTGTCTTGAGAGAGTTCAAAGATATTTCAATGAGTGAGCACAATTTTTCTGTAATCAAACTGTCCTAATAATTTGGATTCTTGTGAGACCTTGAGTTTCTTAGTGTAATTTAAAACTTTGCTCATTTAGATCATACATTCACAAATCCTAACACATTACTACATTAGTATGCCTTTTTACACCTTTAATTTATTCCTTCATTGAAGAAAATAGTTTTATTTTATACATGCAGATATAATTCTATATCCTAGCAGATGGTTTGCTTAAATCAGGTTGGAAGTAAAACAGAATGCACCTTTAGTAGCATTCTGTTTTACTTTCAACCTGCTTTAAGTGGCTACTTTTGAAAAGAACATGATGGAGCATCGCATAATTCTTGCTGTACCATGTACTAATATCTCTGACAATCTATTTACAGAGGAAGATATAGCAGTCGCCATCGAATGAGAGGACACAATGCTGCCTGTGAATGTAGTCCGGTGAGTAACATATTCACCATACACACCCCTCTCTTTACGCCTTAAATTTATTCCTCCACTAAAGAAAATAGATCCAATTTATACAGTTATGAAATTGTATCATAAGATTTATTTGCTAAATTCTTACAGATGGTAGCTTAAAGCAGTTGAAAGTTAAACAGAATGTGCCATTATGGCACATTCTGCTTAACTTTCAACAGGTCTGCTTTAATTGGACACCTGTTTTCAAAACTACAAACAGGCTATGGGTGACTGGAGATTGATTGATACCTGAAGATATGTTAATTACAAGGCCTTAGAATTTGTGTTCCCTCAGTAAGCTTTTCACATGTACACCCTTGTGGATCATATTTTTTAGTCCCACAACTTTAGCTGAATCCACTTCTGATTTGTATTTAAATGCATATACAGTCGAACTTCGATATCTTGAACTCACTAACTCAAACTATCCGATAGTTCGACACATGAACTTCATTATTTCATGCTCTGTTAGGTCGAACATACCCATATTTCAAAGTTAAAACGTGGCTAAGCCACGTTTTAACTTTGAAATACGGGTATGTTCGATTTAACCGAGATCGAGATATCGAAGTTCAACTGTATTTACATTCGCCCTGTAATGTCTTCTAGAAGCATATTGAAAATATGAAGTATAATTCTCAGTAAACCTACAAAATGAAACTGGTTCCAGCCAGTTAGAAAGAAGGCGGAGTCTTTGCCGGAAAGATACCAACCTACCGACCAGCTGATGGTTGCTATGGCGTGTAATTAGGCTGAAATACATAAATACGCAACCTTGATTTTTTAAAATATGCTTTAATAATAGATAATTAAGTTGCATTGTTCCTTTTTAATGCCTTATTCGTGTTCGTTAAGCACACAAAGACAGTTTACTGGGTAAAAGCCTGAATTTGTAATGCAACTCCAAATTATGTATTTGGGACTACTTTTCATACCATATATTAAAGAGATCTGAATGACTGTTACATCTAGGATTACATCTTATCAAACATATGATATATTCATATACATAAAAACCAATCTTGTCAAGATTCACTTTGTAAAGGACAAGGAAAAATATGAAAATATAAATATAAGCAATAAACGATGTGTTTATGCAATTTACGGGATTGCAAACGCACGTGGTTATCTAGGTTAGTTTTCCCTACACGCACTTTGTGCGTGTACGAAACTTACCCAGCTAGCCTCATGCGTTTACAATCCCGTAAACCGCAAAACCATGTCATTCATTCCTTAAATTATTGGTGTGGGTGTTTCTTGGGAGGTCATTATTGATGCAAATAGATTAATAAAAACCACACCACTATCCTTAAAAAGTCATAAAATTTTCCAATGAATCCCTGAAGTCCTCACAGATATTCTTTGTATTTTTCTGAAATTTCTTTTTTGTATTTGTTTCAGGAAGTTGCTCTGAAGATTCAGTTTCTTAGATTAGTCCATAGCTTCTGTGATCATTCTGAGTAAGTAGTGAAGATTTTATCAAGATCACAAATGATTTGACTTGAAGTGAACATGTTTCAAAACAAGATTCATTTCTAATCCTTTGCAGGGCTCCAGATCAGGGGGAGTATTTCAAAACCCAAAGTCTTAATTTCTGTATTAAACCCTATGGTGTGACTACTCATTAGAATTGTCTCTTTGAGGCGTAATGAGTAGTGACATCATAGGATTTGGAATGAGTGAGAAAATGTTGGATTAGTTCAGTTTACTCCCTCTTATCTGGAGCCCTGATTTGGTTTGGCTCTAAATTTCCATTAAAATGCAAGGAAATGCAGAACTCTGGAGATCTCTTAACCCTTAGCCTGCCACTCACGACTATAGCTCCATATGCAAACAGCTTGGATCCAGTTGAGACGCCGAGTAACTCGGCGTCTCATCCGGATCCAAGCTGTTTGACACTCGGACAACATTTTCAGCAATTTTGAGCAACTTTGAAGCACTTTGAAACATGAAGCAGACGAGAAATATAGCAGACGACAATTTATTTGGCGGGCTAAGGGTTAAGACGGGGGACCGTTTAATCTTTACTCCATGGCATGTTTCTAGTATTGAAGGTGGATGACCACTCAAAGCAGGTTGAAAGTAAAGCAGAATAGGCCTTATGACACATTCTGCTTTACTGTTAGCCTGCTTTAAGCTGCAATCGATAATGCGGCTTATGGTACATACTCATGACTGTATAAATTGGAACTATTTTATTTGTAGAGGAATAAATTTAATGTGTAAAATGTGTATCTATGGAGTAATGGGTTAATGGAGGGTATACATGTAGTAGTAAGCTCATGTTTTATAGCCCATGGAATAAATTCTGTCAAATGGAGCATTATAAAACAAAAAACAAAAAAATGTAAACAAACTTGAAATACAGTCAAACTTCGCTATCTCAAACTCACTTAATTCAAACTATCCAAACACATGAATTGCATTATTTCATGCTCGGTTAAGTCCAACATACCCGTATTTCAAAGTTAAAACTTGCCTAAGCCACGTTTTAACTTTGAAATACGGGTATGTTTGACATAATCAAGTTCAACTGTAAAGTGTTCAGAGATAATGCAGATTGTTTTGGTTTGCAGGTTTGACTATACATGTATTACCAAACTGATTTTAATGTAAAATTAAATATATTTGAGTGGTGAGAACACAGGTTTTAGAACTTCTGTTATCTACTTTCAGCTACAAACACCTTCTTCTTTCAAGATCAGAATTAACTGAAGTCAAGAGAATAAATAGTAAGTGTTTGTTCAATGTTATTTTGTTCGTTTTTATTCCTCTGCATGACTTAGTTCATGGCATATTGTTTTGGCCTTGTCTGTTTGTCATTTTGATTGTCCATCTTTCTGTCTTTCAACAACTTAAACCTTGGCCTTAACTTCAGCACTACATGTGATTGAGACTTCATGTGTTCTCAACTCAAGCAGTTCTTGAGCTCAAATTACAAGTTGGGTCATCTCGGACAAAGGTCAAGGTCATTTTAAGCTCATGGTCACATCAGGAGACATAGTGTTTCACAAATATATCTTTATTTATAAAAAAGAATCAACTCAATTTGAGTCATTGATTTGAACACATGCAAGGCACATAGCTAGGCATACACATACATTTGCCTTTTTGTCTTAGAAATGACAGCTTGCATATAGAGTGTATCCCCTAAAATTCAGAGAAATAATGTTGCATATAGAATGCTGTCCTAAAGTATTAAACCCCTTTCATGTGTCAAAAGTTAAGGCAGTTTTTGTTAACCCATTTGTGCCCACAATCCCATATATTGGACATAGGCAAACAGTGTAGACTCTGATCAGATGCCGTATAATGTGGCATCTGATCAGAGTCTACACTGTTTGCTAATATGAATTCAATAGAAAAAAAAATGGAAAAGAGAGTAAACCAGACATCCCTTAAATAAAAAATGGACCAATACAGTATATAAGGACTTGGAAAAATCCACTGGGCACAAATGTGTTATTTTAAGTTGATGTTTATCATATTTCAGTTTTTACATCTTCAAGAAGTTCTTATTGAATTGATTGTTAACTTTCATTTACAGCCAAAGCTGGATCTTTGCAATTGGAGAATCTTGACAATATAAACAAGTAAGTTTGTCAATAGGTAAAGTCTTAACCCTTTGCCTGCTGGTCGCGTCTTTATTGATTTTTGCAAACAGTTAAGATCCAGATCTGAATCCAAACTGTTTGACACTCGTCTTTAGGTTTATTTACTTAAAAAATGTATAAATCTAAATTTAACCAACTCTGCAGACGACAATTTCAAAGCAGACGACATCACCGCAGGATAAGGGTTAAATGAAGTGACAAGTGGTTTTCTGTGTGATTAGTTCCAGTTTTTCGGCAGTTTATATTCTGGCAGTGATGAGTTTACACAAGCTAAATCTGTGTATTCTTAGAGATGCTGCAGAGGAAATTTTAGAATATTTGGTGGCAAACTTGTTAAAACAATTTAGAGGTCAATTGTGTGTTGTATTCCTTGAGATGTTTCTTTAACCCATAACACCATAGCCTGTTTGTAGTTTTGAAGATATATGACCACCTTAAAGCAGGTTGAAAGTAAAGCAGAATGGGCCTTAAGGCGCATTCTGCTTTACTTTCAGCTTGCTTTAAGCTTTTATCTGCTATGATATAGAAGCTATTTCTTATGAATTTTATTTGTGACAGTATAAGTTGGAACTATTTTCTTCAGTAGAAGAATTAATTAAAGGCGTATAAAGGTGCATTTAAGGGGTAATGGGTTATACCAAGATCCCATGTATCTACTATACGCTGGGTATGTAAAAGAACCAGAGGGCTCTATTGAATAAGAGTAGGGCATCATCCCTTCCCTCTCTGTGGGACATCCAATTAGCTAAAAGTTGGCAGACAGGGATGTGAATTAACCCATTACCCCATAGCCTGTTTCTAGTTTTGAACACATGTGAACACTTAAAGCAGGTTGAAAGTAAAGCAGAATGCGCCATAAGGTGCATTCTGCTTTACTTTCAGCCTGCTTTAAGCTATTAACTGCTAGAATATAGAAAATATTTATGATTTTTATTTGTGACAGTATGAATTTGAACTATTTTCTTCAGTAGAGGAATAAATTGAAGGTGTAAAAAGGTGTATTTATGGGGTAATGGGTTAAAACTGGTGTGTTTTATCTTCAGATCACTGATGTGCCGGGGGAGTAAAGGTCTTTTGACCAAAATTGTTGAAGTAATGAAGAAAGAGCCAACAACATCCACTTTCAGGTAAGTCAGGGACCCGTTTCATAAAACTTTGTACGACAAATGTTGTCTTAAGTCCAAACTTTAAAATACATTTAATATCTGATTTCTCTATCTAATCCTGTATTGTGACGTTTCCAAAGAGATGTCACAAGACAGGATTAGATTGAGAAATAAATAGTTATTGAGACTTTTATAATCTGACTTATGACAACATTTGTCGTACAAAGTTTTATGAAACAGGCCCCAGCTCTTGAACATCAAACATTGGAAAGTGGCAATATTTCTTATACTGCATATTCATGAATCTATGAACTTTTTCAGTGGAGAAATAAATTAAAGGCATCAAGAAAATTAATGTAAGAGGGAGTAAACTTCAACAAGCCAGCATTTTCTCACTCATTTAAGCACTAAATCATATGGTGTTACTACTCTAGTGTTTTAGCCAGACTCTCAAAAAGGGCAGGGGGGCACCAAAAAGGGGCAGGGGGGCACCAAAAAAGGGCAGGGTGCAAACAAAGTGCGGACCCGCAACTTCGGCGAGGGGATTGTTAACATTTCTAGGTGTCTTTTCATCATATTCGAAGTCTTATAGGTCCATAAGCACTTTTAATGTATTCAGCATATAAGTCGGTAAAGATAAAGGTTATACATGTGGCATTATAGAACAATGGGGAGGGGCGTCCCCTCCTGCGCTGCGGCGGAAATTTTTTGGACTTTAAATGATGAAATAGTGCAATTTTGCTATACAGGGATATATTAATATAATAAACATGTATGCACATGTTGTGGATTTTAGCTATACATGTACATTATACAGATGCATACAAGTATTATGGAAAATGGATGAAATCAGTCAATGTCTGAATATTAACAGATCAAGATTTTTTTTCTTTAAATCACACATTATTAATATTTAAAGTTACACAACTAAATTTTACTCCAGCACCTGATGATTTCCCATTACAGCTGTTGATTGAGGTTGGCATTTAAACTAGTATTCCATTCTTTTGCAGACAACGTATTTTGTAAAACAGGGGTGTAAAAGCCCCAAAACGATCAATACTAGAAAATATCAATTCTCTTACTTAATTCTTTAAAAAAAAAAGAGCAAGAAACTAGGTTATGGAGTGTCTTTACCTTTATGCAAATAGTATAGACCCAGATCAGAGTGCCCTGGGTAAGTCCTTTGTATAGGGTGTAGATCTATTACCTGTTTGTCTGATTTAAAATTATTTTGAGATTTTTCTAATATCGCACACAGTTAAACATGCACACAAACAAATAGATCTACTATACAGTACAATAATTATTGGCATTGGATTGTTGCTGTATCCAGGCAAGTGGGTGTCTTAAGGATTTTCCTATTAATAAAATTCAGCCTTCCCTAAGGAACCACCTGTCATAAAACAAAATACAATTAATTAGACCGCATCACGGGAAAAATTAAACAGGATCTACTTAGATATGTGTTGTCACGCTGATGTTCTGTTTCAAATAGATCATTCAATATGAACTTACCAAAATAAAAACAACAGCACAGAACCGATACTTTTAGAAATAGAAATATCCCATTTTCGATTCTCGCGCGTATGTAGTATTTGATGGCAGAAACGGACGTTATCAAACCAACCAAACCTCTCTCGGTCGTAACTTATTTCCCGAAACTCCAGCGAAATATACACCTGTAAGATGTAATTTGTTAATTTCACATCAATCATCAATACTGTCTTTCTAAATGGGTGTATATAACGTCTACATTCATTGGATGTTTAAAAAAAAGATGCGGGGAATTACCTTTCTTATAGCCAATAAAACGAGTAAAGACAACTTGTGTAAAAGTTTGAAGCACGGTGCGCGTTTGAATTTTCCATTTCCGAAATTTGGAAGACTGTTCGTTTCTGGTACGTGAATATTAATAAAGATTTGTATGGAAAGTATTTCCTTTTAAGAAAATTAATTTCGGTTTTAGATCTATATTCACCTAAAATGTTCGTTCGTCGAGCATTCTTTATTGGCCCTGTATCGAGCATATTTTTCCAAGATCCGACTCGCGTTTGCGTTTTAATCCGTGATTTTTTTTTCAGTCTTCATAATGGATAATAATCATATGAATGTTTAAATTTAGGGAAAAGGGTGTCGTATATTCTGTTTTTCAACGAGGCCAACATGCGTTTCGATTTAATCCGGCTTCAGTCGTACACTCTCGCTATGCGGGGTACCACACCAGGTACATATGTGTATCGGTCGATTACACACTATAATTGTTGATTGTCTATGACACGCGCGTGTCGCATTGCACTGATTGGCAATAATGGGATTAGCGACAGTAAGTGGTATCGCTCCGGGCAGCGGGGCGGTCTATATCAAATGGATAGGGGCACAGAATAGGGGCACTAGGGCGGATCCTTACACCGGAATAAGGGCAGAAGGGCGGATCAAAAGGGCAGAAGGGCGGGCCGCCCCGCCATTCCGCATTAGCTAAAACACTACTACTCATTAGAATCGTCTCGAAGAGACGATTCTAATGAGTAGTGACACCATAGGTTTTAATGCAGACATAAGCTTTAAGTTTTTGAAATGCTCCCCTTATAATGAACCCTGTAGATATCTCTCATTAGAATTTTTTGACAGGCACTACTCAATAAAGAAATATGGTACTCAAACCTTTGTTTGTTTTACAGATTCTGGTTGGCGAGAGCTGTAGAAAGCTATCTTCGTGGCAACACGTCCTACTGTGATCAAGTTTTCCTCATGAGAAGAGGACTCTTACAGGTAACCTTTCACTGTTATTTGTGGAGACTGTATTTTATTCAAAACAAACCAAGCACCATGCTTATAAAGCCTTTGAGTTGAGTCTAAGATCATTCTCAGGTTTTGATTGGTCAGATTTGAGCATTCTGCTCAAATGAGATCAAAAGCTTCAGATCTCTGTTGGTCTTGACAATAGAGGCTGTTGAATATGCATGACCCAGAGATATGTGACGTCATATATCTCTGGTCATGTGTCTTTCATCGGTATAATACATTTTCCATTTTATATCATTCAATAAAATTTGAAAATGATTCTCAGCCTCTATTGTCGTTGACTTGCGTCTAAATTGATGTTGGTCTGACAATAGAGGCTGTTGAATATGCATGACCCAGAGATATGTGACGTCATATATCTCTGGTCATGTGTCTTTCATCGGTGCTTGGCTAGATAGGTATGGAAGCATGATAGGATAGGTATGGAAGCATGATGGGATACGGCATAATACATTTTCCATTTTATATCATTCACTAAAACTTGAAAATGATTCTCAGCCTCTATTGTCGTTGACTTGCGTCTAAATTGACTTGCTTTAAGCTGTCACCTGTCTTTAAAACAATCAATTAGCCTTCATTTTAGCGGTTGTAATAGAGAGGTTTGACTGTATATTGTTTTCATGGTACTGTTAGTTTTGACAATTCTACAAGCAGCATACTTATATAATGATGGTTTCATTGTTTTGTTTCCAGCATGTGGCCTCCAACATTGTGGAGCATGAGATAAGACACAAGGAGATATTACAGAGCAGCTTCGACCTGCTCGGAGAACTCATCAAGTTTAACATAGAGGCATTCAAGACTTTCGACAGCATCTTCACAACACAACAGAAGGTACACATGGCAAAGTTATTACAAATAAACGTCCAACATAATGAATAATCTTGTATCTCATAGCTTTTTTTCAGTGTTTAACCCTTAACCCCATAGAAGCGTCTTTTAGTGCATTTAATTTATTCCTCAACTGAAGAAAATAGTTCAAATTTATACAGTCATGACTACATCTCATAAAAGATATTTTCTACTTTTTAGCAGATGATAGCTTAAAGCAGGCTGAAAGTAAAGCAGGCGCATTCTGCTTTATTTTCAACCTGCTTTAAATAGTCATCTGTTTTCAAAACTAGGAACTTGAAATCTTCATTTCTGTAAGTCAGCTTTAAGTTGGTATCTGCAGGGCTGGAAGGAAAGGCTCATATCAGAAATGGATAGGAGAATACATTGTTGTTGCATTGCATTTTGAAGTGCCTAAATAATGATCGATGAAACAAGTAAATAATTTTACTTTTTCCTAGCATCAGAAACTTCGGTTCTATTTAAATGGGAAATCTAGAAATGTTGATAGTACATTTATTGCATTGAAGACAATGTTAATAGGTAAGGCATACCATTTGCATTACATGTATCCTGCTTTTTCATTAAGATTGGAGTCATAGAATTAGTACTGTTAACTGTGCCTAATCTTATTTAGAAAGTTGCTGTCCTAATTTTAAGCTATATTGATCAGATAAAAGTGTTTCAAGAAATTTATACTGATCATTTTATGTTTCTTTCAGTTTGACAAGTTCATAAATACTGTAAATAGGAACCTTGTCGACTCAAACATGTTCATCCGTAGCCTTGTTCTTTCATTGGAGCACTTCAGAGCAGAGGAGGAATCACTGAGAGGTAAGGGCAACTAGGGAAGGTTTATATACACAGAGATGAATCCAGGGTTCCCAGATAAGGGGAGAATTTAAAAAACTAAAGTCTTTATTTCTGAATTAAACTCTGGTTTTGGCTCTAAATGACCTTTTTGTGTCGATGGGCCATAAAACACCATTCATTCATTCTTTCATTCATTTTAAACCCTATGGTGTCACTACTCATTAGAATCGTTCGAGACGATTCTAATAAGTAGTCACTCCATCGAATTTGGTGCTGAAAAGAGTGAGAAAATGTTGGATTTGTTCAGTTTACTCTTTCTGATCTGGAGCCCTGGATGAATCATTGTCATCAACTTGTGTTGGTCAGTACATGGACTTCATTGTCTTTCTTGTGAATCAAACACTATGTTGACTGTTGTTGTTATATATTTTCGAGATGATTGTATTGAATAGCCACAACATAGGATGTTGTGTAAACAAAGGAGGAAGTTTGGGACATTCTTTAGTTGGCTTGAAGCCCTTGCAGTCAATCTGCTGTTGCAATTTTGAACAAAATGGATCGGTTACATAAATCATCTTGCAACAGATAATGTAATAAAGCTCTTTATTCCACCTGTCAAAAGAATACTCATTAATTCTTTAAACCCTAGTCTGGCATATATGCATCATTTGCAAACAGTGTACCTGTGAGGAGTACATTTGTCCTATGCAAACAGTGTAGACCCTGATTAGATGGCTCCTTAAGGAACCTTCTGTTCTGGGTCTATGCTGTTTGTCATTTTGACATATATTGTGAAAAAATCAACCCTAAAAAGTCAAATATGGACTTGACTCAATTGAAAATTAGAATTGTTCATTTGAGTTTTCAGGAAGGGAAGGGTTAATGGTGTTGAACAATATTGTTTAATCCATTTCACATGTTCAGTGCTCCCTCCCTACAAAGGCCCTCTTAACAATGATTACCTCCTTACAACAACACTTGTCGCTGTTCCCAAAACTAGACAATTATGCCCATCTTTTTCACGGCTGCAATATTGCCTTCTTAAAATTGTTGTCTGCTGTTTTTCTCAAAGTCACATACTGGACTTTTTGACAGAAAATAAACCATAATGATGAATTGCAAACAGCTTGAATCCAGATCATTGAGACTTGCCCTTGTTTATGTATAACTATTTCAGACATTTTACATTTTGAAACCTACCTATTATGATACTATATCTGTTTATCCTTTATTACTACCTATAGAAGACAAATCAAAGCAAATCCAGTTTGAGCAGGCAGAGTCAAATTCAGGTACAGTTAAAACTTCTATCAATTGCCTTTGAGATGTGTTCAGTTTGAGAATCATCTTGCCTTGCACAGTAAAACCTCTATATTATGACCAGTAAAAAGGTTAAATTACTGCTTAAAAGACAAATGGCAGCTTTAAGCAAGGTGAAGATAAAACAGAAAACTCCTTTTAGTAGCTTCCTGTTTTACGTTCTCTTTGCGTGAAGCAGTCACCTTCCTTCAACACCCTGGGCCCGTCTTATGAAACTTTGTACGACAAATATTGGTGAAGTCAGATTCTAAAAATCTCAACTATTATTTATTCCTCCATCTAATCCTGTCTTGTGACATCTCTCTGAGACCTTCTTGAAAAGATGATTCCAAAGAGATGTTACAAGACAGGATTAGATGGAGAATTTATGTATTTTAAATTTTTGACTTACAACCATTTTTGTCCTACGACCTTTTGCAAGATGGACCCAAGAAAAGTTACATAATTTAATGTCGGTAATAGAGAGGTTTTACTGCAATTAATTTTTTTTTAACTGATTGAAGGAACATAGCGTTCTTTGAAGACAGGTGACTGCTTAATGCTTGTTCAAAATAATGCAGTAAACTCTTTAGCTTTCTGCATTACTTTTGTCCTACAGTAAGCTGGCAACTTTCAGAATACCAACAGATTTTTTTCAGTGCAAACTTATTTAAAGTTAGCCTGTAGCAAGGTCTTGAAATCGCTGAGATTTGAAATTTAAAGAATTCAAACATTCTGGTTTAGCTCCAAGCTAATGGTCAGAATGGTCAGCATTTTAAGTGTATAAATTCACACATGAGAAATACTTATCAAGAATTATAGGGTATGATATAATGATTTACTGTGGAATATCCAAAAATGCGAAATTTACCGTTTTACACATCCAGATCGGGTGACAAACTTTAATTATATAATTTTTAAGAAATAATAAATTCATACCAGTGTTTAATCGTGCTATCGACCACTGGTAGGAGTTGAGATGCGTAGTAATTTAATCACAAGGCCTTTAGGCTGAGTGGTTTAATTACAAGCATCTCAACGACTACCCTTGTTTGATTGTTTGATCAAACACTGGTATTAATTTATTATTTCGATTCTAACACATAATTTAACCTTAATTTGCACCGAAGCAACGGCGCTTCATTTCTTGGCGTATGCATTTTGAAGCCATATGACGTCACGTTAGAACGTTTTAGCGCGCAAGTGGTCTATTGAAAATTCGAACCCTGAAACGTTCGTTCTTTGTTTATATAGGGTCGTGCGCGAAGCGTGTTAGAATCTAAGTTTGATCATTGTATAAAGAATTGAATCGTCAGTTTATTGCAACAATGTTTTTTTTCAATTCAATATTCTATTGCTGTATTAAGTGACAGGTTAACCCATTATTCCATAAATAAGACTTTTTAACTTGATTTTTCCTCCACTTCGTGCAGTCATTGATATGTTCTATCAGATGGTAGCTTCAAGTAGGCTGAAAGTAAAGCTGAATGGACATTAAGGCATATTCTGCTTTACTTTCAACCTGCTTTATATGGTCACAAGTCTTCAAATCTAGAAACGGGCTATGCAAAAAATAAGATGCATAAGTATTTTACCTTGCACAGTAAAACCTCTATATTATGACCAGTAAAAAGGTTAAATGACTGCTTAAAAGACAAATGGCAAGGTGAAGATAAAACAGAAAAAATGAGATGCATAAGTATTTTACTTAACAGATTAAAACTTAATCTATTCCTTCATAGAACTACATTTTCATGCCTTTATCTATTCTTTTTGGAGACGTCTACTTTGTCCTCGGAGAGAGCCATAGAAAATTTGGTTATGTTGACTAGTAGGTGCTGAAGTCAGGCTGCAAGTAAAGCAGAAATCAGAAAGCTCAGACAGCTTTCTGCTTTACTTTTAGTCTGTTTTAACCCATTACCCCATAGCTTGTTTCTAGTTATGAAGAAAGGTGACTACTTAAAGCAGGTTGAAAGTAAAGCAGAATGCACCTAGAAAATATTTCTTAAGATACATAGTCATGATTGTATCAAATCGAACCATATTCTTCAGTGGAGGAATAAATAAAAGGCGTATTTATGGGGTAATGGGTTAAACACAACCGCTTATCTTTTAAGACTGAAAATGATATGAAGGAAAGAATAACTACAGTTTTAAAAGTAATGCAGTAACCAATTTTAGAGTTTTCTGAATGACATATTTGCAACATTAATCAGCCACCTGTTTTATATACCACCATGCTTATTCATTGATTTGGTTTACTAAGCCAAGGTTTAATTGTATTTTATGTTACAGATTATGTAAAGAAGGAAAGTAAGTTATTGATGTACATTGGTGAGTTTCGTCAGCAGCTGGATTACCTCTACAAACTCATTACAATCATAGACGTACAGAATCTCACACAGGTATGTACTTATTGTACTGCAGTAATTTCATAGTCATAGCTGTTCAAGCTATTACCCCATGGCCTGTTTATAGTTTTGAAGACAGGTGGCCACTTAAAGCAAGTTGAAAATAAAGCAGAATGCATATTCTCAATTTGCTTTACTTTCAGCCAGCTTTAAGCTACTATCTGCTAAGATTTGAAAATATTTCGTTCTACCCAGTTGCTGATTTGTGCCTGAAACAGTGCATAAGGACTTCTGGGGTCTTCCTCCACCTATAATTAGCTGGACGTCGCGATATGACTGAAATACTGTTGAAAGCGACGTAAAATCAAAAACAAATCAAAAAATTGAAAATATTTCTTATTGTCCATATTCATGACTGTATAAAATGGAACTTCTTGCGAAATAAATCAAAGGTGTAGTGATAGAGGAATGGCTTAACCTTTACCCTAATAGCTTGTTGTTGAACCTTTTCTTTGTGGTTTACTTTCACTTTTTAAGTAGCCATCTTCCTCAACCTGTTAACCCAAATCCTGTTTCTCATATTGAAGATAGGTGACCACTTAAAGCAGGTTGAAAGTAAAGCAGAATGCGCCAAAACTTTAAAATATATTTAATTTCTAATTTCTCTATATAATCCTGTCTTGTGACATCTCTTTGGAATCGTCACAAGACAGGATTAGATGGAGAAATAAACAATGATTGAGACTTTTATAATCTGACTTACGACACTATTTGTCTTTGGAAGTTTTATGAAATGGGTCATAGTAGATTTACTGAATTCCTGTTGCAGGAGAATGTGAGCTGTCTGAACACGACTCTGGTGTTTCTGATGTTCGCCAATCGTAAGAACATGTTAGGTCAATACTTGCAAGCGTTGAAGGACGAGAAGGAAGGCATGCTGGAGGTGAACGGCTCGGTACAGTTCATGATCAACTTCCGAGACTTGCTCCTCTTTTGGCAAGACCATTACCTACATAAAGATAAAGACTGCAGTGCCCTCGAAAAGGTAAGAATTAATTACCGAGTGTTGTTCATCTTTATTATATACACATCAAAGATTTATAGAGATTTCTCAGTTAGATAAATTTGATATCATCACTGTTGATATCATCACTGCATGTAGTGATGATATCACTTTTTGTGACGTCACATCATAATTTGTTTAGTGATGTTGCGGTAATAAATTTTGTGGGTTTTTTTCTGTAAAAAAGTCATAAAAATATATATAATAAATAGAATAATCTATTCCTTTGACTAGATATGAAAAATATATCACGAGAATGGGTTGTTATCTGGCAAAAACTCAAATCTGACCAATCAAATGCTTGAGAACGATTTCAGATTCAACTCAAAAGCTTTATAGCTTCTTCTCATAGATGTTGTCTATTCAACATAATGTCTGATCTGAGTTTTGATTTAGTTGGGTTTTACGGCACCGCGACGCATGAAATGGTCATATGGTGCTCTCGGTTTATGCTACAGTAAAATCTATGTACAGTGACACCAGATCGAGGAAACATTGCAGCCTTGAAATACACAATAATGCTTGATGCTTGACAAAAAATCCTGTAAGCAACTGGAAAAATTGATGTAAATTTCTGGAGCTGACAACATTACCCATGTAGGCTGTTTCTAGTTTTGAAAACAGATGGCCACTTGAAGCAGGTTGAAAGTAAAGCACATTTTGCTTTACTTTCAGCCAGCTTTAAGCTACCATCTTCTAGAATATCAGTGATTTTTTTTACAAATTCAAAGCTATGAGTCCCCAGAACTCGCTGGCCTTCAAAACTGGACTCGCAGATTTTAAATTTATGAGTCCCAAAAGATTTTAATGAGACTAGGACTCGGGACTCGCAGGTAAAAAAAACCACTGGAATATTTAATAAGGTACATATTCAAGACTGTATAAAGTGGAACTATTTTCTTCAGTGGAGGAATGAATTAAAGACATATAAAGGTGTATTTATGGGGTTATGGTTTCCGCTCCTACTTGTACACAGTACTGTAGATATATCTTTTAACTCTTTCCTCTGTAGTCAAAAGTGCAAATCACCTAAATCTTTGTTTAAGACAGGATTCTTCTTATCAGAAAATTCAAGTCATCAATGTTCTTGTTAATTTCAGAGTTCAAGAATTCGGTTTGATTACTGGAAACAGACTGTTGCAACCTTAGTTGCTGATGACAAAAACAGTGAGTGTGCAATAATAAAATACTGTGAAAGGCCTCCATGTGAACGGACTTTCTAGTCAGTGGATTAGCAAACTACAGCCAAACGTGTGCTCCAGCAAATATTGTGATAAGAAAGCCTACATTTATAATGAAGACTAGTGGGTTCGTGTTTACAGTATGGAATGAATTAAATTTTTATCCCCCTCCCCCAAAAACACTTGCATTTACTGAGTATTTCCCCTGGTGGGTTTACAAGTGCCATTAGGTTTCAAACATTCAGTGGCTGAAATGGCGAAAAAGAAGGAAAAGTTTTGTGTTAATAGCATGCGAGTGATGGAGATAGTGTTTCATGAGGAAGTGTTCAGAGTTCCAGATAAGGGGAGAATTTCAAAAATTAAAATCTTTATTTCTGCTTTAAACCCTATGGTGTCACTACTGGTTAGAATCATCTCGAAGAGACGATTCTTATGAGTAGTAACATCATAGGATTTGGTGCTGATATGAGCGAGAAAATGTTGGAATTGTTCAGTTAACTCTCTCTTATTTGGAGCCCTGAGTGTTGATAGTATATTCCATGTGAAAGTGTTATCAGTGGAGAGATGTGGAACTGACAGAGAACACATGGGAGAGGCTGGCCAGGCTACAGACAGACTTGTGTTAACCTATTACCCCATAGCCTGTTTCTAGTGTTTGAGATAGGTTACTACTTAAAGCATTCTGCTTTACTTTCAGCCTGTTTTAAGCTACCAACTGCTAGGATATGGAAACTATTTCTTATGGTGCATATTCATGACAGTATAAAGCAGTACTACTACAGTGGCTGATAAATAAATTAAAAGTCCTATAAAGGCGTATTTATGGGGTAACGAGTTAAGCGACCACTCAAAATTAAACAAATTATCCGTCTTTCAATACTGGTGACAGCTTAATGCAGGACTAAACTAAAACTAGAAAGCTCCTGTAGTAGCTTTCTGGCCTTTCTGCTTATACTTTTGTTCTGCATTCAGAAAAAAGAATTTTAGATTTTCTTTTTAAAACAAGGTTAAGAGTATCTAACAGTTTGTATTCTGACGAGACGCCATGTTACACGCAGTCTCATTAGGATCCAAACTGTTTGCAAAGTTTATCATGGTTTCCTCCCTAGCATGGGTAGAGTTAAAGACAGGTCAGCCATTAATGCAGGACTAAGTAAGGCAGAAAGCTCCTACAGGAGCTTTCTGTCTTAAATTTGTCCTACATTTAGCTGCTATCTGTATTGAAGGCACCATACACAGTTTTGCGTGATTGCTTAACAGGGCTCCAGATAAGAGGAAGTTAACTGCACAAATTCAATATTTTCTCACTCATTTCAGTACCTATCCTATGGTGTTACTACTCATTAGAATCGTCTCTTTGAGACGATTCTAATAAGTAGTAACACCATAGGATTTAATGCAGAAATAAAGATTTTAGTTTTTGAAAAACTACCCTTATCTGGAGCCCTGACTTGATACAAGTTTGTATATGAAAAGTGGATGTGTTCGTGTACAAAGGGGTTTGTGATAGAGGACCTCACCGCAGTCATGTAATATGAGTAGTATTAGTGTACATACTTGGGCCAGTTTTGTATATCGTGTAGAGCAAAGTTCTGCACGAATGGCTGGACTCTGGCCTATGATATAGCTGTAGATATAATCTCTAGCAGGGTATAAGTGTAGACAGCCAGACTATAATAAACAATATACTCTGCTAGTCTGCAGTGAAATAAAATCTCATAGTCTTTCGATTTGTATCTAATGAGGAGATAATGAAGTTTATAGTCTGAATTCTTATCAAGTGGCTTTATTCATACATGAATCTATTAACATTGTTTCATGGAAACGTATAATATGTATCATAGAGTAAAGAGCAATTGTTGATTGTGACGTGGTTAGTTGATCTGAATCACTTAGTGCTATAATATATATATTGATGTAGACACATGACATGTTAACAATTTCACTGCCATAGCATCACCTGCTTAAAAATTGTTGGTCATCGGGATTTTGGGTGTTTTTTGGCATTTTGACAACAGAAATACAGTAAAACTTCTCTATTACGACCACTAAAACAAAGGCTAGTAGATTGTATAAAAGACAAGTGACAGCCTAAAGCAAGGTGACAGTTACAGTGGAGAATCTGTTATTCTTTCCCAATAAACACCTTTACGCTAAAACTATTATTTGCAGTGCAAACAGTTTGGAGCCAGATCAGACGCCGGGTAACCCGGCGTCTGATCAGGCTCCAAACTGTTTGCCACCAAGATAAACAAGAATTATCAGAATTGTCCAAAAGTTCTTTTCTACGTTTTAGTGCTTTGCGTTTGCGTACATTTGCGTTTAAACGGGAAAGAATAACAGAGTATCCACTGTAAACAGAAAGCTCCTATAAAGAAGCTTTCTGTTTTAGTTACCTTGGTGTAAGCACTCATCTGTCTTAAACACCTAATAATCAATACAAATTATTGGTCGTAATAGAGAGGTTTTACTGTATTGGTAGGAGTGTCAAACTGTTTGGATCCTGATCACCATGTGTTAAATGGCATCTCATCTGTATTCAGATTGGATGTTAACGCCTGTAACAGAGCTCCAGATCAGATGAATACTTGTATTTCAAAAACTTTAATCCTTATGCCTCTACCAAATCCTATGATGTGGCTACTCTATAGAATCGTCGTTTTGGAAAGATTCTAACTAGTAGTCACAACATAGGATTTACTTGAGGTATAAGGGAGAAATTGCTGGAAATAAGTGATTTACACACTCTTGCCGAGACTGCCCCAGATAAGGAGGGGGGGGGGTGGGGGGTAAACTGAACAAATCAAATACTTTCTCACTCATTTAAGCACCAAACCCTATGGTGTGACTACTCGTTAGAATCGTCTCGAAGACACAATTCTAATGAGTAGTGACACCATAGGGTTTAAAGCAGAAATAAAGATCTTATTTTTTTAAATACTCCCCTTATCTGGAGCCCTAGGGGCTGTTGTAAAGGTGCAAGTGGCAGTGAAAGGGTTGAGTTTAGAGTGGGATTTTTGTGTGTTTATATCTAGTTCATGGTGCACAGCATGCCAGTATGTTTTATTGTATTTTACAGTTTTGGAACATTAATAGCTCCAGATAGCAGGGCTCCAGATAAGGGGAGTATTCTGAAAAACTAAAATCTTTATTTCTGCTTTAAACCCTATGGTGTCACTACTCATTAGAATCGTCTCGAAGAGACGATTCTAATGAGTAGTAACACCATAGGATTTGGTGCTAAAATGAGTGAGAAAATTGTTGGATTTGTTCACTTAACTCCCTCTTATCTGGAGCCCTGAGATAGGGTACTAAAACCCTTCTGCAGAGCTCCAGAGAAAAAGGGTATTTCAAATACTAACTTTCTTATTTCTCCACCAAACCGTATGCTGTGACCATTTATTAGAATCGACTCGAAGAGACGACTCTATGACTTGTCACAATGTATGCTTTAGATGAGATATAAATGAGAACATTTTGGAAATGTTTGGTTTATCCACTCTTATCTGGAGCCCTGGGGCTCGTTTCATAAAACTTCGTACGACAATAACGGTCGTAAGTCAAAACTTTAAATTACATTTAATTTCTGAATTCCCTATCTAATCCTGTCTTGTGACATCTCTTTTGAATCACCTTTTCAAGACGATTCCAAAAAGATGCCACACGACAGGATTGGATGGAGAAATAAATAAAACTTGAGACTTTTATAATCTGACGTACGACAACATTTGCCGTATGAAGTTTTATGAAACGGGACCCTGCAGAGTTATGTCTTTACTAAACCGTACATTATGGAATCTTATGAGACTCTTTGACAGAGATTATTCCTATGCTTCGTCACAACATAGGATGGTTGACAAATAGAAAATAACTTTTTTACTTAATTTAGGTCTACCTCTTTATTTGGCTTAATTATCTTGTGCTTTCAATTTTTCTTTTTTGCTCTCCCAAAATTTAGTATTTCTCAGCAGGTTTCTGGGAATTTATGAAACAGAAATTGGACTCAATTTTTTTTCTCTGTAAAGTACAGTCGAACCTTTACAACTTGAACTCACATTAGTCACATTATTCCGAAGTTATATTTGAACCTTTTACTCCATAGCCTGTTTCTAGTTTGAAAGACCGGTCACAACTTAAAGCAGGTTGAAAGTAAAGCAGAATGCGCCTTAAGGCGCATTCTGCTTTACCTTCAGCCTGTTTTAAGCTACCATCTACTAGAATATAGGAAATGTTTGTTAAGAAACACTTTCTTGACTATAAATTAGAACTATTTTCTTCTGTGGAAGAATAAATTAAAAGCCTAAAAATGAGTGTCTAAGGAGTCAAGGGTTAACTTTGAAATGAGGCTAAGTTGGACAAAAGCGAGTTTGAGTTATCAAAATTCAACTCAATAAATATGGGTAAGCTTGACTTAACCCATTACTCCATTAATATGCCTTTTTTACGCCTTTAATTTAATACTCCACTGAAGAAAAAGGTTCCATTTTAAACAGTCATGAATATGCACCATAAGAAATATTCTTTATATTCTAGCAGATTATAGCATAAAGCAGGTTGAAAGTAAAGCAGAATGCGCCTTAAGGCGCATTCTGCTTTACTTTCAGCCTGCTTTAATGTGGTCACTTATATTAAAATTAAGATACAGGCTATGGGGTAATGCACAGGTACTTGACACATACTTTATTATCTATTAACCCCCCCCCCCCCCCCCTTTAAATTTTTTTTTTTTTACTACACTTCTATTATAGATACAAGGTAAACAGCGCAATTCGACACCTAGTCTTTACTATCGACTTAAAATGATGTTATAATAAAACTTTTTGATGCATATTTTCGTTATAATTCACGTACTGTGGCGTTATTTGACGGAATTTGATGAAATAAAAAGTAGATATTGATAAATTAATCATTTCCCGAGGGTACCACAAGAGAATATCGGCGATATAGTATATTTTAGCATCAGTTTAAGTCGATAGTAAAGACTAGGTGTCGAATTGCGCTGTTTACCTTGTATCTATAATAGAAGGGGTAATAGATAATAAAGTATGTGTCAAGTACCTGTGGGGTAATGGGTTAAACAAGTTTGAGCTATCAAAGTTGACTGTAGATATTTACTCAAATTATGTAATAGAATTAAAGCATGTAATTAAAGTATGATAATTGTTTGCTAATATCAGCTGATTGATTTTGATACAAATTTTTAATGAATTGTTTGTTTTCTGTGTATACGAATTTGAACTTTTGCAATTGTAATAAAATTACATAGGACTGTATATTTGATATCAGATGAATGGCAATTCTCTTGGAAATGGTACTACTTTTTTATACCCCTGCAAACAAAGTTTGAGAGGGGTTATATAGGATTCTGTGTGTTGATAGGTCAGTTGGTCTGTCCTTCTGTGGCACAACAGATCTAAATTTGAGATGGGGTAAATATTTTCTATATCCTAGCAGATGGTAGCTTAAAACAGGCTGAAAGTAAAGCAGAATGCACCTTAAGGTGCATTCTGCTTTACTTTCAACCTGCTTCAAGTGGTTAGCTATCTTCAAAACTAGAAACTGGCTATGGGGTAATGGGTTAAAGTACAGAAAACTGTGTGTGTCAAATAGTCATACAATGATTAGGCATGGTGACCTCCAAAGACAAGTTGTTATTTAATGTTTTAGTATTTCAAATATACTTATTATCTGGAACTACAAGTTTGATTATTTTGAGAGAGATCTGTTCAGTTTAACCATATTTTATTTCTCACTCATTTCAGCACCAAATCCTATGGTGTTACTACTCATTAGAATCGTCTCGAAGAGACAATTCTAATGAGTAGTGACACCATAGGGTTTAATTCACAAATAAAGATTTTATTTTTTTGGAATACCCCCCCCCCCCCCCCCCCCCCCCCCTTATCTGGAGCCCTGCTTTAGTATTTCAAATACACTTGTTATCTGGAACTACAAGTTTGATTATTTTGAGAGAGATCTGTTTAGTTTAACCATATTTTATTTCAAATAAATGAAAATGGCTCATAATTCAAAAAGACATTTAATTTCAACGGATATTTTCTTACTTGGTATACAGTAAAAGTGCTCTAAACTGGATACACTTAAGAGAGTTTCCTACTTTACTTCTATCCTGTTTTAAGCTCCAACCTATTAACAACTGGTAAACCGAAAATACAGAATTTACAATCCGATTTAGAGAGTGAAACTAAAGACTGACAGTTTTTGCCTGTGTTTCCAAAGAAGATAAAGAGTTTCGGTTGTGAGTGACTTGTGTAAAATGTACAGTAAAGCCTCTGTTACGACCACTAAAAAGAAGGCTAATTGATTGTATAAAAGACAGGTGACAGCTTAAAACAAGGTGACAGTAAAACAGAAAGCTCCTAAAGGAGCTTTCTGTTTAACTGTCACCTTGCTTTAAGCAGTCACCTGTCATAAAAACCAAATAATTTAAACAATTAGTGGTCGTAACAGAGATGTTTTACTTTATTTTGTATTTGACTCTTTGTCTGTTAGGCAAGAGTTTTGTGTGCATATTTATTTCATAATATTTAATACCAAACAGGTGTTCATAGCTCATAATGTTTTGCATGTATAATGTACATAGAGTATTTATATGGCTGTAAATATTGTATATAAGTTATGTCAAAATTTTGTTTTTGTTCATTTGCACCAGTGTCAATAATTTTTGTCTGTAATTTTTCTGTTGGCAAGTAGAAGTGTACATGCAATAGAATCTCGCTATTACGACTACCACTTGAAGTGATATTTTGCGTGTTTTACTTATTCCTCTTTGAAATTTCAAATTGACAATTCCAGTTTCTTTATATTAAAGTCTATTTTGACTATTTGGTTTTACTTTCACCTTATACCTCAAATCTACAAACAGTTCAGATCCTAATCTGATGGCTCATTTAGGAGCCCTCTGATCTGGGTCTACAATATTAATATAGACAAGTGTACTATTCACAAGTACACTGTCTATAAAGGACAGCTAAACAGTTGGCTGTTTCGGGCAAGATGAAAGTAAAGGAGAAAAGTTCCTATAGGATCTTTCTGCTTTACTTCATCTTGCTTTGACTCTTTCCTCCCTGAAACTTTAAATGGACAATTCCAGTTTCCATTTTTATCTAGTCCATTTCTGACTTTTAAGGGTTATTTTTGTCAATGTTTGGCATTATGACAAACAGTGAAGACCCTGATCAGAGGGCTCCTTTTGGAGCCCTCTGATCTGGGTCTTCACTGTTTGCATAGGACAAGTGAATTATGCACATGTACACTGTTTTATGCGGGACTAGGGTTCAAAGGGTTAAGTTGTCATCTATCTTTCAAACCATCATCTTGGTGGTGGTAATAGAGGGGCTTTACTGTATTTTATCAATTTTGTTCAATGTTTATTAGCACTTTAGTGCTTTTTGGCGCCCCTGAGCAAACTGCTCATGGTTGGCCATTGTGGTCCCTTACCGTCAGCCATCCCTCTGCTCAAAATAACGCTGTGCTCCATAGATATACCTTTTTATGCATTTAATTTATTCCTCCACCCGACAAAATAGCTTCAATTTCTACAGTCATGAAAATACACCATGAGAAATATTTCCTATATCCTTGCTGGAAGTAGCTTAAAGCAGGCTGAAAGTAAAGCAGATGTGTCATAAGTGATCATCTGTCTTCAAAACTAGAAACAGACTATGGGGTAAAAGGATAAGCAACATCTCTTTAATCATGGGTTTGAAGTTTTTGAAACTGAGGACAGATATTCATTGAATATAGTTCTCTACTAAGCTTGTTCAAGTTAATCCATTACCCCATAAATACGACTTTTTACGTCTTTCATTTATTTCTCAACTGAAGAAAATAGTTCAAATTTATACAATTATAAATATGTGTAATAAGAAATAGTTTCTATATTCTAGTTGGTGGTAGCTTAAAGCAGGCTGAAAGTAAAGCAGAATGTGCCTTAAGGCACATTCTGCTTTACTTTCAACCTGCTTTAAGTGGTAACCTATATTAAATACTTGAAACAGGCTATGGGGTGATGGGTTAAGTGGAGCCATGCACAACTCTTGTTGCCATTGCAATTGTAGAGAAAACTAAGTGTAAACTTGTAGAAACTGCCAAGAACAGGGGTAATTTTATAATTTTAACTTAACCCATTACCCCATAGCCTGTTTCTAGTTTTGATAACAAGTTGCGACTTAAAGCAGGTCAAAAGTAAAGCAGTATTCTGCTTTACTTTCAGCCTGCTTTAAGCAAAAATCTGCTAGAATATAAAAAAAAAATATTTCTGATGGTACATATTCATGACTATAAAATGAAACTATTTTCTGCAGTGGATAATTAAAATTGATGCGTAAAAAAAAGGTGTATTTATGGGGCAATGGGTTAAATAAGTTTTGTACTGCATCACCTAGTAGTCCTCTTCCAAGATTGCTCTAGTCATAGTCATTTGGTTTAATAAAAGTGAAGTCTCCATCACATGTAGTTTCAAAGATATGGCTTAGGTCATGCCCCAGACTAAGTCGTGAGAGAGTATAATTACCCAGCAGGCTTAAATTAAATAATTGCTGTAAGTAATGAAAGTAGAAAAAAAGACACACTTTAACACATTACCCCATAGCCTGATTCCAGTTTGAAAATAGGTGACCACTTAAAGGCGCATTCTGCTTTACTTTCTGCCTGCTTTAAGCTACAATATGCTAGAATAAAGATAAAAATTCTTATAATACATACAGTCAAACCTGTCTGAACGGTCACCTCCGAACAACGGTCACCTGTCAACAACGGCCAGTCTGAATTCCTCCCGGCCAATTTCCTTCTTAATTGACCTCTGAATAACGGTCTCCTGCCGACCGCGGCCAACGGTCACTTAAACTGGCTCTTTTTGACACCTTTTACCCCAAACAGCGGCCAGGCTGAGACACAAAGGTGTCACCTGCCGATCGTGGCCGGCGGTCACTAATTCGGCTGTTTTTAACACCTCTTACAGCAGCCAAATAACACGATTGAATGGGTGCAATTTCGCCAATGTCGGCCGCCATCTTTGTTATGGATGCGCTTGGTTATATAATTGGAAGCAAATTATAAGGTGCTAATGACAGTTTGCAACCGACTTTTGGGTTTAAAATAAGCCACATTGTGATGAAAGAATTTCAAAAAAAATGTTTGTTTTTATATGTTGGCTAATTAATATTGAAGATGTCCGTTGCTGCTTATGTTTGTATGATTGTTTATAATCACGTTGTCCAGATTAACCAAATGATTGGGCGATTTCTAAAATGGCCTTATCCAGATTAGTCATTGGTGATTAATTGTTTTGTTTTGATGTAAGAGTTTAATCATTACGCTTTAAAAAGTTCTCAGTTGCGAAGTTAAGTAACGTTCTGCGCGGTTAATAACTGGATGGGTGACCGGCCCGGTACGAAGTTAAGCAACGTTCTGCGCGGTTAATAACTGGATGGGTGACCGGCCCGGTACACGTAACAAAGTCAAAGATAAATTGGAAAATTAACAATGCCTTCTTCTCCAGTCGATGAAGTTTCCGAGTTACTGTCGCTGAGCGGGTAAAGGTGCTAAAACAGAGACAGTGTAAACTGTCTCTGGCTAAAACCAACAGACTATGCTATAGATTCTAATATTCAACAACTGCCGTCATATCACGTCAACATTTATGTTCGGCAATGTCAGTGTTTTAGTCATAACCTCATTATCATAAATGGCGTCCTTTCCAAATAAACTTTACACCAGCAATAAATTCACGGTGTATTGTGAGTGTTTCCATTGAAATGAAGAAAACCCCAGTACATTTAAGAATCAGAGCAACAAATTAATCATTCAGACAAGCAAATAATGAAAATATCGGCTTTTGAAAAGTCCTTCGTTCTTATTAAACGAGATTATTTCGAAGCTATTCGTCCTTTGAGTTACCCGCCCTTTTCCGTATTTTCTCGAAAGCGGCGATGAAACATTATTCAAATATCCATATCTACATGTACCAATCAAAATGAGAAAATGCGATCACGTGACCAAAACCCTTCAGAGTTTGCTATCTACCGAGACATTTACTTTTAACATGGATATCCGTTCAAAAGAAAGATGATAGACGTGATATTTATTGAAACTTCAAAGACTCTGAATTCTTAAGCAAATAAACATTTTTAATATTTAAATAGATAAATAACTTGGAGTTTAAAGGTTTCAAATGTTTCTCTTTCATTACTTGCGTACTTGTACTATCCCTTGTAGATATAAAATTCAGTACATGTAGTTGATGAAAACTTAGCCATTTTGCACACCTGCGAACAACAGCCACCTGTGAACAACGGCCAGTTTTGCTAGTTCCCATAGGTGGCTGTTGTTCACAGGTTTGACTGTATTTATAACTGTATAAGTTAGAACTATTTTCCTCAGTTGAGAAATAAATATAAGACGTATTTATGGGGTAATGGGTTAAAACTTTGAAAGCAGTGTAGAACCAGATCAACGGACAACTATGTTACAGGCATTATCAGTTTCTAGGGCATTTTGTTCGTCAACACCGCAAACACAACGTGGGTCTGTTTAACTAAACTACTTACGCAAAATTTTTGCGTAAGTCAAAATCGTTTTACTCCTATTATTCGATCATAAACGTTTGCAAACAGCCAATAGTCAGATCAGAGGACGCGCTAAAAGTGCGTCCTCTGATCTGGCTATTTGCTGTTTGTAGCAAGTGATAATAAGAAATATAAATTAAAATTTAAAATTTTGACCTACGCAAATAATTTGTGTAAGTTGTTTAGTAAAACAGGCCCCAGATCCTTATCATCATCAGTCAAATTAGAAATACCACAACAGGCCTGGGTCTACACTGTTTGCAGTGTCTGAAATGGTCTTGGCCACAGTGCATTCAACATAAATATTTTTGTATCTCTTGAATTTGTCTTCATGTTCTATGGTTCGTCATAAATGTATTCACAATTTTTAGTTGTTTTTTTTCAGTGGGCATTACTGTGTCATTATCTCGTTCGATATAATTCTGTTTATGGTTAACCCATTTCTCCATAGATATGCATTTGCACACATTAAACTTATTTCTCCACTGCAGAAAATAGTTCCAATTTATACAGTCATGAAAAGGTTAATATTTTCTAAATCCTAAAGCAAAGAGTTAACTACATGTGGTTGCTTAATTGATGTTTCGTATGACCAATAAACCTTATCTTAAGTTCTTAATTCTTTACTATATAGCCTGTTTCTAGTTTTAAAGACAGGTGACCACTTAAAGCAGGTTGAAAGTCCAGCAGAATGAGCCTTAAGGTGCATTCTGCTTTACTTTAAGCCAGATTAAAGTTACCATGTTAGAATGTAGAAAATATTTCTTGTGATACATATTCATGACTGTATAAATTGGAACTATTTTCCTCAGTGGAGGAAAAAATTAGGGGTGTAAAAAGGCACATGTTTATGGAGTAATGGGTTAAACATATAGAAGGCTAGAAGAGAGTTTATTTGAAGATTTTTAGTTGGTTGACTTGGTGCCAAATGTCTCTGTCAAGTTCATTTAAGGATGAAATACATTTTTATGATATGATTAAGATTCTTTGCAAAGGCACATATATGTTCCTAGTGACAGTAACTATAGTTACCAGAGTTTTATGCCCCCACAACGATTAGTCTGGAGGCATACTATTTTACCCATGTCTGTCTGTTTATCCATTAATTTGTCCTCCCACATAATACGCTACATACTTTGTCAGTCTTAACCCTTAGCCCGCCAAATAAATTGTCGTCTGCTATATTTCTCGTCTGCTTCAAGTTTCAAAGTGCTTCAAAGTTGCTCAAAATTGCTGAAAATGTTGTCCGAGTGTCAAAAAGCTTGGATCCGGATGAGACGCCGAGTTACTCGGCGTCTCATCCGGATCCAAGCTGTTTGCATATGGAGCTATAGTCGTGAGTGGCAGGCTAAGGGTTAACTCCTATAGTTTTCAAGTTACAACTTTATAACTTTACATGATGTTTTCATATATACCTTAACCCATTATGCCATAGCCTGTTTCTTGATTTAAAGGTATGTGACCAATTAAAGCAGGTTGAAAGTAAAGCAGAATGCACCTTAAGGCGCATTCTGCTTTACTTTCAGCGTGCTTTAAACTACATTCTGCATGTGTATAGAAAATATTTCTTATAACACAATATTCATTAATGTATAAATCGGAACTATTTTCTTCACTGGAGGAATGAATTAAAGGCATATTTATGGGGTAATGGGTTAAAATTATTTAGCTGTCCTTGAATAGTTCACAGAAATACAGATTGTTGAACTTAGGGGGCATCATATGTGTCTTACTGCCGCAGTCGCATCTTAGATTAGTTTGATTTGGAGCTGACAGGCACTGATTTTCAGATTTAGTGCAGAAAAAGTAAAGTTATTTTGACCACTCAGAAGACTGCTTTACTTTCATCTTGCTAAACCCTTTACTCCATGGTCTGTTTCTAGTTTTAAAGATAGATGACCGCTTAAAGCAGGTTGAAAGTAAAGTAGAATGTGCCTTAAAGGCACATTCTGCTTTACTTTCAGCCTGCTTTAAGCTACTATCTTATAAGATATAGAAAATATTTCTTATTAGAAGTATTAATAATGGTTGAAAGTGGAACTTTTTCATTACTGAAAGAATAAATTACTTAAAAAAAGCGTATTTTTGGGGTAATGGGTTAAAGCAGTCACTTGGCGGAAAACAAAAAAACAGCCCTCATTCATGTGGTTTTAATGGCTGAACTTTAAGGTTCCTAAAAATATAAGTGCCAAAATGTATGTCAGAAGTAATCATTAAATTGTGTTTAGGGTAGCTTTTTGTGATAAATTCTTTCAACACCATGGACCTGTTGAAAATACATGTATACTCACGACATTTGCAAACAGTGTAGACCCAGATCAGAGGGCTCCTATAGGAGCCCTATGATCAGGGTCTACACTGTTTGCTAATTTAAAGCAGTATTTATTAAACTACCCAGAAGTCCCAAGTAGGCTGGTTCATGTTTTGGTAACTAAAATTTAAAAAAGATCTACAAGGGAACCTAATAACCCTAAATAGTTACTTAGTGTTGAAAGAGTCAGTGGCTGAAAATTAAAACATTAATAAGCATACGGCCTGGTTTGTGTCGTTCGGAAGCCAATTTAACTTGCAACGTGGCTTATATATGATTTATTATGTTGTTGGGAATTGACTTTGTTCCGATCATTATTTGATGTTGACTAATCCCTATGGTATGACCTGTATTGGAGTGTTGAAACATGATTTTTTGACTTCTATACAGTCAAACTCGTGTTAAATGGCCGATCTAAAACTGGGGCCCGTTTCATAAAACTTGGTACGACAAAAACGGTCGTAAGTCTTTAGAATACATCTAATTTCTTATTCTCCATCTAATCCTGTCTCGTAACACCTCTTTGGAATCAAGACGATTCCAAAGAGATGTCACAAGACAGGATTAGATTGAGAAATAAACAATAATTGAGACTTTTATAATCTGACTTACAACCATTTTTGTCGTACGAAGTTTTATGGGACCCTGGTGAAGTAGCAGTTAGTACAACAAGTGGCAGTTTAGTTCAGGACAAAAGTAAAACAGAAAGCTCCTTTTAGAGCTCTCTGCTTTACTTTTGTCTTGCATTAAGCAGTCTATTGTTGTGGTTTCAAAAAGTGACCATTGGAACATGAGCTGACTAATATTGTCTGCAATTTCACGTTTTACAAAGAATTTTCAGAATGGCAATTAAGTGATTGACAGTATGGTTTACTTCATACCGCAATGTCATCAGGATATTTGGCATATCAAACAGTGAAGACTAAGATCAGCTGTTGGGTAAGAAACTGACTGAAGAAAGAAGGCTAATTGATTGTATAAGACCGGTGATGGCTTAACCCTTTACCTCATAGGCTGTTTCTAGTTTTGAAGACAGTTGACCACTTAAAGCAGGTTGAAAGTAAAGCAGAATGTTTCTTTAGGCACATTCTGCTTTACTTTCAGCCTGCTTTAAGCTAAAATCTGCTAGGCTATATAAAATATTTGTAATGGTAATTGTTCTTGAGGGTATAAACTGGAACTATTTTCTTCAGCGGAGGAATAAATTAAATGCGCTGAAAGTCGCTTCTATGGGGGAAAGGGTTAAAGCAAGGAGATAGTAAAACAGAAAGCTCTTTAACTCTACCCCATAGCCTGAGTCTAGTTATGAAGACCGAGGAACACTTAATGCAGTGCGAATGTAAAGCAGAATGTGCCTTCTGCTTTATTTTCAGCCTGCTTTAAGCTACCGTATCTTGTTTCTCATCCAAACCAACAATATCTTTTTCTCTACTGCCTGAAATCTGTATGGGCACAATATCGTCTGCTTAAGAATGCTTATCTAATTTTAGTTCTCAAATTTAGATTTTGACAAAAGAAAAATTTGAGTGTGGAAACAGTTTGGATCTTGATCAGATGCCGAGTCACTTGGTATTTGATAAGGATCCGAACTGGTTGTAAATGTGGATGTAGTAAAGTTTGGCAGTGTTTGGGTTACAATGTAAATTGTGTCACAGTTTCTCAACCCTTTCCTCCAGAGTCTAAAATGCAAATCACTTTGTCCAAGTTGTGTATGGTATAAGGCAGGATATTGCTTAAAGCAAGATGAAAGTAAAGCAGAAAGCTCCTTAACCCTTTACCCCGTAACTTGTTTCTTGTTTTGAAGATAGTTGACCACTTAAAGCAGGTTGAAAGTAAAGCAGAATGTGCCTGAAGGCGCATTCTTCTTTACTTTCAACTTTCTTTAAGCTATCGTTTGTTTAATAGAATATAGACAAAAATTCTTGATTCTTATTTGTGACAGTATAAATTGGAACTATTTTCTTCAGTAGAGGAATAAATTTAAGGCTTATTTATGGGGTAATGGGTTAATAAGCTTTCTGCTTTACTTTCATCTTGCTTTAAGCTGTCAGTCACTTTTATTTAAGAGCATTAAAAAATAAAAAAATAATTTCTTATGCTCACACAGTGGAAAAGGTGAAGGTGTCTTATGGGATTTAAGGGTGGGGGGGGGGGGGGGGGGGGGGGGGGTGTCAACAGCTGATCTTGGTATACACTCCAATGTACAGTCAAACCTCTCTATTACGACAACTAAATCAGGGCTAATAGATTTCATAAAATACAGGTGACTGCTTAAAGCAAGGTGAACGTAAAACAGAAAGCTCCTTTAGGAGCTTTCTGTTTTACGTTCACCTTGCTTTAAGCAGTCACATGCCTTAAACGTTTGCTAATCTAATTTAGTAGTGGTTATAGAGATGTTTTACTCTATTAAGACTTACAGCGGATCTGGATCCATACTTTATACCTGTCCCAGTCAGGGTATGGTTGAATGCAACTTGAGTGCTGAAGGTTGTTCCATACATTGTGATTTAGAAAATGTGCACACGGTTTTATCAGTGTTTTTAATCGATTGATACTTTGAATCATTTATTTGTAAATAAACTATTTTGTAAATGCGATGTGTTGTCCTTGTGCAGGCCTGTGTCATCAAATTTTCACCCCGGGTGAAAACTTAGTATTGTAAGATAACTTGATATAAAGTTAATCACAATGAATTAACAAGAGGGCCATGGCTCTAAATTCGCTCACCTGAGGACATTGAAGTTTGTACCTAAGTTGACTGGGCAAGACAACATTTTAATATAACTATAAATGGAGTTATCTTCCAGACAAGAAAACATGACAAAAGTGAATTTTGTTGCCAAGCTTATGACCCTTATCCATGACACATCCTCTTATCAAGCTATTTCCATTTCCAATAAATGATAATTATTTCACTAGCGTCAGCAGAACTGGAATTATTTTCCTGACAATAAAATATGACAAAGGGGAAAAACTAAATATTGCTGCCCTTGTGCATGGCATTTTCTCTCATCAGTTTCTTTCCATACATAAAATTTCATTACAATAGCATCAGTAGAACTGAAGTTGTCTTCTTGACAAGAAAATATCACAAAGGGAAATAACTCAAAAAACAATGATGTCAGAGTTATGGCCTTTGCAAATGGCACTTCCTCTCATCAGGCTCTTTCCAAATAGGCAATTTCATTTTACCCATTACCCCATAGCCTGTTTCTAGTTTTGAAAATAGGTGGCCACCTAAAGCAGGTTGAAAGTAAAGCAGAATGTGTCTTAACCCTTAGCCTGCCACTCACGACTATAGCTTTATATGCAAACAGCTTGGATCCGGATTAGACGCCGAGTAACTCGGCGTCTCATCCGGATCCAAGCTGTTTGACACTCGGACAACATTTTCA
Organism: Gari tellinella; assembly: GCA_922989275.2. NCBI lineage: Eukaryota > Metazoa > Mollusca > Bivalvia > Cardiida > Psammobiidae > Gari > Gari tellinella. The sequence continues at coordinate 17,277,803 of OV277862.1, forward strand.
GCAATTTTGAGCAACTTTGAAGCACTTTGAAACTTGAAGCAGACGAGAAATATAGCAGACGACAATTTATTTGGCGGGCTAAGGGTTAATGCACACTTTGCTTTACTTTGGCATTTTACATTTTCATGACTGTTTAAAGTGGAATTATTTTCTTAAGTAGAGGAATAAATCAAAGGCCTAAAAATGCACATTTATGGGGTAATGGGTTAACAAACGTCAGTATATGGGGGGAAAGGGTTGAATCCTGGACAAGAAAAAATGAAAAGACATACAGATAACTCTGACAAAACCAATATTAAACATATGTATAAATATGGCATAAGACATAATTACATAACTGTCAGTGGATCACTTCCAGATCCTGTTTCTCTAAGTATGAAGCAGACTGAACCATATCTAAACTTTAGCAGACAACATGTTCAGCTGATCATGACCAGTTCTGTGATACTCCCTACCAGTTGCATAATATTTGACCTCAGTGGCTAGAGCTCTGGGGCTTACCCTTACCAGACTGAAATGATGTCTGCTTAAAACCTACTGTATGTGAAAAGTGTACAAAAAAACAATTTAGAAAATGTTAAGTTGGTAAATGAGTGGCAAATAGGTTGGATCCAGATTAGATGTAGCATTATGATTATGTTGCATCTGATCTGGATCCAAAATGTTTGCAAATATTGGCTATTTGCCCTTAGTATATTAAGAGTAACTCAGGTAAAATAGTTCTGCTTCATCAAAAATACTGTGAAACCTGCCTAGAGCAGCACTTAAACTGTGCAGGGTGGCGTCAAGTGTGACCCTAGGGATTTCATTTTAACAAACTATAGAGGGATCGACCAGGAGATTCTACTGTAAAAATATCAAAGCTTAGGGCCTAGTAGTTTTTAGCAAGAAGATTTTTTAAAGTTTTTTGCTTTTTTGCTTTTTCAAGCAGAGTTTTTGCTTTTTCTCTTTCATTTGAACAACTTCTGTAGAGAAGCATCCAAAGGAACATCATGAGCAGTTTGAATCCGCCCTACAATCCGCGGGTTCAGAGGAGATGTCGTTTGAAGTAAAAGTGAACGGACAGACGTACTACGGACGGTGAGCGGTCACAATAGCTCACCTTGAGCCTTTGGCTCAGGTGAGCTAATAAACAAACCAATGAACAGTTTAACCCATTACCCGGTAAATTGGCCTTTTAAGGCATTAAATTTAATCCTATGTTGAAAAAAAACCCAAAAACAATTCCATTTTATACAGTCACAAACATTTACTGTAGGAAATATTTTCTTTATCCTAGCAGATGGTAGCTTAAAGAAAGCTTGAAAACAAGTAATTGAAAAAGTTGATGTGTAGATCAAATGACTTAAGGTTTGATGGTTGGGTGTTGACGAGGGAGGGGGTGAAATTTTTAAAGCCGTGAAAATGCTCTCATGCCAAGAGATGTTAGAACGGTTACAGCATTTATAACCCATTACCCCATAAATACTCCTTTTTACGCCTTTAATTTATTAGTCCACTGAAGAAAATAGTTCAACATTATTCTGTGACGAATATGTCCCTTAACAAATATTTTCTTTTTTACCTAGTAGATTGTAGCTTCAAGCAGGCTGAAAGTAAAGCAGAATGCATTAGGTAATCATGTCTACAAAACTAGAAACTGGCTATGGGGTAATGGGTTAACCGTTTTAACCCTAGTCATGCATGTATGTCACTTGTGTCCTTTGCAAACAGTGTATCTCTGAATAGTACACTTGTCCTACTCAAACAGTGATGGCACAGATCCTGCAAGTGATTCTGTAAATGGGTAAAAATAACCACATATAAAGGAGGCAAAGAGGATATTATAAAATTTGAAAAGGTGTAAACCTATATCAACCTTGGACATTGAAATATGTCATCAGTTCAAGGTCTACACTGAAGCTGGTGGATAATGTCGGACAGTTGACCAATAGTAGATCCTGATCATCAACAGTTACTGTTTCTTCTTCCAATGAGGACGAGGATCTCCACTGTTTGCATTGTTGAAAAATTCATTTCTCTTGCTCACTTGCACATAGTAATTTCTTGCATTAATTTTAATTGAAGCTAATAGTAGATCCTGATTAACAATCATTTCTTCCTATGAGGGTGACGATCTGCATTGTTGAAAGTTCACTTCCCTTGCTCTCACATGTACATAGCAATTTCTCACATCTAATTGAGGCTGAGCAAAGGTATAACAAAAAGACGTTAGCTGGTGATTTTATGTTTTTATTGCCGAGTTTAAAACCAACATAGTGAAAGCCAGTCAAACTTGTCTTAACTCATTCACCCCAAAAACTTCAACCCATTTATTGCAATGAACTCTCCCTGTGTGCTAACTGGAGGATTTCATTATACATATACAAGGGTAATTTATTAATACACTCAGGAGCTCTTAACCCATTACCACATACATACGCCTTTTTGTGACGCCTTTAATTTATTCCTCCACTAAGGAAAATGGTTCCAATTTATATAGTTATTGAATATGTTTGATAGGAACTATTTTCTATATTCTAGCAGAAGGTAGCTTAAAGCAGGCTGAAAGTAAAGCAGAATGTGCCTTAAGGCGCATTCTGCTTTACTTTCAACCTGCTTTAAGTGGTCACCTACATTCAAAACTAGAAACAGACTATGAGGTAAAGAGTTAATGAACTCAGGAGCTCTTAAATAATCTCCCTGATGCACTGCAGTATTTGTCCATACAGCAGAACATCTCATATGAAATAGCAAACAGTGCAGACCTTGATGTCAGAGTCTAAAGTGTTTGCTAACGTCTACTTTTGTGGACACTGGGCATAAATGGGTTAAAACGACATTTACAGTTTTCAACTTACTCTTTTTTGGCCATTGAGCGTATTAAAATAAAAATTTAACTGTGTTTCAAAATGACAAATGGTGAAGACCCTGATCAGGAACACTCTGATCTAGGTCCACTATTTGCATAGGACACATACACTCTTCACATATACACCGTTTGTAATTGACAGGTATACTCCTAGCAAAGGTTGAATGTGTTAACTCTTTCAATCAATGAAATCTCTTTTCATGCCATTAATACTCATTAACTTCTGTCCTTTCCTGAATAGAGCCATAATCCATTACTCCTTAACTTGTTTCTAGTTTTGGAGATAAGTGACTACTTAAAGCAGGTTAAAAGTAAAGCAGAATGCGCTTTAAGCATTCTGCTTTACTTTCAACCTGCTTTAAGCTAACATCTGCTAGGATATAGAAAACAATACTAATGATACATATTCATGACTGTATAAATTGGAACTTTTTTCTTCTGTGGAAGAATAATTTAAAGGAATGGGGGAAAGGGTTAAGCAATTTTCCCCACATCATTACAAGTTGATGCTTAAAGATGACTGAACGTAAAGCAGAAATCTCCCTGAGGGGGATTTCTGCTTTATCTTCAGCCTACTTTAAGCAGTTATCTGTTTTCAACACTGACAGGGAAATGGCTTTGTGGCTATTGTAAAGAATATCTGCATGATCAGCCTTTTAACCCCATAAATACGCCTTTTTATGCCTTTCACTTACTCCTCCGCTGAAGAAAAAAAGTTTCACTTTATACAGTAATGAATATGTACCAGAAGAAATATTTTCTGTCATCTAGCAAATGATAGCTTAAAGTAGGATGAGAGTAAAGCAGAATGCGCCTTAAGGCGCATTCTGCTTTGCTTTCAACCTGCTTTTAAGTAGTCGCCTATGATAGGACTTAGTCTATCTCCAACACTAGAAACAGGCTATGGGGTCAAGGGTTAAGACTGGTGACTGCTTTATGCAAGGTTGAAGATAATGCAGAAATGTTCAGGACCTTTCCGCATTGCAATTTACCTAGCATTAAGCTGATTTCTTTACCTTTTCATTGCATGGCAGCTATGCGTGTTGCAAGTTTGACTACACAATCTAATGTACTCCAAATATGACTAGCAAATATCCCATCTATACAAGAGAAATACCCTAGAGAAATTGCACAAACACAATATGATGTATATAATATAGATATATGAAAAAAAAAAAAATCTTGCACACAAAAAATGCTTTGTTCCCACAATTCTAACCATTTTGCTTCAAAATAAAACAAGTTGGTGGATAAAAAGATAGCCATCGATTACGAGTTGGTTACCAGTCTGAAATACAGTGGAGAAAACGTTATTCTTCCGTTTGAACGCAATCGTATTGCAATGAAATATAGAAAATGACAACTTTTTGACAATTCTGACTACCAGCTTTATTCTGGGTGCAAACAGTTTGGAGCCTGATCAGACGCCGGGTTACCCGGCGTCTGATCTGGCTCCAAATTGTTTGCAATGGAAATAATAGTATTGGCGTCAACGCATTTTTTGGGAAAGAAAAACGTTTTCTCTAATGTACGCTGCACATGGGGCACAAACTGCTAACCTAAGCCGCAAACAGTGGCAACTGAACACGCTACAGGTTTTATGTTATACTTAGTAAAGGGTAATACACACTTACCGGTAACAGAAAGATAACAATAACCTAGAGAAGAAAGCTGTGTTTGTGACTGCATAAAAATAATTCACCACTGATTTCTATTTGGTGGCATAATATATAACTAACAAAGCTAATATGTAGCTAACAGAACACTTTTAGTCTATCTCTTATTACTATAAGAAGTTTCGGGGAGTATAACATTACGAAATAACAATGGCTGAAGCAAACAATAATTCTACACAACTAGTCTAGTCCATTTTGACTAGTGAGTTTCTTTTGTGAAATATTGTTAAATGACAAATAATGCAAGGACTCCTGAACTCGGTCTACACTGTTTGCATATAAGATAAGAGTCAACATCTGGTTGTAGTATTGGGATTTTAACCCATTACCTGATATACACACTTTTTAAGCCTTTAACTTATTCCTCTACTAAAGTAAATAGTTCTAATCTATACGGTTATGAATATGCAACAAAATAAATGGTTTTTTATAGCCTAGCAGATGGTAGATTAAAGCAGGTTAAAAGTAAAGCAGAATGTGCCTTTAGGCACATTCTGCTTTACTTTCAACCTGCTTTATATGGTCACCTGTATTAAAAACTAGAAACGGCCTAAATGGTAAAAGGTTTATGTTTACATTAGCATGTTCAAGTACTACTCTAAATGTGCAAGTTTTGCAATGACATCTATACATGATTCTCATTATATCTAAGTAATAAATATAATAATGATACTAACACTATATTTTAGACTCTTAGTGATATAACAATCTTACAATGGGATTTCACAATGGCACTGGTATACATTTAAACTTGTGTTAACCCATAACCCCATAGACACACCTTTAATTTATACCTCCACAGAAGAAAATAGTTCCAATTTAATTATTTATGCAGTCACAAATATATACCATAAAAAATATTTTCTATATCCTAGCTGATGGTTGCTTAAAGCAGGTTGAAGGCACATCCTGCCTTACTTTCAACCAGCTTTTAGAGGTCACCTGTCTTCAAAACTAGAAACAGGCTCAGGAGTAATGGGTTAAACAGCTGGAAGAACATTTGACAGACTAAAGCAGCTTAACCCTGTCCCTCATAGAAACAATTGGAAACCTATACAGAAAAAGAATCTGCCACGAGTAGCTGTATGAGACAAGCTGATCTCAACCTCGTCTAGAATAGAAAAGTTATTAAGCTCGCCAAGGCTTGCTTAATAACATTTCAATTCTAGACTAGGTTGAGATCAGCTTGTCTCATACACTGACTCATGACAGATCCTATATGTCCTACATTAACCCTTTACTCCATACCTCTATATTTCAACCACCAAATTGTGTTAATTACTAACTGTTTAGCACATTCAACACTAGCATTCTTTACAAATAGTGAACCTGATAAAGGTAAATAAAGTAGAACCAACGACCCGACAAGTTGGGTTTACGATTTTATTTCTTACCGACGTTTCGAATCTACAAGATTCTTCTTCATAGTGAATGGTGAACCTGTGAGGATTACACTTGTCCTATGCAAACAGTGCAGACCCTGATTAGAGGGCTCCTTAAGGAGCCCTCAGATCAGGGTTTACACTGTTTGTCATTTTGAAATATATTGTTAAAATCAACCCTAAATAGTCAAAAATGGACTAGACTTATTTTGAAATTGGAATTGTCCATTAAAAGTTTCAGTTCTGAATGAGTTAGGACTGTGTGCATGCAGGTGACTGCTTAATTCAAGGTGAAAGTAAAACAGAAAGCTCCTGAAGGAGCTTCCTGTTTTGCTTTGACCTTGTTTTAAGCTGTAACCTGTCTTTTATACAACCAATTAGCCTTCTTTTTGGTGGTCACATCAAAACTCTATACATGTATTATGACTACCAAATTGTGTTAATTATTATCTGTTTAAGACAGGTGACTGCTTAATTCAAGGTGAAAGTAAAACAGAAAGCTCCTGAAGGAGCTTCCTGTTTTGCTTTAACCTTGTTTTAAGCTGTAACCTGTCTTTTATCCCATTAACTCATAAGCGATTAACAATTATCAGTGCTTATCTCAATACATGCTAGTTGAATAAGGTGAGTCAAAATGAGTTAGTATGAGGCTATTGCGCAATGAGTCAAAATGAGTCGGTATGGCTTAATGGGTTATACAACCAATTAGCCTTCTTTTCGGTAGTCACATTAGAGGGGTTTTACTATACTACAGCCTAGTTGTTGAATGTTTAAAACAGATATAAGTAAAGCAGAAATTTAGTAGTGACCTGTCTAAAACACCGAAAACAAACTTTGATGGAATGAGTTAATATAGAACGAGAAACCGCCAATGTCGGTATGGCCGGATTGTCTGCACTTTTGCTTTGCATATAATATAATATAGTTACCCATGGCATGTGATGATGACCTCACTACAACTGTACATGCTAAATTTGGTTGCTGTAGGACTTAAACTTTGTCTAAAACTGACACTTACAAAAAGGTAAACCAATTTCCAACCAAAAGGTTAACCAAGAATTCTCTAAGTCATTGGACCGTGAAACCTAGGTCACAGTGACCTATTTACCCACGGCATGTGATGATGACCTCACTACAACTGTACATGCCAAATTTGGTTGCTGTAGGACTTAAACTTAAACTAAAACTGACACTTACAAAAAGGTTAACCAAGAACTCTCTAAGTCGTTGGACCGTGAAATCTAGGTCACAGTGACCTATTTACCCACAGCATGTGATGATGACCTCACTACAACTGTACATGCCAAATTTGGTTGCTGTAGGACTCAAGCTTTGGCTAAAACTGACACTAACAAAAAGGTAAACCAAAGCGCAACGAAAAGGTTAACCAAGAATTCTCTAAGTCATTGGACCGTGAAATCTAGGTAACAGTGACCTGGTTACCCACGGCATGTGATGATGACCTCACTACAACTGTACATGCCAAATTTGGTTGCTGTAGGACTTAAACTTTGACTTAAATTGACACTTACAAAAAGGTAAACCAAGACGCAAACGAAAAGGTTAACCAAGAACTCTCTAAGTCATTGGACCGTGAAATCTAGGTCACAGTGACCTAGTTACCCACGGTATGTGATGATGACCTCACTACAACTGTCCATGCCAAATTTGGTTGCTGTAGGACTTAAGCTTTGGCTAAAACTGACACTAACAAAAAGGTCAACCAAAGTGAGGACGGACGGACAGACAGACGGACGGCATTCGCCAATCTATAGACCGCATTTTCAATCCGGCCAATAAAATGCTGAAACTTTTTGGCGAGCTTTCTTGCTTACCTTGTACTGCATTGAGTAGCTATCTCAGGGTTCCAAATAAGTGGAGTATCTCAAAAACTAAAATCTTTATTTCTGTATTAAACCCTAAGGCGTCACTATTCATTAGAATCGTCTCTTCAAGACGATTCTAATGAGAAGTCACACCATAGGTTTTAGTGCTGAAATGAGAAAGTCTTCAATTTGTCCAATTTACTCCTTCTTATCTGGAGCCCTGTATAATAATCTATCTTCAGAGATAGCAACAGCTTTTAAGAAAGCAGCTGAACATATAATATGTATATGAAGTATACACAGATGTGTATTGCATAGTTCAAGACGATTCTAATGAGAAGTCACACCATAGGTTTTAGTGCTGAAATGAGAAAGTCTTCAATTTGTCCAATTTACTCCTTCTTATCTGGAGCCCTGTATAATAATCTATCTTCAGAGATAGCAACAGCTTTTAAGAAAGCAGCTGAACATATAATATGTATATGAAGTATACACAGATGTGTATTGCATAGTTTTGTATTAAGTATATACATATATCTTATATCAAGAATATCATATTCTTATATATATATTTCACATATAACAAAGAGATCAACCTTGGTTCATTTTTTAAAACTCTGCTTTATACTCATTTTCAAGCACAAATCAGCAACTGGATATAGCAAACCAGCTGAAAGACTTCCCACATACAAAGTGACCAGACCAGGATTCTAACTCAAAGGGGTGCATCAACAGGATTTAGCATGAAATGACATTCTATGTGGAAAAGGTAGAGGCTTTGAAGTATATTGTACTTCTATGAGGGATTTCCAACGCCCCGGACAGAAAGGACAAACTCTTAGATCTTGGTCTACACTGAATCATTTTCAAAAGGTTGAAACTCAAAATACATCTATCAAACCTAAAGATTAATAAAGACCTAGTAGGGGGTTATACATGTACATGTAGTATATTGATTTATCACTAGGCTTTATTTACAACATACAGTCGAAACTCGGTACTAAGAACTCGCTTAAATCGATTGTATCAGTATTTCATAAGCTGAATTTCGATAAGTCGATCTCGCTTATGTCGAACATACCCTTATTTCAAAGTTAAAGCCTGGCTAAGCCACGTCTTAACTGTGAAATATGGGTATGTTCGAACTAACGTGAGTTCTAAGTATCCAGTTTCGACTGTATGTATCACTGGGTTGAGGCCTGAAAACTAGAAATGAGACATAAAATATCATAGAGCTTAACCATTTACCCCATAGCCTGTTTCTTTATATTGAAGACAGGTGACAACATAAAGCAAGATGAAAGTAAAGCACAATGTGCCTTTCAACCTGTATATGATGGAACTATTTTCTTCAGTAAAGAAATTCAATAAATGCATTAAAAGGTGTATCTATGGATTAAGGGGTTAAACTGCTAGAATCTAAGGGGAACTATATATAGTATAGTTCATATAATATTATACATGTATATATGACTTTATATTATACATGAATATATACATATGACACATGTAAATGATTAATGGATCAGGACTCCAGATAAGAGAGTGTAAACCACTTAATACTAATGTTTTCTCCTTTAAATACATCCACTCCTATTGAAAGTTTTTATCATAATAATATTAAGAGTATTGATAGAAATCAAGCTCAACATGATGCTGGTTAACTCTTTACCCCATAGCCTGTTTCTAGTTTTGAAGATAGGTTAGTAATTACCACTTAAAGCAGATTGAAAGTAAGGCAGAATGTGCCCAAAGGCGCATTATGTTTAACTTTCAGCCAGCTTAAAGCTACCATCTGCTAGATTATATAAAATATTTCTTTTAATACCTTTCCATGACTGTATAAATTGGAACTATTTTCTTCAAAAGAGGGAATAAATTAATTGTGCTAAAAGGCTTTTCTATGGGGGAAATAGGTTAAGTTTGAGCAGAGTATTAGAGATGTAATATCAGCATAGTTGTATGAGTTTCATAAACCCTTTACCCCACAGCCTGTCTCTTAAGAAAATTAACCACTTAAAGCAGGTTGAACATAAAGCAGAATGCTTCATTCTGCTTTAAGTTCAACCTGCTTTAAGCTATGATCTGGTGAAGAGGAGTCGTGAGTGATCAGAATGGCTTACCTTGAGCATTCTGCTCAGGGGAGTGAAGTACAAAGACAGTAAAGTTCCAGTTTAATGAGAACTGGAAAAAAGATTTGTGTAAGAATATGCTTGGCATGTGACTGTTTAACCCTTTACCTTATAGAAGCGCCTTTTAGCGCATTCCGTTTAATCCTCCGCTGAAGAAAATAATTCCAATCTATACAGTCATGAATATGTATCAGAAGGAATATTTTCTTAATTCTAGCAGGTGGTAACTTAAAGCAGGCTGAAAGTAAAGCAGAATGCGCCTTAGGGCGCATTCTGCTTTGCTTTCAACCTGCTTTAAGTAGTCACCTATTTTCAAAACTAGAAAGAGGTTATGGGATAAAGGGTCAAAGCATGATGTACAGTTAAGCAGACATCCTCCTATAGTTCTACCATGAGTCGTTCTTTGAGCAGCCACTATATTAGTAGGTTACTGTATCACAACAGTAAGACGTCAATACAATAACAACTCCAATAAATATTAACCCACTGACCCCTAAAATTTCAAATGGACAATTCAAGCTTCCAATAAAGTCTAGTCCATTTTCTACTATTTTGTGGTTTTTTCCTTAACTGATTGCAAAATGGCAAACCGTGTTGACCCTGATCAGAGGGCTCCTTTAGAAGTCCTCTGATCCAGGTCTACACTATTTGCATAGGACAAAATGTACTCTTCACCTTTACACTATTTGTAAACAGTGTAGAATCCCTCTGATCTTGATCTTCACTGTTTGCATAGGGCAAATGTTCTCCTCACAGGTAGTGACTGTTTGTAAAAGACGAGTATACTTGTCGCTAGGGCTCAATGTGTAAATCCTTACTACGCTCAGTTTACAAAGTAACTCTTCCATCTTCTAAATAGCAACCAGTTTTCAATGATTCCAGAGGAATTTATCCCCAAAATATTTTAAACTATGGCAAACAGTGTAGACCCAGATCAGAGGAATCCTTCAGGAGTCTTCTGATCTGGGTCTACACTGTTGGAAAACGATAAATGTACTTGTTTCGCACACAGTAAGGTTTCACTGGTATTCTGTGTAACATAGTTATGTGTATAGAGAAATCTCATCTATATTTCATTGTACATACATGTATATAAATATAACTATAAAAATACAATAAAAGGATTTATAAAAATGGTATTGCTATATTGTAAAGTCATAGTATTTCAACCACACCTATGGTTTATTCTTTGTGTCTAAGCAAGATCCAAGTAAAGCAGAAAGCTCCTGTAGGAACTCTCTTCTTTACTTGTATCTTGCTTTAAGCTGCCACTTGTCATTTGTGTTTAACATCACTAACTCATTCATCCCCGAGAGTTGAAAAAGAAAATTCCAGTTTCCAATTAAGTCTAGTCCATTTTTTTGACTATATAGGGGTTTTTTTTTTACAATTTATCGCAAACTGACAAACAGTGTAGACCCTGATCAGAGGGCTCCTTTAGGAGCCCTATGATCTGGGTCTACACTGTTTGCATAGGACAAGCATACTCTTCCCAGGTACACTGTTTAAAAATGATGAGTATACTCGTCTCTTGGGTTGTATGAGTTAATGAATATTTTGTGTGGTTGTAATAGGTGGACTTTACTACTTGAACAAATACTATTGCGTAACAGTCATCAAAGTTCTTCCTTCTTCTGTTTTTGTTGTTGTTGTTGTTTTTTATGTTGTTTAACAGCTGGTCTTTTACAGTCACACTCGGCCTCATAGCCTCCTGGCTGCTCCACCTCCTCCCATTGATCTCCTTCTGGTGGTGATACAGGCGCAGTAAATAATGACGTGAACTTCTACAATAGAAATAGATAACAAAGTCTTAGATTATAGTCTAGTATCATAGCCTCTTGGCTGCTCCAAACGGCTCCCACTGATCTCCTTCTGGTGGTGATACAGGCGCAGTAAATAATGAGGTGAACTTCTACAGTAGAAATTAGTAACAAAGTCTTAGATTATAGTCAAACATAACGTGAGGCATCCATGTTTAACAAACACATTGTTGATGTTGTTTAATCAATTAAGCTTTAGTTTAAATACACCTTTTAAAGCCTCTTATATATCTCTCCACTGAAGAAAATAGTTTTAATGTATATGCAGCCACCAACATTGGGCGCCAAATGTAGCCAGGTGTAATTATAACGAAAAACCGCTCCGAGCTGTGATCGAACTCGGGTCACCAGGTTCGCAGTCATGCACTTTACCACGTCGCCAATAAAAGCGTGCTTGTACAGCAAGGCTGCACATGTGATGATAAACGTCCACACTGTGACATATACAAGTACAAACATGAATAATTGGTTTGTTTGTTAACGTCCGTTTTCTGCCATCTATGGGCTAGAAGGATGCCCCAGAGAGAGGAAAGAGGATACAGAAAACCTGGGCGCAATGCCCTCTTCTTATTATCAACAGAGTTCTCTGGTTCTTTTGGATGCCCAGTGTAAAGCACTAATACATCGGACCTCAGTTTATAAAGTCTCATCCAGAGTGGGGAATCAAACTGCTGGTACTGCAGTCAAGTGAGCTACCACTGGACCATGTCCGCCGGTACAATCATGAATAAGTATTATACGAAATATTTCCTACATCCAAGCAGATTGTAGCTTAAAGCAGGCTTAAAGTAAAGCCTAATGCACATTCAGGTGCATTCTGCTTTACTTTCAACCTGTTTTTAGCAGTCACCTGTCTTCAAACCTAGAAACTGGCTATAGAGTAGAAGGTTAAGCAACCAAGTACAGTAAAACCTCGCTATTACGACCACTAAAACCAAGGCTAATTGATTGTATAATAGACAGGTGACAGCTTAAAGTAAGGTGACAGTGAAACAGAAAGCTCCTAAAGGAGCTTTCTGTTTCACTGTCACCTTGCTTTAAGCGGTCACCTATGGTAAACACCCTAATAATTACCACAATTAAGTGGTCGTAATAGAGAGGTTTTACTGTAATATACTTTTGAATGGTCCTATTAACAGAATTGTTTGAGAGTTTGATGTTGGTGATATACACTGAAGGCTAAAGAGGAAAGGGCTCTGTGACATCTCAACCATATTTTAACCCTTATCGTGCTTAGCACCACTTAGCACTGGCTAATGTTTGCAAATAGTTTCGATCCAGATCATAACGCAGCGTCTGACCTGGATACAAACTGTTTGTCACTCAAATTCAACTTTTCTTCACATATACATAATATTGATTGTAATATTCTTTAATAGATGACAATTCAGCATTATAAGGGTTAAAATGCTGTAATTCAGTCTGTCTCATGATTACTTACCTCTATAAGCTTTACATGATAACAGAATACATTGATGGGATCGATGTTATTCATGGTATAGTCTTGGGCATTCCTGCTTATCTCCCTTGCCTTAAAAAGAAAGGAAAAAATCATGACATTTTCAGAATCTGGGGGCAGCCTACGAACCGTCGTATGACAAATATTGTCAAAAGTTGTATTACGAAATTCTCAATTATTATTTATTTCTCCATCTAACACTGTCTTGTGACATCACTTTGGAATCATCTGTTCAAGACGATTCCATAGATATGTCACATAACAGGATTCAATGGAAAAATCTGAAAATAGAAGTATTTTAAGGTTTTGACTTTAGACCAGTTTTGTGGTACGACTTTTTGTAAGACGGGCTGCAGGGCCTCATCAAGTTTGTGAAAAGTCTAAAGTTGCACCCTTTCAATAAGTATACCATTAATGTTTAAACTTGTTTAATAATGTTCAAATAAAAGTATACAGTTACATATTACCCATAGATGTGCATTTTTACTCCTTTAAATCATTCCTCTACTAAATGAAATAATTTATACAGTCATAATTAAGTATCATAAGAATTTTTTTCTATATTCTAGCAGATGGTAGCTTAAAGCAGCCTGAAAGTAAAGCAGAATGCACCTTAAGCTTTATCCTGCTTTAAATGGCCACCTTTCTTTAAAACTAGAAACAGGCTATGGGGTAACGGGTTATGCAAACAAATAAGACCTGTTAGGGGAACTAAATCTATATTTAGCCTAAAAATTGCTATTGTTGATAACGATGTTTGATTATACATTAGAATATATAAAGAGCTTGTATAAAGCTTTATACACACAACTCTCAAAAGTGTAAATAGCAAATATTTTTTATTTTCTACAGTTAACTCATTCAACCCTGATACTTCAAATGGCCTATTAAAATTTCCAATCAAGTTTAGTACATATTAGCCTATTCAGAGTTGATTTTTGTAATATATTGCAAAATGACAAACAGCACAGACCTTAATCAGAGTGATCCATTTACACAATTTTTACCATAAATCTTTGAAATCTTTAGAAACTTGCTGTAAAATGGCAGTTCAATAAAATCAAAGGTACGTAAGTTAAATCAAAGGTACTTAAGTAAAATCAAATAAAACCAGACTTTTTGTTCATACCTTCTCATCATTTTCCCTTGCCCATTTTATGCGGTTTGTGAGGTCCTGTAGGTCTCTGCGGAATGGTATGTAGTGTTTGTATGGCTCCAGATCTTTGTAGAAATGTTCATAGTATGGAGACTCCTGCTTCAAAACTAGCCCGTCCCCAGACAGTAGATATGGCAGTCTGTAGGCTGCCACAGTACCATCCAAGTTAATCTGGTATTTCCACTACAACAGCGAACATGAAAAATACTGTAAAACATCTCTTAACTCATTCACCCCTGAAACTTTAAAATGGACAATTCCAGTTTACAATTAAAGCTTGTCCATTTTTGAATAATTAGGGTGGATTTTAACAATATTTTACAAAATGACAAATAGTGTAGACCATGATCAGAGGGCTCCTTAAGGAGCCCCAGGGTCTACACTGTTTGCATAGGACAAGTGTACTCTTGATAGGTATGTGATTTGTTCATGACGAGTATACACGTCACTAGGGTTCAATGTGTTAACCTGTTACTCCATAAATAAACCTTTTTACGCCTCTAATTATTTTTATACTATGAAAGTAGTCAGCACCTAGAATGTCCTGAGCACGAAACACAGACTGCATTTCCAGTATTATTCAAGATGGCAGCCTAAAGGAGATTGAAGGTACAGCAGGGTGCTCCTTAAAAAGTAGTTTGCTTTGCTTTCAATATGCAGTCGAAACTCAATACTTCAAACTCTCTTTAATCGACCTTACAGGTATTTCATACGTTTAATTTTCGATAAGTTGATCTCTGTTAAGTCGAACATACCCGTATTTCAAAGTTAAAACATGGCTAAGCCATGTTTTTAACTTTGAAATATTGGTATGTTCTAACTCAAGAGAGTTCGAATTATCGAGTTGTCACATGTCTTCAAAACTAGAAACAGGTTAAGAGGTAAATAGAAGAAGAGTCAGCATCAGTTTGTATTCAATCTGAGATCTGCTCTGTCCAATTGAACCTGACTAACTTATTTCTATTCAACTCAAACCTTAATAACTCTTTCAATGTTAAAGGCAGGTAGTTGCTTAAAGCAAGTTCAAAGTATTTATCAGAATGCTCTTTAACCCACCTCTCAATAGTAGGTCTATTTAGGTCTTTAATTCATTCGTCCACTGATGTAAAAAGGTCCACTTAATACAGTCATGAATATCTAACATAAGAAATGTTTCCTATATCCTAGCAGATGGGAGCGGCTTAAAGCAGGCTGAAAGTAAAGCAGAATGCTCCTTTCAGTCTGCCTTGAGCAACCATCTGTCATCAATGCCTAAAACAAGACATGGGGAAAGAGATAACCAGTCAGCCATCAGAGTGTAGGAACAGTTTACTAGTTTTTTATCAGGGCAATGTTAACCCAATACCCCATAAATACACATACACGTATTTACGCCTTTAATTTACCCCTCGACTGGAGAAAGAAGTTCCACTTTATACAGTCTATGAATATGTATCATAAGAAATATTTCCTATATTCTAGCAGATGGTAGCTTAAAGCAGGCTGAAAGTAAAGCAGAATGTGCCTTAAGGCACATTCTGCTTTACTTTCAAGCTGCTTTAAGTGGTCACCTGTCTTCAAACTAGAAAAAGGCTAAGGAGTATTTGATTCAGCATGAAAGGTCATGAAAAAAGCCAATGGGTTTCTTAGACAATACCACCATAGCCAATTTCCATCTTAATACTACAATCTTAGTACTACAACTCACCTTAAAGAAGTCAAGAAATGATATATGGTTGACCAATTCTCCATACTTTTCTTCATCATGCTTGAAAAAGAACATTTTGGTAAGTTTAGCATCGATGAGTTCTGGGTATTTCCTGGACATAATGACAAGATCAAGTCGTTCCTGTCGACTGTCTCTACCACGCCAGAATCCTATCTCAGTCTTGTTCTCCCAATCTAAAGGACTCTTTCCCATCACAGAGAAAACATCAATGGACTGTCTGGAATATACAAACATCTCAAAGAGTTACCGTAGTAGGGCTGTTAAGTTTACACGTTTAACCCATTACCCCATAGCTCTAGTTTCTAGTTTTTAAAACAGGTGACTACTTAAAGCAGGTTGAAAATAAGGTGCATTCTGCTTTACTTTCAGCCTGCTTTAAGCTACCATCTGCTAGAATATAGAACATATTTCGTATTATATTATATTCATGATTGTATACCTTTGAACTATTTTCTTCAGTGGAAGATTATATTATAGGTGAAAAAAGGTGTATTTATTGGGTAATGGGTTAAATGGAGACATTTAGTTTAGATGCATTTACCCTTTACTCCATCGTATATTTCTAAGTTTTAAAGACAGGTGGCCACTTAAAGCAGATTGAAAGTAAATCAGAATGAGCCTTTAGGCACATTCTGCTTTACTTTCAGCCTGCTTTAGGCTACAATCTACTGGATATAGAAATATTTCTTATGGTCCATATCAATGACTGTATAACATAATTTTGTTTTTAGTGGAGGAACAAATTAAAAGGAGTATTCATGGAGAAATAGGTTAAGAAGCTATCTGCAAACTGTAACCAGTATTGAACACAATCACCTGTCTTTACAGGATCTTTGTTTAATAACTGTCTTGTAAGTAGTATAGAATTTTAGTGTTGAGAAATTTGTTTGGTACAATCCTTCCTCACAAAACGTGTTTTCAGTATTGAAGACATGTGATAGGTTAAAGCAGACTTCAAGTAAAGCAGAACGCTCCTTATGGTGCATTCTGCTTTATTTTCAGCTTGCTTTAAAGTACAATTTACTAGGATATAGGATATATTTCATATGGTGTATATTTATAACTGAATAAAACTAAACTGTTTCCTTAAATGGAGGATTAAATTCATTTTCATAGGTAACATAATGTGTTACCTGCCGAGCATTTCGAGCGAGGACTCTGTAAGGTCATATGTAGGCATGACAATGTCCCTAGTCTCCTCAGAGCCACACCAGGAGAACAGGGCTACAGGATTGCCTTCCACCTTGGTCTTCTCCAGAGGCCAGTCCCCAAGATTAACTACAAACTCTGTGTCCGGCAGATGTACCTTAACAGATTAACACAAATATTGTGCGATGAAAGCAATAACATAAGAACAACACAATAAAATCATTTACAGTAATGATCCTAAGTATTGGGACAAACAGGCCAGGGCAAACAGTGTAGACCCTGATCAGACTGCTCCTGAAGGAGCAGTCTGATCACGGTCTACACTGTTTGTCATTCTGTTTGCACCATTTTGGACAAAATATTGTGTAATATAAGCATTCCATTCAAATTTAAGAATAATTACAACAGTTATACAGGGTGTTCCAATAGGATTTTTACAGTACTCATTTACCCCTGAAAACTTCCAATAGACAATTCCAATTTTTAATAAAGTCTAGTTAATTTTTCATTATAAATGTTGTTATTTATACAATATATTTCAAACTGACAAACAGGGTAGACGCTGATCAGAGAGCTCCTGCAGGAGCCATCTGATCTGGGTCTACCCTGTTTGTATAAAAGAAGTGTATTTTTCACAGGTGTACTGTTTGTAAATGACAAGTTTATACGTTGCTAGGTTTAACTCTTTCATTGCCAACAGCGCCAAAAGGTGACTTTGCAAACAGTTTGGATCATGATCAGAAGCCCCATAAAGCAGTGTTTGACACACTATTAACATTTCTTTAATCAAAACAGCCCTAAAGCTGGTTTTAATATATTGCAGACGACACTACCAATGCAGACCATATTTTGGCAGTAAGAGGGTTAAAGAAGACGATAAAACTTGGCAGTGAAAGAGTTAAATGTGTTAAGTAACTGAAGTTACCCATCAATAAATACATACCATACATGTTTGTAACATAAAGTGAGGCAATAGAAAGTAGAACCAACGATCAGGCAGGTTTATGGTAGACATGTACAAGTGGAGGGTTCTTTCTTGTTTGATTACCAATACATGTTAAGACAATATTGTAAAAAGTGAGCCCTCAATAGAAGACCCGTGCAGAGCTCCAGCTGAGATGAGTATTTCAAATACTAACAGCCTGATGTCTCCACCAAACCCTATGATGTTACCTATGAGTATCATTGCACTATTGGCTTTAACCCATTACTCCATTTTTATCTGGTGCCCTGGACATCAGAGCTCCAGATAAGCATGGAATTATATACTTAAAATTCTGTGAGAGTATTTCAAAACTAAAATCTTTATTTCTGAAATAAGCCCTATGGTGTCACTACTCATTAGAATCATCTCTTCGAGACAATTCTTATAAGGAGTAATACAATAGGGTTTGGTGTTTAAATGAGTGCGAAATTGCTAGATTTGTTCAGCTTTCTCCCTCTTATCTGGAGACCAGAGTCAAAGGTATGCTTATAGCCTTACCTTTCTGGATAGAGACAGAAGAATTGAGTCAGAAAACATCTTAAAGCCAACATGCTCCCCATGGGTTTTGCGATATATCTGAAAAATAGTAGACTTTACAATGAAAAAAAATCATACAAACATATCATTAGCCCTATAGAATCAGAAACTATAACAGAAGTTAACAAAACAGCAACTACCAGGTAGAGTGTCATTTTCTCATAATAAATGTACATCACTTATTTCAACAAAGCTTATACATGTAGTTACAAAGTTTTGAAAGTCATTATGATGTGACTATCAATTTATCTGAGATAGAATGCACACATACATAGACTGGCAATGCTTAACCCTTTCCCACATAGCCTGTCTCTTGTATTGAATATAGGTGTCCTCTTAAAGCAGGTTGAAAGTAAAGCAGAATGCGCCTTAAGCGCATTCTGCTTTACTTCCAGCCTGCTTTAAGCTATCATCTGCTAGAATATAGAAAATATTTTGTATGATACATATTACTGACTGCATAAATTGGAACTATTTTCTTCAGTGAAGGAATAAACTTAATGCGCTAAAAGGCGCTTCTATGGGGGAAAGGGTTAAAGAAAACTTAATAAAGTTGAGAGCTGCATCTTGGTCCATTCAGCTGATAACAAAAATATCTCACATTTTATCATGTTTGGTGGCTCCCTAACCCCTTCCTCCATAGCCAAAAGAGCAAAAAAAACCATAATCATACAACTGTGTTTTAGGAATATGGCTGCTTAATATTAAAGCAAGATGAAAGTTAAGCAGAAAGCTCCAATTATGCAGAGGAAGGAACAAAGGTGCCCTATGGTGTTTGTGAAGAGGAGATAATCAGTACATGTTTAACCCTTTACTCCATAGAAGCACCTTTTAGCACATTTTATTTATTCCTCCACTGAAGTAAAATAGTTCAAATTTATAGTCATGAATCTGTATCATAAGAAATATTGTCTATGTTCTAGCAGATGGTAGCTTTAAGCAGCCTGAAGAAAAGCAGTATGCGCCATAAGGCACATTCTGCTTTACTTTCAACTTGCTTTAAGTGGTCACCTGTTTTCAAAATTAGAAACAGTCTATGGGGTAAAGGGTCAACTGTACTTATTTGCTACAGCCCTAGGACACCTAAGTACAGTGTATGTGAGTCAGCATGCTGTTTTTATTTTACATTTATTGGCTCATCTTAATGTTACCTTATTGTTTATTATCTTGATGTAAACAGCGGAAGAGTAAGTAGAACGAACGATCCCTTCAGATTTTTTAAACTTTAATGTTCAAACCTAACGTTTTCAACTATTCAATAGTCTTCTTCAGGGTTATACCTGTTTATTATCTTGTAATATTAATTTTTACCTTATTGTTTATAATCTTGTAATATTAATTTTTACCTTATTGTTTATTATCTTGTAATGGCACAGACTGTGCATGCCTCTACTCCTGAAGCGTGAGATGATGTCTTCTGCGTTCTTCTCGTTGTTGACTGTGGGGAATATGGACAGGTCCTCATCGATTTGTCGGTATGTCTCAGGACAACCCATGTCTTTGTACCACTGGGACAGGTCCGGTTCAGGACAGTTACACTTCTCATGGTACATTGTTCCTGAAAATCATTTCTTAACCCATTACCCCATAGCCTGTTTCTAGTTTTGAAGATAGGAGATCACTTAAAGCAGGTTGAAAGTAAAGCAGAATGCACCTTAAGGTGCATTCTGCTTTACTTTCAGCCTGCTTTAAACAACAATTTGCTAAGATATTGAAACTTTTTTTTTTACATATTCATGAACGTATAAACTGAAACAATGTTTTTCTGTAGAGGAATAAAGTAAAGACGTAAAAAGGTGCATTTATGGGGTAATAGGTTAACACATAAATTCGCCTTTTTACACCTTAAATCTAGTCCTCCAATGAAGAAAATACTTGTAGTTCAATTCAATACACTCATGAATATGTACCATAAGAACTATTTTCTACACCCTAGCAAATGGTAAGCTTAAAGCAGGCTGAAAGAAAGATGTAAGGCTGAGAATGCCCCCTATGCCACATTTTGCTTTACTTTTAACCTGCTGTAAGTGGTCACCTGTCTTCTAAACTAGAAACAGACTATGGGGAAATGGGATCATATTATTATATATCTCGGCAAAAACTGTATGCTGATTTATTGGTCAAAACCTTAATAATGAGACGAGTCAAGCTACAGGACTCCCTCTCTACATCAACACAAAATGGGAGCCAAAAGTATGTGTGTTGTTTTGGAGGGAGTCGTTATAAGGAGGGAAATTGGTTAACATTTGCAAATATATAGCTTGAATCCATATCAGAAGCTGTGTAACACGTGGTCTGTCATCTGGCCCTTTTCTGTCAAAATGTCCAATATGTAACTGAGAAAAACAGCAGATGACAACTTTAAACAGACGATATTACAGTAGTAAAAGCGTTAGACATAATTGTCCTGTTAAGGGAACTGTGGCAAGCGAGGTTGTAAGGAGGGAGTTGTTGTAGGGAGGGAACACTGTTTTGTCTCCTTTTTTTTTTATTTTAACAAAAATGACTTTTGACCAGTTTAAAAGAACTATTGACCTCTATTCCAGTTGAATCCAGATCGATTTTGGAAAAGGAGTCTCATAACCAATAATACATGACTGAGTGATTCCCGATATATCTTGGTTGAAGTCAACCCAAACTGAAAATCCATTTTACCTGCCATAGCAGTAGTTTAGGGTTGTTTTCAACTGCAAGCAAGTAATTATTCAAACTTGTTCAAGGTACATGTACATGTAGTATAATTTCATGAAATTTTATTTCGAAACATTAGAGGGCCATGGCCCACAAGTCGCTCACCTGAGAACATTGTACCTAAGCTGACTGGGCAAGACAATATTGTGATATATATAGCTATAAAAAGAGTTTTAAAGGTTTTCCTTGTTAGAGGACTATAAGGTTAAGCTACATTTCAATTATAAATGATCTGGGCCTAACAGTTTCAGAAAAGAAGATTTGCAAAGGTTTTCCTATAAGCCCAAGTGCGAGGCCAGTTTTGGCCAGGGGGTTATAGTTTGATCAATCTTGGCAGAGGACCATAAGGTGAAGCTTATATGTCAAAGCTGAAAGATCTGGGCCTTACAGTTTCAGAGAAGAAGATTTTTAAAGATTTTCCTATATAACTCTATGTAAAACTGATAAGTCCCGGGGCGGGCCAATTTTGACCCGGGGTCATAATTTGAACAATCTAGGTAGAGGACCATAATTAGGCAAAGCAACATGTCAAATATTTAAGTTGTAGGCCATACAGTTTCAGAGGAGAAGATTTTCAAAGGTTTTCCGAAGAAAAACTACCGGTATTAAGCCCAAGGGGGGAGCCATTTTTGGCCCGGGTCATAATTTGAACATCTTAGTAGAGGACCATAAGGCAAAGCTATATGTAAAATTTTAAAGATCTGGGCCTTAAAGTTTGAGAGGAGAAGATATTTAAAAATTTTCCTATATAACTCCATGTAAAACTGATAAGCCCCGGGGCGGGGCCAATTTTGACCCGGGGATCATAACTTGAACAATCTAGGTAGAGGTCCATAAGGCAAAGCTACATGTCAAATATTAATGATCTAGGCCATACAGTTTCAGAGAAGAAGATTTTCAAAGATTTTCCTAAGAAAAACTGATAAGCCCAAGGACGGGGCAATTTTTGGCCAGGGGATCATAATTTGAACAATATTGGTAGAGAACCATAAGGCAAAGCTATATGTAAAATCATAAAGATCTTGGCCTTACAGTTTCAGAGAAGAAGATTTTTAAAGATTTTCCTATATAATTTTATGTAAAACTGATAAGCCCCGGGGCGGGGCCAATTTTTTGACCCGGGGGTCATAATTTGAACAATCTAGGTAGAGGACCATAAGGCAAAGCTACATGTCAAATATTAATGATCTAAGCTATACAGTTTCAGAGAAGAAGATTTTCAAAGATTTTCCTAAGAAAAACTGATAAGCCAAAGGGCGGGGCCATTTTTGGCCAGGGGGTCATAGTTTGAACAATCTTGGTAGAAAACCATAAGGCAAAGCTATATGTAAAATCTTAAAGATCTGGGCCTTACAGTTTCAGAGAAGAAGATTTTTAAAGATTTTCCTATATAACTCTATGTAAAACTGATAAGCCCCGGGGCGGGCCAATTTTGACCCGGGGTCATAATTTGAACAATCTAGGTAGAGGACCATAAGGCAAAGCTACATGTCAAATATTAATGATCTAGGCCATACAGTTTCAGAGAAGAAGATTTTCAAAGATTTTCCTAAGACAAACTGATAAGCCCAAGGGCGGGGCAATTTTTTGCCCCTGAGATTCAAAATTTGAACACTCTTGGTAGAAGATCATTAGGTTATGATACATACCAAATATCAAAGGTCTGGGCCTTTTGGTTTCTGAGAAGAAGATTTTTTAAGATTTTCTTATGCAATTAAAAGTGTTTATACGGTCATGTTAGAAAATCTGGTACCACAGCAAGGGGAATAACTTTAGCCAAAAACTTTGAACAAGATTTCTTTCCCCCTTGTCACTGATGCTTCTGACAAAGTTTGGTTGAAATCGAGTCAGTGGTTTCTGAGGAGATGTGGTTTGAAAATGTGGACGGACGAAGAGCGGTCACAATAGCTCATCCTGAGCCGAAGGCTCAGGTGAGCTAAAAAATAAAGTTGCCAGAGCAAAAGGTAGTGTCATTGACCTTGGCAGTGCAGAAGAGAGAAATATGATCCCCCTACAAGGTGTAGCCGTATCAAACACTTGTATGAAATTTCATCAAAGACTACAAAAGTTGTTACTTATGAATGTGATCGATATACAAACTTAACTATGTACTGTATAACGTCTCTATTATGACCACTAAATTGTGTTAATTATTAGATGTTTATGACACTGGTGACTGCTTAATTTCTTAAAGCAAGGTGACAGTAAAACAGAAAGCTCCTTTAGGAGCTTTCTGTTTTACTGTCACCTTGCTTTAAGCTGTCACCTTGTCTTTTATACTTGTAATCATGCAATTCGCCTTCGTTTTAGTGGTCGTAATAGAGAGGTTTTATTTTATGTAAAGACTGGCTTTTGCTGAAAGGGGATAACACCAAAATAAACATATAATATGACTCTTTACCTGCAAGAGTGATCCTTCAGCAGCCCTCAATATAAGTCTTCAAATTGTTAAAAAAAACTTGCTAATAGTATTTGTTATACAGTACAACTTTACTGATTCAGTCAACCAGTAAGGAAGAAAGTGTATCTTAAATATCAATGATTTTTTTAAATACAAGACATTAAATGCAAAAGATCATTTCATTATGCATTAACCCTTTTAACCCTACAGCCCTCTGTATATATTACTGATTACATATGCAAACAGTGTAGACCCTGATCAGAGGGCTCCTATAGGAGCCCTCTGATCAGGGTCTGCACTGTTTGATATTTTCATTGCTTTTTGTTGTCATATTAAAAATGCAACAGTAGACTGGTTCAAATGCCTGTACATTAAGAGTCCAAAAGGATAATAACAAGAGACTTTTAGGGTTGAAAGGGTTAGGTTGCAACCTGTATTTAAAGGTAGCTACAGCACGTTCCGACAAGAGAGATAATTTTACTGCAATAACTATTTAATATAATCCATGCTGTGTTTTGTAACTCTACCCAACAAATGGCTGGTGAATATCTGAGTAATTTTAGTGAAGCTAAACTAAATTTTGTGTCAATTTCAAAGAAAATACAGGATACTCATTAGTCATCACTCTGTGATAAACATTCATTTTTTAAAGCTATACCAATCTCTCTAAAGACATGTGATTGTTAAATGCAGAACAAAAGCAAAGTAGAAAGCTTTACCTTTTTTGTCTTGCATAATGAATGAGCTGCACCTGCATTTAACTCTGTTCATTAATCTTCTTTTTAGTTGCCACTTAAAACAAGTTTTACTATCAATTTTTTTTTCTTTATAGGTCAACAAAACTCGAATTACAGCAAAAGGGGAAAATTGAGCACCCCTTGAAAAGAGGCAAAAGAGTGACATTAGTCATATAAGCACATTTAACTCCACAAAGGTTAAACAGAATGTAAGTGACTCAATCACGCAACAAAAATAATCACACACAAAAAATGAACCGTCTTTTTCATAGCTTTAATCCTTTGTCTGCAGTGTTAACCCTTTCCCCCCATAGAAGCGCCTTTTAGCGCATTCAATTTATTCCGTCACTGAAGAAAATTTTTCCAATTTATACAGTCATGAACATGTACCATGATAAATATTTTCTCTATTTTAGCAGTCGAGAGCTTAAAGCAGGCTGAAAGTAAAGCAGAATGCGCCTTAAGGCACATTCTGCTTTACTTTCAACCTGCTTTAAGTGGTCACCTATTTTCAAAACTAGAAACAAGCTATTGCGGTAAAGGGTTTAAAAACTAACTTCTTACCAGGATATAAACTTCTTGAAAATTGAATTATTATTTAGGATCCATTTAGGATCATTTAGGATTTTATCATCTGTTTTAACCCATTACCCCATAGCCTATTTCTAGTTTCCCTGACACAGGTGACCTGCACTTAAAACAGGCTGAAAGTGAAGCAGAATGCTCCTTAAGGCGCATTCTGCTTTACTTTCAGCTTGATTTAACTTATCATCTGTTATATTATAGAAAAATATTTCTTATAGTACATATCCATGACTGTACAAATAGAACTATTGTCTTCAGTGGAGGAATATATTAAAGATGTAAAAAGGTGTTTTTGTGGAGTAATGGGTTAAGAACAAAAATAAATTTGAAAATTATTGCAGATGACTGCAAACAGACAGGAATTAAACAAAGTGACAGCTTTTATATCACATTGTGCTGCATTGCCAGGATTGGCTGATACATGAACATCAATCATTGTTCATGATTTTTATGGTGTTAAAAGACAGAAGGCTACAGAAAACTGGCTGAAAGTAAAACAGAATGTCTGACAACTTTCTTCAAACAATCATTTGCCTTTAATCCTTACCCAAAGAGTCACATACCAAAGTAACCATTGCAAAACATTATGTGACTGGCCCCTTGAAGCTAAATTCTTTACTTCTATTTTGTTTTAAGCTGCCACCTGCATTAACCCTTTCCCTTATAGGAGCGACTTTTAGCGCATTCATTTTATTCATCCGCCAAAGAAAATAGTTCCATTTTAAACAGTCATAGATATGTATCATACAAAATAGTTTCTATATTCTAGCAGATGATAGCTTAAAGCAGGCTGAAAGTAAAGCAGAATGCGCTTAAGGCGCATTCTGCTTTACTTTCAACCTGCTTTAAGAGGCCACCTATATTCAATACTAGAAATATGCTATGTGGGAAAGGGTTAAACCTCAGAGCAAGTAGATTAAACACCAAATTACTATGATTTTATGCTTTATCAGTACAAACAGTGGTGGTTAAAAATGTTCTTACAATAAGAGAAAATTATTTTTTCTTTAATATACTGGCTTTAACCCATTACTGTCATAAACATGCACAACAAGAAATACATGTACAAGTAGTTCCTATATGCTCGCTGATGGTAGCTTTAAGCTGGCTGAGAGTAAAGCAGAACGCTCCTTTAGTAGCATTTAGTTTTACTTTCAAACTGCTTTAGGTAGTAGCCTATTTTCAAAACTAGAAAAAGGTTAATGGGTTGATGGCTTAAAACTTAAAAGCTATTTTCGCTTACTGGATGCTTTATACTACCAGCTGCTAGGATACAGAAAATATTTCTTATGGTGCATATTCATGACTATTATAAAGTAGAACTATTTTCTTCATAAATCAAATGCGTAAAAACGAGTATTTCCATAAATCAAATGCGTAAAAATGAGTATCTATGGAGTATAATGGGGGCAAAGGCGTAGTATGGGCTTCATATGCCTTAAATGTGTAGGAAAGGATTAACCCTTAGCCCGCCAAATAAATTGTCGTCTGCTATATTTCTCGTCTGCTTCAAGTTTCAAAGTGCTTCAAAGTTGCTCAAAATTGCTGAAAATGTTGTCCGAGTGTCAAACAGCTTGGATCCGGATGAGACGCCGAGTTACTCGGCGTCTCATCCGGATCCAAGCTGTTTGCATATGGAGCTATAGTCGTGACTGGCAGGCTAAGGGTTAAATAGCTATTCCTTGAGGCCAAAGTTCATTGAAGTATGACTGACAGTAACAATAAATAAGTTCTAATCTAATGATTATTGACTGCCACTGGGATGTCAAAGATATAAGATAAACAAGTCAACGTTTTATTATGCGCTTATCAGTTAACCCTTTCCCATGTAAACAGGGCTCTAGATAAGGGGGGTATTTCAAAAATTAAAATCTTTATCTCTGCATTAAACCCTATGCTGTTACTACTCATTAGAATCGTCTCGAAGAGACGATTCTAATGAATAGTAACACCACAGGATTTGGTGCTGAAAAGAGTGAAAAAATGTTGCATTTGTTCAGTTTACTTGCTCTTATCTGGAGTCCTGTAAAAAGTAGAAGCACATTTAATTTTTTCCTCCACGAAGAAAATTCTTCTAATTTATACAGTTATGAACATGTACCACAAGAAATATTTCCTATATCCTAGCAAATGGTAGCTTAAAGCAGAATTTAAAGTAAATCAGAATGTACCTATTCTGTTTTACTTTCAACCTTCTTTAAGTGATCACCAGTTTTAAAGCTACTATCTGCAAGGATATAGAAAATATTTCAAATGGTGCATATTATATATTCAAAACCGTATAAAGTGGAACTATTTTTTCAGTGGAGGAATAAATGAAAGGTATAACAAGAGCACCGCAAGCCGGGCACATTATACGATCTTAAATCGATCTTAGAATGTAGTCATACTAAAACCCTATCAAGGTAAAGTGAACAAAAGGGGAAGAACCCTGAAAGTTAGGGGTCATATGCTGACTAAGCTTCAAAAGGATTGGAATAAATTTGTTTGAGTAAGAGAGCGGACAAACTAAAAAATGTCCGTTTTTGACGATAAAAGGGGAATAACTCTTTAATGTCTGGGGCAATCTTGCTGGTTATCAAACTTGACCGTGACATTATGGTCATACACATGCTGACAAAGTTTCAAAAGGATTGGAATAAATTTGTTTGAGCTAGAGAGCGGACAAACTAAAAAATGCCCGTTTTTGGCAAAATAAGGGGCATAACTCTTGAATGTCTAAGGCAATCTTGCTGGTTGTAGAACATAACCGAGATATTGGTAATACACATGCTGACCAAGTTTCAAAAGGGTTGGAATAAATTTGTTTGAGTTAGAGAGCGGACAAACTAAAAAATGCCCGTTTTTGACGAAAAAAAGGGCATAACACTTGAATGTCTAGGGCAATCTTGCTGGTTATGGAACATAACCGAGACATTATTGTCATACACATGCTGACCAATTTTCAAAATAATTGTTATCTCCTGTAACAACAACAACAACAAGAGCACCGCAAGCCGGGCACATTATACCCCCGTCAAATCGATCTTAGAATGTAGTCATACTAAAACCCTATCAAGGTAAAGTGGAAAAAAGGGGAAGAGCCCTGAAAGTAAGGGGTCATAATTATGCTGACCAAGTTTCAAAAGGATTGGAATAAATTTGTTTGAGCAAGAGAGCGGACAAACTAAAAAATGTCCGTTTTTGACAAAAAAAGGGGCAGAACTCTTGAATGTCTGGGGCAATCTTGCAGGTTATTTAACTAGACCCAGACATAATGGTCATACACATGCTGACCAAGTTTCAAAAGGATTGGAATAAATTTGTTTGAGTTAGAGAGTGGACAAACTAAAATATGCCCGTTTTTTATGAATAACTCTTGAATGTCTAGGGCAATCCTGCTGGTTATCGAACTTGACCGAGATATTATGGTCATACACATGCTGACCAAGTTTCAAAAGGATTTGAAAAAATGTTTTGAGGTAGAGAGCGGACAAACTAAAATGCCCGTTTTTGACGAAAAAAGGGGCATAACTCTTGAATGTATAGGGCAATCTTGCTGGTTATCGAACTTGATCGAGATATTATGGTCATACATTTCTGACCAAGTTTCAAAAGGATTGGACTAAATTTGTTTGAGTTAGAGAGCGGACATGAAAAAGTTGTATTTATGGGGTAATGGGTAAAGTGCTACTATGTACAAGTTGGTGATGATTAGGCCTGTATACATATATGAATAAAAATCACATGCAACCAGAACCACTTGAATCCGTCAAACTCCCCTTTCTTGGGAGTCCTTGATCCCATTTTGACATAAATAGGGGGTAACAAACAAATTATAACGGTTATATCCTATGCACTACTGTCAAAACATCATCTATTTATAGAACAAACATGTTTTTTTCTCCCTCTTTGAAACATGAGTTTGCACTGAGCCTTTGACATGTCTGCACTACAGTCAAACCCCTATGAAGAGCTGGTCACCACTGTGAAGATGCACTGAGATCTTTACAAATATTAGACTGCTTAACCCTTTGAACCCTAGTCCCGCATATAGGCGTCCTTTTCGAACAGTGTACATGTGAATAGTACATTTGTCCTATGCAAACAGTGAAGACCCTGATCAGAGGGCTCCGAAAGGAGCCCTCTGATCAGGTTCTTCACTGTTTGTCACAATGCCAAATATTGACAAAAACAACCCTTTAAAGTCAGAAATGGACTAGACTAAAATGGAAACTGGAATTTTCCATTTAAAGTTTCAGGGAGGAAAGAGTTAAGTCAAAATTTCACGTTATTCTATAAATACATCTTTATAAATGACACCTTTAAATTATTCCTCCACTGAAGAAAATTGTTTTTTTTTCAACACTGTCATGAATATCTTTTAAAAGAAATATTTTTATATCCTATCAGATGGTAGCTTTAAGCAGGCTAATTCTGCTTTATTTTCAACCTGCTTTAAGTGGTTCAACCTATAGTCTTCAATACTAGAATCAGGCTATAGGGGTAATGTGTTAACTCAATCACCTCTCAAAACTTCAAATGAACATATCCACTTTCCAAAAATTTCTAGTCCAGTTTTGATTATTTAGTGTTAGTTTTTTTTTTTTATAACTTATTGTAAAATGACAAACAGTGTAGATCTTTAGGAGCACTCTGTTTGCTTAGTCAAGGACAAGTGTATTTTTCATAGGTACACATCTTTCCGTACTACTTTCAAGCAGTTCCTTGAAGCATGAGAGAGTAAAGCTCCGGACAATATTGTTTGATAAATGTTTGTTCATCTGAATCACATGGACTCTTCAAAAATTTTCTTCAAGAAGACCAGTTTTAGTTGATTCTTGGTGTCGTGTCTCATAATGTTTTCAAATATGACAAACAGAGCAGATATCAGGGGCCCTCTGATCTGGGTCTACACTGTTTTCAAATACATGTAATGTGCATACTAAGTACATGTACTCGGTTCTGCATGGTAATTGTAAATGATGCTTAGTTAGTTCTAACGGTAGTTGACTCCAATTTTCAACACTGAGTGACTGTCACAGGGCTGCCATAAGTTGACATGAAAAATCCTAAGATTCCCAAATTTACTTTTTTCAAGTGCGAATTTACGTATCGTACCTTTACCCCATAGCCTGTTTCTTGTTTTATTGACAAGCGACTTCTTAAAGCAGACTGTAAGTAAAGCAGAATGCGCCTTATGGCGCATTCTGCTTTACTTTCAGCCTGCTTTAAGCTACAATGTACTGGGGAAAAAATCCGGAGATTTAGGAAAAATCCGGAGAAATGGCAGCCCTGTTGTCACCTGCTGAAACTGTTCTCTGCTAAACAAATGTGAAAATGTGCATGGGTCAGTGAAGGACAGCATGAATTAAAGGAGTTATGTGATGTGACAGTTGGCTAATTGCCTGACTAATTCTGCTGTCAGTTACTGAGTGTATCAAGCTGTACTCTCATATCCTGCTACTATCAAACCTACAGTATACCGCTAAATCAGGCGGCATGTTGATCTTTAAAGGCATAAATGATAGATTAAAGCAGGAGCTTTCTGCATTACTTGTGTCCTGCATTGAGCTGACAGCTATCATATCAGCTATAAATATATTCAATATATAGTGGTCACTTATTACATAATAATTGGCCCTTATTAAGGTTTGGTCAGTCACTTTCTTTAAGTGCATTTTTCATACAGATTATTCCACTTTTGAAAAATGACCAGTTTATGATGATATTAGGGCTATTTCTAGAAGAATATTATAATTTTCAAGATAATAAAAGGACAATAAACAGTGTAGACCTTGATAAGATGGCTCCCTATGGAGTCCTCTGATCAGGGCATACAGTCACTATACACTGTTTGAAATATAATCATATACTGGCTTTAACCCAATACCCCATAAATGTGCCTTTTAATGACTTTAATTTATCCCTCCGCTGAAGAAAATAATTCCATTTTATATACCGGTAGTCATGAATATTAGTATTATAATAAGAAATATTTTCTATACTCTAGCAGATGGTGGCTTTAAAGTTAAAGCAGGCTGAAAG
Source organism: Gari tellinella (assembly GCA_922989275.2). NCBI lineage: Eukaryota > Metazoa > Mollusca > Bivalvia > Cardiida > Psammobiidae > Gari > Gari tellinella. The sequence goes on from OV277862.1 coordinate 17,308,925, forward strand.
TAAAGCAGAATGTACCTTAAGGCACATTCTGCTTTACTTTCAATCTGCTTTAGTAGTCACTGGTCTTCAAAACTTACTAAGGAACAAGCTATGGGGTAATGGGTTAAGCATGAAAAAGGGTTAAATATCTCTCTGTCTCTGTCTGTCTCTCTTAGCTTCATTCACACTAGCTTAAAGTTTGTATGCAGATCATGCAGACAGTCAGGAAAGTAGCTAAGAAGCGAAGAACTAAGAAGAAACCAAAACATATCCAGCAAAATCTTCTAATATGACTCAATAAGCCCTATGTTGTGACAAGTCATTAGAATGATCTCTTTACAAAGATACTAGCGTAGTCAAAACATAAAGTTTGGTGGAGACAAACTGATAATCAGATTATAGTATCATCCCCACCATAATGGGTCAATGGTTGACTTTAACTCTTTCCTCCCTGAAACTTTAAATGGACAATTCCAGTTTCGATTTTTGTCTAGTCCATTTCTGGCTTTTAAGAGTTGTTTTTGTCAATTTTGGCATTACTGACAAACAGTGAAGACCCTGATCAGAGGGCTCCTTTCGGAGCCCTCTGATCTGGGCCTTCACTGTTTGCACAGGACAAGTGTACTATTCACATGTATACACTGTTTGAAAAGACGCCTATATGCGGGACTAGGGTTCAACGGGTTAAGGGACTATATACCCAACACTCTCCACGAGACATACGTTTGACTGGGATTTGAAAAAAAAATGTTTAAAACATGTAAAATGAAAAACACACTGCAAAGTACAAGTATACTCGTCGCTAGGGTTTAATGAGTTAGTATGGAAAGCTTTTAATAACAAAGATCAAACGCTAATTGGAATCATGCTTGACTGTAATTTGAAAAAAAATATTTACCTTTGAGTAAATATGGAGATTCTGCAACATGTTTGTCTTTGTATTTGATCTCAATGCTGACATCCTTGTGTGAGCTGTACAATCTGTAGACAACAATGTAGAGACCATCTCTCCGCCCTAGCACTGTATGCCTATACCGTATTCGCTCACCAGCACGGCTTGTAATGGAAACGGAAAAGGCTTTCTCACCAATCAATTGCGTAATTCTGAAAAAAAGGAAATTTTCATTATTAACAGGGCTCCAGATAAGAGGGAGTGAACTGAACAAATCCAACATTTTCTCACTCATTTTAGCACCAAATCTTATGGTGTTACTACTCATTAGAATTGTCTCATCGAGACAATTCTAATGAGTAGTGACACCATAGGTTCTAATGCAGAAATAAAGATTTTAGTTTTTGAAATACTCCCCTTATCTGGAGCCCTGATTAAAACAAGAGGAATTTTTTTTTCTGAAAAAAGAAGAAATTTTTGTCTTGACGTATCTTCACATGCATCTACCTGACTGGAGGAATAAATTACAGGCGTAAAAAGGCTGCCTACCGCAGTCCCTGATAGGTACATGTATTATAAAAACTCTCTGATCGCATTAACCCATTACTCCATGAATATACACATCTTTAAGCCTTTAATTATTTTTCCTGCATCTTACTGGTGGATGCTTACAGGAGACTGAAAGAAAAGCAGATGTCCTTTAAAGAAGTTTTCTGCTTTACTTTCAGCCTGCTTTTAGAAACCACCTTTCTTAAAAACACTGACATCAAATAAATAGATGAATTTGGTTGAATTTCAATAATGAAAGGGCAGTTAAAAAACAAGAAACGGGCAGTTAAAAAACAAGAAACAATTTAAGGTATAATATAGTTACTAAATGCATGAAGTTCTATTTGGAGCTTTTTATATATATATATGTATATTTGTTCTACATTTACTTATAATATCAAGGCCAAACTTTATTGTCTACAATTGTATCCAATTGTTTTCACAAAATGCTACCTCAACATTAATTGATAGCAAAAATGTTTTCCATTAATGTGAAATTTTTGTGACTTAATTTCAAGAGTGTTCTGATATACTTTCAGCCTACCTTAAGCAACCATCTGTTATAATGCAGGATATTGAATGGACGTTTTAACAGGGATATTACGTACCTCAAATTCAGTAGTACACCAAGGTCTATAAATATAATAGATCAATACAGTTACGATATATATCGCAACTACATAGGTTGTTTTTTAATACTTACTCAAACAGGACATTGATGGGTAAAACCATAAATGATTAATGAATACACCAAGCGGTTCTTCAATGGAATATAAGGTTCAAGACATGTATGTTTATAACTGCTTGATATACTGTTCATCCTTCCTTAACCCTGGGTATCCCATAGCCTAGCTGTTTCTAGTTTTGAAACAAGGTGACTATACTTAAAACAGGTTGAAAGTAAAGCAGAATGCGCTTTAAGGCGCATTCTGCTTTACTTTCAGCCTGCTTTAAGCTACCATCTACCAGAAAATAGAATATATTTCTTTTGTTGTATATTAATTCATTGTAGTTAATATTCATTATTGGAATTATTTACTTAAGAGGAGGAATAAATTAGAGGTGTGAAAAGGCGTATTTATAGGGTAATGGGTTAAAAAAGGCCAACCCTGATGCGAAACTATAATGATGCAGTAAAGCAGTATTCAGCTTCAGGTTTGTTTGCAAAAGCTCTCGTTCAGCCGTTGGATCATCTTACAGTAGCTTGATATCGTCATAATGACAGAATGGGTGGTTATCACTAAATCTTACTAAATACTTTCTGTGTAACAGGTCATGTAGTGACAAAGATAATGTCTGATGCTCATGAAGACTGAACAAAAAACAACATCAAAAGTCCACATCCTATGTCTGCCTCAAGGCACCTCACTGAGCATCAAGTAAAAAATTACATGATAAAAAACACTTTTACAAGTCTGACATGGGTCATAGGAGGAGAACCTATACTACAATCAAACTTAACCCAGTACCTAACAGCATGTTAAAGCGACTCGCAACCAGATGGTGCATTAAAAATAGTAATTTGTAAATATGTGTCAAACGCTTATATAAATGGTAAAGAATTAGTTTAGGATAAGAAATTCTGTTTAAAAAAATGAATTTCAATATAAAAAAATATTGGTCTCTGGTGGGATTCGAACCCATGGCCCGGCATTGGCGGACAGAAGGCAAAATAGGGGAAACCGCTTAGACCAATGGACCACGGAACTATCCGTTTATCTCGGATCGATTTAACGTATTTCAATGTGTTGCGGTCGAAAGTGCATACAACTTCGTAATTCGGCTCGTGTTTATGTCTGAGCCCGTGTAGAGAAGCAACAGCAACAACTATACCGTCTACTAGTCGGTATAGAAAAACGATGGAAAATATCTAAAAATCTAAGATTCGGTGACGATTCTTGAGACTTTTTTTGGACTGATCATATTTTTTTAATGCCAGAAGCCAAATAATGCCACAAATTTGCTTTTATTTGAGTATTTTATTTTATTTTGACAAGTACACCATCCGGTTGCGAGTCGCTTTAAACCCATAATCCCATAATTATAGGTCTTTCATTTATTCTTCCGCTAAAGAAAATACATGTAGTTCAAAATTATACAGTTATAAATATGTTTGATAAGAAATATTTTGTATATTCTAGAAGATGGTAGCTTAAAGCAGGCTGAAAGTAAAGCAGAATGCGCCTTCTGCTCTACTTTCAACCTCAGCTTTAAGTGGTGACCATCTATTTTTAAAACTAGAAACAGGGTATGGGGTAACGGGTTAAAGCAGGTTGAATTTAGTAAATACAGGACAAACATGATGGAAAATGAGAGACTCCTGTGATAAGGCGCTTTCTGCATGATTATTTTTTCCTGCATGCTGACATATACATTTACAGTATAATAAGAGATAATGATATTTCTTCATCAAGGGGTCATACTGCTCTACTTTCAGCCTGCTTTAAGCAATGCATGCATGTGTTTTCAATACTGAAAACAAGCTATGGGAAAACGGGTTAAAATAGCTTTGTTTTGAGAATGTCACATTCTATGTACACGGCATTCTAATACATGCACACAAACACAGAATCTGATAATGTGAAACTAATAATACATCAGTCAGTTTCTAGGTTTGAAGACAGGTGACCAATTAAAGCAGGTTGAAAGTAAAGCAAAATGGTGCATCGTAAGGCACATTCTCACTTTACTTTCAGCCTCCTTTAACCCATTACCCCATAAATACGACTTTTTACGTCTTTCATTTATTCCTCCATTGAAGAAAATAGTTCCAATTTATACAAAAATGAATATGAATAATAGAAATATTTTCAATATTCTAGCTGGTGGTAGCTTAAAGCATGCTGAAAGTAAAGCAGAATGTGCCTGAAGGCACATTCTGCTTTACTTTCAATCTGCTTTAAGTGGTCGCCTATCTTCAAATACTAGCAACAGGCTATGGGGTAATGGGTTAAGCTACCTTCTGCTAGCTAAGATATAAAAAAAACATTTCTTATAGCGCATATTCATGGTCGTAAAAATCGGAACTATTTTCTTCAGTGGAGGAATAAATCCAATGAGTAAAAGGTGTATCTATGGACAGTAATGGGTTAAATATCATCATGACCTATAGCTAAAGTATACAGTTGATATGTTTTGACTAATATGGTTACGGTATAATAACACTTTCAATGCCAATGACAACTTTACTTTACAAACAATTTACAGGGCTCCAGATATTTATTTTTTGATTATTTAAAACAGACATAATTTAAGCTGAATGTCCTTTAAGCGCTTCCACTTTACTTTCAGTCTACTTTTAGCATCCCTTAGTTTTAAAAAACCTGACAAAAACAATGAAACATTTATAAAACATGCCTCTTGGCTGCAGTTACCTTCAGTCCAGTATGAAATAGCAGTTTGAACTTATTTACCAAAGAAACTTTTAATGGAAAAATCCAATTTCAAATTTAGTTAAGTCCATTCATGCCTTAACCCTTTGAACCCTAGTCCCGCATATAAGCGTCTTTTCAAACAGTGTACATGTGAGAAGTACACTTGTCCTGTGCAAACAGTGAAGGCCCAGATCAGAGGGCTCCGAAAGGAGCCCTCTGATCAGGGTCTTCACTGTTTGTCATAATGCCAAACATTGACAAAAACAACCCTTAAAAGTCATAAATGGACTAGATTTAGATGGAAACTGGAATTATTCATTGAAAGTTTTAGGGAGGAAAGAGTTAACCCTTTACTGCATTATAAAAGAAGCACCTTTTAGCGCATTTAATTTATTCCTACGTTGAAAAAATTAGATCCCCTAAAATATACAGTCAAAAATATGTATCATAAGAATTATTTTCTTTATTTCAGCAGCCATTAACTTTCAGCTTGCTTTAAGTGGTCATCTGTCTTCAATACTAGAAACAGCCTATGGAGTAAGGGGTCAAAATGTATTGCAAAATGACAAACAGTGCAGACCCTGATCAGAGGGCTTCTTTAGACTGTTTGCATAGGACAAAATAACTATTGGAAAGTTATAATACTCATTGCTAGGGTTGAATATGTTAATATCTGACTACTATTTTTACTTATATCATCTTGACAAGATCAACTTACTGCAATATCATTCAACAGACCATCACTTTGTCACCCATAAATGAACTGTAATAGAATACTTACAAAGGTAAACTCCCATCATAAAATAGTGTGATACATTAAACCTAAAGAATTACCATATAGAAGGTTTCCTCAACTTAATCTATTCAAAACCATTTCTAAAAGTACTTTAACTCTTTCCTCCCTAAAGCTGCTTAAATGGACAATCCCAGTTTCCATTTTAGTCTAGTCCATTTCTGACTTTTAAGGGTTGTTTTTGTCAATGTTTTGCATTATTATAAATAGTGAAGACCCAGATCAGAGGGCTCCGAAAGGAGCCCTCTGATCTGGGTATTCACTGTTTGCATAGGACAAGTGTTCCTTTCACATGTATACAATTATTGTTTGAAAAGGACGCCTATATGCGGGACTAGGGTTCAAAGGGTTAAGTAGAAGTAGTAATACTTAACCCATTGTATGCTGGGTAATATTTGGCGGCCATTTTAAAGTGTCGTCTGCAGCGGGTATAACTCAAATATTTGCAAAAGATTTTAGCAGTTTCTGATAGAATATTGACTTAGCTGCAAACAGTTTTGATCTCAGATGAGGCCCCACAATGTGGGGCCTGATCTGAGATCAAAACTGTTTGCCTAGAGGTACACCTAAAAGTGTATCCCACATGAAATGGGTTAAAATAACTGTTACTAAACAATTGTTACATCAAGGGTGCAAGGAATGGAATAATGCATCATTACATGGCTTCGAGCTGAAGTAAATCCTTCTTACCGTAGGTTGGAAAACAACATATTTCATTTTTTAAGTTCAAAAGGGGCATAACTCATAGAGAAGTGAACTAACAGTGAACAAATTGTTACTACAAGTAAACTGAATGTAGTCAGTTCATGAAAACAATGTCATATACCAAATTTCAGCTTTATTATGTCAAAGCATGTACAGTTTGAGAAAATGGTGGAAACGCTGACAGATGGAGGGACATCACCAATTACCATCATATGCCCCTTCTAAAAAACAGGGGTATATGAAAAGGTTCAGGGCTCCTGATAAGAGGGAGTAAACTGCACAAATCCAATTTTTTCTTGCTTATTTTAGCACCAAATCCTATGGTGTTGCTACTCATTAGAATTGTCTCTTTGAGACGGTTCTAATGAGTAGAGACACCATAAGGTTTAAAGCAGAAATAAAGATTTTAGTTTTTGAAATACTCCCCTTATCTGGTGCCCTGAGGTTAATAATTAAACAAGACTGCGTTCAATAAACGCTTATGCCCCCGGTGGCATCCTTGACAATATATTCTGAATCTTTTCTAAGTCCAAATTAGGTCAAGGTCAAGGTCAAATTGAGCTTGGGTATTACTGGTGGGTTGGTAATGGTCCAAGGCAATAACTGTATAAGTATAGAAGCATTGTAGTGAGTAGTGTTGATGCTAGACGAAACGGTAAAATCTAGTTAACCAAGAAATAGCCCATTCAAAATATTCTAAGTCCAAATTAGGTCAAGGTCAAGGTCAAAATCAAGGTTGGGTGATATTGGTGGATAGGGAATGGTCCAAGGCAACAACTGTATAAGTATCAAAGCATTTGAGTATGCGGTGTTGATGCTAGACGAAACGGTAAAATCTACTTAACCTGTTACGGACGGACGGAAGGACGGACGGACGGACGGACGGACGGACGGACGGACGGACGGACGGACGGACGGACAGACGGACAGGACGATTACTATATGCTCCCGCATCTGTCGATGCCGGGGGCATAAAAATGGCGGGGAATCTCAGAGATCCACAGTTCAACTACATGTACTATCATACAAATCAAATCAATATAAAACAGATTTATGCACATTAACTAAATGTCATCAATGATGATTAGATGTACAACTGATAACCCTTTTCCAGCCTAGAATGACTTGAGAATAAAACATTAACAAGATGTTCAAGGGAATAAACAAATATTGTAGTAGGATGGAGATCTCAGAGATTACTCCATTACTCCATACTTACTCCTTTTTATGCATGTAATTTATTCCTCCACTGACGAAAATAGCTCCACTTGATACAGTCATGTCAATTAAAGAATTTGCACCATAAGAAATAGTTTCTATATCCCGGCAGATGGTAGCTTAAAGCAGGCTGACAGTTACGCAATCATCTGTCTTCAAATTTTGAAAGTATGCCATGGATCCATTAACTAGATTTCATCAATGACAACTAGATGTAACTGATGACCCTTTTCTATCTTAGTATGACTTGAGAATAAAATAAGATGTTCAATGGAATACACAAGTGGCATCCTATTGTAGTAGGACCCAGATCACGGTGATTAACCAATTACTTCATTAATATGCCTTTTCAACCATGCATTTAAACTTATTCCTCCACTGAAGAAAACAACTTCATATAGTCATATTGTGTACTATAAAAATATCTGTATTCTAGAAGATGGTAGCTTAAATCAGGCTGAAAGTAAAGCAAAATGTGCCTTAATGCGCATTCTGCTTTACTTTTAACCTGCTTTAAGTGGTCAACTGTCTTCAACACTATAAACAGGCTATGGGATGAGTATACTAGTCAGTAGCCATTAACAAACAGAGTACCTGTGAAGAAAACACTTGTCCTTGTCCATATGCAAGAAGTGTAGACCCTGATTTCTTATCAAGGTCTGCACTGCTTGTCATTTTGCTTTATATTGTTAAATCAACCCTAAATAATCAAAAGAACTAGGCATAATTAGAAATTGAAACTGTCCATTAAAGGTTTCAGAGGCAAATGCATTTAATTGCTTGATGATATCTTATGACTTTGGGGTAATGATAAACTGGTCAGAGCAATGTGCCCAAGGGTCCGTATACTAAAATGTTTAACTGTCTGTATGAATTTGTGTTTTGAAATGCTGTATTCTTTCATGACTTAGCCTATTACTCCATACAATGATACTCCAAAGATATACCATTTGTTGCATTTTTTAACACCTTTAATTAAATCCTCCACTGAAGAAAAATAGTTCAATTTTATACAGTCATTAATATGCATCACGGTAAAAAGTTTCTATAGTCCTAATAGATGGTAAATGTAAAGCAGGCTGAAAGTAAATAAGCAGGTGCCTGTACCCTTTAATCCATAGCATGTTTCTGGTTTTGAAGACAGGTGGCCACTTAATGCAGGTTTAAAATAAAGAAGAAATTGTGCTAAAGGCATATTCTGCTTTACTTTCAGCCTGATTTAAGCTATCATCTGCTTAGTGCTAGGATAAAGAAACTTATAATCTCTTATGGTGCGCATTCATATCTATATAAATTGGAACTATTTTCTTCAGTGGAAGAATAGGCAAAAGGCGTTAAACTGCATATTTATGGAGTAATGGGTTAGTTTTTATCTTTTTTCTTATGCTGAATTTTTTAAAAGAACTTATAATTCCTCTTTTGACAATAACCAGCTTATGTTAATCTTTAGATAGTGTTTTTAAAAAATTGCAAAATAAAGTAAATCAAACACTGTGTAGATGCTGATCAGAGAGCTCCTTAAAGACTAGGACTTCTCTTCATATATAAAATAACTACATGTATTCTCATGGAAAAGAACTCACATGTGTCAATATAATTATGCAATTCTAGCAAGTAAAAGGTTATTTGTCATGACATGTGGAGTGTGTCATTTTATGGGCATGTTGTACAGTTGTCTCGTCAGTTTATTTATGTTCCTCCATGTAATGTTTAAATGACCTGTTAAATTGTTTTTACAAACGATAATTGCCCAATCTGGTGACCAAGCAGACCTTCCACTCCTCTGCTGAAGGGCATTTTGTCAGCTAAACAACATGTAAAGTATCTTCTACAGGTAATCAGTGGGTTTCAGGGGCAATTATAAATTCAACCACTTTCTCCTCTCTGAAATGTCGATCCCATTACCCAATAGATTATACACCTTTATACGCCTTTAATTTATTCCTCCACTATAAGGAAATAGTTCCACTTCAAAGTGACTTTAACCCATTACCCCATAGCCTGTTTCTAGTTTTGAAGATATGTGACCACTTAAAGCAGGTTGAAAGTAAAGCACCTACTAGGAGCATTCTGCTTTACTTTCAGCCTTCTTTGAGCTATTATCTGCTGGGATATAGAAATTATTTCTTATGATTTTAATTTGTGACAGTATAAATTGGAACTATTTTCTTCAGTGGAGGAATTAATTGAATGCGTAAAAAGGCGTGTTTATGGGGTAATGGGTTAAACAGTCATAAATACACACCATAAAACATTGCTATAATCCTGTAGCAGATGTTAATAAAGCAGATTTAATGAAAAAGAGCATTCTGTACTTTTAACTAAGTACTTAACTTTCAGCCTGCTTTAACTCATGACCCCATAGCCTGTTTCTAGTTTTAAAGACAGGGGACCACTTAAATACTGACTTTCAGGGCTCCAGATAATTTTGCTTCTAATCAGTACAGTACTGATCAATTTTGAAAAAATCAGTCCCCAGATTTTTTAATCAGTACACATGGATTTTCAATTCATCGGCAGATTGCGGGTTAAATGGCCAACTTTAGAAGAAAGGAAAAATAATGCCTCAGTAATTATGCTATACAAAGTTTCAAATAACCTAATAGTTGTAGACCATAAACATCTCCATCCATAAAGATATCTCAACTTTGAGTTTGTCATACCTTTCTCTACTAGCACACAATATCACTCAAACTCATTCTATCCACGTACCATCAGACTTTGGAATAAACTACCACACACCACTAAGGCCAGTGACAGTCTCACAAGCTTCACTGCCAGCCTCAGATCTCACAACCCCTAGCTGCATAAGTTGTTTTTAAACTTTTTTAACCTCTGTTTATAATTGATCGTTCAGCCCGCTGCATTGTTGATCATTATGTTTTACTTTTTAACACTGTCCCCGACCTCCCTGTCATTGTCAGAAATTGACAGTATGGAGTAATAAAGTAGAAGTAGAAGATAAAATGTTAGATTCTTGAAAATCGTAATTTACCTGCATGTATGTAAATTACGATTTTCAAAAATCTAACATTTTAGCCGCTTATGCGGGTTTTTTCTCCGCCGATGAAACAACATTCGAATTTACATTGTTCAACAAACTACCACAAGTTTCATTAGGTGTTAGTTCATTTTAAATCAGATAACTGACAACCGACGGTTTTCAACTTTCTATCATTTTTCTGACTCTTCAATGCTAAGATCGACATTTTATTGCAAGGTTTTCAACCAAAACACTTTTCGGAAAACTTGGATGTTATCGTCCATAATTATATCAATGCAGATATAGATGTATATGCGAGTGCGTAGTAACCTCCCTTTGCTAACGGTGCGCAAGTAAAAAATTACCATACGATAAATTAAAAAAGGCGCCGGATAAAACGAAGCTTCATTACAAGACCGCAAATCAATAAAATTTGACATGTTGCGGTTGACTATTTGCAAATATCGGTATGACAAAAACTCGGCTTTTGAATTGATACCTGAGTCCCCGAGACTTTCTCGCGTACACAGTACTTCAATATTTTGAAATACCGAACGCGTACACGGTCGAAACGTTCGGTATTTCACTGAGTACGCGGGCTTATCTGTAGCCCTGGACTTTCAATTTTAATTTTAGCTGGCAGATATCAGAGATCTGTCACTGCCAATATCTAGCCTGACTTCGTATTATTAATAGTTATAGACGAATGTTCAAATGATAATTGAGCTACTAGCTGCTTGCATATAGGAAATATTCCTTACTGTACATATTCATAACTGTATAAAGTGGAACTGCTTTACTTTCAACCTGCTTTAAGTGGTCACCTGTCCGAGGCTGTAAACTTATATAATTATACAAATTATCAAACAAGTACAAGTGTAATGGTGAGAAAAATATGCACCCTGACCAGGACACGAACCCGGAACCCCTCGCTTACAGAACGAGTGCTCTTCCGCCTGAGTTATTCCGGACCGCCTAGACAAATCTTTCACCATTTAACTATAAACTCATACCGGCTACAGGCAAACCCTCTAAACAAGAATTTGTCCCAAATTTTTATTTCAAAGAACCATCCATGAGTGTCTTATTACTATTTTTGTGTAAACTGTCCAGAAAGCTCAGAAGGAAGAGCGCTCTCCCTGTAAGCAAGGACTCCCAGGTTTGAGTGCTGTTCTGGCAGCATATTTTTCTCACCATGTTTCATTAATCATTTTGGCAGTCCAACGTAAATAACCTGTAGAATTGATTATTTGTAACTTGCAGAAACCATTATTCAATTTTTACTGAGCATCAGTAACACATGCAGCTGTGCAAATAGCCAAACATGACTAGTAGTCAGTGCTCTGAGGAAGGACATAAACATGTCGGAAACTGACAGAGCTCGATCCATGGAGAACTAAAATCTTTATTTATGAATTAAACCCTATGGTGTCAGCAGTCAGCACTCATAAGAACCGTATCTTCGAGACGATTCTAATGAGAAGTAACACCATAGCATTTTGTGTTGAAATGAATGAGAAAACGTTGGATTTGTTCAATTGACTCCCTCTTATCTGGAGCCCTGCCAGTGTCTGATAACACAATATCTTGTGATAAAGAAAATTTCTACATTAACATTAGAAATAGTTACATACTTTTCTCCATCACTTGAATAAGGATGCACGAAAAAGTATCTAGCTGGCAACGTTATATCTGTTTTAAGTCCGGGTCCCCATACTTTCGTCTTTTTTAGATCAAGTGAAAATCCTTGGTTAGCAGACGACGCAAACGTGCAACGTGTACCAAATGAAACCACCAGCATCAAGTACCAAACAAAATATCCGATCACAACAGGACAACCAGCCATCTCAGCTTCTCTGCTAATAACAACGTACAGCAGCCGACAATATGAACTGTCACAGTCCGTTGCTCTCTGTTTATATACACGACATCACCAAAAAATCGTCCCTGCAATCATTGTTTACTATGTCGTGCTTGATAAAAATGTTCAGCGAAACAATTGAATAATGAATAAGTTCTGGGGGCTCATCATAATCACACCGCGGTACTCACTACTAGATTTCTACCTATTGTTCGGGTAATACGATGTCGAATACATCCTAATTTTGTTGTATAATGGCAATGTAATTTTTGTAGTATAAAACAACCTTCTTCTTAATGTCCATGCCTGTGTTTAAGCATGGAGGAAGTAAAAAACCGGGTATACTTCCTCCATGGTTTAAGTGCAGACAAAATTAATTATTACCATCACGAATGAATTTAACATGCTATTCATTCGTGTTACCATATAATATTCAAAGTGACCCCCAGTCTTTTCTTCATTTTCAGTTGTGCATGAATGTGTCTTTCGTACGCAATCCCGTTAGGGGCTTAGGGACAACAGTTTTTCTGTTTTATAATTTTAGAAAAAATTGCAATCTCGAATCTTTTTTTGGTACTTTTGTCATCAAATCCTATACAGGCCTTTTTCTGGTGTATCCACGGGTCCGGTAAACGGACCCATTCCCAATGGGAAATGTTAAAAAAAAAAAAAAATATATATATATATATATATATATATATATATATATATATATATATATATATATATATATATATATATATCGAAATAAAAAATAAGAAAGATTATGCCTTTGTTTAAAAAATATTTAATAAAAACATTACGCTCCTCTACTAAACTAGTTTCGCCTTTCGGCTCCTCAGTAGTCAACTACTGAGGAGCCGAAAGGCGAAACTAGTTTAGTAGAGGAGCGTAATGTTTTTATTAAATATTTTTTAAACAAAGGCATAATCTTTCTTATTTTTTAATTCGATATATATCTTAACTTGTACCGGACCGAATTTTGTCGGACCTTTGCATTTCCGTTTATATATATATATATATATATATATATAGACATGTATTCCCAATTCAAAAAAAAAAATCCCAAATTCAAAAAAAAGAAAATATATTTTTTTTTTTTTTGGGATACAGGTTGTTAAGTTACAACCTGTATCCAAAAAAAGAAAGAAAAAAAAAGAGATGTCACAGAACTGATAACTCAAATTCAAATAAAAACTAATAAAACAAGTGGAAATAACTACTATATGTTATTTTTCTGGCCATTTGGCTTCAATGTATGTGAGATCAATTTTAAAAATTCTTCCCAAAACATTAATTTTTCGCGCCGAAAATTTCCCAAATCAGACATTGCAGTTTTTCCCAAAATGGCCAGAAAAAGGCCTGCTGTAGTATTCTATTTATTGTAAAACATATCGAAAAAAGATATGCGAAATTGCAAGGGTACACGCTCACATCTTTTTTTCGACGTTATTTCCAATAGATTACTAATTAAAGGATTCGTCGACAAAATGCATCATGTTGAGTGCAAGTAAATGTCAAAAAAGATTTGAGATTGCGAGGGAAAATCTTGCACCTTTTTTCAACGTATTTTCCAATAGAGTATAATAGGATTTGATGACAAATTATGAAAAAAATATGTGAGATAGCACTGCAATCCCGCATCTCTTATCAGCATTTTTCTAAAATTGTAGAACAGAATTTTTTTGGGCCCTAACAGGATTCTGTACTATCGGGAAAATAAAGAGTTGACCACAAAAAAAAAATAGTTGATTAAGTTTGACCTTCGACTTGAAAATGACACATTTTATATGAATTATATAGGAGAGCTTGTTTGGTGCTCCATATGTTGTTGTTGTTGTTGTGTTTGTAGATTCCTCCGTTGACTTGTCGGAGCACCCAGGACTTGGTAAGTCCTGGTAATTATGGCGTTCTCACTAATAAAGTTCAGAGATGAAGCAAATAAGTTCAAAGAGCCTTATGCCAAGGCTTACGGGTCCGTGTATTAGCGGCCAGAAATCACATGTTAATATTAGCTTCACACACGTCTGCCTTGGCTACGAATTATAGCTGAAAACTAATATTGCATGCACATGTATAGTCTATTCTTAGGGCTCACAAAAGAAACACGTCCGTTCAGCAGGTATGGCAAGAAAACACCTGGAACTAAGTGGAAGTCCTACCTGACTTCTTAAGTCTATTATAGTTCAAAATTAAACAAATAAGTTCAAAGAGCCTTGTGCCAAGGCTTACAGGTCCATGTAATGGCCGCCAGAACGCTCATGTTAATGCTAGCTTCACACACGTCTGTGTCTAATGCACTACGAATTATAGCTGAAAACTAGCACCGCATGCTAACATATACATATACTCTATATATTCGGCACGACCACGCTCAATTATCTAACAGAATATTAAACAACCGCTATACATTTTCGTAATGCAAACCAAGTTGTAACAAATTTACCAATTTCCGCATTTCTACAAATTCTAGTATATTGCCCGAAATTTAACTTTTCTTTATCTTAAATATAATTTTTTCGGCTTTATTAATCATTTAGTGTAGATACTTTTAGAGCTAACATGTATTTGATTTTCGGCAATTCTTAAAGTTACACGCCGGTAAATCATCTAGGCGGAACAGCCGCATGCGCATGTCGGCCTTTCTCGCAGAATACCGTTTTGGACGCCATTATCGTACTCCGAGAGACAAACGTGATTTCATCAAAATTTTCGAGTTTTGCAGCGGTAAAGAATGTTACAGGCGATTCAGTCGTTTTTCTTGTAGCTCCGTCATTTTGTAACATCACAAGTGGCTGGGAAGAAATAGACTTCATATGCTGATTTTAAGATTTTGGCCAAGAATTGATTTTTCAAGAAATTATGCTTGAACACGTCATTTTAGAACGAATTTGACAAGCATCGTCTGCAAGTGAAAATGACCCCAACTAAAATGCTTCAGCTTTCTCCTATTTCTAGCCTAAGCATGATAGGTCATTATACATCTATGTAAGTTTTATTTCTTGTGAAAATTAAACATGTCAACGTTATAAATATGTTGACACCATTAAACTGCGTTGTTATTATTATTTTGATTTTGACATTTCAAATGTCATCATGAAGTCGAGATGAAGGTGTGTTACTCCTATAATGTCTGTCTCATTATTTGACTTGATAAGGATCCTATCATCAGAAATGCGTCAATATCCTGATATAGCCCCAGCAGGACACCACTGTGGCTCATTCCGTATATACGGAATGAACCACATCACGTGACTGCTGGGGCTATTCCAGGATATTGCCTTTTTCAAGGCTTTAGTCACTAAAAATCTTCGGTTAGAATCATGTTAATCCCAGTACTTCAACTTCTTTCTGCCAAACAATCAGTTTTGAGAGAAATTGAGTATGAGTACTATGACTGGCAGGCGCTGTCAGGATACAGTGTGTTAAAAATATTAGAAGTGCAAGGTTAAAAGATAAAAAGGATCATAGCTAAAAGATAAAAGATAGTTATAAAAAACAATGCAGTAGCTATGGTTAGAAACCGTAGTCAAGGATGCACCGTCTACCTAGACGGGGTATACCTCTCCACAGATTCACATTCACATTTCACTTTGGGACAGATTATCTTGAATTTCGTTGAAACTAAAAATAAACATATTCTCACAAGTAACTTTCAGGTTAATATCAATGTTACTAGAAACGGCCAGTTAATTTCTCAAGAAAGGGCTAAGTACTGACTGAAAGGACCATTCCTGATTGGTCTAATAATATATAGCAGTATATGAGGCTGTAACAGATCTCTTAAGTCTCTATTGCTTACACTGTCTGTACATATATAGTTAAATAGATTAAATTACAATGTTCAAACATAAGTTGGCACCCTGCATGTGTAGATACAGATGGAACTAATGCGGTGTCTTATCAGGATCCAAACTCAGTGGGTTTTTTCACCCAATTGGGAACGGGTCCGGTACCCCTCAGATTGGGAATTTTTCAAGTCAAATTGGGAAAACCGAGTTTTGAAATGATGACAACGCAGAAATTGGGAATTTAAGTTACTAAACCGTTAGAACTCACGGTTTATGATGGTAAACATGGTGTAGAAACTAAATCTACACTCACGGGGTGTGTTACTCACAGTAGATGCTGTTGCGGCTGAGACAGAGTTGATGACAGTAAAATTAGTAAAATCCAAAATCTTATCTTATCTATCTCTGGATTATAACTGCCAATCACGCTCGCGAGTGTTAAAGGTAGTGATCTAGATTCAAGTTTTTCATTATCGTCTTGTTCAAAACAATTCTGTAATACTTTGAATTATGGCTCACGATTGTTTTAATTGTAGGTTTTCTATTTTATAAATGATGGTAAACAGAGTCAGACTGGGTTTGTAAACTCTCATCAATTTCAGCGGATTTTGCGATCACGCAACATTAACCAGTCTCGATGAAGGGGCATGTATAAATCTTCGCCCGGACCGTTTCTGAAATTTGGCCGTAATCACTGGTATTGTTTTATACATACTCCCAAAAATGTCAATGGAGTTGTGTAACTTTGTTTACATTCATTGTAACAAAAGATAAGTCGAATATGTATGGTTTGCTATGATTTAAAGGGAAAATGTAATTGATAATTGGCAAATATGTTTATTTTGATTGGGAACAG
This sequence comes from Gari tellinella, assembly GCA_922989275.2. Lineage (NCBI taxonomy): Eukaryota > Metazoa > Mollusca > Bivalvia > Cardiida > Psammobiidae > Gari > Gari tellinella. The sequence goes on from OV277862.1 coordinate 17,325,926, forward strand.
GTCAGATAATTGATTTCTTTTGATTGGGAAGGGTCCGGTCATCAAATTGGTACAGGTCTGTCTCGAATTGGGAACGGGTCCGTTCCCCGGTACCGTCCAAAGAAGGAAAAAAACCTGCTGAAACTGTATGCAAAGTTGCCTTTTGGCACCATTGGCAGTGGTTCGAGTGAAAGAGTTAAGAGCTTAAAAATTAAATAGGCAGACTTTAAATCAAAGGTCATTAAAATTAGAGTCAAATATATATATGCTTTGGGTATAAAATTTCCGATAATTTTACATTCTATTCACCTGATGACTTACTGCACAGTTGAAATATTGATTCTTCACATGACTTTACTCATGCACCCATTCGGAACATTTGAACCAAGTTTGATCAGTTTGAAAGAGACTCTATAGTCTATATTTAATTTTACCCCATAGCCTGTTTGTAGTTTTGCTGATAGGTGAACACTTAAAGCAGGTTGAGGTGCATTCTGCTTTATTTTCAGCCTGCTTTATTAGCTACCATCTGCTAGAATATATAGAAAATATTTGTTATTGCATATTAACAACTGTATAAAATGGAACTATTTTCCAGGCCTTTTTCCGGTACATCCACGTTTCCAATGAGAAATGGTAAAAATAAATAATTCCCAATTTGAAGAAAAAAAATCTCATAGAATCGCCTTTTAGCACAATTTATTCCTCCACAGCGGAAAAAAGTACCAATTCATACAATCATAAACATGTACCAAAATATATATTTTCTGTATCGTAGCAGATGGTTCCAGTGTTTTTTTTCACCACTTTGGGAATGAGTTGGTACCCCATTAATTGGGGAAAATATGCCCTAAAACAGGGTAAAAACGTGATTTTGGGAAAAAATTGAGTCGTAAAAGGCTCATTTTGGGGGAAAAATCGTGCCGTGAAATGCTCATTTTGGGAAAAAATCCCTTGTTTTCAATTGGGAACGGGTCCCCAAAAAAACGCTGGGTACCTTAACGCAGGCTGAAAATAAAGCAAAATGCACCTTAAGGTGCATTTTGCTTTACTTTCAACCTGGTAGAAGTGGTCACCGGTCTTCAAAACTAGAAACAGGCTATGGGATAAAGGATTAAAGGTAAAGCCAGGGTTACCGGTAATAATGTAAAAGAGGATTTTTGAAAACTATTTAATATTTTGGAAGATTTCAATGTAAAATCTGACATGTACATAAAAAACTACATATACAGTAACTGTATAAATAAAAAACCAACTAAATGCTTCTAAACGCTATATTGTTTGATTATAGTGCTATGAAGGATGGCCACAGATACAAGAACATGCATCGGAGTAAGCAACCCACCTATGGTCCAGATAGCTGTGCAAGGCTTGATGGACACAACTCCAACAGATGACAACCTCGATTCAGGATCAGAACATGATGGTTGGTGCATTTGAATTTTCTTAACCCATTACCCCATAGTTGTTTTGACCTCAGGGTTGGCACGATATAGCCCGCCTAGTAACCCGTGATCTCTTGAAGCAGGTTGAAAGTAAAGCAGAATGCGCCTTAAGGCGCATTCTGCTTTACTTTCAGCCTGCTTAAAGCTACCATCTTCAAGAATATAGAAAATATTTCTGATGATACATATTCATGAATGTATAAATTAAAACTATTTTCATCGGTGTAGGAATAAATTAAAATCGTAAAAAGGCATATTTATGGGGTTATTAACCCATATAACTCGGGGGTGTAAAATTCCACTCGCCCGCTCGCCATGGCGAGTAACATTTTATCAGGGCGAGCAGATTTTTTGATTTTCTGATAATTTACAACAGAAACTAATGAGCATAATGTCATAATCACCCTGCAGGGCGAGTAACAATTTTGAAATGTTTACACCCCTGTAACTTAATAGATAAAACAACCTTCTCCTACTTTATTCCTCAAGCTCCACTAAAAATATTCCTTATACAGTCATTGATACATAGTCTATGTATCAATGACTGTATAAGGAATATTTTTCAGTGGAGCTTGAGATGATAGTTACATACATGTATATTATAATACAAAAACTGTTAAACACTTATTGATTATATAAAATGTAGATGGAACTGTAAAGCAAGATAAAAGTAAACAGAAAATCTCCTAAATGAGCTTGCTGTTTTTAATTTCACCTTGCTGTAAGCACTTTTTAGGAGCCTCATGCCTTAAATGCAAGATAATTAAAATAAATTAGGGGTGGTAAACTGGTAATACATGTAGTAGAGCTCTAGATAAGGGGAGTATTTCAAAAACTAAAATCTTTATTTCTGCACTAAACCCTACGGTATAACTACTCATTAGAATCGTCTCTTTGAGACAATTCTAATGAGTAGTAGTACCATAGGATTTAGTGCTGAAACAAGTGAGCAAATGTTGGATTTGTTCAGTTTACTCCTTATTTATCCTTCTTTACTCTTATCTGGAGCCCAGGGTCAAAGGTTATAAAGCCTTTGAGCTGAGTCTGAAGTGGTTCTCAAGCATTTGATTGGTCAGATTTGAGCCAATGCATGAAAAGTTGAAACAAACTGAGACTCAGCTCACCTTGGACCCTGATGTAGATAGGTTTTACTGTATATTTCTTTGTAAGTAATGCCGTATATTTTTTTATTTCAGACAATTGCGATGAGCCAGCATTAAAGCACAGAAGAGTGGATGTTGACTATGATATCAACTCTGGTGCATCTGTCAAGGTATCAAGTTTCAAACTAAAATATTTTTCATGGTAGACAAATACCTTTCTATAAACATTCTAAAAACCGACAGACATGACCAGTGGTATCACGCACTACTACAATAACAGGGGTCGTTTGTTTGATCCTCCCGCTAGACCCAGTCCTTTGGATTCATGAGACTTTATGAACAGAGGTCAGATGTGATGTTCTCTAATTCTTTTGGATGCCCGGAGTAAAGTACTTAAGGCACATTCTGCTTTACTTTCAACCTGCTTTAAGTGGTCACCATACATGTGATATCTCCCGATATGGCCGGGAGCTCCCGAAATTAGACCTCTACTCACGATCTCCCGGTCGGGAGACGAAATCTCCCGATATTTCATTTGACCAGATTCATTTTTTTTTAAAATGAACTTTTATATCATGTACCTCGGTCGCGGACTCTAAAAATCTTAAAATTTGGCTTCAGAGTTCTCTGGCTAATCCCTACACACGCTTATCACCAAACGCTAAGTGATGCGTGTAAACACGTTATGCAATCGTCGATTACTTTGATTGTGTACACGGAGTGACATGTGTGGCACTATTGTTATGGCAGGCTGCGTGATAACTATGTTGGGTAAAAGTTTGCCCACACGCGCCGAGTAGATCTAATTGGTTATCAAAAAAGTGATTGACAGGTTCCCCCCGAATCTGAGACATCAACAACGGCACCTTTCAGAAGCAGTAATGCGAATTGGATTAAAATCAGATAATTCTTCGTAAGTTCTGGACAAACACACAATTTAGATGAAAGCTATTCAGAATTTAACATTTATGAATTGATTTCCTCCACAAAATACTTTGAATATTCACGTAACAGAAAAATACTTCGAAAATTATACCGTTACAAAATGACGGGGCGCCATAATATTTGCTACGAGAACTACGTTTATTTTGTCAGTCTAAAAAGTATTCCCAAGCGTCGTTTTCTACAATCAATTAAAATTAATCTGTTTGTTAAATACGATTTGTGCAAATGTATAATTATTTAGTTAGATTTTACAACGAATTACGCTCGTAAAATTGATTTGCAATCAGTTTTCGCGGTAGAAAATTTAGACGCGTTATTTCGTTGTTAAAACCACACCCACTTTATGGGGCTAGTAAATGTCGTCTGCAGACTTTGTCATCTGCAACAATTCAATTCTCTCTAAGTTAATTTTTGTGCATTTTCTTTCAGAAAATATCAGTTTCAAACAGTTTGTATCTAGATGAGATGATGCGGCGTCTCATCTGGATCCATACTGTTTACAAAATCAATAACAGATACTTAAGTTGCTAACTCTTTCTATTTCTACTCCATAGATAGAAATCTAGACCATTTGAACTAATTCATTCATTCTCTCAAGAAAATAGATATATGATAATGTCCACTTTATCTTTACTATAGTCATGCATAATAATATAAGAACCATAAGAAATAGCTCTTATATCCTAGCAGTTGGTAGATCTAGCTTAAAGCAGGCTTAATCTTTTACTGAAGTAGAATGTTCCTGAAGAGTATTCTGCTTTACGTTCAGCCTGCTTTACACAACTATCCCTCTGCAGTACTAAGATACTAAAATAATAGGCCCATGTCAGTATTATAAGAATTATATCTCTGGGTGAAAATTGTCTCTGTCTTAGTGGTCTATAGACTTATCTATTCACTTATTTAAAAAAAAAAAAAGCAATTAGTGATTAACTTATGAATATATATAAAGTTTTGGATTTTCATCGCCTGCGTACGGTGGCACTAAGGTGACATCCCTTGTCCAAAAATTCAGTTTGTTTTCCCGAGTCCAAAATTTTTTTTTGGACACGGGAAAACAAAACTTTTGTTTTCCCGACTTTTTTTTTTTTTTTTGGACACGGGAAAACAAAAGAATTTTGTTTCCCCGACTTTTTTTTTTTTTTGGACACGGGAAAACAAACTTTTGTTTCCCCGACTTCTTTTTTTTTTTTTGGACACGGGAAAACAAACCTTTGTTTCCCCGACTTTTTTTTTTTTTTTTGGACACGGGAAAACAAACTTTTGTTTCCCCGACTTTTTTTTTTTTTTTTGGACACGGGAAAACAACAACTTTTGTTTCCCCGACTTTTTTTTTTGTTATGCACCGACATTTAACAATATATTGTAAAATGACTAACAATGCAGGCCCTGATCAGAGGGCTCATACAGGAGCCCTCTGATCAGGGTCCACACTGTTTGCATGGGGGTCAAGTGTAATCCTCCCAGGGACACTGTTTGTAAATGCTGAGTACATTCGTCGCTAGGGTTGAATGAGTTAAAAAAAAATATGGTGCTACAGCAGGTGGTGAGCACTTTGCATAAAAAGTGGCCTGTCGTCTTGTCTTATTTGGGGCTCGAACGTACGTGTCTTGATAGATATTACAGTTATACCTCTGAATTCTGGACACTTGTGTGGGTTGAAATAGTCTCATCAATGAACCCCTGTGACAACAAGCTAACTTTTGACGGGTGCCGTCCTCAGGGTCTCATGGCAATAGCCGAAAAACAGGGAGGAAATTAAGTTTTGCCTCATTCTTTAAAATCACAGATTGAGTCACATCTACTAGTTAAATTCACACAATTTTTTCTAAAAGTCATTTTGAAAACAATTTCTGACCTCAACTCATGCTTCATGTTACCACTCATCTAATTTTAAACTTTTCAAAATACTCCAGCAGAGGTTGTTTTTATGCTGTTTACATGGCTGTAAGTACACGCTGTACACAAAGATGATACTCACTGGACTTAAACCAGATTTAGACTAAATCTCTAAAACTAAAACTGTCTTATAAGTTATATGTAAACAAGTTTTTTGCAGAAGATTAACCCTTCTTAAGAGCACAGGTGACCATTTAAAGCAGGTTGAAAGTAGAGCAGACTGTGTTTGACTTTCAGCCTGCTTTAAGCTACAATCTGCTAGGATATAGGATTTTTTCTTATTTTGCAAATTTATTACTGTATAAAATGGATTTATTTTCTTCAATGGATGAATATAATATATACGTAAAAAGGCGTACTTATGGGGTAATGGGCTAACAATATGTGACCACATAGAGCAAGTTAAGGGTTAAATCTTTAGCAAATGCCAAAAAAGCAGAAATTGCTATAAGCATGGTTTCTGATAAGGGACTTGACTGTTGGCCACTTTACTTATCAGAATGATTTAATATCATTTGCTTTTTAAGCAAAGTTCTCTATATATACCGGTAGTCAAAATGGACAAGCTAGACTTTACGAGTAACTAGAATTGTTATTAAAAAGTTTTAGAGGTGAATGATCACTCAGTTTTGTCCAAGGGCATGTGCTTTGTAACTGGGAAACAGTTTTGATACAGATCAGATGCGACATTATGCAGCATCTTATAATGGATCCAAACTGTTGACAAATAACAATCAACTCGCGATCAACAGCATAAGGGTTAATTGCAGAGCTATCATAATCCCCTAGATTGGTCAACATTGGGGGGGGGGGGGGGGAGGGGGGGGAGGGGGGAGGGGGGGAGGGGGGAGGGGGGGGGGAGACTGTTATTAGTGGCTTGAAACAGCCCTTTAATTAATGCCGGTGTACTGTGAGGACAATCGCCTGAAGTCTAAAATTAGCTCGCTGTCTCTAACTGTACACAGAGTGGACTAGGGTTGAAAGAGGGATCTAACGACGAACTATTGCGTTGTTGGGTGCGATGGTGTTGCAGAGAGCTCTTATATCAGCTTTCTGTAATACCATCGTGCTGCTCTGGGCGACCGCCTGTTGGGGGAACCGTTGATGTTTGACTGTTTGTGTCTGTATACGACCGTTTGAAAGTTCTACATTCCGATAGCGTCATCATTATGACGTCATATAACTGTACCATTATGTGATGTCATGATTGTGAACGTTTCGCATGCTTTGCTTAGTCTGGTTACCGTCGTGCCACAATAAACGGCGTTTTAACTTCTACATGTAGATCTATATAGACTCAGTTTCTAACAGATCTTTTTGTATCTAATTTTCACTCTGGATTTAGATGAATTTCGCTTTAGCACTTTGTAGGGTTTTTAAGCAACATGACATCATATTCTGTACAGATCTATCCTGATACGTCAAAGGTCTTAGTAGCGTCACGTGAGCTTTGGAGCCATATTGTGGAGGGCAGTTAAATACGGGCTTTACGATTGGCTGAACTATCTTGTGCGCACAAGATAGCAATTTTGTTTTCCCGTGTCCAAAAAAAAAAAAAAAAGTCGGGGAAACAAAAGTTTGTTTTCCCGTGTCCAAAAAAAAAAAAAAGTCGGGGAAACAAAAGTTTGTTTTCCCGTGTCCAAAAAAAAAAAATAAAGTCGGGGAAACAATTTTTTTTGTTTTCCCGTGTCCAAAAAAAAATTTTGGACTCGGGAAAACAAACTTAATTTTTGGACACGGGATGTCACCTTAGTGCCACCGTACCTGCGCCTAGTTTTGTCGCGAAAAAAGTGTCGCGAAAAAAGCTCCCTATTTGGCACCCCAATCTCCCTATTAAAATTTCCAGATCTCCCTATTTGGGTCCAAGAAAATATCACATGTATGGTGGTCACCTGTCTTCCAAACTAGAATTAAGTTATGGGATATCATATTGGGTTAACTTTTCACCTCAAGGACTCAATGTTTGTCTCAAGGACTCATTGTTTTACAGAATGTGCATCCCGAGGACTCATTCATCTGATTTCTAAAATTATCACTGTATTATATGCTTTCATTTGTGTTCCTCACATTAAAGTTTACCTAGGCTAATTGGTTTTTACCAGTATATTTCCATCATTCCAGCAAATCCTCTTCAACATCAACAAAGCAATCTGTATGAGATTAGATGGCATAGAGAATTGCCTGTCAACATTATGCAATAGAACGAGAGAGCTGGAGGATAAAGTAGAACAGCTAACATCTATAGCCAAACAAGGGGGCACAGTAGTACAGCAAGGAGGCATGAAGAAAGGGTAAAACATGACTTTATTGCAACTTAAACTTTTTGGCTCGCCTATTCGGAGAATGGGGGGGCTTATGGAATCACGTCGACGTTGGTTTTTCATGGTTAAAGTTTTGGGGTAAGTGTTGTAATGCACTAATACATCATGAAATATTTGCATTAGGAAGCTGATATTTGGATTGGAGGTGCCCTGTGGGTTGAACATTGATGTTGTGTAGTCAAAATTTAAAAAAAAAATTTAAATTTAGTCAAAATTTCACCTTTTGTGGACTTAGGTTTTTTGGCTGATTTCTCATGGTTAAAGTTTTGGGGTAAGTGATGTTATGCACTAATACTACATGAAATATTTGTATTAGGAAGCTGATATTTGGAATGGAGGTGCCCTGTGGGTTGAACATTGATTTTGCGTAGTTAAAATTAAAAAAAAAGTTTAAATTTAGTCAAAATTTTTACCTTTTGTGGACTTGGGTGTTTCGGTTGATTTCTCATGGTTAAAGTTTTGGGGTAAGTGTTGTTATGCACTAATACTACATGAAATATTTGTATTAGAAAGCTGATATTTGGATTGGAGGTGCCCTGTGGGTTGAACATTGATGTTGCGTAGTTTAAATTAAAAAAAGTTTAAATTTAGTCAAAATTTTACCTTTTGTGGACTTAGTTTTTCGGCTGATTTCTCATGGTTAAAGTTTTGGGGTTAGTGTTGTGATGCTCTAATACTACTTGAAATAATTGTATTAAGAAGCTGATATTTGGAATCAAGGTGCCCTGTGGGTTGAACCTTGATGTTACGTAGTTAAAATTTAAAAAAAAGTTTAAATTTAGTCAAAATTCACCAGTTGAGGACTTAAATTTTTCAGCTGATTTCTCATGGTTAAAGTTTTGGGGTAAGAGTTGTAATGCACTAATACTACATGACATATTAGTATTAGGAAGCTGATATTTGGAATGGGGGTGCCCTGTGGGTTGAACATTGATGTTGCGTAGTTAATTTTTTTTAAAAAGTTTAAAGTTAGTCAAAATTTCACCTTTTGTGGACTTAGAGTTTTGGGACTGAAATTTCAAAGTTAGTTAAGGAGTAAGTGTTGGAATGCACTTATACTACATGGCATATTTGCATTAGGAAGTTGATATTTTGAATGGAGGTTCCCTGTGGCTTGAATATCAATGTACTGATACACTTTTCTTTTGATAGTTACCTATTTAAGAAAGGTTTAATTAGGCGAGCTTTGCTGTTCTCCGACAGCTCTTGTTATCCCCTGCCGAAAGGCAGAGGGATACTGTTTTAGGTCTGTCCGTCCGGCTGTGCGTGCGTGCGTGCGTGCGTGCGTGCGTTTTCCGTCCGCAACTGTATCTCCGAAACCTATGAACAGATTTGGATTAAACTTGGTATACTTATTTGTCATCATAGGAGCACCGTGGGAAATCAAATTTTTTTTCAGAAAATTTTAGGAATTTATGAGTTATCTGCCCTTTTTGTGTTAAAAATGCCGTCCGTGCGTCCGTCACGTTTTCCGTCCGCAACTGTATCTCCGAAACCTATAAACAGATTTGGATTAAACTTGGTATACTTATTTGTCATCATAGGAGCACCGTGGGAAATCAAATTTTTTTCAGAAAATTTTAGGAATTTATGAGTTATCTGCCCTTTTTGTGTTAAAAATGCCATATTTAACAGTTTTTACACTCTAGCAACTACAGTATTCAACATATTTTGTTTATACTTGCACACATTGTCTATAAGTACAAGTTCTTGCATGTGTGCAGTTATTGTAAAAAAAGGATACTTCTGACAAGAGTTATCTGCCCTTGATGTACTTAGAAATGCTAGAAAATGCTTTATTTTGGTATTGTTTACATACTAGAGCCTATAAATATGCATGGATTTTTGAAAAAACTTTCTTGAATTATGTATGGCTATTAGTTTTCAAATGAATTTGATTATTGTTGAAAACGGAGAAATTAGTCATGAGTTATCTGCCCTTGATAAGTAAAAAAATCCATATTTAACTGTTTTTACTCTCTGGCAACTACAATTATGAATGGATTTAAATGATACTTGCACACGATGTCTATCAGTAAAAGTTCTTGAAGGTGTGCAATTATTGTCAAAAAAGGATACTTGTGGCAATAGTTATCTGCCCTTGATGTACTTTGAAATGATAGAAAATGCTTTATTTTAGAATTGTTTACATCCTAGTATCTATAAATATGCATGAATTTTGATAAAACAAATTCTTAAACTATGTATGGCTATTAGTTTTCAAATAATTGTTATCATTTTGGAAAAACGGAGAAACTAGTCAACAGTTATCTGCCCTTGATGAGTAAAAAAAACCATATTTAACAGTTTTTACCATCTAGAAACTACAGTCTTTAATGGATTTTGATTTAACTTACACATGATGTATATAAATATAAGGGTAGCAATTATTGTCAAAATAGGATACTTTGTGGCAAGAGTTATCTGCCCTTTATGTACTTAGTAATGCTCAACATGGCTTTATTGTTTACATGCTATTGTGTACAAATGTGAATGGATTTTGAAAAAAAAAAAAAATCATATATGGCTATTATTTATAGAATGAGTTCAATTATTATCGAAAATGTGCAAATTAGTCAAGAATACTCCTGCCCTTGATGAGTTGAAAATGTGTTTACACTCTAGTAAATTCTACAGTTCTGATTTTTTTTAATAATACTTGCACACAATTATAAGTTCTTGAAAGTGTTTAATTACTGTTGAATTTGAATCAAGAGTTACCTGCCCCTGTCATACTTAGATTTATAATGCTACAAACGGCTTTATTTTTTGTATTGTTTAGGCTTTAAAATGTACAAAATTGATCGGATTTTTATAAAACTTTGTAAAAAGCTTTTGAATGTTGATCTTTAAAGACAGGTGATCACCATTTGCCCCTTCCTCCCACAATAAAGTTTGCCACTTTCTTCTGGACAATCGCTGCGGCAGGGGATATCAGCTCTAAGGTGCTTGTTGAGACTACTGTTTTTCCCCTGTCCATCCTTCTGTCATAGAGTACATATATTCTTATGGTTAACAGGCCATATACACCTTATACTTTTACAGAATATTTTACATAATACCACAAATGTGCATATTAGGATTTAGATTTTTGTGGTGCACGAGGATCATACTTATCTCAAGTAGGATAGTGTACGATTATAATTATATTCAATGTTACCTTGCTTACCTATTTACCATTATTAAATATTCTTTTCTAAAAACAACTCGGACAAGTCAGAAAAAGCGAACAATATTTTATCTTATTCCTTTATCTTGTTTGCAGAGCCTTTGTTGTTGGGCTGCCTCAGCAGAATGGAAAAACAACCCCAGGAGATGGAACAGGTAAATTTACATTGTTAGCTTTAACTCTTTCCTACCTGAAACCTTAAATGGACAATTCTAGTTTTCAATTTAGTCTTAGTCACATTTGTATTATTTGTATAGTCCATTTTTGACTGTTTAGGGTTGATTATTACAATATACATCAAAATGACAAACAATGTAGACCCTGATCAGAGGGCTCATTATGGAGCCCTCTGATCAGGTTCTACTCTGTTTGCATAGGACAAGTCTACTCCTCACAGGTATGCTATTTGCAAATGATGCATATATGGGTGACTAGGGTTCAAAGAGTTGATCTTTCAGCCTTCAACACATTGTTTAGCTCACCTGAGTACCATGTGTCCATCCTTGTCATCCATCGTATGCCATCAAGTTAATCATCAACTGATAAGAACTTGTCGGAAACTACCTGGTCGATTTTATTAAAACATTCATAGGAATTTTCCTTGGAGGGTACTCTGACTTGCATCAAAAGTAACGCATCCAACAGTGAACTGAAATTGTTGTTCCAATGTCAACCAATTGAAAAAAACTTTGAAATTGTGCAGCTTGATTCATCACTATTCTTGAATTTTTCTCTCCTTTTGAGGTTTTAACTGATAGAATTTTGTCAGAAGCTTCATCTTGTCTTGCTTTAATGGAACTTTTTATGTGATTTAAATATTTGAGTTAAGTCCCACATTCAATCAAAGTCAGATTTGTTTGTAACCCCATCCTGTGTCAAATGTGGTGATTGGGGGGGTTACCCGGTATTAATTGCCTTTAACCCATTACCCAATAATCTGTGTCTGGTTTTGAAGACAGGTGAGCACTTAAAGCAGGTTGTAAGTAAAGCAAAGCGCCATAAGGCGCATTCTGCTTTACTTTCAGACTGCTTTAAGTTACTATCAGCTGGAATATAGAAAAAAAAATATTTTTGGCTTCATGATAAGTGGATGTAGTACTATTTTCTTTAGTTGATGAATAAAACAAAGGCGTAAAAACATGTATTTATGGGGTAATAAATTAAAAATAAATTAAGTTTTCATTATTTCACAAATGGGTATTTGAAACATGTTTGAGTTGTGCACAATTTTTATTGACAGAATCCAATGATGGCAACACCCCTCTAGGTTCAGTGGACAGTATAGCCAGCCTTGGTCCAAATGTTACACTCATTACTCTAAACAGTGAAGGTAAGTACTAGTATTTTATAGATCAAGAGCCCGTTTCATAAAACTTAGTACAACAAATGTTGTCGTATGTCAGATTATAAAATTCTCAATTATTATTAATTTCTCCATCTAATCCTGTCTTGTGACATCTCTTTGGAATCGTCTTGTAAGAGATGTCACAAGACAGGATTAGATAGAGAAATCAGAATTTAAATGTATTTTAAAGTTTTGACTTACAACTGTTTTTGTCGTACAAAGTTTTATGAAACGGGCCCCAGACTGACCTTAGCACTTGCCCTTGGCTACTTGTCTTTCACATTTCACTATGTAGGCTGGCACATTCTGCTTCACTTTCAGCCTGCTTCAAGCTACCATCTGCTACGATATAGACTATATTTCTTATGGTGCATATTTATGACAACATAATTTCAATAAAGTGGAACTGATTTCTTCAGTGGAGGAGTAACTATGAGATATAAAACATGTGTATTTATCAGTGATGTGTCGATTAATCGTGGTACTCAGAGATCACATCGCTAAGGTCAGGGTTTTTCTTAGGCCAATTGGGAATGACCCCGGTTCCGAGCTAATTGGGAAAATATTGTGTCGTTTTTAGTCAAATTGGGAAAAATTTGCGACGTTTTAGTCAAATTGGGAATCTTGCATGGACCATATCAAACAGTTAACTATATAAAATTCAAACTGAATTTGACTGCTATCAATTAATTGTCAAGTTTTACCCTCTGTAAGGGTATGGGTCTTCATATGGCATTAGCAGGATTTGCTATAAAACAAACTCTCCTCAATCTAAACTCTTTGGATTGGGAATTTTATTACCAAAGATTGGGAAAAACTGAGGAAAATCACTGAAGGTAATTTTAATATTTGTCAATTTTTAACATGTTTTGTACTTAGTTTTTTTACTGCAATCACGGCAGGTATCTGATCGTCGGCGTTTAATTCATTTCCTAAGAGTAACATTTTTCTGAAATTTACTCTGTATATTTATATTTAAATAACTGTTATTCTATCACATTTTAAGAACAAAGCAATTAGATGAATTAATCCAGATCAGACATCTTGATTGAGACGTGAAAAGCTGTCCTTGACATAAAATAATTGCAAAAATATAAGCACCTGTAACGGGCCGACGGTCGATCTCAATGTAAATTCCTCGAATTAAATAATTTAATTCGAGGACAGGTGATCGTTCATTTTTGTCAGGATATCACCTGGATTTAACTTAGGGAATTGAAGTACAACAAGTCGAAGTTAACTTTAAATCTGACGAGCGACGTTTATTATTTAGACCAATAATTTTAGCAATTGGTCTAAATGTCTATCAAGTTACAAAATTCTAATTCATTTAAATAAAATTATATCTAGAGCTAGATCCGGACTTCAACTAGATCTAGATCTCTTAGATCTAAATCTATTAACATGTATTCTACAACTCTCGTCAATTGAATTCACGGGCTACACCAACATAGACCCGTCCGGTCTAAAACAGAGTCCACTCAGAAGTCTGTGACTTTGGAACTCAAGGGCCTTATATACCCACTCGGGATCTACCAGCAATCCGCTGGCACCAGCGGATGGCTGGCGCCAGCAAGCCGCTGGTGCTGGTGTTACCAAGCAACACCAGCAAGAAGAGAATGAAATCCGCTGGTGTGCCTAAGCAACACCAGCAAGAAAAGAATGAAAATAAACAACTGTTAGAATGACGTCATCAAGTTCGATATCGACGAGAGTTGTTTACAAAAATAGAACGTGGCTTATTCCCACCAATATTACATTTGATTGAAGAGATCAGATTAATAATATTAAGACTTTAAATGATTTCCGTCTGTACTCTTTAAGTGTTTCAACTTTTACAACGTAGTGAATATTACGAAACACAGGAAATAATGAAATAGTAAATATTGCCACTTAGTTCAAAGTTAAAACGTGTTTGGACCCAAAATTAACTACTCCATGCCAGTTTAAACTTCTCACATCAGTTTATGGTGAGTACTTAATCTGACCTTTATGCTATTTAAGCATGACCTTATGTATTATAGAAAATACAAAGACAAAATCGATCACATGTGCTACCCCACCCACCATTCTACTAAGACAAGTAGATTGGATTTAGATGCTGAGAAGCCCCAAGTGTTACACACCATTTGTCATTTTTGTGAATTAAGCCCAAAGCAGTATAAGAATTAATTGAGATTTTTAATTGATTAATAGTGAACATGTGCCAATGATCCAGTTAACTTTTTGAGTCCGATTCCCAGCTCTAGTATTTACAGAGTTATGAATTGACCTAAGAGTAGGTATGCCTATTCTGGATTTTGTCCTGTGTACAAGGTTATTAAGTGTTGAGTCTGAGATTGTAATCAAATGTTTGATTGGTCAGATTTGAGCTTTTGCTAGCAAAAGCTCAAATCTGACCACTCAAATGCTTGAGAACGATCTGAGACTCAACTCAAACTCTTTTTAACGTTGGACCCAGGCTTTGCACACATGCTGTGATACTTCCTTGTTTTATTTCAGAGGATTACCCTGGTGGTACATGGCTTGGTGATGACAGCAATATTGAGATGCGTGTAAGATGTGGCGTTACTCCCAGGTATATCATTTTACATTTATATAGAAAACAAGTGGTGGTTGAATACAAGCAGGGATTTGTTTGCTCCTCAAGGAACCCTCTGATCAAAGTCTGTACAGTTTGCCATTTTTGCAATACAACAAAAAACAATCATGAATTGTCAAAAATGTACTAAATTTTATTTAAAACTGGAATCGATCATTTAAAGTTTCAGGGGTGGATGAGTTATTCAGTGTGTCCTTTAAGTTTAAAAAGTTTGTATTTTAGAGTAATCTATTGTCACTTCATTTGTTATGCAACTGTCTGGATTGACTGCTTCTGCAGTCTTTGGAAATAAACTCTTTGCACGCTAGCGGGGGATATATCTGCCACAGTGATTACCTTTGCAAACAGTTTGGATCCAGATGAGACGCCGCGTAACGCGGCTTCTCATCAGGATTCAAACTGTTTGCCATTCTGAATTTATAAAGAAATTTTGAAAAGGCTAATTTTAGAACAGCAGCAAACAGCAATTGTTGCAGACAAAAAAAATTACCCAGCATGCAAAGAGTTAATAACCAGTAGGGAATCTTTGACTTGTAAATGTGTTTGGGTTTCAGTGATTTGCTACACATTCACTCTAACTGTCGAACTCCAGAGAAGATGGCCCTAACCTTGCTAGACTACTTGTTTGACAGAGACACCCAGGCTACTTCCAACCTGTCTGGCCTCGGTAAACATGGCAAAAAACAACTAGATCCACTCATGATATATGGTATAAGGTGTAAGTGCATGTACTTTCTTATTTTCAAAATGTTTATCTCATTGAGCCCTAGTTACGCACATATGCATCCTCTACCAAAAGTATACCTGTGAAGAGTATAATTGTCTAATGCAAACAGTGACGTCCCTGATAAGAGGGCTCCTGCAGGAGCCCTCTTATCAGGGACTTCACTGTTTGTCATTTAGTAATATATTGTAAAAACAACCCTAAATAGTCTAAAATGGACCAGCCTTTATTTTAAACTGGAATTGTTCATTGGAAGTTTCAGGGGATAATGAGTTAAAAACAAAGTGTCTGCTCTGTAACTCAAACGGTTTTCGTCCGATATACTTGCAACTTGCTGACAATATAATTATTTACAGTTGTAAAATCATGGCTAAGTTAGGTAACAGGTCAAATCGCATAAGGCATGTCAGGATTATGGGCCCTTGAGTTGTGCAGACGATGTGCAGTATCTACATTTCGATTGTGCTGGTTCAAGGTTTCCAGTTAGAATTTTTGATTTCATGTCCACTCCATACCTCTTTTCTCCCTTGGATTTTATAATTAGTAAACTTTATTCAAATGTTTGCCTCTGACACTTACAGG
Source organism: Gari tellinella (assembly GCA_922989275.2). NCBI lineage: Eukaryota > Metazoa > Mollusca > Bivalvia > Cardiida > Psammobiidae > Gari > Gari tellinella. Next base: position 17,342,040 of record OV277862.1, read on the forward strand.
TATGAACAGAACTTAATGCAGTTTCCCCACTGCTGCTTCATTCTTTAGACAGCACTTAGTCAGTTTCTAGCTTTTGGTTTGTTTTTTCAGTCCAAAATTTTGACCTTAGCGGTAACTTTAAAACTATATTTGGCATACATACTCTGGACACTCCAGAAACCCTTGGCTTGATGGTCACAATAATGGAAACAGTGTATCACATCCCAAACCATATCTGATCTTTTATATGGAAGAAGGGTTCATTGACAGTCTTCTGTATTTTCCAGGTCATTTAATACACAAGTTTGCTATATCAGAAAATGACTGGCATAGAATTAAACAGAATATAGACTCAAAATGTCGCACAGCATTCCGACGTAAACAGAGAGGCATGCCTTTAACAGTGAAGGCATTTCGAGGAAAGTCTCTATCTGGCTCGTACAATTCACTGATGGCTGGTGGAATGATGAGTGATGAAGATTCTATGAATCATGAAGACTCTTTACAGGTAAAAAGGCAATTTTTACTTTGATAGTTATCAAATAATCTTTTCTCGATAAAACAATAGATATATAATGACTAGGCTGTATCTACATACAAATGCCCATGGAGTATTCTAAGTGCTTCAAAACTTGCTGAATAAACCTATCTAACCCGCTACCCTATAGCCTGTTTCTAATTTTGAAGACATGTGACTACTTAAAGCAGGCTGAAAGTAAAATAGAATGCACCTTAAGGTGCATTCTGCTTTACTTTCAGCCTGCTTTAAGCTATAATCTGCTAGAATATAGAAACTGTTTCTAATGATAATTCATTTGCAGGCAGTTCAAGAGCATGTCTATACAAGTTCATACTGGAACATCAATGTCCATTGCAAACATTTTGGGGCAAGATCTGACACCAGGTAACAGTGACCTGGAAAGAATTTTTTTCTATGTGACTATGGCCCATCATCTATAATTTTTTATGTGACATTTCAAAAATCTATGTGACATTTTGAAATTTTATGGGCAAATTTTTAAAATGCTTAGATTTCAATAAAAATCAATGTTTTTTACATACCTTTATTCGTAAGTAAGAACTTAAACAGGTATACTATTTCTGAACTAAAGGTGTGTGGCATATCTGATTGAAAAATAGATAATCATATGATACAAAGTGCACAACCCTATGCATTTGTATTCGTTCTAGTTTGTTAAATTAAGTCTAGAGGGCGTATCGCGGGTGTAGCCCATACTGTTGTAGCAGACAGAGTTGGGTCGATTGCTATTAATTATGACAAATACTTACATAACTTGTTGACTATTCATCTCCAAATGATCAAATTCTATAAAACATCTAATCAATCACCTGAAATATCCGTCGGTCTGGTGTTTTCAGCTATTTTATTTAGTAACAGGTTCGACGAAAAAGTTCAAACTTTCCTTCAAATCCGTTGTATCTGATAGACAAGTGTCCAATTTAGAATCGTTTTCTCAGTCTATTAACTGTATAATTCATATTCAGAATCGCGTCTTATGAAGAAAGAATTCGATCCCGGCGTGTGCTGGTTTTTCTTTTGACTTTGTTGTATCTCTCAATCGTAAATCTTTCCAGAAATGTCCACGTTTAGTGTCCTCGATTTTGTCGAGGCGCCATTTTGTTTCGAGTCAATTTCAAAATATGACAGCTCTATTTTTAATGCCGTTTTATTTGTCAATATCTCCTATTGAAAACAGTCTTCCAAAGATGAAAAAGACATAATACTTTGTAAAACCGACCAAAAAAAAGACGCCTAAGAACCATCTTTTTTACTTGTAACACACGTAACGGTAATACACATATGCCAAACACGGGTGTTCGCAACATATAGGGCCTATTGAAATGTGCATAGAAATTCTGCTTCGCAATTTCGGCATATCTCTTTATTTTCTAATGGGTTTTTACATAATGTATCGCTGGAAAATCAATTCAAGAAATTAACTGTCGATCTACATTCATATAAAATGTTCACGAGTTATACGCGTCCAAGCTGTTGTGTTTGGGAATGAAATCGGAATACTTTGCTATTTTCGCACAAAAAAATGTCGGAATTGGCAAGAAGTTTCGATTTGTTTAAGGTAAATTTCGATGTTTAATTCCACAAAGTGCAGCTAATTTCTATTGAAAAAAGACGATTAAATCCTCCAGAAAAACCAATTAGTTGTTAAACGATAGAATCAAGCCATCTAGCATACAGGACATTTTGCATTTGAAAATTATGGTAAGATAAAATCGGCGAGACGCTGGGCGCACCAGTTGGAAATTCTATGTGACATTTTTTATTTTTATGTGACTATGGCGCATGGCGCGTGGGTTTCCAGGTCACTGCAGGTAACCCAGCGTCTGATGAGACTCCAAACTGTTTGCCACCCACATGAAAAAAAATTGTCAAAATTTTCAAGAACTTGACATTTTCTATATTCTATTTTATTTTGTTTGTTTCAAATGGAAAGAACAATGTCTTCTCTACTGTATGCAGTGATCTGTTTGATCTTTCTGCATTAACCAAACCACTGACCTGTTTAGAATATGTTTCTTTGTAGGCCCATGACGTTTACCTCCAGGGAGAATTAGATATACAGCAATCTGTTGCAATGCAGGGTGATGGCAATCTACCAGGCGAGGTACAGATTCTTCATGCTACACCAGAACAAATATCTCAAATACAACAAGCCCAACATATACAGATCCTACAAGGAGACCATGTAATCCAGGTGCCAGTCCCGGTAAGTCATATACAGTGTTCCCTCTTTACAACGACATCCTACGGGAGACAAAAATTGTGTGCGTTGTTCGGAGGGAGTCGTTATAGGGAGGGAAATATGCAAACAGCTTGAATCCAGATGAACTGGATTCAAGCTTTTTGTCACTCGTCATTATGTGTTTATCTATCAAAATGTCCATTATGGAACTTTGAGAAAAACAGCAGACGACATTGCAGTCGTGAATAGGTTGGACATAATTGTTCTGTTTAGGGAACTGCGACAAGGGTCGTTGTAAGGAGGGAATCGTTGAAGGGAGGGAACGCTTTACATCATTATACTCCAACGCCTTTTGAACCCCGGTCTCGGGACAGAATCCAGCTTCCAATTTATCATGCTAGAAAACCTTCCAGATGGCTTGCAGAAGGTCTGTGGTTCTACCCCTTTGCCGATTTGTAATGGAAACAGTGCATGAAGAGCATCAAGGGTCTTCCTCCACCTATAGTTAGCTGGACGTCACGATATGACTGAAATACTGTTAAAGCTACGTAAAATCTTAAAAATCCAATTCCATTTCCTTTCAACACTGAATAAGCAAACCCTCTATTAAGTGCTAATTGAGGTTGGGTTTTGGGTGGTTGCTGCTAAAAGCAATGTGAAAGTTAAGCAGAAACCTCCTATAGGAGTTTTCTGCTTTACTTTGTCTTGCTTTAACCCTTTCTGTCTTGAAACTCAAATGCACAGTTCTAGTTTTCAATTTAGTCTAGTCCATTATTTACTTTTTATGCCCCCCTCCCTCCCAACGTGGGCGGCATATTGTGATCGCACTGTCAGTCCATTAGTAACACTTTTCGTGTCCGCTCTCTAACTGAAAAGAGTTTTTAATTGATTTTCCCAACTTCCTCGAAACATTTATATGCATAAAATCTCGGTCAAGTTTGATAACCAGACAAATCACATCAGGCATTTCTGAGTTATGGCCCTTGAATTGGTAATTTTGCTTTTTTTACCGTGTCCGCTCTCTAACTCAACTAGTTTTCAATTGATTTTCTTCCTGAGATGGAAACAAACCCTTTAACCCTTTACCTGATAGCCTATTTCTAGGATTGAAGATAGGTGACCACTTAAAGCAGGCTGAAAGTAAAGCAGAATGTGCCTGCTTAACTTTCAGCCTGCTTTAAACTATCATGTGCTAGAATATAGAAAATATTCCCTAAAGTATATATTTATGACTGATTAAATTGGAACTATTTTCTTCGGCGGAGGAATAAATCACATTCGCTAATAGGCCCTTCTATTGGGGAAAGGGTTAAGGATCAATTTTGTAAACAGTTCATAAACCCATTACTCCATAGATACACATTTGATTTATTCCTACACTGAAGAAAATAGTTCCCCTTTATATAGTTTTGAATATGTACCATATTAAAAAAATCTATATCCAAGCAGATAGTAGCTTAAAGCAGGCTGAAAGTAAAGCAGACAACAGTGAACTTGCTTTAAGTGGTCACCTATCACCAGGGCTCCAGATAAGGGGAGTATTTCAAAACATAAAATCTTTATTTCTGCATTATACCCTATGGTGTCACTACTCATTAGAATAGTCTCGAAGAGACGATTTTAATGAGTAGTAACACCATAGGATTTGGTGCTGAATAAGTGAGAAAATGTTGAATTTATTCAGTTAACTCCCTCTTATCTGGAGCCTTGATCACTAGAATCAGGCCATGGAGTGGGTTGAACAGGGTTAAGTGAGCAAGATAGCAAGTTGGACTTCACTGTAAATAATACATATTTGTTAATCATTGTTTTCAGACTCACATTCAACAGTTATCACCGTCAGACCTACCAGAAGGCATACAGGTGGCGGTATCTGCTGTATCCGGCTCCCATATATCAGAAACACCACTACAGATCCATAATATATCCACAGAAAATACCTCAGAGTTAGCCATCTCACAGCCGGGACAATGACAATCATTTCTAAACCTGAACTCTACAGGCCAAAAGTCACAGTGAAAGTGCTATCTGAGTACTGCTGATATTAGAGTAAACTCTCTGATCGAGTGTCTTGGTTATCTAGTGCTAGAACTTGTATTTATACACTGAAAAACATGGAGGCTTCAAGGGAGAAAAGACATGAAATTTCATAGACTCAGCGCACCAATCAACTGACTTGCTTCACCCATTACCACATAAATAAGCCTTTTTACGACTAAATTATTGTTCCATTGAAGAAATAAGTTTTTTGCAGTTATGAATATGTACCATAAGAATATTTTCTATATTCTAGCAGATGGTAGCTTAAGTTAAAGGAGGCTGAAAGTAAAGCAGAATGTGCCTTAAGGCACATTCTGCTTTACTTTCAACCTGCTTTAAGCGGTCACCTAATTTAAAACTAGAAACAGGTTATGTGGTAATGGGGTTAAACACAGAGTCTGTCGAGGGTTGGCAGAGTAATGTTTTCAGCAGTTGTAAACAAACACCTCTCAACAATTTTAACCAATTATCTCATAGCCTGTTTCTAGTTTATAAGACAGGTAACCACTTAAAGCAGGTTGAAAGTAAATTAGAATGTGTGCCAATAGGTGCATTCTGCTTTACTTCCAGCCTGCTTTAACTTAACTTCCATCTGCAAGGATATAGAATATACTTCTTATAGTCTCATATTTATGACTGTATAATAAAAGGCGTATCTATGGAGTACCTGTAATGGGTTATAACAGTTGACCCTGGTAAGATGCAACATTTCCAATGTAGCAGCTGCTTCAGGTCCAAACCTAACCTAGGGGCTTGCTTTCTGTATAAATCCTTTTCTTCAAAGCTCTTTTCAGTGTTTAAGACATAAATACACCTTTTCATTTATCCTCTCACTGAAAAAATAGTTCCACTTTATACAGTCGTGAAAAAGGACCTTAAGAAATAGTTCCCATATCCTACCATATGACCACTTAAAGCAGGCTTACAGAAGGGCAGAATGCACCTTAACCCTTTCCTTTATAGAAGCGCCATTTAGCGCATTCAGTTTATTCCTACGCTGAAGAAAATAGTTCTTATTGAAACAGTCATGAATATGTATCATAATGAATATTTTATTTATTCTAGGAGATGGTAGCTTAAAGCAGGCTGAAAGTAAAGCAGAATGCACCTTAAGGCGCATTCTGCTTTACTTTCAACCTGCTTTAAGTAGTCATCTATTTTCAAAACTTGAAATAGGCTATGGGGTAAAGGGTTAAGGCATATTCTGATTTACTTTCAACTCGCTTTAAGTGGTCATTTTTCTTCAAAACTATATATGGGCTATTGGGTAAAGTGTATTATTATATGCCTTTGTATGATAACGAGCGTTTCTGCGTGTATTTGCACAGTAAAATACAAGAGTCTGTATCAGCCCTCTTGTATCAGCCACTTTGTATTTTACTCTGACCTCGCTTTCGAAATAACGTGACGTCATTTACGTACGTGTACAAGTGCCGCGTTATTCATTGTGGCAAACAAAAAATCTTGTTCTGCTTCAAATTACTAATAAATTTTGACTATAAAATGATTTAAACAACTATTTAATTGTTTCTGGTGTGTATTCAAGGCATATAGTAAACACATCACCAGTTGGCAGTGCGCAACAGAGTGTTGCATTTAGCTCTCGACGTTTTTGGCGGAAACAACCGATCAGACTCGCGCCAAGGCGCTCGTCAGATCGGCTATTTCCGCCAAAATCGTCTCGAGCTAAATACATCACTCTGTATCACACTGTCAACTGGTAATGTGTATAAAACATGCTGCAAGTAAAGCAGAAAACTTCAAAGGAGAGTATTTTCTGACTTCTGTCGTGTCAGGGTGTACAGAATGTCCTTGTGCTCTTGATCTTGAATGAGACTGAAGGTGAAGCATAAGACATTTTTATGACCAATATATTGAGGCAGGACATGAAGGAAAGCATTAACCTTTTCTCATTTTGAAGATATGTGACGACTTAAAGCAGGTTGAAAGTAAAGCAGAATGTGACTTAAGGCACATTCTGCTTTACTTTTAACCTGCTTTAACCGTTTATCTGCTATAATATAGAAAATGTTTGCATGACAATATACATTGGAACGACTGTTCTTCTTTAGTGATGGAATAAATTAAAGGTTTAAAAATGTGATTCTATGGAGTAATTGGTTATTGGTTAATTATACCATTCTTGTAGAGATGCTGAGCACAATGAAGAAATGAGAGATTTATTGAGTTAAGATCAAGGCTGTTACCTTATATGTAGATTTACCAAAGCATGTTTATTATACAAATGATTCGATTTGTCTTTTGCATACTTTTCATATTAATACTTGTTTATAGTATTAGAAAGTAATTTTTTTCTACTTGTCATCATGTAAGAGCATAAATTGCATATTATCCAGGTCTGTTTGTATGGACTTTGTTTAACATGGGGATTCTTCGCCTTCTCATTTGGGCTAATGAAGCAAGTGTCTACACTGGCACTTTTCAACATTAACTCACTCACCCCTGAAACTTTGAATGGACAATTCCAATTTCAAAATAAGTCTAGTCCATTTATATATTTCAAAATGACAAATAGTGTAGACCCTGATCAGAGGGCTCCATAAGGAGCCCTCTGATCAGGGTCTACACTGTTTGCATGGGACTAGTTTCAGCTTTACAAGTGCACTGTTTGTAAATGACGAGTATACTTGTCGCTAGGGTTGAATGTGTTAATGCAATATAATATAACACTTAAGTCTTGTATTTGTTTACTGTGTAAACATTAACCTTTTCCCCAATGCATTGTTTTCAATTTTTAACCTACTATCCCGTAGCCTCTTTCTCGTTTTGAAGACTGGTGAACACTTAACGCTGGTTGAAAGTAAAGTTTAATGTGCCTTATGTTGCATTCTGCTTTACTTTCTATTTGGCCAACCTTACCATCTGCTAAGATATGGAAACTATTTATACTGAATATTCATGACTATAAATTGGATCTATTTCCTTCAATGGAGGAATAATTCAAAGGCATGATAAGGCATATTCATAGAGTAATAGGTTAAGACAGGTGCCTGCTTTATGTGTTCTTCAGTGGTTTAGACTAGTGGCTGCTTGAAGCTGTCTGAAAGTATAAGAAATCTCCATTACAGATATTTCTGCTACATTTTAAGCAATCTGGGTCATCTGTCATGATATTTAAAAGTAAGACACAGTAGAGCGCATACAACTTAGTGCAGCATCTTAAGGCTTCTATCACTTTCCATGCACGCAAAAAGTTTGACCCAGTGACCTTGACCTTTAACTGAAGCTTTGTTGCTCTCCAACAACTCTTGTTTACTAATCAGGGGCCCGTTTCATAAAGCTTCTTACGATAAATGTTGTCGTAAGTCAAAACTTTAAAATACGTTTAATATCTGATTTCTCTATCGAATCCTGTCTTGTGACATCTTTTTGGAATCGTCTTTTCAAGACGATTCCAAAAAGATATCACAAGACAGGATTAGATGGAGAAATAAATAATAATTGAGAGTTTTATAATTTGACTTACGACAACATTTGTCGTAAGATGTTTTATGAAACGGGCACCAGGTGAGCAATATTGGGCCAGTGACCATCTTGTTTACTATTCTCATATTTTGAAATATGCTTATATCAGTAATCATACTTAAACAGTTGTGCTTTAGAGATGACAAGTTTTTTAAAGCTTCATTAAATGTTGTATGTAGTTTTCCATTTCATTATCCGTGCAGTTTTTCCATTTCATTATCTGTGCAGTTTTCTTGTACATATTACATTAATTTATTTATTTGCTCAGCCCATAAGAATATGCAAGGGAGGAGGAGACGTGACAACGTGTATGTGCAGTTAAACCTCTCTATTACCACCACTGAATTGTGTTTATTATTAAGTGTTTATGACAGATGGCAGCTTAAAGCAAGGTGACAGTAAATAGAAAGCTCCTTTAGGAGCTTTCTGTTTTACTGTTGCCTTGTTCTAAGCTGTCACCTGTCTATTATACAATCAACTAGACTTCGATTTAGCTTCCTTTAGGAGCTTTCTGTTTTACTGTCTCCTGTGTTTTATACAATAAATTATGCTTTATTTTAGTGGTGGTAATAGAGAGCTTTAACTGTACATCTCCTGGTTTGATTGTTGTGTTGTAGTGTTGTGCTACAATCGAGGAAAGTAGCACTTTGTATACAGTGGAACCTCTCTAAATCATACACTTCTAAAACAATATTTTCATTCTCAAAACCTGTTGGTAACAGCTTAACTCTTTGAACCCTAGTCGCACATACATTGTATATGCATTAGCAAACAGTGTACCTGTGAGGAGTATACTTGTCATATGCAAACAGTGTTGTCCCTGATCAGAGGGCTCCTTAAGGAGCCCTCTGATCAGGGTCTACACTGTTTGCCATTTTGACATATTGTAAAATTCAACCATAAAAAGTCAAAAATGGACTAGACTAAATTGAAGACTAGAATTGTCCATTTGAGGTTTCAGGGAGGAAAGTAAGACGGAGAGCTCCCTTTTGGAGGTTTCTGCCTTATTTTTATACGCCCGTCTTCAGACGGGACGTATTATGTCGTGGCGCTGTCCGTCCGTCTGTCCGTCCGTCCGTCTGTCCGTCCGTCCGTTAACTTTTTCATGTCCGCTCTCTAACTCAAACAAATTTAGTCTAATCCTTTTGAAACTTGGTCAGAACGTGTATGACCATAATATCTCGGTCAAGTTCGATAACCAGCAAGATTGCCCCAGACATTCAAGAGTTATGCCCTTTTTTGTCAAAAACGGGCATATTAGTTTGTCCGCTCTCTAACTCAAACAAATGTTTTTTAATCCTTTTCAAACTTTGTCAGCATGTGTATGACCATAATATCTCGGTCAAGTTCGATAACCAGCAGGATTGCACCAGGCATTCAAGAGTTATGCCCCTTTTTTCGTAAAAAACGGGCATATTTTAGTTTGTCCGCTCTCTAACTCAAACAAATTTATTTTAATCCTTTTGAAACTTTGTCAGCATGTGTATGACCATAATATCTCGGTCAGGTTCGATAACCAGCAGGATTGCCCCAGACATTCAAGAGTTATGCCCCTTTTTTGTAAAAAACGGGCATATTTTAGTTTGTTCGCTCTATAACTCAAACACATTTATTTTAATCCTTTTGAAACTTGGTCAGCATGTGTATGACCATAATGTCTCTGTCAAGTTTGATAACAAGCAGGATTGCACCAGGCATTCAAGAGTTATGCCCCTTTTTTCGTAAAAAACGGGCATATTTTAGTTTGTCCGCTCTATAACTCAAACAAATTTATTTCAGGCCTTTTGAAACTTGGTCAGCATGTGTATGACCATAATGTCTCGGTTATATTTCATAACCAGCAAGATTGCCACCGACAGTCAAGAGTTATGTCCCTTATTTCATCTAAAACGGGCATTTTTTAGTTTGTCTGCTCTCTAACTCAAACAAATTTATTCCAATCCTTTTGAAACTTGGTCAGCATGTGTATTACCATAATGTCTCAGTTATGTTCTATAACCAGCAGGATTGCCTTAGACATTCAAGAGTTATGCCCCTTATTTTGTCAAAAACGGGCATTTTTAGCTCACCTGAGCCGAAGGCTCAAGGTGAGCTATTGTGACCGCTCATTGTCCGTAGTACGTCTGTCCGTCTGTCCGTTCACTTTTACTTCAAACGACATCTCCTCTGAACCCGGGGATTGTAGGGCGGATTCAAACTGCTCATGATGTTCCTTGGATGCTTCTCTACAGAAGTTGTCTAAATGAAAGAGAAAAAGCAAAAACTCTGCTTGAAAAAGCAAAATTTTTTAAAAAATCTTCTTGCTAAAAACTACTAGGCCCTAAGCTTTGATATTTTTACAGTAGAATCTCCTGGTCGATCCCTCTATAGTTTGTTAAAATGAAATCCCTAGGGTCACACTTGACGCCACCCTGCGCAGTTTAAGTGCTGCTCTAGGCAGGTTTTACAGTATTTTTGATGAAGCAAAAGCAGAACTGTATTTTACCTGAGTTACTCTTAATATACTAAGGGCAAATAGCCAATATTTGCAAACATTTTGGATCCAGATCAGATGCAACATAATGCTGCATCTAATTTGGATCCAAACTATTGGTACTCATTTACCAACTGAACATGTTTAAATTCTTTTTTTTGTCACTTTTCGCATACAGTAGGTTTTAAGCAGATATCATTTCAGTCTGGTAAGGGTAAGCCTTCAGAGCAGTTGCTAATTCTACCATACTACCCAGTATTTGACCTCAGCCACTGAACTGATGGTCTTAGCTGAACATGTTGTCTGCTAAAGTTTATAAATGGTTTAGTCTGCTTCATACTTAGAGAAACAGGGTCTGGAAGTGATCCACTGACAGTTATGTAATTATGTCTTTTGCCATATTTATACATATGTTTAATATTCAAAATATGTATAGCAGACAGCAATTCAGCATAATAAGAGTTAGACCCTAGCCAAATTTCCTACTGGCAGAGTTACATAACTGAACTCTGGTCAGCTGATGAGGTGTCTGCTATATATTTATGCCCTGCAGTTGGGGGCATATTGTTTTTGTCTGTCTGCTTTTTTGTCTGTTTGTCCATTTGTTTGTCTGTCAGTCCACAACTTTAATCTTAGCCATAACTTTGTTAAAGTTAGAAACTTTATAACTTGGGTCATGTCGTACAAAGGTCAATGTCAATTTTGAGATATTTCCCAGTGTCATATTTTCTTGTCTTTGAGATAACTCCAGTTCTACTGATGTTAACCCATTACCCCATACATATGCCTTTTTACGCCTTTAATTTATTCCTCCTCTAAAGAAAATAATTCCACTTTATATAGTCATAAACATGTAAGATATAAGAAATAGTATCTATATCTTAGTAGATGATAACTTAAAGCAGGTTGAAAGTAAAGCAGAGTGCGCAATAAATAATCATATGGAAATACATGTAGCTTGATAAGAAGAAGTGTCATGGATAAGGGCCATAACTCTGCCAACAATATTTTTTTAAGCGATTCCAATTTGTCATGTTTTTTTTGTCTGGAAGATAATTCCATTTACAGCTATATTAAAATGTTGTCTTGCCTATTAAGCTAAGGCACAATGACCTCAGGTGAGCGAATTAAGGGCCATGGCCCTCTTGTTTAGTTTGTCCGCTCTCTAACTCAAATAAATTTATTCCAATCCTTTTGAAACTTTGTCAGCATGTGTATGACCATAATGTCTCGGTCAAGCTTCATAACCAGCAAGATTGCCCCAGACATTCAAGAGTTATGCCCCTTTTATCGTCAAAAACGGGCATTTTTTTGTTTGTAGCTCTCTTTCTCAAACAAATTTATTCCCATCCTTTTGAAACTTGGTCAGCATATGACCCCTAACTTTCAGGGTTCTTCCCCTTTTGTTTTTACCTTGATAGGATTTTGGTATGACTACATTCTAAGATCGTTTTGACGGGCGTATAATGTGCCCGGCTTGCGGTGCTCTTGTTATTCTGCATTTCCACCTTCTATTGCAAAGAGTGTCCAGTTTGGAGAGGTTGTACTCTGACAGTAGATGTACTGGTAAGGGATATTGACTAATGATGTTCAGCAGGTTTATTTTTACCACCATTAGCTAGTGGTGTGTTTATGCCCCACCATGGAGTGGTGTGAACCATGCAGTGTTGCCCTTGTCTGCTATGATTACAGTGAAACTCATTTATGAAGAAGTCGTTGGGACTGTCTGATTTCTTTCCATATATCCGAACTTAGGTTATATCGGATCCATTTTACTATACATTGATTAGAGATGAGGGAGAATATTTGTTTTGTTATATCCAGTTTTTCGTTATATCAAATTTTGTTATAAGCGAGCTTCACTGTATGTTATGTTTTTGAGTTTAAGTCAGTAGAAACTGAAATCATGGTCATTTGGTGACCTCTTTGACCTTGGTAAAAGTTTTTGCATTTATGTCAGTTATGGACTAAATCCGACTAATACTGTGTTTGCATGTAAGGCCAAGTATGCCGCATCCATGTTTTACAACACATTTCTTGTTAATGGAAATGATGAATTTGGATACAAAGAAATTGAGTGTTGTTTAATGACCCACACCCACACTTTAGAACCAATTTTCAAAGTTTAAGTCAGGTTGCTATTGATAGCAGACTAAATGTAAATCAGATTTTTCCCCCCAGAAAAGCAAGCTGAAAGTAAGCCTGATAATGCAAGTTTATTCCGCCACCTGTCAAAATGTAGAACAATATTAGGAAGGGGCAGACACATGAAAAAGCATTTTATGAAAAAAGTAATTACTGGCATGAAAAAGTATAGTGAAAAAAGTACTAAATTTATATGGAATTGTACATAAAAAGTTTCAGGTGTAAATGAGTTATCTCTCTTATATTGGACCTGCATGGAAATATACAATGCAATTCATCAGCCACAATGATTCCCACCGTGTCCACCACTTTGTTAAGCTTTAATGAAATATTCTCTGCTGAAAGGGGATTTGCATGTCAGTTTGTTATGACAAAACTAGTTAACCCATTACCCCATAAATATGCCTCTATTTTATTCTTAATCATCCAATGAGGAAAAAAGTTCCAATTTACACAATTATGAATATGTACCTTAAGAAATATTTTCTATACTCTAGCAGATTTTTGTTTCAAGCAGGTTCAAAATAAAGCAGAATGCGCCCTAAGGCACATTCTGCTTTACTTTCAACCCGCTTTAAGTAGTAACTTGTTTTAAAAACTAGAAACAGACTATTGGGTAATGGGCTAAACAGAGTAATCACCCTTTGATTCTTAAAGAAATAGGAAATAGGAAAGGGCAATCAAACAGAGCTCCAGATAAAGGGACTATTTCAAAAACTCAGATCTTCATTTCTGCATTAAATCCTCTTAAGACGATTCTAATCAATAGTAACACTATAGGATTTGGTGCTGAAAAGAGTGAGAAAAAATGTTAGATTTGTTCAGTTTACTTCCCCTTATTTGGAGTTCTGATTAAGGTTGAAGGGCATCCCTAGGTACCACTTTTATTTTTGTTAAATTTGATTAAAGTATGTATAGAGTTGTTGTATGTACTATTAATTTTTGGATTGATATGTCTGTTGATTGTTGAGGACTTCTTGTATGTATTACAAAATATGAATGCAAACTTTGAAATAACTTAATAAACTGTCAAATTTATCTTAAGTGTTATTTTGTATTTTCTTTCATACATCTCCTTAACCCTTTCCTTCCTGAAACGTTAAATGGACAATTTCATTTTCCAATTTAGTCTAGTCCATTTCTGACTTTTAAGGGTTGTTTTTATCAATGTTTGGCATTACAACAAACAGTGAAGACCCTGATGACAGAGGGCTCCTATCGGAGCCCTCTGATCTGGGTCTTCACTGTTTGCACTGGACAAGTGTACTATTCACATGTACACTGTTTGAAAAGGATGCCTATAGGCGGGACTGGGGTTCAAAGGGTTAAAGTGTTTGTTGGGAAGTACAGATTGGATTTTTAGCTCACCTGAGCACAAAGTGCTCAAGGTGAGCTTTTGTGGTCAGTCAATGTCCGTCGTCGTGCGTCAACAATTTCTTCAAACATCTTCTCCAAAACCACTTGCCTGATTGCAACCAAACTTCACAGGAATGTTCCTTGGGTTAAGCTCTTTCAAAGTAGTTCAAAGAATTTGAAACCATGCAGAACTCTGGTTGCTATGGCAACCAAAGTGAAAAAATAAGGAAATCTTAAAAAACCACAAGAGCCAGAGCTTAGATATTTGGCACATGTCATTACCTATAGGTCCTCTATCAAAGTTGTTCAAATTTTGCCCCTGGGGTCAAAATTGGCCCCGCCCCGGGGGTCAACGTTTTACATAGAGTTATATAGTGAAATGTTCAAACATCTTTTTCTCTGAAACCAATATGTCCAGAGCTTTGATATTTAGCATGGTATTACTTCTAGAGGTATTTGACTTATATTGTTGAATTGGTTCCGGTCCGTTGCATATCTGGGTCACCGGAGCTAAAAATAGATTTTTTTCCATGAGAACTTAAAAAATCTTCTCGTCTGAAACCATAGTACACTGAGCTTAGATATTTTGCACATAGTATCGTCTACAGATCCTCTATCAAAGTTGTTCAAATTTTGTCCCTGGGGTCAAAATTGGCCCCGCCCCAGGGATCACAGTTTTACATAGAGTTACATGTATATAGTGAAATGTTCAAACATCTTTTTCTCTGGAACCAATATGACCAGAGCTTTGATATTTGGCATGGTATAACTTCTAGAAGTCCTTCACACATTTTGTTGAATTGGTTATGGTCTGTTGCATATCTGGGTCACCGGAGCTAAAAATAGATTTTTTTCAATGAAAACTTCAAAAATCTTCTTTTCTGAAAGCATAGTACACTGAGTTTAGATATGTACATAGCATCGTCTACAGGCCCTCTATCAAAGTTGTTAAAATTTTGTCCCTCGGGTCAAAATTGGCCCCGCCCCGGAGGTCACCGTTTTACGTAGAGTTACATAGGAAAATGTTCAAACATCTTTTACTCAGAAACCAATATGGCCAGAGCTTTGATATTTGGCATGATGTAACTTCTAGAGGTCCTTCACATATATAGATGAATTGGTTCTGGTCTGTTGCATATCTGGGTCACCGGAGCTAAAAATAGATTTTTTCAATGAAAACTTCAAAAATTATCTTGTCTGAAACCATAGTACACTGAGTTTAGAAATTTTGCACATATCATCGTTTACAGGTCCTCTATCTTAGTTGTTCAAATTTTGCCCCTGGGGTAAAAATTGGCCCCGCCCTGGGGGTCACCTTTTTACAAATCTTCTTTTCTGAAATCACGTGACCCATCCTAGTGTTACCATGGTCAGGTGAGCGATCAAGGGCCATTCTGGCCCTCTTGTTTTTGTTTTCTGTGACTTTTGCCAAATATTATAAAATTGATTTAATTCAAACTTTTACATATGGAACTTCTCCAAAAGTACTGGCCCAAATTTAACCAAACAGTGAAACTATAAAGGAATGACATATTGTGTATTAAAGGGGGGTAATTAGATAACTCATATGTATGATGTAAACCACTCTTATATAGTCCACTACCCCAATCAGTCAGATACGGCAGCAGCGCCTAGCTAAGACACACAGTGCATAACAACAGACTGGTAGTTTTGCAACTCAATAGAATTTCAGCAAAATAGCTGGTGGTGAAACAATTCTATTGAGTAATCAAGGTTCCGCTATTAGGAAGGCAAACATCGGTTAGGAAGTATATTTGAAAAAATCCACCAAATCTCCTTGAAAATCCGCATATATACGTTACTATAAATATTCTTAACAATAAGCAAAGAAAGAAAATCAAGAATTATGCGTTTAGAAGAAAAGTTATTAATAAATACGACGCATCAGTTGATAAATAAACGAAAGATTCAGAAATACAACAAAAAATTCAAACTTCTCCCCTTATTCAGAATTTATATATTTCACAACAGCAGATGTTAAGTGCTTGTGTGGCGGCTGTAAAAAGTCGCCCCGTACTTCATTCTCAGTGTTGTACTTTCTGGTCCTTTGGAATCATTGATTTCGGCGCATTTACAGTCGAAAGTTGAATTCCGCTTAAGCTGGTGCTAGGGGGCGTGAGCACTGTTGCATATTTCAGTATTGCTCATGAACAGACTCAATTAAACCGAGTCTGCGATTTTCAGTATTTGCTTTGTTTTCTGTGCTTTCAAAGGATCTCCCCTTATTCAGATTTTTTATGATATAAAAGCTAAATGCGCATACACAAGAGCTGGAGTAGATTACAGAGAAAAAGGTGAAACAAACCCACAACATATTTTTTTTAATTTAGAAAAATCATGACTATCAAAGTAACTACTTTCGTCTTTGAATTTTACTAGAGAAAAAGTGTTTGATATAGATAACATTTTAGACGAAGAAGTACGTTTTTGCAAAAACAAAACTGAAACCAAAGCATGATGACCAAGGCATGTCGTTAATGCTAATGTAGATGGGGAAGCTTGCACCTTCTCGGAAATATTATCATTAGTATCTGATTGAGAAAACTAGAGACATATTTCCCTCTTAACTCATTAACCCATATCCTGTTTCTAGTTTTAGAGACAGGTGACTACTTAAAGCAGGTTGAAAGTAAAGGCGCATTCTGCTTTACTTTCAGCCTGTTTTAAGCTATTATCTGGTAGAATATTGAAAATATTCAATGATTCTCATTTGTAACAGTGTAAATTTGCATACTTTCTTCAGTAGTGAAATCAAGGCGTAAAAAGGCGTATTTAAGGGGTAATGGGTTAAAAGTAGATTGCAACAGATGATTTGGCGAACACATTGAAATCCATTATACACAAACAAGTTTACCTCGATCAACCTGGATACAGTGAAACCCCTCTAAACCGGACATGTGCGTGGACAAAATAAATTTCCAGTTTAGAGGGGTTTCAACTCATTACCCCATAGTTTGTTTCTAGTATGGAAGATAGCCCACCACTTAACCCTTTCACTCTCAATGACGCTTTAAAGCGCGTTTTCAAACAGTTTTTGGTATTGATCAGACGCCGCGATACGCGGCGTCTAATCAATACCCAACTTGTTTGACACTCTTATTGATATCTATTAAGTCATACAACATTAAATCTAACTTTGAAACGTGTCTTGCAGGCAACAATAATGAAGCAGACGACAATAAAGCGGCGAAGGGGTAAAATCTCCCGAATAATTTGATCATGAAAGGGTTAAAGCATGTTGAAAGTAAAGCAGAATGCGCTTTAAACATAATAAGGCGCATATTTGTGTAATGGGTTAAAATAAACAAGGGTTGGAGACGGGACTTAAGTTTTTGTCCGGTTTAAATAGAGAGGATTCCGGTTTGGAGAGGTTTCACTGTATGTACAAACTCGATATAGATCTATACTATTTTATTTCACACCTATATAGGTTAAACCAATCGGAAGCTCTCCTTTCTACCACGTGACGATACGAGAGAAACGAGTATTGTACTAAATTGTAAAAAAGCCATATTTTTTTCATATCGGGACTCGAGTCCCGAAAATCTATATCATTTTCGTATTGTACTGGACAACTCTTCCGACACTCTGTTAAGAGTTACTTCCCTTGGCATTTCACGTTTCGTCTGCTATTTTGCTTTTGGAAATTACGAAGTCAAAGGCTATATATAATTATATACTAGGAGGAAAAAGAAAAAATATCATGTGGTTTCTATCGCCTCATCCAGAATATGGATTATGACTGCTGTGTACTCGTCCAATATAATTCAATATTGACTCAACACTGTTAAATTACTCTCATAATATTGGATATAACCAGGGATATTTTATTAGACATATCATGGAGATTTGTCCTTTCTCCATGGACATATATATAAAATATCCCTGATATAACCATAGATAAATTCAGGACATAATCGATTATGTAAATCGAAGGTGCTATTAAATTTTTAGATTTCGTAAAGCATTTGATACCATCGAATGGAACTTTCTCTTTAATGTGTTTGAACAATTTGTATTTAAACATAGGTTTGGGATAACATTCTTGATACTGAATGTAAAGCACGTGTTTTTAACGATTGTTTAAAATCACTTACATATGAGCCGAGCCATGACAAAGCCTGCCTTATTGCATTTCAAACAGTGTAGATCAAGGCCAGCCGCCGCGCCAAAGACGCGGTGGCTGGTCTTGATCTACACAGTTTGACACCTATATACATATATTAAAGCGTTTTATGTGTACACATATATTATGTTGTATGTATTGCATTTATCAATTTAGACCAAACTCGGATACAGAGCCTGGGATGACAACAGTGCTTGGCCTGTACAATATGCCATGCAGTAAGACTGGTTTTGTCATGGCACTGCTCAACTAAATATAGAATCAGACACTGTCATCAAATATTACCTTTGCTCCACATTTTAGCAGCTAAAATACTGGTAATTAGCAATAGACATGCTGAAGCTTTGATTGGCATCGAACAAAAAACGACTTATAGAATTTATAACTTATTAGATCTATCAACTAACAGATTATACAAATATGTTCTTCAAAGAGCAAATTGGCATCTATTCTGCATTAAAGATAGTTAAATATAGTTAAAATAATTAAGAAATACCTATATGAAAATAAATGTTCAGTTCTTAAACTTAATGAACAAAACAGAGGGGAAGTGGACTGGTAGCAAATTGAATGTACATATTTGAGTGGTTGACTGGTGGTAAAGACTTGCCAAATCGCCCGATTCTTGGTCTATATTTTATCATAATAATAATTATTATTATTATTAGTAGTATACCCGATTTATATAGAGCCCTTTTCACACAGGAGTTGTGCGTTCAAAAGCGCTTCACATGAAATTATATAAATGTACCTACAAAGCAAGAAAGACAAATAAATACATTCACAATAAAAATGATACAATATTGAGATGCATGGAAACATGGAAATTCTTTCAATATTATTACCAAGATTATAAAATTGTTATAGTAAGTTTGTAAAATCATTTTTAAAAAGAGTCAAATAATTAAAAGATCAATGGCATGATTAAAAACAGAGTGGTTTTTTGTTTGTTTGTTTCAGTATTGAGCAGGAGAGTAGTTCACAAATCGTAAAACGAATGTTTAAAACAATACTATCCATGTTGTTTGGTTGAATTTGTTTGTTTGTTTCAGTGTAGACCCGGAGAGCAGTTCACAAGTCGAAAAACGAATGTTTAAAACAATAATCTCCGTGTTGTTTGGTTGAGTATTGTATAATCCATGGTCGTGGTACACCCTTAGTTCATAAACATAAAGCTGTCCAAGAATTACACCATAGACCCCTAGCCAAATGGTTTCAAAGCGATTGGGCAATCCCTACCAGCAAGATCTACCAGACAGGCACAAGGTCAATGGTACAACTCCAGAACTGCCATTTAGACACACAGCACTTTCCGTGTTGTTTGGTTGAGTATTGTATAATCCATGGCCGTGGTACACCCTTAGTTCATAAATATAAAGCTGTCCAAGAATTACACCATATACCCCTAGCCAAATGGTTTCAAAGCGATTGGGCAATCCCTACCAGCAAGATCTACCAGACAGACACAAGGTCAATGGTACAACTCCAGAACTGCCATTAAGACACACAGCATCCACAGCAGTCATTGATTACCTACTTTCTTCTAATAACAGATATTTAAGAAGTGTGTTTTCAAACGTTTTTTGAAGGCTGCAATTGAGCTAGCATCTCTGATGTCTGATGGTAGAGTGTTCCAGAGCTTTGGGGCTGCATGCATGAAACTTCTATCTCCAAACTTCACCAAACGACTTCTCGGCACAACCAGCGATACTGATTTACTCGCAGACCGCAACTCTCTTCGAGGTCTATACACGTCCAGCATACTAACAATGTACCTTGGATAATCATTGTACATGGCTTTGTATATGAGTGGCAGACTTTTGAATTCAACTCTGTGTTGAACTGGAAGCCAGTGAAGCTCCTTCAAGACTGGAGTGATGTGATTGTACCGAGGAGTCCTGGCTGGTAATGATGCGGGCTGCTGTATTTTGCACACGCTGTAGTTTTCGTAGTGAGTTTTGGGGAATCCCATATAGCAGTGAGTTGCAGTAGTCAATTTTTGATGTGACCAGAGAATTGACCAAAGTCTTGGTAGCTTCTGGAGAAAGGTACTGTCTAATATGACCAATTTGCCGCAGCTGTGCGTAGCTAGATCTGCACACAGCGTTGATGTGCTGTGTCATATCCATTTGGGAATCAAATCTAGCACCAAGATTGTTCACACATAATGACGGTTTGACTTTAGAGTTTCCCATTTGAACATGAAAATTTCCGGGAACGTTAACCTTTTTTGAGTGAAACAGTATGACCTCAGTTTTGTCAGTGTTCAGCTTCAACATATTCTGATGCATCCATGAGACTATGTCTTTTAGACATCCTTCGACTTTTGAAAGGGCTTCTTGTTGACTAGATGTGTCTTTAGGCTTAAATTACAAGTATAACTGTGAATCATCTACATAGAAATGATGATCCAGATGATGATTTCTGCAAATTGAGCCGGCAGGTTTTGTGTACAAGATAATAAAGATGTTTGTTAAGAATTTAACTGGAAACTGTCAGAAAACTGCCAAAATATTATAGAAATTTGAAGTCAATGTAAGCTGAAATTTTTCGGTAAGAAATCAAATAATAAAACATCTACCTGTCCATTAATCTACATACTACATACATGTATAAAGGCACATCCTATCAAGGAATGCTGAGTGAGAAAAAAGTCAAAAGAATAAACTGGTACAAATAAAGGAGAAAGTGAGAGTTGGGATGATAGAACTAAATTCCTACATTATTTTTCTAAAACTTACATGAACAAAAGATTTGACAGATAATAAAGATGCAAATTGGAAAGCGATTCCAAAATTAAATTACCATAATTATGTTAAGAATTTCACAATCTTTGATAAAAAAAAAGGATAAAAAAAAAGAAAATGAAAAAAGTTGAGTTTATTACGGTGGCACTAGGGTGACATCCCGTCTCCAAAAAATAAGTTTGTTACAACATAGTATCGTTTCAAGTTGAGTGAGACCATGCCAAATATTGTAGTTTTATGAGAAATAACTCAGCATGTTTATGAAAGGCACAGTGCATGTCAAAATAACACAGAAATCTCCTGATTGAGCTCTCTTCGTATTTTTGTCCTAACCCGCGCAGTTATCTTTCTTCATATATACATGTATGTACATTCAACATTAAATTAAGCATAAATACAAATGCATACTTTTTAGTTATTTATGATAGAGTTACACAATGCAGAACAAACATAAGACACAAAGTTATTGAGTGAGCTTTTTGTGCTATGTTTGTCCCAAATCGTGCAGTAATCTGACGTCAGAAATATGTTAAAGGGACTCGCAACCGGATGGTGTACTTGTCAAAATAAAATAAAATACTCAAATAAAAGCAAATTTGTTGCATTATTTGGCTTTAGACATTAAAAAAATATGATCAGTCCAAAAAAAGTCTCAAGAATCGTCACCGAATCTTAGTTTTTTTTAGATATTTTCCATCGTTTTTCTATAGCGACTAGTAGACGGTATAGTTGTTGTTGTTGCTTCTCTACACAGGCTCAGACATAAACCCGAGCCGAATAATGTACTATCAATCGCTACCAGTGAAGTACATTATTCGCTACCATATATATAGAGAGCGCCCGTAACCGAGGGGGTAAAGGCGTTTCCTTAATTTTCATGTTTGTCTCCGCATGGAGGGTCACGGGTTCGAATCCCACCAGAGCTTCTTCTTTTCTTTTTTTTTGAAAAGCATTTTTTAACAGAATTTATTATCCTAAACTAAATCATACCCATTTATATAAGCATTTGCCATATATTTACAAATTACTATATTTAATGCTAAATCCGGTTGCGAGCCTCTTTAAGCGTTCCATATAACATACGACAAAAAAGAAGTTGCATAATGCAGGTCAAAAAGCAACACAGAAAGCTCTTATTTGAGCTTTCTGTGCAACTTTTTATCGTAGACTGTTCATCCGTCTTAAGATCTTTTTACAGTAAACATTGTATTTAACAATCATACGATTGTATATTATTTACACTTTCTTTAATAAGGGGGTTACACAATTCAGGTCAAAAATAACACAGAAAGCTCTTAATGAGCTTTCTGTATAATATTTATCCCGAGCCATGCAGTCAACTGTTGTAATATATATTTGCATTCAACATAATTTAACAACTTTTCGATATAATAATATTAAGTCAAGTCTTTCATAGTAAATGTGCACAGTGCAGGTAAGAAATTACACAGAAATCTCCTGAATGAGCGTTCCGCGCTATTTTCCCTGAATTATGCAGCCTAAAAAGCATAGTAAAATCTATAAGCTTTCTGTTTATGTAATATAATAATTAGACATTGGAATGTTAGAATCTTAATTTAATAATTAGTCTTTTGCTTGAAATGATTCATTTAATTTTACAAAAAATGCTCAGATTTTAAACCTCATCGTAGTTTCCAGAATTGAACAGGTTACAAAATTTAATGATATTTTGGTTTGTGTAATGTGATGCTCTAATGAACTTGCTTCGTAGTGAACTGAATCCAGGGCATAGTAATAGATAGTGAAATTCATCTCCTCATAATGTCTCTTCAGTAAGGATATTTTCTTCATTGGCTGGAATACTGTTCCATCGATCAACTTGGGTAACCTATGATTTCTTGTTCTGAAAGCGACGAGAGATTACCAGTTTTGGCTGTTTATATTTTTAAGTTTTTGTCGGGTTGACCTTGTCAACCATTTATTACTTTTAAAGTCTTAAAAAGCTTTGGCTATACCAACTTCCAGAATATCTAGAAGTTTGATAGAATATATTTGATGTTATCAAACCATAGAGATTTTAGTTGTCTATGTCAGTATAAATTAAAATTAAAATTGTAAATTTGCGTTGACACCTTAGGAATTTCCATAGAGTAACTATTTTCAAGTAATTTGGCCCAGTTTGATATAATTCTACTCTTTATATCAACAGTAAGAGGCGTAATTTTGAATTCACGTAAATCATGTAAGACGGTGTTGATTTTTTCATATTGAATATATGTGACAAGCCATGGGAAAAAGGGGCTTATTGAAGTTTTTTGGTCAAATTCAGATTTTGGTATTTTATTATGCAACAGTGTTTCCTTGAAACACTGACGAAATATTTTTGCTGTGGCTGCTATATTTTTGGAGGAATCGCATTTTTTCTAAAACCACCGTTTTCATAAGAATCACATTTTTGGCCAATAACAGCACACAACTTATATGAAATGACATCACATTAAACTGTGTTTTCATTTTTCATGCAGTAGTTTTATATCTAGTCAAATATTGTGCTGATGTTTCTAAGTGCATGTATTTGCTAATTATTTGTGAAAAAAGGGTTACCATGGTAACGGGATTGACAAAAATTACATAGTCGAGATATCTTAACTGTATGGCATAAGTACAACCTCTTTATTGAAAGACTGTTAAGTACAGTTGAATTTTGATCAATAACAGGACGAATAAAGAAGATGGAAGACGGGTGGAAAAGTGTTGTGTCCACTGTACTTTTATCATATTTGTTTACAAACAATGACGTCGTTAGGTACAGACGTGACGTATGCTAGCAGTAAATGACGTTGTAGAACGTCGCGCTATATTCTCGACAGTTTTGAACCTTACAAATACAGTAAAAACTCTTTATTACGAACATTAGAGCGAATAATCAATTGTATAAAACAAGATGGCAGCTTCAAGCAAGGTGACGGTTAAACAGAAAGCTCATTTAGAAGATTTCTGCTTTACAATCAAATTGCTTTAAGCAGCCATCTGTCTTAAACACCTAATACTCAACACAATATAAGATAGGCTTTATTGTACAACCCTAATTAATTAGAGGGGTCCTAAACAGGAAATCAGACTCTTGTCTTGATCAACACTGCTGAAAAAATGTATTTACATGTCCTAAACAGAATATAACTGATTTTCCACTGTCATTTACAAGCTGAGGGAGTTTATGCCTGTTAACAGAACACATTCACCAATCTGGTCTAGTGTTACTGCAGAACAGTGCCTCCATTTGAACTTGAACACCCAAAAATGCCAATCTGGAATAAACTTGGTATGCCCGGCTTCCATCAGAGAGAATTCAACCATCTGGTGAAGTCCCCTCATAGTACCATAACTGTAGAAATGAAAGAAGTGAGAAGATATTTAAAGAAAACCAGTTTACATGGTCTTTTAAGGGGTGTTTCCTAAATTCTGTTAGGCATGATATACATTATTGAAATTAGTCAGATGGCTTCTGATCTGGATCTGTTCTGTTTTTAAATATGCTGTTTTTTACTCACTGAAAAGGTTAACAATTAAAACTGACAGCAATACATAAGAACTGCAAATTATATAGTTAAAAAAAGTCACAGTATATGTTTGATGCAGTGTAGTTTGGGGAAACCAACATACTGCACAGCCAAACCTGTCTTCAACAGCCATTTGAAGGAACCAAAAGGTTAAATGACTTCTGAAGGCAGGTGGCTGACTAATACAATTTTCTAAACAATGTTTTCAGCCTGCATTAGGTGCACACAGGTCTTTTAGGTACAAGTCTGAATAATTTTGATAATTATGGTCTTTATTGACATGTTTTACTATACAGTCAGATCTGTTTTCAGCTGCCACTCAAAGAAAACCATATATAAACCAGAGGTTTCTGAAGACAGGTGGCTGTCTAACACAATTATATGTGTATATTTATATACTAGTATAGAAATGCTAATTTGATAAATTCCCTGAATTGCTTCCTAACTTAGGCTGTATGCTCAGTAGAGGTGACTGCTTGTACAGGTTTGACTGAAAACACTTCTAGATGTCTTTTAATTTGAGCAGAAGCTGAGATCTATCCCTGATAAACTAGACTCAATGGTTGAATATGTCTGCTGATAAGTTAAAAAAGTTTCATACCAAAGCATGATGTTGTTCTTGTTCTGTCCTTAAGCCATTACACATCTGCAACTGCACATGGTGCTCCCCAAACCAATTGTGCTGGAAATGATGGTGAAGCAAGCTGTTTACATAGATGGATCATTTCCCTATACATTCTGCCTCATCAAATGGATAAAAGATCTGAGTGCCTGAAAATAAGAATTTAACATACTCTGTTAGGGTGCACATGTATATTAACCTATTGCTACATAAGTACACAATTTTACACTTTTATTTTATTCCACCACTAAAGAATTATTCTTTTCTTTTTTACAATCATGAGCATTCACCATAAGGAATATTTCCTATAATCTTATCAGATACAACTTTGCTGGTGTAACTGCATGACTCTAACATTGCATAGTAATGAATGCCACACTAAGAATTTTTCTCATCAAAAAATCTTAAGTATCTATAATGATACAGGCATAATGGCACAGGTATTTGTGACTCATATAAAACTCACACAAAAAAATCATTAAAATGCTTAAAATTAACTTTTAATTATATCAGAACCATGGGTATTTATAAATATCTTACCTGCCCTCTCTGAGCATTTCACAAAGCACTGACATTCCATCTTTGTCTTGGAGAACAGATGTCCCACTTGCAGGTCATAGTGTGGGTAGAATCTGCTGAGCAAAATCAAGTGAGTATTGTTGAACTCCTGGGTAGGAATAGGATGGCTGACCTGTAATGTATTGAACATGTGAAAATTGTAAATAACAATTAAATCTATTTCAGTAGGGTAGGACCTATCTTAGAAAGGTGTTACTGTCTTACAAGATAAGTATTTACTTTAACCGCCTCGATAGCTCATTGGTAGAGCGTCCGCTTTCGAGGCAGGAGGTTGTGGGTTCGATCCCCGGCCGGGTCATACCAAAGACCATTATAAAAACGGTACTAGTAGCTCCCTTGCCTGACGCTCGGCATTGTAAGGGTAGTGCTAGGAAGGTGACTGTAATGCCCAGGTAAGTATGCATGTTAGTGGATACCTTGTTTGTCGCAATAAAAGCTCTACAGAGCTTATGTTGATTGTTTACCATACGCGACGTTAAATTAAGCTTGCCTTTGCCTTTTGCCTTTGCCTTTTGGTTACTCAGTCAAAAAAAAACAACAGAACAATGAGGTTTTAAAATAAAAAAATGGTTAACTAGATTCTATACATGTGGGATCCCTGCTAAAATGGGTCCTACAACAATGCAAACATAGACCAATATCACCAATATAAGGTGGTGGCTATAACTTAACAGTGTATATTGTGTCTGCTATTCAACAGAAATGACTAGCACATATTCTGTAATATAGATCTAGATCTAGAATCTAGTTAGTTTCAATATGATCCAACCAGCCTGAAAACAACCCACCCTCTCTCTTTCACACTCTGTATGCCTGTTTGTCTATCTTTCTTTCTCTGCATGTAATTGTTTGTCTGTATATCTTTCTCTCTATCTACATGTATTTATTTCAAAAGATTATATCAATGAGCTTTACCTGAGTTGTCCTGGCAATTTCTGGTGGGGGTCATTGCAGAAACACTTAATCTGGGTGTCTCACACGTTTCCCTGTAGTAGTCTCTCTGGCAATTGGCTTTAAATATCCAGGTGTGCTGTGTACATTTCTAGAAGATCACCTTTCGACTTCGTTTTGATACTTTATGAGCAAAATTCTTTCTCTGTCTGAATTTGGGTGGATTTAGGTGAATACCCTTTAATTGCTGCTTTCTCTCATATCAACATCACGCTCGCATACGTGACAGGTCAACATTTTATAACGATGCGCTTGTAGCGACATTCTGACTATCTTCATCATCATCATAATTGAAAATCATTATCATTCATGATTAGATTCATCCGGTTACTGTACATTTGAAAAATAAAGTTGATTTACTTGTTCAAGTTCGTTGACAAAATCACCTGGGTCAAGAGGCAAACTATCTGGTATTGGGGACCTTACTGAGCATGCACTTAGGTGACTGAACTGGCTCATTTGTAAAGCTTTGGCGGTTTCATAACTTCAAGTATTGATTTTCTTGACTTATGTCAACAACATCGTAACTAGGACAACGGTGTCGCTCGTAAAATATATTCCACTGTGAAACTTACAAACAAGGGAGGCTATTTAGATTCCACTCCACAGGATTACGATATCTACTGATTGAGGTGTATTTCTTTCATTTGCATGCACACCAAACTCATTTTTAACAAGTCACGCTTGCAAAACAAAACCTGTGAATTTTTTGTACTGGACATATTTCTAAGTATGATCGCTGAAATAGCTAGTTTTTAAGCAAAATCAGCACAAACTGGTAATTGACGCCAATTGAAATAAAGCGGGTAAGCGCCACGTTTATCGCACGCTCACAGAAAATGACGTCAAACTCAATAAGCCTCAAAATGTCGTGGCGCGACACATATACTTAAAAACTTTAGTTGAATTTTTCCAAAATGTCAAGTTTACCATATCCCCATACTTCATATCCATAAAGCAAAATTGGTTTTACAGTTTCTTTTTCAAATAGGTCGATTTGCAAGTCGTAAGGAAGTGACAGTCTTTTATTTCCTCTAAGTAATGCATAGAGAGCTTTGTTGGCTTGCTCTGCTATTTATTATTTTGTTTTTAAAAACGATCATGATTTAGTGAAAAAATAGTCCGAGATATTTGTATGCACTTACTATTGCCACTGTTTCGTCACCTATCTTAAGAGATGTTCTGTATTTTGGATTACTTTTGCAATTATCATAGTCTTTGTTTTTGAAATGTTTATCGTCAATTTCCAAGTGTCATAATATTTTTTGAAGATGTTTAAGGAATGTCGGAAGTCATTTTCATCAATACTAAAGGTAATACATGTAGTATCATCAGCGTATAATAAGATAAAACGTTTTAGATATATTCTTAAATCCTAAGCAATTCATTCCTTGAAGATTCCATTTACTCTGTTCACATCTAGGTAGTTAGTTAAATCATTAAGGTAGAGGGGAAATAGAAAAGGTGATTGATTTACCCCTTGTCTTACGCCTACTAAACTTTGAAATTGTTGTGAAATTTGTGATTTTGAATTTTGGTACATATTATATATAACTTAAAAACATTTGCCAGTGATATTTTGTTCAATAAGTTTAGCCCAAAGTCCCTGCCGCCAAACTGAGTCGAAAGCCTGTTTAAAATCAATAAAGCAACAATAAAGCTTTTGCCGACCAGTTTGTACTATGTCTACCAAATTAATCAAAATATATATATATATCCCTTTACAACCGTTATTCGAACACAACCAAAAATCGAACACCTGAATCATTTCGCGTGACATCTATGGTTACAAACAAATTTGCATAACCGTGCGTGACATTTTGACAGTAACACCGGTAGAGACGGCAAGAACACAAAATCGGCAAAAAAGATCAGTAAACAGGTAAAAGGGCATTTGTTGAACTTCTCTGAGTATAAATAATGCAGTTACAACTAACCCCAAAATTCCATATGCATAATCATGCCACAAACTATTTTTTCTGTCAACAAAAATGACCAGTGGTATATCGGCTGCAAAACTTTTACATTTACCTCATTCCTAAAGGTCCGGATAAATGATATTGAGGGTTCAGACCACTAAATTTGATCAAATCTCAAACTAGGGGTCCTTATCACTTTTTTCACTTTTTTAAATTCCTAATTGTGTTTCATATAAGAAGTAACAGGGAGTAAACAAACTACAGTTTATCTTACAGGTTCCAGTACACTAGTATTTATTTAGAAAAATATGTTCAACAACTTTAAGAAATTTCTTCTATGTTTTAGATGCATTTCAAAGCAAAAAGGAGACCCCTTCGAATGCCCTGTCTGTAGCCATTAGCAATTGATACTTTATGTCTAAACTACTGTAAATTAAATGTAAAAACAAGTTGACTTTACTTTTTATGAGGTTACAGACTCCTGTTTATGTTTTGTCTGACATTTCATGAACAAACACTTACCCTGGACTACACATAGTAAACATTTCGTGGTGTCAAACCTGCTGTTCGAATTTAGGTTGACATCTCACTGAGAATGAGGTAAGCGGGTCACTATGCTTTGTTTACATTGTTAGAGAACCGATTTGAGTTGCAATAACTTACCCATCGTATTATAAGTTGAAAATGACCAGTTTATCCAGGATCTTTGTATAAAATTATTTTTATTCACATAGAAACTTGTAATTGACTCGAATATGCTTAGGTGTTCGAATAATGGTGGTACCTGGCTAACGACAGTTGAGTGTTGTTTTTGGAAACATGCTTGAGTATTATTGATAAGATTTTTTTTCGACATAGTTTTTTTGTAACGTCGTCAAATCTGGCAGGAATGACCCTTATATGACCTTCTTCCAAAGTTATTCAAATAGTTCCGGTCCGTTGCATATCTAGGCCACGGAAGCTAAGAATAGATTGTTTTAATGTAAACTTCAAAACCAGGGATTACAGTTTTACATAGAGTTACATACTTCTTCTTCTCTGAATCTAATATGACCAGCGTTTTGAAAGTTTGCATGGTGACATGTCTAGAGACCATTATACTAATATTATTGAAACCGATCTGTTTTCATATCGAGATCACAGGAGCTAAAATATACTTTTTTCAATGTAAACTTAAAAAATCTTCTTGTCTGAAACCACAGTACCCCTAGCTAAGATATTTGACACAAAGCATCATCTACAGGTCCTCTATGAAAAAATGTTCAAATTAGGCTCCTGGGGGTAAAAATGTTCCCGCCCCGGGGTCACAATTTAACATTAACTCCTGATTTTAAAACTAATATGGCCAGAGTTTTGATTTTGGACATGAAATGTTTTCCTACTAAAACAAAGTTGCCTTCGTAGGAAAACAAATCTATTATAATACCGATATAAAGTAGCAAAACATTTGATGGTAATACGTAGTTTACCCCCCCCCCCCCCCCCTCCCCCCCCCCCCACCCCCCAGAATGGGAGTGTTTTGGAGATATCTGTTTTAGTTCCCACTGATCTATGATCATCAGTAATTAAATACATCTTAAGGCGCTTATATAAGAAGCGTTAAAACATCTTCGTGCACTTCTATGGAAGTTAAAAAGTTAACCAATTAACACACGCTAAGTTTACTGGGGGTGGGGGGGGGGGGGAGGCATAGCCGCCACTTTGTCCGCCAGTCCGTGTTTCCGTCTGTCTGTCGGTCGTCTGTTGGTCCGGTCATCTGTCCGTCACACTTTTTTTTGTCCGAAGCATATCTCTGGATTGTTACAGCGTAAGTTAATGAAACTTACTACAGTGATAGATGATGACAGAAGGAGATGCAGTACACAAAAACCATATCTTCTCTTTCATCTCCACATATTGAATTATCTCCCGTTTTCTACTAAAAGATCAAATTTGGTCCGGGGGCACATCTCTTGAACATTTCATCGTAACTTGATGAAAATTGATAGAGTGATAGAGGATGACAAAAGCAAGTGCACTACACAAGAACCATAACACTCTCATCTCCCAATATTGAATTATCTCCCTTTTTTCTCATAAAAACATCAGTTTTGTCTGAAGCATATCCCCTGAACGTTGCGTCATAAGTTTATAACCTTGGAGTTTTTCTTTGTGGGGAGCATCCATCGTTAGGAACGATATTCTTGGTAGTCGTTTTATATCAAATTTTGCGAAATTACATTCGCAGCAAATAACCATTTTAACAGGTATGAATTACTATCCTACACTTAATACTTTATGAAAGTAATATTCATATATGAATACAAGGTTCATGTAGTCCCCTATCTGGCTACCGTGTCAGGTCAGGGCTCCTATGGGTTAACCCTGAACTTGTGTGTTGTCGCTGTATCACGGCTGCCATAACTTGACCCTGAAAAATCCTAAGATTTCCATTTATTCTATTTTTCAAGTTCGTTTACTTAAAGCAGGTTGAAAGTAAAGCAGAATGCGCCTTGATGCGCATTCAGCTTTACTTTCAGCCTGCTTTAAGCTACCATCTGCTTTGATAAAAATCCGAAGATTTCGGAAAAATCCGGAGAAATGGAAGCCTTGCTGTATAGGAAGGTCACATGAAATTGACTTACAATGTATCGTATTTGGCATAAAATGATAGCGAAACTTGCTGTCGGTTAATTACTCCCGATATGTAAAAAAAATAATCTTTAGTTCACTCTAGATAAGCACGGGGTTAGCTTTTGTGGTCATGGAATGTCCGGAGTCCTCTAGCGGTAAAACATTCTTACTAATCTTTCTTGCCCAGAATGTTTATGACAATATATTTACATTCGCCCTATCTCTTATCATTGTAAAAATCGGTGTTCATTTCTTATAGACACTCAAACCTTAGGAGGCGGAGCTTAGGGTTAAGTCGCTGCGCATTAATCTTCACTACTCTTTGTCCGTCTGCTACGAATCTTTATACCCCCGCAAACAATATTTTGGTGCCCAATGTAACCGGGTGTTCTTTATAAAGAAACACCCGCGCCGACCCGGGTCGTCAGGTTCGCAGTCATGCACTCTACCACGTCGCCGTAAAAACGCACGTGTTCAGTAAGGCCGTACAAGTCATGATAAACCTACACACTGTGACATACTCCCCCTACAACTTGAAACTTGTGCACAAAACCTTTACAGAATAATCACTGAAATTACTGGTAAATAGCGCTAATGATAGAAAAAAAATCACAAAACACTAGTAATCCTCAGCTCCTGTCCGGTTCCAACTTAGGCTCCGAGTATTGGCTCCAAAACCATAGATACCCCATATGGTGCCTCTCAGCTTCGGATTTCTATATGGTCTGTGTCCGTGTTAAGAATACGGTATTAGCGTTCACACTTGACGATTGCTTGCACCGTTGCATGAACTAAAAACCCGATTGAGGATAAGAAAACGTACTTGGATGTACTGAAAGTATTTTTCCATAGTAAAAACCTGAAGTGAATTTGAGAAATATATTATCCGCGCAGTATAGATCTAGCTATGTTATTTGGTTACAGGGAGCGGAGTTAACTTCGTTAAAGCTGTTCTTTCAAGTTTATTTCATCGACGTACTTTTCCACTTTTCAACACCATTTCTCCTTTAAAAACTGAAAGTCTGAATTTTTTTCATAACAAATATAAAGAGAAAATAATGTAAATATAACAAATGAACAGATTTTTTTGGTGTTCAAGCGAAATGAACGACAGAAAATTATCGGCAAATTTACCATGAATCGCTTACGCGATTCATGGTATTTGCCGAAAATTTTCTGTCGTTCATTTCGCTTGAACACCGAAAGAAATCAATTCGTTTCTTAAATATCTACGTTCTCGATTGCGTTAGATTATTGTCAAACTGTATATGGCTACACGTTCTTGATAGAGATAGATTATTGGTGAAATTGAACTCTTGGAACTACAGTTTGAATGTCAACCGGCGGACGTGGTCAAGTGGTAGCAGATTCGACTTCGATGTCAGGGGTCGTGAGTTCGACCCCCCGCCGGACCAAGTCCTTCGGATGATACTTTATAAACCAATGTCCCGAAGCATCAAGTGCTGCTTTACACTGGGCATCTAAAAGAACCAGAGATAATTAGAGTAGGGCATCGCCCCTGGGTTTTCTGTATCCGCTCCCCGATTTCTGAGGCGTCCATTTAGCCCATAGATAGCAGAAACGGACGTATACTACTGCAGTTATTTCAGTAAGACGATTTTGGGTTAAATGGAACCATTACTTATATATAGAGTTATCCGCCCTTGATGTACTCAGTTGTGCTTGATAAAGCAAGAATTTAACAATGGTTAAGCTAAAAGTCTACATTTGGAATGCATTTTGATCAAGCTTTGACAAACTATATCGTATATTTGGCTATTAGCTCTACGATGACCTTGTTGACACTTAAAGACATTACCCCAGTCCATTCATTGATTTCCCACCACATTGTTCTCACTGGGCGAGAAAATAACTGTAAAACATGGGAAACGTGTGCTAAGCTAATATCAGCAATCTCAAGTTTTCTATAGAGGCCCTCACATGCTCACACTCAAGGGTTTTTTCAATGGGGTTTTCTATCCAAACTATCCAATTAAAGGTACGGGCCTCACATGAAACGGCAGACTGATTCTTTGCCTGGACATCTGTATAGTATTGTAACGGTAAAAGCATGCTATCCATGAATTAATCCTAACTTTTTTTAAGACTAGGTGTTACCACCCAAGCTAGGTCAAGTAATGTCTTTAAAGACAAACCTATCAGGTTTAATAACCTCAGATTCAAGCGAGTTCATCATGACGCTCTTATTATTTCTAATGGGTTTGCGCATTTATTTATAGATTTGACGATTTAGAATTTCATTTTGCATGTGTTCGATTATTGTTATTTATCGGTCATACAAATCGGTTTCGAAATAAGTAATAAAACCCAATACCCCAATCGTCTGTGATGAAACTCAAATAGAGTGTGCTTTAAGGTGCATTCAGCTTCACGTTCAGCCTATTTTAAGCCACTGCCTGCTAGGATACAGAAAATGTGTTTACGGTGCATATTTATAACTGTATACAGTGGAACTAATTTATTCAACGGAGACATGAATTAAAGGTACAAAAAGGCATATTTAAGGGGAAATGGGTTAAAAACCTCTGGTTTTAACGCCTACATCCCTCTTTAAATCTAAGCTTTTCAATGGTTATTTCGATTTTGTAAAAGCATGTATATACCTATTGACAAATACACGTCCATTGGGAACTCTGACAAAAGACCTTATGTATTTGGGGTCCCTCTAAATCAGGGGCCAACTAGGTATTACGTTGGAGCGTTTGTCTACGACAACATGTATTGGACTGGCTACGACAGTAAACATATTTTACATGTTCTGTCAAATGTCAAAAGTGTTAAATATCATAAATCGTCCTTTTGTTCGTAAATTATAAGAAGTGACATACTTTTTATAGAATCAAGCCCCATCATATGCAGTTTGTGGTTCCAATTGTCACTTTGTGATTGATTATATCTGATCTTACCATTTTATTAACCCGTTCAGTAATCAGCATAATATGTGTATGTATTGCTACGAAGATGCATCTGTGTGTATACGTTTCTAATAGAGGGTGTATTGGTATGCTCACGAAGTTTTCTTTTACTACATAACCAGCTGAAATGGAATATTTGGACATTTACGTTATTGACAGGCCCGTAGGAAACGTGTGTGTGTGTGTGTGTGTGTGGTGGTGGTGGTGGGGGGGGGGGGGGGGGGGGGGGGCGTGCCCCAGCCCCCAATAATTTTGCAAATAAATGTTACCAGGTAAATTCCTTTTTATTTGGTCTATAGATAAAAGCCACGACTTATATAGGAAAGCCCTTAAAAATCTTTTTATAGCTATATATATGACAATATTGTCTTGCCCACTCTTAGATACAATTTTCTCAGGTGAGCGACTTGTGGGCCATGGCCCTCTTGTCCTTCTTACGTGCCTGATTGAAGAGGAGTTTGTGACAGAGGGGTCATCTAATCTGGTACTTTTGTTATCTTAATGCCCATCAACGAATGCAACTTCTACATTTTTATATGTAGAACAGAGTTCACAATTGAACATCGTTGTTGGAAAACAATCATATTTAAAATCTGTATAGATAGCCTAATGGGATAATACTATTAGTTACACGGCATTCCGACAGGGTAGGTATGACGGTTTTGGATTCCGTATTTCCTTCGCGCTTCGCGCTCAGGAAATACGGAATCCAAAACCGTCATACCAGCCCGTACACCCTGCCGGAATGCCGTGTAACGAATTTATTTCCAGTCTAGATCCAATACAAGAAAGACAACATGCATCATCTGACATAGTGTTGTTTACTTGATCCTAAATTGACACTTGAAATTGACAACAGTTCACTGAAATCTCTCGCGCTAGAGCAAAAAAAGTCTATACAGTTAAACTTCGATGTTTGGAACTCGCATAAGTAGAATTTACCTGCATTTCTACAGATTAATGTCATAAGCCCGCTTCTGTTGAACATATCCGTATTTCAATCTCAAATAGTGGCATATCCACATTTTAAACTTTGAAATACCGATATGTTCGAGTGAACAGAATTCAAGATAGGCCCTAAGTTTAACTGTATCTAACATGATTACGTCATCACATTGGAATGTGGGCATCTTATAAATGTTCATTACATGTGTAACGTGTTTGGGCTAAGCTCAGCTACTAAAAATGGTTGATCAGCTGAACTGACGAGCATATAATAACTTAAACAATACTATATATAATATTTCCTCGGGGTCTACTTTGACCTATGATTGCTCAACCTAATGATGGGCGAATATATACAAAACCCAGTATAATGTGATTAACAATGATTAGAACATGATTGGCTGAACAATAATCAAGTGTGATCAACTAATTATAATCAACTCTCAAACTATATGTATACAAAGTGGATGGGCTTATGTTCCCAACTATCAACAACAGCTCGGCGTATCGACGAGCCTCCTGGCTTTGACCAGCCAGACAGCATCAGCTGTATGTTCTAATAGAGTTTGTAAGCTCAGCCTATACCCGAGACACCTGGCTCGACCTGCCAGCATCAGCTATTGCTCAGCTATATCTCTCAGCTCGGCGTATAGATGAGACCCCTGGCTTCAAACTATAAGCCAGAATGCACCAGCATCAGCAATACGTTCGGCGTTGGAATAATAGACTGTATGAGCTACTGTTTACGCCTGGGATAGAAACTACTGAGATTGAACTAGTCAACTGTTCGCTCTACCCAAACGCTACTAAGATAACACAATGCAGAATACTATTAAAGGCTTTATATATTGCCAACTGTTAGGTCCGAAGTTAACCCTTCGGGAGCTTGATACAAACTGAATCAAAACTACAGAGCACCCGCCTTTTATAACTTTTGGAAGGCAATGTTTGCTTAGAGTAGAATGCGCCAAAAGAACAGAATCAACATCGTCTCTTTTGGAAATCTGCGGTGTTCGTTTATGTATACACCATAACATACTAATTAAATAAAGGCAAACTGTTCCTTTTCTGATTAATGCTATACACATATACTTATGTTTGAGAACTAACAGAGAGTTACAAAGGA
The DNA here is from genome assembly GCA_922989275.2 of Gari tellinella. Classification (NCBI taxonomy): domain Eukaryota; kingdom Metazoa; phylum Mollusca; class Bivalvia; order Cardiida; family Psammobiidae; genus Gari; species Gari tellinella. The sequence goes on from OV277862.1 coordinate 17,378,348, forward strand.
ATCACCATAAGTTCGAACCTACTTGGGTCCATCTACTATTATTGATACTTCCGGTAGTATAGATAAAACAATGACATCGACCTAAGCCCCGTGAGCGTCACACATGTACATGTAGGCTACCAAAATATTTCGAACGGACAATTCTAGGACGACATTTATGTTTTATGAAACACTGTAACGATAAGTTCTAACAAATGAATGGAAATAATCAGGAGCGAACGAATTAATACGTAGGTCAGTGGCTATGCATATCGAGTTAAGTCTATTTGGGTTGATTTCGATAAAAATATTGATCTAAATATGTCCTAATTATGTGTCAATTTCATTATAAACCAGTGACAAGTGCCATTTCATTTCCAGTCTTTTGTTTACCATGGTGACGACGCGGGTGGGATAATCAGGGAAAACAAAGCAAGAAATTAGCATTTAATCGATATTTGAGTTACACATACGCATACTTATAGATTCAATACAGTTTTTAATTGAGATTTCTTTTTATTTCTTTTTATTTCTTGATAAACAATTGCTTAATAAACAGAAAAAGAGAGATAATTTACGCGAATCGAACGAGGGAGAAACATCTATTAAGTCACGTGATCCGTACTACCTGGCAAAATCAATGAAATATGGTCTCGTACGCAGTGGTCACATGTGCAGTTTTAGCCTATCAGAGTCCAAGAATTTATGATGACTGGAAATAAATGACTAGTACACACCGATTGGCACCAACGTAACAGTATGTGGAATGTAACTTAATGATTAACGTTAAAGCCCTATATCAAGTTCTATATAGCAGTCCCCCCCCCCCCCCCCCCAATCACAGCTTGATACTTGGTGATTAGATCGCCCTTATCAGGGTATGTTTATTACAAACAAATTATCACAGCAGGGTACTAATTGACAGATGTAGACCAATATAGGGGCAAGTGATAGCTGTGCCTTTAACCCTTAAGCTGTGGATCGTGAGTTGACTGTTATTTTTTCAAACAGTTTGGATCCAGATCTGATGCTGCGTAATGTCGCATCTGATCTGTATCCAAACTGTATACCAGTTATCGCTCAGACTTTTTTAATTGAAATATGTACAAATCAAATTTAAATAGTTTCTCAAAAAGTCTAGTCCATTGTAACTATAAAGAAAATGCTTTACTTTCTTGGCATTTTCTTGTGATTTAACCCATTACTCCATAAAAACACATTTGACACATTTTATGTATTAGATCTACTACTCTGAAGAGAAAACTTCCACTTTTTACTACATGAATATGCAAAATAATATATCCTAGCAGATTGTAGCAGAGATTAATCGGAATTTGCCTTCTGTTTCATTCTGCTTTACTTTCAACGTGCTGTATGTGGTCACATGTTGTTTACACACTACCCCATAAACACACCTTTTTACACATTTTCTTTAATTCATCCATTGAAGAAAATTTATCCATTTGATATTGTTATAAATGGGAAAAATAAGATATATATCCTATATAATAGCAAATGGTAGCTTAAAGCAGAGTGAAAGTAAAGAAAAATGCTTTACTTTCAACCTGCTTTAAGTGGCCACTTGTATTCAAACAAAGAATTAATCCTCTGCAAACATGGTCTAAATATATATACAATTCTGAATAAGAACTTTACGAGATATAGTATTTATCCTAGCAGACGGTTGCTTAAAGCAGGATGAAAGTAAAGCACATTCTGCTCTACTTTCAACCTGCTTTAAATGATCACCTGTATTCAAACAAAGCATTTTAAAGGGTTAATCTTCTAGAAAAAATTGTAAACATATAACTTATACGACAGTTTTTAGTTGACAAAATATAGATGTTAAATAGTGTAGAAAAAGGTTTCATATCTTGATAATTTGACAATTAAAGCAAATGATCTAGATGCAAACTTTTGATTTTTTGTGAAGGCCTATTCTTATCTTTATATTTATGCAACAATATCACAGTGTTGAAATTGTTCAGCTAGATCCCTTATCTACCTGTATTAATACCTAGTACCCTATCCCATGATGCCCTATGTGCCTCTGGGTAATATGATGTAACAGTTGTGTATTAAGCCTGTTGTGTGACCCTGGCACAATATACAATCCGATAGACATCCTGCTGAGCCAGAAATAGGTCTTTAATACTGCCGAGTGTTGACCATTGGAAACAATAATGTACAGTTGTTGCTCCAAATAACACAGCTTCATTGTTGGCGTCTGCCTGTTTGTATGCCCCACATATAGTACATACTTTGTCTAGCTAACTTCTCCTACACTCTTATCACTTGGCAGAGTGTTTACACATATACAGTAGATGTGCATGTGGACTTAAAGTCAAATTGGGGGAGGGAGGCATCATATTTGTCTTACAGAAAATATGCTTATCATCTTATTATACAGTAAAAACTCTCTAATACAACCATTAAAGAGGCTCGCAACCTGATTTAGCATTAAAAATAGTAATTTGTAAATACATGTCAAATGCTTATATAAATGGGTAAGATTTAGTTTAGGATAATAAATTCTGTTAAAAAATGCATTTCAAAAAAAAAAGAAGAAGTTCTGGTAGGATTCGAACCCGTGACCCTCCATGCGGAGACAAACATGAAAAATGAGGAAACACCTTTACCCCCTCGGCTACCAGCGCTCTGTATATATATATGGTAGCGAATTAACGTACTTCACTGGTAGCGATTGATAGTACTTTATTCGGCTCGGGTTTATGTCTGAGCCCATGTAGAGAAGCAACAACAACAACTATACCGTCAGCTGACGCTATAGAAAAACGATGGAAAAAAAAATATCTAAAAAAAACTAAGATTCGGTGACGATTCTTGAGACTTCTTTTGGACTGATCATTGTTTTTAATGTCAGAAGCCAAATAAAGCCACAAATTTGCTTTTATTTGAGTATTTTATTTTATTTTGACAAGTATACCATCCGGTTGCGAGTCCCTTTAAAACAAAGGCTAATTGATTGTAAAAAGACAGTGGACAATTAACCTAGAGTAAGGTAGTACTAAAACAAAAAAACTCTTTTAGGAGCTTTCTGTTTTACCGTCACCTTGCTATATATATATAAGAAATCACCTATTTTAAACATCTAACAATGCACACAATATTGTGGACGTAATAGAGATACTTTACTGTACTCTAGGCCAAGGTAACAGTTTAGTTTCAATTTAGGGGTCTGTGTTTGTTACCAGCAGGCGTTATCAGTATGTAAACCTTTTACCATTTGTCAAAAAGTGTAGACATTGATTGACCTCAACTATTGAAAACTGGCAGCTGATCTGTAATGTTATTATTCTCAGATTCATGAGTCCCAGTTTCTTTTTGCATGGTTCAAATTGAAAAAATCAAAAACCTTTTCAAAACAAAATTGTGTTTATTTCGTATACGTTTTCCGAGTGCTTTTATACTTGAATACTCGCATATACCGTAAAAAAGAATGCGTAGTACATGTATCGGTTTCTATCATAAATCTTTACAAGACATACTTATATTTTGCCGACTTTTTCATTTATTTATAAAAATAATATGTCTCGACATTTTTTTAAATGATGCAGGCTACTGCAAGATACATGTATCTCCGTTTAAGCCATTATGTTCTGGAAACCATTTTCTCCCATAGCTTGTTCCTTATTTTAAAGACAGGTGGCCACTTAAAGCAGGTTGAAAGTAAAGCAGAATACACCTTTAGTCGTTTGCTGCTTTGCTTTCAGTCTGCTTTAAGCTACCATTTTACCAGGATAATATCTTAATGGTACTAATTAGTATGTTTTTCTTCAGTTGAGGAATAAATTGAAACTAGTTTGCCGGTTTCAGGATCAAAGTAAACAGTTTGCTTTTTCTCCGATATGGTTGCCGGTTACGTTGAAAGTCCGGTCTTTGTATTGGACACTGTCTTCTACTTAGTTGTCTCCCACGTGAATGAGATCTTTTCATCCTGGTGTACCGTAGAGCAGTGATAGACCGCCTACCTTGAACTTCTGAAAGGCAATAGGAACACACAGCATGTTCGATGTCCTGAAATCAAACAAGAGACTTTGTAGCCAACCCAATACATGATTTTGTAGCGTAACCTATACATCTAAACTGTACTTCGTATAGAAACTTATACAGCTTCTGTGCAACACGTAGACATACACAACGTTTACAAAAAAGTGTTTTACGGTAGAATATAAGCATTATGGAAGTATTAAATGGACCTAGTCAATAGTGAAAAGCTATTTCTTCAACATGCATAGATTATTCTTCAATGTTTTATTTTATAATACAAAATTTAAGCCACAAATGCATTTATAAATGAACAAACGCTATCTGGCACATGTTAAATCACAGCAATGTATAGTATCGCCTTTTAACAGGCCTAAATGATCAGGTAACCTATATAAGTGCATGTTAAATAATATATTTACACTTACCATTTGGGATTTTTCAGCACTTTAGGGGCTAAAGCCCTGAATAATTCCATTTTTTCTTTGTACTTCAATGTTGTTTGTATACATGTTGTTGTAGCAAGTAGGTGTCGGTGGCCCAATGGTAGGACGCTCGACTAGGAAGCGAGAGGTTCCTGGTTCGAGCCCTGTCAGGATCACTGAAATTTTTCTGAGCAAAAAATTAACCCTACATTGCTCCACTTCACCCAGGTGATTTAAATGGGTACCTGAGAGGGAAATAAGTCAATGTGTCATGGCTGCTAGTAGCGCCGAATGTAAATGGCCGACTTGTGACTCGATGAACAGGGAGGTAATTGTAAAAGTCGGAAGAATATGACATATAAATTTCAGACTTGATAAACCTATCACCTTTACCTTTACCTTAGCATATTATCCAATACATGTTGTCGTAGACAAACACTCCAACGTAATACCTAGTTAGCCCCCTGTGTAAATACACATAGACCGCCAAGCCACAAGTTGATCGATAAATAGTTTAGATATCTATACTTCTATATTATGCCAACTATTATTGGGTAGGTAATATACGTAGTGGTGCAAGCTGTTGTAGTTGGAAAACTGCCAGGGAGTGATATATGATATATTAAAATACTTGAAGTCTTATTTGAGTCGTATTTGAGTTCAGGCTTCAACCGTCGATAAAAATCATAATTAGGAATATACGTTAAGACAATGCTCTCTTTGCCACTGGAATTTTTATCTTTATTTGAATGAATCGGGATTGTTACTTGGTTTAAAATGCTTACATTGGATGGAATAAAATAGAAAGAATGTGTCGTGAAACTGATAGTAGGGACACACAACTAGTCATGTTTAAAATGTGTACAAGTGAACATATGGTCTTATTGCTACAGAGCTATGACACACCGATGGAGCATTCAAAATGGAGAGTTCTAACTCAAATTGAAATATCACTTCGTGGCCAGATTGAAAAACGCGATTCGGGTTAAGATTGATTAGCAGGTGAACATTTTCTTTATCCTTTTCCGTTTAAAACGAACCTAAAAGCTAAAGTTAATTCAATAAAGTAATATATTATGACAGATTTATGAAAATGTTGATCGCATGGTTTTATCTGAGTGTCAAAACGAGTTGGGCCTGATTAGACACATATTTATCATTTACATATAGAGTTTGATATTTACTGAATTAATTCCGAACCGTACAAGAATATATAAATTACAAATAGCGCCTTGTAAATAAAATGATTTCTTTAGACACAAACAGTGATGATCCCAATACATGAGTATATATTTGGCACTAGTGTTTGCAAAAGAAGTAAAAGCAGAGACATATATACTAACTAGGTATATGGTAAAAGTAATGTTGACTTTAACGATTTCTGTATTAAATATGCATCAGTTGCAAAATCTAAGTATAACTTTTATCAGAGCGATGTGGTACGTTTAGAAAACTAACTTATTTCTCTTCCATAATTGGCGGATGTCAGAAATCTATCGGCACTTATTTATACTACTTAATCTATTTTATCTCTCCTTGGTTTCCCGACAGTATGCGCATGTGTGACAACACTCTATATTTTTATCCGGTATACTATTTTACATAAACGTATTCTAGGTACTACTTTCGGCTTTCAGCAATAAAAATAGTTCCAAGATTTGTCTATTTTCTTACGTTTCGACAGAAACCTATAATATCTGACATATACTACACACACAATTACTTTTATTTTTAGAATTTATCATATGTGTTTTATTTCTCACTTGGAGCTTATTTTTGTCGGAATTGAGGTGCGTGTGTGTTGAGGAACGAATTAATACTCTGCACATGACGCACATTTAGTTGGTTGTCGTGTGCAAAAAATTGCGGGAAAAAAATGGCGGGTAAGTCACAAGGTTTTCTGACAAATGTAATGTTTGGTCTTGGTTTTACGTTGCTGAGACACAATATTGGTCATGCAAAATTATGGTTATATAGCACCGATTAGTGTGAATTTGGTTCAATGTGTCATTTTTCCCGGCACATTATTTGGGTGAATTCTATTCCCCCACCCGCCCGACTTGGAGATGTGTGTGTAGAATCATAGTGAACGCGTGAGTTTGTGGGTGACACAGTTTGGTGGAGTCTTGCCACTCTTCACTGGTCGGAAGTGGGTGCATTCGATCCTTTCTGTTGATTTCATTCTTGCCCAATTCTCTTGTTGACCAACTTTCTACTCTGCGTGCTCATCTGATTTCTGCATTAATTATCCTCGCATATTCTTGGACCAATCTTGCCTTTCTGCTATACCTACCGTCGTCCATGGTTGCGCTTTTGATTTCCTAAGCACTGGCGCTCACTGTGGGGATATCTTCTGAAGACGGAGCATGGTTGCCTTTATGGCGAGGTAATTGAAAACAGCTATGCACGTAATCCTTCAGCTTGACAGGCCATTCTGTCTATACCAAGCTGTCCTGTGAGTGTTAAACACAGGTACGCCAACAACAAGAACAACAACTGTGGGGATGCACACAATGTCCCTGTGCTTCAATAAGCAATCTGCGTAATACACTGCCATAGTTGCAGATTATTTTCTCACTGTTCTGGTTACAATGACTGCTTGTCTGATCATGCCATCTTTTGATTCATTAAGTCGGTGCTATATGCCCTCACAGTGCCGTAAAAACCCAACTCATTTATATTAATATATGATCTATCTTAGATTCATTAAGATTTACCACCAATCTTGCCAACATTGCACTCTCACACAAGCGACCTCGTAAGACATTCTATTTCCTGTAGATTCTATTTTTTGTAAAGAATGGTTGAACACCCGGCAATCGTCTATGGTGTGCACCAATCATTGATGTTTCTAAGAAGGATTTACGTCCACTCAAAGTCATGTAATGGTGCATCATCCAATTCCGTGCAGCTCTGATCAGCATCTGTCCATTGTTGCAGGGAGGTCATTGCACTGATGGTGAGGTTCATACTCATGATAGATAGAACTACTGATGTTGAACAAGCTGTAGGCGTTCCATTTTCATTTTGATGTTTCACTTATCTACATGTTCTTTAACTCTCGCTGAGTTGAGTCGTCTGGCGTGCAGGCATAGAGTGATGCAAAAATGTAAATTGTAATGCACTGTAATGCATTACTTTTCCCAATTTAATTGAATGTACAGTAATGTGTAATGCAGGGATTTTTGAATTACATGTAATTGTAATTTAATGCATTACAGTGCTCAAAAAGCAAGTAATTATAAGCATTGCTATGCATTTCATGACATTACTTTTGTAACAAAGATGTCAGAAAACACAGTAGATCTACTAGATTAATTTGTATTAATTGGTTGAAGACTGCATGTACAAGTATTGACAAAGATACCTGTGTTTGATATGCAGTTACTGTTACATGGAGCACCAATATTCACTGTGTCAAACAATGATATTTTATGTGCTCAGCTGTATAGTTTATTAGATTTACATAGGGAAAGCATACTTATGTTAATTGATCAGGTCTAAAAACAATAGATTATCCTTCCATCATTGAACAATTTAATCCTTATACTTATTTATGCAGGTAGATCTAGATGTCTTCTATTTGGACATGTTTTCTTCTCAGTTTCTGCAGGTGATCTTTCCACTGTTTTAAGTTCTAACTTTTCACACAGTGTGATCTTAGTACCAAATAATTTTGATCTGGATGAAATGTAGAGGCACACCATATCTGATTTCGATCCAAACTCTTCCAGTAAGGTAGGGTTTGACCGGATAAGGGTTACAGTAGGTGTGAACACTTCACATTGGCACATTGCTTCACTAGCATGAAGTTATACAGGTGTAAGCCAAGAATGGCTGAACATGCTAGTGCGTTTTCAAAGTATTTAAAAAAAAATATGTCTTACTTTTTAAAGAGATATTTATGACCAATAGAAAATAGAGAAAATAATATGTTGCTTCACAGATTTAGCTTGTCTGTCTTTCAAAGAAAGGAAAAACGAAGCCATTCTCATCAGAAGAAAGCTCCTCTACAAGCTTTCGGCTTTACATTCATCAAGAATGTGCTTTAAACTGGCACCTGTAATTAATGCCATTATTGAATTTCATGTGTGGCTCTTAGTCTTATGTGCAGGAGTAGGTATACCCAGTGGTCACTATAAAGGGCTTGACTTTTCCAGCTGTATACATGTTTTCTTATGTTTCCAATCTCTATAAATGTAGCTGACAATGAACTTGTAGATAACAAAATATCAGTTGAATGATATATGCTTATTAGTTATTTTTTCAGTCATAGTTTTGGATTGGTATCATAACTTGAAATCAAAATGTAATGTCTCTTTCTGATTTTGATTTTTTAATTATAGCATTAAGAGGACATTTTCTAAGTTAATGTTTTCTATGAAACACTACAATTCACAATCTGAATATGATATTTTTTCATCTTAGACCTGTACAATCAATGTGTATTTCAGAAAACAATACCTATACAAATAACAGCGATAGAACAAAGTTTCTAGTTATGTTGCTTTTATAATTGCCGTCTGTTTCTAATGTATCGGCTGCGAGGAAATGTAAAGACATTTTTTATAATATTTAAATTGAAGAAACTATGAAAACGAGTGGCAAACAGTTTGGATGCAGAATAGACGCCGTGTAGTTGTATTCAAATATGTCAGGTCGCGCTTAGCATGATAAGGATTAACGAGTAAATCTTTATCTAATATGACCGATTTTATAAGACTCGTTTTAAATAAAGATTGTCTCGGTAATGATGAATACGAAATCAATCCGAAAGATTTGGTTCTTTTTCTTCATTTATAATCAATATCGTACTTAACAGATGTCATTATTTGAGGTAAAGGTGTACGTTAATTCGTCTATCTTTAAGCAGGATACATGCTTAAAGCAGGATATGCCTGTAAACAGAAAAAGCCTGCACGAGCTTTCTGCTTTATTTTGTTTCTGCTTTACGTAACCACCTGTTTTAAAAAAGGACTAAAATCCCCTTTTTGAGTGGTTCTACTGGGTGAATGTCACTGTACATTATCTCAAGTGTATTTTAATTTTGATGTATTTTTATGCCCCCGGCATCGACAGATGCGGAGGCCAGTCCGTCAGTCCTTCCGTCCGTCCGTGTGTCCGTAACAAGGTTTAGTAGAATTTACCGTTTCGTCTAGCATCAACACCGCTTACCCAAATGCTTGGATACTTATACAGTTTTTGCCTTGGACCATTCCCTATCCACCAATATCACCATACTTTGATCTTGACCTTGACCTAATTTGGACTTAGAATATTTTAAATAGGCTATGTCTCGGTTAACTAGATTTTACCGTTTTGTCTAGCATCAACACATCTGACTACAATGCTTTGATACTTATACAGTTGTTGCCTTTGACCATTGCCTATCCACCAATATCACCAAACTTTGATTTTGACCTTGACCATGACCTAATTTTAACTTAGAATATTTTAATGGGCTCTTTCTCGGTTAACTAGATTTTACCGTTTCGTCTAGCATCAACACTGTTTACTACAATGCTTCGATACTTATACAGTTATTGCCTTGGACCATTACCAACTCACCAATAACACCTAAGCTCAGTTTGACCTTGACATTGACCTAGTTTGGACTTAGAAAAAAATCAGAATATATTGTCAAGGATGTCACCGGGGGCATAAGCGTTTATTGAACGCGCAGTCTTGTTTAAATATAATTTCAGTACCTATACAGGAACAAAGGCAACTCCTTTTACCTATACAGGAACAAGGCGAACTGGGACTTCATGGTAGGTTCATTAATACACTAGTTCTATGGCATGTCTTCGCTTTTCGAATAAACGCAACAGTGCTGAAGAATATTGACCAATACATACAATTTGGAGCCATATCACACGCCATCGGCGTAACCCTGCGTCTGATCAGGCTTCCATGCTGGTGTCATTAAAATTAAAAAAAACTGTTAATGCTTTGAAGTTCTTGTTATTTTCTACAATTTTGTACTGCGTTTGCTTTTGAATTCATTTCAACGGGACAAATGAAATCCCATCCACAATTTGTATCAGTCGTTATCAGTGCAGCTGACCCTGGCTACATATTTGTTGTCCGTTTAAATTTTGGGAAACATTATATTAAAGTAACCCTTTCAATGCAGGTATGGCGTAATAAACATGTCTAACTCAGGCACTGCCACATTATCGTCTACTCAGATTTTTCGTCTGCATTTACTTTAATTTTTTGAATTATGTCTCCCACATACCACAACACGTACTATAATCTCTATGAGTGTTAATACCCTCAAAGCATAGCTTTGGGGCATGTAGCGATTGAACTGTGTGCGTATGTCAGTCGGTCCGTCCGTGTATGTATATCTTGTTCGAAGAGTATTTCCTATACCACATGAGCTAGGAATACCAAATACCCATGTATTACATGGGGCAAGGACACGCTCAAGTGTGCATATTTTGTCGCAATCCGGTATTTTGGGTTGTCAGTAATACCCCATCTATGTGCAGACAAAGTTTGAACAAGGTAAACCGATAACTGGAGAAAGCCGAGGTCTCAGTGGATTTTACTGCTATAATGTTACCAAATGTACAGTTCCTATCTGTTATTTTCAGTCTTGTCCAATTTCTTGTTGACTAATTTCTACTCCGTTTGCTGATCTCATTTCTTCATCAAGTATTCTCACATATTATTGGACAACGTGTTGCCCTCTTGTTATACATTCTATACATGTCGACCTCCATTGTTGTGCTGTGGACATCCCAAAGCTTTGTTGTACACTTAGGTGATGCACACTATATTCTTGTGCTTCAATAAACCGGCGTTATCTACTTCCAAAATTGCAGACCACTTTCTCCCTGTCTGAGCTATATGCCTGTTTCCTTGATTTTGTTATCATTAGTCCCTTTACAAGTTACCAACAATATTGGTCTTGCTATCTTGTACTCTTGCACAAGCGACCCCGTAAGACTTTGTAGCTACTGAAGGGCCTAATTTTGTAAAGAACGGTTGAACACCAGCCAATCTGCAAAGGTGTACATGAAGGTTCTGTTGTGTTTGTTGTTGATGTTTCTAAGAAGGATTTACGTCCACTCAAAGTCATGTAATGGTGCATCATCCATTTCCGTGCAGCTTTTATCAGCATCTGCCCATTGTTGCAGGGAGGTCATTGCACTGATGGTGAGGTTCATACTCATGATAGATAGAACTACTGATGTTGAACAAGCTGTAGACGTTCCATTTTTATTTTGATGTTTTTCATATCTACATGTTCTTCAACTCTCGCTGAGTTGAGTCGTCTGATGTGTACGGAGCTTTACATGTTGGCAAATTATGTTTCCTTGGCGCATTATCAATTTATGTATGTTATTAAAGTAAAACCGTGTCCCAGGAGAGCCCTCGGCTAACAAATGTATTCAAACTCAAGACACAATTCTTTGAAAGGTGAACGGTGGTATTTGTATGTGCAAAATGTTGCAAAACGAATATAGCTATATAGTAAAGCAATAATCTAAGAACAAGAAACTCGACATTTTGATAAGGGATTTTATTTTTACTAACAAGAGACTGAAAACTCTAATGTCTCATTTCTGATTTTGAATTTTGAATTATAGCATTAAGAGGACATTTTCTAAGTTAATATTTTCTATAAAACACTACAATGCACACTCTGAATATGAATTATTTCATTTTTAGACAAGTACAATCAATGTGTATTTTAGAAAACAATACCTATACAAATAACAGTGATAGAACAAATTTCCTAGTTATGTTGCTTTTATATGAATTACGAACCATTATCACGCTGTATTGTCGTCTGCTCCAATGTATCGGCTGCGAGAAAATGTAAAAAAGTCATATCTTATCATATTTAATTTGAAGAAACTATGAATACGAGTGGCAGTTTGGGCCAAGATTGAACGCCATGTAGTTGTATGCAAATATGTCAGGTCGCGCTTAGCATGATACGGATTAACTAGTAAATCGTTATCTAATACGACCGATTTTATAAGACTCATTTAGATAGAGATTGTCTCGTTAATGATGAATACGAAATAAATCCGTAAAAATTGGTTCTTTTTCTTGATTCAGTATCAATATCTTCCTTAACAGAGGCCATTATTTGAGGTAAAGGTGTACGTTAATTCGTCTATCTTAAAGCAGGTTACATGCTTAAAGCAGGATATGCCTGTAAACAAAAACGCATGCACGAGCTTTCTGCTTTATTTTGTTTCTGCTTTACGCAACCACCTGTTTTAAAAAAGACTCAATCCCCTTTTAGCTCACCTGAGCCAAAGGCTCAAGGTGAGCTATTGGGATGGCCCTGTGTCCGGCGTCCGTCGTCGTGCGTCGTCCGTCGTCAGTCGTCTGTCGTGCGTCGTCGTTAACAATTGTTTCAAATTACACCTCCTCCTATACATATTACATAGTTACATAGTTGATTCTGGTAGAAGGTCAGTCCTGTAACACCAGCTCTGGTTCTTCATTATGATCTTCTTGGTTTATACTGAGACCCTTACTCACTGTTGCCCTATAGTCATATTTAATGTCTTGATCACTCCAAAATTTGTCGAGCCTACTTCCAAACGATCTTACTGTTTGCGCTTTCACTACTGTTGGAGGTAAACTGTTCCAGATATCCACACATCTATAGCTGAAAGAATATTTTCTGATATTATATCACTTGACAGAATTCAACCAAACTTTACAGAAATGTTTTTTGGGTTAAGCTCTTTCAAATTTGTTCAAAGAATTAAAAACAAGGCAGAACTCTGGTTGCCATGGCAACCAAAGTGAAAAAATAAGGAAATCTTAAAAAATCTTCTTGTCAAAAAATGCAAGGACCTGAGCTTAGATATTTGGCACATAGCATCATCTACAGGTCCTCTATCAAGTTTGTTCAAATTATGCCCCTGGGGTCAAAATTGGCCCCGCCCCGGGGGTCACAGTTTTACATAGAGTTATGTAGTGAAATTTTCAAACGTCTTCTTCTCTGAAACTAATATGGCCAGAGCTTTGATATTCGGTATGGTGACACTTCTGAATATCCTTTACATATTTTGTTCAAATGGTTCTGGTCTATTGGATATTTAGGTCACAGGAGCTAAAAATAGATGTTTTCAATGAAAACTTAAAAAATCTTCTTGTCTGAAACTACAAGGACCAGAGCTTAGATATTTGACACATAGCATTGCCTACAGGTCCTCTATCAAATTTGTTCAAATTATGCCCCTGTGGTCAAAATTTGCCCCGCCCCGGGGGGGTCACAGTTTTACATAGAGTTATATAGTGAAATTTTCAAACGTCTTCTCCTCTGTCACTAATATGGCCAGAGCTTTGATATTTGGTATGGTTATACTTCTTAATATCCTTTACGTATTTTGTTCAAATGGTGATGGTCTGTTGCATATCTAGGTCACATGAGCTAAAAATAGAATTCTTTTTAAATGAAACCTTAAAACAATCCTCTTGTCTTAAAGAGGCTCGCAACCGGATCAAGCATTAAAAATAGTAATTTGTAAATATATGTCAAATGCTTATATAAATGAGTAAAATTTAGTTTAGGATAATAAATTCTGTTAAAAAATGCATTTCCAAAACAACAAAAAAAGAAGAGGCTCTGGTGGTATTCGAACCCGTGACCATCCATGCGGAGATAAAAATGAAAAAGGAGGCATCGCCTTTACGCCCTCGGCTACGGACGCTCTCTATATATATGGTAGCGAATTAACGTACTTCAATGATAGCTATTAATAGAACATTATTCGGCTCGGGTTTATGTCTGACCCCGTGTAGAGAAGCAACAACAACAACTATACCGTTAGCTAACGCTATGGAAAAACGATGGAAAATATCAAAAAAAAAACTAAGATTCGGTGACGATTCTTGAGACGTTTTTTGGACTGATCATATTTTTTTAATGTCAAAAGCCAAATAATGCCACAAATTTGCTTTTATTTGAGTATTTTATTTTATTTTGACAAGAACACCATCCGGTTGCGAGTCCCTTTAAACTACAATTGCCAGAGCTTAGATATTTGGCACATAGCATCCCCAACAGGTCCTCTATTAAGTTTGTTCAAATTATGCCCCTGGGGTCAAAATTGGCCACGTCCCGGGGGTCACAGTTGTACAAAGAGTTCTATAGTGAATTCAAACGTTCTATTCTCTGAAACTAATATGGTTCAAAATGGTTTCAGTCTGTTGCATATTTAGGTCACAGGAGCTAAAAAGAAATTCTTTTCAATGGTAACTTACGAAAATCTTCTTGTCTAAAACCCTACTACCCTGGTCTTAGATTTTTGGCACATAGCATCATCTACAGGTCTTCTAACAATATTGTTCAAATTACGCCCCTCGGCTAAAAAATGACCCCTTCCTGGACATAAATAAGTATCTCCATTTTGTCAGTTATTCTCAGGTGAGCGAAATATGGCCCATGGGGCTCTTGTTTTTTGAGTGGTTCTACTGGGTGAATGTCCCATACATTATCTCAAATGTATTCTTATTTTGATGTTTTTTTTAAATATAATTTCAGTACCTATACAGGAAGAAGGCCAATTCCCTTTAGTTGCTTTACCTATACAGGAGCAAGGCGAAGAGGGACTTCATGGTAGGTTCATAAACACACTAGTCCTTTGGCATGTCTTCGCTTATCGAATAAACGCAACAGTGCTGCTGAATATTGACCAATACATACAATTGGGAGCCAAATCAGACGCCATCGACGTAACTCTGCGTCTGATCAGGCTTCCATGCTGGTGTCATTCATTTTATTTTTTTTAAATGTTAATGCTTTGAAGTCCTTGTCATTTTCTACAATGTTGTACTGCGTATGCTTTTGAATTCATTTCAACGGGACAACTGACATCACATCCACTATTTGTATCAGTCGTTATTAGTGCAGCTGATCCTGGGTACAGATTTGTTGTCCATTTAAATTGTTGGGGAAAATATATTTAAGTAACCTTTTCAATACAAGTATGGCGTAATAAACATGTCTAACTCATTCGCTGCCACATTATCGTCTACTCAGATATTTCGTCTGCATTTACTTTTAATTTTTTGAATTATGTCTCCCGTAAACCACAACACGTGCATTAATCTCTATGAGTGATAACCCTTTCACCGTCAAATTATTTTTTAGTTGTTTACCCATGCACCGTTATTGTGTCGTCTGCTTCAATATTATTGTCTGCAATATCATTTCAAAGTTAGAAATAAGAGAGTATGACATAAGAAATATTGAAACGGGTGTCTAACAGTTTTGATCCTGATCAGACGCCGCGTTAGGCGGCGTCTGATCAAGATCAAAACTGTTTGCAAATTCGACTTTAGGCGATGACAGGGTTAATACTCTCAAAGCATAGCATTGGGGCATGTTGCGATTGAACTGTGTGCGTGTGTCAGTCTGTCCGTCCGTTCGTCCGTGTATGTACCTCTTGTCCAGAGAATATTCCTATTCCACATTTGCTAGGAATACCAAATCTGGTGTGCGAGTACATATTTGGGGGATAAAATTTCTTTCACTGTGACATTGATCTTGGTTTTATAACTTTAATATAGAAAATGATGTCTGGGAGATTGTTCAAATACCAGGTAACAGAGTTTCTCAGCAGTCAATGGGGCAAGAACGTATGACTACAATTGTGTGTGTCTTCTACACATAGGTTCGAATCCCGACTGAGCTCATTAATGTTGTTTATGCCCAAAGCAAGACTTTGGTGTTATAAAGTAATCCCACCGTGCCTGTGTTTGTGTGAGAGGACTTTTGACGAAATTTAGTCACATTATTACAGCATATGATATGATCCCGTTTCAGAGTTCATAGACCTGCGAGAGCAAAGACGACGCCATATTACTATTTACCAAGAGGAGGTAATTATTGACTTGTCAGGATACATTTGTTGCAATGGTGAAATAGATACATATAAAAAAGAGTGACTTCACAGAAAAACATCCTCATCTCATGAATGTTTTAAGAATTAATAAACATGTACAATCGTATACAATAGTTTAAACTATTCATTTTCTTGATAAAAGTTTGAGCTTGAATTGGACTTAAGTTTAATTATAAACCTTTTAATTTTTAAAATTTATTGTGATGTTTTACCCATTCGCCGCAATATTGTCGTCTGCTTCAATTTTGTTGTTTGCAATAGCAATTCAAAGTTAGATTTAACTGCAGTATGACTGACGTAATTTAAAAACAAGTGTCAAACAATGTGGATTCTGATTAGACGCCGCGTTACGCGACGTCTGATTAGAATCTAAAGTGTTTGCAAATTCGCCTTTTGGAGTCAATGATAGTAAAAGAGTTAAAGACTTCTCTGTTATCGATTAATAAAACATCCTTTGCCTGACCTCTATTTTCGATTGATTATTATCCCCTGCCGAAAGGCAGAGGGATACTGTTTTAGGTCTGTCCGTCCGGCTGTCCGTGCGTGCGTGCGTGTGTGCGTGCGTGCGTGTGTGCGTGCGTGCGTGTGTGTGTGCGTGCGTGCGTTTTCCGTCCGCAACTGTATCTCCGAAACCTATGAACAGATTTGGATTAAACTTGGTATACTTATTTGTCATCATAGGAGCACCGTGGGAAATCAAATTTTTTTCAGAAAATTTTAGGAATTTATGAGTTATCTGCCCTTTTTGTGTTAAAAATGCCGTCCGTGCGTCCGTCACGTTTTCCGTCCGCAACTGTATCTCCGAAACCTATAAACAGATTTGGATTAAACTTGGTATACTTATTTGTCATCATAGGAGCACCGTGGGAAATCAAATTTTTTTCAGAAAATTTTAGGAATTTATGAGTTATCTGCCCTTTTTGTGTTAAAAATGCCATATTTAACAGTTTTTACACTCTAGCAACTACAGTTTTCAACATATTTTGTTTATACTTGCACACATTGTCTATAAGTACAAGTTCTTGCATGTGTGCAGTTATTGTAAAAAAAGGATACTTCTGACAAGAGTTATCTGCCCTTGATGTACTTAGAAATGCTAGAAAATGCTTTATTTTGGTATTGTTTACATACTAGAGCCTATAAATATGCATGGATTTTTGAAAAAACTTTCTTGAATTATGTATGGCTATTAGTTTTCAAATGAATTTGATTATTGTTGAAAACGGAGAAATTAGTCATGAGTTATCTGCCCTTGATAAGTAAAAAAAGCCATATTTAACTGTTTTTACTCTCTGGCAACTACAATTATGAATGGATTTAAATGATACTTGCACACGATGTCTATCAGTAAAAGTTCTTGAAGGTGTGCAATTATTGTCAAAAAAGGATACTTGTGGCAATAGTATCTGCCCTTGATGTACTTTGAAATGATAGAAAATGCTTTATTTTAGAATTGTTTACATCCTAGTATCTATAAATATGCATGAATTTTGATAAAACAAATTCTTAAACTATTTATGGCTATTAGTTTTCAAATAATTGTTATCATTTTTGAAAAACGGAGAAACTAGTCAACAGTTATCTGCCCTTGATGAGTAAAAAAACCCATATTTAACAGTTTTTACCATCTAGAAACTACAGTCTTTAATGGATTTTGATTTAACTTACACATGATGTATATAAATATAAGGGTAGCAATTATTGTCAAAATAGGATACTTTGTGGCAAGAGTTATCTGCCCTTTATGTACTTAGTAATGCTCAACATGGCTTTATTGTTTACATGCTATTGTGTACAAATGTGAATGGATTTTGAAAAAAAAAAAATCATATATG
Organism: Gari tellinella; assembly: GCA_922989275.2. Classification (NCBI taxonomy): domain Eukaryota; kingdom Metazoa; phylum Mollusca; class Bivalvia; order Cardiida; family Psammobiidae; genus Gari; species Gari tellinella. Next base: position 17,396,483 of record OV277862.1, read on the forward strand.
GCTATTATTTATAGAATGAGTTCAATTATTATCGAAAATGTGCAAATTAGTCAAGAATACTCTGCCCTTGATGAGTTGAAAATGTGTTTACACTCTAGTAAATTCTACAGTTCTGATTTTTTTTAATAATACTTGCACACAATTATAAGTTCTTGAAAGTGTTTAATTACTGTTGAATTTGAATCAAGAGTTACCTGCCCCTGTCATACTTAGATTTATAATGCTACAAACGGCTTTATTTTTTGTATTGTTTAGGCTTTAAAATGTACAAAATTGATTGGATTTTATAAAACTTTGTAAAAAGCTTTTGAATGTTGATCTTTAAAGACAGGTGATCACCATTTGCCCCTTCCTCCCACAATAAAGTTTGCCACTTTCTTCTGGACAATCGCTGCGGCAGGGGATATCAGCTCTAAGGTGCTTGTTTAAAATTTCTTTATTTGCTATGACAGTCTAGTAATGCATAGCCCCATTCACTGGCGTGACGTCATCAAATGTAGAATTTCTAGGTGTTTTTTTTTTTATTGATTTGGGATCAACAGTATTGGGAGTCGTGCAACCCATAAAATTATCATATGCTAGAATATTATGACACTCTATGACACTCTGAAAATTCCGATCGAAGCATATTGTTTGTAACACGCAATAATTCGGTGTCTAAGAACGTATACCTGTTAACAACATAGAAGTATGTTAAGGCTATAGTAAATATGGATATCATTGTTTCTATATATATGTGAGATAGATATGTAAATAAATATTAAATATGAATGTATATTATAATCACTTACGTGGAATCAATGAAACCGGGGCTAGTTAAATTGTGAAATGTTGTGATAAATATACGGTCAATAATACTATAACACATTGTGTCTGAATAATGACGCTATTAGTCTATTACGCTATTCAAGATGTTAACATGCAATGTTCTTTGTTTTAGGTGGTGACAAGATTCGGAGTGGAAGAGGAAGGTGGCGACTATAATACAATCATTTCGCTTCCAATGGTACATGTAAAGGAAGAACACAGAGAAACATGTTAATTCCACGCCTCATAGGTGAAATTATTACTTGTGTTCATTGCTATATATTAACCTTTTATTCCACAGTTACTCCATTTTTACAAGTTTAATTTATCCCCCACTAAAGAAAAAAGTTCCACTTTATACAGTCATCAATATGTACAATAAGAAGTGCATTATTTCTATAATCTAGTAGATAATGGCTTAAAGCAGGCTAAAAGTAAGCAGAATGCACCTATAGTTACACCCGGCTTTACTTTCAATTTGCCTTAAAGCGACTCGCAACCAGATGGTGCATTAAAAATAGTAATTTGTAAATATGTGTCAAACGCTTATATAAATGGTAAAGAATTAGTTTAGGATAAGAAATTCTGTTTAAAAAAATGTATTTCAATAAAAAAAAATATTGGTCTCTGGTGGGATTCGAACCCGGGGCCCGGCATTGGCGGACAGAAGGCAAAATAGGGGAAACCGCTTAGACCAATGGACCACGGAACTATCCGTTTATCTCGGATCGATTTAACGTATTTCAATGTGTAGCGTTCGAAAGTGCATACAACTTCGTTATTCGGCTCGTGTTTATGTCTGAGCCCGTGTAGAGAAGCAACAACAACAACTATACCGTCTACTAGTCGGTATAGAAAAACGATGGAAAATATCTAAAAATCTAAGATTCGGTGACGATTCTTGAGACTTTTTTTGGACTGATCATATTTTTTTAATGTCAGAAGCCAAATAATGCCACAAATTTGCTTTTATTTGAGTATTTTATTTTATTTTGACAAGTACACCATCCGGTTGCGAGTCCCTTTAAGCGGTTACGGGTCTTCAAAAGTAAAATCAGGCTATGGAGTAAAGGGTTAAGATGTAATGATTCAGTCATTGTTTACGTTTCATTTGTATGTTTTTGTAGTTTGGATGAATGACGACACTCTTTATGTATCAAAATTAATGTACATGTACGCCCTGCTCTGTCTCGTATGTTGATGAGGAGAGAAAACCTGTTAGCGAATGAGTGAGTGAGATTCGAGTATGGCAATGGTAGAGAGAGAGACAGAGAGAGAAAGAGAGAGAGACATACATACCGACAGACAGACAAACAGACAGAGACAGACAGAGAGATGTATCTACAATTCGAGTTAAGCGCATAGAAAAGAGTAAACACGCTTTTACTACAAAATAGTAACTACATGTAGTTAAAAAAAATAAGAAATATCTATATGGAAAATGATCAGTTCTTAAACTTAATGAACAAAACAGAGGGGAAGTGGACTGGGAGCAAATTGAATGTACAGATTTGAGTGGTTGATTGCACAGGAACTTGACACATACGTACATCTAGATCTATTACCAAAAAAAAAAAGATAAAAACTTTTTTTTTTTTATACTAGACTTCTATAATAATGGAAGCCTATTAAAAAAAAAAATTTTGGTGGGGGGGGGGGGGCGGTTAATAGATCTAGATGGTATGTGTCAAGTACCTGTGGTTGATTGGTGGTAAAGACTTGCCAAATCGCCAGATTCTTGGTTTGTCTATATTTTATCATAATAAAGATGTTTGTTAAGAACTTAACTGGAAACTGTCAGAAATCTGCCAAAATATTATAGAAATTTGAAATCACGTAAGCTGACATTTTACGGGAAAATCCAAATAATAAAATATCTTCATGTCCATAAATCTACATACTACATACATATGTAATTCCACGAGTCAAACAGTGTGAAACTAATAACGGTGTTGAATTCGTTACTGATTCCCGTTTAAGCGAAATTTTTTATTTGAATATGATAATCAAACAAATTGGAGCCTGATGAAAAGCGAAATTACTGCGTGTCTGATCTAGCTCTAAAATGTTTGCAATGCATGTGAGTTCTTTGAGTGCGAAAGTGTGTGTTAGGAACCAATAATAAACTTAAGTCCTTCACTGCCATGACGCCATCTGCTAAAAAACAATTGCCGTCTGCTTTTACTTCTGAAATTTAAATTTTCGGTATTTCGACTTGAAACAATTCTTAAATGGTACGTCTGGCGTCTTTTGCCCAACGAACTAAACATTATTTTAAAGGGTCTTTTCTAGCGAGCAGAGATGGCAAGGTCGGGTGTAAGGGGGATAACTCGCTTTATAAAAATAAAGTTGAACGTTTGTATACTATCAACAACACGTAAACTGTTTCATCTAAGGTGGCATAACGCGTCTGATCAGGATCAAAACTGTTTGACATTCATATCGACATTTCCTTAACCAAAACCGCCCTTAATCTGACCACAGGTACTTGACACATAGATCTAGATCTATTACAAAAATAAATAAATAATAAAAACATTTTTTTTTTGGTAATCTAGATCTATGTGTCAAGTACCTGTGAATCTGACTTTAAAAAATATTACAGACTACACTACCAATACAGGCGATATTTTGGCGGTAAGAGGGTAAAAGCAGACGATAAAACTAGGCATGGAAAGAGTTAAGCCATATCTAACCCTTTGGTTGCTGGCCTATTGTTAATCTGGCCAGATTGTATGACATGGCGACAGTATTCTATCACTATTGAAAATAGTGCACTGTGTATCGTAGAATTGTATCTGAAATGAACACGTAAGATATTACAAATAACTATAGAAGCAAATACAAATATCTTGGCTTAGTCTTTGATGAGCATTTGAACCTGAATACTACAGCTAAGATGGTTGCACAGAGTGCTAGTTATGGAACGCCGTAGCTGTCTCTTATTGTCACATTTCTTCTTGTTTTGTTCAAATAGAGACTTGTCATCTCAAAAGACCATGCCATTATGTCGAAAAGCTATGTGATCTTGTCTACAACATGCTTTATCATGTTAAACAGCTATGCTATTATGTTAAAAAGTAATGTCATCTTGTTAAAGAGCAATGTGAACGTGTCTATATAATATATTATCATGTCAAATACGCGTGTTGTTATGTCAATATACAGTTTCATCTTGTCAAGGTGTATTGTTAACTTGTCTATATTATATGTTATCATGTTCAACGTACGTGTTGTTATGTCAATATGCAGTGTTGAATAAAAACGTCTTGTTCAAACTATGTTTTTGAACAAGACGTGTTTAGTCAACACTGCATATTGACATAACAACACGTACATTGAACATGATAGATACCGTATAGACAAGTTAACACTATATTTTGACAAGATGAAACTGCTTTGTAACATAATGACATATATGTTGAACATGATAAGCCACAGTTTGGACAAGTCAACATTGTTTATTGACATAACAGCACGTTCATTGAACATGATAACATGCCATACGGACAAGTTAACACTACATTTTGACAAGATGAAACTGCTTTATAACATAATAACATAGATGTTTAACATGATAAGACATAGTTTGGACAAGTCAACACTATACATTGACATAACAACACGTGCATTGAACATGATAACATCACATATAGACAAGTTAAAACTACACTTTGACAAGATGAAACTGCTTTGTGACATAATTACATAGGTATTGAACATGATAAGACATAGTTTGAACAAGACGTTTTTGAACAGGACGTTTTTTGTCAACACTGCATATTGACATAACAACACGTTCATTGAACATGATAAAACACCGTTTGGACAAGTCAATACTGTAAATTGACATACCATCACGCGTATTTGACAAGAAAACACAGTATATAGACTCGTTCACATTGCTCTTTAACAAGATAAAACTACTTTGTAACAAAATAACATAGGCGTTGAACATAATATGACGTTTTTACATAATGATTCGACATAATGCAATGAAATGTGACAACAGGAGACAGCTACGGCGTTCCATAGCTAGTCGTGCATTGGGTCTTGTTATTGCAAAATGTAAAGTAGCTGCGGTGTACCATATAATGTTTTTAGTAAGCTTTATGACTACATAGTGTGGCCAGTCATTGCATATGGCGCCGCAGTATGGGGTCATAAAGAATTTTCATGTATTTCAGCTGTTCAGAATCGGGCGATGAGGTTCTTTTTAGGGGTTGGAAAATATACCCCTACAGTTGCTGTTTCTGGGGAAACGAGATGGGATCCAGTTCATGTTAGACAGTGGAAAACTGTTGTAAATTTCTGGGCGAGGTTCTACAAGGCTCAATAAACGAATAGCAGGACTTCACTTCTTTGGAAGATTCCGAGAAGCTAAAAGTAATTTCCACTGAACCTGGATTACTAAGAGTTTCTGCTAAGTCTTGTAATGATATATTGCAAAGGAGACGGTTATTTTTAAGCAAATAACAAGGAAATAGAAAGTGTGAGCTAAGATGCATATATGAGTGTTTTCAGTAAACTTTTACGTATGTCATTGTTGCCAAAACCTGCTTTAGCCAGAAATAGTTAGCTCTGGACTAGCTATCCCAGGACTGACCGTTTCTGGACTAGTCCTATTTTAACAAGTGTCAATCTTTTATCTGTATATAATGGTAGAAGTGATTTAGTATTCAGCATATAGTGTCTTAATCAGATGTACATGTATACAGTCTTTGTCAATCAGTTCGCAACAAATCTGATTTGATGCGATATTCGATTTCTTAAACAATTTTGTAGTACTGGTTGGACGTACGGCTTGTTTGGCGTGTTTACATTTGTCAAATTTTAAGAATTATCAAGTCTAATGAGTTTTTAGACAGTCATACATTCTATCTAACCAAGAATGGCATGAGTGTGGGATTGACAGAGTCTGTTTGCATTTTATGGTGTAAATACATTACATAAATTGTTGTGAAAATCATGCATTAATGAGTGTTGTGACAGTACATGATCCAAGGGAAATTACTCATTTAGACAAAGCAGAGGACTAATGGAATGGTGATATAAGCCAGTCATTTTTGCTTTCCCTAAATGAATAGTGCAATAATATATATGTGATATTTGGATTTAATTTAAAGCGTCACGAACTGTAATGAGAAGACACATATAATTTGATCAGTCTCTGGTCGTATTGTGTATGTGTCTTTTCAGGATAGCTCCTTGTTAACTTGTTATTCAAAATCAACCTTATCTTGTGTATGATTTTTGACTTGTTGTTTTAATGATGGAGACTTGGCTTGATCCAAGGGAAATAACTCATTTTGCCTAAGCATGGGACTAAATGATGTTCACATGGATCGGTGGCTTATGCTTTTCCTAAAGGAGTGGTGCAGTAATATATATGTGATATTTGGATTCGGTTTAGTTAATGTGTCATGAATTGTATTGAGAAGAGTCAGAAGACACATATTATCTGTTTTAGTCTCGGGTCATATTCTACTTGTGTCTTTTCAGTATAATTCTTTCAAATTGCAATTCATTTTCAACTCTATCTTAATGTGTATGATAATTGATATGTTGTTTAAATGATGGAGAATGTCTGTTTTGTACGTTTTTCTGCCACAAGATACCGGTATTTAAAACCTTCTGATATGGTTCATACATTATCTTAATTTATTTTTTTTAAATTGTCATTTCAAATAAATGCTATAATCACATCACATTCGGTTTTGTCTGCTTATTTTCCCACAATATGATATAATTTAACTGCCCCATGGAGCATACAAGACTACATAAACACTACACCTTACAATCTCATATCCCTCGACGTGCAACGGGTTTTTTCTGCCGAACGAAAGTAGTGCACCTCTTTACCAACTTTACAAGCTTTTCGGTATATGTAAAACATATATAAAACATTCGAAAACTTTAGTAGCATAATTATGAGTTTGACTCCTACAGAATATTAGTCCACTTATATGTAACTTTGAGAAAAACAGCAGACGACAAACTAAAGCAGACGGCATTGCAGCCATGAAAAGGTTGGACATAATTGTCTCGTTTGGGGAACAGCGGTAATGGTCGTTGTAAGGAGGTAGTCGTTGTTGGATGGGCCGTTGTAGAGAGGGAGTGCTGTTTAAACGAAAAAAGTTGATTAGTTCCACTAAACTAGTTGCCATGGTAACAAATGAGACAAGTATCTATAATTGAAGAAAGTTTTAATTTAAACCATATTCCACCACACAAAAGTGCGCCTTGAAAAAGAAACTAAAGTTGTTAATGTTCAAGTTTACCGACATGCAATAAATGCTAATAATATTAACATGGGAGTCTATGAGAAATCAAATTTACCGAATGAAGTTTAGAACTGTTCGACTTAACATGAAAAATTTACTTTTAATCGCATATGGAAGGTGTTCTGTAATTTGGTGTAGTTTTAAATAAACTTATCTAGTGTTACCATGGCAACCATATAATGTGAAAATATTTTGATAAACGTCTGAGAAAAACTGGTGAAAACTAAGCTGTTTCGCAGGGTGGCGAATAATTATGTCCCATGGCTGTACTATTTACTTCTGTAGAGGAATAGATTAAATGCATAAAAGGCAGTATTTATGTGTTAATGGGTTAAACAAGTTTTAGAATCAGGACCTCAGATTTTAATATGTATTTTGTTACAAAAATGATATTCGTCCTTTAACAATGGACCAGGACCCCTTTTTATGAAACGTCGCTCGACAAAATGGTCGTAAGTCATATTCTAAAATTATCAATAATTATCTATTTCTCCATCTAATCCTGTCTTGTATCATCTCTTTGAAATCGTCTTGAACCGATTATTGTCGTACAACGTTTTATAAAACAGGCCTTATTAATCGACGGCAAGTTGTGAAATAGTCTACTATTACAGAGATGTACTGTAAAAACCTCTATTAGGAGAGCTGTTAAAAAAATAGTGATACTTGATCAATAAGTTCAAAATGAAAAGTTCAAAATGTATGTGTTGTACATCATTTTAAAGAGCAATTATTTGCCTACACGATGGTACAATGCACGATAAGATCACACAACTCGACAGTTGAAAGCGTTTACTGTCTTCTTATTTTGCTAATGACAAAAATCGATATAGGTTTTCGAACGCTATGAAAATTTTCTAGATCAGTATATCTATATTTTACATTTTGATTTAAAACGTAAAAATCTACTTCAATGTCTTCAATTATAGCCTGGTTTAATATTAAAAAAAAAGATAAGTCTGAGTTTTCACCAACTACTTTTATACACAGTAGAATAATTTTTCATGATATTTTCATTACGTGTTTTATATTAGCTATATTTTTTATGTTTTATAAAATAATAACATTTAAAACTGTGTAGTGTGTACATATAGTTGTCTGATTTTATTTGACAGAAAGTTTCATAAACTTATTTAAAATAATAAAACGGCAATACTAATTAGAGTATCAAATTTTGTTAGAAACAATTGCCTCAACAATACACAAAAAATGTCCAGTGTCCTCTAGCAGGGGTCATTAAGTTCATGTTGTGACTTATCGAGGTTTGTGCTCTTATTGTGCATTGTACCATCGTGTAGGCAAATATTTTTTCTTTAAAATGATGTACCACACATGCAGCTTGCACTTATTATATTGAAGTTATTGATCTAGTATCATTACTTTTTGAACCACCCTCATACGACATTTAAAAAGAAGGGGTTTTATTGTATAAAAGACAGGTTAATTACAGCTTAAAGCAATATGACAGTAAAGTAAAACAGAAAACTCTTTGTATGTGCACCTTGTTTAAAAAGCAGTCACTAGTCATGAACACCTAATAACTAATACAACTTTGTGGTCGTAATAGAAAGATTTTTTAAAAACAATTTTCGACCATTCATCCAAGAGGTGACATAAAAATACATGTATGTAGACTTGTTGACTTGTATAAGAAGTATACATGTACAAACAACACAGCAATTGATATCATATTGATATAAAATAGTTATTTTACAATGGTTTTACATGTATTTAATAAGCTAATTTATAGAAAGTTTCGAGTTTTGAAGGCATATGACCCGTGGCTTCAAGCAAATTGAAAGTAAAACAGGGTGTACCTTACAGCGCATTCTGATTTACTTTCAGTCTGTTTGAAGCAACTATCTGCTATAATAAAAAAATCATTCTTATTATACATATTCATAACAATCAACGGCATAAAGTACGTTTATATGGAGTATATTAATACATGTATCTTAAAATCATTCAAGACTAAAAGCTGTGTGAAAGATGCTGATCTGGACCAGATAGACTAAGAGGCCTAAAAACTGCAATAAGAAAAATGCTATTAGGCAAAAGAAACATAAACGTGTGACAGATAAGATTAATCTTATCTAAAAACATGAATCACCTCAAACCATTAGCAGTCATACAAATGTGCAAAGCAAAGGTCTCAGAAAGCTCCTATAGAACAGTAACAAGTTAACAACTCAACCAGTAGGTGTCAGTAAGCGTTACATGACATTACAAACAACGTACAGTGGAAAAAACGTAAATATTTCCCAATAAACGCGTTTACGCTATAATTATTATTTCCATAGCAAACAGTTTGGATCCAGATATCAGACGCCGGTGTAACCCGGCGTCTGATCAGGCTCCAAACTGTTGACCACTCAGATTAAAACTAGTAGTTCAACTTAGAATTGTCAAAAAATTGTCATTTTCTTTATCTAAATACAATGCGTTTGCGTTTCGTTTGCGTTTAAACGGGAAACCAGGAAAGAAAAACATTTTCTCCACTGTACGTGTGTTGGAACTCCGAATTGATTCAAATTTTCTCAGGGCTATACCATAAGTTGCCTGTAGAAAATCATAAGATTTTCATTTTTTCGACCGCGATTTTTGGAACTGAACCTTTTAACCCTTTCGCAGGCTCTATATAAGACAAACATATGCAAAGAGTTTTGGATCCAGATAAGACGCTACGTAACGCGGCGTCTGATCAGGGTCCAAACTGTTTGACACCCATAGGCCTATCAATGTTTCCTATGTCAAGAACGCATAAAATTCCAAATTTTACAAGATTCTAGGCTACTACTAAAAGCAGGCGGAAAACGTAAGGTAGGCTAGCTTACGATAATATGCCTATAGCAGTAGACGGGTATTTCCGTCATACCTGCCGTAGTGAAAGGGTTATTAAACTTAAAACAATAGCTAGATTACACACTTAGGCTATAACGATGCCCTTTATATGCACAAAATATAAATTATAACAGAATAGGCCTAAACCTTAGGCCTACTCTCAATAAAATCCGAATATTTAGAGAGGAAAAAATACATCTAGGCTATGTCCGCAGAAATTTAGAACAAGACGGAAGAATTTTATTTGCAAAATTGCTTATTGCTAAGGTTAAATAGCTATAAAGAATGAAATCTTAAATAAGAAACAGTGATTCTACACAACGAGGACTTGTAAAAATGAGTTGCACGACCCACTGGCTACTGCACGGTTGTCCGGTTCTTCTTTTGAAGCGTTCCTTTTTTCAATCAGATCTAGTAGGCATATAGGCCTAGGTAGATCTAGCCTAGATCTAAGTAAGTTTCCTAACGGAAACAAAAATTAATACGATGAACTTGGCGAAATCCGGAGATATGGCAATCCTGTTTGGATAATGAATGATGATGACTGTAGGCCTTCACACTTTAGACACGGAATTATACAAATGTGTATAATTCTGTGCTTTAGATCTAGATCTAGGTGGCTCAGACAGTAGGCCTAATGCCTATTTAGGGTTTTTTCTGCAACATATATATTCCAAAAGCCAAACAGTGCATCCTTGATAAGAAAGCTCCTTTAAACTAATTTGAACGAAATCTCCATTGTTTGCGTAAGACAAGCATACAATTTACAGATTTTTTAAATCACGAGTATACTCGTCGCTAGGGTTCAACGGACTAATTTCTGAAGAAGCTGCAGTAACAGAGTAGTCTCCCTTTAATACAAAAATTCCAAGATGGCGACCAACATTTCGAGTCGCTCTGGTCATTTCGAAGTTTACATTCGCCAGCAGTGGTGTAAAGTGTCTGTGACCCTGAATGATGAATCCCTCACACTGTCACTGGACGAGCCACCGGAGACGATCTCTACATCCAACACGGGCAATGATTTGTCCTCACAATCCATGAATATGTCTGCCACCACCGCGGCGAAATCAGAAATGACTAATAACACAGTCGTGCCAGATAATATACCTGGCCAGAAACGAACAGTGAAAGTGATGAAGGAAGAAACAAATGGGCTAGGTATAAGTATCAAAGGTGGCAAAGAGAACAAAATGCCTATTTTGATCAGTAAGATATTTAAAGGTATGGCAGCTGACAAGACAGAGAAGCTGTATGTTGGTGATGCCATAATGTGTGTAAATGGAGAAGACCTGCGGGATGCATCTCATGATGAAGCAGTTAGGGCACTGAAAAATGCAGGGAAGGTTGTAGAATTAGAAGGTAAGGCTAGAATGCACTTATAAACCAGTGAATATCTTCATTAGATTTAGAAGTAACAAGTGGGAACGTCAAATGAATATTAAAACATTATTGGGTATACAATTACTTAATATACTAGTACTGTAGCAGGGGCACTTATAAGGGACTGAACCCATCTTGTCACTTTATCCTGACAACAACAAACCAGTCATAATGCTAACCCAAAATCCTGAGTGCGTTGTGAAGGGAAGCCATTACTACCAATTTTTAAGTCTTTAGTTTGACTAGGCCAAAGATTGATTCATTGAACCCGCGACCTCCTGAACTGCAAGTGGATATCTACAGTAAGTGGACATGAGTCCCCAGGCCCTAGATGCGAGCCCTCTGGCCTATTTTGGGCGGGAGGACACAAGCCACATGCCTGTTTTGCATAGGTGGACATGACTGTCATCATGAGTCCCCCCCCCCCCCCCCCCCCCCCAGTCAGTTTGCGTGTGCTAACATAAGCCCCCTTATGGCACATTCTGCTTTACTTCAGCTTGCTTTAACCCATTCCCCCATAAATACGCCTTTGTATGCCTATAATTTATTCCTCCAGTCCACTGAAGAAAATATTTCCCTTTATACAGTCATAAATATGTATCATGAGAAATATTTTCTAAATTCTACATGTAACAGATAATAGCTTACACTCTCTTAAAGCAGGATGAACGAAAAGCAGAATGCGCTTTAAGGTGCATTCTGCTTTACTTTCAACCTGCTTTAAGTGATCTTTCTTTAAAACTAGACACATGCAATTGGGTAGTGGGTTAAGCTACAATTTGCTACTATGATATAGAAACTTTTTCTTCTGGTACATATTCATGACTGTATAAATTGGAACTATGTTCTTCTATTTAGGAATAAATTAAAGGCATAAAAAGGTGTATATTTTTGTGATGAGTTAAGCAGCCACCTGGTCTAAACAAAGAAGTACATCGTAACATGTAGTACATATGCTGTATCAGTTGAATATATTATACGCTGGTAAGGTGATTTGTATGAATGTTTAACTTTATCAAGTTTATGGATGTCTTGTTTCCCTTAGTAAATTTTATGTAAATATGTTTACGAATGTTTTTGATTTATTTCAGTAAAATACTTGAGGGAAGTTACACCATATTTTCGTAAAAATGCTGCCTTAAATGAGCTTGGTTGGGGAAGCCAGGATACCTCACAGGATGGAAGCAAAGCCAACTGGTCTGAGACTAAAACCATACCTCTGAAATTATGTTACCTCTGCCGCAATCTAAGTATGGCAGATCCAGAGAAAAGAACTGTAGAGCTGCATTCTCCAGATGGAAAAAGTTCATGCATTTTGAGATACCCTGACCTAGCAACTGCAAATGACTGGTTTAATGCACTTCATTCTAATGTGACAATGCTGACAGCCCAGGCGGTGAATGATGCCAATGTTATTATGAGTACAGCCCCAAATCAACGAGAAATAAGACATGTTGGATGGCTTTCAGAACAGGTATAAATTTTCATCATATGACAAAAACTCTGTTTGCAGTTTTTTGCACAGCAGACAGCTCTTAAACTTTAAAGGAACTACAAACATAGGTGCTGTTGTTTTAGTTACTTAATCCACACTTCACTAGATACACCTTTTTACCCATATAACTTATTTCTCCACTGAAACAAATAGTTCCACCTTCTTCTTCTTCTTCTTCTTGATAGTCCGTCGAACCGACGATGACAGAATCTGCTAATCAGCGGTGGGTGAATCAAGAATTATGAAGTTCCACCTTCTACAGTTATGAATATGTACCAAAAAACTACCATAAGAAATAGTTTCGTCCCAAGTGGGGTGGGGGATAGAGGATAGAATGCACCCTCTGCCCGAACTGACAGAGTGGTAAGACTCCATCTTAAAGTGACTCTAATACTTGAATACACTCACTCACAACAAGTATTCATGCTGGCTGTAGTCTATATAACCATAAATTAATTGTGCTGCAGTACAAACAAAATTAAGAAATAATTTCTATATCCTAGTGGATGAAAGCTTAAAGCAGACTGGATGTATCTAGCAAAATGCATATTAACCCATTACCCCATTAATATGCCTTTTTACGCCTTTTATTTATTCCACCACTGAAGAAAATAATTCAAATTTATATATTCAAGAATATGTACCATAAGAATTATTTTCTTTTTCTAAGCAGATGGTTTCTCAAAGCAGGCTGAAAGTAAAGCAGAATGCACCTAAAGGCGCATTCTGCTTTACTTTCAACCTGCTTTAAGTGGTCAACTATTTTCAATACTAGAAATAGGCTATGGGGTAATGGGTTAAGGTACATTCTGAATTACTTTCAACCTGCTTTAAGTGGTCACCTATCTTCAATACTAGATATAGGCTATGGGGTAATGGGTTAAGGTACATTCTGAATTACTTTCAACCTGCTTTAAGTGGTCACCTATCTTCAATACTAGAAATAGGCTATGGGGTAATGGGTTAAGGTACATTCTGAATTACTTTCAACCTGCTTTAAGTGGTCACCTATCTTCAATACTAGAAATAGGCTATGGGGTAATGGGTTAAGGTACATTCTGAATTACTTTCAACCTGCTTTAAGTGGTCACCTATCTTCAATACTAGAAATAGGCTATGGGGTAATGGGTTAAGGTACATTCTGAATTACTTTCAACCTGCTTTAAGTGGTCACCTATCTTCAATACTAGAAATAGGCTATGGGGTAATGGGTTAAGGTACATTCTGAATTACTTTCAACCTGCTTTAAGTGGTCACCTATCTTCAATACTAGATATAGGCTATGGGGTAATGGGTTAAGGTACATTCTGAATTACTTTCAACCTGCTTTAAGTGGTCACCTATCTTCAATACTAGAAATAGGCTATGGGGTAATGGGTTAAGGTACATTCTGAATTACTTTCAACCTGCTTTAAGTGGTCACCTATCTTCAATACTAGAAATAGGCTATGGGGTAATGGGTTAAGGTACATTCTGAATTACTTTCAACCTGCTTTAAGTGGTCACCTATCTTCAATACTAGAAATAGGCTATGGGGTAATGGGTTAAGGTACATTCTGAATTACTTTCAACCTGCTTTAAGTGGTCACCTATCTTCAATACTAGAAATAGGCTATGGGGTAATGGGTTAAGGTACATTATGAATTACTTTCAACCTGCTTTAAGTGGTCACCTATCTTCAATAATAGAAATAGGCTATGGGGTAATGGGTTAAGGTACATTCTGAATTACTTTCAACCTGCTTTAAGTGGTCACCTATCTTCAATACTAGAAATAGGCTATGGGGTAATGGGTTAAGGTACATTATGAATTACTTTCAACCTGCTTTAAGTGGTCACCTATCTTCAATACTAGAAATAGGCTATGGGGTAATGGGTTAAGGTACATTCTGAATTACTTTCAACCTGCTTTAAGTGGTCACCTATCTTCAATACTAGAAATAGGCTATGGGGTAATGGGTTAATGAAGATGCATAGCAAGTTCCTAGGGACATACACATTACCAGTTGACAGCGCGATACAGAGTGATGTATTTAGCTCGAGACGTTTTTGGCGGAAATATCCGATCTGACGAGCGCCTTGGCGCGAGTCTGATCGGTTGTTTCCGCCAAAAACGTCGAGAGCTAAATGCAACACTCTGTTGCGCACTGCCAACTGGTGATGTGTTTATTATATGCCTTGAATACAAACCAGAAACAACTAAATAGTTGTTTAAATCATTTTATTTCCCAAATTTATTAGTTATTTGAAGCAGAACAAGATTTTTTGTATGTCACAAAGAATAACGCGGCACTCGTACATGTACGTAAATGACGTCACGTCAAATCGAAAGCGAGGTCAGAGTAAAATACAAAGTGGCTGATACAAGGTGGCTGATACAGACTCTTGTATTTTACTCTGCAAATACACGCGGAAACGCTCGATATCACTCGAAGGCATATAATAAAAGAAGCTGTTTACTGCAGGAAAATAGCAATACTGAAAGTTCCCAAAGAATCTTTCTTGTATCTGCTTTAAATGCCTGCAAAATCAACTTATTATGAATGGCTGTAAACTGCTCTGTTCTTGAAACTTCTCTGGACAACTTTTTACCTGCTTATGAAAGGTTTTGGACTTTTGGTGTTCAGAAGGTTGACTGTATATACACATGTATTCAATTTCAGATTTGATGGTAAATGAACAGTGTTCCCTGACTGTATATTCAATTTTAGATGTCAAATAAACAGGTTAAATTTAAATTTTTGCCACTCAGATTAAATGAGATTTTAAAGTTTTTTTTCAAGTTTTTGCTTCCCAGTCTTTTCCTTTTCGTTTTTTTCCATAGTTTTTTTCCACCGTTGGCAAAACCTTGCCAACCCTGATTTAATTTTAGATGTTAAACAAGCAGTGTTTGCTTACTGCATATGTACATTTAATTTCAGATGTTAAATGACCAGGTTTCACTAAGTAACTGTACACTAATACGTATACATTGTACAGTCAATTTCAGATGTTAAACTAGCAGGGTAACCAGCAGGGCTCCAGATAAGGGGAGTATTCGAAAACTTTAATCTTTATTTCTGCATTAAACTCTATGGTGTCACTAACATAGGATTTGGTGCTGAAATAAGTAAGAAAATGTTGGATTTATTCAGTTTACTGCCTCTTTTCTGGAACCCTGTAACCAGGGTTCACCAACTGTTCATTGAATTTCAGATGTTAAACTAGCAGGGTTCCCTGACTGAATATTAGATTTCAGATCTATGTTAAATAAGCAGGGCTCCTGGACTGAACATTATATTTCTGATGTTAACCCATTACTCCATAGCCTGTTTCTAATCTTGTAGACAGCTGACCACTTAAAGCAGATTGAAAGTAAAGCAGAATGCACCTCAAGGCGCATTTTGCTTTACTTACAGCTTGCTTTAAGCTAGCATCTGCTACTAGAATATAAAAAAATATTTCTTAAGATACATATACAGGACTGTTTTAACCCTTTACCCCATAACCTGTTTCTAGTTTTGACAATAGGTGACTACTTAAAGCAGGTTGAAAGTAAAGCAGAATGCGCCCTAAGGCACATTCTGCTTTACTTTCAGCCTGCTTTAGGTTACCACCTGCTAGAATTAAGAAAATATTCCTTCTGATACATATTCATGACTGTATAGATTGGAATTATTTTCTTCCGTGGAGGATTAAACGGAGTGCGCTAAAAGGTGCTTCTATAAGGTAAAGGGTTAATTGGAACTATTTTCTAGAGTTGATGAATAAAGCAAAGTAGTATTTATTGGGTAATTAGTTAAATAAGCAGGGTCAGATGTTAAATAAGCAGGGCTTGCTGACTGTTGATTTAATTTCAGATGTTAAATGAGCAGGGTTCACCGACCTGGAAACCTGTATTTATTGCTCTGACAGACAAGGACATATTGATGTATGACACCGCGCCTTGGAGTAAAGAAGAATGGGCAACACCCTTCCAGAGTCACCCTCTGTTAGCCACAAGGTTTGACTCCGCTAAGTAACTCAAATACTTTGTTTGATTTTATCACAACTTCTATCAATTTGCTTTCAATCAAAATTAATTTAACCCATTACCCCATAGCTGGTTTCTAGTTTTTAAAGATAGGTGGCCACTTAAAGCAGGTTGAAAGTCAAGCAGAATGCACCTAAAGGTGCATTCTGCTTTACTTTAAGCCTGTTTTAAGTTAATACCATCTTCTAGAATATAGAAGCTATTTCTTATCATACATAAATGATATTTATAACAGTATACATTGGAATTATTTTCTTCAATGTAGAAATAAGTTAAAGGCGTTAAAAGGCATATATATGGAGTAATGGGTTAAAAGGTATACATTATTATTTGTTTAATTTTGAAACAAATGCAGGAGACAATTTTAAAGCAAACATTGTTTTAGTGAAATAGTTCAATCAATCTGCTTTACTAACAGATTTTTTTTTTTTTTAAATTCTAAAATCATTTATGAACGGTTGGCAGTTTATTGCATGGCAGAAGCATAGCAAATTGTTCCTATAGGATATGATTGCTTTACTTTTGTTCTGCATTAAGGAGTCAACTGTCTTAAACCTGTTACACTATCTATTGTTTTCAGTATTTAAGATGGATGGTTGCTTAAAGAAGGTTGACATGTAAAGCAGAATGAGCTTGAAGGCACATTCTGCTGTACTTTCAGCCTATTTTAAGCTCCTAAACTACCATTTGCTAGGATATGGAAAATATTTCCTATGTACCTGGTGGCCGTTTCATAAAACTTTGTACAACAAATGTTGTCGTAAGTGAGATTATAAAAGTCTCAATTATTATTTATTTCTCCATCTAATCCTGTCTTGTGACATCTCTTTGGAATCATCTTTTCAAGGCACATTCTGCTTTACTTTTAGCTTGCTTTAAGTTACCATCTGTTAGGATGTAGAAAATATTTCTTCAGGTATATATTAATGACTGAATAAAGTGGAACTATTTTCTTTAGTGGAGTAATAAATTAGAATCATAAAAAGGTGAATTTATGGGGTAATGGGTTAACCCTTTGAACCCTAGTCCCGCATATCGGCATCCTTTTCAAACAGTATACATGTGAAAAGTGCACTTGTCCTATGCAAACAGTGATTACCCAGATCAGAGGGCTCCTTACGGAGCCCTCTGATCTTGGTCTTCACTGTTTGTCATAATGAAAAACATTGACAAAAAAACCCTTAAAAGTCAGAAATGGACTAGACTAAAATGGAAACTGGGATTGTCCTTTGAAGTTTTAGGGAGGAAAGAGTTAAAACAGGTGTTTAATTATTGGAGTGCAGAGCACCAGATAAGGGTAGTTTTTCAAAAACTAAAATCTTTATTTCTGAATTAAACCCTATGGTGTCACTACTCATTAGAATCGTCTCGAAGAGACGATCTAATAAGTAGTAACACCATAGGATTTGGTGCTGAAATGAGTGAGAAAATGTTTGATTTGTTGAAATACTTCCTCTTATCTTGAGTCCTGGGAGTGTATAATTGTATGTGTTTCAGGCTAGTTCATTCAGGTCGCCAGACAAACACAACCAGCGGAACAGATATACTCACCTTTGGTACAAGATCAGGAACCAGGAATGGCATAGAGACCCATGTATTTCGCGTAGAGACTCAGAGAGACCTGGCCCACTGGTCTCGAGCCCTTGTCCAGGGTTCACATGGTGCTGCAGCCCTGGTCAAGGAAGTGACTTGTCGTAAGTGACTTTCAGTTATTAAGTGCTAAGATCTGCTAGGTGTCGTTTAACGCTCCCCCAACCCTAGAGGTTCTTGGCGGAAACAGTCGATCAGACTCGTCAGATGAGGCTGTTTCTACTAATACTGTCTTAACCTTCTCCCCCATAGAAGCCACTTTTAGCGTATTTAATTCATTCTTCCGCTGAAGAAAATAGCTCCAGTTTATACCCTTATGAACAATTACCATTACAAATATTTTACATAGCCTAGCAGATTTTAGCTTAAAGCAGGCTGGTAGTAAAGCAGAATATGCCTTAAGGCACATTCTGCTTTACTTTCAACCTGCTTTAAGTGGTCACCTGTCTTCAAAACTAAAAACAGGCTATGGGGTAAAGGGTTAAGCTGACTACATCACCCTGTAGCGCTCTGCAAACTGCCAGGCTGATGAACAATCCATTATAGTTTTGTGACAGTTGCCTGGTTATCTCAGTCAGTAGAGCATTGGCCTTGTATCATTTTGTATGGCAAGGTTGTAATCGGTCACACTTTTTTCAAGCCAATATGTCAGAAAAATTATCTGATTGTGGTTGCTTGAGTATAATAATTTGAATTACCAGGCAAGGGTCTAGATAAGAGGGAGTAAACTGAACAAATCCAACATTTTCTCACTCATTTCAGCACCACATTGTATGGTAATACAACTCATTAGAATTGTCTCGAAGAGACAATTCTAATGAGTAGTGACACCATAGGGTTTAATACAGATTATGAGATATAAAGATTTGAATAGTTTTGAAATACTTCCCTTATCTGGAGCCTTGACCAGGCTGATTAACGCCCTATATGTATACTTTTCAATTTGTTGCAGCATCATCTTGGCAGGGCCATAAAGCTCGCCTAACTGTCAACTATGAGAGTGGTTTTGCCCTTCACTCAGCTAAGCCCCTTGGGGACAGTGATAAACCCAAGCTGTTCTGGTACTATCCATACGAGAAACTACGCATGTCTGCAGATGATGGTCACAGACTGTTGTGGCTAGATTTCGGAGAGGAAGGGGAACAGGTATGGCTTGGACTGTTGTGTTATGTCTTTGTAGGCTAATTCAGTAATTGACTTACCAATGTTAATCCTTATCAAAGGGCTCCAGAGGGTGTAAACTGAACAAATCCAGCATTTCAGCACCAATTCCTATGGTGTTGCTACACATTAGAATCGTTTCAAAGAGACAATTTTAATGAGTAGTGACACCATAGGGTTTGATGCAGAAATAAAAAATTCAGATTTTTAGCTCACCTGGTGAGCTTTTAGGATCGCTGAATGTCCGTCGTCTGTCCGTCCGTCAACAATTTTCGTTAACACTCTAGCGCCTACAAATTTTATCCTATCTTCATGAAACTTCATGACAATGTTTGTCTTGATAAAATCTAGGTCAAGTTTGAAAGTGGGTCATGTCCGGTCAAAAACTAGGTCACTAGGTCAAATCATAGAAAAACCTTGTTAACACTCTAGAGGCTAAAAATCTCAATGGATCTTTATGAAATTAAGTCAAAATGTTTGCCTCATTGATATCTAGGTCATGTTCGAATATGGGTCATGTCTGGTCAAAAACTAGGTCACTAGGTCAAATCATAGAAAAACCTTGTGAACACTCTTGAGGCTACAAATCTCATTGGATCTTGATGAAATTAAGTCAAAATGTTTGCCTCATTGATATCTAGGTCAAGTACGAATGTGGGTCATGCCCGGTCAAAAACTAGGTCACTAGGTCAAATCATAGAAAAACCTTGTTAACACTCTAGAGGCTACAAATCTCATTGGATCTTGGTGAAATTTAGTCAGAATGTTTGTGGCATTGATATCTATGTCAAGTTTGAATATGGGTCATGTCCGGTCAAAAACTAGGTCACTAGGTCAAATCATTGGAAAATCTTGTTTACACTCTAGAGGTTGATAGTGGGTATACATGTCCAGTCATAATCTAGGTCACTATAGGTCAAGTTTGCCATGGTGTACCAGGTGAGCTATTTAGGGCCATAGTGGCCCTTGTTGAAATACTACCCTTATCTTGAGCCCTGCTTATCTTATGAAATTAAAGTCTTCTAAAGTTCTTTATCCGTTACCCCATAACCTGTTTCTAGTTTAAAGTACAGGTGGCTACTGAAAGCAGGTTGACAGTAAAGAGGAAAATTTTGAAGCCTACTTTGAGTAATCACCTTTCATAATGTAGGATAACTTTTCTATAGTTTGGCATAAGCATTTATTGAGTGCTGTCTAAAGATGCTTTCTGCTTTACTTTCAGTCTGCTTTAAGCTTCCATCTGCTAGAATGTAGAATTTTTTTCTGATTATACAAAATCATGAGTGTATAAATTGGAACTATTATTCTTCCATGGAGAAATAAATTGAAGGTGTAGAAAGGCATATTCTGTAGAGTAATGAGTCAATCAAATATCGTCTTAGAACTAAATTAGACCATCAATTAGAAAGCTACAAACTGACTTTAACCCTTTACTCCATAGCCTGTTTCTGATATTGAAGATAGGTGACCATTTAAAGCAGGTTGAAAGTAAAGCAGAATGCACCTTAAGGTGCATTCTGCTTTACTTTCAGCCTGCTTTAAGTTAGCATTTCAAGGATATATCATATAGAAAATATTTCTTATGGCACATATTCTTGTGTGATTGTATAATCTGGAACTATTTTCTACAGTGAAGGACAAAATTAAAGGCATATTTATGGGGAATCCGGTTAACACTTTCCCGCTTAAATCTGCCCTTGTGTGCCTTTCCTATCATACATACACACGACATGTTCTGCTTTTTTTCAGGAACTTGATCTGGAGTCTTGTCCAAAGCCTTTAGTGTTTGTCCTGCATACTTTCTTATCAGCCAAGGTGGCACGACTTGGACTTGTAGCTTGAAGGATCAGAAGCAGTGAAACATGACAATGTAAAGAGTTGCAAAGCCTCCCAGTTTGAGACAGTCTGTTGAAGATCTGCATGATTCAGACAAGATGCAGGTGTCCCATGAAAAGCAATATGGTACAGAATGACCTCTAGTGAACGACCAACCAGTTAGTTACATGTAGCAAGGAAGTGGAGATATTTTAAAACAGGATTCTGCTTAATGCGGAACAAAAGTAATGCAGAAAGCTCCTTACGGAGCTTTCTGCATTACATTTGTTCTGCATTAAGTTGACACTTGTGCTAAAAACTGAAAATGAGAATTATTTTGGGTTTTGCTTAAGAGAGAAATTGCTGTGAGTGTTGAAAAAGAAATTGAAAGATGAAGCGTGATGAGAACAAAGAAAAGTTACACAAATAGATCTATCATTGTAGAGTTTCGACATTTCAAAGATATTTTTTGAAAAGAGGTCTATTTTAGTGTAATATTTTCATACCCGTGTGTTGGAAAAAAGGTAAGACCAGTGTCCATGCAGGGTTCCAGCTAAGGGGAGTATTTCAAAATCCGAAATCTTTATTTCAGAACCAAATCCTATGGTGTGACTACTCATTAGAATCGTCTCTAAGAGACAATTCTAATGAGTAGTGACACCATATGGTTTAGTGCACACATGAAGGAGAAAATGTTGGAAAACTTAAATTTACTCCCTCTTATCCAGAGTCCTGTCCATGGATCATAATAGACGCAATGGATAAAATAGCATGTGTACCATGTATATGTAGTATATTTATTTAATCTGTTGAAAATGACCAAAAAAAGAAGAACATGAAATTATTACATAATCAACATGCAATCGATCAAATTATCTTTTATGTCAAACTTGTATTAAGCAGCAAATCTTTGAGACAGCATGGATCTCTCTGAAGCAGGGCTCCAGATAAGAGAGAATAAACTAAACTATATCCAACATTTTCTCACTTATGTCAGTACCAAACCCTATGGTGTTACTATTCATTAGAATCTTCTCGAAGAGACAATTCTAATGAGTAGTGACACCATAGGGTTTAATGCAGAAATAAAGATTTAAGTTTTGGAAATACTCCCCTTATCTAGAGACTTGCTCTCAAGACTTGTTAATGCCTGACAAAAAGAAAGCAGCTAGGAGCTTTCTGCTTTAGTTTTGTCATGCATTCAAGTTGTAAAACTGTATCAAAGACTGCTTTAATACAAGTTCAACAGTAATGGTTATTTATAGATGTTTATATGAGATGAATTATATTTTGGAGAACTACTTATGACTAGAGATACTTATGGTAGCGAATTGTTTATATACTGGGTGTATCTTGTACCGTTGAATGTAGTGAGCAAGTATTCTATGCCTTGTCTCTTTACCCCATAGCCTGTTTCTAGTTTTGAAAACAAGCGATCACTTAAAGCAGGTTGAAAGAAAAGCAGAATGCACCTTAAGGTGCATTCTGCTTTACGTCTAGCTTGCTTGAAGCTACCATCTGCTAGGATATAGAATATATTTCTTATGGTGCATATTCTTGACTGTATAAAATGGAACTATTTTCTTTAGTGGAGGAATAAATTAAAAGTTGTGAAAAGTCGTATCTGTTAAGTAATGGGTTACCAAACAGTTTGGATCTAAGTGAGACAATTAGTTAACTTGGTGTCAGAGTCAAAAATCCACGCTGTTTGTCACTGAAACAGTACTTCATTTGCAGATACATATGAGCCGTGCCATGACAAAACCTGCTTTATTGCATTGAAAATAGTGTAGATCAAGGCCAGCTAAAGCATCAAAGACACTGTTTGACACCACATGCATCTAAAGCATGTTATGTAGCTGTATTGTATACAGTATTTGTCAGTGTAGACCAAACTCAGATGCAGAGCCTTGGGTGACAACGGTGCTTGATCTGTACAATGTTGCACTGCAATAAGGCAGGTTTTGTCATGGCACGGCTCATTTGTATGTAGTGTTTATTCTTTGAATATTGAATATATGTCATCTGTTAATTCTGTAATTGACTTTCTTTCCTTGTGCAATTCATCCAAGTTACACATAGTGCTGGTCTTAATAAGACTACTTATTGTTTCATCAAGCTTCAGACCTTGCATTGAGGTTTAGAAAACTGGCTTCCTTCATTCAAATCATGTGACAACAAATCTGAACAAAATGAAAAAAGCTGTTGAAAACGATATCATTTTTTTGTGTGTGTGTATCTGAGAATCAGATATTGCTTGCATGCACCACTCAATCATCTTCAATATACCTTATGATATTAGGATTTTTGCACTTGTGTGTAAATAATTTTTTTTCCTCATGTTGTAAAGTAGGACTTTTCTTCTATGTGAAGAAACTTTGTCTAGTCAAATATAACTGAAATCAAAAGAAGATACTGCTCGACGGACATCACAGCCAACTTATATAGGCAGTCCATCAAGTACAAGATATAGTCAAAATTGTGTTACGGTGCTGTTCTTTATCCCGTTATCCCATGGCCTGTGTCTAGTTTTAAAGACAGGTGACTACTATTTAAAGCAGAATGGGCCTTAATGGGATTATGCGCATTTTGCTTTACTTTCAGCCTGCTTTAAGCTACTATCTGCTAGGATATAGACTATATTTCCTATGGTGCATATTCATGACTGTATAAAGGGGAACTATTTTCTTCAATGGAGAAATAAATTAGAGGTTTAAAAAGGCATATACAGATCTGTTAGCTTCTTCAAAGAACAGCTACTCAACCAATTACTCAATATACTGGTACTTCCTTGTTACTTTTAAATTGGTAGTTAATCTGCAACCACAGTCTTTTAGAGGAGCAGCAGATTTTTGCGGAACTAAACTAATGCAGAGAGCTGATAATGGAGACATGCATTACTTATGTCCTGCATTTAGAAGTCACCTGTCTAAACATATATGCATGTGTCGTCATTGACTAGTTACTATATACAGGTTTAACTACAGTATGAAATGGACCCGACACATAAATACAAGAGATTTTTGTGATTTTTGAAAGATAAGGGAGGTATTTCAAAATCTAAAATCCACAAATTCTATGATGTCACTACTCATTAGAATGGTCTCAAAGTGACGTTTATAATGAGTAGTCACAACATAGGATTTTGATGGTGGCATAGAGGAAAAAAGGCTGAAATTTAGTGATTTACGCACTCTCATCTAGAATCTAGTGTTGTAATCTAGTATATATATGGGCTTCCATTAATTAATCCTTTCCTCCATAGTTGTTTTAGCCATTAATGCATATCACCTGTATCAGACTGATAAAGCATTAATGGTTATTTTGTGTCAAAGACAGGAGACTTAAAGCAAGATAAAAACTAAACAGAAAGCTGCTTTAGGAGCTTTCTGCTCTACTTTTATCTTGCTTTAAGCCGACACCTGTATATAATTCTACCATCACCGGTGGGCGTAGTCGAAGTGTAGGGGTCGTGAGTTTGATTCCCGCCGGACCAAGTCCTTCGGATGAGATTTTATAAACTGAGGTCTGATGTATTGGTGCTTTACACTGGGCATCTAAAAGAACCAGTGAACTCTTTCGATAATAAGAGTAGGACAATGGTGCCCCGGTTCTCTGTATCCACTCCCCTCCCTCTGGGGCATCAAATTAGCCCATAGATGGCAGAAATGGACATAAACAAAAAAAACCCAGTGAATCATCATTTGAGTGCATTTATCGGGACAAGGTAGTAACGTCATATGGTGCATATGCAGAGGAAGGGGTTACAGTGGGTATGTGGAGGAAAGGGTTAAACAGTTATAAAATACTAAAATACCATTGAAATAGGATTGTGCAGGAACATGTTATTAGCTCAGGAGTCGAGTTACCAGGCATCTGATCTCAGTTCCAAAGCCTGCAAATGTTTTTGACTTGCTGGTAAAATTTAGTACTTTCAAAGATTAGGCATGAGTTTATCCTGATTGCTAAATATGAATTTGCTCATGAACACCTCAAAGGGTCCGTCCAATCCATGTACATTTTACCCATGACTGTATGTGTGACTAGAATTGTAACATGCTTTGCTTTAAAGTAAACAAATACATTTGAGTTGTGTGGCCAAGAAAATGGCACATAGATTGTTGAGTATAGTGTAGAGTGTCTTTTTAGCTCACCTGAGCCAAAGGCTCAGAATGAGCTATTGTGATCGCTCTTCGTCCGTCGTCCACCGTCCGTCCACATTTTCAAACAACATCTCCTCAGAAACCACTGACCCGATTTCAACCAAACTTTGTCAGAAGCATCAGTGACAAGGGGGGACGAAATCTTGTTCAAAGATTTTGGCTAGAGTTATTCCCCTTGCTGTGGGACCAAGTTTTCTAACATGACCGTATAGACAACTTTTAATGCATAAGAAAATCTTAAAAAATCTTCTTCTCAGAAACCCAAAGGCCCAGACCTTTGATATTTGGTATGTATCATGACCTAATGATTTTCTAGCAAGATTGTTCAAATTTTGACCCTGGGGCTTATCGTTTTTTCATAGGAAAACCTTTAAAAATCTTCTTCTCAGAAAATGTATGACCTAGATCATTAATATTTGACATGTAGCTTTGCCTTATGGTCCTCTACCAAGATTGTTCAAATTATGACCCCCAGGTCAAAATTGGCCCCGCCCCGGGGCTTATCAGTTTTACATGGACTTATATAGGAAAACCTTTACAAATCTTCTTCTCTGAAATTGTAAGGCCCAGATCTTTAATATTTGACATATAGCTTTGCCTTTAGGTCCTCTAATTATGACCCCCGGGCAAAAAAAGGCCCCACCCTTGGGCTTATTAGTTTTTCATAGGAAAACCTTTAAAAATCTTCTTCTCTGAAACCGTAAGGCCCAGATCATTTATATTTGACATGTAGCTTTGCCCTATGGTACTCTACCAAGATTGTTCAAATTATGACCCCTGGATCAAATTTGGCCCCGCCCCGGGGCTTATCAGTTATATCAGCTATATCAAAATGTTGTCTTGCCCAGTCAGCTTCTATGGTACAATGTCTCAGGTGAGCGAAATGTGGCCCTCTGGGCCTCTTGTTTTCTAAAGACTCAATATTATGAATGCTTATTGAACTGATTTGTGAAAGTTCATGTATCATAGATATAAATATTGAAACTGTTTCAACATTTGATAATGCAAAAAATTTGTAAAAATAAATTGCTGTGCTTTACGTTGATGAATACGTGATTACAGTTAACCCTTTACCTGATAGCCTATTTCTAGTACTTAAGATAGGTGACTTCTTAAAGCAGGTTGAAAGTAAAGCAGAATGCACCTTAGGGCGCATTCTGCTTTACTTTCAGCCTGCTTTAAGCTATCATGTGCTATAATCTAGAAAATATTACCCATAATACATATTCATTACTGATTAAATTGGAACTATTTTCTTCAGCGGAGGAATAAATCATATCCGCTAAAAGGCGCTTCTATAAGGTAAAGGGTTAAGGTTGTGTTAAGAGGCCAATAAAAAGTATCTCAGACAGATTTTAAGACACGTGGCAGATGATTTTGAGGACAAAAGCTCTGAATTACATATGATTTGTCCTGCATCAACTCTTTACCCCATAGCCTGTTTCTAGTTTTGAAAATATGTGACCACTTAAAGCAGGTTGAAAGTAAAGCAGAATGCACGTTAAAGTACATTCTGTTTATTTTCAACCTGCTTTAAGCTACTAACTGCTAGGATGTATACAACATTATATTGATGACTGTATACAATGAACTATTTTTTTCAGTTGAGGAATAAATTAAAGACGTTAAAGGCATATTTATGGTGTAATGGGTTAAGCTGTTACCAGTCTTAAAAGCTTCATTTTCAAATTTTTTGCAGGGCAGTTAGATTTAACTGTAAATGGGTTAGGCACATATGCTAGAAAAGGGTAGGATATACATTTGCTAGAAAAGGGAAGGATATAGGTTCTAGATTGGTAGAATAATATAATGTATTTGTGTAACTCTTTTATATCACAAAGTATGTTGTATATTTTACATGTGAGTAAAACAAATGTGCGTGAAATATTGCATGGTGCCATTATTGTAACTAGAGTCAAACCTGTTCTCGACAGCCTTTCAATGAAGAATCACCAATATTTGAACCCATTGCCCCACATATACTCCTTTTTACGCCTTTAATATAAGAAACATTCTGCTTTACTTTCAGTCTTCTTTAAACTTTAATCTACCAACTGCTTGAATACAGGAAATATTGTGTGTATGAGGCTGCAGGCACATTCAAGACTGTTTAAACCCTTTACCTGATAGCCTATTTCTATTACTTATTTAAGATAGGTGACTACTTAAAGCAGGTTGAAAGTAAAGCAGAATGCGCCTTAGGACGCATTCTGCTTTACTTTCAGCCTGCTTTAAGCTATCATTTGCTATAATATGGAAAATATTCCCTATAATACATATTCATTACTGATTAAATTGGAACTATTTTCTTCAGCGGATGAATAAATCATATCCGCTAAAAGGCGCTTCTATTGGGGAAAGGGTTAAAGTGGAACTATTTTCTTTTGTGAAGGAATACAATAAAGATGTAATAAGGGGTATCTATTGGTTAACCCATTTAGCCTGTTTCTAGTTTTGAAGACAGGTGACCACTTAAAGCAGGTTGAAAGTAAAGCAGAATGCGCCTAAAGGTGCATTCAGCTTTACTTTCAGTCTGCTCTAAGCAGAAATCTGCTAGAATATAGAAATTATTTCTTATGGTACATATTCATGACTGTATAGAGTGGAACTATTTTCTTCAGTGGAAGAATAAATTCTAGGCATAAAAAGGAGTATTTATGAGGGTAAAGGGTTAAATTCCATGCATCTTTTGGCTGTTGGCTTGTCACAGGTCCAACTGTGTGGTGCTGCAGGTTCATTACAAATCAACATGACATAAATGTACATAGCTATTTACACTTTGCATACATAGGAAGGGCAAAAGTGTTATTACATTTGCAAATGTGTAAGATCCAGATGCGATGCAGATTACTTTGGCTTTTCTTCAGGATCAAAACTATTCGAAACTGTAAACCTAATTTAATAGAAGAGTTAGAAAACAGAAAGTTTACAGAGCTTCAGATAAGGGGAGTATTTAAAAAAAACTAAATGCTTTATTTCTGCTTTAAACCCTATGGTGTCACTACTCATTAGAATCGTCTCTTTGAGTAGTGACACCATAGAATTTGGTCCTGAAAGAAGCAAGTAAATGTTTTAAAACCTATGTTTTTGTATGTTTTAAACCCTATGTTGTCACTACTCATGTCACTCTGAGACGATTCTAATGAGTAGTGACACCATAGGAATTGGTGCTGAAACAAGCAAGGAAATGTTCCCTGTTGTCTTGAGTCCTGATTTTAGAGCCGTAGCAGACGGCAATATTACTTAGCGTTCAAAGAGCTGGGAATGGTATGGCATTTCAATCACAGGTATCATCATGTTATTATAGCTATTTAAAACTATGAGATTATAACATTTTCTCACGTAAGCTCCAGTGTAGAACTTATTAACTAAAAACAGATGAATGCACAATCATGTAGAGCCAAAATTGGCCAGTACGTTTTGACCTAGATGAGATTTTTTGTTAAATTAAGCTTAAGCTGTTCCCTTATAGCAATGCCTTTCCTTGCCTTAACCCATATCCCATAGCTAGTTTTGAAGATAGGTGACCACTTAAAGCAGGCTGAAAGTAAAGCAGAATGTGCCGTAAGGCACATTCTGCTTTACTTTCAGCCTGCTTTAAGCTACGATCTATTGGGATATAGCATATGTTTCTTGTGGTGCATATTATTTACTGTATAAATTGGAACTATTTTCTTCAGTGGAAGAATAAATCAGAGATGTAAAAAGGTGTATTCATGGGGTAATGGGTTAACCTATTCCTTGTAGAATTAGCTTTGCATGCTTCTACCCAGTTCTTATTGGAAATCTTTCCTATATTCAGACATGTGACTGCTTAAATCAGCTGCCTGTTTTCAACTGAAAATAGGTTATAAAGGAAAGGGGTCAGAGAAATAGACATACATCATGATATAGTGACTGGACACGGGAATGAACCTGGAACCTCCCCCTTGGAAGGCGAGCGTTGTAACCATTGAGCCAAACGTCCGGACATTAGGCTTGAGGGCCTAACACTACCTATACTTCACCATAATTATATTAATAATATGTTATTGTTTACTTAGTTCTTTTCAAAATTTACTTACATC
Source organism: Gari tellinella (assembly GCA_922989275.2). Classification (NCBI taxonomy): domain Eukaryota; kingdom Metazoa; phylum Mollusca; class Bivalvia; order Cardiida; family Psammobiidae; genus Gari; species Gari tellinella. The sequence goes on from OV277862.1 coordinate 17,426,100, forward strand.
AGCTATTGAATTAAGCTTCAGTCATAAACAGATCATATAGAACCAAATACTGTCAATCTTTCCAAAACCATATGGCTTTATTTAACGTACTACAGTGCTCCCTCCTTGTACAAATGCCCTCTGACCACCGATTCCCTCCTTACAACAATGCTTGCCGCTGTTCCCCAAACAAGACAATTGTGCCCAACCTTTTTACAGCTGCAATATTGTCTGCTTAAAAAAATTTTCTGCTGTCAAAGTCACATAATGGACAATTTAAAAAAAAAAACCATAATGACGAGTTACAAACAGCTTGAATCTAGGATTCAAGCTGTTTGCAAATTTAAGCCTATTTCTCTCCCTATAACAACTCCTTCTGAACAACATGCACAATATTTTTCTCCCACTGGGTGTTGTTGTAGTGAGGGGCACTGTAGTGTCTTGTTTTAAGTTTTTTTGATCAACCTTGTGTCAGATTCTGTACTAGACATGTTTCCTCATCTGTAGGAATTTACAGGAGACTATTGAAGATCAGTAATTATTTTACCTATGGTCTGGTTCTTGTATTGTGCCATAGCAACTTTTATCAGCCATATTTATTGATAATTATAGAAGTGGTTTTCAGCAACAAAATGTTAACACATTCAACCCTAGAAACAAGTATATGTGTCATTACCAATCAGTGTACATGTGAAGAGTACACATGTCCTATTACAAACAGTGTGGAACCTGATCAGTGTCTCCAAAGTTTGTCATTTTGCAATATATTGTTCAAATCAATCCTAAATAGAAATGAACTAGACTAAATTGGAAACTGGATTTTCCTTTTGAAGGTTCAGGGGTTGTGTGAATGAATCAAAACCTGTCATGGTGTCAAAACTACTGTTACACAGCCATTTAAAAATGAAGGCATAGAAAGTTCTCAAACTTCATTTAACCCTTTGTACCCTAGTCCCGCATATAGGCGTCCTTTTCAAACAGTTTCATGTGAAAAGTACACTTGTCCTGTGCAAACAGTGAAGACCCAGATCAGAGGGCTCCGAAAGGAGCCCTCTGATCAGCGTCATCACTGTTTGTCACATAATGCCAAACAGTGACAATAACAACCCTTAAAAGTCAGAAATGGACAATACTAAAATGGAAACTGGAATTGTCCATTTAAAGTTTCAGGGAGGAATGAGTCAACTCATTCTCTCAATAAAAACGTCTTTTGACGCCTTTACCTATACCTCATAGAATTTACTTCTAATGCATATACCGATTGGTAGAAATTATTGTTAGAAATCTTTCCTGTATTCTGACAGGGGAATGCATAAAGTAAACTGAAAGTAAAGCAGAAAGATCAAGATCTTTCTGCTTTACTTTCAGTCTGCTTTAATCCAGCACACACCTGTATTAAGAACTGAAAACAAAATTAATAGGGTAAAGGTTAAATGACTGCTCAACACAAGTTGAACTGTACAACTGAATCTACCTTAATAGTATGTTGATTTTATTGTCATAAGTATTTAACCCATTACTCTCATAGCCTGTTTTAATTTTAGGGACAGGCGACAATTTAAAGCAGGTTAAAAGTTAAGCAGAATGGGCCTTAAGACAGATTCTGCTTTACTTTCAGCCAGCTTTAAGCTACCATCTGCTAAAATATAGAATATGTTTCTTAAGTTATGGAGCATATTCATGACTGTATAAATTAGAAATATATATTTGTTAGTACAGGAGTAAATTAGAGGCATAAACAGGCATATTTATTATGTAATGGGTTAAAAGAGGAAATTTTTATGTATTTTATAAAAATTTAGATTTTTTTGTTTTAGTAGAGAAAAGAGTTAATAAATTGTTTCTATTAAAATATTTTATGGGTTGAGATAGCAGTCAGTATTTAGATCAGTCTATTGATATTTTAGAGCTATGTTATTCTGTGTTTAGAGTTTTATTGAAAATAATATTTTTAAAAAGTTTTCATAGAGGCTTTGTTTTTGTGATATCGAATCATATCATCTTAATTCTATGATTTTATTTAATAACTATACCACTGAATTACATTACCAGTGGGTTACCTTGTGTCATCTGATTGTTTTCAAAACAGGTGTCAGTAAAGCAATTAAATATGGTCTTCTTGAAAGAATTCATTGTGTTTGTAAGTATCCTTTTCATCCACACAACACTTACTCTTTGTATTGCTGACTGTTTCTAGGGAAAGATTGGCAGAGAATTTCAAGGTCCAAAGCCGCTAGTGAGAAGTCATCACGTCACCAGTAGCTTTGAGGCTGTCCGCAGTAGTGGACGAATCAGTCAGCAATAAAAATAGTGAAATAGTGTTGTGTTTTGATGAAAAAGATATTCTTTATTATCTATATGGTCTTGCTGGTTCTCTTGTCATATTTTAGCCTTATTTTGACACTCTTGAGATGTAAATGTTTTGAAAATTGCTTCATGTGCAAAGTATCAAAATTGACTGTAAAGATGAAAGACAACTTGTTCAACTAATGTCTGTCATGTATGTAGTGAGGTTATTTCAGAAGCAATAATGCCCACATCATCTTGTAACTTTTATTTAACTCTTTGCACGCTGGGTAATTTTGTCTGCAACAATCATTGTCGTCTGCTACTGTTCTAAAAACAGAATTTTCACAAATTCTTTTCAAAACAGGGTCAGAATGTCAAACAGTTTAGATCCTGATGAGACGCCGTGTAATGCGGCATCTCATCTGGATCTAAATTGTCTGCACAAGTAATGACTGTGGCACATATATCCGCAGCTAAATATATCTGTGGCACATATATCTGCATTGAAAGTTGAAATACAGTTGACAATATTTTAGCGGCCAACAATAGAGTTATAAATATTTTTGACTTTGGTGTTTTGGTTTTGTATGCTGTGATGTTGTCTTTGTTTATTATACCAACTTTTTTTAGTGACCAGTTTCATAAAACTTGGTACGACAAATGTTGTCTCAATTATTTTTTTCTCCATATAATCCTGTCTTGTGACATCTCTTTGGAATTCTAAAGAGATTTCACAAGACAGTATTAGATAGAGAAATCAGAAATTAAATGTATTTTAAAGTTTTGACTTATGACCGTTTATGTCGTACAAAATTTTATGAAACAGGCCCCAGTTTTAGAAAGCACAGTATTGCTGTGTTGTGTGATATGTTGATATTTTAATCCAGACAATTTATTTTACTGTAATAGTAATCCTTTACCCCATAGCCTGTTTTTGGTTTTGAAGACAGGTGACCACTTAAAGCAAGTTAAAAGTAAAACAGAATGTGCCCTAAGGCACATTTTGAATTTACTTTAAGCCTACTTTAAGCTACCATCTGCTAGGATATAGAAAATATTTCTTACAATACATATTCTTATTTTCTTCAGTGAAGAAATAAATTAAAGGTGTAAAAAGGTTTATCTATGGAGTAATTGGTTAATTCTTATGGAATTTTTACAATCCTACAAATATACATGTACATGTGTTTATAACATTTATACACCCATGTTAGTTGAAGTTGTATATTGAAAAAAGAATGTTTATCTATAACGATAATAAGTATATAGAAAGATATAACAAAAGAATACGCAAATGTTTGAAGTTGCTGTTGGAGATTTGTGAATAGACTTTTATTTCCTTAACACATTCAACCCTAACAATGAATTTACTTGTCATTAACAAACAGTGTACCTTTGAAGAATACACTTGTCCTACACCAATTTTATGATAAAATAAGGTTTATTCGATTATGTCAAGTTTTTGTCTAGTATTTTTGAGGTTTCAATTCTGTGTAGTTTTTTCGTCTGCAATAAATAGAATTTAAATTTTTTCAAAAACCTGTCAGAGTGTCAAACTGTTTGCAAAGATATTCATGATTTTCCCGCTATCATAGTTAAGTTAACAATTTACAGGTGACCACCTTAAGCAGGTTGAAAGTAAAGAAGAATGCACCTTAAAGTGTGTTCTGCTTTACTTTCAGCCTGTTTTAAGCTTGTACAGTGCTCCCTCTTTACAACGGCCCTCCCAACAACGACTTACAACGACCATTATCACAGTTCCCTAAATAGAACAAGTATGTTCGCAACTGCCCTGTCGTCTGCTTAAAATTGTCGTCTGCTGTTTTTCTCAAAGTTATATGATGGACATTTTTACAGAGAAAAAACTTAATGACAAGTGACAAACAGCTTGAATCCAGATCAGACGCCGCGTAGCGCGGCGTCTGATCTGGAGTCAAGCTGTTTGCAAATGTAAGCCAATTTCCCTCCCTATAATGACTCCCTCCAAACAACACACAGAATCTTTGTCTCCCATTGGTTGTTGTTGTAGAGAAGGAGCGCTGTATCTGCTATGATATAGAATATATTTGTTATGGTGTGCATCCATGACTGTATGAAGTGGAACTATTTTCTTCAGCGATGGAATATAATTATTAAAGACGTAAAAAGGTGTATTTAGAGAGTAATGGGTATTTGTTTTATGTGTATTCTCCAACTATCTGTTGTATATCCAAATCTTTGTAAATATGATCCTTATTTATTTATTGTTGTTGTTTTTAGTGTTATAAAGAGTATACATTGTTTACTTAGCTAGAAGCTGTAGCATTTGTTATATTTTGAACCATTTATTTTATGTTTCTCCTTGAATAGGTGGAATAAATTAAACGCATAAAAAGAAATATATACATGTACATGTATATATCTATGGAGTAATGGGTTAAAGTTTGATGAAAGCAAGAGAGATTGCTGACCAGTACTTTCATCCTGCTTTAAGCTGTCACAGTCAACACCAAAACAAGTGTTTGAGGGGTAGTGAAAGCAGGTATTAGTCATACCGTAAAATTATGATGAATTGACATGGGTTTGAAATCCTGCTCACAATAGTTTTGTTTACTAGTTTACTTTCATTTAACTTAGTAACCCCTAGTGAAGTGTGTATGCACCTTTTAGAAACAGTGTACCTGTTAGGAAATCATTTGTCCTATACAAGAAGTGAAGACCCTGGTCAGAGGGCTCCTGCAGGAGCCCTCTGACCAGGGTCTACACTGTTTGTAACATTGCAATGTACCCAGAATATTATAAAAGCATTGGCCAGTATACTATAAACTGAGATTATATGATAGAACAAGCATCAATGTTACATTATCACCATTTCATCCAGCCATATCATTTAGTTAAAGTCAGATAGCTTAGTAATAAGTAAATAACTTAAATAGAATACCATTAAAAAGTTGATTTTGGTATCAAATTGAATAAAGCGACTATGCTTTGGAGATGTATGCTCTCTTAAGATACGGTGCTCCCTCCCCTAAACGGCTTGCCGCTGTTCCCCAAACAAGATGATTATGTGCTGCCATACCGTCTGCTTAAAATTGTCGTCTGCCATCTTTCTCAGTCACATAATGGACATTTTGACAGAAAAATAACATGACAAGTGACAAACAGCTTGAATCCAGACCAGACGCCGCGTTACGCGGCGTCTGATCTGGATTCAAGCTGTTTGCAAATGTAAGCCTATTTCCCTCCCTATAACAAGTTAACAGCTACCTCCGAACAACAGACATAATCATTGTCTCCCATTGGTTGTTGTTGTAGAGAGGGAGCGCTGTAGTAGACTATCATCATCTTCAATTATCGCATCACTCTGCATAGAGTATACTCACGACTATGGAGCAAAACTAAAGCAAAAAGCTGGAATAAGGTGCCTGTTGTTTTACTTTTATCCTGCGTTAAGCTACAACATGTATTAAAGACTGCTTGTTCATTTTCTTTGGGGTAGCCACTGAACAAATGTTTAACTGTTGAAGAATATTTCATCTGATTGTAGCATTGTGTTAACCTCAGTGTTCTGATTTATAGAAATAAGTAACCTGATTGTGATATGAAATAAAGTCAATTACACCATGTTCCCTTTGTCAGTGTTTATACCCACGATGTTCAACTCATTCAACACCATGGCCCTGTTTAACCCATTAACTCATAAGCGATAAACGATTATCAATGCTTATCTCAATACAAGCTAGTGGATTAAAGTGTGTCAAAATGAGTCAGTATGACGATACTGCGCAATGTGTCATTATGAGTCAGCATGGCTTAACGGGTTAAAATATACTCATTACATTTGCTAACAGTATATACACAGATCAGAGGGCTCCAACAGGAGCCCTCTGATCTGGGTCTATACTATTTGCTGATTTAGACCAGTTTTTATTTTAATACCCAAAATTCAAAGTAGACTGGTTCATGTTTTGGTAACTAAAACGATCCACAAGGGAACATATAACCCACAAGAGTTGCATATTATTGAAAGTATTATTGCTCTGTACAATTACAGCAAAACCATGATCACCTTTGCAAACAGTTTGGATACAGATGAGATGCAGCATGTCATCAGGATCCATACTATTGGACAGTTTGGCCAAGGTTTCAAAAGAAATTTCCAAAAATGTGTATTTTTAGAACAGCATCAGACGACAAAAGTACTTGCCGTTCAAACAGTTAACCCTTTACCCCATAGCATGTTTCTAGTTTTGAAAACAGATGACTACTTAAAGCAGGTTGAAAGTAAAGCATATATATGACTAGAAATAGGAACTGTTTTTTCTTCAATGGAGGAATGAATTAAGGTCGTAAAAAGTAATATTTATTGGGTAATGGGTTAAGAATGAATTAACATTGAAATTGTTTCATACAATTATCATCTCGGGAAATCAAATGTCTCTGAACAGTGAACCAAACAAATTTTGCTATCCCAAAACACTTGCTCTACTTGATTAACAACCATTTGACCTACAGTCGAACTTCGATATCTCGAACTCGTTTAGCTCGAACTATCCGATAGTTCGACATATGAATTGCATTATTTCATGCTCGGTTAAGTCGAACATACCCATATTTCAAAGTTAAAACGTGGCATAGCCACGTTTTAACTTTGAAATACGGGTATGTTTGACAATAACGAAGTTCGACTGTATATATGCAGAAAGAGAGCCCTAAGAACAAATAGTTGCTTAATGTGGAACAGTAATGCAAAAAGCTCTAAATGAGCTTTGCTTTTGCTAAAAATCTACACAGAACCACCATTGAGTTATGTAATAAAAATACACAGAAGCTCACTTAACTCTTTTAACACCATAGACCTGTTTAAAATATACTGATTACATTAGGAGTCCTGATCAGGGTCATGCTGTTTGCTAATTTAGACCAGTATTTACGAGGGGCGTTCAAAAAGTAATGCAACTTGATCAATAGCTTCAATATACATGTAATAAGTGCAAAATGCATGTGTGATATATCATTTTAAAGTGCAATTCTTTGTCTACAAGATGGTATAACGCACAGTTAGATCACTAAACTCTGTTTGCCATTAAGTTTGCACCTTTTGGACAAAATATTGTGTGATAAAAGGGATTTGCTCAAAATTTATAATTACAGAAGTATTTTTTTGAATTTTATGGTAGCATTAGGTAGACAGACCACAGGCTGGCTTTCAGATTTCTAGTGATGACTAAAGCACCTCTCAGGGCTGCAGATAAGGCAAGTATTTAAAACACTAACTTCCTTGTGTTTTCACCAAGCCTTTTAGTGCAGCTACTCATTAGAATTGTCTCATGAGTATAAAGCTCCCTCAATACAACAGCCCTCCTAACAACGATAACCTCTTTACAACTATGCTTGCTGCTGTTCCCCAAACAAAACAACTTTGTCTAGCCCTTTCAATGCTGAAATATTGTCTGCTTCAAATTGTCATCTGCTGTTTTTCTCAAAGTAACATATTGGACAGAAAAAGACATAATGATGAGTGACAAACAGCTTGAATCCAGATCAGACGCCGCGTCACGATCTGGATTCATGCTGTTTGCAAATGTAAGCAAATTTCCCTCCCTATAACAACTCCCTCCATACAACACATACAATATTTGTCTACCATTGGGTGTTGTTGTAGAGAGAGACACTGTAGTCACAACTCAGGGTTTGGGGGAGACATACCAAAGGTTGAAAATATTAATTTTACCTAACTTGAGTGTGTTAGGGTTTTGAAGAAATAACAGAAACCATGTACATTTATATTCATTTTAATATCACAGTTTTATTGATTACATTATATTCTAGTACAATGCTAACAGTCTCTAACGTTCTATGATGTAAGAAATGAGACATATTTAAGAAAGGAGACATATCTTCATTCTTATCCGGGATATCTGCCTTCAACTAGTACTTTACTGTACTGTCAAGCGTGACTATTTATTGAAGATGTTTAGCTCTGTTTTGAGTTAAGTCTATTTGGGGTTGTTTTGTATTACAATAAATTGTAAAATGACAAACAGTTCAGACCCTGATCCTACAGGAGCCCTTTGACCAGGGTCTACACTGTTTGCATAGGATGTGTATTCTTCACATTTACCCTGTAATATATCTGTTCCTGCCACTAGGATTTAATGGATTAATGCAGTGTGAAAATAATGCAGAAAGCTCAAAAGAACTATGTATAAGCACTACATTTGATCAACATTAAACTTGCACCTGCCTTCAACACTGTCCATTCAGACACTTGTTTGAGAATCAGTATATGAGAATGCACCGGTTTTTCAACAATATAGTTCTTTGACCCATTACCCCATAACCTATTTCTAGTATTAAAGATAGTTGACCACTTAAAGGAGGTTGAAAGAAAAGCAGAATGTGCCTTAAGGCACATTCTGCTTTCCTTTCAGCCTGCTTTAAGCCACAGGGCCCCGACACGATTAATTTTTAGGGGAAAAAATTGTCAGAAAGTATATATAGAGACAAGGGATACAACTGATTTTCAGTATATTCTCACCCCACCTCGACAAAACCGGGCATATCATGAATAAATATTGATGAAACGACACCCTTTTTGCATTTCTGTCTAGCTAATATGATACACTTCCATAAAAACATAACATAAAACCAACTGTAAGCATGCAATTTTAACAGTAACTGCATCCACTCGCTGAAATCATCGATTTTCGGAAAACGGGACAGGTGTTCGTTCATAGCTAACACAGCATTGGTCACTACTGTACGCTTGTTTAGGCGGTATTGTCGAGCATTACAGTCATTGGCCACTACTGCACGCTTGTTTAGGCGGTAATATCGAACATGGCAGTCATACAGTTGCATAGATATACATTTTGACACCGATCAAAGCTGATTTCTTCTTAAAGCATTGCCGTACCAAAAAAGCTTACATGTACAAGAATAACTTTACTGCCGATGAAAACATGCGAATTTGTTGATTGTATGGCAATGATTTGAGTACAAATCAGCTTTTATATGTGTCAAAATTGATATCTATGGAACTGTATTACTATAATGCTCGAAAATACCGCCTAAACAAGCGTACAGTGGTGTCTAATGCTGTGTTGGCTATGAACGAACACCTGTCCCGTTTTCCGAAAATCGGTGATTTCAGTGAGTGGACGCAGTTACTGTTCAAATTGCATGCTTACAGTTGGTTTCATGTTATGTTTTTATGGAAGGGTATCATATTAGCTAGACAGAAATGCAAAAAGGGTGTCGTTTCATCAATATTTATTCATGATATGCCCGGTTTTGTCGAGGTGGGGTGAGAATATACTGAAAATCAGTTGTATCCCTTGTCTCTATATATACTTTCTGACAATTTTTTTCACTAAAAATTAATCGTGTCGGGGCCCTGTGCTTTAAGCTACCATCTGCTAGAAAATATGACTGTGTAAAGTGGAACTATTGCCATCAGTCTAGGAATTGATTAAAGGTGTAAAAAGGCGTATTTATGGGGGAATGGGCTAAAACCATTTCCTTTAGGATACTCTAAAAGCAATACTTCACGTTGTACACTCTGTTTATATAAAAGGATAATGGACAACTTGGAGCAAGTCAGTCTTATATAAGAGTTTGTTGTGAATAACACAAAGAAAATGCCCCATATTCAATAACAGGCCACGTGCTCTTAAAAAATATGTGCCCAGATTCAGATATTTACAATCTGAACCTACACACACAGAAAGTGTAGAAACAATTCAAGTGATTTAAATATGTCCCCCAATACAAACTTCATTGTGGGGGTATAAGAAAAACTTCAGGGTGATGTGTTATAATAAAGCAACCTGTACTTAGGTGTCCAGTATCATTTTATATAAATTAACCCTTTACTCCATAGATATACATTTAATTTATTCCTCCACTGAAGAAAATGACTCCACTTTATTCAGTTCATAATATGCATTTCTATACCCTAGCAGATAGTAACTGAAAGCAAGTTGAAAGTAAAGCAGGATGCGCCTTATGGCACATTCTGCTTTACTTTCAATCTGTTTTAAGTGTTTTACTGACACATTTTGCTTTACTTTCAACCTGCTTTAAGCGGTCACCTTTCTTCACAACTATGGAGTAAAGGGTTAAAGGTACATTGCCTACTATTAAGTGGCACCAGGTATTTAAAACTTTATGTACTAGGCATATAACTACAATAAACTCTACAGCTATAAAATAAACACTATCTGTGTTACAAATAGTCACATCTGTAGAGCTACACAGATATTCACATCTGTAGAACAACACTAAAACCTTACAATAAATAAAAACTTTTACAAGGCCTTCTCTCTTTAACCATATAAAATTAAGTAGCCACTAAAAGATGATGATTTACAAATCTTTAAGACAGATGGCAGCTTTAAACAGGACAAAAGTAAAGCAAAAACCTCCTGAAAGAGCTTTCTGTTTTACTTGTGTCCTGTATTAAGCTCCTTTAAGAGCTTTCTGTTTACATTTAACTTGCTTTAAGCCCTGTCTTTTATACAATTTATTGGCCTTCTTTTTAGGTCTTAATAGAATGGTACAATACAATACAATCAAACTTTGATATCTTGATCTTGCTTAGGTTGAACCTATCCATAAGCTTTAACATATCCATAAGCCATGTTTTAACTTTGAATTAGATATTTTTGACTTGAGAGAGTTCAGAAAAATAGCTTTCAACAACAAACATACAAGTTAGATCGACTTAACTCTTTGAACCCTAGTCCCGCATATTGGCGTTCTTTGCAAACATTGTACATGTGAATAGTACACTTGTCCTATGCAAACAGTGAAGACCCAGATCAGAGGGCTCATAGGAGCCCTCTGATCAGGGTCTTCACTGTTTGTCATAATACCAAACATTGACAAAACAACCCTTAAAAGTCTGAAATAGACTGGACTGAAACGGAAACTGGAATTGTCCATTTAAAGTTTCAGGGAGGAAAGAGTTAAGAGAGTTCAGAAAAATAGCTTTCATCAACAGACATACAGGTTAGATGAACTTAAGCCAGTTTTGAGATATTGAAGTTCAACTGTATTTAAGATAAAAAAGAGTAAATCTGTAACATTAAACTTTGGATTAAAGTGTTAAAACAGGGTTACAGATAAGGTTTGGAGGCAAATGGGTATTTACTCCTTGATATTTTACAGAATTGAGTTTTTGCAAATTTTAATGGGTATTGGGAGTTTTTGTAATTGGGTATAATTCATATTCTGATTAGGTTTCCAAAATTTCTTTACTTTTTGCTACATTTCTTTGCCTTTTGTTACTCCTTGTTGTGAAAAACTATTGCTTTTTCCACAATTTTAATTGGGTAAATACCCCAATACTCCCCTTATCTGTAACCCTGGTTAAAACATTCATAACAGAGAGAGTTCACTATGAAAAAACTATATAAAATATTTATATCACCAAATAAATAACATCCCTGGACGGAGTGCAAAAAACTGGTAAACCCAGTAAATGTTATTTATACAATAACTTCAACATGATAAAAAATAACTTAATCTATAAAATATTATGTAAATAGCTTGAATTAATTTACAACCATACAATCATGTCAGGTTTGTAAGTACAGTCAAACTTGTGTTAATCAGCTATTCTTTGAAGAAGTAAGGAGCTCTATAACGACAAGGAAATGCCTTATGCAAGAAATATAGTTTATACATATTAATTTTTCATATTCATCCTATGCAAGACGTTATGGCAAGCCAAATGTTCCTATAGGTGTCGGCCTGGTCTAATTTCGCCCTATATAATCTATAGTAAAATGCCAAACTTTCAGAGCCAACAGCTCCCTCCAAAACAATTTCTAGGCTATAAAAGACCATTCAATTCTATAGACATTTCCCTGTTGATTGAGGCCAGTAAACCTATACATCGCCGTCTACGTTTTTTGCTATCAATGATTTGCTAAGGACACTGTTAAATGAAGGTAAACAACTTTCACTTTTATCCCATTCACTGTGTTTCCATATGCATCTGCCTGGAGAAAAAGTCCTGAAATGAGATGCCTAAAACAATGCCATTTGGGTGGAAATGACCACAAATAGCCAGTTTTCATCAAGAAAACCATTCAAACTCACCCACAGGCAAAATTAAACAGTGCAAATCTTTGAAATTGTATTTTTCAAGGTACTACTTGCAAGACCACACCGACCCGGAAGTGATTCCTGACCAGGCCGACACCTATAGTAAGAACTATCTAACTATTTGCCTCACAATAAGCTAACATCTGAACTACCAAACTCTGAAACTTCTTTGATAGGCAACTTAACCCATAACCAAAAAGATGGAGGCTAAAAGCAGGCTGAAAATAAAGCAGAATGCTCCATAATGAGCATTCTGCTTCACTTTCAGCCTGCTTTAAGCAACCATCAGACTTCAAAACTGAAAACAAGCTATGGGTTGGGAAAGGTTTACCACAAGTTTGACTACCTATCTTACCACATTGTACATGGTTTGCCTTTGTTTAGCTAAATGCATTCAAACTAGTATACATAGTAGCAATACGTGCAAGATATCAGCTTCAACTAAAATCAGCAATGAAAGGATTAACTGACTGGCACAGTCAAAATTTAACAAAGTTTTCTTAAACTCGTTCATTGCCAGCTGCAACTCAAATGGCATTGAATCCTGACCAGGGGTCAAGTAACTTGGCATCTGATCAGGAGTTAAACCATTCTACAATTCTAATCTGGAGTTTAACCCTTTCCTCCTAGGATGCCTAAATCCCTTCTACAGCATAAGCACCATAAATAAATATTTATTGTTGCTGTTAAATACAGATGGCAGCTTAAAGCAAGATGAAAGTAAAGCAGAAAGCTCCTTAAGGAGCTTTCTGCTTCACTTTCATCTTGCTTTATGCTGTAACTATTGTTGCTGATGAATACAGATGGCATCTAAAAGCAAGATGAAAGTAAAGCAGAAAGCTCCTTTAGGAGCTTTCTGCTTTACTTTCATCTTGCTTTAAGCAGCATCTTGCTTTACTTTTATCTTGGTTAAAGCCGTATCCTGCCTGAAGCACAGATGGATTTAGGATTTTTTTTTTTTTTTTACTATAGAGGAAAGGGTCAAGGGCAGAATCTATCCTCTGTATCATTCAATGTTTATCTTGGACTCCCAGCTGCCTGCACTTGTTTAAAGAGTTAACTAAACAGTCTCAATAGTTCTGAATCATTGGTGATCCAAGTTTCAATATGTTCCCTCTACTTTCATTTCCTTCTCCACGCTGTCTAGTGCGCCAAGACATTGGACAGTGAGATTCATCATGCCAAGAGCTGTTCTCTCATCTGCCGGATCGACAACTGAAAAACACATACAGTCAACATCAATTAAAGAAATATTAATCAAGTCATTGAACCCTAGTGATGAGTATACTTGTCTCTTATAATCAGTATACCTGTATAGAGTACATTGTCCTATGCAAACAGTGTAGGCCCAGATCAGAGGGCTCCTTTAGGAACCCTCTGATCAGGATCTGCACTGTTTGTCATTTTGCAAAATATTTTCAGAAAACATCCCTAAACAGTTATAAATTTGAATAGACTTCATTGGAAACTGGAAATTTCTATTAAAAGTTTTAGAGGTGAATGACTTATGTAAAGCAATACAAATGGAATATCAAAATTAAAACAGAATGGCACAACATTCAAAATGTTCACTGTACAATATCAGATGTATTATATCTTCTTAATGCAAGAAAAAATCAATACAGAAATCTTCAAAAGAAGCTGTCTGCATTATTCAAATTCTGCATTAAGATGTCATTTATGCTTTAAGTGGTCTTCAAAACTAGAAACAGGCTATGGGGTAATGAGCTAAGTACATACTTAAAATATCTTGTTCGACAATATCTTTGCGTTGAGTAAGTATGTCTCTGACACTAACGAAGGCCACACCAACATCCTCGCAGTCACCATCCTGGTCATCCTCTGGTGGCTCACTCACCAACGTGAACCGGATCCTGTATATACAGAAATAGCAGTGATGGGGAATCTAACAAGCAACCTCTTATTATTAATAATCAATTGGATAATTGATAGTAGTCTTCCAACAAGAAACTATAATCACACACGGTATAAACATCAGACATTTGCTTAACCCTTCACTCCATAGATACACATTTTAACACCAATGATTTATTCCTCCTCTGAACATAATAGGCCCAATTTATAGTCATGAATATGTATTAAATTAACTAAGGGCTCCAGATAAGAGGGGATAAACTGAACAAATCCAGTATTTTCTCACCCATTTCAGCAACAAATCATATGGTGTTACTACTCATTAGAATCATCTTGATGAGACGATTCTAATGAGTAGTGACACCATAGAGTTTAATGTAGAAATAAAGATTTTAGGTTTTGAAATACACTCAACCTACCAAGAGCTCTGGAACTATTTTCTATATTCTAGCAGACGGTAGCTTAAAGCAGGCTGAAAGTAAAGCAGAATGTGCCTGAACACATTCTGCTTTACTTTTAACCTGCTTTAATTAAATGATCACCAATGTTCAATAAATGAAACAGGCTATGGAGTAATGGGTTAATGCAGGACAAAAGTTTAAAAGCGAAGAGATGTTTTATTTGTATAATTGATTTTTGTAAAATCAACAATGATTGTCTGATGAAATGTAACAAGTGTTGTCAGAGAGACAACAAAGCTTGCAACCGGCACCTTTAGAAACTTAAATAGTGTTTTAGCCAGACTCTCAAAAAGGGCAGGGGGGCACCAAAAAGGGGCAGGGGGGGCACCAAAAAAGGGCAGGGTGCAAACAAAGTGCGGACCCGCAACTTCGGCAAGGGGATTGTTAACATTTATAGGTGTCTTTTCATCATATTCGAAGTCTTATAGGTCCATAAGCACTTTTAATGTATTCAGCATATAAGTCTGTAAAGATAAAGGTTATACATGTGGCAATAGAACAATGGAGAGGGGCGTCCCCTCCTGCGCTGCGGCGGAAATTTTTTGGACTTTAAATGATGAAATACATGTAGTGCAATTTTGCTATACAGAGATATATAATAAACATGTATGCACATGTAATGGATTTTAGCTATACATGTACATTATACAGATGCATACAAGTATTATGGAAAATGGATGAAATCAGCCAATGTTTGCAAATAGAATATTAACAGATCAAGATTTTTTTTCTTTAAATCACACATTATTAATATTTAAAGTTACACAACTAAATTTTACTCCAGCACCTGATGATTTCCCAATACAGCTGTTGATTGAGGTTGGCATTTAAACTAGTATTCCATTCTTTTGCAACAATGTATTTTGTAAAACAGGGGTGTAAAAGCCCCAAAACGATCAATACTAGAAAATATCAATTCTCTTACTTAATTCTTTAACAAAAAAAGAGCAAGAAACTAGGTTATGGAGTGTCTTTACCTTTATGCAAATAGTATAGACCCAGATCAGAGTGCCCTGGGTAAGTCATTTGTATAGGGTGTATTACCTGTTTGTCGGATTTAAAATTATTTTGAGATTTTTCTAATATCGCACACAGTTAAACATGCACACAAACAAATACGAGATCTACTATAAAGTACAATAATTATTGGCATTGGATTGTTGCTGTATCCAGGCAAGTGGGTGTCTTAAGGATTTTCCTATTTATAAAATTCAGCCTTCCCTACGCAACCACCTGTCATAAAACAGAATACAATTAATTAGACTGCATCACGGGAAAAAATAAACAGGATCTACTTAGATATGTGTTGTCACGCTGATGTTCTGTTTCAAATAGATCATTCAATATGAACTTACCAAAATAAAAACAACAGCACAGAACCGATACTTTTAGAAATAGAAATATCCCATTCTTCGATTCTCGCGCGTATGTAGTATTTGATGGCAGAAACGGACGTTATCAAACCAACCAAACCTCTCTCGGTCGTGACTTATTTCCCGAAACACCAGCGAAATATACACCTGTAAGATGTAATTTGTTAATTTCACGTCAATCATCAATACTGTCTTTCTAAATGGGTGTATATAACGTCTACATTCATTGGATGTTTAAAAAAATAGATGCGGGGAATTACCTTTCTTATAGCCAATAAAATGAGTAAAAAAAGACAACTTGTGTAAAAGTTCGAAGCACGGTGCGCGTTTGAATTTTCCATTTCCGAAATTTGGAAGACTGTTTGTTTCTGGTACGTGAATATTAATAAAGATTTGTATGGAAAGTATTTCCTTCTAAGAAAATTAATTTCGGTTTTAGATCTATATTCACCTAAAATGTTCGTTCGTCGAGCATTCTTTATTGGCCCTGTATCGAGCATATTTTTCCAAGATCCGACTCGCGTTTGCGTTTTAATCTGGGATTTTTTTTTTCAGTCTTCATAATGGATAATAATCCTATGAATGTTTAAATTTAGGGAAAAGGGTGTCGTATATTCTGTTTTTCAACGAGGCCAAACATGCGTTTCGATTTAATCCGGCTTCAGTCGTACACTCTCGCTATGCGGGGTACCACACCAGGTACATATGTGTATCGGTCGATTACACACTATAATTGTTGATTGTCTATGACACGCGCGTGTCGCATTGCACTGATTGGCAATAATGGGATTAGCGACAGTAAGTGGTATCGCTCCGGGCAGCGGGGCGGTCTATATCAAATGGATAGGGGCACAGAATAGGGGCACTAGGGCGGATCCTTACACCGGAATAAGGGCAGAAGGGCGGATCAAAAGGGCAAAAGGGCAGAAGGGCGGGCCGCCCCGCCATTCCGCATTAGCTAAAACACTATTAAAAGCACACTCAAGGTCACAGAGGTCAACCTTTTTGCCTGCATGGAAAGGTCTTGTCCATATACACTGGCAAATCAAATATGAAAATAACACCTCAAGGGACATAGGAATTAATAAGCATTTTTGAAACCTAAACGCAGATTTCGAAACCTAAAACCTTTCGCGACCTTAGTTCAAGGTCAAGGACACTGGGCTAATTTTTTTGCATGCATGGAAAGGTCGTGTCCATATACACATGCATGCCAAATATGAAAGAAATATCTCAGTGGATATATGAGTTAAAGTAATTTTGAGAAACCTAAACGCAGACTTTGAAACCTAAACCCGGGTCCTAAGTTCAAGGTCAAGGTCAGAGGGCTCAAACATTTTGCATGCAAGGAAAGATCTTGTCCATATACACATGCAAACTGAATATGAAAGGAATATTTCAATGGACATAGGAGTAATATAAACATTTTGAGAAACCAAAACACAGATTTCGAAACTAAACATGGGCCCTAAGTTCAAAGTCAAGGTCACAGGGGTCTAAATTTTGCTGTGCCTGGAAAGGTCTTGTCCATATACACACATAAACCAACTATGAAAGCAATACCTCAAGGGACATAGAAGTAAAAGGCATTTTTCAAAACCTAAACACAGGCCCTAAGTTCAAGGTCAAGGTCACAAGGGTCCAAATTTATCTGTGCATGGAAAGGTCTTGTCCATATACACACACATACCAAATATTGAAGCTTTACCTCAAGGGACATAGAAGTTAAAGGCATTTTTCGAAACCTAAACGCAGATTTCGAAACCTAAACGCAGGCCCTAAGTTCAAGGTCAAGGTCAGAGGGGTCAAAAAATTTCTGTGCATGGAAAGGTCTTGTCCATATACACACACATACCAACTATGGAAGCAATACCTTAAGGGACATAGAAGTTTAAAGGCATTTTTCGAAACCTAAACGCAGATTTCGAAACCTAAACGCAGGCCCTAAGTTCAAGGTCAATGTCACAGGGGTCAAAAATTTTCTGTGCATGGAAAGGTCTTGTCCATATACACACACATACCAACTATGAAAGCAATACCTCAAGGGACATAGAAGTTATAGACATTTTCTTAAAATTGTTTACGCCCTTCACGACGACGCCGACGACAACGACGACGACGACGACTACACCGGGGGTATTGCAATAGCTCGTCATGTACTACGTACAGGCGAGCTAAAAATAAATTGATAGTAACAGTAAAGCTTCTCTACTATGACCCCTAAGTTATGTTTAAGGTGCAAAGTGGAGGTGGGTTAATACTTGGAAATGGTAGAAGACTCTTACCTTCCATCGTCTGGATCTGATGGCAACAACATGCTGGCTAAGTATTGTCGTCTTTGATAATTGTTGTCAAAATCAACATGGAATGCTGCAGAGCAAATAAGATCAATAATCAACAACTTGATAATATGTCAAAAATGGATTTGACTTACCGGTAATTGGAAATTGGAATTGTCCACATACAGTTACAGTATCAGGGATAAATAAGTTAAATGGTGAAATCCATCAGTTACTTTCAAGCTATCTTTGTTACAATTAGTCACTCAGACAACTCATGTCTACTACTTGATGAAGAGTTCATATAATATCATTAGATTTTGTGAAAGAGTTTGCAACTTTTAACCCTTCACCCCACTCCTGTTTCTAGTTTTGAAGACAGGTGACCACTTAAAGCAGGATGAAAGTAAAGCAGAATGTGACTATAGCTCATTCTGCTTTACTTCCATCCGTTTAAAGATACCATCCTAGCAGATAGCGGCTTAAAAATAACTCAAAAATATTTAAAATTATGGCAAACAGTGTAGAACCAGATCAGAGGGCTCCTTCAGGAGCCCTCTGATCTGGGTTTACACTGTTTGCAAATGATGAATGTACAGTAAAATCTCTCTATTACGACCACAAAATTGTCATAATGATAAGGTGTTTAAGACAGGTGACTGCTTAAAGCAAGATGACAGTAAAACAGAAAGCTGTCTTAATAAATCAATCAGCCTTTGTTTAAGAGGTCGTAATAGAGAAGTTTTACTGTACTGGTTTCCATCACATTTCAATCACCAAACATTTCAAACAGTTCAGAAGCAGAGACTTACTATTGTTGAAGTTAAACATGATGGGTTGATATGGTTTAGGTTTGGGCAAGGAGAACGGAGTTTCTGTTTCTGCTGGATCTATACCCAGGAACTTATACTCCACAAACAGCTGTTTCACACTGTCATTATCCAACAGAGGTGAGTCGTCGTCCAATGACACATGATTGACAGCTATGGTCACAGTGTTGCCCTGGAAACAAGAGAGTATATTTAGTTTTCAAAAAATTCTGCCATTCTTTTCTCACTAAAAACTTAATCATAACAGAATGCACATATAGATTAATCTGTTTAAAATTAGTCATTTTGATGAAGTGGACAATTAATGTAGGCAAATTCAAATTTCAGGCTAATATCACACTGATGACTGTCACAAAAAGTTTGGATGCAGATGAGATGCACAGTGTGTTGGTAATCTAAATCCAAACAGTTTGATACAGCAATAGCAATGGGTAAGGAACAGTCATTTTCAGATATGACATAGAAGATAGCTTCTTTGAAGTGAACCATATTTTTAAACATTAAACGCTTATGTCTCTGGTGGTATCCTTGCCAATATGTTCTGAATCTTTTCTGAGATAATGGTCAAGGTCAAATCAAGGTTGGGTGATATGGGTGGATTGGGAATGGTCCAAGGCATCAACATTTACTGTATTAGTATCCAGGCATTCTAGTAAACAGTATTGATGCTAAGAAACACTGGTAAAATCTGGTTAACTCTTTCCTCCCTGAAACCCCAAATGGATCATTCTAGTTTCTAATTTAGTCTAGTCCATTTTTGACATTTTAGGGTTGATTTTTAAAATATATGTCAAAATGACAAACAGAGTAGACCCTAATCAGAGGGCTCCTTAAGGAGCCCTTTGATCAGGGTCTACACTGTTTGCATAGAACAAGTGTACTCCACAGGTATGCTGTTGGCAAATAACGCATATATGCATGACTAGGGTTCAAAGAGTTATTAATCTCATATGCACAGGCGGACTGGCAGGATAACCACTATAACTATAATTTATCTTCAACATGATAAAACAGTACTCCTAACGTACTGATTTAGCCTCTGCTTTCTGCTTGCGTTTCGATATTCTAGGTCCAACGACGAGGCCTTCACTGTCTGACTCTATTGGTGGTGTCTCAGACTCTTCGTCCTCTTCTTGCTGTTTCTGTTGTTGCTGCTGCATGAAGTCTTCTCTCAGAGTGCTGCCATGACTGTGAGACTCTGGTGTCACCACCTCCTCCGATATCTCCTCCGCCACAGAATCAGCTGTAACATACATCAATTGAAATTCATTCATCCCTAGTGCAATGTTTTGAATCTTTACAAAAAAGGTACAGCAATACATATATACATATAAAGAGTATAAGTGTCCTTTGGAACCCTCTGATCAGGATTTGTACTGTTTATCATTTTAACGATCAGAATAGACTTGATTGGAAACTGAAATTATCCAATAAAAGTTTCAGAAGTGAATGAGTTAAACCATGGTAAAGTAAAATCTCTCTTGCACAAAAGTAAGTCTCATTGTCTATCTTAAAAGGTTTGTGCCTGCCTAATGCAAGACAAACGTAATTCAGAAAGCTCCTAAAGGCACATTCTCAATCTGCTTTACTTTCAGCCTGCTTTAAGCAACCATTTGTCTTCAATTCTGTAAACAAGCAAAGGGGAAAGGATCAAAAGGGTTAACACATGTTAAGTTGTCTAAAAATATGATAAACAAACTTGATCTAACTCACAGACAATCACCTTTCCTAATCAAAATCAATGAAGCAAGAATTCCACAGAATTAAATGTCTCGCTGCAACAAATAAATGATGAAGGCCCTGATATCGCTCACCTCTTGTACTGAAGCCTGATAGCTTTACCTTTCTGTTTCACTCGTTTTAATCTAAATCCATTCAAATTTGAAGTAAAGCATGTAAATAATTTGGGAATACAACCTCATAATTCTAGTATAGTAGAGTACATCAAGGGCAGATAACTAGAACCTAAACAATACTGAAATGCAGCCTTTTCTAGCATTTCAAAGTATATCAAGGGCAGATAACTATTGCAACAATGATTAGATTTCAACAATAATTGCACTCCTTTGAGAACCTATGGTGTATACTTTGTGTGCAAGTATTATCAAAATCCATTGAAAACTGTAGTTGCAAGAGTGTAAACCCTGTTAGAAATGGCATTTTCAGCTATTCAAGGGCAGATAACTCTTGACTTATCAGTTTGATTTCAACAATAATCTCACTTATTGCAACTCTTATGGTAATATACAATCTGAGCGAGTTTGAAAAAGACTGGATAAAAATTGTGGCGGCTAGAGTATTAACACCGTTAAATATGGCATTTTTAGCAACTCAAAGGTAGATAACTCTTGACCTATGTGTCTGATTACAACTATAATCGAACTCATATGAACTCTTATAGTCATATACAATCTGAGCACGTTTGAGAAAGATTGTATAAAAATTGTGGCCTCTAGAGTGTAAACACCCTTAAATAAGACATTTTCAGCAATTCAAAGGTCGATAACTCTCAACCTATATGTCTGATTTCAACCATAATCAATCTCATGTGAATTCCTATAGTCATATTGAATCTGAGCAAGTTTGAGATAGATTGGATAAAAATGGTGGCCTCTAGAGGGTAAACACTGTTAAATATGGCATTTTCAGCAATTTAAAGGTAGATAACTCTTGACCTAATGGTTGGATTTCAACCATAATCGAACTCATGCAAACTCTTATGGTCATATACAATCTGAGCAAGTTTTAGAAAATTTGGATACAAATTGTGGCCTCTAGAGTATAAACATTGTTAAATATAGCATTTTCAGCAATTCAAAGGTAGATAACTCTTTACCTATTGGTCAGAATTCTACCATAATCGACCTCATCCGAACTTTTATGGTAATATACAATCTGAGCAAGTTACAGAAAGTTTGGATAAAAATTGTGGCCTCTAGAGAATAAACACTAAAATTGTTGACGACGGACGACGAACGCCGGAGGCCGGACATTCAAGGATTGCAAAAGCTCACCCTGAGCTAGCTCAGCTGAGCTAAAAAGGAGACTAAGGGATTGCTATGAAAGAAAGTGTAACAGACAATACTGCAAAGTGTAAATCATATGCTCATTAGAAAATTATTTAGTACCATCAACAGATTCTCTGGAATTTTCATCTCCAAACATAGTATCTGACTTCAAGGTGGATTTCATGGTATCCTCCTGAAAAACGAGAAAAATATCTATAAACATTCAAGTCTTGACGGTTGTCCATATACACATGCATATACACAGATTTCGAAACCTAGATGCAGGTTCTAAGTTCAAGACAAAGGTCACATTGGTAAATTTTTGTGCTTGCTTGGAAAGGTCTTGTCCATATAAAAATGCATACCAGATATGACAGCAATACATAAAGGGGCATAGGAGTTATATAATAAGGATTTTTCAAAACCAAAACACAAATTTCAAGACCTAAACATGGGCCCTAAGTTCACGGTCAAGGTGACAATCTTTTTGCATGCATGGAAAGGTCTTGTCCATACACAGGTACACATGTATACCAAATATTAAAGCCATTGCTCAATGGACATAGAAGTTACTAGCACTTTCTTAACCCTTTCCCTTATAGAAGCGACTTTTAGCGCATTCATTTTATTCATCCGCTGAAGAAAATAGTTCCAAATTATACCGGAATGAATATGTGTCATATTTAATACCTTCCTTATTCTAGCAGTTAATAGCTTAAAGCAGGATGAAAGTAAAGCAGAATGCGCCTTAGGGCGCATTCTGCTTTACTTTCAACCTGCTTTAAGTAATCACATATCTTCAATACTAGAAACAATGCTATCAGGTAAAGGGTTAAAATTGTTTACACTGTTCATGACACCACTGACAATGACGGCTACAACTACGCCGGGAGTATAGCATAGTCTTGTACTTTGTACAGGCAAGATAAAAACTAAGCAGTTGAATTAAAAATAAACAAATGTACATACCAGTGGAGGTGGTCTTGAATCTGAAATAAGAAAAATCTCCTGTTAAACAGATCAGAAACAAAAGTGAAAATTAGTATTGAATTAAATTAACTTTGTGTCTTGTACAAACAGTCTACATATAAAGAGTAAACAATCATGTTCTATGCAAACTGTGTAGGCCCAGATCAGAGGATTCTTTTATGAGCCCTCTGATCAGTGTCTACACGTTTGCAAATGAAAAGTGTAATCTTCACTATTACACTGTTTGTAAATGATGCATATATTGGTAACTAGGTTTTATATACGTTAAAGAACAAGCATGGTGGCCAAAGAAATCCAAAACTAAAACTCCTTGATAATATCATGATTTTCCCGAAACTGAAAGGTGATTTGGCTTGAACTTTTTTGGCATATACATTTGAAACACAACTGTGTATGTATGGACCCAAACCTCCCCTTATGGTCATACTTTCATCATCATTTAGCCAAACTCATATGGATTAACATTAAGCTAAAGATACATTGTAAATTGTAATGTATGTTCCTTACTGATTGAAGAAATATAGTTTTTAATATAGTCACAAAAAGCTACCAATAGCAAAGATTTTCTTTCTCCTATTTCTGCAAAAGTCCCCGATAGTTCCCTGATTTTAGTCAAATTTTCAAATTCCCAGATTTTTATAAAACTCTTAAAACACAACTGCACTTCTTTATTGCATTAAACTGTCCCGATGCTACCCAATCGTCATTTGCCTAATCACTATTTATATCTCCTCACATTTCTCACAACATGTTGACAATATAAAACCTACTATACATATTCATGCTTGATGACTGCAATCTAAACATGCTTTATGGATTAAATATTTGTAGGGGCATTCAATGCCAGTATATAAAATATACCAACCCTTTGCATGCTAGAAGGTAACAGCTAAGACACTTTATTATATACCTATCAATAATTTATAGAGATTTCTCAGTTAGATAAATTTCATATTGTCACAGTTGATATCATCACTAGTGATGATATCACTTTTTTGTGACGACACGTCACAATATCTTTAGTGACATTGAACATAAACAATTAATTTTGTGTGTTTTTCTGTCAAAACGTCAATAAAATGTATACATGTATAATAAATAGAATAATCAATTCCTTTGAATAGATATGAAAAATATATCACTCGAATGGGTTGTTATCTGGTTAAAAAACTTGTCCTGTGGACTCAATTTTTTAACCAGATAACAACCCATTCTCGTGATATATTTTTCATATCAATTCGAAGGAATTGATTATCCTCTACTTAAAACTGGGTAAGTTCAAAATTAAGACTCAACTGTTTCAATTTAAATTCTATTCAAGTAGAGTATATATTTCTTTAACCCATTACCCAATAGCCTGTTTCTTGTACTGAAGACAGGTAGCCACATAAAGCAGGTTGAAAATAAAGCAGAATGCGCCTTAAGGCACATTCTGGTTTATTTTCAGCCTGCTCTAGGAATATAGAAAAAATTTCATATGATAAGTGTTCATCACTGCATAAATTGGAGCTATTGTCTTCACTGGAAGAATAAATTCAGGGCGTAAAAAGGTGTATTATGGGGTAATGGGTTAAGAGTGGAATGGAATATATATGTGATGACAGCAAGATCTTCTTACACTCTTATCAATGAAAAGGTTAATCCTTTGCCCAATACATACTCCTTTAATTCTGTCCTCCACTAGTGAAAATAATTTCATTTTTATACAGTCATGAATATACATAGATCTACATCATAAAGAATATGTCTTATATACTATCAGACAGTAGTTTGAAACCGGCTGAAAGTAGAGCAGAATGCTCCTTATGAAGAATTTAACTTAGTTTCAAGCCTGCTTTAGTTCATTACCCCATAAATACACCTTTTTCGCCTCTAATCTATTCCAATTTATACAGTCATGAATATACAGCATAAAAAACATGCTCTATATTCTGGTAGATGGTAGCTTAAAGCAGGCTGAAAGTAAAGCAGAATGCGCCTTAGGGCACATTCTGCTTTACTTTCAAACTGATTTAAGTGGTCACCTATCATCAATAGAAGAAACAGGCTATGGGGGAATGGGTTAAGCAACAGCATATATACACTACTGAACACAAGATATTAGTGCTACTTTTATCTAAAGGTTTGCTGTAATACAAGATAATGACATGCTATACATTTGTAAACATTCATTCAATACTGGAATATATTCTTAAAACATGCAGTAAATATTTATATGTGTATTTGATGAAATACGGCTATATTAACCCTTTACCTGATAGCCTATTTCTATTACTTAAGATAGGTGACTACTTAAAGCAGGTTGAAAGTAAAGCAGAATGCGCCTTAGGGCGCATTCTGCTTTACTTTCAGCCTGCTTTAAGCTATCATGTGCTATAATATAGAAAATATTCCCTATAATACATATTCATTACTGATTTAATTGGAACTATTTTCTATGAATAAATCATATCCGCTAAAAGGCGCTTATATTGGGGAAAGGGTTAATCAAATAAAGTGCTCCCTCTCTACAACGGTCCTCCCAACAATGACTCCCTCCTTACAATGACCCTTGTCGCAGTTGACGAGTGACAAACAGATTGAATCCAGATCAGACAAAGCATTACGCGGCGTCTGATCTGGATTCAAACTGTTTGCAAATGTAAGCCGATTTCCCTCCCTATAAAGACTTCTTCTGAACAACGCACACAATTTCTGTCTCCCAATGGATGTCGTTGAAGAGAGGGAGCGCTGTATAAAGTAATAAGTACTCATTATACTGCATTAACCCTTCCTCCACCAATGTCCATTTGGGTATATTATCTATACCTGAGGCTATGGGGTTATGGGTTAAAGCTTAGATGTTAGATATACATGTATAGGTAATTTGCTCTGATGGCAATATGGGAAAGGGATAACTAATAATACAATGTAGTATAGTTTCTGTATGACATGAGAGCACTGTTAACATATAAGCTTAGTGTTTATTAAAGAGGACATTGGCAAACAGTGTAGTCCCTGATGAGAAGCTGTGTAACGCAGCATCTGATTGGGGTCTTCAGGAAAAGTGTTTGTTATGTCATATAAAGTGTACCACTGTATGGATAAACACTGCAGTATCATAAGACCAAGATTCAAGATTGAGTATCTATAATGAAGTCTTCATGTAAGCACATAGCTGTTACAAACTGCTGTAAAATAACTTTTTACCACTATTGATATCAATTTAACAACAGAAGGGACCTAATAGGTGAGGTTGAAGGGTTACACTTCATGCTTGGAGACCGTACAGAGTATGTTGCAGAGTTCCAGATAAATTGAGCACTCCATAATTACGCCTTTATACACGTTTAATTTAATCTTCAACTGAAGAAAATAGTTTTACAGTCATGACTGTACTATAAGAAGTATTTTCTATATCCTTTCAGATGGTAGCGTAAAGCAAGATGAAGGGACATTTTGCTTTACTTCCAACCTGCTTTAAGTGGCCACCTGTCTTCAAAACTATAAACAGGCTATCGGGTAAAAAGATAAATATCGGTAATAACATTCTACTTTCTCAACTAAACCTATGATGTGACTACTCATTAGAATCACTTCGGAAAGACCATTCCGATGGGTAGACACAATATAGGGTTTAGTAGAGAAGTAAGCAGAGAACTAGAAATATTTAGTTTACTTATACTTATCTGGAGCCCTATGTTGACTTAATATTATGTAAAACAATATTAACAACATTGAAATAGAAAAATCTGTAGCGTCCACAGGCAGGTATGAGAACTATTATCTTGACAGAAAAAAGTGAAATGATTATCTCATCATCATTGGTTTTAAAATACGTAAATTGTCAAGATCTACAAAGCAATATCACGGAAATCATTGACCATTTTGTAATAGTTCAAAACTACTGTTCTTTTATATAGACTTCAAGTGGACAAATGAAAATTAAACAGAACTGTAAGATGTAACAATTAAAATATGAACATTTTTTAAAAAAACTAACAGAGAGGAAGAATAATCAGACAACAGATAGAAGGTGTACCATGCCTACTTCCATTTAAAATACTTAAAACGAAATGGTAAAAGTTTAAAATTTCATTAATCAGAATAAATAAAGACTTTGTTCTATTTGTACCAATCAAACACCCTATAACCATGAAGGATAAACCAGAGCATAGCAATGCATGACCAAAATGATTGTTGGCTACACAATATATTCAAGTTTTATGCATAAATAATCATGTCATATACATATACAGGAATATGCAAGATGCAGGTCATGCAGTTTCCATGGTGACATAACCGTTACCAAGGCTACCATTTTACCTGATAAATATGTACCTCTCTTTCGTGGTATTGGTTTAGGGAGAAATGATTCATCTACAAATATGAATATTACAAAAAATGACATTATTATATGATATAATTTCTATTACAGCCATAATATAGCTATAATTGACCAATAATGTAACCTATAGCTAATTATTATTATAACATTTCAGAGACTGTGCCCCATGCTTATAAAGCTTTTGAGTTGAATCTGAGATCATTCTTAAGCTTTTGATTGGTCAGTTTTGAGAATTCTGCTCCAATCTGACCAATCAAAAGCTTCAGAATGATCTCAGACTCAATTCAAACACTTTATAAGCATGGGTCTTGAGACTATGTCTAAGCAATGTGAGTAGAGTTAACTCATTACCCCATAGCTTGTTTCTAGTTTTGATGATAGCTGATCACTAAAAGCAGGTTGAAAGTAAAGCAGAATGTGCCTTAATGCACATTCTGCTTTATTTTCAACCTGATTTAAGCAACAAACTGCTAGGATATAGAAAATATTTCTTATGGAACATGTTCAAGACTGTATAAATTGGAACAAATTTTCAGTAAAGAAATAAACAGAATGCGCTAAAAGGAACTTCTATGAGGGGAATGGTTAAAGCAGACTAAAGGTAAAGCAGATTGTTCCTTAAGCCACATTCTGCTTTACTTTCAACCTGCTTTCAGTAGTTATCTGTCTTCAAAACTAGAAACAGGCTAGGTGGTAATGGGTTAAACATATTTAAGAACAGAGTTAAGATATTTTGAACAGACAAAAGTTTAGAAACAGAGATATTATAGCAGAAGAAAGGCTGATTAGGAGCAGTGACATGTTAGAAGTAACTCTGGATTGTACTGAAAGGGGTCACCAGGGATACTAGGGTGCTGGAACCAAAGTGGAAAATCTGCAATCAAACAGGTTAGTGCAGTTTGGTGAAAATTTCACAGGATTAATTCTGCGTGGCTTATCTCATTTCATGCTAGACACCTTGCCATCTTAAAATATACTCTCTCTTATAACTACACATTGTGTTATGGCTCTTTATACACATTTCTTTAATTATTTACCCTTCCAACACTTAAGACCAGTACTGAAGAGTAAAGACCTTTGAAAAACTGTTTGGATCTAGATCAGGCCCCACTTAACGTATGGTCTGATACAAATCCAAACTTTTTGTCACTAACATCCTATATATATGTAAATATAAAGAAGACCAAAACAATAACCTGAATTATAGCAGATGACTTTTTCAGCAGACAACAGTTACTTAGTGCAGAACTCCTGGTAAGGAGAGTATTTCAAAAACTAAAATCTTTATTTCTCCATTAAATCCTATGGTGTCACTACTCATTAGACTCGTCTCTTCGAGACGATTCTAATGAGTAGTGACACCATATGATTTGGTGCTGTAATGAGTGAGAAAATATTGAATGTGTTCAGTTTACTCCCTCTTATCTGTAGCCATGTCAGTGTTGAAAGAGTGAAGAAGCGACAATCTGTTCAGCATGAGAGGAAAGAACACTGCAGAAAAGATCCTCTATACAGCATGTAAAACCCCTCAATTATGACAACTAAATTGTCTTAATTATTAGGTGTTTAACACAGGTGACTGCTTAAAGCAAGGTGACAGAAAAACAGAAAGCTCCTTTAGGAGCTTTCTGTTTTACTGTCACCTTGATTTAAGCTGTCACCTGTCTTTTATACAATAAATCAGCCTTCGTTTTAGTGGTCATAATAGAGAGGTTTTACTGTATGTAAAATGGGGATAACGTAGGGCAGCAACGCCTGTTCTATACCTCTGCCACCTCTACGACTACTAGCGCGGCTACTTGCCCTGCTGCTACGAGCAGAGCTACGATCTGACACCACTTCTTCTTGAATCTCTTCTTCCACTTCGGATTCTGGAACTTGTGGTGCTAAAGCGATAGTTTAAAGCTACATGTTAACTCTTTCCTCCACAGAAAAGCCTCTATCTGATCATGCACAAATTGCCCAAAATAAATGGTTGTGGATGCCCTTGAATACAGGTGGCAGTTCTAAGCAAGATGAGGCAAAGCAGAAAGCTCCTATACATCTTGCTTTAAGCAGCCACCTGCTCTACATATATTTTGAAGTCGTTTGCTTTAACTCAATACCCCATAAATTTATTATAGTTCCACTTGATACAGTCATGAATGTGCATCATAAGAAATATTTTCTTTATCCCAGCAGATGGTAGCTTAAAGCAGGCTGAAAGTAAAGCAGAATGCACCTTAAGGTGCATTCTGCTTTACTTTCAACCTGTTTTAAGTAGTCACTTGTCTTCAAATTTAGAAACAGGCTGTGGAGAAAAGGGTTTAATACAGATGGATACTGGGTATGTATATGTTGCACATATAACTATGGAGAAAATTGTTAGCTAAACTAAACAATAGCTGTAATAATTTCTGTAGGTTTCTGGTAAAGATTGTGATTCTCAGTGACTGATGTGTAAATTGAAAAACAACATTTCAACGCCATATTAAAACATAGCTGATTCAAGTGATAAGAAATCAATAAAGACCATCTACATGTACATGTACAATTCAAACAGCCATTTTGTTGGATTGGCATTCAATGTGACCAAACAATAGTGCAACCAAATCCACAATGACAAATTGGTTACTGTAGATCTACACAGAGTTCCAAACGTAGTCACAGCAGTCACTTAACGGTGCATTCAAACTCACGAAGATTAATTTACAATGTTAAGCTGCTTTCAAATAAACCTCTCTAATATGACCGCTAAAAGAAGGCTAATTGAAAGTGTAAAAGACAGATGGCAGCTTTACAGAGCAAGATGAAAGATAAAACAGAAAGCTCCTGAAGCTTTCTGTTTTACTTTGATCTTGCTCTTTGTAGCCCCCTGTCTTAAACACCAAATGATTTACTCAAAATCAGTGGTCGTAAGAAAGAGGTTTTACTGAAATTTCATAACAGGAAAATCTAACTTACAGATTAAAGTAAAACTTGTGTTACTGCAGGATACGAGTATATTCACATGTCAATATGTCGCAAACAGTGTTGACTCAGATCAGAGGGCTCCTTAAGGAACCCTCTCATCTGACTCTGCACGGTTTGTCATAATTTAATGATTTCAGAACAAATATCTTGAGAGTCAGTATAGTCATCTAAATACCTTATGTCACTAGGCAGATCTTATGCAGGCGTTAGGACCACGAGTCTGATGAAAATTACAGTCTAAGTACAGAAAACTAAGGTGCTGCAAAAAACCCTAAGTGGAGAATCTACAATCAAGCATGTGGTGTAGCTCGGTGATATGCAATAAATAAACAACATATATAATGGCTACAGCGCCTATATTCTATACCTTGTCGACCTCTACGACTACTAGCACGGCTACTTGCCCTGCTGCTACGAGCAGAGCTACGATCTGACACCACTTCTTCTTGAATCTCTTCTTCCACTTCGTACTCTGGACCTTCTGGGGCTAAAGCAAAATGGCCAAATACTACATGTTAACTACCTGGCAAAACAGTTAAAAACATAGTCCCATCCCATACCTAACATAGACATACAAAACTGTAGTTAAATCTTATCATGCTAAGCGCAGCTTGTCTTACATTTACAAACAGTTTGGATCCAGATCAGACGCTGTGTAGCGTGGCCTCTGATCTGAATCCAAACTATTTGGCACTCATAATTAGCATTTCTTCAGTTTAAAGATACTAAAAACTGGGTTTGTGTCTTTTTGCAGATAATATATTTGAAGCAGATGGCAACTCGGCCTAAGGATTAAAACAGCCCCATATAAGGTTATAATTCCAAATACTAAACTCCTTCCAAACCTATGATGTGACTTTTTATTAGAGCTGCAGTCAAACTTGTTGGGCTGTGTTAAGGGAAGATTGAATGAAGATGCATGGTGATCTTAAAAGAGAGGTAACTGCTTGATGCAGAACAAAAGTAATGCAGAAGGCTCCTTCTGCATTACTTTTGTGTTGCATTGAGCTGCCACCTGTCAAATATGCTACAAATAAATAGTTTTTAGAATGGTTGCTTGATACTGGTGTTTCTTCAAGGTGATCCTAATGTGTAGTCACATCAAATGGTTATGGGGAGACACAAGGGAGAAATTGTTATATTTTCTAAGTTTACGTCCTCTCATCTAGAACCCTGGTTAATAATGTTATTGAAAAAGCACACACATACACAAACATATATTTGTAATAATGTACAGTCGAACTTCGATATCTTGAACTTGTTTAACTCAAACTATCCGATAGTTTGACATACGAACTGCATTGTGTCATGCTTGGTTAAGTCGAATATACCAATATTTCAAAGTTAAAACGTTATTCCACATAACCGACTTCAAGATATCGAAGTTCGACTGTATGAATAATTCAGAATAGATACTCTATGACTGGATATAAGTTCTGAATAATGGGTGATCCTTTGAAAGACTGGGTTTAATTGTGTCTGCTCATGGGCAATACTGAAAAGTGTTATGGTTTTCAGACCCTTTAGCACAGGTCTACATTAGCGGAATTTAATTTTTAACTATAAATGCATTGAAATCATTGCTCCCAAAGGACAAGAAAGTATAACATAAAGGCAAAGCACAGGCTCAGGGTACTAGAAAGTGTGGAGAAAACATCTGGATATTTGCTAAATGAATGGCACGTAATATCCAACCCGTTGCACCTCAAAAGTGGCTTCTAATGCAGTTACCTATTCTTCATAGTCCTATTTATGTTTCTATCTTGTCCTGGTAAAGAGCTATAGGAATCTATTCCTGCATCCTAACAGGTGGATGTTTAAACAGATTGAAAATAAGACAGAAAGCTCCAAAATGTGTTTTCTAAGTTACTTTCAGCCTGTTTTAAACAACCACCTGTCTTAGCCTCTAAGAACAAATTATGGAGGAAAAGTTCAGTATTTGTCAAAATCCTGTTCATTAGATTTAAATATTAGAGCATAATAATAGAAGCACTGATTTTTACCGTACCTTCATCTACAATGGAGGGTGATCGTCTAGCTTCACTAACTTCTGATCTGTCTGAGCCTTGCAAATCAATAACATCAACAACATAGTCAACATGATAAAAACAAACATGTATGTTAGTTTATAAACAACTCTAGCTTATACCAGGCCACTATTCAGCTTCTACACTAAAGTCTCTACTAAACAAAATCTTAAGAAACCAATCTCTAATTTCGTAACCCCGTTACCCCATAGTTTCTTTCTAGTTTTGAAGACAGGTGACCACTAAAAGCAGGTTAAAAGTAAAGAAGAATATGCCTTAAGGTGCATTCTGCTTTAATTTCAACCTGCATTAAAATACCATCTTCTAGTTGTATAAAATGGAGCTATTTTAAGTCGAGGAATAAATCAAAGGCATATTTTTATGGGGTAATGGGATAAATGCAATAATCTATAACATAGCAACCATGAACCTTTACTAATGAATGAGAAAATAAAAAGCTGTAATTAAAAACTGAAACTCTGTTCCTTGTTAAAGTACACAAAACTAACAGTAAAGCTAAAGCAACTTTTAAAATGCAACACTTCTAAACATTATCAAAACTGTCACTGCAAAATTGAACAAAAACATTTATAGCAATCTGGGACAAACATCCAAATCTGTGTTAAAAGACCATTCATTAAATCTCTAGAACTCTAGTGTGCTTAATACAGAGCAAATGCAATGAAGAAACCTCCTGGTGGAGTGTTCTGCTCTGAGTTGCCCTTCTTAAGCATTCACTCTTTCTTTCATTAAAAAGCCTGTCAAAATTCAGTACTTTATTTAATCTTCCGATTTTTTTTATGTCCCAGCCTTTACTTTGATCGCTGCTTAATGCAAAACAAAGGTGTTGCAGAAAGTTCCAAAAGGAAATTTCTACATCACTTTTGTTTTGCATTAGGCTGCCTACTGTCTTGGCAACTGTCAAGTACGGTGAAACCTCTCATATTCATCTCTGAACACAGGTTTGGTTGTAACAAAGATTTGAGCACACTGCAGACTCTGCTTACCTGGTGCTGTGTCATTAAATGAGGACATGGTCTCCATACCAGCTGGCATGATACTGGATACAGCCTGTGACACCGCGGCCGTCACCTCCTCTTTAGGCTCCTCTCCTTCACTTACTGGAGATTCTATCAACTGGCGCTGTGGAATATAAAATATGACAGGATATAGGACAAAGATTTAACCCATTACGACATTAGGTTTGGGTTTTTTACACTTTAAGTTTATTCCTCTAGTGAAGAAAATAGTCCAGTTTTAAACAGTCATGAATATGCATCTTAAGAAATATTTCTATATCTCATCAGATGGTAGATTAAAGCAGGCTATAGGTAAAGCAGAATGCACTTTTTTCAACCTGTCTTCGAAACTAGAAACAAGCTATAAAATGTTAAGATGCACTATGCTTTACTATGGCAATGAAACAGTATGAATATACAGTCGAACTTCGATATCTCGAACTCGCTTAATTCAAACTATCCGATTTGTCGACACATGAATTGCATTATTTCATGCTCGGTTAAGTAAAATATATCCGTATTTCAAAGTTAAAATGTGGCTAAGCCACGTTTTAACTTTGAAATACGGGTATGTTTGACCTAACCGAGATGAAGGTATCGAAGTTCAACTGTTTATATTTTCTGTTACCCTGGAAGGCTGTGGTGCTGTGCCATGGGGTCTAGCCCTCTCCCTTCCTGCTGTATCTTCACGGGGACGGGGCATTGGGGTGGATGTAGCCGAGGGCCCAGGGAACTTGGCAGCTATCCTCTGGCGCCCAACAGGCTGTGGGGGCTGTTCTTCAAAAGCAACCAACTTCTGTGGTGGCTCAAAAGGTGCTGCTTCCATCTGCCAAGAACAACAGTAAAACTCTCCAACTGATATCGTCATATCCAATCTTTATCAAGGTAAGTGTACTAAGGTTTTCATATGAAAATTACTGCTAACTCATACATGTGCAATATCACATACAGATGTTTTTACATCAAAAATATATAAATCACAAAATGGAAGAATGTCTTTTAAATTTAGCCATTAGTCAGTTAACCCTTTCCACAACAGAAAACATCTTTTAGCGCATTCAGCTTTAGCGCATCTATTCCCTCCCCCCCCCCCCCCCCCCCCCCCCCCCCCACTAAAGAAAATAGTTCCAATTTGCTAGTCGTATACATGTTACTGTACCATAAGAAATATTTTCTATATCCTAGTAGACGCTAGCTTAAAGCAGGCTGAAAGTAAAGCAGAATGTGCCTTACGGCACATTCTGCTTTACTTTCAACCTGCTTTAAGGTACCATCTGCTAAGACATAGAAAATATTTCTTATGGAACATGATCTGGGCTGTATAAATTGTCATTAGTGGAGGAATAAATTTTATCACATAATTTGCGGTCTGGGAGTTGCATAAAGCGATTGTATAAATATCGTAATCCACTAGTGGAATATCGTTTTTTGGGCTCAGGCCTAACTTGTTCGTCCATAAGCTCTGCATGTAGCGGGGTGCCAAATGACATAATTTACTATGACGTTAACGTGAACAACGTAACGTTTGGCGGAACATCTATATAGCGTAGGGTCTACAAACTACAGCTTCAAATCAATTTAATAGGTGCTTGAACTTGTAATGTGATAAATAGAATATCACATTCGTGTTCATTATTTATCATTTTTAATAAACTGGTTGACTAAAATGAATATGACGCTCGCCAAGGCTCGCGTCATATTATTTTAGTCAACTCGTTTATTAAAAATGATAAATAATGAACACTCATACAATATCCTCTATAAATGCACTATGAGGGAAAGGGTTAAAGACTCCGCTAAATGAGCATCACAAAACAATTTTACATACCTCTTCAGGTTTGTCATGTTTAATAGATGAGGGTGGAATGTACGTAAACTGCCATCTCAGTTCAACCTCAATGCAGCCATTGATACGACCATCTGCAGCCTTCAGTTCAAATATGCCCTGTACCCCCTTATCATGGGCCAAGGGTATCATAGGAACATCTGCGATACCCAGGTACGATGTTTGTTCTGGGTCTGTGTCATCAAACACAAACACCTTCAGTGGCTGGAAGTTAAAAAATACTGTTTAGTGCCTGGAGGGATAAAGTTGGATCATAGTCTAAAATAACTTCATGCTTCATAGGTTTGAAATTAAAGAAAAGACTTCAAATTTTAAGAATGATACATAATTTATTGTTTAAATGTAAAAAGAGAGAGGATTTTTTAAAAAGAAAAAGTAATAGCTGAGTTTGTAGCTGAATACATGTATTCAATTCTATTCTATTCTATTTTAATCATTAGGATTTTTAGTCGCTTTTTAACACTATTTCAGTCATATCGTGAGGTCCAGCTAATT
The DNA here is from genome assembly GCA_922989275.2 of Gari tellinella. NCBI lineage: Eukaryota > Metazoa > Mollusca > Bivalvia > Cardiida > Psammobiidae > Gari > Gari tellinella. The sequence continues at coordinate 17,461,945 of OV277862.1, forward strand.
ACATGTGAAGGAAGACCCCATAAGCCCTTTATACACTGTTTGAGGCACAAATCGGCAAATGGGTAGAACAACCGACCTTCTGCAAGCCAGCTGGAAGGCTTCCCTACATGAACATTCTGAATGCCCAGACCGGGATTCGAACCCAAATTGGTGAGAATCTTAGTGATGTAAGTCAGAGTGACTATACCACTAGGCCACGAAGGCCCTAAACTTAATATTCAAACATCTTTAATTAACACAACATCATATGTTTTATAATGAGTAAAGTAAGTAGCCAACTGCCTTAAAACCTTAGTAACACTAAGGGGTCATTATATTTAGTTTTTCTGTACTTACCATAGTCTTGAGATACTTGTCGAGGTCAGTGGTCATGGGTACTGGATATGTCTTATGGTCGTTGTACTCGGGGTTATTTGAGCTGTGTATGATGGCAGTGTCATGGTCGTTATAGTCAAAGAACTGGTAAACACAGTATGGCGAAGGCTGTACATCTGTAAACAACAATACAAATGTGATAAAAATCATGCTTCAACCATGAATTTAACCCATTACTTCATAGATACATATTTAAATCATTCCCCCACTGAAGAAAATAGTTCCACATTATACATTCATGAATATATATCATAAGAAATATTTTTTATATTTTAGCCGATGGTAGATTTAAGCTGGCAGAAAGTAAAGCAGAATGCGCCTGTTACTTTCAACCTGCTTTAAGTGGTCACCTATCTTCAATACTACAAACAGGCTATGGGGTAACAACTTAAGAACATTAATAACTAATGTAACAAGATGAGTTAATTTTCTTCAGCGCCTCAGATAAGAGGGAGTAAACTGAACAAATACAACATTTTCTCGCTCATTTCAGCACTAAATCCTATGGTGTCACTGCTCATTAGAATCGTCTCGTAGGGTTTTATTCAGAAATGAAAATTTCAGTTTTTTAAACACTCCCTTTATCTGGAGCCCTGTTCTTACGTTCTCTTCTTGGCTTGATACCAGTGCAGCGTATGAGTTTGATATGTAGTTCATTGACATTGTCTGGTGGGCGTTTAGCAGCTGTCTCATCGAGGGCCTGTAGGGCCTGGTCAGCTGCTCTTATATTGGTGCTCATATAGCCCAAAGCCTTGGTCCTCTCCTACAATAGTCAAACAAAACAAGACATATACAGTTAAACTTCTATGTATCGAACTTCGATAAATCGAATACCCCGTTGAGTCGAAGTTTTTTTGAAGTCCCGATCTTTTCCACTATATATTCCTTGTAAAAACACATCCATGAATCGAAGTTATGTGTATCGAATTCCCCGTTGTATCGAAGTTTTTTTCCAGTCCTTTTCATATAAATCCAACATAAAATACCACAAATGTATCGAACATCGATTACCTGTCAACATGGAGAAATGTCTGCTCCGAGCTGTCAACTAACATGGATCAACGGATTACATGACTCGCTAGACTGACGCTAATTTTTCACACCTTCGCGTGAAAACACGCTGGGGTGCTCTTTTAATTCTGCATGCACAATCTGTGTTATCAGTAATAATTGGGTAAGTTTGTCATTTAATTGTTTCACAGTTTTCGTTAATGATATTGACAACGCCGCCATATTTAAAGGTTTATCCAAATGAGTTCAAATAAACCGCAAGGACTGTTTTGGACCGACAATTAACGAAACAAGCCAAACTTTGTGAGAAGTTTAATAATGCTGATAAACCAGTGGTCGGCATTCTATTATCAGAGCCACAACATGGCAGATGCGCTCCGATCATGGTCTGTCCGGTGAAAGACCCGGTAACCAATCCGTGGGGATAGCTGGGCAGACCCATCTCACAACGAACGACAACTCTGTTAAGATATCGATGACGATATTACTGTATGTTCGTATTTATGCACCTGCAATCTTGACAACCTCGAAGTCGAAAATTAATCTTTAAAATCATTATTATTTAATCAAATGTTTATTTCAATCTAGAAGCTAAATTGATTGACAGTTTCACTGTACATAGTACGATGTTCGGCATTTCCGCCGTAGTTTCGCATCTTGGTGTAATTGACAGCATCTAAGTTGAAAGTAAGATACATGTAGATTTTTTTTCCATGTTTTAATGCGTATTACTATGAATTCTCCTACCTTTGTACACATGTATTGTATTTTATTATTTATGCCGTTGTTTTTATAAATGATAAAGAACACGTCGGATTTATGTTTTATTTCAATATGCCAAAAAGTACACATAGACGTGAAAACATTACACGCCGGGAACGATAGTTCTTATAGATCTTATATGCATTGAAATTCAATACTCAAATCACAACCCATTTATGATTCGAAGCCCCGATGTTTCGAAGTTTTTTTCACAGTCCCTTGAAGTTCAATACATCGAGGTTTAACTGTAAGTGTTAATAGTTTCACGCATTACCTCTTGAATATGCATTTTGACGCTCTTTAACTTTTTCCTCCACTGAAGAAGACATTTTCACTTCATACAGTCAGAATTACGTTCCCTAAGAAATTTATCTATATTTTAGCGGATGGTAGCTTAATGCAGGCTGAAAGAACTTGAGGTGCATTCTGCTAAACTTTCAACCTGCTTTAAATGGTCACCTATCTTCCATGCTACAGTGGAGAATCTGTTATTCTTTCCCGTTTATACGCAAACGCAAAGCAATAAAACATAGAAAAGAACAACTTTTTGACAATTCTGATAATTCTTGTTTATCTTGGTGGCAAACAGTTTGGAGCCTGATCAGACGCCGGGTTACCCGGCGTCTGATCTGGCTCCAAACTGTTTGCACTGCAAATAATAGTTTTAGCGTAAACGCGTTTATTGGGAAAGAATAACACATTCTCCACTGTAGAACAGGCTATAATGTGGTAAAGAAGGGTAAAGCTGAAACTCATCCTTTTAGCTTTTTTCCTGCATTTTAGCAGGCCTGATTTAAGACATATAACTACTTAAAGCAGGCAAAAAGTATATAGTAATCATATAAATACAAAAACATTTTTAGTCTTTAAAACAGGCATCAGTGTAAAGACCTACAGTACTGTTTAAGCTAAAGTATACACAAAGTGCACTGCCAGTGCACTGGGTTTAAACTGACAGTGCACTGAGAGTGAACTAATTTTGCACTGCCAGTGCACAGACAGTGCACTGATAGTGCACTGGGATTTCAATATCAAACTGATAGTGCACTATCAGTTTAAACCAGGTAACTAGCAGTGCACTGGGGAATGACTACAGCTTTGAATTTAGAGCTGCAGTTTTTATTATACATGAATACCAGTTTACGCATACATGTATAATATATGTTTTTAAACCTTTTTCAATATTTAAACATTGGACAAGACTACACAGGTGTAATTTTTATGTCATGAATATTCTGCAAAAACATTGTATAATTTAACAACCAAAATAATTTATTATTGCCTAAAATCAATTCTCCTTAAATAGGAACTCTGTCACTTTTAATCAAGCAATACAAGCAGACGGTAACTAAAAGCAGACTGAAAGTAAAGTAGAATGTGCCTTAAGGCGCATTATGATTAAATTCAACCTGCTTTAAGTCATTCAAAACTATAGGCTGTTTTAACTTTAAAGTTTTCGTTAAGAATTTGTATATTGACAGAAGAAACATTGCTATAAGAGTTAAACAGTTTAGATCCTGATCCGATACCAAGTAACTCTGCTTTTGATCTGGTTCCAAACTGTTTGCAAATGATGGAGAAATCTCCAATGTTAGTAAAAGAGCTAATATATGGCCACTCAACATAAGCTGCATTGATATTTACCTTGTACAGTCTCAAGGCCTGGTCCATAGGAACCCGTAGTCTGATCCAGTACTCAATGCTTCCAAATCCCACACCTGTACTATTACCCATCACACTAGTCAGTGATGCAGTGCCGTGAATCCTTCCATGAGTCTTATCAAATATCTCCTTAAACGTCAGCTGACAGGCTGCTATAGTGCTATAATCCTGACCAAACGACTGGTGCAGCTCCAACGTGCAAGATTCCTGTATACAATACAACACTTATTAATATACTGCAACATGCTAAATATTGACTTCAGAATTGCTAAAAAATATCTTTTTTGTCAGAATTAAATACATTCTGCAGCTTAAAGCGGGACATAATGCAGAAAGGTAATTTCTGTTCTTACTTTTGTCCCACATTAAGCAATCAACTGTCTTTATTAATCCCGCTTCTTCCAATTGTCAAATTTAAGTGTGCAGGTTTTTTTTAATTTCCAGTCATTATATCTATGGTTGACAGACATTTTAAAATAATAAAAGAATATTTAGTTTTTTTGTTTCATTATAGGAATAAACAACATCTTTTTGACGTTCATGACGGTATGACTACATTAGCTTCGCAGGGGGTAAGTTTCGTAAACGCCCAACTACATGTACTGTAACTGTATTATAAATTCAGGATTTTACCCAGTAAACTTTCTCTCTGTGATTGGAAAAGACTTACAAGACAAACAAATAAACAGTGCAACTTGAATATCTATTGCCAAAGCACATTCTCAAAATACATGTCGCGGTTGTTTTCTTAACCCATTTACCCACATAGCAACGCGAGAGCAACGACCTATATAGGCTTCGTAGTCGATCAACTGGGTCTGTATCACTCCGCTAGCGTCATATGACCGTCGACCAATGGGAGCTTAGTGTTAAGTGCCTGATGTAGTCTATTTTAGGAAGTCCACGAATAGCACGGGGGAAATCCAAACTGGCTGGAACCAGTTTCGATTTGTAGGTTCACCGGCGGATGGACTGCATATTTTTTAATAGGATTACATAAAGACTTTACAGGGTGAATGTAAATATATCAAATTATTTTCATTTTCAAATAAACTATACACAATCACTAACCCATTACTACCTAAACATACCTTTTTATGCCTTCAATTTATTTCTCCATTGAAGAAAATATTTCCTATATAAAGTCATGGATATGCACCATAAGATATATATTCTATACCTTAGCAAAAGGTGGGTTAATGTGACTGGAAGAAAAGCAGAATGTGCCTTGGGGAACATTCTGCTTTACCTACAAGCTGCTTTAAGTGGTCACCTGTCTTCAAAACTAGAAACAAGCTATGGGGTAAAGAGTTAAGAGGAGTTTACCTTTTGCAAGTAGTGTAGGAAGAAGTCATCCACTTTGACAATGTACTGTGATGTGAAGTCAAACTCAGGTCTGAAAACAAACATATGAGAAACATGATTGACTTAAAACTGAAATTCTCATGGAGCCTGTAACAAAAAGGTGTGGCTTCCAGTGCAACTAAGCTAAGCACTCATTTGTTTAAAGATATACTCCTTTTCAACAAATAACTATAAAGACCTCAAACCTGAGTTAAACCATTACCCCATAATTACGCCTTTTATGCAATTAATTTATTCCCCCACTGAAGACAATAGTTAAGATTTATACAGTCATAAATATGTACCTCAAGATATATATTCTATATCATAGCAAATGGTAGCTTAAAGCAGGTTGAAAGTAAAGCAGAATGTGCTTTATTTTCAATCTGCTTTAAGTGGTCACCTGTTTTCAAAACTATAGATAAGCTGTGTGGTAACGGGTTAAAAGGCCATACATAAATATGATTTTTATCAGAAATTTGCAGCAACCTTTCATTTGTGATCTCAATACTTTTCAATTAGATGACCCCAAAACCGTTTGAACCCATGTCATGCATATACACAGTGTACCTGTGAAGAATACAGTTGTCCTATGTAAACAGTGAAGAACCAGATGATAGAGCCCTTAACCTATTACCCCATAAATATGCCTTTAATTGATTCCTCCACTGAAGAAAATAGTTCAAATTTATACAGCCATGAATATGTAACATAAAATATTTTCTATATTCTAGCAGATGATAGCTTAAAGCAGGTTGAAAGAAAAGCAGAATTCGCCTTAAGGCGCAATCTGTTTTACTTTCAACCTGTTTTAAATACTGTAGTTCCCTATTTTTAAAACTAGAAACAGGTTATGGGATAAAGGGTTAAAAAGTCAAAAACAGATTAGACTCAATTGGAAAGTGGAATTGTCCATTTAAATATCAGGGAGGAACAGGTTAACACAAGATTTACTGTAGCAAAAATGTTTATAAAACAGATGCATGCCTTAGAAAAGTTACACGTACCTAGCACCTCTGAGTACAGGTGTACTCTGAATCTCATACTCAAAGAACTCCCAGGTACAGAACAGTGACGGATCCTCGTCGCCCAGCAGTCTGGTGGCATCAGTTGACAGCGATACCCGAGTGACATGTATCTCAAACAGGTTCTGGCCACGCTCAAGGTGAATTGTCTCATCAAACTGTACCATATCCTCATCCTAGTGTACACAAATATGCTTATCCCTTTACTCCCTGAAACCTCTAGTTTTCAATTAAGTATAGTCCATTTTTGACTTTTTAGGGTTGATTTTTACAATATATGTCAATACGACAAACAGTGTAGACCCTGATCAGAGGGCTCCTTAAGGAGCCCTCTGATCAGGGTCTACATTGTTTGAATAGGACAAGCGTACTCCTAACTGGTACGCTGTTAGCAAATGACTCAAATATGCATGACTAGGATTCAAAGAGTTAAGTACACAACAAAACCTCTCTATTACAACCACTAACAGGACTGCGTTCTTTAAATGCTTCAGCCCTTGGTGGTAGATTATGTCACGGTCAACGTCAAAATTGCGGTTGAGCATTATTAGAGGATTGGGAATGGTCCAAGGCAACAACTGTAGAGTTATTGAAACACTCGAGCAAGCAGGGTGGTGGGTGGTGGTGATAATTAGAAGGCCAACTGCCTTAAACATCAAATAATTAACATAATTCTATGGTCTTAATTGAAGGGTTCTACTGTACTTAAAATACATATTCAAATGCAGCTAGTGTGTATATAAACAATATTTGATGGATTATACGCATTAATTTTATTCCTTTACTGAAGGAAATAGTTCCAATTTATACAGTCATGAATATGTATCGTAAGAATAATTTTCAGTATTCTACCAGATTGTGGCTAATAACAGATTGAAAGTAAAGCAGAATGCGCCGTAAGGCGCATTCTGCCTTTCTTTCAACTTGCTTTAAGTAGTCACCTGTCTTCAAAACTAGAAACAGACTATGGGATAAAGGATTAAACTGTATTTTCCCTAAGGATTTGAAATCAACACAAATGTATGATCTTACTGCTTCATCAGTCGGTGGTTGTATCTTGAACTGCCTTGTACCATATGCTACATCTCTCAACTGAGCCTCAAGTTTCTGCAATAAGACAACAGAATTATTGAATTAGTCATAGACATCTGGCCTTGAAATCACACACAGGGGCATGTTCGACAATAAATACAAATACTTATTTCATATTGTAATATATAACTGACTAAAGCAAAAACTTAACTAAGGAAGCTAAGATGCAACATAATGTACTCATTGCTACACATGTACATGTACAATAATGCACCTAACTGCAGTACTTAGTCTATAAGTTACATAAACGCAAACACTTAACCCATTGGACAGACTTTCATTTCTCCATAAATACACTTTTTTATACCCCTAATTTATCCTTCCACTTAAGAAAATAGTTCCACTTTATACAGTCATAAAATGCACCATAATAAATATAGTCTATATCCTAGTAGATTGGAGCTTAAAGCAGGCTGGAAATATAGCAGAATGCACCTGAAGGTGCATTCTGTTTTACTTTCAACCTGCTTTAAGTGGTCACCAATTTCTAATAGAAAACAAAAACAGGCTATGGGGTAATAAGATAATTATAAGCACAGCTCTAGATAAGGGAGTATTTCAAAAACCTAAATCTTTATATCTGCATTAAACCCTATGGTGTCACTACTCATTGGAATTGTCTCTTCGAGACAATTCCAATGAGTAGTAACACTATAGGTTTTTGTGATGAAATGAGTGAGAAAGTGTTTGATTTGTTCAGTTCATTCCTTATCTGGAGCACTGATAATTATAAGCCTTGCTTACCTTGATTCTTGCCTGTCTCATGTCCAGCATTCTGGCATACTCATCCAGTTTCATCTCATACTCCTTTCTCTGTTCATCCAACTTGCCTGTGGCCAACGTCACCTACAACAACAAGACAAACACATATTAGCCTTAACTCACTACTCCATAAATATGCCTTTTCACGCCTTCAATAAAGAAAACAGTTCTATACAGCCGGAAGTGGAGAGGAAGACTACGCTCCTCGACAGGCAGACGGGCCTCACCCTTGTTAAAGGATTAATTGTTTGGCCTGTATAAAGTAAACAGGATGATGATGATGATGATGATGACAGTCATGAATATGTATTGTAAGAAATATTTTCTATATCCTAGCATATGATAACTTAAAGCTGGCTGAAAGAAAAGTCGAATGCACCTTAAGGCACATTCTGCTTTACTTTCAACCTGCTTTAAGTAGTCACCTGTCTTCAAAAAATAGAAACAGGCTATGGTGTAATAGGTTAAATCATTGACACTGAAAGTTCAAAGATACCATTACTATGGCCAAGGACCTATAAGAAGTAACTGGACAATGCTAACCTCTTGTTGGTAATCTTTGTTGATCTTGTGTTGAACCACCAGCATGTTTCTGGTCTTCTCCAGTTCATGAACTGTCTCTGCATACTCTGCCTGTAAGTCCAAAAGACGACGCTGGGCATCTGTAAATACAAAATTTGATGTAAATTAAACATATCACGGATGTTTTAAAACCCCATTCCTAAAAGATATGCCTCTTCACACCTTCAATTTATTACTCCACTGAAAAAAAAGTTCCATTTAAGAGTCATGAAAATGTTTCTTACATCCGAGCAGATGGTAACTTAAAGCAGAATGAAAGGAGCATTGTGCTTTACTTTTAACCTGATTTAAGTGGTTATCTATCTTCAAAACTAGAAACAGGCTATGGAGTGATGGGTTAAGATATGTGTCAGCTAACAATAAGATCACTGAATTGAAGAAGTACATCTATCTAAAAACGTTCTATGAGAGCGATGCATTTATATTAACCCTTAGCCCGCCAAATAAATTGTCGTCTGCTATATTTCTCGTCTGCTTCAAGTTTCAAAGTGCTTCAAAGTTGCTCAAAATTGCTGAAAATGTTGTCCGAGTGTCAAACAGCTTGGATCCGGATGAGACGCCGAGTTACTCGGCGTCTCATCCGGATCCAAGCTGTTTGCATATGGAGCTATAGTCGTGACTGGCAGGCTAAGAGTTAACTGCCATTCTCACCTTTTTCAAACTCGTCATCAACCTTTTGCAGGAACTCTGGATGAGCAGTCAGCTTTTGTTTCTTCTGTTTCACTAACACTAAAGCCTCCTCAATCTCTGTAAAGTCTACAGCACTTTCCTGTTATCAAATACCAAACCACATAGACATTATTTTCATAACAATTCTCAGTTTCACGCTTTCCTCCCTAAATCTTCAAATGGACAATTTCAGTTTCAAATTTAGTCTTGTCCATTTTTTTTTTTACTATTTACGCTTTTTTGTCAATGAATTGCAAAGCGACAAACAGTGCAGACCAAGATCAGAGGGCTCCTAATAGGAGCCCTCTGATCTGGGTCTTCACTTTTTGGCACAGAACAAGTGTACTCTTCACAGGTACACAGTTTGTGAAGGATGTATATATGCAGGGTTTCCCATAAAAGCCGGAAGCCGGCAGAAATCGCTGGCTATTCCAATATTTCTGCCGGCTATTATTTTCCATTTTTCAAAATTTCAAAAATAGATCTAGATCTATTTATTTAGATTTTAAAAGATTTTAAAAGAAGATTCTACGCAATATTTGTTTCCTAAAAGCACCGCTCGTAGTAGAAACGAAGCGACATTGGTTGCTATGTATTACCCTGTTATACCTCGATCGCATGCGAAATCGGCACCGTTTGACAAGGTGTGTTCAAGTTTGAAGCGAAATGACCGCGGTATTCCGAATGGTATTTTGGATAAAACTAATGCGCTTCTTGGTACAGAATAAACCTTTACGGTGGATTCTGGCAAATGTAGGATCCGTACTTTTCATATTTTAAATTGCACCAATATTGGTTTAAATGTGCGTATACCATATCTTGACAAAAGTGTATTCCATTTATTCTGATGCAAGTGCATTAGCGCTAATAACAAAGAATTTAAGTAGGCATATTTTTGTGCCTAAATACATAGCAAAGTGAAACAGTCCATATTCTAGCGATCTCATGAATTTGTCTTTCGCGGATTTCCTCCAATCAAGCTTGTCCAAACAATGTGCTCAGCCTTGCATGTTATTAGCAAGACTGTCAATTTACAGTTCAGCTTTATTAGCGTATCGGTATATCAACTTAATTGCCTTTGGCTAGATAAATCCAGTGCTGAGAGAGAAGCAATTACGTAATCAAACATTGTCCATGTCAAACTATATTTTGGGGAGTATTTTCCCATTAGAAGCCAACCTTGAATACACACGTGTCATAATTGCATCAAACTCATAAAATCCGTCTGGTTACACAAGACTTTGTGTCACTGTGTGTTCTGATAATTTCTCTGCAGGCGCTAATTCTGAACAGGTCGGCGAACTTCAAAGAGATGAAAAATTTGGTGACCGTCTTCAACCCTAGTGACGAGTATAGTTCAAAGGGTTTAGAATAGGGTAACCGTTTTCAACCCTATGTCGATTACAGTGTCAAACTGCAGCTGCAGATTTTTTCCAGTGTAAGATATATATCTAGATAAATATTATTACGTGAACTCAGGGCTATAGGCCATTGAATCAAAATGGGCAGGGCTCCTCAATTATGCTGTGGTGTTTTAACACATTGTGTCACTGTGTAAATCGTGTCTGAGTAACTCAGTATGAAAAGTATCATGTTAGTATAGAGAGGATAATTTTTTTGGATGCTATTAGAGGCGAACATTCAAGGTGATTATCTGATATTATTTATTATACTTTTTACTGTAAACTTAATCAAACTCAGCGGTATGGGAAAGCATCAGTAGTATGCTGAGGTTTCTTTTAGACGTTCTGCCATATTGGCATAAGTTTTACTTGTAGTGGTACGTTTCAACATTGATCTATATGTTGGTTGGACCAAACATTAAAAAAAAAATTGTTTTTTTGAAATCTAATTCTTGGGCTACTGAAAAAATAATTATTTTTTGCTTGCCCAAGACTTGGAAGAAATACGGTACCCATCATGATATGCAAAGGTGGGTTTTTTCCCAAGAAAAATGTACCTTTTCGTCCTTTTGGCAATGAAATCTAGCCATCTTGCATTTTTCTTGAGCAATATTTTGCCTATCTTAAACCTGTCCAAAATGACTCAGAATGCAGGAAATTGCACTATTTTTTGCAAAATTTTCGGGGGCCGCCCTCCCCTAAGTTGTTTTGCTCGCTGCGCTCACTCTGCCGGCTATTCCTAAAAGTTTGCCAGCTATGCCAAATCTTATGGGAAACCCTGATATATGCCTGGCTAAGGTTAAAAGAGTTAATCCATTTTAGCCTGGATATTTTTAATAGTATCATTAGAAACACCTATCCATGCATCTACCCTGTTCTGATAAAGAACCAAAAGAAACATTTTCTACAGCATAATTAAAACCGACAGAAAGCAAAGTAAGTTTGCTGCTTTACGTTCAGCCTCCTATAAGCAGCCACCTATTTGAAACATTGAAATCATTGTATGAAAGAAAGGGCTGAGAAAACTTGTCTTGCAAATGTTTTTTATTTTTAACCCTTAGCCTGCCAGTCACGACTATAGCTCCATATGCAAACAGCTTGGATCCGGATGAGACGCCGAGTAACTCGGCGTCTCATCCGGATCCAAGCTGTTTGACACTCGGACAACATTTTCAGCAATTTTGAGCAACTTTGAAGCACTTTGAAACTTGAAGCAGACGAGAAATATAGCAGACAACAATTTATATGGCGGGCTAAGGGTTAATGTTTTTCCTAGTAAGAACTTTGTCAATTGTTATAAATCTAACAAAAATACACTACATATTTCATCATAAAATATAGTTTTAGATTCACGATCATGTGTATTGGCACAACAGATCTACTGCAGTGAAAAATGAACACTTTGATCATCAAGTCTTTGTAAATGAACGACAGTAGAACTTCGATGTGTCGATGTTGAAGGGACCATCAGAAAAAACTCGACACATCTAAGCCTCGACTCATTTTTTACCTGATGCTTCCTCGATTTTTGTTCTAATGTACTCAATCTCAATTAAAGCAGACATGTCCGTATGTTACTTAGTGATATCGATTATTTCAAATTAAAAATATTCAAACGCAATGATTTCACGGTAGTATCGCATCTGAACTGTGTGCATATTTAGTCAATTTTACCAAAAGGAATCTTAAAGGCGACGCTTGGACGAAAATATGTTAGTCGTATCTCAATTTTCAGAAAACGAGAAACCGCCAAGGTCGGTATGGCCGGATTGTCTGCACTTTTGCTTTGTATATATATATAATATAGTTACCCATGGCATGTGATGATGACCTCACTACAACTGTATATGCCAAATTTGGTTGCTGTAGGACTTAAATTTGACTAAAACTGACACTAACAAAAAGGTAAACCAAGACGCAAACGAAAAGGTTAACCAAGAATTCTCAAAGTCATTGGACCTTGAAATCTAGGTCACAGTGACCTAGTTACCCATGGCATGTGATGATGACCTCACTACAACTGTACATGCCAAATTTGGTTGCTGTAGGACTTAAACTTTGACTAAAACTGACACTAACAAAAAGGTAAACCAAAGTGAGGACGGACGGACGTACGGACGTTCTCACAGTTGAACATTTGTTGGGTATATTTTTTGTTTAAAAGTACCCAACAGTACACTAAAATACCCAACAATAACAATAGGGCAATCACGGAATGAATGGAATCTATTGTTCTCCCTACCCAACAAAGGACCTTTCGTTCACTCGGACAGACAGCATTCGCCAATCTATAGACCGCATTTTCAATCCGGCAAATAAAAACACAACGGTAGGACGGAAAGGACATTTTATATGCACACCGGTAATTTTACCCATTTGAGCATATACCCTCTCGAAACGCTGGTACCAGCTTATGGGGAAACCCTTTTCTTAAAATAGCAATATTGCCTTAGAGGGATAAGGGTAATTGCAGGACTATTGATGCTACATATTTTGGGATGAGTTCCGCGTGAGATGTTCTTTGTCTCTTACACATAAACTTTTCTTCAAGCGAAAACAAAAACCCAACATCGACCAGAATACACATATGCTTTAATGTTCCGTTTTTGACTTTACACAAAACTGGATATGGCTGTTATTATTGAGTCCGAGATAAATAAAAATGAAAAAGAGTTGATATGTCTTTTAAAGTTCTCCGCTATGAAACACCATACCCTGGGCTTTGTTTTTGATATGTTCAAAAGGTGTTGGCCCGTACGTCCTGGATAATTGGACAGGCAGGTAATTCTGCTTCACGACAATCAATTGAGTAAAGATGGTCGCGGAGGTGTGAAAAACTCGACACGCCAAATTCTGGTACAGTCGAACATCGACACATTTTTGTGAAAAGGTATGTACAGACCAAGAAAAAAAGTTGATATAGCCAAAAGCTCGACTTAGAAAAACTTGAGGCATACGTAGTATTTACATTAGGTTATATAGGGAGGAAAGTTGAGACTTTGTAAAAAGATCAACACACCGAGAAACTCGACTCTTTGAAGTTCGACACATAGAAGTTCTACTGTATTGTGCACATATCAATCTTTTACAGCTTTGCAAACACATGAAATTTTACTTTCTGAATGAAACAGGTCATAAAATAAGCAACTGGCTGAAGAAAGTTTTACCTTGGTGAAGAACCTCATCTTTTCTACGAGATCATCATACTTTTCTCTCAGCTGGTAGTGGTTTATCTGCATCTCCCTGTGCTCAGCTTGTAACCTGTCATACTGGTCTGTAACATATACACGGCTCCAGATAACAAGGAGTGAACTAAACAAATTCAACATTTTCTCACTCAGTTCAGCACTAAAACCTATGGTGTTACTACTCATTAGAATCGTCTCTTCGTCACCACAGGGTTTAATGCAGCAACAGAAATTTTAAGCTTTGCATGAATCAATCCGAAATAGTCATATAAATGGACTATACATAATTGGAAACTGGAATTAACAATTAAACAAGAATGCGCATTCAATGAACACTTATGCCCCCGTTGGCAGCTTTGACAGCATACATGTGTTCTGAATCTATTTTTTAAGTCCAAACTAGGTCAAGGTCAAGGCTAAATTGAGGTAAGGTAATATTGGTGAATTGGTTGTGATCCAAGGTACAACTGTATGAGTATCAAAGCATTAAAGTAAGTTATGTTGATGCTAGACGAAACGGTAAAATCTAGTTAACCAAGAAATAGCCCATTTAAAATGTTCTTAGTCCAAATTAGGTCAAGGTGAAGGTCAAAATCAAGGTTGGGTAATTTTGGTGGATAGGGAATGGTCCAAAGCAACAACTTTATAAGTATCCAAGCATTTGAGTAAGTGGTGTTGATGCTAGACGAAACGGTAAAATCTAGTTAACCAAGAAATAGCCCATATAAAATGTTCTAAGTCCAAATTAGGTCAAGGTGAAGGTCAAAATCAAGGTTGGATGATATTGGTGGATAGGGAATGGTCCAAGGCAACAACTGTATAAGTATCCAAGCATTTGAGTAAGTGGTGTTGATGCTAGACGAAACGGTAAAATCTACTTAACCTGTTACGGACGGACGGACGTGCCACCGAATTGGGTTAGAGGGCCTTTTCTTTTGTTATTTTCTTTTGTTCGAATAACGGGCCACAGCCCCTTAGTGTATTGTTAGGGAATGAACTCTATTGTCTTCTTTTGATATGTTTACTGTTATCTGGCCCTCTAACCCACTTTAGTGGCGCGGTCAGATGGAATGACGGACAGGACGATTACTATATGCCTCCGCATCTATAGATGCTGAGGGTATAAAAATTTGGGGTGAAAGAGTTAATATAGATCATATTAATTCAAATGTCAGAAATCCCGCTAAAATTCCATTCCTGAACTACTAAACTAGTTACAGTGTTTATGAAGCCTACCTTTTTCTATAGATAGTTTGTCCAGTATTCCACCTTTCTCTCCTAGATCAGCCTTGAGGGTGGCTTCTAGCTGAGCTATCTGTACCTTCAGAGTATTCTCCCTTTGTCTCCAGTCTCGTTCACGCTCAAGATCAAATGCACTGGTAAAATAAACAAATTCTCAACTGTGATGAAGAGTTAGATTATGGCTCAATTATGGTCACAAGTTAGATTTTGGCTCAATTATGGTCACAAGTTAGATTTTGGGTCAATTGTGGTCACAAGTTAGATTTTGGCTGAATTGTGGTCACAAGTTAGATTAAGGCTATTTTATCTTAGCCTTCATACAACCAAATTCTTGTCTGTTTAAAACAGCCTTAGACAAGATATGAAATTCTGTTTTATGTAATTTCAAACAATATGAATCAAGATCAAATAACAAAGTTAGTCATCATTAGCACTTAAATATTAATGATAAAATAAGGTAAAATATGCAGAAAGCTTCTCCAAAAACTCAGGGCTCCAGATAACAGGGAGTAAACGGAACAAATCAAGCATTTTCGCTTTTATTTTAGCACCAAATCATATGGTGTAACTACTCTTCGAGATGATTCTAATGAGAAGTGACACCATAGGGTTTAATGCACAAACAAATAATTTATTTTTTTGATACGCCCCTTATCTGGAGCCCTGGAAATTTTCTGCATTACTTTATTGTGCACTTAGCAACCACCTGTATAAAAGAATGCTGACTGACATGTATTGAATGGTTGATTGATACGGGTTTTTACTGTACAAGTCCCAATCAAGTACTCACCTTGACACAAACTTCTCATTGGCGTCTTTCAACACTCCAATTTCATTCTGTAGACTGTTAACCTCTTCTTGCATCTGATAAAATAATACAAGTCACTATTTACCCTTCTAAAAGTCTGTTTAAGGTCTGAAGAGATTTTTTCTGCACTATATTGGCAGAGAAGTGACAAGTCTGTTTTAACAGGTAATATAATCAAGCTGAAATTAACCCATTACCCCATAGCCTGTTTCTAGTTTTGAAGATATCATATGTGACCACTTAAAGCAGGTTGAAAGTAAAGCAGAATGTGCCTTAAGGCACATTCTGCTTTACTTTCAGCCTGCTTTAAGCTATTATCTACTAGAATATAGAAAATATTTCTTATGATTTTTAATTGTGAAAGTATGAATTGAAACTATTATCTTCAGTGGAGGAATTAATTAAAGATGTAAAAAGGTGTATTTATGGGGCAATGGGATAAGGTTAAAATTCCTATAGGAATTTTTTTCTATACGTGCAGTCTTCTTCAATGCTAAAACAACCACCTGTCAGACTGTAGGAAAATATTCTACGACTCATGAACCACAGGACAGGGTAGAAACATGAAAACATATTTCCATCAGAAAATGATAAATGCTGCATATGAGGCCGATTCTATGGTGGAAAGATAAATTTGAGTGAAATTTTATTCAATGGAAGTATTCTTTACAGATTGATGGGGGAAAATGTAAACTTTTCTGTGACATGTATGGGGCTTAATTTCTGCCTTCATAATAACACTTAACAGTAATTAGTTAATCCACTGACTGAGAGCAAAAACATATTTCATACCTAGATATTTTGGAATTTGTAAAGGCCAAAATATCCAGGTATGAAATGAATGAATGAATGGTGTTTTACGGCCCATCGACACAAAAAAGTTCCTAGGTATGAAATGTTTTTGGTCAATGGAATAACATTTTAGTATGGACAATCCAGAGCAAGAGAACAAACCATCATCATTCAACACTAAACAGTTTTTTACATACCTGAACCATTTTGTGCTGATTGGCTGAGTTGAGTTTGACCTCATTGTGTAGTGTCAAGTTCCGGTTCTGTTCCTCCTTCATCTGTATGTTCACATTCTCCATCTCCATCAACAATGTGTCGTGACTTCTCTTCACGGTTCTCAGGTTCTGAAAATATACAATTACAGAGCTCCAGATAAGGGGCGTATTTCAAGAACTAAAATCTTCATTGCTTTACACTCTGTGATGTCACTACTCATTAGAATCGTCTCGAAGCGACGATTCTAATGAGTAGTAACAACATAGGATTTGGTGCTTAAATGAGTGAGAAAATGTTGGATTTTGCTTTAAACCCTATCATGTCACTACTCATTAGAATCGTCCCGAAGGGACAATTCTAATGAGTAGTAACATCATAGGATTTGGTGCTTAAATGGGTGAGAAAATGTTGGAATTGCTCAGTTTATCCCTCTTATCTGGAGCCTTGACATATACAATTTAACAGAACTCCAGATAAGAGTGTGTAGACCACAGATTTCCAACGTTTTTCTCTTTATGCCTCCATGAAACCCTATGTTGTGACTACTCATTAGAATTGTCGCACAGCAACGATTCTAATAAGTAGTCACATCATAGGGTTTGGTGGTGGCACATAGATTTAATTTTTGAAATACACAGCAAATCTGGAGCTCTGGATCCTTTTAAGAATATATGGATAACTTTGCAAACTGTTGATTCTAGATGAGATGCAAAGTAACTTGGGATCTCATCCGAATCAGAACTATTGGACGCTCGGATTGTATGTCAGTAGCAATTGGGAAATAAAGGCCAATTTTACAACAATTTTCAAGATGACAGTTTACTTAACCCATTATCCCTTAACCTGTTTCAAGTATCTAAGAAAGTTCACTACTTAAAACAGGTTGAAAGTAAAGCAGAATGCGCCTTAAGGTGCATTCTGCTTTACTTTCAGCCTGCTTTAAGCTATCACCTGCTAGAATATCAAAAATACTTCTTATGAAACATATTCATGACTGCATAAATTGGAACTATTTTCTTCAATGCAGGAATAAATGAAAGGCGTAAAAAGGCCTATTCATTAGAGAATGGGCTGAACAGAACTATATTGTCTAACATGTAAATGGTATAACCCATTACCCCATAGCCAGTTTCTAGTACAGAAAATGAGTGTTCACTTAAAGCAGGTTGAAAGTAAAGCAGAATGTGCCTTAAGGCACATTCTGCTTTACTTTCAGCCTGCTTTAAGCTATAATGTTCTAGAATATAGACAAATTATCTTATAATACTTATTCATGACTTTATAAATTGAAACTTTTTTCTTCAGTGGAGGAATAAATTAAAGGCGTAAAACGTTTTTATAGGGTAATGGGTTAAGGGTCTATACTGAAGGCCTACCTCTTCTAACATGCTGTATTTCTCCTGAATCATCAACAACTGTGTAGATTTCTCCTTCACCTCGCGCTGTAGCTTGATAAGGTCAATGTTCTCCTGTACATTGGACCTGCAGATAAAAATGATATTTTTTCTAAAACACATTCCTCAATAGAGTTTTAAGTGCTCATGACAAGTATTTGTTTAAAGCAGGCTGACAGAAAAGCAACATGCTCTTTTAACGAGTTACAACATACATGTAGCTTGTTTCTAGTTTTGAAAACAGGTGAAAACTTTAAGTGGGTTGAAAGTAAAGCAGAATGCACCTTAAGGAGCTATCTGCTTCACTTCAGTCTGCTTTAACCCTTTCACCTATAGAAGCGCCTTTTAGCACATTCAGTTTATTCCTCTAATGAAGAAAACATTTCCCATTTATACAGTCATGCATAATGTATCATAAGGAATATTTTCATTATTCTAGTAGATGGTAGCTTAAAGCAGACAGAAAGAAAAGACGAATGCGCCTAAAGGCACATTCTGCTTTACTTTCAAACTGCTTTAATTAGTCGCCTATTTTCAAAACTAGAAGCAGGCTATGGAGTAAAGGGTTAAGCTACCACCTGCTAGGATAAAGAAAGTGTTTCTAACAGTGCATATTCATGACTGTATAATTCTGAACTATTTTCTTCAGTGGAGGAACAAATTAAAGGCATCTATTATTACTGTCCTGATAACAGGTAAACTTGCATTAAGTGCCTACTCAAAATAAGATATACAGGCACTATATGAAACAGGTTGTTGCTTAATGCTGGATGAAAATAATGCAGAAAGCTCCTAAAGGAGCTTTCTGCACTATTTTTCATTATGCATTTAGCAATAGTCTGTGTTTTACATTCTGCTTAGCTTTTAACCTGCTTTAAGTATTCAGAAGTCTTCAAAACTAGATATAGGCAGTGGGATAAATGGTTAAGTGAATACCTGTTTTTAATACTAGAAACAGGCTATGGGGTAGAGGGTTAAACGTAATTACATGTGCTTACCTTTGTTCGGCAGTCACCTGGTGTTTTATTTTCATAATGTCCTCCTCATATTCTTTCTCTTTCAAATGGATCTAAAATATTACAAGACACAACTTACAACACAGATCACAAGACTAAACTTACAACAAGACCCAATGCTATAAGGTTTGAATTGAGGCTGAGATCAGTATCATGCATTTGATTGGTCAGACTTGAGCTTTTGCTAAAATCTGACCAATCAAATGCTTGAGAATGATCTCAGACTCAGCTCAAAAGCTGTATAACCTCGGGGTCAGACGTACTAGGTACAAGGTGTTTTCACTGTTTTGTAATATATGTTCACTTCTTTATATGAATGAGAGTAACACAATTAAACATGAGAAAGGACAGAGTTTGAAATTTTAATACATGTAAATATTCATAGATTTCAAATATTTACAAAAATGTTCTAATTGCATTTTCAAAACTTATATTTTTACATTAACTCTTTCAACACCCTGAACCTGTTTGAAATATATACTCATTAGTGTCATTACATTTGCAAACAGTGTAGACCCAGATCAGAGGACTGCTATAAGAGCCCTTTGATCAGGGTCTGCACTGTTTGCTAATTTAGGCCTGTATTTATTAAACTAACCAGAATTCCAAGTAGACTGGTTCATGTTTTGGTAACAAAAATAACCACAAGGGAACTTTATAAATCACAATCTTGAGTTACTTACTGTTAAAAAGAGTTAAGTTCTCAAAATGACCCCCATTTTTACATTGTAGCCCCATAATATGTTTGTCCCTGATTACTATGTCCCTGATCAGCACACTTCTAGATTCTTAAAACCTTTTCACTATTCTATTAACTTGCATCCTGCTTACCCTCTGTTCTCTGGAAGAGTGTCTTCTCATTGTTCTCATTGTTCTGATTACTGATATTACCAAAATACATATGGCACAATTTTATGATGCCCTTTCCTGTACATAGGCATCATGAACAATCACAAAGTTTGGTGACATCATATGTGACATCATGTCAATAACATTTTCCCGTATTTTAGCCAGGGTCCATGGTTATAAAGCTTTTGAGTTAAATCTGGTATCATTCTCAAGCATTTGATTGGTCAGATTTAAGCTTTTGCCCAGCAAAAGCTCAAATCTGACCTATCAAATAAAACATGTTATTGATGTATGTTCACTGTTTCCTTACCTGTTCTCTCATCTGTCTCAGCTCTAGCTCATACATGTTGATTTGTTCATGTTGCTGGGCTACTATACTGTCTCTGTAAAAACAATCGTAGCTGATTCAAACATACACTCATGACAACATTTATACAGTAAAACCAGAGACTTTAAAAGCCAGAGATACACGACTGGAATGATTTATACATACGAGACCGTTGAGCGAGATTTCGCGAGAACAGGTCATCGCGAGTTATATAAGCTTTAGCGACGATCGGGAAAAAAGTTGATATTTGGAATTACTTATCAGTTGCTGCGTTAATACGGTCTACAGTTATTTTACAATACAAACATTCCTTAAAGAAGCCTCTTTTTCGAGGTTTAACACAAAAGAATAATAAGAATAAAGTCCGAGCATCAATTAACCCCTCTGCGCACCGCACACACGTTAATTAGTGTTTGGAAAATGCCGATTCAATGAAAAGTGACGGCAGTTTGCACGAAGGTGTGAATGGACCCATGGGTGGCCTCATGAAAATTTAATTTATAGCAAAATGCGTGGACAGATTGACATGAAAATTTCGCCATAACTGTATCTTAATATGAGCTACATAGACAACCCATTCTTATTCATGTTTGAATGTTCAAACTGCTGTTTAAGCGTTTACGGCAAGGCGATATTGCATCGATCTTCAATTGAAGTACCAGTGGGTGGCCTCAATAAAATTTAATTTATAGCAAAATGCGTGGACAAATTGACATGAAAATTTCGCCATAACTGTATTTTAATATGAGCTACATGGACAACCCATTCTTATTCATGTTTGAATGTTCAAACTGAAGTTTAAGCGTTTACGGCAAGACGATATTGCATCGATCTTCAATCGAAGCACCAGTTGGTGGCCTCAATAAAATTTAATTGATAGCAAAATACGTGGACAGATTGACATGAATATTTTGCCAAAACTGTATCTTAGTTTGAACTACATGGATAATTCATTCTTATCCATGTTTGAATGTTCATACTGAAGTTTTAAGCGTTTACGGCAAGACGATATTGAATCGATCTTCATTTTTTTGGAACTTACCAGCAACCACGCAGCAACGTATCTTCCTTTGAGCCAGGAATACACTTTCTCGGTTTAATCCACAACTCATATTTTGGTTTCACTCGATTAGTATCACAAAATATTGTATAAAAACGAAAGAAAGTCAATATTTATAAGTCAACTGGTCGATATGTGTATTTTTTCCCATTATCGCGACGCTGTCATTACCTGTGCTGGTCACGTGACCGCATCGACATACGTCACTGCCTCTCAACGGACACCTGTTATATGGGGAAAGAAGGAAAATAAGGGAGTCGTGTATCTCTGGCTTTTAAAGTCTCTGAGTAAAACCCCTCTATTATGACCACTTAATTGTTTTTAATCATAAGGTGTTTCAGACAGGTGACTGCTTAAGGCAAGGTGAAAGTAAAACAGAAAGCTCCTTGAGGAGCTTTTTGTTAAACTTTTACCTTGCTTTAGGCTGTCACCTTCCACTTTACAATCAATCAGGCCTCTCTTTAGTGGTCGTAAAAGAGGTTTTTCTGTATTAGTTAAATTTAACCCTTCAAGTAAGAGCAAAAATTTAGATATTTTCTGACCAAGGAGGAATAGGCAGTGGTTTAACCAATTACTCCATAGGTACACCTTTCGACACCTTTAAACAGTGAAGACGTAGACCCAGATCAGAGGGCTCCTCTCTAACCCATTACCCAATAAATACACCTTTTTATGCCTATAATTTATTCCTCCACTGAAGAAAATATTTCCCTTTTAAACAGCAATGAATATGTATCATAGGAAATATTTTCTATATCTTAGCAGATAATAGCTTAAAGCAGGCTGAAGGTAAAGCAGAATGTGCATTAAGGCGCATTCTGTTTTACTTTCAACCTGTTTCAAGTGGTCACTTCAAATCTAGAAACATGCTATGGGGTAAAGGGTAAAATGTTCCTCCACTGAAGAAAATGGCTTAACTTTATACATGAATGTTCATCGCATGAAATTATTCCTATAGCCTAGCAGGTGGTAGCTTCAATAATGTCCTTGAGATTTTCTTATGAATAAGTAAGAAAAGGATAAATACAGAAAAAGTTCAGGGCTCCAGATAATGGGAGTTTTTCAAAAACTAAAATCTTTATTTCTGAATTAAACCCTATGGTGTCACTACTCATTAGAATCGTCTCGAAGAGACGATTCTAATGAGTAGTAACATCATAGAGTTTGATGCTAAAAAAATGAGAAAATGTTGGATTTGTGCAGTTTACTCCCTCTTATCTGGAGCCCTGAGTTTAAGGTGTTACTTACAGGCGCTGGTTTTCTCTGCGTGAGTCCTCTAGCATGCCTTGTCCATACCTATGTGACTGTGGACTGTGAGGACCTTGTCTGGAAAACAGAATACACCATGTCAAAACAACCTCCCCTTAGAATCTCTTATAATCTATTACCCCATATATATGCCCTTTTCATGCATTTCCCCATTTAATTTATTCATCCGCTGAAGAAACTACTTCAAAGTTATACAGTCATGAATATGTATCATAAGAAATATTTTCTACATCCTAGCAGATGGTAGCTTAAAGCATGTTGAAAGAAAAGCAGAATGTGAGCTAAAACTGAAGTTTTTGCAAAGAATTATATTACATAGGAAAAATAAAATTCAATTTCCAACACTTATAAATAAAACACAGAACAAAACAAACTATGAACAGGGCTCCAGATACGAGGGAGTCAACTGCACAAATCCAACATTTTCTCACTTATTTCAGCATCAAATCCTATGGTGTTACTATTCATTAGAATCGTCTCTTCGAGATGATTCTAATGAGTAGTGACATCATAGGGTTTAAAGCAGAAATGAAGATTTTAGTTTTTGAAATAGTCCTCTTATCTAGAGCTCTGTATGAAGATAAACACAAAGCTAAACATATTAATATAATCTACTGCCAGTTCAAACATACTCATGTTTCTAATAAAACATGTTGATAGTTTAAAATCCATATTAAATAAAATAACTTTAACCCATTACCCCATAGCCTATTCCTAGTATTGAAGATATGAGACCACTTGAAGCAGGTTGAAAGTAAAGCAGAATGTGCCTTAAGGCACATTCTGCTTTACTTTCAGCCTGCTTTAAGCTACCATCTGCTAGAAATAATATTTCTTAAGATATATATTATGACTGTAAAAAGTGGAACTATTTTCTTCAGTGCAGGAATAAATTAAAGGCGTTAAAAGGTGTTTTTATGGGATAATGGGTTAACAGTCAAAATTGTGTTATACTGCCACTCAACACTGAACAGAAAGCATTTCTACTTTTTCATAAACAGGTGGCACCATAACAGGACAGAAGTATAGAAAAGATCCCACAAGCACTGTCTGCTTTGCTTCTGTACTGTATTATGCCGCCCCCTGTCTTTAAAACCTTTAAACCCATTACCCCATAACCTGTTTCTAGTATTGAAGATAGGTGATCACTTAAAGCAGGTTGAAAGTAAAGCAGAATGTGCCTTAAGGCACATTCTGCTTTACTTTCAGCCTGCTTTAAGCTTTCATCTGCTAGAATATAGAAAATATTTCTTATGAACCATAATTATCACTATATAAATACTATTTTCTTAGGTGTAGGAATAAATTAAAGGTGTAAAAAGGAGTATTTATGGGGTAATGGGTTTAGCCTGCCCTATTCACAGAGTGACCACTAACTAGGGCTCCACTTATGTAAAGTATTTCAAAAATCTGCATCAAACTCTTTGGTGTGAACACTCATTGTAATATTGTCATTAAGACATCTCAAAGACACAAAGGAGAACATGTTGATAAACTTCACTTCACTCTCTCTTAACTTATAATACAGTCAAACTTCGATATCTCGAACTCGGTAATGTTGAACATACCGTTTTTCAAAGTTAAAACGTGGCTGAGCCACGTTTTAACTTTGAAACACGGGTACGTTTGACTGAAACGAGCATAAAGTGACTAGATGTAATTCTTATATCGAATTATCAAGTAGTTAGAGGTAAGCGAGTTTGAGATATCAGAGTTCGACTGTATGTGTAACTGTTTAAAACCAAACTAAACAACAATGGAGAATCAAAAAGTTCCTTCTTTTTCACCTGTAACTGTACTGGCGACTGTTATAAAATTAAACACATCATAAACACAATGACACACCAAAAAGCTAAGCCATTGCAACCCTTTTCTCCACACTCACTGGTCCAAATCACCTCTATATAACCGTGTTAAATCCAGTAATGCCACGTACATTTTTCCATCGTTAGATATTGGATTTGTCTATTTTTGATATAAGGGGTGCCTGGTCTAAAATTACATTTTGTTTTATATTGAAAATCAATATGTCTTCTTAGAATATTTGGTAGTTTAATAAATACTGGTCTAAATTAGCAAACAGTGCATACCCTGATCAGAGGGCTCCTATAGGAGCCCTCTGATCTGGGTCTACTCTGTTTTCAAATATGGTGAGTATATATTTTAACAGGTCCATAGTGTTGAAAGAGTTAAGTGTTCCCTGCTAAACAGTTTTCAAACTATTTAGGAAAACCCCACCTATCCCTGATTTAGAATCACTTAAAATGCCCTAAGTATATAAATCAGTGTAACTCATACTGTATGGCAGTGAAATAACACAGCAATTTACTGTGCGAAATGGTACATGACAGAGTGCAAAACAGTGGTATTTATAGCATACAAGTTTTATCTACATGGTGAAAGCAATTATCAGGGGCCCGTTTCATAAAACTTTGTACGACAAAAACGATCGTAAGTCAAAACTTAAAATTACATTTAATTTCTGATTTCTCTATCTAATCCTGTTTTGTGGCATCTCTTTGGAATCGTCTTGAAAAGACGATTCAAAAGAGATGTCACAAGACAGGATTAGATGGAGAAATAAATAATAATTGAGACTTTTATAATCTGACTTACGACAACATTTGTCGTACGAAGCTTTATAAAAACGGGCCCCAGGGTTCCAGATAAGAGTTTAAACTAAACATTTCTGTCTCCATCAATGGCCTGGTTAATAAAAACTGATCAAACCCTAAGTTGTGACTACTCATTAGAATAGTCTCAAAGACACTACATGTACACTCAGACACAAGTGGATGAGAAGTCACAATACAGTTACACAGTGTTTATCAGAGACACAATGAAGTACTATCTGGAGATCTGAAACAGGTTTCATTGGCCATATTGGTTTTAGATATTTCTATGTTGATAGTGGAACATACTGAACAACTTTGAAATTGGTAAAAGCAATGTTTGAGAAAAATCTTAGATGTCTTTTGAAACAACATTTTACAAATTGACCAATAGACAGGCTATCAGATTAACCCATTACCCCACAAACTTTTTCTAGTTTTGACGACAAGCAAACACTTAAAGCAGATTGAAAGTAAAGCAGATTGTGCCTTAATGCACATTCTGCTTTACTTTCAGCCTGTTTTAAGTTCCCATCTGCTAGGATATAGTACATATTTCTTAGGGTTCTTATTCATGAGTTTACAAAGTAGAACTATTTTCTTTAGTGGAGAAAATAATTGAAGGCGTAGCAGTAATGAGCTATCTTAAGCTAATTATTTGTTTGGAAGTTTGGGTGTTTAAAGTAAGCGTAAAGCATAAAGCTCCTAAAGGAAGTTTCTGCATTATTTCAAACTTGCATATTAGCAATACTACTCAATGTAACCAAGAATCATCAAACTAACATGAAATATCTAAAAAGCACCTTGACAAATCACAGAAATATGCAGTGCTCTAGGCAATAAGTCACCAGCTACCACACAGACACTCTTTAATCAACACAGACCTATGTTTACTCAATTCTTTCAACACTACGTAACTCTTGTGGGTTGTTAGGTTCCCTTGAGGATTATTTCAGTAACCAAATCATGAACCAGTCTACTTGGAATTCTGGGTAGTTCAATAAATACGGTTCTAAATTAGCACACAGTGTAGACCCTGATCAGAGGGCTCCTGTAGGAGCCCTCTGATCTGGGTCTACATTGTTTGCAAATAAAATACCTTGACAAATCACAGAAATATGCAGTGCTCTAGGCAATAAGTCACCAGCTACCACACAGACACTCTTTAATCAACACAGACCTATGTTTACTCAATTCTTTCAACACTACGTAACTCTTGTGGGTTGTTAGGTTCCCTTGAGGATTATTTCAGTAACCAAATAATGAACCAGTCTACTTGGAATTCTGGGTAGTTCAATAAATACGGTTCTAAATTAGCACACAGTGTAGACCCTGATCAGAGGGCTCATAGGAGCCCTCTGATCTGGGTCTACATTGTTTGCAAATCTAATAAGTTTGCATGTATTTCAAACAGGTCTAGGGTGTTGAAAGAGTTATTGCAGCATAAAATCTTGCAGAAATCACATACATACACATGTATAGAAGTTTCTGCACTCTAGTTCTATCTTGCATTAAACAACAGTCTGTCTTCAGAAATCTCTACAAGATTGTAATAATATTCTAAGTTGAACAATTCCACAATCTATAACCTAAACAATGTTGCTGTTCAACAGTTCTGTTAGTTCTTTGACTCTCCTACAAATATTCAATCATAAAGAAACAAACTAAACATTCATAAACTAAGCTGTGAGCTTTTGCTATAAATTATTTATTCTCACACCCACCACACCACACACACCTTTAAATGTGCCTATAGATATAAAGCACAGCAAGGCTGTCATACATACCTTGGAATTTGAATATGCCTCCTACAGAATTATCGGTTTTATATTACGTTAAGTTTTTTTTTGTTATTTTTTAAATTGGTTGTATATAACACATATAATTATGCAATCTATTATTATAATCATTAAGACATTATTATTATGAGTTAAGAATCGTAATAACTAACAACTTGCTTGAGAAGCAGAGTAATTTCATTTGACAATTTGATTTAGTTTGCCATGATTTTTCGTCATTATAACAGTATTTCAGTCATATCATGACGTCCAGGCATTTACATGTGGAGGAAGAATCCAGATACCCTTCATACACTATTTAAAGAGGCTCGCAACCGGATTTAGCATTAAAAATGGTAATTTGTAAATATATGTCAAATGATTATATAAATGGGTAAGATTTAGTTTAGGATAATAAATTCTGTTAAAAAATGCATTTCCAAAAAAAAAATAGAAGAAGCTCTCGTGGGATTCGAACCCGTGACCCTCCATTGCGGAGACAAACAAGAAAAATGAGGACACGCCTTTACCGCCTCGACCACGGACGCTCTCTATATATATGGTAGCGAATTAACATACTTCACTGGTAGCGCTTAATACTACATTATTCGGCTCCGGTTTATGTCAGAGCCCGTGTAGAGAAGCAACAACAACAGCAAAACCGTCAGCTGACGCTATTGAAAAACGATGGAATATATCTAAAAGAAACTAAGATTCGGTGACGATTCTTGAGACTTTTTTTGGACTGATCATATTTTTTTAATGTCAGAAGCCAAATAATGCCACAAATTTGCTTTTATTTGAGTATTTTATTTTATTTTGACAAGTACACCATCCGGTTGCGAGTCGCTTTAAGGCACAAATCTGCAAAAGGGTAGAACCACAAACCAGCTGGCTTCCCCACTTGAAAAATCGAAAGTGCCCAGACTGGGATCTGAATCCACAGTGGTCAGGAGCTATTTAAAGTGATTGTGACTATAACCACTTGGCCATTAAGACCCCAGGATTTTTCTTTGACTATAAAACCAATTAATGGAAACTGAACCCCTTTGATACCAATAGCACCCTAGCATCAAGTAAACTTGTCAATTCCAAACAGTGTACCAGTGAACAGTACCCTGTCCCTATACAAACAATGTAGATCCATGGTCTGCACAGTTAGTCACTTTGCAATAAAAAAAACACACTCTCTAAACAATCAATAATGAAGTAGACTTTATCAGAACCAGTAATTGTCCATTTGAAGTTTCAGGGGTGAATGAGTTGTTTATATTACAGGCATATAACTATTGAGTATCTACTAACCTCCTGTTGTCAGGGGGTGGTCCCGCCACTCTCATGTTCTTTGTGAGTCTGTGGTCCATGGTGGCTGACTTTGGTATACCCTGAAAAATATTTCAACATAATATTACGAGTTTCCTAACCTTTTTCTCCATAGCCTGATCCTCCCTGAAACCTCAAATGGACAATTCTAATTTTTAATTTAGTCAAGTCCATTTTTAACTTTTAAGGGTTACTTTTTACAATTTATGTCAAAATGACAAACAGTGTATACCTTGATCAGATGGCTCCTTAAGGAGCCATCTGATCAGGGTCTACACTGTTTGCCAACGACAAGCGTACTTCTCACAGGTACGCTGTTTGCAAATGACGCATATATGTGTGACTAGGGTTTAAAGAGTTAAAGCAGTTTCAAAGAAAAGTTTTAATATAACAATTGTTTAGATAGATATACATTTTATGTTGCATATTCATTACTGTACAAAATGGAGCTATTTTCTTCTTCAGCTTGCAAAGGTTTAAGTCTAATTCAGCCCAAAAACCTCATAGATAGTTTTATTGTTATTTAGACAGAAGAAAGGTCATTGCTTTATCTTGCTTTTCAACACTTTAAATGAATAGTCGTTTGTGTTGTTTATGTAGATAATGGCACAAGATGCTTCTGTGATGGGGAGGATAAAGCAATAATGGCTTTCTTACGGTATTTATCCTGGAGGTGGCATGAGGGTACTGCTGGGGTCGTTTGTTGGTGGCAGCTAGTTGTTGCTTCGACAGCATCAGCTGAAAAATAAACATTTCAAACTAATTCTCCAGGCTAAGGGCTCCAGCTAAGAGCGAGTTAACTGAACAAATCCAACATTTTCTCACTTATTTCAGCACCAAATCCTATGGTGTTACTACTCATTAGAATCGTCTCAACGAGACAATTCTAATGAGTAGTGACACCATAGGGTTTAACGCAGAAATGAAAATTTAAGTTTTTGAAATACTCCCCTTATCTGCAGCCCTGAGGCTGTCTATTACATAATTCATTGGAAAGGTTGACCCTACTCAAACTCAAAATGCTGACGTTTTAGTAATAAAGTTAAATTTAACTCTATGCATGCTGGTTTTTTTTCTGTCGGCAACAATTATGATCTGCTACTTCTTAAAATCATATTTTCTAAATTTCATTTTCAAAATAGGGTCAGAGTGTCAAACAGTTTGGATGCAGATGAGACGCCCTGTAACACATCAATTAACATTTTCAATGGTCTAAATCTTGAGTTTTTACTGTACACAATTTTCTGGTAACCATTTTTTAAAAATTTGGTTAAACTTATGGTTAAACATTTGTAGAAATATTACTCTTACCTTTTCCTTGTATTGCAGATTGTGTTTTTCAAGTTCTCTTATTTTATCCTGCAATTCTTCCAGCTTTTCTTCTGTTTCTATATCTCTGATTCTCTTTCCTAGTGTGAAAAATACAAAAACAAAGGCAATAGAGGACAACTCCATGCAGAACAAAAGTTATTCAGAAAGATCTTTTCCCCATACATCATATAATCATCTGTCTTTACGGATCTCTAATTCTCTACTGAATGACGCCTATCCCCCAAGTACGACTGTAACAGGGTCTATTCTCACAAATAAAGATAGACATTGAATTCAGGGCCCAGATAAGGGGATTATTTCAAAATCTAAAATCTTTATTTCTGCATTAAACCTTATGGTGTTACTACTATTAGTAACACCATAGGATTTGGTGCTGACATGATGGGACAAATGTTGGCATGCGACTGCTTTCATCAAGATAAAGTAAAGCAGAAAGCTCCTAAAGGAGCTTTCTGCTTTACTTTTATCTTGCTGTAAGCTGCCACCTGCATCTAACACCATCAATGACATATTCATGTGTGGTATGTATACAGTGGAAGTGCTAAAAGCTTTCTATATATTGCACTAATGTGGATGAAAGGTTAATAAGTTTGGAGTGACAATTGAATATAGTCAAACTTTGATATCTCGAACTCGCTTATGTAGAACATATCCTTATTTCAAACTTAAAACGTGGCTAAGCCATATTTTAACTTTGGAATTAGGATATGTTCTACTTAAGCGAGGTAGAAATAATGAAACTTAACTTTAGAATTAGGGGAAAGATCGGTTTAAACCAGTTTGAGATTTCAAAATGTATGTAAAACTGACCTCCCCCTCCTCCACCTCCTATATCCTGGTCAACTTTTTTCTTGTCATTGACAAGGCGCAGCAACTTTGTGGCCATTCTGAAAAATAAATAATACAGTAAAAACCCTCTCTAATGACCACTGAATTAAGTTAATTTATTTTATATTTAAACAGGTTGCTACTTAAAGCAAGGTGAAAGTAATACCTAAAGGAGCTTTCTATTTTTCTGCAACCAGTATTTTATACAATTAATAAGTCTTTTTTAGTGGTCGCAATAGAGAAGTTTTACTGTACTTACTGCTACATTCCATGAGTAAGTTCAGAGTAACATCGGAGCTTGCTTCTTTACTTTCAGCATGCTTTAGAAATCAAACTACATGTACCTTAACCCATTACTCCATAGATACAACTTTTTAAGTCTGTATTTCATTCTTCCACTGAAGAAAATTGTTCCACTTTATACAGTAATGAATATGTACCACTAAAAATAGTTTCTATATCCTAGCAGATGGTAGCATAAAGCAGGTTGAACTAAAACAAAAATGTACTTTACTTTCAACCTGCTTATGTAGTCACTTGTCTTTAAAACTAGAAACAGGTTATGGAGTAATGGGTTAAACACACATTGAAAGCAAGATATTAGGAATGGACTTTAGCAGGCCAACTTCAATTTAACTTTTACACAAACAACAACAATTGTGCAGATGATTTCGCTTCTAAGAACAATATCTACCTTCTGAAGGCTTTAGTGTACAAAGTTTGTTAACTTCACATTACTGCATTGAAACATATTCATGTAATGGTATAGTGCAAATCCATCTATTTAGAGCTTAGGGTTGCTTCAAATAATTTTGGAATTGATGAATCAAATGTAAGGACCATCCTTTCAAGATCTAGAATATCCTTACATGTATAAGCCTTATACGTATGAGCCTGACAAAATCTAAATGAACAAACTACTTTGTATCATCACATTTTTTAACATTTTTATCAATTTCCTAATTGATGTATAATTAAAATCTGTTCACTGCATTAAGTCAAACACTACTTTAAAGTATGACACACCGAGGAGTAGGCTATAAATATGAAAACTGTTTCTGCATGGCCATCACCTTTTGATCTTGTCTTCTTGTTTGCGGGCATGTTTTTTTAGTAAGATGTTCTCTTCAGACAGACGTAGATATTTGTCCTCTAATTCATCCCTTCCCCACTTACTGACCATACGGCGCTGCTGGGCTGCTCTCTGCTCAAGTCCTGAAACAAAACAAAAGTTGATGATACAAGTTTTACATTCATCGATTTACATTCATCAGTTTTACTTCATCAATTACACAAATATTTGAAGCACTAGATTTCCCCCATATCAAAGACTAGTAACACTGAGAAAAATCAAATACAGTGCTCACTCTCTACAACAAGTAATGGGAGACAAAGATAGTATATGTTGTTCGAAGGGAGGGACAATAAATACCCTTAGAGTGCTGAGCATGACTTGGCTTACATTTGCAAACGTAATGCAGCGTCTGATCAGGGTTCAAACTGTTCGTCACTTGTCTTTAAAAGGACTATTTTACAGTAGCATTAGACATAAATGTCTTGTTTTGGGGAACAGCGGCAAGCAAACATTGCTGTAAGAGGGAATCACTGTTTAGACAGCCATTGTAGGGAGGGAGCAAGTTGTATGAACAAGATGTCAGGGGACAGTGCTGTTGTATCTGCATGAAATGTTTTATCATTTTCAAAAGAAACTATGCCCTCATTTTGACTTAGTTACAGGGCATGTTTGTATGCATTTCACTGCTTTCAGAACAAAAGGCAAATATTTGTGACTTTAATCTCATAAATAAAGTACAGATGTTTTTGGTTTTTTTTAAATAAACTTTAGAAAACTCCTGACCCAGTGATCTGATTTATATAGCCATGGAAATTCTGAAAGGATGAAGAAAAAAAAGACATTTATTCAACTCTTACCACCAATGTTGGTGTCCTTGACAGGTATGTGGTCAATGTCTGTCATGATGGCAGCAAACTCCTACTTGTCTAGGGATCTGCAATACAAGTATTTATATATGCACTGTCAATGTGGGCTGCAATTATTTTTTCATGCCATTTACTCATAACCTGTTTCTAATTTTTATGACAGGTGACAACTTAAAGCACATAATGGACACTTAAAAAAGCAAAATGTGGCTTAAGGTGCATTCTGCTTTACTTTCAGTCTGATTTAATCTAACGTCTACTAGGGTTAGGACTGCAACGGTTCACCGAATTTCGGTTATTTTCGGTTCGTTTGTCTCGGTTCGAGTTTCGGGTCGGCACCGCAAATTTTCGGTTCGGTGCGCCGATGTATG
This sequence comes from Gari tellinella, assembly GCA_922989275.2. Classification (NCBI taxonomy): domain Eukaryota; kingdom Metazoa; phylum Mollusca; class Bivalvia; order Cardiida; family Psammobiidae; genus Gari; species Gari tellinella. Next base: position 17,494,979 of record OV277862.1, read on the forward strand.
GTAAATTACACTAGACCGCTAATTTACCAATCAGCGTGCAGTCTGCGTGTATATTTTTGATGGTCAGACGTTCCAAAATGTAAGGTTAAATCACAGTTCTAACCTTTTCTTCTTGCAGTAATTTAAATAGCTCGCTTCTCGTCCGTCTCATTCTTTTCATATCGGCTATTTATAATTCCGGGAAATCCAGCACTTAACGCATGCGCACGATTGATAGCCCGGCTTCAGAGGTACCAAAGTCGAATCAGCATCAGAAAAAGGGTAACCAGTCTATTACTTAGCGACCCCAAATTGCGAATGGCGATGTAAATAATTTAACTGAAATATTAATGACTTTTTCAGTAAAATAATAATATAATTGGAGCTAGGTAGTTCTTTTAGCACTTATAAATAGAAGGCTGATGAGGCATTTAAGGAAGACCAGCCAGAATGACAAAGCTTAGTTACGAAACTTCAATGAAAAACAGGTCGGGACGAACCACGCCTTAAATTCGCTACAATCTGTCCTAAAATGGTAGAAATAAATGCACATCTTTCTCGTACATATGATAAAATTATAGATGACAATTATAGCGTTTTCGAAAAAGTGTTTAGATCTATTGTCTGCGTAGACATGTGCCAGTAAATGAGATTTTTTTTCTGGTTGATTTTATCAAGTTCTTATCCCAATACCCGAACCGAAATAACCGAAAACCGAAGGGGTCTACTCGAACCCGAACCGTGAAGTACCTGAACCGTTGCAGCCCTAACTAGGGTTTAGAATAATATTTCTCATATTTATTCCGAGATGGAGCAAATTAAAGGCATATTTCGCTTTTTATTTACAGTAGACATGTACCTATATAAAACGCTTAAAAAAGACTACCAGCATATGTTTTGTCATTAATGAAGCTTCTAACATGACAGAACGACTCTGAACTTTGCTTTCAACAACCATTTAAAGAGTGGTTGTTGAACTTCTCTGAGACAATGTAACGTTACTTGTATGCCATTTTGGAGAATCATGCATTTTTCTATTTTCTATTTATTACTTCTACGCCATCAATTCTGATGATTATGAGAAGGGGCACTTTTTAGGTGCACCAATGGGACTGTACCCGGCCGGTCACTTTATCCTGACACCGACGAACCAGTCGTAATGCTAACCCGAAATCCTGAGCGCCAAGCCATTAGTCCCATTACTACCAATTTTAAAGTCTTTGGTTTGACCCGGCCTGGGATTGAACCCGCAACCTCCAGCACTGCAAGCGGACGCTCTACCAATAAGCCATGCATGTTACTAAAGTATGGACCAATACTAAATGGGCAGACTCTGCACAACTAGTCCACATGTGTACAGTTAGATGATATGGAGCTATTTCTCGTCTTTGCCATATCCTCACAGTACACCGGCAATACGCGTTTTACTGTTAGGAAAATCTCGCTTCATAAGTTAACTATATCGCCCGACGGATATTGTTGGGCATCAAATTTCTCAAAAAGTAAGTCATTATTTTCAAAAGTAAGACTACCAATAGATTCAGGATGCAAAAATACACCAACCTGGTATCAAAAAAAATCTTTAAAACACTTAATTTGACTTTTAATCCAGATATTTAATCATGTGTGTATCATCTCTGTGTACAGCGCATACTACACTGGGGGGAACGTTTCTTTCGTTTTGCCACCGTTGTGTCGAGATACGGCTCATTTTATAGCTTTATCCGTTTCCAACAGTGTACTAACAACGTAAAAACAACCGCTGCTCGAGTTTAAAATTAGATGAATAGCAACCTGAAGCTCGATTTAAAGTCAGATATTGTTTTCCAAATGGATTATAATTTATAGCAATGATTGTGTGATTTAAACTAGTAAATGTGACTCAATCTTAGAGTTTAAGGAATGGGGCAAAACTTATTTTCCTCCCTGTTTTTGGCCGATTGCCATGAGACCCTGAGGACGACACCTGTCAAAAGTTAACTTGTCGTCACAGGGGTTCATTGATGAGACTACTGCACGACAAGCTTGAGTGAAACACATAATGTTTATCTGGGTTTCTTTGTTAATGTTCATTTCTTCAATCTATGGGCTAATGAAGAGTTGTAAAGCACCGATAGATCAGACATAGGTTTATAAAGTGTCATCCGAAGGACTTTGTCCAGCGGAGAAATCAAACTCTCGACCCCTGGTATCGTCAAGTGTATTACCACTGGACCACGCCCTCGATTTGGGAAAAACATACCAGTAATGTCTCTTCACTGTACTAATTGTAAAGTCTAGCCGCACCATCAGAATCTAAAGTTACAAGATTGCTTTATTCATTTGCTCATATTTCCTAAATAAAGCATGTTCCAACCTGCCAATACTGCACATTTAAATCCAAATATTCACTGACAAAATGGGTAACTTGCTATCTGACATGTATGAAAGCCCAAAACAATTGAAAAGATTAAATCAGATGCACTGAAATGACACCGATTCGTGATTTGTTTGTTAAAATGCAATACCCATTTTAAAATTTGACAGGATTCGTTTACCGGAAGTCGATCTTCATGGCGGGTGTCAATGTAAACTAAATTGGTATCTAACGTGGAAAATTAATACAAAAACACATAAAATTGTAGAATCGAGCTGAAATGGATCACTCTAATACGTCTTTAACTTTTGAAAAGATACTATTCATTAAATGGGATCAAATGACGAACACCTGTAACATTTACTTACCTACTTCTCCATCGCTAGTAAACATTAAGATGCGCACGCACACACGTAAAACGAATTGACCCGAAAGGATTTTAAACAACGGAAAGGAAAATGGGCGGAATGAAATAATATACGAACAAGAGCCGTATACGGCCCTAAATCGCTCACCTCCATGGAGCCATTGATGTAAATGTAACATATCTTGGAATGCTGAGAAATTATGACAATATGATTGTGCAATTTGCTGATTGGATGATACTGAGTGCCAAGTAGCTAAGCTCAGGGTACTATGGTTTCAGAGAAGATTTTTTAATTTTTTTAAATCTATATTTAGCTACTGGGACCTAGTTAATATGCAACGGACCGGAAACATTTGAAAAGTATTGGTAAAGTACCTCTAGAAGTTACACCATGCCAAATATCAAAGCTCTAGCCATATTGGTTTCAGAGACGAAGAGGTGTGAAGATTTCACTATATAACTCTATGTAAATTTGTGACCCCAGGACGGAGTCATTTTTGACCCTAGGGACATAATTTGAACAATCTTGGTAGAGGACCTGAAGATGATGCTTTGTGCCAAATAGCTAAGCTCAGGGTACTGTGGTTTCAGACATGGAGGAAGTATACTTCCTCCATGTTTCAGAGAAGAAGATTTTTTAAGTTTTAATTGAAAAAATCTATTTTTAGCTCATGTGACCTAGATATGCAACGGACCTGAACAATTTGAACAATATTGGTTAAGTACCTATCAAAGTTACACCATGCCAAATATCAATGCTCTAGCCACATTACTTTCAGAGGAGAAGAGGTTTGAAAATTTCACTATATAACTCTATGTAAATTTATGACCCCTGGGACGGGGTCATTTTTTACCCCAGGGACATAATTTGAATTATATTAATAGAGGACCTGTAGATGATGCTTTGTGCAAAATATCTAAGCTCAGGGTACTGTGGTTTCAGAGAAGAAGATTTTTTAAGTTTTAATTGAAACGATCTATTTTTAGCTCCTGTGACCTAGATATGCAACGGAAAGGCAACATTTGAAAAATATTGGTAAAATACCTCTAGAAGTTACACCATGCCAAATATCAAAGCTCTAGCTATATTAGTTTCAGAGAAGAAGAGGTTTGAAGATTTCACTATATAACTCTATGTAAATTTATGACCCCCGGGGCGGGGCCATTTTTGGGCCCAGGGACATAATTTGAATAATCTTGATAGAGGATCTATAGATGATGCTTTGTGCCAAATATCTAAGCTCAGGGTATTGTGGTTTTAGAGAAGGAGAATTTTTAAGTTTTTATTGAAACGATCTATTTTTAGCTCCTGTGACCTAGATATGCAACAGACCAGAAACATTTGAACAACTTTCAAAAAGGACCATATAAGGATCATTTCTGTCAAGGTTGGTTAAAATCCATCCAGTAGTTTAGGAGGAGATGTCATTTAAAGAAATTGTTGACGACGGACGACGAACAGACGGACGACGACGGACACAGCACAATCAAAATAGCTCACCTTGGCACTTTGTGCCAGGTGAGCTAAAAATGACTGACAAAATTGTTCTGTAGGTTCTGTAGAGAATTAGATGGATAGCTTAAAATCGATTTTTATCTTTAACAGACCAGTTCATTAAAAGTTAAAGGAGCTTTTTGTTTTACTTTAATTTTGCTTTAAGCTGTAACCTAAATCCAGCACCTTAAAAGAATATTCTTTTGTCCCATGGTGCTCACTGTGTGAAATGTCAGCGAGATCCTAAGAGAAAACAGTGCAGACCCTGATCAGGCATCACTATACACTGTCAGTACATGCTAACAGCAGGAGTTAAGCCCATTCACAGCATGATGGGTAATTTTTTTCTCTGTAAAAATCGTCGTCTGCATCTGTTCTAAAAATAGAATTTTCAAGATTTCTTTTCAAAACAGGGTCAGAGTGTCAAACAGTTTGGATCCTGATGAGACGCCGCGTTATGCGGCGTCTCATCTGGATCCAAACTGTTTGCAAAGGTAATCACTGTGGCACATGTATCCGCCGCTAGCATGATGAAGAGTTAAATTGTCGGTTTTAGAACTGGCATTTTTACTGAAGCAAAATTGATAATGAGTGTCAAAGGATTGGGATATGATCTAGATCCAAACTGTTGAAAACGCCAGTAAAGTCAGTCTTGTCAGTGAAGGGGTTAATTAAACAAAACATTTTCAGTTTTAAAGGTAGTTAGTCAGCAGCCAGAATGATAAATCTAGGATTCTGCATAGGAAAATCACTTGTCTCTAAGAGTAAATTAAGACCATTTGCATATTCACTATGTGATCGCTCAACAAAGTCAACAGCATAAAATAATTTTTCCTGGCACAGGCCTGCATGTTACTGAACAGAACAGAACAGAACATATCCTTTATTCACCCAGGTATTTGTAGTACAACATGGGGTTTTTAACAATAACATGTATACAAATTAACGTGGTTCCGGTATGGTACGAAAAACAACAACAGCAATAACAAAAAGCAACGAAGAACTGAACGGATATTAAGCCTTGAGATGGTGTGATTTTGGGAAAAAAGGGGGGGATTAATGTTTTCTGAAACGTTTGGAACCAGACAAGATGTTAAGAAGCTCAACATCTCATCGGATACCAAACACATCGCTGCGTTGCAGAGATTGTTATTACAATGCATAATTATACAAGTACATATTATTGTGTTGATGTAAATCATGTACGGCATTTGTAAATAAGCAACTAGTATAGATTATCCCATTGCTCCCTAGTGACGCATGTATGCGTCCTTTACCAAAAGTGTATCTGTGAAGAGTACACTTGTCCTATGCAAACAGTGAAGCCCCCGATCAGCGGGCTCCTGCAGGAGCCATTTGATCGGGGTCTTCACTGGTTGACATTTGTAATATATTATAACAGTCATTAAGAGTCGAAAATGGACTAGCCTTTATTGCGATATGCGTCATTTGCAAACAGCATACTTGTAAGTCATATGCAAACAGTGTATACCCTGATCAGAGGGCTCCTTAAGGAGTCCTCTGATCAGAGCCTGCACTGTTTGTTATTTTGAAAAATATTGTATAGGTCAACCCTAAAAGTTGATTCAACTTTTAGAGACAGGTGTTAGGGTTACACTGCGGATAGATAGCTTATTAGTAGATATGTAAGTTAGGTTGATCATTTATACAATGAATAGTACTTTACAAGCATTCTATTTTTGTAAAATACTCAGTAGTAGTCTGCAAACTCTACATAGATGCTATGTCAGCTATAACAATTATATAGTAGATTCAATCAGACCTGTTGCTGTACATAGCAGATACGTATAGTAAATATTTTACTATTAGATAAAATTGGTAGTTGAAAATTATAAACTGTAAGTATAGATACTATAGACGATACAGTAGTACTTCTTTATGTAGCACTATTTCTCTAAGCCATCTGCTAGCTCGTGTGACAGCTTGGTGTAAGGAGAAGACAGTACAGACAGCTCCTTCAGGATCTGTCTGCATTTCCTTCGCCCCGCAACAAGCAGTCATCTGCATTGAATATCTAATTCAATATTAGCAAAGCAATGCTAGGTTTGACAAGTTTAGATTTACACGTTGGTTAAAATTTTGCCATAATTATTCTTACAAATGAACTAAGGTTTCTTTGGCTCTCTGTTGTGGTTGTGTTCATAGTGCGTTTGAAGTTGTGTTCTGTGTTTTGATTAGCGTTTAATTGAAAGAATTCTTCTCTTTTTTGCTGAAAGTACGGACATTCTAATAAAAAAAAATACTGACCAAGTGTTATAACTCTTTGCATAATGGGTTAATTAACATTTTGGTCTGCAGCAATTGTTGCAGTCTGTTGTGGTTCATAAAATAGAACTTTCGAAATTTCTTTTTAAAACCTAGTCAGAGTATCAAATAATTTGGACATTGCTCATCTGGATCCATACTGTTTGCAAATATCATCATGTCGTGCTGTGCTAAGAGTTAAGAATTATAATGATCAGGGGAGAAGACTTGTTCAGGAAAATGTGCATGATTCATTAATTATCTCCCTTGCAATATCAGAGAAAAAGAAAATGAAAACAATCATTTTACATGACACATTGTGTAGGGTTTTTTTTATAATAAAAGTTTAATCCATTAATCCATAAATACACCTGTTTATGCCTCTAAATATTTCTGCACTAAGGAAAGTACATGCACAGTGCTCCCTCTCTACAAAGACACCTGTAATGGGAGACACATAGTGTGTGTGTTGTTTGGAGGGAGTTGTTATAGGCAGGGAAACTAGCTTACATGTTTAAACAGCTTGAATCCAGATCAGATGCCACATAATGCAGCATCTGATCTGTATTCAAGCTGTTTGTCGCTCATCATTATGGTTTTTTTTCTGTCAAAATATCCAATAGGTGACTTGAGAATGAAAAGGTTGGACATACAGTAATTGTCTTGTTTGGGGGACAGCAGCATGTGTTGTTGTAATGAAAGAATCGTTGTTCAGAGGGCCATTGTAAGGAGGGAGCTCTGTAGTTTCAATCGGAAGTGCTGAACATAAAACACAGGAAGCCTTGCAAGTATGTTTCCAGATGGTAGCCTTTAGCAGCATTCTGCTTGACTCTCAATCTATCAGTGCTGCCATTTCTCAGGATTTTTCCTAAGTCTTCAGATTTTTATCCTAGCAGATGGTAGCTTAAAACAGACTGAAAGTAAAGCAGAATGCTTTACTTTCAACCTGTTTTAAGCAATCATGTGTCTTCAAAACAAGAAACAGAATATGGGGTAAAGATATGATTAGTAAAATTGCGTCTGAAATATTGAAAATTTGAAATCTTAGGATTTTTATGATCAACTTATGGCAGCCCTGCTTTAGGAGCATTCTGCTTGACTCTCAATCTGCTTTAACCCTTTACTCAATTACCTGTTTCTAGTTTTAAAGACAATTGACGGGCTATAAGTAAATCAGAACACACCTTAAGGTGCATTCTGCTTTACTTTCAACCTGCTTTAAGCTACCAACTGCTAGGATATGACACATTTCTTACACCTTTTATTCCTCCACTGAAGAAAATACTTCCACTGTATACAGTCATGAACATACACCATCAGAAATATTGTCTATATTTTAGCCAACAGTAACTTAAGCAGGTTAAATATAAAGCAGAATGCATCTTAAAATACTTCCACTATATACAGTCATGAAAATGCAACATTAGAATTATTGTCCACGTTTTAGCCAATGGTAACTTAAAGCAGGTTAAAATATAGCAGAATGCATCTTAATTCTTAAGGGGAATTCTTCTTTACTTTCAGTCTGCTTTATGTCACTCAGTCTTCAACACTAGAAACAGGCTATGGAGTAAAGGGTTAATGTAATGTAAAACTATGGAAGCAGCCACCTGTCTGTAGAGCTCTCTACACATTGTTTGTCACAGGGCTGCCATAAAAATCCTAAGATTTCCGAATTTGCATTTTTCAAGTGCGATTTTACGAATCGAATCTTTACCACATAGACTGTTTCTAGTTTTTTTGACATGTGACTACTTAAAGCAGGCTGGAAGTAAATCAGAATGCGCCTTAAGGTGCATTCTGCTTTACTTTCAGCCTGCTTTAACCCATTAAGCCATACTGACTCATTTTGACTCATTGTGCAATAGCCTCATACTAACTCATTTTGACTCACTTTATTCAACTAGCATGTATTGAGATAAGCTCTGATAATTGTTAATCGCTTATGAGTTAATGGGTTAAGCTACAATGTATCAGATTTTTTTTCAAAGATTTAGGAAAATCCGGCGAAATGGCAGCCTTGATGTCATTGTTGAAACGTAAGCAGAAAATATGTACTGGACTCGAGAAATCTTGGTTTTCTGATAGCGTTCAAATTGTAAGAGTTCATTTTTCAAAGTTTGTCCTGAATTAAACCAATTCATTCACCCATGGAATCTCAAATTTGAGTTTCCAATAAAAGTCTTATTAATATTTGACTTTTTAAGGAATTTTGTTCTTTCCATTGATTAAAAAATGGCAAACAGTCCTTTGATCTGGGGAAACTGTTTGCACAGGACAAAGTTAATTTCCCTTTACAAGTGCACTGTTTATAAAAGACAGATAGTACAGTAAAACCTCTCTATTAAGACCACTAAAAAGAAGGCTAATTGACCAGATAAAAGACAGGTGACAGCTTAACTCTTTGAACACTAGTCCCGCATATATGCGTCATTTGCAACCAGTGTACATGTGAGGAGTACACTTGTCCTATGCAAACAGTGTAGACCCTGTTCAGAGGGCTCCTTAAGGAGCCCTCTGATCAGGGTCTACACTGTTTGTCATTTTGACAAATGTTGTAAAAATCAACCCTATAAAGTCAAAAATGGACTAGACTAAATTGAAAATTAGAGTTGTCCATTTGAGGTTTCAGGGAGGAAAGAGTTAAAACAAGGCAAGGTGTACGTAACATACTGTAGAAAGCTCCTGTAGGAGCTTTCTGTTTTACATTCACCTTACTTTACACCTTCCTTAATCACGTAATAAACTATTAACACAATTTAGTGGTCGTAATCGAGAGGTTTTACTGTACATACTCCTTGTTAGGACTAATAAATGTTTTATATAGGACTTGATGGGGATTATAAGATTGCCAAAACTTATGCTCATAACTAGTGAGGCCATGATACAGGGCTCCAGATAAGGAAAGTATTTCAAAATCTTAAAATCTATATTTCTGCATTAAACCCTATGGTGTTACCACTCATTAGAAGTGTCTCTTTGAGACGATTCTAATGAGTAGTAACACCATAGGATTTGGTGCTGAAATAAGTGAGAAAATGTTGGATTTGTTCAGTTAACTCCCTCTTATCTGGAGTCCTGCAATACATATACAGTCAAACAAAAGGTTTTAACCCTTTACTTCATACTCATTTCCATGCCCTTTATTCCTTCATTGAAGAAAATAGTTTCAACTTATAAAGTCATGAATATGTACCATAAGAAATATTTTCTATATCCCAATACATGTAGATGGTAACTTAAAGCAGATTGAAACAAGACTGCATGTTCAATAAACACTTATGCCCCCGGTGGCATCCTTGACAATATATTCTGATTCTTTTCTAAGTCCAATTTAGGTCAAGGTCAAATTGAGCTTGAGTAATATGGGTCAATAGGTAACGGTCCAAGGCAATAACTGTATAAGTATCCAAGCATTGTAGTAAGTAGTGCTGATGCTAGACAAAACCAATTTAAAATATTCCAAGTCCAAATTAGGTCAAGGTCAAAATCATGGTTGGGTAATATGGGTGGATTGGTATTGATCCAAAGTAACAACTGTTACAAGTATCAAAGCATTGTAGTCAGTTATGTTGATGCTAGACCAAACAGTAAAATCTGGTTAAAATCAAGGTTAGGTGATATTGGGAATGGTCCAAGAAAACAACTGTATAAGTATCTAAGCATTTAAGTAAGGGGTGTTGATGCTAGACGAAACGGTAAAATCTAGTTAACCACGAAATGGCCCATTTATAATATTCTAAGTTCAAATTAGGTCAAGGTCAAAATCAAGGTTGGGTGATATTGGTATATTGGGAATGGTCCAAGGCAACAACTGCATAAGTATTTAAGCATTTAAGTAAGCGGTATTGATGCTAGACAAAACGGTAAATTCCAATTAACCAAGAAATGGCCCATTTACAATACTCTAAGTCCAAATTAGGCCAAGGTCTAAATCAAGGTTGGGTAATATAGGTGGATTGGTGCTAGACGAAATGGTAAATTCTAATTAACCTGTTACGGAAGGACAGACAGACAGGAAAATCACTATTATGCCTCTGCATCTGCAGATGCCAGGGGCATAAAAAAGAATACATGTATGTATCTGCTATCTATGGAGTAATGGGTTAAGGTGCCTTCTGCTTTACTTTCAACCTACTTTAAGTTGTCAACTGTCTTCAAAACTAGAAAACATGCTACTGGGTAATGGGTTAATACAGGGACTTCATCACGAACTAGAACAAATACGATTAAATTTCAATTTTTATATCTTTATTATGTATATAATAATGTATTTCCATAATGAATAACAACAATAAGTTACATGTCAGTGTCAACTAGAAATGTCTCTATAAGTCATGGATACCCTGCAGAATGTTTGACCATGCCCCAGTGTTATAAAGAGCTTGAGTTGAGTCTGAAATGGTTCTCAAGCATTTGATTGGTTAGATTTGAGCAAAAGCTAAAAATCTGACCAATCAAATGTTGAGAACGATCTAAGATTCAATTCCAACACTTTATAACCTTGGACCCTGGTCCTGCAATACTTGGCGATGTTTCTTAGATGCAGGTTTGAGTAACAAACTGTTGATTCAATCGGCTGCTGGTGTTGATCTGAACCAGGCCTGGTCTAAATTGATTGCAAACACCAACTTTTTACTGAACAGTAAAACCTCTCTTCTACAACCACTAAATTATGTTAATTATTAGGGTTTTAGGGCAGGTGACTGCTAAAAGAAAGGTGACAGTAAAACAGAAAGCTCCTGTAGGAGCTTTCTGTTTTACTGTCACATTGCCTTAAGCTGTCACCTGCATTTTGTACTATAAATTAGTCTTCTTTTCAGTGGTCGTAATAGAGAGGGTTTCCTGTATTGTTTGCAAACACAGGTTTTTCTGTATTTGAACTGATTGGTATCCCCTAGTGCTTCAGGTCCCAGACAGAAGATTGTTAATCTTGGAGAAGTTATGGCTATTGGCCCTTTTTAGAAACTCCACCCACTTCTGATCATCTTCTGTAGTAAGGTGGCTGTGTCTGGAAAAAACAATACATGTATCTGATACCATCCATCTAGTCACTTTCCTTAACCCTTTCCCCTATAGAAGCATCTTATAGCGCATTGCATTTGTCATTCCACTAAAGAAAATAGTTCCACAGTCATGAAGATGTAAAAATAAAAACTATTTTCTATATTCTAGCAGATGGTAGCCTAAAACAGATTGAAAGTAAAGCAGAATGTGCCCTAAGGCGCATTCTGCTTTACTTTCAACCTGCTTAAAGGGGTCACCTGTCTTTAAAATTAGAAACAGGCTGTCAAGTAAAGTGATAACAGCATGTTTTAGAGTTTAAGACAAGTTTCTTCTTAAAGCAGACTGATGGTTACGCATTTATTTTTGGCCTTCTTCAACCATTAATGGCTGTTAACCCAAAGCCTATATGCCTCACACTACTTTGTAGCGGGGCATAAAAGGGGAAACCTAACATTGGAGCTAAAGTGTACATTCACAGTTTGTTTTGAAACTCACTCCACAAAAAGGTGAAGCATATGTGTACAGTGTTATGGTTTAATCCATTACTCCAAAGATATGCCTTAATTTATTCCTCTACAGAAGAAAATAGTTTCAATTTATAGTCATGATTATGCGGAATAAGAAATATATTCTATATCCTAGTAGATGGTAGCTTAAAGCAGGCTAAAATAAAAGTAGAATGTACCTTAAGGGTGCCTTCAAAACATAGGAACAGGCTATGGAGCAATGGGTTAAAATTCACGGATCACCTTAGCAATGCAAAGAAACTCACTTTAAAAAGTTCACCAAGTCACTATTAGCCTTCTTGAGGTCTGCAGACTGAAAAGTAAAGATGAAAGGTACATGTATAATAGCACTTAACTCATTCACCCCTGAAACTTTTAATGAACAAATCCAATTTCAAAATAAGTCCAGTCCATTACTGACTATTTAGGGCTGATTTTAACAATATATATTTCAACTGCTCTTTTCTAGAAAAGAAATATTAATATTAATTAGAAAGAGCAGTTTATATATTAATATTAATTTAATTCCCTATCTGGAATAATGAATATTGAAAAAAATTAATATATTTCAAAATGACAAACAGTGTAGACCCTGATCAGAGGGCTCCTTAAGGAGCCCTCTGATCAGGGTCAACACTGTTTGCATGGGAAAAGTGTAATCCTCACAGGTACACTGTTTGTAAATGACCGGTATACTCGTCGCTAGGGTTGACTGTGTTAAAGACACTTTGTATTTGAAAATATATGACCAGGACAGCAAAACGAAAGACGAGTCATTAACCCTTCACATGCTATTAACCCTTATTGAAGTTTTTGAAACCAGTGTAGACCCACACCGGACAGTTTAATATGATAGGGTCTACAATGTTTTTCTATGACATGTCCGACCCTTACCAAGGGGAATTTAGTTCTTGTTTTATTAGCCATTCATTGAGATCAGAGCACCAGATAAAGGTAGTTTTTCAAAAACTAAAATCTTTATTTCTGAATTAAACCCTATGGTGTCACTACTCATTAGAATCGTCTCTTCGAGACGATTCTAATGAGTAGTAACACCATAGGATTTGGTGCTAAAAATAGTGAGAAAATGTGGGATTTGTTGAAAAAACTACCTCTTATCTGGAGCCCTGATTGAGATGATAGTTGTCCATAGTTTCATGCAGTGCTCCCTCTCTACAACAACACCCAATGGGAGACAAAGACTGTGTGTGTTGTTCTAAGGAAGTTGTTAATATTATAAGGAGGGAAATTGGCTTATATTGCAAACTGCTTGAATCCAGATCAGACACCGCGTAACGCGGCATCTGATCTGGATTAAAGCTATTTGTCACTCGTCATTACGTTTTTTTCTGTCAAAATGTCCAATATGTGATTTTGAGAAAAAAACAGCAGACGACAATTTTAAGCAGGAGATATTGCAGACGTGAAAAAATTGGACATATTTGTCTTGTTTTGGGAACAGCAGCAACTGTTGTTGAGAGGAGGGAATAGTTGTTTGGAGGTACGTTGTAGAGAGGGAGCACTGTATATATGGATACATGTATTCAGTAGGAGGAGGGTTTATTAAAATCCATTGCTTTTTCACTGTTTGAGCGCTAAGTAAAAGTGTCCTCTGCAAAAAAGTGTTGTTTGCCACTTTTTCTAAATTATTATTTCAAAGGAAAGACAGAGTGGCACACAGATTGGATCCTGCGGCCCGTTTTACTAAACAACTTACGCAAATTATTTGCGCAAGTCAAAATTTTAAATTTTAATTAATATTTTTTATTATCACTTGCTACAAACAGCAAATAGCCAGATCAGAGGATGCGCTTGTAGCGTGTCCTCTGATCTGGCTATTTGCTGTTTGCAAAGGTTTATGATTGAAAAATAAGAGTTAAACGATTTTGACTTACGCAAAAATAGTAAAACGGGCCCCTGGTGAGACTCCGAATAACACAAGAGTCTCATCAGAATCCAAACAGTTTGCAGTTTTTTCCTCAGCAAGAATTGTCGTCTGCTACTGCTCTAAAGATAGAATATTCAAATTTCTTTTTAAAACAGATTCAGTGTCAAACAGTTTGGATCCTGATGAGACGCCACGTTACGCGGCGTCTCATCAGAATCCAAACAGTTTGCAAAGGTAATCACAATTTCTCCGCTAATATGGAAAAAGTTCAAATTACTGATACTTGTCTAAAATAAGTCATAAATGAAATTAACATGATGATACACTTAACCTGACTAAAAACACATCTGAAAATTTTTGAGGACAAACAGAGTGATTCAGATAGTCAGGGCTCCAGATAAGAGGGATTGAACTGAAAAAATCCAACATTTTTTCACTCATTTCTGTAACAAATCCTATGGTGTTACTACTCATAAAGCCTTCTCAAAGAGACGATTCTAATAAGTAGTGACACCATAGGGTTTTATGCACAAATAAAGATTTTAGATTTTGAAATACTCCCCCTTATCTGGAGCCCCAAGATATTCCTCTCAAATATTTGTTGTTGTGTATACATGTATAACAAGAAAGCTACATCATGTTATACCTTCTCCTTCAATACATCATTTCTTAGAGGAGGATACACGGACAATGCCAGTTCATCAGCAGCTGGGTTCAACTTTTCTGCATAGATAAGAGGGTGTGAACTGAACAAATCCAACATTTTCTCACTCATTTCTGTACCAAATCCTATGGTGTTACTACTCATTAGAATCGTCTCGAAGAGACGATTCTAATGAATAGTGACACCATAGAGTTTCATGCACAAATAAAGGTTTTAAATTTTGAAATACTCCCCTATCTGGAGCCCCAAGATATTCCCCTCAAATATTTGTTGTTGTGTATATAACAAGACAGCTCCAAAGTGGTATACCTTTTCCTTCAATACATCATTCCTTAAAGGAGGGTACACAGAGGATGCCAATTCATCAGCAGCTGGACTCAACTTCTCTGAATAGTCCACCAGATCATCAAGCTCTGTTATTTTCCCTTCATTATCACAGCTACCGTTTGCAGTGAGGGCAGATTTCGTTTTTTTCACTGCAGACTTTGTACATTTCATAAGGCCTAGACAGTACTGTATGATGTTTCTGTCGGTGTCGGACCACTGATGTCTGTTGTCAGCTTCTTCCCCGACAAATCCCAGGAACTCATCAAGACCATCATCATCTTCATCACAGTTCAATGCCTGAAAACAATATGCAATTACAATTCTTCACCTATTACCTCATAGCCTGTATATAGTTTTGACGAAAGTTGGCCACTTAAAGCAGGTTGAAAGTAAAGCAGAATGCGCCTTGAGATGCATTCTGCTTTACTTTCAGTTTACTTTAAGCTACCAACTGCTAGACTACAGTAGGTTGAAAGGAAAGCAGAATACGCCTTAAGGTGCATTCTGCTTTACTTTCAATCTGCTTTAAGTGGTCAGCTGCCATCAAAACTAGACTATTGGGTAAAAGTTTGCACATATACAGTAAATAAAATGGTTCTATATTAGAACCACCGACACATTGACAGTATTTAAGACAGGCCACATTTAACCACATTTAGTGGTTGTGATAGATAATACAGTAAATGAATATGTATGACCCCTATACCACCATGACCTTAAAATGACCTAAAAAGGGGTCATCTACTTATCATGATTAATCTGTCTACCAAATATGTGAACTGTAGGTTGAGGAAATGGCAAGTCATTGATAGAAAACCATTCGGTCTAACAACGGATGGACCGACATGTGCAAAGCAATATACTTCCACGTCTTTCGGTGTTGGGCATAAAACTGTTTCTCACTTATTTCTGTGCAAGTCAATGTCAAATAGTTTGGATCGAAACAAGCTGATATACTACTCTATTGACTGTAACTTACATCGTTTAGTTCTGTGTATGCATCGTCTACCATTGGTATAGTTCTCTCAATAACCAACACAACTGCCTCTTTATTGTCTGAAACAAAATTGTTCAAGTACAGTAAAACCTCTCTATTATGACCACCAAAAATACGGCTAATTGATTGTATGAAAGGCAGGTGACAGCTCCTAATAGAGCTTTTTAATTTCCCTTGACCTTGCTTTAGGAAGCAACCAGCCTTAAACACAAAATAATTCATGTAATTTAGTGGTTATTATAAAGAGGTTTTACTGTATTATTAACACATAACCCTTTACCCCATAGTCTGTTTCTAATTTTCAAGACAGGTGACTACTTAAAGCAGATTAAAGATAAAGCAGAATGTGCCTTAACCCTTTCCCACATAGCATATCTCTAGTACTGAATATAGATGTCCTCTTAAAGCAGGTTGAAAGTAAAGCAGAATGCGCTTTAAGCGCATTCTGCTTTACTTTCAGCCTGCTTTAAGCTATCATCTGCTAGAATATAGAAAATATTTTGTATTATACATATTTATGAATGTATAAATTGGAACTATTTTCTTCAGGGCAAGAATAAACTGAATGCGCTAAAAGGCGCTTCTATGGGGGAAAGGGTTAAGGCACATTCTGCTTTACTTTCAGCCTGCTTTAAGCTATCATCTGCTGGGATAAAGAAATTCTTATGTTACATGTTTTTGATTTTATAAATTTGAACTGTTTTATTCAATGGAAGAATAACTTAACCCTTAGCCCGCCAAATAAATTGTCGTCTGCTATATTTCTCGTCTGCTCCAAGTTTCAAAGTGCTTCAAAGTTGCTCAAAATTGCTGAAAATGTTGTCCGGGTGTCAAACAGCTTGGATCTGGATGAGACGCCGAGTTACTCGGCGTCTCATCCAGATCCAAGCTGTTTGCATATGGAGATAGTCGTGACTGGCAGGCTAAGGGTTAAATGGTTAAAAGGTGCTTCTATGAGGGAAAGGGTTAAGGCGCATTCTGCTATACTTTCAGCCTGCTTTAAGATACCATCTACTAGGATATAGATGTGGTGATGGCCCTACGTCCCGACAGGAATGAAGAGGAGTTAGTAAGTAAGTAAATAAGTACTAGGGTATAGAAAACATTTCAATATATATTTTTGACTGTATAAAGTGGAACTACTTTTTTTCAGTGAAGAAATACATAAATGGAAACAAAAAGGCCTACTTGTGGGGTAATTTTAATGAATACATGTAGTCATAACATAGGGTTTTGCTTAAGGCATAGAGGATAAAACATTGAAAATAAGTAGTTTATGCACTCTTATCTGGAGCCCTGCTGACAAACTTACTGTGAGGCAGTCTTGTGAAAGTATCTGCCCCCTCCCATACAATGCCTGTATTCTGGAGTTGCTTTGTTGATCTGTAAAACAAAAACTGAACATCACATAACAAAATCAAATAAACGTCTGATTATAATATCCAGCCAATCTGGTAAGATTTTCTATACAATTGGGATCAAGCCTGGCATAGATCATAAATTTTCATAATTATGCTTCTTTTATACCCCTGACTATCTAATGAGATATTAATTTTAACTGAACAACTTCTCGTCTTTAAACCTTTATCCTATAAATACATCCTTTTAGGCTTCTAACTATTCATACATGAAGAAAAGTAGTCCCCAAGCTAGAAAGTCCTAAACTGTAAAACATGAAATATAAAAGGGCTTTAGGCACTTCTAAAGTATTTCCAGGTGAGAGTTTACAGCATGCTTTACTTTCAACCTGCTTTAAGTGTGCATCTTTAAGTGCTAACCTGATTTTAAAACTAGAAACAGGCTATTGCAGACAATATTTTTAAAGCAGACATTATTATGGATAGAAGGGTTAAGCGATATTACATTGGTCTTGTCAGTTAATCCATTATCCCTTAAATACACCATTTTTCTTCATTTATATATCCATCCACTAATGAAAATAGTTCCGCTTTATACAGTCATGAATATGTACCATCAGAAATTGTTACTATATCTTAGCAGATGATAGCTTAAAGCAGGCTGCTTTACTTTCAATCTGCTTTAAGTAGTCACCTATCTTCAACGAGAGCATTGCAAATGGTACATAATATGCCCACTGGCAGCCTTTTATAGAATATCTGAGTAAATCAAGGGCAGATAACTCTGTAATGACAAAAATCGAATGATCCTCAAATTCGACTCAGCTTCAGATCTTGATGCATATAACATTTGTGTGAAGTTTCATTAATATTCTTCAGACAGTTTTTCGGAAAAACTTCGGACAAACAAAATGTTGATGGACGAACGAAAGAATGAACGAACTAAGGTACGTATGGACAGGGCCCCGCCAATATAGACCACCTTTAGAGGTGGGCGTATTATAGAAAAATAGAAAAATGGGGTAATGGGTTAATTAACGTATACATACCCTGCGTCATAGAGCTTTATTGTTTCTACAAGAGACTTTAAACTTCCCAGTAGCGTCATCACTGCACCTCTCACTGACTTTCGCAATGTTAAACCTGAAACAAGAAACTGTACATAAACATCTGTGTAACTCATTCACCCCTGAAACTTTTAATGGACAATTCCAATTTCAAAATATGTCTAGTCCATTGTTGACTATTTGGGGATGATTTAAACAATATGTGTCAAAATGACAAACAGCGTAGACCCTGATCAGAGGGCTCCTTAAGGAGCCCTCTGATCAAGGTCTACACTGTTTGCATAGGACAAGTGTAATACCCACAGGTACACTGTAAATGGCGATTTTACTCATCGCTAGGGTTGAACGTGTTAACCCTTTTCATAACTTTATTGTTCCCTAATTGTATTGCCCTTTCCATAAATATGTCTTTTTTGCCTTAATTTAGTCCTTCACTTAACAAAATAGTTTCACTTTATATCATCAAGAATATGAATATGCATCACATTTTGCTTTACTTTTAACTTGCTTTAAGTGGACACCAGTCTTGAAAATCAGAAACAGGCTAGTAGGGAAAGCACTATAATAGTACACCGTTCCCTCTCTACAACGACATCCAATGGGAGACAACAACTGTGTGCGTTGTTCGGAAGGAGTCGTTATGATATGGAGGAAAATCGGCTTACATTTGCAAACAGCTTGAATCCAGATCAGATGCCGCGTCATGCAGCATCTGATCTGGATTCAAGCTGTTTGTCACTCGTCAGGAAGTTGTTTCTGTCAAAATGTCCATTATTCAACTTTGAGAAAAACTGTAGACAGCAATTTTAAGCAAACGATATTGCAGTAGTAAAAGCGTAAGACATAACTGTCCTGTTTAGGGAACTGTGGAAAGGGTCGTTGTAAGGAGGGAGTCGTTGTTTTGGAGGGTCTTTGTAAGGAGGAAACACTGTACATGTTTTTGAAATACTGGAATAGTTTTTCTTACCTGCCATCTTTGGTAAGTTACTATACACGCAGACCAAGGCAAGGACAGCTTTCTCTGCTGATGCTAACATACCCTGAGTATGTTCAGCCGGGGGAGCAGGAGCCTTGGAGTAAGCTATGGATAGCTTGGTCGCTTCATGAGAAACTGCCTTGAATACATCTCCTGAAACACATACAGCTACATAATTCCTTTACCTTAAGACACATTCTGCTTTACTTTTAGCCTGCTTTAAACTACCATCTACTAGGATATGGAAAAAAAATACCCCGAAACACATTACCAAATAACCTGTTTCTAGTTTTGAATATGGGAGACGACTTAAAACCGGGTTGAAAGTAAAGCACAATGTGCCTTTAGGCACATTCTGCTTTACTTTCAGCCTGCTTTAAGCTTCATGCACCATCTACTAGAATAATAGAAAATATTTCTTATGATACAGATTCATTAAGTAACTTCCTATAGATTCATGGATTTACATCTGTCGTTGTATTTTGGCGCACTTAATGGTAGAGGCAGTACCAGCAGTGGAATTTCTCAAATATTCTTCAATTATGCTTAGCATGACTTTTGTCTAGTCTGTGGCATCCATTTGTCATTCATTTAACTAATTGACACTTCCACTTTTTTACCTCAAAACTGTGACCTTGACCTTTGGGCTAATTATGAGCCCAGTTCTTTATAATCCCAACACATGGTTTTAACCCTTTACTCCCCGAAACCTAAAATGGACAATTCTAGTTTTCAATTTAGTCTAGTCCATTTTTGACTTTTTAGTGTTGATTTTTACAATATATGTCAAAATGACAAACAGTGTAGACCCTGAGCAGAGGGCTCCTTAAGGAGCCCTCTGATCAGGGTCTACACTGTTTGCATAGGACAAGTGTACTCCTCATAGGTAGGCTGTTTGCAAAGGACGCATATATGCGTGACTATGGTTCAAAGAGTTAATGTGGTAAAACATTTCTACCAAGTTATTCTAAAATCTATTCATGCATGTTGGAGTTACAGAGCGTACACAATGTGGGACAGACAGACAGACAGAAGCCGGACAGTGGGATTACTATATGCCTCCCAAATTGGGGGCATAATCAGAGCAACAGATAAGTGTAGTTTTTCAAAACTGAAAATCTTTATTTCTGAATTAAACCCTATTGTGTCACTACTCATTAGAATCGTCTCTTCGAGACGATTCTAATGAGTAGTTACACCATAGGATTTGGTGCTGAAATGAGTGAGAAAATGTTTGATTTGTTGAAATAACTCCCTCTTATCTGGAGCCCTGTATATGCCTCCCAAATTGGGGGCATAATAAAGTTCACAAATCAATTAGGGTACTGTACCATTAATGTATTATAAGAAAGAACCGTTCATACCTAGTTTCTTCCAGTAGGCATTAGAGTCAAACCCTTCTATGGTCCTCTCCTTGGCTTCTCCATCTAGCAAAAACAAACAACACACCATTAATCCATTACCCATACTGTGAGCCATAGTCTATTTCTCGTATTTAGATAGATGGAAACTTAAAGCAGGCTGAAAGTAAAACAGAATGTCCCATAAGGCACATTCTGCTTTACTTTCAGTCTGCTTTAAGCTACCATGGTCTGCTAGGATATAGAAAAATAATTCTTATGATACAATTATGAATGTCCGCTTAAAGTGGAATTAATTTCATCTGAATAAACTATAACTATCACTGAACCACAAAAAGCTATGACGTCATCGAAGTGTGTGTAAAGGATATGCTAATCAGCTTTTTACCGAGCGTACACCATAAGAGAATGTATATACAGATGAACATATTCATAACTCAGTGGTATTGATTTAAAGAGCGTCAATCCGCTTGCAGATCGGGGAGGTCACGTACAGGTTCAATTCCGGCCGAGTCAAACCAAAGACTGAAAAATTGAAATTAACGACTACAAACAGCTTCCCTCCTTTGCACCCAGGATTTCGGGTTATATGAACCGCCTGTATAGCTCAGTGGGAATTAGGGACGATGTGAACCCCCGCCGATGTGAACCACCGCCGATGTGAACAGATTTACCAGACGATTTGAACCACCCAAAAAGACGATGTGAACCTATACACAATGTATATATTTTTAGTTTATAAGTGAAATATCAGATTTAATTGTAACAATTCGAAACCATGTATACTTTTTAATGTTCATTGACGGGTGCTGGTGAATTCGCCTAGAGACGAACTTGCCTACAATTAGATATATAGTAACCCAAATGGTGAATTCGCCTAGAAAGCAATTATATAATTATTGTATTTCACACCTTATAGACTAGTACAGGTCTATCTACCAATTACAAGTCAATACGAGAATCCGCCAAGGTCGGTATGGCCAAATTGTCTGCACTTTTGCTTTGTATATATATATATATTTATATATAATATAGTTACCCATGGCATGTGATGATGACCTCACTACAACTGTACATGCCAAATTTGGTTGCTGTAGGACTTAAATTTGACTAAAACTGACACTAACAAAAAGGTAAACCAAGACGCAAACGAAAAGGTTAACCAAGAATTCTCTAAGGCATTGGACCTTGAAATCTAGGACACAGTGACCTAGTTACCCATGGCATGTGAAGATGACCTCACTACAACTGTATGTGCTAAATTTGGTTGCTGTAGGACTTAAACTTTGACTAAAACTGACACTAACAAAAAGGTAAACCAAGACGCAAACGAAAAGGTTAACCAAGAATTCTCTAAGTCATTGGACCGTGAAATCTAGGTCACAGTGACCTTGTTACCCACAGCATGTGATGATGACCTCACTACATGTATAACTGTACATGCCAAATTTGGTTGCTGTAGGACTTAAGCTTTGGCTAAAACTGACACTAACAAAAAGGTCAACCAAAGTGAGGACGGACGGACGTTCTTAGGAGAGGGTGTTGTGGGGTTAGATGCTATATAAACCCTAACCCTAAAACTAACCCCACAAACGCCTTTTTTAACCCCACAATACTCTCTTTCAACCCCACAATCACTAACTGGCCAGGTTAATGACCCAAACTGCCAGGTTAATGACCCCATAATGTGCCTCCTGGATGTGCGGACAGACGGACGGACAGCATTCGCCAATCTATAGACCGCATTTTCAATCCGGCCAAAAATTAAAGATCAACTCGCCTTATTGTTTTCTTATATCAAACACAAAATTCACACATGCATATTATGATCAGGAGCTACGCTCATTATCCAATCTTTAAGTTAGTCAACATTACCTGAAAACATGTTTTGTTATGTTAACGGTACCTAACAATAGGTGCAAAATACGATCACTATATAATTGCTTTCTAGGCGAATTCACCATTTGGGTTACTATATATCTAATTGTAGGCGAGTTGGTCTCTCAGGCGGATTCATCATAAACCTCATTGACCTGTTATTACCATATTTTAGCGACTACATGTCCTGCGTTGCCATCTGTCGCATGAATCAGGCAATTGCCTGCTGCAGCTCCCTCACTTCCTTACCACAAGCTATTCACAAATCGCACAGTAGTCACTACATATCATTTTCTAATATCACAGATACTTATATTTAAAAGGCACAATAATCACTTTATCACTTTCGAATTATCAATATCACAGATATTTATATTAAAACGGCACAAAAATCACTTAATCAGTTTCCAAATTTTGTAGACAATAACAGTGGTAACGTTTTTTTTTTAATTAAGACACTCAAATAAACAGATAAGCAATGTACATGGTATTTAATCTCTGATAAAACCAATCAGAGATCATGATACAATTAACGAGAATCCGCCAAGGTCGGTATGGCCGGATTGTCTGCACTTTTGCATTGTATATATATATAATATAGTTACCCATGGCATGTGATGATGACCTCACTACAACTGTACATGCCAAATTTGGTTGCTGTAGGACTTAAATTTGACTAAAACTGACACTAACAAAAAGGTAAACCAAGACGCAAACGAAAAGGTTAACCAAGAATTCTCTAAGTCATTGGACCTTGAAATCTAGGTCACAGTGACCTAGTTACCCATGGCATGTGATGATGACCTCACTACAGCTGTACATGCCAAATTTGGTTGCTGTAGGACTTAAGCTTTGGCTAAAACTGACACTAACAAAAAGGTCAACCAAAGTGAGGACGGACAGACAGACAGACGGACGGACGGCATTCGCCAATCTATAGACTGCATTTTCAATCCGGCCAAAAATCAAATTCCATTCAAACATTTACCCATCCAATCCAATCGTTCATAAACATCAAAAGCTTCTGCCGATTTAATATCGTTAAAAACATGATTGTAAATATTTCTGATGGGAACACTTCACTTTTGTTTAATACAAGGAAAAATAAGAAGACTTGGGTCGTTTTATTTTTTAAAAATGTTGGTTCACATCTTCCAATAGTGTGGTTCACATCGTCCTGAAAATCGGTTCACATCGTCCAAAAACCCGGTTCACGTCGTCTAGGTTCACATCGGCGGTGGTTCACATCGTCCATATACCCTCAGTGGTAAAGCGTCCGCTTGCAGTGCGGGAGGTTGCGGGTTCAATCCCAAGCCGGGTCAAACCAAAGACTTGAAAATTGGTAGTAATGGCTTCCCTCCTTGGCGCTCAAGATTTCGGGTTAGCATGGATTCGTTAGCATTACGACTGGTTCGTCGGTGTCAGGATAAAGTGACCGGCCGGGTACAGTCCCAATGGTGCACCTAAAAAGTGCCCCTTCTCATAATCATCAGAATTGATGGCGTAGAAGTAATAAATAGATAGATAGATAAATATATAGATATCAGTACGACTTGTTGAAGTGGTTCTTCGATGTCAGGATATTTGTGACCGGCCAGGTTCAGTCCTTCCAATTCCCCTGGCTATAATAATCCGTGACCGATTTTCAACAAGAAAGAAAGATAAAGAAAGAAAGAAAACAGAATGGCTGAATGCCTGAGATTTCAACACAGTGGTGCAATGCCAATAAATGGATATTAGTGAGCTTCATGAACATTCAAAGACTTGAAAATGAACAAGATTTGTGAAACTAGTAACACATATGGGTCATTCTCTGGCAACAGTATTAACCAAACACACCCTGTACTCATTTTTCAACACACTCTATTTCGAATGTTTAGTTTGACCATTCAGTGTATTTATCTTTTATCTAAATATTTCAAATTATTTGCAAACAGTAATATGATATGTCCTGGAATATGGCTTTGACATTGACCTATGTGCCCAATTTTGTCTTCACCGTCACAGATTTGAATTATCTAAAATCTTTTTATTTTTTCATTTTTAGTAAGAATTAACTTGTTTGGCTTATACTGTAGCAGATATTGACTCTTTGATAATAAAAAAAAGAGAAAGCCTTTTACGGTAATAGAAATACTAGTTTTGCTAAGTGATGTTTAATAAATGAATTTAAAACAATTATGGTGGTGTTTTTCTTCTAATTATTACTTCAAATGTGCATACTCACTGTTTTTCTTTCTGTTATAGAATCAGGACAATGTGCACAGCACCTAGTTATTTTTTCCAAATTATAATGCAACAATGTCCATGAAAATTTATAAATTATTGTCGCGTAATGGTAGAGACACCATGTAACGGTAGAGAATTGCATGTGACGGTGAAGACCAAAAACAGCATCTGTATTGGACTTTAAACCTATAACAATGACAAAAACATCTCAAAACAAAAGTTTAATAAATATATCAGTTTATATTTGTAAACAATTGGTTCAGGTGTAGCACATAACAACTGCTTGTCTATACCCTCACGATACGGCAGAGACTTTGTCTTTATCGTCACATGATGGTAGAGACTGTTACGGTGGAGACAAATTCAATGAAAATATGTGGATTTATTGCTCTGTGACCTTCAACATAAGTGAAACATGGTCTGATCGCAATACAAACATCTGTCTCACGAGCAAGTGCTACTCGTTTGTTCAGCATACATTTAATAGTTTGCTTATCAACCGTTCGGTAAAGAACAGAAAAAGGTACGATTTGTGCAAAAAAGACTCATCGCTATATTTCCTGCCACCATCGGGACACCATAATATAAACATGACGTAAGATCTAAATCGATGTGACGTCATACAATTACGTTGTTTCGGCCCAAAATTTCGTGTAGACTTTGTCTCTGCGCTATTTCACTACAGTGACGGAAGAGACAATTTTTACATGGCCAATTCATGTCAAAGTTTGGAGTTCTAAAAATCTGATATGAAGGAAACATACAGCTATATCAATGGACAGGACTAATTTTGTGTGACTTGCCTGATTATAGTTCCAGAAAAATCAATTTCTATTATATTCCACAAATTGAACATTTAAGAATTAAAACAGTGACACTGAGAATGGGACGAATTATGTCGCAACCGTGAAGGTAATTTTGAGGTGTTTTTGAACTGCTTTTGAATGTATGTTAAAGTTTGTTAATATGCAATAAAACCATTCCAAATACAATCATACTATTCCTTTGTCTTTCAAAGAGTATTATAGAGTTGCTATCCTTAATTTCTGTTTCACTAATTTGGTGTTTAAAGGGACTCGCAACCGGATGGTGTACTTGTCAAAATAAAATAAAATACTCAAATAAAAGCAAATTTGTGGCATTATTTGGCTTCTGACATTAAAAAAATATGATCAGTCCAAAAAAAGTCTCAAGAATCGTCACCGAATCTTAGATTTTTAGATATTTTCCATCGTTTTTCTATACCGACTAGTAGACGGTATAGTTGTTGTTGTTGCTTCTCTACACGGGCTCAGACATAAACACGAGCCGAATTACGAAGTTGTATGCACTTTCGATTGCTACACATTGAAATACGTTAAATCGATCCGAGATAAACGGATAGTTCCGTGGGGGTGCTGGTGAATTCGCCTACAATTAGATATATAGTAACCGAAATGGTGAATTCGCCTATAAAGCAATTATGATAGTTATTGTATTTCACACCTTGTAGTACAGGTGTATCTACCGTTTACAAGTAGATAAAATAATTTTTTTTGTAGAGGATCCACTTATCTTGTTGTTTTGTTATCCAGATATTTTTTTTAACAAAATGAAAGATCAGTGTAGCACCTAATCACTACACCCAGATTTGACAACCTGTTTGAAAGGGGGTGATGCCAACGTAGAATACATCATTTTACATATTGAAAGCAAAACTGCCGCTTGCACACGTGACAGGTCTACATAAAAAATTATTAACACCTGCATATGATGATCAGGGGCTACACTTATCATCCCATCTTAGTAAACACAACCTGAAAACAAAGTTTTGTTATGTTATCAATACCTTAATATAGGTGCGAAATTCAATCACTATATAATTACTTTCTAGGCGAATTCACTATTTAGTTTACTATATATCTAATTGTAGGCGAGTTCGTCTCTAGGCGAATGCACCATAAACCTTCCGTGGTCCATTGGTCTAAGCGGTTTCCCCTATTTTGCCTTCTGTCCGCCAATGCCGGGCCCCGGGTTCGAATCCCACCAGAGACCAATATTTTTTTTTATTGAAATACATTTTTTTAAACAGAATTTCTTATCCTAAACTAATTCTTTACCATTTATATAAGAGTTTGACACATATTTACAAATTACTATTTTAATGCACCATCTGGTTGCGAGTCGCTTTAAACTCTCTACCGTCACGCTTTTGTATCACCGTGACGGTAATAATAAGCAAGGGAAAAATTTGTTTTGATTTAAAATGACGTTAGGTAGGCATGTGTTTTAGATTATATTATGATTCCATTATAATACAATTTATCCCTTATACATGTATTAGACTTTGTTCACATATATACTTGTTTTGTACAAAATAGGCAACTGGGACAATAATATAACATGTTCACAGAGAATGACCCATATACCGTCTTACCTCGGACTTCATTTATGACAAGATCCAGATTTCGGATAAACGAGTCGAACATGTTTTCTGAAAGTTTCTTTTCTGCCATGTGTGCTTCCCGAGTTCTGAGTTTTCAGTCCTTGTTATTGGGCGCTTGCCTAATGGTTGGTGCGGCTATCGTAACGGTAGTGTTGCATTGTTTAACAGGGTATGACTAAACAGCGAAAGGAAGGTTCCTTCCGCGGAAGGAAGGTTCCTTCCGCGGAAGGAAGATTTTCAAACAAAAGGAAGATTTTAGTTCTCCGCGTGTACCCTTTTTAACGAACTAAACATTATTTTGAATAAAATTATATTATTAATTGCTATATTACATGAATACACGATATTATCGCTACTGACCCGTTTACCGTGGACATCCTATTACCGGTGATTTCCGAGTATTCCGAATAGCGCCGCTACGCGCATGTGTCAGATCGTAGCTTCCGTCTATCTTTCGGCTGCTACTCAAGACTAATGTGTATAAAGCAAAAAATGTATTTTCTGAGGGAAATTGTGCATTTTTTAAATTTTAATGAATTCCAGAAGAAAAAATAATTTTCCCCCATATAAAACCAATTAACCTATATGTATGGTCATATTTTCAATATATCCAATGATTTAATTCACTACAAAAATTCTGTTGACTAAGGGGTGTGGCCGTGACGTCACGCGATGGATTTATAAGGCTTCTTACTGGCATAAACTTCTGACCAATACTGATAAACAATAAAGTAAGCTCGATCTTATCTATGAGGAAAAAAAATGTTTTCCAAGCTTTTTTGTTTGTTTTGGTCTCATTTTAATATTGACAGATCTAATATTCCAGTAAAGGCCATTCATTGAAAAATGGTCTGATATTGTTTCTTTAGATTTCCTTTTCCTCCAACAAGATAAAAAAGTTCACAATAGATATAGTAAATTGTGCTCAGTGCGATGTATGTCAGCATTGGACAATTTTAAAATATTGTTAAAAAATTCGAGTGCTTTGCAGAGGTGACATATTCCATTGCCCCTACTGTGAAAAAATGTGACGGAAAATATTACAATATTTCAGTTAAAAATTGTGTTTACAGATAGCCCTCTAAATAATATCCGATAGAAGTTCGAGCCGATACCTGAAAAATATTCCGGGTGTCATTTTACCTTATCACCGATAATAGGACGAGTAGCCAAACAAACATGGCGGCACACTCGCTACGGTTGACCATGATTTTTTTTATGTCAAATTATGGTTGTATTTATATATTGAAGCTGAAAGTCATAAAGAAATGTTTACTTTATATGTTTAATATCCTTTTGAGTTAAAAACCATATTAATTGATGAGAAATAGTCAGACGAATCCTTAGATCACCGGTAATTGGGTGAACCAGGATAAAATGATAAAATAAGATGTTTAAACGTTCCTTCGGCGGAAAGAAGATTCCTTTCCGCGGAAGGAAGATTTTTAAAACAAAACGAATATTTTATTTCTCCGTATGTACACATATGAACGAACAAAACATTATTTTGAATAAAATTATGTTATTCATTGCTATTTTATATGAATACACGATATTAAAATGATAAAATCAGATGTTAAAATGTTCCTTCCCCGGAAAGAAGGTTCCTTTCTGCGGAAGGAAGATTTTTCAAACAAAAGGAAAAAAATTATTTCTCCGTTTGTACACATATGAGCGAAAATAAACCAATTATTTTGAATAAAATCATGTTATTAATTGCTATATATATTATATGAATACACGATATTAAAATGATAATAACAGATGTAAAACCGTTCCTTGCGCGAAAGCAAGATTTTCCTACAAAAAAATGTAGTGCATGTTCCACATTGGAAGATGAATTTCATTTTGTATTAGAATGTATGCAATTCCAAGATCTAAGAATAAAATATATTTCAGAATATTATTGGAAAAGGCCAAGTATGTTGAAATTTACAAAATTAATGACTAGTTTTGATGTTAAGACTGTTAGAAATTTATCAATGTTTGTTCACTATGCATTTCAAGCCAAACCTCTTTGATCTGATGACTATTACTGCAGTGATTACATGTACATGTTCTTACATGCAAAAGGAGTGTACCAGGTTGAACTGCTGTTTTGGAGTAGTTCAGTCTAGGTCTAGTCTGTTTGCTGGGTTGTAAAGGTTTTCTATATAAATGAATGTTTTTGTTTAACTTCGAGTTCCAATAGTTGTTTAAATGTTACTAGTATAAGTTTTCGGTGCATATGAATGTATTAATTTAAATTCGAGTTCCAATAATTGTTTAAATGTTACTAGTATAAGATATATTTTATTCTTATGACATCACTATTTTCTAACACAAATATAATAGATATTTGTTTTAAGAGAATTAAGTTATGATAATGGTGATAATGATATCAACTCTAATTAAAGTCAGTATCACTGAAATCATATTTTTTTTTTTTTTTTACTTACATCTTCTCCGCTAAATGCATCTTTATTAATTACAGCTATTTCTTTTCCAAAGATGGCAAATTCTGCAATAATTAATGGGTGTAAGTTGGCCGAAATCTCCCCGCTACTAGCCAATAGCATGGCGCGAAGCAGAGGTCACCGACGCGCCTATGGACAATTACATAGTGGGCGGAGCTATAGAATAGCGGCTCCATGCTGATTTGTCTACGCGGGATAACGTAAAATATGAATATTCGTTAGGTGGTATATTACTTTTAAAATTTATGTATTATGTATCGGGAAAACGTTATATAGATCAATCCACTATACTACTGTTATAATTTATGATTGTATATCCTACCACCGGTGTGCTATACCGGAACATACACCTATAATTAATATAATTTACCGTTTTACCGAAAACGCCTCGGCCATTTACTATTTAAATTATTTATTTTTACATGTATATATCTAATTATCTTTTAATTCATGTGCCTACACTTGAAGTCATTTAAGATTAAAAAAAAAAGAAAAGAATCAGCTTAATGCGGAAAGGAAGAAATGCAGAAAGCTCCGATTGGAGCTTTCTTCATTACTTTTATCCAGAATTAAACAGGGGTATTTAATAAAGGTGTGACGTCAGCTTAGTGACGGCAAAAAGTAACACAGAAAGCAAATGCAGGAGCTTTCTGCGTTACTTTCATCCAACTTTAAAACTGGCCGGTCTATACAAACAATTCAATATGCGTGTCTCTTCTTTAATTGTTGAATATGTAAGTTCTAGAAAAAATAAGTATATTTTGAAAGCAAAGCCTGCTTTAATTGAACACTTTAAAGCGACTCGCAACCAGATGGTGCATTAAAACTAGTAATTTGTAAATATGTGTCAAACGCTTATATAAATGGTAAATAATTAGTTTAGGATAAGAAATTCTGTTTAAAAAAATGTATTTCAATAAAAAAAAATATTGGTCTCTGGTGGGATTCGAACCCGGGGCCCCGGCATTGGCGGACAGAAGGCAAAATAGGGGAAACAGCTTAGACCAATGGACCACGGAACTATCCGTTTATCTCGGATCGATTTAACGTATTTCAATGTGTAGCTATCGAAAGTGCATACAACTTCGTAATTCGGCTCGTGTTTATGTCTAAGCCCGTGTAGAGAAGCAACAACAACAACTATACCGTCTACTAGTCGGTATAGAAAAACGATGGAAAATATCTAAAAATCTAAGATTCGGTGACGATTCTTGAGACTTTTTTTGGACTGATCATATTTTTTTAATGTCAGAAGCCAAATAATGCCACAAATTTGCTTTTATTTGAGTATTTTATTTTATTTTGACAAGTACACCATCCGGTTGCGAGTCCCTTTAAAAGGAGAACATCTGTGTCATTTAATTAATTTGCCTCCACTTGAAGTCATTTAAAATTAAATGAAAAGGAATCAGCTTAATGCAGAACAGAAGAAATGCAGAAATCTCCTTTCTACATTACTTTTATCCAGAATTAAACAGGGGTATTTTAGGAAGGTGTGACGTCAGCTTAAAGCAGGCTGAACGTAAAGCAGAATACGCCTTAAGGCACATTCTGCTTTACTTTTAACCCACTTTAATAGAAACCTGTCTTCAAACCTAGAAACAGGCTATGGGGTAATTGGTTAATTGAACAAAAGCTTCCGTTCGTGTGAAAATCTTCCTTTTGCTTAAATGACAACACGTGAAGCTTTCTTAGTTGTTCGTCTTCCTTTTTAACATCTAATTTTATCATTTTGATATTGTGGAATTATATAATATATTAAGCTGGGTATTGAAGTTCCAGCTATACATCTATTCCGGTATATTCGTTTTAATATCTGATTTTATCATTTTGATCTCGTGAATTCATATAATCACGGAGTAAACACATCCGTGATATAATATAGCAATTAATAACATACTTTCAGTTTACATAATATTTTTTTCGTTCATATGTGTACACATGGTGAAATTAAATCTTCCTTTGTTGGAAAATTTTCCTTCCGCGGAAGGAAAGTTCCTTCCCAAAAATGAATATTTTATTTTCGAGACCGATAGTACCAACACTTTTTAACATTATATATATATATATATATATACATTGTATATCATAAAAGCAGGAGATGACACTATAAACAAAAACAAATTCTCTATTTTGAATGGAAATCTTCCTTTTGCTTATGACAACAGCGATATTAAAGAAGCCGGGTATATAACGGCTTAATACATCTATTCCGGTATACATGCATGTATTCCATTTAACATCTTATCACCATTTTGATATCGTGTTTTCATA
Source organism: Gari tellinella (assembly GCA_922989275.2). NCBI lineage: Eukaryota > Metazoa > Mollusca > Bivalvia > Cardiida > Psammobiidae > Gari > Gari tellinella. The sequence continues at coordinate 17,526,854 of OV277862.1, forward strand.
TAATATATTATTGTTAACATAATTTATTTATGCTTTTCGGTGAATTACTAGGCAATAGCAGTGGTTATTAAAACCGTGTATTGAAATTCCGGCTATACATCCCTTGCGGCATATTCCGTTTAACCACGGAGGACTGAGACCCACTGATTTTATCATTTTAATATCGTGTATTCATATAATATAGCAAGTAATAACATATTTTTATTCAAAATAATGTTTTTATCGTTCATGTGTGTACACACGGAGAAATAAAATCTTCCTTTTGTTTGAAAATCTTCCTTTCGCGGGAAAAAAACCCTTCTTTCCGCGGAAGGAACGCTTAAACATCTGATTTTATCATTTTAATATCGTGTATTCATATAAAATAGCAATAAATAACATAATTTTATTCAAAATAATGTTTTGTTCGTTCATATGGGTACAAACGGAGAAATAAAATCTTCCTTTTGTTTGAGAATCTTCCTTCCGCGGAAGGAACCTTCCTTCCGCGGAAGGAACCTTCCTTTCGCTGTTTACTCATACCGCAAGAGTTATATGTTTAGGACAAAAACTGATATGGGCAATTTTCGCAGGCATGGATCCTAATGACTCAGTTTTAGGAGTTCCCGTGGAAACAAAAAAAATACTGTTAAAATGTTAGGTGTGTGAAGTTTGCACGACAATCGACATTTCGACATTCGACCTTTCACAAATGAAAGGTCGAACAGCTGTCGAATTTCGACTTTCGACATTTAAGCTTTCACATAATGTAACAAATTTTGCCGATCGACCAGTCAGCTTTGCCATAATGTCGAAATATTGTCGAAATTCGACATTCAACATTTTTAAAACACATTACTTTGTCGAACTGATGTCGAATTTCAACGTTCGACACTTATACAAAGTCGGGAAATTGTCGAACTAGGGTCGAATTTCGACGTTCGACAAACTGCAAGTAAGGGAAAAGTCGAAATATTGTCGAAATTCGACATTCGATATTCAAAATTTCTTAAACACATTACTTTGTGAAACTGATGTCGAATTTCGACGTTCGACACTTATACAAAGTCGGGAAAATGTCGTACTAGGGTCGAATTTCGACGTTCGACAAACTGCAAGTACGGGCAAAAGTCGAAATATCGTCGAAATTCGACGTTCGACATTCAAAATTTCTTAAACACATTCCCTCTGTTGAACTTATGTCGAAATTCGACGTTCGACAACTTGTCGGACCCGGCAAAAGTCGAAATATTGTCGAATTTCGACGTTCGACAAACTGCAAGTAAGGGCAAAAGTCGAAATATTGTCGAAATTCGACGTTCGACAGTCAAAATTTCTTAAACACATTCCCTCTGTTGAACTTATGTCGAATTTCGACGTTCGACAACTTGCCGGACCCGGCAAAAGTCAAAATATTGTCGAATTTCGACGTTCGACATTCAAAATTTCTTAAACACATTCCCTCTGTTGAACTTATGTCGAATTTCGACCCTAGTTCGACAATTTTCCGACTTTGTATAAGTGTCGAACGTCGAAATTCGACATCAGTTCGACAAAGTGATGTGATTAAGAAATGTTGAATGTCGAACGTCGAATTTCGACAATATTTCGACTTTTTCCCTTACTTGCAGTTTGTCGAACGTCGAAATTCGACCCTAGTTCGACAATTTTCCGACTTTGTATAAGTGTCGAACGTCGAAATTCGACATCAGTTCGACAAAGTAATGTGTTTAAGAAATGTTGAATGTCGAACGTCGAATTTCGACAATATTTCGACATTATGGCAAAGCTGATTTGTCGATCGGCAAAATTTGTTTACATTATGTAAAAGCTTAATTGTCGAAAGTCGAAATTCGACAGCTGTTCGACCTTTCATTTGTGAAAGGTCGAATGTCGAATTGTCGAATGTCGTGCAAACTTCACACACCTTAAAATGTTATTGAAAGGTTAATTAAAAACTTCATTTTCTGAAAAAATTAAAATAAATTACTTAAAGTTAATTTTATGGTCCTTAAGTTCGATATTTTGTTTTCCGAAGTTTTTGTCATCCTTTTAAACTACATTTCAAGTTGTTTTCTGATACTTGTAGGATAAAAAGGTTAAAAGTTTTCGTTATTTTTTCATTTCCCACTTTTTTAATGTTAACATTAATATTCATGAATATTCAAATGAAAAGCCCAATGTCATATCTTTAATTTGGTACCAGTTTTATATGTTTAGGACAAAAATTGACTGTGATATGGATGATATTTCAGGTATTAGTCATCATAACAAAACATGGGGGGGGGGGGGGGGTTGCCATGGAAACGGTTAAAATACACATAGCCTTAAAGAGTTTATTTTTGAAAACATTCGCGATTCTGATTCAGTAGACCCTACTGAACATTTTGGTACCCATGAAAAAGCCTAGGGGGTGCACGGTAGACCCCATTGGCCCACAGAGTATCCGTATTTGTGTACTACCCGGATACCCCCAAAAACAACAGCAACCGAATTTATACCTCTTTCGAAGAATATATTACTGTTAAGTATTTCTGGTATTCTCCGACGCTTTACTCACTGATATCTGAAACTTCAAACAGACCATCCGAAGTATCAACTAAGCTAATTCAATTTTATGCTACAGTGCTCCTTCCCGGCAACGGCTCTCCGAACAACGATTCCCTCCTAACAACAACACCTTTCGCTGTTCCCCACAAGACTATTCACGGCTGCAATAAAGTCTGCTTAACATTGTCGTCTGCTGTTTTTTCTCAGAGTTATATTTTGACAGAAAAAAAACTTTGAAGAATGACAAATAGCTTGAATCCAGATCTGGATTCAAACTGTTTGCAAATGTAAGCCAAAAATCCCTCCCTCTAACAACTACCTCCGAACAACACACACACACTTTGTCTCCCATTAGGTGCTGTTGTATAGGAGGGATCAATGTACATATCACAGGTACTTGACACATAGATTTAGATCTATTACCCCCAAAAATAAAGAATTACTAGACTTCTATAATAGATGTCTATTTGGTAATAGATCTAGATGCTTTAAGGCACATTCTGCTTTACTTTTAACCTGCTTTAAGTGGTCAAATATCTTCAGAACTAGAAACAGGCTATGGGGTAATGGGTTAAGAGACATTTGAAATGTCAACTTGTACTTAAACAATGATAAATTGCAATTAATGCAACTGTTTCAGGTTGCCATTTGCTACATGTAATTTTATTTTCTATTTATTTCTATTTATTACTTCTAGGCCATCAATTCTGATGATTATGAGAAGGGGCACTTTTTGGTGCACCAATGGGGCTGTACCCGGTCGGTCACTTTATCCTGACACCGACGAACCAGTCGTAATGCTAACCAGAAATCCCGGGCGCCAAGGAGGGAAGCCATTACTACCAATTTTCAAGTCTTTGGTTTGACCCGGCCGGGGATTGAATCGGCAACCTCCCGCACTGCAAGCGGACGCTCTACCACTAAGCCACGCAGCCGGTTTTAATTGGCTTTTAGCAATCATTTCTATGCACAGCCATGAACATGTACAATATAGATACAAATGCGTGTAAAAGCGTCCATTAAAAAAACTATCGATGCCTGTAAGACATGCATGTGTCAATTGACTGATTTATGTCTGTATATTACAATGAACCCTCCCTATATTGCTTGCTAGAAGATTTCATTAAAGATATACATAATTATACTATACCAGAGTGATCGAAAGACACTTCAGTGTTTGTCCATAAACCGGCGATTTCATATAAATTACAAACAGAGTCTTCATTGTTTGCTTATGTCTACTTCTGTGGACGATATGCATATCGTCGATATTATGGTGCAACTGATCTGGGTCTAAACTGTTTGTAAATCCCAGTGTATGCCGGCATTGGCAGTGAATAAGTTAGACACTTTTGAATGTCAATATCACTATCACCGTATAGCAACGACTCCGGAAATAGGTACCAGACGAAGCGAGGAAATCAGTGTAAAAATCGCTGCTCATTTGAATTTCCAAATAGTTTTACATCACAGGAAAAGCACGTATGGATCCACAAACATATTTTTTATTTCACTCATAGTTTAAACTGATGCATATATCACAAGATCGTTGTATTTCAACAGTAAAATGCCTCCCGGGTACCGAGGAAAAGTCAACATTACGGAGAAAACGTATAACTGCGTTTACGGGGTTGCTGCTGGATACAAATAAATGATCATTCCATATCATGTACCAAATATTGTAATTTTACGTACACTGTATGAGAATTTATCCGAAATTAAAAATGTAGGAGTGTGTACGGCGAATAGTTGTGAGTGTGTACGGCGTATAGCCGATATGGTAAAATCTAATGGACGGCGAATAGTTTCATCATACATCGTTAATAACACCTTAAAAAGTAGAGTTTTTACAACAAAATCTAAATGACAAGAGTATGCTATGTAAACTTGATATGTTATCTAAATATTTAAGAGAAATACTTATGTCTGAACTGCAAGATATACAATTATCATACATATTAAAAATATGCTCGGTACCAGACGGCGGTCCATCTTTGTTGAACCCCCGGGGTCATTAATCAGCTAAATATTTCATTGTTTAATCATTTCAGGCAGATATATATTTATTTAACTGGTTTGGGAAGGCTTCACCAATTCTGCTAGATCATCACACTTTATTGTAGAATCACGGATGTGAAGAATCATGGAGGTATAATTCCTCCATGGAAGAATTAAAATTCCAGAAGTACAATGGGAGTGAACAAAATTACAAACTAAGTACGATAAGTTTTAACGTCAAGTATTAAAATTGCAGTTGATTTGGTGATATTTTAAAGCATACGAAATTATTTAAAGCAGATGTGTTGGCACTGGATGGGTTTGGCTCTAACCACAGGAAAGACACGTTAACCCCTTCCTCCCTGAGACCACTTTCCAAATGCATATGCGAAGCATAAGAAGTAGATCTAGTTCCTATCTCTTATCAGAGAGTGGCAATAATTGGATCCTGACCAGACGTCGCAGTTAGCATCAGGGTCGAAACAGTTGAGCTCGTATAATATAATGCTCAAAAGAAAAACTGCTAATAACTTTAGATTGAATTAATGTATTTGGCAACATTTCTAAAGCAGACGACATAATGGCGTTGAAAAGTATCTAAAAGCAGACGATAACATTTGCCAATAAAAGGTTTACGGAACAGTAAAACTTCTATATCACGACGAATAAAACGAAGGCTAATTGATCGTATGTTACAACTTAAAGCAAGGTGGCAGTAAAACAGAAAGCTCCTAAAGGAATCATCTGTCGTAAACACCTAAGATGTAACACGGACAATTGTACCCTTCAGATAAAACAGTGTAGATCTACATAAAGGGTTCGCTTGTCCTGTGCAAACACTGCCAAACAGTATAGACCAAGATCAGAAGGCTCCTAAAGGAGCCCTTTGATCAGGGTCCGCACAGTATGTCGTTGTACAATACCGGTATATTGTTAAGACACCTCTAAATCGGTTCGGGCTAATCTTAGGCGCCAAGTAACTCGGCGTCTCATTTGGATCAAACGGCGTGATTTACATTGCCTATCTCCATATAAATTAGTGGATCTATTCTATACGACAATGCAACAATGTGGTATTTATTAATTTCCTTAACGTAAAATAAAATCAGGCTGAAAATTGCTGTTGTAGATCTGGGTCGATCTACATATCAGATTTGACCTTGTATTATAGTAGAGGGGCCAACTGAATAAAAGGGCCTTAAAATAGATTCTTTTTTAACCCATCTAGTATAAAAATTCGAATGATATTTTTGGATAGTTTAGACCTTGAGGCTTTAATTTATGGTGGATGTCAGATCTGGAAGTGGTGCAGATTTTTTTAACAGGGACCATAACTCTGTCATCAGAATTAACACTGTGTAACAGTAATGCTCTGTATTATAAAGTTGTACGTATGGGTCTGACTTGCATGAAAGTTACACCATTTGTACCTCTATGCATGAAAAAGAAAACAATACCCCGCAAACTTGTTTCCGGTATCCGGTTGCCCTGGTAACGCGAAAAGAGGATTTCCACTTCAAACCAGAGTATTTGGTGTGTAAAAAACAATAATTTTATGGCATTTTCAGGTAAAACGTACATGTTTCAGATAAAATGACATTTGGATTTCGAAATATGACATTTATAAAACAACATTGTAACTTTCAGGTCAGCATTATAATTAATTGGTACGCACGTGCAAGGTTTAAAGGGACTCGCAACCGGATGGTGTACTTGTCAAAATAAAATACTCAAATAAAAGCAAATTTGTGGCATTATTTGGCTTCTGACATTAAAAAAATATGATCAGTCCAAAAAAAGTCTCAAGAATCGTCACCGAATCTTAGATTTTTAGATATTTTCCATCGTTTTTCTATACCGACTAGTAGACGGTATAGTTGTTGTTGTTGCTTCTCTACACGGGCTCAGACATAAACACGAGCCGAATAACGAAGTTGTATGCACTTTCGAACGCTACACATTGAAAAACGTTAAATCGATCCGAGATAAACGGATAGTTCCGTGGTCCATTGGTCTAAGCGGTTTCCCCTATTTTGCCTTCTGTCCGCCAATGCCGGGCCCCGGGTTCGAATCCCACCAGAGACCAATATTTTTTTTATTGAAATACATTTTTTTAAACAGAATTTCTTATCCTAAACTAATTCTTTACCATTTATATAAGCGTTTGACACATATTTACAAATTACTATTTTTAATGCACCATCTGGTTGCGAGTCGCTTTAAGGGTTAGTATACTTAAAGAAACTATGAGCTTGGCATTTTTTAAGGACTGGTAGAAAATTCATGCATCCATGTTGATTTTGAATATGATCACTAACAAACAAGAAAAAATAAATGTATGTTGATTACTATTTGGGAAAAAAACTTTTGGATTGGGGTTGGAGGTAACCATGGAAACAAAACTATATTTTTTCAGTTTCAGTGTTTTTTTATTGCTACCGTATTGCTACCGGTATGCAACTAAGCTGTATTGCTTTTTAATGTACCATGATCACTCTATAATGGCTATAACCACATTATTGTAGCGTTATAAAACACAAATAGAAGACAAAACATGCATATATAGCGCTTGGTTACTATGGTAACACCTGTCAAAAGAACGTAATTTACTGAAAACGTGTGTCAAAGGCAATACATTTGGAAGGCAACATGCAGTAAACTATCAGACTCATTACACATTTACTTTAATTGGTTTCACTATAAGATTTGCAAATAAGTATTGTCATGTACACGTTCGCTTTTAGCATGAAACTGATATTTGGTTACCATAGCAACCACCCATAATAATTGTTAAATAATAGCATTATAATGAAAATATGAATTCTACCGTCTTTTTAAGTCAACCACTGAACCTATCAGGACCATTGTACTCAAAGTTCATTATTTGAGCCCGTATTCATACAGTTTGCAAGTTAACATTGTCGTAAAACAGTCACTATTAAAATGAAAATAGTAAATGGTTACCTTAGCAACCATTCACAGTAATTTCAAACTGAGAAAGCTATATTTAAATTGTGTAAGTATATGTGTCAAATTTAGCTATTTTGAAGGGAAAGTATATTGCACCAGTCGCAGTTTCAGGTTTGCAAATTAATACTGTTGTGCAATCATACCTTTTTTAGTGAAATTACACAAAATATACTTTTAGTTACCTTAACAACCACTCACAATATATGCCAAATGAGAGCAATATACAGTGCTTCCTATGTACAACAACACCCAATGAGAGACAAAGAGTGTGTTTTTTATTCAAAGGGAGTTGTTATAGGGAAGGAAATTAATACCCTTAGAATGCTGAGCATGACTTGGCTTTCAGTTGAAACAGTTAGAACCCTTAATGTGGCGTCTGATCTGGTTTCAAACTGTCACTCATCTTTTTATGTTTCTTCTGTCAAAATGTTGAATACGCAACTTTGAGTTAGACCTGGTCAGACTAAACTTACAATTTCTTTCTGTCAAAACCCACGTTGTTTGTTGCAATGTGCGTACATTTGATCAGCATAAACCGTGAACATGATTATGATTATTGCTTTACTGCTTTATACTGTGTTGTCATAGTATTAGTGTGTATACGATTTGGAGTGATCAAACTCTTTATTCTGTGCATTGCATTGATAATAAAATAAATTGCCTGTGTTTCTATAAGATAGCAGCTTAATATTGTCCATATTACACCTTATTTTGTTTTGTTTCGTTTCGAAAAAAGGAGTCGTATATGGAATAGTAATAGAATACCACTGAGTCTTTATATTGGTTTCAACTTCTCTTGATGCCTGTTCTGTCTAAGTGCCGTATTTGACATATCATGCACTAAGGGTCAATCATAATCAAGTTTATTTTTATATAAAACTGGTAGCTACGAATTATTATGCCTGTCCAAGTTACCATTTGCTTACAACCTATCATTCTCCAATCATTTTAGAATATGTATATAATTCAACCATTACTAAATTGATGTCCGCTGTTAATGTTCCATTCACTTTGAGATTAATATTTTTGGTATCTAATCATATCAATGCTACGTACAAGCTTAAAGGGATGCTCTCTGTATTCTTTGTACTCATAGGTTATGTTCAAACAGTGTAATTAGATACTTGATTCATTTGTGTTTCGTTTATAATATGTATATAAGTTTTTTTTACATGTATTATGACATATCCTGCCAAATGATATAATTTCTGTAACAAGAGGAAATGAAGAGTATATATATAGTGTCCCTGCTTGCAAAATTAACCAAATATTATTTTGATGCTAAAAGTGGATGTTTATATGACAATGGTAATGACACTGACGTACACTAATTTAAAGAAATTGATGTACTTTGCTGTTTAAAAAGCTTGGAATTTGACACATACATGTATTTTCAGTATACTGTCCTTATTTAGCATATACATGTATTGTGAGTAGTCGCTTAGGTAACCAAACGTTTTATTTGTGCTAAAAGTGAATGTATATATGACAGTTTTAACTTGAACACCTAATAAATTTACTTTAAGTTCTATGTTTGTGATTCGTCATTGTTGCTTATTGCGACGCGGGAGAGCGGAGGCAGGTTTCGAATCCAAGTCGGACATGGAATAGTTTCAGCCTATTTCATGAAGAATAGCAGCTTTTATATCAGTAATTTTCACTATGCCTATGCGTCCAATCAGCTTAGTTCTTGATAAGAACCATTCTCATTTATGGAGTGAATTATTTATCAATATCACTATTTCCAACTTCAATGTAGCTTTTCAAAACACTCACCAATGCAAAGTACCTCAGTTATCCAACCCATATTCCTTCCAAATACATATACATTGTAGCTGCAGGTGGTTCATCTATGACAGTTTGAACCAACTCCCTCAAATAGTGAGGAAGTTGCACACACATTTTTATTTGAAAGGCATTAACTTTAATCCAAACGGTCGCAGTCAAAATTCCTAACCACTTCTACACCTTCACATACACGTAGTAAGTCTATGAATGTCGGAGCACATCCCCCCAACTGTAGGAAGAATTAACTGCATGCGATATTTTCCTATTTATGTATACATGTATTCTATGTAAATAATTGCAGCTCAAAAAGCAAACCCCTCAAACAGTTTCACATATAAGTAGTCAATCTTGGAAATTTATTGTCAGGGGCGTAGCTAGACCAATTTGGAAGTGTACGCACTCCTATACTAGGGGGTTCGGGGACATGCTCCCCCGGAAAAAATTTCATTCCTAGATGGTCTCTGGTGTGTTCTGAGGGCGTTTCCCGCATTCAAAACAGGTGATAAAATAACATAAATCTATGCAAAAATTTGAGAAAAAAAACAACAAAAAACGACATTGACGACAATATCGTCAGGAACGTAGATCTATATAGATCTAATGTACGTTCCTGAAATCATGGATGTTAATTTCAAATCGATAATCAGTAACATTCAGTTCTGCATTTGCATTTACGATCTGTTTTGATAACATGATAAAGCAGGCCCATAGGAAGCAAACTGTTATTGAGGAGGCACACGTCGACGTCAGAGGCAAAGCTAATTCAATTGGTGAACGCACTCTTACTGGGAATGAGGAATGCTCCTCTGGAAAAAAATATTCCTAGATGGGCTTTGTTGAGTTCTGAGGGCATTTCGAGCAATGGAAGCGGGTTAAATAGAATAATACCATCTTCATTTTAAAATCTATATGTAAAATTCGACTCTCAATAACATAGGCTACTTTTTACCCCCTCTGATTGGTTTAAGCACTCTTACTCTAGAGGGGTCCGGGGGCATGCTCCCCCGGGAAATTTTTTAATCCTAGATGATCTCTGGTGCGTTCTGAGGGCGTTTCCCGCATTCAAAGACTATGTAAAAATTTGACTCAATATAACAAATTATTTGAATTTAGGATAATGATTTTTTCTGACAGCTTGTCTTCCAGCCTTTGATCTCTACCCCCTACCCCCTACGATTTTTATTGCATTTTTGGACTTTTCAATTTTTCTATTTTTGAGGACAATGTGTACGCAGTTGCGTTTTTTGCGTACAGGTAGCTACGCGCCTGATTGTAAACCCCTACACCAGTGTAGAGGAAGTTCGCTGCACACCTTTTTGTCCTATATATTATATGTAGGAAATAGATTCAAAGCGCCATAACTACAGTCCAAATGGTCGCAGTAAACTATCCAAACCATTTTATACACATTCACATATGCGAAATTTGAATTCATTCTGTCTGATGCTCATAATGTTAAAAATAGTGTCAAAATTTGTAACTATATTATAATGTATAGACGACAACAGTTAAATACATAAGCCTGTTATGATGTATATAATTTACCTTTGAGTATGCTGTGATGAAAGTTTAATTGTTACGCGCCGAAAACCTGTGGTCAGCCCCTCTACTATTATATTATTTTGTAATTATGTATGTTTTTTTTGTATGTATGACGAGAAACTATTCATCTTCTAAATAGTAAAAATGTACGAGACTTTCAGGGGTGAATGAGTTAATTGGTCAAATATGTTTTGGTGATATTTTAAAGCATACGAAATTATTTAAAGCAGATGTGTTGGCACTGAATCGGTTTGGCTATAACCACATGAATGACACTTTACCCCCTTCCTCCCTGAGACCACATGTATGCAGCATAAGAAGTAGACCTAGTTCCTATCTCTTATCTCAGATAGTGGCAATATTTGGATCCTGATCAGACACCGCAGGTAGCGCGGTCACATCAGGGTCCAAACAGTTAAGCTCGTATAATGCTCAAAAGAAAAACTGCTAAAAACTTTACATTGAATTAATGTATTTGGCAACATTTCTAAAGCAGACGACATAATGGCGTTGCAGGGCTGCCATAGGTTGACATGAAACATCCCAAGATTTCCATATTTGCATTTTTTTCAAGTGCGATTTTACGAATCGTACCTTTACCCCATCGCCTGTTTCTAGTTTTGTTGACACGTGCCTGCTTAAAGCAGACGGGAAGTAAAGTGCTTTACTTTCTGTCTGCTTTAAGCTACCGTGTATTAGAAAAAAATCAGAAGATTTAGGAAAATTCCGGAGAAATGGCAGCCCTGCCGTTTAAAAGTATCTAAAAGCAGACGATAAAATTTGCCAATAAAAGGTTTACGGAACAGTAAAACTTCTATACCACGACGACTAACTGTATAGTAAAATTTTACTACTTAAAGCAAGGTGGCAGTAAAACAGAAAGCTCCTTGTTTTAAGCACTCACCTGTCGTAAACACCTAAGAGGTAACACAGTTTAGTGGTCGTTAAGGTTATACTGTAATTAACCACGTGTTTTTTGACAAAATGGCTCGCTACAGCGGAGAAAACGTTATTCTTTCCCAATAAACGCGTTTACGCTAAACCTTTTTTTTGTCAATTGCAAACCGTTTGGAGCCAGATCAGACGCCGGGTAACCCGGCGTCTGATCAGGCTTCAAACTGTTTGCCACTCAGATTAAAATAAATAGTGAGAAAGACAGCATGCGGCCCATTCGACTGAGAGCAGACGTGCCGTACAACCGTACAATAACAAACTAAGAAGTGAAGCCTTACGACGATGCTGCTATATTTTATGTCATTCTCACTATCCATCATTCTCTCTGTCATTGTTACCTTCCGCCATTCCCTGTGTCATGCACCCTCCCTTTCATCCATCCCTTTGTTAATCAACCTCTCTGTCATTCTCGCTTTTCGTCATTCCCTCTGTAATACATTCTCTCTGCCATTGTTACCTTACGCCATTCCCTGTGTCATTGACCCTCCCTTCCATCCCTCTGTTAATCAACCTCTGTCATTCTCGCTTTCCGTCATTCCATCTGTTAGTCATTCTCTCTGTCATTACATGTATCACTTTCCATCATTCTCTCTGTCATTGTTACCTTCCGCCCTCCCCTGTGTCATTCACCCTCCCTTTCATTCTCTCTGTCAGTCTCACTATCCATCATTATCTCTGTCATTATTACCTTCCGCCATTCCCTGTGTCATCCACCCTCCCTTTCATCTATCCCTCTGTTAATCAACTTCTCTGTCATTCCCGCTTTCCGTCATTCCCTCTGTTAGTCATTATCTCTGTCATTCTCACTATCCATCATTCTCTCTGTCATTATTACCTTCCGCCATTCCCTGTGTCATTCACCCTCCCTTTCATCTATCCCTCTGTTAATCAACCTCTCTATCATTCTCGCTTTCCGTCATTCCCTCTGTTAGTCATTCTCTCTGTCATTCTCACTATCCATCATTCTCTCTGTCATTATTACCTTCCACCATTCCCTGTGTCATTCACCCTCCCTTTCATCCATCCCTCTGTTAATCAACCTCTGTCATTCTCGCTTTCCGTCATTCCCTCTGTTAGTCATTCTCTCTGTCATTCTCACTATCCATCATTCTCTATGTCATTATTACCTTCCGCCATTCCCTGTGTCATTCACCCTCCCTTTCATCCATCCCTCTGTTAATCAACCTCTGTCATTCTCGCTTTCCGTCATTCCCTCTGTTAGTCATTCTCTCTGTCATTCTCACTATCCATCATTCTCTATGTCATTATTACCTTCCGCCATTCCCTGTGTCATTCACCCTCCCTTTCATCCATCCCTCTGTTAATCAACCTCTGTCATTCTCGCTTTCCGTCATTCCCTCTGTTAGTCATTCTCTCTGTCAGTCTCACTATCCATCATTCTCTCTGTCATTATTACCTTCCGCCATTCCCTGTGTCATCCACCCTCCCTTTCATACATCCCTCTGTTAATCAACCTCTCTGTCATTCTCGCTTTCCGTCATTCCCTCTGTTAGTCATTCTCTCTGTCAGTCTCACTATCCATTATTCTCTCTGTCATTATTACCTTCCGCCATTCCCTGTGTCATTCACCCTCCCTTTCATACATCCCTCTGTTAATCAACTTCTCTGTCATTCCCGCTTTCCGTCATTCCCTCTGTTAGTCATTCTCTCTGTCATTCTCACTATCCATCATTCTCTCTGTCATTATTACCTTCCGCCATTCCCTGTGTCATTGACCCTCCCTTCCATCCATTCCTATGTTAATCAACCTTTCTGTCATTCTCGCTTTCCTTCATTCCCTCTGTTAATCAACCTCTCTGTCATTCTCGCTTTCCGTCATTCCCTCTGTTAATCATTCTCTCTGTCATTATCACTATCCATCATTTTCTTTGTCATTGTTACCTTCCGCCATTCCCTGTGTCATTCACTCTCCCTTCCATCCTTCCCTCTGTTAATCTCTCTCTCTCTCTCTCTCTCTCTCTCTCTCTCTGTCATTCTCACTTTCCGTCATTCCCTGTTTTTTAATCATTCCCACTTTGGCCATCTGTAAATATGAGGAATTTGTTAATTCAAGTTACTGATTGAATACAGAATTATTATTATTATTATCTGTCAATTACACTTTTCAATTATTGTCGCTTTCCTTCATTCCTGTGAGTCACCCTCTCTGTCATTCTCGCTTTCCTTCATTCCCTCTGTTAGTCACCCTGATCGGGAGCCCACTGACTGATAGCGGCCAACAATTTTACACAGTTTACATACGACAAGTATACTTTTCACAGGCGCACTGTTTGTTAATAATGAGAAAACTCGTCGTTATCGTTGAATGGGTTAAAAACCATCACACATCCTCAAACAGAGACAACTAGCGTTCTCTCAATTGGTAGTAATTGTCGGGTTTACTGTTTATTCATACAGTGGAGAAAACGTTATCAATTTTCCAAAAGATATTTCAATTGGAACTACATATAGTTTTGAGCCAGATAAGACGCCGTGTAACTCGGCGTTTTGTCAGTCTCCAAACTATTGCTGGCGTGATAAGATAAACAGGGCTGCCATAAGTTGCCATGAAAAATCCTAAGATTTCCAAATTTGCATTTTCCAAGTGCCTTTCCAATCGTACCTTTATCTCCATCGCCTGCTTCTATTTTTTTGACACGTGCATGGCTGCTTAATGCAGGCTAGAAGTAAAGCAGAATGCGCCTTAAGGCGCATTCTGCTTTACTTTCAGTCTGCTTTAAGCTACCATGTACTAGAAAAAAATCCGAAGATTTTAAGAAAAATTCGTAGAAATGGCAGCCCTGGATTAACTGAGTACATGGTCAAGAACCTGTCTTTTCATTTCATTTCGTTTAAATTTCCTCTGAACGGGAGAAAATAACGTCTTCCCAACTCTAACAGATATAGTATTATATACCGAAGGTCTTGGTATGATTACACTGGAGAAAACGCCATTCTTTCGATATAAACGCAACTCTGCTAAAAAGTATGTTCGGTGCAAACAGTTTGGAGACAGATCAGACGCCGGGTAACCCGATGTCTGATCTGGCTCAAATTGTTTGCCACTCATATCAATATAGTGCCAACATTGACAAATTGTCAATTTCTACGTTTTATAGTTTTGCGTTATAAACGGGAGACATAGACAACTTTTATTTTACGTCGGATAGGTTTAACAAATTAACATAAGCTCTGTAGGGCTTTTACTCCGACAAACATAGGTAAACGTTATTTAAGAAACAAACAAATAAAACAGATTTAAACAGGATCACAGGCACACAGTAGGCAAGTTGGTCAAAGCATGTTAAAAAAATAAAAAAGATAAAATATTTTGTTGGTCAATGGGAGACAACTCATGCCTAGCTACATTTAAGTAATGCATAACTTGTCTCCCATGACCAGTCTATAGTTAACAGTTAGAAGGGATACAATGCAGTTTCTTATTTAGACCCTGCATTGATCGTCGGTGTCACTGTTAATTAATAAAAAAAAAAGACATTATGACGGTCAGAGGAAGCCACTTCAGCACAATCCAAGAGGAATGGCATTTTCTCCACTGCAACTACCGGTACATTTTTAAATGATAAAATGCCACTGCAGATAAACATTAGATCCGAAAAGCTAAGCTAGTAGAAGCTATAATAGATCCAATCACACTCAAAATCACGAACATGACCCTCTTTTTTCATGAAGTGGTACAATTTTCAGGTAGCGTTTTACAGGAGCAGATCAAGATCACCAATTCCAAGGATGTGACTTTTGACAAAGAGGAAATTTTGTATTTGTTGCACAGTGGAGAAGAAGTTGCCATACCGTTAAAACGAAACATATACAATGAAATGCACATGAAAATCGATGTCTTATAGTTTTGATCCTAATCAGATGCCATGTAGCTGATCGGGATCCAAACTGTTCGCAGTTGAAATGTTTACCCCCTCAAATGAAAGTATCTTGATCCACGCATATATTTATTTGTAATTGTATATATATAATCTTTATTAAAGTTTCACCATGGTTACATCACATAGTAAATACATATGAAAAACTCGTTTGAATGAACCATGCCATTCATTTTGAATTATAAGAGACTATACAGAACAACAGCACAATCAAATATATCATTTCTAGCATTGTGTCCATACAAAAACACAGTATTGACTAGTTATGCGTCACAAAAACACCATTGAAATAGTATGCTATAAGACACTGAACTGTTCAGTAGTGCACCTAATTACTCCAAAGATATGCTTTTAAATAATTCACTTTGGGGGTAAAATGTCATTAAATAGTCAAGAATGGATAAGAAAGAGTGTCTAGAGTTTAGTAAATGGTAGCTTTTAACCAGTTGAAAGTAGATCAGAATGTGCCTTAAGGCGCATTCTCGTTTACTTTCAATCCACTTTAAGTGGTCACTCGTCCTTAAAACTAGACACTTAACTTGCTATCATGGAGTAAGAGGTTACACAAGATAGTTTGCATTGTAATGTATGTGCAGTGGACAAAGGGAGACAATCAGTACAAATATGAATAAATTATAAGTAATTGATTATCTCCCCTGCTACCCTTGCAAATTATAAAGAATAGCAACATTGGGAGCCAAACTAATATCGCAAAGCGGAATTTTAATTAATAGCTCCCAAAATTACACCCAAACACAGTTTTGAAAGTAAGCAGTTAGTTGTAATTAATTATAAAGTAGACTTACCATCAAATTGGGGCCATATTGAAAATACATATTGCATACAGTGTCATAGATTAAAACAATTGGAGAATAAACCCCAGTAAAACTTGCACACAAATCCTGCTAGTCTGACAAAACAGATCAACAGGAGACTGTATATGTTGCAGTGAAGCACCTCTACTTCGACCAATAAGTTATTTTCATTAACCCTTAGCCCGCCAAATAAATTGTCGTCTGCTATATTTCTCGTCTGCTTCAAGTTTCAAAGTGCTTCAAAGTTGCTCAAAATTGCTGAAAATGTTGTCCGAGTGTCAAACAGCTTGGATCCGGATGAGACGCCGAGTTACTCGGCGTCTCATCCGGATCCAAGCTGTTTTCATATGGAGCTATAGTCGTGACTGGCAGACTAAGGGTTAATTGATGTTTAAGGTATGTGACGGTTGAAGCGGGGTGGATGTGAAGCGGAAAGCACCTAGGGTCCTCCTGCTTTGCTTTCTTCCTGATTGTCCTGTCACCTGTCTTTTATACACTCTATTAGCCTCCGTTTTGTTGGTCGTATTAGGGTAGCTTTACTGTACATGTACTCGTATATACAGTGGAGAATCTGTTATTCTTTCCCAATAAACGCGTTTACGCTAAAACTATTATTTGCAGTACAAACAGTTTGGAGCCAGATCAGACGCCGGGTAACCCGGCGTCTGATCAGGCTCCAAACTGTTTGCCACCAAGATAAACATGAATTATTAGAATTGTCCAAAAATTGAACTTTTCTACGTTTTAGTGTTTTGCGTTTGCGTACGTTTGCGTTTAAACGGGAAAGAATAACAGATTCTCCACTGTAGCTTTACTGTTCATACATGTACTCGTATATATGTTACTGTTTATAATTATGTAAATTGCAATCCCAATACAGCGTTCCCTCTCTACAACGGCCCTCCTTACAACGACTCCCTCCTTACAACGACATTCATCGCTGTTCCCACGAAAATTATGTTTTATGCTTGCACTGATGCATTATCATCTACCTAGAAGTGTTGCCTGTTGCTTTTCTTACATAACTGACATTTTGACAGGACAAAACATAATGACAAATGACAAACAGCTTGAATCCAGATCAGACGCCGCGTATCGCGGCGTCTGATCTGGATTCGAGCTGTTTGCGAATGTTAACCAAGTTCCCTCCCTATAACGACTCCCTCCGAACAACGTACATGTTTGTTGTCTCCCATTGGGTGTCGTTGTAGAGAGGGAGCGCTGTATATAACAATCTGTTTAATCCCTTACCTCATAGTTCGTTTCTAGTATTAAAGATAACCACTTAAAGACATTAAGTCAGTCCATTCACTGATTCACACCCCCCCCCCCCCATTGTATTCACTAGGTGTCAAAATACAGGTAGATCATGACAAAATTGTAATGTCTTTAAAGCGGGTTGAAAGTGCAGCAAAATGTGCCTTCAGGTTCATTTTGGTTTATCTTTCAGCCTGCTTTAAGCTACCACCAGCTTGTACATTGAACTATTTTTTATGGTATATCCTGACTGAACCACTTGAAACTATTTTCTCCAATTGGAGAATATGTATAAACCGTAAAATTGCATATCTATGATCTAATGGGTTAATATCTTTTTTCTAGTTTGCTATTTATTGCAATGGTTCCTTTGGTTATCTCTTTGTTTCGTTTCGAAAGAGAGTCCCCTATGTAAAGGAAAATAACGTGCGTGTGAGCGTCTCTATATACGTATGCATGTTGATTTTGTATAAACATACACTCAGTACAAAAAGAAACGCACATTGTGCTCAGGCGCAGATTAAGAGACTTTTTTAAGATGCTAAGACCATATCTCAAGATCAATTTAATTCAACCGCAAGTTTAGAAAAACATATTCTTAAAATTACTGTGCTGTATGTTAACCCCTTTCACTCTTAATGACGTCAAAAGGCGCGTTTTCAAACAGTTTGGATCCTGATCAGACGCCGCGTAACGCGGCGTCTGATCAGGATCCAAACTGTTTGACACTCGTATAGATATACTTTAAGTCATACTACTTTGAATCTTACTTTGAAACGATCTTGCAAACAACAAAATTGAAACAGACAACAATGAAACGGTGGTGGGATAAAAATCTCACGATTAATTTGGCAGCGAAAGAGTTAACTAGTGCCTGTTGAAAACATCGCACCGATTTGTACAGGTTGTAATGATACCAATTCAATGATAAGCCTCCCATTTTCAACATTGTAGCCCAAGACGGAACTACTGACTGTAATGAAAAGATTATTTCACAAATACGTTCCTTCTACATACAGATAATATTGTAATAAAAGTGTGCGTTTCTTTTTGCACTGAGTGTACATGCTTAGTATATGTTTCCTTTGCATATGTTATGTTTTTATGATTGTTATTTAATGTAAATAAACGGACTATCTGTAGAAAGTTCCAAAAAGAAAAAAAGAAACATTACCACACGGCTTAGTATCACGAGATACAGTCGAAATCAACTTCACCGTGTGCAACCGTATCTATCTTCACCCGTCCATCCATCAGTCAGTTAGATTATCACACTTTTTTGTCCGCTCTCTAACTCGAATATTTTTATCCGATCTTCCACAAACTTGCTGAAAATGTTCATTGATATAAAATCAAGGTTTAGTTTGATTACTACTAAAATCGCTTAAAGACTTTTCGAGTTATTGCCTGTTTATTAATAAAAAATGACTGTTTCAGTCATTTTTGCACTCTAAAACAAACAGTTTTTGTCGGATATTCACCAAACATGCTGAAAATATTTATTCATATAACATTTAGGTATAGTTTGATTATTACTAAAATCGCATGTGGCATATCTGAGTTTTTGCCCTTTATGTATTAAAAAATGACTGTTTTCAGCAAGTTTTGCTCTCTAACACAAATACGTTTAATTGGATCTTCGCCAAACTTGCTGAAAATGTTTATTGATATAAAATCAAGGTTAAGTTTGATTACTACTAAAATCGCATAAGGTATATCTGAGTTATTGCCTTTTTATTAATAAAAAATGACTGTTTCAGTCATTTTTGCACCCTAACACATACAGTTTTTATCGGATATTCACTAAACTTGCTATAAATATTTAATTATATAAGATTTAGGTCTAGTTGATTATTACAAAAATCGCATGTGGCATGTCTGAGTTTTGGCCCTTTAAGTATTGAAAATGAATGTTTCAGCATTTTTTGCTTTCTAACACATACAGTTTATATCAGATATTCATTTTTATTTATTCAAGGGCAATAACTCAGACATGCCTCTTGCGATTTTGCTAGTTATTGAACCTGACCTAGATTCTATACTAATAAACATTTGTAGCAAGTTTGGTGAAGATCCCAAAAGAAGTGTTTGAGTTAGAGAGCGGACAAGGCTGAAACAGTCATTTTCAGCAAGCTCAAGGTATAGATTCACCGTAGTTTGTTTTTATCGTTTACCCACCGTGAACAAAATGTACACGTTGTTATTGGATCTCATAGTGTTTAACCCTGTGCCTACTGGTTGTAACTTTACGGAGTTTACAAACTCTTTGAATCTAAAAAGACGCCGCGTAACGCGGCGTCTCATCTGGATCCAAACTGCTTGACACTGGTCTTCAATGTTTGTTTAATTAAAACAATGCATAAATGACCTAGTTATGCAGCCGACCACAACCATTTGAACAATTTTGGTAAAGGACATCTAGAAGTGTCACCATGCCAAATATCAAAGCTCTGGTCACATTGGTTTCAGAGAAGAAGACGTTTGAAAATTTCACTATATAACTCTATGTAAAACTGTGACCCCAGGGGCGGGGCCAATTTTGACCCCAGGGGCATAATTTGAACAAACTTATTAGAGGACCTGTAGATGATGCTATGTGCCAAATATCTAAGCTCTGGCTCTTGCAGTTTTTGACAAGAAGAGTTTTTAAGATTTCCTTATTTTTTCACTGTGGTTGCCATTGCAACCAGAGTTCTGCATTGTTTTTAATTCTTTGAACAAATTTGAAAGAGCTTGACCCAAGGAACATTTCTGTAAAGTTTGGTCGAATTCTGTCAAGCGGTATAGGAGGATATGTCATTTGAAGCAATTGTTAACGACGACGGACGACGCACGACGGACGACGGACGACGCACGACGGACGCCGGACACAGTGCCATCCAAATAGCTCACCTTGAGCCTTTGGCTCAGGTAAGCTAAAAACATTGTAGATCTACATAAAGGGTTCGCTTGTCCTGTGCAAACACTGCCAAACAGTATAGACCCAGATCAGAAGGCTCCTAACTGAAACTGTAGTTGTTTTGGTGATATTTTAAAGCATACGAAATTATTTAAAGCAGATGAGTTGGCACTGAATGGGTTCGGCTATAACCACATGAATGACACTTTAACCCCTTCCTCCCTGAGACGACATGTATGCAGCATAAGAAGTAGATCTAGTTCCTATCTCTTATCTCAGATAGTGGCAATATTTGGATCCTGATCAGACACCGCAGGTAGCGCAGTCACATCAGGGTCCAAACAGTTTAGCTCGTATAATGCTCAAAAGAAAAACTGCTAAAAACTTTACATTTGTATTTTGCAACATTTCTAAAGCAGACGACATAATGGCGTTGCAGGGCTGCCAAAGGTTGACATGAAAAATCCAAAGATTTCCATATTTGCATTTTTTTTTCAAGTGCGATTAAAGCAGACGGGAAGTAAAGTAGAATGCGCTTTAAGGCGCATTCTGCTTTACTTTCTGTCTGCTTTAAGCTACCGTGTATTAGAAAAAAATCAGAAGATTTAGGAAAATTCCGGAGAAATGGAAGCCCTGGCGTTGAAAAGTATCTAAAAGCAGACGATAACAGTAAAACTTCTATACCACGACGACTAAAACGCTGGCATTGTATAGTAAAATTTTACTACTTAAAGCAAGGTGGCAGTAAAACAGAAAGCTCCTAAAGGAGCTGTCTGTTTTACTGTTACCTTGTTTTAAGCAATCACCTGTCGTAAACACCTAAAAGGTAACACAGTTTAGTGGTCGTTAAGGTTATACTGTAATTAGCCACGTGTTTTTTGACAATGGCTCGCTACAGTGGAGAAAGCGTTATTCTTTCCCAATAAACGCGTTTACGCTAACCTATTTTTCAATTGCAAACCGTTTGGAGCCAGATCAGACGCCGGGTAACCCGGCGTCTGATCAGGCTTCAAACTGTTTGCCACTCAGATTAAAATAAATAGTGAGACATGTCAAAAAAGCTGTTATTTTCTACGTTTTAGTGTTTTGCGTTTGCGTACGTTTGCGTTTAAAACTGGAAAGAATATTGTTTTCTCCACTGTATACATGTACAACGAGCAAATATCACGGAATTATACACTTTACATCAACTCGCCTCAATGTGTGCGTGGAAGTGCTATGTTATGATGTACAGTGAAACCTGTTTAAACTGTTTACAAAGCATAAGATGCAGTGGCGGTTAAAGGCAGATGGCTGCTATATACAAGACATATGTAATATATGTACGTAAAGCTTCTTTCAGATATTCATTATCGTCCTTTATCCAATATGGACTAGCTCTCTTCTCTTTGGAAACGTCAATCCCTTTGTATTGCTTAAACACGAGTTGTACTGTACTTTACTTTTTTTTCCCCGGATATCCGCGGAACCGGAAGTACGTCGGCTGACATTCTGGCGGGAAAGACAGCATGCTGCCCAGTCGACTGTAATCAGTAATTGAGAGCAGACGTGCCGTACAACCGTACAATAACAAACTAAGAAGTGAAGCCTTACGACGGAACAACTTTAAACTAACAATACGTAAGTTGACTTAGTATTAAGTGTAGAACATAGTTTCCCCTATTTTACAATATTGGTGTCAGAAGTTTTAAAAAGAAGCTACGAATTTATTTTTCTTACACGCCGTCCTGAAAAGAAATTGTTCAGCGGACGCCATTTTTACCACGAGGCAAGCAATAACAAGAAGGCAATTACAAGTCGGGAGTGTTTTCATAAACACATTCTGATAAAATTGCTATTCAATTTAAAGCAATTACAAGTCGGGATTGTGTTATCATAACAAATTCTGATAAAATTGCTAAAATAATTTTTTACAAAAGTTGTTTGAAATTTTTTGGATCAATTCTTTTACGGAATTGGTTTTGATAATTTTGGAGTTAATTTTTGACGAAATTTATTTGTATTGACTGTTGGTTTGGAGTAGCTGAACAGGCCTTTTGTAGGAAAAATAAATATATTTAGGGGAGAAGTAGTTAGGAGTTGCATTAAATAGAATATTTGTACTTATTACATCTTATTTTTTGCAACATGGCTGATTCTAGTAAAACCTCTCAGTTGGACAGTTCTCAGGCTCAGTCTACTGAAGTTGTACAAGCAGAGTTAATTCGTATCAATTTTGCAAATGCTGACCTTTTGTGCAAAATACCTGGGATTAAGCAAAAATTAGCTCAGCTAATCATTGTACACTGTATCCTGTGTAACTGTAAATATAGACTGGTCAAGGGAGACAAGATATGAATTACTCAAATGTAGTAAGGCATGGGTTGTCTCCCATTGGCCCAACTAAATATAGATATTTTATTTATTGTATTTCTTAACTTGCCTACTGTATTTATTTGCATGCATGCCTGTGATCCTGTTTAAATCTGTTTTATTTGTTATTTGTTTATTATAACGTTTACCTATGTTTGTCGGAGTAAAAGCCCTACAGGGCTTATGTTATTTTGTTAAACCTATCAGACGTAAAATAAAATTTGTCTATGTCTAAAGTCAGTTTTGGAGACCTTGACCAGGCGCAAACTTTCTCAGAAAGCTTTGGATATGGTTGACTTCAAGCCGAACTCGTCTCTGTACGAAGCGGCTTCTAGAAGTTCAGAAACGGAAGGGGAGGGGATTGAGGCAATTCCAAGTCCGACAGGTTTCTACAATGTGGTCAAAGCTGCCACAGAATTGTTGAAGGTTAATCAGCCCCCAGTAAACCCTTTTTTGTCAGCAACGGGGCCATTGAAGCTCTCCGGGACCAGGTGGCTGTGACCAAGAAGCATAAGAAGACGGGATGGCTTGCATCACTAGCAGCAAACCTGGATAGTCTAGAATTCCATAGCCGAGGGTGGATCAGTAAGGAGGTCAGCTATCTTCATCCAAAGACGTCAAAGCCTTCTTCAGAGAAGCCCTCAGGCCCTAGCAGGGACTACCGTCTTAACAGTAACCCCAAGTTGGAGAGGGTGATGGCTGACTTTGGTAATAAGTCGGGCAGTCAGTCGCCAAGTCTTTCCCTTGGGGAGGATATGGACACGGGACCACTATCCCCAACCACGGAGAGCAGGCTTTTGGCGTCGCCAAAGCCTGTGAGCCCAGTCAAGCCCACTGTGAGGAAACCATCCAGCCAGGATCGTCGGCCCTGCCAGCAGTCCTCTCACTCAGCGAGACCTGTTGACAGATCATCGTACGTTAGATCCCGGGAAGACTCGAGGGTGACAATACCAGACAGCAAGCGCCCTAGGGTAACCAGCCAGAAGAGTTCCAGTTGTCCGGTCAAGGGGTGTGGTTCCGAGCTCAGCCGGTCTCATGCCTTTAGCCGACATCTGCCACAGGTGTTCCAGTCCGCCGTATCGGGAGAGGACGTCGCCAATAGACGCATCGGAGCCTTTAAGCTAGCCTCCCGTTGGCTTTTGGGACAGCGTGCATCCCTACATCAACTAATGAACTACCTGGACAACACAGGTAGTCTCATTGAGGAGGAGGAGATGCCGAACTAGCCATAGCCATGCAGTCTTTTGGAGCGGCCCTGAAGGAGGAGGTACCTGAGATCCTTGTAGTCGGGAAGACGAGTAATACCATCTTCGCTCTTCTTGACTGGAGGGTTCTCTTGAACCTGGCGTCCTTGTTGGAGGAGCATCAGAGGCTCAACCTCCAGCAGATGTTTGACCTGGATGAGGAGGAGAAGTTACAGTTACCTACTTTGCCCAAAGCCTTTGACAGTCGCTGTCATCTGGATAGAACCTGCAAGGATATGGGAATTGCAAGACCCTCATTGGACGCTGTCATCAGTGCAGTCGCACCAGAGGAGGCCTATGAGGTAGACGTGTGCAAGGTGGTAGGAGTTTTCTGCGATCCAGCAACTTATCCTAGCTCGGGTGGAATTAAGAACTGGATCCAACAGGGAGTGGTTCCCGTCATTGGTTTGCATCCTAAACGCACCATGTCTGACAGCGCTCTACGACGCATGGGGGAATTACTTCAGGACCCCGGTGTGGCTGGCCTGGGAGGAGTTGGTATCGACCATGGGACAGATGAGAAGACGTGGGCAGAGCAGATGCTGAAGCTTCAGAAACTCTTGTCGTTGCTGAAGCCTCATCATGTGTTGGTGCTGCACTGTAGGAGTCAGTCGGCGATAGCAGATGAAGCAATCCTCACAACAATGTTTATCCTACAGGCTCATCCGAACGTCGCGAAGGATCAGCTCATTCATCTACATTGTTTCACGGGCACTAAAGTATCCCTGGAGTCTTGGTTGGAGGCCTTACCTAACACCTACATTGGACTGACAGGGGTGGTAGGGAAGTTGGAGCATGAAAGCCAGAAGAAAGCCGTCTAGAGCATCCATCCTAAACGACTGCTGTTGGAGACAGATGCACCTTACTTTAGTCCTCCTGGTTTTCGTCGTTCATCACCATCTCTCATTGGTATAATAGCCGCTACAGTCGGGGATTTCTTGGATATGCAGTGGAAAGAGCTTCTAGAGCTTACAGCCCAGAACGCCGAGCGACTGTACATTCTCAAGCAACCACCCGATATTAACTAAAGTAGTATAAGGAAGCAACTGTGTCATCCAGCATTCCAACAAGCCAGTGCTCAGTGCTAGGTAAATGGATTTAAGTGACACAGGTTGCAATTCAAGTGTTAAAGAACCCCGTTCCATGAACAATCACTAGTTTACATTGCTCAGTGATGTGCAAAGGTTGATAGATCTCTACTATTCTATGGACAACTACTAGTTTACATGATTCCTGTGATGTGTAGTACAAATAGGACTATAGGACATAGCTCAATCAGCTCATGGACAACAACTAGTTTACAGGATTTCTGTGGAATTCATCAGCTGTAGGATTTCAACCTTTAAATAGAACGGGGAGGAATGTGGTGATTGGTCGGCACTGTAACTTTTTTTTATTTTAACGATTTTTCACTCTCCATAATGGTATATTTAAATTTAATCAAGGTTTCAAAGAATTCTGACACAGAATAAGCTGACCCGCGAACCACCTTAAACCAATGTTAAAACAGAAAGCTCCAAATCGTGTAAGTTATTAAAAATAGATGCTGCTATATTTTATGTATAAATTTAATACTTTGCTAGCGTAATTGCTACCTTAGGCTTATAATTATACAAATAGATTGGATCCAGACAAGACGCCTTATTATCTCGTGATCTTAAATGGCTATTAAAGCCAGAATGTCACCCAAATGTATGTTTAAATCGCGCATTTTCTTATATAAGAACATTTTCTATGTACGGTATTAAAACTAAGCGAAATCCGTTGTCAGGTGCCTGAAACATGCCCCCCTTTCTTTAAGAAACATACATAAATGTGCCGATTTCTTATCGAGATGGTTGGAAAAATAAGCTTTTTGTTTACATAACAAATCGTCGTGTCGGCTTCCGAGAATTTTCACATTATCGAATAAGAGTCACGTGATCGATCCCATTTTTCTGACTTGTCTGTGTTACTTTAGAACAGAATAGTTAATAATGGTAAATAGGTAACAGTAGAGAAAACGTTATTATTTCCCGTTTAAACGCAAACGAAACGCAAACGCATCACAATAAAACGCATAAAAACACAACCTTTAGACAATTATGACCATTCATGTTAGTCTTGAGTTGCAAACAGTTTGGTGCCTGATCAGACGCCGGGTAACCCGGCATCTGATCTACTCCAAACTGTTTGCAATTGCGCGTTTATTGGGAAAGAATAATATATTCTCCACTGTAAGGAAGGTAACATCGAATACAGTCGTACACATTCCTACTTGAGATAAGTATGATCATCGTGCAGCACAAGAACGCTGCACTAACTTAACTGATATTTTATTCATTCAAATTAAACGCATTTATAAACATTTATTATTACCATTGCAAACAGGTTGGAGCCAGATCAGACACCGGGTAACCCGGCGTCTAATCAGGCTCCAACCTGTTTGCTACTCAGATTATAAAAATAGTTAAAATTTCTAACAGCAAATTTCCAGTGTAGTGAATTGCGTTTGCGTTTAAACCGGAAAGAAAAATGTATTCTCTACTGTATATTGCGCACAATTAATACAGCTATCAATGTCTCTTGCTGAATGTAGGGAAAACTCATCCCTTTAAAGTTTTAGAATGTTCCAATCTACAAATAACTCTGCCAAGTCGGAAGAAAACACTATGAAAGCATCTTTACCGGGCGCAAGCCGAACAAACTCGGAAGATCTCCGCCGTTAATCGGATGTCAACAAACCGATTTAAAAATCGACGTCTTTCCACCAAATTCATGGGTTTGTAAGCAATGTTGCCTCCATATACATAGCGGATTACTTCTTTTTATATGTTTAGATTATGTATGTGCCTGAATGTTCAGGTTTGAAAAATGCGCCATGTTGGCTTACATACTGCCTTTAAGTAAACAGAGTGCAGAGCTCCTACAGGAACTGTCTTTTGTTTGTGGACCATGTTGAGAATTGGTTTGTTTGTTTGATACCAAATATGTACCGTCTTTAGCTATGTATTGTGCGCACTTTTATCATAAAATCTTTTTTCTGCAATTTGGGGGTGCGTACAATACAGTGGAACAAGACTCTAAAGCCTACCTTGACCAACGGTTAGCGCCCGTTGGCCGATGTGTTAAGATTGCGCAATACGCTGCAGGGCTTTAATTGACACCTCCCATACATGATAGCCGGGGATTAGGGCTGTTTATTGGAGATGACACGCTATTGACCCCAATTATAATCAGTTATGATTGTCCGGGTGTAAACTGTTGATGTTATGACACTTGATTGCTTATAAGTTATTAAAATTAGTCTTCGATCTGAGAATGCAAGCCCTCGATTATTTGAAGCTTCTTTCGAGGGAGCACGTTAATTGGTCGCTACGTATGTATCTAATACAATCTAAATCGGTAAGGCATTTTGAACTGAGAGAGAAATAAAGTAAATAAACAAGTTGTTATTCATAATTATTGCGTGAAATCGCTCAAAAGGAAGTAAACTTAGCTCTGGTTGCATCGTAGAAACAAAGCGTCACTGTATAAACACCCGCCATTTCCGGGCCCGAACTGCGCATAATCGAATTTACTATTTCCGGATTATTCTTTTGATTGGCGGCACTCGATTTTCAGAGCGAAACTTTTTGTAACTTTTTCGGAACATTCGTATTCTATCGTATTTTTTCATAATTCAATAAATGCTAGTGATGAAATAATTCCATACAATAAATGTTTAGTATTTATGTATTTTAATCCTAATAAACGCATCTACAAACTTACACAGAATAATGCTGGGTGATTCTAATCAGGAACATATTCCGTTCCTGTTCTAATGTGACGCTAGAAATGAAAATTAAGTATGCCCATAAAAATATGTCTGGTTTCGTTTCCAGCATTTTAAACACAGTCGCAGCTCATTTTTTGGAACTTCGAAGGTCGGATTTCACCCCCTGACTATCA
This sequence comes from Gari tellinella, assembly GCA_922989275.2. NCBI lineage: Eukaryota > Metazoa > Mollusca > Bivalvia > Cardiida > Psammobiidae > Gari > Gari tellinella. Next base: position 17,555,031 of record OV277862.1, read on the forward strand.
GAATACTTGTAATTACCACATATTTAACGGATTTTCTTGGTCCTAAAACATGCCTACGGAACTCTCTTCATTTAAAAACAACTGGGTTCAGCAGGAGAAATCTTGCGTACGACCGCTGACCAAAACCTTGGGAAAAGTTTTTTTCCAGACATTTAACCCTGAAAATAAGGGTGCGTTTTATACACGGATGCGCACAATACTCGGGAAATGACGGTAATCCACATGAAATAATAATAATAAATGAATAAGTCATTATTATTAGAATTTTTTTACGGCGAATTATTTGAACAGACGCTACACATACAATCTGTGCGAGTTGACCCATAGAATGCAAGTGAATTGAAACAACCCATTGTGCTCACTGTTCCATTTAAAACGAGTCTTTTCGTAAATTGCCTGAACTTAACTATTAGGTGTTATGGTGGGTGTTATTTATCTCCTTTAATAATAGCTCTTGGTTTTTTTTATCACAGAATATCCAAGACAAGAAACCAGTTACAAGACTCGACGGGAATGAAAAAGGACTTTGCTACAGACATGGAGAAAGTCGAGGCTCGTACTGTATACAGAAAGAGAAACTCCGGTATGTACACTATTTTTATACCCCCCATACATCTCAACCCTTTCAACGCTAAATTTCTCTTGGTATTTATTATCCTTTTGGACTCTTCTTGTACAGGTATTTTAAACCAGTCTACTGTTGCGTTTAATGAACATATCAAACCGTGTGTGGATAGGAGCCCTGTGATCAGGGTCTACACCGTTTGTATAAGTAATCTGTAATCTCTTCAGAGGGCTGTAGGGTTGAAAGGGTTAGCCTGGGGCTTATTGCTTTTGCCCTGTCTATACACGGCTTTTACCTTGGCCATCATAGAGGATCTTACATGAGTGCTCATTCATTATCATTTTTAATAAACGAGTTGACTAAAACAATATTTGGCGAGCGTTATATTTGTTTTAGTCAACGAGTTTATTAAGAATGATAAATAATGAGCACGAATGTTAGATCCTATTTATCACATAAACACTTTAAAACCCTTTTAAGTGAACTGAGTCAGTAGTTTTTTGTCTCAGTCCGCCATATGTATTTTCCGCCAAAACTTGACGTTGTTTCCAGTAACGCCATGGCAAATGACGTCATTTGGCGCCCAGCGCCATGCAGCGCTCGTATACGAACGGGTAGGGCCTGGCCCGGAGCCCAAATATTGATATTTCACTATAGTTTATTGAATGGCTTTATAACACTCCCAGAGTTGGTTTTATGTGATAAATACATTTGGCATGTGCTCATTATTATAATCTGACATAATTATCTAGTAAGTGGAAAGTGAATTGTTTTCGTGAAAACCTGATAATTATCTAAACGCGACAAAATGACCTGTTAGTGCCATATACTGTCACCACAAATTAATATATCCGGATTTTGGTGATGTTGCAATCCTCCTTCATACGAGTCCTAATAAAGGTTCTACACCAAAATGCACTTATGATATTAGTATATACAGTGGAGAAAATATTATTTCCCAATTAAGGCTTTTACGCTAAATCTATTTCCTTTGCAAACAACTTGGAGCCAGATCAGAATTTGCGTTTAAACGGGAAAGAATAATGTTTTCTCGGATGTATCTGACCTATGCAAACATTGTAGATCCAGACTGAAAGGCTCTTGGACTCCGTTAATATACTCAGCAAAAATAGAAACGTCCCACATTTTGAACAAACATATCTCTGCCGTTATTTAAGTTATACAGCAAGTGAATGTACTTGTGGGATACTTATTAGTTGGAGTTTAACATGTGTAAAGTTTTAACAAAATAACACGGATAAAAACCGTTAACGTAACGGAATCATGATTGTCTAGAGAGGCCCTGCATACTCACACTCAATAGTTTTTCCAACGGGTTTTACTATCCAAACTATCAAATATATATAAATTTATTCCTCCACTGAAGAAAATAGTTTCAACTTATGCAGTGAATATAGGAATATGTATCATAAAAATATTTCTTTTAGCAGATATAGCTTAAAGACATTTCCTGACTTACTTTTGGTGATAAACCCTATTCGGACAGTTTCCTTGCTCAAATCATGATTGTTCATACCTGTATTACCTTGAATCAGTCGGGCGTTTCATGTGAGGCCCACGCCTTATAGTTTGGATAGGAAAACCCGTTGAAACAAGAAATACCTTCTAAAAAGATATTCAGCGGAATGGATGGTGAAAGTTATGTTGTAGATGGGTGTGCAAATTTACATTGGGGGGGTTTTCAACGAATTGTAATATCTTGGATTGAAAAGCAAAAAATACTCATTCAAGGATATAGCATAACTCTTGACTAATAAACTTTAATGTACAGAAATGCAAAACAATAATTTAACCCTTTGAACCCTAGTCCCGCATATAGGCGTGCTTTTCAAACAGTGTACATGTGAATAGTACACTTGTCCTGTGCAAACAGTGAAGACCCAGATCAGAGGGCTCCGAAAGGAGCCCTCTGATCAGGGTCTTCACTGTTTGTCATAATGCCAAACATTGACAAAAACAATCCTTAAAAGTCAGAAATGGACTAGACTAAAATGGAAACTGGAATTTTCCATTTAAAGTTTTAGGGAGGAAAGAGTTAACCCATATCCTAGCCATTTATTATATTGCTATCAATGTATGGTAAACTTGTACAAATAGTTAACAATTAAAATAAATTGGAAGTAAACCATAACAAAACACCTAGCTACCACTATCTATCTATAAAAAGACATCTGATGTCATATCTTAAAAAAGAAGCATGATGCCATCAGCTCAGTAGTAAATTCAGTCTGTGTCTTAATTTTACACCCACAATTCATATCTGGTAAAACTGTAACAGTACATAGACCAGCCTGGCTACAATTTCAGGGCTCCAGATAAGAGGGAGTAAACTGAACAAATCTAACATTTTCTCACTCATTTCAGCACCAAATCCTATGGTGTTACTACTCATTTGGATCGTCTGGAAAAGTCTTTTAAAGCAGACTGAAAGTATGCATCATGCACATGAAGGCGCACTCTGCTTTAACTTCCAACCTACTACAAGGGGTCACCTATATTCAATACTAGCAACAGATTATGGAGTAAGGGGTTAAACCGTATATACACATCCCACCAAATCATCAAGACTATATCAAATTTGATGTTTAGTATACGTGACAACTTTATATTAGTGCATAAGTGATGAAAGCAATCCACTTGTTATTAGAAAATAAGCAGACGACAAGAAAAAGATCATTTCAATTGAAAAATAATTAGGTCCGAATTTATTGAGAAACCCCTCTCAAACTAGTCGAGCACCGCGCCTTGCTACTCGCAATCAGCGGCAGCGAAAAATGTCTAATAAAAAGTCTAATAAAAAAATTGAAAAACGCCATATGAGTTCAATCCTTGCATCATGCCAGGCTCGTCTGAAGTTGAAAGAAATCGGGCAATAACAGCCATTGACGTCGCCCGCAGGTTCGGATGCAGTCGAAAGACAAAATAGAGGCTTGCAACCCGGTACCTTCAGGCTGGGACTGTTCACAATCGTTTTCGCCTTAGTCGCCCCGTTTTTTCCTCCGTCAGAACTGACCACCACTAACCCATTACCCCATAAATACGCTTTTTTACGCCTTTATTTTATTCCTCCACTGAAGGAAAAAGTTTCAATTTATACAGTCATGATTAAGTATTATAAGATAATTTTTCTATATTCTAACAATGTAGCTTAATGCAGGCTGAAAGTAAAGCAGAATGTGCCTTCAGGCACATTCTGCTTTACTTTCAATCTGCTTTAAGTAGTTACTTATTTTCAAAACTAGAAACAGGCTATGGGGTAATGGGCTAACAGGATAGGTCTAGTTATGATTGTGCACATCATATACAAATTGCCACAGGTTGTTTGCTTTTATACATTTATTTATTGTTGATATTTCAGTGCTGCAGGGGACCTTGTAGAGTGTTACCTCACTATCGGCTTGGTTTTCGAGATACTGTTTTACCTACCCCGCTGTTGGACTCTGCTTCATCGGGTAAAGAAATGATTCCATTTTGCTTAATACATGTATGTGCAAATCGATATTTCAATGTATTGTCGATGCTTGTTTTTGTTTCATAGAACAGCAGAGCTAATGTCATACCCTCGGCATTGTTTTAAAGCTTAATACTTGTGCTAGGGTGCTGAAATTGTGTATGGAGGTTCATTTGGCGTTAAACATTGTTATGAAGTTGAAATTTATTTCAATTTTTAACATGTTTTGGACTTTTGCAACAAAACCCCCGGGTTTAAGTTTTTTGGACGGATTGTTTTAAAGCTTAATACTTGTGCTAGGGTGCTGACTTTTGTATGAAGGTTCATTAGGGCTCAAACATTGATGTTATGAAGTTATAATTGAAAAAAAATATTTGACATGTTTTGGACTTAGGTTTTTTACTACAAAACACCAGTAGCGTGTTCAAGTACCGTATCGATTGCAACAGAAAAAGGTAACAATTTACCTTTAACGACCGTTAGGCTGTTACCGATTGCCTCAGAGGTAGTTCGCCATCGCCAACAAGGAAAACAAAATGGCTACGAAATGAATTTAATAAAACCAGCGAACAGTCCAGACTTAATTTCTCATCAATAAACCAACATTTTCCGATACTTAATGTATCAAACAAAGCAGCTTACATCTGAGCAGCTAAATCTTTTTATATGCGGTAAAATTGATGCATTTCAGTTTAGTGCACTTTTGCTTGTGTTTAGATTCGCACATAAATCGTTCGTACCCTTGAAAAGTTAATAAACATTGGGGCGCAATAAGTTATTATTGAAGAGTATTGGTGAACGTTAGATGTCGTACTATATGGATTGTTTGCATCGGTTAACATTACTGTTCGCTGATACGGTACTTGAACACCCTACAGGTTAACGTTTTTTTGACGGGTTGTTTAAAAGTTTTATACTTTTGCGAGGGGGCTGAAATTTTGTATGGAACCTTATTAGGGATCAAACATTAATGTAATGGAGTTAAAATTTAAAAACAAAAAATATTTTGTCAATATTTGACATGTTTTGGACTTAGGTTTTTGCTATAAATCGCCAGGTTTGCTGAGATTTTATATGAAGCTTCATTCTGTGTCAAACATTGATGTTATGAAGTTGGAATTTAAAAACAATTAATATTTTTCAATGTTAACACTTTTGTACTTAGATTTCACAAGTTGCTTTAAAGTTGTAGATCAATGCAAACCGCCAAGTCTATATGTTAACTAATATGAAATATCGGTTTATGTAAGAAATTGTTATTAGCTCGCCTATTCGGAGGATGGATGGGCTTATAGAATCACGACGGCGTTGGTTTTCCATGGTTAAAGTTTAAGGGTAAGTGTTCTAATGTATACTTAACAAAAATAGAAACTTTACATACTTTAAAGCTGATTTGAGCGATGTTTAATGACGTTTCATAAAATATACATACATTTCATAAAGACCATACAGAGCCAAACTCTCGCTTATTTGTACCGCGCACGACGTAGCACGCTTTCCACTTCCGGTTTTTAACTCTTGACGGCGAGTTGACCTAGTCAGGTTTATTTCAAGTTTATTTAATGCAACAGACATACGCAGGCTTGAGCCAAACACCAAAAAAAAATTTGTAAACGCTTGCGTTTCAAAACCGAGATGTCACAGCTTTCTGAAAATAACAGATCAGGCCATTTGGCATGCTTACGGCGGGTGCGTCAGCAACTGATGCTGGACCTCATTTTGGAGGCATACAATAGAAAATTCATATCCTAACTACTTGTTACAGAGTTTAAGTCCAGGATCGTCTGAGACCGTTGACGTCACATAGAGACGACCGCACGCTTACGTTTACGTTTCGACGTAACTGTTCAATCCCAGCAACGGTTACTGCTCGGCGGTTTGGGATCGCTGCCGAGACAATCAGGAATCGTCTGAAGCAATGCCACGGTCCTATCCGTACCCGTAGACCGCATTCAGGGCAGATCTTAACTGTACTTACAAAGCCCAGAATAACGTCAACGTCATGCCATGGCCTTTAGTATCAACAGATTTGAAACCAATTGAGCATGTAAAGGGTAAAGTTGGCGTCGGATGCGGAACAAATACCAGATTTACACGACCAACAACCTCAGAAATGCTCGATTACGAAAATGGCATGGCATCCCAGATGACGTCATTAGACGGTGCATCAGAGTCGGGGTGTTGCTTGCCTGAGGCGCGACGGTGAGCATTCTCGCTATTGAACTGTCTTTATGCAAAAAAGTCATTTAAAATGAAACCGTAAAACAGGGTTATAGATAAGGTTTTGCATTAATTGGGTATTTACTCCCTCTATTTTCTAAGAATTGGGTTTTCTGAATTTCAATTGAGTATCCAAAAAAGCGTTACTCCATCAATTTGATATGAATTGCTTTTTTACTAATTTTTTTTTTCATTTAATACAAAACACAAGCGGATTGTTTGATGTACTACTGTACCCTCGTTTGCCCACACTCGATAATTTCAGTTTCGGTCTCATTTCAACACAAATGCAACAGCTCATGTTTGTGTAGGAAAACTAGGATTCATTAATTTCCAGCCACGGAAACTTTAAAAGCCATTCCAGGATTCCTTTACCGTAACTTTGCTAACTTTAGCACTGTCGTGTTTCTTTGATGACTTACAGATTCGGGACAAAAGATCGTCGATTATGTGGGTAACATTAAACAACCTCTTTTTTGGCTGTTACATGCATCATTCAAAATTTCATTCACGACACCGCAGGGTTCGACATTGGCCTACGTCCGATAGACATTCACTAGTAACGGCGATGTTAGGTCTAGTGATCCCTCGCAGTTACTAACCCGAATGGTCTAGTTAAAATCTGAGGATGATTTTTTTAAATTCACGCATTTAGAAAATGACATTGTTTTCAGACAAGTAGGTTGCTCAGACCTCAAAACTGTTTCCGCATCTAAATAAAGCACGCAGTCGGGAAATCCTTGTTCTAAAATTAGCAGTAGTAACTATCCCACAGTAATTAGGGTGATGAGTAAAATCCGGTTCAGTTACGAAAAATATCGGTGTGATTAATTGATCATCTCGCGCTATACTTAAAACACCTGATTGTGTTGATAACAGTTACGTTTTGAATGTTTTTAGAATTGATCATTTTTAATTAGAAAGGTACAATATCCGAAAAGGTAAATAAATATTTTTGCTGAGTATTCTAATACTACATGTAATATTGGCATTAGGAAGCTGATGTTTGGAATGGAGGTGCCCTATGGGTTGAACACTGGTTTTGCGTAGTTAACCCTTTGCCTGCTGGTCGCGACTTTATTGATTTTTGCAAACAGTTTAGATCCAGATCAGACGCCGCGCGACGCGGCATCTGATCTGGATCCAAACTGTTTGACACTCGTCTTTAAGTTTCTTTACTTATAAAATGTATACACTCAGTGCAAAAAGAAACGCACACTTTTATTACAATATTATCTGTATGTAGAAGGAACGTATTTGTGAAATAATCTTTTCATTACAGCCAGTAGTTCCATCTTGGGCTATCAATGTTAAAAATGGGATGTTTATCATTGAATTGGTATCATCACAACCTGCACAAATCGGTGCGGTGTTTTCAACAGGCACTAGTTAACTCTTTCGCTGCCAAATTGTGAGATTTTTATCCCACCACCGTTTCATCGTCGTCTGCTTCAATTTTGTTGTTTGCAAGATCGTTTCAAAGTAAGATTCAAAGTAGTATGACTTAAAGTATATATATATACGAGTGTCAAACAGTATACGCGGCGTCTGATCAGGATCCAAACTGTTTGAAAACGCGTCATTAAGAGTGAAAGGGTTAAAAGACAGCACAGTAATTTTAAGTATGTTTTCCTGAACTTGTTGCAGAATTGAATTGATCTTGAGATCTGGTCTTAGTATTTTAAAAAAGTCTCTTAATCTGCGCCTGAGCACGATGTGCGTTTCTTTTTGTACTGAGTGTACATCTAAGTTTAAAAAAAATTGCAGAAGACATCACTGCAGGATAAGGGTTAAAATTGTGGATTTAGGTCTTTCGGCTGATTTCTCATATTTGCATTAAGAATATTTGGAATACTGGTTGAACATTGATATGGCCTAGTTACAATAGAAAATTTTGATTGTTTATTCATAACTTCATCTGATTTTAAAAGTTAATAATAATAGAGTAAGTGTTGGAATGCACTTTTACTACACGACATGTTTGCATTAGAAAGCTGATATTGGAATGGAGGTTACCTGTGGCTTGAATATCAGTGTACTGATACACTTTTCTATTGATAGTTACCTATTTAAGAAAGGTTTCATTAGGTGAGCTTTGCTGATCTCGGACGGTTCTTGTTGCAATGGCTGTTATTGCATTATTGTATTGAGAGGTAATATATGGGAAAGAACGGGATAGAATAGCAGTTGGAAGGTTATATGGTGTACATGTTGATGCGTCATATGAGCATATTGGTCATATAGGATAAAAACTGGTCAGTAGGCCAAAATCGTATTTTGTGGTCCCTTAGAAGAAGATATGCATACATACGTTAACCTAAAGTGTTCCTAAATTTGGCACTTTTTTCATTATCAGTTCATTATTTGTGTGAAATGGTATTCGCTCAACTGCTGAACCACACTTGTTTATTTGTTTATAATTGTCCACTTTGAAGAATATCAGCCAGCAATGGATGAGAGGTTAGGCCCTTTTATTATTATTATTTATTAGTTAGTTAGTTATTAGCTTATTAGTCTGAATGAGTGGGATGCTGTATGACTTTCTTCAAAGTGGGCAGAAAGTAATGTTTTCCAGTTTTCAGGCTGGGGAGCACATGTAAATTGTGGGTTGGATGTTCATTAACATAATAACTGTACAGCAGTCGAGCCATAGCTATTTTATGCCTTACAAATTTTCTTTGCTAACACTATTTTCTCAAAACATGCTAAGAATGTTAGCATGTATTGAGATGCTGTGCGTTGCAAACAACATAGGGTCATGAATATATGTCCTTTCCAATGTGTTGAAACTTACAATGTAAATATTGTTTAAATCTTGCCTTATCAAGCATGATATAGTTTCTTTTGGTTTAAAGACGCTGCAGCACAATTATGGTTATAAAGCGCCTGTGTGCTGGCATGTCTGCATTTTAATTGGTATTCCTCTTTTGGTGGATTCTCGCCACTCTTTCTGTCAGGCAAATAGTGGTGTTGTTGATAAATTACAGGTGTTTCTGTGTTCTATTTGGGAACTACTTTGCAAGAACATTGGGTCAGAGATGTGAATCTAAGACAGCGGAGGAATCAGCTGTTTATGGTAAATACTAACGGTGACCTTAGAAATTTGTGGAAAAGTTTAACCTCAATGGTACCTTTTCTTTTGATATTTCTGGTGCTTTAAAATTAATTTGTTATTGCTTTCCAGTGTCGTTATATTGACCGGTAGGTCGTAGAACTGGATAGAGACGGGAGAATATTGCCAATTTACTATTTTCGTTGGACTGCAGATAACTATACTCAGCAAAAATAGAAACTTTACATATGATTCCAATGCATATAATTCAGTTTTGCAGAAAGCTTATTGTTATTCAAAACGTTGGATTAATCTCTGCAAGTTCTAGACAATGGTGATGACAAAAATCCAAAAGTCACGTCGTAGTTTGACGTCAAAACACATAGGGGTCGATTTCAAAATTCTCAAATGTGTTTAATTCATTTTCCGATTTAATTTTAAGTGACTTTTTGCATAAAGTAGCATGCATGCCTACCGTCGCACCTAATGCAAGCAACTCTCCGTCTCGGATGTACCGTAATCGAGCATCTGAGGTCGTTTGTCGTGTCAATCTGGTAATTGTTCCGCCCCCGACACGCCAAGTTTACGCCACAGGTGCCAGACACATGCTTTGCCCCAATATATCACCTCAAAACACAAATAAAGAGAATAAAACCATAAAAACGCCCTCTCCTATGACCAAACACCATATTCTGACCTAAAGCTCTTTACCCAGCATGCTCTTCATGTCCTCCATATTTCGATCAAGTCATTTAAAAGAAGTTACTTACCATACATGTCAAAGCCAAACTACTCTGCATTATCGCGCAACGGCTGGTGTTTCGAACCGATTCGGCAATTTTCAATCGCCTTGGCGGTATGTTTACTTCGACACCGGGTAAATATTTTACCGATACACCGGTTATACACCAAGTAATAGCCTATCGGATTTATGCAGCGCCGCTTTTTGTTAGCTCGTTTAATTAGTAAACCAGTCACATCGTCTGCCAGAATTTCTTCTGTCAAAATGGCATCGCGCGGACGGAAAAAGCGCAACAAAAAACCCCACATTATTCAAATACGTTCAGCCTTCCGCGAACGAACCAGAAATAATTTGTAACGGTGTCGTGAATGAAATTTTGAATGATGCATGTAACAGCCAAAAAAGAGGTTGTTTAATGTTACCGACATAATCGACGATCTTTTGTCCCGAATCTGTAAGTCACCAAAGAAACACGACAGTGCTAAAGTTAGCAAAGTTACGGTAAAGGAATCCTGGAATGGCTTTTAAAGTTTCCGTGGCTGGAAATTAATGAATCCTAGTTTTCCTACACAAACATGAGCTGTTGCATTTGTGTTGAAATGAGACCGAAACTGAAATTATCGAGTGTGGGCAAACGAGGGTACAGTACATCAAACAATCAGCTTGTGTTTTGTATTAAATGAAAAAAAAAATTAGTAAAAAAGCAATTCATATCAAATTGATGGAGCAACGCTTTTTAGGATACTCAATTGAAATTCAGAAAACCCCATTAATGCAAAACCTTATCTATAACCCTGTTTTACGGTTTCATTTTAAATGACTTTTTTGCATAAAGACAGTTCAATAGCGAGAATGCTCACCGTCGCGCCTCAGGCAAGCAACACCCCGACTCTGATGCACCGTCTAATGACGTCATCTGGGATGCCATGCCATTTTCGTAATCGAGCATTTCTGAGGTTGCTGGTCGTGTAAATCTGGTATTTGTTCCGCATCCGACGCCAACTTTACCCTTTACATGCTCAATTGGTTTCAAATCTGTTGATACCAAAGGCCATGGCATGACGTTGACGTTAGTCTGGGCTTTGTAAGTACAGTTGAGATCTGCCCTGAATGCGGTCTACGGGTACGGATAGGACCGTGGCATTGCTTCAGACGATTCCTGATTGTCTCGGCAGCGATCCCAAACCGCCGAGCAGTAACCGTTGCTGGGATGAAACAATTACGTCGGTATGTTAACGTAAGAGTGCGGTTGTCTCTACGTGACGTCAACGAGCTCATACCCCGTAACTCTGGTACGAGTAGTCAGGATATAAATTGTCTACCGTATGCGTCCAAAATGACGCGCATCATCAGTTTCTGACGCGTCCGCCGTAAGCATTCCAAATTGCCTGATTTCTGTGATTTTCAGAAAGCGGTTTCATCTCAGTTTTGAAATGCAAATGTTTACACTTTTGTTTTTTTGGTGTTTGGCTAATGCTTTCGTGTGTCTGTTGCATTAAATAAACTTGAAATAAACCCAAATTTAAATTCAAATACTCTTTATTTCTCAGTTTGTACAATTCTACAAATACATGAGAACTATCCTAACACACATTCAACACATTAGGTCAGGTACATATTATATATTACAAACATCAATCTATATAGTTTCTTAACCGTTAGCCAACTTCGAACGGAAGAGAACAGCATTCATTTGTTTTTAAAATTGCTATTTCTAGTGGGTACTAGGGTGGTCCAGAGTATATCCCGCAATTTAGCCGAGATATGTCAACTCGCAGTCAGTGTTAAATACCGGAAGTGGAAAGCGTGCTACGTCATGCGCTTAAAAATTAGTGAGAGTGTAGCTGTGTATGGTCTTTATCGATTACTCCATTATGAAACATGCGTATATTTTATGAAACATTATTTAAACATCGCTTAAACCGGCTCTTAAGTATGTAAAGTTTCTATTTTTGCTAAGTATAGAATACAAGGAAATTGGACAATATGTCATAAATTTTTCAAGGTACGTTTATTTTTAAAATTATTGTTAAAAAATGACTATTTTTGGAATTTTACTTGTTTTTTACCCAGCATGAATTCTGCATGTTCCTGTGGTAAAAATATTGTCAGCATGTGTTCTCCATCATATTAAGATTTGTATGAGACCAATCTATTTCAAAATAGAGAATCTTGTTAAAAATGTTGTCTGCTTCAATTATTACGTCTGCAAAAAAACACCTCAAAATAATTTTTATGCTTTTTTAAACAGAATGTCAGTTAAATATGTGTGCCAAACATTTTAGATCCAGATCAGACTCTAGCTTCATTAGGTATCTGATCTGGATCCATGTGACTTTCATGCTAAAAGTGCCGTCTGCTTGAATTATTACGTCCGTCTCTAAGAAACTCAAAATTATTTTTTATGCTTTTCTAAACATGTTTATGTTTATGTTTGCCAAAGAGTTTGGATCTAGTCCAGATGCTGTATCATGTGACGTCTGATCTGGATCCATACAGTATCTGATCTGGATCTACCGTATAGCTGGTATTTTCTGCTGCCATAATATAATTTAAAAAGCAGGGTGAATAATATTCTACTGTTTTTATTTCTGCGCCTCTTTGAAAGCAGCATAATAAAATTTTAAAGATAGTTATCAAAGCTAATTTACCTACACACCTGCTGTTGTTTACATGTACGTAAGCTTCACTGTACTTCCGATATGGGCTAAAAAGTTATCCTAAATTCATGTATAGAGTTGTGAAACAAGTACGATAAATATCTGAACAAATATTAACACTAATTACATCTGTAATTATCATAACAAATAAATAGATTGGAAAGATTTCATATACCTTTCACGACCTGACCCGACAACACTAACAGTACCTATAATTATACATGCCCGCTTTGTTCTATTCGGATTACCCTGGACTTATTTGCTCAAAATCTACTTTGTCGTGGTAAACATCGGTACATTTTAATAAGTTTAATTAGGTTTTTTCCAGGGTCTAATATAAGGAAATTTGATAGAAACTAAATACATGTAACACAATTACCAGCTATACGGTATGTGGTGTCTAATCTGGATCAAAACTGTTTGCAAATGTCGCACTCAGCATGCTATTGGTTAAATTCTACATGTATTATTTATAATCCAAGTCTATATTGCATGAAAATTGCCAATGCGTCCAATGGACGGGCAATGCGAGCAAAGGTTATGGCCAACTTGGGTTCCGGGATACAAGAGATCCGCTTTCCGCTGGTCACTGCACACGTGGTGCTCATGGAATAGCCATGATGGTAAAATATAGGGATCTAGATATTCCACCAAAAATGCAAGTCGCCTTTGCAATCACAAACTATGCATTAATACCTTGCATTTGAATTTTGAGGAAAATAACCCAAAAAAACAGCAGAAAACAAAGTTTTGGTCAGGGCAAATGCGCTGCGCACTTTAATGGAAAAGGAAATCGTGCACCAAATTGTCTTGTATTAATCACTAAAACAGGTAATTTGGTAATTAAGTGATATCTGTATTATTCCTCAGTTTCAAATAGCAATATTTACAACCCCCTCCCCCCCCCAAAACAACAACAAAAAGCAAAACAAAACAAACCCAAGTTTTTTTGGTTTGCTTGTTAACTCGGTCAGCCTTTAGACCTCATCAGTGGTGTTACTATACTCCAGACAGAGTTCTCCCCTTTTCTATTTTTCTGCTCTGCTCCGCAATGTGTTTGTTATTTATGAGAGGAATGGTGTTAAAGCGTATACATGTATGAAGGTTGACATCATCTAGTACACCTTAACATGGTCCTCTTGGTTCTTTAGTTGATGTGGAACATAGAAGTGGTCAAACTCCATCTAGGCTCGGCGAGCTGCTTGTTTTGCCTTGCACTTTGTTCGTTTATATTAGGGATGTTAAAGAGACTCGCAACCGGATTTAGCATTAAAAATAATAATTTGTAAATATATGTCAAATGCCTATATAAATGGGTAAGATTTAGTTTAGGATAATAAATTCTGTTAAAAAATGTATTTCAAAAAGAAAAGAAGCTCTGGTGGGATTCGAACCCGTGACCCTCCATGCGGAGACAAACATGAAAAATGAGGCAACGCCTTTACCACCTCGGCTACCAGCGCTCTCTATTTATATGGTAGCGAATTAACGTACTTCACAGGTAGCGATGGATCGTACTTTATTCGGCTCGGGTTTATGTCTGAGCCACTGTAGAGAAGCAACAACTATACCGGCAGCTGACGCTATAGAAAAACGATGGAAATATCTAAAAAAAACTTGAGATTCGGTGACGATTCTTGAGACTTATTTTGGACTGATCATATTTTTTTAATGTCAGAAGCCAAATAATGCCACAAATTTGCTTTTATTTGAGTATTTTATTTTATTTTGACAATTACACCATCCGGTTGCGAGTCCCTTTAACGGTTATGGATACTGTAACCGGTTAATCGCAAGCAAAAACCATTAAATTAAACCATTTCATTTCTGACTGTATTCAACCTCTTTGCTTGGCCTCATTTGCAAAATAACGGAAAGTAATAACTTGTCATTGTCATCTATTTGCAAGTTTGTGAGATTTTTTTGGTCCAAGGATATGTGACTTGTGCCACCAGCAGTTGGCGCCTTTACTCGAACATACCAGTGGAGACTGTGGACAGAGGCTACAGTTACCAGCATAACACTCTATGGTGGCCTTCCTGATGTCTAGTAAGTGTGACATATTTTGTTATCTCCATTTCCACTACTTGCCATTTCTTCTATAATAGTATTACATCTAGCTTTGTTGTCCCATGCCAGAGTAGCCTGTTCCTTTTTACGCCTGATCTTAATACTGGTTTTGGGAAACATTCCTGAACTGAACACTGCAGTTTTAAGTTTCCTCTAATACCGCTCAAATGGATGTTTAAAACGTGCAATTTCTTATATATGTACATTTTCTATGTGTTTAAACTAAGCGAAAAAGGGTTGTCAGACGCCCCTTTCTTTAAAGCCAGAATGTCGCCCAAATGGATGTTTAAAACGCGCAATTTCTTATATATGTACATTTTCTATGTATTAAAACTAAGCGAAAACGCTTGTCAGATGCCTGAAATATGCCCCCTTTTCTTTAAGAATCACACATAAATGTGCCAATTTATCGAGATGGTTGGAAAAATAAGCTCTTTGTTTACATAACAAATCTTCGTGTCGGCTTCCGAGAATTTCCGCATGGTCGAATAAGAGTCACGTGGTCGAAGCAAACGCATCACAAACACAACCTTTAGACAATTATAACCATTCATGTTAGTCTGAGTTGAAAACAGTTTGGGGCCTGATCAGACGCCGGGTTACCCGGCGTCTGATCTGCTACAAACTGTTTGCAATTGAAATCATGGTTTAGCGTAAGCACGTTTATTGGGGAAGAATAACATTTTCTCCACTGTAAGGAAGGTAACACCGAATACATAGTCGTACACATTCATACTTGAGATAAGTATGATCAGCGTGCAGCACGAGAACGCTGCGCTAACTTTACTGATATTTTATTCTTTCAAACTAAACGCATTTATAAACAAAACTATTATTACCATTGCAAACAGGTTGGAGCCAGAACAGAAACCGCGTAACCCGGCGTCTGATCAGGCTCCAACCTGTTTGCTACTCGGATTAGAAAAATAATTAAAATTTCTAAAAGTAAATTTCCACAGTGTAGTGAATTGCGTTTGCGTTTAAACCGGAAAGAAACATGTATTCTCTACTGTATATTGCGCACAATAAATACAGCTATCAATGTCTCTTGCTGAATGTAGGGAATACTCATCCCTTTTAAAGATTTAGAATGTTCCAATCTAAAAATAACAAACCGATTTAAGCAATGTTGCTTCCATAATCATCGGGGATTACTTTTTAGCTCACCTGGCACGTAGTGCCAAGGTGAGCTTTTAGGATCGCTGGATGTCCGTCGTCTGTCTGTCCGTCCGTTCACAATTGTTCGTGAACACTCTAGCAGGTTCAAATCTCATTGGATCTTAATGAAACTTGGTCACAGTGTTTGCCTCAATGAAATCTAGGTCAAGTTCGAATGTGGGTCATGTCCGGTCAAAAACTAGGTTACTAGGTCAAATTATCGAAAAACCTTGTTAACACTCTAGAGGCTACAAATTTCATTGGATCTTCATGAAACTTCATCAATATGATTGCCTCGATAAAATCTAGGCCAAGTTTGAATGTGGGTCATGTCCGGTCAAAAACTAGGTCACTAGGTCAAATTATCGAAAAACTTTAACACTCTAGAGACTACAAATTTCATTGGATCTTCATGAAACTTCATCAAAATGTTTGCCTTAATGAAATCTAGGTCAAGTTCGAATGTGGGTCATGTCCGGTCAAAAACTAGGTCAAATTATTGAAAAACCTTGTTAACACTCTAGCGGCTACAAATTTCATTGGATCTTCATGAAACTTCATCAATATGATTGCCTCAATAAAATCTAGGCCAAGTTCGAATTTGGGTCATGTCCGGTCAAAAACTAGGTCACTAGGTCAAATCTTCGAAAAACCTTGTTAACACTCTGGAGACTACAAAATTTCATTTGATCTTCATGAAACTTGCAAAAAAATGTTTGTCTCATTGAAATCGAGGTCAAGTTAGAATGAGGGTCATGCCCGGTCAAAAACTAGGTCACGAGGTGTACATGGTTACCAGGTGAGCGATTTAGGGCCATAGTGGCCCTTGTTTATATGTTTAGATTACGTATGTGCCTGAATTTTCAGGTTTAAAAAATGCGTGATTTTGGCTGCTTGACAGCTACATACCGTCTTTAAGTAGCTGCCAGGTGATTTGGATCGGCTTGTCGGGAGACTTCCCAGGCTATATCTAATTTTTAGCTCACCTGAGCCAAAGGCTCAAGGTGAGCTATTGGAATGGTCCTGTGTCCGGCGTCGTGTGTCGTCCGTCGTCGTTAACAATTGCTTCAAATGACATCTCCTCCTATACCGCTCGACAGAATTCAACCAAACTTTACAGAAATATTCCTTGGGTCAAGCTCTTTCAAATTTGTTAAAAAAAATTAAAAGACAATGCAGAACTCTGGTTGCCATGGCCACCAAAGTGAAAAAATAAGGAAATCTTAAAAAAATCTTGTCAAAAACTGCAAGGGCCAGAGCTTAGATATTTGGCACATAGCATCATCTACATGCCTCTATCAAGTTTGTTCAAATTATGCTCCTGGGGTCAAATTTGGCCCCGCCCAGGGGTCAGTTTTACATATACTCAGTGCAAAAAGAAACACACTTTTATTACAATATTATCTATATGTAGAAGGAACATATTTGTGAAATAATCTTTTCATTACAGTCAGTAGTTCCGTCTTGGGCTATCAATGTTGAAAATGGGAGGTTTATCATTGAATTGGTATCATCACAACCTGTACAAATCGGTGCGATGTTTTCAACAGGCACTAGTTAACTCTTTCGCTGCCAAATTAATCGTGATATTTTTATCCCACCACCGTTTCATTGTCGTCTGCTTCAATTTTGTTGTTTGCAAGATCATTTCAAAGTAAGATTCAAAGTAGTATGACTTAAAAGTATATCTATACGAGGGTCAAACAGTTTGGATCCTGATCAGACGCCGCGTTACGCGGCGTCTGATCAGGATCCAAACTGTTTGAAAACGCGCCTTTTGACGTCATTAAGAGTGAAAGGGTTAAAATACAGCACAGTAATTTTAAGAATATGTTTTTCTAAACTTGTGGTTGAATTAAATTGATCTTGAGATATGGTCTTAGTATCCTTAAAAAAGTCTCTTAATCTGCGCCTGAGCACAATGTGCGTTTCTTTTTGTACTGAGTGTAGATATATAGTGAAATTTTCGTACGTCTTCTCTCAAACCAATGTGGCCAGAGCTTTGATATTTGGCATAGTGACACTTCTAGATGTCCTTTACCAAAATTGTACAAATGGTTCTGGTCCGTTGCATAACTAGATCACAGGTCCTCTATCAAGTTTGTTCAAATTATGCCCCTGGGTTCAAAATTGACCCGCCCCAGGGGTCACAGTTTTACATAGAGTTATATAGAGACAATTTCAAACGACCTCTTCTCAGACTCTAATATCGAATATGGCCAGAGCTTTTATATTCTGTTGGTGACACTTTTAAATATTCTTTACATATTTTTGTTCAAATTGTTCCGGTCTGTTGCATATCTAGGTCAGTCATGGACATAAATCAGTATCCATTTTTTCAGCTATTCTCAGGTGAGCGAATTATGCCCAATGGGGCTCTTGTCTATGAAAGTCCTGCATACCCAGGTACGATTTTGTGTCATCGTCAGTTGTCCGGACATAGAAGCCCTCTAATAACAAGTCTTCCGCAATGTCATGAGCCATTTGACTTTCCGAGTGTGGGATAAAATACTCGATGTCGGCAGTACATCCAGCATGGTCTCCTGGGTAGTCGACTGGTAGTCCTTTATTTTTTAACAATACCCCTGTCCAGCAAGTGCCACTATGTAACTATACCCCCGCAAACGAAGTTTGGGGTTGGGGTATACTGGAGTCACAATGTCCGTCCGGAGCATAACTTCTAAAAGTATAAGAGCATTTGACTTAAACTTCATATACAGATAGATCTCATTGACCAGGAGTGCAGTGCGCAATAACCGTTACTCTGTCTGTAGTAGTTTTGGAGTTATTGCCCTTTGTTATTTGAATCAAAAATTTGTCCGGAGCATAACTTCCAAAGTATAAGAGCTTTTTACTTCAAACTTCATATACAGATAAAAATATGGATAACAGAGTAACAGTCTTATGCACTTCACACCTGGTAAATAAGATCTATATGTATATTTCTGAATTCAATGTTACCTAAACTCTAAACATAAGAAATAGAAGCAGATAATCAGATGGCAGTGAAAGGGCGACTGCTGTACTTTCAGTTTGCTCTAATACAAAAAACGAGTTATGTTGGAAAGGATTAAGCCAATTAATTGTATATATGCAGCATCAGATATTTTGACACTGCAACAGTCCACTCCGAGATCAGTTGCTGTGTTGAAAATGTCTCTGATCATGGGTCGAGTCTACAATGTATACAATATCAGATGTGTTTTCTTAGAAAGCTCATATGGTTCTTGTCTGCCATGTTTAAGATTGTGACTTTGTTTCGTTTCAGACGTTTGTGAACAGCACCCGGATACCAGAGCAGGAGTGTGACACTAGATCAGTAGGGCGTTCAAGTACCGTATCAGCGAACAGTAACGTTAACCGATGCAAACAACGCATATAGTACGACATCTAACGTTCACCGATACTCTTCAATAATAACTCATTGCGCCCCAATGTTTAACTTTTCAAGGGTATGAACGATTTATGTGCGATCTAAATAACACAAGCAAAAGTGCACTAATCAACTGAAATGCTTTAATTTTACCGCATATAAAAATAAGATTTAGCTGCTCAGATGTAAGCTGCTTTGTTTGATATATTAAGTATCAGTTATGTTTCAAATACTAGGTTGAATGTGCATTGAATTGAATTATTGAATTTTGAGCCTCTCTCTACGTTACGTCACACCACCAAATTCGACGATTTAAGTATTTTGCACGTGCGAAGCGTGTTAAGGGACATTGGTAAATACGACTTTTGATTATTTGTTGGTCATCAATCGTCCTAACAGAAAAACATTTAACATGTCGAAAATGCGGATAGTACTAACCACAATAGCATTCGAAATGTTGTGTTCAGAGCCAACGTGAAATACCACGTTAACGTCATGGACATTTTACGTCTTTTGTGCCCTTAAATCGTTTATATTAAACATCAATATATTATTATCCCCTGCCGAAAGGCAGAGGGATACTGTTTTAGGTCTGTCCGTCCGTGCGTTTTCCGTCCGCAAGATTTGGATTAAACTTGGTATACTTATTTGTCATCATAGGAGCACCGTGGGAAATCAAATTTTTTTTCAGAAAATTTTAGGAATTTATGAGTTATCTGCCCTTTTTGTGTTAAAAATGGCGTCCGTCACGTTTTCCGTCCGCAACTGTATCTCCGAAACCTATAAACAGATTTGGATTAAACTTGGTATACTTATTTGTCATCATAGGAGCACCATGGGAAATCAAATTTTTTTCAGAAAATTTTAGGAATTTATGAGTTATCTGCCCTTTTTGTGTTAAAAATGCCATATTTAACAGTTTTTACACTCTAGCAACTACAGTATTTAACATATTTTGTTTATACTTGCACACATTGTCTATAAGTACAAGTTCTTGCAGGTGTGCAATTATTGTAAAAAAAGGATACTTCTGACAAGAGTTATCTGCCCTTGATGTACTTAGAAATGCTAGAAAATGCTTTATTTTGGTATTGTTTACATACTAGAGCCTATAAATATGCATGGATTTTTTAAAGACTGTTTAAAGTCTGCTTTACTTTCAACTTGCTTTAAAGCATTTTCATGCATTAAACACAGTTTAATATAGGTGATTTTCATATTTGGTATTAGAAAAAAGGTTAATATTGATAGTTACTACTTTGTCTGCATCTGCAAACAGTTCCTATCGTGTCTGATCAAGTTCCAATCCATTTACTGCTCTGTCCCTATATACTGCATAAAATAGAAAAAAATATTCCATTTTGGAATTTTCATCGGATAATTATTTTGATGCATATGACATTTTTTCAACCTTTAAGAGTTTAACCCTTTACCCCATAGCCTGTTTCTAGATTTGAAGATGGGTGGCCAATGAAAGCAGATTGAAAGTAAAGCATGCTGCCTTTCTTTCCACCTGCTTTAAGCTAGCATCTTCTAGGATTTAGAAAATATTTCATTTGTTACAGTTTCATGATTGTGAAAATTGGAACTATTTTCTTCAGTGGAGGAATGAATTAAATGTGCTCAAAGGAGCTTCTATTGGGGAAAGAAGCTAGTATTTAGTAAGGTTTAGTAAGGGGTTAACTTGTAGCTTTCTTGTCACCGCTTGACTGAGATTGAATGTAAATATAGAAAAAAGCAGTGCAAATATGTATTTTAGGTAAATATTCAACAAATCTCTCAAACTTATGGGGGGTTTAACTGTCTTGAATGTTAAGTAATTTTTTCGCTTACAACAATAATTGTTGTCTGCTACTGTTCTTAAAATAGATTTTTTCAAATTTACCACGCTCTATATGACCATTGGTGTCAATGGGCCGTAAAACAAAAAAAATCAATCAAATCGACCACGCTTCCAGTTCGATCAAATGCAGTAATTTTTCAGAAATTGTTGAAATTTATTGTTGCAATATGACTTTCAAATTTTCTTAATACCTGTTTTATATCTTTCTCACTCGGTTTATAAAGTCTCATCCGTCAAGGACTTTGTTGGTGGAGAGGGGGAACAAACCATCCGCGGTACGACAATAAACTGCCGGTTTTACTGCAGGCTCGGGCTTTCAGCCACGAATGAAGAACGTTCTTCATTTGTGTTTCAGTTTAATGTAGAATAAAAGTAATACAGAAATCTAAGTACCTCTTTGTTTATTAATTTTAATTGTTAATTCCCTGTCAATTTTTAAGAAGTGTCAGCAGCCCATCAATAATATAGTTAGAATTGCATTTACTGTAGGATTATTCATCTTAGCTTAAAGAGATGGCTGTCTGACCTTCTAAAAAGTTGGGCATGATTTTAGACCTTGCGAAACACCAGCATCTTAAATGCTATGCTTTGCAAACCACATAGGAATGAACACGTGAATTACTGTGATTTCCAATGTGTCCAAACTTACAATGTAAATATTGTTGAAATCTTGTCTGTGCAGTAATTCGTATTCTTTTTTTGACCGAGTCTAAAAAATCAATCAAATCAACCACGCTTCTAGTTCGACCAACTGCAGTAAAACTTCTCTCTCTTCGTCGGGTTCGACATTGTCTGGCGGTCTTCATACATCGTCTCCAGTTCTCACGATGGTTGGGGTCCACCTGCATCGGTTTTACTGCAAGCTCGGGCTTTCAGTCACGACTGAAGAACGTTCTTCATTCGTGTTTCAGTTTAATGTAGAACAAAAGTAATGCAGAAAGCTAAGTACCTCTTTGTTTATTAATTTTAATTGTTAATTTCCTGTCAATTTTGAAGAAGTGTCAGCCGCCCATCAATAACATAGTTAGAATTGCATTTAATGTAGGAAATTCATCTTAGTTCATTTAATGTAGGAAATTCATCTTAGTTCAACAGATGGCTGTCTGACCTTCTAAAAACTGGTCAGAAATTTGCAAACCACATAGAAATAAACACGTGAATTACTGTGATTTCCAATGTGTCCAAACATACAATGTAAATATTGTTGAAATCTTGTCTGTGCAATTATTCGTAAAACTCAATGCAGTAAAACTCCTCTCACTTCGTTGGGTTCGACGTTGTCTGGCGGTCTTTATACATCGTCTCCAGTTGTCACGACGGTTGAGCTCCATCTTCATCGGTTTTACTGCAAGCACGGGCTTTCCGTCACGAATGAAGAACGTTCTTCATTCGTGTTTCAGTTTAATGTAGAACAAAAGTAATGCAGAAAGCTAAGTACCTCTTTGTTTATTAATTTTAATTGTTAATTTCCTGTCAATTTTGAAGAAGTGTCAGCCTCCCATCAATAATATAGTTAGAATTGCATTTAATGTAGGAAATTCATCTTAGTTCATTTAATGTAGGAAATTCATCTTAGTTCAACAGATGGCTGTCTGACCTTCTAAAAACTGGGCAGAAATTTGCAAACCACATAGAAATAAACACGTGAATTACTGTGATTTCCAATGTGTCCAAACTTACAATGTAAATATTGTTGAAATCTTGTCTGTGCAATTATTCGTAAAACTCAATGCAGTAAAACTCCTCTCACTTGGTTGGGTTCGACATTATTCGTAAAATTCAATGCAGTAAAACTCCTCTCACTTCGTTGGGTTTGACGTTGTCTGGCGGTCTTTATACATCGTCTCCAGTTGTCACGACGGTTGGGCTCCATCTTCATCGGTTTTACTGCAAGCACGGGCTTTCCGTCGCGAATGAAGAACGTTCTTCATTCGTGTTTCAGTTTAATGTAGAACAAAAGTAATGCAGAAAGCTAAGTACCTCTTTGTTTATTAATTTTAATTGTTAATTTCCTGTCAATTTTGAAGAAGTGTCAGCCGCCCATCAATAATATAGTTAGAATTGCATTTAATGTAGGAAATTCATCTTAGTTCATTTAATGTAGGAAATTCAACTTAGTTCAACAGATGGCTGTCTGACCTTCTAAAAACTGGGCAGAAATTTGCAAACCACATAGAAATAAACACGTGAATTACTGTGATTTCCAATGTGTCCAAACTTACAATGTAAATATTGTTGAAATCTTGTCTGTGCAATTATTCGTAAAACTCAATGCAGTAAAACTCCTCTCACTTCGTTGGGTTTGACGTTGTCTGGCGGTCTTTATACATCGTCTCCAGTTGTCACGACGGTTGGGCTCCATCTTCATCGGTTTTACTGCAAGCACGGGCTTTCCGTCACGAATGAAGAACGTTCTTCATTCGTGTTTCAGTTTAATGTAGAACAAAAGTAATGCAGAAAGCTAAGTACCTCTTTGTTTATTAATTTTAATTGTTAATTTCCTGTCAATTTTGAAGAAGTGTCAGCCGCCCATCAATAACATAGTTAGAATTGCATTTAATGTAGGAAATTCATCTTAGTTCATTTAATGTAGGAAATTCATCTTAGTTCAACAGATGGCTGTCTGACCTTCTAAAAACTGGGCAGAAATTTGCAAACCACATAGAAATGAACACGTGAATTACTGTGATTTCCAATGTGTCCAAACTTACAATGTAAATATTGTTGAAATCTTGTCTGTGCAATTATTCGTAAAACTCAATGCAGTAAAACTCCTCACTTCGTTGGGTTCGACGTTGTCTGGCGGTCTTTATACATCGTCTCCAGTTGTCACGACGGTTGGGCTCCATCTTCATCGGTTTTACTGCAAGCACGGGCTTTCCGTCACGAATGAAGAACGTTCTTCATTTGTGTTTTAGTTTAATGTAGAACAAAAGTAATGCAGAAAGCTAAGTACCTCTTTGTTTATTAATTTTAATTTTAATTTCCTGTCAATTTTGAAGAAGTGTCAGCCGCCCATCAATAATATAGTTAGAATTGCATTTAATGTAGGAAATTCATCTTAGTTCATTTAATGTAGGAAATTCATCTTAGCTCAACAGATGGCTGTCTGACCTTCTAAAAACTGGGCAGAAATTTTCAAACCACATAGAAATGAACACGTGAATTACTGTGATTTCCAATGTGTCCAAACTTACAATGTAAATATTGTTGAAATCTTGTCTGTGCAATTATTCGTAAAACTCAATGCAGTAAAACTCCTCTCACTTCGTTGGGTTCGACGTTGTCTGGCGGTCTTTATACATCGTCTCCAGTTATCACGACGGTTGGGCTCCATCTTCATCGGTTTTACTGCAAGCACGGGCTTTCCGTCACGAATGAAGAACGTTCTTCATTCGTGTTTCAGTTTAATGTAGAACAAAAGTAATGCAGAAAGCCAAGTACCTCTTTGTTTATTAATTTTAATTAATTTCCTGTCAATTTTGAAGAAGTGTCAGCCGCCCATCAATAATATAGTTAGAATTGCATTTAATGTAGGAAATTCATCTTAGTTCATTTAATGTAGGAAATTCATCTTAGTTCAACAGATGGCTGTCTGACCTTCTAAAAACTGGGCAGAAATTTGCAAACCACATAGAAATAAACACGTGAATTACTGTGATTTCCAATGTGTCCAAACTTACAATGTAAATATTGTTGAAATCTTGTCTGTGCAATTATTCGTAAAACTTAATGCAGTAAAACTCCTCTCACTTCGTTGGGTTTGACGTTGTCTGGCGGTCTTTATACATCGTCTCCAGTTGTCACGACGGTTGGGCTCCATCTTCATCGGTTTTACTGCAAGCACGGGCTTTCCGTCACGAATGAAGAACGTTCTTCATTCGTGTTTCAGTTTAATGTAGAACAAAAGTAATGCAGAAAGCTAAGTACCTCTTTGTTTATTAATTTTAATTGTTAATTTCCTGTCAATTTTGAAGAAGTGTCAGCCGCCCATCAATAACATAGTTAGAATTGCATTTAATGTAGGAAATTCATCTTAGTTCATTTAATGTAGGAAATTCATCTTAGTTCAACAGATGGCTGTCTGACCTTCTAAAAACTGGGCAGAAATTTGCAAACCACATAGAAATGAACACGTGAATTACTGTGATTTCCAATGTGTCCAAACTTACAATGTAAATATTGTTGAAATCTTGTCTGTGCAATTATTCGTAAAACTCAATGCAGTAAAACTCCTCTCACTTTGTTGGGTTCGACGTTGTCTGGCGGTCTTTATACATCGTCTCCAGTTGTCATGACGGTTGGGCTCCATCTTCGTCGGTTTTACTGCAAGCACGGGCTTTCCGTCACGAATGAAGAACGTTCTTCATTCGTGTTTCAGTTTAATGTAGAACAAAAGTAATGCAGAAAGCTAAGTACCTCTTTGTTTATTAATTTTAATTGTTAATTTCCTGTCAATTTTGAAGAAGTGTCAGCCGCCCATCAATAACATAGTTAGAATTGCATTTAATGTAGGAAATTCATCTTGGTTCATTTAATGTAAGAAATTCATCTTAGTTCAACAGATGGCTGTCTGACCTTCTAAAAACTGGGCAGAAATTTGCAAACCACATAGAAATAAACACGTGAATTACTGTGATTTCCAATGTGTCCAAACTTACAATGTAAATATTGTTGAAATCTTGTCTGTGCAATTATTCGTAAAACTCAATGCAGTAAAACTCCTCACTTCGTTGGGTTCGACGTTGTCTGGCGGTCTTTATACATCGTCTCCAGTTGTCACGACGGTTGGGCTCCATCTTCATCGGTTTTACTGCAAGCACGGGCTTTCCGTCACGAATGAAGAACGTTCTTCATTCGTGTTTCAGTTTAATGTAGAACAAAAGTAATGCAGAAAGCTAAGTACCTCTTTGTTTATTAATTTTAATTGTTAATTTCCTGTCAATTTTGAAGAAGTGTCAGCCGCCCATCAATAACATAGTTAGAATTGCTCATCTTAGTTCATTTAATGTAGGAAATTCATCTTAGTTCAACAGATGGCTGTCTGACCTTCTAAAAACTGGGCAGAAATTTGCAAACCACATAGGAATGAACACGTGAATTACTGTGATTTCCAATGTGTCCAAACTTACAATGTAAATAGTGTTGAAATCTTGTCTGCAGTTATTCGTATTTTACTTTTGACCGAGTCTTACCACGCTCTAAATGACCATTGGTGTCAGTGGGCCGTAAAACACAAAAGAATTAATCAAATCAACCATGCTTCCAGTTCGAGCACGGCAGTAAAGGTCCCCGCACTCACTATCCTAGTTTGGCGTCTGTGTTCCCTTCGTCAGGGGTTCGACGCTCATCCATGGACTCGGCAATGACAGCAAGGTAGTCGGCATATAAAAGTTCCCAGGGGCATCCAGTGCGGAATTCTCTAGACTGGGCCTCGAGGACAATGATGAACAGCAGCGGGCTGAAGTCGTGCTGTAGCTGTCATTCACCTCTATTTTCTTTAATGCTGAGTATAAACCTTACTCAGCATTATAGAGTAAAAGGCAAACCAACTTTTTTCAAAATGTCTTGCTTTCTTTAAGTTTCTTAAAATATGGCATAACTACCGGTTTTACTGCAAGCTCGGGCTTTCAATTTAATGTAGAACAAAAGTACTGCAGAAAGCACATGAGCATATTGGTCATTTACAATAAAAACTGGTCAGTAGGCCAAATCCTATTGTGTGGTCCCTTAGAAGATTTGCATACATACGTTGATCAATGGGAGACAACTCATGCCCAACTACATTTAAGTAATTCATATCTTGTCTCCCTTGACCAGTCTATAGTTACAGTTATAAAGGATACAGTGCAGTTTCTACCCTGCACTGAACCTCAGTGTCACTTTAATTAATAATAAAAAGAAAATTACATTATGACAGTTGGAGGAAGACACTTCTGTACAATCCAAGAGGAGTATTGCATAAAGATTAGTCCACTGACTAAAAATTTAATATAAAATGTACCTAATGAATTAAATTTAAATTAAGTATATGTATTAAAGGATGTTTACATGAAACAAGGTAGTAGTTAGCTAATTAGTTAGTCTGAATCAGAAGGGCAGAAAGTAATTAACTATTTTCTCAAAAGTAAAATACACAAACCACATAGGAATAAACACGTGAATTACTGTCATTTCCAATGTGTCCAAACTTACAATGTAAATATTGTTGAAATCTTGCCTTATCAAGCATATGATAGTTTGTTTTCATTTAAAGACACTCCAGCACAATTATAGTTATATAGCGCGTGTGAGCAAGCATGTCTGTATCTATTCAGGTATTCCTCTTTTGACAGTCTTACTAAGCTGACTGTTCGAGCACTGCAGTAAAATCCCTCTAAAACTAGCACTACATGTAGTAAACTTGTTTAAATAACGTTATGATTAGAATAAGTTTTGGTTGCCTTTTACACTATGGGTCATATAAGAGCGACCTCCACGTGGTTTGACCTGGATATAGTTGAATGTTTTGAAAATAGTTAACATATTTGATCATTCAACTGTAACGAAATGCTCTTAATTATTCGACTGTTAACATAATTCATTCACTAACATGTTTCTTACTAAATAGTGTAGAATAGTGTAATAACAATAACAGTAACAATAATAATAACAATAATAATAATAGTAATTATGGTTTCTAAATGTTCTTTCCTTGTGTATACTTTCACTAATTATCTTTGCTTTGTACATTTTAGGCTTGTCAATATTAATTGTCGTCTTTTCAGTACCATATTTTATGTGAATCTATTTCTTGCAGCTAATAACCTTTTCAATTCATTTATTTTTCAGAAAGGTTTCAGCGAGACCCCCACTCCATGACTTGTCATTATCTGCGCCTAATTTGAACGTCTTTGTTTTGATAATTAGTTTAGGGAGGGAGCACTGTACTAGGTGTTTACGACCAGTGACTGCATGGTTAAAGCAAAGTGTCAGTCACCCGTTTTATATCACCTTCATGGAATATGAACCATTTAGACCTCTGTAAATGTCGTCAGCAAAACCTAGCCTGTTTCTAAGGTGAAAACTTAACGCACGTTGAAAGTAAAACAGCATGGGCATTAAGTCGTGTTCTCCTTTACCTTCAGTCTGCTTTTAGTTATTTATGGGGTAATTTTATCATGGAGTATAACTTAGTTATTTCTAAGTTCTTACACTATTGATACTTTTACTAATGTGTAGATCCAAGGAAATGCTGTAATCGTTACACGGTGGTGAAAAAAGCCAATGGCAATTTCTTGAAAATCAATGTCTTACAGTTTTGATCTTGATCAGATGTCATGTAGCTGATCTGGATCAAAACTGTTTGCAGTTGAAATGTTAATACAACCCCCTCAAATGAAAGTCTCTTGATCCACACATGTATTAATTTGTAATTGTTTTAATCATTGTAATAAAAACTGAAATAAACTAAATATTACTGTTCTTATTTACATGTTCTACCCTTATGAATACATGTATTTCATTTGCCCTTTGATCATGGTCTAGCTGCACTGTTTATCATTTCACCTGTAGATTTTTAATTATTGTACAGTCTATCGCTACCAAATTTATTGTGAAATGTTCCAAAGTCATTTCAAAGTAAGATTCAGTGTAGTTTGACTAAGCAAACAGTTTGGATCCTGATCATACTAAGTTGGTAATGAAATAGTGCATACCTATTGAAAAGACATTAACAGTGTCGGACACGAACTGTGCCTAATACATACACATTACCAATTGACAGTGCGATACAGATCGAGTGAAATATTTAGCTAGAGACGCTTTTGGCGGAAATAGCCGATCCGACGAGCGCCTTGGCGCGAGTCTGATCAGTTGTTAACGTCAAAAGCTAAATGCAACACTCTGTAGCGCACCGCCAACTGGTGATGTGTTTATTATATGCCTTGAATACACATCAGAAACGACTAAATAGTTGTTTAAATCCTTTTATATACAAAATTCATTAGTTATTTGAATTTTTATTTAGTGACGAACAATGTAGAGCCAGACCCTATGCAAAGAATGATTGTTTATGGTCTGATTCTACAATATTCGTCTTGCGGTTGATAAAACCGATAGTTGGTGAATGATATTGTAAGGGGGGGGGGGGGGGGGAAGGAATCTAAATATTATTAAATGAAATGCATACATTTTGGAATACAGTGTTCATATAAGATTTTATGCAGTTGATGAAGGTCTACACCGTTTGTCATTTTGCAATTCATCGACCATGAGTAATCCTAGATAACAACACACAATAAAAATTTAAACTGTCCCGACTCCATATGCTGGATATTCAGCGAGGGAAAAGTGAATGTTGTGGTTATCAGTTCAATATTATGATTTTCTTATATACATAAAACATAATTTTTAGTGTCGAAAAGTAGATCTACTCGTGCAAAAAGTTTGAATTCAGACAAACTCCACATGGGCTTATCTAGGATCCAGACTTTTCGCGTGTCGGGTACAGTTTAACCCTTAGCCTGCCACGCACGACTATAGTTCCATATGCTAACAGCTTGGATCCGGATGAGACGCCGAGTAACTCTGCGTCTCATCTGGATCCAAGCTGTTTGACACTCGGAAAACATTTTCAGCAATTTTGAGCAACTTGGAAGCAGACGAGAAATATAGCAGACGACAATTTATTCGGCTGTCTAAGGGTTAATACTTATATATAACATTGCGTTAACCCATTGTCCCATAAATACGCCCTTTTACACCTTTAATCTATTCCTAGTTTTACTTTTCACAGTCGATATGTTTCATAAGAAATTTCTTATTTATTTTCTAGCAAATGCATGCATGGTAGCTTAAAGCAGGATGAAAGTAAAACAGAATGCACCTTCGACTCGCTTCAAGTAGTCACCTATATTAGAGATGCTGTCTTTTGGTAAAGCAATGTTTTGCTTTTTAATGTTCATTTTTGCCCATTGTAACGTCCAAGTACGTACATTAAAATGTAGAATTCAATAGATTTGAAAATTTGGGTGAAATTTCACATGTTGATGATAGTCTCGGGTTTCGCCTATATATATATATGCCCAAAGTTTGGATCTAGATAAGATCTGATCTTAAAAAGAATTGCAGATTTCAAAGCAGACAAAGCAACGACACCCAATGGGAGACAAAAATAGCGTGTGTTCGGAGGGAAACTTTATAGGGAGGATAATAGGTTAACATTTGCAAACAGCTTGAATCCTGATCAGACGTCGCGTAACGCAGCGTCTGATCTTGATTCAAGACGTTTGTCACTCGTAAATAAGACGATTATTCTGTCAAAATATCCAATATGTAACTGAGAAAAACAGCGGACAACAACTAGGTGACCACTGAAATCGGGTTGAAAGTAAAGCAGAGGACTGAGGACGCATTCTAATTTACTTTCAGCCTGCTTTGACCTACCATCTCTCAGGATATAGAAAATTTCTGTTGGAATATGCTTATGACAGGGCTGCCATTTCTCCGGATTTTTCCTAAATCTCCGGATTTTTTCCCAGTACATTGTATCTTAAAGCAGGCTGAAAGTAAAGCAGAATGCGCCCTAAGGCGCATTCTGCTTTACTTACAGCCTGCTTTAAGTAGTCGCATGTCAACAAAACAAGAAAAAAGCTATGGGGTAAAGGTACGATTCGTAAAATCGCACTTGAAAAATGCAAATTTGGAAATCTTAGGATTTTTCATGTCAACTTATGGCAGCCCTGTTATGAATTTCTTTCGTGGAGGAATAAATCAAAGGCGCTTCTATCAGGAAAAGGAAAAAAGTAATTCTGAGGCATTTGATTGGTCAGTCTAGGCTCAAATCTGTCCAATCAAATACTTGAAACAGACTCGTACTCAGCTCAGATGCTTTATAACTGCAGACTTTGGCTATGTATGTCTGTGAAAAATGTGTTTGAAAACGGGCCAGGTACATGTTTTAGCCATGCCTCTGAACGAATTACAGACGTCGCTATGCAATATCGTATGCTTAAGTTTGTCGTCTGCCCACCACTCTAAGGGTATCAATTGTGCTCTATATAACAACTCCCT
The DNA here is from genome assembly GCA_922989275.2 of Gari tellinella. Classification (NCBI taxonomy): domain Eukaryota; kingdom Metazoa; phylum Mollusca; class Bivalvia; order Cardiida; family Psammobiidae; genus Gari; species Gari tellinella. The sequence continues at coordinate 17,586,239 of OV277862.1, forward strand.
CCGAATAACATTGACATGACTCAAACAGTATTCATACAGTTTGTAATATATTCTTTCCAATTCAAACTCTTACGTAAGTACAAGTTGTCCATATGAGGTCTATTGGTAGACTAAATAGTTTCCCATCAATAACTCATCTTACCTTTGGCCTAGCCTAGAATTTTCATATTTGGTAGGGAGCCTGCCTGTTGGAATTAGTCACTTCAACTTTCTGTTACATACCAACAACTGACTAAGTAAATATTTAGTATCTTTTAATCAGCATGTCAAATAGTTTCGGTTTGATCAAAAGTATATAGAAAACATGCAAGAAAAGCTATATTAACAAGAGGGCCCTGATATCGCTCACCTCTTATACTGAAGCCTGATAGCTTTATCTTTCTGTTTTAATCTAAATCCATTCAAACTTGTAGTATAGCATGTAAAAAAATTTGGAATACAACCTCATAATTCTAGTATAGTAGAGTACATTAAGGGCAGATAACTAGAGCCTAAACACTGAAATGAAGCCTTTTCTAGCATTTCAAAGTATATCGAGGGCAGATAACTATTGCCACAATGATTAGATTTCAACAATAATTGCACTTCTTTGAGAACTTATAGCTATATACTTTGTGTGCAAGTTTAATCAAAATCCATTGAAAACTAGTTGCAAGAGTGTAAACGCTGTTAGATATGGCATTTTCAGCAATTCAAGGGCAGACAACTCTTGACCTATTAGTTTGATTTCAACAATAATTGCACTTATTGGAACTCTTATGGTAATATACAATCTGAGCAAGTTTGAAAAAGACTGGATAAAAATTGTGGCGACTAGAGTATAAACACCGTTAAATATGGCATTTTCAGCAATTCAAAGGTAGATAACTCTCGACCTATTGGTCTGATTTCAACAATAATTGATATCATCTGAACTCCTACAGTCATATTGAATCTGAGTAAGTTTGAGATAGATTAGATAAAAATTGTGGCCTCTAGAGTGTAAACATTGTTAAATATAGCATTTTCAGCAATTCAAAGGTAGATAACTCTTGACCTATTAATCAGATTTCAACCATAATCGAACTCATCTGAACTCTTATGTTAATATACAATCTGAGCAAGTTTTAGAAAGATTGGATAAAAATTGTGGCCTCTAGAGTGTAAACATTGTTAAATATAGCATTTTCAGCAATTCAAAGGTATATAACTCTTGACCTATTGGTCAGATTTCAACCATAATCGAACTCATCCGATCTCTTATGGTAATATACAATGTGGCCTCTAGAGAATAAACTCTAAAATTGTTGACGACCAACGAAGGACATTCAAGGATTGCAAAAGCTCACCCTGAGCTAGCTCAGGCGAGCTAAAAATATAATTATACATGCTAAAAGTATCGGTTATCCCTTTACACCATAGTCAGTTTCTAGTTTTACAACAGGTGACAACTTACAGCAGGTTGAAAGTAAAGCAGAATGCACCTTCAGGAGCATTCTGCTTTACTTTCAGTCTGCTTTAGACTACAATCTGATTGAATATAGAAAATATTTCTTATGATAAATATTCATAACTGTATAAACTAGAATTACTTTCTTCAGTGTATGAGTAAATTACAGAGTTAAAAATGTATCTCTATGGGGGTAATGGGTTATAGTATACAGTGGAGAATCTGTTATTCTTTCCCAATAAACGCGTTTACGCTAAAACTATTATTCGCAGTGCAAACAGTTTGGAGCCAGATCAGACGCCGGGTAACCCGGCGTCTGATCAGGCTCCAAACTGTTTGCCACCAAGATAAACAAGAATTGTCCAAAAGTTGTTCTTTTCTACGTTTTAGTGCTTTGCATTTGCGTACGTTTGCGTTTAAACGGGAAAGAATAACAGATTCTCCACTGTAGTATAGTCCTGCTGTTATCGACATTTAATGAAATTTTTCATTCAAGTTGTAGACTCATTCACCCTTGAAACTCAAATGAACAATTCTAGTTTCCAATTAACCCTTTAACCCATAGCCTGTTTCTAGTATTTAAGATATGTGACCTATTAAAGCAAGCTAAAAGTAAAGCAGAATGCGCCCTAGGGCACATTCTGCTTTACTTTCAGCCTGCTTTAAGTTAATATCTGCTAGGATATAGAAAACATTTCTTATGATACATATTCATGACAGTATAAAATGGAACTATTTTCTTTGGAGGATGAATAAAACGAATGCGCTAAAAGTCGCTTCTATAAGGGAAAGGGATAAGTCATGTCCATTTTTGGCTATCTAAGGTTGTTATATATTTTCAAACAGCAAACAGTGTGGACCCTGGGCCCGGGGTTATAACCTTAAAATGAACTCTAGATTTTACAATCCAAGCTTTATTTGGTTTTAGTAACCTCATTTGGATACATTTTAACAGTCGTAATATGTATGCAAATACCAGTTATAAATAAAATGTTTGCCAAAGGGTTATGAGCCGAGAAAATATTATGAGCACAGAGTTCGTTTTAAGTTTTCTAACATCGGGCCTGATTAGAGGGTGTCTTTTGAATGAATGTCGTTATCAGAGGAAGCGGGGCTTACACGCAGAAAATACCCATAGGCAGCATTTTAGCCCACCTTCTCAGAGAACAACGTTCATTACAAAATGAACATCATTGTTTTCACTAGAAAGGAATGAGAACTTCCTGTCATGTATTTTTGTTCAACCTATTTGTTTCTCTGGTACAGTTTTTCTCCTTTAATTACAACTAACAGGGCAAGATTTTGTGTTAACCCTTAGCCTGCCACTCACGACTATAGCTCCATATGCAAACAGCTTGGATCCGGATGAGATGCCGAGTAACTCGGCGTCTCATCCGGATCCAAGCTGTTTGACACTCGGACAACATTTTCAGCAATTTTGAGCAACTTTGAAGCACTTTGAAACTTGAAGCAGACGAGAAATATAGCAGACGACAATTTATTTGGCGGGCTAAGGGTTAATACATATAGAAAGTAAATACAAACTTAATACAGTAAAACTCTCTATTACAGCCATTAACAAGGCTAATTGACTGTATAAGGCACAGGTGGCAGCTTAAAGCAAGGTGAACGTAAAACAGAAAGCACATTGCTTTAACCCTTTACCTGATAGCATTGTTTCTAGTATTGAAGATATGTGACTACTTAAAGCAGGTTGAGAGTAAAGCAGAATGCGCCCTAAGGCGCATTCTGCTTTACTTTCAGCCTGCTTTAAGCTATTAACTGCTAGAATAAGGAAAGTATTTAATATGACATATATTCATTACGGTATAATTTGGAACTATTTTCTTCAGCGGATGAATGTGCTAAAAGTCGCTTCTATAAGGGAAAGGATTAAGCTGCCACCTGCATTAAACACCTTATCGATAACGTAATTTGGTGGTCGTAATAGAGAGGTTATACTGTACTAGAAGTGCCACTAAATGTGACAAACACACCCGCTGATACACACTACAACAAACCTAGCCAGACCCATTCTCAAGGCCAAAGGTAAAGGTCATACAGACCTTAAATTTGCATCTAGCACATCTACAACTCCTGATAAACATGTATGCCAAGTATCAAGTGTCTGAAATTAAAACTAAGGGAGGAATTCACCAGACAGGATTTGGATAAGACCAAGGTCAAAGGGACCTGAAAATTGCGTCTTGCACATCTACAGCTCATGATTTACATTATATGCTATGTATCAAATGCCTGAGATAAAAACTAAACCATTACGAAAGCCAGAGGTCAAAGTCAAGGTCATAGAAACCTGAAATTTGCTTCTTGCACATCTAAACCCCTGATTAATATGTATGCAAAGTACCAAGTGTCTGAGATTAACGCCAAACAAGATTTTCCTGATGTCAAGGTCACAGGGACCTAAAATTTGCATCATGCAAATCTAGGTCATAGAGACCTGACATTTGCTTCTTGCACATCTAAACTCCTGACTAACATGTATGCCATGTATCAAGTATCTGAGATCAAAACTGGAACAGGAGCTTGCCAGACACGATTTTTGCTGACAAGCACCAACCAACAAGACCATTCCAGTTATACCTCCACTCAACTTCATTGGTGGAGGTATGAATATTCAATAAGAAATCAAATGATTTTTTCTTTGATATTCATGGGAAATGAACAACAGAAAAGTAAAATAGTACAATTTGGTTAATAACCTAGTATACACAGACTGGTTAATCCTATATAGTATAGCCTGTGTTAAACAACCACTTAACCCATTACCCCATAAATACACCTTTTTACGCCTCTTATTTATTTCTCCATTTAAGAAAATAGCCCCACTTTATACAATTATTAATATGAACCATGAGAAATATTTTCTTTATTCTATTAGATAGTAGCTTAAAGCAGGCTGAAAGTAAAGCAGAATGCTTTTAGTGGTAACTTGTCTTTAACCCTTTCCCACATAGCATGTCTCTAGTATTGAATATAGGTGTCCACTTAAAGCAGGTTGAAAGTAAAGCAGAACGCGCCTTAAGCGTATTCTGCTTTTCTTTCAGCCTGCTTTAAGCTATTATCTGCTAGAATATAGAAAATATTTCGTATGATACATATTTATGACTGTATAAATTGGAACTATTTTCTTCAGTGAAGGAATAAACTTAATGCGCTAAAAGGCGCTTCTATGGAGGAAAGGGTTAAAGACTAAATATAGGCTATGGGGTAAAGGGTTAAAACATGACCCTGAATATAGTAGATCAATGCAGGACAAAAGTAATACAACACCAATATGTCTCCCTCCCCTAAAGGGGGAGACATACAGTGGAGAATCTGTTATCCTTTCCCGTTTAAACGCAAACGCAAAGCACTAAAACGTAGAAAAGAACAACTTTTGGACAATTCTGATATTTCATGTTTATCTTGGTGGCAAACAGTTTGGAGCCTGATCAGACGCCGGGTAACCCGGCGTCTGATCTGGCTTCAAACTGTTTGCACTGCAAATGATAGTTTTAGCGTAAACGCGTTTATTGGGAAAGAATAACAGATTCTCCACTGTAATAAGTAGATGCCTGGGGTATAAAGAGAATCAAAATATTGTAAAGCACAGGTAATATGTTATCCTTTTATGATAATAGTTTACTTATTGTAGTGACAAACTGACAAATAAAATGCATACCTTTATAATCACCTTTGCTTCAGCATTTTATCACAACCTAAATGTATTTGACTAACCATCAAACATTACCTAAGTATAAATTATTTCAATCTGCTTATTTGAACATAGTCTGTACTATGCTGCACTGGCATTCTGTAGCACAAGTTAAGAATGCACTCTTAGTTTTAATCATTAAATGCATAACAATCTGTAAATTGTTAGACTGTCTCTATGAAGAAACAATTGAATACTCCTTCTGATCATCACCAAATTGTTACCATACTGTGATGCAACATTTTCTATATCCTAGCAGATGGTAGCTTAAAGCAGGCTGAAAGTTAAGCAGAATGCACCTTAAGGTGCATTCTGCTTTACTTTCAACCTGCTTTCAGTGGTAACTTGTGTTCAAAACTAGAATGTGTTATGGGGTAAATGGTTAGGGTGCACTTATCATCACAGGGTAAAGCATCTTATGACATATTTATGCAGAAAAGAGTAAAAGGTTACTGATTATGTAGATTCATTGTTTTGTCCAAAACAAATCCAAACATATCTAACCCATTTTCCCATAGCCTGCTTCTGCTTTTCAAAATAGGTGACTACTTAAAGAAGGTTGAAAGTAAAGCAGAAAGGGCCTTAAGGCCCATTCTGCTTTACATTCAGCCTGCTTAAAGCTACCATCTGCTAGAACATAGAAACTAGTTCTTATGAGACATATTCATGACTGCATAAATTGGAACTATTTTCCTCAGTGGAGAAATCAATAAAAGATGTAAAAAGGGGTAATGGGTCAAACAATTATAAACTAGAAATGTGTAACGTATGCATTCCCAGCTGCATTCTTGACCATATATGTAAACACTTAAGGTGGTTCGCGGGTCAGCTTATTCTGTGTCAGAATTCTTTGAAACCTTCATTAAATTGAAATATACAATATGGAGAGTGAAAAATCGTTAAAATAAAAAAAAGTTACAGTGCCGTTTTTTTCTGACTGGACCTTTTGTCGAGAAAAGCTCCTTTTTTAATAAACAGGAATATTTTCTTTATAGAATGATATAACTCAATAATTTCTGTACATTCAAGTAAACTGTACATAGAATATAAGATAATGGGCAAACAAAAGTAGTTCATGACATATTTCCTGGAAATATCAATATTTTAAAAAAGTCAAATTCTGAAAATCTCAAATTACCAAAAATCTAGCTGTTTAACATACACTAATTTTACTCTTATTAGATAGATATAACTTAATTCTACTTGTCACAAAAATTTAATGAAAATCTAAAGTAGAATTTACATGTTATACATCCTGAAAACTGACAAAATGTTAACACAAAACGAGTAACCTCCTTTGAGTTCAACTTTAAAATGCCGTCAGCTCTAAATAATACCATAAGTCAAACCTGTAATAAGGGACCATTGAATACGGTAGCCTGTAGATCTTTAAAGGCAAGTGACTGCTTAATGCATAACAAAAGTAATGCATAAAAGCTCCTTTAGGATCTATCTTTTAGCATTATGTTTGTCCTGTGTTAAGCTGCCATCTGTCATATAGGCTATAAATACTCACAAATTTAGCTGTCACTTGACTATACTTGCATCTGATATTATTCATTATTACTTGACTAAACATAGCCTGTCCTTTGATCACTGCGTTATGAAATGACTAGTCACTAAAATCAGACAATTTGTTTAAAAAAAAGGTTTGAACCGAGTGGGAATCGAACCTAGAACCGTTGGATTGCAAGTCTATCACCGTATCCACTGCGCTAACAGAGCAGACACTGAGTAAGATCAAACTTTTCTTTATCTAAATTTTCTATTATAAGCACGTGCCGCAAAGATCAGGTGAAAGTCGTCAGCATTTCCGGAACTCGAGATGCGGGCCGCCAGCTGTCGAACCACCTTAATTTAAAACATGATCATTTTCCTTGTAAAGGAAGGTCTGCTCTAATTTTTGTTCAATAAGCTGTGATAATTCTTTTGAACATTACTAATTCAAGCAAAAGCACAGCAAAATGGATATTAATGATAGATATTGACATTTCAAGCTTATGTGAGATGTTGGAAATGAAAATAAAACAGTTTGCCAGATTTGGTAATAAATCCAAACAACAATGTTCAACATAACAGACAATCATATTTTTTACATTAAAAAAAGAAAAAAAAGCGTGAAAAAGTTTTTGCCATTAAACAGTTGAAGAGGTCCTTTTATCTTTCTCTAAGATGTGATGAAGTATCTGATATCATATCTTGCATTGTCAGATCTGTCTAGTGTAGTTTACAGGCAGTTTACTGACAATAGACCTTTCTTAATATTGCCTCATGAATATTCAGTTATTTCCCAGAACGAGGCTCATAGTGCAGGCAGTACCTCTCTACTCAATAGATATGGCTGCTATTCAGTGCAAGAGATTTAGATCTAGTTCTGTAACTTTTTTGATTTTGGTGTTTTTTTTAAAGTACATCACAAAGTTATCAGGGAATAAGCCCATCGACAAAGGGTATTAGTATTTTAGTGAAAATTACATCCATAAATTATCAGAAAAGATGTTTATCGGCATTGATTCCGTGGTACTTTCGGTTTCATGATGAGCAAACAAAGACTCTCCATCTTAAAGAATATGTACATTGCTGTACTTTCCAGGTGTAAATAAAGGCTTTCTACTGCCTAATCACTCAAGCTATACATTTCTTTTCATCTATTACATAACTGTTCCAGATTCCTTCTAGACTTTCATTAGACATCCCTTATCCTGTAAATTAATCTCACACTATGGCTATGCTTCCAAAGCAGTTTATTGAGGAACTGACCTACAGATGAACTGCTTGTACACTAATTAGCTAAGAATGCTTATTTAACTTTCTCCTCCATGATAACTACCATATTTATTCTAATACATGCTCTCCAAATCGCAAAATTCATAACAAATCAGTGGTGACCAGGGAATGCTTCTCTCACAGAAAAAGAATGAAACACCATATCGGACCTCTAGCTGTAAGTTTTATTAGAAACATAATATTATATTGTAACAAAGTGTAATTTATTTATTTTATAATTTTATATGACCAGTTTGCTTTAGTTGCTTAATGTACATGTAAATGGACAAAACAGCATATTCTGAGTAGTTGGCTTAATAAAAAAAAATTAACAAAGCAATAAAAATTAAATACCAATTGAATCCAGTATGAAAAATTGTCAAGGTATTATCTTTGAAAATCTGTTGATTTCAAAACGCTCTATTGCAATCTGTGAATTTAAATTTTCACATTCCTGTGTTTTCTTGTCCAAAAGGTTCTTTAAAATTCACATGGATTTGAAGTCTGGGTTGATGTCTCTATATCGTATTGAGCAGATTCTGGGGCTTCATTAAAATGAAACATGAACAACATTCTTATTTTGTTCAATTTTTTAAATAAATTAATATCATACAAATAGCTATTGTCAATTTACATTGATCTTAGTTTTTTTGTAGTAAATATGTTAAAATAGACTCTCTTCTGCAAGTTTACCTTAATGTTGATGTCTGCTTGATAACAGGATCTAATGATACCATTTTATTGTTTAATAAACGTCTAGCTTGTTTGTCCTTAGACCAGTCAAATGCTGTTGATACAGATCATTTCTTTTATGTTTTCAACACTGGAGTCCATTTCAAATATCCTGTCTTTAAGTATTTGGGGCAAACCAATGATGAACCAGTAATCTGAAAGTTGTTAATTAGAATAAATATAGTATTAATGTTCTACTATTGAAATGCATATGTTTAAAAATTAACGTAAAAAGAAATACGATTTTACCTGGAGAAAACTTATGCTTATATTCAGGTATGTTCAAATTCATTATACTTATGTATCTTATGATGTCTGAAATTCCAAATAATATACATGTTAACTTATTATGGTGTCTCATGCTTTAAACTTTATCTGTTTAGAATGGATAAGTAAAGGTAGATAACTTTTAGAAAGGAATGTACATATACTTTAGATTACCAATTTATCTCCCTTGTATTCTGTTTGTAATTATCTATTGTATTGATGTAGGTTCGTGGTAGTCTCCGCTCTACCTGCAGCTAGCCTTCAAAATGAAGGGAAGGCACTTTTTAGATCACGGTGTTAACTCCCGTGATGCGTTATTTAAGGTTCCCATAGTAGATAGATGTAGATTAACTGCGTGCGGTGTGTTTGTTTTATAAGATTGTGGTGTGATGTGCCCTGGATGCCATATTACTCTGTATACAAACCTTTTTCGCTTTTCTTCTCAATTTTTATGTCTTAACATCCATACGTGTATGTGAACTGTAATGCCACTACTATAAGGCATTTTTGAGTTAACAAAGACCCCCTGAACATCTAAGAAAATCTTAGAAGCACTTTTTATATTGTTAAAACAAGTTAACCCTTTGCCCCAAAGAGGTTCTTTTTTTTTTGGAGCTTTTAAACGTGTGACTGGTAGAAGCGGGTTGACAGTGAAGCAAAATGTACATTTTTGCTTTACTTTCAGCCTGCTTTAGGCAGTCACATGCTTGGAAGCAGGAAATATCTCCTTTCATATATGCTCTTTAATACATAAATTGGAACAATTCCATCCAGTGCAGGCGTATATCAAATGCGCTAGAAGGCGCTTATATAAAGGAAAGGGTTAACAGTTATATTATCTTATTTGGTGGTAATCAAATGCCAATAAAACTTTAGAATCTTAATCCACTGCCCTATAATCTGTTTAATAATATGAATACATTTAACATGAAAACGGGCTGAAAGTGAAGTGGAGTGCAATGTAATTTGCACTCTGCTTTACTTACAACTTTTAACCAGGATATAATATACATAATAAGTCCATAGTCAAGAATACATATAATATATATATATATATATATATATATATATATAAAAAGGGCGGAAAGGGAAATGGAAGGTATAGGTCGTTTGCAGTTCAAAAAAACACGATAATTTTCAAATATCTCCAAAACAAGAAAACGGAGACAAATGGAATTTTGCATAGATTTATGATATACTTATACCAACTCTGACAAAAAAGAAATATTTTTTTCTCTTCGTAATAAAAAAGTTTTATTCATAACCACCATATAAAGTTTACACTTCTAAGGGACAGTTTTCCGAAGGGTGATTTCAAGTTATTCAACAGCCTATCTTTCACGACCCGGCAACGCCTCACCGTTAAGCCATCGCATACCATAGCAGTTTACAACTAACCGAACGGGGCCCTGACTGGGGTACGTTAAACGTATTAACCGACCATACTGTCATTTGCGCATGAGATCCTAATCGGACACCGAAGCCATTTCGTATCTGAATAGTATCCGAATCATGTGACACTCATACGAAAGCGAAAGTTTTATCAACAAAACGCAAAATAACTAAATGCGATAAATAGCAGAAGAGACATGTTCATACCAGACGATCTACACCAACTTACCATTATCAAATTTTCAACAGAATGTTTCCAGATCAGTTCGAAAACCTTTATTATTTTATTAAGGAAACGTAATGTAAACGTAAGTGCAATACAACTCGAACATTAATACATATTAAGCTCCAGATAAGGGGAGTATTTCCAAAACTAAATCTTTATTTCTGAATTAAGCCCTATGATGCGACTTCTCATTAGAACGTCTTTCTTCGAGTAGTCACACTATAGGATTTGGTGCTGAACTGGGTGAGAAAATGTTGGACTTGTTCAAGTTTCTCTCTCTTATCTGGAGCTCTGTAATTATGTAGAAGTATTAGAGCTTCGGTTTGAAAAGTAATTGCAATTCTCTTTATTCCTGGTGAAGAGTTCGTGGATTTAGGCATAGTAAAAATGTAATGGATTATGGGGCCTCACAATTAACTTTGTACAACTAAACAACCAATATCAGCACGGGATTCACCTTTCAGACAGAAGCAACTTGCACGGGATTTTACCTGGGGATATTCTCCAATATAAACAAACATGATCAAGGTAATAGCCAATAACACCCCACGTAATTGACCATTTTCAGCGACACAAAATTTATATAAAACAAAGAAGAAAAGTTTTTAGTTAGACTTTCAAAAATTCTGAATTTCCTTGTCAGAGTTGGTATAGACACATCATAAGTGTATGCAAAATTCAATTTAAATACGTCCATTAGTTTTTAAATTATCTAAGATTTATCGTGTGTTTTTTTAACTGCAAACGACCTATAACATAACTTGCTTTCTGCTTTACTTTTCAATCTACAGCAAGACGTATACTCACACATCTGGTTTTAGGAAAATAATTTCTACCGAACAAATCAAAGACTAGAACCAGTACTTATCATTTCTCACATCAAGAAGACATTTAAATCAAAATTTAAAATATAAAGGAAAAAGAAACATATGTGGGGCAGTGGCTATGGATACTCATCTCTCATACTTCTGTATATGTTTGTTTCTGTCTGTGTCATATATGTTGCATGTGAAATACTTTATATAAATTTGTACAAGATAAAACACATACCAAAGCTGTACGGTGTGTTGAGGATGGTGTTTCCCCGACCTCGACACACCTATTACGGGGATAATAAAGTATTTAAAAAAAAAAAAAAAAAAAATATTATGGATTATGCGCGGATCCAATGCCATGCTGTATTTGTTCAGTGGCGAAGATGATGTCTTTTTAAAACGAAAATGGCAAATTCTTGAAAATCAGTGTCAAATAGTTTGGAGCCTGATCAGATGTCGTTTATCTAATCCAGATCCAAACTGTTTGCAGTTTAAATGAAAACCTGAGGAAAATCACTGGATCGCATGTAACTTTTCTTTAAAATCACTATTCCTAAGGTACCAGTAGAACCATCGCACCCTTTGACCCATTACCACATAGAAGCGCCTTTTAGCGCATTCAATTTGTGCAGCAACAAAAAGTAAAATAAGAATTGCTAGATCTATATCTTAGCAACTTACGGCTGGCTGAAAATAAAGTTTAACGCATCTTAAGGCGCATGTTTCTTTACTTTCAATCTGCTTTAACTGACCTCCTGTCTTCAAAACTAGAACTCTGCTATGTGCGGTAAGGGGTTATTGTTGCTATGGTTTCATGTATGTTTTGTTTTAGCTACTGAGCCCCTGATCGACTGTTACACTATTTACCTTAAGCCCGCTAATTATGTCGATAGTAATTTTTATGGAAGTTATGATAGAAATATGGATATTGATCAATACCTGCATATTGTACCCTTTACTCCATATATATGTATCATAATGAATGTTTTCTGTTCTCTAGTAGATGGTATTTTGAAGCGGGTTTAAAGTAAAACAGAATGCACATTTAGGCTCATTATGCTTTACTTTCAATCTGTTTTAAGTGGTTACCTCTCTTCAATACTAGAAATATACCATGGAGTAAATGGTTTAAAATATCTTTGGTATGTTCCTTAGGGGACTCGGAAAAAAGGATAATACTCAGCTTCTGCACGGTTTGTCATTTAACGAAATATATAGCATCGGAAATAATATAACTGTCTTTTCTGGGTCCACGATGTTTGCAAAGATTAAAAAAAATACTGATTTGTAATTATGTTCCTTCGTGTTATATATATATTTATCACATAAACGTGCAAAATATAGAGGGCCGTAAAAATCGTATGGCCCACTGGGCATATATTTTATACTAATTTTCGAATCACCAAAATACTGTACTACTACGCCGACTGTAAATCAGTAAAGAGAATCTAGACAAACTTAGATCACCACTAGGTATTGAAACATTCTCAAGTGTCCTAGAAACATTATTCCGAGCAGTCCCGCATACTAAGGCTGAAAATCAGGCTGCATTTTGCTCTAGTATTAACAGTGATTCAGACTGTTTTTCAAATTCAGACGTTACAATGATAATGACGTCATGTTGCTCTAACGACGTTATTTTGAAAACGAAACTAGATTCTAAATGTCAACTGATCATATTTAGTCAATTACAGCAATTTTTGAATTAAATATTAATTTAAAATTGAATATGGTATCAGAGAAGTCTTTTCACAACACATTGATGTTGATTTTCTTTATTTTAGTTTGATAGGTGTTTCTCATTACGGATGAATACAACCGAATAACGCCTATGACGAATCGTTTCCTAAGAGCCGAGGGCAAAAGTGAAAGTAAGACCGTTCGGATTTTCGTGTCATTTTGGTGTTTATGTGATAAATAGGATATCAAATTCGTGTGTGTTCAGTCGTGAATTTATTGAACTCGTTGGATAAAATGATATGTTGCTCGCCAAGGCTCGCAACATATGATTTTATCCAACTCGTTCAATAAATTTACGACTGAACACACACTCATTCAATATCCTCTATATATTAATTTTGTTTGTTGACCATATTGTTCGATACCAAATATGTAATCCACATGAAAAAGTCGTTATTATTATTATTCAATTCAGGTTATTATTATTGTAAATTTTAATTTATAAACTGAAATAAAATCTATACGATTACTAAACGTTCTTATCATTTATATTTCTTCTCAACCCTAGTGACAAGTATACTGGTGAATACTATACTAGTCATATGCCCTGTATAAACCATCTATTAGTGTTTTCATCTGACTTGGCAGAGTTATTGGAACATTCTTAAACTTGAAAAGGGATGATTGTTCTAAAAATAACTCGGACAAGTCAGAAAAAAGATAAAACTCAGCTTCTGCATGGTTTGTCATTTAACGAGATATATAGCATGGGAAATAATATAACTGGACACAAATCTAGTAAGTCACAAAATGTAATGAACAAAGATCCCTGTAAAGAGGTGCTTCATATACAGCTAAAACTTTTTTTCCCATTGCAAACAGTTTTGAGCCAGATCAAATACCGAATAACCCGGCGTCTGATTAGACTCCAAACTGTTTGTCATAGGACAAGTGCACTCTTGATAGGTATATGAATTTTTCATGACGAGTTTACTCGTCGCTACTAAGGGTTCAATGTGTTAAGTCAGGTTTCAAAGTTAGATTTAAGGTTGTCTGACTTAACACATTGAACCCTAGTTGTTTGTCTTGCAAATCTTTCCCTTTCACTCTCATTAATGCAAGCAGTTCGGATCCTGATCAGACGCAGCGTAACACGACGTCTGATCAGGATCCAAGCTGTTTGACTTAAAAAAGATCGAGTGTTTTAAACAGTTTGGATCCTGATCAGACGCCGTGTGATACGGCGTCTGATCAGCCTCCAATTTATTTAGTATCTATCTCAACATTTCAGCAAAACCTTCAAAATATGAATTAGTAAAATTGGAGACAACACTATGGCAGACAATTTTTTCTGAGAACAGATTAGCCCATTACCCCATAAATACGCCTTTTCATCCACTGAAGAAAATAGTTTCAATTACAGTGGAGAAAACGTTATTCTTTCCCAATAAACGCGTTTACGCTAAAACTGTTACTTCCATTGCAAACCATTTGGAGCCAGATCAGACGCTGGGTAACTCAGCTTAACAGAAATCAAACCGTTTTCATTTTCTTCATTTTAGTGTTTTGCGTTTGCGTACGTTTGCGTTTAAAAGGGAAATAATAACGTTTTCTCCACTGTAATACTGTCACAACACACGTACTTGATACATACATCTATATCTATTACCTAAAACAAGATTTTTACTACACATGTCGACTTCTATAATTATAAAGACTTTATAATAGAAGTCTAGTAAATTTGTATTTTTATTTTTGGTAATAGATCCAGATCTGTGTCAAGTGCCTATGGTCACAAATAAGAATCATAAAAAATATATTAGAATATATATTCTAGTAAATAATAACATTGCCCAAATGGATGTTTAAAACGCGCAATTTCTTATATGAACATTTTCTATGTATTAAAATTTAAAACTAATAGTTTTAATACATAGAAAATGTTCATATCTAAGAAATTAAGCGAAAGCGGTTGTCAGATGGTTGGCAGATGCCCGCATATGCATATGGGGACATATGCCCCCCCCCCCCCTTCACCCTTTCTTAAAGAATCGTACATAAATGTGCCGATTTCTTATCGAGATGGTTATAAAAATAAGCTCTTTGATGTTACACAACAAATCTTCGTGTCGGCTTCCGAGAATTTCCGCAAAGTCGAATAAGAGTCACGCGATAGATCCCATTTTTCTGACTTGTCCGAGTTATTTTTAGAACAGAAGAGTTAATAATGGTAAATAGGTAATACCTTGCTTACAGTGGAGAAAACATTGCTTAAAGCAAGGTGAAAATAAGCCAGAAAGATTTCAAAGGGAGCTTTCTGGTTTACTTTCATCTTGTTTTAAACTTTCAACTGTCTTTAACCCTTAGCCCGCCAAATAAATTGTCGTCTGCTATATTTCTCGTCTGCTTCAAGTTTCAAAGTGCTTCAACGTTGCTCAAAATTGCTGAAAATGTTGTCCGAGTGTCAAACAGCTTGGATCCGGATGAGACGCCGAGTTACTCGGCGTCTCATCCGGATCCAAGCTGTTTGCATATGGAGCTATAGTCGTGAGTGGCAGGCTAAGGGTTAATATCATCAATGAGTCTTCTTTCCAGTTGTCAAATAGAGGATTTTTACTGCAGTATATTGCTTTATCATATATAAATGGTAATTTGGTTAAGGTACTGATAGTGGAATTACTTTACTATAGTTTTATGTGGTGCATATTCATTAGTCCTATTCAGTGTAGACTTTTTTTTTCACACACATTAAACATTTTGATATTTTGAAAATACCGATAGGCTTTATAAATGTTATTGATTTTTAAAACAAATAGGTTGTTTTAAATGGGAAATGGTTTGTTTTGTAGGACACATTCTAGATGACCAAGACCTGGTGGAAACTCTACAGAAGAGCAAGGGTATGGCCAGTGAGATATATGACCGTATTGCCCAGTCAGAGGAGACAGAGAAAAGGCTCAACCTGGCCAGGAAAAGATACCTGCCCGTAAGAAAATCACAATCATTTCAACCTTACCAATGAGTATAAACAGTGTACCCATGAAGAGTACACTTGTCCTATGCAGAAAGTGAAGACCCAGATCAGAGTGCTCTTGTAGGAACCCACTGATCTGGGTCTACACAGTTTATCAATTGTCAAGAAAATTGCCAAAGATCCGTAATCAGTGAAAAATATACTAGTGTAGATTTTAAACTGGAATTGTTCACTTGAAGTTTCAGGGATGAAGGAGTTAACGCTGTCCCTAACGGAAATGCTTTTTTCATGCTTCTACCTTGTCCTGATATAGGATTGGTATCCCCAAATGACTTGACACATGACTGAAAAAATAAATAACATCTTTCTTTCATCCTGCTTTATCCTATAGATATAACTTTTGATAATTTTAATGTATTCCTCCACTGAAGAAAACAGTTCCACTTTATGTAATCATGAATATGCACAATGATAACTATTTTCTGTATCCTAGCAGATTGCAGTTTAAAGCAGAGTGAAAGTAAATCAGAATGCACCTTAAGGCCAATTCTGCTTTACTTTCAATCTGCTTTAAGTGGCCATCTATCTTCAGACCTAGAAATAGGCTATGGGGTAATGGGTTGAGCCTGTCTTAAACACCTTTATTTTCAACCCAATCTATGCAGGAAGCCAGTAAACCAGTATGCATACAGTGCTCCCTCTCTACAACGGCCCCTAACAAAGATTCCCTCCTTACAATGACGCTTGTCCCTCATCCCCCAAACAAGATAATTATGTACAGACTATTCACTGCTGCAATGTCGTCTGCTTAAAAGTGTTCTCTGCTGTTTTTCACAAAGTAACAAATTGAACATTTTGAGAGGAAAAAACTTAATGAAGACAGACAAATAGCTTGAATCCAGATCAGACGCTGCGTTATGCTGCGTTTGATCTGGATCCAAGCTGTTTGCAAATTTCCCCCTATAAAGACTCCCTCCGAACAACGCACACAATTTTTGTCTCCCGTTGAGTGTCGTTGTAGAGAGGGAACTCTGTCCTATGAAAACAGTGAAAAGCCTGACCTTTAAGGAGCCCTCTGATCAGGGTCTGCATTATTTGTTTTTACTTTAATTTTTCTGAAATTTATATTATAAAACAACCCTAAAATGGGCATAAATTGTGGAATGGACCTTTGTGAAAAATTAGGCATTGAATGGGTTGAAGCATTGAGCCCTAGGGATGAGTATACTCATTGTTTACAAACAGTGACCATTCTAGGAGTACACTTGTCCTATGCAAGCAAGGTAAATGCAGATCAGAATGTTTCTACAAGATATCTCTGACCAGGATCTGTACTGTTTGTCATTTGGAAATGAATTATAATAAGAAAAATAATACATAAAACGAAGAACCTTAAATAGTAAACAGTCCAATATGGAATAATCTTTAAAAACCAATTACCCCATAGCCTGCTTCTAGTTTTGAAAACAAGTTACTACTTAAGGGTGTATCAATGTCATGAGCCATTTTTTTCAAAGTATTAAACTTTTTTTCTATCATTGTTTTTTTGGAAGAGCTATTTATGATGAATGAAAAAATGAAAAAAAATATATATGGTGGTGTCCTTTTTTTTGAGTTACAGCGATTTGAAAAAGGTATGTCAAATTTGGATTTTTTTCTCAAATTTTACCCATTCAGAGTACAAGCTTCAGTAAAATCTATTTCAAAACAAAACAAAAATGTTAATTTGGGTTTTCTTTATTTATTTCATGTCTATGGTGGTATGTTCACATATATAAACCAAATTTAGACAAAGCAGGCGCCAGGTTTGAACAATATGGATCCTTGAATATCAAAAATATGCTTTATATAGGGCATGATTTTATTAGATTTTTTATTTTATGAAAAAAGTAAAAAAGTTTGAAAATGAAATAGTTCTAGTATTTAACTTTTTCTTATATTCTACCAGATGAAAGCCCATACTAAGGCAGTTCAAAATATGAAAAGAAATTGAAAGGTCAGTGTTGAAAATTTTGAGTTATTAAAGTAAAAAGAGTTATCGCCCCTTACAAAATTTACAAAAAAGTACCATACCGATGATATTTAGAGCTTTATAAATTTCACATTTGGTGCCTTTTTTTCTTAAATTAGTTTTTGTATGAAGAAATACTACCATAGATAGGAAATAAATAACACAAAACCAAATTATCATATTTGTTTTCATTTAAAATCGGTTTTATTGAAGCGGGCTGTTTGAAAAGGACAAAATAAGAGGAAGTGGGTGGGGTAAATTTTACATGGCCGTAGAGCCAACTGTTTTTCACCAAAATGTACACTTTTTCTATTTTTTCATTCATCTTAAATAGCTCTTCAATACAAAACCATCATAGAGTGTTTTCATGTACTTTGAAAAGTTCCCAAATTCATGACATTGATACACCCTTAAAGCAGGTTGAAAGTAAAGCAAAATGTGCCTTAGAGCACATTCTGCTTTACTTTCAGGTAGTTTTAAGCTATTATCTGCTAGGATATAGAAACTATTTCATATGATTTATTTTTGAGACTGTTTAAAAGGGAACTATTTTCTTCAGTGCATGAATAAATTATAGGCGTAAAAAGGGGTATTTATGGGGGCATGGGTTAAGGGAAAGTGGAATGTTGGTGTATGTGATAGTAGAGTTAAGTGTTGTGACTGGTATGACAGGTTGCCACTAGAGGATCCACACTGTACTTTGTGCTGGCTGACCTGGCCGGTATTGACGTGATGTACCAGTTCTCCCTGGACTGGTTCCAGGACATGTTTACAGCAGCAATTAGTGGCCAGATGTCACTGAAAGAGAGACAGAGACGCAAGTCCTCAGCCATAGCAGTTCTCCCAGGTAGTCGTGTACGTAGGGCCAGCTTACAGACCAGAGAGCAGCCCCTACCTGCCCCTGGGGAAGACACTGTGCCAGACGTACCCACGGGCTCTTATAGAAAGTGAGTGCACACCAATATCTTCATGTTTATGTCCCCGTGACAAGTTACAGAGCTCCAGATAAGGGGAGTATTCCTGTTTTTCTGTATCACACCCTATGGTGGTACTATTTATTAGAATAGAGACAATTGTAATGAGTAGTAACACCATAGGATTCGGTGCCAACATAGTGAGAAATTTTTTAACTTATGGGCATATGAACATAATAGTTTTTTCAAAAAAAACTATCAAAAAACTTTTTTGATAGTTTTTTTTCCCATCTGCATTATACAGTGCATACAATTATGGGCGACCAGTATGTGTCTTTATAATCCTCCACCAATACAGCTGGGGGAAAACATACAAATGAAAGTGTAAACCGGTCGTAAAAGAGATTGGCGTTGTTATTGCTGACGTTTCTAAAAAAAAAACCCACTAATTTTGATACATCCATGTTGTTTCTTAGAGAAGGTTTTTATATACAGCCTAGAGTGGGGAAGATTCTGACACCTTAACTGTTTGCATGGGCATGAATGTAAAATGTTTTATTCCAAAACTCAAACACAACAAAAAGTCTTTATCGTAAACAAACATGCCATGTGATCTATCTGTATCACTGAAGCCTACAGGTAGATTCGGACGATCTGATTTATGACGTCAAAGAGAGGCTTGTAACATAAAGATTGAAACAGCAGTTCACTTTGGGGATTCTATGAGATATTAATTATTTACACACAAAGGTCAGTGAAAAAGACATTTGTGAAAGTAATTTTCTTAAAACAAACATGACTGTAGGTATGTAAATGAAGAAAGAAACGTAACGGTAATTTCGTATTGCAATACAATTTTTTTTACAATGATGGATGATCAATCAGTCAAATTCTATAAAACATATTTTAAGTTCAAAAAGGGGCATAACTCATGGGAAACTTGAATACTTTTGACAAAACACGAAATGACGTTCATCAAGTTTACAAACCTCGTATATAATAATTCAGTTAAATATATGAAAGCATGTGGGAAAGAATGGAGAAATGACATTTCAAATATTTTACGTTGAAAAGGGGCTGAACTCCCCGAAATCAAGGAACGATAATTCAGTACAGGATATTGGTAAGGAATTGGCTAGCCGTCCGGTTCCGGACGGCTAGCCTGCCCTGTGAGGGTAGGCTAGACGTCCGGAATAGATTTTCGTCAGAGCTTATACTGCATAATTTACGTGAGTTAGTGCCTGGATATATATGGCAAACAACCTTAAATGCAATTTTAAACTTCAGAAAATCGGTGAGAACAGAAACAAGTCGCACTTTAAGGAATTAATTTACCGTCACTATGAGCATGGAGAATTTGTCCTTTCTCCATGCTATGAGCTATGTTCGCATCCGCCATTGTTGTTGTTGCCGTATTCTTTCCCCACCTAGTAGGAGAACCGCACTCTCGCAGGCATTTTTAATTGATGATTGAATACGTGTACGTTTCGCTAAACTGACACTTTCGAGCATGTACATAAAGTCCACGTTAGAATGTTTCCATTTTTAATTGATTTCTTTAGTGTCAGAGAAATATCTCGGACTTAGAATTTCACAGCGATCTACGGTAATGGACAGGTCTTCCCTTTTTCGAAGTATAATGAACTTCATAAATACATGTATTACTCTAACTTTTACTCCAAATGCATATTTATGCCGATGCTTAACAATGGATTTTGTTTGCATGGCTTTGTTATTTCCGATTCATTCACAGTTTGCTACTAGCGACAATACATGGAGATACCAGCCGCGATAATTAGATATAGCGATAATCAACGTATTTATATCATACCATCCATTTGAAATACTTTCGGCATTTGATCTTCAATCTCTAATTATAACATTCATTTCCTGTGAGGGTAGGCTGGACGTCCGGAATAGATTTTCGTCAGAGCTTATACTGCATAATTTACGTGAGTTAGTGCCTGGATATATATGGCAAACAACCTTAAATGCAATTTTAAACTTCAGAAAATCGGTGAGAACAGAAACAAGTCGCACTTTAAGGAATTAATTTACCGTCACTATGAGCATGGAGAATTTGTCCTTTCTCCATGCTATGAGCTATGTTCGCATCCGCCATTGTTGTTGTTGCCGTATTCTTTCCCCACCTAGTAGGAGAACCGCACTCTCGCAGGCATTTTTAATTGATGATTGAATACCTGTACGTTTCGCTAAACTGACACTTTCGAGCATGTACATAAAGTCCACGTTAGAATGTTTCCATTTTTAATTGATTTCTTTAGTGTCAGAGAAATATCTCGGACTTAGAATTTCACAGCGATCTACGGTAATGGACAGGTCTTCCCTTTTTCGAAGTATAATGAACTTCATAAATACATGTATTACTCTAACTTTTACTCCAAATGCATATTTATGCCGATGCTTAACAATGGATTTTGTTTGCATGGCTTTGTTATTTCCGATTCATTCACAGTTTGCTACTAGCGACAATACATGGAGATACCAGCCGCGATAATTAGATATAGCGATAATCAACGTATTTATATCATACCATCCATTTGAAATACTTTCGGCATTTGATCTTCAATCTCTAATTATAACATTCATTTAATATTTACATGTATAAATTACAATAAAATCAACAGAAATGCCCTGCGTCCTAATCTAATAGCGACAAAGTCGGGGCAGCAGAGTCAATAACCAATTAAAATGGCGGATGCGAACGTCGGTCTTAAGCGAAGGTAATTTAATTCCTTTATAATATGCATGTGATTTGTGTATGCTCTCTATTGTTTTTTTGAAAATTAAATGCATTTAGGGTTGTTTCAACTTGTTTTAAATATACCCAGGCACTATCCCACGTAAAAAGCAGTATATTTCCTGAAAGAAATTTATTCCGGACGTCTAGCCTACCCTCACAGTGTAGGCTAGCCGTCCGGAACCGGACGTCTAGCCAGTCCTGTGAGGTAAATGTTCGGCACAAAGGTCGCCGTTTCAAGGGTCCATGGAAAAACCCCATACGACTGGCACACTACTGGCATACTACTGGTATGGCTGCCCATACGTATCCATACGAGTTGAATCTATACTGTAGGGGCTTTTTTATGGGTTTTATTCTATCATATATGATAAATATGATCTTTATGAAGATATTCCATTAAAAAAATTACATTAAATCCCATTATTAATCATATAATATCGATATTTCCAAATACGTATGAATATCCCATACGAGTAAATGACCATACGAGTTGAATCTATACCGTAGGGCCATTTTTATGGGTATTATTCTATCATATATGATAAATATGATCTTTATGAAGATATTCCATAAAAAGATTAAATTAAATCCCATTATTAATCATATAATATCGATATTTCCAAATACGTCCCATACGAGTAAATGACCATACGAGTTGAATCTATACCGTAGGGCCATTTTTATGGGTATTATTCTATCATATATGATAAATATGATCTTTATGAAGATATTCCATAAAAAGATTAAATTAAATCCCATTATTAATCATATAATATCGATATTTCCAAATACGTATGAATATCCCATACGAGTAAATGACCATACGAGTTGAATCTATACCGTAGGGCCATTTTTATGGGTATTATTCTATCATACATGTTAAATGTGATCATTATGAAGAAATTCCATAAAAAGATTAAATTAAATCCCATTATTAATCATATAATATCGATATTTCCAAATACGTATGAATATCCCATACGAGTAAAAGGGCCAAATACGAGTTGAATCCATACCGTAGGTGAACGTGTGTGGACATAAGTCTATATAAAAAATATATGACCATAATATAAACATATAGCTATATCTTTGGGGTTTTTTTAATAATGTATCAAAATTTCCCAAAAATGTCAGAAAAGGCACGAAACTAGTATTTTTCTATTAGAGATAATAATTATAATTTTACACCTTTTAGAAAGTTTTTTTCTCCATTTTCTAATTATGATAAAGATATTCTATTAGGTCTTTTATAAAATATACAAATATTGAACGTGTAACTCAAGCTAAGCTTGTACATTCCAAACACGCTTGATCTCGCCTATGTTTAACACCTTTGCCAATCACTTCCTGTAACACGTGTCGCTTTTAATAACACGTGTCGGTAACAGCACGTGCCCCTAATTGCACTCAGGATACGAGTTTTGGAAGAAAGCTTCCGCCACATCAAATCTTATACCGCCTGTTGCATGCCTAGTATAAGTTGATGCACTCGGGGCTCGGGACGAGAACCCAGCTTTCGTGAGACCCAAAATTTGGGGAAAAAAATGCCGAAATATAAACAAAATACCTAAAAGTGTCCAAAAAGTGTCATAAAATGCTTGTGTGTATTGACCTCACACTCTAAATGGCGCGTGCTCTTTAACCCCATTCACTATAAATTGTCGTCTGCTTTTATATTATAAATTCTTTTTCAAGTAATTTGGACATTTGTCTGATGACGATCCAAACTAGCTGTTTGCACCTAATCGATGTTCTCAGTGTTAAGGAAACAACCTTATAAGAAAAAAAGCAATCACTATTTTTATGAGCAAGATGACAGTTAAATACTGTTTAAATTACTGCATTCAACAACATGCTGTATTTTAAAGAACACATGCTTGTAAACTGAACAGAACAGAATTGAACAGAGCAGTTCTGTTCAACAAATGCTTGAAAAATAAATGTCTTCGGTTTCGGTTCCAAACCGACAACGCTTAAATATGTTTGAACACATTCCCGTTAGTGTTATACTTGGGGAAAAAAAGAAATAGATTAAAAATTAACATTTCAACTTTATTAGTGGTCTGTTTTACTATTCTGAATATTAATAAAGAAAGCAGACGACGTTATTTTTGTAAAAAGAAATGCAAAGATTTGGCATGCTTTATTTGCTCTTTTATCTGGGTAATTAAGCACATTGTATATAAGAGTGTGAGAGGTCGATAAACCCAAGTATTTTGTTTGTAAATGAGACTGATTATTTAATGAAGAATGAATCTGAACTGAAAGAGAACAAATGATAAAAGTATGGAAACAAAGCAGCATTACATGTTCATGGGCATCAAAATACGAAATTGTATTAATAAGCAGAAATACATCTTAATTGACATTGACGTACAGAAACAAACGAAGAAAATTTAAGAATAATGATACGGTATTAATAAACAGTTAAACCCCTATATTACCACAGTTGAAAGTTGTTTTAATCTAGTTATATACCTAAATGCCTCACTCAATTCGTGGTTTTTTTCGCGCTCTTTCGTTTAACGGTCTTCTTCTCTGTCCAGGTTTTTTTGCCACGCCCACTGCCTTTTGAATAACACTGTACCTACCATCTGCTGAAGATCATACTATTCTCTCACAATGTGACAATCAAACTTCCCTTAATCTGTTATGTTTCTAATAATACAGGTGTTAATCAATTATGACAGTTTATCCGGGAATTAAGAGCAATCGTCAATCATCACGCGGTGTGTAAAGAGGATTAAGTCTAATTAACAGTATCGGTATGACACCATTCACTCGTTAAAGCGATTAACGGTAGTCTGATTGCATCATCAATCAAACTTTGATCTCATATCAAAAGAACCGTACTTATCTTATGTCATTCTGATCTGTAACTATACCACAGACATTTTTTTTTTAATTTGTGTTTCCTTATAAACAGTATACTTGTAATGTATGATTTTTGCTTATTGCTTAACTTTATGTATGTATGATTTGTTTTATGCTGATTGTGTATGTGATGTATGTACATTCGAACTTCATCAATCTCGAACTCGGTTAACTCGGACTTACTCGTATTTCAAAGTTAAAACGTAACATAAATTGTGCATTTTATGTGTCGAATTACTGGATAGTTCGATATCATCAAAGTCCCTCTTCGCAGCAGTTAATAATCATGATATTTAAATATAACCATATACAGACTGTTCCGTATTACCGACTATCCCTGGCAAATTTTGGTTTCGATTATACTCTGCATGCTTATATTCCTTATAGTGTAGATTCAACTCGTATTTGGTCTGGTTCATATGATCATTGACTCGTATATGGGATATTCATACGTATTTGGAAATATCGATATTATAGGACAAATAATGGGATCTAATCTAATTCCATTTATATGGAATTAATAAATAATGATCATATTTAACATGCATGCATTAGATTCAACTCGCTTGTTGACAATCAACACAGGTAACAGATAACAGTTTGGCGGCACATTAAAGCCAGGCGACTATCACCTTGCGGTTTGTTAAAGGGGATTAGTGGTATGTAATTAAAGGTCTCAGCATGACACCCTCCATGTTTTATAGGTGATTATCGAGTCTAATTGATATTTTGCATCAATGAAATAACCCATCAAAAGGACCGTGTCTCATATTATTTATTGAATAGTATGTATCCTTATCGTAAAAATCTGATCTGCATATACACCAAACTGATTTTATTCTGAATTAATGTTATTATTGCGTTTATTGTCGTTTTTATTATCAGCATTTAGTCAGCATATATTAAAATAAATTATAGATTCTATTCAATTGTGAATTTATTTGTGTTTTCCATACCTTACGAATTGTGTGTGCATTTAAATTTGTGGCCATGTATTATAGATTTAATTCGTATGGGGTTCGGGTTCACATATTTAATCATAGGATTATTATAGGATAAAATGGAATTTAAATTAAAACAAAATATTTGGATCTCTAATTATCATATCTATTGTTTCTAATAGAATATCAGCCATATAAATGAACCTTACAGTGTAGATTCAACTCGTTTTTGGCCCTAGTTCATATGGTCATTTACTAGTATGGGATACTCATACGTATTTGGAAATATCGATATTATATGATTAATAATGGGATTTAATTTAATCTTTTTTATGGAATATCTTCATAAAGATCATATTTATCATATATGATAGAATAATACCCATAAAAATGGCCCTACGGTATAGATTCAACTCGTATGGTCATTTACTCGTATGGGATATTCATACGTATTTGGAAATATCGATATTATATGATTAATAATGGGATTTAATGTAATTTTTTTAATGGAATATCTTCATAAAGATCATATTTATCATATATGATAGAATAAAACCCATAAAAAAGCCCCTACAGTATAGATTCAACTCGTATGGATACGTATGGGCAGCCATACCAGTAGTATGCCAGTAGTGTGCCAGTCGTATGGGGTTTTTCCATGGACCGCCGTTTCAATACACAAGTGGTTTCAACTTCCGGTTCCGCTATTTCCCCAGAGTTACTTCCCTGGGTTTCCAAAGCTTGCAACGTCAGACTTATTGTTCGATTGTACAAGGTCTATTCTAAAACGTAAGTTTATATGCATATACAGTAATTAGCTGCACCATAAGCTACGCATGGAGATCTTCTCAAATACATCCCTGCTGTTATTTGACATTGACGTTATATTGTAGTCGTGAATGTGGCGGAGCAGGTTGTTGTTGTTATGGCGGACGAACGTTTTACTTCCTAAATTTAAATTACAGCCCAAAATTTGGCCAAATGTTAAATAAGATATTGTCTTCTTCTAAAGGTATTTTCTTTTTCTCCCCACAATTGAACTTGTGCATGGTCTTGGGCATTTTCGTTCAATTTGTGTATTTACCAGGTGAGGCGCGGGTGCTGGTGAATTCGCCTAGAGACGAACTCGCCTACAATTAGATGTATAGTAACCGAAATGGTGAATTCGCCTAGAAAGCAATTATATAGTGATTGTATTTCACACCTTGTAGTACAGTATAAGAATTTACCGTTTACAGGTAGATGAAATAAAAATGTTTGTAGAGGATCAACTTATCTTGTTGTTTCCTTATCCAGATTTTTTATAATACAAAACGAAAGATCAGTGTAGCCCCTAATCACTTCACCAATATTTGACAACCTGTTTGAAAGGGGGTGATGCCAATGTATAATACATCATTTATCATATTGAAAGTAAAAATGTTGCTTGCACCTAGATCTACATTATTAACACCTGCATATGATGATCAGGGGCTACACCTAATGACCTATCATCCGCTCTTAGTAAACACTACTTGAAAACAAGTTTTGTTCTGTTAAAGATACCTTTCAATAGGTGTGAAATACAATCACTATATAATTGCTTTGTAGGCGAATTCACCATTTGGGTAACTATATATCTAATTGTAGGCGAGTTCGTCTCTAGGCGAATTCACCATAAACCGTGAGGCGCTTGTGCGAAATAAAATAAAAACAGTTTGAAGCAATGACTTTTGTAAATTTTATGCCATTTATCTATCTATCTATTTATACTGCATCACTCTCGTACTGAGTATTAGGTGCAGCTGCGCATCAGAGCAGATTAATAAGAGGAAAAGTTAAAAGTAATAAAGAACACACCGCCTGTATAGCTCAGTGGTAGAGCGTCCGCTTGCAGTGCGGGAGGTTGGGGGTTCAATCCCCGGACGGGTCAAACCAAAGACTTGAAAATTGGTAGTAATGGCTTCCCTCCTTGGCGCTCAGGATTTCGGGTTAGCATTACGACTGGTTCGTCGGTGTCAGGATAAAGTGACCGGCCGGGTACAGTCCCAATGGTGCACCTAAAAAGTTCCCCTTCTCATAATCATCAGAATTGATGGCGTAGAAGTAATAAATAGAAATAGAGAAACAGAATGATATACAGTTAAAAGTCTTGTTACTGATTAGCAAGAAGAATTATTGACAGTTTAAAAATAGGATAAAAACACTGCTTCTGCACTTAATAAACAAACGTGTCTAAGGCCACTGACTGCCAGCTTAAACTGATCTAGATCAGATATAATTAGGGCAATGTCGGTTGGTTAGCTATTCCAAAGAATGATTGTCGCCGGAAAAAAAGAGAATTTGTAATACTTTGCTGAAGTGTGGATTTGTCGATAGGAGAGTGGATGCATGTGGGGTGTCAGTCTGATTGGATGCTGCAGATACGAAGGTGCTGGAAGTGCGACTAGGCCGTGAACAATTTTATAGAACATAACAAGTCTGGAGTCGGTTTGTCTGTCCTAAAGGGTCCGCCAGCCTAGTTCCTGTTGCATTTTTGTTAACACTTTCATATGGAGAAAGGTTCCCCTTGACCCACCTTACTGCCCTCTTCTGAACCATCTTAACCTGCCTAATGCTCTGTTGGGTGTATGGGCTCCAGATCACAGAGCCGTATTTCACCTGTGGTCTGACGAGTGTCTTGTAAGCCACTTACCTGATGTCTTGGTTTGTGGTCCTGATGTTTCGTCTCAGGAAGCCTAGGGTGCGGTTATTTACATGAGCATTCCAACATAAGTTATGATTAAGAAGAAGCTCTGGTAGTGTTAGTTTCCCCTGGAGGAACACCTTTACTTTGTCGGTCCCCAAAAAGTCCGGGAATTAATGACATTTTACTGTTTATATAAAACGCCAGTGAGAAAAATTATAGGCTATCTTGGGAAATAAAGGGATTTGACCTCAAAATCGGACTCGGCGAACCTCTTTCAACAGAATAATCAGGGGCTAGCGCCCCGAACACCCCATGGTCGCTTCATAATGAAAGCCAAATGGTGGCATGTTTACTCTTGCATGACTACCTGTTGGTAAGGAAGATCGTGGGGACGGGCAGATGTTTGAAATTGGAAAGTTCTACGAGTCATTGGTGAATTTGGTTCGGTCCAGCTCTTTTGCAAACAGTAGATACTAGACTGAGTAGTTCTACAAGATTACGAATCGTCAATCTTTGGATAACTATGGTTTGCAACATGCAGCTTGGATCTTCAGGGTTCCGAGTCATACATCCTATGTCATCAAAAAATTTGATAGGTTATTTTTATGCCCCCGGCATCTATAGATGCGGAGGCATATAGTAATCGTCCTGTCCGTCCGTAACAGGTTAAGTAGATTTTACTGTTTCGTCTAGCATCAACACCGCTTACTCAAATGCTTGGATACTTATACAGTTGTTGCCTTGGACCATTCCCTATCTACCAATATCACCCAACCTTGATTTTGACCTTGACCTTGACCTAATTTGGACTTGGAATATTTTAAATGGGCTATTTCTTGGTTAACTAGATTTTACCGTTTCGTCTAGCATCAGCATAACTGACTACAATGCTTTGGTACTTATACAGTTGTTGCCTTGGATCACTACCAATCCACCCATATTACCCAACCTTGATTTTGACCTTGACCGTGACCTTATTTGGACTTAGAAAAAATCAGAATATATTGTCAAGGATGCCACCGGGGGCATAAGTGTTTATTGAACGCGCATTCTTGTTTTATTTATGAAATGTGCCCGTCTGTACAAACCAATGTATGTTGTAACCATTCTTCTCTTTGGTAAGTTGCTTACATTAGCAGTCCCCCTCATTAAAAAATGAATGACATATTTAACCCATTACTCTATAAAATAGGGCTCCAGATAAGAGGGAGTAAACTGAACAAATCCAACATTTTAGTCCCAAATCCTATGGGGTTACTACTCATTAGAATCGTCTCGAAGAGATGATTCTAATGAGTAGTGACACCATAGGGTTAAATGCAGAAATAAGGATTTTAGTTTTTGAAACACTCCCCTTAAATCGAGCTCTGAATTTAATACAGTAGAACTTCGATGTGTCGAACTTCGAAGAGTCGAGTTTCTCGATGTGTCGATCTTTTTTTAAAGTCCCAACTTTCCCCCCTATATAACCTTATTTAAAATCTACGTATGACTCGAGTTTTTATAAGTCGAGTTTTTCGATATATCGACTTTTTTTCTCGGTCCGTACGTACTGTTTTACTCAAAATTCACTACACATGTGTCGATGTTCGACTGTATGAAGGACGGGAATTTTGCGTGTCGAGTTTTTCACACCTCCGTGACCATCTTTACTTAATTGATTGTCATGAATCAGAATTACCCGACTGCCCAATTATCCAGGACAAACAGGCCAACACTTTCTCAATGTGTCAACGACCCCGTGTATTCCTTGATTCATCTACTCTTTTCCATATTTTATTCGTCACGGACTTAATCATAGCGCCCTTAATCCGTTTTGTTTCAAGTCAATATGAAAACACATGCGTATTTCGGTCGATGTTCTTTATACCGGAAGAGAAATGTGTATGTGTAAACGACAAAGAACAACTCACGCGGTACCCATTCCGAAATGCGTAGCAGCAATAGTTATGCAATTATCCGTATCCCTCTAACTTCTAAGGAGATATTGATTCTATTTTAAGAAAAGGATTTCCCCTGAATCTGGTTCCAGCGTTTCGAGAGAATGTAATATGCTAGAATGGGTAAAAGAACCGGTGTGCAGATAAAAAGCGACTTCCGTCCATTCCGCTGTGTTGTTATTTTCTGAAAATCGAGCTACGGCAAACGTATTTTCGCCCAATGTTTGCATTTTTAAGATTCGGGTTGGTAAAATGAGTAAATATGCATCCAGTTTGGATGCGATACGAGCGTTACATAATTGTTTTCGAATGTTTTTAATTTTAAATAATTGATATCAACAAGTAACATACGGACATGTCGGCTATATGGAGAAAAAAAAATTGAGGGAACATCAGCTAAAACATGAGTCGAGGCTTCGATGTGTCGAGTTTTTTCTGATGGTCCCTTCAACATCGACACATCGAAGTTCTACTGTACTTATTTTTATGTCTCAAACTTATTCCTTCACATAAGAAAATAATATCAATTTGTACAGTCATGAATATGAACCATAAGACTTATTTTCTATTTCCTAGTAGATGGTAGAGCTTAAAGCAACCTCCCTTGCCAAAGGTGCAAATCAGTGCAAATCACCTTTCAGGGCTCCAGATAAGGGGAGACTTTATTTCAAAATCTAAAATCTTTATTTCTGCTTAAAACCCTATGGTGTCACTACTCATTAGAATCGTCTCGATGAGACGATTCTAATGAGTATTAACACCATAGGATTTGGTGCTAAATAAGTGAGAGAATGTTGGATTTGTTCAGTTTACTCCCTCTTATCTGGAGCCCTGACCTTTAACCCATTACCCCATCTAGCCTATTTCTAGAAGACATGTGATTGTGAACACTTAAAGTTAAAGCAGATGGATCATGGAAAGTAAAGCAGAATGCTTTAAGCTATTATCTGCTAGGATATTTCTGATGATATATATATTCAAGACCGTTTAAATTGGAACTATTTTCTTCAATATAAAAAAAATAAGAGGGGTAAAGGGTTAATAGTATCCAACTGTGTTTAAGGCAGAGTATTGCTTACACAAGATGAAAGTAGAAAGCTCAGGACTTTAATTTTATTTCACCTTGCTTTAAGCTGATATTATAACCTTATTATTATCAAAAATAAGGAA
Organism: Gari tellinella; assembly: GCA_922989275.2. Classification (NCBI taxonomy): domain Eukaryota; kingdom Metazoa; phylum Mollusca; class Bivalvia; order Cardiida; family Psammobiidae; genus Gari; species Gari tellinella. Next base: position 17,617,520 of record OV277862.1, read on the forward strand.
TTTGTGATGCTTATGCACTATGCAGAGATGAAAGCAGTAAAGGTGTCCTATAGGGCTTATGCAGGCGGAAAGGGTTAAAATCCATACATCCATGATTGATATGGGGAGTATTTCAAAACCTAAAATCCTGATTCCTCCACCAAACCTATGATGTGACTACTCGGAATTGTCTCAAAGTGTCAATTCTAATTCTAATAAGTAGTCACAAAATAGGATTTGGTTGACGCATACTGGAGAAAAGACTGGAAATTAGTGGTTTACGCTTACTTACAATCTTGACCCCTGCTCTTAACTCTTTCCTCCCTGAAACTTTAAATGGACAATTCCAGTTTCCATTTTAGTCTAGTCCATTTCTGACTTTTAAGGGTTGTTTTTGTGAATATTTGGCATTGTGACAAACAGTGAAGACCCTGATCAGAGGGCTCCTTTCGGAGCCCTCTGATCAGGGTCTTCACTGTTTGCATAGGACAAGTGTACTATTCACATGTACACTGTTTGAAAAGCACGCCTATATGCGGGACTAGGGTTCAAAGAGTTAAAGAAAAGTTAGAAAACTCATCTGAGTTATAATATATATAGTATACATGTATATACATGTGCTATTGATAATTTCAGAAAGCAGAGAGGATCAGGATTACACTATTCTTCATATCCAAGGCCATCTATTTAGATGGTAGACGCCAATGAAGCAGTGGTTCAGGACAAGGAGTCTTCTAATGCAGTTAATTCAGTTGTGGGCCACGGACTAGCTACCATTATGACATTACCAGACTTTACTCTATCTAACCTCGTCAGCACAGTGGCTGCAGGGGCCATGGTGTTTGGCGGGGTGTTTCCATTCATTCCTCAGTACAGGGACATCAACAGGACACAGAATGCAGAAGGCTTCTCGTTGTTTGTATGTCTTACCTTACTCATTGCAAACATTCTCAGGATTCTGTTTTGGTAAGTAAAAGTTTGTCTTACAGGGCTGCCATTTCTCCGGATTTTTCCTAAATCTTAGGATTTTTTTCTAGTACATGGTAGCTTAAAGAAGGCTGAAAGTAAAGCAGAATGCGCCTTAAGGCGCATTCTGCTTTACTTACAGCCTGCTTTAAGTCAACAAAACAAGAAACAGGCTAAGGGGTAAAGGTACCATTCGTAAAATCGCACTTCAAAAATGCAAATTTGGAAATCTTAGGATTTTTCATGTCAACTTATGGCAGCCCTGGTCTTAGTGTTGCTTTACTATTTCAACTTACTTTACTCAAATTATTAAATAATAATTAATGAGCTGTTACTCATATTCTAGAAGTCTTTAATCCATTCCTCCACAGTCAATTGTGCCAATCATTTGTTTTGGTAAGTAATTACTATGTCTTAGCAATGCTCCAGATACACTGTAAAAGGGAGTAAACTGAATAAATCCAATTTTTTTTTTATTAATTTCAGCACCAAATCCTATAGTGTTACTACTCATTGAGACGATTCTAATGAGTAGTGACACCATAGGATTTAAACTTTTAAAGCAAAAATAAAGATTTTAGTTTTTGAAATACTCTCCTTATCTGGAGCTCTGTCTTAGGTTGCTTTACTATACAACTAACTTTACTCAACTTATGACAATGAGCTGCTACTCATAAATCTTTGACCATTCCTCCATAGTAAGTTGTGCCAATCATTCAGCTGAGTTTAAAGCAAGATAAAAGTGAGACAAAAGCTCTTTTAGGAGCTTTCTGCTTTACTTTCATACTGCTTAAAGCTGTCACCTGTGTTGAACAGTTCAGTACCATCAATGAATATTCAGTTCTTTTTGTGAATTATTTAAAGGCACTTTATGACATTATCTTGGTGAACTGCTCATCTGGTTCACACATTGTCACAATTCATCAGCTTCTCCATAAGCTATGCCCCTTTGGGATCTTAAAATATGAGTAATACATGTACATTGTTTTCCACTCTTTTCCCCACATGTTTAGCTGAAATTTAATACATGTATATGATGTTTTGATGACCTACTAACTTATTGAGTTCGCGTTTTGTTTAACCCTTTACCCCATAGCCTGTTTCTAGTTTTGAAGACAGGTGGCTACTAGCTTAACCCTTTGAACCCTAGTCCTGCATATAGGCGTCCCTTTCAAACAGAGTACATGTGAATAGTACACTTGTCCTATGCAAACAGTGAAGACCCAGATCAGAGGGCTCCAAAAGGAGCCCTCTGATCAGGGTCTTCACTGTTTGTCATAATTCCAAACATTGACAAAAACAAGTCAGAAATGGACTAGACTAAAATGAAAACTGGAATTGTCCATTTGGAGGTTCAGGGAGGAAAGGGTTAAGGCAGGTTGAAAGTACGACTATAGGCACATTCTGCTTTGCTTTCAGTCTGCCTTAAGACGTTATCTGCAAGGATTAAGACAATATTTCTTATGGTTCATTTACTGTACATGTACTGTAGAATTGGAACTTTATTAGTGGATGAATAAATTAAATGTGCTAAAAAGCACTTCTATGGGGGAAAAGGGTTAAATTTGTCATTTTTACCCTGAGTTATGCCCCCCTTGAAGGGCATAATCAGGGCTCCAGATAAGAGGGAGTAAAGGGAACAAATCCAACATTTTCCCACTCATTAGCACCAAATCCTATGGGGTTACTACTCATTAGAATTGTCTCGAAGAGACGATTCTAATGAGTAGTGACCCCATAGGGTTTTATGCAGAAATCAAGATTTTTTCCTTATCTGGAGCCCTGGCATAATTATCATGTACCATTTGCAATGTTACTCTAACTTGTATCATATCGTCTACTGCAGGTTTGGTAAACACTTTGAAATTCCACTTCTGGCACAGAGTGTAATTATGACATTTGCCATGATGGCCCTAGTGCATCTTTGTGTCACTGTGAAAAGCAAAACAGAAATAATCAAAGCAAAAGCACATTCCTTTACAGGTAAGTTTGTTACGTTTTCTCTGGGTTGCATAAAATCTGTGTCAAATGAGGCTAGAGCCATTGTCTTGTTCAGCCTTTCACTTAATCATTTAATGACAGTTTGTTAACTCTTTCAATACCATGGACCTGTTTAAAATATACTCTTAACATTTGCCAACAGTGTAGACCAAGATCAGAGGGCTCTTAAAGGAGCCATCTGATCTAGGTATACACTGTTTGCTTATTACTTAGACCAGTATTTATTAAACTACCCAGAGTTCCAAGTAGACTGGTTCATGTTTTGGTAACTAAAATGATCCACAATGGAACCTAATATCCAACAAGAGTTACTTAGTGTTGAAAGGGTTCACACATGACAGTGAGGGGGGTGCTTAAAGCAGGCTGAAAGTAAAGCAGAAAACTCCTGTAGGCTTTACTTTCAGCCTGATTCAAGCATCCACCTGTCAGTATGCAGATACAAATGTTTATGGATTTTTAGCTCACCTGAGCCGAAGGCTCAAGGTGAGCTGTTGTGATCGCCCGTCGTCCGTCTGTCCGTCCGTTCAAATTTACTTCAAGCGACATCTCCTCTGAAACCGCGAGTTTGAGGGAAAAACTAAATTGCTGACGGTGTTCCTTGGATGCTTCTCTACAGAAATTGTTAAAATAAAATTCATTGGTGGACTACTCATTGAAATTTATTAAAAAAAGTGAAAAACTTCTAACAAGTTTTTTTGTAAAAAACCACTGTTCCCACACCTTAGATATTGCATGAATAGTATCTTCTGCTAAATTACTTTCAAAATTGTAAAAAATCAAAACCCTAGGGTCAAATTTGACTCAACCCTGGCCATATCAGTGCTTTTTGATGCAGGTCTGACAGTAAAAACTCTCTAATGATCCGTTTTTATACAGACCCATTGTATCTTCCAGGCTAAGAAGCTACCCTTATACTAAATGCAACATTTTTGCAAACAGTTTGGATCCAGGTCAGATGCCACATAATGCTGCATCTAATCTGGATCTAAACTATTTGCCACTCATTTACATATTTTCTTATATTTAGAAAATATAAGTTATTATTTTTTACATATTTCACATACAAACATTTGGAGCAGACAACAGTTCAGCATGATAATAGTCATTTCTCTCTGAGACCGTCTCCTATTGCATAACTGACCCATAGCTAGCTCTGAACTCAGGTCACTGAGATACATAACAGAAATGATAGTGATGTCTGCTATTTTATGCTCAAGCACAACTTAGTTCGAGGCATATTACTTTTGGTCTGTCTGTTTGTTTGTTTGTGTTTTGTTTGTTTGTTTATCTTTCTGTCTATCAGTCCACAATTAATTCTTGGCCATAAACAGTATGGATCCAGGTCAGATGCCACATAATGCTGCATCTAATCTGGATCCAAACTATTTGCCACTCATTTACATATAGTTTCTTATATTTAGAAAATGTAAATAATGATATTTATTAACCTATTAACCCATACATATTCCTTTTTATGTCTTTAATTTATTCTTCCACAGAAGAACATAATTTCACTTTATACAGTCGTTGTTGTCTTTAACAATTGCTTCAAATGACATCTCCTCATATACCGCTGAAAAGATTTCAACCAAACTTTACACGAATGTTCCTTGGGTCAAGTTCTTTCAAAATTGTTCAAAGAATTAAAAACAATGTAGAACTCTGGTTGCCATGGCAACCAAGTGAAAAAATAAGGAAATCTTAAAAAATCTTCTTGTCTGAAACTACAAGGGCCAGATCTTAGGCATTTGTCACATAGCATCATCTACAGGTCCTCTATCAAACTACAAACTATGCCCCTGGGGTCAAAATAGGCCCCGCCCGGGGGGTCACAGTTTAACATAGAGTTATATAGTGAAATTTTCAAACGTCTTCTCCTCTGAAACTAATATGGCCAGAGCTTTGATATCTGGCATGGTGACACTTTTAGATGTCCTATACCAATAAGGTTCAAATGGTTTTGGTCGATTGCATATCATCTACAAGTTTGTACAAATTATGCCCCTGGGGTCAAAATTAGCCCCACTCCGGGGGTCACAGTTTTCAAACGTCTTCTTTTCTGAATCTAATATAGCCAGAGCTTTGATATTCGGCATGGTGTTACTTCAAGATGTCCTTTATCTATGTTGTTCAAATGGTTCCAGTCTGTTGCATATGTAGGTCACAGGAGCTAAAAATAGATTTTTTCAATGGAAACTTAAAAAAAATCTTCTTGTCTAGAACCCTAGTACCCTGATCTTAGATATTTGGAACATAGCATCATCTACAGGTCCTCTATCAAGATTGTTCAAATTATGCCCCTCGGGTAAAAAATGACCCCGTCCTGGACATAAATCATTATCTCCATTTTGATGTACAGCTATTCTCAGGTGAGCGACATATGCCCCATGGGGCTCTTGTTAAGTTTAACAGAGCATTGCAAAATAATGAAAAGGCATCTGTATGGGAAATCATGAAATGAATTAAAAGGTGCTTCTACGGTTCAAAGAGTATGCATGGGTTTTATTTCAACCAATACAGTTAAATTTGTGCACAATGGCTGCTCAAACTCTTGCAATTTGCTGTGTTATATATTACTGCAGTAGCTTAAATACAGCACAAAAATTTCCACACGGAATTATACAAAACGGAATAGCAACTCGGCGAAGTTGAATAGGCGAGCATCTGAGCTCTCGCGGCGGTTAAATTTTGCGAGATTATGTGTCACGTGACAACATCTTCACTTTTTGCCTCGTTGTCCGCCATTTCTGGGGTGAAAATTTACCGACTCGCGTGTTTTTATTGACATTTTATAGGATTTAAATGACTTGGTGGACATTTCTATCAATTCACGGGAATATAAACCCGTGAACACAGGGTTCGACATTGGCCTATGTCCGATAGATATTCACTAGTAACGGCGATGTTCGGTCTAGTGATCCCTCGCAGTTACTAACCCGAATGGTCTAGTTAAAATCTGAGGATGATTTTTTTAATTCACGCATTTAGAAAAGGACATCATTATGTTCAAGCTAAAATTCCTGCCAAGTTCACCACTGTGGTTTCAGACAAGCATGTTGTTCAGACCTCAAAACTGTTTCCGCATCTAAATAAAACTCGCAGTCGGGAAATCCTTGTTCTAAAATTAGCAGTAGTCCTTAACTAGGGCGAAGAGTAAAATCCGGTTCAGTTAGGAAAAATATCGGTGTGATTAATTTTCTCATCTCGCGTTCTACTTAAAACACCTGATTGTGTTGTTAACAGTTACGTTTTGAATGTTTTTAGAATTGATCATTTTTAATTAGAAAGGTACAATATCCGAAAATGTAACTGCAGTCTCAGTTTTTAGGATTGAAAATGACAATTTATTCTGCGAACCGATATTTCTCGGTAGTCACCGGATATTACACTTTCCAACGCTTTTCACTACCATGATTGTCGTAAGTATCTACAATGTAATTATTTCACCTAAAACACAATTTTGTATCGTTGTTTACGTGCGAAACCGAAATCAATCCAAGTTCTGATATATTATTTGTTTTTGTTAACGAAAATATCCATTTTTCTGCGAAGCATAAGTACGACATTGAGCGAACGCTTTTTCGTTTGTGTACATCGAAAATCATGTCATATTTATTCAGCTTCGGTTTAAGTGGTAAGAAAAAGGAAGAGAAAAGGGCGAGTACAGCTACGGCGGAGTCAGAGACACGCTATGAAAAGCAAAAAAAGACACAGAAAGTTTTGCGAAATTATAAAGTTTACCAAAGATGCAGTTGTTTCTGTTTGGTCTACCAACTTTTTGGTCTGGTCTAGTAATGTTTGCAGGCTACAAGACCGAATGTCTAGTGAAAAAAAAAGTTAATGTCGAACCCTGGAACAATGCTTCGAAACAGACATTTATCAAATTAACTACCGATAGAAATTCGTTTACCAAGTCTCGCGAGTTAAGTATGCGCCGCACGAGATTTGCGATATAGCGCGAGGTTTCAATTCCGTCAGTGTATAATTCTGTGCTTTCCATATGAGTTTCATTATAGAAAATCAAATACAAGGGCTTAAAGTACTTAATTGGATGATGAAAAAAGAGGTAGGGAAGCATCTTTTTGAGAACACATAAATCAAAAACGTAATGCAAACTGAAATTTTACTTGCGGCCATTTGCATTTTGTATATACATACTTGTATAATTATGTAATAATATGAAATGTTAGCTCACAAGACTGTTGGTTTCTGTAATGGGATTATTAACCCATTACCCCATTAATAATCCTTTTTACGCCTCTAATTTATCCCTCCACTGAAGAAATTTGTTCCAATTTATACAGTTGTGAATATGTAAGATAAGAATAATTTTCTACGTGACAGTAGCTTAAAGCAGGTTGAAAGTAAAGCAGAATGCGCCTTAAGGCACATTCTTCTTTACTTTCAACCTGCTTTAAGTAGTCAAGCATCTTCAAAATAAGAAACAAGCTATGGGATTGTTAATACTGTTACTCTTGTAAAAGTGTATAATGTTAAGTTATTGCCCGACAATATTGACCTGACGTTGGTGACCTCTATTAGCATAATGTCACACTTTGCTGCATTTCTAAATATAGCTTCGGAACACTTCGTTATTATTTATACGAGAACGCACATTGTAACCACATCAGTACCGAGAAAATATAGCATTGCCCGGTTCCACAAATATCGACAGGTATTTAGCGCAAGTGGTAAGGAAGAAGGCTAGACATTATTTTTCCGTAGTCAGTGGTTTGAATCCCATGCAATACTCGTACATTTTTTCACTTTTTAGCTCACCTGAGCTAGCTCAGGTTGAGATTTTGCAATCCTTGAATGTCCGGCCTCCGGCGTGCGGTGTGCGTCGTCCGGCGTCAACAATTTTAGTGTTTACACTCTAGAGGCCCAAATTTTAATCTAATCTTTCTCAAACTTGCTCAGATTGTATATTACCATAAGAGTTCGGATGAGTTCGATTATGGTTGAAATCTGACGAATAGGTCGAGAGTTATCAACCTTTGAATTGCTGAAAATGCCATATTTAACAGTGTTTACACTCTAGAGGCCACACTTTTTATCCAGTCTTTTTCAAACTTGCTCATATTGTATATGACCATAAGAGTTCCAATGAGTGCAATTATTGTTGAAATCGAACCCATAGGTCAAGAGTTATCTGCCCTTGAATTGCTGAAAATGCCATATTTGACAGGGTTTACATTCTTGCAACTATAGTTTTCAATGGATTTTGATTATACTTGCAAACAAAGTATATAGCTATAAGTTCTCGAAGGAGTGCAATTATTGTTGAAATCTAATCATTGTGGCAATAGTTATCTGCCCTTGATATACTTTGAAATGCTAGAAAAGGCTTCATTTCAGTATTGATTAGGCTCTAGTTATCTGCCCTTGATGTACTCTACTATATTGGAATTATGAGGTTGAATTTCAAAATTGTTTACATGCTATACTACAAATTTGAATGGATTTAGATTAAAACGGGTGAAATAGAAAGCAAAGCTATCAGGCTTCAGTACAACAGGTGAGCGATATCAGGGCCTTCAGACCCTCTTGTTATTTTTACAATTTATACTGTTTCTTTCAAGTATTCATACAACATCTATTTCAATTTAAACACGATTCTTTTGGGTTTTTTTAAAAAAATTATGTCATAGCGTCTGTTAGGTCTATAAAATAACATTTTATGAAATAAAAAGATTTTCCCCTCTATCGGGATTCGAACCCGGGACCTCGATGTTACAAATCCCTTGCTCTAACGACACACCTATTGCAGATGAGCTACATCTGAGGGTTGTAAATTAGGTACATAATATATAGTCTTACCTGAATTAAAACCCACTCGAACGTGCAACATAATGCGCTTTAGTAGATACGAATATACATGTACTAGGAGACTCGGGAATAATAGTTTATCAACAACAACTTTTTGAACTTGCTCAATGTGGAGTGTTAATCCACTGATGATCACAACTGTAACAGGATTCACGTAATCGGCCGCAACAACCCGAAATTGTACGATTCGCTATCGATTATTAATTTATACTGCATCATCTCTCTATAATTTATTTTTGCATAAAGCTCAACGTCAGGTCAATATTATATACTCGTGCCATATGATTTAGTAACAATGAAACAGATATGACTATTAAAGTGTGTAACAAGTAAGAATGGTCTTTATGAAAATGCCCATAGACTTTCTTGTAAGTACAAATAGCCGTTAGCACAATTTTCGGATAATAAAGTCACAATCCCTCTGATCACTGGTTACGATATTCAGATGTAATAATGTTTCTACCATGTTCCCCTGAATATTGTTGTAAGTTTACTGTATGATATAAATGAAATGGCAGGTTATCCTGGCAGTGAATGGGTGATACTTCAGGGAGTCACACTTTCTATAAACAGAGCTCCAGATGAATATCTAGTTTAAAAACTTTTCTAAAAACTGCATTCCTAAATATCTCCACCAAACTTTAAGTGACCACTCATTAGAATCATCGCTTTGTAACATTTCTAATGAGTAGTCAGAACATAAGTTTAACCCATTACCCCATAGCCTATTTCTAGTATTGAAGACAGGTGATTACTTAAAGCAGGTTGAAAGTAAAGCAGAATGTGCCTTAAGGCGCATTCTGCTTTACTTCCAGCCTGCTTGAAGCTACAAACTTCCTGTATATAGAAGGTATTTCTTATGATGTTTATTCATAACTGTATAAAGTGGAACTATTTTCTTTAGAGGAGGAACAAATTAAAGGCATAAAAGGTGTATTTATGGGGTAATGGGTTAAAGGATAGAAATAACTGGTTAACTCGCTATTATCTGGAGGCCTGTATAAGCCCTGGTGACTGCCGCTGCACGTGACATGAACATGTTTGTACAAACATCTTTGAGGCGTTACATACAAGTTGTTTGTTTCCACTAATATTGCCCAAACAATTAGGGAATGTAATTAGACATTATCTTTAGCTCGTCTGTTTTGAAGAAAACAAGGAGCTATTGTCATCACTCCGGCCTCTGCGTCATTATTGTCGTCCTCGTCGTCCTAAATCTTAACGTTGAAAATAACTTTGAAGCTGCGTGTGATACAAACTTTATATTTATATACTCAACTCAAAAAGCTCTTGAGCTCAGTACAACTTGGATCATGTCCGACAAAGGTCAAGGTCATTTAGAGATCAAATAGAGTTAGTTTAACATTGGCCATTACTCTCAAACAACGTGTGATAGAGACTTCATATTTGGCATGTGTACTCAATGCAAGACGCTCCTGAGCTCAGTACAAGTACGGTCATTTAGAGCCCCTTAGTAGACAGACTGACAAACAGTCAAGTCAGACGAAAGCAATTAGAATATCTTGCTGTTCCTTCTTAATCTATGAGGATAACAAAACAGACGAGCGTTGACACCCGCATACGGTGCTCTAGTTATAATTAGACTTGCTCTTTTCATTTGAGATAAAGTTTTAGAACTTTTAATGTTATTACTGGTAACCCATTTACCCCATAGCCTGTTTTTGGTTTTGAAGACAGGTGACCAATTAAAGCTTAGCAGGTTGAAAGTAAAGCAGAATGCACCTTAAGGCTCATTATCGTTAAATTTCAGCCTGCTTTAAGCTTCCATCTGCTAGGATATAGGAAATATTTCTTATGATACATATTCACAATGGTATAAATTGGAACGATTTTCTTTAGCAGTGGAATAAACTAAAGATTTAAACATGTGTATCTATGAAGTAAAAGGGTTAACTTGTAATCTGGTGTTGCTCGCAGATTTTATATCAACCTGCTTGAAATTTGTTTATAATGGAGCACAAAATCTTGCACAGACGGGAGGTAAAAGTATTGTTTGTCTTGCTAGTGGAAAAAAAACAACTTTAATACGGCCTTGGTTATGTTTTAAGATTTTATTGTTATATTTTATTAATGCAGACACTTCTAAAGTGCCGAAATATAGGTTTCGTGGTAGGTTTACCCACCTTTATTAACCACTTCTACTTCATCACCCTAACACTAGCTTGCCTATCTCAATGCAAATAATTAAAACCTTTCTATAACAACCACTAAAAAGAAGGCTATTTGCTTGTATTATACAGGTGACAGCTTAAAGCAAGGTGACAGTAAAACAGAAAGTTCCTAAAGGAGTTTTCTGTTTTTACTGTCACCTTGATTTAATCCATAACCCCATGGCCTGTTTCTAGTTTTGAATAAAGGTGATCACGTAAAGCAGGTTGAAAGGCACATTCTGCTTTACTTTCAGTCTGCTTTAAGCTATCATCTTCTAGGATATAGCAAATATATATTTTCTACAGCGAAGGAATAAATGAAAGACATAAAAAGTTGTTTTTGTGGGGTAATGGGTTAAGCAGTCACCTACCTTAAAGTTAAACACCTAATAATTAACAAAATTTAGTGGTCGTACTAGAGAGGTTTTACTGTAAATAAAACCAACTTTTATCAGATTTTAAATTATTGAACCCGAGGGAGAGTATACTCATCTTTTACAAACGGTGTACCCAGGGCTCCAGATAAGGGGGAGTAAACTGCACAAATCCAGCATTTTCTCACTTATTTCAGCATCAAATCCTATGGTGTCACTATTCATTAGAATCGTCTCTTCAAGACGATTCTAATGAGTAGTGACACCATAGGGTTTAAAACAGAAATAAAGATTTTAGTTTTTGAAATACTCCCCTTATCTGGAGCCCTGAGTGTACCTATGGCAAATGTACTTGTCCTCTGCAAACAAGGTAGGCTTAGATCAGAGGGTTTCCTTGCTCAGGATCTGCATTGTTTGTAATATTTTAATATAATGTACAAAACAATGTTAATCAAAAATGAACTAGACTCAATTGGAAACTAGAACTGTCAATTTGAAGTTTCAGGGGTGAATAAGTTAATAGTTAGTTGGCACAATGCAATGTCTATTAACTGAAGTTAACCAGTTGGCACAGTGCAAAATTATTTATCTACAATACATCGGTTGGCACAGTGCAATATTATTTATCTTCAGTAATTCAGATGGCACAGTGCAATATTATCTATCTACAATAAATCAGTTGGCACAGTGTAATATTATCTATCTACAATAAATCAGTTGGGACAGTGCAATATCATCTATCTACAATAAATCAGTTGGCACAGTGCAATATTATCTATCTACAATAATTCAGTTGGCACAGTGCAATATCATCTATCTACAATAAATCAGTTGGCACAGTGCAATATCATCTATCTACAATAAATCAGTTGGCACAGTGCAATATCATCTATCTACAATAAATCAGTTGGCACAGTGCAATATCATCTATTTACAATAAATCAGTTGGTGCAGTGCAATTTTATTTTTATGCCGCCGCACGACTTAACCCTTCTACTACTACTACTAGGGTATATTATTGATTCTTTTTGAAAATGGTGTTGGACAGGATCAGCCAAATTTGTTGCAAATTTTGTTGTTGTTTGTGCTAGATTTTTTATTTTTGTCTGTGGTTTGAGTCTATTATGTAGAATGTTATATCTTTTACAGTGTGAACTCAATATGATTTACATTAACTCTTTGCATGCTGGGTAATTTTTCCGTCTGAATCAATTGTTGTCTGCTACTGTTCTAAAAATAGAATTTTCAAAATTTCTTTTCAAAACAGTATCAGTGTCAAACAGTTTGGATCCTGATGAGACGCCGCGTTACGCGGCCTCTCATCTGGATCCAAACTGTTTGCAAAGGTAATCATTGTGCCACATGTATCTGCCGCTCGCATGCAAAGAGTTAATTTCTTCCAAACCCCCTCCCCTCTATCACGACAAATGAAAATAAAACAAGCTTAGGTTGCAAATTATATTTTATATTAATTTTGTATGTACAAAAAAGGTTTGTCTTTTATTCAGCAAGCAAATCCAAAAAAATAGAACATGATGTAAAGTTTGAAGTGCTAAGAATAAAAGTTGGTTTTAACGCTTTACTCAGGAAAATGCAAAAGCAACACAATGGAAAATGGGATCATTGGCAGGTTTTTAATGGCAACTTATGCTGAATGTTCATTTAACCTTCAATTCTACTTGCTGGGTAACTTTTTTCGTCTTCAACAACAATTGTCTGCTACTGTTCTAAAAATAGATTTTTCTACATTTCTTTTCAAAACTGGGTCAGAGTGTCAAATACATGTAGTTTGGATTCTGATTAGACTCAACATTACATGGTGTCTCATCAGGGTCAAAACTGTTTTTAAAGGTTATCATGGTGTCACCACTTGCACAAGCAAAGAAATTTTATGATTCTTCTAACCCTTAGCACGCTGGACAGTTTTTGTGTGCAGTAATTATTATACCGTCACCAGTGTTAAGCAGGTTTGATCCAGACGAGGTGCCAAGTTACTTGACATTTCATCTTCACCCAAACTGTTGGCAATTTTCACAAATTTGCCTATATCCCACTCTATGCACGCTAGTTGCAAAATTGTGGTTACCTGTGCAAACAGTTTGGATCCAGATGAGGTGCCAAGTTACTTGTCATTTCATTTACACCCAAACTGTGGACATTTTTCACAAATTAGCTAATAGCATGCTTAAGACTAAACTTTTAGCATGCTTGCCTTCGGGGTGGTGAAATCGTGATTATACCTGTGCCTGTGTAAACAGTATAATATATCCAGATAAGACACAGTGTTACATGGAGTCTCATCAGGACCCAAACTGTTTTAACACATTAACATTTATTTTGAAAATTCTATTTTTAGAACAGTAGCAGATGACAATTGTTGCAGGCGACAATATTATCCAGAATGCCGAGTTAACCCATTACCCCATAAATACACCTTTTTACGCCTTTAATTTATTCCTCCACTGAAGAAAATCATTCCGATTCATACAGTCATGAATATGTTCTATAAGAAATATTTTCTGTACTCTAAAAGATGAAAGACTGTCATCACTAAGCTCCTCACCGCTGTGAGTTCGAATCCCAGTAGGGTCGTTCGGATTTTTCATGTGGGGAAGCCTTCCAGCTGGCTTGCGGAAGGTCGGTGGTTCTACCCAGTTGCCGATTTGTGCCTGAAACAGTGCATAAAGGACTTCTGGGGTCTTCCTCCACCTATAATTAGCTGGACGTCGCGATATGACTGAAATACTGTTGAAAGCGACGTAAAATCAAAACAAATCAAATCAAATCTAAAAGATGAAAGCTTAAAGCAGGTTAAAAGTAAAGCAAAATGCACCTAAAGGTGCATTTTGCTTTACTTTCAACCTTCTTTAAATGGTCACCTGTCTTCAAAACTAGAAACAGGCTATAGGGTAATGGGTTAAAAGCATGTTACACAGAACTAAACAAGTGTGTCAGCTTCCTGCCTCTGATGTTATTTTCCTGCACACAGCATGCCGCAGCTACAGTCAAACCTGTATCAAACCACCACCAAAACAAGATGCATTAATTATGTATTTTTCATGATAGGTGCCTTTACCTTGTTTCCTCCACTGAAGAAAATAGTTCCTTTTTATACAGCCATGAATATGCACCATCATAAATATTTTCTATATCCTAGCATATGGTAGCTTAAAGCAGATTGAAAGTAAAGAAACATACACCTTAAGGTGTCTTCCGCTTTATTAAAGTTAAAATTACAACCCTCTTAAGTGGTTATCTGTCTTCAAAATTAATAAGACAGGTTAAGGGATAAAGCGTTAAGTTGTCACCTATCTAAAGATTACTATAAATTCAGTGGTAGCTTTTCCTTTAATTCCGTAGCCTATTTCTAGGTTTGACCACTCAAAGCAGGCTGAAAGTAAAGCAGAATGCACCTTTAGGTTCATTCTGCTTTACTTTCAGCCTGCTTTAAGCTACTGTCTGCTAGGATATAGAAAATACTTCCTATTGTAATATTCATGATTGTATAAGTTGGAACTATTTTCTTCATTGAAGGAATGAAATAAAGGCGTAGAAATGTGTATCTAATAGATGGAGTAATGGGTTAAGACAGGTTTGGCTGTATATAGGGCTGGGTGGATCGAGTTGTATCATTACAATAATTTACCCTTATCCTGCTAAAGCAGGAGTGGACTTTGAAAGAACAGTAAAACCTCTGTATTACGACCACTAAAGTCTAAAGTGTGTTAATTATCAGGTAAATTATTTCAAGGCATGTGGCTGCTAAAAGCAGGGTGACTGTAAAACAGAAAGCTCCTTTAAGAGCTTTCTGTTTTACTGTCACCTTTTTTAAGCCGTAACCTGTCTTTTATACAATCAATTAGCCTTCATTTTAGTGATCCTAATAGAGAGGCTTTACTGTAGTTTTATTCTGGGTCAGATGCTGCGTAACTCGGATAAAACTGTCTGACACTAATCTATGTAGTTCCTCAAGAGTTAAGATTATCAATTTCAGTCATTCTGTTGACAATACCGGTATTTTTGAAGCCAATAATGGTAGGATAAGGGTCAAACTGAATGGTATGTCGCCAAATAGATACTTTAATGTCAGAGCTTGATATGAACTTGCTTTGCAACTTTACTCATTCACCCCTGAAACTTGAAATGGAAAATGGCAGGGTCTTATTTAGTCAAGTCCATTTATGACTATTTATATAGTGTTGTTTTTGCAAAAAATATAAAATTCACAAAGTGTGCAGACCCTGAAGGAACTCTCTGTTGAGAGACTGCAAGGTTTGTTATTTGTCAATATCAACCCTAATTAGTCTTAAATGCAGTAGGCTTGATTGGAAATTGGAATTTTCCATAAAAAGTTTCAGGGGTGACTAAGTTAAATACATGTAAATCATAACAGGTATTGATCCGGTTCTAACCTTTCTATCATTCAGACTGGATTTTGTGCTATAACTTGACTTGACTTTCTAACAATAAGATAAACTGTTATAGTGCTTTATAACCGATGTAAAAATTATACAGATGCATTGTATATATCTGATGTATACATTTGAAAATTGTGTTCAGTACAATCCCACCTAACCCATTACCCCATACATATACCTTTTTACACAGGTTTTATTTTTAAATACAGAAAATAGTTCCACTTTATACAGTCGTGCATGAATATGTACCATAAAAATTCTAGCAGATTGTAGCTTCAAGCACGCTGAAAGTACAGCAGAATTTGATCTGCATTATGCTATACTTTCAACTTGCTTTAAGTGATCACCTATCTTCAATACTGAAAGCAGGCTATGGGAGAAAGGGTTCATTGTCCTCAGAGCTCCAGATCAGGGGAGTATCAGAAAATCTAAAATCTTTATTTCTGCATTAAACCCTATGGTGTCACTACTCATTAGAATTGTCTCGAAGAGACGATTCTAATGAGTAGTAACACCATAGGATTTGGTGCTAAAATGAGTGAAAACCGTTGGATTTCTTCAGTTTACTGCCTCTTATCTGGAGCCCCGAGTCCTACACAAGTGTCTGTAATCCTTACAGTGCTGAATTTCAAAATGGGCTCCTCTGTTTTATAAATAATAACCAAAGTCCAAGGTTATAAAGCTTTTGAGTTGAGTCTGAAGTAGTTCTCAAGCATTTGATTGGTCAGATTTGAGCCTATCAAATGCTTGAGAAAGTTATCAGACACAACTCAAAAGCTTTATAACCTTGGAGCCAGGTTACATCGACTCTTTTGCGTTTGCCTAAAATATACTGAAAATTAATTTGCAAGCAATGCAGACCCTAAGTACTCTGAGAGCTCCTTCAGCTGGCATATGTTTTTGTTCTACACTGTTTGAAAATGATTGATGCACTTATCACCAACACAGTAAAGGTTATAAGACAAATATAGACATCTAAATGCTTATTTGTGTTTTTGGTTTGCGTGTTTATGTGTGCATGTGTTTGTGTTAGTGATGGGGAATTCAAAGTTTAAAGTCATTCCTGCCATTTTCACCAAACAAATCTCTCTGTCAGTTATTCTTGTACAGGTAAATAACAGTTCAGAGTCATGAAAATCTCATCAGAAACACAAAAGACTTTTAAGTGAAGGCTAATTGGTTGTATAAAAGACAGGTGACAGCTTAACCCATTACCCCTTAAAACGCCTTTTTACGCCTCTATTTATTCCTCCACTGAAGAAAATAGTTCCAATTTATACAGCCAAGAATATGTACCAGAAGAAATATTTTCTATATCCTAGCAGATGGTAGCTTAAAGCAGGCTGAAAGTAAAGCAGAATGTGCCTTAAGGCACATTCTGCTTTACTTTCAACCTGCTTTAAGTGGTCACCTGTTTTCAAAGCTAGAAATAGGATAAGAGGTAATGGGTTAAAGCAAGGTAACAGTAAAAACAGAAAGTTCATAAGGGAGCTTGCTTGTTTACTGCCAACTTTGTTGAAGCAGTCACCTGTTTTAAATTCCAAATAATTAACATAATTTAGTGTTCATAATAGAGAGGTTTTACTGTATCTGTCTAATCAATCTTATTCATGGAATGGTTGCATTCTCAACATCAGGTTTTAGAGGTTCGAATATATATTCAAAAGTCTTTCTTGCATAAACAGTAAAACTTAAAACCCCTCTATTAAGAGTAATTTAGGACCACTTCATTTTGATGATTAAGGCAGGTGGCTGATTAAAGCAAGATGAAAGTTAAGCAGAAAGCTCATAGGAGCTTTCTGCTTTACTGTCATCGTGCTTTAAGCTTTCACCTGTTCTTGAAATCATCAAAAAGTCTTCTTTTTGGTGGTGGTTATATAGAGGAGTTTTACTGTATCTTCTGCACGTAAATTTACATGTACCGTATATACAAAACTGCCCTAAAAATCTATATAAATGGGTCATTTTCCAAAACTTGAATAGTCCACTTGAAACAATCAGTATAGAAAAGGTTGTTATTGCAAAACTTGCTTGTATACTTACCAGATGCAATATAATTTTTTATGCATGCTTGCACGGTTGCCACATTCAGAATGAAATGTACCTTAGAAATTAGAAATAACATGTATAAATTATCACGTATGACACATTGTATACCTCTGCCTTTATCCGCCACATGCACCGGAAATTTAGCCCACCTTATATACAACATGATTATGAGTTAAAGTGTAAAAGATTATCATAAAATTCATACAATGAACATTATGAATAATATCCAGTATCTGACTCAAACCTAAGTCTCGCTGTCAAATGGTTTAAATTTCAATGAAAAGGGGGATAAGAATGTAAAATGCTGGTTTATAAGAATAAAAGAAAAAAAAAACTTTACACAAAAACAACACGTGCAAAAATGTATAATTAATAAATTTGTTCAATGATTATGTACATGTTTTTAATACAGGAAAACCCTTTACTCCATAAATCTGTATGTCTTCTTGACACATTTAACCCTTAGCCCGCCAAATAAATTGTCGTATGCTATATTTCTCGTCTGCTTCAAGTTTCAAAGTTCTTCAAAGTTGCTGAAAATGTTGTCCCGAGTGTCAAACAGCTTGGATCCCGATGAGACGCCGAGTTACTCGGCGTCTCATCCGGATCCAAGCTGTTTGCATATGGAGCTATAGTCGTGAGTGGCAGGCTAAGGGTTAATTAATTTCTCTACTGAAGAAAATAGTTTCATTTTATACAATTATATGGTAAAAAGGCATATTTATGGGGTAATGGATTAAATAAAACAAAATTAAGTCTCTTTTTGAGTGGTTGTAGAGTTTAGTAATTGTTTTAATATTTCTTGCAACATATGATTCTATTTCTTTTTTTGTCCTTAATTGACTTATTGATTTACATACATAATTTATATTGTTTTCCATGTTTTGATATTTCAGATTTTGACTGGACGTATTTTTGGAAGTGGACAGATTTCAATAGCTATATGGAATTCATACTTGCATTCACCGTGATATCAGGGCTTCTAACATATATGTTCATTGAAAGCTGGTGGTATATAGAGACAATAGGTTTTCTAGCCGTGTTTGCAGAGGCTATGTTGGGAACTCCACAATTTTATCGCAACTTTCAGAATAAATCTACACAAGGAATGAGGTAAGATATAGATGTTAGAGTAGTGATAATAGTAATTGTATATGGTCAATATTGTATGAAGGGACTACTTTCAGCACAATATGTCCCTGGCTTCAATAGTCTAATGCAGGAGGCATATAGTGATTGTCCTAGCTGTCTGTCTGTGTGTCCGTCAGTGTGTACAACCCATTACCCCATAGCCTGTTTCTAGTTTTGAAGAAATGTGACAACTTAAAGCAGTTTGAAAGTAAAGCAGAATGCGCCTTAGGGCGCATTCTGCTTTACTTTCAGCCTGCTTTAAGCTATTATCTGCTAGAATATAGAAACTATTTCTTATGATTCTTATTCATAACACTTTAAATCGGATTTATCTTCTTCAGAGGAGGAATAAATCAGAGGCGTAAAAATGTGTATTTGTGGGGTAAAGGGTTACCAGATTATACCGTTTTGTCTACCATCAACACCACTTACTCTTAGAATACTGTGATACTTATACAGTCGTTACCTTCAGCCATTTCGTTTCCATTCATATCACTCATCTTCAATTGACCTTTATCTTGACATTGACCTGATTTGGACTATTTCTTGGTTAACTTTGATTTTATCCTTTCTTCTCTCATTCAAACTACTGACAGTACTACAATTCTGTGATACTTATATAAGTGTTGCTTTGGACCAATCCACCTGTATCACATAACTTTGATTTTGACGTAGTCCTAATTTGGACTTTGAATATTTTTATATGGGCTACTTCCCTATTACTAGATTTTATCAATTTCTACAATATTTGCATACTTAAACAGTTGTTGCCTTGGACCAGTACCAATTCACCCAACCTCAATTTGACTATAACATTGGCTTAATTTTGACTTACAAATATTCAGAACATTTTGTCAAGGATATGATAGCTGTAGATACGTGATAATCCTAAGTAGCCTGAGCAAACAGTGTAGACTGCTTTCTCAGGGTCTACACTGTTTGCCACTCAGTTTTCAGCATAAGTGGAAAATTACTGTTTACAAAACTTTTATCTTATAAATGCTGTAATCATCCTAGAATTTAAAAAGCAATTAGCGCAAATTTTAGGATGTTTACAGCACTCTTTTTAGCTCAACTGAGCACAAAGTGCTCAAGGTGAGCTTTTGTGGTCGGTCTTTGTCCGGCGTCGTGCGTCGTTCGTCGTGTGTCAACAATTTCTTCAAACATCTTTTTCTTCAAAACTACTGGTCTGATTGCAACCAAACTTCACAGGAATGTTCCTTGGGTCAAGCTCTTTCAAAGTTGTTCAAAGAATTTGAAACAATACAGAACTCTGGTTGCCATGGCAACCAAAGTGAAAAAATAGGAAATCTTAAAAAATCTTCCTGTCTGAAACCACAAGGGCCAGAGCTTAGATATTTGGCACATAGCATCATTTATAGGTCCTCTATCAAAGTTGTTCAAATTTTGCCCCTGGGGTCAAAATTGGCCCCGCCCCGGGGGTCACCATTTTACATAGAGTTATATAGTGAAATGTTCAAACATCTTTTTCTCTGAAACCAATATGACCAGAGCTTTGATATTTGGCATGGTATAACTTCTAGAGGTATTTGACATATATTGTTGAATTGGTTCCGGTCCGTTGCATATCTGGGTCACCGGAGCTAAAAATAGAAATTTTACCATGAGAACTTAAAAAATCTTCTTGTCTGAAACCATAGTACACTTAGCTTAGATATTTTGCACATAGCATCGTCTACAGATCCTTTATCAAATTTGTTCAAATTTTGTCCCTGGGGTCAAAATTGGCCCCGCCCCGGGGATCACAGTTTTACATAGAGTTATTTAGTGAAATGTTCAAACATCTTTTTCTCTGGAACCAATATGACTAGAGCTTTGATATTTGGCATGGTATAACTTCTAGAAGTCCTTCACATATATTGTTGAATTGGTTATGGTCTGTTGCATATCTGGGTCACCGGAGCTAAAAATAGATTTTTTCAATGAAAACTTAAAAAATCTTCTTGTCTGAAACCATAGTACACTGAGTTTAGATATTTTGCACATAGCATAGTCTACAGGCCCTCTATCAAAGTTGTTCAAATTTTGTCCCTGGGGTCAAAATTGGCCCCGCCCCCGAGGTCACCGTTTTACGTAGAGTTACATAGGGAAATGGTCAAACATCTTTTACTCAGAAACCAATATGGCCAGAGCTTTGATTTTTGGCATGATGTAACTTTTAGAGGTCCTTCACATATATGGATGAATTGGTTCTGGTCTGTTGCATATCTGGGTCACCGAAGCTTAAAATAGATTTTTTCCAATGAAAACTTCAAAAATCTTCTTGTCTGAAACCATAGTACACTGAGTTTAGATATTTTGCACATATCATCGTCTACAGGTCCTCTATCTTAGTTGTTCAAATTTTGCCCCTGGGGTCAAAATTCGCCCCGCCCTGGGGGTCACCTTTTACAAATCTTCTTTTCTGAAATCACGCGACCCATCCTAGTGTCACCATGGTCAGGTGAGCTATCAAGGGCCATTCTGGCCCTCTTGTTTTATACAGGGTGTCCCTTTATTCAGGATTTTTATGAAATTTTCTAATTTCAGTAAGAAGATGGTGGCCATGTGGACATGTGGTGATGTATTTAAGACCTGCTACTTTATCCTCCGGGAAGCTCCTGCCCAGTTCTGGATATGTGGCTCACTCCAAGTGCTGATAGATATATCCATCTTTATACAAGTGTTTGCCTACAGACACAATATACTCAAGGCTGCAGTCAGATAGTTGTTAAATAGTTAACAATGTAAATAAAGCTTTGCAATTCCACATTTTTTTATTCCAGTTTTAACCCTTTCCACCATAATCAAAGGTGCAAATCAGCTGTATGCAATTGTGTTTGATTCAGGTGACTGTTTAAAGCAAGATGAAAGTAAAGCAGAAAGCTCCTACAGGAGCTCTCTGCTTTACTTTGATCTTGCTTAAAGATCCACTACCAATCAATGAGTCAATAGTATGCAATTGTGTTTGATTCAGGTGACTGCTTAACCCTTTACCCCATAGCCTGTTTCTAGTTTTGAAAATAAGTGATTACTTAAAGCAGGCTGAAAGTAAAGCAGAATGCGCCTTATGGCACATTCTGCTTTACTTTCACCCTGCTTTAAGCTACTACCTGCTAGAATAAGGAAAGTATGCAATATTACACATATTCAGTACAGTATATATTGGAACTATTTTCTTCAGCGGAGGAATAAAATGCATGTGCTAAAAGGCGCTTCTATAAGGTAAAGGGTTAAACAATATGAAAGTTACTTTTATCTTGCTTTAAGCTCCACTACCATCAATGAATAGTCATTTGTGGTTTTTGTGGAGTAGGTGAAGTGTTTTAACCCATTACCCCATAAATACGCCTTTTTACGTCTTTAATTTATTCATCCACTGAAAAGAATAGTTCCAATTTATACTGTTACAAAACAGAATCATAAGAAATATTTTCTATATTCTAGCAGATAATAGCTTAAAGCAGGCTGAAAGTACTTTCAACCTGCTTTAAGTGGTCAACTATTTTCAAAAATAGAAACAGGCTATGGGGTAATGGGTTAAGGCACTTTTGTGGAGGAAAGGGATAAATGCAATTATTTATTTTCTGTTATTTCATAAATGGGGCCCTATATAACCATGGGACTGCTATTTATACAGTAAAACTTATGTTCAGCGGCCATTCATTAAAGAACATGTCACACTTCAAAAACTGCTTGAAGCATGTCTACTGAAGTGCAGAAAACTCTTATTGGAGTTTAATGTAGAACATTTGTCCTGAATTAAGCGCAAGATTTATATGTGTACATGTGTATGTATTAAACTCATCCTCGTGTGATTGGGCGCTAAACACAGGGCTTTTCTGTACATGTACGTTTGTATATATGACTTGTGGACCAATTTTGTACATCAAGTGAGATTTTATTTTGAATACATTTCTGTGATCTCAAACCTTTAATCCTTTTTACTGCTGCTACAACCAGTAATAGGTCTCAGAAAGTACACCAGACTTGAAGACTTTGAGGTTTGAGGCTGGATGACTTTGAGACTTGAAGATGTTGAAGACTGGGAGACTTTGAGGCATGAAGACTATACGACTTTGAGGCTGTATGACTTTGAAACTTGAAGGCTTAGAGACTTGAAGTCTTTAGGGCTTGAAGACTTTGAGACTGGATGACTTTGAAACTTGAAGATGTCAAGACTTTAAGGCTTTAGGACTTCAAGACTTGAAGATATTGATGCTTGAAGACTTAGAAACTTGAAGACTTTTGAGGCTGGATGACTTTGAGACTTGAAGATGTTGAGGCTTGAAGACTTAAAGACTTAAAAACTGGGGCTTACAGATAGTGAGACTTTATCAAAGTTTATGACTTTGAGGCTTGAATTATATGTCAGGACAGTACATGTACAGTAACACTCCTCTATTATGACCACTAAAATAAATGATATGTTTTCAGGCTTTAATTAAGATATCTACTTAAAGCTCCTTTGGAGCTGTTTGCATTACTTTCATTTTGCTTTAACCTGTCATATGTCAGTAACAATAAATAACTTTTCTACTTGTGGCTGTAAAAGAGGGTTTTACTGAACATTATTTTCACAGGGAAGTGTAAAAGTTTATTTCATTACACCAAGGCAGCAGGGCTGCCATTCCTCTCCGGATTTTTCCTAAATCTCCGGATTTTTCCCCAGGTTATGGTAGCTTAAAGCAGGCTGAAAGTAAAGCAGAATGCGCCCTAAGGCGCATTCTGCTTTACTTACAGCATGCTTTAAGTAGTCGCATGTCAACAAAACAAGGAAAAGGCTATGGGGTAAAGGTACGATTCGTAAAATCGCACTTGAAAAATGCAAATTTGGAAATCTTAGGATTTTTCATGTCAACTTATGGCAGCCCTGAGGCAGGCAACCCTATGGTTTGCTTTTGCAGAGTTATTGCCCTTGATTTGTTGTTTTCAAGAAAGCATCAAACACTCATATACGTTCTTTAAATTTTGTAAGCTTCAACCATTTTAGTATAAAGTTCAAGAGCTGCAAAACAAAGCTTGCTAAACTTTGTCACAACTTCAAACGTCTGCGTAAGGGTTAAAAGGGACGGCGAAGTTTGACTGTGAAAGGGTTAAAAGTTGCGTTAAAAAAAATTGTTTTGAAAATATTGCATTTAACAATACCTCATTGTTGCTTAATATCACCAAATCTATATATATGTATCTTAGATTTACTAATCTTTTGGTACGTAAGCATTTAAATCATCTCATTGCCTTTATTTAAAATAGAAATGCATTTATACAGTTTTTACAACTACTGATGTGGAATCATTTAGTGATTGAACTACAGTCGAAACTGGATACTTCGAACTTGCTTTAATTATATTTCCCTGTTACTGTATATCATATATTAAATTTTGATAACCTCACTGAAGTCAAACATACCTTTTTTTCAGAGTTAAAACGTGGCTTAAAGCCACGCTTTAACTCTGAAATATGGGCATGTTTGAACTAAAGCGAGTTCAAATTATCGAGTTTCGACTGTGTGTGTCAGTGTGTGAGTGAGTCTGAATGAGGTTAACTCAGTCATCCCTGAAACTTTTTATGGACAACTCCAATTTCCTATTAAGTCTAGTTTATTTATGAAATTTGGAGTTGATTAATAGTGGAGACCCTGTTCAGAGGGATCATGCAGTAGCCCTCTGATCAGGGTATACATTGTTAGCATGGGACATGTGTACTCTTTACAGGTACACTGTTTGTTAATAATAAGTGTACTTGTTACTATAGGTCTGAATGTGTTAACCAGGTTTTGCTGTTTGTCCAGCACCAACACCATTCTCTAAAATGCTTGAATACTTAAAAAGTTGTTGCCCAGAACGATTTTCAAACCACCCATATCACCCAACCTGGATTTGACCTTAGAATAAAATAAATACGCTATGTCGAATTTTAACCAGATTTTATCATTTCATCTAGCATCAACATTGATTACATGAATGCTTGTATACTTAAACAGCTGTCACCTCGGACCATTTCCAATCCACCCAAATCATTCAACCTTGATTTGACCTTGGCGTTGGTCAAATTTAGACTTTGAACAGATTCAATATTTATTATCAGAGATGCCACCAATGGCATATTTGGTACATGTATTTTATGTAGCTTCCTGTTTATTTTTGTATATTACATGTATTAGTTCCAGACTTAATGCTCTCTTTTGCATATTTTATCTGTAAGCCATAAATTGGTGTAAATGTTTTAGAAAATGCATTGTCAAAACCAAAAAAAGAATTAATAGTGAAAACTTTTACTTTATTTAGTTTCAAAATAAAACTTAAGTTTAGAATTCTTATTAGAATGAGTATACACAATTCAGAGGTTTTTGTTGAAGAGTAATGAACTTAGTATAATAAATTATGAAAACTGTCCATACCTTTAGCTATACTATTTTGTTATAGAATATACCGTAATGTCCCTAAGTATTGAGACAGTCAGGGCTGTGCAAACAGTGTATACCCTGATCAGACTGCTCCTGAGGGAGCAGTCTTATCAGGGTCTACACTGTTTGCCATTCAGTTTGCACCTTTTGGACAAATCACCATGTGATAAAAGCAACTTGTTCAAATTTTAGGATAATTACAATAGTTATACAGGGTGTCCCAATATTTAGAATTTTTACCATAACCCCAGTATAATGTAAGTCAAGTGATGGACTGAAAAACAGTGTAGACAGTGTAGACCAAGTTTTGTTTATGTATTAAAAACACAGCATCTCCTTACATCTGATATTTTGATTTAGTCCATATCAAGAAATCTGTTACAAAAGAGAAAGACAACAGATTTGTTAGATAAGAAATAGGTAATTGTTTGAAACTGACTATAAATGTACCTGTATATATAATAGCGTATATGAAGATACAGCTTGGAATACAAATTGGGGTTCTTAGTTCCAACTTCAGGCCACATTTACTTAAAAGTGTATAAGGAAAAAACACTGATCATTTGTGTAGAAATGGCTTTGAAACTTGACAGGTACATATCAGGAAATGTGGTCCTTAGGTCATATCAAGGATACATGCCTGACCCTAAGCTTTTAGAGTTTGTCAAAGAAATTAAAGTATTGTTTGTTCAGGGATTAAAAGTATTAGAATTTGTCAATATTTTCAATCTAGTCAAAAAAGAGATTGAAGAATTAAAAAAAAAAGTTACATTCTTCTTGCCAGTTTACTAGTTTACTGACCATGCTGAACCCTTTACTCCATAGCCTGTTTCTAGTTTTTTGATGACAGGTGACCACTTAAAGCAAACTAATAGTAAAGCAGAATGTGCCTTAACCCTTTGATCCCTAGTCCCGCATATAGGCGTCCTTTTCAAACAGTGTACATGTGAATAGTATACTTGTCCTGTGCAAACAGTGAAGACCCAGATCAGAGGGCTCCGAAAGGAGCCCTCTGATCAGGGTCTTCACTGTTTGTCATAAGGCCAAAAATGAACAAAAACAACCCTTAAAAGCCAAAAATGGACTAGACTAAAATTGAAACTGGAATTGTCAATTTAAAGTTTCAAGGAGGAAAGAGTTAAGGCATATATTGTATTTTACTTTCAGCCTGCTTTAAGCTACCATCTGTTAGGATATGGAAAATAATATGTATGGTGCATATAATCATGATTGTATAAAGTGGATCTATTTATACCAGTGGAGGAATAAATGAAAGGTGTAAAAAGGTATATTTATGGAGTAATGGGTTAGTGATTATTGATTATGGAAATGAATGCAGTATATGGTACATGTAAATGTAAATAATAGTTTCAAATACTCAATGGTTAATATATACCTGTAATATAAATCCCATTAATTAACAGAAATAGTCTAAACTAAAGTGACACTTGTCACACCATATAGTTTCCTGTCATTTCCTAAGAAAATTTTCTGTTGAGCCTCTGCTACTTAGTGGTTTAGCTGCATGTCACTGCTTAAGATTAGCTTGTATG
This sequence comes from Gari tellinella, assembly GCA_922989275.2. Lineage (NCBI taxonomy): Eukaryota > Metazoa > Mollusca > Bivalvia > Cardiida > Psammobiidae > Gari > Gari tellinella. The sequence goes on from OV277862.1 coordinate 17,644,397, forward strand.
GTGAATGGATAAATGCATTTAAATGCCTTTCTGTGGAGGAAAGGATTAAAAGTTTTGATACATTTCAGTGGGTAGTTAAATTTCACCCATTACCCCATAGTCTGTTTCTAGTATGGGTGACAGGTGACCACTTAAAGCAGGTTGAAAGTAAAGCAGAATGCGCCTTAAGGCGCATTCTGCTTCAATTTCAACCTGCTTTAAGCCACAAGTTTCTAGGATACAGAAAATATTTGTTATTGTACATTTTCATGACTGTATAAAACTTGAACTATTTTTCTCAGTAGAACAATTAATTAAAGGCTTAAAAAGGTGTATTTGTGGGGTAATGGGTTATGCAACAGAATTGAGCCATAACTGATGTGGCTTTTAGTGTTTTTCTCTACGCACACTTTAGATATGTCTGTTTTTGGTGCTGTTGTTTATTTTAGTGTCTTTACCCTGTATGCCATAGCTTGTTTCAAGTTTTAAAAACAGATGATCATTTAAAGCAGTTTGAAAGTAAAGCACAATGGTACATTCTGCTTTAATTTCAGTTTGCTTTTAGCTACCATTTGGTAGGATATAGAGAGATTTCTTTTAGTGCATATTCATGACTGTAAACATGTAAATTGAAACTATTTTCTTCACTGGAGGAATAAGTTAAACGGATAAAAATGTGTATTTATGTGGTAATGGGTTAACCCTTTTCTCCATAGCTACCAATGCAAAAATACTAATTTAATGGCCACTTAAAGCAGGTGACCACTTGAAGCAGGTTGAAAGTAAAGCAGAATGTCCCTTAAGGCACATTCTGCTTTACTTTCAGTCTGCATTAAGCTACCGTCTATTTGGATATAAAAAACTCTTCTTACAGTACATATCCATGTCTGTATAAAGTGGAACTTTATTTTTTCAGTGAAGGCATAAATTAAAGATGTAGAAAGGCATATTTATGGGGCAATGGGTTAAGCTGTTAATACCATCATCCTGAGGCACTTTAATGTGAGTAATAAAAACTGCTCTTCTCTGGAGGGAAGGGTTAACTCACTCGCCCTTGAAACTTTTAACCCATTGTATGCTGGGTAATATTTGGCAGCCATTTTAAAATGTTGTCTGCAGCGGGTATAACTCAAATATTTGCAAAAGATTTTAGCAGTTTCTGATAGAGTGTTGACTTAGCTGCAAACAGTTGTGATCTCACCCTGATCTGAGATCAAAACTGTTTGCCTAGAGGTGTAAAAGTGTATCCCGCATGAAATGGGTTAATAGACAATTCCAATTTCCAATAAGTCTACTTTATTTATAACAATTGCTAGGGTTTAATGTGTTAACCCAGACCTGAATACCTTGCACAATTTTGATATTTATGAAATTCAAGGCAATTGAATCGCTGCTTTTTAGTATGTATATGTTTTTACACCAAATCAAATTTACAGAAAACTTCAATATCTCAAACATATCCATATTTCAAAGCTAACCCATTACACCATAGCATGTTCCTAGTTTTGAAGACTGGTGATCACTTGAAGCAGGTTGAAAGTAAATCAGAATGTGCCTTAATGCATACTCTATGCTATTATCTACTAAGAGGAAGATTTTTTTTCATATGGTACATATTCATGACTGTACAACGTTGAAATATATTCTTCAGTGGAGGAATAAAATAAAGACGTAAAAAAGAGTATTTATAAGGAAAAAGGTTAAAGAGTGGCTAAGTTAAGTTTTAACTTTAAAATAGACAAATATCTGACTTAAGCAAGTTTAAAATGTTCAAATTATTATATTAAACATGGTCAAGTTCGGTTTAACCCATTCCCCCAAACCCTGTTTCTAGTATTAAAGATATGAGACCACTTAAAGCAGGTTGAAAGTAAAGCAGAATGCGCCTTTAGGCGCATTCTGCTTTACTTTCAGCCTGCTTTAAGCTACTATCTGCTAGGACGTAGAAAATATTTCTTATGATACATATTCTTGACTGTATAAATTGGAACTATTTTCTTCAGTGGAGGAATAAACAAAAGGCGTAAAAAGGGATAATGGGTTAAGTGAGTTCCAAGATTACGAAGTTTAACTGTATCTACAAAATGATTTGCATGACACACATAATATATACTAGTCACTCAGTTTGCACAAGCAATGCCAACAGCCTCTCTCCTCCACACATGCTCAGGTCTTCATAAAGTTACATTCCATATTTATTCCATTATACAGAGCTCCAGATAAGGGGGATATTTCAAAAACTAAAATCTTTATTTCTGAGTTAAACACTATGGTGTCACTACTCATTAGAATCGTCTCTTAGAGACGATTCTAATGAGTAGTAATACCATAGGATTTGATGCTAATATGAGTGAAAAATGTTGGTTTTATTCAGTTTACTCCCTCTTTTCTGGAGCCCTGATTATAGAAGTACAGTAAAACCTCTCTAATATGATCACTTAATTGTGTTAATTAGTAGGTGTTTACAACAGGTATTCTGGTCAGGGTTAACATTTCTAGATTTACACCTCATATTTTTAGATCCATGTAAATGAGGTGTTGATCTGGCAACTTGTTTCCTGGAGTCATGATATGACTGAAATACTGTTAACCCTTTGAACCCTAGTCCCGCATATAGGCGTCCTTTTCAAACAGTGTACATGTGAAAAGTGCATTGTCCTATGCAAACAGTGAATACCCAGATCAGAGGGCTCCTTATGGAGCCCTCTGATCTGGGTCTTCACTGTTTGTCATAATGCAAAACATTGACAAAAACAACCCTTTAAAGTCAGAAATGGATTAGACTAACATGGAAACTAGGATTGTCCATTTGAAGTTTTAGGGAGGAAAGAGTTAAAGCAACTTAAAACACTATTTCAGCAACAATGATGACATATGACTGCTTAATGCAGGGTGCCAGTAAAGGAGCTTTCTGTTTTACTGTCACCTTGCTTTAAACTGTCTCCTGTCTTTCCTACAATCAAGTATCCTTGGTTTTAGTGGTCGCAATAGAGAGGTTTTACTGTATGTAATATTAGTCTTTTTGTGTGTACATTAGCATGATTTAACCCTTTACTCCATAACCTGTTTCTGGTATTAAAGATAGGTGACCACATAAAGCAGGTTGAAAGTAAAGCAGAATACACCTTAAGGCACATTCTGTTTTGCTTTCAGCCTGCTTTAAGTTACCATCTGTTAGGATATACAACACATTTCTTATGGTACATACTCATGAATGTATAAATTGGAATTGTTTTCTTCAGAAAAGAAATAAATTTAATGCATAAAATGTGTATCTGTGGAATAAATGGTTATAAGAACTACAAATTAGCACTTTCCTTCATATCTTGTTTTCATTGTTTAACACATTCAACTCTAGTGACAGGTATACTTGTCATTTACAGTGTGCCTGTGAAGAGTACACTTGTCCCATGCAAAAAGGAGCCCTCTGATCAGTGTCTGCACTGTTTGTCATTTTGCAATGTATTGTTAAAACAACCAAAAATAGTCAAAAATGGAATAGGCTCATCTGGAAATTTGAATTATCCATTAAAACTTTCTGAGTGAATGTGTTAGTTAAAACAACCCAAAATAGTCAAAAATGGACTAGGCTTAACTGGAAATTTGAATTATCCATTAAAACGTTTTGGGTGGATGTGTTAAATAAGTACAGATTAGTCCTTTCCTTTATAGTTAGTGTTGTTTAAAGATACATGTAGATTTTAGTTCTTTAAATTAAGTTAAAGTGAAGCAGAAACCCCTTTAACCCTTTAACACATAGCCTGTTTCTAGTTTTGAAAGCATGTGACAACTGAAAGAATGTGCATTCTGCTTTACTTCAAACTTGCTTTAAGCTACCATCTGCTAAGATATAGAAGTTATTTTTAATGGATTATGGTACATGTTCAAAGCTGACTTAACCCTTTACCTTATATTCTGTGTCTAGTTTTGAAGACAGGTGACCACTTAAAACAGGTTGAAAGTAAAGCACAATGTGCCTTAAGGCACATTCTGATTTACTTTCAGCCTGCTTTAAGCTACTGTCTGCAAGGATATAGGAAATATTTCTAATGGTGCTGCATGTGCATGAGTTTTCTACAGTGGAGGAATAAACTGAATTTCCTGAAAAGCGCTTCTATGGGGGGAAGGGTTAAGCAGCCACATATATAAGAAAAGTTTTCTACGAGTCTTTATGAGGGTTTGACAGAAGTATGAAAAGCACTTTTCTTTGAGGAACATGCGCAGTTGTGACAAGGTGTTTAGTTTTTGTCACATGTACAATTCATCAACTGTATTTTGCTTGCTATTACCATATCACATGCTTTACAATATACATAATGTAATTTGATAGAAGTGTCATATATTTTGGATCCAGATCAGACACAGGGTAACTTCATATCCAATCTGGAGCCATTCTCTTTGCAAAGACCAGTATATTTAGGCATGCAATTGAAGTGTTTATAATATCTGATGTTAATGTTATTGTTTGATTTCATTTACAATGGTATTTTTGTAAATTAAACTTTCTGTTAATTATGATGATAAGAAAATCATTAATTTGAAACTATGCATACAATTTTATGGACTTAGTAGTTGCATAGAAAGGGGTCATGTATTTGTAAAAAAAAAGGTGGGATCCGTTATGGCTACTTAATGCAAAATGCACTATGAAAATGAAATAAATAAAAAGAAATGAAAGCATTTATTTATTTGTCAATCATGTGATCTCCTTTTCCCTCGTTTTTCTCTTGTAAACCCTTTACTCCATATCTTATTTCTACTTTTGAAGACAGTTGCCCACTTAAAGCAGGTTTAAAGTAAAGCAGAATGTGCATTAAAATGTGTATCTAACAATTGATAACTCATGTGTGCATCAATAAGATAATTATACTGGTATCTTGTAGTCAATCCCAATGAAACCATCTTTCCATTTTATGCACAGGTAGAACTTTCTAAGCCAGAAGACCCCTTTTAATATAGAAAGAAGACCGCATAAATCGCCCACCTTGTAGCCGGGCAATCTTCAGGGCTACCATAAATTTCACACAAAAAATCCTAAGATTTCATATAATTTTCAAGCTTGGTTTTAGGAATCTTACCTTTAACCCACAGGTACTTGACACATACTTTATTATCTATTAACACCCCCCCCCCCTTTTTTTAACGACATAAAACTTTTTGATGCTTATTTTCGTTATAATTCACATACTGTGGCGTTATTTGACGGAATTTGATGAAATAAAAAGTACATATTGATATTGATAAACTAATCATTTCCCGAGGGTACCACAAGAGAATATCGGCGATCGAGTCTATTTTAGCATCAGCTTAAGTCGATAGTATCTATCTATATATACTGCATCACCCTCGTACTGAGTATTACGTGCAGCTGCGCGTCAGAGCAGATTAATAAGAGGAAAAGTTAAAAGTAATAAAGAACAGAATGATATACAGTTAAAAGTCTTGTTACTGATTAGCAAGAGGATTTATTGACAGTTTAAAAATAGGATAAAAACACTGCTTCTGCACTTAATTAACATGTCTAAGGCCACTGACTGCCAGCTTAAACTGATCTAGATCAAGTATTAGGGCAATGTCGGTTGGTTAGCTATTCCAAAGAATGATTGTCGCCGGAAAAAAAGAGAATTTGTAATAGTTTGCTGAAGTGTGGATTTGTCGATAGGAGAGTGGATGCATGTGGCGTGTCAGTCTGATTGGATGCTGCAGATACGAGGGTGCTGGAAGTGCGACTAGGCCGTGAACAATTTTGTAGAACATAACAAGTCTGGAGTCAGTTCGTCTGTCCTCAAGGGTCCGCCAGCCTAGTTCCTGTTGCATTTTCGTAACACTTTCATATGGAGAATAGTTCCCCTTGACCCACCTAACTGCCCTCCTCTGAACCATCTCAACCTGCCTAATGCTTTGTTGGGTGTATGGGCTCCAGACCACAGAGGCGTATTCCACCTGTGGTCTGACGAGTGTCTTGTAAGCCACTTCCCTGACATCTTGGTTTGTGGTCCTGATGTTTCGTCTCAGGAAGCCTAGGGTGCGGTTAGCTTGCTGGGTTATGTTATTTACATGAGTATTCCAACATAAGTTTGATGATACAGTGGCGCCTAGATATTTCGCATCAATCACTGTCTCCAGGACCTGCCCATGTAGAACATACTGGGTCTTGATGGGACATGCAGACCTGGAAATATGCAAGACATTGCACTTACCAGGGTTGAAACGCATGTCCCATCGTTGCTCCCAGGCCTGTAAACAGTCAAGGTCAGTCTGGAGAGAGGCACAATCCTCTTCACTTGCAATGGTCAGGTAAAGGGCTGTATCGTCAGCAAAGAGACGTACCTGAGAGTTTACGTTATCTGGCAAGTCATTAATGTACAAGAGGAAGAGGATGGGGCCTAACCCAGGCTCTATAACATTATCATTAACAGGTATGCAAACAGTTAAGATCCAGATCAGACGCCGCGTTACGCGGCATCTGATCTTGGTCTAAACTGTTTGACACTCGTATCAAATTATCAATGTTTCCACAATAAAAAAGGCATCCAAATTTTAAAAGAAAGAGCAGAAATCCGAAGATTTCGGAAAAAGTCCGTAGGTCCGGAGAAATTAGGAAAAATCCGGAGAAATGGCAGCCCTGTCAGATAAAGGTGAAATTAAAATTGGACAAGAAGTGATCTAAAATTTGTAAGGTTTCACTGTGAGCTTGGAAGGGTTTTCTACTTTCCTTATATGACTTCTAGTAGAAGTCATTTAAGGAAAGTAGGAAACCCTTCTTAACCCACTTGTTTCATGATTTTTAAGCCAGAAAGATTGTTTTAAGAAAGCTGCAGTATAGGCCGCCAATGGAGCATTTGTGTAGCTGTGTAAAAAATAATTTTTAAATCATGATTATTGAAGGAGGTTTCAGGCATCACTTTTATATCTTCTTACACTTTAAAACAACTATCGCTTTATATAAAATTTGGTTTAAAACTTTTACTGATACTTGAATCACACCGGCGTCCGTCTGTCTGTAGATGGTTAATGAGTCTGATTTAGTTAATTGATATTACGCGCGCACCTGCTTTCACCATGACAACGTTGCAGCATCCGTTTGGTGGCAGCAGCAGCGGGATTGTTTACAAGATGGCGACGGCAGAGACTGCAGCATTGTTGAACCCGGAACGAGATGCATCTGGCTTGAGACAGAGGTTTACCACGGAGGATTCGGATTCAGATTGGAATCCTGATCTCCCTTATGGGGGAAAGGTTTATTTGGCTCGACGTAAGAAACCTGATCCAACCCACGTGCGAGTTGTAGAGGTAAAATGTTTTCTTCTCTAGAATCAAAACTGCTTAAACTTAAGCACCGCCCCAGTAAAGTATCCCACTAGGCTACTTAGTACTTAAGTCTCGAATTTTGCTTTAAAACGTCAATACTTTTGACATTTATATAAATTTTCATGTGGACCAAAGAAGTATGAAACCTAAATGGAAGAAATTATACTGTAGCTGATTGTCATTCTGTGATTATTGGCAAATTTGTGAAAAATCGATCTGTTAGTGCAGACGTGGCTTTAACAAAGTTGACTTCAGTCTCGGTTTGTTCAGCGCTATGAATTATTGATTAGCTGACTGAGAAAATATCAATAGTATCAGCTGTGTATATATAGCTGAACAATGTTGCTTTTTGTTTGTGTTTTCTTTGCCGATGATACCAGGGCTCCAGATAAGAGGTAGTTATTTCAACAAATACAATATTTTCTCACTCTTTTTAGCACCAAATTCTATGGTGTTACTACTTATTAGAATCGTCTCTTCGAGACGATTCTAATGAGTAGTGACACCATAGGGTTTAATTCAGAAATAAAGATTTTTGTTTTTGAAAAACTACCCTTATCTGGAGCTCTGCGATGATACGATCAGTCATAGAAACTCATTCACCCTGAACATTTTAATGGACAACTCCCAATTTCTAATTAAGTCTAGTCCATTTTTGAAAATAATGGATTTTCACAATGTATTGCAAAATGACAAACAATGCAGACCCTCATCAGAGGGCTCATGCAGGTTCCTTCAGATCAGAGTGCATTGGACAAGTGTACAAAGGTACACTGTTTGTTTAAAACATTTCCTCAGTCAATTGATGGAGTCCCCCATTGTTCTCGATAGATGTGAAAAAAGCATGCAGCATAAGCTGCCAGCGGGTATATATCAATCTCTGAGTTAACATGGTGCGGCCCAGATTATACTAGTGCTCTAGAGGCTTTTCAATGGTTATTTCTAACCAAACTGTCAAATATTATGGTTGGGCCTCACATGAGACGCTTCAATGGTTCTTTACTATCGGCATGTGCACAAGAGGAGCTTTTGGTTTTACTGTCACCTTGCTTTAAGCTGTCACCTCACAGTCTTTTATACAATAAAATACATTATTATAGTGATCGTTATAAGGAGGTTTTTCTGTATATGTATATGCACAAGTCAGGGAATAAATTGTTATATATTTTCAGGGCCTTGCTTTGTGTTTGACTATAACATTTGCCTTCTATGCTTACTTCTACTTTGACAATGTGCATTTCCATATCACACACGCTTATGCACATCTGGGATACTCTTCTGCACAGCATCAGGTTGGACAAAGATATTTGCATGGTAAGTATTCAATGACCTTTGAAGGTTTTCTGTCTTGAAGGATTAATGGTTAAAGCGATTACACCAGAAAAACACCTTTTTACGCCTTTAATTTATTCCTCCATGGAAGAATATAGTTTTTATTTATGCAGTCACAAATTTATATCCGAAGATATATTTGTTATATTCTAGCAGATGGTAGCTTAAAGCAGTCTGAAAGTAAAGCAGAATGCGCCTTAAGGCGCATTCTGCTTTACTTTCAACCTGCTTTAAATCTTCACCTGTCTTTAAAACTAGAACCAGGCTATGGGTTAACCCAGACCCCATAGCCTGTTTCTAGTTTTGAAGATAGGTGATCAGTTAACCCATTACCCAATTATGGCCATAAATACATTTTTTTACAGCTTTAATTATTCCTCCTCTGAAGACTTAACAGTTCCACTTTGTAAGGTCATGAATATGTACAGTAAGAAATATTTTCTTTATCCTGGATTCCTCGTAGATTGTAGCTTAAAGCAGGCTGAAAGTAAAGCAGATACATCTTAATGCACATTCTGTTTTACTTTCAACTTGCTTTAAGTGGTCACATGTCTTCAAAACTAGAAACAGGCTGTGGGGTAAAGTGTTAGAGCAGGTTATAAGTAAATCCGAATGAGTCTTTAAGAAGCTTCACAAGCAGGTTGAAAGTAAAGCAAAATGCTCCTTCAGGAACATTCTGCTAAATACTTTCAACCTTCTTTTAGCGGTCACCTGTCTTAAGGCATCAAAACATATTTTTATGAGGGAAAGAATTAATTCAAATTTGATTGTACAGTAAAACCTCGCTATTACGACCACTAAAACGAAGGCAAATTGATTGTATAATAGGGAGGAGGCAGCTTAAAGCAAGATGACAGTGAAACAGAAAGCTCCTAAAGGAGCTTTCTGTTTCACTGTCACCTTGCTTTAAGCGGTCACCTATCGTAAACACCCTAATAATTAACAAAATTTAGTGGTCGTAATAGAGAGGTTTTACTGTACTTATATTTTCACATGTGAAGCAATGTGGGGGTATCTGTGTTAAATGGTATTTTTCAGGTAAACTGTTTCTGTTTCAGGTAAAGGAGTAGACAAACACAATGGAATGGCCATGCAATGGTTTAGGTATGTTGATAAGAAATAAGCAGAACATTAATATATTTTGTTTAACTTTTCAACTTGTGACAGTTCGGTTACAGGTAAATTGTGTGTAGTGTGTACTTACACTTTTGGAGATATTTGCTTCAAACCTTAACTATAGGTATGTGATAATGTTGATGTGGTTTGGAATTTTGACTGATTATTTTGAGGGAAAGAGGTATATGGGGTGAGACATACGTTTTTCTTCTAGTTTTCATATAACTATTAAAGGCAATTGTTAAAGAAAAAATTGAAAGTAGCCATGTGCAACAAATGTCAGAAATTATGCAAAGTGGAATAAACAACAATATATATAAATAATTCCAACTGAAGGATAAGCAATGGTGGCTGAAACAATGCGGAACTGATTTGCAATACTGGTGAATGACACCCTCTAAACCACATGTATACTCATCTTTTCCAAACAGTGTACCAGTAAAGGGTACATTTGTCCTATGCAAACAGTATAGATCCAGATCAGAGGGCTCTTAAAGGATCCTCAGAGTCTGCATCATTTGTCATTTTGCAAAAAGCCAATATATTGGGGAAAACCATTAAATAGACTATAGATTTAATTGAAATCTGGACTTGTCCATTAAAATTTTCAGGTGTGAATGAGTTTACTATCTTTTGGGTAAAAAATATTGCTAAAACATAGTGTTTTATTAGAATATGTGGCATCACAAATGTTGTATAAAAGGGTTGTGAGACAGTCTCAGATTTTTACTTTCCAATCTGTTTTTGATTGCAACATTAAAATGCATGAACAGAGTTGTCTCCCATAGTCCATAGATAATATTTACGTAAATCCCAAGTTATGAGTTAAGGACATCCTTAACCAGTTATCCCATAGCCTGTATATGGTTTTGAAGATAATTGCCTTAACACACATTCTGCTTTACTTTCAGCCTGCTTTCAGATACCATCTGCTAGGATATAGAAAATATTTCTTATGACTATAAAGTGCAACTATTTTCTTGAGTAGAGGAATGAATTAAAGGCATAAACGTGTGTATTTATGAGGATATGGGTTAAGCCCAAACATACTGCTGTCCTTTGACAATTCTTGTTCAATCTCCCTATTCACCTTATATTATGAATTTGCATTGATAACATTAGATATGATCATTTGGTAGAGACTATCCCAGTAATTATTAGATAATTTGTACTTTATAGGAAAGCAGCTGATCAGGGTCATCCCCATGCCTCATACAACCTTGCCATTGGTCACCTGAAAGGTTATAAAACAGATGTAAAATCTGGGTAAGTGCTTATTGAATCTTTTTATGAAATAAGTTTAGCTTCTTATTGAACTTTCAGCTCTTTCAACACTAAGTGTTCTCTTGTGGGTTATTATGTTCCCTTGTGGATCATTGTAGATACAAAAAAAATCAACCAGTCTACTTTGAATTCTGGGTATTTTAATAATAAATACTGGTCTAAAACCACTCTGTTTTTAGCTCACCTGAGCCAAAGGCTCAAGGTGAGCTATTGGGATAGCCCTGTGTCCGTCGTCCGTCGTCATTAACTATTGCTTCAAATGACATCTTCTCCTAAACGGCTGAACAGATTTCAACCAAACTTTACAGGAATGTTTCTTGGGTCAAGCTCTCTCAAATTTGTTCAAAGAATTGAAAACAATATAGAACTCTGGTTGCTATGGCAACCAAAGTGAAAAAATAAGGAAATCTTAAAAAATCTTCTTGTCTGAAACTTCAAGGGCCAGAGCTTAGATATTTGGCACATAACATTATCTACAGGTCCTCTATCAAGTTTGTTCAAATTATGCCCCTGGGGTCAAAATTGGCCCCGCCCCGGGGGTCACAGTTTTACATAGAGTTATATAGTGAAAATTTCAAACGTCTTCTCCACTGAAACTGATATGGCCAGAGCTTTGATATTTGGCATGGTGACACTTCTAAATGTCCTTTACCTAGTTTGTTCAAATGGTTCTGGTCGGTTAAATATCTAGGTCATAATTCACATTCAAAATATGTATAGCAGACAGCAATTCAGCATTATAAGAGTTAGACCCTAGCCAAATTTCCTACTGGCAGAGTTACATAACTGAACTCAGGTCAGCTGGTCAGCTGATGAGGTTGCATATGGTGGTGTCTGCTATATTTTTATGCCCTGCAGTTGGGGCATATTGTTTTTGTCTGTCTGCTTTTTTGTCTGTTTGTCCATTTGTTTGTCTGTCAGTCCACAACTTTAATCTTAGCCATAACTTTGTTAAAGTTAGAAACTTTATAACTTGGGTCATGTCCTACAAAGGTCAATGTCATTTTTGAGATATTTCCCAGTGTCATATTTTCTTTCTTTGAGATAACTCCAGTTCTACTGATGTTAACCCATTACCCCATACATATGCCTTTTTACGCCTTTAATTTATTCCTCCTCTAAAGAAAATAATTCCACTTTATATAGTCATAAACATGTAAGATATAAGAAATAGTATCTATATCTTAGTAGATGATAACTTAAAGCAGGTTGAAAGTAAAGCAGAGTGCGCAATAAATAATCATATGGAAATACATGTAGCTTGATAAGAAGAAGTGTCATAGATAAGGGCCATAACTCTGCCAACAATATTTTTTTAAGTTATTCCAATTTGTCATGTTTTTTTTTGTCTGGAAGATAATTCCATTTACAGCTATATTAAAATGTTGTCTTGCCTATTAAGCTAAGGCACAATGACCTCAGGTGAGCGAATTAAGGGCCATGGCCCTCTTGTTAATCATGCCATTGATCTTTTAATTATTTGACTCATTTTAAAAATGATTTTACAAACTTACTATAACAATTTTATAATCTTGGTAATAATATTGAAAGAATTTCCATGTTTCCATGCATCTCAATATTGTATCATTTTTATTGTGAATGTATTTATTTGTCTTTCTTGCTTTGTAGGTACATTTATATAATTACGTGTGAAGCGCTTTTGAACGCACAACTCCTGTGTGAAAAGAGCGCTATATAAATCGGGTATAATAATAATAATAATAATAATAAATAAGCAAGCAGTTTAGACCCATACCAGAGGGCTCCTATGGGAGCCCTCTGATATGGGTATACACTGTTTGCAAATGTCATGAGTATATTTCAAACAGGTCCATGGTGTTGAAAGAGTTAATTAGAATTTCAATGTAAAAGGTTTACAGTGTGGTGCTTTTAGAATGGCATCATCTTATTTTTCAGCTTGCCAGGTTTTTATGGCCTCTGCAATGATTGGTTAGGGACATTGTTTACCCCTGTCTACCCTGTCTCTGCCCCTGATGTTTCTAGGCTGGGGTTTTAGTTCTATGCTTCCAGTGGTCACATCAATGACCGTATCAGTTGCCTGCCCTTGGCTTAGTATGAAAATGGAAGTGGTTGAAAACTCACAATAATAAATGCATTAGCTTTTATAAGTCATTATTGCTTTGTGTTCACTTAAAATTTTTTAACATACTGATTTGTGACAGATTTATTGAAATTTTGCTTTTTTATCTACAGAGAGACACATCAACTTATCCATCATGCAGCATCGAAGGGAGTGAAGCAAGCACACTCAGTTCTCACAGAGGTGTGCGGCAGAGGACACTGTAATTAAGGTTGTCTCAAGTGCCAGGCACCACTCACATGCATGAATTTTTTCCTCCATAAGCTAAAGTGCAACAATTTTTTACTCTTGGAACACTAGCAGCAAGTTCTATAATGTACATGTACTTATAGTTTACAAACAGGGTACCTGTGAAGAGTACGCTTGTTCTATACAAACAGTGTAGACCCAGATCAGAGGGCTCCTTTAGGAGCCCTCTGATCAGGGTCTGAACTGATTATCCTTTTCTCAATATTTTGCTAAAAACAACCCTAAATAGTGAAGAATGAACTGCACTGATAAACAGGGTACCTGTGAAAAGTATGCTTGTCCTATGCAAATGGTATAGAGCCAGAACAGAGGGTTTCTAAAGGAGCCCTCTGATCAGGGTCTGCTCTGTTAGTTATTTTGCAACATTGCAGAAAACGACCGTAAATAGTAATAAATGAACTAGACTTAATGAGGAACACAAATCTTCTATGAAAAGTTTTAGGGGTAAATGAGTTAAGCTGCAACTGTGTTTACAGCCATCAATGAATACTCAGTAACAGTTGTTGGGATTATCTAGAGAAGATAGGCACTTATTTGGAGGAAAGAGTGTATGCATGCCAGGCAGAACAGAGCAAGTGCAGGGCTGCCAATTCTCCTGATTTTTCCGATATCTTCAGAATTTTATCCTAGCAGATGGTAGCTTAAAGCAGGTTGAAAGTAAAGCAGAATGCTTTAAATAATTGCACTTGAAAATAGGAAAATGAAATCTTAGGATTTTTCATGATCAACTTATGCAAGTGGCTTTTGGACTTTACAACAAAGATGCTTTTAATGACGATGCAAGAAAAACTGCTGACAAAATTGACTGATGGAAATAACTCTCATCCTTATCATTAGGGAAGGAGCTGATCAGTATCCAAACTGTGAAAATCCATCAAGTTATGGGCTGATGTACATGAAGTTTTGAATTTACAAGGTTTAAGATAACAGGGAGTTATCTCAAGTTTTTCAAAAAAAATTACTTTCATGTCCTCTCCCCACTCAGTGGTGTGACTACTCATTAGAAGAATACTCATTAGAACTGTTTAAAAGACTCTAATAATACACCATAGATTTTGGTGCATACATAAATATTTTAATTTTGGAAATACTCCCCTTATCTGGAGCCCTGTTTCAGAAGAAAATCTTGTGAATTTCTATTTTTCTTGTTGTTGTTGCTGTTGGTATAAATTGTGCTCTGAATTTTATACCTCTTCTTATTCATAGAAAAACAACAACTTTTGGTAAATGGCTTTAATGGAAAACTTTGTTAACTTTTACCTTTTGTTTTCATATACATGTATATAGTAAAACCTTTTCCCGCCTTAACCCATTACTCTATAAATACGCCTTTTTACGCCTCTAATTTATTTCTATATTAAATGAAATAGTTTCAATTTATACATTATGAATATTTCAGCATAAGAAATTATTTCCATATCTTAGCAGATGGTAGCTTAAAGCAGGCTGAAAGTAAAGCAGAATGTGCCTTGAAGCACATTCTGCTTTATTTTCAGCTTGCTTAAAGCAACCATCTGTCTTCAATACTGAAATTAAGCTATGGTTGGAAAGGTTGAAATAAGAACATTAGTTATTTAGTATATTATTGGACCTCTCTTGATTCAAGCCCAAATACATGCAATACCTGAAGTAAATTTAGTACATCATTTCTTTACGATGAGTATTCTAGTCATTAAAAAGATAAACAGTAAAACCTCTCTATTACGACCACTAAAATAAGGCTAATTGAAAGTAAAAAAGACGGATGAAGGCTTAAAGCATAGTGAAAGTAAAACAGAAAACTCCTAATTGAGCTGTCTGTTTTACTTTCACATTATTTTATTAAAGTAACCGTTGTGTCCTAAACACTCAATAATTAACACAATTTAGTGGTCGTAATAAAGAGGTTTTACTGTATCTATAATAAATAGTAACATTACAAGCACATAAGTCATTATTTTACTGAAGATACAAAGTTTCTTTTTAATGTACATTTAGCAAAATGTTATTAACTCTTTCAACACCATGAACCTGTTTAAAAGATATCCTTACCTTTTGCGAACATTGTAGACCTAGATCAGAGGGCTCCTTTAGGAGCCCTCTGATCTGGGTCTACATTGTTTGCTAATTAGACCAGCATTCATTAAACTACTCAGAATTCCAAATAGACTGGTTCATGTTTTGATAACTAGAAAGATCCACAAGGGAAACTAATAACCCACAATAGTTACTAAGTGTTGAATGAGTTGACCTCTCCATTGTCTTAGCCCTACAGCACCGACATGTGTAGACAGCCTGCAGCGTAAATGGTGTCTGATCAGGAGCCAAGCTGTCTGACTCTCATATTGCTATTTTTCAGTTAATATGTTTAAAATCGAATTTGAGAGATAAAGTTGTGACAATTTTTAAGCATTCAAATATGGCAGTAAAGAGGTTAACATGTCTTAGCAAATAGTGAATTTGTCATGTTTTTGTTTCAAAGACAATATTTGCAATAATTATATTTTTTTAAAGGTCAGGACTCAGGAGTAAATTTGCAATACCTTTATTAATGATAATAATAATAATAAGAAGAAAGACTTTATTTCAAGAGGGTAACACAATTAAAACACATAAGCATCTAATCTCCCTTGTGACCCTCAATTATTAATTAAATACATGTATATAAAACAATAATATGTAGTCATGTGTTCATTTAAAAGAACATCGAAACTATGTTTTGTCGTTATCATGCTTCATGTACTATTCCACTATTGAAAAATAGCTAGTTTGTGTTGAATTTTAGAGCTGTTTACAGATAATATTTCAGATAAAAAAAAAGTAAAAACAAGAGTCCTGATCAGGGTCTACACTGTTCACAAAATATACATGAACTGGTTTCCAGCATAGAAAGAGTTGAAAGATCAAGTGTTTTAGTGTGTATATATAGGAACCCTTAAGACCACTTAAAGCAGGTTGAAAGTAAAGCAGAATGTGCAACCTGCTTTAACTCTCTCCTCCCTAAAACTTTCAATGGACAATTCCAGTTTCCATTTTAGTCTAGTCCATTTCTTACTTTAAGGGTTGTTTTTGTCAATGTTTGGCATTATGACAAACAGTGAAGACCTTGATCAGAGGGCTCCTTTCGGAGCCCTCTGATCTGGGTCTTCACTGTTTGCAAAGGACAAGTTTACTATTCACATGTACACTGTTTGAAAAGGACGCCTATATGCGGGACTAGGGTTCAAAGGATTAAGCTACTACAGATTTGCTGTAATAAAGAAAATATTTCTTTTGATGCATATCCTTGACTGTAGTCTAAATATGTGGACTGATGGGCAAAGCCGAATTCTTGTTTTATAACTTTTCTGTTGTATGAAATACTTCATGTATTTTAACATCTGAAAGTTATCTTAAATCATTTGCACTTTCTTAAAACGAGCAGCTTTCAATTTGTATGTATTTTTACCATTCACAATGGCAATAGAGTTTGTGATAGCTTTTAAGTTTGAAGATGTTTTCAGATATTTATTTCTCTGTAGTTTCTATGCAGACACGCTACAGTTGTTGTTCATATTTTATTCTTCTTTGTTGTTGTCAATACTAGATCTACAGGGCTGCCATAAGTTGATCAAAAAAGTCCTAAGATTTCAAATTTTCAGACGCAATTTTACTAATCGTACCTTTACCCCATAATCTGTTTCTTGTTTTGAAACCATATGACTGCCCCAAACAGGTTGAAAGTAAAGCCAAATGCGCCTTTAGGTGCATTCTGCTTTACTTTCAGCCTGTTTGAAGCTACCATCTGCTAGGTTAAAAATCCAAAGACTTAGGAAAAATCCGGAGAAATGGCAGCCCTGGAGTCTACACGCTTTTGTCAAGGTGCTGTGAGCAGTGGGACTACTAAAGAGCTGCAATGAATTTCAATTATTATGAGTACTCCAAAAAGTTTTTACCTTTGTTTAAGACAGATGGTTACTTAAAGAAAATAACCCTGTCCATTCAATGATTTCCCACCCATTGTTCTCACTAGGTGTAAAGTAACTGTAAAGTAGGAGAAAAGTGTGCAAAATATGTCGCAACCATTTCAAGTTGTCTAAAGAGACCCTGTCATACTCGCACTCAAGAGGTTTTTCAATGGGTTTTACAAACCAAACTGTCAAATATATGGCACAGGCCTCACATGAGAGGCTTCAGTGATTCTTAGCAGAGAATAATTTAAAAAGATAGCAATTAGTCAGTGCTAAAGGTTTAACCCATTTCCCCATAGGTTGTTTCTAGTTTTAAAAACTCATGACCACTGAAAACTGGTTGAAAGTAAAGCAGAATATGCCTCAAGGCACTTTCTGCTTTACTTTAGCTTGCTTTAAGCACGGAGTAGTCACAGAAACTATTTCTTATGGTTCATATTGATGGCTCTATATAAAGTCTACCTTCTTCAGCTGAGGAATAAATTAAAGGCATAAAAAGGCATATTTATGGAATTTTCTGAAGGTTAATGATACATGTAAACAACAATGGTTTGGTTAGTGTTATGTCGTATAGGTGGCTTGAAATAGTGATATTGACCCAATATATAGCAGGGCTGCCATAAGTTGACATGAAAAATCCTAAGATTTCCAAAGTTGCATTTTTCAAGTGCGATTTTACGAATCGTACCTTTACCCCATAGCCTGTTTCTTGTTTTATTGACAAGAGACTTTTTAAAGCAGGCTGTAAGTAAAGCAGAATGCGCCTTAAGGTGCATTCTGCTTTACTTTCAGTCTGCTTTAAGCTACCATGTACTGGGAAGAAATCCGGAGATTTAGGAAAAATCCGGAGAAATGGCAGCCCTGATATAGCGGGTTTGAAATAGTGATATTGTCCGTCCAGAATAGTATTTATCTATGCAATACTGATGTATAGAGGTTTTTAAACAATTGCATTATTCTGTTTAGAGGTTATTTTTTCGTGTTCAGAACCTGTTATATTTATTTATAGAATAATAAAGCACCTATTGTTTACGTATTCTGCTGTTTGGTATCGCTTTTTTACCCATGTAAGATTGTAAATTGTGCTAACACCCTTAGACGGCTTATCGTGACACCATTGATATTGAAAATAGTTTGGATCCAGACCAGGCGCCACGTAACGCTGCGTCTGATCTAGATCCAAAATGTTTGTCATTTGTCTTTAGCAGGGCTGCCATAAGTTGACATGAAAAATCCTAAGATTTCAAAATTTGCATTTTTCAAGTGCGATTATACGAATCGTGCCTTTACCACATATCCTGTTTCTTGTTTTGTTGACATGTGACTACTAAAGGCAGACTGGAAGTAAAGCAGAATTTGCCTTAAGGCGAATTCTGCTTTTCTTTCAGGCTGTTTTAAGCTACCATGTACTGGGGGAACTCCGAAGATTTAGGAAAAGTCCGGAGAAAAGGCAGCCCTGGAAGAAGAGGGATGATTTCAGGAACATTTCTGCTAATCACATTCACTGCCAAGCAGCGCCTGGGATCAAAACCACAGACCTGCCTTCCTTTTAGTTCTTTACACGATCACCCGAGGATCTTCGCGGACGGATATATTCTTTGTCAGTTAAACAAAAGCATCTTCAAATTTATTGCTTTCTCATAACTTTCATCATTGTTGGTAAAATGAAAACAAACAAGCGATCACATTTTATGTTGGTAAAATGAAATCAAACAAGCGATCACATTTTATGTTGGTAAAATGAAATCAAACAAGCGATCACATTTCATGTTGGTAAAATGAAATCAAACAAGCGATCACAAAAAATGAAGTCAGTAATCAAGTAGAGTAGCTAGCCACAATAGTAAAATACACTTTGTAACTATAGTTATACACTGCATGCAACTTATATGTGTGTTTAACCTATAAATTCGCCTTTTGATTTATCCATCCTCTTTATACCGTCCTGAATATGCACCATAATAAGAAAACGTTTCTATGTCCTAGCTGATGGTGGCTTAAAGCAGGATGAAAGTAAAGCAGAATGCGCCTGTAGGCGCATTCTGCTTTACTTTCAATCTGCTTTAAGTGGTCACCTTTCTCCAATTCTAAAAACAGGCAATGGAGTAAAGGCTTACTAAAATTGTACACAAGGCGACCATGGCCATCATACGATTTGGATGACACACACTTGCCGTGGAAATACTATCACCGTCAGGGTTGTTATTTAAAGTCTGAAGACGCCCATTGTACGATAACATTAATAGCTTATTTTGTTCTTTTTCATTTATAAACTTTCTCACAGTGTGGCCATCATTCCATGTCACTGTCATTTCACGTGGTGCTATTTTACCCAGCCCAAAGTGCGCCACTGGTTCCATTTGGCACATGTAGCCACACCCACCGCCAATAATGGCGATCTGTTTGGCGCCATTTTCCAAAATCAAGGTAACTTTACTTCCGCGCGCCGGAGCGCCGTATTTGGTCAATGGCATGATTCGTATCCAGTTGTTATCGGCGTGAGAGCTTTCATATACGGAGAAAGTTCTTGTTTTGTAGGGCCGGTGAGATATAAATAGTTCTAGATGACCATCTCCATCTAAGTCTGCCGCCGTTAATCCTGTGAAACGATATAACGATTTGTTATTGATCAATACCAAATCGGGGAGAATAAGGAAACAGTATACAAATCAATACTACACAAATCAAGATTGAAGAAGAGTAAGGAAAAATATACAAAGCAAAAATATAACAACAAACATCCTGTTAGGAATTGCTTTTATGTAGCCATACAATTATTCACACGTTCGTTTATTTGTTTATTTAACATATGACCAATATTTGAAGCGCAGTACTTTACATGTAAAACATTAACTCTAACAGCAAGTATTTCGTCATTTACAAACAGTTTATCAGGGATAGTAAACTAACTCTTGTCCTATGCAAACAGTGTATACTCTGATCAGTCTGCACTGTTTGTCTTTTTACAATAGTTATATAATTAAAATCAACCCTTAGTAATCGAAAATTGCCAGACTTCACAGTCCATGCCGTTTCCGTAGATGCTTCCAAAACAGCCCTACGTACGAGATTATCGCCAATAATATGGCAACTCTTCTACCCGTCGTGTAAAAGCCTTTATAGGAATCCACGACGTATTTATACAGATACAGAAAATGGACTTGACTTTATTTGAAATTGGAATTGCCCATTAAAAGCTTCTAGGATGACTGAGTTAATCAACCAACCATGAACACCTGAAGAACTATCCTGTCGCGTTCATCATTAGACAGATCTTTGTTGACACAGTTTTATTTACCTGTTATATGAAGGCCAGGAAATTCATTGTCGCCGATAAGGAACGGTTTGTATAACACCGAGTTGCTGTCATTATAGGCCTGTTTGATACTGAACACCGCATTCTCTGTCATATAGAAGTTGTCGTCATCTGTGTTGCTCCTAACAACTTCCACATAACCATCGTTGTCCAAGTCTGCAGTCAATAAAATCTTCGACGGACCAGGAACTCGAAATCTTTTGGCTGCCTTCTGGAAATCATCATTAAATTAGTCAAAATTTGCCATAAACGACCTTTCTTTGAGGAAACATAAGGAAATCAAAGAAACCGCTTCTAAAATAAAACTACCATTTTACATCAAAGTTTGGCGACCTTGGCCTTTTTTTTTTTTACTTGGGTCAACGTTAAGAGAACGTTTAAGTCAGTTATGGACTAAGTATACTACAGTAATAACTCGATACTTCGAACTCGCTTAAATCGATCGTGTCAGTATTTCATAACTTGAATTTCGCTTAGGTCGAATATACCCGTATGTCACAGTTAAAACGTGGCTAAGCCACGTTTTAACTTTGAAATATGGTTATGTTCGAACTAACGCGAGTTCGAAGTATCGAGTTTCGACTGCAATCGAAACGCGATACTTCGAACTCGCTTAAACCGTTTTTACCAGAATTTCATAAGTTTAATTTCGATAACTCGGTATCGCTTTAGCCGAACATACCCGTATTTCAAAGTTAAAACATGGATAAGTCACGTTTTAACTTTGAAACATGGGTATGGTCGACCTAACGAGTGTTCGAAGTATCGAGTCTCGACTATATAACTACGGTAATGCAACGTCACATGCTTATCGTACGCCTCATTTAGCACAGAATGGTGTATCGCAGTTATGTGATATTTGATCCTTGACATTTCGTCTCGGTTATGATGTTTTTGTGTCCATTTCTGTATTGCATTGCACTTTAGTGACCTTGACCTCTAGGTCAACGTCAAGTTTGATGCGTTTAGGTTAGTTATGGTCTGAGTATTGCACTGCTTCAGTCACGCAACTTCACACACGTATGTGCCCAATGTGCACAGTATTTTGCACCTCAGTTTGGTGACCTTTTATTTTGACCTCTGGAACAAACGTTTTTGTGTCACCTGTTGTAGGCAGCGGTGACACTTAGGGATCACTTTTCCGGCGTCTTAAATAATAAGTCTTTAAGCAAGATGACATTAAGAAGGACACCTTCTAATTAGAGACTTTTACTTAATTTCCAGCATGCGTTAACCCTTTCAGTCTCAATAGCGCTTAAATGCGCGTTTGCAAACAGTTTGGATCCTGATCAGACGCCGAGTCACGCGACTTCCGAAAAGGATCCAAACAGTTTGGCACTCGTATAGAAATTTTGTCAATCATACTGCGTTAATCAACTTTGAAACGATATTGCAGACAACAAAAGTGAAGCGGACGACAATGAAACGACGAAGGAGTAAAACCCCACGAAAGACTGGGCAGTTAAAGGGTTAAGCAGTTATTTATATTTAAATAAACGAATGTATGAAAATAATGTTGAATATTTAAAAAGAGGCGTTAAGAAAAAAAATCTTACTCAGTGTGGGTTCGAACCTGCTACCCACGACATGCTAGTCCGACTCGTTCCCTATTGAACCGCGGCGACCTCGTTAAATTCGGTTCGTTAGTACGTTAAAATTGTGGAACGAATTATGTAATTACGCTACTTTTGGTACATAAAGTGATCATTTATTACTCAAATATATAATTTGAATATTTACCGATATTTCCCACGTTTTTGCGATGAAAACCGTAATAATGTTATAATGTAGCAATGTCTTAAACAGTAGTCTCAGTCGTTTGTAATGACGTTACCCCACCCCGAGGTTGGCCCAATTTCACGAAGCCACACAAACACAAACGGCGGCTCATTTGCCTCCGCTAAACGTATCTATAGGTCTATAAACCATTTTTATTCAATGAATTTACTCTTTTCAGCATGCTTTTAGCAGTTACTTGAATTAAAAAGAAACGAATATATGACAAGAAAATATATGATAAAAAATTATACACTGTGGGGTTTGAACCTGATACCCACGGCATGCTAGTCCGACCCGTTCCCTACTGAGCCACGGCGACTTCGTTGAAATTCAGCTCATTAGTTAGTAATAATTATGGAACATTATTCTGTAATTATACAAGTTTTAGTACAATAAGTGATCATTTATTACTCAACTATAGATTCGGTAATACTTTAATGCTTGTCATCTGTCGTGCGTCGTCCGTCCTCAACAATTTTAGAGTTTAAACTGTAGAGGTCACAAATGTTATCCAAACTTTTTTTAATTTGCTAAGATTGCATGTTTTCATAAGGTCTCAGATGATCTTTATTTATTATGGTTGAAATTACACCAATAAAGGCTTATTTCCCTTCTTGTTGCTTATTGATTTTCTTTCCGCTTTTTATTATTCTTATGGCTTATTTCCCTTCTTGTGGCTGATTGATTTTTTTGTCGCTTTTTATTCTTCTTGTGGCTTATTTCCCTTCTTGTGGGTTTTTGTTTCTCTTGTCGCTATTTTTGTTCTTGTGGCCAATTTCCCTTCTTGTGGCTGTTTGTTTTTCTTGGCGCTTTTTATCCTTCTTGTGGCTTATTTCCTTTCTTGTGGCTTTTTAATTTTCTTGTTGCTTTTTATCTTCTTGTGGCTAATTTCCCTTCTTGTGGCCTTTTGTTTTTCTTGTCACTTTTTATTTTTTTCTTGTGGCTTATTTTCATCCTTTTGGCTTTTTGTTTTTCTTGTCGCTTTTCTTCTTGTAGCTTATTTTCCCTTCTCGTGGCTTTATATTTCTTCCTGAGGCTTATTGTTTCTACTTGAGGCTTATTGTTTCTCCTTCACACATTTATATCAAACTGACGAGCCATAGTTCAACGAAGTCTCCGTGGCTCAGTAGTGAACGTGTCGGACTAGTACGTCGTGGGTATCAGGTTCAAACCCCACATCGTGCGATTTTTTTTCTGAACGACTTGTTTTCATAGATTCGTTTCTTTTAAAGTAATTGCTTAAAGCATGCTGAAAAGAAAATTAAACAATTCTCCATTTAGAAGGTTTCCTTCTAATTGTCAGCCTGCGTCAACACTAATATTATGCAAAGCGCGATCGACTTGGTTAATATTTGCTAACTGTTTGCAAACAGTTTAGATCCAGATAGGACACCGCGTTACGCGGCGTGTGTTCTGGATCCAACCTTTTTGACAGTCATATTTTACTTACTTAAGTTTTGAAAGCTTAAAATTGATAGAGGAGATAGCGGTTGTTTAGTTTAATCTACCAACAGATAGTGTTTTTGTAGCAGACGGCAATTAGTGTTAAAGAGAAACCTGCAGGACATTTTTCATAAAGCTCTCCAAATATCAAGAAAGAGCAGCCGCATGAAAACCATTCTTCATTGGTAACTAACTTACCAACGAACATTTCAACGAAGTCGCCGTGGCTCAATAGGGAACGAGTCGGACTAGCATGTCTTGCGTAGTAGGTTCGAACCGCTTTAGAGTACGTTTTTTTTTTATTAATAATCATCATTATTTTCATAGATTCGTTTCTTTGAAATTTTATGTAGTGTCAAGAAATGCCATAAACATGTATGAAACGCGACGTCTGTTGACATATTGCATAGTATTTTACGTGTATTAACTACATATATTCGACAATCTATCAATAGATGGTCCATTAGCCGTTTTAAGTGCACCAGGTTGCTGAATGTAGAATAATAACATTGCAAGAACTGAGAAAGTTCCCTTTTTTATACTATACCACTGCCGAACTGTTTCCTTTTACGCCGAACTGAACCAATCGTCCAGGCCCAAGCCAGTTAACATACATGATGTCAGTAATGTCATCACCAGTAAACTCGCCCATAGCTGTCCCTCTACCGTTTTCATCTGCATCTTGAACCCCTGAGAAAAACATACATACAATACAACCCTATTTTACTACCACTTAAGTATGTTCATTATTAGATTGATTGTGTAAAGGTCAGATGACAGCTAAAAGCAAGGTGACATTAAAACAGAAAGCTCCTAACATTGCTTTAAGCAGTCACCTGTTTAAAATACATAATAATTCACACAACTTAGTGGTCGTAATAGAGAGGTTTTACTGTATCACAGAAAGCTCCTCCAGGAGCACCAGGGTAACTGAGCATTTTACAAGAAATGCCATAAACGTGTATGAAACACGATACGATACGATAGTTTTATTGCATAAAACATTACACACAATGCTTATAGCAAAAACATAATAAATACAGTAGAGACAATGGTCATGATGTTTTCCCAACATCTCCAAAATTCAAGGTAAAGTAATTTAGCACCGGTCGAAGGGCTAAATTAATATTAAACTTGTTATACCAATCAAGTAAATACAGTAAATTCCCTCTACCGCGACCACTAAATGAGTTGAAAGTGTCCGTTATTTAGGACAAATGGCTGCCTAAAGCAAATTGAAAGATTTCTGCCTTACTCTCAGCCTGCTCTCAGCCGCCACCCGTACTTAGTATCCAAAGTGGGACTTTTGTTTAGTGGTCGTGATAGAAGGTTTACAAGGTAAAGTTATTCATTATATCAAACAACAATGCGTTTCTTCATTGCGTAATAAATAAATTTTGCCAGATTATCTAAACATTTTTTCGATGAATTCAATAAATGATTTTCAAATTTATTAATTGTAGGTCACCTGCAAAAATAAGCTTTCAAATATTTCTTTCTAATTTCCCGATAATGTGGGCAGACTAACAAGAAGTGGAACTCTGATTCTATCTTGTTCATGTTACATGCTTTACAAACTCGGGTTTTCTCTTGGTATATTTTCATATCTGCCTGACTCGATGAATAATTGGTGTGACGAGGTTCTAAACTGAGAAAGTGCTATTCTGTATTTTGACTCTGTGATAATATCTAAATAATTTTCGAAAATAAAATTGTGTTTAAAAAGACAGTAAGATTGTAAACGATTAGAGTTATTTATATCCGAGTACCAATTTTGTTTGTAAACATCTAGCATTCTCGTCTTAATTATATGAAAGTTGTGTCGCTGTGGTATTCAGCTGTCCAATAATAGCCTAACCCATGTTCTTGTAATAAGGATTTGATTTGTGATGCCCAATTATTTCCGCTATAATTAATGTTTGCATCCACATCTTCTTTCAATAAGTTGTAAGTGAGTTTTAATAATGATGACTCAGGACTTTTAACTAATGCTAACCAGTATTTTATCATATTTATTTTTCGCATTATAGCCAAAGGTACACGACCGAGTTCCCCATATAATGCTGTTAAATTTGTTGATTTCTTGACACAGAGGATCCTTCGTAGAAATTGTGTGTGTACTAGTTCAACGTCTGTTGCTTTGTGCATCGGACCCCATATTTCTGACCCAAACTTCAAAATAGATCCAACCAGCAGGTCAAACATTTTACATTTTTGTGAAATTGGGAGTATTAAATTTTCAAAAAGACTGAATAAATTATAAAGAGCATGTGAGGCATGTTGAGCAATGCATTTTTGAGACCTGTACCAGTTTCCATTTCTGAACAATGTTAAGCCTATGTACTTAAACGACTCTACTAGTTCAATGGGTCTATTATATATTGTAAATACGTGTTTTGTGCGTCGGCCTTTCTAAAAAATCATAGCTTTCGTTTTTGAAATATTTATTTTAAGTCCAGAGTTTTGACAATATGATTATATGTCATTTAAATTTTCCCGTAGTGTGTGTGTGGTGAGGTATGGAACACGACGTCTGTTTTCACATATCACATTATCACATATAATGGATCATATCACATATCACATTATCACATATAATTTCCCCATATCTGAAAGAACAGAGACCACCAAAACCGAATAGACACTACAACTTTGGATAAGACATACTACATAGTGTATCTATAAATATGGTCTGCACTGTAAACAATATCATTTTGCAATATATTCTTGAAATCAACATATAGGCTTAATGTGTGAAAACAGAAACTAAAATGAAAACTGGAATTGTCCATTTGCAGTCTCGAGCTTGAACGGGTTAAGGGAGCGACGATTTGCGGTATCATGCCATAATAGGGCCTGCATATAAAATTAACCCTCGACAATGTTCTACCAGTTTGGATTTTGGTCCTTGCAAAGTTCACTATGCTCATCTGCGCACTTTGATTGCCGGTGATGATACAAAATCAAATTACTCTGTGCACTTTGATTTCTGGTGATGATACGTCATACACGATGAAATTACCGTACTATATACTGTCGATGCACATTGATTTTTGGTGTTAATACATAATGAAATTACCGTTAACTATGCTGTCAGTGCACATTGGTTGTGGGTGATGGTACAAAACGAATTTACCGTATTTATCTGCCACATCTTTAAAAGTTCCGTCACCGTTGTTTTTGAGCAAGACATTACTCCCGTCATGCCTGTAAGTGGAGCTGCCAACAAAGTAACTGTTGTCATTGGTTACAAAAATGTCGCTAAGACTGTCCCTGCCAACCATTGGTCCAACTGATATGCCACGCCCCTCTAATTAAAGAAGATGCCATATATTTAACTAATTACTCCATAGAGCTCTACGCCTTAAGTTTTTTCCTCCACTGAAGTAATAGTTCGATATTATTGATGCAGTCATGAATATACATGTATACCGTAAATATATTTCCTACACCCTAACAAACTAGCTTAACCCATTCACTGCCTTACCCCGAGTACACTTGTTATTTGCAAACAGTTTGGATCCTGATCAGAAGTTGTGTAAAGCGGCGTCTGATCAGGATACAAACTGTTTGACATTCATTTCAATATTTCTCAAGTCAAAATCGCTAAAATTTAATTCTGAGAAATGAAAGCAGACGACAATAGTTAAAACTTGATGACGTCACGGCAGTGAAGGGGTTAAAGGCTAAAGGCGCATTCTGCATTACTTTCAAACTGCTTTAATTGATGAGAAGGATGGTCAACTAAACATTCTATCCCAGTGTTATTTGCATACATTTGAAATATTTTATCCGGGCATCTCTTTGTTTCGTTTCGTTTGTAAGAGGTATTAAATAGGAACGACAGTATGCGTTACTATTTATTATATAATGTGCCTGTATATAATGCTTGATTAATTACCAATTTCTAAATATCTTTCTCTATTCATTATTATTATCATTATTATTATTATTATTATTACTTTATTATTATTATTATTATTATTATTATTGTAAAATGTTTTCCTCAATGGAAACATCTGCTTTAAGTGGTCATATGTCTTCAAAACTAGAAACAAGCTATGGGGTAAGGATTTAAACTAGTAGTACTTGTACTCACCTCTTGTCAAGTGAATGTTTGCTTGTTTACTTGTCTCAGCCAGAATAAGATGGTTCCCGGGCGTGTCTTCAGCTTGAGTGCTATTGACAGAGAACATCAGGTAGACACCAGTACCCTCTGAATAATAAATTAGATACAATTATTTAGTTCTTTATTGGTGATAAAACATCATAACTTATTGTTTAACTCTTTGAATCCTAGTCACGCAGATATGCGTCATTTGCAAACAGCGTACATGTGAGGAGTAACTTGTCCTATGCAAACAGTGTAGACCTTGATCAGAGGGCTCCTTAAGGAGCTCTCTGATCAGTGTCTACAGTGTTTGTCATTTTGTCATATATTGTAAAAGTCAAAAATGGACTAGACTTAATTGAAAATTAGAATTGTCCATTTGCGGTTTCATGGAGGAAAGTATTAAACAAGCACTTTAAAAACATTTGACTGGATATTTGTTTATTTATGAAAACACGCACCTAGTGGCCATTCAAGTAATAACCATTGACGCTGCTTTAACACATGATAATTCCATAAATGAACATTTTAACACAACTTATTATTCCTACACTAAGAGAAATAGTCCATAGATATATATGTAGTTCTGGAAATTTATCAAAGATGGTATTTCAAGTATTTACCATATTCAAGTTTAAAGAAAGCTGAAAGTATAGCACAACGCACACTAAAATGCACACTGCTTTACTTTCAGCCTACTTTAAGTGTCTTCAATGCTGAAAGCTAGAGCTATGGGGGAAAGCGTTAACCTAATCATGCATCCCTGAAATTTCAAATAAAATGCCAGTTTCTAATTAAGTGTTAAGTGTTTTTTGTTTCAATTTTTTAAGGATATTTTTCAATATATTGTAAAATGGCCAATAATGCAGATTACACTTTTTACATAGGGCAAGTGTACTACATGTATTTTACAGGACGCATATACTCGTCGCTAGGGTTTAAGGAGTCGATAAATTAATGTCTAACTGGAAATATGCTGCTTTAGTATCCTGTATTAATCAACCACATATATTAACCGTCCAATAGTTTCCTTTTGTATGAACGCTTTTTTAAAAGATTTGAGATAGTTCTTGTTTATGATGATTTGCAAAGAAAGCAAGAGTAACAATGTACACATGTAATGTCTTTGTACGATATTCAATGTAAATGTCTATTTAGAACATCCTATGTATAGATACTGATTACTTCAGAACAAAAGTATTGCAGAAAGTTCTTTTAGGAGCTTGTCCTGTAAATTAACTGTCAAGATTAACTGTATAGAGTCTATATATGCCATTTCAACATCAGGTTCCGTGGTTATAAAGCTTTTAAGTTGAGTCTGAGATCATTCTCCAGCTTTTGATTTGTAAGATTATAACAAAGGCTCAAACCGTACTAATCAAAAATTGGTGAATCGAACTCAAACTCAAATCAAGCGCTTGGGTTTAAGTTTATGCAGCCTAAGCGGTCGCGAGTTGTTCTTTCTGTAGATATAGTGTATATATAGTGAACTATGGTATATTAGTGTTTTATTATTATTTTTATTATTATACCAGATTTATATAACGCTTTTTTCACACAGGGGTAGTGCGTTCAAAAGCGCTTCACATGAGATTACATGAATGTACCTACAAAATGAGAAAGGACAAAGTAAATACAATTAGATCTAAAATAAACATGACTAAACATACAAAATATAGTCCCCAAAAATGGCGATAACATTACTCCCATCAATCAGCAATGAACCGACCGGCTAATGATTGCCGACTGATAGAAACAATAGTAGAGCGCCCCATGCAGGCCGCCGAGAAATGACTATAACTACAATTAGATCTAAAATAAACATGAATAAACATACAAGGTTGTACAATTGTTTTAAATCCAACTTTTCTACAGAACAATACTGTAAAATGATACTCCCGCCCTCGCATCGGTCTGCTTTTTGTAAATTCAGATTAGGTGTTGCTCCAATTCGAATTGAAACTGGTCGATATGAGGGTCTAAGTGAAGAAAGTAGAGTTTGTCCATTTTGTACTAACAATACTGTAGAAAATGAAATACATGTCATTTTGAACTGTGATAGTTACAGTGATTTTAGGGAAGAGTTGTTCACAAAAGCACGTACTTTTAATCATGGTTTCTTAGAACTAGATGATTTTAATAAATATGTATTTCTGTTTTCCAACACTAACATGATAAGGGATTGTGCCAAAACCTGCTTTTACATTTTACAGCGACGACAAGTTTTAATATGTAAATAATCTTATCAGATGATAATCATTTTATTTTGATCTTTAAGTTTTCTTAACATATGTAAATTTTGCACACCGAAATACTTTATCTTGCTTTTGTTGACTATTCTTAGTTATTCTTTATTACTTTATTTTTGTTCAACAATCAATTTATGTGTGTAGTACTGTGATGTTATAAATATCTGTGTTATATATGACATATAAATAAGTCATTTATATCATCTCTTATAATTCCTTAATGGAATGGCTTTGCGCTATTTTAAAGATTTTATTGTATATGTTTCTGTATGTATTGAATGTGCATTGAAGAGATGTAAATAAAGATTCTATCTACAAAAGACAGCCCCCAAAAAGGCGATCACATTACCCCCATCAATCAGTAATGAACCGACCGGCTAATGATTGCCGACTGATAGAAACAATAGATGAGCGCCCAATGCAGGCCACCGAGAAAAGACAATAACTACAATTATCTAAAATAAACATACAAAAGATAGCCCCAAAAGGCGATCACATTACCCCCATCAATCAGCAATGAACCAACCGGCTAATGATTGCCGGCTGATAGAAATAATAGTAAAGCGCCCAATGCAGGTCGCCGAGAAAAGACAAATAACTACTATTAGATCTTAAATAATCATGAATAAACATACAAAAGACAGCCCCCAAAACGGCGATTACATCACCCCCATTAATCAGCAATGAACCGACCGGCTAATGATTACCGACCAATAGAAACAATAGCAGAACGTTTACCTTTAGTGACCGAGGTCACGAAAAACGCATATTTTCCGTCGCCCATGACGTCGATACATGCCACTGAGTACCCGGCCCGGATTGGGGCAAGTTTTTTGTTAACTGGATCGTCAAAAACGTCTGTGACTTTCATCCCATTTATCCAGATCAACCTGTCGGGTGTGACGGCACTCGTGACGTCACTGTAAACGTCATTGACGTTATGTAGGTAAATCTCTTCCACGCCGTCACCGTCAATATCACAAGCGCTCACAGAGACTGTTCTGGCTGTAAAATGTTTAGTACCATAAAAAATTATGGTCTTTTTAACCAAAACGGGCTTAACCCGTTACCCTATAAATACGCTTTTTACACTGAAGGCAATATTTCCTATATTCAACAGGTGTTCGCCGCATGCTATTTCTCAATAACAGCAACAACAACAACCTGAACATACACTTTTTTTTCTTTCTAAAAATGGAACTATTTTCTTCTGTGGAAGAATAAACGAAAGGAATAACAAAGCTGCATATAATGAGTAATTGGTTAATGTAGTGGTGATGGTATAGTTGATGCGTATTTGTATGTGCGTTATGCAGGGCTGCCATAAGTTGACATGAAAAATCCTAAGATTTCCAAATTTGCATTTTTCAAGTGCGATTTTACGAATCGTACCTTTACCCAATTAGCCTTTTTCTTGTTTTATTGACATGCGACTACTTAAAGCAGGCTGTAAGTAAAGCAGAATGCGCCTTAGGGCGCATTCTGCTTTACTTTCAGCCTGCTTTAAGCTACCATGAACTTGGAAAAAAATCCGGAGATTTAGGAAAAATCCGGAGAAATGGCAGCCCTGGTTATGACCGAGTGAATATGCGTTCACCTGTACGTGAAACTCTTGTTTCATTTTCAACATACCTGTCTTATCCTTCAATATGTTGTAAACTCTAGTTGATGCAGATTTGTCGTCATACATTTGTGTTTCCTGGTTAAAGTGAATAACCGTGTTTGCACCCTGAAGTCTAAAAAAGAGTTACATATTTTTTTCAGAATGATTAAAACGAGTGTCAAACAATTTTGATCCAGGTCACATGACTTTATAGCGTTTGAGATGAGTCTTCATGAGATCGTTCTAAAGTCTATGGTTGGTAAGATTAGAACTTTTGCTCAAATCTGACCAATTAAAACTTTGCGAACTACCACAGGCTCGTTTCAAAAGCTTTATAACATAGGCCGTGATTGGACGCCGAGTTGCTATACAATCTGTCAGCCATGCAAAAGTAGTCGCATATTGGCATGATATTCCGATGAAATGATTAAAAACATTGGCAATAATATTCGTCGTAAACCTTTTAATTGATGCATGTTTTATGCCCCCCGCACGACTTACTCGGGACATATATTGTTTTTGGTCTTTCTGCCTCTCCACAAAATTGACCTTGGCCATAACGTTGGAACTACATGTATGTGATAGAGATTTCATATTTAGTATGTGTATCCAACATAAGACGCCCTTGAGTTAAATACAACGTTGCTAATGCCAGCCAAAGGTCAATGCCATTCAGAGGACCTTTAGAGATCAAATAGACATTGGACATATCTTTGAATCTACATGTGACAGATACTTCATATTTGGAATGCCGTATACTCATCTCAAGACGCTCTTCAGTTCAGTACTTGTTAGTGTGGCTATATCACACAAAGGTGAATGTCATTCGGAGGTCATGGTCACACCTTGTGGCCCAGTGTTTCACAAACACATACTATTTGTTAGTGAATAAGTCATATTCGAGGCCTTTTGCTTGTACATATATTTCCCTGGTTGTTTGTAAGTTCAAAAACAAAATCTAGATAACTATGGCTTCTCAAAGATGGGTCGTGTTCGGTGGTAGCTTAACCCTTTCACAATATTTATGCCTAGCGTTCCATAGATAAAGGGGACATAGACAAACAGCGTAGACTCTGATCAGATGCCTCATAATGCGGCGTCTGATCAGAAGCTATACTATTTGCTGATAATCTACACTGTTTGCTGATAGGAGTTTCAATATAAAACAAAACGAAAACAAAAATCTAGACAACGCATCCCTTATAACAAAAAATGGACTAATTCAATATATAATAAAAATGAATAATAATAATGATAATAATAAAGACTTTATTTCATGTGGATTACACATTTGGTGTAGAAAACCAATTTTCAATATGGTCCACTATTAACATTAATATATTTGTAACGCGAATCATGTTAGAATTGGACAACATCACCAACCAGTGATTTTTTAAACCTTTGCAAACAGAATGGACTCAGAAAAGACAGCTAATAAGCATGGGAGAATCCACTGGACATAAATGGGTTAACCGTCTATCGTAACCCTTTCGTAAACAAAATGAAACATTGTAAGCGAAAGTTTGTTCTCTGCAACTTTATGCAATGATTACTCTTTTTAAAGTGTCGACGATTGCTCAAATTTATATTTTAGGTAAAATGACGAAAGTAATATCGTACACGTTACGCTTCACCGCTTTATTGTCGTCTGCTTCATTATTGTTGTCTGCAATACAAGACACGTTTCAAATTAGATTTAAGGTTGTATGACGTTATAAGTACCGATAAGAGTGTCAAACAGTTTGAGTCCTGATCAGACGCCGCGTTATGCGGCGTCTGATTAGGACCCAAACTGTTTGCAAAGGCGCTTTAAAACGTCGTTGAGAGTGAAAGGGTTAAACTTTTAAAATTTGTTTAAATGTCTGTTGCAATGATTGTTTCTATGCAAATGGCGAATGCAAAAGAAGAAATACAAATTGAATACTTGCACTGCAACGAGTATGTCGAAATGCCCATCTTGACCTATGTCCGTAACGGCGATACCGGAAGTCCGGCTCTCTAACTTAAAGTTCAAATTGGTCAAACGGAGTAGTTTTCCAGTTCCGGTGCTCACAGAATATAACAAAAATATCCAGATTCCGCGTCCGTTAATAACCATCCTTCATCGAACAGTAGGTTCACACTAGCAAATAATGTTTTATTCAGAGCATACAACTGGCAATTCAGCGCCTGATCAGAATCCAAACTGCATCATATGTGGAATGATATTTCTTGAGTTAAAACGTAAAAATAGATAAAAAGTGTTTGCAGGCGCCAGTTTGAAACGAACAGTGTTACAAAAAATATTGATATCGTAAGGTTCAATCAAAGTGTAGCTTCCTGGGTATCAACTCCTCTTTGGCTCGACAATGAGACATTGATTTTAATGTCTAGTCAAATACCAGATGCGGATCGACTCTTTGAAAGTCTTCAGCTATCCAATATTACCGGTAACCACTACAGTGCTCCCTCCATACAACAGCCCTCCGAACAAAGATCCCCCCTACAACTATATTAGCCGATGTTCCCCAAACAAGACATTTATAAATAACGCTTTCACTGCTGCAATGTCATCTGCTTAAAATTGTCGAATGCTCTTTTTTCTCATAGTTAGGTATTGGACATTTTAACAGAAGAAACATACATACGAGTGACAAACAGTTTAAACCCAGATCAGACGCCGCGTTTAGCGGCGTCTGATCTGGGTTCAAACTGTTTACAAATGTACTCTAAGGGTATGAATCTTCCCTCCCTACACACTCTTTGTCTCCCATGGGATGTTGTTGTAGAGAGGGAGCACTGTATAAGGTTCACAATGAAGAAATGAGCAATCGGATGTTCGCCAACATTATAAATCATCTGACTCACCCTTGGAACTTCAAATGGATAATTCCAGGTTCCAATAAAGTCTAGTTCATTTTTTTTTTTACTTTGGGCTGAAATTTTACAATATACTGCAAATTGACAAACAGTGCCGACCCTGATCAGATAGCTACTTTAGGAGTCATTTGATCTGGGTATGCACTACTGTCTGTTTGCCATGAAAAGTATACTCATCACATATACTCTGTTTGTAAATGGCCAAACTCATCAATTCATAATGGCATTCAAGTCAAATTTCGACACGCGTTAAGCTTTTTAAGTATTTGGTATTATTTTCTTGAAAACCAATATTTTACCATTTCATATTTTGCACTGAGTCTTCACGGTTCGTCCCTCATTTAAACCGCGAGTCAGCTACTATCTTTGTCTTAAAACATTTAACCCTAGCGACGAGTATACTCGTCATTTACAAATATTGTACTTTTAAAGAGTACACTCGTTCTATGCAAACAGTGAATATCCTAAAGGAGCCCTCTGATCAGGGTCTGCACTGTTTGTCATTTTGCAATATATTGTGAAATTCAACCCTAAATAGTAAAAAATGGACCAGACTTATTGGAAACTGGAAGTGTTCATTTGATATAGCAGGGAGAATGGGTAAATGACAACAACTGGATATTTGTTTTCTGCAGGTGTAACCGATTTACAATAAATAATTGATATAACATTGACTAACAACAAGGAACTCGCAATTCTTATACATATTTTATTTACTTATCGGAGAAACGGACATTAACCATTGATTTATGCCAAGCTTGTGAACAGATAAGAACTGGTTTAGTAAAACTAGCCATATATCGTAACAATGTCAAAAAGGTGTTGCTCTATGAAACACAGGCTTTCATGTCTTCATAAAACTTCGTACGACAAAAACGGTCGTAAGTCAAAATTCTAAAATACATTTAATTTCTTTTTTCTCTCTATCTAATCCTGTCTTGTGACATCTCTTTTGAATCGTCTTTTCAAGACGATTCCAAAGAGATGTCACAAGACAGGATTAGATGGAGTGTGACAGGATTAGATGGAGAAATAAATAATAATTGATACTTTTATAATCTGACTTACGACAACATTTGTCATATGAAGTTTTATGAAACGGGTCCCTGGTGCCTTAGAAAGATGTTGCAAGTGCGATGACCTGCCCGGTTTTCTAATCAGGAACTTTAGACAAGACACGGAGCCATGGTTGTATATTGGCCACATTCTAAGAAGAGTAGGCTACAGCGCCCCCCCCCCCCCCCTACAACGGCCCTCCCAACAACGTTTCTCTCCTTACAACGACCCTTGCCGCAGTTCCACAAACAAGACAATTATGTCCAACCTTTTCCCGGCTGTATTATCGTCTACATAAAGTTGTCGTCTGCTGTTTTTCTCAAAGATACGTATTTAACATTTTGACAGAAAAGAAACTTAATGACGATTGAAAAAACAGCTTAAATCCAGATCAGACGCCGCTGTTTGCAATTTATAACCAAGTTCCCTCCCTATAACGTCTCCCTCCGAACAACGCACATATTTTTTAGAAGTAGCACTGTATTATCAAACTCAACCAGGACGCTGCAGCGAAGGAAGACCACCTATAACCTAGAAACGAACCTTAGATATTGAATTGTGTTCTGTCCAATTATCAAGGGGTAAAGCGAAAACATTTCCCTTTTCAATTGAAGGAAGTTGAGGGTGAGATTCCAGGACTGGCAACACTGAGTGGGGGGGGGGGGGGGGGTATACTATATTGGAGTCCAGTGTGGCCTGTAGATTCTATGTAGTTCCCAGCCCTTCTCGTACTTTAACCTTTTCACTGCACAGATGTCAT
This sequence comes from Gari tellinella, assembly GCA_922989275.2. Lineage (NCBI taxonomy): Eukaryota > Metazoa > Mollusca > Bivalvia > Cardiida > Psammobiidae > Gari > Gari tellinella. The sequence continues at coordinate 17,680,874 of OV277862.1, forward strand.
CTACTGACCATGTCTTATTTCACTTCTCATAATTAGGTATTTAGGAACTTAGACTGAAGAAACATTGAAGCATAGCTTTTACAATTTACATGTACACTCAGTGCAAAAAAGAAACGCACATTTTTATCACAATATTATTTGTATGTAGAAGGAACGTATTTTTGAATTAATGGTTTCATTAGTTCTATCTGGGGTAATCAATGTGGAAAAAGGAAGGTTTGTTATTGAATTGGTAGCATCACAACCAGCACAAATCGGTGCGATGTTTTAAACAGGCTGTAGTTAACTCTTTCGCTGCCAAATTAATCTTGAGATTTTTACCACTTCACCGCTTTATAGTCGTCTGCTTCAATTTTGTTGTTTTCAAGGTCGTTTCAAAGTAAGATTCAATGTAGTATGACTTAAAACATATCGATACGAGTGTCAAATACTTTGGATCCTGATCAGACGCCGCGTTACGCGGCATCTGATCAGGATCAAACTGTTTGCAAAGGCGCTTTTTGACGTCATTGCATGTGAACGGGTTAAAATGCAGCACAGTGTTTTTGAGTATTTTTTAACGTGTCGCAGAATTAAATGAATCTTGAGATATGGTCCTAGTATTCTAATTCACTTCAACAAAAGTATCTTAATCTGCACCTGAGCACAATGTGCATTTCTTTTTGCACTGAGTATATATAGACGTCATCGGTTTTGTTTGAGTCGTCACTCCATATAAACGCTCTAATTACTCGGATTAGAAAAACACTTGCTTGGTGCTGCACTGCTTGCAAAACTGTGAGTCCCACATTTGCCGGCTTTTGACATGAATGTAGCGAACATAGTGCACCTTCGCGGCGTGATCGCCAAGTACTGTAAAACAGTTATTTTTCGCGTCATTGATATTTCGCGTAATGCGATTTTGTATTAATTCGCGACATCATGCAATATTTCTAGCAGGCGGTAGCTTAAAGCAAACTGAAAGTAAAGCAGAATGTGCTTTAAGTCACATTCTGCTTTACTTTCAATCTGCTTTAAAAGTCACCTATTTTCAAAACTAGAGACATTCGCGAATTAACGCGTAATGTAAATCAATTTCCCTCCCTATAATGACTCCCTCCGAACAATGCACATAATCAGCGTCTCCCATTGGTTGTCGTAGTACAGAAGGAGCGTTGTATCATCAAAATGTTTTGCTACGACACCTTATAAGGGTAATATAATAGATTTGTATTCCTACGAACTCAGTAAAACTGGGAAATGTTTTGCTACGAAAACAAAGTTGCCTTCGTAGAAATACAAATCTGTTATAGTACCCATATAAGTTATCGTAGCAATACATTTGATGATATACTTTAAATAAGATTATGATAAAGAGGCGTACATTACGGTTCTAGATATACAAAAATACAGAAGATGTTTAGCTAGTTTCAGAAGTTCAGCACACTGCCTTGAGATTGAAACAGGTCGATATTATAATATAGAAAGGGAATTTAGATATTGTCCATACTGTTATGGTAGTATAGAAGACGAATACCATTTTTTGCTTATATGTTCACAGTTTAATGATTTGCGTTCATTGTACATACCAAATTATTGTCATGAATATCCAAATATTAATAAGTTTTATAGTCTCATGGCTTGCAAAAACCAACAAGTAATAAGAAACCTTGCATTATATGTCTATAAGGCATTTGAAATTAGAAAATTGTTCACATCAGTATTTCATTAAGGTACATATTGGTTTGCTAAAATAACACATTAACACCATTGTAGAAACTACAAGCCATGATTAAGACATGAATGAGGCCTTATATATGACAAATCTTTGATTGAAATTATATGTGTAATTTTATATGTGAACGTATTTGTGTATGGGCCGGTGGCCATATGACGCAATAAACTGTGTGTGAAACCTAGTTAGTCCCCAGGGAGGGTTATCGATAACAATATATAGTGCGGTCCTCACACCTTTTATTGATATGCTAATTTAGCATTTGTTGCGATACAGAGTGCAAAACGACTGATGTACGTTTTATAGTTTTCATAAAAGTTAATTCATTTAACACAGCTAGTATAAAACTGTATAATTTTATCTTATTTTTCAACGTGATCCTGTGAATTTAGAGCGATGGCGCTTTTTTGAGATTTTAGATCAACCTGTTAAATGTAAAATTTGTTAGGTATAATATCTTATAAATTTCGCTATGAGCAATTTCATGGAAAGTACAATAGTTGACTTCTTTGAATAGATTCCCACAAGAGGAAATCATCTACACCTTTGATTACAATGGTGTCCTTTTGTATTTATCGAAGGATGCATAAAGCAAACAAAAACCTGTATGAATATTTTTTATGTTTAATTAGATGAATATGGCCAATATTTGGCTGCGGCTTTCATTTACATACATGAACCGAGTCGCCGCAACAGTACATGGCAGACCCCAAAAAGCACAAATAGCTTCATCAAAGCCCTTAGCAAAGTGGGCAACACATAATGTCAATTGTTCATCAAAGCCCTTAGCAAAGTGGGCAACACATGATATCAATTGTTCATCATAGCCCTTAGCAACGTGGGCAACACAAAATCTTAACAAAATGGGCAACATATTATTTATATTCACAAGCAAAGTTCCAATACAATGTTAGCAATTAACTGAGACAGGACTTCTGAGGCGACATGATCTTACAGAAGGCAGGCCATGAAGATACAAAAATTTATTATTTATAAAATCTTGTTTATGAAACTGTAATCTTTTCGCATCCGCCAGTTCATAAAATGATTGGCATTAGAAGCGACACTAACCAAAGCCAACCAACTCATGACCTGGCGGAACCACTGACATGGAACTGATAATACACACACAATATCCTAAGCCCATATAATTCCACAGAATGTCAAATAGCCCACTGGCAATGATGCAAAATCCAAATGAAAGCCGCGCCGATGGTAGTCTGAAGATGGTATGGAAGGTCAGCTGAAACTGGCACTGAAGATGGTATGGAAGGTCAGCTGAATCTGGCACCAAGAGATGTAACATGCGGCGCCTGTAAAACAAAACAAACTAGGCAGCAGCAAGTGTACAAATTGTCAGAGTTGTAACCCAAATAAGCAGAGTCAAATAAGGAATTCAACAGATATTCAAAACTGATCTATCACATATTCATGTTTGGATTTATATGAAAAATACATATTCATGTTAAGATTTATACACAAGTACAGACTGAATCAAAGCAAGTGATCTATTAAGGTCATACAATTCAGATGACAAAGTGAAATAAGACTCTGCATATTCAGGTTAAGGACATCAAGCCAGTCCATTTATTGATTCACCCCCCATTATATTAACTAGGTGCCAAAATACAGGTAGATCATGACAAAATTGTGGAGGTAAAACGGTTCAGCTATCTGAAGCTTTGAATAGAGGCCCCTACATAATATATCTCAATAGGTTTTTCAATGGGTTTTACTAACCAATCTATCAAATTATAGGTGCGGGCCTCACATGAGACGCCTGAATGATTCTTTGCCTAGACGCTACCACCGTTAGTGCATGCTATCCATGCTTTGACGCAAACTATCTATGGGGGTAGGTGTTACCATCCAAGCTTGGTCATGTGATGTCTTTAAACAAAACACACAAATTTGCATATAATGTCACATCAAATATAACACAATAATTGGGTTGAGAAGGGGCACACATTTGCATATGTTGTCACATAAAATATAACGAATAAAGGGTTGTGGAGGGAGGGTTTTACCGAAAAGATGTCTGCGATTTTGTTCAATGATATGTAGGTCACTAGAGGGTGCTAATAATAAAAGCTGAATCGTTAGAATTACCTGTGTATCTCGATAAACGGTGGATACTTATCATATGTAGTCTGTATCCACTATTATCGAAGGATGCATAAAGCAAACAAAAACCTGTATGAATATTTTTTATGTTTAATTAGATGAATATGGCCAATATTTGGCTGCGGCTTTCATTTACATACATGAACCGGGTCGCCGCAACAGTACATGGCAGACCCCAAAAAGCACAAATAGCTTCATCAAAGCCCTTAGCAAAGTGGGCAACACATAATGTCAATTGTTCATCAAAGCCCTTAGCAAAGTGGGCAACACATGATATCAATTGTTCAGCATAGCCCTTAGCAACGTGGGCAACACAAAATCTTAACAAAATGGGCAACATATTATTTATATTCACAAGCAAAGTTCCAATAGATCTACAATGTTAGCAATTAACTGAGACAGGACTTCTGAGGCGACATGATCCTACAGAAGGCAGTCCATGAAGATACAAAAAATTATTATTTATAAAATCTTGTTTATGAAACTGTAATCTTTTCGCATCCGCCAACTGGTCTGGGGAACTGCAGCAGAAACCCGGACCACCGCCAAAACATTTGGCCATGCGAAAAGAACACAGTGAAAGTCCGCAGCCAAATCAACGCACCTACCAAACCCTAGTATGTGGCATTTAAGTTATTCTCTCATTTTAAGCGTTATTGAGAGCATGACCTGTTTAGCAGGTCCGATATCATCTCGCGTAGCCTCATCACTGGGAAACGGCCAATGTCATTTCCCCCACAGTGAATGACTAATATATGTGAAGGCTCATTCACCTGAAGCAGCAGATGAAGCTTCTGTCTTAATCCTATCAACCCTAAGCCACTATATCCTTGCCACCAGATGTGGACATTCTTGGAAGCCAGACCCAAATACGACCCATCTGGTCTGGACCTCGCCGTAAAGAAAGCCTGTTTAATAAGTGAGGAACCCACACACCAGACAGAACTCCAGCGACCTGCCATCTGTATTGCTTCAGAAGAAACAAAAAACAAAAAAAAACAAACAAACAAAAACAAACAAAAACAAACAAAAAAACAAACAAAAAACTGTGCGTTTGCTGCTCTTTTACAAGTGCAGCATCTGAGTGCCTGACTTTGTCTGTAAGTCATTCAGCTACCTTTCTTTGCACAATTCCTGCAAACGGATAGTGCACATAGGATAGAAGTCCGACATATGGTCGTCGGATTCTACCAGCTCCAACTGTTTCCTACTATGGTCTGCCTCAATTCTATGCTCATTTCTTCTGGTGGCTTCAGTCAAACACTGATGCATTTTAAAGCTTTTTCTTCGAAATGCAGTTTGTTTGATTTTAGCAAACAATCTGTTTTACAAGTTTCACAAGTTCTCGAGATTGCTGTATTTATTACTGTCTAGTGTCTAAAATGAAACCTTAGTATTCTGAACACTTAAATTTCACTTCACATTCAATAAAAACCAACTACAGTCGAACTTCGATATCTCGAACTCACTTAACTCGAACTATCCGATAGTTCGACACATGAAATGCATTATTTCATGCTCGGTTAGGTCGAACATACCCATATTTCAAAGTTAAAACGTGGCTCAGTCACGTTTTTACTTTGAAATACGGGTATTTTCGATTTAACCGAGTTCGAGATATCGAGTTTGACTGTAGTTAGGAAATCCATTCCGTTTGGTGAGGAACTGATTGTCTTAAATTCACGTGTAGCGTGCAGGGAGAGATAACGTGTCTTGTCCATCCTCATCACAGACACCCCACTCCCCCACTCCATCTCTCCCGAGCACAATACATCATGCCACAATATATACTAATACCGCATATACTAGTGGTATGCCGATTAATTGGGAAACTGTCAAACGTGTTTAATTCGCGAGATCAGGAGTCAAGCTGTTTGTCACTCGTCATTAAGTTTGTTTCTGTGAAAATGTTCAATATGTAATTTTGAGAATAACAGCAGACGACAACTTTAAACAGACGATATAACATCAGTAAAAGCATTATACATAATTGTCCTGTTTCTGGAATTGCGGCAAGGATCGTTGTTCGGAGGGAATCGTTGTTCGGAGGGCCGTTCAAGGGAGGGAACGATGTACCTATAGTTGGCCCCCAGTGACCACCATCCTGCTAGATTAACGGCTGGTTGACATTGTCGAAAAAAAGACCCAATTTAGTTCAATCTATGCATGGCACAATATCAATGCATTTGTCACTCAATTATTGTACTCCTTTTTCTACCGATGGACGTGGTCCAGTGGTAACAAGTTCGACTATGATACCAGGGGCCGTAAGTTCGATCCCCCGCCGTACTAAGTTCATCAGATGCGACTTTTCAAACCGAGGTTTAAAGTATCAGTGCTTTACACACGGCATCCGAAATAACCAGAGAACTGTGTCGATAATTTGAGAAAAGGACATCGTGCCCGGGTTTTCTACATCCGCTCCGCCCTCTCTCTGCTGCGTCCAGTTAGCCCTTATATGCCAGAAACGGACGTTAACAAACTAAATCAAACTCCTTTTTCTAATCCGATCAACTATGTGAAACATAATTTCGATATCTCGAACTCGCTTAAAGCGACTCGCAACCAGATTAAGCATTTAAAATAGTAATTTGTAAATATGTGTCAAACGCTTATATTAACGGGTAACAGTATACACTTGTTTCATAGGTACTGAGGGAACAGTCAAATCATTGACCCGAGGTAGCAGGGAAGACCTTGAGAACTGTTGCCCGAGGCCAACGGCCGAGGGCAACAGTTCTCAAGGTCTTCCCTGCTACCGAGGGACAATGGTTTGACTGTTCCCGAGGTAACTATCAAACAAATGATTTATTACCTGACTCTCTATTTAAGCCAGGCTGAATGAATGGCTAGATCTAGATCTATCTATACAAAATTTGAACAACACGTATTTATAAATTCTAGAGATTAGTGATCTTACGTGTATATTTAATCTTAATTCAATTCAATACAACAACTGAATGTGAACATCACTGTTTTGTAAAAAAAAAAGATGTCTAACATATTCATATTTTCAATTACGATTGAATTATTATTGTTTCTTATTGACTGAAATTGATTGATTACGTCATGTATAATATGACGTCATTATTTTTGTAACGTCAAAATGTGTTTAAAAAAAGGAAGACGTTAGATCTGCAAGCGGTTTGTCGCATTTATTCGGAGTTACTCTTAATTTTAGGTCTAGAACTATATAGCCTTTAAGGGGATTATTCGGGAGAGAAAAAAAGACCCGATCAACTCCGCAAAAGGCTAGATCCTTAAACAAAAATCTGTATCATAAAGACGCCTTATTTGGTCCTGCGATGCAGAAAAGTTTTGCGCACCATTTCGCGCATGTAACAGTACTATGTAACAGTCAACTGTTGCCCGCTGGCCTCAGTCTGGTAAATATTTCGGAAAACAGTCAAAAATGCTTAATATTCACTTAAATAGAGAGTCAGGTAATAATAAATTCTGTTTAAAAATGCAATTCAATAAAAAATAATATTGAGCTCTGGTGGGATTCGAACCCGGGACCCAGCATGGGCGGACAGAAGGCAAAATAAGGAAACCACTTAGCCCACTGGGCCACGGAACTATTCATATATATGGGATCTATTTAACGTATTTCAGTGTGTAGCGATGGAGAGTACATACAACTACATAAATAGGATCGGGTTCATGTCTGAGCCCGTGATCAATTTCTATAGCGTCTTTCGACCGCATGGATAAAACGATGGAAAATATCTAAAAAACTAAGATTTGAAGACATTTCTAGACTGTTTTTAGACTGGTCATATTTTTCCAATGCCATATGTACGATAATGCTACCCTTTTGGTTGTATTTGAGTAGTTTCTTTTATTTTTGCAAATGCACCATCTGGTTGCGAGTCGCTTTAAGTCGAGGTTTTAACTTTGAGACACAGAAATGTTCGACGAAAGTAGTGTTGAAATCATGTTCAATGTAAACGAGTTTGAGATACCAAAGTTCGACTGTTTTTCAAGCCTGTTTTGTTCTGTTCTACTTTACTTCCATATATAGTATTCAGTTGTTCGAAAGGAGTGTTTTTATGTAAAAGAACATGTAGGGTTTATATGATCCCGAGTGACTATTGGTAAATACGTTTTTGATAGAAACGGTGTCTGCAATTTCTTTATAAAAAGTGTCACCAGAAAGCCAAACAGATTTGATCCAGGTCAAACTCGGAATACTGGCGTAACGAAACACTTCAGAAACAGTCAATACTAGGAATAAAGTTGACGACTTTTTGATCTGTCAATATTTAATTTCGCGACAGAGTCAGTGATACAAATTAACCCTTTACCTGATAGCGTCATTCTAGTATTGAACATAGATGACTACTTAAAGCAGGTTGAAAGTAAAGCAGAATGCGTCTTGTGGCTATAATGTGCTTGAATATTCCCCATAATATATATTTTTGACTGATTAAATTGGAACTATTTTATTCAGCGGTGGAATATATCATATTCGCTAAAAGGCGCTTCGGTGGGGTAAAGGGTTAAATACATGTACCTGATACAATACACGATACCAGTTTATTTTTCTGAAATGTATATCATTAGAAAGAGCAATGTTTTCTCAATTTACTTATAAGAGGGCGGATATTTAATTTTGATATAAAAACTGCTTTTAAGAGCCAAGAAAGGTACCCACTTTTTTGCAAATCGTAAAAGAATATATAGGCAGCACTGCTGTTTAAATAATCAGCAAGAAATACTGTTGAAGACGAAATATTATTTTAAAACAAAATAGACCATCATAAAGTTTAGATTTAGACCTTTCAACGCATAAGAGAGCGGATATTGTGATTATTATTATTATTATACCCGATTTATATAGCGCTCTTTTCACACAGGAGTTGTGCGTTCAAAAGCGCTTGGAACAATAATAGTTTTATTGCAGTTACAAAAAAAGTCCCTACATAATCTAAATCGATGGCTTCTTGCAGGACAGTCGCTTATTACTTATAAGAGGGCGGATATTTAATTTTGTTTAAAAAAAACTGCTTTTAAGAGCCAAGAAAGGTACAACCCTCCCACTTGTCATAAAGTTTAGATTTAGACCTTTCAACTCATAACAGGGCGGATATTGTGATTGGAACAATAATAGTTTTATTGCAGTTACAAAAAAGTCCCTATATATTCTATGTAATCTAAATCGATGGCTTCTTGCAGGACAGTCGCTTATCGGCTTATTTTCAAGGGGAGTAACTCCCTCGATTAAGCCAGGCATTTCACTAAAACAGTTGCTAATGAAGATTTTTACGATTTCACTATATAGCCACTATGAGGAAAATCTGCCTAACACTGGCGGTCATGTTTTGTAGCTAGGAAAATTATGATAAAAAGTATGTTAGAGAATCACCCATAGATCATTTGTGCAAAAAAAACCATCAATTCAAATTAGTAGCTTATGGGGCCGTCACACCATAACGTTCTGGCCAACGTTCTCTGACGATTGAGGAAATGTTGGTAGTCGTCCATGGACGCTGGGATAGCGCCATAAGAGCGTTTTGCGAACGCTAGTAAACGTCGGTGATCGTCGGTAATCGTCGGAGAACGCTGGTCCGAAAAAAAAGTTTTGAACATGCACAAAAGTTTTCTCTGAGACCAGCGTTCTTCGAACGTTTAGTGTTAAACGCTAGAGATCGTTTAAGAACGTTCGTCGAACGTTTTCCTAACGTTCACCGAGCGTTGCACGCGTTTGGCTATCGTTAGTCAGTCGTTACTCTATCGTTACTTGGTTGTTACTAAACGTTTGCTTTGCAGTGAACGTCTTACTGGCGACCTGTCAACGACCGCTGAACGGTCCCCTAGCGTTCGCAGCGTGTGACTAAAGTCAAAAGAACGTCCTTTGGCGTTCATTGAGCGTTATTCGAACGTTTCCCGAACGTCCATGTATATGGGTATATAAACTAATGTTTGTTAAGCAAAGTTCATTTGATTTCGGACTACCGTAAAGAACACATCTACCACGGAGGATCCAGAAAGACTAAGGAGGCTTTATGTGCTTGCTATAACCCAGCATGAAGTAGATGTACTGAACTTGAACATAGCTGAATATTCTCGCCCGCAGAGAAAAAGACCACGGCATCAAGAGTTTGGTCTGTACGGCCAACTCATGGTTGAAGTTCGCTAGGAAGATTTCAGTACCTTCACCAACTTTATGCGCATGTCACCGGAAATGTTTAATTAAATCCTTGGACGTGTCAGGGGCATATTGACATCTTTTACCGAGAGACCCTCAAATCTGGCCTGAAACCGACGGTGACACTGCGGCATTTGACCTCTGGATCTAAGTATGCTGACATGAAGTTTAAGTGGCGCGTTTCATCTTACACAATCTCTGTCCTTGTCCGTGATATGTGCCAGATTTTCATTGACGAGTATCTGCATGAGGTAATGACTCATTCAAGCACTCATGAAGCCTAGCATGAGATTGCCAACCAGTTCATGACAATATGGAACTCCCCTCATTGCTGTGGTGTCATTGGCGGCAAACATGTTGCCTGCAAATGCCCTAAAGTAAATACTTTACTTGTGAACATGTCTCTGAGGGACTTGAACGTGATCCAAAAGTGGTCTATGCTGATTTCCAGTTCTGTTGCCTTGCCCTCTAGTATTCGTTGCCTCTTTGCTTTGTTCCTGTAATCTGTCTTCTATGTGTTCCACAGCAGTTCGTTTTCGCGGAAAAACTCGACCAGACTATCCTCCACCGCCCGGTATACGATCTTACAATCCCCTTTCTACTTCTTCCCTGTCTTGGCAACGGTCGGGTCGTCATTATTAGGGGTTTCAGGGTGTTTAGGATCTTCAGATGGTGTCACATGGTCCATTTCTTCTCGGAAGTGCTCTTCCTCGTGGTGTTCTTCGTCAGAATACATTGTTAGTGAAAGAGGCTTCTTCTTACCTGCAGCGCTAGTAGTAGAAAGCACCTTCTCACCCTTTTTTCGTTTTGGCGGCATGATGCTGACTGTTCAAACTCACAAGAACAACTGAAATCACTACGAAATTCCTAGCGTTTTGTACCCAATCGACCGTAAAAAGCACACGCCAGCAAAACGTTATTCTGTCGTTAGTCACGCGTTAGTCACACGTTAGTCGAACGCTCTACACGCTCGTCTTACGTTGGCAAATCGTTCGTCGCGCGCCAGTGGCACGTTAGCACACGCTTACTTGGTCGCGGTTACACGCTTCTCGTGCGTTAGAAACACGCTAGTCATGCGTTAGGCACACAGAAGTGTCATTTTGACTCGCTCGAAAATTGAGCGATTGAAACGCTCAGAGAACGTTGACCAGAACGTTATGGTGTGACGGGCCCTTTAGACAAGAAGAATTTTAAAGTTATGTTTTTCCATTGGTTGTCATGGCAATCACAATTTCAAACGAATAACCTTTATTTTGAAGAAATCTGAGAGAGTACCCTACAAGGAACAATCCTATGACGTTTTGATGAAATTGACACAGTGGTTTCCAAGAAGCAGATACTTATTGCATTGCTAAACAGTGTAGACGAGTAAAGCCTTCATCTCAGATTCAGAATCTGACCAAAATCCAAGATGTGGGACAAGTAAAAAGTTCTGTATATAGATACTGACGACTGTTATGCCTTGTAGACCCCAACTAGATGTAGCTTGACTGGCGCGGCGGCTGTTCTTAGTTTAAACAACGATACTTTCAATATAATAAGTGGTGTTTTTCCATTGCAATTATATTGTAATAGGGAAAACAATTTGTTATTCTAACACATTGAATAAATTTACTGGCTGGCTAATGTGGAACAATTTGCAGCATTTAAAAATATGTTTGACATGTTGCAAATGTAACCTATCGAAAAGGGGTTGCTACATTTAAAAAGAAAATAACATATATTTCTATTTCATTTTTTAAGGTTTGGCCAGATTTCTTTTACAAACTCTTTGCGGGTAAAACAAGTACTCTGTTAATCTCTCTATTCTATTTGTATTAAATCATTGATGTGATAAAACCTTAGTCCAATATTGCATTTACCGAAATAGCGAAATGACGCCAAATCTGCATCTGTTGTGCCAAAGCAGCTATTTTTGATGACGCTTAATGTTCTAAACGAACAGTATTTTGGGCGTTTATAGCATTTAAGTGTCGCCATTATGTAGCATCGCGACCGTTATATATAGGATATTTTCTAAAACGACGAGTTTGATAAATCCAATAAATAATTAACACGAATGTTATAATAAAATTTATTACATAACCTAGAAAAGTTATTTATCGCAGCCTTTGAGGTCAAGTGAATGCTAAGCGTGAAATAAGTAGATCTATACAGGAAAAAAGTTGTGCCAAATTAACACCGTTTACTAACATTATGTTTCTGTTATTATATGTATCAATAAACACTTTCATATAGATCTTATATTGGTTAATTACACCAAAAATCTATAAATTGAATCTTCATGAAGGAATGAAGACGTTGGATATTGATAGCATAGAACGCATTTCAATGACGTCGTGGCGTACCTCCCTCATTTGCATAGTTATTCAACTAGCTATATATGACAAATAAACAACGAGTGGTATTCAACGCTCAAGCCTTCTGTTATTTTATAAAAACCTCATATATCATTTCGCAAAGTTCAAAATTACAGTAGGGACCTCCGTGACCTAGTGGTATAGTCATTGTGACTTACATCACTAAGTTCCTCACCGCTGTTGTTTTGAATCCCGGGCTGGGCATTCGAATTTTTCACGTGAGGAAACCGCCCAAAGTCGATGGTCTACCAAGTTGCCGACCTGTGACAGAAACAGCGCATTAAAAGCTTCTGGGGTCTTCCTCATCCTGTTATTAGCTGGACGGCGCGATATGACTGAAATACTGTTGACAGCGACGTAAAATCACAACAATTCATATGAAATTTATCTAACTGAGAAGTTTCTATAAATCATCGATAGGTATATAATAGATAGAGGATAATCAATTTCTTTGGATTGATATGAAAAATATATCACGAATATGGGTTGTAATCTGGTTAAAAACGAGTCCGCAGGACGATTTTTTTAACCGGATAACAACCCATTCGAGTGATATATTTTTCATATCTATTCAAAGGAATTGATTATTCTATTTATTATATATATTTTAATGACGTTTTGACAGAAAAAAAACCCACAAATCAATTATTTACGCGCGGCGACTTCACAAAAACTATTATGACGTGACGTCACAAAAAGTGATATCCTCACTAGAATCATCACTAGACTGAGTGATGATATCAACAGTGACAATATCAAATTCATCTAACGGAGAAATCTCTATAAATCATCGATAGGTATATAATAAATATGGTTATTAATAGAAGTTTAGTTTTTTAGCATGTGCATGTAAAAAGGAGCACAGGTATTTATTGTTGTTTTGGCATAATGAATACGTGGGGGAAACTGGTCGGAAGTTCGAGATCATGTTAACCCTTTCCCTCATAGAAGCGCCTTTTAGCACATTAAATTTATCCCTCCACTGAAGAAAATATTTCCAATTTATACAGCCATACACATAAACGAAAAAATATATTTTCTATATTCTAGCAGATGGTAGCTTAAAGCAGGCTGAAAGTAAAGCAGAATGTGCCGTAAGGCACATTCTGCTTTACTTTCAACCTGCTTTAAGTGCTCATCCGTATTCAAAACTAGAAACAGGCTATGGGGTAAAGGGTTAAGTGAACACGAGATATACTAACTCTAGAGCGAAATCTACATACACAAGGACGCATAGAAAACATTCAGAAAGCACAATTGTGCAACTACGAAATCCCCTAAAAATGCCACTACAAACATCAAAACATTAAAATCAATCAAATAGATTTGGAGGGAGCAATGATGCTCTACCAATCCCTATGTTGTGACTACTTACTAGAACGGTCGACCGATTACTCGTCACAGCAGATAGTTTTATGCTTAGTGTCTACTTTTGCTTTTATATTCTTTTTCGAAATTCTATTGAAGGAACCTGGATCTAATTGAAAAACATGTTGGATCCTGATAATATTTACAAAACCTTTTGGATCCTGATAATAATTGCACAACATTTAAGATACTGCTAATAATTTCAAAACCGTCATTTTAGATCCTGCTAATATTTGCAAAATGTTTTAGATCCTGATAATAATTGCAAATTATTTTGGATTATTATAATAATTGCAAAACATTTTAGATCCTGATCAGATGCGTTGTACACTTGACATCTAGTTCAAAGGTTGTTTGAAAAACCAATTATTACTTCCCCTGCTAGAAGCTTATATTGACACTTTTAACCATTCAGCACATAACTACGCCTTTTAACAACTTTGATTTATTCTCCAACTGATGAAAAAAGTCCCACTTTATACAGTCAATAATCTCATGAATATGTATTGTAAGAAATAGTTTCTATATCCTAGCATATGGTAGCTCAAAGCAGACTGAACGTAAAGCAGAATGCGTCTATAGGCGCATTTTGCTTTACATTCAATCTGCTTAACTGCAATCTGTCTCCAAGTAGAAACATGTTATGGGACTATTGGTAAATAAACATACACTGATGGAGCTGTCTTATCAGGGTCTACATGTGTTTTTTTTTATTTTATTAGCCAATTCAGATGTCCTTGGCACGGTAAAGCGTTAATATTGAAAGACATTATTGTAGATAAATTGACAAACGATTATTGTAGATGACTTGATGTTTGTTTAATTTTGATGTTGAAATTTCCCATGAGATTCACGCTTTAAAGATAATCACACACAAGTTATTGTGTTATAGTGAAATAATTACTGGACTATTAAGCAATCATGCACTATAATGGATCATATTTTGCTTGAGCGTTTTTAATCATACTGAAAGTGCCACAGGTTCCAAAATTGTTGCACACGGTTCTTTGAAACTGCAATTTTGGAGATGTAAACTAGCGTTATGTAATATATAAATATATCACATTAAGTTTTCAATCTAGCCCACGGAAAAATATCCTTCTGGTACATGTATGTATATCAATCTCTTCACTTCAATAATGTCAGTTTATGGAGTAAATGGTTAGTGGGAAGCCTATTATTTAGTCCATGTTTACACTGTCATTGTTAGTTGTGTTAAGCCGAGAGTCTTCTATAGCAGTTACAAATACTACAGAAGGCCTGTACAATTCGCAAACAAACCGCAAATGGCGTTAACAATTTATGAGAGTATTCTAAATCAGTTTGCTTGTTCTCGTGAAGATGACAGTCTATGTTACTGGGTAGTGTGGATCTTTAGACTTTTCTGGATATTTGTAGTGATAGGTACAGTGGGAAATTGTCTCAACCTATTAGTTTTATCACAGAGAAACATGCGTAATCTGCCGACAAGTGTCTACTGGGCATTTCTTGCATATGCAGACCTAAGTCAACTTTGGATAATAGCTTTTACTCAAACATCCAAGATAGAGAATGGTGAAAACATACAAATGACAGGAGCATTTTTCTGTGTAATGACTCAATGGTTGATGCACACCGTTGGTGGATTTTCAAAATATCTGCTTGTTCTTCTAACAGTTGAACGGCTCCTGTTCACACTATTTCCGTACTCGGCAAGAACCAAGATAACAACACGCACTGCTCTCATCACTGCCTCAGTAACTTTAGTAGTCATTTGTCTTTCCAATGTCCACATGATTTCCGGCTATACTTGGGTTCCTGAGAACGATACTTGTGTATATTCCTCAGAGGCTTACAAGAGTTTCCAAACAACTGGGTATCCTTACAAACTTTTTATCATGTACACTTTAATCCCTCTACTGATAATATCAGCAGGAAATATAACAATTGCATGTAAACTGAGGGCCCAGTCTAGGCAAGTTATGCCAATGTCTTCTATCTCACAAGCGGCGACAAGAAACAACTCTATCACAAAGATGCTAGTTCTGGTGAATGCTGTATTTATCATTTCGACATTACCATACAATGTGTATGTGATGTCCGTGTCGTTACTTGAACGTGACTATGTAAAAAGAAATCAAAGACCAATTCAGGTTACAAGAGGTGTGGCGTTTCTACTGGCCCTAAGTAATTTCACGTTCAATTTCTTCCTGTATTGTGCAAGTGGTACGTTGTTCAGAGAAGAATTCTGGAAGATGGTGCGCACGTGGCGAGATAAAATGTCATCTAGAGCAGAGCCCAGTCAGGAACCAGTGACTATTTCAACAGTTCCTTAGCCTTTGTGTAACCTTGATTATGCAAGGAATTAAATATGTTTATATGGGCCGTTCCATCACGTCAAATCTCTCAAAAGGAAGATACCCCCTCTGAGTTGAAATAGCTCTAACTTTCTTAATATGTATAAGAAAATCGTCAAATAACTTTTATACTGTCCAGAAATAATTTCAGATTAAGAAATCGTTAAAAACTTAAAGTGGCATTTTTTGTCATTAATTAAGGTTTTGGCATCGAACGACCCATATATAGGCATATATCCTTTGTAAAAGGCAGACTGATTAGAGTGTCCCGCATCAGGGTCTACACTGTTTGTTATAACTCATGCTTCGTACCTGTAAAGATAAATATCCAAAGGAAACTTTTCCTACACTTTCGCAGGTGACTGAAATAAATGCGCAGGACATTTTTGTTTTACACCCTTTCAGCAACTACCTGTACAGGGTGTCCCAAAATCTCGGGGACTTAACCCTTTACCCCATAGAAGCGACTTTTAGCGGATATGATTTATACCTCCGCTGAAGAAAATAGTTCCAATTTAATCAGTCATGAATATATATTATAGGGAATTGTTTCTATATATTCTAGAACAGGATAGCTTAAAGCAGGCTGAAAGTAAAGCAGAATGCGCCTTAAGCGCATTCTGCTTTACTTTCAACCTGCTTTAAGTAGTAACCTATTTTCAATTCTAGAAATAGGCTATCAGGTAAAGGGTTAAAGTAGTGAATTCAACAGGATTTAGAAATAAACTAAGAATCATTAGCAGAACAGATACATTAATTACAAATTAAAATTATCGGTAAGGAAAAATTCGACTATTTCATTTTTTCATGAATTATCTCCTCTTTAATTAACTGTTGAATTTAACTACATTGGGAACTTTTTTCAATGATTCAGGTGGATTTGTTCAAGTTAAAAAGGTCAAACAGTGACATAAGGTTCAATCAATTAATAGAAATTGTTCTTCAGATGTTTTCAAGTTAAGAAATGTCACTAATTTGTATGTGTGCTCTAAAAATAACTTTTTTTTCTGAAGCTGTTCGACAATATACATATGATAAAGTAATAGATTTGTTGCTATTTTGTCCCTTAAAATGACCCTCATAGAAAATTATTTTTAAAATAACTTTAAATCTAAGCTGAAAGGGTGTGTCATATTTGACACGAAGCTAATATATGACAATACCTTTCTTTCGATCTATTTAATTTTGACCATTGACCTTGAACTTTGACCCTTGACCTTATGAGATTACACATGATTCATTTTGGCCTGACTAATTTTGTGCTAAAATAGGTCATTTGAGATAGTTTTTTCACCCTGTTTATACTGTATTACTTAAAATATGTCTTTTAAACCATGAGTAAACCATGTGTTACTATTAGAATTGATAATTTCATTAGAACTTAAAATTATGAGCTGTAAACTGTTTATTTAGTTTCAAGTGAAGCCGTCTAGAAATTCATGAATTGACAAAATCTTATGTTCAACTTTCTAAAATCACATATGAAGTGCTTTTCTCTAAATGAAATGAATATCTGCTTAAATTGTGTTGTTACATTACAGGTTATTTGTACTCTATACCATGATGAAATATGAGCAAAAACTATCCATAGGTAAAAAAAGATACGGGCCATTACTTTAGGTACCCGAAATTTTGGGACACCCTGTATTAACCCTTTCACTGCCAAATATGTCGTGAGATGTTAACCCCTTCACCGTTTCATTGTTGTCTGCTTCAACTTTGTTGTCTGCAATATCGTTTCAAAATTAGATTTAAGACAGTATAACTGACGTTATTTCAAAACAAGTGACAAACAGTTTTGATCCTGATCAGACGCCGCATCATGCGGCGTCTGATCAGGATAGAAAATGTTTGCAAATGCGCTTTATGACGTCATTGAGAATGAAAGCGTTAACCCACAGAATTATACAGTGATTTTTTTGATTTTTTTTGTATAATTCCGTGGTTAACCACTGGAACGGAAGGGGACGAAAAGGCTTTATGAACAATATATATATATATATATGTTAACAATTTCTCTTCCATTATAACTCTTCTAAAAATTCAGTGTCATAACGTCGTCTGCATTCATGAATGTATAATACTATTTATTATCCACATATCGATGATTTATAGAGATTTCTCAGTTAGATAAATTTGATATCGTCACTGTTGATATTATCACTACATGTAGTGATGATATCATTTTTGTGACGTCACGTCATAATTAGTTTAGTGACATCGCGGTAATCAATTTTGTGTAAAAACGTCATTAATATATTTATAATAAATAGAATAATCAATTCCTTTGAATAGATATGAAAAATATATCACTCGAATGGGTTGTTATCTGGTTAGAAAACTCGTCCTGTGGACTCGTTTTTTAACCAGATAACAACCCATTCTCGTGATATATTTTTCATATCAATCCAAAGAAATTGATTATCCTCTATATGATATATGGCAGAAATAGACGTTAACAAACAAAACAAACATATGAATTTTCTGAGCTCTGGACATTTTGGTTATTGAAAAGAAGTTTATGAAATATTTTCACTTTGGTTGCTAGACTTATATATAGTTCCACTTTATTTGACCAGTCAATTATTTAAAAAAAAAAAAAGAAAGATGTGTAACTATGTAGCCATTGCAACCAGAAGAAATGTTATTTGGATAGCGCAGTGGTTAGCGCACATGCGCACCAATGCGTCTCGAGTTCTATCCTGGGTCGGGCAGGGTGTGAAGGTAAATTGGTCACCCGTCCCAATTGTATTCTCCGGGTACTCCGGTCTCCTACCACAGAAATGACCAAATACTGTAAAACCGGTTTTATTCGCGAGAAAATAATCTACGCGTTAATTCGCGAATGTGTTGCCTCGCGTCTCTAGTGTTGAAAATAGGTGACTTCTGAAAGTAGGTTGAAAGTAAAGCAGAATGTGCCTTAAGGCACATTCTGCTTTACTTTCAGCCTGCTTTAAGATACCACCTGCTAGAAGTATTGCATGATGTCGCGAATTAATACAAAATCGCATTACGCGAAATATGCATGACGCGAAAAATACCTGTTTAAAGTACGCCACTATTCTCACCATCGAAGTGATTTGCCTTAGTTGTTAGATCTTGTTTTCATAATCGGTGTTAATTAAAGACAGTTTAAACTTTTAAAACTTTAGATTTTCAAAACCAGATAAAAAAAAACCCACCCACAACGTTTTAACAAATGTTCTTTCCTCAGTGCTTACCCCTTTTGTAAGAACTATAAAGGCACATGGTAGTGACAAACCATTGAAAAAAAACATGCAGAAAATGATTTTTTATCAGACTTGTAACTAGTGTTAACCCTCTTTTTTCGGCAGTCTTATTACGCTTGCGTATATTTAGGTACGGAGTGAGTTTCAGTAAAATGTTACTCCGAGGTAATTTATTAAACGCCGACGATGACTTATCTGTTGTCGTTCATCACATTGGTGCACCTTCGCGACATCATCGCCGAGAATTACGATTTAAAAGCGACACATCAATAATGCAAACCGTGTGGATCCGGATCAGACCCCGAGTCAATCGGCGTTTGTTCAAGTTTCGCAATCTATGACATTCATACCTCAGTCACAATGTGTATACGATTAAGATTTAACCCTTTACTCCCTGAAACTCAAATTAATGGACAAGTCAAGGTTCCATGTAGGCTACTCACCATAGGTACATTATACCCGGTATTTGCAAAGGACGCGCAATGGCAATGATTGGATCAAGAATGTCGTCCCAAAACTACCAGCGTATGATTTGAACAATCTTGGTAGAGGACCGTAAGGCAAAGCTAGATATAGTTAATACCAAATATTAAAGTTCTGGGCCTTACAGTTGCAGAGAAGTTTTTTAAAGGTTTTCCTATGATAAGTAGATCTATATGTAAAACTGATAAGCCTCGGGGTTGGGCCATTTTTGACCCGGGGTTATGATTTGAACAATCTTGGTAGAGGACAATAAGGCAAAGTTAGATGCCAAATATAAAATTCTGGGCCTTACGGTTGCAGAGAAGGAGAGTTTTAAAGGTTTTCCTATATAAGTCTATGTAAAACTGACAAGCCCCAGAGAAGGGCCATTTTCGAGCCGGGGTCATGATTTGAACAATCTTGGTAGAATACCATAAGGCAAACCTAGATGCCAAATATAAAAGTTCTGGACCTTACGGTTGCAGAAAAGAAGATTTTAAAGGTTTTCCTATATAAGTCTATGTAAAACTGATAAGCCCCGGATAATGGCCATTTTTGAGCCGGGGTCATGATTTCAACAACCTTCGTAGAGGACCGTACGGCAAAGCTAGATGCAAAATAAAATAAGTTCTGGGCCTTACGACGGTTGCAGAGAAGAAGATTTTTAAAGGTACGTGTTCCTATATAAGTCTATGTAAAACTGATAAGCACCGGGGAGGAGCCATTTTTGACCCCGGGGTCATGGTTTGAACAATCTTGGTAAAGGTTTACAACATGATGCTAAATATAAAATTTGGTTGTCCTAGGACTTATGGTTATTGACAAGATAATTTTAAAAGTTTTGACTTCGGTTGTCAATATTATGGAAATATGGAAAATGACCACGTCCTCTGACAGCCAAGTTTTTTGACAGATCAAAATTCTTTGAACAGTTTTGAAAGTATATCAATTGAGAAATATTTTGATGAAACCCAAATTGAAATCGGACAAGTCGTTTTGGAGTAGAAGATCTTTTTAGATAGTGTGCATGGTTGCCATGGCAAAAGGACCGATGACCCCACTTACTTTTTTAAAACCATTTTTGAAGCTCACAACTACAGTATGTATGTGACCAAGTTTGGTTAAAATTGGGCCATTAATTTCAGAGAAGTTATTTGAAACAAATTGTGAGCAGACGACACGGACACCGACAGCGACGTAGGGCGACCGATCACAATAGCTCACTTTGGGCACTTTTTGCTCAGGTGAGCTAATAAAGGCGTATCTATAGAGTAAAGGATTAAACAGTTACCAGTTGTAAATAGGGGAAATAATATGAAGTAGCATGAACATTTTTATTAAGAATCAAATTCAGTTATTTATGAATATATGCGTTTTATTTGACTTTTTCTTATAAGAATATCTTATTATCTTTAACCCTTTCCCTTATAGAAGCGACTTTTAGCGCATTCATCTTATTCATCCGCCAAAGAAAATAGTTCCATTTTAAACTGTCATGAATATGTACTATAAGAAATATTTTCTATATACTAGCAGATATTAACTTAAAGTAGACTGAAAGTAAAGCAGAATGTGCCCTAGGGCACATTCTGCTTTACTTTAAGCCTGCTTTAATAGGTCACATATCTTAAATACTAGAAACAGGCTATGGGTTAAAGGGTTAACCCTTTCGCTCTTTTTGTATACGAAAATATTGATACCACTGAAACGCTCAAAAAGAGCTAACCTAAGGGGTAAAGGTTAAAAAAGTGAAGATATATTAAAATGAAATGCGTTTGTAATGTTTCTTATTAAATTTACTTAAATATTTCTGCAGATCTGGTTAACCCATGTGTGCCCACGATCCCATATATGGGCCATAGGCAAACAGTGTAGACTCTGATCAGAGTCTGCACTGGCTGATAGGAATTTCAATATAAAACAAAATGAAAATGAAAATTTTGACCAGGCACCCCTTTGAAAAAACAACAACTAATCCAATATATAAACATAGAAGAATCCATTGGGCACAAATGGGTTAACAAAGTGTGAATCCTTTTCCTGGTAAACGCCACTTTGCAGGCTATTGCGTGTATTATTGGTATATTAGACAAAAAAAGAGTAATCCATGCAGCAGTCATAATCCACACTGTTTTAGACTTAATTAATCATATTAATACACACTGTTTTAGACCTAGTCAAAACACACACTGTTTTAGACCTAGTCATAATACACACTGTATTAGAATTACATGTGTAATCATAATCCACACTGTTTTAGACTTAATCATAATGAACACTGTTTTAAACTTAGTCATAATCCACACTGTTTTAGACTTGTCTAAAGGCTTCCTTTATGTAAGGAGCTTGGTCAGACGCAGATCTCTGATCGGCCCTCAACATTTGATAATAAACGTTTTTTTGTTTGGAAAGAAAGCATTTCCCACTACATGTACCGAAGAAATATGGATCCATACTGGTAAAATCCTGATTTTGATTGGTTTACACAGAAATGTTCGAGAGTAATCCCCCTTCCACTGGGTTCATTGTGCCGGTAACCATGGACGACAGGTCACTAAGCAGGTACATGATTGGTCCGACGATTTCAGGGACTTCTGCGAACCTGCCCATTGGCGTTAGACTTTTCAGTCTGGCTACCTTCGGCCCCACGCTCCAGTGTTCCTTGCCCATGTCCGTGTAGACGACCGTCGGCTGAATGGAGTTGACCCTAATATTGTTAGGTCCAAGTTCAAGTGCAAACTGCTTGGTCATCATATCGAGTGCAGCCTTGGATAGGTTATAGGGAATACATTCCCTCATTGGGTTAAGTCCATTGATGCTGGACACATTTACGATAGCTCCACCTTTTCCAGCGGCAATCATTTTCTTAGCAACCACTTGTGTTAAATTCAGTGCACCCATAAGATTTACATTTATTGTCTTTTCCACATCTTCCCTACTGACGTCGACTGATGCCTGCCACGGAGTTGACATCGCAGCATTATTCACAAGACCGTCGAGCACCGGAAGCTTCACAACCGCGGCCCGCGTGGCATCCCAGTCCCCTATGTCTGCCTGGATAGCTTTAACACCAGGGCACTCAGCTACCAGAGAGTCCAAGTGTTCTTGTTGGCGACTTAGTCCGTACACCTCTCCGCCTGCTTTAATAATTTCAATCGCAAGAGCGCGACCGATTCCCCGACCAACGCCGGTGATCAGAAACTTCTTGCCTTTAAAATCAAAAGACATCTCTTCTTTCTCAGAGTTTATCACAAATGTGTGTTATCTTACTGCAGTGGGGGCTCATGGACCATATCATATAGGCCGACAATAAAACTACATGTAGTGTACACAGGTTATACAGTAAGCCCTCTCTTTAACGACCTTCCCAACGACGATTCCCTCCTTACAACAATGCTCACCGCTGTTCCCCAAACAAGACAATTACGTCTAACACTTTCACTGCTGCAATATCGTCTGCTTAAAATTGTCGTCTGATGCTTTTTCTCAAAGTTACATATTGAGAAAAGAACTATAGTGACGAGTGACAAACAGCTTGAATACAGACCAGACGCCGCGTTACGCGGCGTCTGGTCTGGATTCAAGCTGTTTGCAAATGTAATCCAAGTCTTGATTTTCCCTCCGTATAACAACTCCCTCCGAATAACAAACGTAATCTTTGTCTCCCATTGGGTGTTGTTGTAGAGAGAGAGGGCACTGTACAAAATAAGTTCTATAGACAGGTAAGGATACATGCAGGCCAAAAAAAGTTAATGCAGAAAGTTCCTAAGGATTGAAACTTTCTGTTTTATTGCTGTTCTGTATGAATCAGACGCTTGTTTTTTAGACGCCTTTGTTTCTTAAGTGACAGGCCGTCCCTTATCATACTGATATTGTCGTCTGCTTCAAATATATCGTCTGCAAAAAGAAAATCAAAATTAGTTTTATGCTTTTTCAAACTGAAGAAAAGTTGGATATGAGTGGCAAATAGTTTGGATCCAGATCAGACGCCGCGTTACGCGGTGTCTGGTCTGGATCCAAATTGTTTGCAAATGATAGTCAAGTCGCGCTTAGCACGATCTAGGGGTTTACACTTAAGTCTAGTTTGACTATCATGAGCCCTGTATTCAGGTCACATATAGTTTCTTCACTAGATAAAAGTTAACCCATTTACTGTCACAAACAAATCTGCTTTAAATGATTGCCGTCTGCTTCTATTTCTTAAATTTAAAATCTAGGCGTATTGACTTCGAAAAGTTGAAATTAGTGTCAAACAGTTTGGATCCTGACCAGACGCCGCGTGACGCAGCGTCTGGTCAGGATCCAAACTGTTTGCAAATAACCATTGTATTAAGGCAGTGAAAGGGTTATATACCTTGAAAACTGCACATGTACACATGGCCCCAGATAAGGGGAGTATTTCAAAAACTAAAATCTTTATTTCTACATCAAACTCTATATATGGTGTTTCTATTGATTAGAATCGTCTCTTCGAGACGATTCTAATGAATAGTAACACCATAGGATTTGGTGCTGAAATAAGTGAGAAAATGTTTGAATTATACAGTTTTCTCCCTCTTATCTGGAGTCCTGTAGTACACATGTACATGCTGCAGTGCACCAGTTTTAGTACAGACGAGCATCCATAGCTCTATCTCGCTTAACTCGAGTGTTCCGTATTTCTATAGTTGAGTGTCATTATTTAAGTCGAACATATAAATATTTCAAAGTTTAGTGAGTTCGAGATATCGGGTTTTGTCTGCATCACATACATAATAAATAGTCTTTATTATTATAATATATGTTCCTTTAACCCTATCACTCCCAAGATTTTTACCACTTCGCCGTTTCATTATCGTCTGCTTCAATTTTGTTGTCTGCAATGTCGTTTCAAAATTAAAAAAAAAAGATAGTATGGCTGAAGAAATTTCGAAACGAGTGTCAAACAGTTTGGATCCTGATCAGACGCCGCGTTACGCGGTGTCTGATCAGGATCCAAACTGTTTGAAAACGCGCTTTTATGCGTTATTGAGAGCGAAAGGGGTAATTGAGAACGGTGTTACAGTTGTAATGTTAAATTTATACTCATATAAAATATGCAAACTTCATATCTATAATCTATTCTATAGCTATTTGGTGCAGCAATCGTTCGCATCTAGAGACGAACTTCAATATCCCGGCTTCGCTTAAGTCGAATATACCCCCTTTCAAAGTTAAAACGTGGCTAAGCACGTTTTCACTTTGAAATGCGGGTATGTTCGACTTAAGCGAGGTCGAAATAATGAAATTCAAATGTTGAAATACAAGAAAGATCGACGTCTGCGTGTTTGAAATATCGAGGATCAACTGTATACATGTGAGGGGTGTTTGCCACATGCTGTATAGCGCTCTTTTCACACAGGGGTTGAGCGCTTCACATGCAGTACCTACAAAGCGAGAAAATACATATACATGTAACTACATTTAGATCTAAAAATAAACATGATACCTTATGGACTTCGAGCTACTGAACACCCCCTCCCCCCATGTGGGGACTTTTGAACACCATACTTTTCTGGAACCTCATGGTCTTCCGAGTACATTCTGTTTTTCTGCACTTTGTACGTTGGGGCTTTACCTTGTCAGAGCAAATTGAAATTACCTCCCCTTTGTGAAAATTAAATTCTGATAGATAATGTAATGATGACTTGATTTAGTTGCAAAATGCCTGTTCTTCACTGATATCACCATTGTTTTTATGGAGACATAATATCTATCCCAAGAATCGATCGAAACAAGTGTTTTTCTTACTTTTCACTGAATTATCTCCCCTTGAATATATCAAATACCATAAAAACTAGTTAATTCATAGTTTTATTACATTTAAAGCTTCTTTGAAAACCTAGTTTTTCTTTAAATGATGATAAAATATTCAACAGGGTATAGTGAGGATGTTTTCTAGCATACTTTTATTATATTTTCACGGAAAATATTCTAAAATTATTTAAAAGTCTTAAATTATGAAATAACAAAAATACCGACAAAGACTTAAGTACAGTTAATAACTGTAAGAAATAAAATTCGGAGATTTACGTAGCAATCATGGATCATGGAAATGGATAATACACGGATACAGTGCTAAAAATCCTTTTCTAGAGGCAGCCCACCGACCCATACAGTGCTACAACCCTTTTGTAGAGGCGGTCCATCAACGGATACTGTTTAATTAGTGCTATAATAGTTATCTAGAGGCGGTCCACCAACGGACACAGTGCTGGAAACGGCATATACTGGCGGTCCACCAACGGATACAGTACTACAAACATTATCTAGAGGAGGTAAACTCACGGATACAGTGCTAAATCCCTTTTCTAGATTCGGGCCACCAACGGGAACAGTGCTACAAAACTTTTGTAGAGGCGGTCCACAAACAGATACAGTGCTATATAGGTTATATAGAGGCGGTCCACCAACGAATACAGTACTAGAAACATTATATAGATGCGGCCCATTAATGGATACACTGCTAGAAAAGGTATCAACAGACTGTTCACTAACGGATACACTGCTATAAACGGTATCTTGAGGTGGTCCATCAACGGATACAGTGCTAGAAACCCTTTCTAGAGGCGTTCCACTAACATAATTATACAGGGCTAAAACGTTATCTAAAGGGGGTCCACCTATGGATACGGTGCTAAAAAGGTTATCTAGAGACGGTTCACCAACGGATATAGTGCTAAAAAAGTTATCCAGAGGCGGGCCACCAATATATACAGTGCCTTAAACGTTATCTAGAGGTGGTCCACCAACAGGTACAGTGGTAAAAAGTTATCTAGAGGCTGTCAACCATCATATACAGTGATTTACACCTTATCTACAGGTGGTCCACCAACAGATACAGTGGGAAAAGGTTATCTAGAGGCGGTTAACCATCATATACAGTGCTTTTAACGTTATCTACAGGTGGTCCACCAACGGATACAGTGCTGGAAACGGTATATAAGGCAGTCCACCAACAGATACAGCGCTAAAAAGTTATCTAGAAGCGATCCACCAACAGATACAGTGCTTTAAACGTTATCTAGAGGCGGTCCACCAACGGATACAGTGCTAGAAAAGCAACAAAGAGGCGTTCCACCAACGGATACAGGGCTAGAACCTTTACAAGAGACGGTTTATAAACCGACAAATTGCTTGAAACCTTTAGTAGAGGCGGTTCACAAACGGATACAGTGCTAAACAGTTATCTAGAGGCGGTTCACTAACGGATATAGTGCTAGAAACGTTATACATGTATATAGGCGGTCCCCCAACGGATACATTGCTAGAAACGTTATCAACAGGCGGTTCACCGACAGATACAGTGCTAGAAACGTTATCTACAGGCAGTCCAACAGCGGATACAGTGCTTTAAACGTTATATAGAGGCATTCCACCAACGGATACAGTGCTACTAAAGTTATCTAGAGGTGGTCCACCAACGGATACAGTGCTAAAATGGTTATCTAGAGACAGTCCACCAACGGATACAGTGCTAGAAACGTTTTCTAGAGGCAGTCCACCAACGGATACATTGCTAGAAACGTTATCTAGAGGAGGTCTACCAACCGATTTAGTGCTAGAAACGTTATCTAGAGGTGGTCCACCAACGGATACAGTGCTTAAAAATTATCTAGAGGAGGTCCATCAGCGGATACAGTGCTTTAAACGTTATAGAGAGGCATTCCACCAACGGATACAGTGCTACTAAAGTTATCTAGAGGTGGTCCACCAACGGATACAGTGCTAAAAAGGTTATCTAGAGACAGTCCACCAACGGATACAGTGCTAGAAAGGTTATCTAGAGACAGTCCACCAACGGATACAGTGCTAGAAACGTTATCTAGGAGGTCTACTAAACGATTCAGTGTTAGAAACGTTATCTGGAGGAGGTCTACTTACGGATACAGTGCTATAAAAGGTTATCTAGAGGCGTCCCCAACACATACAGTGCTAAAATCTTTTCCAGACTCGGTCCACCAACGGACACAGTGCTTAAAACGGTATCTAGAGGCGGTCCACCTACGGATACAGTGCTAGAAACCTTTTCTAGAGAACGTCCACCAATGGATATAGTGCTAGAAACCTTTTCTAGAGGTTGCCCACCAACGGATACAGTGCTAGAAACCTTTTCTAGAGGTTGTCCACCAACGGATATAGTGCTAGAAACGTTATCTTTAGGAGGTCCACTAACGGATACAGTGCTAGAAACATTATCTAGAGGACGTCCACCAATGGATATAGTGCTAGAAACCTTTTCTAGAGGCCATCCACCAACGGATACAGTGCTAAAACTTTATCTAAAGGCGGTCCATCAACGGATTAAGTGCTAAAATTTTATCTACAGGCTGTCCACCAACGGATACAGTGCTAGAAAGGTTATCTAGAAGGATAAAGTGCTAAAAAGTTATCTAAATGCCGTCCACCAACTAATACAGTGCTAAAATGTTGTCTAAAGGCGGTCCACCAATGGATACATCAACACCTCTATACATGAATAACCTTTCTAACACTGTATCCGTTGGTGGACCTCCTCTAATTTTTGTTATTCTTGTTTTGTTTGAAAGGGAGGCAATTATCTTACTCCCATCAATTCTTTTTCTTTAATGCAACCATCAAATTAAATGCTTTTCACTTGATAATCTTGTAAAATAACATGTAATTGGCAACAAAGGACCTGTTAATATGCAACTAACAATATACATGTATATCATAAAACTGCTTTTAACCCTAAATTAAGGGCAGACAATTCAAACAAAAGAAGACTTTTAGTTGTAAACATTATCCTTTTCTATCAATTATGTGAAAAACTAGAATTGCCAATTAAAATTTATAAATTGAAGTGTCTCTTTCTGTCCCAAAATAATGTACGACATAATAACAATATGACAGAAATTAAACAAGGGCCACTATGGCCCTATATCGCTCACCTGGTAACCATGTAACCATGTACACCGTGTGACCTAGTTTTTGACCGGGCATGACCCTCATTCTAACTTGACCTTGATTTCAATGAGACAAACATATTGTTCAAGTTTCATGAATTGTGTAGTCTCTAGAGTGTTAACAAGGTTTTTCGATGATTTGACCTAGTGACCTAGTTTTTGACAAGGCATAAGCCACATTTGAACTTGACCTATATTTCATTTGAGGAAAACCTTTTCATCAAGTTTTATGAAGATCAAATGAAATTTGTAGTCTAGAGTGTTAATAAGGTTTTTCGATGATTCGACCTAGTGACCTAGTTTTTGACTAGACATGACCCACATTTTAACTCGACCTAGATTTCATTGAGGCAAACATTTTGATGAAGTTTCATGAAGATCCAATGAAATGTGTAGTCTCTAGAGTGTTAACAAGGTTTTTCAAAGATTTGACAGAGTGACCTAGTTTTTGACCGGACATAACCCACATTCAAAATTGGTCTAGATTTCATTGAGGCAATCATATTGATGAAGTTTCATGAAGATCCAATGAACTTTGTAGCCTCTAGAGGGTAAACAAGGTTTTTCGATAATTTGACCTAGTGACCTAGTTTTTGACTAGACATGACCCACATTCGAACTTGACCTAGATTACATTTAGGCAAACATATTGATGAAGTTTCATGAAGATCCAATGAAATTTGTAGTCTCTAGAGTGTTAACAAGGTTTTTCGAAGATTTGACCTAGTGACCTAGTTTTTGACCGAACATGACCCACATTCGAACTTGGCCTAGATTTCATTGAAGCAATCCTATTAATGAAGTTTCATGAAGATCCAATGAAATTTGTAGCCTCTAGAGTGTTAACAAGGTTTTTCGATAAGTTGACCTAGTGACCTAGTTTTTGACCGGTCATGACCCACATTCGAACTTGACCTAGATTTCATTGAGGCTAACATTGTGACCAAGTTTCATCAAGATCCAATGAGAGTTGAACCTGCTAGAGTGTTAACGAACAATTGTGAACGGACGGACGGACGGACGGACAGATAGACGACGGACGACGGACATCCAGCGATCCTAAAAGCTCACCTTGGCACTACGTGCCAGGTGAGCTAAAAAGGGAGGTAATATTTTTGTTCAATTACACACAAAGACTGTGCTGTATAACCCAAAGGTTATATATTTAGTTTGTGGACATATAAGGCTTTCATATAAAGAAGGTTTCATGATTAGATCTTGTTTCTATGATATGTATTCAACATTTATAAAGGGAAAAGTGACTCGTTTTGTATAAAAATTGCATTCTGTACTTTTAAGGGGAGATAATTTGAGTAAAATTTGAGTTATGTCCCATTGTTTTTGCATTTTTTGCTTTCAGTTAGTTATGTTGCATAAATTAATCATTTTGTGTTAGATATATAAGTTTAATAAAAAAAATTATATTAGTGCAACAACTACACATAAAATTACGTATTTCTCTATTTATGCAAGGGGAGGTAATCTTCAAAGTCAAATTTTTGACTAAAGCCCCAACGCTCAAAGTGCAGAAAATAGGATTTGAACCTACAGACCCTGGACTTATAGAAAAACATAGTGACCAAAAGTCCCTATTATGGATTTACATGGATAATAATTTTTGTTTAGGCCTTTCACTATGACGCCTAAAGGCGCTTAAATTACAAACAGTTGGATTCTGATCAGACGCCGCGCAACTGTTTGACAATCGTTTCGAAATCAAGTTGGTCAGTCATAAAACCTCAACTCTTTCACTGCCTATATATGGCACCAAAAGGCGGTTTTGCAAACAGTTTTGATCCTGATCACACGCCGCGTAACGCGGCGTCTGATCAGGATCCAAACTGTTTGACACTCGTATCGACATTTCTTCAGTCAAACCAGCCCTAAATCTGATTTTAAAAAAATATTGTAGACGGCACAAACAATGCAGACGATATTTTGGCGGTAAGAGGTTTAAGAGTTAAACTTTGAAACGACATTTTTTTATACCATCTGACATCTGTACATCTCACAAAGCGCAGTGATAATAAATATAAGCCATACTCGTGTTGCGTCTGTCAGGGTGACAAATGGACAAATTAAATGTTGAAAAATAAGTGGAATATATATAACAGTACAATGTATACCGGTATTCGGATTATGTTTGAATGTCGTTTCCTTCATGTGCCAGTCTCTAGATAAAGTCACTAAGCTTAACATCGGCCTGTTTTAAGCTTTGCATGCAAGGGAAATGAGACTTAATTTTTAAGTGGTTTTGCAAAATATTATTCTATCTTGTAGAACGAACTTTCAGTACAGTTTTCTTAACAAGAGGGCCTGAAGGTCCTGATATCGCTCACCTGTTGACTGAAGCCTTTTGTTTCATTTGTTTTAATCTAAATCCATTCAAATCTGTAGTATAGCATGTAAACAATTTTGGAATACAACCTCATAATTATAGTATAGTAGAGTACATCAAGGGAAGATAACTAGAGCCTAAACAATACTGAAATGAAGCCTTTTCTAGCATTTCAAAGTATATCAAGGGCACAAGGATTAGATTTCAACAGCAATTGCACTCCTTCGAGAACTTATAGTTATATACTTTGTGTGCAAGTGTAATCAAAATCCATTGAAAACTGTAGTTGCAAGAGTGTAAACGCTGTTAGATATTGCATTTTCAGCAATTTAAGGGCAGATAACTCTTGACCTATTGGTCCGATTTCAATCATAATCCCACTTATTCAAAGTCTTATGGTTATATACAATCTGAGCAAGTTTGAAAAACACTGGATAAAAACTGTCGCCTCCAGAGTGTAAACACGTTAAATATGGCATTTTCAGCATTTCAAAGGTAGATAATTCTCGACCTGCCCGTCGGATTTCAACCATAAGCAAACTCTTCTGAACTCTTATGGTCATATACAATCAGAGCAAGATTGAGAAAGATTGAATAACAAGAGCGTGCCCCAGTTACACGAATGCCCCCGATGATACAGGGAGGGGAATCCAGACTATCAAACGTAAAAGTTAGAGAGCTGAAACTGTAGTGAAGCGCCATTTTGAGGACTTCAATGGCCATTACTCCAAAGGGCCTAGCATAATGTGGTGCCGCTGGTTATCCAAATTGGTCTCCATTTTATGTCAACAAACATTTTCAGAAAGTTTGGTGATGATCAGATGAAAAGCAATGTGTTTGTGAAACACAAATGCCCCCAGCCAGCATCATGTTCTGTAATGTAATGCTTATTTGCAAAAGTAGGTCAAAAGTCATGGTCGTAGGGTAAATGAAACATTGGCATGGTTGAAGAAGTCTTAACACAAGAAACATATAAAGTATGGAAGCTCTAGGCCTACTGGTTCAAATGTTATAGGCGTATAAAGATTTATACAAATAAAGGTCAAAGGTCAAGGTCAAGGTTGGAAAGGTCTTGACACAAGAAATATATAAACAAAATATGAAAGCCGTAGGCCTACTGGTGCAAATGTTATAGCCATTTAAATATTTCAACAAAAGTAGGTCAAATGTCAAGGTCACAAGGTCAAAAAGTTTTGTATGGTTAGAAAGGGAAAACACATGTTAAGTATAAAAGGCCAAGGTGCAAAAATGCAAAAGTTATATCCAATGTTAAGGTTTTTGGTTAAAGTTAGATTAAATAGGTCAAAGATCGAGGTCAAGGTCTCATGGTCAAAGATGTTGGTATGGTTGGAAAGGTCTTGACACAAGAAATATACATACAAAATATTAAAGCCCTGGGCCAACTGGTGCAAATGTTATAAACATTTAAAGATTTTTACAAAAGTAGGTCAAATGTCAAGGTCACAAGGTCAAAAAGTTTTGTATGGTTGGAAAGGTCTTACCATGAAGAATACGCATGCCAAGTATAAAAGGCCCAGGTTCAAAAATGCAAAAGTTATAGCCAATGTTAAGGGTTTTGGTTAAAGTTTGATTAAATAGGTCAAAGGTGAAGGTCAAGGTCACATGGTCAAAGATATTGGTATGGTAGGAAAGGTCTTGACACAAAACATATACATACAAAATATTAAAGCCCTATGCTAACTGGTGCAAATGTTATAGCAAATTCAAGATTTTTACAAAAGAAGGTCAAATGTCAAGGTCAAGGTAAAAAAGTTTTGTATGGTTGGAAAGGTCTTGCCATGAGGAATACACATGCCAAGTATAAAATGCCCAGGTGCAAAAATGCAAAAGTTATAGCCAAGGTTAAGGTTTTTGGTTAAAGTTTGATTAAATAGGTCAAAGGTAAAGGTGAAGGTCGCAAGGTCAAAGATGTTGGTATGGTTGGAAAGGTCTTGACACAAGAAATATACATACAAAATATAAAAGCCCTGGGCCAACTGGTGCAACTGTTAAAGCCATTTAAAGATTTTTACAAAAGAAGGTCAAATGTCAAGGTCAAGGTCAAAAGGTCAAACAGTTTTATATGGTTGGCAAGGTCTTGCCATGAGGAATACACATGACAAGTATAAAAGGCTGAGGTTCAAAAATGCAAAAGTTATAGCCAAGGTTAAGGTTTTTGGTTAAAGTTTGATTAAATAGGTCAACGGTGAAGGTCAAGGTCACATGGTCAAAGATGTTGGTATTGTTGGAAAGGTCTTGACACAAGAAATATACATACAAAATATGAAAGCCCTTGGCCAATTGGTGCAAATGTTATAGCCATTTTGAGATTTTTACAAAAGTAGGTCAAATGTCAAGGTCAAGGTCACAAGGTCAAAAAGTTTTGTATGGTTGGAAAGGTCTTGATACAGAGAAGACACATGCCAAGTATAAAAGGCCTAGGTACAAAACTGCAAGAGTTATAGCCAAGGTTAAGGTTTTTGGCACAGACAGACGGACGGACGTTCTCACAGTTGGACATTTGTTGGGTATATTTTTTGTTTAAAAGTACCCAACAGTACACTAAAATACCCAACAATAACAATAGGGCAATCACGGAATGAATGGAATCTATTGTTCTCCCTACCCAACAAAGGACCTTTCGTGCGCTCGGACGGACAGACAAACCAACAGACATGACAAAAACTATATGACCCCGAATCGTAGATTCTGAGGGCATAAAACTTGTGGCCTCCAGAGTGTAAACACCCTTAAATATGGCATTTTCAGCAATTCAAAGGTAGATAACTCTTGACCTATTAGTCTGATTTCAACCATAATCAAACTCTTACAGTCTAAAAAGTGTGGCCTCTAGAGTGTAAACAGTTAAATATAGCTTTTTCAGCAATTCAAAGGTAGACAACTCTTGATATATATATGTCTGATTTCAACCATAATCGAACTCTTATGGTAATATACAATCTGGGCAAGTTTGAGAAACATTGGTTAAATATTGTGGCCTCTAGAGTGTAAACACTGTTAAATATGGCATTTTCAGCAATTCAAAGGTAGATAACTCCTGACCTATTTGTCCGATTTCAACCATAATTAAACTGGTCCGCACTCTTATGGTAATAAACAATCTGAGCAAGTTTGAAAAAGATTGGATAAATATTGTGGCCTCTAGAGTGTAAACACTTTAAATTGTTGACGACGAACGACGGACATTCAAGTATTGCAAAAGCTCACCCTGAGCTAGCTCAGGTGAGCTAAAAATATATCCTCTGTAACACGAAGGGCTAAAACCTAGATGTCTTTCTGATATATTTGTACTTCCCTAGTGTAACAACCTATTAGAAGGAAATTGAGACTTTAACCCCATTACTCCATAAATATGCCCTTTTACGTCCAGTTTATTTTTTTCTTTACTGAAGAAATAGTTCCCAATCAAAGTCATGAATGAATATCGTCAGAAATATTTTCTATATCCTAGCAGACAGTAGCTCAAAGTAGGCTGGAAGTAAAGCATAGTGCACATTAATGCGCATCCTGCTTTACTCAAAATCTGCTTTAAATGGTCACCTATCTTCAAAACTAAAACAGGCTATGGGCAAAGGGTTAAACAGGCATGAATCCGGGATCATTACAAACTCTCAAATAGGTCATGAGATAAGAAGAAAGACAACAACAATGGGCATATTTTCTTTTCAGTTTCTTATTATTAGCATTTCTGATAATCACAGACTACAATTGATTCACTCTTTGAGCATGATAGGTGACAAAACAATGTGAACCGTGCCATGATAAAACCTGCCTTATTGCATTTCAAACAGTGTAGATCGAGGCCAGCCGCCGCGTCTTTGATGCGGCGGCTGGCCTGGATCTACTCTGTTTGACATCCACAATCGTCTAAAGTAATGTATTTAGCAGTATTATATACGGTAATTGGTATTGTAGACCAAATTCAGATACAGAGTCTGTGATGAAAATTATGCTTGGTCTGTACAATGTTGCAATGCAATAAGGAAGGTTTTGTCATGGAACGGCTCGTATATAAAATAAAGACAGGCATGAGCAAAGTCACAAGAAATAGATCTATACAGTAAGCAGTAACAATTGTTAAAGTTACAGATATTCATGAACTAGCTCCTTACAACTCATTCACCACTGGATTTTTAAATGGTCAATTCCACAGTCTAGTCCATTTATAACTTTTTAGGAGTGTTTTCTGCAGCATATTGCAAAATAAAGTGTGCTGGGTCTTGTCTTATTTAACGTCAACTACAATTTTTTTCCTAAGTCAGATTCTAAAATTCATATTTATGGGGTCAAAGGTTATTGATGTAATACTTTCTTTCATATCAATCAGAACAAATTATCTATACATGTATCAAACTATTGTTTAAAGTAGATTGGTGCTTAAAGCAAGATGAAAGTACAAATGTATTAAGCAGAAATCTCCTGTCCAAACTTTATGCTTTATATAATTACTTTCATCTTGCTTTAAGCTATCACCTGAATTGAAAGAGTAGAGGTGTTAAATGGCTCTTATCGAGAGAAATTGTTGAAGATGACCTATGATGATTATGCAGAGGAAATAATTAACTCATTCACCCCTGAAACTTTTAATGGAAAGTTCCATTTTTCAATTAAGCTTAGTCCATTTATGACAATTTAGGGGTGTTTTCAGCACTAAATTGCAAATTTACAAACAGTGCAGACCTTGATCAGAGGGCTCCTGCAGGAGCCCTCTGATCTGGGTCTACGCTATTTGTATTGGACAAGTATACTCTTTATATGTGCAATGTTTATAAATGAGGAATATACTCGTCGCTAGGGTTGAATGTGTTAACAAAGAATACTGAAAAAAGAATAACATGAGTTAACAGTTTAAACTATAGTATTTATGATAAATTGTATAGAACAAATATATTCGGAATAAAAACATACAAAAATTGTATAAACATTCAAAATGAAACTGTAGGCACTCACTTCATATATTATATACATTGTATGACTAAAATGAGAGTTCTGATATAGATCTCGTCATAATACTGCATAAAAGTTTTCCTTGAAAAAAATCCTATACTTAACAGCATTCACCATGACATTTACAGCAAAGCTCCAGTTAAGGGAGTTTTTCAAAAAATTTATATCTGCATTAAACCCTGTAGTGTTACTACTTATTAGAATCGTCCCATTTAAAGAGATAACTCTTGAAGGTTTATCAAACAAGGGCCACTATGGCCCTATATCGCTCACCTGGTACACCATGTTAAAGTTGACCTATAGTGATCTACTTTTAACACGACATGACCCAATTTCAACAGTGGCCTAGATTTCAATGAGGCAAACATTTTGAGCTAGTTTCTTCAAGATCAAATAGAAATGTAGCTTCAAGAGTGTAAACAATGTATTTTCACGATTTGACCTAGTTACCTAGATTTTGACACAACATGACCAACATTCCATCATGACTTAGATATCAATGAGGCAAACATTTTGACCATGTTTCATGAAGATCTAATGAGATGTGTAGCCTCTAGAGTGTTAAGAAGATTTTTCTATGATTTGACCTAGTGACCTAGTTTTTGACACGACATGACCCACATTCAAACCTGACCTAGATATCAATTAGGCAAACATTTTGACCAAGTTTCATGAATATCTAATGAGATTTGTACCCTCTAGAGTGTTAACAAGATTTTTCTATGATTTGACCTAGTGACCTAGTTTTTGACCGGACATGACCAACATTCAAACTTTACCTAGATATCAACTACATGTAGGCAAACAATTTGACTAAGTTTCATGAAGATCTAATGAGATTTGTAGCCTCTAGAGTGTTAACAAGATTTTTCTATGATTTGACTTAGTTACCTAGTTTTTGACCGGACATGACCCACATTCAAACCTGACCTAGATATCAATTAGGCAAACATTTTGACCAAGTTTCATGAAGATCTAATGAGATTTGTAGCCTCTAGAGTGTTAACAAGATTTTTCTATGATTTGACCTAGTTTTTGACCGGACATGACCTACATTTGACCTTGACCTAGATATCAACTAGGCAAACATTTTGACCAAGTTTCATGAAGATCAAATGAGATTTGTAGCCTCTAGAGTGTTAACAAGATTTTTCTATGATTTGACCTAGTGACCTAGATTTGACCAGACATAACCCAAATTCGAACTTGACCTAGATTTCATCCAGACAAACATTGTCATCAAGTTTCATGAAGATTGAATGAAATTTGTAGCCGCAAGAGTGTTAACGAACAATTGTGAACGGACGGACGGACGGACAAACGACGAACATCCAGCGATCCTAAATGCCCACCTTGGCACTTCGTGCCAGGTGAGCTAAAAATCAAACAAAAAACTATCACCAACAGTGCAGACCCCCTGATCAGGACTCCATCAAAGGATGTGATGACATGTTCAATCAGAAAACATAATAGATAAATGTATTTTAAATTAATTAATAAACTCTTTCAAAACCATGGACCTGTTTAAAATACACTTATTAAATTTGCAAACAATGAAGAACCAGATCACTGATCAGGGTCTACACTGTTTGCTAATTTAGAGCAGTATTTATAAAACTACCCAGGGTCTACACTGTTTGCTAATTTAGAGCAGTATTTATAAAACTACCCAGAATTCAAAGTAGACTGGTTCACATTTTGGTAACTAAAAAGATCCACAAGGGAAACTAATAACCCACCGGAGTTTCTTAGTGTTGAAAGAGTTACAAGATTAGTTAAAACATACAATACATGTATCATTTCATCTATTATATCACTAACATGTACAGTACAAAAACAAACATTGCACAGTTTTTCATGGAATGTAGAGGGAGAGATAAAGAGAGAGATGTTGCAGGAACAAGATAACAAATTAGCTTTAAAATAACCCATTATTCCATAGCCTTCTGCTTTATTTTCAGATTGCTATAAGCTACTACAAGTAGTACCAACAAAATTTGAATTTGATCCATTATGATTTTATGTCAGTTTTAACACTATTTATCATATTTTTAAATAAAAGTGACATAAAATCATAATGGATCAAATTCAAACTTTGTTGAAACAGCAGGTAAAATTCAATGTCTAAATGAGTTTTGAAGAAGTCGTAGAAATGTTTTTGTCATATTGTGACATCCAGCTAATTACAGATGGAGGAAGACCAAAGATGCCCTTTATAAACTCTTTCAGGTACAAATCGGCAAATGGGTAGAACCACGAACCTTCCGCAAGCCAGCTGGAAGCCTTCCTCACGTGAAAAATCTGAAGTGTCCAGACCCTGATTCGGACGCCCAGTGGTGAGGAGTGATTGTCAGTTACAGTGACTTTAACCACTTCGCCACAAAAGGATCATAATGCTTGAAACATCACAAATAATCTCAAATAATAATTATTATATCATATACGTGACTGTATATTATACTGGAACTTATTTGGCAAAAAATGGATTTGAAAATGTCCTCCAATTGTCAAATTCATTCAACATTGATCTGTTGGAGGTACAGTGGAGAATGTGTTATTCTTTCCCAATAAACGCGTTTACGCTAAAACTATTATTTCCACTGCAAATAGTTTGGAGCCAGATCAGACGCCGGGTAACCCGGCGTCTGATCAGGCTCCAAACTGTTTGCCACCAAGATAAATATGAAATATCAGAATTGTCCAAAAGTTGTTCTTTTCTACGTTTTAGCGCTTTGCGTTTGCGTACGTTTGCATTTAAACGGGAAAGAATAACAGATTCTGCACTGTATATATCTCTCTTTGGCAACCAGGTAAATGTCTCCATGACAACCACTTCAACTGTTTCTCATGGCTTCAGAGCAAATCCCATCTGCATTTGGAAGTACATGAAGACCTGTAAAAAATAAATATGTACATTAAAACCTCTCCAGTACGACCACAAACTTGTGTTAATTATTAAGTATTCACTATAGGTATCTGATTAAAGCAAGGTGACAGTAAAACAGAAATGTGAAGGAGCTTTCTGTTTTACTGTCACCTTGCCTGAAGGAGCTTTCTGTTTTACTGTCACATTGCTGTAAGCTGTCACCTGCTGTTTAAACAAGACTGCGCGTTCAATAAACGCTTATGATCCCGGTGGCAACCTTGACAGTATATTTTGAATTTTTTCTAAGTCCAAATTAGGTCAAGGTCAAGGTCAATATCAAGGTTGGGTGATATTGGTGGATAGGGAATGGTCCAAAGCAACAACTGTATAAAAATCCAAGCATTGGAGTAAGCGGTGTTGATGCTAGACGAAACGGTAAAATCTAGTTAACCAAGAAATAGCCCACTCAAAATATTCTAAGTCCAAATTAGGTCAAGGTCAAGGTCAAAATCAAGGTTAGGTATTATTGGTGGCTAGGGAATGGTCCAAGGCAACAACTGTATAAGTATCCAAGCATTGGAGTAAGTGGTGTTGTTGCTAGACGAAACGGTAAAATCTACGTAACCTGGTTACGGACGGACGGAAGGACGGACGGACAGGACGATTACTATATGCTCCCGCATCTGTCGATGCCATAAAAACAAATTAACCTCACTTTTAGTGGTAGTAATAGAGAGGTTTTACTGTATATGTTTTCAGTAAAACATGGTATAATTAAAGTCTGTTGTGACTAAATCATTACGCCACCATGAATACTTTTCAGACATGTAGTAAATAAGATATCTGCAACATATGACAATGTATGATTTACCATTATATATGTGCTATACAAAACCATATATCAAAATACTATTTGGGTAGCCGTTCCAAAAATTGGAATGTAGTAAGTGTAATCTTTGACATCCCTAGAAGGTTTACATGTGTATGAGTTGACTGATGCTTGATGGCAGCGTGGCTATACCTTGATCTCCTTATCCTCTGAGCCTGAGAAGAGCAGGTCATTGTAGAGAACTAAAGTGTTCACACTGCCCTCATGTCGCTGCAGTGTCTGAGTGGGTAACATGTTCTCCAGATTCCATATCTAACACGAATACAAAATCATACAGTTATTGATCGAACCTGTTTAACTCTTTCCCAATAAATACACCCTTTTTATGCCTTTAATTTTGTTCCTCCATTGAAGAAAATAGTTGCAATTTATACAGTCATAAATATTTTTTATAAAAAAATATTTTCTTTATTTAGCAGATGTTAGCTTAAAGCAGGTTGAAAGTAAAGCAGAATACTTTCAACCTGCTTTAAGTGGTCACCTGTCTTCAAAGATAGAAACAAACTATGGGGTAATGGGTTTTTCCATTATTTTAAAGTTCAAGATAGGTGGTTGCTTCAAGCTAACTGAAACGAAAGCAGAAAGTTCCTGAAGAATATTTCTGCTTTACTTCCAGTCTGATTTAAGCAGTCACAATGCAAGAAGTTTCAAAACATGCTAATTATTGTGTTATTCACTTAAAGTGTCAAACAGCAGGGATCCTTATCAGATGCAACATCACTTGTAATCAGATCTTGATGCAGATTGAATATCAATTTGCACTTAGCATGATAAGGGTTCAATTAGACAATAGGGACCCGATTCATAAAACTTTGTACGACAAATGTTGTTGTAAGTCAGATTATAAAAGTCTCAATAATTATTTATGTCT
This sequence comes from Gari tellinella, assembly GCA_922989275.2. Classification (NCBI taxonomy): domain Eukaryota; kingdom Metazoa; phylum Mollusca; class Bivalvia; order Cardiida; family Psammobiidae; genus Gari; species Gari tellinella. The sequence goes on from OV277862.1 coordinate 17,721,496, forward strand.
CCATCTAATCCTGTCTTGTGACATCTCTTTGTAATCGTCTTGAAAAGACGATTCAAAGAGATGTCATAAGACAGGATTGGATAGAGAAATCAGCAATTAAATGCATTTTAAAGTTTTGACTTACGACCGTTTTTGTTGTACAAAGTTTTATGAAACGGGCCCCTGATTTATTCAAGTAGAAAAGTCTTTATACATGCATGTATATAATTGGAAAAATATTGTTACACAACATATTTAGAAACACAATGCAATAAAATGCCAGTTTTATGGTTAAGCAGGGCTCCAGATAAGAAGAGTATTTCAAAAACTAAAATCTTTATTTCTGCTTTAAATCCTAAGGTGTTACTACTCATTAGAATCGTATCGAAGAGACGATTCTAATGAGTAGTTACACCATAGGATTTGATGCTGAAATAAGTGAGAAAATGTTGGATTTGTTCAGTTTACCCCCTTCTATCTGGAGCCCTGGAAAAATTGGTGTATTATCACCTGTTTGATCATAGAGATAAGACATACAGCTAGAAGTCCATCACCAGTAAGGGTATGAGAGATGACAAGCAAACCAGGAACACACAAACATCGTACATTAAATTTTGTATTTCTCTCTGACAGGTTTTGGTGGTATCTTGCGTGGGCACATGGTCAACACATACCACTGCTAAAACTACTCAGATTAGACAACTTATATATTATATTCTTAATTATCAGAGTTAATCCTTTCATTAACCTCTTACCCAATACAATACAAATGCCTTTTTACAGTATTTTATTAATTCCTCCACTTAATAAAATAGATCTATTTTATACAGTATTGTAATGAATGTGGGACATAAGAAATATTTCCTATATCCTAGCAGATAATTATTATTATTACTATTACAAAACAAGAGTGAGTTGTCAGAGAGACAACAAAGCTCGCCATCGGCACATTTAGAAACTTAAAAGCACACTCAAGGTCACCGAGGTCAAGCTTTTTTCACTGCATGGAAAGGTCTTGTCAATTTACACATGAAAATTAAATATGAAGTTACACCTCAAGGGTCATAGGAAATATAAGCATTTTTTAACACTTAAACACAGATTTCGAATCCTTAAACCCTGGAACTAAGTTCAAGGTCAAGGTCACAGGGGTCCAAATTTTTCTGTGCATGGAAAGGTCTTGTCCATATACACACACATACCAACTATGAAAGCAATAACTCAAGGGACATAGAAGTTATAGGCATTTTTCAAAACCTAAACACAGATTTCGAAACCTAAACGCGGGCCCTAAGTTCAAGGTCAAGGTCACAGGGGTCCAAATTGTTCTGTGCATGGAAAGGTCTTGTCCATATACACACACATATCAACTATGAAACCAATACCTCAAGGGAAATAGAAGTTAAAGGCATTTTTCAAAACTTAAACACAGATTTCGAAACCTAAACGCGGGACCTAAGATCAAGGTCACGGTCACAGGGGTCCAAATTTTTCTGTGCATGGAAAGGTCTTGTCCATATACACACACATATCAACTATGAAAGCAATAACTCAAGAGACATAGAAGTTATAGGCATTTTTCAAAACCTAAACACAGATTTCGAAACCTAAACGCGGACCCTAAGTTCAAGGTCAAGGTCACAGGGGTCCACATTTTTCTGTGCATGGAAAGGTCTTGTCCATATACGCGCACATACCAACTATGAAAGCAATACCTGAAGGGACATAGAAGTTATAGGCATTTTTGGAAACCTAAACACAGATTTTGATACCTAAACACGGGCCCTAAGTTCAAAGTCAAGGTCACAGGGGTCCAAATTTTTCTGTGCATGGGAAGGTCTTGTCCATATACACACACATACCACCTATGAAAGCAATACCTCAAGGGACTTAGAAGTTATAGACATTTTTCAAAACCTAAACACAGATTTTGAAACCTAAATGCGGGCCCTAAGTTCAAGGTCAAGGTCACAGGGGTCCAAATTTTTCTGTGCATGGAAAGGTCTTGTCCATATACACACACATACCAACTATGAAAGCGATACCTCAAGGGACATAGAAGTTATAGGCATTTTTCAAAACCTAAACACAGATTTCGAAACCTAAATGTGGGCCCTAAGTTAAAGGTCAAGGGGTCCAAATTTTTCTGTGCATGGAAAGGTCTTGTCCAGATACACACACATACCAACTATGAAAGCAATACCTGAAGGGACATAGAAGATATAGGCATTTTTCAAAACCTAAACACAGATTTCGAAACCTAAACGTGGGCCCTAAGTTCAAGGTCACGGTCACAGGGGTCCAATTTTTTCTGTGCATGGGAAGGTCTTGTCCATATACACACACATACCACCTATGAAAGCAATACCTCAAGGGACTTAGAAGTTATAGACATTTTTCAAAACCTAAACACAGATTTTGAAACCTTAACGCGGGCCCTAAGTTCAAGGTCAAGGTCACAGGGGTCCAAATTTTTCTGTGCATGGAAAGGTCTTGTCCATATACACACACATACCAACTATGAAAGCGATACCTCAAGGGACATAGAAGTTATAGGCATTTTTCAAAACCTAAACACAGATTTCGAAACCTAAATGTGGGCCCTAAGTTAAAGGTCAAGGGGTCCAAATTTTTCTGTGCATGGAAAGGTCTTGTCCAGATCTACACACATACCAACTATGAAAGCAATACCTGAAGGGACATAGAAGATATAGGCATTTTTCAAAACCTAAACACAGATTTTGAAACCTAAACGTGGGCCCTAAGTTCAAGGTCACGGTCACAGGGGTCCAATTTTTTCTGTGCATGGGAAGGTCTTGTCCATATACACACACATACCAACTATGAAAGCAATACCTCAAGGGACATAGAAGTTATAGACATTTTCTTAAAATTGTTTACGCCGTTCACGACGACGACGACTACACCCGGGGTATTGCAATAGCTCGTCATGTACTTCGTACAGTCGAGCTAATGAAGAGACATGCTATGGAGTAAAGGGTTAAAAGGGCGTTTTCAGTGGTTTCTAATAATGGCTTCAAATAAAAAAAAAGTTCCTGAGTTTCTATGCTTTACCTTCAACCTGTATTAAACAGCCATCTGTAATGATGAAGGAAATGTTTTCTAATGTATAAGGCCAGGGTAGAAACATGCATTTCTGTGACGGTTATGTGGGTGTTGAAAGGTAACATGAGGAGTTGCTAAATGCAGTAAAAACATGTTTTTTTTTAGAACAAATTGAACAGATAACCCATTACCGTACTCCATAAATATGCCTTTTTACACCTCTAATTTATTCCTCCTCTGAAGGATATAATTCCAATTTATACAGTCAAGAATATGCATCAGAAATATATTCAATATTCTAGCAAATGCTAGCTTGAAGCAGACTGAAAGTAAAGCAGAATGCACTTTAAGGAACATACTGCTTTATTTTCAACCTGCTTTAAGTGGTCACCTATCTTCAATACCAGAAACAGGCTATGAAGTAAAAGGTTTAGACATTCATATTTCTTACCAGCGATAAACGCTGATTACCAAATAGTTTTCAAGGCTTATCCATAATAAGGGGTTTTGCTTTGTGCTTCTTAGAGTGAGTTTGAATTTTAACTCTTTACTCCATAGCCTGTTTCTTCGTGTAGAAGACGGTGACCACTTAACGCAGGTGGAAAGTAGGCACATTCTGCTTTACTTTCAGCCTGCTTTAAGCTACCAGATCTGCTAGAATATAGGAAATATTTCTCATGTTGCACATTTATAACTGTATAAAATGGAACTATCTTCTTAAATGGAGGATCAATTTAATGTGTAAAACGGTATACCTATGGAGTATAGGGTTAAGCAGTCTGTTAAATGCAGCATGTAAGACCAACAAAGCAAGCTCCATGTACAGACTAGTAATCACCTGGATGGAATTGTCGACACAGGCTGAGAAGAGGAAGTTACCACAGTGTGATGTCACCAGACTTTGTATGACACCCATATGCATCACTAACTGCTGTTTGTGCTCTAGCGACTGACTGCTGAATATTTGTATGTTGTGATTGTAAGTGCCTACAATGAGATTGCTAATTCAGATTACCCCTTTTGGCGCCAAATTAAACATGAGGTTTTTACCCCTTCGTCGCTATATTGTTGTCAGCTTCAATATTGCCGTCTGCAAGAACGTTTTTAAGTTAGATTTAAAGTAGTATGATTTAAGAAATATCAAGTGTCAAACATTTTGGATCCAGATCAGATGCCGCATTAACTTATTACCCCATAGCCTGTTTCTAGTTTTGAAGATAGGTGACAACTTAAAGCAGGTTGAAATTAAAGCAGAATGCGCCTTGAGGCGCATTCTGCTTTACTTTCAGCCTGCTTTAAGCTATTATCTGCTAGAATATAGAAAATATTTCAAATGAATCTTATTTGTAACAGTATAAATTTGAACTATTTTCTTCAGTAGAGGAATTAGTTAAAGGCGTAAAAAGGCGTATTTATAGGGGAATGAGTTAAGCGGCATCTGGTCTGGATCCAAGTTGTTTGCAAAGGTGACTTCAGCGCAGAAAGGGTTAAACATTGAATTTATTTTTTTTCAAAATGTTCCACCGTAATGGCTTTACAATCTGTGCACTGATGCCATGCAACATGTAATATAACCTCAGCAAAGTCTAAGTTTGACTTGTATTAACCAATTTTACCCAATAATATAATTTATTCATCCATTAAACAAAATAGTTCAACTTTATAGTCATGAACATACACTACAAGAATTATATTCCATCCTAGCAGATTATATCTTAAAGCATGCTGCTTTACTTCCAACCTGTTTTAAGCTACCCTCTGCTAGAATAAAGAAAATATTTTATATGGCACATATTAATGACTGTATAAAGTGAAACTATTTTCTTTAAGTAGAGAAATAAATTAGAGGCGTAAAAAGGCGTATTTATGGGGTAATGGGTTAACATGTCCCCATGGTTGTTGTGTTCCTAGTTAGCTTGCCATCTCTGTTTTATCTGGTACTATAGTCACCTTGATGGTATCGTCCGAGGAGCTGGACATACAGAAATTCCCACAGTACGAGGCAATCACAGAGGTCACTATACCAATGTGACCCTTCAGAGCAGAGATATGCTCGTATGTACTCACATTGAACACATGTACATTCCTATTATAAGTACCTGTAAAAATACAATCACAGAGGTCACAATACCGATGTGACCCTTCAGAGCAGAGATATGGTCGTATGTACTCACATTGAACACATGTACATTCCTATTATAAGTACATGTACCTGTAAAAATACAATCACAGAGGTCACAATACCGATGTGACCCTTCAGAGCAGAGATATGCTCGTATGTACTCACATTGAACACATGTACATTCCTATTATAAGTAGCTGTAAAAATAGAATGGCTAAATTCTCAATGAAAAATTCACAAACACAAAGAGACTGCAATACATCTTAAACTAGTAAGAACATTAACTACAGTAAAACCTGTGCTCACTCTAAGGAGGAGGAATTTCATTAAGAGGTGGCATCTTAACCCTTAGCCTGCCACTCACGACTATAGCTCCATATGCAAACAGCTTGGATCCGGATGAGACGCGGAGTAACTCGGCGTCTCATCCGGATCCAAGCTGTTTGACACTGGGACAACATTTTCAGCAATTTTGAGCAACTTTGAAGCACTTTGAAACTTGAGCAGACGAGAAATATAGCAGACGACAATTTATTTGGCGGGCTAAGGGTTAATATAGGACAAAACTAATGCACAAATCTCTTTGAATATTGGAAGTACAGATTTTATTGAATTTTGAAAAGTATTACTACTGTGCTTTTTTAAACCAGTGAAAGAACAAGTTCAAACATTTTTAAACAAGTTTAATATAAACAAGACTGCGCATTCAATATACGCTTATGTCCCCAGTGGCATCCTTGCCAATATATTCAGAATCATTTCTAAGTCAAAATTAGGTCAAGGTCAAATCAAGGCTGGGTGATATGGGTGCCAAGGCAGCAACTGTTTAAGTTTCCAAGCATTCTAGTAAGCGAGGTTGATGTCAGGTGACCCATTGGCCCATTTACGATATTTTAAGTCCAAAAGAGGTTAAAGTAAGGTCAAATTGAGGTATGTTGATACAGGAGGATTGGAAAAATAAGTATCAAAGCATTTTAGTAAGTGGTGATGATGCTTGACGAAACAGTAATATCTGATTAAACTTGTACGCACATACAGACAGAACAATCACTAGATCTATATGCTTCCGCATCTGTCTGGATGGATCTGTCTTTTTTTTCAACTTTAATATTAGATATTGAATGTCCTCCAATTTAACAGTTTTTCTGCTGATGTCTTGAATTTGATATTCCACTTATTGAACTAATATGGAGATTTCTAAAGACAGGTGACTGATTCATGCAAGATCAAAATAATGCAGGAAACTCATATAGGAGGTTTCTGCAATATTTTCTCAGCATTGTATTCAAGACTTCCAATAGGTCTTCTATAGATGTATCACTTAAAACATTGAACCCTATCAACAGGTGTAGTAAGGATGAGTACACGGTGTACTCATCTTTTATAAATGTAACGTAGATGGTACGTTGGTATATATACAATTGAGCTTCCCAAACCGTTGTATGTTGGGAATTGAGTCAATTATATAGCGCAATAAACATCTCTTGATGTGAGCTTAAGCTTTGCATCGAAGGGGTTTGTTGTTGCTTGGTCTCTCAGTTTGCATGTTACATAAACAATGTACCTGAAAAGAGTACATTTGTCCTGTGCAAACAGTGTAGACCCAGATCGGAGAGCTCCTTAAGTAGCCCTATGGTCAGGATCTGCATTGTTTGTCAATTTGCAATACATTTGCAATAAATAACCCTGAATAGGCATTACTTGACAATAGTGAATATACTTAATCTTAAAATTTGAATTGTCCATTACTCCTTTACGCTTTTAGACATTCCTACACAGAAGAAAACGGTATATACAGTAAGGAATGAGCAATATAATTATATTGTACTCAAGTGAGTTTGTTACCTGCTATGATATATTTATCTGTAATTGCTAGGGAGTGCACAGAACCAAATTGGTGGTCCAGTTTACCCTTCAAGCCAAACGGCTCTGTCACACTCCAAATGTTGATAGAATTATGTGACCCACTATACAGCTTGTCCTGAAATAAAATAAAACAGCACAATAGGTAAGGCGAACTAGTTATTATCAATTACAGCGCTCCCTCTCTACAACAACACCCAATTGGAGACAAAAATTGTGTGCGTTGTTCGGAAGGAGTCATTATAGGGAGGGAAATTGGCTTACATTTGCAAAAAGCTTGAATCTAGATCAGACGCCACGACAAGCGGCGTACAATCTGGATTCAAGCTGTTTGTCAATCGTCATAAAGTTTTTTAGTTTAAAATGTCCGTTATGTAACTTTGACCTAAAAAAACCAGCAGACGACAATTTTAAGCAGACGACATTACAGTAGTAAAAGCGTTTGACATAAGCAGGGTTACAGAGTAGGTTTGGATGCAATTGGGTATTTACTCCTTGATATTTTAAAGAATTGGGAAAATTTTGGGGGGTATTGGGGGTTTTTGTAATTGGGTATCATTCATATTCTGATTAGGTTTCCAAAGTTGCTTTGCTTTTTGCTACATTTCTTTGCTTTTTGTTACTCCTTGTTGTGTAAAACAATTGCTTTTTCCACAATTTTAATTGAGTAAATACCCCAATACTCCCCTTATATGTAACCCTGCATAATATATAAGTTTACCAAAACTTGTTTTCTAATCCTTATATTTATATGTGAAATTGTATGTATTGTCATTTATGACTGTATCTATTTTGAAATAAAATACTGTTTAAACTAACCCTGCATAAGTGTCATGTTTAGGGAATGTGGCAAGGGTCGTTGTAAGGAGGGAGTCGTTGTTGGGAGGGTGGTTGTAGGGAGGGAGCACTGTACTCAATAGGTATACCTTTTTATGTATTAAATTTATTCCTCCACTATAGAGTAATTCAACTTTATATAGTTATAAATATGCACCATAAGCAATGTGTTCAATATCCTAGCCAATGGTAGCGTAAACCAGGCTGAAAGCAAAGCGGTATTCTACTTTTCTTTCAACTGGATTTAACCCTTTCCCCCCATAGAAGCGCCTTTTAGCGCATTCAGTTTATTCTTGTCCTGAAGAAAATAGTTCCAATTTATACATTCATAAATATGTAGAATACAAAATATTTTCTATATTCTAGCAGATGGTAGCTTAAAGCAGGCTGAAAGTAAAGCAAAATGCGCTTAAAGCGCATTCTGCTTTACTTTCAACCTGCTTTAAGTGGACACCTATATTCAATACTAGAGATATGCTATGTGGGAAAGGGTTAAGTGTCTTCAAAACTAGTAACAGGCTATGGGGTAATGGGCTAAACATTGTGTTCAATGGAGAAGGCCAGGTAGGTCTAGTTGCTTAACACATTCAACCCTAGCGACGAGTATACTCGTCATTTACAAACAGTGTACCTTTGAGGATTACACTTGTCCTATGCAAACATTGTAGACCCTGATCAGAGGGCTCCTTAAGGAGCCCTCTGATCAGTGTTTACACTGTTTGTCATTTTGAAATATATTGATAAAATCAACCCTAAATAGTCAAAAATTGACTCGACTAATTTTGAAATTGGAATTGTCTATTAAAAGTTTCAGGGGTGAATGAGTTAATGCAATCTTGAAGAAACGCAGATATGCAGTAAGCTCTAAAAGGAGCTTTCTGCATAACTGTAAGAATCATCTCAATCTTAATACTTGATTTTTGCTAAAAAACCACATTTCAGGCTTACCCGATCTGGATTAAGGGCCAAGGCTCTGACCCAATGATGTAGACCTGTCAGCGTACTCATCATAGTTAGGGTTTTGATATCCCAGATCTGTGAAGAAACAATAAGATAAATTAGTGTGCATAAAACCCCCAAGGTATGAACAGCAAGTATATAAAGGAGAGGAATCAAGATATATCAAATAATGAAATCCTTAACCCATTACCCCATAGCCGTTTCTAGTTTTGAAGATAGAGGACCATTTAAAGCAGGTTGAAAGTAAAGCAGAATGTGCCTTAAGGCACATTCTGCTTTACTTTTAGCCTACTTTAAGCTACCATCTGTTAGAAAATGAGAAATATTCTTATGGGACATATTTATTGACTTTATGAATTGGAATTATTTTCTTCAGTGGATGAAAACATTATAGGCGTAAAAAGGTGTATTTAAATGTGTGGTAATGGGTTAACCATTCCACCCACCTCTCAACAGAATGTAAGTTGCCTTACCTTTATGGTGGTAAAGGATTAGGTCAACTAGATTACCATTATGATGGGGAAGGATGCAATCAGAGCTCAAGATAACGTGAGTATTTCAAAAACTAAAATCTTTATTTCTGCACTAAACCCTATGGTGTTACCACTCATTAGAATTGTCTCTTCGAGACGATTATAATGAGTAGTAACACCATATGATTTGGTGCTGAAATGAGTCAGAAAATGTTGAATTTGTTCAGTTAACTCCCTCTTATCTGGAGCCTTTATGTGATAGGTTGACTTACCTTTATTAGAGAGAAGGATGAGGTAAATAGGTATTCTCCAATCACTACCATGGCACAGATAATGTTGTCATGAGCATTCTGGAACACAAATATAGACTACAATATTACATTGTGTCATCTGCTACTGTTCTAAAAGTAGAACTTTTAATATTTCTTTTCAAAACAAGGTCAATATGTCAAACAGTTTGGATCCTGTCAAACAATTTGGTCATGCGGCATCTCATCAGGATCAAAACTGTTTGCAAAGGTTATCATGATTTCACTGCTAGCATGTTAACCCTTAGCCCGCCAAATAAATTGTCGTCTGCTATATTTCTCGTCTGCTTCAAGTTTCAAAGTGCTTCAAAGTTGCTCAAAATTGCTGAAAATGTTGTCCGAGTGTCAAACAGCTTGGATCCGGATGAGACGCCGAGTTACTCGGCGTCTCATCCGGATCTAAGCTGTTTGCATATGGAGCTATAGTCGTGAGTGGCAGGCTAAGGGTTAATTGTTGATACATACCTGAATACATTTAACCATGGTGTAATCAGACAGGTTCCAGCAGCAAACAGAGTTGTCATGTCCTCCAGTATACAGAAACTCTCCACTCAGAACCAAACATTGAATCTATAGAACAATATAACAATACAAATAGACCTGAGGCATGTCTTACGAAACATCGTACGGCAAAAATGGTGGTAAGTCAAATTTTCTAAAATACATCTAATTTCTGATTTCTCCATCGAATTCTGTTTTGTGACATATATTTAGAATGGTCTTTTCAAGACGATTCCAAAGAGATATCACAAGACAAGATTAGATGGAGAAATAAATAATAATTGAAAATTTTAGAACATTATTAATTTTGTTGTATGTTTTGTAAGACGGCCCTCAGATACATGTATCCATAATTATATTATGCTGTATTAGTTTGATATTTGCTGTGATAGCTATGGATCGAAGAAGGATCAAACCCTCTGAACCTTTGAATCAGTGTACATGTGAATTGTACACATTGTATACCCAGACCTAAAGGATTTCTCTTATCAAGGTCTGCATTTTTTGTCACATTGCAATACATTATCAAACAAAAATAGTCAAAATGTACAAGACCACAATTCATTGGAAACTGAAATTGCCCATTTGAAGTTTCTGAGAGGAACGAGATATATATAGGCAGAACAAGTAGTACACATTTGTTATATCTTTTGTATCAAAGGTAACCAGGAAACAAAATTACTTACTGCCTTGGTGTGACCCTGTATAGTTTTGATTAGGCCTCGCTGTAGGTTCTCGAGGTCCCACACCTTGATGAGGCAGTCTGCACCAGCTGTATACAGCCTCTTGTTCTTGGCTGCCATACACCATACCACATCCTTATGGCCCCTGAAAGACACACACATAAAATAATAAATTAAAGGCATGAAAAGATATATCTATGGAGTAATAGGTCACATCGTACATGTATCATTAAATTGTCAAACAGATTGTGTTTCCAGATGGAATGCTCAGTTACTTAGTGGCTCATCTGGATCAAAACAGTTTGCAACTATCATCAGGGCTCCAGATAAGGGGAGTATTTCAAAAACTAAAACCTTTATTTCTGCTTTAAACCCTATGGTGTCACTACTCATTAGAATTGTCTCGAAGAGACAATTCTAATGATTAGTGACACCATAGGATTTTATGCTAAAATAAGCGAGAAAATGTTGGATTTTTGCAGTTTACTCCCTCTTATCTGGAGCCCTGTATCATCAGAAATCACCCATAGCTTTTTACAGCTTTATACACTCATAGACTTAGATCATTACTCTCAACTTGATGATGATAAAAGTTACCTGAGAGTTCCTATACATTTAAACTGAAAAGGCATGGCCCACTTCTGAAACTTTCCTGTTGATGGAGGACTACCAGAAAATGATCTCCGGAATGAACCTGTAGTGTAAAAAGAGACAAACAATAATCAAGATCTCTTAACTTAAACTGCCAAGCCAATATACAGTAATGAGCCCTTTCACTCGTTTGGCATTTGAAAGTTTCTGACTGTTTTGTCATCAGGCATTTTCGGCCCTTCTTGACAACTTTTTGCATTTTTATACTAATGGCATTTTTATACCAATATTTTACCGTGAAATGTTTTCATCAACTCTTGGTTTCAATACACATACATTTTTACAAATAGTATAATGATGCATTTAAAAATATGGTTGCTGTCAGGGTAGAGAATAATTTACACAAAAGTTCAGACAGAGTGTTATGTAATAGAGATACTTTTATACAGTAGAATCTTTCTATTATGACCACTAAATTGTGTTAATCATTAGGTGTTTGTGACAAGTGATTGCTTAAAGAAAGGTGACAGTAAAACAGAAAGCTTGCTGTCACCTGTATTTGATACAATCAATTAGCCTTCGTTTTAGTGGTTCTAATAGAGCGATTGTACTACATTTATAATTCTCTCTACTATTTGAAAAGTTTTAATACTGTATCCATGCTTCAAAGTTCTAAATATAGAATCCTCCATGTTCAACCCTTTACTCCATAAATATGCTGTTTGACAATTTTTATTTATTCCTCTAATATTATACAATAACTACATTCATAACTATTTCCATGAAAAAAATGTCCTATACCCTAGCAGATTGTAGCTTAAAGCAGGCTGAAAGTAAAGCAGAATGTGCCTTCAAGTGAATTCTACTTTACTTTCAACCTGCTTTAAGTGGTCACCTGTCTTTAAAATTAGAAACAAGCTATGGGGTAATGGGTTAACTCTGGTTTTACTGTACAAGTTCTTGAATATTTTGTGTTGCCAGTTACGGTAGGACAGGGGCTGGGCTGGAGTACATTTCAGACTCAGGGCATAGGCGTTGTATGACCACTGAAAGGTTCGTTTTCTGCATGTAATGCAGGTGATGGTATAAAGCATTTGGCAGGTGTCATAAAGGAACCATGTAAAGGAGTGGTGCTTCTATAGAAGAAAGGGATACCATATTATTTGTGACAGCAAAAGTATTGACTATAATCTCATACTGATGTTCATGTATGATGACAAAAAAACAACAATAATGTTGCCACAAGATGGGTCTTGCTTACTGAATGTTGGTCAAAATGAATAGACTACAAATGACATTGACCTGTAGGCTAAGGTTTGAAAGAGTTTCTACAGATGATGCAGCATGCCAGCTTTTAATGAATCCATTTAAAACTGTCTGAAAGGATACGTCAGATGAGACCTCAGATGAAGTCTGGAGGGAATTTATTGCAGAATAATTGATTATCATTAGTAAGCCTTTTATATAATATATAATGAATGATAATTATATGCATGTAGTTTAGCTAAAGCAGGCAAACTTATGTTAACTCTTTTGAAATTCTGAAAATGTCACCTGCTAAAATTCTGAAATGACCCAGTCTTCTTTATATTCACAGAAACAGGATGAGAATATTAAACCTTGATCAGGTTCCATTACTCTAGTGTCTGATCAGGTTCTAAACTGCAATATGCATGTATCAAGTAAAAGAAGGAAGATATGACATCCAATTATCAAAAGCATGACTGATATGTTAAATGTGTATAATTGCTCTGTAAGCTCATTCAACGCTGAAACTTCAAAGTGACAATTCCAATTTTCAACAAAACCTAGTCCATTTTACTACTTAAGGTTGTTTTTAACAATTTTATGCAAAATAACATAATACAGAACCTTGTTAGTGGGTTCCTTTAGATCTTGGTCTACATTGTTTGCAGAATTATTCAATAAGAGTTTCAGGGGTAATAAATGACCAGGTTCCAAGGTTATAAAGATTTTGAGTTGAGCCTGAAGTAGTTCTCGAGCATTTGATTGGTCAGATTTGAGTCTAGGCTCAAATCTGACCAATCAAATGCTTGAGAATGATCTCAGACTCAACTGGAAAGCTTTGTAACCTTGAGGCCAGTAGATGTAGTTTCATTCATGTACACAGAAGGAAAAGTGAGACCTGATTACATATGTTACTGAAAGGCAGAGCTGGCAGGCAGAGTGCTGTATACCATAAATAGCACTTACTGCGGGATAATCTCTCTCTCACAAGATCTGAAAACCATGGTTACTATAATATCAACTAAACTTACTCCAGTCTACAGATACATTTAACCCTTTCACTCTCATTGTCGCTTAAAAGTGCGTTTGCAAACAGTTTGGATCCTGATCAGACGCCGCGTAAAGCGGCGTCTGATCAGGACCCAAACTGTTTGACACTTTTATCGATATTTATTAAGTCATACAACGTTAAATCTAACTTTGAAACGTGTCTTGCAGACAACGATACTGAAGCAGACGACAATAAAGCGGTGAAGGGGTAAAAATCTCCCGAATAGTTTGATCATGAAAGGGTTAAAACAGATTCAAGACGGGTACAATAAAGGATAATTCTTTTTAAATGCAAGTGGTAGGTCACTAGGTGGCTACTTAACCCTTTGAACCCTAGTCCCGCATATAGGCGTCCTTTTCAAACAGTGAACATGTGAATAGTACACTTGTCCTGTGCAAACAGTGAAGACCCAGATCAGAGGGCTCCGAAAGGAGCCCTCTGATCAGGGTCTTCACTGTTTGTCATAATGCCAAACATTGACAAAAACAACCCTTAAAAGTCAGAAATTGACTGGACTAAAATTGAAACTGGAATTGTCCATTTAAGTGTCAGGGAGGAAAGAGTTAATACAAATATGACACATGTATTTGTACCAATAAATGTTTTACGGTTGTAGGAATTTCAGAGACTTCCAGGTTTCAAAGTTAAAGTTTAAAAAAGAGTTTGAGTTGAGTCTGGGATCATTCTCAGATTCTCAAGCAAAAGCTCAAATCTGCCCAATCAAATGTTTGAGAACAATCTCAGACTCAATTCAAACTCTTTAAAACGTTGGGCCTAGGGCTCCAGATAAGAAGTGGTAAACTCAAGTTTCCAACATTTTCTCACTGATTTCAGCACCAAATCCTTTGGTGTTACTACTCACTAACATTGTTTCAAATAGATGATTCTAATAAGTAGTGACACCATAAGGTTAAATGCAGAGATAAAGATTTTAGTTTTTGAAATACTCCCCTTATCTGGAGCCACGGACTTCCAGTTAATCAGAGTTTGGTTTTACGGAAGTATTGCACTAAGGACAAATAGAATTCAGTACTAACACTTCATCACAGAACTTAAAAGCAAGCTAGCACAGCAAAGCCATACAGAAAATCAAAAATTGCATTGGCAGCTTATAGCCTCACAGTCTCAGACCATGATCACCAATAATAGTTCTCAGACACTGCAAATTCTGTAAATAAACATCAATCAATCAGCTTTATGACTAGGATATACACTCTTTGTTAAACATCTAACCGTATGATGTGTCTTCTCATTAGAATTGTTGTGAACAGATTATTCTCATGAGTAGTCACAGCATAGAGTATAGTGGTTACACACCTCAGCAATATTAACCCATTACCCCATAGTCTGCTTCTACTTTTTAAGACAGGTGATGATTTAAAGCAGGTTGAAAGAAAAACAGAATGTGCCTTGGGCACATTCTGCTTTTCTTTCAGTCTGCTTTAAGTTACCCTCTCCTAGGATATAGAATATATTTCTACTGGTGCATTGTTATGAGTGTATAAATTGGAACTATTTTCTTCAGTGGAGGAATATATTGCAGGCGTAATGATTTGTATTTTTGGAGCAATGGGTTGGAGCATTTAACTCTTTCCTCCCTGAAACTTTAAATGGAAAATTCCAGTTCCAATTTAGTCTAGTCCATTTCAGACTTTTAAGGGTTGTTTCTGTCAATGTTTTGCATTATGACAAGTGAAGACCCAAATCAGAGGGCTCCATAAGGAGCCCTCTGATCTGGGTATTCACTGTTTGTATAGGACAAGTGCACTTTTCACATGTATACTGTTTGAAAAGGACGCCTATATGCGGGACTAGGGTTCAAAGGGTTAATAAGGCAGCTCTGTAGGTTAGACATTTTGGTAAGCTACCAAATGTTTACCCCTTTTTACATGGGATCACAACCTCATGCCATTAACCCTTAGCCCGCCAAATAAATTGTTGTCTGCTATATTTCTCGTCTGCTTCAAGTTTCAAAGTGCTTCAAAGTTGCTCAAAATTGCTGAAAATATTGTCCGAGTGTCAAACAGCTTGGATCCGGATGAGACGCCGAGTTACTCGGCGTCTCATCCGGATCCAAGCTGTTTGCATATGGAGATATAGTCGTGACTGGCAGGCTAAGGGTTAAGAACATTTAATTTCAGTACCTGTCAAGAATAGCATCTTCCAGCCTACTCATGCAGCCATCTGTCTTAACTCCTTAACTGCCTTGCCCCAAGTACAATAATTATTTTCAAACAGGTTTGATCCTGTCCAGACACTACATAATGTGGCGTCTGATCAGGATCCAAACTTTTTGACACTCATTTCAATAATATTTTAGTCAATTAAGCTAAAATTTAAATTTAAAAAAAAATGTATGTGCAACAGTAACTGTTGGAAAGTTGCCAGTATAATCCACAATAGTTAGATAGAATGTCCTGGCTCCAAGGTTATAAAGCTTTTGAGTTGAGTCTGAAGTAGTTCTCAAGTATTTGATTGGTCAGATTTGAGCCTATAGACTCAAATCTGACCCATCAAATGCTTGAGAATAGTATTAGACTCAACTCAGATGCTTTATTACCTTGGACCCTGTACTTACTAGATGCTGAGCGTGGTCTTCCATCAGCTAGGTGGGCTGGAGATCCCACTGAGCGTCTGTTCCTCATGGTCATTAGCTGTTCTACAGTGGACGACAGATTATCATACTTCTCCTGTAAGCCTTTCATTGTTCTGTTGAAATACAAGGCAGGATTCCAGGTTAGTGGAGTATTTCAAAAACTGAAATCTTTATTACTGAATTAAACCATATACACCATAGGATTTGGGCCTGAAATGAGTGAGAAATTATTTGATTTTTTTACTCCCTCTTATCTGGAGCCCTGCAAGACTGTGTACTTAACACCAACCCTGTAACTGCAATGGGGTATCAAAGCCACCCGATACTTGTCTGTTTAAAAGTTCAGTCTAAAAACATGTCTTAATTATAATGTAGTGATTCTGGGCAATAAAACTATAAGAACAAGATACATTGTTAAATCTGACATCCCATATGTAATTTCAAGGTTATGAGCCAAGATTAAATTGAGCCTATTTGACCTGTAAATGACCTTGGGATTTGGCTGTCAAGACCAAAGTTGTACTGAGCTCAAAAACTTCTTTAGTGGAGTACACAAGCCATATCTGAAGACTCTGTCACATGTGGTTCTATAGTTATGGCCAAGTTAGATATAGCTTATTGACCCAAATGACATTGACCTTATCCTGACATGTCCCAAGTTACACTGGGCTCAAAACTTCTTGAGTAGAGTACAAATGCAAAATACTATATAAGTCTATTACAGGTAGGTTCAAAGTTATGATCAATGCTTATTTCAGTCTATTTTAAACCCTGAATGACCTTGACCATTTCCTGACATGACCCAATTTATATTGGGCCAAAGGTTGGTTTGTTTGTTAACATCCGTTTCTAACATCTACAATGTATGTGCAAATCAGACGCCCCAGAGAGAGGGGAGCAGATGCAGAAAACCTGGGAGCAATGTCCTACTGTTATTATTGACAGAATTCTCTGGTTCTTTTGGATGCCAAGTGTAAATGATACATCGGACCTCGGTTTATAAAGTCTCATCCTAAGGACTTGGTCCAGTTGGGAATTGAACTCACAACCCCTAGTATCGTAGTTGATATCACTATTACAATATGTCATGTAGTTCCAATACTACCCTCATCTGGAGCCCTATAGTTGGTGATTTATACCTACCCTTGACAATCTGTCAGCTGTCCTTGCATACTAGAGTTGATATCTTCTAGCTGTTTTACCCGTGAAGTTAGTGCATTAACTTTGTTCTGTAACTGTCTGTTTGTATCTTCAAGTTCCTGTGCCTACAAAACAGAAATATTACATGTATATAATTCTATATCAGATCATGAACTTACTCATAACCCAATAGCCTGTTTGCTAGTTTTAAAGACAGGAGACCATACAGGATGAAAGTAAAAGTGTCAGGGGTGAATGAGTTAACTCATTACCCCATAGACTGTTTCTAGTTTTGAAGAAAGATGATCACTTAAAGCAGGTTGAAAGTAAAGCAGAATGTGCCTTAACTCTTTCCTCCCTGAAACCTCAGATGGGCAATTCTAGTTTATAATTTAGTCTAGTCCATTTTTGACTTTTTAGAGTTGATTTTTACAATACATATGTCAAAATGACAAACAGTATAGACCCTAAGCACTAAAGAAGCCCTCTGGTCAGGGTCTTCACTGTTTGCATAGGACAGGTGTACTCCTCATAGGTACACTGTTTGCAAATGACGCATATATGTGTGACTAGGGTTCAAAGAGTTAAGACGCATTCTGCTTTACTTTCAGTCTACTTTAAGCTATAATCTGCTAGGATATAGAAAATATTTCTCATGATGCATATTCATGACAGTATAAAAGGGAACTATCTTCTTCAGTCGAGGAATAAATTATAGGCATAAAAAGGTGTATTTATGGGGAAATGGGTTAAGGTACTGAAATGGAGGAAAGAGTTAAAACTCTTACCCTTGTTTCAATGGTCCCTGAACCAGCAGGGGCCTGTAACCCTCGGTAACCACAGGTCTGCTCATGCTCCTCAATCTCCTCTCTTCGGCTCTGATATTCACATCCTGAAGAATGAAGAAAACAAACTATTATGCTTCACTCATTACACAATAAGTTTAACAACATGTTTCTTGATAAAGTATGTTGAAAGTAAAGCAAAATGTGCCTTAAGGCAAATTCTGCTTTACTTTCAGCCTGCTTTAAGCTACCCTCTTTAAGATTACAGACAATGTTTCTTACGGTACAATCAAGCTTTGAAAAAAATGACTGTATAATTGGAGTTGTTTTCTTCAGTGGAGGAATAAATTAAATATGTTAAAATGAATATCTATTGAGTAAAGTATAATGCGGAGAAAAGGCTTAATATACAAACATGGAAGAATTCAAAAGGTTGATTGAGAGACTGCTATAGGCATAGGTGGTTACCTTTATCAAGGTGCTGACAGGAGTTATACACACAGATCTTCACATGTTCTTCCAACTCGCTCTCTCTCAGTGTGGCCAAGCAGTTTCTATTGCTACATGTCACTGGCTTGAACTCACAGCTCTTCTCATGGTCATGTCGACAACCTATTAAAATACAATAAAACCCCTCTATTACAACCATTGTTTAAATACAGTAAAAACTAAAACACCTCTGAAATTATGTTAATTACTAAGCATTCAAGGCAGGTAAAAGTAGAACATAAATCTCCTTTAAGAGCTTTTTGTTTTACTTTCACCTTGCCTTTAGCTGTCACTTGTCTTTCAAACAGTCAATAAACATTCTTTTAGTGAATCTGAAACTGATTAAATTGATACCCTTTACCCCATGGCCTGTTTCTAGTTTTGAAAACAGGTGACCACTTAAAGAAGGTTGAAAGTAAAGCAGAATGCGCCATAAGGCGCATTCTGCTTTATTTTCAGCCTGCTTTAAGCTACCTTCTGCTTGGATATAGAAATATTTTTTATGATGCTTATTCATGACTTTATAAAATGAGACTATTTTTTCAGTGGAGAAATATAATGAAGGTGTAAAAAAGCGTATTTATGGGGGTAATGCGTTTAACACCTATTTTTTTTTAGTATATTCAATGGCATTGTACAATAAATGAAATAGTTTTCACAATAGAGATTATAACCCATTACCCTATTAACATGCCTTTTTATGCCTTTAAAATATTCCTTCATTGAAGGAAATAGTTGAAATTTATAAAGTCATAAACATGTCTGATAAAAAATATTTTCTACATGTATATTTCAGCAAATGTTAGCTTAAAACAGGCTGAAAGTAAAGCAGAATGCGCCTTAACGTGCATTCTGCTTTACTTTCAACCTGCTTTAAGTGGTCACCTATTTTCAAAACAAGAATCAGGCTAGTAGGTAAAGGGTTAATTGTACAAGGCTATTTCATATCAAACATGGAAACACTCATTGTACAAATAATATTGAAACAACCCTTAACATGCTTATAAATGCTGACTTTTGCAACATTTAAAAAAAATGTTTGGATTCAGATAACATATTAACCCTTCTCCTGCTTTTAGAATATACTCTTAACCCATTACCCCACAAATATGCCTTTTTATGCCTATAATTTATTCCACCTTTGAAGAAAATTAGTTCACTTGAAATTTAATGAATATGGAACATAAGCAATATTTTCTATATTTTAGCAGATGGTAGCTTAAAGCAGTCTGAAAGTAAAGCAGAATGTGCCTTATGGCACATTCTGCTTTACTTTCAGACTGCTTTAAGTGTCAACTATCTTCAAAACTAGAGATAGGCTATGGGGTAATGGGTTAAAAACAGTGAAGACCCAGATGAGATAGTCTTGAAGGTGTGGGGTTCCCATAACAAAATCTGCAAAACTTTATTTTTTTCAACAAGTTATTGAAATCAGTAGAAACAAGACTGCGCGTTCAATAAACGCTTATGCCCCCGGTGGCATCCTTGACAATATATTCTGATTTTTTTCTAAGTCCAAATTAGGTCAAGGTCAAGGTCAAATTGAGCTTGGGTATTATTGGTGAGTTGGTAATGGTCCAAGGCAATAAGTGTATAAGTATTGAAGCATTGTAGTAAACAGTGTTGATGCTAGACGAAACGGTAAAATCTAGTTAACCAAGAAAGATCCCATTTACAATATAAGTTAAAATTAGGTCAAGGTCAAGGTCAAAATAAAAGTTTGATGATATTGGTGGATAGGGAATAGTCAAAGGCAACAACTGTATAAGTATCAAAGCATTGTAGTCAGATGTGTTGATGCTAGACGAAACGGAAAAATCTAGTTAACCAAGAAATAGCCTATTTAAAATATTCTAAGTCCAAATTAGGTCAAGGTCAAAATCAAAGTATGGTGATATTGGTGGATAGGGAATGGTCCAAGGCAACAACTTGGGTTTGGGTAAGCGGTGTTGATGCTAGACGAAACGGTAAATTCTACTTAACCTTGTTACGGACGGACTGACGGACGGACATTCTCACAGTTGGACATTTGTTGGGTATATTTTTTGTTTAAAAGTACCCAACAGTACACTAATATACCCAACAATAACAATAGGACAATCACGGAATGAATGGAATCTATTGTTCTCCCTACCCAACAAAGGACCTTTCGTGCGCTCGGACGGACTGACTGACGGACAGGACGATTACTATATGCCTCCGCATCTTTCGATGCCGGGGGCATAAAAAGTAACATTATCTTTTTATACATAAACCAGGAATCTTTTTACTGTTTGCTTCCTAAACAACACTTTTGATTCAAAACAACATCAGTGTACTTTGCAAGAGTGTGATGACTTAACCTCAGTCATATATCTCAATGGCATTGGGTGGAGTTTTGAAAACAGTTACATCAACAATGCATTTAATGCTGTGACCGAATTAAAACAAAAGAAACATTTTTTTTCTATATCCTTGGCTAGCAGATGGTAGCTTAAAGCAGGCTGAAATTAAAGCAGAATGTGCCTTAAGCCACATTCTGCTTTACTTTTAACCTGCTTTAAGTAGTCACCTGTCTTCAAAACAAAGAAATAGGCTATGGGGTACAGGGTTAATTACCAAGTTGTATTTTTTGTTGACATCCACTGGGATCTGGAGTGTATACATCATTTTCTTTTGTCAATCCGTATCTGCAGTATATCAGCAAATCATCAATTTGTCCTATCACAATCCTGAAAAGAACAAGTTTGCTGAATAAAAACATGTCCTCTGTGAATGGCAATTAAGCCATTAAAAACATCAGTCAAAACTTGACAGATTATGAGATGGATGGACTGACAGACAGATGGATGGACAGACAGAGACAATAACACATTTTCAAGGTAGGGGACTATTAAGTTACTCTGGTACATGTACTTGAGTACAAGTCCTATGTATACTGTACAGCATAGAATTAGAAGAAGTCTAAAATTCAGTGATATTATTGGTAAGTTGTCTTGATTTGAAACAGAATCAGATCATTTTATCATCATAAGAGTTTAACTCGATCTTTAATTGCATGCTAGCAGCAGATACATGTGCCACAGTGATAAATTACCTTTGCAAACAGTTTAGATCCTGATGAGACGCTGCATAACGCGGCGTCTCATTTGGATCCAAATGTTTGACACTCTGACCCTGTTTTATAAAGAAATTTTGAAAATTCGATTTTTAGAGCAGTTGCAGTCAAACACGGTTTGAATCCAAATCAGATGTCCCATTATCTTATCTGGATCCAAACTGTCGCAATCAGCAGGACATCTCGATATATCCTGGAAGGACAGTCAGTATGTCACCCGCCCCACGCATGCACAAATAAATTAATCAAGAAGACCAGAGCATGAGTCACAGGCGACATCCTTTTTGTTGTTGAAGATAAGGGCACATGCATGACTATTATCTACATCTACATATACGGGGTTACTCCCTACTATCAATTGCTGATAATGACAGGGAGGTTAATACCTGTTAATAACCACCTGGCACGGATCGCACGTACTTCCGTCGACTGGACACTTTCCTGCACTCTGCACACAGGATTTACAAAATGTGTGTCCACATACAATATTTATAACAGGCTCTGTGTAAAGGTTCTGGCACACGAGGCATTTCAAATGTTGGCTAGCGTCCTGTGCGAACAGGGTCGGCGAGACAAGGTCCGAATCCCCCATCCACTGGTCCTTTCACGTTGTCGGCAACATCAAAAAGAAGTTTGTCGCCTTAAAATACCCTCTGTGGCTTTTACAACTGACTTAAGTCTCACATATTGAGTATTCAAATATATTAACTTCAATATTTATAAATAAACCTGATTCACTGAAAACCCTCTTCTGAATGAAAAAAAAAGTTTGTGTACTTCCTGATTCCGATAAAAAATGCAACCGCACCTTTTTAGGACACCGGTAAACTATGGCTACAGTATTCTAAGATGATATGTACCACTATAATATAATACATTCACCAGAAAGCATCATAAATGATGAATAGTATCGGGGAAATCACAGCGAAATGTTTAATATCGATACAATTTACCTGAGAAAAATTGGACGCGGTTTTACTTTTATCCAATTTACAAACGGCGTTGCGTGAGATCCTTTAATTCGTGAAAATGCTAGCTTTCAATTGTCAAGTACTAAGGCGAGAGATGTCACTATTCAACATGTCCGGGTTTATAAAATCACTCAAGCTTAAATGATACTGTGATCCAGATTTTACCAATATATTAACACAATACAAGTTAAACACATTCAACCCTAGCGACTAGTATACTCGTCATTTACAAACAGTTTACCTGTTAGGATTACACATGTCCAATGCAAACAGTGTATACCCTGATCAGAGGGCTCCGTAAGCAGCTCTCTGATCAGGGTCTACACTGTTTGTCATTTTTAAATATTTTGTTAAAATCAACGCTAAATAGTCAAAAATGAACTAGACTCATTTTGAAATTGGAATTGTCCATTAAAAGTTTCAGGGGTGAATGAGTTAAGAGAAAAAATGTACTAAACAAGTAACACAATGAGACCATTCTTACCAGAGCTTTGAAGGAATGGACATCATAACATGGCTTTGAGCGGACGTAAATCCTTCTTAGAAACAACAACATGTAAACAAGAGGATCATTGGACCATATATCGCTCGCCTGAGTCATATATATATATATATAGTCAGGGGCGTAGCTTGGCCGAAATGAAAGTGTAGGCATATCTTTTCTAGGGGGGTCCGGGGGCATGCTCCCCCGGGAAAATTTTGAGTTCCACAACACTGTAGACGCATTTAAGGAGGGTCTGGGGAGACATTTATATGAAGAATTAATGAAATGAAAAGCTTCAAACAACAGACAATTTTATTTTTTTGGAAGGAATATGTCTGCATATTTTCTTGAAAAAAAAACTCACCAAAAAACAACCCCACGTCAATTAGTATATCATAGGGTCTGATACCGTAATTTTTTCATTAACACTCGCTACTTGAAATTATTTGGATGTAACTTTCTTTTCGGGACAAATTGATCGAGCACACTACATGCCCGTATGAAATCCAAAGTAACTTTACCAATTTATGAACTCACTCTTACTAGGAGGGGATTGAGGAGGGTTGATTCCTAGATAGTCTCTGGCTTGTTCTGAGGGCGTTTTTGCGCGTCCAAGACAGGTAAAATTCTGCCATAAATATATGTAAAAACTCGGCTGAAAATGACATAAATTTTCTGTTCCAGGTTTTTATAATGTAATTGTTGACAGGTTGTCTTCCATTAATCTTAAGTTAGACTCTAACACCACCCTATTCGTATTTTATTGCATTTTTTTTACTTTTTGAATTGGCGCAAATATGAGGACAGTGTGTACGCGGTAGCGCGTGTGTTTGCATAAGGCAGCAACATGTACAATTGTACATGCTTGCCAACGGGGTGATTAGACCAATATATAAGTGTACGCTTTCTTACTAGGGGGGTCCGGGGGTATGCTCCCCCGGGAAAAATTTGTTCCTAGATAGTCTCTAGGTGCGTTCTGAGGTCTTTTCCCGCGTTTGATAATGGCAAATACTAACATGAATCTATGTAAAAATAATTGGGGTTCACCTCTAACCCCCCTTAGATGTCAATTTTATTGCCTTTTCTGCTTTTTTAGCCTTTTTTATTTTTTGGACTTCTGAAAAAAAAGTGTAGGCACGTGCCTACTTGCCTAATAGGAAGCTACGCCAATGATAGTGATATAGCTTTGACAATGGGCCATTTTTTTTTTTTTATAGATTTCACCATGATATGAACAGTCTTAACTCAATCATAATTTAAAATGTCTACCATAAGAAGTATGTAGTTTCTATATATCCTAGTAGATGCATTGTTTAAAGCAGACTCAAAGTAAAGTGTCGTGAAAAGCCAGTAGTGGTTCTACGACGTAACCATACAGAAAGCAGAATGCACATTACCTAGGTCCCCAGCAGGGGGGTTGACTTAATGGAAGAGCACTGAGGCGGAGCCATTTTGACCCGGGGTCATAATTTGAATTTTTTTAATAAGACAAAGTTAGATCTACATGTCAAATATTAAAGGTCTTACGTTTTCTGAGGAGACTTTTAAACGTTTTCATATGAAAAACTGATAATCTCTTGGGCCGGGCCATTTTTGACCCGGGCCATGATTTGACCAAACTTGGTAGAGGTCTACTGTGCATGTATACATATGTAAGACTACATGCCAAAATTCAAAGCTTAAGGCCAGACGGTTTTGTTCCCTTTTGGTTGCCATGGTAACCAGAGTTCTACACGGAATCATGGAGAAAGGTCTCCATGACGGAATCAAATTGTTTGATCAACGTTTGAAGAACTTTACCCAAAGAACATTCCTGTAAAGTTTGGTTGAAATCAGTCAATTTGTTTAGGAGATGTCATTTGAAGAAATTGTAAACAACGACGCACACAGGGCAATCACAATAGCTCAACATGAGCCTTTGGCTAAGGTGAACTAAAAATTCAATGCAATGAAAAACAGTGTATTGGTCGGGATTCAAACACATGAGCTGAACTATATTGCCCCAGTATTGGTCTAGCTAGTTTCCCTCATGCGTAAAGCGTGCACTTGTACATGTTTAAAATTAAACTCGATCATTTTCTAGTGGGCAGAATTTGTTGAAACTTTGTAGATATAAGTTCTATAATCAAACGTTGATATACTTTCACGTCAATCCGAAATCTAATATGGAACGCAAATGGCGATTATCTTGAAAATCTATTCTACACTTAAACTCCTCACTTTTTACCATGCCGAATCATGATGAATTGTCATCTATTTCAAATATATCGTCTGCGAAAAATGTAAAAATCATATATATTTTTTTTTTTTCAATCGAAAAAACTATAAATATGAATGGCAAACAGTTTGGAACCAGATTAGACGCCGCGTTACGCGGCGTCTGATCTGGATCCAAACTGTTTGCAAATATTATCCAAGTAGCGCTTAGCATGACAAGAGTTAATGAAACTACCCGGTAATAGAAATGACCAGTGCATGGTATGGCATGACCAAATGTTGTTATTTTCATGATGACCCCAAATCAAATATGGTCCGAGGCTAGAATCATTATCGTGCTTTTTTACTATTTATGCGGAAAGGGCCAATTGTCTAATGCAAAGTATTGGCCTTTTATTGCTCCCTCTCTACAACGACACTCAATGGGAGACACAGGTTGTGTGTTGTTCGGAGGGAGTCGTTATAGGGAGGGAAAATTAAGACTGGTGTTTATTTACTCGTCATTGTATTTATTCTATCAGAATGTCCACTTAAAATTAACTTTGAGAAAAACAGCACACGACAGTTTTAAGCAGACGATATTGCAGCAGTAAAAACGTTAGATAAAAGTGTCTATTTATGGAACTGTGGCAAGGTCGTTGTAAGGAGGGAGTCGTTGTTTGGAGGGAGCACTGTATACATAATATTGTAGGCAGAGTTGCTATACATTTTAGGGTTATGGCGTCAAAGTGAATGTCATGGGCATTGAAATATCTCAACGCAAGAAGCCCTTAAACTCAGTTCAGCCTCGGTCATGTATGACAAAGCTCAAGGTCATTTAGAGGTCAATTAGGCTGAAATTAACCTCATTGTACATAACTTTAGAACTACGTGTGCTAGAGACTTCATATAAGGCATGTGTACTCCACTCAAGAAGCCCGTTAAGCTAATATTATTACACATGTACTACTATTTTCAATATTATTTTTTTATTATCATCATCATTATCATCATCCTCATCATCACTACATTTGTCGGCAATGCAAACATTTAGACCTCTATCATAACTGTGTGTAATGGATTTAAGGAAAACGCGAATTTTACATGCAAAATGAGTACAGTTCTCCCTTCCTACAACGCCACTCCGATCAACAGTTTCCTCCTTACAACAATGCTTACCGTTGTTCCCAAAACAAGGCATCTATGTCTAACGCTTCATTGCTGCAATAGTGTCAGCTTAAAATGGTCGTTTGCTGTTGTTTCTTAAAGTTACGTACAGTGTATTGCATTTTGACAAAAGAAACAAGAGAGGAGTGACAAACAGTTTCAACCCAAATCAGACGCCGCGTTTCCCGGCGTCTGATCTAGGTTTTCAACTGTTTGCAAATGTACTGTTAGGGTATTAATTTTCCAGCCCTAAAACAATTCCATCCGAAAAACACACACAGCATTTGTCTAAAATGAGTTGTTGTTGAAGAGAGGTTGCACTGTAAATGCTTTAAAATGTGGATTGCGGTATATCTCAAAAACAATTGTTTGTCATTTGAAATAAAGATAAATCAATTCTATCTACTTTTGGAACCTGACCAGGCACCGCGAAGTGTATAATTATATTGCTGTCAAAGACCCGATTCTCACATCATTGAATCTTCGTTGTAATGATTGAGATTGGACGTCAAAGTAAATAACGTTGTTAGTTATAATGAAGGATTACCGTCCCTCCGAGTCAATGTTGACTTATTAAACACACTGAACCCTAGAGACGAGTATACTCGTCATGAAAAATCATACTAGTATACCTATCAAGAGTACACTTGTCAGATGCAAACAGTGTAGACCCTGATCAGAGGGCTCCTTAAGGAGCCCTCTGATCAGGGTCTACACTGTTTGTCATTTTGTAAAATATTGTTAAAAACCATTCTTATTATTCAAAAATGGTTGTAAACTGGAATTTTCCATTTAAAGTTTCAGGGGTGAATGAGTTATGGTGGGGACGCTGTAGCACCGATAAATACGAAATGTCTCATTTGCAGTGTTGCTCCAACGCTTTTGTTTAAAGTCTATAATTCTGGCCATCAGCTGTTCGCTAAGCCAAGTTTGTTGTTATTACTGTGACAGCATGTTTAATCACCGCAATCATGGTTTGACATGTGCATTACGTTTCTTATCATCAGTAATAAGGAAATCACAGTTGGAAGTAGTTAGTGTCTTCATATGTATCGCCCAGTCAACATGGGATTAACATATGGCACTTCCTACCAAAGCTGTAACCTTTGTTAGTCTCACTACATGAGAGGAGTGTCCATACCGCTGGGGTCACGTGATGCGAACCATGCGTGATTTAGCCGGTGTAGACACTAGAGAGTTTAGATTCAGATTTCGGCGAGTAAAGATGTAAAATTAATAACGCGGGTGGCATCCGCCACCCGGCGTCGGTCGGAGATTTCCCGACGAAACTAAAGTAATATTTCGGACATTACACTTGTGATTTCCTTAACAAATTGCTACTATTGAACAGTTCGTGTTTAATATACTTATGTTGGATTACCAAGTTGTTTATAACGGTACACTGGATTTCCAGGATTAAAATAAAGCTATCAGAAAACTACAGCAACACAGTTTTCATTTACAACCCTAACAAGAAATGTCACTAAAGGATACACACTCAGAAATAACCTTAGTACAGTTGGTTGTAGAATCCATGGCACATTCATATATTTTGTTTGTGTTCGAACCTGGACCTTTTATCGACAAGCGAGTGAACTCTACCATGTGAACTAATTTTCCCCAAAATTCCGAAACGCATTGGATTTACCTCACGGACTACTTCGGAATACAATCAGGATGAATGGAGTACCATACGACAGTTTTGTGCCGTTTTATGTGGATGTCGGACTTTCCTTTTCCTTATTTCCCCAGTTCAGCGAGTGACTCTAAAACCGTTTTGACTAGTGAATCCACCATTTCCCAGTGAAGCGAGTGATTAAAACCAACATGGAGTAGAATGACAAACTTTCCTAAAGTCTCCACGTGATTTACAGACATTCGGACATTATCAGCTAAAAAGCCGAAAAGGAACTGTACACCTTGACGTTTTTTTTTACATTCATTTGATTGAATAATTCTTGAAAACGTTAATCAATACTATTTCAAATTCGTTTATAATTAATCATTATAGTAAATATCATTTTACTGCTATGCGCAGAAATTCTAAATGATAGCAATTTCATTATTGGTTCCAAATGTATGTCACAGCATTCAGGGTGAACTTATATATACTGTTTATGTACAATTTCACTTGTAATCAGTTCTATAATTTTAAAGGTTTTGTCTCGACATTTCCTTACTACCAGTATGTATCTACTATATGTAGTTATCACTGCAAGTGCAAACTTCACATTTTTATACTTACCTAGTAGGTTATTATCATAGCTTAAACGTAGGTAATTTACAATAGGCACAGGCAGTCTATTCTTTTTGTTTATACCCCTGTATTGTATATTATTTTATATTCTGCATTACCTGTGAAGGAAAACTATTCTGTCTTCACAATAGTGTACATTATAAGTAAATAGTAGGCTTACACAATTATCAGTTCAGCCACTAGACACTCGAAAATACTTATATGAGTGGTTTACTACATGTACATACATTTTCAAATGTGTACTTGCTACACGGGTTACTTATAACCATTATATATACCCTACTTATCAAGTAGTCAGGTAGTCCATATACCCTACTGAGTAGTCAGGTAGTCTATAATTCCTACTTATCAAGTAGTCAGGTAGTCCATATACCCTACTGAGTAGTCAGATAGTCTATAATTCCTACTTATCAAGTAGTCAGGTAGTCCATATACCCTACTGAGTAGTCAGGTAGTCTATAATTCCTACTTATCAAGTAGTCAGGTAGTCCATATACCCTACTGAGTAGTCAAGTAGTCTATAATTCCTACTTATCAAGTAGTCAGGTATCATATTGTATTCCATACAATATCATTATTTCTCACATACCATGGATATTCACTCCAGGTTACACTACTTTACAAGTAGTTCATGCAATTTACTAGTAATGGCGCCTTACAATCTTCTATGTAATTGCATATTTTCATTCATACATTGATTAGTGCATCAATTCATGTGTCCTTATATTGGTATGTAGGTGAAGCTCATTTCCCTTTAAAATGCTATGGTCATTATAGCTTCAAAATACTTATTAGCTATACATACAGAGCAAGTTTTCTAAATATCCCTAATAGTTATAGAAATAGTTATTGTCTCATAGTGCTAGAGTAGGAGGTTGACGAATGTCCTATTCAAATTCTTTAGGGAACTTATTCTTTATGATAAATCAAATTCATGAGTGAGTGTGAGTTAATGCTGAGATTATTCTAAGCATTCGTCCCGTCTATTATCACCATAGCTGTTTTCATGAGACTGATCTGGTTGATCGCCAGTTGAGAGCTCTTCGCCGACTTATCTAAGGATGAAATTTATATAGCACTATTATCATTGTATTACTAGTTCTGGAGCCACATATACGGTTCATCCAAACAGAACAATCCATTATCATGTAGCAAAACCATACATGTGTATGGGTGTCAAAATGTATATAGCCCTGAACTTGACTGTTCACTAAGAAAACATTATTAGTTATATATTTCAATTCATTGAATACCATACGTATTTGTAATTCCATAATTACTTGTTCGAGACAATGCTCTCATATTCAATATTTAACGGTCAAGGAACATTCACTATTCCCGTTATATAATTACTATCACGACCCGATCTGCAGGTCAGTAATTTACGTATTTGGAATATGCTATACGGGTTAATTACGAATGGAATATGTAGCTAATTGTTCAGTATATTATATATGTTTGCCTTGTATTTTCATTAACACGTAGCATGTGTATTAGAATACCAACTACGATTCATTTTCGATTATCATAAGTCAATATTTGTATTTGTAATTTACAATGCATGTATACTGTTGCGTGAACGTAATCGTATTTAGTTGTGTATTTCACTTCAATTAATAACTATGCGTACAGCAAATCCATTTGGTTTTCGGGACATTGCTCCCTAACTCCCTTTACGGAACATTGCTTCCAGGGATTATTATACGGCCCGTTGCAGGTCATTTCTTATCGACTCCTGGATTATGCAGTACGGGTTTTAGAACGAAATACACAGCTAATACATTGCCTTCATCCAGCGTTAATTTTCGTAATATGTTCTCTTTAAATAGCATTTCTTAAACACTAAACACTAGAAATCATCATCAAATGTACTTTTCATATTTATCGGTCTACATGATTATCATTATTAGTATTTGCATAAGTCAGATATGTCTTAGATGCGGGGACGCATTCTTTTCTAGGTTGGGGGGATTTGTAGCACCGATAAATACGAAATGTCTCATTTGCAGTGTTGCTCCAACGCTTTTGTTTAAAGTCTATAATTCTGGCCATCAGCTGTTCGCTAAGCCAAGTTTGTTGTTATTACTGTGACAGCATGTTTAATCACCGCAATCATGGTTTGACATGTGCATTACGTTTCTTATCATCAGTAATAAGGAAATCACAGTTGGAAGTAGTTAGTGTCTTCATATGTATCGCCCAGTCAACATGGGATTAACATATGGCACTTCCTACCAAAGCTGTAACCTTTGTTAGTCTCACTACATGAGAGGAGTGTCCATACCGCTGGGGTCACGTGATGCGAACCATGCGTGATTTAGCCGGTGTAGACACTAGAGAGTTTAGATTCAGATTTCGGCGAGTAAAGATGTAAAATTAATAACGCGGGTGGCATCCGCCACCCGGCGTCGGTCGGAGATTTCCCGACGAAACTAAAGTAATATTTCGGACATTACACTTGTGATTTCCTTAACAAATTGCTACTATTGAACAGTTCGTGTTTAATATACTTATGTTGGATTACCAAGTTGTTTATAACGGTACACTGGATTTCCAGGATTAAAATAAAGCTATCAGAAAACTACAGCAACACAGTTTTCATTTACAACCCTAACAAGAAATGTTACTCAGGGACACACGCACAAACACCCTTAGTACAGTACTGTACTAAGGGTTGTTTCTGTGTGTGTGTCCCTGAGTAACATTTCTGGTTTGGGTTGTAAATGAAAACTGGGTTGATGTAGTTTTCTGATAGCTTTATTTTAATCCTGGAAATCCAGTGTACCGTTATAAACATACGTGGTAATCCAACATAAGTATATTAAACACGAACTGTTCAATAGTAGCAATTTGTTAAGGAAATCACAAGTGTAATGTCCGAACTATATTTTAGTTTCGTCGGGAAATCTCCGACCGACGCCGGGTGGCGAATGCCACCCGCGTTATTAATTTTACATCTTTACTCGCCGAAATCTAAATCTAAACTCTCTAGTGTCTACACCGGCTAAATCACGCCTGGTTCGCATCACGTGACCCCAGCGGTATGGACACTGATCTCATGTAGAGAGACTAACAAAGGTGACAGCTTTGGTAGGAAGTGCCATATGTTAATCCCATGTTGACTGGGCGATACATATGAAGACACTAACTACTTCCAACTGTGATTTCCTTATTACTGATGATAAGAAACGTAATGCACATGTCAAACCATGATTGCGGTGATTAAACATGCTGTCACAGTAATAACAACAAACTTGGCTTAGCGAACAGCTGATGGCCAGAATTATTGACTTTAAACAAAAGCGTTGGAGCAACACTGCAAATGAGACATTTCGTATTTATCGGTGCTACAAATCCCCCCAACCTAGAAAAGAATGCGTCCCCGCATCTAAGACATATCTGACTTATGCAATACTAATAATGATAATCATGTAGACCGATAAATATGAAAGTACATTTCTAGTGTTTAAAGAAATGCTATTTAAAGAGAACATATTACGAAAATTAACGCTGGATGAAGGCAATGTATTAGCTGTGTATTTCGTTCTAAAACCCGTACTGCATAATCCAGGAGGCTGATAAGAATTGACCTGCAACGGGCCGTATAATAATCCCTGGAAGCAATGTTCCGTAAAGGGAGTTAGGGAGCACAGTCCCGAAAATCAAATGGATTTGCTGTACGCATAGTTATTAATTGAACTGAAATACACATCTAAATATGACCACCTTTACGCAACAACATAGGCATTGTAAATTACAATTTGAAAATCGAAAATGAATCGTAATTGATATCCTAATACACATGCTACCTGTTAATGAAGATGCAAGGCAAGTATATACAATATGAACAATTAGCTACATATTCCATTCGTATTTAACCCGTATAGCATATTCCAAATACGTAAATTACTGACCTGCACATCGGGTCGTGATAGTAATTATATAACGGGAACAGTGAATGTTCCTTAACCGTTAAATATTGAATGTGAGAGCATTGTCTCGAACAAGTAATTATGGAATTACAAATACGTAAGGTATTCAATGAATTGGAATATATAACTAATAATGTTTTCTTAGTGAACAGTCAAGTTCAGGGCTATACATTTTGACAGTCATACACATGTATGGTTTTGCTACATGATAATGGATTGTTCTGTTTGGATGAACCGTATGTGGTTCTAGAACTAGTAGTACAATGATATAGTGCTATATAAACTTCATCCCTAGATAAGTCGGTGAAGAGCTCTAACTGGTGATCAACCAGATCACATGAAAACAGCTATGGTGATAATAGATGGTCTAATGCTAAGAAGAAATGCTGCATTAACTCACACTCACTCATTCACACTCACACTCACTCATGAATTGATTTATCATAAAGAATAAGTTCCCTAAAGAATTTGAATAGGAAGTTGGCCGACCTCCTACTCTAGTACTATAAGACAATAACTATTTCTATAATTATCAGTGATATTTAGAAAACTTGCTCTGTATGTATAGCTAATAAGTATTTTAAAGCTATAATGACCATAGCATTTTAAAGGGAAATGAGCTTCACCCACATACCAATATAAGGACACATGAATTAACGCACTAATCAATGTATTAATGAAAATATGCAATTACACTGCGTTACGCGGTGTCAGATCCGGGTCCAAACTGTTTGCAAAGTCGATCGACTTTATGCGATTTCGGGAGCGTAAGGGTTATAATGCGTAGGAATTTACCTAGGGACCATGCGTAATTCGGCTGCATTTAGCATTCTATTCTTTTACGACTTTTTCATTTTTTACATGCGTTACTGCCGTACTGTGGCAACCCTCTCTTACCCTGATTTTAGCGCTATAAATTATATCATCATTATTTTGTACTTGCATTTATTTATTGCCTTGCAAACGCAATAAAATGTTTTTTAAAACAAATATTATTATTAACGCATCATCGAACGTTTTATTCGCTGCCATGATTCGGGTTCACGCAGGGATCACGCCAAGTTCAAGTGAAACATGCATAGTCCCCATCTACCACATCGTTCCTAGCAAAAACAACACAAAACGGAACGAAAACGTAAGGCTATATCGGATTTCTAAATTAATTCTGAAATAAAGCTTTCTAGAATATCTGAGTGCACCAATGTAACGAAAATTCTAATTAACCTCAAACTGGACTCAGCTTCAGATTTTCATGCATTTAACATTTGTGTAAAGTTTCATTAATATCCTTTAGATAGTTTTCCGGACAAACAAAATGTTGACGGACGAACGTATTCACGGACGGACGGACGGACAGGGTTACGTCAATATACGACCACCTTTACAGGTGGGCTATAAAAAGACTATCGTGGGTTTTGTCGATTCTATATTTTGTAACATAACCATAGAACCAAGTATAATTTTGTTCCTCATTCATTCACTGAGATAGTATGGCTATCATCGAACATAATATTAGTTCACAGACTATAACCACTTGTATATGTTACAGGGATTAAGTATAATCAGGGATAACGCGTAATCCCTTAACTTTTAGGGATTACGCGTAATGATCTAATCACTGGGTGTTTTATGGAATTGATGAAATGTCCCTTTTTCATCAAATTAATAGATTTGTACTATCATGACATTTCTATTAAACATCCTGCTTTCTTGAAATATAATGGTCTAATGATCATTCATACAAATTTCTCGCACAAGTGAATACAAATAAGTAAACAGTGTGGATTTTTAACACATTTTATAGCGTGGTACTTGCCTTTCAACTTAATGAACTAAACGAGGTAAGATTCATTACTTTAACCAAAAGTAACTGCCAAATATTTATAAAAAAAAATCAATGAAAAGCTTCAAAATTATGCCTTTTTCCTGACAGATTTAGGGTTTTCGTGAAATCCCTGATTTTTATGGGATTTCATGTATTCCCTGATTACACGTTATATCCCTGTAACATATATGCTACAGATATAACGTGTAATCAGGGATTATGCGTAATCCCTGAAACTTTTAGAGATTACGCGTAATGATAGGGCGTTTTAGGTAATTGATGAAATGTTCCCTTTTTCATCAAATAAATTCATGTAGATTTGTATTGTCATGACATTTCTTTTGGTTTAAAACATCATGCTTTCTGTAAATATCATGGTCTAAAGAAAGTTTATACAAAGTTTCTCGCACAAGTGAATAAAAAAAAGTGAACAGTGTTCATATAAGTCAGGACATTTAAAAAACAAGAGCCACATGCGGCCCTAAATCGCTCACCTGAGTAACTATTGTGTTATACTTGATGCATAATGAAGTTTGTCATTGCATGTATGTGGACTGTTGCATGATATTGTAACAACTTGGAATTAGGTTTTCCTGTAGAAGTATATATAAAACTGATAAGCCCCGGGGCGGGGCCATTTTTTACCCTGGGGTCATGATTTGAACAATCTAGGTAGAGGACCATAAGACAAAGCTGGATGCCAATATAAAAGGTATGGGCCTTACGGTTTCAGAGAAGAAGATTTTTAAAGGTTTTACTACATAAGTCTTTGTAAAACTTATAAGCCCCGGGGCGGGGCCATTTTTGACCCGGGGTCATGATTTGAACAATCTTGGTAGAGGACCATAAGATAAAGCTAGATGCCAAATATAAAAGGTCTGGGTCTTAGGGTTTCAGAGAAGAAGAGTTTTAAAGGTTTATTCCTATATAAGGCTATGTAAAAGTAATAAGCCCCGGGGCGTGGCCATTTTTTATCTGGGGGTCATGATTTGAACAATCTTGGTAGAGGACCATAAGGCAAAGCTAGATGCCAAATATAAAAGGTCTGGGCCTTACGGTTTCAGAGAAGAAGAGTTTTAAAGGTTTTCCTATATAAGTCTATGTAAAACTGATAAGCCCCGGGGCGGAGCCATTTTTGACCATGGGGTCATGATTTGAACAATCTTGGTAGAGGACCATAAGATAAAGCTAAATGCCAAATATAAATTGTCTGGGCCTTACGGTTTCAGAGAAGAAGATTTTTAAAGGTTTTCCTATATAAGTCTATGTAAAACTGATAAGCCCCGGGGCGGGGCAATTTTTGACCCTGGGGTCATGATTTGAACAATCTTAGTAGAGGTCCATAAGGCAAAGCTAGATGCTAAACATAAAAGGTCTATGCCATACAGTTTTAGAGAAGAAGAGTTTTAAAGGATTTCCTATGAAAAACTGATAAGCCCCGGGACGGGGCCATTTTTGAACCGGGGGTCATTATTTGAACAATCTTGCTAAAGGTTTACAACATGATGCTACATGTGAAATTTGGTTATCCTAGGACTTATAGTTATTGATAAGAAGATGTTTGAAGTTTTGACTTTAGTTGTCAATATTACGTAAATACGGAAAATGACCACGCCCTCTTGCGGCCATGTTTTTTGACGGATCAAAATTCTTTGAACAATTTTGAAAGTATATTAATTGAGAAACATGGTTGCCATGACAACAAGACCGATTGCCCCACCCACTTTTTTTAAAACAATTTTTGAAGCTCACAACTTCAGTATGTATCTGACCATGTTTGGTTGAAATTGGGCCATTGGTTTCAGAGAAGAAGTTATTTGAAACAAATTGTGAACAGACGACACGGACACGGACACCGACGTACGGCAACCGATCACAATAGCTCACCTTGAGCACTTTGTGCTCAGGTGAGCTAAAACACACAAGACAACTGTCTTGTTAATAAGGGTAACAAAATATTTCCTAGCTAGGTACTTGCCTATGAACTTAATGAACTATATAAGGCTAGATTCATTACTGGAACCAAAAGTAACTGCCAAATATTTATAAAAATTCAACGAAAAGCTGCAAATTACGTTTTTCCCTGGAATATTTAGGGTTTTCATGAAATCCCTGATTTTTCACTGACTCCTCGTATCTCCTGATTACACGGTATCCCTGTAACCTATATATTGTAATGTCACTGTACAATAAGTATACAGAGCTCCAGTTACCAGGTCCCCTTTCATAAAACTTCGCACGACAAAAACGGTCGTACGTCAAAACTTGAAAATACAATTAATATCTGATTTCTCTATCTAATCCTGTCTTGTAATATCTCTTTGGAATCGTCTTTTCAGGATTAGATAGAGAAATAAATAATAATTGAGACTTTTATAATCTGACTTACGACAACATTTGTCGTACGAAGCTTTATGAAACGGGCCCCAGGCTATCAACTATAGAGTTCAAAATGTTCTTGTTTTTGTTTCCAATCAACCCCATAATTGATACCATTCAATGAGAAGTGGAAGTGTTTAAAACACCCTTTTTGAGCAAAAAGGATTTAAGTATATGCAAATATCTAGTCACTATATCTAATCACTTTGAATATTTTCACACTTTATTGTTTCCTCATAATGCCCTATTAGGTGGCTCTCAAGCCCTGTCTTGTCTTTAAATGCAGCCCCACATGCCTCACACTGATACAGCTTATGCTCCTCTTCAGGCCAGCGCGGTGGATGAGAGTCCATGCTGTTCTGCAAAAGCTCTGACGATCTCGTGTGGGGTGGCAATGGGGAGGGACATGGGACAGGCGCAAGAGGGGGATGGTTATTCATGTAGTGTTGGTCACCGCCATGCCATCTTGGAGGATTGTTTACGTCAATATTGATGATTGCTCTCAGGTCGTCGTGGGTGTGCATTGTAATAGTTCTGGTCTCCTCCAGGACCTGGGTACCATACTGGATAAGGTGGTTTTATATCATTCTGATATTCTCTATGCCATTCTAGGTGCACCTTGAGGTAATTCTGTCTAGTCTCCAGCATTTCACCAAAGTTTGGTGGCTTGATATCAGTTTGCCCCATAAGTTGCATGTTGAATGTGTACATCATATTATTTTGTGTTGGATCATGCATGTTTGTGGGTTGCTGTGGTGGTACATTTTCGGGCGATTGCTCAGTAGCCACATTCAGTTTTAAGCACTTTTTGGCAGGTTTCTTCACCATACCATCATGAGATTTGGAGTGTATCTGAAGGTCACTCTTGTAACCAAATATGCTCTCACAAACCTTGCATTTGAACTGTTTAACTACATTGTGTTTCTTTACATGGAACACATTGTCACATTGCTCACAGGTGCATGGTTTTTCCCCTGTGTATACTGCTTGGTGTGATCTTAAAGCGGCGTTAGAGGTAAAATATGTCCCACAGACTTGGCAATGATGGGACTTGTCGTCAGTATGTAGCTTGCTATGGATTTTGAGCCGATTGGTGGAGATGAAGGCTTTGTCACAAAGTGGACATTTAAATGGTTTTTCTCCTGTATGGAGTTTCTGGTGCTCAATGAGACTGGACCGTCGACTGAATGATTTCCCACACTCATCACAGTGGTATGGTTTTTCTCCTGTATGTTTCCTCTGGTGCAGTTTCAGCTCCCCACTCCTGGCAAAGGCTTTTTCACATCGGTCACATGGGTAAGGTTTTTCTCCAGTATGAAACCTTGAATGAACTCTGAGCTCATAGTTAAAATAGAATTTCTTCCCACAAACCTCACATTTGAATCTCCGCTCATCTGTGTGTGATTTTATATGCCGTTTTAAATCCTCATGGTAACGAAATGTTTTGTCACAAAGTGAACACCCATGAGGCTTTTCACCTGCATGCTCTTTCAATAAATGTCTATTGAGGACGGCTTGAAAGTGGAATAATTTCTTACAAATCTTACACTGGACATAGTTGCGATCTGCATGCCTTTTTTGGTGTTTGAGATAATCAGAGTTACGATCAAATGCCTTCCCACAAATGCCACAAGAGAACAGGATTTCGCCTATGTGTATGTTTGAATGTCTTTTCAACTGAGTTCGTTCAGTGAATGACTTGTCACATTCTCTACACTTAAACTGTTTGTCTCCAGTATGCAGTTTCTTGTGTAACATTAAAAATGAACTGCGGCTAAAAGATTTCCTGCAGAGGTCACATTTGTATGGCTTTTCCCCATTGTGTACCTTCCTATGCGCTTTTAGCTCTTCTTTTCCTGAAAACATCATCTCACAGAGCTTACAAGAAAACTGCTTTTGTTCTTCATGAATTTTATTGTGCAAAATCAGAATGCAACGTCGACCAAAGGATTTCCCGCATATATTACAAACAGAAGATAGCTCTCTCCTATCTCGTAATGGTATTTTTCTTTCGTCTTTAGCCGGAGATTTGCTTGGTTTCTTAGCTAGTTTCCCAACTTTCTTGAGCTGGAGTGCTTGAGTCATGCTTGCTTTCTTGTCTATTTCTTCTTCTGTTACTTGATCAACCTCTTCAACATTCTCTTTCCTTATTTCCGTTATGTCGACTGGCTTTGGTTCAGGTTTTTGTGGCACACTCACCTCCTCGGTGACTTCTGTTTTAATTTTGACAGGCTCCATTACTTCAGCCATCATGTGTGCTGGTTCCTGTGGCACACTCACCTCCTCTGTGGGTTCTGTTTTAATTTTGACTGGTTTCACTACTTCAGCCATCATGTGTGCTGGTTCCTGCAGCACACTCACTTTCTCTTCTGTGGGCTCTGTTTTAATTTTGACAGGCTCCATTACTTCAGCCATCATGTGTGCTGGTTCCTGTGGCACACTCACCTCCTCTGTGGGTTCTGTTTTAATTTTGACTGGTTCCACTACTTCAGCCATCATGTGTGCTGGTTCCTGCGGCACACTCACTTTCTCTTCTGTGGGCTTTGTTTTAATTTTGACAGGCTCCATTACTTCAGCCATCATGTGTGCTGGTTCCTGTGGCACATTCACCTCCTCTGTGGGTTCTGTTTTAATTTTGACTGGTTCCACTACTTCAGCCATAATGTGTGCTGGTTCCTGCGGCACACTCACTTTCTCGTCTGTGGGTTCTATTTTAATTTTGACTGGTTCCCCTACTTCAGCCATGATGTGTGCTGGTTCCTGCGGTACACTCACTTTCTCTTCTGTGGGTTCTATTTTCATTTTGACTGGTTCCACTACTTCAGCCATGTGTGCTGGTTCCGGGCAGTTCAAATGCTAGAACTATCTGCAAATATAAAATTAAATATTGAAACTAGAAATGTGCATCCTGAGTCCTATACTTT
Organism: Gari tellinella; assembly: GCA_922989275.2. Classification (NCBI taxonomy): domain Eukaryota; kingdom Metazoa; phylum Mollusca; class Bivalvia; order Cardiida; family Psammobiidae; genus Gari; species Gari tellinella. Next base: position 17,761,420 of record OV277862.1, read on the forward strand.
ATACTATACTGAGTCCTAAAAAAATCCAAGGGACTCATTTTTTAAAAAGTTGCGAGTCCCATGGACCAATAGCTCCTCTGGCCTTTTTTAACCCATTACTCCATATTACACAATATCTGACCTTTAATGTATTCTTCAACTAAAGTGAATAGTTCCACTTATATAATATGCAACATCAGAAATATTTTCTACGGTATATAATAGCAGCTAGTAGCTTAAAACAGTTGAAAGTAAAGCCGAATGTGTCTTAAAGCACATTCTTCTTTACCTTCAACCTGCTTTAAGTGGTCACCTGTCTTTTATACAAACCATTAACCTTCTTTCAATGGCCGTAATAGAGATGGTCACTGGGAGTCAATGTGTTTACTGACCTAAACATGAACAAGAGGGCCATGGTTGCCCCAAATCGCTCACCTGTTATTCCTGAGTAGTCATGGTGACACAAAAATTGTGCAATCGGTTTCGGAAAAAGAAGATTTGTAATTAGCTTTCACTTAAACTTTTTGAATCCTAGTCACGCATATATGCGTCCTTTGCAAACAATGTACTTGTAAAGAGTATACTTGTCCTATGCAAAAACAGTGTAGACCCTGATCAGAGAGCTCCTTAAGGAGCCCTCTGATCAGGACCTACACTGTTTGTGATAGTGTATATAACATTGACAAAACAACCAGAAATAGTAAAAAATGTACTAAAGTAAGGCCACAGAGGTCAAGGTCACCAAACTGCAAATTAACATGCTATATTTATCATGGCATGTCATAGCCTGTTTTTAGGTTTGAAAAAAGATTACCACTTAAAGCAGGTTGAAGGTAAAGCAGAATGCGCCTTAATGCACATTTTGCTTTACATTCAGCCTGCTTTAAGCTATCATATTTAAAGATAAAGAAAATATTTCTATTGGAACTTGATTATGACTGTATAAATTGGAACTGTTTTCTTTTGTGGAGAAATAAATCAAATGCGTTAAAATGCGCTTCTATCAGACAGGACTGCAGGAAGATAACCTTGCTACCGTACGTTTGTACATACATTACAAGGGTAACACTAAACATTTAAATGTCCTCCACCACTTTGTAGGGAGGTATACTGATTAACCCTTTCCCTGATAGAAGCGCATTTTAGCGCATTTGATTTATTCCGTGAGGCGCAGTCTGCTTTACTTTCAACCTGCTTTAAGTGGTTATCTTTTTTCAAACCTAAAAACAAGCTATGGGATAAAATATTAATAATTTATTACTCCATAGCCTGTTTGAACTTTCTAGTAGGAAGATGGGTGATTTCTAATGCAGGACGAAACTTAAGGTGCATTCTGCTTTAATTTAGCCTGCATTAAGCTATCACCTGCTAGAATATAGAAAATATTGCTTATGGTACATAATTCATGACTGCGTAAATGGAGGTATTTTTTTCATCAATGACGTAAAAATGCATATCTATGGAGTAATAGGTTAATGAAAAAAAACAAACACCCACCAAGCATTTAACACAGTTGGTCACTAGAAATCACATGTGATTATAAAACATGGATGCCCATTATACTTGACCTTGAATCAAATATCTGACCAAAAAAATACAGGTAAACACTTGCTTAAAGTCACATAGGTCTAGGTCAAATACCAAGGTCACAAAACTGCAATGCAACATACTAATCTTCAATAAGGTGCACACGTATGTGAAGTTATGTGACCATAGCAACAAAACTTAGTAGTAGTAAATAACCAAGTTAAACTACACCTATCACTAAAGGTGAGTGATACCTCACTCCAAACTGCCCTACCACAAACCCCACATAATGTCATAAAATTAATAGCAAGTAAAAATTATTCATCTTCATTTGTAAATTTGCAACATTCAAGTTGCATGTTCGTATATGTAGCCATTTACTACCTATTTTGTAATGTTATGTTTACATATGGCTCTCCAGAAATAAGAGGAAATATTGTTATATATATGTCAAATATGTTTAAGAGTTATGAAACTTGGTGAAAAGCGTACCGACATAACACAAATTTTGTAGACAGAATCATAAGTAGTTTTCAAGAAAATGGCATGTCCAAATAATCAAGTTAAAAAAGGGCATACGTATGCCAATTTTTGTAGAAGAGTTATTTAAACTAATTTAGAGTGTTTAAAAATAAAATTTATATTGTGTACCAAGTTTGAAGACAATATCATAAACAGTTCTCAAGAAAATGGCAGAATGTCTTATCTAAGGAGCAACATTTCAAGTTAAAAAGAGGCATACTTCTGTCATCCTTTTGCAGGAGACATGAAACTTTAAGTAGAGTCTGCAAACAACATATATCATTTTATAATGTGTACCAAGTTTGAAGACAATTGTTATAGATACATAGTTTTCAAGAAAAAGACATGTCCAAAGGAAAATGTGCATATCAAGGAACACATTTTCAAGTTATAAAGGGGCATAATTCTGTCAAATTTTGTGCAAGAGTTGTCAAACTTGAAGAAAAGTCTCACAATCGATACAACACTTATAATGTGTAGCAAGTTTGAAGATAATAGAATATTCAAAAACAATTCTTTTATTCACTAACTTTATAAAATACCTCATACATGTTGAAAATATGGAACGAATAATAGCAACAGCGAAAGATAAAATTGAACAACATAACGGCAAATGGGATAATGTTGAATTTATAACACCAACTAATCGACGGCAAACACAGAGTGTAAAACCCGCTTCTTCCTCACACTAATACTTTCCTATTTTCCTATATTCCGCTACTTTCTCTACTTTTCTATACCGATCATATACAAAACTTATTTCTTTTTGTACATAAAAAGACAGAAAAATTTACGTGCTAGAAAATAGTAAATACAAATGTACTATACGATAGAAATGTTTATTGAAACGAGAGCTATGTATGTTATTTTCAACTGTTTGTGTATGTATATTGAGAAATAAAATATTGAAAAAAAGAAGAAAAAAAGAAAAGGGCATGTTCAAAGAAAAATGTCTCAATTCAGAGACAAAATATCAAGTTAAAAATGGGGCATAATTCTGTCAAATTTTGTGCAAGAGTTATGAAACGTGTCAATGAGTGTCCCCACATAACACTAATATTAATAGTGTATACCATGTTTGAAGATGGTATCATAAACAGATTCCAAGAAAAAAGCAAATGTCCCGGAAAACGCGACGGACGGACGGACGGACTGAGTGACGGACGGACACGTAGTTTCCTATATAGCCCCCACCACAGGTGGTAGGGGCATAATAAATGAAGAAAGAAATAGGTAAAGGTCAAAATCAAGATTTGGTGATGATGGGTGGATTGGTAATGCCATGTTCAAGGCAACAACTGACACTATTCAAGTATCAGAGCAGAAAGTAGTGTTGATGCTAAGTGAAATGGTAAAATCTAGTTAACCTCATTCACCCCTGAAACTTGTAATGGATAATTCCAGTTTCCAATTAAGTCTAGTCAATTTTGTACTAGTTAGGGTTGTTTCCTGCCATATATTGCTATTTGACAAACAGTGCAGCCCCTGAACAGAGGGCTCCTGAAAGAGTCCGCTGATCAGGATCTACACTGTTTGCATATATAGGACAAGTGTATTCTTCGCATGTACACTGTTTGTTAATGACGAGTATACTCGTGTGTTACCGAGAAGTTACACTTTTAAGATATTCTAATTTTTAATCCAAGTTAGATATAGGTCAAATTGTGGTTGAGTGGTATAGGTGGATTGGGAATGGTCCAATGCAACAGTTACTTAGTATCCAAGTGAACGAGTAAGCAGTGTTGATGCTACAAGAAACGGTAAAATCTGGTTAACATCATACGCACCGGACGAAGGAACCGACAGACAGGACAATCACTATTATTGTCTCCCCCATTTATAGATACCATGGGTCTGTTTCATAAAAGTTCGGGCGACAAAAACGGTCGTAAGTCAAAACTTTAAAATACATTTAATTTCTTATTTCTTCATCTACATGTGCTCCTATTTTGTGACATCCAAAGAGATGTCACAAGACAGGGTTAGATGGAGAAATAAATAATAATTGAGACTTTTATGAAACGGACCCCGGGGCTTTAAAAGAATTTGCGAAAAGAAAATGAATTCGGTGAATCTTGTGACGAATTTTCTGTAGTTTCTGTACTTTCCTGTCCAGAAATACAGACTTTAGTTTAGCTTTTGATCTCTAACCACCACAGCCCAGTAAGTGTCACACCTCGAGGCGATCTAAAATGGTGTTTAAATCTTCTTAGATAAATGACACAATCAGGGCTCTAGATAAGCGGGAGTAAATTGACCAAATCCAACCTTTTCCCACTAATTTCAGCACCAAATCCTATTTGGAAGACTATTGAGAAACATTTTGGTGAAAACCAAATTGAAAATCGGACCAAGTGGTTTTAGAAAAGATTTTTCTAGATTTTGTATGCGGTTGCCATGTAAACAATACCATTTGCACTCCACTTTCTTAGAACAACTTTTGTAGCTGAAACCAATTTTGTATCTGAACACGTTTGGTTACACTGGGGCTACTATTGGTTTCAGAGAAGTCGTTTGCAATTGTAAACGGACGGACAGACGGTCGACTGAAAGAGTGGCGGATAACACAATAGCTCATGCACCTTGAGCATTTTGTGCTCTGGTGCACTGAAATAAATTGATTAGCCGAATTTATAAATTGCGCTGTTTTCGATTTTTAGGTCGCAATTTTAAGGTTTTAGATGGGTAATGCTTATCGAAACGAATCGGCAAAAATTATACACCCTCTCATTCAGTATCCAATTCTACATCATTTTCCAGAGTTAAAAGAATTTTCACCTCATATAACTGAAATTATGGATATTTTTGTCTTGTTACCCTACTTTTCAAAAAATGTCCTGAAATGACTACCCCTCTTTTTTCTTTCCGAGGATAAAACATTACAAATATTAATAAAAAGATCAAAATCTATTCATGCATTTATACCTAAGACATTGTTGTATACAAATACAAGCAGAACAATTAAATATTTTGCATAATACATTAAAAAAAATCTCTTATATTTCGGAAAAAATAATTTATGAGTCAATTTTTTCTCAAAAATCATTTTTTACGTTTTAGCAAAACTGAGATTTTTACAAAAATTAGGCTGGGGCATTGATACTGACTACACTTAAAATTATCTACCATGTCTCTAAAACAAAATAATTTTTTTTAGGAGGGTTGACCTCATGTAACTTGAGAAAAATGAAATTGTGTTTGAGAGGGGTCAACATTTGTGGGAAAGTAAAAAGAAGTTTTTTTTTTTTATAAAACAAGCACTGTCATTTGCAAATAGTTGTGGAATTCACAAAAATGTCAATTTAATAGCTATTGCCTATTTTACAAATTCTGTTCAGCAAGATAAACAATATTCTCCAGCAAGAAATGTGAAAAATACAGTCAATCTTGTATACAGCAACCACCTTGCGAATCAGTCTGCATACCTCTTCATTATGACACTAGACTAATTAACTCAGGGTAGAAATAGTGAAGAAAACTCCTACTGAAGCATTCTGAATTAGTTTTATCCTGCATTAAACAGACAGCTCAATACCAGACACAATATGGGTATTCACTTGAGTGATCGCTTAATACAAGATTGACTGTAAAAGTTGACAATGATTACCAAGTTTCATAATAAACGGCTGGTATGTTGCAACCCAATAGTTGCAATAGATATTTAACCCTTTACTCCATAGCTTATTTTAAGTATTGAAGAGACATGGTTGCATAAAGCAGGCTGAAATTAAAGCAGGATTCATTCTGCTTTACTTCCAGTCTGCTTAAACTATGTACAGTCTGCTTAGATAAAAGGATTTTTATCATGCATATTCATGTCTGTATAAAATTAAACTATTTACTTTCAAGAGTGAAGGAATAAATTAAATGTGTTAACATGAGTATCAATGGAGTAAAGGGTTGAGTTAGGAAAACATGTTTAGCATGTACCACAGGTTTGATTTACAGTCAGACCTGTATTTAATAGGCAGTCTGTTCCTCTACCTTTGTTGTGGTTCTATAGGGCTTATTTGTCATAGGGAATGTTTTCTGTTTATTAGACCGAGATAATCCCCTCTGCTACAGTGGAGAAACGTTATTCTTTCCTATTTACACGCAAACGTAAAACACTAAAATGCAGATAAGGACAATTTTTTGACAATTCTGACTTTTCATTGTTATCTGAGTGGCAAACAGTTAGGAGCCTGATCAGACGCCGGGTTTACCCCAGGCTCCAAACTGTTTGCACTGGAAATAACACTTTTAGCGTAAAAACGTTTACTGGGAAAGAACAGCGTTTTCTCCAATGTAAGAGCTAAAAGGAAGGCGGATTAGTGGTTTTAATCCAAACAGGCTGCTTTGGAACAAATGAGATAAGCCGAAATCATCTTCCTGTAATAATTATCATGTCATCTCATCATGCATCCCTCATCATTTATGGGCGCTAGTCTCGCAGATCCTGGCAAATCTAGCTCTTCATTGGCAGACTCAACAATTTTACCGCCCGCACAATAGTTATGCTCCACTAAAACATGTTTTTCTTGTATTTCTGCACCGGCCACTCGTGGATTTGCAAACTTTTCCACTCAGGGCTCAATTTCTCACAGGGCCCCGACACGATTGCAAAAAACCGTCAGAAGTATATACCTTCTTGCGATTTTTTTCTCTAAAAATAGCAATCGTGTCGGGGCCCTGTGCGCAGTCAAGCATTACCCAGCTAAGACTTTAATTTGAACACTGGACCCGGTCCTCCATGTAGTCCAAATCACTTTTTGAAACCGAGTTTTAGGCAAGATACTGCTAGTCGTTGAGATGCTGGTAATTAATTCACTCGAACTTCGGCTTTGTGATTTCATTACAACACATCTCAACTCCTACCCGTGTTTTATTGCACGATAAAACACTGGTATTAATTTATTATTTCTTAAATAATGCTTGTTTGTACCAGATAAAAAATGGATCGGCATGCAAGCGCACGCACGAAATGTCCAAGCAGGCTCGCCCAAGCTCACTAAAAAGATTTTTCCAACAAAAATCAAAAGCACTTGCAAGTCCAAAAGGCCACTGTTCAAAAAGCTTGAACAACAGTAATGAAAAGTCAGATAGTGATACAGACAGGAATTTCGATATTATATTAACATTTCTGATTTAACCCCTCCAATGTCCCATCGCAAACGTATAGTCATATGAAAACAGCCAGGATCAAAGTTGTTTGACCTTCAACCAGTCATCTTATACCAAAGATGTGCTTGTGGTCAGGATTTTGATCTGCTTTAGTTTTTCATAGAATTGCAGTTCGTTTTTGCTGTCTTTCCATGTATATATTTGCCTATTTGGAGCTACAACCTTAAATTATAAGTTTGCAGAGTGTTGTCAAATATACCACACATGAGCATGTGGTCAGGATTTAAATCTGTTTTAATTTGTCACAGAATTATGCCCTTTTTAATATGGTCTAATTGCTTTGACAATTTATAGTTTACTCTGTGAAATGAATTTGACATTTCCATTGCGATTTCTTCACAAAATACGTCAACGTTACCTGGGGCCCGTTTCATAAAACTTCGTACGACAAATATTGTCGTAAGTCGGATTATAACAGTCTCAATTATTGTTTATTTCTCCATCTAATCCTGTCTTGTAACATCTCTTTGGAATCGTCTTGAAAATATAGATAGATCTATAGAGAAACAGAAATGAAATGTATTTTAAAGTTTTGACTTACGACCGTTTTTGTCGTTTTATGAAACGGGCCCCTGATGTCGTGACTCGTAAGATGAAAAGAAATAACATGTATCTGCAAAATAATTCAGTGGCTTTGGACTTGAAAAATGTAAAGATTATTCATTAATCTTTTGGGAACTTTCGAAGATTTTTGCATTGAATACAGATCTTCAGAAATAATCATAAAGAAAGCAAGGAAGTTTAAAGTTGTATTTTAGAAACCAAAAGAAACTTTAGAAATGTGTTTAGAATTCATATTCTTGAAACGAAAAACATTTTTGAAACACAAACGCAGTGTACCACAAATACCAAATTACGACACAAAATATTTAGTTGTCGTAAAAGCTATTCTCAGCACTATCTTCTACTATCCCCATTACAGCAAAATGTATTCAACAAGAGCCGTACACGGCCCTAAATCGCTCACCTGGAACGATTGATGTAAATGCAAAATATCTTTGAAAGCTGAGAAATTGTGATAATACGACCGTGTCAATCGCTGAGTAAATGCCCAGGGCAAAGACTTGAACAATATTTACAGAGAACATTTTAGAAAACATTTTAAGTAAAATTTGTGAACCACGGGGCTGGCCATTTTGACAAGAAGATTTTTATAAGATTTCACGAAGAAGATTTTTTATGTTTTTATTTTAAAAGATCTATTTTAAGCTCATGTGACCTAGATATGCAACCAACCGGAACCATTTGAACAATATTGGTAAAGGCCCTCTAGAAGTTACACCATGCCCTGTATCAAAGCCCTGGCCAAATTAGTTTCAGAGAAGATGATGTTTGAAGCCTCACTATATAACTCTATGTAAAACTGTGACCCCCGGGGCGGGGTCATATGTTTGACCCCAGGGTCATAATTTGAACAACCTAATAAAGTGCCTGTAGATGATGCTTTGTGCCAATTATCTAGCTCAGACTACTGTGGTTTCAGACAAGAATATTTTTTTAAGTTTTTATTGAAACGACCCATTTTTAGCTCCTGTGACCTAGATATGCAACGGACCGAAACCATTTCAACAATATTGGTAAAGGCTCTCTGGAAGTGTCACCATGCCAAATATCAAAGCTCTGGACATATTAGTTTCAGAGGAGAAGATGTTTGAAGATTTCCCAATATGACTACATTTTTTAGCTCCTGTGGCCTAGATATGCAACGAACTGGAACTGTTTGAACAATTTTGAAAGAGGACAATATAAGGATCATTCATAGATCTACAAAGTTTGGAGAAAATCCCTCCAGTAGTTTGGGAGGAGATGTCGTTAAAAGAAATTGTTTACGACGAACGGACGACGACGGATACATCACGATCAAAATAGCTCACCTTGGCACTTTGTGCCAGGTGAGCTAAATACTATCCCCAGTACACCATCCGGTCAGTTTGAGATGAAATATCTGTCCATCTAGTTTCTCCAAGGGCAATTTGCCAAACATCTGATATGCTGGATAGTCAAACAGCGTCACTAACAGCAGGGCTGCAAATTAAGTTGAACATGAAAAATCCAAATTTTCTATTTTTCAAGCGCGATTACTAAAAGCAAGTTGAAAGTAAAGCGGAATGCGCCTTACTAAGGCGCATTCGGCTTTACTTTCAGACTGCTTTAAGCCACCATCTGCTTGGATAAAAATCCTAAGATTTCGGAAAATCTCGTATAAATGTCAGCCCTGTAACAGGAAGTGAACTGATAACTGCAGTCTGTTGTACAATGCAAGTCATTTGGTGCAGGGGCGTGTGGGATGTAGGACGAAACGAACGGCTAAAACTTGCGAAAAGTTTCAAAAACGGATTCAATCAATATAACAAACTAAAGTCAAGACAGCAGGAGTGAAATACGCAAGGAATCAAACAGTGGTACGAGCGGGACATTCTCAAATTATACGTACCTGTTACCAAACTATATAGTCTGTTGCGTACCCAAACAGACGATCTCGAAGGTTAGGTGAAAATACGGATCGAATTGGCCTCGGGTAGGTGTCACACAAGTAAGACGTAACGTCAAAGCACAGGTGCCAGAATCGTGAGAAAAAAAATCGAACAATTTTGTTTCCCCTATTTATATATACATCAACAAGTGGATCTAGATGTAAATATAAATAGGGGAGAAATCGACTTTTCTTTTTCTCACGATACTGGAACCTGTGCACCAAAGCTGCTGTTCTACGCTCGAGCTGATGCTAACTCAATGCTGTGTTCAGCAGCTAAACAAAAATGGCTCCATTGTTATTAAAGAGGTAAGGATATGAAATTATTGTTTTCGAGAGTCTTTCTATAAAATATAAAAAAGGAGTATTTGCACGGAATGTCCCGGTTATATGTGCATACTCCGGTGTTGTGTTCTCGGGGGATACTCTCTTGTCTTGGTTAAGACGTTTAACCCGATAATTCTGCAATTTCGTCCAAACAAAATGACTCCCTGATGGACCGTATTGATAAATAAATACAAAAATGTCGTAAGTGTATGTAAAGTCTTTATAGGATATTTTTCAAATGCAACGTAAGATACAATAAAAAATATTACATATATCTATATAGATCTAGTAGCAGATGACAGCTAAAAGTAGACAGAAAGTTATTTTAAACAGAACACCATGTTTTACATTCAGCCTACTTTAATACAGCAATCATCTAGCTTTCTTCAACACTGAAATGGTAAAAATCTCTAGTTCAATTCTCAATTTGGATGACTAAAGGTACAATTCTTAATCGCATATAGGTATTTCACACAACTGTCCCATGCAAACAGAATGTGGACAACTGTCAAATGTACGATGTAATGCAGTTACAGTGGAGATAGCGTTGTTCTTTAAACGCAAACGCATTGCAATGAAATGTAGATAGTGGCAACTATTTGATAATTCTGATTATTAAACCTCACGTTGAGTTACAATGTTAATTTCCAAAAGACTAAAATGTAATATTTTGCTTTTTTTTTTTAAACATGTATCAAAAACTTCACTGTCACTCTATGATATTGCTGTCTGAGCTATGCGGCATTCTTTTGCTATACGAAATTATTTGTTGGAATGTCTAATAGGGGCACGTAACTCTAATGTCTCTTGGTCCCTGTCACTATATGACATTGCTTTCTGAGCCATGCGACAATCTTTTGCTATATGACATAATTGGGAACGTCACATAGGGGCAAGAAACTCTAATGTGTCTTGGTTTTCTTTCTGTATCATTGAGAGCGCTTTCCTTCTTATTTATCAAACACGAATAACGCGATTCCAAAGCCAAGGTTGATAAACACGGTGTAATAAAATAAATATTAGATGTCAGTTTGCGCGACATTCAAATTTTGAATTCTCGTAAACAAGAATGTCAATATCGGCTTTGCCTCGGTGTAACATTTTATTTCTCAGTTTGACAATTAAAATGTCACGCAAACTGCCATCTAATATTTATATATACCATTCATATTTATCTGAGTGGCAAACAGTTTGCAGCCTGATCAGACACCGGGTTACCCGGTGTCTGATCTGGCTCTAAAATGTTTGCACTGGAAATAACAGTTTTAGCGTAAATGCATTTAATGGGAAAGTGTAACGTCTTCTCCAATGTATCACATTTTAAGCCATGGACAACTGTCACCTGTACGATGTTATGCAGTTATCACATTGTAAGGCATGGACAATTGCAAGTCATAATCGCCTGTATACCGAGGCCATATATGGACCCGCACAGCAGTACCGGTAACACAACAGAATCACTATGATCAGAAACATGAGCAGAACAAGGCCCGCAACTCCAATCAACACGTACAATAGAAGCGAGTGTTTTTTGTTGCATCCTTTCTCGTCCGAGTTGTCCTTGCAATTGTCTTTACCATTGCAGACGAGATTTTTGTCGATGCATTTCCCATTGGTGCACTCGAACTTGCCCGGACACCCGGTTCCACCATGGTGTGTACAGTTAGTTTCGTCTGACTTGTCCGGACAGTCGCTCTTACCGCTACAAACAAGGTTCTTATCAATACATCCCCCGCTCAAGCACTCGAACTCGCCCGGGCAAGTCAGGTTCTTGTGTTTGCAATCTTTCTCGTCCGACTTGTCCGGGCAATCGCTCTTGCCATCGCAAACTAAGTTTTTATCGACGCAGTGTCCATCGTTGCATTCGAACATGCCATGACACTCGGTTTTGTTGAAGTTTTCTGCAAAGGTAGAAATGTTTAACAGATGACAAGTTATAAGCAGATGCAACAGTAAAGTAAATATAAATAAGACAATTTCAAACTCATCCGTCCCTAGTGCACCTTATTGCGTCTTTTACAAACAGTGTATATGTGAAGAGTGCATCTGTCCTATTCAAAAATAGTAGATCCTGATCAGTGTCGCACTGTTTGTTATTTTGCAATATATATTAAACAACAACAACAGCAATCCTAGGTCAAAATTGAACTAGACGTAATTGGAAACTGAGATTGTCCATTTAAATGTTTCAGGGGTGGATGAGTTAAATTAGTGCTGCTATTTTTTGTTGTACAGTACTCCCTCCCTACAACGACTCTCTGAACAACGATCCCATCCTTACAATAACGCGTGTCACTGTTACAGATCTACCACAATGGTACAAGCCATACTTGCTAACCTACCGTTTATCGTCGCAGAGACAACCAAATCAAACACGCCATGGCGCGTGTCGTTGTCGCACTTTGTAACAAAGTGCAAGGCCATGACATTATGCGTAGTCTCATAGGCGTGTTCGTTTGGAAGGTTACAACCGCATATCCCAGACTCATCTGTGAAAATAAATAAGATTATTTACAGCGTAAATTCGATACTTCGAGCTCGCTTAAATCGATCATACTAGTATTTCTGTAGTGTCATAGCTTACGCCTATAGGTATGGGGCATAAAACTCTTTAGTACCTGTGACATAGATATGCAATGGACCGGAACTATTTCAATTAAATGATTTTAAAAGATTCCAAAATGTTTCACCACAACAACTCCATCTCGGTAATGTCGAACATACCCGTATTTCAAAGTTAAAACGTGGCTAAACCACGTTTAAACTTTGAAATACGGGTATGTTCAATCTAACGCGAGTTCGAAGAGCATTATAATATTCGTGTATGGAGCTGTGGAAATTAGGTGGTATACCCGGATTTTTATTGGTGCCAGGAACATGCTTCTGTTTACTTTCTTTGAAACTGGTTGTCCAAGGTAAGAACATATTATTGTACGAAATTCCGTCATTCTGATAGCTTACTTGAATTGAAGTATAATATGTCACAAAATAAATTGTCAACAAAGCAGTTTAAGCAGCTAGTTACCTTACGCAGAATGAACGTAAAGTAGTGCTTTGGGAGTGTTCTGCTTTATATCCACTTTTCAGAGTGTAGGTAAACTTTCCCATAGCTTTTCATAGCGACGGTTGTTCACCCCACACCTGGCTAAAACTGTTGTTTAAACGAAAGTTTTAGTTCCAATCTAGTTGTGCTTCTTATCCTATTTTTCGGCCGAGCTGCATGCTCTCTCTTTTGATCTACATTTTCAACCAATCAGAAATGATTAGAAATGTAAGTTTAAGCGTATCTGCTGAAACATAAACATCATAAAGGTTCTCACTGCTAAGGGTGATGTCGCATTTGTTACTTGACAGACTGTTTACTATGTGCCGGTACATGGAATTACGATCTAACGGTGCAGGTAGTGACATATAGTTTTAGAAATATTTACCAATGTAAACGTTTACGTGATCAAACACTTTATTTTTTTCTAAATAAAACTTTCTTTATTTATGATGAAATGTATAATTACAGCCTAAGTTCACTTAATTGCTTTTGATTCCCGGGTAATCTTATGAGTCCCGGCTTAACGACAATCCAAAGCATCGGTCTCCTTTTTATAGATACATGTACATGTATGACACCTCAGATGGGTTTTTTTGTAGCTAAACGCTGGTACGTGACCAGTCGAGTATCTGTATCAGCTAAATATTGGTATTTTAAATATAATTTTGGTCCCAAAACAAATTAGATACCATAGTATCAACTATTATATCAAATGTGTAGATCTACTAACTTTCATGAATATTGAAAAACAATTTCATATAATAGTTTTGCACACCCATCTACAACATTTTTCCACCAAATCGAATATTCTTTTTTGAAATATATCATTGGTTGTACATGTATATGCTAATAATCAAATTTTCTTTGCGCCAAAAGTAGCACATCAAATCAAATTATTTTCACGGATTATAACTATGAACTTAGAGATGCTGAATCTGATATTCAGTCTTGTAAGGAATATGATAAAACTCTTTGTTTCCAGATGAGACGCCGATTAACTCAGGATAAATCATTGCAGGGACGTAGCTAGACCAATTAGGAAGTGTACGCACTCTTATACTAGGGCCCCCGGACCCATGCTCCCCCGGAAAAAATTCATTTCTATATGGTCTCTGGTGCGTTCTGGGGGCATTTCCCGCCTTCAAAACAGGTGATAAAGTACATAAATATATGCAAAAAATTGAATAAAAAAATAAACAACATTGACGTCAAGACAAAATCATGGATGTTAATTTCAAACCGACAATGAGTAAGATTCAGATCTGCAACAGAACCATTTACATTTACGTTCCGTTTTGATAAATGATAAAGCAGGTATGTAGGAAGCAAACTGTGATTGAGGGGGTACACGTCGACGTCAGGCGCAAATCTAATTCAATTTTTGAACGCACTCTTACTTGGAATGTGGCATGCTCCTCCAGGGAAAATAGAGTTATGGTCATTTCGTATCCACGCCTTTTCGTACCCTATTTTTTTGGTAATTTCGTACCCATATTTTTGGTCATTTCGTACCCTTTCAAATTCACTAGTCATTTCGTACCCATATTTTTGGTCATTTCGTACCCTCTAAAAAAATTTTTTTATTACATATATTTCATTATTTTTACGCAAAATTTAATAAGATATATGTTAGATCGGGTAATATGTTTGCTCAGAAATGAAAAAATATTCTTATTCTGCTGGTTTTATAATTATTTGAACAGTTGAACATCAAATCCAGTAGTAACTTCGAATCCATATGTTTGGTCATTTCGTACCCACCCCATAAAAGCACGATTGAAGAACAACTTCTCCCAACTTTTACCAAATATGAAACGTATTTAATGAATGAAAAAAAGAATTAACAAAACAAGAATCTATAAATACATGATATTTAATAGACTTTTGAGAGCTATAAAGACATGCACAATACAGAAAAAAACTCTCTTTTACGACCACAAAAATACGACGGCTAATTGGTTTTATTAAAGACAGGTAACAATTTATAGCTGTTTGAATGCAGGCCATATTTACAGGATTGACGTTCTTGCTCACTTTAGTATATCAGACGTAAACCATTATCTCCCTTGGTCCACGAGATCAATTATCGATTTGTTAGGCAGACTATCGGGAATCGCTTGATCATCTTAGCCTTGATAAGAAATCACGAATGCTTCGTTATCATTCGGCTGCCTCCGGAACACTGGTTCCGGACTCGTTCTTATTCTCAGCGGGACCTCTGAAAAGCCATTTGTGTTTATCTGCTGATTAAATTGTTACTAAACATTCGCGTTCTACATCAATTATACCCTGACCAGCATTATCGATCGAATCTTTCACTAGTATATTACTCGTACATCCACACTTAACAAACGATAGTATGAATTATGTTCAGACTAAGTAATTTGTCTAAACGTCAATTTGCAAACTGTTAACCAATCGGATCAAAACTAATTGATAGCTAAAATGGTAAAAAACAAAATTAAAATTAAATTAAAACATACATTTTTCGAATTTCTTTTTAAGGAGTGATTTTCACATACATGTATAAGATTAATATGATGGAAATGCGTAAATATGTTTCGAATAAGATATATTTGTATGAAAAACACAGACAAATGATACATGTATTTTCTATTCTATTGCAAACAGTTTGGATCAAGATCAGACCCCCAACAATTATGTGTCGGAAATTACTCTGAAAACAATTTTGATTTGAGTGTTTTGTGTGAAAAACTTTGAAACTGAATGCAATTCTATAGGAAACGATGACGTATTCATTTAGACTATCTATGTCGGATCATGATCCAAACTATTTGACACGGATTGATCTGGGTAACTCGTGTCAAAGTTCAAGTTTCTGCTCCGGGATAGTAAAAAGGCCCCGGCAAAACTAAAGGCGCGAGTCACTGCTCCTTAACCCTTAATTATCGTGCTAAGCGGGACTTGGCTTATATTTGCAAACAATCTGGATTCAGATCAGATAAGATGCCGCGTTACATAGCGTCTGATCTGGATCTAAGCTGTTTGTCACTCGAAAAGTACTTTTTCTTTAGATTTAAAAAGATCAAAATTAGTTATTATATTTCGCAGACATTATATTTGAAGCAGACGACAAATCAGCAGGATAAGGGTTAACTGACATGTTAATTTCCAATTAGGTCTAGTCCATTCTTTACTTTTTAGGGTTGTGTTAAAATATTGCAAAATGGCAAACAGTGTATGCCCTGTTCAGATAACTAATGCTAGCATACGACAAGTGTACATTTAGAAATTCAAATTCAAACATAAGTACGCTGTTTGTTAGTGACAATGGGTTAATATTTTGTTATTGTTTTCTGATTGCTGAGTGCCGGCTAAATTCTGATCAGATCAGTTACTTGCTGTTTGATCTGGATATACATTGTTTGCTTCTGTAATTCAAGTGGAAGAAAAAGTCTAAAAGAGATGAGGGCAAATGTCTTTTTGCATCTGCCAATTTCACTTATAGAATGTTGTGTGTTTCACCTGCGTCTGCATTATTGGCTATGATACATGCATACAGTTGTCCCAAAAAGTGTTTCCGCTATTACAGAACTACCTACTGGCAATGTATCCCTTTAATATGCAAATACAACAAAGTGTTCATAAAAATGTGTATGTATGTATAGGTTCAACTTTAAGCATCTATACCCCTTTACCCAATTGCCTACTTCTAGTAATGAAAATAAAGGACCACTTAAAGCAGGTTGAAAGTAATGCAGAAGGCGCCTTAAGGCGATTTCTGCTTTACTTTCAGCCTGGTTTAAGCTACCATCTGCTAATATGTAGACATTATATCTTATGGCGCATGTTTAAAACTGTTTAAATAGGAACTATTTTGTACAGCGGAGGAATAAATTAAATACGCTAAAAGTCGCTTCTATGTGGGAAAGGGATACTATGTGTTTCTATCTCATGTAATAAAGATATTTGAATGATCTTTTAGCCTTAATTTTGTTTTAATCAACAACAAAGTACTTAACGACCACTCATTGTTGACTGCAAGATATGAATTGTTTCCGATGGAAATAATAGCTTTAACGCGTTTATTTGGAAAGAATAACGCCTTCTCCTCATTCTTGTATTTACTCCATCCTACAAAAGGGAAATAGGCAAACAGTGTAGACTCTGATCAGACGCCGCATTATAGGAATTTCAATATCAAGCAAAACGAAAATGAAAATTTAAACCAGGCACCCCTGTTTGCTACTCAGATTTAAACCATAGTTAACCTTTCTAAAAGTAATTTTCCCCAGTTTAGTGCATTGCGTTTAAACGGAAAAGAATAATGTATCCTCTACTGTATATTGCCACGGAGTAAATAGAGCGAGCTCTAATTACTCCGTGACATTACGCACAAAAATTGCAGCTATCCGTATCTCTAACTGGATGTAGAGAAAACTCATCCCTTTTAAAGTTTTAGAAAGTTCCAATCTAAAAATAACTCCGACAGGTCAGAAGAAAACACTAATACTATGTGTTTGTGTTACGTTTTTGTGAAAGGTGGTGGTGGTGGTGGTGGTGGGGGGGGGGGGGGGGGGGTAACACGCAACGGGCATCTGGATGTTATAGGCGAATTCGTGACAGGTTACACTCAATTTCTGCGCCAACGGAAAGCATCTCGCCAGTTAATGTTTATTTGAAGTATAATATAGGTGTTCGGGATTCAAAGGTTCCACTGTAATCAGTCGAACACAACTCTATTGCTATAAATAGTAAAACCTCTCTATTACGACCACTAAAAGAAGGCTAATTGAGTGTTTAAAGACAGGTGACAGTTTAAGAAAGCTCCTCGTTTTACTGTCACCTTGCTTTAAGCAATCAAACTATTGTAAAACCGTAATAATTAACATAATTAAGTGGTCGTATTAGAGACGTTTTATTATTACTCAGAACAAACATACATGTATTTCAAAACTAAAGCTTTAAAAGAAGTATGTATGTTTGATTTAAGCAAGCTTTGAGAATCGAACGCAGAAATAAAGCAGACCATTTTGGGAATGTACTAGTTGGAAGTGGAAGAATCCGACGACCATATGTCGGACTTCTATCCATTGATGCACTATCCCCTTAAAGGATGGTGCAAAGGAAAAAAACTGAGTGACTTACAGACATAGCCAAGCACTCAAAGAAGCCGAGTGACTTACAGACATAGTCAGGCACTCGATTGCTGCTCTTGTAAAAGAGCAGCAAACGCACAGTCTAATTCACCCCGTCGGTGCAAGACCCGTGCATACAAATACAAATGACACCAAAGGCGTCAGTGATTACCCTTACGGGAATCTATTCAAAGAACGCAAGTATTGCACTTTTCAATGAAATTGGCAGAAGGGAAATTTATGACATCTTAAATAAAACATTTCTAACATTCAGCAAGTTAAAATAAATTTTGAAAGTAATACAAAAAGCTTTTAAATTCACATGGTTACGTGCAATATATCATAATAATTAATTCTTCATTCAATCTTATACTAGCTGTGCTATCTGAATTAATTTTAATGAAAATTATAAAACGTACATCAGTCGTTTTGTACTCCGTATCGCCACTGGTCCTAGATTAGCATATGAATTAAAGGTGTTAGGATCCCAGCACCCAGCTCATACATGTACCACTATTCTACCTAAGTGCTGATAGCTCAGTCGGTAGTGTGGTTGACTAACAATCAAAAGGTCATAGGTTCGAGTCTCATTCGAATCAAAAGTTTTTTTTTCCTTTTTTCTTTATTTTTTTTTTTTAAAGAAGTCCAATTGTATTGACTTGTGGATAAATAATGCAGATAAAGGACATGTTTAGTCTTTGTTGGTTAGAATCATTGTTCGCTATATAGCTTGTCGAATTACGTTTGGGTTCATGACTGACACACACCATTGTCTGGATGCAATGTCGTCTGCTTAAAATTGTCGTCTGCTTAAAATTGTCATCTGCTGTTTTTCTCAAAGTTACGTAATGGACATTTTGACATAAAAAACTTAATAATGAGTGACAAACAGCTTGATTCAAGATCAGACACCGCGTTACGCGGCGTCTGATCTGGAATCAATCTGTTTGCAAAGTTCCCTCCGATAACGACTCCCTCCAAACAACGCCCACAATTTGTGTCTCCTGTTGGGTGTATCCCCTAGTTCCTCTTGTCCGTAGAATTGTGCACCTTGAAGGGAAGAAGCATGTCCTAGACATGCACTGTAGATCGTAAGACCAAATCATGCATTGGTTATGTTCGCTATTGCAGTCCTCAGTCATTGTGCACAAACTGGCACACTCTGCAACACTTCGTGCTGGTACCTCAAACCTTATGACACTACTATAACAGAGCTGGTTAACAAACAACTCGTCTAAGATGTTACCATTGTTCAATAATCCTAATAATATTTCAAATGTGTATAAGTCTAGATACCAAAGAACAGGAGCTTCGTATGGCTGTTTTAGAGATGGAGCACTGTATTTTAAACAGGATTGTTGTTGCTAACTACATCACTTAAGTTAACGTACGTGTCTTCACTATAGCTTGTATTAAATGTACATATGGATTCGAAGTTACTACTGGATTTGATAACTGTTCAAATAATTATGAAACCATCAGAATAAGATTTTTTTTTTCATTTCTGTGCAGACAGATTACCCGATCTAACATAATTATATCTTATTAAATTTTGCGTAAAAATTATGAAATATATCACGAATGAATTATAACGTTATAATTCATTCGTGAATATATGTAATAAAAAGATTTTTTTTCGAGGGTACGAAATAACCAAAAATATGGGTACGAAATGACTAGTGAATTTGAAAGGGTACGAAATGACCAAAAATGTGGGTACGAAATGACCAAAAAAATAGGGTACGAAAAGGCGAGGGTACGAAATGACCAGTTCCCGGAAAAGATTCCTAGATGGGCTTTGGTGGGTTTCTGGGGGCATTCTGAGCAATCAAAAACGTTTAAACGGAAAAATACAATCTGGCAACAGCATTTTAATATATATGTAAAATTCGACTCCAAATTACGTAAAATTATATATATATTTGCGTGTGTCCCGGCCATTTATCTCTAATTCTTACCCCGTCTGATTGGTTTAAAACCCTTACTCTAGAGGGGTCCCCCGGGAAATTTTTAATCCTAGATGGTCTCTGGTGCGTTCTGAGGGCGTTTCTTGCATTCAAAGACAATGTAAAAATTTGACTCAAAATAACAAATTATTGATTCTAGGATAACGATTTTTTCTGACAGCTTTTCTTCCAGTCTTTGATCTATACCCCCTACGATTTTTTTTTTTGCATTTTTGGACTTTTCGATTTTTCTATTTTTGAGGACAACTTTTTTTTTTTTTTTTTGTGTACGCAGTTGCGTTTTTTGCGTACAGGTAGCTACGCGCCTGCATATGATTGTATCAATTTACTAATTGTGATTTATTATAACATGGCCGCACTTACTTGATAAGCGGTTTGTATCACTAATACTCTCCCCGTCATATATGTCCAATCTATTCTCCGTGCATTTCCCGTCTGGAGTAGTCTCGGTGCCTAAACTGTAGAAAGTTGCGGAGAGTTGGAATCGTTCCTTGGTGCGGAGTATTAGGGTACAGCTCAGACAGTTAGTTAGAACACTGAAGTCCAATGACGTCGGGATGATGACGACACCATAGTCCACTGTAATCTCCTTAGAGCAATGCTTTGAAATATCAACTGAAAAATAGTTTGCAATGTCATGGCATGTGTCTTTGCGTTTGAACCAAATACAGTCGAACTTCGATATCTCGAAGTCGGTTTTGTCGAACATACCCGTATTTCAAAGTTATAACGTGGCTCAGCCACGTTTTAACTTTGAAATATGGGTATGTTCTACTTAACCGAGGATGAAATAATGAAGCTCATATGCCGAGCTATCGGATAGTTCGAGTTAAACGAGTTCGAGATATCGAAGTTCGACTGTACATGGATTATTTTGTTCCTATATGTTTTCGATAAATCTGAATTTATCTACTATTTTTGAAGAGGTTAAAAATGCACATGCGAAAAGTGTAATTACATTCGAATTCCGATATATCAAACTCGCTTTAATCGACATTCCTCTTATTTCGAAAGTGAAAGCGAAACTAAACTAAAGATATACGTGTGAGTTCCGAGGTTCGACTGTTTTTTCTGGAGCACAGGTACTTGACACATAGATCTAGATCTATTACCAAAAAGTATCTATAATAGAAGTTTACTATAAAAAATATTATTTTTTTGGGGTAATAATCTAGATATATGTGTCAATTACCTGTGTTCTGGAGTAAGTAAGGGCAACCTAAGAACTTCATAAACATATCTGCAATACTTAAACAGTATGTCTTTAAATAAACTTGAACAACTTGATATGACCATTTCATGTGTCGCGTTGCCGTAAAATCAAACTCAAATGAGTATGTGAACTAAGTATACAGTTCCACCAACTTTCACGAACTTTCGAAACTGGAGGTTTTATAATCGAAATTAATACATGTATAATGAGATTAAAATAACTGTGCCTTTAAAGATTTAAAGAGAAGACACAGTGACAGTGTCATTTAAACACAAAACTGTGATTTTCAGAACATGTTACATGTAACGAAAGAAAATTCCAAAGGAAGATCAGAGATGGCGTACCACAATGACTGTACATCACTCCCTCTCTACAACGATACCAACAGGGAGACAACTATTAGGAGCGTTGTTCGGAGGGAGTCGTTATAGAGAGGGAACTTGACTTACATTTGCAAACAGCTTGGATCCAGATCAGACGCCAAGTAACGCGGCGTCTGATCTGGATTTAAGCTGTTTGTCACTCGTCATCGTGTTTTTTTCTGTCACAATTTCCAATATATGACTTTGAGAAAAACAGCAGACGACCATTGTCAAGCAGAAGATAGTACAGTCGTGAAAAGGTTGGACATAATTGTCTTCTTTGGGGTACAGCGACAAGCGTCATTGTAAAGAGGGAATCGTTGTTCGGAGGGCCGTTGAAGGGAGGGAGCAGCATGAGAGCTACATGACTTTTTCTGCTGGTATTGCACTAACCGGGAAAATTGAAAGACTAGAGTGGTAAAACATCAGAGTTTCTGATATAAATAGCAACATACTATAAAGACACTGTTGAAATATTAAATTAACAGGATTAGTGGGATAGCCAGCAGCATGGTCAAGGCAGAGTTAGCACACAGAAGCAAGAGCAAAATTAGAGCGAGACCAAAAACAAACTGAAGACTTTCAGAATATAATAGTAAGATGATTTTGGCTAATCTCACTCCCTGCGAAGATGCAAATTGAGTCAAAACCACCTACTTGCCTCCCTTTGGTAGGGGAAATAATATCTCTGCCAAATAAGTAAAAAACATCCCATGTGGCAATTAACACTGGTATACATCGTACATAGGATATTGGCCGAAAGTGATTCCGAAGCAATGGTAAAATGTTGTAAACAATGCCAGACCAGTTCAGAAATACATGTACGTCTAAAACACACTTATTGCAACACATATAGGTATTAAACATTTTATCGTACCGAATCAGAACTAATTTCTGCCTGTCGCAAACAAGCCTCTTCTGTTACAAACGTCAAATGGTTCGTGTTTTATGAGAGTTTTGTCAGTCTGATCACTGCCAGCGAGTGCGGAGTTTGCACAAATTGGTCGAATATGTGCATTATATTCATGTAAAGTGTAACTGTTTCTCCTCTTCAGATAGAAATGAACTCGATCTCTATGTATTAGGATTTTCTCCAAGTGTTAGCGAAACAGTTGCACATTTTGTAAATTTGACCATTTCATTCTACAATCACTGTACTGCGTCTTGCAAGGGGTGACAGTTTACTGTACCGCATCTTGAATTTGTACTGTATTGCATCTTGGAAATACAATCAGGAAATCTGAACGAAATTGATCGAAAATGAGACCTAAGCCGTATTCTGAAACATTCTATGTATGGTATTTTGTTTAAGAATTTTCTTACATTTTCAACTAAGAAAAATTATTGTCTAACTTTTCCTTTAAGAAAATACTATTATAATAGTTATTACTTAGAGCAAAATTCTAAGAGTAAAATACGGCCGTTACTAAGGACTTTCTCGACTCTTTCAAAACTTAAGAAAAATTAAAATATGACTGGCAACGAAGTTTGGATCCAGATCAGACGCCGCGTAACATTGCGTCTGATCTGGATCAATACTGTATGCAAATTGTTCGCAAATTCTAACCAAGTCGCGTTTAGCATAATAAGTGCTAAAGCAGGCTGTCAGTAAGAAGGAAACCTTCTAATTGGACATTTTTACTTTACTTTCAGCATGCTTTAACCCTTTTGCTCCCAATGACGCCTAAAAGCGCATTTGCAAACAGTTTTGATCCTGATCATTAGCGGGGATGCTGACCTTGATCTATGCTGTGTGCAAACTGTTCGCAAAGTTTAACCAAGTCACGCTTAGCATAACAAGTCTTAAAGCAAGATAACATTAAGAAGGAAACCTTCTAATTGGTGACTTTTACTTTACTTTCAGTATGCTTTAACCCTTTCACTCTCATTGGCGCTTAAATGTGCGTTTACGAACAGTTTGGAGCCTGATCAGACGCCAAGTCACGCGGCGTCTAATCAGGATCCAAACTGTTTGACGCGGCGACTGATCAGGATTCAAACTGTTTGGCACTAGTATAGAAAATTTGTTAAACTGCGTTAATTAACTTTGAAACAAAACTGCAGACAACAAAATTGAAGCAGACGACACTGAAACGATGAAGGAGTAAAATCTCACGACAAACTTGCAGTGAAAAGGTTTAGCAGTTATTTGTATGTTAAGAAACGAATATATGAAAATAATGTTAAATATTTAAAAAGAGGAGTAAGGGGGAAAAAATCGTACTCTGTGTGGTTCGAACCTGCTACCCACGACATGCTAGTCCGACTCGTTCCCTATTGAGCCACGATGACTTCGTTGAAATTCTGTTCGTTTGTTAGTTATAATTGTGGAACAAATTATGTAATTACGCTAGTTTTGGTACATAAAGTGATCATTTATTACTCAAATATAGATGTTGAATATACATCGATCTTTCCCACGTTTTGCGAAGAAAACCGTAGGTAATAATGTCTTAAACAGTAGTTTCAGTCGTTTGTTATGACGTTACACCACCCCGAAGTTGACCCAATTTCAAGAAGCCACTCGAACACTAACGTCGGCTCAAAAGCCTCCGCTAAACGTATCTCTAGGTCTATAAATGATTTTTATTCAATGATTTTATTCTTTTCAGCATGCTCTTAGCAGTTACTTGTATTTAAAAAAACGAATCTATGAAAATAAAATATATGAAGAAAAAATCGCACACTGTGTGTTTTGAACCCGATCCCCACGTCATGCTAGTCCGACTCGTTCCCTACTGAGCCACGGCGACTTCGTTGAACTTTGGCTCACTAGTTTGTTATAGTTGTGGAACATTATTCTGTAATTATGCAAGTTTTAGTACAATAACTTCAATAAGTGATCAGTCATTACTCAACAATAGATTCGGTATTATTTGAATGTCCGTCGTCTGTTGTGTGTCGTCCGTCCTTAACAATTTTAGTGTTTACACTCTAGAGGTCACAAATGTTATCCAATCTTTTTTATCAAATTTGCTCAGATTGCATGTTACCATAAGGTCTCGGATGAGTTTAATTATGGTTGAAATAGCACCAGTAAAGGCGTATTTCCCTTCTTGGGATTAATTGATGTTATTGTCACTTTTCATCGTCTTGTCGCTTACTTCTCTTCTTGTGGTTGATTGATTTTCTTGTCGCAATATTATTCTTCTTGAGTCTTATTTCCCTTCTTGTTGCTCATTATTTTACTTGTCGCTTTTTATTCTTCATGTGGCTTATTTGCCATCTGTGGCTGATTGATTTTCTTGTCGCTTGTTTTTCTTCTTGTGGCTTATTTCCCCTCTTGTGGCTTTTTATTTTTCTTGTCGCTTTTTTTCTTCTTGTTGCTAATTTCCCATCGTGTGGCTTATTGCCTTTCCTGTCGCTTTTTATTTCTTCTTGTGGCTTATTTCCCTTCTTGTGGCTTTTGGCTTTTCTTGTCGCTTTTTCTTCTTGTTGCTCATTTTTCCTTCCCGTGGCTTTATATTTCTTCTTGGTGTGTATTGTTTCTACTTGTGGCTTATTGTTTCTTTTTAACACATTTATATCAAACTGACGAGCCATAGTTTAGCGAAGTCTCCGTAGCTAAGTAGTGAACGAGTCGGCCTAGCACGTCGTGGGTACAGGTTCAAACCACACAGCGTGTGGTCTTTTTTCTGAACGATTTTTTTTTATAGATTCGTTTCTTCTTTTTAATATATTTAACTGCTTAAAGCATGCTGACAGGAACATGTAAAATGCTCCAATTAGAAGGTTCTTATTGTCAGCCTGCGTCAACACTAATATTATGCTAAGCGCGACTTCGTTAATAGTTGCTAATTGTTTGCAAACAGTTTAGATCCAGAAAGGCCGCCGCATTACGCGGTGTATAATCTGGATCCAACCTTTTGTTCCAGTCATATTTTACTTTCCTTATTTGTCAGCCTGATAAAGGTTAGACAGCAAACTGCATGACATTTTCATAAAGCTCTTCAAGTATCAAGAAAGAGCTGAAGCATGAAAACCATAGAACTATCAGCCACTGCTTAGAAATATATTTGGTAAATGATGATTTACAAATGAGAGAAAAAATCGCCAACGACAACGCAATCAGCAATTAGCAAGTCATTTCTACAAACGATAAATCTCGTGTTAGTATGCGAGAAGAGTCAAGAGAGCCCATACGAACGCTAGGTTGTTAAATTTGAATGTTTCACACCAAAGAACACTCTACAGTAGAGACTTATTTGCGACAGGCAGAAGTTAGTTCTGATTCGGTACGATTAAATGTTTGATATTTATGCGTTGCAATAATTGTGTTATAGACGTATTTCTTACCTGGTCTGACATTGTTTACATCAATTCACCATGGATTCCGAATCACGGCCAATATCCGGTGTACAATGTATGCCAGTGATTAAGCCTCAGGGCGGCTGCAAGATAGGGAGGTATCTGGGGACTGGCCCTTAACCCATTACCCCATAGCTTGTTTCTAGTTTTAAGGATAGGTGACCACTTAAAGCAGGTTGAAGTAAAGCAGAATGCGCCTTAAGGCGCATTTTGCTTTACTTTCAGCCTGCTTTAAGCTACCATCTGCTAGAATATAGAAAATATTTTATAGAAAAATATCCATGACTGTATAAAGTGGACCTATTTACTTCAGTGAAAAAGACGTGTTTATGGGGTAATGGGTTAAAAAGTAGTAAACCGAAACAAACCAAACTAGACTACACGCACTTCTCTTACATTTTGGCAATTCCTGCTTTCCTCTGCATGTGTCCGTGCCATTGCTATCCTCCATGCAGTTGCCATATAACAGACAAGCAACAGACAGAATCAGCACCAACAGAAATATATGCCCACCCATATTGCAGCTCTATTACATCTCCAGTAAAATTTGTAGTAATCTGAGGCGTCTATCAAATCATATGAGAGGTTGAACAGGAAAGCGTGAATACATTCAATATCCTGTATAATATCCTATTAGCATTGTTCAACACATTAATCCCTGAAACTTTTTAAGGACAATTCCTATTTCCAATTAAGCCTATTCCATTTTGACTATCTATATAGGGTTGATTTTAACAATGCATGTATATTGCAAACTGACAAACAATGCAGACCCTGATCAGAGGGCTCCTGCAGGCGCCCTCTGATCAGGGTATGCACTGCTTGCATAGGACAAAGATACTCGGTTTGTTCTGACGAGTATAATCGTCGCTAGGGTTTAATGTGTTAACCTTTTGCATGTTAAGATAACAGTTGCAAATAACTTCAATTCATTCAAGCGTTGAGTAACTGAGTCTCACCTGGATCTAAGATGTTTGACACTCTTGTGATATTTCTCAAACGGTGTGACAAAGGCTACTATTTTCTAAGAATTGCTTCAGAGTTCTAATTTTGCAGACAGCAATTGTGAAGCATGTAAAAGGTTAGCAAGTCATATGCACACATCTTCGAACCCAAGACTTCACTTGAACTTGGTCAAATGATCATCCCGGATCCTCAATCTAAGCATTGTCTCTCTGTTTATAGATAGTCATTTTCACATTGTCGTCTGCTTATTGCTTAACGCATTCACTCCTGCATGAATCCTTTAACCCTTTACTCCATGTATACGTATTGTATGCTTGCAACATCGATCAGCACCAGTGGTCCACTATGGCTATGAACCGCGATGCTTGGAGACACACCATTTGCAGTGCTGCAACTTCCTTTGAGAAATCTCGAATAAAACAACTTAAAGACAAAAGGTACCGTAGGAAAAACCCGGTTAACACTCAGGACATGCCCGCCCAGACCTACAAATGCAGATGCTGCAGTCGTGTATGCCTTTCACGCATAGGCCTAGCCAGTCACCAGCGTGCTTGCAACAGACGTGGAAACACACCTACTTAGATCTTCGTTCGCGAAGCCAAGCCATGATGATGATGACGTATTGTAACAGTACTATTTCCCTCAGTGAAGGAATAAATAATAACTGTGTTAGTAACACAGTTATTATTTATTCCTCCACAGGGGAAAATAGTCTCAATATATACAGTCATGAAATATGTATCATAAGAAATGTTTTCTTTATTCTGGTAGATGGTAAATTAGAGCAGGGAAAATGGAACAGAGTGTACTTTCAACCTGCTTTAAGTGTTCATCTGTCTTTAAAACTAGAAACAGGCTATGGGGTAAAGGGTTAGTGGAAAATTTCAATTTTCAATGAAGTCTAGTCCAGTTTTGACTATTTAGGGGGGGGGGGTTACTACAAAATATATCGCAAAATGACAAACAGCAGACTTCTGTAGGAGCCCTTCTGATCAGGGTCTACACTGTGTACATAAGACTAGTATACTCTTCACAGACGAAGCTAGAGTTGAATGTGTTAAGAATAATCTGCTGTATTTTTAATTTAAAATTATTTGACACCTTGCCTGTATGAAGAACTATTAATAGTTTCAAAATGTTTGGATCCTGAACAGGTTCTGAAGCCTTCGGCTTTCGATCCATCATGGGAAACGACAAAAGACTGCCATTGTTCGCAATATGCTGAAGAAAATTAGTTCGACTTTATCTAATAGTCATCTGCATTATACTGAACCAAAAATAGAAACTTTCGCTAGCCATTGCAAACAGACCCCGGTTAGGTGTTATTATTTCCGCAAAATACACATTTATGTTAAAAGAATAGTTTTCATTGCAAACAGTTTTGAGCCAGATTAGACACTGGGTCACACGGTGTCTTATCTTGTTCCAAGTTGTTTGCAATTGAAATATTTGTTTTAACACAAACGTATGTTTAGGGGAAAGAATAACGACTTCCCTACTATCAAACATATTTTGCGCCGTCTCATGAGGAAACCTGACTTAATTCTTGTATTGCAAACAGTGTTGACCAAGACCAGCCACCGCGTCTTTGATGCGGCAGCTGGTCTTGATCTACACTGTTTGACACCCGCAAGCATGCATCTAAAGCAGTTTATGTATCTGTATTATTATGGTATTTTGCCGTGTATACCAAACTCAGATTCAGAGCCTGTGGTGACACCTTTGGCTGTACAATGTTGCAATGCAATAAGGCTGGTTTTGTCACAACACAGTTCAAGGGGGGTTATCCGGGGCCCGGATAATAACGCCTTCCCCACTGTCAATACATACAGTAAACCTCTCTATTACGACCATTAAAACGAAGGTTAATTGACCGCATACAGACATGTAACAATTTAAAAAGGCTCGCAACCGGATTTAGCATTAAAAATAGTAATTTGTAAATACATATCAAATGCTTATATAAATGGTTAAAATTTAGTTTAGGATAATAAATTCTGTTAAAAAATGCATTTCTAAAAAAAAAAAGAAAGAAGAAGCTCAGGTGGGATTCGAACCCGTGACCCTCCATTGCGGAGACAAACATGAAAAATGAGGACACGCCTTTACCGCCTCGGCTACGGGTGCTCTCTATATATACGGTAGCGAATTAACGTACTTAACTGGTAGCGATTAATACTACAGTATTCGGCTCGGGTTTATGTCAGAGCCCGTGAACAGAAGCAACAACAACAAAGTTCTATACCGTCAGCTGACGGTATAGAAAAACGATGGAATATATCTAAAAAAACTAAGATTCGGTGACGATTCTTGAGACTTTTTTGGACTGATCATATTTTTTTAATGTCAGAAACCAAATAATGCCACAAATTTGCTTTTATTTGAGTATTTTATTTTACTTTGACAAGTACACCATCCGGTTGCGAGTCCCTTTAAAGCAATGTGAACATAAAACAGAAAGCTCCTACAGGAGCTTTCTGTTTTACGTTCACATTGCTTTAAGCAGTCACCTGTCTCAAAACACCTAATAATGAATATAATTTAGTGGTGGTAATAGAGAGGTTTTACTGTATAATGAAAAGTAAGAAGATGTATGAGAACTCAATACAATCTTGAAATTGAAAGTTTTAATCAACAATAGAAATTGAATCACAAGAACACACATTAACATCATAGGCAAAGGGTGATGGGTAGGGTGTGGGCAGTACAGTAATTCGTCACGGATGTTCTATACAGTCTGGTCTTCTGTTGTTTTCTGTGCTTCACGGTTATATATACATGTAGTATTTAGACACGGAATTATACAAAATCAGTGTATAATTCTGTGATTTAGAGTTCATCAACATTCCAATGTTCAATTAAGTCTAGTCTATATTTTTTACTACTTAGGGTTGATTTTAACAATATATTTCAAAATGACAAATACTGCAGAGTCAGGGTCTATACTGTTTGCATGGGACAACTACAAGTGTAATCCTCACAGGTACCCTGTTTGTAAATGACGAGTATACTCGTCGCTAGGGTTGAATGTGTTAAAGAATTTTAGTCAATGCCTGCTTCTCTCGATATTTAGTATTTACTATATGGTGTTAGAGATTTTTCCTTCAACAGTTCATATGTTCTGTTTCTATAGAGTGCAGTTGTCTTATGCAAACAGTGTATTTCCAGATCAGAGGTTTCCTAAAGGAGTCCTCTGATCAAGGTCTGCAGTGTCTGTCATTCAAGTTCGATATATTTCAGGTAACAACCCTTAGTAGCTACAAATGGGCTAGATTAACTTTGAAACGGAAATTGCCCATTAAAAGTTTCAGGTGAATGATTTAATCAACGTCTCTGAATATACAATCATGCAGCGAGGTCTTACCCCAAAAGTTCGCCCTAACACTCCAGGGCTGCCATTTCTCCGGATTTTTCCTAAATCTCCGGATTTTTTCCAAGTTCAAGGTAGCTTAAAGCAGGCTGAAAGTAAAGCAGAATGCGCCCTAAGGCGCATTCTGCTTTACTTACAGCTTGCGTTAAGTAGTCGCATGTCAACAATACAAGAAAAAGGCTATGAGGTAAAGGTACGATTCGTAAAATCGCACTTGAAAGTTGCAAATTTGGAAATCTTAGGATTTTTCATATCAACTTATGGCAGGCCTGACACTCCTACCCACACCCCGTACCCGTCCCCAGACTCAGTGACTTTTCCTGGAGGCCCTGGATGAGCCTCTTGAACTAGACCTCTCCCCATATATCCTGGAATATTCTTTGTATGGCAGTCCTTTGTACGCCTTGCCAACGATTTCCTCGTTCTTAGCTATCAGTTCTGGTGCTTGGTTGTTATGGTCAACACTGATAGAGTTGGCTCCAATCTGCATACAGTCTTGGCTTATCTTCTTTATCTTGGCAGAAATTCTCACTTCGGTTTCTCGTCTTTCCATTATTTCAATGACATTGTTGGCCACCAGTTTTTGTTTCTTCTGTTTCTGTTGTGTTCCAGCTGGGTGATTTTTGAAGGCTGTCGTGTGTCCAATTTCTGGCAATTTACCGCAGGTGTTGTTAAACACCGTCCCACAGCGACCCATCTCTGCCAGTTTGGTTTGAGTGTCCACAATTCCGAGCATTTCTCCCGGTTTCTTTCTCTTATTAACAGTGACATCGTCGTGTTCATGGTATTGGCATTCAGTAGACCGTGGATTTACTTTCAGCTCACATGTCCTCTGTGGCAGAGAAGAGCGAATAAGCTGCTCCTCTCTGATTTGCGCCAGGCGGTGTAATTCCGCCATTCCCAATCCAGGCTTACCGCTTTTGTTTGTCAGTCGTAGAGCTACACCTTTTACATCCGGCAGCGGCGTCACGGTTCTGTGAGAAGTTCTGGAAGAGGTCGCAGACCGCGAGGGGCGCAAATAGCCGCCAATATTGCCTTCGTTTGGACTTCGTTTATCTTTCATGTCTGTGGTTTTACGAGTAGAATCTATATCTAACGTTGCTATTACTATGGAAATCAATTATGACGTCACTGTTTTACGTTCATTCGTAGCTGTCGTTGCTATTGGGAGAGTTATGACGTCACCATTTTATGTGGTCAACGTCACGTTCATGTTATTCCTTAATTGGGGCAGCGTCGTTCAGATGCTAGACTATGTCTACTTTACGAGATTGTTAATGGGTTGGTGGCGGTCCAAGTCCCAGCTCATTTACACAGAACGCTCGTCTATCTAGACTGTAGTGTTTCACTCTGTGAGTTTCAGAAAGGTTCATACCGGAGCAGACTAGATCTATTACAAAATTAAATACTCTTTTTACCCCCTAACAATCGTACAGTAGAAAGCTCTTCCGGCAGATGTTGTGCTACTTGAGAGCTTGAAAACGTTTCAGTCCTCAATCAGCACTATAAATCATTTTCAGCCATAAGTCCAGCAATGATTTTTTATTTACTCTTGTTTCCTGCTAAGTTTTTTACATCTTAACTTTGTTTTATCTTAATCTTTATCTTTAATAGTGTTAACTCTACTTAAAGGCTAAAAAAAGTTAGATAATATGTTTGCAGCCATTGTTACACTACTTTGAATGTTTAAACACAAGGGGAAGGGCCGAAGCTAATGCTGTAAGAATTTGTGGCCCAATCCCATTTCTTTGTATTTATTGAAATAAAATATGTTTCAACTAAACTACAAGAAAGCGTTCGATATGATAGACAGGACAGTCATCTGTAGAATCATTCGACATTATGGCATCCCAGATAAGATTGTTAACATAATGCGCAGCATGTACAACAACACAGACTGCCAGGTCATCCATGACAAGAGCCTTTCAGACCCTTCCGAGTCAACAACGGTGTCAGACAATGCTGCTTACTATCGCCATTGATATTCTCAGTTGTCATTGACTGTGTGATGAGAACCACAATAGACAGGCCAAGAGGAATTCAGTGGACATTCACTCAGCATTTAGAAGATCTAGACTTTGCTGACGACATTGGACTCCTATCTCACACCTACCAACATATCAAACAGAACACGGAACGTCTACAGATTGTTGCAAGACAGACTGGGTTAGAAACTAAGAGCCTGAGAATCAACGCAGCACAGGATACACCAATTGTACTTGAAGGAGAGGACATTGAAAATGTATCCCAGTTCACCTACCTAGGAAGCACTGAGGAGGACATCCAAGCCAGAATCGGAAAAGCAAAACAAGCTTTCGCCATGCTGAAACCAATTTGGAACAGCAGGAACATCCAACTTCCAACTATTCAACTCAAATGTTAAAACCGTGCTACTGTATGGATCGGAAACCTGGAGGCATACAAAGAATCTAGACAAAAAGTTACAGGTCTTCGTCAACACCTGCCTTAGACAGATTCTGAAAATCAGATGGCCCAATCGCATATCTATTCAGGAGCTCTTACAACGGACAAAGCAAATCCCCATCACCATTGCCATAAAACAGAGAAAGAGGTCGTCCAGCTCTCACACGGAGGCGAACCCTTCATAATGAACTCCAGAAAATACGGATGTCATGGGGAGAAGCTAAGCACGCGGCCCAAGACCGAGTCCGATGGAGAGCTGTGGTGGAAGCCCTTTGTCCCAGGGGTGAAGAGGATATTAAGTAAGTAAGTAAACTAAAAGGCTAAGACGCGCGCGAAATTACCCGTGAGGGTGTGCGACAGAATAACATGATAAAGATAGATAGATGATTTCGCTTCCTTAAGATATCTATGGTGTAAAAATACATTTACATTTTCGGTACTGTCTGACTGTTATTATGGTAGCCTATTCTCTCTAGGATTTTTCTAGAGCAAATTATTTTTTCACTTTAAATTTATTCTTTTTTCTAGCAGGTAGCTTAAAGCAATAATTTTGCAAATAATAGTAACCAAACAATTTTTTATTTGCTCTAGAGTCTAGATATACGCCACAGCACGCATTACAGAAGCTTTTTTTATTGTGCTAAAATTCCAAAAAAAAAAAAAAAGAAAAAAAAAGACCCAAACTTTGTCAGTGTTTCAAAAGACAAAATATCGGTGAGTATCCTGTCACGTGCCTATTTTCTTGACGGATAAAGGGGTGACAGATAAACTTTTCTTTATTATGTTAGTTGGTCACATGACTGATGTTATTATGTCAGTTGGTCACATGACTGATGTTATTATGTCAGTTGGTCACATGACCTGTAGTCGGAACTATTTTTACACCGAAACGCTGTTAGGAAAAGTATTCTAAAACTCTTACATGTACCAACAGAATCCCGACGTGTAACGACGCTTATTCCAATCAAATGTTTGAGAGGACGCGCAACAAGTCGCTTGCTGCGATACTTCTATTTTCGTCCACCTTTTAGATATCCTGAGTGAAAAAAAACACTAGATTGTTAAATAGAGGATCTTGTATGAGTGCTCATTATTTATCATTTTTAATAAACGAGTTTATTAAAAATGATAAATAATGTGCACGAATGTGAGATTCTATTTATCACATAACAAGTTTAAGCACCTATTAAATTGACTGAAGCCGTAGTTTGTAGACCCTCCGCTATATAGGTTTTCCGCCGAACGTTACGTTGTTTACGTTAACGTCATAGCAAATGACGTCATCTGGCGTCCCGCTACATGCAGCGCTTGCGGAAGAACAAGTTGGGCCGGAGCCCAAAAAACGATATTCCACTAGTGGATTACGATATTTATACAATCGCTTTATGCAACTCCAAGACCGCAAATTATGTGATAAAGATTCTTTTATTTCTTTTCAACGTTACTAGGATGTGACGTCACTGACGTCATCTATATAATAGCGCGCTTTCCTACAATAACATTTCTAGTTCTTTAGCGAGAATCTTAGAGCAAAAATGACTCTAGCGCTAAAAAAACCATTCTCTATATATTTTGCTATTCATAGCCAGAAATTACCTCCACAATTTAGTTTGCCTAGAAGCTCTTTGACCTCGTATGAACTCACCTATGCCATTTGGAATTATCTCACTCACTGGTGCCGCTGCGTGTAAGTGATACCATTTTGATGGTATAACCAATCTATATGTTTTTGAGTATGTTCGGACAAACAGAGTACCGCCATATTGTTTGAATAGGTCATCATAGCAACCAAACACATTAATCTCTAAACGATTCTATTAATTTATGTATACTTGTTAATTCAGACAATTTAATATTTAAAAAAATATATTTTTTGTTATTATACATGATCTTAGATTGGTACTGTACTTTTATAGTATTAAAGAAAGAATAATAACAGTATCTGACGTAATAATGTCACAGTGATCCTCGAAATGTTGCCAAATATGGCTCTATTCTCGGCAAAAAAAGCCTCAAATTGCACCCTTTCGGGCTCGTACACACGGACAAACAGGTGCAACCCCATTATATTTGGTATCAAACTAAAGCTAACATAATAGCTACCTATCCAAGAAAGAAAACAATGTAGAACGTGCTTAAAAACGTCAGTATATATGCATTTAATAGAGTCAGGGGTCTGATTTCATATAAGAAGTTAAGTGTTTTTAAATGTTCTCGGGCTCGTACGCACAGACGGACAATTCAAACTATACATAATTTTCATTGTTAGAATGCTTATAGTATGCAGTTTACCGATATGGTATTCATTAGTGTCAGTTATGATTATTTTGGCAGATATTGTTCATCAAAGCTGAGTAGGGGTACTCGAATTTCACCTAAAATTAACACATATCTCATCAGTACAGACGCACGAACAGTCGCTCTTGCATTATGTAGACTTATTATTGTAGATATACATATATTTGATATATATGTGAAGTTTCATCTTAAAATGAATTAGATACAGCCACTTCAGTATATGAGCCAAACTAGAGCTTTTTCACGATTTTCGAATAATCACAACGCATTATAGAGCCACCACAGACAGACGGACGATCGTACACGCCAGCATTTTATATTTACCTGCAGTGTGTATATATAGGTAAAGCATGATGGTAAGTAATAGTTCACTTCTATGTAAATAAAAAATATATAACATGAAAACATGTCCAAAATAGGGTGAAATTGAGCCCCTGTGGTAGGCTATTTCACCGAACCATAACCTTATTAAATTTAATAGCTGAAATATAATTTTACTGTAGAATTGCTGTACTGGGACTATATTTTATAGATTTACTAACTATTTAGGACTCAATTGACTATATCTGGTATACGGGTGCCGGGTCCCAGTTAAATTTGAGAAATTTCGATTTTTTTCAATTTCTGCCTTTCTTTTTGACGCCCCACACAGACGTACATATGCACACACAGACATAACATTATACGTGTACTTAATAAGTATAACATGCACTTTATAGCAAAGAAAAATGTATGACGATATCTTACGTAACAAGGTCACAGCGAACCTTGAAAGTTTGCAAAATATCGATGTAAATAAAGGAAATTTCGTGCGCAAAAAGGTTTTCGGGCTCGTACGGACGGACAAAAGCACAGATCAACTATTTATTTTGACACTATACAACCTTTATGGTACCTAATAAGTGTTCAAAGTATCAGAGAAAAATACTAACTCATCTTTGAGAAATATACAAACAAAATGTTAAATTGCTAAATTGTAAGTTGATTTGTGTACTGATTGGCTCCAACTCGTTACCCCTTTAATTTTTAGAGTTCGCCTTAACCAATACTTAAGATCGCTGGCAAAACACTTTGTCTACAAGGATCCGAAATGATCTTATAGAAATATACAATACTTTTTGTGTAATGAGTGAATAACCGAATGTTACCAAATTAAGCAGACGTCAGAATTTTCAACTTTTTTACCCATATTTTGCTAATTTCTCAACAACCCCTGATTAGATTTTCTTGCAACTACTTTTAATCGATATATAAGTACTAGAGCTGTCATAAATTACCAAATCCAATCAAATCGGTTCAGAGGAAAAGCTTTTAGATCGATTTTAAATAGGGGACCACAAAATATTTCAAAAATTACCCTAAACAATTGCAATAACTTCCTTATTGGTAACGGAACCGAAAAATAATTTCACCGCCATGTACACCTCGTCCATGCACAACTTTTGACACCTCATGTGATAGGGTGCAATAAACTTGAAAAACGTAATCAACGCTATGCCAGTTAAGCCGACTTAGGTGTGGTTAAATATATACACCTGGCATGCACCCGAAATGTGAAAATTTTAAAGTGGATCCAGATCTCCGAAAGTTGTGGGGGATATATGTTACAGTTAGGCAATCATTAATTGGCAAACATTAATGACCTTTGGTGTTACGTAACAGGCTGAGGGTCAATTAGTTATGGTCTCAGTGTCCCTTAAAAGGTATTCAGCCTTACTTCCTTAATTTTCCCCCGATTTTAATACTTTAAACATTTTTGAACCCGAATTATCGATGCCAACCTTGTGCGCTATTCTTTTTTAAAAAATTGCTAATCATAAAAAAAAATGAATTGGAGGGACTTGGGGAAATAAAAAGAATTTAACATGAAAACATGTCTAAAACAGGGTGAAATTGGGCCACCGTGGTAGGCTATTTCACCGAACCATAACCTTATTAAATTTAATAGCTGAAATATAAATTTACTGTAGAATTGCTGTACTAGGACTATATTTAATATATTTACTAACTATTTAGGACACAATTGACTATTTCTGTTATAACGGGTGCCGGTTCCGAGTTGTTGAAATTTGAGAAATTTCGATTTTTTTCAATTTCTGCCTTTCTTTGACGCCCCACACAGACGTACATACGCACACACAGACATAACATTATACGTGTTCTTAATGCATATAACATGCACTTTATAGCAAAGAAAAAATGATGACGATATCTTACGTAACAAGGTCACAGCGAACCTTGAAAGTTTGCAAAATATCGATGTAAACAAAGGAAATTTCGCGCGCAAAAAGGTTTTCGGGCTCGTACGGACGGACAAAAACACGGATCAACTATTTATTTTGACATTATAAAACCTTTATGGTACCTAATAAGTGTTCAAAGTATCAGGGGAAAAAACTAACTTATCTTTGAGAAATTGACAAACAAAATATTAAATTGCTAAATTTTAATTAGATTTGTGTACTGATTGGCTCCAACTCGTTACCCTTTAAATTTTTCGAGTTCACCTTACACGATACTTGATATGGCTGACAAAATACTTCGTCTACAAGGATCCGAAATGATATTATAGAAATAAGCAATACTTTTTGTGTAATGAGTGAATAACCGAATGTTACCAAATTAAGCAGACGTCAGAATTTTCAACTTTTTTACCCATATTTTGCTTATTTCTCAACAACCCCTTATTAGATTTTCTTGCAACTACTTTTAATCGATAGATAAGTACTAGAGCTGTCTTAAATTACCAAATCCAATCAAATCGGTTCAGAGAAATAGCTTTTAGATTGATTTTAAATAGGGGACCACAAAATATTTCAAAAATTACCCTAAACAATTGCAATAACTTCCTTATTGGTAACGGAACTGAAAAATAATTGCACCACCATGTAGACCTCGTCCATGCACAACTTTTGACACCTCATGTGCTAGGGTGCAATAAACTTTCTCGCAACTACTTTTAATCGATAGATAATTACTAGTGTCTTAAATTACCAAATCCAATCAAATCGATTTAAAAAAAATTTAACCCGAATGATTGATGTCTACCTTGTGCGCTTTTTTGTTTTAAAAGGTTGCTAATAATAAAAGAATATGAGGTCGAAGGACTTGGTAAAAATGACCACTGAGTCAGTGCAAATCTTGTGGCTTTTTGTTTTTCTTGTGGCTCATTTCCCTTGTTGTGGCATTTTGTTTTCTTGTGGCTTCTAATGGTTCTTGTGACTCATTTCCCTTATTGTGGCTTTTTGTTTTTCTTGTGGCTCATTTACCTTCTTGTGACTCATTTCCATTCTTGTGGCTCATATCCGTTCTTGTGGCTCATTTCCGTTCTTGGGGCTCATTTCCGTTATTGGGGCTCATTCCCCTTCATGGGGCTCATTTCTCTTCTTGGGGCTCATTTCCCTTCATTTCCCTTGTGGCTTTTTGTTTTTCTTGTGGCTCATTTCCCTTATTGTGGCTTTTTGTTTCCTTGTGGCTTCTTATTGTTCTTGTGGCTCATTTTCCTTCTTGTGGCTTTTTGTTTTTCTTGTGGCTCATTTCCCTTCATGTGGCTCATTTCTGTTGTTGTGGCTCATTTCCGTTCTTGTGGCTAATTTCCCTTCCTGTGGCTCATTTCCCTGGTTGCGGCTCATTTCCATTCTTGTGGCTCATATCCGTTATTTTGGCTCATTTCTGTTCTTGTGGCTCATTTTCCTTCTTGCGGTTCATTTCTATTCTTATGGCTCATTACAGTTTTTGTGGCCCATTTCCCTTGCTGTGGCTCATTTCCCTTGTTGTTGCCCATTTCCATTCTTGCGGCTCATTTCCCTTCTAAGGGCTCATTTTCCTCCTTGTGGCTTATTTCTGTTCTTGTGGCTCATTTCAGTTCTTTATGCTCATTTATGTTCTTGTAGCTCATTTTCCTTCTTGTGGCTCATTTCTTATGTTGTTTTCCCATTTCCGTTCTTTTGGCTCATTTCTGTTCTTGTATCTCATTTCCCTTGTTGTGGCGCATTCCAATTATTGTGGGTCATTTCCCTAGTTGTGGCTCATTTCCCTGGTTAAGGCTCATTTCCGTTATTGTGGCTCATTTTCCTTCTTGTGGCTCATTTCTCTTGATGTTGCCCATTTCCGCTCTTGTGGCTCATATCCCTTCATGGGGCTCATTTTCCTTCTTTTGGCTTATTTCCGTTCTTGTGGCTCATTTCCACTCTTGTTGCTCATTACCGTTCTTGTTGCTCATTTCCCCCTTCTTTTGGCTTATTTACATTCTTGTGGCTCATTTCCACTCTTGTGACTCATTTTCGTTCTTTTGGCTCATTTCCGTCCTTTTGGCTCATTTCTGTTCTTGTGGCTCATTTCCCCTCTCGTGGCTGATTTCTGTTCTTGTGGCTCATTTCTGTTTTTGTGGCCCATTTCCCTTGTTGTGGCTCATTTACCTTGTTGTTGTCCATTTCTTTTCTTGTGGCTCATTTCCGTTCGTGTGGCTCATTTCCCCTCTCGTGGCTAATTTCTCTTCTTGTGGCTCATTTCCGTTCTTGTGGCTCATTTTCCTCCTTTTGGCTAATTTCTGTTCTTGTTGCTCATTTTCCTTCTTGTGGCTCATTTCTCTTGTTGTTGCCCATTTCCGTTCTTGTGGCTCTTTTCCCTTCCTGTGGCTCATTTCCCTTCATGTGGTTCATTTCAGTTTTTGTGGCTTTTTATTTTTCTTGTGGCTCATTTCCCTTCTTGTGGCTATTTGCTTTCTTGTCGCTTTTTATTTTTCTATTGGCTCATTGTGGCATATTGTTTCTTATTAACACATTTGTAATAAACTGACGAGCCACAGTTCAACGAAGTCTCCGTGGCTCAGTAATGAACGAGTTGGACTAGCACGTCGTGGGTAACAGGTTCAAACCACACAGCTTGCGAGATTTTTTCTGAGCGACTTTTTTTACATAGATTCGTTTCCTTTTTTAATATGAGTAACAGCTTGAAGCATGCTGAAAAGAGAATGTAAAAATTCCTCAATTAGAAGGTTTCCTTCTGCGCCAACACTAGTAGTATGCTAAGCGCGACTTGTTTAATATTTGCTTACTGTTTGCAAACAGTTTAGATCCAGATATGACGCCGCGTTACGCGGCGTATGATATGGATCCAACCTTTTTTGCCAGTCATATTTTAGTTTTCTTAAGTTTTGAAAGCATAAAATTAATTATGTTTTTTCCGCAGATACTGTTTTTGCAGCAGACGTACGGCAATTCAGCATGATAAGGGTAAAACAGCAACCTGCATGACATTTTTATAAAACTCTTCAACTATCAAGAAAGAACAGAAGCATGAAAACCCTTTCTAGAACGATCAGCCACTGTTTAGAAATACATTTGGTAAATGATGATTTACAAATGAGAGAAAAAACATACCACCTAACAAGTCATTTCTACAAACGATAAAGTTCGTGATAGTATGCGAGAAAAGTCGAGAAAGCCCTTGACAACGACAGTTTTTCACTCTTAGATTGTTATACTTTCTGGTCCTTTGGAATCATTGATTTCAGCGCATTTACAGTTGAAAGTTGAATTCCGCTTAAGCTGGTGCTAGGGGGCGTGAGCACTGTTGCATATTTCAGTATTGCTCATGAACAGACTCAATTAAACCGAGTCTGCAATTTTCAGTATTTGCTTTGTTTTCTGTGCTTTCAACGGATCTCCCCTTATTCAGATTTATTTAATTCACAACAGCAGATGTTAAGTGCTTGTGTGGCGGCTGTAAAAAGTCGCCCCGTACTTCATTCTCAGTGTTGTTATACTTTCTGGTCCTTTGGAATCATTGATTTCAGCGCATTTACAGTTGAAAGTTGAATTCCGCTTAAGCTGGTGCTAGGGGGCGTGAGCACTGTTGCATATTTCAGTATTGCTCATGAACAGACTCAATTAAACCGAGTCTGCAATTTTCAGTATTTGCTTTGTTTTCTGTGCTTTCAAAGGATCTCCCCTTATTCAGATTTATTTACTGCCTAGACTATAGTATTTTCTTAGAGGATAAGTTAGAAAATCATTTTTCTAAGCGGAGAAATGTTAGAGTTAGAAATTCTAAACCAAACTACTTAGAATATTTCAGAACACGGCCATTGTTTGTCGGTTAGTGCTGTAGTTAAGAAAGATGGTCAATAGTATTTCTTCAAATTGTTCCAAACTCAGTCAAAATAGTTAGTTTGGACTTTAGCCCCACAGTAGGATTGTCATGACCCCATACGGACGCTTAGTCCAGCGAATATTAGATTATATCGGGTGCTAACCCTGCAGCCAGTATGTACACAGCATCAAGTGGCCAGGCTGCATTAC
This sequence comes from Gari tellinella, assembly GCA_922989275.2. NCBI lineage: Eukaryota > Metazoa > Mollusca > Bivalvia > Cardiida > Psammobiidae > Gari > Gari tellinella. Next base: position 17,802,766 of record OV277862.1, read on the forward strand.
TGATAAGCCACTGGGCAATTATCGCTGCAGTCGCTATGGTAACGGGGCTGACCTCAGCGAGCCTGTGTATAGAGCAGAAATCGACATAGTGGAATATTGAACCAGTATTTCTCGCCATGGTGACAAGGATAAATAGAATATTTGGTGACTAGCTTTGAATGAGAACTGTTATCTGGCTCGGCTTCTGAAAATATCAGGTTCGCCTTGCGGCTCACCAGATATATTCATACGCCTTGCCAGATAACATTTCTCATTCAAAGCTAGTCACCAAATATTCTCTATATCCGCCGCTGACTATTTTAAATACAGTTTCTTCCCAAGGACCATCCCTCTGTGGAACAGACTGCCAGCTACCATAGCTGAGGCTCCCTCTTTGGCATCTTTCAAGAGGGAGCTGTCATCTATGCCCTTCTAAGGGGATACTCAAGCCAACTACCACACCCCTGCTTAGAGAGTGAGCTGTGCCGGCGGGACCTTGTGTCCTGGTAGCGCCACGCAAGCCGGAGTGGTCTCTCTTATGGGGTGTTGTAGTTGGTCAAACTCTCTTTTTCTCTCACTTTTAACTATATGCAGTCTTAATTGGCTGTACTTTTTCTAAACTTTACTTTTTCGCTTTAAATCTTTTCTTTTCTTAAATGCGCACCGTTAAATTATAGTCAATGATGACTGCTTAACGTATCCAGTAGAACAGAGGCATACAAAGTTTGTATGTCTCTGAGTAGAAGTAGAAGTAGATCTAATAAATCTGGCGCCAACACATAATTCTCAAACTTGAGAGATATTAGAAGAAGAAGTCAAGAGCATGGAGAAAGGACAAATTTTAAAAATTTGTCCTTTCTCCATGTCAAGAGTGTGCCCCTCCAATCCCACTGGGGGCCATCGAGGTATCACGAGGTTTGTTTCGCACAGAAGTCCTGTATATGTTCCGCACCGACAAAGTACATATTTTGTGTACCCAAAACGAAAGTAAAACACGAATTTCCTTGAGTGTCTCTCAATTTCGCCTATACTTTTTTTCCTAGCCGGAACATATTATCAAATAGGTCCGATGGTAGGTAGAACGGTTTCTCGAGCAATCTACGTACAAATTTCATATTATTCATTGTATTACTTGCAAAATAACATAGTCATTCATCCTATGATGTTAAATGTTTCAAATGTATGATATTTGGTAAACAATGCTATTAATCATTATATGAACATTACCTTTTTAGATTGATTGTAACAATGGAATATTATTTGGGTTATAAAGAATCTGCAGTAATGCAATAAATGGATTTTAAATCGCGTTTAACAAATTAACCGTGTATAGGTGCCGCACAGAGTATGTATATGTTACTAAACGAAGTCCATTTTATATGTATATGTTACCAACTGAAGTCATCATTGAATTAATAGGATGCAAACTGCCTAGTATCATGCACTTACTGTTGCCTATACCGTTTATCTCGAAAATAAATAATCTCCACCAAATCTGTTGATAGTGACAGTCCAGTGAGAAAATTTTTAAAGGTTAAACAAACAAAAAACTGGTCCATTTCATGTAAGTTTCTGAAGCAGTTAAAAGTGCAGGACTAGGAAATGAATTCGATCAATCAACTGTTGCGGAAGCAGATGAAGCTGATAGAGTTGTTGATTTGTCAGAGCAACTGAAATACACTATAATTATTTTGTACGAAACAAATTCAAAGCGACATAATTTCTTTAAAAATGTTGCATCCCGAATTGAAAACCTCATGAACACCTTGGTCTATGTAATCAATTAATCTGTGAAAGTTTGCAACATGTTCTTTATAGGAAAATACTCAAAGGGCTATAATTTTGTAAAACAGAAACAGCCAATATTCCAAACTACACGAACACCTTCATATATAAGCATTTACTCTGGGAAAGTGTTAAGAAAAGTGTATGAGAAGCTGCACAGGTTTTTCACAGGTTTTTCCCTATATATATTCTATTTATGAAACAATGATCTAATAATTACGTATATACCAGCAAATGGTAGCTTAAAGCAAACAGAGTAAAAGTACCTTAATGCTCATTCTGCTTTACTTTCAATTTGCTTTAATAAGTGACTATCCGTCTTCAAAACTAGAAACAGGCTTCAGGGTAATAGGTGAATGTCTTTTATTTTACACGTTTTATCAAAAAGCGAAGAGAATATAAATGGATAGTACCAAGTGTGACCATACCACATGGTCTGTGACGTAATATGTGGATACCACTGGCAGTCAAATTGTCAACAAAAAGGCCTCCATTCGGAACTTCAATCAAATGTAAGAAATTTGTTTTAGCCGATTTCAACGAAACATAGCTTATGATACGGGGGACTGGATTCTTTACAGTGGTATCAATGGATTTGTCTCCAAGGTAATACATTTTGCCTGAAAATCGGGCAAATTAGTTGGCAATATCTAGCATTAAATTGTCGTGGTATCATTGTGTGTGTTAACATTTCTGGATATTTGCCTCGTTTTCAGACAAAAAGTATCCATCTAGGGACAAATACATTGACATCATTCTAAAATAACTTATTAATACCCTTAGCATAGACTATGTTTCCTTGAAATCGACTCATAAATAAAAAAAACAAAAAAAAAACATTCGATTAAAATTCCGAATCGAGGCTTTTTGGTGATAATTTAGCTGTCAGTTGTACCAAAATTAACGTCACAAACCACTTGGTATGGTCACACTGGTACCGCTTGACTGGACGGCCTCATCGCTAAAAGTGCGCCCACACTTGCTCTACGTCGGGCGTACGGCGCTCGCAGAAAGGTTAAATCGGACAGCGGGCATTATATAATGTTGTGAAGATTTGTAGCCTAATCCCCTGGATGTATATATTATGCAATAAATATGTTTAAACTAAAAATGAAATCGGAAGATTCTTGCGCTGTCCGAAGAAATCCTACGGCGGCAATGTGGCGGCCGCACGGCCAATCCCAAAGTTTTACAGGCCGTAGAGTCGCCGCAGTATTATAACGCGGAGTTATAAAAAAGTTCATTTCTATGATGGCCGTAGAAAACGACACGCCATAGAGCGGTTCTGCGGCTGCCGTACGGCCACCGTGCGGCCGCCGGACCTCAATGGTTAATTTTACTATTGGACATTTGCACTTTTGTTCATATGTGTCTATTGATCTAAAAGTGGAATCATATATGGCCTTTGAGTTCTCGGTGTAGTTGGACGGATATTAGTTATGTGCACATGTAGCAAGCCAATGTGTGTAGCAGGAGCAGCATTAAGACTGCACATCAACGGCCGCCGTACGGCCATTTGGCGGTCGCCGTGACTTTTATTAGAAATCGCGGCCGCCGCAGAGGCGACGTACGGCTGCCGAGCGGAGACCGCACTGCCGCAAGTTTTTTACCCCCAAAACATCAAATCTCGCATTGCGGCGGCCGCAGCAAATGTGAGCACAACATACGGTGGTCGTAGGAAATCAACGGCGGCCGGGAAATTGCTACTCGCCGTAAAAATAATAATCCGTGCGATTGCCGTACGACCGCCACAGCCAATGTGAGCTAGGCATAAACAATACATTTGTCCAATCCATTTTTTGTCACTGCAACAGAAATCAATTAATTGACTTTAGGAGGTAACACATACACCTTCTGTTGGTAACGTATACACGTAAATGCGACTTCAGGAGGGCACATACACACTCATAAACCCATTCAGGGTACTGTGAGTGATTTAAAGTTGTATACATTATTGTGAAAAATAAATTGAAAAAGTATGGAAAAATGAAGCTATTAATAAACATGCATCATGTCTGAGATGGGGTTCCAGAATATTTGTAAATATAGTGGATCATTCCAATGTTTTTTTCGATAATCGCCCGGTAATATTCATTTAAGAGTGACAAATTGACGTTTGTGCTTGATATACATACTTATTTTCCATAAATAATACAAGAAAAGGTATGTAAACAGTTTATTCACGAACCTATACTGTAATTTGCCAAAAAAATAATTCAATTGATATGTGTGTCTATGGACACAGGTGGTTAATGCGAATGTCAACGCATAAAAAATAGTACACAAATGGCTGTGTTACATGGATTGTAGGTGCGAAACATATACAGGACTTCTGTGCGAAACGGGCCTTCGTGATACCTCGATGGCCCCCAGTGAATCCCATTTGTGCGGGTGTTTTGACTGTTGGCAGTTTGGGGTGGAACGAATTACCCAAAACCCCACAAACCCCACAAACCCCGGAATTACCCAAAACCCCATCAAAAATCAACTGTAGGGGTAGTTTACAGCCACAAACCTTGAAATATCTATTAATTTTGTTATTATAAGGTGATATAAGTTCAGATTAGTAAAAAAAAAAAAAAAAAATTGAAAAAAAAAATTGAAAAAAAAAAAGAAAAAAAATTTGAAGAAAAAAAAATGAATTTTTTTTTTATTTTTTTACCCCTATTAGAAAGGGTTAAATCACACTCAAATGGAAGTGATAATGTGGAAATATAAACAGACATTACCTTCGTAGCACATTTTATATGTCCGTGTACATCCCATTCAAACGAGATGTTAATCCACCACAACCCCATTTATTTTCACATCTCGACCACAAAGCCCGCTACAACTCTTTATAAATGTTTTGTTAAGCAACACACACTAACAAATTAAAGACTTTCTTCACCGGTAACATTTGACAATCTTTGAAAAGTGGCGTGATGCTGCAATTTTCGTCCATTTGAGCCGATTCTTGCCTGATCCGCACCGGCCCTAGTTATTCCACCACAAACCTCATTTATTTCCACATCTCGAAAAAAAACCTCTAGAAGTCTTTATTAATGTTTTGTCAAGCACCACACACCAAAACATTATTGTATTTCGAATCCTGAACCCTATGACAGTCTTTAATAGCATTTACCATGACAGTGTGTGCATTTTAACTCTTGGAACACTCGTCACGTATATATTTGTCCTTTGTAAACAGTGCACTTGTTGAAAGTACACTTGACACCAAGTAAAACGGGTAGACCCAGATCAAAGGGCCCTAAATACTTTGCGATGTGATTTGGATCTGTTGTGATATATCGTTCATAGTCTCGTGGATTTTTTACAGAGTCTAGACTAGACAGCGAGAGAGAAGAGATATAATAGAGAGAGGGTCCGAGACATAGAAAAAGAGAGATATGACAAAGGTAAGAGAAATATAGCAAAGAGAATGAAGGCTCTTCTTTCTTTTTGCTATTTTCTGTCATCCTCGTCATATCTCTGTCTCTCTGTCTTTGCCTTTATTCTCACTCTCTTTTCTCCAGCTCTCTCGCACTCTCTATCTTGCGAAAGAGAAAGAGCGAGAGAGCGATAGAGAGAGAGACAGACAGACAGAGAAATTCAGAACAATGTCAACTCGCGATCCGCAGGATAAGGGTTAATTGCAACTTCAGGTTCACTGATCGTTATCTACATCTAACAACTACCCAGCTGTGTTAATTGGTTTGCAATGAACATTCTCTGATAAGGCTGTGTGTATTGATACCAATTATCACAGTAGGGAACCACTACATATAGGTGTACAGTTTCCAGGGGCGAAACCTCTCATGAAAATATAACCCTCTTCACGAAATGGATTAAATTCAATCGTATACTGAAAAGCACAGTAACTCTATAAATTTATGCGTATAAGCCACTTTAAAAAAAAGCGGATTTGAAAAGTGGCGTGATGATGCAAATTTCGTCCATTTGAATTGATTCTAGCCTGATCCGCACCGGCCATAGTTATTCCGCCACAATCTCTATTTATTTTCACATCTCGATAAAAAAAACACCTTCTACAAGTCTTTATTAATGTTTGGTCAAGCACCACACACCAAGACATTAATGAATTTCGTATCCGGAACACTGTGGACAGTCTTTGAAAAATAGCATTTTGCTACGATTTCCATCATCCTCTATAATCCGAAACATTAGGTGCCGTGTGTCCTTTGAAAACAGTGCACTTGTTGAAAGTACACTTGACACCAAGTAAAACGTGTAGACCCATTTCAAGGGCCCATAACTGATGAAAGCGTATGTGTGTGCTCTAGTCACGCATACATATTTCTGTAAACAGTGTACTTGTTGAAAGTACACTTGTACAAAGAAAATAAAACATATGTCGTAGTAACATCACCGAAGTTCGGAAGGAGATGCTTGAACAGTTCAGTCCAGCATCATAAAGCACAACACAGCTTGATACTTGGTGATTAGATTGCCCTTATCAGGGTATGTTTATTACAAACAAATTATCACAGCAGGGTACTAATTGATAGATGTAGAACGATATGGGGGCTAATGATAGCTGTGCATTTAACCCTAATGCTGTGGATCGCGAGTTGACTGTTATTTTTTCAAACAGTTTGGATCCAGATCTGATGCTGCATAATGTCGCATCTGAACTGTATCCAAACTGGTTAATAGTTATCACTGAGACTTTTTTTATTGAAATATGTACAAATCTTATTTAAATATTGTTTGCAGACGACAATTAAAAAGTAGAAGATATTACCGCAGAGTGAGGGTTAAGCACACAATGTGATATTGTCTGTAGATTAAAAATTGATGAAATTGATTTGATTTTATTATTCTGTAATTTTGGGTCTTATAATACAGAACAAAGTGGAAATAAAACATTGGATAGGTGCCTCGTTGTGACAAAATAATGTGTATTGTTTTAGTGCAGATGTGAACATTTAGTGCTTATAAGAAACAGTTGTGACAATGGAAATCTCTTTCCCTCGTGGATTAAACCCATTACTCAATAAATACAACCTTTTAAGCCTTTACTTTATTCCCACACTGAAGAAAAAAGCAGTACCGTACAAAATGAATTATATTCTTTATCATTGCTGAAAGCAGGCTGAAAGTAAATCACACTATGCACTACTTTAAATAGAGTGTTTAGCCTCGCAGATGGTAGCTTAAAGCAGACTGAAAGTAGAGCTCATTCTGTTCTACTTTCAATCTGCTATAAGTGGTCACTTGTATTCAAACAAAGAATTAAGTACTACATATGTATACGAAATAGATTATTGGTCCTATGATAGCTTAAAGCAGGATGAATGTAAAACACAGCTTACTTTACTATCAACCTGCTTTAAGTTGTCACCTATGTTCAAAACAAGGGTTAATCTTCTAGAATTTTTTTTATACATATATCTCATACGACAGTTTTTAGTTGACAAAATACAGATGTTAAAAAGTGTAGAAAAAAGTTTCATTACTTGACAATGTGACAATTAAAGGAATTGATCTAGATGCAAACTTTTGGTTTTTTTTGTGAAGGCCTATTTTTATCGTTATATGTAAACAACAACATCACAGTGTTGAAATGGATCAGCTAGATCCCTTATCTACCTGTATTAATACCTAGTACCCATGATGCCCTAGGTGCCTCTGGGTAATATGATATGATGTATCGATTGTGTATCTACCACAAGAATATACCGTCCAAAAGACATCATGCTGAGCCAAATATAGGCCTTTAACCCTTACCGTCCTAAGGGCGACATGGGCAATATTTGCAAACAGATTGGCTCCAGATAAGACGCCGCGTTGTCGTGGCTTATAGCGACTTGGCTAACAATTGCACAGGCTTGAAAGTTGTATCTAGACCAGCGGACCAGAGACCACGTAACGCTGCGTCTGATTTGGAATATGTTATCAAGTTTAATTAAGATCCGAAATTAAATGTTGCTGCTTCCGAAGACGAAATATTTTAAGCATACGACACTTCAGAATGATAAGGATTAAAACAGAACAGAAATCCAAACTGTTTGCTATTATATTACTTTATAGTCATATAACTCGAACATATTCAACAATAGAGACAATATATATGTGTTTTTGCAAACAATAAACCATTAAAGTATACAAAGCGAAAATGTCTAGAGTCGACCGATCAGGATCTGCACTGTTAGTTATTGACAGCAACCCATAACAGTCATCAATATACACGCATTAATTGGAAACTGGTGTTAATGAGGCGATTTGGACAAGTTTAAATTGAGAAATAAAAACAAGAGACGACAATTGTTTGAAGCAATTTACAGCCTTTCAAATTACTCGATGTGTGATTCGGAGCAACACTGACTGCACATGATAATGAAGATGCGTTGGGCGCTGTGTTTAGCTTCTCTAATGCTGTAAATATTTTCTTGAACTAGTGCTCACGTGCATGCAATGGTTAATATTCGCAAACCGTCTAGATTCAGCTTAGACACCTATGTCACAAAAAACAAACACCCTTATTTTGTGAGAACTACCGGTATATATATGTGTGTGTTCAAGTACCCTTTTGAAATGATTGTTGCAAGTATCAACTAATTATGCTTGGCCGACTTCGTCCTCTGTCTTCTTACTCACAAAAATCGCCTATGTGAACAAATGTGCACTGGAAACCACAATCTCGGATTCTCCCCACTTAGCTGCCTTATTACATCCTTTACCATATTTTCGTATGGCTTTGAGCGAGGTAGACTCGTCTATGTCATAATATTATTTTAGTGCATTTATCTGAATAGAACAGTGTAGAATCAGATCAGAATCTCATTCAAGAGCCCTCTATTCTAGGTCTGCACTATCTGCGCGCCGTTACATAAGCAGTGCTATCAAAAATGGCTTTCGCTCTGCGGGATACCAATCGCAGTGTATATTGTCCCCGCATACCATATATGCACCCAGCACTATAAAGCACAAGGTTTTTACAGGCGAGGTACATAAGAAATAAGATTTTATATGAATAGCTTGTATCCAGATCAGCCGCAGTGTAACGTAACGCTTACCGTCCTAAGGGCGACATGGGCAATATTTGCAAACAGCTTGGCTCCAGATCAGACGCCGCGTTGTCGTGGCTTATAGCGACTTGGCTAATAGTTGCACAGGCTTGTTTCTAGACCAGCGGACCAGAGACCACGCTGCGTCTGATTTGGAATATGTTATCAAGTTTAATTAAGATCCGAAATTAAGTATTGCTGCTTCCGAAGACGAAATATTTTAAGCATACAACATTTCATGATAAGGATTGAAACAAAACTGAAATCCAAACTGTTTGCTACTATATTACTTTAGTCATATAACTCGAACATATTCAACAATAGAAACAGTATTATATGTGTTTTTGCAAACAGTAATGGAACAGTCATTAAAGCTGCTTTGGAAATGATCAGGTTCTAAACTGACTGCAATAACACCTGTCTATTCCGTTCATACACATATATACTTGGTTGTAACTGGTCAGTAAATTTCTTCCCTTTTTTCCACATATACCGTTGAAAGTATAGCAGAATGCGCCTTGAAGAAGATTAGAACTATGCTTTACCTCCAACCTGCCGATTTACCGGGTGTTTGATTTGGACTTTCAGAATGTAAATTTTGCTGGTATTTATGTGCTTGGAACTGGTGACTGTATGTCATTAATAACCTTTTGGATGGTGTGCAGATACTTTTCAGATGGAAGTCACTTGGTGTTATCTCTGGATCCACACTGTCTGTACATGTCGTCGCAATGCTCTCATTTGCAGGCTGTAGACATGTCTAAACATATTTTAATGTTGTGTATATATACATATATAGCTAAGCGTAAGGTAATTAATATACCTTAAAATAATAATGCTACCACCTCCCTGTGGTTTACAATTGAAAACAGTTTGGATTAGGGTCAAATGTCAAAAAGCATGGTGTTTGAGCCGGAACACGCTTTTTTATACGCCCACCTGTAAAATGTGCGTTCTTGTTGCATGGGAAATCCTTATCCTTTCTCAAAATATGGGCTTGTGGTCCGTTTGAAGGTGCCATGCGTAGACAGTTTGGATCCAGATGAGACACCGAGTCACTCGGCGTTTGATCAGGTTCCAAATCGCCGGACACTTTATGAAGCGAATTGTCGACGTCTGCAATGAACTGTGATTTTCACATTTTATTGCTAATTGCGTTTACGCTCAGATCTCTAAGTGTCTACAAATTAGAATAGATTTTGATTTCTTTGTCAGTGGGCGTATAATGTACCGCTTGCAGTGCTCTCGTTTTGGTTAGTTATTAACGTGTTCAGCTCTCTTAGGCTTTATAGGAAATATATAGCAATATAGGTGACAACCAGACATTTTCAAGATCAAGCAATAATTATTATCCTTAAATACAATGTATGCAGGGCTGCCATAATTTGACATGAAAAATCCTAAGATTTCCAAATTTGCATTTTTCAAGTGCGATTTTACGAATCGTATATTTACCTTATCGTCTGTGTCTAGTTTTTTTTTACACGTGGCTGCTTAAAGCAGGCTTGAATTAAAGCAGAATGCGCCTTAAGGCGCAATCTGCTTTACTCTAAGCATGCTTTAAGCTTCTATGTACAAGAAAAAAATCCGGAGATGTAGGAAAAATCCGGAGAAATGGCGTCCTGTTTATGTTCAAATTTGTTTGCACACATAACTGAAATACTGGCGTGACACAATTTCTACACTGTAAGTTTTATATTGCATTAAATGCTTAAGTATATTGTTAGACTACATGATCATGCCTAGGAAAGGCAGGGCTGCCATAACTTGACATAAAAAATCCTAAGATTTCAAAATTTGCATTTTTCAAGGGCGATTTTACAAATCGTACCTTTTCCCCATCGCCTGTTTCTAGTTTTGTTGACACGTGACTGCTTAAGGCAGTGAAAGCAAAGCAGAATGCGTCTTAAGGCACATTCTGCTTTCCTTTCAGCCTGCTTTAAGCCATCATATACTAGAAAAAAAATCCGAAGATTTAGGAAAAATCCGGAGAAATGGCAGCCCTGGAAAGGGGAGGGGATTGTCCCAATGGGTCATTGTCCTACTATCTGTTTGTACTGATTTATATACACATGCTATACGCTTATTATTATGAAATTGGAAAAAAGGCTCTTTTGTTAGTTTCATGCCCTTTTTGTTGAAGGGGGTGGGGTATTGATGGAGGTGTGTGTGTGTGTGTGTGTGGGGGGGGGGGGGGGGGGTTAAACTCTTTCAGATATCTTTCTCGTTAAATGTTTGGCCCTGAAAAGGACCTTTTTTCAGGCTGACGCCACCGACCTCAGGACTTTCCGTAGGACATGCAGCACTCGAGTGTCCCCTGTAGCATTGAGATGCACACCATCTTTATGGAACATTCTAGAACCCACATCCTTTGCCAGATGGATAAAATCACGTCGTAGCTTCGCAGCCAGCTTGCTGTCCACTGCCCTCTGAATCTTTTTGTACCTTCCATGACTGATACTACTAGAATCGTACCTTTACCCCATATCCTATTTCTAGTTTTGTTGGCACGTGACTACTAAAAGCAGGCTGGAAGTAAAGCATCTTTACTTTCAGCCTGCTTTAAGCTATCATGTACTTGAAAAAATCAGAAGATTTAGGAAAAATCCGGAGAAATGGCAGCCCTGCTGAAACCTTTAAGATAATTCCATTTTCGAAATAAGTCTGGTCCATTTATGACTACAGTAAAACCTCTCTATTGCGACCACTAATATGTGTAGAAGGCCAATTCTTTTAATAATAGACAGTCACAGGTGACAGCTTAAAGCAATGTGAAAGTAAAACAGAAAACGAATGAAGGAGTTTTACTTCCGCTTTGCTTAAAGCAACCACCTGCATTAAATATTTAGTGGTCGTAAAAGAGAGTTTTACTGTCTACAATGTTTGCATTGGACATAGTTTCTTTTCACAGGTATGCCATTTTTAAATAATTAGTAGATCTACCCTCGTTTCTAGGGTTGAATATGTTGCTTATTATGATTCTAAAATTAAATATTTAGAATGAAATTTCAATGACCGAGTTCTGTCAACTGATGTTTATGAAACATCTATATACATTGTATAGAATTAATATTCGCATGTTACATGTAGCAGTAAAATACCTTAATATAGACTTTTGCAAAGAGTTTGGATCCTGGTAAGATGCCGCATAATGCGACATCTGAACAGGATCAAAATTATTTGACACTTTGATATTGTTTGGAAGAGAAATTTAGAAACTTCGAAGTTTAGAAAATTAGCAGACAACACTTGTTGCAGACGGGAAATATACCCAGCATGCAAAGAGTCAGTTATAGGTCTAAGGACACCGAAATCCTTATGTTTCTACATGTACCAAAGTCAATCTCAAACAGCTTTTGACCAACTTTTCTCAATTTCATACAGTCAAACTTGTTATAACTATTTACTCCATAGATACTCAATTTTACACATTTAATATATTCCTACACTGAAGAAAATAGTTCCAATATCTACAGTCATGGATAATTATGTATCATAAGAAGCATTTTCTATGTTCTATCAGATGCTGAAAGAAAAGCAGAATGTGTCTATAAGGTGCATTCTGCTTTACTTTCAACATTCGTTAAGCCTGTAGAATACTAGAAACTGGCTATGGAGTAAAGGGTTAAATGACCATTTAGAAATTATGCATGGATACTGTTTAAGATATGTGTGATAACAACGCGCAGACCTGATTTGGATATTTAAACTGTTTGCAATAGTCATCAATACTGGTGACCAATGTTGAAAGGGTTATTCTGAAGTCATCGACCAAACCAGGAGCTTTTTTTCCCCATTTTATTATTATGCTTAAAATGTATGTAGACCTGTATCAAAAGCAGCATGCGGGCGCAGAAGTCAAAAACGCATGTTCAAGCAACACGTGTAGCTTTGAGATTTTATTAAGGCGGGATCCCTGTGGCGAACAGTTCCCAAATATGCACTTCATAGACAATCGGTTTGTTCAATAAGAAAATCATGCTGGGAGAGTTTTATTAGGCTAGTGCGGCTTCTGTGTTCGGTTGCGTAATGTCATATTCCTTTGTGATGTGCGATATGGTAGACCTGTGTTTTACGACAGGCTTTACCTGGCAGTTATAAACGGGTTTGATCCAGATTGATAATTTATTATTTTAACACACTATTTACTTGATCATTTTGTTTTCAAGTTAACGTCCAATATCTTAATTGGGTTAATTAGAATTATCGATATATTTCAAGTATAGTAGCAATCTTCTTCACATCTTTGTTTAAATCGTTTTTTCTAAAGCACAATTGTGAAATATTGGACTGGGTTCGGATAAAAAAAAATAATATTATAACCAAACCCATATTAGCCCTTATCATGCCGTGATACCGTCTGCTTTTAAATTATCGTCTTCAATTTTTTTTAAAATTTAGATGTGTACATTTTGTATGTAAAGAAACCTAAAAACACTTCCAACAGACTGATTCAAGATCAGGCGCCATGTTACGCGGCTTCTGATCTAGATCAAAGCTGTTTGCAAAAACGACATGAAGTCTCGATCAGCAGGCAAAGTGTTAAGCAGTTACTGAAATTGATCGCTTGACTGCTGTATATGGGACATAAGTAAAGCAGAAAGAAAAGTAGAATACACATGTAACTTTGTTCTTCCTTTTCCAATTAATGCGTTTACATTGATGACTTTTATGGGTTGCTGTTAATGACTAACAATAATAATAATAATAATAATAATGGCACAGTGCAGACCCTGATCGGTCGACTCTAGACTTTTTCACTTTGTATTCTTTAATGGTTTATTGTTTACACATAACAAATATACTCGTCTCTATTGTTGAATATGTTCGAGTTATATGACTAAAGTAATATAGTAGCAAACAGTTTGGAGTTCAGTTTCGTTTCAAACCTTATCATTCTGAAATGTCGTATGCTTAAAATATTTCGGGTCGGAAGCAGCAAAATTTAATTTCGGATCTTAATTAAACTTGATAACATATTCCAAATCAGACGCCGCGTTACGTGGTCTCTGTTCCGCTGGTCTAGATACAAGCTTGTGCAACTGTAAGCCAAGTCGCTATAAACCACGACAACGCGGCTTCTGATCTGGAGCGAAGCTGTTTGCAAATATTGCCCATGTCGCCCTTAGGAGTTACACTGCGGCTGAGCTGGATTCAAGCTATTCATATAAAATCTGATCTCTTTTGCGGTACCCTTTCTTTTGTACCTTGCCTGTAAAAACCATGTGATTTAAGGTGCTGGGTGCATATATAGTGTGCGGGTACAATATACAATTGCAATTGGTATCCCGCAGAGCGAAGGCCATTTGTGATATCGCACGGCGCGCAGTGCCCTATGTCGCGGTAAAGCACGGTTGTTGTTAATAGGTCACCAATTACTGATTATTACGTACCGTCTTGAGGCCATACTTTGGTGGCTTTTTATGCTTGTTTTCTGAACTATTTGCTGCTAATAGTGCAGATCTAGAATAGAGAGCTCTTGAATGAGATTCTGATCTGATTCGTGCCGCTAATACTTGAAAAAGGCGTTAAGGCAGTACAAATAGATAGATAGATAGAAAGAATGTAGTCAGGAGATTGTGGTTTCCAGCGCACATTTGATCACATAGGCGATTTTTGTGAGGAAGAAGACGCCGGCCAAGCATAATTAGTTGATACCTGTACTATACTGGACAAGTATCTCCTTCCGAACTTCGGTGATGTTACTACGACATATGTTTTATTTTCTTTGTACAAGTGTACTTTCAACAAGTACACTGTTTACAGAAATATGTATGCGTGACTAGAGCACACACATACGCTTTCATCAGTTATGGGCCCTTGAAATGGGTCTACACGTATTACTTGGTGTCAAGTGTACTTTCAACAAGTGCACTGTTTTCAAAGGACACACGGCACCTAATGTTTCGGATTATAGAGGATGATGGAAATCGTAGCAAAATGCTATTTTTCAAAGACTGTCCACAGTGTTCCGGATACGAAATTCATTAATGTCTTGGTGTGTGGTGCTTGACCAAACATTAATAAAGACTTGTAGAAGGTGTTTTTTTTATCGAGATGTGAAAATAAATAGAGATTGTGGCGGAATAACTATGGCCGGTGCGGATCAGGCTAGAATCAATTCAAATGGACGAAATTTGCATCATCACGCCACTTTTCAAATCCGCTTTTTTTTAAAGTGGCTTATACGCATAAATTTATAGAGTTACTGTGCTTTTCAGTATACGATTGAATTTAATCCATTTCGTGAAGAGGGTTATATTTTCATGAGAGGTTTCGCCCCTGGAAACTGTACACCTATATGTAGTGGTTCCCTACTGTGATAATTGGTATCAATACACACAGCCTTATCAGAGAATGTTCATTGCAAACCAATTAACACAGCTGGGTAGTTGTTAGATGTAGATAACGATCAGTGAACCTGAAGTTGCAATTAACCCTTATCCTGCGGATCGCGAGTTGACATTGTTCTGAATTTCTCTGTCTGTCTGTCTCTCTCTCTATCGCTCTCTCGCTCTTTCTCTTTCGCAAGATAGAGAGTGCGAGAGAGCTGGAGAAAAGAGAGTGAGAATAAAGGCAAAGACAGAGAGACAGAGATATGACGAGGATGACAGAAAATAGCAAAAAGAAAGAAGAGCCTTCATTCTCTTTGCTATATTTCTCTTACCTTTGTCATATCTCTCTTTTTCTATGTCTCGGACCCTCTCTCTATTATATCTCTTCTCTCTCGCTGTCTAGTCTAGACTCTGTAAAAAATCCACGAGACTATGAACGATATATCACAACAGATCCAAATCACATCGCAAAGTATTTAGGGCCCTTCGATCTGGGTCTACCCGTTTTACTTGGTGTCAAGTGTACTTTCAACAAGTGCAAGTTGTTTACAAAGGACAAATATATACGTGACGAGTGTTCCAAGAGTTAAAATGCACACACTGTCATGGTAAATGCTATTAAAGACTGTCATAGGGTTCAGGATTCGAAATACAATAATGTTTTGGTGTGTGGTGCTTGACAAAACATTAATAAAGACTTCTAGAGGTTTTTTTTCGAGATGTGGAAATAAATGAGGTTTGTGGTGGAATAACTAGGGCCGGTGCGGATCAGGCAAGAATCGGCTCAAATGGACGAAAATTGCAGCATCACGCCACTTTTCAAAGATTGTCAAATGTTACCGGTGAAGAAAGTCTTTAATTTGTTAGTGTGTGTTGCTTAACAAAACATTTATAAAGAGTTGTAGCGGGCTTTGTGGTCGAGATGTGAAAATAAATGGGGTTGTGGTGGATTAACATCTCGTTTGAATGGGATGTACACAGACATATAAAATGTGCTACGAAGGTAATGTCTGTTTATATTTCCACATTATCACTTCCATTTGAGTGTGATTTAACCCTTTCTAATAGGGGTAAAAAAATCAAAAAAAAAAATCATTTTTTTTCCTTCAAATTTTTTTTCTTTTTTTTTTTCAATTTTTTTTTCATTTTTTTTTTTTTTTTTTTTTTTTACTAATCTGAACTTATATCACCTTATAATAACATAATTAATAGATATTTCAAGGTTTGTGGCTGTAAACTACCCCTACAGTTGATTTTTGATGGGGTTTTGGGTAATTCCGGGGTTTGTGGGGTTTGTGGGGTTTTGGGTAATTCGTTCCACCGGGCAGTTTGTGTGCGCGCGGAGTGTCGCTCGTTATTTTCCGCCTGACAGGCCGGAATGTTCCGATTAACAATACAAGGGACAAAACTCTGCATTTCAGCTGTAAATGATTATTTGGACCAATCACCTTACAGAAAATATTCACTGCGTTTCTACAAATATTTACAGTTTATATTTCCGGAGATGGCTACAGGTGCCGAAGAAGCTCCACCTTTGCCAGAAAAGGCTGACCTGGAAGAGGTGCGATATAAATTCAATGAAACGACACGTAGTTTACAATATTTATGTTTATAAGGAGTGTTTAGAATAACTAGAAGCTTCGTGGAAGCACCACTCCTTCAATCAGTCGGTTACCAACGACGCTCTGATAACTGGAATCCCTGGCTATGCTGGCATGCACTGTACTGTAATGACTGTCATCGACAGTGTTGGTTTGAGGGTACCGCTGTCTATTTCCCCGATAATGTCAAACCCTTTTTAGTACATGGACACTGGATTGAAAGCATGTTTATTGTAGGTAGCAAGTGGGACAGGCTGCATAGCTCAGTGGTAGAGCGTCTGCTTGCAGATCAGGAGGTTGCAGGTTCGATCCCCAGCCGAGTCAAACGAAAGACATTAAATTTAAAAGTTGGTAAAATAGTAATTTTACTATAGTCAACTATAGTTGAACTTACCAAAGTTCTCAGCTCTGCGCAAGTGGAAGAAGGTTAGGCTGTGAAGCCAATCCCAAGCTGAGTATAAGCAGTGTTCTGGTTGCCTCGGTGTCTGGTGTCGGAGTGCAGATTGTACAGCGTGGGCATCCAGTGCGCATGCACGGCTTGACATCCGATTGACATTACATGACAAAATCTAGACCCAGTAGTCCAGTGTTCTGCCAAGGTTGATAAAATGTGGGGACAATTGTCTCACCAGCATTCAAAAGTAGGAGACATTTTTGAAATTGATGAGACATTAATGATTTTTTAACACTAAACTACTCTACAAAAAAATGGTATATGTGTCTGTTGATCTGTGAAACCCCTATAATTATCAACAGATTTCTTCAGCTGACCCTGCATTAGTTCGGCCTCTACGATTGCCAAGTTGGCGCTCTAATTAGTACTCCTTCGCCTCCGCCCTTAAGTGTCCTGTTCCGGCACATCTTGAATTTTTTTGCTTTATAAAGACCATCAACTCAAAATTGCGAGGGCTATTTTCTTGTAAGATGAGGCAGTAGCTATAATTTAGCATTCACAAGGAGATTTGCGGGAAAAGACATCATGTGCAAGCCACGTGATCGGAATTAACCAATCCGATCCAGTCTCAGTGTTGCTGCTTGTATACAGAACACCGGTCATCATTATTTTCTGTTTAACGTTATAATTACACTGTTTTTACCGATTCGGCCTTATGAATTTCGCCGTCACACTTGGACAAAATTACGCGAGACATTTCTAATTTTTCCGCTAGAATATCGCGGAATCGCGGCCTCGACAGAACACTGGTAGTCCATTCCTCTACACCAGTAATGGCTTCCCTCATTGGCGCTCAGGATTTCGGGTTAGCTTTACGACTGGTTCGTCGGTGTTGGCCTAGGTGCCAGTTTGAGTTGTGATCTCAAACTTACGTTGCTGAACACATTTACAATGACATACTTGTTTAACTTTTCAGCAAGGTCAGACTGTCATATCTGTAAACAGGAATGGGGCTCAGGAAGGCCCAGGTGCCCCTAGCTCTCAACCAGAGATTCCTAGTATACCTGCACAGCCAAGACCAAAGCCCAGGAAAGGTTTGTATATACAAGTACCAGTATTCTAATAAATTA
Source organism: Gari tellinella (assembly GCA_922989275.2). Classification (NCBI taxonomy): domain Eukaryota; kingdom Metazoa; phylum Mollusca; class Bivalvia; order Cardiida; family Psammobiidae; genus Gari; species Gari tellinella. Next base: position 17,821,000 of record OV277862.1, read on the forward strand.
ATTTGATACCATAACAGTAATGAATTTATAACAATGTATACAGTCAAACCTGTATTACCGTAAAGCAACCACTGAAAAAAGGTGTAGTATTCAAGACAGGTGGCAACTTAGCCCTTTAGTCCATAGCCTGTTTCTAGATTTGAAGACAAGTGACCACTTAAAGCAGGTTTAAAGTAAAGCAGAATATGCCTTAAGGTTCATTCTGCTTTACTTTCATTCTGCTGTAAGCTACATTCTGTTAGGATGTGGAAAATATTTCTTATGGTGCATATTCATGACTGTGTAAATTGGAACTAGTTTCTTCAGTGGAGGAAACAAATGAACTTAGGCATAAAAAGGTGTATCTATGAAGTAATAGGTTAATGGAGGACAAAAATAATGCAGAAGGCTATATATAGGAGCCTTCTGCATTATTTTTGTCCTGCATTTAGCAGTCAATTCTCATTAAGTATCATCCTGCAAATTCAGTCAGTGGTCGCTTAATACAATTTTGACTGTACATGGATTCTAACATACCGTATTACTATAGGACACATCAATGTTGTCTTAATAACACACTAAAATGTTTACATGTATTCTCTGATAAAGGCAGCTTATTGAAAGATTAAAGTAAAGCAGAAAGCTTCCACAGCTCATGCAGAAACTTTCTGCTTTGCTTTCACCTTGATTTAAGCCACCTTTTGCTTTACTTTCAATCTGCTTTAAGTGGTATCTTGTATTAAAATCTAGAAACATGCTATGAGATAAGGGATTTTTCGCTGATAGCTATGGTAAAAAGTGTTTACTCTATTTTGTTTATTTTGTTATTACGATTTCTTATACAGCCCCAGAACTTCCAATATTTGAGCGAAGGAACTGGCTGATTCACTTACACTATGTTCGGAAGGAATACGAACAATGCAAGTCACTAATCAAAGAACAGTTGGCTGAGAGTGGAGGCATGTGTGAATATGCAGTATATGTTCAAGGTGAGTCTAACATGAAACACTGATAATTTTACCTGTGCATCCCGAGTCCTATACTCATTAAATTTGCCAGGGACTCATTATTTAAAAAGTTGCGAGTCCCATAGCTTTTCTGGCCTTTATTAACCTATTACTCATGAGCAAATAGTAGCTTAAAGCAGGTTAAAAGCCTTTAGGCACATTCTGCTTTACTTTCAACCTGCTTTAAGTCATCACCTGTCTTCAAAACTAAAAGTAAGTTATGGGATATGGGGTTAATTTTTCACCTCAGGGACTCAATGTTTGTCTCAAAGACTCATTGTTTTACAGACTGTGCATCCCAAGGACTCATGCATCTGATTTCTAAAATTATCACTGCCTTGAAACCTATCAATCCTTCTTCTGCTGAATATTCATATACAGTGAAACCCCACTAAACCGGACATGTGTGGGGAAAATATAAATTTCCAGTTTAGAGGGGTTTCCAGTTCAGAGCAGTTTTAACTTTTAACCCATTACCCCATAGCTTGTTTCTAGTATGGAAGATAGCTGACCACACAAAGCAGGTTGAAAGTAAAGCAGGATGCGCCTTAAGGCCAATTCTGCTTTACTTTTGACCTGCTTTAAGCTATCCTCTGCTAGAATATAGAATTTCTGATTATGTTTATCAAGTGGAACTATTTTCTTCAGTGTAGGAATAAATTAAAGGCGTATTTATGGGTAATGGGGTTAAAATAAAGAAGGGTGGAAACAGGACCATAGTTTTTGTCCGGTTTAGAGAGAATTTCCGTATTTAGAGATTCCAGTTTTGAGGGGTTCCACTGTATATTGTTCTTTTCAGTGAATGCTAAATACAGGTTTTAGACTCTTTTTAGCTCAACTTTTTTGAAAAGTCGAGCTATTGTCGTCACCCTGTCGTCTGCGTCAGCGTCTGCGTCGGTTAAGTTTTTTGCTTAAGGTTTTTGTAAGAGTTGATTTCTCAATAACTATCAATGGTATCCATTTGAAACTTGGAATAGTTGTTCAGTATCAAAAGGGCAACTCATTACATCAAGGCAGATAACCCTGGGATTTGTCTGTTCAGAGTTATTGCCCTTGTTTTATTTACTTACAAATTGTAAATTAACATATCTTAATAACTGTCAAAGGTATTAACTTGAAACTTTAAATACTTGTGTTATATCAAAAGGGCAACTCATTAAAACAAGAAAGGTGATAGGGGATGTGCCATTCCAGAGTTATTGTCCTTGTTTTTATTTACATAAAACTTGTAAATTTCTCAATAATTACCATAGGTATTAACTTGAAACTTTGAATACTTGTTCAGTTTTAAAAGGGCATCACCTTTCAACAAAGCAGATAACCATGGGATTTGTCATTGCAGAGTTATTGCCCTTGTTTGACTAAGAATTTGTATATGAAATTATTCAGTAACTGTAGAAAGTTACTAATTTCAAACTTTCAATATATTTGAATACTTGTTTAGTTTCAAAAGGGCAACTCATTACAACAAGGCAGGTAAAGCAGGCAAAGATATTGTCCTTCTTTTGACTTATAGTTTACTTTTAAATGGAATGTAGACTGTCCAAGTATGTTTAAGTTGTTGTTGCTTACAAACTTCTATGATCAATAGGGCATTAAACACCCATACACATTCTTTAAGTTTGAAAAATGTAGCCGTCTCAAGTATATGAAAGTCGAGCGTCCAGCATCCATTTGCGGTGCTCTCGTTTGATGATGAATATGTATTGCTTGAAAGAGGCGAACACGGTCAAAATTCTGGCAGACTTCCTTTCCTAAATTGTATAAAAGTTGTTTGAAAGGTCATGATGCGTAATGTCTGTATGTATTGTAGCTTTGATACTGCGGATGGAAGGCAAGATTCAGGACTCTTTGGAGCTGTTCCAGACTTGTGCTCTCCTAAACCCAAACAGTGCCGAGAACTTGAAACAAGTGGCAAGATCATTGTAAGTACATGTAAGCCATTCATCCCCCCTGAAACTTCAAATGGACAATTCCAGTTTTGTATTAACCCATTACCCAATAAATATGCCCTTTTTATGCCTCTATTTTATTCCTCCACTGATGAAAATAGTTCCACTTTATACAGATATGAAAATGTATGATAAGAAATAGTTTCTATATCATTGTAGCTGGTAGCTTAAAGCAGGCTGAAAGTAAAGCAAAATGCGCCTTAAGGCGCATTCTGCTTTACTTTCAATCTGCTTTAAGTGGTCACCTATCTTTAAAAATAAAAACAGGCTATTGGGACAATGGGTTAAGTCAAGTCCATTTTTGACTATTTGGTGTTTTGTTTACAAACTTATGCAAAATGGCAAATAGTGCAGACCTTGATCAGAGGGCTTCTTCTGAAGACCTCTGCCCAGGGTCTACACTGTTTGCATATGACAAATTTACTCTTTACTAGCACACTGTTAAAAGTATTTGTAAATGAGGTGTAAACTCATCACTAGGGTTCAGTGAGTTAATTCCAAACAACTTTAATTCAGAAAGTTTTAGGGTCTCTTTGTGTTGCTACTTTTCTACATTAAGCAGCTACTTTTTTAGAACTCTGTATGTTTCTTTGTTAAATGGTTGCATCCTCTGAAAAATGAAGCCCTGGAAATCTGTTGTTTTCTCGAAATTGAACAGTTTCCAAAATGTTATAAGTGTAACCATCTTCCACAGAAGCGCCACAGGGAACTTTTTTTCACATCTGTAATTGTCTAATTGAGCACCTAGGACATCCTTACTCATTGATACTTTCTGATTTATTTTCACCCTTTTAAGGTATACATCTGTCTTAAACGCATGAAGAAAATACTTTTTGAGTGGTACTAATAGTCCGACTTTTTCCAACCCTTTATATTTTATGTAGTGATTAACCCTAATGGCTATGAGGGAAAGGGTTAACAAAGATGTGTGTTTATTTCAGATTTTTGTTGGCCAGACATAAAGCTGCCATTGATGTATACAATGAAGCTGCTAAACTTAATGCTACTGACTGGGTAGGTTTGGTAATACAGTCAAACTTCTGTTAAGCAATAAGAAGACACTAAACTTAAGACAGGGGACAGTTTAATTCAGGAAACACCTTGGTTATCTATTGTCAGTAACAGATTCCAACAGTTTATAGTTAAATGGGAAAACACAAATGTAAATTATAGGAGAGGATAATAGTTAAGCTGATGAAAGATAAATGGAACAGAACATTTCACTTCACATCAGTGCTTTAATTTGTGTACTGTTTTGAAGATAAAATAAGGCTAATGTTGAAAATATAACTCATTTGTCCATGAGCTGTAAATGGACTCTTCAAGTCTGGTCCATTTCTTACTATTTAAGATTGGCAATTTCAGTCTTATATGTGACTTGACTAGCCACTTTTCTACTGCAATATTTAATATTGATTTTAGAGTATATTACAAAATTGCAATAGTTAATATTAGGGATGTTAACGGTTAATCGGTTAACCTTTAGAAGCGTGGTTAATCGGTTACACTTTTCCTTCAAAAGGTTAACCTGAAAAAACAAAAATTTGGATGTTGGATCATAAAATCTGCTGCACGAAAACAGCGGACGACATCTCCTTTGCTCGTTTCAACTGCCTTGAAACCTTGTCGAATAACACGCCGCGGGCGTGTACTACCCCATCTACAGAGGTTGCCAGGTAACCCTGATATAAAACCAGTGGGATGAGACAATTGACAGGTCGCCAAATAACTGACGTTATTGTTGTGATTTTACTTGATTAAGATTAGTGTCCTATTATTAAGAAATGTGTAGAAAAGGTTTGAACTGAATCCAATATCATATGGATCATATTTATAAATCCAGCAATGAAGTACAGTACTTGAAATTTCGAAGAAAATAGATCTTCATGTGCACATAACTGCTGCGAGTTGAAAATGACATGTTTATCCGTTCAGCAGCGAAGCGGTTTGGATCTTGATGAGACACCTATTAACTCGGCGTATTTTACTATTCAGAATAACTTGCAAAAATGTCAAAAAGTGTATTCCGGTGCGTTTCCGATTCGATTGTCAAGTTGATTAATTGTCATACTGTACCATTCACAAACCCGTCGTGTAAAAGCCTTTATATATTTCTACGACGTATTGAAGAAACAGGTTAGGTAACTAACGCTCCGTATTGTCGTCTGCTACTTTTCGTAGGAGTGGCAAAAATGTAATCTGCTGAAAATTTCTTCTACTTACAAGTATGTATGTTAAACTGCTTCTGTTTGGCTTTATTCAGTTCAAAATGCCATAATAAGGGTTTAACGCCCTCATAATTACTTTCAAATCGAGTGTTACAATGATTGACTCAAGATCCAGATCGGATTACCAGCGCATGTATATTCTTTGTATCAAACACAAATTGAGCGTGCAGATGAAAACATATAGCACGTCAGAACTGGAACATACTCTTTGAAATTCAGTTTCGAATTGGATCTAAAGCCTAATAGAACATCGCCGAATATTTCATACACGCATGTAAAGTCGGAGATTTTTAATGATTTTGAAAGCAGCCTGGATCCAGATCGGACGCAGTTTCACTCGGCGTCTGATCGGAAATCAGACTAGTCGACAAATAGGATTCTTCAAAGAATGGATGGCTTTCATTAACATTCAGAACTAACAGTAGGTAGACATATGTTTTTTTCTCCGCAATACAATGTCAGGTTAACCGGTCGGTTAACCGGTTTTTGCTTGTGATTAACCGGTTACAATATCCGTAACCGTTAACATCCCTAGTTAATATCCTGATAAAAAAGCTCCTGGATTTACACTGTTTAGTGTTTACACAGGACAATTTTTTTTAATGTACTCTTCATTGGTAGACTATTTGTAAAGATATGCATCATTAGAGTTCAATTTGTTATGGATTGCAAATAAAGAAAGGAGGGTCTTTTTTGCAGTTCATAATTGTTTTTATGTGTGTTTTATTTTACAGGAGATTTGTCATAATCAGGGAGTGTGCCACATGTATCTGACTAATATGGACAAGGTATGAAGATGGTTGATTTGGGTATTGCAGCCCAAAGGCTTTTCTCTGATGGCTAGTTTATATCTCTGTTACCCTTTAAGTTTATCCCATCTAATATTGAAGATATGCCTTAGGCACATTCTGATTTACTTTTAGCCTGTTTTATTTACCATCTGCTAGAATAGAGAAAATGTTTCTTATGATGCATATTCATGACTGTACGTTTGGACTACATGTATTTTCTTCAGTGGAGGAATAAATTAAAAGGCTTAAAAATGTGTATGTATTGAGTAATGGATATAAGTGATTTACACTGTTTAATATGGAGGAAAGAGCTAAAGAATAGTTCAGGGTTACAGATCAGGGGTTTATTGGAGTATTTACGCAATTAAAATTTAGAAAAAGCAATTGTTTTCCTTAATAAGGAGTAACAAAAACCAAGGAAATGTAGCAAAAAGCAATTCAGTTTTTGAATAACTAATCAGAATATGAATAATACCCAATTACGAAAATTGCCAATACCCAATAAAAATTTCAAATACATGAACCCAATTCTGTCAAATAACAAGGAGTAAATACCCAATTGCATCAAAACCTTATCTGTAACCTTAATAGTTGTAACTGATATTAAATCTATTACAGTGGGGAAAACGTTATTCTTTCCCAATAAACGCATTTACGCTGAAACGTTTATTCCCATTGCAAACAGGTTGGAGCCAGATCAGATGCCGGGTAACCCAGCATTTGATCAGGCTCCAAACTCTTTGATTAGTTAGAATTGTCAAAATATCATCATTTTCTACATTTTAGGTTGTTGCATTTGCATTTCGTTTGTGTTTAAACAGGAAAGAATAACGTTTTCTCCACTGTACGTATGGCTTCAGTCTTGGATTAGATGAACATGATTGCCTTGTTATTTCAGGCTAAAGAGTGTCTTCAGCAAGCCATTGCCTTCAAGAGACATGAGATATCCTATGTGATGCTTGGTAAAATCCATCTCATTCAGAATGACATACCTGGTGCAATAGATGTCTACAAGCAGGCTGTAGAGTGAGTGAATTGTTTACCAGTTAACCCATTACCCCATAAACAGAGCTCCAGATTAGTGGGTATTTCAAAAGCTAAAATCTTTATATCTGCATTAGCCCTATGGTGTCACTACTCATTAGAATCGTCTCTTCCACAATTCTAATGAGTAGTAACATCTTAGGATTTGGTGCTGCAATGAGTGAGAAAATGGTGGATTTGTTCAGTTTACTCACTCTTATCTGGAGCCCTGATTAATACACCTTTTTACGCCTTTAAATTTATTCCTACACTGAAGAAAATAGTTAAAAAAAATTTGGTCATGAATATGTATCACAAGAAATATTTTTTTATATTCTAGTAGATGGTAACTTAAAGCAGACTGAAAGTAAGGCAGAATGCACCTTAAGGCGCATTCTGCTTTACTTTCAACCTGCTTTAAGCGGTCACATATCTTCCAAACTAGAAATAGGCTATGGGGTAATGGGTTAACCCACCTATCACCCATATAGAAACCTCGTGCAACGCCTTGCCATATTCAGTCAATCTTGTATTAAATGGCCACTCTATAGAAAACCCATGGCTACTTTAATTCAGAATAAAAAATACAGAAAGCTCCTGTAGGAGTTTTCTGTATTATTTTGATTTTGTATATTATTCATATACTTGCAGACTTGCCTGTCAACTTTATTTGCAATATCAGCAAACAATTGTTTCTTCATGGTTTGGTTAATTACAGAAGACCTGTACTGGAAATCACATTTGCAACAGATTGAAAAGCATGATTATCTAACAATTTATGTGACATCGTAATGCAGGGTAAAAGTATTGAAGATAGCTTGCTGTTGTTCTGCATTTAACTTGTAACCTTTCCTAAAGACAAGCAATGTTTATTCTTGTCAGTGGTTTCTCAATACAAGTTTGATATCTTACCTGTTCATACATTTTATTTCGTCTGTTACCTTTGTGGTTATTTTGTTGTTGCAGGTTTTCTCCAGAGAGTCCAGATATGCTAACAACATTGGGCTTGCTGTATATGCAGGTATGTTCAAAAATCAAATTGAATTTCATAGGCAAATATGTGTACAGTACGTTGCTTTAGCTACGCATGTCACTAGAAGAGCATCTGTTTGTTATAAACATGTCTATAGATAATGTATTGGTAAACAGCTTTTCTCATAGTTATACCCCCACAAACTGAGTTTGAGGGGGATATACTGGAATCAGCCGGTCGGGTGGTCGTCAGTCGGTCTGTCTGCAAAATCTTGTACTTTCAACTTCTCCTTCAGTTTCAACCCACTACATTTGATACTTGGCATAAATGTTACTCAGGAGTAGTAGATGTGTAAGACACACATTTCAGGTCTCTGTGACCTTGACCTTTGGCCTTGAAATTGGCAGGCAAAATCTTGTACTTTGAACTCCTCCTTCACTTTTAACCTGATTCACTTGATACTTGGCATAAATGTCACTCAGGAGTAGTAGATGTGGAAGACACAAATTTCAGGTCACCGTGACCTTGGCCTTTGGCCTTGAAATTGGTCTTAAAATTGGCAGGCAAAATCTTGTACGGCGAACTCCTCCTTCACTTTCAACCGGATTTACTTGATACTTGGCATAAATTTTCCAAGTTTTTATGATGGTCCCAGCACCCTGCCATTGTAAAACCTCATTGAAAACGTCTGCAGAGTGCTGTATAGTGTAGTGATAGCCGTTCTAGTTTGTGTATAGTGTTTAACCCATTATATGCCTTTTTACGCCTCTTATTTATTCCTACACTGAAGAAAATACATGTAATTCCACTTTATAAAAATCATGAATATTCAGCATAAGAAATATTTTCTAGATCCATGTAGATAGTAGCTTACACCCCGGTCACACAGAGCCATCGGTGATAGATCGGTTGTTTTTTTCGCCAAACTAGGGAGGGGACCGATGACAAGCTATTTACTACCGACATCACCTATTGGCCACCTGTTTTCCACCTATCAATCGCTATTGGGTAAAGATGAGTTTCGTCGGCGAAAAATCACCGATTGGGATTTTTAAACGTGCTTAAAATTCTCGATCGGTGAAAATATTTTACAAATATTTTACAAATAACCGATTGACAACCTGTCTACTACCGATATCACCGACGAGTCACCGATAAACCACTGATAAAGCACCGATGAACTGATACTTACCACCGATGAAAAAAGATGAGAATTAAAACGCAGGATCTCGTCGGTTTTCATCGGCTGTTAATGGCAGTTCAATCGGTGATCAGTTGGTGATCAATCGGTTGCCGCCAGCATTTCATCGGTGTTTTATCGGTATTCGTCGATTATTGATAGGTTGTTGGGCGCTTTTAATCGGTGGCCCATAGGAGTTCATGAGTTGCCAATCGGTGGCCAATCGGAGGCGGGATGGCGTTTCACCGATTGAAGAATTATTTATCACCGATACCCGGTCACACAGAAAGCCTGAAATTAAATCACTTATGACAACCGATCAAAACAGCAAATAATTCGACCGATTGGGTACCGATTTAAGCCCGACCGTCTGTGTGACCGGGGCATTAAAGGCAGAATGTCGCCCAAATGGATGTTTAAAATGCGCAATTTCTTATATATGTACATTTTCTATGTATTAAAACCAAGCGAAAAAGGTTGTCAGATGCCTGACATATGCCCCCCTTTCTTTAAGAATCATACATAAATGTGCCGATTTCTTATCGAGATGGTTGGAAAAATAAGCTCTTTGTTTACATAACAAATCTTCGTGTCGGCTTCCGAGAATTTCCGCATGGTCGAATAAGAGTCACGTGATCAATCCGATTTTTCTGACTTGTCTGTGTTACTTCAGAACAGAATAGTTAATAATGGTAAATAGATAACGGTGGAGAAAACGTTATTCTTTCCCGTTTAAACGCAAACGAAACGCAAACGCATCACAATAAAACGCATAAAAACACAACCTTTAGACAATTATGACCATTCATGTTAGTCTGAGTTGCAAACAGTTTGGTGCCTGATCAGACGCTCCAAACTGTTTGCAATTGAAATCATGGTTTTAGCGTAAGCGCGTTTATTGGGAAAGAATAACATTATCTCCACTGTAAGGAAGGTAACATCGAATACATAGTCGTACACATTCCTACTTGAGATAAGTATGATCATCGTGCAGCAGGAGAACGCTGCGCTAACTTTACTGATATTTTATTCTTTCAAATTAAACGCATTTATAAACAAAACTATTATTACCATTGCAAACAGGTTGGAGCCAAATCAGACACCGCGTAACCCGGCGTCTCATCAGGCTCCAGCCTGTTTGCTACTCAGATTAAAAAACTAGTTAAAATTTCTAAAAGTAAATATCCACAGTGTAGTGAATTGCGTTTGTGTTTAAACCGGAAAGAAAAATGTATTCTCTACTGTATATTGCGCACAATAAATACAGCTATCAATGGCTCTTGCTGAATGTAGGGAATACTCATCCCTTTTAAAGTTTTAGAATGTTCCAATTTAAAAATAACTCTGCCAAGTCAGAAGAAAACACTATGAAAACATCTTTACTGGGCGCAAGCCGAACGATATCCGCCGTTGGTCGGATGTCAACAAACCGATTTAAAAATCGACATCTTTCCACCAAATTCATGGATTGGCTACTTGACAGCTACATACTGGCTTTAAAGCAGGTTGAAAGTGAAGCAGAATGCAACAAAGTTTGTTTTTTTTAATTTTCCAGTGTTTTTTTTTACATGTTTGGTGTTAACTTATTTTTGCCTAAAATCACTAGGGTATTATGGTTCATTTGGGGTCTACAATTGATGCAGAGAAGTTGAAACTGAAAACAACATTCTGTATTGTCTCTCCTGCAGGTTGGTCAATACCAGAAGGCATTTGAGAATCTAGGCAATGCCATGACGTATGACCCCTACCATGTGAAGGCCATCATGGCTGCAGGCAGTATGATGCAGAGTCACGGAGACTTTGATGTGGCGCTGACCAAATACAGAGTGGCTGCCTCCAGTACGCCAGAAAGTCCTCCTCTCTGGAACAACATTGGCATGTGCTTCTTTGGGAAAAAGAAATATGTGGCAGTAAGAAATTGTTTAACCTTTATCATGGTTCACGATAAGAGGGAGTAAACTGAACAAATCCAACATTTTCTCATTATTGCAGCACCAAACCCTATGGTGTCACTACTCATTAGAATTGTCTCGAAGAGACGATTCTAATGAGTAGTAACACCATAGGGTTTAATGCAGAAATAAAGATTTTATTTTTTTGCAATACTCCCTTTGTCTGGAGCTCTGTTTATGTCATAACCTAATCATAGCATTCTTTCATTTTCCATATAAAATTGAGTAAAATAAAAACCTTAAAACCAATTACTCCCTAACCTGTTTCTAGTTTTGAACACAGGTTATCGCTCAAAGCAGGTTGAAAGTAAAACAGAATGTGCCATAAAGTACATTTTGCTTTACTTTAAGCCAGCTTTAGGCTACCATCTGCTATGATGTAGAAAATACATAATTAGTGCATATTCCTAAGTTAACTGTATCTTCTTTTGAGTAGTGATTTGAAGGTGTAAAAAGTTGTATAAAATACATTGTAATTGGTTAAACAGTTACTTCAGGCCTGTTTCATAAAACTTCGTACAACAAAATCAATCGTAAGTCAAAACTTTCAAATACGTATAATTTCAGATTTCTCTATCTAATCCTGTCTTGTGACATCTCTTTCGAATTGTCTTGAAAAGACGATTCCAAAGAGATGTCACAAGACAGGATTAGATTGAGAAATGAATAATAATTAAAACTTTTATATTCTGACTTATGACAACATTTGTCGTACAAAGTTTTATGAAATGGGCCCCTGAAATGTACTGAACTGTGAGAGTTTTCTGCTATTCTTTTGTTCTCCATAACATAGTCACTGGTATATTAAGATCTGTATACTCCTTCATGAAGTGGTCACTGAATGATAGTTTTATTGCATATGATTCAGCTTTACTGTGTTACATTTAATGTTCTCGCTTCCAAAATCATAGGTGCAAATCGGTTCGATCTAAATGTGTATAACCTTTTACATATAGCCTGGTTCTAGTTTTGAAGATAGGTGACCATCTAAAGCAGGTTGAAAAGTTAGCCAGAATTCTCCTCAAGGCACATTCTGCTTTACTTCCAATCTGCTATAAGCCACGATCTGCAAGGATGTTGCACATATGTCTTACATTTTGTGAATGTTTGTTTACAGGCAATCAGTTGTCTGAAGCGTGCCAATTACCTGGCTCCTTTTGACTGGAAGATCTTATATAACCTGGGTCTGGTACATCTGACCATGCAGCAGTATGCCTCAGCATTCCACTTCCTGAGTGCTGCCATTAGTCTCAGACCAAAGATGGCCCAACTCTTCATGCTGTTAGCAGGTAGGAAACTCACTCATTTAAGATATACAGTACTCCCTCCCTCCATCCAACAGCCCTCCCAACAACGACTCCCTCCTTACAATGACCCTTAAGGCTGTTCCCCAAACAAGACAATTATGTTTAACGCTTAAACTGCTGCAATATCGTTTGCTTCAGATTGTCGTCTGCTGTTTTTTCTCAAAGTTACATATAAGTGGACATATTTATAGAATAAATATAGTAACAAGTGACAAACAGCTTGAATCCAGATCAGACGCTGCGTTACGCGTCATCTTATCTGAATTCAAGCTGTTTGCAAATGTGAGTCATGTCTTAATTTTCCCTCTTTATAATGACTCCTTCCAAACATTACAACACACACAATATGTGTCTCCCGTTAGGTGTCGTTGTAGAGAGGGAGCTCTGTAACATGTATTCTGACTGTCCACCAGATACCACCTCCATACAAGAAACTTTACTGTCGATTTGGGAATAACTTGTTGATTAAAATGATTTAAGAGATTTCATCAACAGTAAAGATTCTCCATACAAAAAACTTTACTGTCGATGAAAACCTGTGAATTTTTTCTTGGTTACAATGATCTTAGAGGAAAACAAATTTGATCGGTGCCAAAGGTGTATATCTATGGAACTGTATACCTGTTATGCTTGATATTGCCGCCTAAACAAGTGTACAGTAGTAGTCAATGCTATATATGCACAGGTCCCATCTGTGTCCTTATGCCAGACAATCTGCCGTGTCAGTGGGTAGACGCAGTTACTGTTTAAATTGCATGATAACAGTTGGTTTTATGTTACGTTTTTGTGGAAGGGTATTATGTTAGCTAGGCAGAAATGCAACTAAAGTGTTGTTTCATTATTCATTATTTGACAAGTTTTGTTTAGGTAGAGCAAGAGTAAACTGAAAATCAGTTGTACCCTTTGTCTCTATATATACCTTTGTTACAATTTGTTTAAAATCAATCGTGTCATGTCCCTGTGTTTTTGAAAAGGGACTCAGAACTATTTATTAATTGAATACTTGAAAACTTTGTTTGACTTATCTTGTGTTTTAGTATCACTGACGCACTTAGAAGACCCTGAAAACGCCAAACAAGCATATGAGCAGGCACTGCAGCTGGAAACGTAAGTCTATAATCATTGAAAAATTTAGAAAAAAAAAAAGAGTTCTTGGGATGCACATTCTGTTAAACAATGGGTCCTTGTGGCAAAAGTTGAGTACTTGAGTTTAAAAATTACTGCTTTGCCTATTTCTAGTTTTAAAGACACTTAAAGTAGGTTGATATTAAAGCAGAATGTGCTTTAAGGCACATTCTGCTTTACTTTCAGCCTGCTTTAAGCTACCATCTTTTAGGATATATAAAACATTCTTATGGTGCATCTTATTCTTATATATGACTTAGACTATATGAAGTTAAAGGTGTAAAAATGCATAATTATTGAGAAGTGGGTTAATAAAGGCCAGAAAAGTTATGGGTCATTTGAAAGTTTATTGTTTTGACTGTTACAGGAAGGACCCACTGATATCCCTGAACTATGCTGTGTTCCTGTCCAATATTGGTGACAAGAAGAAAGCAGGGAAACACTTTTCACTATTTGAGCAGAAAATCAAAGTACTGAAAGGCAATGCCAACCCAGCAAGCTCGGACCCAGAGGTAGGAAATGCAGAACTGAGGTGTAATATTCCTCCTATGGATATTACATGACTGTAAAATTAAGTGGTTAATTCTAGACTTTTAGCTTGTCTGTTTTTTAGGTCAGGGTTCCAGATAAGGGGAGAATTTCACAATTTTTTTTTTTTAAATCTTTATTTCTGCTTTAAACCCTATGGTGTTACTACTCATTAGAATCGTCTCGAAGAGACGATTCTAATGAGTAGTAACATCATAGAATTTAGTGCTGAAAGTGCAGGATTTGTTCAGTTTACTCGATCCTCCTTATCTGGAAACCTGCTGAGGTGTAATATTCCTGCTAGGGATATTACAATGACTGTAAAATTAAGTGATTAATTCTAGATTTTTAACCCTTTATCATATATTAAGCTCTATAAAGCACAATTTCACTCATATTTAAATAAACAAGCTAGTGTAATTATCCATTAGAAAATTGTCCAGCATGCTCACAAATGGCTGCTTTAATAGATGCTCCAAGGAAATTTCAGCGCTACTTTTGGTTTTAAGCAACCAGCTGTTGGAATCACTGAAAACCAGCTTTTAGGGAATGGGTCAAGCAGTGATGATTTTACTGTCAAAAAGTTTAAAATAAATGTAGTTTATTTATAACAAATTAAGTCCCTTATTGTATGAAAATTGAAATGTGTTTGGTACTTACAGGTTGAATAGTTTTGAAGGAGGCATTAAACCTTTACCCAATAACATGTAACTAATTTTGAAGACAATTGATCACTTAACCCATTAAGCCATACTGACTCATTTTGACTCATTGTGCAGTAGCCTCATACTAACTCATTTTGACACACTTTAATCAACTAGCTTCCATTGAGATAAGCAATCATAATTGTTTATCGCTTATGAGTTAATGGGTTAAAGCAGGTTGAAAGTAAAGCAGAATGCACTTTAAGGTGCATTCTGCTTTACTTTCAGCCTACTTTAAGCTTTAGTATGCTATGATATTTAAAATATTTCTGATGGTGCATGTTCATGATTGTATAAAATGGAACTATTTTCTTCAGCGGAGGAATAAACTAAATATTCTGAAAGTCGCTTCTATGGGTGAAAGGTTTAATATTTTCGTTATTCTGATTACAGATCCAAGAGATAGCCAGTAAGCTAGCTGCATCCCTACAGGTTGGTGAAAGTTTAGTATGGAACCAAGCCACGGAGGATACCCAGGTCAAAGAACCAGTAGCAAGTCCAAACAATGTCAAAGAACCAGAACCCGTGAAGCCTTCAAAGGAAAACCCCGTCAGTCCTGAACCCATCCCTGGTCCCAGTAGAGCTGCTACTTCAAGCCTGGTCGATGCAGATATGCCCCCAACGCCTGACATCCCACCAACTCCTACCCCAGTCCCAAGCTTCCCACCAAGCAAGGATGAAACACCAGAAACACCATTACCTAACCTGCCGGCTGAAAGTGAGGAGCCAGATCGGCCACCACCCACACCTACATTCCATCCACCGCCTGGAGAGCCCATGCTACAGAAAAGAGCCGGGGACCTTTCCTCAGTCCCAGCACCGTTTGGCAAGAGTATTCCACCCCTGCCATTCAAGTATACAGGCAAGTCATTACCTCCCCTTGCAGGACAGCAGATGACTCAACTCCAGAACCTCCCGTCCCCACCAGATGATGAGCTGCCACCATCATATGAGGAGGTGGAGATGGCTGATAAACTGTCGGGAAAGAAGAAGAAGAAAAAGAAGGAGAAAGAGAGTAAAGAATTGGCGGAGCTAGAGCCACTGTGATGGTAGTGTTAGTTAGGTAAGGTGTTTGGTTCATATGGAAAACTCGGGCCCATTTCATAAAACTTTGTACGACAAAAACAGTCGTAAGTCAAAACTTTAAAATACATTTAATTTCTGATTTCTCTATCTAATCCTGTCTTGTGACATCTCTTTGGAATCGTCTTGTTACAAGACCGGATTAGATTGAGAAATAAATAATAATTGAGTCTTTCAAAATCTGACCTACAACAACATTTGTCGTTCGAAGTTTTATGAAACGGGTCCCAGGTTCAAACTTATCATTGCTCATAACATGCTTACAGTCAAACTTGGCATAACAACTCAGGGCTGCCATTTCTCCAGATTTTTCAGAAATTTTCGATCTTTATCCTAGCAGATAGTAGCTTAAAGCAGATTGAAAGTAAAGCAGAATGTGCCTTAAGGCACATTCTGCTTTACTTTCAACCTGCTTTATGTAAACGCGCTTGAAAAATAAAAAAATTGGAAATCTTAGGATTTTTAATGATCAAGTTTATGGTAGCCCTGAAGACTAAGAAAAGGGTAGAATTGGACTAAATGGTTTAACATTACATCCTTACTGTCAACTTGTCTTAAGTGACCACTGCATGAAAAGTGGTGTTGTTTTTAAAGGCAGGTGACTGATAATGCAGGATAAAAGTAATGCAGAAATATCCAAAAGGAGCTTTCTGTATTACTTTTATCCTGCATTAGGCATTCAGAGTCATGGCAGTAGTAGGTGTTACATCGGATGCATGCTAAGAAAAGTTTAACAAACAGTTTTGATCTAGATGAGATATTATGTAAGTTAGCATCACATCTGGAACTAAACTGTTTGACTCTCATATTGTACTTTTCAATTTTGAGAAGTTAGTTTCAGATATTCTAGAAAACAAATTGAGAAAGGGTACTTTTACTTGAAAAACCTAATTTAAAAAACACTTATTTGAGTTTTCATTTGTTCTTCTATTTTTGTTCAAGAGTATTATTTGTGTAAAAGTTATTTATTATTGTCATCATCTTAAAGATACATTAACATTTTCTTTTCAAGTTTCCATGAAAAAGAATTAGATTGAGACAATATTCTGATTATGTGGATGACCCAAAGAGCTAACATTTATTTTGTTTAGTTTTAAAATAGAAGTGGTAAAATTGGAAGTTGTTAGTCACGGTTATTGGTTATGCACATAGATTGAGTAAATTGATCCAAGGGTGGTACAGTTGTGTTCAGATTTTGAAGTGTGCTTTTGACAGTAGATATGTTATAACTTATGTAAGACGGTGTAGAAAAATGGAAGTTGCAAATAGTTTGGATCAAGATCAGACCTGGAGTTACTCACTATTTGATCTGAATCCTACTGTTTGCCACTCATGCCATTACCTGTTTCTAGTTTTGAAGTTTGGTGACCACTTACAGCAGGTTGAGAGTAAAGCTGAATGTGCCTTCAGGCGCATTCAGCTTTACTTTTAGCCTGCTTTAAGCAACCAGCTGCTTGGAAATAGAAACATTGTAATCAAGTGTTTCCCCCCAAAATCCTTAAACTTTTTACAGCAGTAAAAATAACCCATTATATGGTATTTATGACATAATAAAATGGAACAATTTTCTTCAGTGGAATTATAAATTAAAGGTGTAAAAAGGCATATTTATGGAGTAATGGGTTACGCAGACTAACCTGCTTATTTTGAAAAGAAAGAGTTAACTTTCAGAATAAAGTGGATGATATATTTAGCTGACAATATTTATTCATTGATAAAAGTGTTAAAATCTACTAGTCTATCCATAAAAAGGCATTAACTCATACATCCCTGAAATTTTAAATTTTAACAATACACTGCACACCGACAAACAGTGCAGACTCTGGTTAGAGGGCTTGTACAGAATTGCTCGGATCAGGATTTACACTATTTGCATAGGACAAGTGTACGCTTCACCTGTACACTGTTTGTTAATGTGGAGTATACGTGTCGCTAGTATTGATTGAGTTAAGAAGTAAATCAGTGTTATATTTCATTCAGGTTTTACTAATACCGACAGTCATGATTGTGTTAATCATCTGTATATCTGTAAAAATGATGTTACTTATGTTTTAATGAGTATAAAGGGTCGAAAACTACATCGGAAACACTTCATGTTTAAGTGCTTTTGTAATGTTTGTGATTGAATTAGTTCATTATTTGAGCTGACTCGTATTGGAAAGAGCTCTTTATCCCTTTACCCCATAGACTGTTTCTAGTTTTGAAGACCGGTGACCACTTAAAACAGGTTGAAAGGAAATCAGAAGAATGCACCTTAAGGCACATTCTGCTGTACTTTCAGTCTGCTTTAAGCTACCATCTGCTAGGATATAGAATACATTTCTTTTGGTACATACATGTACTTGTGAATTTATGAATTTGAACTTTTTTCTTCAGCGTAGGTATATATTGAGTGTGCTTAAAGGTGCTTTTATGTGGGATGAAGGGTTAACATTGCAAACCTGATCAGCCAAGGCCTTAGAAACACTGCACTTGATCACAGCCCACTGATGATCTTGGTCTACAATGTTTGCTGTGTGTAAGAGATGTTTTTCCATGACAAGGCTCATTTCTCACCTGGGTAAAGTGTAATGTCTGTGATATAATTAGTCTAGCAACAATGACACTGTGAGTACTTTCAAACATGTGGTAAGTCACCACTCAAAACATGAAGAATTAACCCATTACCCCATAAATACACATTTTTACACCTTAAATTTATTTCTCCACTGTAGAAAATAATTGTAATTTTTACAGTCATGAGTATATATTATAAGAAATAATTTCTTTAGTCGAGAAAATTGTAGCTTAAAGCAGGTTAAAGGAAAGCAGAATGTGCCTTAAGGCACATTCTGCTTTACTTTCATCCTGCTTTAGGTGGTCACCTATCTTCAATACTAGAAACAGCCTACAGGGTAAACATTTTTCTCCACAGTTTGCTTTCAGTGTTGAAAACAGGTAATTGCTTAACCCTTTACCCTATAACCTGTTTCTAGTTTTGAATGACATGTGATTACTTAAAACAGGTTAAAAGTAAAGCAGAATATGCCTTAAAGGCGCATTCTGCTTTACTTTCAGACTGCTTTGGGCTTCTAACTGCTAGGATATAAAAATATTTCTTATTGTGTATAGTTATGACTTTATAAAGTGGAACTATTTTCTTTGGAGGAAGAATAAAATAAAGGCTTCAAAAGGCATAGCTACGGGCTAATGGATGTGGCAAAACCTTGAAAAAATATATTGCTATAACAAAATAAATGGGTTAATGTCTCAAAAAGTGTATCTATGGGGTAAAGGGTTAAGAGTCTTTAATGTAGATGCCAAGTGGCATCGGTCAGAAAAAAGTAAGTACAGTAGAACCTCTCTCAGGCTCTCTGTTATGACCACTAAAATGAAGGTTAATTGTCTGTATAAAAGACAGGTGACAGCTTAAAGCAATGTGAAAGTGAAACAGAAAGCTCCTGTAGGAGCTTTCTGTTTCGCTTTCACATTGCTTTAAGCAGTCACCTGTCTTAAACGACTAATATTTGACACAATTTAGTGGTTGTAATAGAGAGGCTCTCCAGTATTAGAGACTTAACACAAGTTTGACTGTACTGCAATATTTGAGGACTGTGTTAGTGTTGTGTAGTTATGTATTTAACTTATTGAGATTGATATATGAATCTTACTTGAGAATTACATGTACATATCATTTGAATAATGGAATTTGCATTGATTGTGTTTTTGCCCCCACACAACTTAGTTGGGGGCATGTTGTATTCGCTCTGTCTGTCCACAGCATCAGAATTGGTCATACCTTTGGAACTACATGTGATATAATCTTTATATTTGTCATGTGTATTAAACTCAACTGAAGAAGTTCCTGAGTTCAGTTCAACCTGGGTCATGTCTGACAAAGATCAATGTCATTTAGAGGTCAAATAGGCTGGATGTAACCCTGGCCATAACTTCGGAACTACATGTGAAAGAGACTGGATATTGGCATGTGTATTCAACCCCAGAAGCTCTCAAGCTCTGTACAAATTTGGTCATGTCAGCCAAGGCCAATGTGATTTAGAGATCATGGTCACATGAGGGGACATAGTGTTTCACAAACACATCTTTTTTTCCACATTGCTGTCTTTACCATTAGCTCAATTTACAAAGGTCCATGTAAGGTTTTGCCATCACTTTATGAGTTAACCCATTACCCCATAGTCTGTTTCTGTAGTATGGCCACTTAAAGCAAAGTGAAAGTAAAGCAGAATGTGCCTTGAGGCACATTCTGCTTTACTGTCACTCTGCTTTAAGCTACCAACTGATAGAATATAGAAAATACTTCTAATGATACATATTCATGACTGTATAATAAGGAACTATTTTTTGTCAGGCGAGGAATAGATAAAAGGTGTAATATATATGGGTTAATGGGTTATGTCTGCAAATTTTATTTATATAACTACAGGGTCAAAACAGTCAGACTTTATACTATTTTTCTTTAGTTATTCTGTTCTCTTGACTGCATTCTTAGTTCCTGAACTCCACTCCATGCAATTTAACCCATTACTCCAATGACTCACATTTTTGCGCCTTTAATTTTTTCCTCCACTGAAGAAAAAATGTCCATTTTATACAGTCATGAATATGTATCATAAGAAATATTTTCTATATCCCAGTAGATGGTGGCTTAAAGCATTTTGCTTTACTTTCAACCTGCTTTAAATCTGCTAGGATATACAAAAAATGATGTTACATATTCATGACTGTATAAAGCGAAACTATTTTCATCAGTGGAGGAATAAATCAAAGGTGTAAAAAGGTGTACGTGTATATATAGAGTAATAGGTTATTACTGTTTCCATCATATTAATCATTAAGTTATTATCATATTAAGTTGTTGCATAATTTTGTTGAATCAGCAGTAAATGTTCTTTGGGACACTCTTTGTTTTATGACAATAATTACTTTGCCCCAGAGTATTTCATTGTTATACATTTAATTCACAATTCATATCATATCAGTTTCAACACCCATTTACCAGCATTATTATACATGTATAGGCTTTTTGATTTCACTTCTTCTTCTGCAAGAAAAATGTACCAGATAATGTAGAAATTTCAATGTAGAAAGCACACTACAATCAATTTGTAGGATTTCTTTGGAGCATTTTTCATGCCCCAAGATTTAAAGATATTGATTAGCAGTTTAACTCAATACTAATTAACTCATATAAAGGCACTTATCAATTTTGGGTAATATTTAATTGATTGGTAAATGTCATCCAAAAAGTATATCTTAAATTCCTGTTTAAATGCTCTCCCTTTAATTGGTTGCGACAAGACATCTTATTTTGCAGATTTCTTGTTTGGTATCAAGTCTTTTTTTTTTATTATTTTTCAGTAAAAAGTTATTTGTTTTGATTATTATAGGCCTTAAAGCATGCAAAATGAGATACCGGGATTATACCAAAGCTGGGAAAATACTTTTTCAGCCAAGCCATGCAAGTATTTGTGTACATGTATTACTTTATAAAATTTGAATTCTGAATTTTGTCTGAAACACCGAAAACAGACAACGGCGGAAAGAATTAACCCATTACTAAATAGCCTGTTTCTGGTTTTGAAGACAGGTGACCACTTACTCGAAACAGCAGGTTGATTGTAAAGCAGATTGCTCCATGAGGAGCATTCTGCTTTATTTCAGCCTGCTTTAAGCTGTTATATGGAAAAGTACTGGAAATGCCTGGGAGTACTATTCTTAGTGTATGTTTACTTGGAAGCATAATAGTGTGTTCTATGGAGTAATGGGTTAAGCAGATACATGTACATTTTTGTGAAGATCTTCATGCCTCTTCATAAAGCTGTTGTTGTACACAAAGGTGATATTGTATGCAACCTTGTACACAGTACAACCTCTCTTTTACAACCACTAAATTGTGTTAATTATCATGGGTTTACAACAGGTGACTGCTTAAAGGAAAGTGACATCAAAACAGAAAGCTCCTTTAGGAGCTTTCTGTTTTACTGTCACTTTCCTTTAAGCTGTCACCTGTCTTTTATACAATCAATTAGCCTTCGTTTAGTGGTCAAAATAGATAGGTTTTTACTGTACTTGGCGTATTTGACATACATGTATTTTGTGATTTTTATTGTAAAATAAATCCTAAAATCTGATTTTTTGTAAACATAGGATTTGTTTTATTGCACATTTCTTGGAATGTATCAAAATAAAGATCTGAAATGTATGCTGTGCTTTGTTTTTGTTACCATAAAGTTATAAACGTTGTGTTAACACTTAACAGCCTTTTAACTCTTTGAACCCTACTCACGCATATATGTGTCATTTGCAAACAGTGTACATGTGAGGAATACACTTGTCCTATGCAAACAGTGTATACCCTGATCAGAGGGCTCCTTAAGGAGCCCTCTGATCAGGGTCTACACTGTTTGTCATTTTGACATACATGTATATTGAAAGAATCAACTCTAAAAAGTAAAAAATGGACTAGACTAAATTGAAAATTAGAATTGTCCATTTGAGGTTTCAGGGAGGAAAGGGTTAATAATATATCGGTCCATCTAGTCCTAAGGCTGACATCCTGACAGATGCTTGTTTAACCCATGCCGCCATAGCCTCTTTAGTTTTGAAGACTGTTGACCACTTAAAGCATGTTGAAAGTAAGGCAGAATGTGCCTTAACACATTCTTCTTTACTTTCAGGCTACCATCTGCTAGGATATAGAAACTATTTTTATGGTGTATATTCATGACTAAAATGTAAGTATTTTCTTAAGTGAGGGAATAAATTAAAGACGTAAAAACATGTATTTATTGAGTAATGTGTTAAGGCAGATCCTATTTCCTTTAGTTTTGAGTACTTGTTTAAATTGATATTAACGTACAGGGTTCTTTTAGCATTAGGAAAACAAAACAAAATAGACACGGAATAATCATAAAATCTTTTTAATATGGAAAACAAAGTAAACATGTCTGTGTGGGAATCCCCCATCCAGCAAAGTTTGAGTTGAGGCTGAGATCGTTCATAAGCATTTGATTGGTCAGATTTGAGCTTTTGCTCAAATCTGACCAATCAAATGCTTGAGGACGCTCACTGACTTAACTCGAGCTCTTTGTAAGCTTAGGTTCAGTAGCTGTAAACCAGTGTCCACCAGCCACTCATTAAGAAGCGTAGCTGCATGGGTGTCTTTAACTCTTTGCATGCTGGGTAATTTTTTCATCTGCGACAATTGTCGTCTGCTTTTGTTCTAAAATTAGAACTTTTCAAAAGTTATTTTAAATTCAGTGGCAGAATGGCAAACAAATTGGACCCTGATGAGAGTTAATCTTTCATGGTGGGTAATCTTTTCGTTTGCAACAAATATATTGTCTGCTACTGTTCAATGATATGATTTTTCAAAATCTCTTTTCAAAACAAGATTTTAAGTCAATCAGATTCGATCATAATGAGACGTCACGATACGCGTGTGTACCCCCAAGACTAGTTATTTGTAAACTACATGTATGTATCCTGATCAGACACCAAGTTACTCAGCGTCTGATTAGGAACCACGCTGTTTGAAAATCATTACGATACTACTTCAGTTAATTCCCAAACTGAATTTGAGAAATAAAAGCAGTTTTTAAAAGTTTAAAGCAGGTGACGTCATGGCATTGATAGGTTTGATGTCTCTTCATAGAAAAGCATTAACGATTTGCCAGCCCAAAGCAATCAGGCTTGTATTTCAAATAGTTTAGATCTAGATCAGACGCCGCATGATGCGGCGTCTGATCTAGATCTAAACTGTTTGACACTCATCTTTACGTTTATTCAATTAAGAAGTATATAAATCTTAATATGACAATTTTTGCTGACAACAATTTCAAAGAAGACGACAATGTGGTGGGATATTGGTTAAAGAAACCAGAGTTGTCAGAGAGACAACAAAGCTCGCGATCGGCAAAAGCAAACTTTGAGATCAAGGCATAGAGGTCAATCCTTTTGCGTGCATGGAAAGGTTTGGTCCATATCCACAGCCAAACCAAATCTGGAAGTAGTACCTCAAGGGACATATGAATTATAAGCACGTTTGGAAACCTTAAGCAGATTTCAAAACTTAAACACGGGCCCTAGTTTCAAGATCATGGTCACTATTGGTAAAAAAATAATGCACGGAACGTCTCGTCCATATACATACGTATACCAAATATGGAAACAATGTCTCAAGGGGCATAGGAGTTATAAGCACTTTTCGAAACATAAACGCAGATTTCGAAATCTTAACGTAGGACCTAAGTTCAAGGTCACGGCAACTCGGCTGAATTGTATGCATGGAACTGTGTTGTCCATATACGTATGCCAAGTATGAAAAGGAATATCTCAATGGACATAGGAGTTATTGGCATTTTTCGAAAACGCAGATTTCGAAACCTAAACGCAGGCCGTAGACGTAAAGTTTAAGGTCAATGTCACAGGGATAAAATCTTTTGTGTGCTATTTTCCATATACTAATGCATACCAAATATGAAAGCAATACCTGTTCAAGGGACATATGAGTTAAAGGCATTTTTCGAAACCCTAAATACAGATTTCGAAACCAAAACACGGGCCCTAAGTTCAATGTCAAGGTCACAGGGGTAAAACTTTTAGTTTGCAAGGAAATGTCTTGTTCATATACACATGCATACTAAATATGAAAGCAATACCTACAGCGGCAACGAAGTTATAGGCATTTTCTTAAACTTAATTACGCCGTTCACGACGACGACAAATACTACGCAGTGGGTATATCAATAACTCGTCTTATACTTCATACAGGCGAACTAAAAAATAATGAAAAATTAAACATTCATGTGCTTCATTACAGAAACGCATTCATATATTAAACGATGTACACAATTGTTCCGTTAAAAAAACACATACAATACATGTAATGCTAAAACAATATGTTTATGTATACAGAAAAACATTCAAATAGCGGTAAAACGATGAACAAAATTGTTCCTTCATAGAAACACATAAAACAATGCTGAAATAACATGTTAATGTATAGAAACGCATTTAGATAACGGAAAATGATGTACAAATATTGTTCCTCAAAGAAACACATAAAGTAATGCTCAAATATGTAATCCTAAACGCATTCAAACAGCGGTTAAAATAATATGCTTAAATGTGCTTTGTAGAGACATATTCAAATGCATGTAAAATGACATGTTTAAATATATGTGTCTTATTCAAATCCATATTCATTTGTATGCATAACTGTAAAATGATATGTATAGATTAGACCATGGTTGCGAGCGAATAAACGATATAGTTCGAGGGGGCGTAGCCCCCGAGAACTATTTCGTTTATTCGCGCGCAACCATGGTCTAACCTATTTAGCACTGGCTTGGGCTCAAGAAAAACAAGAAGACCCTTCGTTTCTGCTTTTTGTTTTAGAAGAAAAAGTCATTTTATTTGTAATATTTTACTTAAATTGAAAAGTTATTTCAATGTGTAGTTTGAGATATTAAGCATGCTTTAATACCAACATAAATAACGCTTATTGAAGCTCTATATGTAAGCAAAATTCATTATTAATTGCCTTTAAAGTTTAGGTCTCACTGTACATAATATGACGTCATCAAGCGAATGCAGTTCCCCCTCCTATCTCAGCTGTTTAGAAAAGACAATCTAGACATGCATATCCCGGTTTTTACATCTACAGCTGAAACAATGCATATATCTAGGTCCAAAGGGATGGGGTAGATCAAAATCTATTATTGATACTGTGGAATTACCGTATTGCTTTAGTTTGAATCCTTGATCTGGTGTTTATTCAAATTATTTATCGTTAAGCCTACAGTGCAGGCAAAAGGTTTTCGCGGTGGCCCGCTCGGGGGATTGCAAGGGCTGTGACGTCAAATTGCCTTGAGATGACGGAAGCATGGAATAAGTGAACAGTGTGTTAGTTATTTCATGGTTTTGTAAAATAAACGATATATTCACAGGTTTTTTAGGCATCTGATTGGCCGAGAGCTCCAAGCCATGTGCTAACTTTGCATGTTCACTAAGCACATGGCTTGGAGCTCTCGGCCAATCAGAGGCCTCAAAAACCTGTGAATATATCGATTATTTTACAAAACCATGAAATAACTAACACACAGTTCACTAATTCCAAACTTCCGTCATATCAAGGCAGTTTGACGTCACAACCCTAGATCGGAGGGGAACTGCACTCGCTTGATGACGTCATATTATGTACAGTGAGACCTAAACTTTAAAGGCAATTAATAATGA
Source organism: Gari tellinella (assembly GCA_922989275.2). Classification (NCBI taxonomy): domain Eukaryota; kingdom Metazoa; phylum Mollusca; class Bivalvia; order Cardiida; family Psammobiidae; genus Gari; species Gari tellinella. The sequence goes on from OV277862.1 coordinate 17,847,074, forward strand.
AGTGTGCTTACATATAGAGCTTCAATAAGCGTTATTTATGTTGGTGTTAAAGCATGCTTAATGTCTCAAACTGCACATTGAAATAACCTTTCAATTTAAGTAAAGTATTACAAATAAAATGACCTTTTCGTCTAAAACAAAAAGTAGAAACGTAGGGTCTTCTTGTTTTCCTTGAGCCCAAGCCAGTGCTAAATAGGTTAGACCACGGTTGCGCGCGAATAAACGACATAGTTCTCGGGGGCTACGCCCCCTCGAACTATATCGTTTATTCGCTTGCAACCATGGTCTAACCTATACTTGTAGAATTTACATGTAATCTTTTTAATGATATGATATGTTTTAGTGGTCCTTTTATAGCCTTTGCGTGCGTTTTTCCCTTGTATACATAAAACTGATAAACATGTTATGAAACGATTTGCCTCGTTTTCGGAATGAGTAATTGTACAACTATGGTTTCTGAATGGAAACATGGAATGAGAACATTTGTTATGTAATAAAGAACTTCAATAAATACATGTAGTGTCATGCCGGTGTTACATGGGATTTTGACTGCGTTAAAGTGATCTAGGGTCAATTTTCAATGTAAAACAGACCATGGGTCAATTTCTGACATTAAAAATGGTCCAAGGGTAGAACTTTACATTTTAAAAACACTACAGTTCGATTCCAAACGTTGAACAATACTCTTGGTCGATTCTCAAATGGTTTAAAACACCAAGGAGTCGAAACTAAACGTTAATAACAGACACTGGGTCGATTCTTAACAACACAGGGTAAAATTGCATGTAACACTTTCCAGTGTAACAATATCACAGTAGGCTAAGCAGTAACCATTTAAGTGCTGCAGATGTACAGACTAGTATTAAGCGACTTTTCATTAATCCCATCACTGCCATGACGTCACCACTGTTAAACAATTGTCGTTGGTTTTTATTTCTCAAAATCTTGGTATTTATGTTTAAGAAATGTTGAAATGAGTGTCAAACAGTTTGGATTCTGATCAGACGCCGCGTCACGCGGCGTCTGATCAGGATCCAAACTGTTTGAAAATAATCATTGTATTCGGAGTAAGGTAGTAAAGCGTCGAGGTTGAAATCAGTTGAATGCTAAGTGTGGGATAAAAATACAGAAAGCTGTATTTTTATCCGACAATTACCAACCATCTGAATAAATGATTGCATTTTGACATTGTATTGGTGGTCACTTAATATATCTGACTAATAAAGTCTCCAAACAATATCACAGCTAGAATTGTTGTCATGAGAAAAAAAATATGTCATGAATATATACATTCAAACTTATGTTAAACAAGCATTCATCCAGGAAGCGTGTTTTTACAAAAGTGGCAACTGATTGCAGAATGAAATAATGCAGAAAGCTCACAATGGAACTTTCTAAATTAGTTTATATAAATCCAGCATTAAGCGAACACCTGTTACAAAAAAAATGCCATTAATCGTCTTTTGGAAGGCCACCTTTCAACACTGCATGGACGCGTTTCTTAAAACTTTGTACGACAAATGTTGTCGTAAATCTGATTATAAATGTCTCAGTTATTATTTATTTCTCCATCTAATCCCGTCTTGTGACATTTCTTTTGAATCATCTTAAAAAGACGATTCCAAAGAGATGTCACGAGACATGATTAGATAGAGAAATCTGGATGAAATGTATTTTAAATTTTTGACTTACGACCGTTTTTGTCGTACGAAGTTTTATGAAACGGGCCCCTGACTCCTATAGAAATGTTTTCGAAATATTAAGGTCTGTACTGCCGTGACGTCATCAATTTTAAACGGTTGTCATCTGCTTTTATTTCTCAAATTTAAATTGATATAGATATATTTTGACATGAAATATTGAAATGAGTGGCAAACAGTTTGAATCCTGATCAGACGCCGCGTTACGCGGCGACTGATCAAGATCCAAACTTTTTGCAAATACATTACTCGGAATAAGACAGTGGGTAGATTAAGGTCTGCAAGTTTGAGTGGACAAAGCAATATTGATCCTGGTAATTCACGAACAATGCTAACACTTATTCACTTCCGTGTTTGGTCTACATCGTTTGTAATTCCCAAAATTGCAAAAGGCATGCATTAAATTTGTACTCAAGCATAAATATGTATGCAATAATGAATTCAGGTTAGTACAGTGGAGAATGTGTTATTCTTTCCCAATAAACGCGTTTACGCTAAAACTATTATTTGCAGTGCAAACAGTTTGGAGCCAGATCAGACGCGGGGTAACCCGTCGTCTGATCAGGCTCCAAACTGTTTACCACCATGATAAACATGAATTATCAGAATTGTCCAAAAGTTGTTCTTTTCTACGTTTTAGTGCTTTGCGTTTGCGTGCGTTTGCGTACGTTTGCGTTTAAACGGGAAAGAATAACAGATTCTCCACTGTAGCAATATGAAGTAATGTGTCATTCGAATAAGTCTAGTTAGTGATTTGAGCTTGCAGAAAGCAGCCACGTTTCTTTAGGTTTTCATGCATTACTTACAGTGGAGAATCTGTTATTCTTTCCCGTTTAAACGCAAACGTACGCAAACGCAAATCACTAAAACGTAGGAAAATGCAACTTTTGGACAATTCTGATAATTCATGTTTATCTTGGTGGCAAAGAGTTTGGAGCCTGATCAGACGCCGGATTACCCGGCGTCTGATCTGGCTCCAAACTGTTTGCACTGCAAATAATAGTTTTAGCGTAAACGCGTTTATTGGGAAAGAATAACAGATTCTCCACTGTAACCCCATTCACTGCCTTACCCCGAGTACAATTGTTATTTCAAAACAGTTTGGATCCTGATCAGACGCCGCGTGACGCAGCGTACGTCTGATCAGGATCCACACTGTTTATCATTCATTTCTATATTTCTTAATTCAAAATACCTATAATCTAAAATTGAGAAATAAAAGCAGACGACAGTTGTTTAAACTTGATGACGTCATGGCAGTGAATGGGTTAAAATTGATCGCCTATCACACACGTGACTGTACATAAGGCTATACTGTATGATGGTAATTGCGAAGTTTTACTGTGCTAGCGCTGGTCTCCTAGGAGAAAGACAGTGGTCACATCTTGCAAATAATATACAGTAGAGTCCTTCTATTACGACCACTTCATAGAGCTTAGTTTTGGGTATTTTAGGCAGGTTGATAATCAACCCAGATGGAAGTAAAGCAGAATGCCCCATTAAGAGCTTTCTGCTTTACTTTACTCTTGTTTTAAATCGTTCACTCCAGAAACGGCTAATGGATATTTCCAGTTTCCAATTAAATGTTATCCATCTTTCGTTATTTATGGTTATATTTGGCAACGCTGCAAACCTTGATCAAAGGGTTCCTACATGAGCCCTCTGATCAGGGTCTGCACTGTTTACATGGGACAAGTGTATTCTTCACATGTACACTGCTTATTAGTGGTTGAATATGTTAAGCTGTCATTTATCATCAGTAGACTTCATTTTAATGGTCGTAATAGTGTGGTTTTACTGTATTGAATCTTGTTTTAACCCATTACCCCTTAACTCTTTGAACCCTAGTCACGCATATATGCGTCATTTGCAAACAGCGTACCTGTGAAGAGTACACTTGTCCTTTGCAAACGGTGTATACCCTGACCAGAGGGCTCCTTAAGGAGCCCTCTGATCAGGGTCTACACTGTTTGTAATTTTAGAATATATTGTAAAAATCAACCCTAAAAAGTCAAAAATGGACTAGACTACATTGAAAACTAGAATTGTCCATTTGAGGTTTCAGGGAGGAAAGGGTTAAATACGCCTTTTGGGTCGTTTGGACGCCTTATATTTACTCCTCTACTAAAGAGAATAGTTCCACTTTATACAGTCATAAATATGTATCGTAAGAAATATTTTTATGTCCTTGCAGATGAAAGTTTAAGCAGACTGAAAGTCAAGCAGAATGTGCCTAAGGCACATTCTGCTTCACTTTCAACCTGCTTTAAGTGGCCACATGTCTTTAATATAAGAAACAGACCATGGGGTAATGGATTAAAAACATTATAACAAATTGCACATTCTGCACGCAGTCGTCTCAATCTGTGATCCTCGTCGTAAATTGATTACTGCGAACAATTCATTATCCATATTGATGTGCGTCATAAACAAAAACTCATTATCTATACATGTACCTGAAACTGAAACAATTCCAGTTTCCAATTAAGTCTGGTCGAATTTTAAATATTAAGGGTTGATTTCAACAGTATATAGCAAAAATGGCAAACACTGCAGACCATGATTAAATGGCTCACCAGGATCTACACTGTTGACACGGGACAAATGTACTCATCACAGGTACACTGTTGTAAATGACGCATACACGCGTCACTAGTCGTTAATTAAATTAAAGAACACAGTAAAACCTCTCTATTTCGACCACTAAGAAGAAGGCTGATTGACTGCATAAAAGACAGGTGACAGCTTAAAGCAAGGTGGACGTAAAACAGAAAGCTCCGAAAGGAGCTTTCTGTTTTACGCTCACCTTGCTTTTAGAAGTCACATGCCTTAAACGTCTGATAATGAACACAATTAAGTGATCGTAACAGAGACGGTTTTACTGTATTTTGAATCAAGTTTTATCACTTGGCAATGTTTCATCCGGGCTTTTAACAACCACCACCTCGGTTTTCTCCGGACTCTTTTTAAGTTTCGTAAAGACTTTTGGCAAATTGCCGCCATCATTATTCGTCAATACCACATTAGGGAAAACACGCGATTTACTAGACACCGGCCTGCCTTTCGGAACAGGCGAATTTGTTATCGAATGTTCTAAATTTGTGTTTGAAATTGGACGAGGAAGCTTGGGTGGCTTTTGCGACCCGCCAGCGAGACTGGCTCCGGTGAAAAATGGGAACCTTGGAGTTCTGCTAACACCATTTTCTTTTTTATCATTTTCCGCATTGTCGATAGTTATTACAATGTTTTCCGGCGCTCCAGGGGGTCTTTTCGAATTGATAGTATTTTCACGATTGCTATTTCTCTCCCTGACTTTGTTTAACCAGTATCTAAGGACTTTCATAGCCCTCTCCTTCTTTTGTTTCTTGATTTCTTTCTTCCTAAACTGAATTACTGATAACCTTGCACGAATAAGTTCTCGGGTATTGTCACTGACGTCACTATCGTTGTCAGCTGTGGTTTTTCTGTCATAGCATTTGTCGACGAGTTTGGCTATGATTACGGCTGCCAGGCAAGCAACTATGATGACCGTCACTGTTACTAAAACTTTGACGCCGACGTCTGCACTGTCCGAGTCTGAAAATAGAAATGTAATTATAGGAGACATTGTTATATGAAACAATACTGTTACAAAAACAGTGCTCCCTCCCTACAACGACTCTCCTCACAACAATACTTGCCGCTCTTTCCAAAAAAGACAACTTATTCACGGCTGCTATGGCGTCTGCTTAAATCTGTCGTCTGCTATTTTTCTCAAAGTTACATAATGGACATTTTGACTTAATGAGGGTGACACACAGCTTGAATCCAGATCAGACTGTCTGATCTGGATTCAAGCTGTTTGAAAATATAAGCCAATTTCCCTCCCAATAACGACTCCCTCCGAACAACGCACATATATTGTGTCTCACTGTGGGTGTCGTCGTTTTAGAGAGGGAGCGCTGTATTAAAACTGTCTTAACCCTTTCCCCCCATTAGAAGGCCTTTAATCAATTCAGGCGACGTATTCAGCGTTAAACAATTGCCGTCTGCTTTTATTTTCTCAAATTCATATTTAAGGTTAACTTACTAGAGAAATAACGCAAATAGTACCAAGCAGTTTCGATCCTGATTAAGGTACAAATTGTTTGCAACAACCATTGTACAGTGGATAATCTGTTATTCTTTCCCGTTTAAACGCAAACGTACGCAAACGCAAAGCACTAAAACGTAGACAAGAACAACTTTTGGACAATTCTGATAATTTTTGTTTATCTTGGTGGCAAACAGTTTGGAGCCTGATCAGACGCCGGGTTACCCGGCGTCTGATCTGGCTCCAAACTGTTTGCACTGCAAATAATAGTTTTAGCGTAAACGCGTTTATTGGGAAAGAATAACAGATTCTCCACTGTAACTTACTAGAGAAATAACGTAAATAGTACCAAGCAGTTTCGATCCTAATTAAGGTACACATTGTTTGCAACACCAATCGTACTCTTGGTTACAGGGTAAGCTCTCTTCAACAACAAAATAGTAAGACAGAATAATGATATTAAACTCATTTACCCTATAACTGAATACGGAAAATTCTAGTTTCCAAGAAAGTCTAGTCCATCTTTTTACTATTTGGGTTTGATTTCAACACGGAATTATACAAGTCAGTGTATAATTCTGTGATTTCAACAATTTATTGCAAAATGACATATAATGCAGACCCTGATCAGTGGACTCCTATCCTCTGCGCTGAGTTTATACTGTTAACATATACACTGTATTTCAAGTTTGGCGGAAGGGATATTTCACTGTAGATCTAATTACAGTAAAACCCGTCTAAACCGGAACCTCTAAATACCGGAATTCTCTCTAAACCGAACAAAAACGTTGGTCCCGTTTCCAGCTCTTCTTTATTTTAACCCATTCACTATAAATAATATATTGTATTTTTACGCTTTGGATTTATTCCTTCACTAAAGAAAATACATGTAAATTCATGAATATGTATCATCAGAAATATTTTCTATGTTCAAGCAGATTATAGCTTAAAGCAGGTTGAATGTAAAGCAGAATGCGCCTAAATGCGCATTCTGCTTTACTTTCAACCTGCTCTAACTGATCAGTTATCTTACATACTAGAAACAAGCTATTGGTTAAATCCCCTCTAAACCGGAAACCTCTTTAAACCGGAAATTTATGTTGTCCCCATACATGTCCGGTTTACAGGGGTTTCACTGTAGTTTGTAATTGTACATGTTTCACGCTACTGACCAAAAGCCTTGTCAACAATGGTATTTTAGAGCGGCGGTGATGTTTTAATAACCTTGCTGGAAAATTGAATACAAGGGCTAAACACTCCGGCTGTTCATACAAAAATACTGAATGACCATAAACAAAATCAACAAAATATGCAACAAAAGCGGTGCCTGTACAAGAAGTCCCATGCATAGAACATTTGCAGAAAACCACAGTTCTTATAAAAAGGTTATTGTGCTCGTTGCTTTTGATATGTTTCTATATTTGACCATAGCTTTATTTAACTTTGGACTTTTATATACTGCTATATCCTTTCACCGCAAAATTTATAGTGAGGTTTTTACCCCTTCACCGCAATATTGTCGTCTGCTTCACTATTGTTGTCTGCTTTATCGTTTCAAAGTTAGATTTAAGACAGCAATACTGACGAAATTGCGATACGGGTGTCAAACAGTTTGGATCCTGATCAGACGCCGCGTTAGGCGGCGTCTGATCTGGATCCAAACTATTTGCATAGTCGACTTTAGTCCTCTAAGGCGATAGAAGAGTTAAGTTACACATGTATACGTGGACTCTATAGACAGAAAACACCTTTGTACACCTCTTCTAAATGCTAGCTGTTGCAACATCGTCTGCCCTATAAAAATGTTTTATTTGGTCCAAACGAGTGTCAAACAGGCTACATGTATGTCCTGATCAGTTATAGCGTCTCGCGGCGTCTGATCAGTAGGGCCCTAACAATTTGCGAATGTTATTCTGGTCGCGCTCAACCCTTTAGTTTAAACATATTTTATTTCCAAAATTTCAACATGGAAATGGGGTTGGGCCACAAGTTCCAAAAACATTAGTTACGGCCCTTCCCCCAAACCCTTTAAGGATTAACCCTTGCTCTGCCTTTTGCTAATAGGTTAACATTTGCAAACAGCTTTTTTAATCAATATTAAGACTCCAAGTTTCGAGTGGTTTGCTTTATAATGGAGAAATTAAATGAATCTTAACGAAAACGCAAAGCACAAAAGGTAGAAATGACATTAATTTTTGGAAATAATGACGATTTATTCAGTCTATCTGAAAGGCAAACAGTTTGTAGCCTGATTAGACGTCGGGTTACTCGTTGTCTGATTTGGGTCCAGATTGTTTTCAGTAGAAATAACTGTAAATCGCAAACGCGTTTATTGGGAAAGAATAACGTCTTCTCCACTGTATAACGGTCTTCAGATTTCTTTAGATTTGCAATATGTACATAAAAACTTAATTTCGAAAGTTTTTTCAGACAATGTTAATCTCATTACTGTCATACTATCGCCAACACCTGTTTAATCCTTGTACAGCCTTAACATCGTCTGTTTAAATGTGTCGTCTGCTTTTATATCTTAAAGTTATATTTGTGAACAAATAACTGAAGACACATCGATATGAATACCCAAAAGTTTGGATCCGGATTACACGCCGAGCCACTTTGTAACTGGGCCTGTTTCATAAAACTTCGTACGACAAATGTTGTCGTAAGTCAGATTATAAAAGTCTTAATTATTATTTATCCCTCCATCTAAATCTGTCTTGTGACGATTCCAAAGAGATGTCACAAGACAGGATTAGATAGAAAAATCAGAAATTAAATGTATTTTAAAGTTTTGACTTACGACCGTTTTTGTCGTACTATGTTTTATGAAACAGCCCCTGGTCTGGCATGAATAAAGTTTTATAAAATAGATGTTAGGTGCCTAAATAAACACGAAAATGGTACATTTCAGTAAAAGGTTAATTCAATTGTCATGATTGGGATTCGAACCCATACTGCGATGGCAAAACCCAAATTAATAAAAATTAAAGCTCGACACTGAGTGCAAGCGTTAACCCCCCCCCCTCCATCCCTCCCCGTATCTTGTTTTCGGTTTGTAGAACAGGTAGTTGCATAAACCAGGGTGAAAGTAAAGCAGCGTGCTCCTTTAGGAGTGTTCTGCTTTACTGTCAGCCTGCTTTAAGCATCCACCTGACCGGGTGCTGAAACATTTTCCTATGCTTCTTTAATACATATAGGACATGATAAAGGCATGAATAGATGTCTCTATGACGAATAAGTTTATCAGCCAATAAGGGGGCTTCTTTGTAGGGAAATGGTTAACATAGTTTGTTCTTCATTCCATACATATTTATGGGTTTGCTCCTTATAACTGGTTCAATGAATGAAATATCAATAGCGATTGGCAAAGTAATAAGGAGACAACGGAGTAGAAACATGTGATAAAAAAAATCAATGTAACCCAGTGATGTTCCTTAGACAAGTCTTTATATGAACAATCAACTTTTAAAATGTCTTTTTTGGTCATCAGGGGCCCGTTTCATAAAACTTCGTACGACAAATGTTGTCGTAAGTCAAATTATAAAACTCTAGATTATTCTTTATTTCTCGATCTAATCCTGTCTTGTGACATCTTTTTGGAATCGTCTTGAAAAGACGAATCCAAAGAGATTCACAAGACAGGATTAGATAGAGAAGTCAGAAATTAAATGTATTTTAATGTTTTGACTTACGACAACATTTGTCGTGAGAAGTTTTATGAAACGGGCCCCTGCTTATCAGTCTCTTTACAACAAGATGAAAGTATAGCACAACTCCCGTAGGATATTTCTGTTGTTCTTCCATCACGCTTAACCCATTGCCCTATAGTCTGATTTTGTTCTTGAAGACAGGTGACCACTTAGAGCAGCTTTAAAGTAAAGCAGAATGCGCCTGAATGCACATTTCTTTCAGCCTGCTTAAAGGTAACTTCTGATAGGATATAGAAAATATGTCTTATGGTGCATATTCACGACTGTATAAACTGGAACTATTTTCTATCATTGTCAGCTTCAAGATATACTCGTCAAAATATCGAACTTACGAGCTAATTTACTTAAGACGCGTTGCTACGATTGTCAAGCGCCTTCGATCCAGACAAGGGGCCCATTTCATAAAAACTTCGGACGACAAAAACGGTCGTTAGTCAAAACTTTAAAATACATTTAATTTCTGAGTTCTCTATCTAATCCTGTCTTGTGACATCTCTTTCGAATCGCCTTGGAAAGACGATTCCAAGGAGATGGCACACAACAGGATTAGATGGTGAAATAAATAATAATTGAGACTTTTATTATCTATTTTATTATCTAATCCTGTCTTGTGACATCTCTTTGGAATCGTCTATTCAAGACGATTCCAAAGAGATAAGAGATATCACAAGACAGGATTAGATGAAGAAATAAATTATAATTGAGACTTTTATAATCTGACTTACGACGATATTTGTCCTACGAAGTTTTATGAAACGGGCCCTAAGCTCCGAGTTATACGGCTTCTGATCTGGATCGAAACTGTTCAGATAGCCGGGTTCATCAGAGTGTTGCTGCGGTCATACTAGTCTGGTTTAAAATGGGCTAGTTACACATGCTTAGATTTGTATCAGTAAAAACCCATCAGTGGTTCGTGCAGACGTCAATATGACGCAGACGAAACTGTAAATCTATAATGTGTGCGAATCTGTCAGGGCTCCAGATAAGAGGAGTATTTAACAAATAAAATCTGCACCAAAATATTATGGTGTGACTAGTCATTAGAATCGTCTCGAGTTAACTCAGTCGTATCTGGAGCACTGGGTCCTGTTTCATAAAACTTCGTACGACAAATGCTGTTGTAAGTCAGATTATTAAAGCCTCCATTGTTATCAATTTCTCCATCTAATCCTGTCTTGTGACATCTCTTTGGAATTGTCTTTTCAAGACGATTCCAAAGAGATGTCATAAGAAATGATTAGAAGGAGAAATCATAAATTAAATGCATTTTAAAATTTGACTGATGACTGTTTTTGTCGTACGAAGTTTTATGAAACGAACCCGGGCCTGATTTGTGATAACCTTTGAAACAGTTTGCACCCAGATAGAACATCAATAATCCCCACCATCTCTTCTCTGAGAATTGGTTTTGAATTACAAAATTGCAATAATAGAACAGGAGCAGATTACTTTTTTGCAGCTGGGATAAGCTGAAATGTAGCCGAAACTCGATACTTCGAAATCGCGTTAGTTCGAGAATACCCGTATTTCAAAGTTAAAACGTGGCTAACATACACGTACATGTATTTCAAAGTTAAGCCACGTTTTAACTTTGAAATATGGGTATGTTCGACTTAAGCGAAATCGAGTTATCAAAATCCAACGTGAGAAATACGAGAAAATTCGAAATAAGCGAGTTAGAAGAATCGAGTTTCGACTGTATGTTTGTAAAAATAAGAGTTCAAAAAGTTAATATATGTATTCTAGTTAACCTGTTCACTAGGTGAAACCATAAACAATGATGTATTATGTCAGCTTTCAAATAAAGCTTTTGAAATAAGTTTCTATTGCAAATTTACATTAATTTTCAATGTATTTAAAACCCTCTTTACGATATAAAATATTGGTGTATTTGTTCACGTAAATGTAGTGAAATAAAATGCCTATAATTAATTCGTTCTAACCTTTTCTCTGTCAGTTTTGACTAGAATTGTACTTGTAAACAGTTGGGATCAATATCAGAGGCCAAGTAATTCGGTGTCTGATCACGTTCCACATAGCGATAGTGTTCCATGGTCATATTTATCCTGAAATGTTTACCCCTTCATCGCCAATTTGTCGTCTGCTTTTCTCTGTCAGTCCTGACTAGAATTGTACTTGTAAACAGTTTTGATCAAAATCAGAGGCCAAGCAATTCGGTGTCTGATCACGTTCCACATAGCGATAGTGTTTTGTCAAATTTATCGTGAAATGTTTACTCCTTCACCGCCATATTGTCGTCTGCTTCAATATTGTTGCCTGCAATATCGTTTCAAAGTTAGATTTAGGCAGTATCACTGACGTAATTTCAAAACAAGTGGTGGCAAACAGTTTTGATCCGGATCAGACGCCGTCTTATGCGGCGTCTGATCAGGATCAAAACTGTTTGCAAATGCGCTTTATGAGATATGACGTCATTGAGAGTGAAAGGGTTAATTTTATAAAGGGGCAAAAATTCGACACTTTTTGAGCAGTCGATGTTGTGGCATATAATAGGTTGAAACTTTTTACCTTTTTGCCTATTTCTATAGAGTTTTTAAGACATGAGACCTCATAAAGCAGGTTGAAAGTAAAACAGAATGAGCCATAAGGCGCAATCTGCATTACTTTAAGCCTGATTTAAACTTTCATCTCCTGGAATAAAGCAAATATTTGTTATGAGACATTTTAATGACTGTATAAATTGGAACTATTTTCTTCAGTAAAGGAATAAATTACATACGGTAAATGGCGCTTTTATGGGGGGAGGGGGTGTTAAACAGACAAACGGTCTTGTATTGAGAAGCTATAAAAATTAACTGTTTAGTACAATATATAACGTGTGCCTTTATACCGCAATTAATTATTGAAAGTTTTATCATTTGAAAATTTCAAGTTTACTGTTCGCAACGATCAGTATTTATTATCGTTTTTATGATAATTGTATTATTATTATTATTATTATTAATATTATTATTAATATACCGAACAGTTTTACTTGTTACCTTTTCTATCAAAAATAATAATATTTTATCAAAGTTATGTTAAAATAAACGTTTCCTTAACTCTTTTACCGCCAGTGGCGCAAAAAGGGCAATTTTCAAACAGTTTGGATTCCAATACGTAAAATGTAACCATAATGGTTAATAAGTATTGCATCTAGCAAACACGTAAAATGTAACTATTGTTTTGTATCGCGTATGTATTGCATCTGGCCACTACATAAAATTAAATTTTAACTATTGTTTTATGTTGAGTAGGTATTGCTTCTATCGTAAAATGTAATTATTGTTTTATGTTTCATAAATATTGCATCGAGCCAGTTCGTAAAATGTAACCATTATTTTGTAAGTATTGCATATAACAAGCACGTAAATATATAACCATTGTTTTCGGTTTTGTAAGTATTGTATCTAACCAAAACGTAAAATGTCACAATTGTTTTCTGTTTCGTAAGTATTGCTTGTAGCCAAAAAGTAAAATATAGCCATTGTTTTATGCTTCGTAAGTATTGCATCTAACCACTGTATAAAATGTAACCATTGTTTTATGTTTCGTTAGTATTGCATCTAGCAAACACTTAAACTGTAATAACTGCTTTAATGTTTCTTATGTATTGCATCTGACCAAAACGTAAAATGTTTTATGCTTCGAAGTATTGCATCTATAACCAACAGATAAAACATATCAATTGTTTGATGTTTCGTAAGTACTACATCTAGCCATTAGGTAAATATAACTATTATTTTATGTTTCGTCAGTATTGCTCTTGCCAACATGTAAAATGTAACCATTGTTGTATGTTTCTTAAGTATTGCATGTTGCCATTAGGTAACTATAACTATTGTTCCATGTTTCGTAAGTATCGCATCTAGCGAACATGTAAAATGTAACCAATGCTTTCTGTTTAGTAAGTATTGCACCTACCAAAAAGTAAAATGTAACTATTGCTTCTGTTTTAGTTTTATGTTTCGTAAGTATTGCATCTAGCCAAAACGTAAAATGTAACTATTGTTTCTGTTTTTATGCTTCGTGAGTATTGTATCAAACAAACACGTAAAAGGTAATTATATTTTTATGCTTCTTGAATATTGCATATAGCCAATACGTAAAGCATACTAATGTTACTATTGTTTTATGCTTCATAAGTATTTCATCGAGCAAATACTCAAAATGTAACACTTGTTTTATGTTTTGTAAGTATTGCATCTAACCAAACTGTAAAATGTAACAATTGTTTTCTGTTCCGTAAGTATTGCATCTAGCCTATACGTAAAATGTGCCCATTGTTTTATGGTTTGTAAGTCCATGTATTGCATCTAGCCAACACGTAAAATGTAACCGTTTTTATTAGTCGCAAGTATTGCGTATTTAGCCAGCACGTAAAATTTAAGGATTATTAAATGTTTCTTGGTAATGATCTTGGTCAACACGTATACCCTAACAATGTTTATATGTTTTAATATTGAATCCAGTCAGCCCATACAATGTAACAAAAATTATTGGTTTATGTTAAGTCTATATTGCATCTAGCCATTACGTAAATTGTAACAATTGATATGGCCAAGAATATATATTGGTAAAAAGTCCAAGAAAGCCTGCAAACAAGATCTAGAATCTAACTAAGTGTATTGTAATTTTGTATTTAGTCTTGCAAACTATATAAAATCTGAACTATGAATTTTGAATAATCTGTGCAGGTAAGCCGTGTAATGAAGAAACCAATGGGAGCTTTCTGTATTATTTTTACGCTGCATGAAGTAGCTGACCACTTTGAAATGGTGCTGATTTATATCCAAGTCTTTATAAAACAGGCAAGTTATTACCATTTACAGTAAAACTGCTCTTGTAGAACGATAATCAAAATACTTCAAAACATCTGACAGCTTAACACAGGGCTAAAGTAATATAGAAAAGTCCTGCCTTAAAATGTCACATGCCTTTTTAAAAAAGCCCCTCTTCTCCCCTTACTACATGTAATTCGTCGCTCAAGATTGACAATACTGTACCAATTCTGTTTTGTTCTGATTCACCTTTTGGTGGCTATATTGTTTATATGATCTATAGAGAAGACATGGCTATGCCAATTGTCATTAACCTCATTCACTAGTCTCTAGCACAACACCGTCTGCTTAAAAAGTGTCGTCTGCATTTAAATATCAAAATTGGAGTTTAAGTACAGAACCATCGGAATAAGTAATTGAGTATCAAACAATTTGGATCCTGATCAGACGCCGAGTTACTCGGCGTCTGATCAGGATCCAAACTGTTTGCGAATGCCAGGGTAGACTGGATTTGGCATTGACGTGACTAACCCTTTCACTGCCTTACCCCTAGTAGATCTACAATAGTTATTTTCAAACGGTTTGGATCCTGATCAGACGCCGCGTGACGCGGCGTCTGATCAGGATCCGAACCGTTTGACAATCATTTCAATATTTCTTAAAACAAAATATCTCAAACTTAAATTTGAAAAATAAAAGCAGACGGCAATTGTTTAAAATTGATGACGTCATGTCAGTGAAGGGGTTAAAACTCCTATCAATATACAAGATGTGTACAATATGGGCAGATAGATCGATACAGCCCGCAATAAACACGATCGGTCGTCTTTTGAAGCATGCTCGCTTAACCTCTTGGCAACCTGCAATAAAATTCAAATTAGAACCTCATTGGCTACACGATACAATTCTTCACATTGAACCTTAGCGAGAGTGCAGGACTAATATAGATTCGACAGCTTTTTGTTGTTTTTGTTTGTTTACATATTATATAATTACTGTGATTGCCTTGTCCGCCCTTACGTGCGCCCGTCCGTGCGTTCGTCCGTCCAGCTACATGAGGTTAACCAGACTTAAGTTAATTTTAGCATCAACTACGCTTATTCGATTTCTCGGATACTTAAACAATCCCCTAATAACGCCAACAACAATTTGACCTAATCTGGACTTAATAAGTTTTAAATGGGCTATACATGCACGTGAGTTAACAACCGTTTACAGTTCCGAAAAACGTTAATTTAAATCACGATTAACCCGCAATTCCGTTCAATTGTCAACTGTCTGTCTGTCTGTTAAGTTTCTACCCGTTGTCTATTATTCACATGTCTAGGAAACGGAAAGTTTTAACTATGCCCTCAAATCATAACTTTGAAGGTATATACATGTATAGTGATTGGTCTGTGCGTGGTGTCTCAGTCCGCCCGTCCGTCCGTCCGTGTGCCTCTATTCCGGAACACGTACGTTATACCAGATCAGCTAGGGATACCAAATCTGGTGTGTGAGTACATCTCGGGATGATAGAGAGTCCCGTAACATGTTCAGCTCACTGTGGCTTCGACATTCCTTTGGCCTTAGTTATAGAAAAAGCTTGTCCGGAGGATATACCAATACATTATCATGTACCCCGTTATAGTAATACCAAATTTAGTCTGTGGATATATCCTGGATAGGCGGACCTCGTCTACCACTTTGAGATCATCGTGCCCATGACCATGGCTACGACCTCAATCATAGAACATGTCCAGAACATATTTCCTAAATCGTTCCCTTCAAACATATTTTCTACAGGAGAGATATCAAATTGTGTTCGTGAATATATCCTTGAGTGGCGGAGGTGTAACTAGGAATACCAAGTTTGGTGTGGGAGTAGATCTACATTTCAGGGTGGCAAAGTGTCACCTAACATTTCAGATACCCTGTTACTGTGACGATGGCCTTGGCATTTGACATCTATTATGGAAGTTAATTTACCTTGACCTTAATTATAGAAGGAACTTGCCCGGAGCATATGTCCTACACGACATCAGCAAACACACCAAATTGACTATAGTGAGACGGCCTAGTGGCCATACGCATTTTGACCTCAAACATAGATATCATGTCCAGAGCATATTTCCTATATACATGTACGTGTACTATATCAGCTAGGGATACCAAATATGGTGAGCGAGTTCATCTTTAGATGATGGAGTTAACCCTTTCCCCCATAGAAGCGACTTTTAGCGTATTTAATTTATTCCTCCGCTGAAGAAAATAGTTCCAGTTTATACCCTCATGAACAATTACAATAACCAATATTTTATATAGTCTAGCAGATGATAGTTTAAAGCAGGCTGAAAGAAAAGCAGAATGTGCCTTAAGACATATTCTGCTTTGCTTTCAACCTGCTTTAAGTGATCACCTGTATCTAATGTTATAAACGGGTTATTGGGTAAAGGGTTAAGAGTATCATTGTCAGGTCACTGTGATATTGACCTTGAACATTGACCTCAATTATATATTTAAAAAACCCTTATCATGGTCACATTTTCCACGAAGGAAACCAAAATGAATACATCTTGAGATGGTGAAGTGTCGCAATTCGTTTTCAGGTAACTGTGGCCTTGACTTTTGATCTCAAATAAAAGACGCTAGATCTATTCTCTCCCAATAAACGCGTTTTGTGCTTAAAACGGTTTCCATTACAATCAGTTTTAACCCATAGCAGA
The DNA here is from genome assembly GCA_922989275.2 of Gari tellinella. NCBI lineage: Eukaryota > Metazoa > Mollusca > Bivalvia > Cardiida > Psammobiidae > Gari > Gari tellinella. Next base: position 17,864,042 of record OV277862.1, read on the forward strand.
TGCGATCAGTCTCCTAATTGCTGGCCAGGTAGAAATAAATCGTCAATGTTTAAAAAAAACTGTCTTTTTACATTTAAATTCCATTAAATGTACGTTTAGTTTCGTCTAAACTAATGTCTTTCCACTATAAACAGTTAGGCATTCGTCGTTCGTTAATCGAGTCCTCACCGTACAATCTAGGCTGATACATTTGACTAATATATACATGTACATATTTACATATTTGCTAAGCCATTGTTGCCTACCAAACCCAATCTTAAGAGTAAATAAACCAAATCCCTACTACTGTGTCCGTGTCGTCTGATCACGCAACGGTCGCCTGCTTCAATAGTACAATCAACAACAACAACAATAGCAACACCATCATCACCACCAGAATCATTATCTCCGGTGCCATCTTCGTATATATCGGTACATGTATAATCATTATCATTTATCATAACTATTCCATTTATCTCTTCGTTGCCTTATCCCGAGTTCAATGGTTATTTGCAAACAGTTTCGATCCTGATCAGACGCCGCGTAACGCGGCGTCTGATCAGAATCCAAACTGTTTGACAATCGTTTCGATATTTCTTAAGTCAAAATACCTAAAATTTAAAAGTTGATGTCGCCATGGCAGTGAAGGGTTGAAGTGATAAAGTTACCAATAGTTGAAGTAGTAAAGAAGACGCATTTAACTTTAACCCTCAAAAGACGCCTTTACATATTCCTCTTTAAATCGCCTTTTCACGCTTCTTCAACGTCCTGGAAAGAACCATAGTATTTCTCCTCTATCCTCACAGAGTTTTAGCTTGCTGTAAGCAAACGACCTGTCTTAAACGCTGCAAACAATCAATGAGGGGGGGGGGGGGGGGTGTGTAAGCGAACAGAGTTTTCTTCTCGAGAAATAAAAGCAGACGAACAATTTTGAGCAGACGATGACTACTCAGAAGCTAATGCCTTGTTTAACCCTTTCCTCCCTGAAACCTCAAATGGACGATTCTAGTTTTCAATTTAGTCCAGTCCATTTTTTACTTTTTAGGATTGATTTTTAAAATATATGTCAAAATGACAAACAGTGTAGACCCTGATCAGAGGGCTCCTTAAGGAGCCCTCTGATTAGGGTATACACTGTTTGTATATAGGACAAGTGTACTGCTCACAGGTACACCGTTTGCAAAGGACGCTTATATGCGTGACTATAGGGTTGAAAGAGTTAAAAGTAGTTTCTTGACGTCTAGTGTAGATTTAATCCTTTCACTGCAATAATGCGCTTGGCAGTGATAAAACTATTTTGGTACAATTATAAATTCTGACGAGCGGCGTAAACATTTTAATTAAATGTCTATGTATAATTAATGTATCAAATTTCAATAAAGAAATTCAATGTTCGTATACAAAGTTACATTTTTATTAGACGACTAGTTTTGATTTACCCAAGGCCAATAGTGAATCGATCTGTTTTAAAATGCCATCTAAAAGAATTTTATTGTTAAATTTATTATGTACAGTAAAACCTCTCTATTACGGTCACTAAATGAAGGCTTATTGGTTGAATAAAAGACAGGTGACAGCTTAACGCAATTCGATAATATTAAAAATTACAGCAAATATATTATAAGAAATGAACTGAGTTTTTCGGTGATTAAGCTAAATAAACGACAGAAAATTACCAGCAAACTCCATGAATTGCTAACAACGACAGAAAATGATCGGCAAATTCCATGAATCGTATTGGCGATTCATGGAATTTGCCGATCATCTCTGTCGTTTATTTCGCTTAAATGCCGAAAAAATCAGTTAATTTCTTAACTAACCACGTCAGCTAAACAACACACACCTTAGGGAAGCTGCTTCCAAAACGCCAGAAGAAGACGCCAGTCTTTTACAAACAGAATAAAAGAACAAAAAGTTATAGTGAAGACACGTACGTTAACTTAAGTGATGTAGTTAGCAACAACAATCCTGTTTAAAATACAGTGCTCCATCTCTAAACCAGCCATACGAAGCTCCTGTTCTTTGGTATCTAGACTTATACACATTTGAAATATTATTAGTATTATTGAACAATGGTAACATCTTAGACGAGTCGTTTGTTAACCAGTTCTGTTATAGTAGTGTCATAAGGTTTGAGGTACCAGCACGAAGTGTTGCAGAGTTTGCCAGTTTGTGCACAATGACTGACGATTGCAATAGCGTGATTGCAGTATGGAACATAACCAATGCATGATTTGGTCCTACGATCTATAGTGCATGTCTAGGAGATGCTTCTCCCCTTCAAGGTGCACAATTCTACGGACAAGAGGACCAGGTGATACACTCAACAGGAGACACAAATTATGGGCGTTGTTTGGAGGGAGTCGTTATCGGAGGAAACTTTGCAAACAGATTGATTCCAGATCAGACGCCGCGTAACGCAGCGTCTGATCTTGAATCAAGCTTTTTGTCACTCATCATTAAGTTTTTTATGTCAAAATGTCCATTACGTAACTCTGAGAAAAACAGCAGATGACAATTTTAAGCAGACGACATTGCATCCAGACAATGGTGTGTGTCAGTCATGAACCAAAACGTAATTCGACAAGCTATATAGCGAACAATGATTCTAACCTACAAAGACTAAACATGTCCTTTATCTGCGTTTTTTACCCACAAGTCAACAAAATTGGACTTTTAAAAAAAAAATAAAAAAAAAATAAAAAAGGAAAAAAAAGTTTTGATTCGAATGAGACTCGAACCTATGACCTTTTGATTGTTAGTCAACCACACTACCGACTGAGCTATCAGCACTTAAGTAGAATGGTGGTACATGCATGAGCGGTGTGCTGGGATCCTAACACCTTTTATTCATATGCTAATCTAGGGCCAGTGGCGATACGGAGTACAAAACGACTGATGTACGTTTTATAATTTTCATTAAAATTGATTCAGATAGCACAGCTAGTATAAGATTGAATGAAGAATTCATTATTATGATATATTTCGAAGTAACCATGTGAATTTAAAAGCTTTTTGTATTACTTTCAGAATTTATATTAACTTACTGAATGTTAGAAATGTTTTATTTAAGATGTCATAAATTTCCCTTCTGCCAATTTCATTGGAAAGTGCAATAATTGCGTTCTTTGAATAGATTCCCGAAAGGGTAATCACTGACGCCTTTGGTGTCATTTGTATTTGTATGCACCGGTCTTGCACCGACGGGGTGAATTAGACTGTGCGTTTGCTGCTCCTTTACAAGAGCAGCAATCGAGTGCCTGACTATGTCTGTAAGTCACTCGGCGTCTTTGAGTGCTTGGTTTGTAAGTCACTCAGTTTTTTCCATTGCACCATTCCTTTAAGGCGATAGTGCATCAATGGATAGAAGTCTGGCATATGGTCGTCAGATTCTTCCAGCTTCCAACTCATTCCCAAAATGGTCTGCTTTATTTCTGCGTTCGATTCTTAAAGCTTGCTTAAATCAAACATACATACTTCTTTTTAAAGCTTTAGTTTTGAAATACATGTATGTTTGTTCTGAGTAATAATAAAACATCTCTAATACGACCCGTTTAATTATTAGAGTTTTACAATTGCTTAAAGCAAGGTGACAGTAAAACGATGAGCTTTTTGTTTCACTGTCAACTTTCTTAAGCTGTCACCTGTCTTTTAAACACTCAATTAGCCTTCTTTTAGAGGTCGTAATAGAGAGGTTTTACTATTTATAGCAATAGAGTTGCGTTCGACTGATTGAGAGATTCCACTGATTACAGTGGAACCTTTGAATCCCGAACACCTATACTATACTTCAAATAAACGTTAAGTGGCGACATGCTTTCCGTTGGCGCAGAAATTGAGTGTAACCTGTCTCGAATTCGCCTACAACATCAAGATGCCCATTGGGTGTTATTATCCACCCCCCCCCCCCCCCCCCCACCAATCAAATTTGCTAAAACAATTTTCCGGGTAACCCGGCGTCTGATCTGGCTCAAAAACGTTTGCCACTCAGAATATAACTAAATCGCCAAAATCTGGCTCTGGGATTACAGTAGAGAATGTGTTATTCTTTCCCGTTACGCAAACGTACGCAAACGCAAAGCACTAAAACTTAGAAAAATACAACTTTTGGACAATTCTGATAATTCATGTTTATCTTGGTGGCAAACAGTATGGAGCCTGATCAGACGCCGGGTTACCCGGCGTCTGATCTGGCTCCAAACTGTTTGCACTGCAAATAATAGTTTTAGCGTAAACGCGTTTATTGGGAAAGAATAACACATTGTCTACTGTATGTTCTTTGATACAAGGCCGACAAAAAAAACCTCAATACAAATTAACTTTGGACTATGACAGAACTTATTAGTTTTGCCGGATAAACAAATATAAAACATTTACAAAACTAGGGAATTCAAACCACATTATAACGGTATATGAAGTGCACATTTCATCTGCCGATCGCAATTCGACTGTTATGTGCAAAAGCATTGTATCCAGACCTGACGCCGAGTAACACGGTTTCTGTTTTGGGTTCAAACTTTTGAGACACATCTGTATAGTTTTTTTTTCACAATAAAAAGAAAATATTTAAATTGGACAAACTTTTTAAACTACTGTTTTAAACTTTTACAAAAGGGTTTACAACAGTAAAATGGTTAATTGCTGTTAATTATAATCACCTGATAACCTTTAACATTCTAAAACGCTGTTTAACCCGTCCTCTGCAGTGACGTCACCCTTTTTTAACAATTGTCGTCTGCATTTATTTCTGAAATTTAAATTTTAGGTATTTTGACTTCATAAATAATAATATGAGTGCCAAACAGTTTGGATCCTGATCAGACGCCGCATTAAGCGGCGTCTGATCATGATTCAAACTGTTTGCAAATAACTGGTGTACTCGGGGCAAGACAGTGAAGGAGTTAAAACGGATCAAAGCCGTTCAGTAAGACTCAAATATTCGATTGACCGAATATCCACTAATGGGCAGATTTACAGGGTAGACCAAAAGGTCTGCACTTTTTGCAACATCAAAGGCACTTATATATTTGATATTATTAAACAGAAAAAACCAATCAGACAGATTCTGACAACTTTAAAAGGCATTCAATCTGTTGAACCTTCCAGCGAGGGTTTCCGTGATAAATTTGTGGCAAACAGTTTGGATCCAGATGAGACGCCGAGAAACTTGTCATCTCACCTGGATCCAAACATTTTGATACAATGGGAAACGGTGCAGACAATAACTTTTGAAGACGACAATCGTCTCAACCGCTAAAGGTTAATGTAATTTAACCCTCATCATGCTAAATTTTCGTCTGCTCCAAGTATATCGTCTGCGAAAAACACTAAATATAGTTTTTATGCTTTTTAAACTGAAGAAAGTTTTAATATGAGTGACAAACAGTTTGGATCAAAATCAGACGCCGCGTTACCGTTAGGCAGAATAGTGGACACCGATAGATTATCGATAAACTGTCCTACCCTAGCTTGCGTGCCCGTCAATGTTCGGCTCTTACCGCTCGGTATTTACGGAAACTCCCGACGACTCTTTGAACATATTAATTTTATTTTCAATTTGAAAAAGGACCAAATTAACATTAACTTACAATTCTTAAATTTATATCAAAAGAAAGAACAAATAGTCAAGTATACGAGCCCGTTTGCACAGAATTGATATCGATTTGTATAAATGCACAAGGTCGTGTTATATTATCCGTGTCGAGGCTTATTTTCAGCATTTTACTCTTTGTTTAATGTGATTTAGAGGTGTCTTTTTAAACTTAAAAAAGGACCAAAATCTTATTAAAATATTTTTTCAAAACAAATTTCATCATAAAGGAAAATGTTTAAACTAACACAGGCCGTTTGCACAGGAACGATATCTGTCCAGAAAAAAAAGTTATTACAAGTTATGTAAAAATGCCCTTCTTATTTTAATGCTCGAAAATGAGAGCAAGTGGGCCACCTGCGTGTCCACTATTCTGCGTAACGGCGGCGTCTGATCTGGATCCAAACTGTTTGCAAATGTTAGCCATGTCGCGCTTAGCACGTTAATGTAATTTATCCTTTATCACGATAAATACGTGTCGTCTGCATTTATTGTCGTCTTCACCACATCTCATAATAGATCATCCCTTTCATGGAACTTCATATGAATATCAAACAGTTTGGATCCAGATGAAACACAGACTTTCTCTGACCCAATCGGTTTACAAAAGTTGCAACAAATTTTCCAATTAGTGCGCTGATGGCTAAACTCATAAATTTTCATATAAGCTATAATTAACGTCACATAAACGTTATCTTTATAGCTGTGTCAAAAAATAGGTCTAGATCTAATAGAACATGTATTGATAAAACCCTTAGAGTGCTGAGCACGACTTAAATAACATTTGCAAACAGTTTGGATCCAGATCAGACGCCGCGTAACGCGGCGTCTGATCTGGCTCCAAACTGATTGGTACTCATATATAGATTTTTAAGTCAAGTTAACAAATTATGCAAATCTAAGAAATGCTAGCAGAAGACATTTTTAAGCAGACTATATTGCTTTACGAAATTGTTAATCTAGATAATTGAAGCACTTCTTGATACACAAATATAACAAGATTATTGGGAGCGATTTGTTCCAAATGATTATACTAAATACAGTAAGGTCACGATATAACAACCAAACAAAACAAAGACTGTTTTAGCTTTGCAGGCTTGTTCGCATGAAACAAACAAGAATGAAGTTAGAAAGCGCATGTACCCGTGTTCTGTTTAACTGCTTGTCCCGCTTAAAGCTGTCACTCGTCTTTCATACGACCATAGTCGTCGTTCGCAGCGTTTTGGGGGGACCCGTTCCCAATTGAAAACAGTGACTTTTTCCCAAAATGAGCATTTCACGGCGGATTTTCCCCAAAATGAGCGTTTTACGACTAAATTTCCCCCCAAATCAAGTATTTTATGTCGTTTTAAGGCATATTTTTCCAAATTGAATTGGTACCAACCCATTCCCAAAGTGGTGGGAAAAAAACACTGGTTCGTAATAGCGAGGCAGTGCTGTATAAAACAACGTGCCTGCCTGTGTGGGGTAACTAGGTAAATACTATATGAACAGCGTCATAAGAAAACAGAATACTTGGACAATGCAAACACTACCCATGTATCAACACAAATTAACCGTCTGATTGGGTTCTGCACTGGTTTCAGTGACTCGTGACAAAATACTGTTAACGGTTAACCCTTCCCCTAATAGCTTGTTGTTTCGTTTTTGTTTTGTTTCTTTGAAGACATGTGATCACTTAAAGCAGTTTGTAAGTAAAACAGAATGTGCCTTTAGGCGCATTCTACTTTTCTTTCAGTCTGCATTAAGCTACCAACTTCTACAAAACAGAAAGTATTGCTTATGGTGCATTATCGAACCCCTACCACCTGCGGTAGGGGGTACAGTGGAGAATCTGTTATTCTTTCCCAATAAACGCGTTTACGCTAAAACTATTATTTACAATACAAACAGTTTGGAACCAGATCAGACGCCGGGTAACCCGGCGTCTGATCAGGCTCCAAACTGTTTGCCACCAAGATAAACATGACTTATCAGAATTGTCTAAAAGTTGTTCTTTTCTAAGTTTTAGTGTTTTGCGTTTGCGTATGTTTGCGTTTAAACGGGAAAGAATAACAGATTCTCCACTGTATATATAAAACGCCGTGTCCGTCCGTCAGTCTGTCTGTCGCGTTTTTTCGGGACATTTGCCTTTTCCTTGAAATATTTATGATACCATGTTCAAACTTGGTATACATTACATGTACATGTATCAGTGTTATGTGGGGACACTCATTAACAGGTTTCACTCTTTCACAAAATTTGAGAGAATTATGCCCCTTTTAAACTTGCAATTTTGTTCCTTAATATGCACATTATTCTTTGGACTTGTCATTTTCTTGAAAACTATTATGACAAATGTCTTCAAACTGGGTACACAGTATAAGTGTAATGTTTGCAGACTCTACTTGAAGTTACATAACTCTTGCAAAAAATACAGAAGTATGCCCCTTTTTAACTAGAAAATTTGCTCCTTAGATAAGGCATTCTGTCATTTTGTTGACAACTGTTTATGATATTGTTTTCAAACTTCAAACTGGTACACAATATGAATGTTATGTTAAATACTCATCCTCAATTTGAATAACTCTACCACAAAAATTGACAAAAGTATGCCCCTTTCCAACTTGAAACACATTTTTTTATGTTTGTATGTTTTTCTCCCAGTTTCATATCTCAAATACATTTGACAGAATGATGTCCATTTTCAACCTAAAATATGCAAATTTACATTGAGGTAGATGAAGGTCCAATTTTTACTTGCTATATATTTATGACATTACGTAGGGTTTGTGACAGGGCAGTTTAGAGTGGGAGAATCAATCACCTTTAGTGATACGTCTAGTTATATCTGTATAAAGTGGAACTATTCTCTTTAACCCCTTCACTGCCTTACCCCGAGCGCAACAGTTTTTTGCAAACAGTTTGGAACCTGATCAGACGCCGCGTTACGCGGCGTCTGATCAGGATCCAAACTGTTTGACACTCATTTCAATATTTCTTCGGTCAAAATAGCAAAAATTAAAATTTACCAAATAAAAGCAGACGACAATTGTTTAAAATTGATGACGTCACGGCAGTGAATGGGTTAATATAGCAAAAACTGAAAGGCGTACAAATGCGTATTTATGGTGTAATGGATTCATTTGAGGATCTAAACTGTTCACCATTCCAATGAATCACATTGCCCATGACGTGGAAAATATGCAACCAGGGCTGCCATTTCTCCGGATTTTTCCTAAGTATTCGGATTTTTATCCTAGCAGATGGTAGCTTAAAATAGGCTGAAAGTAAAGCAGCGCATTCTGCTTTGCTTTTAACCTGTTTTAAGCAGTCATGTGTCTTCAAAACAAGAAACAAGCTATGGGGTAAAGGTACGATTAGTAAAATTGCGTCTTAAAATTTGAAAATTTGAAATCTTAGGATTTTTATGATCAACTTATGACAGCCCTGTGCAACTGCCAATATTTCATTATCATGGTCATTCCTTTGTCTTCAACACTAATTCCTTGATATTGAGCATTATTTTATTTAACCCATTACCCCATAACCTGTTTTTAGTATTTTAGATAGGTGATCATTTAAATCAGGTTGAACGTAAATCAGAAAGCGTCTTTACTTTCAGCCTGCTTTAAGCCACCATCATCTGAGATATAGAAAATAGTTTTAAAGGTACATATTCATGACTGTATAAATTGGAACTACTTTTTTAAGTGAAGGAATACATTAAAGGCGTAAAAATGCGTATTTATGTGGTAATGTGTTAAAAAAAGGTTGAAATGAGTTTCAATCAGTTTGGATCCTGATCAGAAGCAAAGTAAATCTGAACGTGATCTAGATCCAGGTCATTGATAAATGAAAGTATATTTATTCCTAGCAATGAAGGGGCTAAGAAGAAAAAAGTTTGAAATGTTTACCCGACATGTCCGGCTATTGGTATATCCAGATTATTACGTTCCACATCTTATTCTGGGTATATATATCCTAATATATGTTTGACACAAAGGTAACACACACTACTGTCATTTCAAAAGTCTTCGATGACGTGTTGAATATCCAGATTTTCATAACGTCTCGCGTATAATCTTAATCCAGAGATTTTATCCACTGATGTGCGATACTTGTCTGCCTATTAACAGATATTGAAATATTTTCCAACCCTCTCCGTTGTCATTTCTTAACCCCTTTACTGCCATGACGTCATCAATTTCAAACAATTGTCGTCTGCTTTTATTTCTCAAATTTAAAATTTCACGTATTTTTATTGAAGAAATATTGAAATGAATGTCAAACAGTTTGTATCCTGATCAGACGCCGCGTGACGCGGCGTCTGATCAGGTTCCAAACTGTTTGCAAATAACTATTGTACTCGGTTTAAGATAGTGAAGGGGTTAACCTTAAACGCGCCATATTATTGCCGTCTGCAAAATTTGTCGTCTGCAACAATTCTAATTCTAAAAATTCATTTACAGTAGGTTTCTTTTAAAATATATCATCAAAGTATCAAACAGTTTGGAACCATATGAGACGCCGAGTTACTCAGTGTCTCATCTGGATCAAAACTGTTTGAATCATTAATTGAACATTCGTTCGTAACGCGCAGAAGGTTAATTCCATTATTTACAAATAAATCCCATCTGTAATCTTAACACATAAAACGTATAAGGCTATTTGAATAAACAGAACGCCTACAAAGAAGCGACTTATGTGTTTTAACCCATTTACGAATACCTAGCGTCCAATAAAAGGGACATAGGCAAACAGTGTAGACCCTGATCAGACGCCGCATAATACGGCGTCTGATCAGAGTCTACACTGTTTGCTAGCGAGAATACTATAAAAATAAAATTTTAAAAAAAATAGACCAGGTATTCCTTAAATAAAAAATTATCTAATCCAATATGTAATCAAGGAAGAATCCACTGGGCACTGCCACAAATGGGTTTATATAAAGACACACCACTCAAGCCCATCAAGAGGGCTTACAAAGGCAACCATTCACTAATGCACTTTATAAATACTCGATGCTTCCTATATCACAGATTTGGGCCTAATGTGTTGGTGTATAAACTTCCAATTCGGTTCTGATTCGCCACAACTGGCAGTTACAGAACATAATGGTATACCTGTGATTTGAATACAATACATGTAAATGTGTACCTGTGGCCGATATTCGTGCTTTTAGCGTCTGTAGTACATTTCGTTTGCCTTAATATGTATCGTCAGCTGATTTTAACATTAACATTCGTTATGTTTTAATGCCTGACGTGTGCAACAGAATTTGACAAGCAACTGCGATTCATTTGTATCAAAATTAAAACTTTGCGTCTGATCGAGGTCTACATTGGTTCACACTAAACGTAGTTCTTACTATACACACACGTGAGCCTTTCACTGCCAACGTAGACAGAACTGACATTTGTAAACAATTTAGATCCTCATCAGACACCGCGTATCAAGATCAAACTGTTGACACTATTTTCAATCGTGGTCCAATATTAACGCGCTCGACTACAATACCAGGGGCCGTGAGTTCGATCCACCGCAGGACCGAAGTCTGATGTATCAATGCTTTACACTGGGCATCAAAAAGAACTAGGGAGCTCTGAGTACATTGTTGTTGTTTCTGCTGAGGTTTATAGTCCCGCATAAGCTTTATCAGATGCGTCATCCCATTCTCTGAGTACAGGACATCTTGCACGGGCTTTATGTATTGCCCCACCCTATCTAGGGCTCCAAATTAGCCCATAGATGGCAGAAACGGACGTTAACAAACAAACACAACGCATATGTTTCAAACTTTTCAAATTTAATATAAAAAGCAGACGAACATATAAGCAGGCAATATTACGTCATTAATGGTAATGAAACGGTTAAAGACGCACATACTTGATATGTTTATTTGGAAACATACGATAACCAATTATGATACGGATTATCGTCTGCTTTGAAATTGTCGTCTGCAAAAAATATTCTTTTAAGATTTATACATTTCCTAATTAAAGACCAGTGCAAAACAGTTTGCGTCTGATCTGGACCAAAACTATTTGCAAATACAGTCATGTCGCGATCGGGAGGATAATGGTTTAAGCCTGTGTTTGGTTAATAAAGAAGATCTATTACTTATTACTTGGCTTCATCGTGAATGATTTATTTACCTTTTGTCTCGCTTGATCTAATGAGCATGCACGTATTGACCTATATACATGTATTTTGTTTTATATGTTATGTTTGTACACAGATGAGACTTAAATAAAGACAAAATAGATTTATAATCATAGAGTAAAAAGTCTCTTAAACCACCACCCTAGAGTTGATAATGAATTATTCCATAAAGAAGTCACGGTTGAACTTTGTCTTTTCTGAAATAAATAACATTAATAGTTTGGCCGAATTCATGGAATTGCTTTTTTAAAATACATGTATACGCAAACGGTGGGTAGTCGGTAACAAGGGTTAAAAAGCATTGCGCGTTATTGATTATTTTGTGTATGTCAATAATTGGGCTATTGTCATTGATGCGACAAACATATAGGATATGTCATGAGACGATGTTTAAGACAAGCTGATCTCAAACGAGTCTAGAATTGAAATGTTATTAAGCGAGCCTTGGCGAGCTTAATAACTTTTCTATTCTAGACGAGTTTGAGATCAGCTTGTCTTAAACATCGACGAGTGACAGATTCTTTTTCTCACATAACAAACGATTTTAAGTTATTTTTTAAAGCACTAGGCATTTTTGGGAATCCCTGTGACGTCAAAACACCGTTATAAATACAGACGTTATAGTGACGTCAGTCAAATTGATCTCACACATGTTGGAGACAAGAATATTCGCGATCGCTGTTCGCTATTGAAAACAGGGGTAGTTATGTGAGAAAATATGTATTCTATAACGAAAATGGACGACGGATTGTAAACAGTTTTGATCAACTAAAACGTTTGCTTTTGAAAATAAATACAATGTCATTCCACTGGTCTGGGATCGAGCGAGAAAGAGAGACAGACAGACAGACGACAGACAGAGACAACGGGAGATACTTGCTTTGTTAATGCGTGCAGACGTTGTTTTTTTTTTAGCAATGTGGGGTTCAAGGTAGCAACTAATGTGAAAAAATATAATGCAACTTTTCAGCAGACAACACTATGTGAGTACATAAAGCACGGGGTCTCCCCTGTGTCGACGGGTCAACTAAATAGAATTGATTGTTGTACGTACAGTCGAACTTCGATATCTCGAACTCGCTTAACTCGACTATCCGATATGACGACACATGAACTTCATTATTTCATGCTCGGTTATGTCGAACATACCCGTACTTCAAAGTTAAAACGTGGCTAAGCCACGTTGTAACTTTAAAATACGGGTATGTCGACTTAACCGAGATCGAGATATCGCAGTTCGACTGTACTATAAAGTCGATAAACGGTTTGGGTCCTGATTAGACGCCGGGTTTCTACTGGAGTTCTACCGTTTAAATGACCCTGCTAGTTGATTCGAGCCTAAACGAGATTAAAACTTTACCGAATGCGTAGCTTATTGAAACGGTTTTTGTTCGGAGTCGTTCGCACCCCGAACGTAAAGTCTTGCCATTTGAATAGAGTTTGTCACATGTATTCAAATTATTCGCAGAACATATCGATTTTCTATCGAAATCACGAGTGTAGCTTAACCTATACTCGATCGTGTCAACAGTCTTTACAGTCAGTTGAGTTCAGAACGTTGGAGCGAACGCACGGTCAATCTGACTGGTATACGTATCGAACAGCTCTGTATACCGTGTATACCTTATGCCCTCACTATCCCTCTGGGACAGATTCCAACATGGCCGCTCTCTCTAAAAGCCAACATGGCCTCCCTCACATCCGCGACAACCCGTCACCACCTTATATGCAAATGAGCTCCTGACTTGTTGCTCAACACCCTGTCCGAATGTAGGTCAAGATGGCCGCCTATTACGTCATCTTTGTTTACAAGCAAAGCGTCGGGTATACTACTACTGACAGGTGTCAGCTAAGAGCAAGGTGACAGTAAAAAAGAAAGTGCCTTCAGGAGCTTTCTGTTCTACTGTCACATTGCTTTAAGCAGCCATCTGTCTAAAACACCTAATAATTTAAATAATTTAATGTTTGTACTAGAGAGGTTTTACTGAATGCCTAAACAGTTTCAATGTTGTGTAACAAACGTTGATTGAATGTGTATACAGTAACGTGTGACTGTGCCACGGGCCTGAACTCTTTGTGAAGTTACAGCAACGTGTGTCGCGGTCCCAAAAGCTTCGTATGCTTCATAGTTGTTTTCTGCAAGTTTTTTTTTAATTTATTAATAAAGTCAGTTTAGCTTAAACATTATCAGACGAGGATCAAACCCGTTGGCTTACGTTTTGCTGCGTCTGATCTGGTGTCAAAGTGTTTACAAATCCTAGTGACGTCAACACTAGCGGCGATTTTTTAACGCCAACATGGAAGGTTATTTTCATTCGGAATCAGTCCCATGTCCAAGGTCATCGAGCGGAAACTTAGCGGAAAGCGCTCGCTGTGCTTGTTGAACGATAGCGAGCGGACACCTAGCGCCCCCAGAGTGTACTGTAATACAACTAGCAACTTTTACGTACCGATACCTTCCGATCGCCTAGTAGTAGAGGGCATTTAGCGTCAAAAATCCAAATAAAGGAACTAATTTGCACAGAAATGATTTGTGTGCCTTCATATGCTACGACATGAACCGAATAACAGAAAAAAGTCCCAAGAAATCATACGATGCGAAATATGATATTTGGGGTAAAATAATTAAAATAATAAATGAAAACCCGATTTTTTGGAATTTTGCCACTGTGGCCTTGGTTTTGAACAAAAAGCTCCAAATTTTCAGATTGGACACATATTCCATTACACCGGATGCTAGTACTACATCGGCTAAAGAAACAAATACAACAGTTGGGGTTTTGGGGTAAAACATGTAAACAAACACCTAAAAAACACTAATTTTGGAATTTCGATACTGTGTCCTTTGGTATGAAAATAAATGCTCAAGTTTGAAATATTAGATGCCCACACCAGCTAAATATAACTAGTTCTAGTAAGCTTAAATATTTGTTTTAAAAGAATGTGTTTTTGTGGTAACATTTTTGTGGTAAAGTGGTTAAAATGATAAATGAAAACACGATTTTTTGGAATTTCACCACTGTGCCTTAGTTTTGAGCAAAAAAGCTCCAAATTTTTCAGATTACACACATATTCCATTACACTGCAGGTTACTACTACATCGGCTTAAAGAAAAATTGCAACTGGATGTTTTTGGGTAAAAATTGTACAAAATAATAACAAAAAACTTAAAAAAAACCCTCAATTTTTGAAATTTCTATACCGTGTCCTTGGATACGGAGAAAATGCTTCACTTCTATACATTTAACAGATATTATACTCCTTCAAATGTAGTCAAGTTTAAGTACGGATAAATAAAGGCTTTTAAAGGTTTATATGTTTGGGGTAAAAAATATAAAAGATATAAACGAAATCAAGAATTTTAGGAATTTATATTACTGTGGCCTTAAATATAAATGCTCCAAATCAAAAGGTTAAGGTTAAACTAAAAGAAGTATGATATAAAGCTGTTAGTACTAATAGAATAAAATTAATATGATTTCAAAAGTTTTGTTTGTTTGTTTGTTTGTTTTGTGTGTTTGGTTTTTCCCCGGGGGGGGGGGTTAAAATGGGTAAAAAAAGATTTGAAAATGCAAAATTTCTGGAATTTCACTAAGTACTATGGCCTTGGAAATTAATATAAAAGCATCAAAAGTACTGATTAGACATATTAGGTTATATCGATATAAAATTTTAAGACTTGTTGTTTCTAACAGAAGTTGTAAAAAATATAGATATTAACCCCAATTTTCGAAATTTCACTTCCTTGACCTTTTATATTAATTGCTTAAATTCTAGAATATAGACACATCACTTTTTAAAGAAACTGAAAAACCATATTTGGCCTAAAACTTTGTTTTCGTAAATGGGTGCCAGGCATTCTTATAAACATACATGTTTATATATAGATCTATTCAATGAAGATAAGGATTGATGTCAAACAAAAATAACAACCCCCACCCTTGTTGATTTTATACTCGATATATAACTCATAAGTTTCAAACAGTTACCTAAGATAGTTATTTAGAAAAGTTATCTTACGAAATACTAACCTAAAAGCAAACAAAAACGATGTAGACGACAGGGTAATGACAATAGCTTGAATGTGTTCGAAACGTATAATCAAACATGATAATGAAACAAGTAAACATGATTCACAAAACAGGTTTGCGTTTGACTGGATTTGAACGTCTGACCTCATATCACACAGTCCTAACAGTCCTACGCGTTTACAAATGAGCCACCGCGATACCTGTTACAGGGCTTGCTTTTTAAAAAAGATGACTTCTACTAATAAACAAGTGAAATCCATCCGCTCAAAGTAAAATGTGATTTAGTACTACTTTTGGTGTAAATAAAGAAGAAATTAGCTGAACTAGGTTTGGTTTAAAATGCTTATCTAGCAGGCTCCCTCTGCAAGTCATTTATGCCTGGTTATTTGATTCCATTCCAAATGCAAACTTCTATATGTTGCTATGTATGTTCCAAATTTTGTGGGATATATGTTTTTCCGGCTAAAGCTAGAAAACAAAAAATGAGAAGGTTGGGATTCGAGCCCGTGCGGAGACAAACTGAGATATGCTCACAATCGTGTTGTAGCATCGGAAAGCGCCACCACGGTAACGTTCTTATTGTATTTGAATTGTATGTACCGAGATTTACAAAGATATACTCTGTCAATGGACAGTGTAGAAAGAACGATGAGAATATCTTAAAAACAACCCACTAAGATTGAGGTTGTTATTAGACGAATGGCACATTTGCTTTCATTTGGGTATTTTCTCTTTTTCTTTTATACATGCGACTACACCATTCGGTGTTCACTCTATTTAAGCTTAAATAGTTATAATGAGAACTAAAGCTTTCAGAAACTATGTTCAAAACGTAATATTTATAAATATACATGTACTTGTTCGGAGGTTAATTGCTGCGACCTTTGGATATATGAATATAAAAGCACCGAATCTACACGTAAGAGACATACCCCATTTACACTGCATGCTAGATATAATGATAAGTAAGTTTGTTTTCAACAAAACAAAATAGTTGTGTGTAAAGAAGTACTGAATTGGAAATGAATATATCCCAAATCGTTAGGTATGGCATACCCCCCATATTGCATGCTAATATTACATGTCTTAGTTATCTATACTTTAAGCAATGTACTATTTTAACAGTGCTAGTTACGTAGTGTCGCGAAAATGGGTTTCCTTATTTGAAGAAGTTTTTAAGATATAAATATCCATATAACAAACTAGTTAAAATACCAGGAGAAAGGAAACATGATTTCATTGGTGACCGGTCATAATGTGTGATTATTTACGTAAAATAGTATGAATTAAAAATATCACTGGATTACATTAATAGATTTTATTTTAATTGTTATCAAATGTTTTTCTAAACTCTTGACTACTTTTGTCCTTAACCACCGTGACTGATAAGCCATATGTACACTATTATTGGAAACGATACATCAGGAGTACTGTACATGTAAACAGTTTTCCCAGTTAGCTCAGTTGGTAACAACATCCAACTTTCGTTGAATACGATATACTGACAGTTGTCAAGTAAGGGATGGGGGAAACTCTGGCCATTTGTTTGGCTGTGTAATTAGCCATCAACAACAATGCTAGTCGTTTGTTAAACAATGTCATCACTTTGCAGATAATGGTTATCCTGGGACCTTTACAAAACACATAATCATATTGGTGAATATGTAAATCTAAACATTCTGTTTATTAATGAAATTCTTGGAGATACAACTTTATCATTGTTATATGTATTTTAAACGGGTTGTTTCATGTAGCTATACTTATTTTAGAAATCTGAAACCATTTACAATTGTATGTTTAAAATGTATTAAAAATCTTTTTAAGAACATTATTGCTCACACGCAGATAAATCTTTTATATGCCTCTAATAAAGATTATCAAGTGAAAAAAATCAAATAGTACTTTACCCAGAATGTTGCGTTATAAGCATTAATCTTTTACAATCCTAAATAACTCCAACCAACATCAGATACTGCAAATTTCGACAGTTTATGGAAGAACTATATGTACAAGAGCGGACTTTAAAATACCCCTTATGATGAGCAAAGAATATGAAGCATGTAGACGTTATGAAAACAAGTCTGCTGTACTTGCCGAACTTAGTGCAATGCATTAGACTTTACAGCTGAGAGAATAGGTTTCAATGCAGCTCTGTGTGCATTACATGCAGGAATATATAGTTTTAAACCTGTCTTTCCAGCTGACTTTATTGAACGTTTCAAAGTCATCTGTATTCAGTAAAAATTGTTTGAAAATTAAACGAATCAATTTGAAAAAAATATAAAACTCCCAATTATGATGTATGCGGTAATTCATTTGTATCATATTGAAAATAAAAGAAGAGCTTACAGGACAAGACCTTTCCGATGTCAAGGCCAGGGGTGGTGTCATTCACATCTACAACCGGTGTTAGCATATATGCCAGATATCAAGTGCCTGAGGTTGAAACTGAAGGAGGAATTGACCGGACAAAAGACCCACTCTTTACCCAAGCCCTAACCAATTATCAAGGCCAGAGGTCAAGGTCAGTGTCATAGAGACCTGAAATTTGCATCTTGCACATCTACAAATCCTTATGTAACAGGCATGCCAAGTATTAAGTACCGCATATTAAACATGAAATGGGAGTTCGCTAGACAAGACATTTCCTGACAGATCGACCGGGCAATCGATTGAGCAATAGAGTGATTGATATATATATCCTTTGTTGGTTGGATATAACAAGATCTTAACGAGTGTTCACTTAACTAAATTCATTTTCACTGACAAAATAAACTTTTATTCAAGCATGCAGATATTCTTACAAGTAATTTATAACATTTAAATGGAATATGTATAAATAAATACGAAAGAAGACTCAAGCAGGAAACGCAACACAAACAAAACACCCATCTCTAAAGCAGAACACATGTATCTTGCATGAAGTTTTAGAGCTAAATGATTAATATTCAAAGCCACTGGAAAAGAAATTCCTAAAATCCTGATTTTTAGGAATTTTCTAAGGTTTTACCCCAAAATATATTTGTTTTTCATTTTTTATCTGGTAATGGTCTTTTTTATCTTTATTTAATAGAGCAGTTTGTGTAACGTATTGAGTTGGAGCATTTATGTTCATATTAAAGCCATAATATATAAATTTCAAAAATTCATGTTTTTTTTGTTTTTCTTTTTTTTAACATTTTTACCATAAAAACACATTCTATTAAAACAAATATTTATCTTTACCTAATAACTTACTTTATTTAGAAGGTGTGTGCAACTATTATTTCAAACTTGAGCATTTAGTTTCATAGTTAAGGACACAGTATCGAAATTCCAAAAATGTGTGTTTTTTAACTTATTTTTTACAATTTTACCCCAAGAAATCAATTTATTTTTATTTTTTCTTAAACTGGTGTGGTACTAGCCTTGAGTGTAATGGAATATGTGCCTAATCTGAAAATTTGGAGCTTTTTTGTTCAAAACCATGGTCACAGTGGCGAAACTCCAAAAATTTGCTTTTTCGTTTTTTGTTTTAGTAATTTTACCCAAAAAATCATATTTCGCATCGTGTGATTTCTTGGGACTTTTTTTCTGTTATTCGGTTCATGTCATAGCATATGAAAACACAAAAATCATTTCTGTGCAAATTAGTTCCCCAAAATCTGTAAATTCCCTCTACTATATCCAGTTACCACCATTATTCGAACACCTAAGCATCTTCGAGTCAATTACAAATTTTTTTGTGAATAAAAGTTATTTTTTACATAGATACTGGATAAACTGGTTATTTTCAACTTATAATACGATGGGTAAGTTATTGCAACTAAAATCGGTTCTCTAACAATGTAAACAAAGCATAGTGGCCCGCTTACCTCATTCTCAGTGGAATGCCAACCTAAATTTCGAACAGCAGGTTTGACACCATGAAATGTTTACAATATGTAGCCCATGGTAAGTGTTTGTTCATAAAATGTCAGATAAAACATAAAACAAGAGTCTGTCACCTTATAAAAAGGAAATGTCAACTTTTTACATGTAATTTACAGTAGTTTAGACATAAGGTTTCAAGTGTTAATGGCTACAGACAGGGCATTAGAAGGGTCTCCCTTTTGATGTGAAATGCATCTAAAACAAAGAAAAAAATTCTTAAAAGTTGCTGAACATATTTTTCTAAAATAAAACTAGTGTACTGGAACCTGTAAGATAAACAAATAATTTGTTTATTCCCTGTTATTTCTTATATGAAACACAATTAGCAAATAAAAAAAGTGAAAAAAGTTATAAGGACCCCTAGTTTGAGATTTGATCAAATTTAGTGGTCTGAACCCTCAATATTATTTATCCGGACCATTAGGAATGAGGTAAATGTAAAAGTTTTGCAGCCGATACACCACTGGTCATTTTTTGATAACAGAAAATGTAGTACTATGTGGCCAAATTATGCATTGGGAAATTTGGGATTAGATGTAAATACAATATTTATAGTCAGATAAGTTCAACAAATGCCTATTCACTTATTTACTGATCTTTTTTACCGATTTTGTGTTCTTGACATTTCTACCGGTGTTACTGTCAAAATGTCACGCGCGGTTATGCAAATTTGTTTGTAACTATAGATGTCACGCGAAATGATTCAGGTGTTCGACGTTTGGTTGTGTTCGAATAACGGTTGTAAAAGGATATTGCTCGCCGAGCAAGTTCGTTCAAGAGCGAACGACCGTCCGCTCGGCAAGCGGAAACTTCGTTGAACAAGCCTCCGGTTCTTTTAACAGTTTGTTCGTGAAGGGTACACGTGTTAAATGCAAATACTGTAGACCAAGACCACATGGTTCCTTACCAAGTCATCTGCTCATGATCTGCACTGTGATTAATTTTGCAATAAGCTGTATAATCAATTAAGAAATGAACTAAATTTATTTGGCGTTGAAGCGAAATAAACGAACAGAAAATGATCGGCAAATTCCATGAATTTGCCGATCATTTTCTGCCGTTTATTTCGCTTAAACGCCGAAAAATATAAGTTCATTTCTTATATTCAAGCGCTTTTGAACGCACAACTATCGTGTGATAAGAGCGCTTTATAAATCGTGTATAATAATAATAATAATATTTACATTATATTTGCTGTAATTTCTAATATTTTATTAGTATCCATGTATGTTTAATCCATGTTAGAGGTTGTTGACACGAATAATGTGTACCCTGAATGCAACAGCCATAACGGCGTTACTGAAGCAATGTAAAAAATTGATTCGCGGAGAGCAGATCAATAAGCCCCGCCTCCTCTGCGGAAAGGTGTCTACAAGTCTCGCCCCTAGAGAAACTACGTTTACACAAATTAAACGTTATTTGTTCAATTGAATTTAATGGGGCGAATGTAAATATTCCTAAATACAGTAGTCTAAAAAGGCTTTAAAGGAAATTGGAATCGTCTATCAAATGCTTCAGGGGTGAATGATATAAAGCACTTTTCTGCATTACATTCGTTCTGCTTTAATCCATTCACTGCCTTTCCACGATTACGATGGTTATTTGGAAATCGTGGCAGTGCCGTAAAAATCCGAACCAATAAATCAAGTATGTAGACTCGGTGGAGAAACTTTTGTCGACTAACTCCATTAGCTCATTTCACCCCTGAAACTTTTAATGGACAATTCCAATTTCAAAATAAGTTTAGTCTATTTTTGACTATTTTGGGTTGATTGTTACAATATATTTCAAAATGACAAACAGTGTAGATCCTGATCAGAGGACTCCTTAATGAGTCCTCTGATCAGGGTCTACACTGTTTGCATGGGATAAGTCTAATCATCACAGGTACATTGTTGGTAAATGACGAGTATACTCGTCGCTAGGGTTGAATGTGTTAGTCGACAAACACACGTTCAACGCTGCGGCTGGTACGGTACGGCCATGCCGTGTGTAAAGTCGCTACAGATGCTACTAGGGGGTGTAAGTGTTTCGAATCTATCCTAAATTTAATCTACTCACTCTATGTGATTCCGAGTATATCCATTTTCAAGGAGATAGTTTTGTGACTAGAGTAAAATTCTGGCAAAAAAATGATACCGACATTATAATGTGATATTAATAATGTTTACTATAACATGTATGTGTTTATATTTGTGGGGGATTTTTTGCAAGGGAATGAAACAAATAACATTGCCGAAATTATTGAAAGTCCTGAGAAGCTAACATATCTTGTTCAGAGGTGTGTTTCTTCTATTCTGGCTGTACACAGCGGAGGCCACGGTAGTCTTTCCCATTAACTCTTTCGGCGCCAATGTCGCATACAGGCGACTTTGCAAACAGTTTGGATCCAGATCAGACGCCGCGTAACGCGGCGTCTGATCTGGATTCAAACTGTATGACACTAGTATCGATATTTCTTAATTCATGCCACACAAAATCTAACTTTAAAACGTTCCTGCAGACAACAATATTGAAGCAGACGATAATAAAGCGGTGTAGGGGTAAAAATCTCACGATTATTTTGGCGCCAAAAGAGTTAAAGGCGTTTTGTAAACGCTTAAACTATTATTTCTATTGCAAACAGTTTGCTCAAAATGTTATTTCCATTGCAAACAGTATGGAGCCAGATCAGTCGCCGGGTAACCCGGCGTCTCATCAGGCTTCAAACTGTTTGCCAATCTTGTCAGAATTCCCATAACGTTGTAATTTTCTACGTTGTATTGCAATAGGTTCGCTTTTAAACAGGAAAGAACTGTGTTTACTCCACGGTACCTCTCTTGCTATATGAGACACAGGTGTTATGCAGTGCCCCTCCCTACAACGACCCTCCCAATAACGATTCCCTCCTTACAACGACCCTTGCTGCAGTTCCCTAAACAAGACATTTATGTCCAACTTATTAACGGTTGCAATGTCGTCTGCTTAAAATTGTCGTCTGCTGTTTTTCTCAAAGTTACATAATGGACATTTTGACAGAATTTTTTTTTAATTAGGAGTGACAAACAGCTTGAATCCAGATCAGACGCCGCGTGACGCGGCGTCTGATCTGGGTTCAAGCTGTTTGCAAATGTAAGCCAATTTCCCTTCCTATAACGACTCCCTCCGAACAACGAACATATGTTTGTCTCCCATGGGGTGTCGTTGTAGAGAGGGAGCACTGTACATTGTAAGTCATTTGAAGGCTGTTTAAACATCATCCGCTATAAAATCATCTGATGTAATCCTTTACCCCCATTGCCTGGTTTTAAAGACGGAATCCCGCTTAAAGCAGGTTGAAAGTAGAGTAGAATGCGGCTCATGGCATCGGCACATTCGGTTTCACTTTAAGCTTGCTATAAGCTTCTAGCTGGAACGATACTTGGAATATTATTAGTCTTGATTGTTTTTCAAAACTTTCTAGTTAACCCTTTACCCAATAATCCGTTGATAACATTAATTACAGGTGATCACTTTAAGCAGGTTGAAAGTAAAGCAGAATGTGCCTTAAGGCACATTCTGCTTTACTTCCAGTCTGCTTTAAACTACTACCTGCTAGGCCATATCAAGATATTTGTTATTGTAATTGTTCATGAGGTTAAAAACTGAAACTATTTTCTTTAGCGGAGGAATAAATTAAACACGCTAAAAGTCGCTTATATGGGGGAAAGGGTTAAGGAAAGCTTTTCTCAGTGTAGGAACAATTAGAGGTGTTTCAGGGTGTATTTACGGAGTAATGGGGCAGGCATGGGTCAATTACTTGAGAATGTAATGCATTATATTACAATTACATTGCCAAAACAGTGCATTACAATTACTTTTACAATTGTAATGAATTAAATTGCAAAGTAATGCATTACATTACACATTACATTTTGATTTCAAGCTAAGATACCAATCCAAAACTATGACTGAAAAAATAACTAAAAAGCATACAATATCTAACTGATAGGTTCATTGTCACTCAGCTACATTTATAGAGATTGAAAACATAAAAATACATGTATACAGTTTGAAAAGTCAAAGTCCCTTTATAGTGACCACTGGGTACGGACGCAAAGTTTTTAAGATATGAAATCCCTTAAACCTTTCCTTCACAGAAGCACCTATACCTACTCCTGCACATAAGACTAAGAGCCACAAATGAAATTCAATAATGACATTGATTACAGGTGTCAGTTTAAAAGCACTTTCTTGATTAATGTAAAGCAGATAGCTCGTAGAATAGCTTTCTTCTGATGAGAATAGCTTGGATTTTCCCCCAAAAAGACAGACAAGCTAATACTGTGGAGCAACATATGATTTTCTCTATGTTCTATTCATCATAAATATCTCTTAAAAATATGATATATAGGTTTATTAAAATACTTTGAAAATGCACTAGCCATTCTTGGCTTACACCTGTATAACTCCATGTTAGAGGTGGCAATGTGAAGTTTTCTCACCTATTGTAACCCTTATTCGCCCAAACCTTATCTTACTGGAAGAGTTTGGACCGAAATCAGACATGGCGTGACTAGAACGTTCCATCCACATCAAAACTATTTTAAATAGTATTAAGATCATACTGTGTGAAACGCTAGAACTGAAAACAGTGTAAAGGTCACATTCAGAAACTGAGCAGACATGCCCAAATAAAAGACATAAGGATTAATTTTTTCATTGATGGAAGAATAACCTATTGTACATGTATTTAGACCTGATCAATTAACATAATTATGCGTTCCCCATGCAAATCTAATACACTATACAGCTTAGCACACAAAAATATCATTGTTGGAATTTTAATTTGACACAGATGATGTTGTTGCTCCATATAATTGCATATCAAACAATCAAACACAGGTACCTTTGTTAATACTGGTAAATGCAGTTTTCAACCAATTAATACAAATTAATCTAGTAGATCTACTGTGTTTTCTGAAATCTTTGTTACAAATGTAATGCCATGTAATGCAATGTAATGCTTATAATTACTTGCCTTTTAAGCACTGTAATGCATTAAATTACAATAACATGTAATGCAAAAATCCCTGCATTACACATTACATTCAATTACATGGGAAAAGGTAATGCATTACAGTGCATTACAATTACATTTTTGCATTACAGTGGAGAATCTGTTATTCTTTCCCGTTTAAACTCAAACGTACGCAAACGCAAAGCACTAAAACGTAGAAAATAACAACTTTTGGACAATTCTGATATTTCATGTTTATCTTGGTGGCAAACAGTTTGGAGCCTGATCAGACGCCGGGTTACCCGGCGTCTGATCTGGCTCCAAACTGTTGGCACTGCAAATAATAGTTTTAGCGTAAACGCGTTTATTGGGAAAGAATAAAACATTCTCCACTGTACCCCATGCCTGTAATGGGGTAACCTCATTTTTGAACGCTGAATAGATCTTAGTACATGTTATAGTTGCTACCAGTTATTACTTATTGCCACTCGTAAGCCGAACAGATGGTTGCTGAAAATATTGTCTGATTTACTTCTAAATTTAAGCAATTCTCTCTTTTTTATTACTTTTATGATATTTGATTGCTCAATTAATTTACATAGTCACAGAAGCACCGTACAATTTGTTTAATATAAACAAAAGGGTTGTGCCACGAGTTATTATATAACTAGATTCGGCCTCCTAATGTCACAACCATGTCATTTATTCAAGAACCTTACTACTTAACTTTATATCCTAATTTAAGCAACCATCCTTACATATATATATATAATGAAACCTTCCAACAAGCACCCTGGCAGAGTTCATTGCAATATCCAGGCACACATGGTTGACTGGTTAACCAAGACTTGAAAGTATAAGAAGAACTGAAAAGAAAAAAACTATTTTAACGTATTTTGCACATATCAGTATTTCTGAAAACAAGCTTTGGAATATTTTGTTTACATTAACTCGAAGCTCGGTAATTTCCAAAACGATTTGAAAAGCAATATTTATTCAAACAAAAGAAAAAAATAGATGGAGAAATAAATAATAATTGAGACTTTTATAATCTGACTTACGACAACATTTGGCATATATCCTGCTTTGATTAACAACATAATTCAACATACACGAGTGCTGCTCAAGAGAGGGAATATTGTATCTTTATGCTGTAAATATCAATGTGTCACATGTATCAAGTATAATACTACCAGTCATGTTTGTGTTATTATAATGTCAACATATTTCCTGTATGGAGGAAATAAAACATTGAATTGAATTGAATTGGGCCCCTATGGAATGCCGGTCACGACATGCCAATTGCTAAATGCTGCTTTGCCAGTTGCTAAATGCCAATACATCCAAAATAGCTTACTTTGATGAAATTGTCAAATCAAACTACAGTACCATGCTTCACCAGATGATGTCCTTAGACATTGCTGTGGAAGTAAAGTGAAATATTGTAGCATGTTTTCCCTTACAATAGATGCAGACATGTATAAAACTACGAGTATTAAGCAACTGGCAAGTGGCATATTGGCAATTGGCAAACTAGCATTATATAACATATTAGCATTTAGCAAATGGCAAATTAGCAACTGGCAAAGAAGCATTAGGATTTAGAAATTTACTAAATTGATCAAAACAGCAAACAAAGTATTGTAGGTTTGTTGTTTACACTCATGACCACCATCTAGTTGATTAGACGGTGTTACAGTACACATTTGACCCCGAAACAACACTCTTCAGTTAAAAGATATTAAATTAATGACAAATGGCAATTAGCATTAAACAACTGGCAAATGGCATACTGGCAAGTATTTAGCAAAATGTAAATTAGCAATTGGCAAACAAGCATTTAGCATTTAGCAATTGGCATGTCGCGACCGGCATTCCATAGGGCCCCAGCTGTACACTTAACATGAAATGACTAACTACACATTTTATAGCAGACAATTAATCCCCTTCACTGCCTTACCCCGCGTACAGTAGTTATTTGCAAACAGTTTGGATCCTGATCAGGATCCAAACTGCTTGACACTCGTTTCAATATTTCTTAAGTCAAAATACCTAAAAATTATTTTTTAGAAATAGAAGCAGGCGACAATTGTTTAAAATTAATGACGTCATGGCAATGAAGCGGTTAAGAATACGGCAGTTCATCTGCATATATTGCCTAGGTGTGCAGCTTCCTCGCCAGGCATTTCTCTTGTCTACCATGCTACACCCGAAAAAATTAGGTTACACCATTTCACTGCTGCTGCAGAAACGCTATCTTCAAGTATGAAAGCAGACAAGAAATTTCGAAGTAGACGATACGTCTACTTCGAAAATTCTTGTCTGCTTTCATACTTGAAGATAGACGTTTCTGCTTTTTTGAGCGAACAAAATCAACAGGAGTTTCTTACAGTTTGGACCCAGATCTGACGCCGAGTAACGCTGCGTCTGATCAGGATCCAAACTGTTTGCAAATGCATCACATGTTCCGTTCAGCGCTCTAAAGGATACCTGATGCTATATATAACCGTTTATGTAGACTTTCATTATCCTTTTCTTGCTAAGATATCAACAATCCACTTAAACATACGCATTAACCCTTTCACTACCAAACGTTTCGTGAGGTTTTTACCCCTTTACCGTTTCATTGTCGTCGGCTTCAATTTTGTTGTCTGCAATGTCGTTTCAAAGTTAAAAAATAAGACAGTATGACTGAAGAAATTTCAAGACGAGTGTCAAACAGTTTGGTTCCTTATCAGACACCGCGTTACTTTGCGTTTGATCGGGCTACAAACTGTTTGCAAACGCGCTTTTAAGCGTCATTGAGAGTGAAAGGGTTAAACTTGAACGTTGTTTAACCCATATACCAATTGTGCCGCACGATCCCGTGGCAAACACTCAAACAGTGTAGACTCTGATCAGACGCTGCATGATGCGGCGTCTGATAAGAATCTTCACTGTTTGCTTATCGGATGTTCAATATAAAACAAAACGAAAATAAACATGTAAACCAGGTATGTACCCTTTATATATGCATGGAAAAAAGCACTTAATTGGTGCAAATGAGTTAAAGGAAACATCGACCAGTGGAGAATCTGTTATTCTTTCCCGTTTAAACGCAAAGGTACGCAAACGCAAAACACTAAATTGTAGAAAATGTCAATTTTTAGATATTTCTTACAATTCATTTTTATCTGAGTGGCAAACAGTTTGGAGCCTGATCAGACGCCGGGTTACTCGGCGTCTGATCTGGCTCCAAACTGTTTGCAGTGGAAATAAACGTTTTAGCGTAAACGCGTTTATTGGGAAAGAATAACACATTCTCCACTGAAAGCATCAAACGATTATGAGCTTGATATAACGCGTGTGTCTGATCTAGATCGAATCTGTTTGCAAACGACATTCGGGCAGTGTTTTTAACCCTTTACCCAAATAGACTGTTTCTAGTTCTGAAGACAGGTAATCACTTAACAGGTCAAGGCACGTTCTACTTTACTTGTAGCCTGCTTTAAGCTACAATTTTCTAGGATAGGATACAGAAAATATATCTTTTGGTACATGTGTATGGCTTTATAAATTGGTACTAATTTCGTCAGTAGATCAATACATCGAATGCGCTGAAAGTCGCTTCTATGAGGGAAAGGGTTTATGCCATTAAATGTGCATGCCAATGACAAACATGTAAAGGGGTAGGTGCACCATTGTAAAGTAATTACCAAATTCATAAAACTTGCATGAAGAGAGTAAAATTAGTTTCTATGACAAAACTGGTGAAAAAGGTGGGGACCTTTTTTTCTTCACAATTTGAGATTTTTCAAGACTATCACCTTAAAATTGAAGCTTCACAAAACTCCTACTTTTTGTACTACGTTTTTTCAATCTTTACTTGTACAAATTATTTGTACAAGAAAGGTCCTAATTTGTATTACCATAGTAAAAAATAAACCCTGAAAATCATGTTTTGTCAAGATAAGACCGGGGGGCCACTCTATTACGGGTGGTCACTTTCACTACACCGGCAGTTAACTAGGTTTTACCAAATGCGCCCTCTTTCTGTTTACATGCGTCTCCTACTATAGCTGGGCACATTATTACAAAAATCATGCACTTGGTGATACAAGCATCAAATTTGGTATGTATACTGGTATGCCCCTACTTTCAACAAAAAGCCCGTTAGCCACGTCAAAAATTCAAAATGGCGGCCATTTTTCAAGATGGCCGCCATTTCCGGTTCTATTATACAGTTTTATCTCTAACATCGGATATATTTGACCGATTTTCAAACTTTTGGTGTCTAATTATATGTTTTCAAGCATATAGAACCTATTTATGTGATCCATAGACTTGTAAGAAGTTTATTTAATCGTATTATAAGCAAAACTGTACAAAAACGAAATGTGTGTCAAGGTAAAAACCAAATTCACAGGGTTTTTATAGATTATACTCTCACTTTACCTTCTGTTTTTATAGATTATACACTCACTTTACCTTCTGTCATGTTATTTAATGATATTGTTTTCAATTGCATTTGTCTGAAGATGCTTTTTTGCACATTACAACTACATAAATCTGTACACATCAGTGCTAAAACAAAATCACGAACTTGGTGATACAAGCATCAAATTTGGTATGTATACTGGATGACCCTATTTTAAACAAAAGCCATTAGCCACGTAAAATTTCAAAGCGGTCCCCCTTTTTTCAAGATGGCTGCCATTTTTGGTTCTCGTTAAGATAACATAATTATGATTAGGTTTATTTTTGAGTCGGCAATACATATACAAGTAACATAAGCTCTAAAGAGCTTTTATAATCGACTATGATCATTGACCAATTCTTTTCTATTATTTGCCATGTTTGACCGAATTTCACCAAAAAATTGATTTTAAGCATGAGGAAGCCAATTCAGTCAACCTCAAGCTGAACAGACGTTTACTTTAATGCAAAATGGCAAAACTACATCGTTTGTTTTCAAAATGGCCACCATTTTATATTGGTATAAGCAAAATCATTTCTTAAATTTGATCAACATTTATGTTTTTTTGTGTCAACATAGATGTCATAAAGTATAATTATAGGAAGCTTATTCAGACAACTTTTTTCTGAATTGAAACTAATTTTATTGCAAAATTACCAATCTAGACAAAATAAGTGTTTTTTGCTCACATATGATCGTTACTTTTTGCAATAGTGATTAATATCCTTTCTGATCTTTTCTATATACTTCTGGCCATTTGTCATACTTTTGGTGTCAAGGCATTATGATAAGAGCACAGAAAGCTAATTATGTGATCATTTACTTTATTAAGAATCTTGTTCTTTTGGGTAATGACTTATTTTAATGGCATATATGTGGTTTATGACTATTTTAGCAGTAATTTCTTAGTGTACATGCTGGAGTTGGCGTATAATCGCTTAAACTTATGTAGGTGTTCATTTTCACATATCCAAATATCGGTATATTAGTCTGAACAAAGAAAGCCACATCGTAAGTACATGTACTTGCATCTGTCACTGCAAACAGTTTACTTTAGTATCTATGTTTAATCGGGTTTTTGCAATCATATCACTAGGTAACAGGGTTGTCCAATGTATCAGCAGTGTTTCATTCATTTCAACTCTATGAGATATTTCCATCATGACACAAGCTACAAGTATTTGGTATGCAAAACATTTGGCATGTTCAAACAGAGGGGCTTGACCTTTAGGAACTGCACCTTAAGATCTATACCATCAAGCTAACATGTCCAATCAAACACAATAATCTTATCCCATGACTTGGCATAATTGATGCAATGATTTCCAGATTTTATTGCTTGTACATTATGATTTATGATTATAGACTGCACCATATCTTTCAGTTTATGTATTCTATGCAGCCTTTTCTCTTTCTTATAAGGAAATTTGGTGTGAAACTAGCTCATGTTTGACCGTTGACCAATTGCAACCAACACTTTCTGTAGAACAAGATAGTTTGAATTAGCATTTGAAATCCACATCCACATGAACTGTTTTGTCATTAGCTTTTAACATGGGAGTGTTGTGGTCTCCGGTTATGGCTTGCATTTCATGCATGAACATTTGTGCACACACTTCTTCATGTTAACATTGTATAAATTCTTCAAATGCTGTTGAAGATTACACAAGGATCAATCTCAAATATGATATTAGCAGTATTATGTGTCCACATCAAATAGCTTTAGCAAACAGCTGAAACGTTCTGTCTTTATGCAATTGTACCACTTGAAAACGTATACTATCTTTGACTATGTATCACTTTTAAAAGTCTGTTGTTAGAGTAGGTAGACTATACATCCGTCCCTATGTATACAGAACAGAACTGTTACATCTTTTACACCAAACTCAGGAATGGAAATTCTTTAAAAAGATTCATGCGGAGTTTTAAGGGAGTTTTAAGGGTCATACTCTCAAAAGGTTGCATGTATTACTTTGGAGAAGAGACAAGACTTTTCGTGTAAAGTATATTTCTTAACATTGCTTAAATCTGATTTTATTGAAAGGAGTCCACACTGCCTTCAACTTTTTTCATGGCGCAGCCTTTCTTTATTAACAGTGAACATCTGGTGTACATATACCAAACTAAATGAAGATGTTGTTGTGCAAAAATTCAAGCTGTCCAAGATGAAACTTTGTTGACTTTTACCTACTATATATACAGACAAATATCTAAAACATATAAGCAAATGTATTTCTGTTTCATGCAAAAGACGCTTAATCCATATTTATTGGTGTAAAATGGCCCCTTTCTCTGTTGTGAAAATCAGTTTAACCAGTGTCATGACACTATAATGCATGAGCCACCAAGCCCTATCAGTAATTCCTGCAAGAAATAATCAGTAATTCAGGTGTTGGGTACATTCATTCATTTTTTCAAATTCCACCACCAAATCTTTTTACTTCGAAATTTTGATTTTTTTCAAAACATATAAGAAACACTGGTTTGTCGTCCGATTACTCCTCTGAATTTTGAACGATATTAATCAATTTATCAGATGCTCCCTTGTTCACATGATTACTTACACGCCCATGCAGTAGTAAGATGGTATCCATGAATTATCTAGTCACTATTACGATGGACATGAGTCATAATGGGCATCAACTATGTAGGCACATTGTTTGATTTAAATATAATAATGACTATTGGGATATGCTAGACTGTGTTAAATTTTGGTCACATTTATAACATGTGCGTCTTACATATACATGTACTTTTTCTGGTAAGAAGTTACAAAGTGGTTAAATGATCTTCAGAATTAGCATGATGTTTGTTGTTGGTACAGGGGTTAATTGTTATGTTAGATAATTAAGTAATTATGTTTGTTTTCTAAATGCAATTATATTTAAATTGAGAAAAAGAAACATATTCAAGACTTTACAGTTTACTTGAAAGGTAGAATATTGTATGGTAAAGTAATTGCAGTGTCAGATAAAGTAGTATAGTTTGGGCAATCATTGTTCAGATAAATGAAATTGTAAATGTGAGAAAACAGCACCTACATTCAGCATTAGAAGTCACATAACAACAGACAACAAGCTTTGGTCAGCTACGGAGTTAAAAATATATGTGTGGCTAAAATAGGTCATTAGACAATGATATTAGTTTCTAACCGACCGGAGGCTCCTATGAATAGTTTTCTCATCCTGTTTAAAACATTCTTTGACACCAAAGAAATGATAAATCGTCATATATACCAGATGTAAGAAAAGATATTCTACATTAGAGACTATGTTGGCATACATATGCAAACAAACTCAACAAATTTGTCATTACGCAGTTAAGTAATTTTTTAAAAATAGACTGTCTTTTGTCAAAAATGTGTTATTGTGCTGACAAAATTAGCTTCTTTCTGCTGTAAAAATACATGTATATTTTGACTCAAAAAGTGTAAAACCATGGCAATGTACGTCAAATGTAAGAAAGAGAATCGTAAATTTGAACCAAAAATAGTGGCCATCTTCGAAAAAATTATGTATTTTTCCCACAAATTGGCCATAACATGATAAAATAAGTTTCAAAACACTTTAAAATTGACTTAATTAGTTTCCTTATACTTTAAAACATATACTTAGACACCAAAACTGTAAAAAACGGGCATATATGTCAAATATTAACAACAAAACTGTATTTTCGAACCTGTAATGGCGGCCATCTTGAAAAATGGCCGCCATTTTGATTTTTTCAAGTGGCTAACGGGCTTTTTTGAAATACTACAGATAGAAGTACACGTGTGCCAAGTTTGATGCTTGTATCACTAAGTGCATGATTCACCCCAAAAAATGTAATTATGTGCTGAGCTACTACCATCACCCTATGAATGGAAGTGATCACGCAGTCATGCTATACTCTTTATCACTTCGATCACTATTTCAAAGCACCGAGAGAAATTGTTACACTGTCCAGAAAACAATTTATTTGTAAAGTATTGCTTTAGAGCTCAAACATAAGACAGGTGTCGAATTACTACTGCTGAACTGTATTGCACACAGCTACAAACAGAATGGTATTCATCAGAGATGGCAAGTTAGTGCAGGTGGTTTAATGTAATGCAGAATACTCCAATCATAGCTCTCTGCATTACATCCAGTATGCATTAGGTTTCGACTTAACGTAACGATCTTCTGTGTCTGTATGTCAGTTGTTGCTGTGCTTCCTCATCTCCAGTTACAGTGGAGAATCTGTTATTCTTTCCCAATAAACGCGTTTACGCTAAAACTATTATTTGCAGTGCAAACAGTTTGGAGCCAGATCAGACGCCGGGTAACCCGGCGTCTGATCAGGCTCTAAACTGTTTGCCACCAAGATAAACAAGAATTATCAGAATTGTCCAAAAGTTGTTCTTTTCTACGTTTTAGTGCTTTGCGTTTGCGTACGTTTGCGTTTAAACGGGAAAGAATAACAGATTCTCCACTGTACTATACATTCTATAACAAAGAAAACACAATGCTCCTTCATGAGCTTTCTGTTTGTCTTTCAAGCCACCATCTGTTGTATTTAATAAGGTGCTATGTCGTTGCATTATTGAAGGCAATAATACTCACATTGTTTAGATTTCATGCTAACTATTGATCAAATGTACATACTGTGTCTGAGTGAATGCTACACAGTTGCCATAGTTAATGTACAGAGACTTTCAATCTAATACAAAATTCATTTCTTTGCTATAAGAAAGTAATGAGTAGTTCAGTTATTTGATATGTAAGGTGAATGAGAGTTTCTCAGACAGGTGTCGAATTAATACTGCTCAACTGAAATGCACACAGCTCCAAACAAAATGGTATTCATCAGAGGTGGCAAGTTAGTGCCGGTTTAATGTAATGCAGAATACTCCAATGATAGCTATCTCCATTACATCCAGTATACATCAGGTTTCGACTTATCGTAACGATCTCCTCTATCTGTATTTCAGTTGTTGCTGTGCTTCCTCGTCTCCTGTAAAATGTTTTCCTCACTGAAATCTAAGTCCAGGTTGAATGTGAGTAACATACCCCAAAACATAAATCATCATACAGAACTCTTTCTCACACTTTAGTGGCTACAGTTTGTACAGTCCGTTTTAGATCGTATGTCAATCAACATAACCGACTTAAAATGTAATCAAAACATACCTGTAACGTTGGCCTTATTCAGTGTTATAATATTTCAGACCTGGTACTCACTAATAGAATTACCGTGGCCGAGAGGTATAAGCAGTTAAGTTTATGTATAAAAGGTCGAGTTCAAATCTCACTGACAGCAATTTATTTTTTCTTCTTTTTTTTAAAAAAAAAATAAATGTTTACACCCACTCCAATAAATAAAAGAAAATCCAACAAAAATGTGCCCAAACTCTAAAAACCTATTCCAAATATAAAACTTGGGAAATAGAAAGAAAACAGTGTTTGCCTTTTGTGAGATTCGAACCAAAAACCACAAAAATAATACGATATTCTGTGTCATTATATCGGCAGATAGTACCCCTTGGCTACGAGGCCGCTTTACCTAGGGACTGGTTAAAATATATTTGACACTGTTCATGCATCTACAGTGTTTATCAGTAATGTTTGTAAACACTGATAACAATAGGTGTGCCATAAGATCTAATTTTAATACCTGTACTCAATCATTAAAACACTTAGCTTGTGTGTTGTCCTGCATGTCGTCATTTAAATCCAGTTTGAATACGGGTCACCTGCGGTAAAAAACTATGTCACTAGGTAAAATCCTACTGTAATGTTGATAAAACTCTAGAGGGTACAAATTTTACTAAATATTGCTGAAATTTCATGACAATATTTGTCTTATTGAAATATAGGTCAAGATCAAATACTGGTCATGTCAGATATAAAACTAGGTCACTAGGACAAATCATCACAGAAAAGGTTTTCTTACAGTCAAAAACACTACTTCTTAGCTTTCCATAGCCCTTGCATTAACAGCTTCACATCGTTTACTCTGGTGAGCATTTCACATCTATAGTGACTCTTTTTTACTTACTTAGACTATGCACAACATTGGTTTCATGTATCCTTGACAGGTTTAAAACGCTCAATTCACACTGTTCATATTCCATGGGCCATTCAAATGAATACAGTTATGGCTGAAATTTTACTAAATGGTGAAACATTATTTGCTCTTATCTTATCTTTTGGCTCGGTCTTGCAATTTCATAAATTGTATAAATTGTATACCCGTCTGTAAATGCGTTGTTTTATTTGACCAATGTAAGCATTTGATAGCGTCAATCGGTTAAAGTCGCACTATATACTTGGTCATTTTCCAGTCCACAGGTATAACTGCCTCGGTTTAAACATGTTCTATATTTTCGTTCTATAATTATATTTGTATTCATTCATTACTGCTTTATATATGCATTTCCACCCTTTACTCTATAGCTTTCTTTCAGCCTTCAATGCATATGGTTGCTTAAAGACAACTGCAAGTAAAGCAAAAGGTTCCTTCACGAGCATTCTGCTTAACGTTCACCCTGCATTCAGCTACCTTTTTCTATGATGTCTTATTATATGTATAGGGTATATTTATGACTACAAAATTGAACTGTATCCTTCAGTTGAAGAAACAATATTTTCCACCAACATGTGTATCTATGGAGTAAAGGGTTCAACCAACCATACCAACAATGTGTCATGATAAAACGTTGCATGCATGGTTGCAATTTCTCAATTTTTCATACTGATTTCAATACTTTTGACTTATTATTCTGCATGGAACCCTTTCCCAAACTCCTCCCAGTAATAAACTGAATGGCCTTTAGTATTTTAAAGTCTTTGAGTACTTTCACCAATGTGTATACTCTTTCACTTATTTCTTTATTCTTCGTTACTTTTTCATTTATGCGTTTCAACCCTTTATTTCTAATAGCTTACGTCCAGCATTTAATGCATAATTAGAGATGTAGTTTTTCATAGATAATTGAAGTTCAAGTAGAATGCTCCTTCAGGAGCACTCTTCATCTCTTTCACTCTGCTTTTAACTACCATTTGTAACACTATTAACAGCATCTGTCTTATTGGGCATAAATGTAACTGTATCAGGTAGAATTATTTCCTTCAGTTCCAGAAATAATGTTTGGCTCTAATTTGTGTACAGTAAAACCTCTCTTTAACAGCCACTAATTTGTGTTAGTTATTAGGTGCATATGACAGGTGATTGCTTAAAGCAAGGTGACAGTAAAACAGAAATCTCCTTTAGGAGATTTCTGTTTTACTGTCACCTTGCTTTAAGCTATCACCTGTCTTTTATACAACTTATTAGCCTTCTTTTAGTGGCTGTTATAGAGAGGTTTTACTGTATCTATGAAGTAAAGGGTTTAACCAGTCATAGCAACATTGTGTAAAACACGTTTGGTCCATTGGTGCAAGTTTTCAGTATTCAGACTGGTTTCACTACTACATTATTTACTGTTCTCATCCATGCTATCCTTCATCAAACAACGTACTACCTTCCAATACTTAGGGGCCTTTGAACTTCCACTCATGTGTTTGCTCTTTAACTTTGATCCTCATTATGTCACCAATGTTTTAATCATGGCATATGTCCTAATCTTTTTCATGTGATAGTAAAACTTTCATAGTAAAACTTTCATATCATTTTATTTTTGGTGTCTTATATATCCCAATTTATTTCCTGTCAAATTCAAACAGGCCTTTTTCTGGCACAGCCCTTCTCTTCCCTTTGCTGTAAATTTACAGCAATGTTTTACTTGTTTTATATTGAAATTCCTGTCAGCAAACAGTGTAGACTGACTTGCGGAGTCTGACCAGAGTCTTCCCTGTTTACATAATACATATGTCCCTTTTATAGGACGCTAGGCACAAATGTGTTGAGGTAATATTATGATTCCACATTTATGTTTTTTCAGGTTTTTACCGAATATCCTTGGTAACATCCATTTGAAACATAAAACCACAAAGATATACTTCATTGGCGGGTACAAGGATAGCGATGATATCAAAATAACTACTTACATATTAAGTGGAGTAATAATAAAGAAATATCAGGCCATGACAAGTTACCTAACCAGACGGCAAATGCGACATTTATCAGGCTTCTTGTTCATCATGTGTCTTTCCTGCTGTGCTGTCTACCTTTATATGAGACTGCAGAAGTCAAATTTTGGACATAAGCTGGGACAACAAATATCAGGCAATCTCAGCAATTGGAACGATATTAGGGATGAGTCGGTTAATGCACAAGCTTGTCAATTTCCTGAACTACCGTATTGGAACAAATACATTGAAAACAACATCCGCAAAGTTAAACCGCATAACTGTGAACAAGAAAAGGAGTGGGTTTTTACCAAGCACGGCAACTTTTACATTTCTAATGCTGCCGAAGAGGCACATGGAGATATTTCTTGTACCTATACGCCATATGTCAACGATAAAGACGGACATAAAGCATTAGAACCGGTGGTACGGTTTGCCAATGGAAGTAAATTACAATCCGATGCATTCAAAGTCAAGTGTAATGGGACAGACGGGACAGTGTATAAACGGTTTCATCCTTGCATAGTTCAACGAGAAGGATTCAAAAAACAGATTAACCAATCGAACGTCTTGAATGTGATGATGCTTGGGATTGATTCATTATCTAGAATGATGGTCATGAGACTTCTTCCAAAGACATTTGAGTATTTTACCAACCATTTAAAGGGTGCAGTTCTTCACGGTTACAATATTTTAGGGGACGGTACGGCTGCTGCTCTCATGCCGATGTTAACAGGTGAACAGGAGAATGAAGTAGCCGAAGTCAGACGCGGCAAAACTGGTGCGGTATATGTTGATGAAGCCCTGACGTTTATATGGAAACGGTTTGAAAAGAAAGGTTATGTCACTCAGTGGGCGGAGGATGATCCTCAGATTGGCACGTTCAATCTACGAATGTGTGGCTTCAAAGATAAACCCGTACATCACTACATGAGGACATTTTACACACTCGCTGTCCATACATACGGTAAGTTCAAAAAATTATGTTATGGGTCTAAGGAAAGACATAACGTGTTACTGCACTGGTTGAAAGAAGGCCTTAATACCAATAGAGGCAATCTGTTTTTCACACTGGGCTTCCTTTCGGAGGTATCGCATAATAATAAAAATCTAGTTCAGCTAGCAGATGAGGATATTGTCGATTTTATGAAGTTCATGAAGAAAGAAGGCTTCCTACAAAATACGATTTTCATCCTCTTCAGTGACCATGGCTCAAGGGTTGGCAAGCTGAGAGCCACAAAACAAGGCAGACTGGAAGAAAAGATGCCTTTCGTTGGATTACATTTGCCTGACAAGTTCAAAAACAACTTTCCGAACAAATTCAAAGAACTCCAAATGAACAAGAAGCTGCTAACATCACCTTTTGATATACACGAAACACTGATAGATGTACTGAACGAATTTACAGACACAACAACATGTCATACAGGAAATAGGGGCAGATCATTGCTTAGGAAAATACCAATGAATCGCACATGCATGGAGGCAGGAATAAGTCCTCACTATTGCGTTTGCATCCAGTGGGGAAATGTGTCTGTTACCAATAATCACGTTATCAAAGTCGTTGACAAAATTGTTGAATGGATAAATACCTTGCTAGATGAGTACCCAAATGTATGTCATACTTTGAAGCTCCACTCTATTAAAAGCGCGTTCAGTGTGCCACGTAATATGAAGGAATCGACAACCATTCCGAGTAAATATTTTGATAGTAGGGCTCTAAATGGAAGTGACAAGTTTGATAAAGGAAATGTTAATTACCAAGTAACCTTTCAGACGATCCCAGGGATGGGTGTATTTGAGACAACCGTTGAGTACAGAGCCAAAACTGGACAGGTCATTACTAACGTAAAGGATGTAAGTCGGTTAAATACGTATGGTAAGAGTTCTGCTTGTATAAAACGCAGCAATCCAAAACTGATGGCGTTCTGTGTTTGCAAATAATTCAATGACATTTCTTTTCAGATTGAGGTTGAATTTTGGGCACGAGTTGTAGTAAAAGGTACAAATGAAGTTGCATATAAATTGCCAATACCGGTTAACAATTTTTATTATTTCAAAATTGCTATTGTCATTGCCATTGCCTTTGCTATTGATATTGAATATCAGGTCACAGAACCTGAAACAGATTTTGTTATCGGTAGCTCCCGACAACACATACTAGTCTATTTTAAATATTCACTGCCGACGGCGCCAGAAGGCGCATTTGCAAACAGTTTGGATCCTGGTAAGTCGTCGCGTAAGAGGCGTCTTATCAGGATCCAAAATGTTTGATACTCGTATCAACATTTCTTCTGTCAGTCAAAATAGCTCCGATACTGACTTAGACATATTGCAAACGATGCTTCTAATTCAGACGATATTTTGGCTATAAGAGGGTTGAAGCAGACATAAAACTTGGCAGGGAAGAGTTAATATGAACCCGATACGTGACGAACTGTTTCGACCGCGTCACATCATAAGAAGTACAGGCCTACCTGGTGGATAATGCCAGCTACCCTCAAATCCTTTTAAAAATGAATCCATAAGATGCTACATAGCAAAAATGTTAATTACAGTGCTCCCTCCCTACAACGGCCCTCCCAACAACGATTCCCTCCTTACAACGACTCTTGTCGCTGTTCCCGAAACTGGACAATTCTACAACAACACCCAATGGGAGACAAATATTGTGTTTGTCATTAGGAAAGAGTTGTTATAGGGAGGAAAAGTAAACATATTTAGAGTACTGAGCATGATTTTGCTTACATTTGCAAACAGTTTGAACCCAGATCACACGCCGCGTATAGTATGATTTGGGTTCAAACTGTTTTGCATTCGTTTTTAACTTTTTATGTCTCTTCTGACAAGATGCACAATACGTTACTTTGAATTTTGACAATTCTGACTTTTCATTGTTATCTGAGTGGCAAACAGTTTGGAACCTGATCAGACGCCGGGCTTACCCGGCGTCTGATCAGGCTCCAAACTGTTTGTACTTGAAATAGTACTTTTAGCGTAAAAGCGTTTACTGGGAAAGAATAGCGTTTTCTCCACTGTAAGAGCTAAAAGGAAGGCGGATTGGTGGTTTTAATCCAAACATGCTGCTTTGACACAAATGAGATTAGCCGAAATCATCTTCCTGTTATCATCATCATGTCATCTCATCATGCATCCCTCATTTATGGGCGCTTGTCTCGCAGATCCTGGCAAATCTAGCTCTTCATTTGGAAGACTCAACAATTTTACCGTACGCAAAATAGTTATAATCCACTAAAAAATAGTTTTTCTTTTATTTCCGCACCGGCCACTCGTCGATTTGCAAACTTTTCCACTCAGGGCTCGATTTCTTACAGGGCCCCGACACGATTGCTTTTAGAGAGAAAAACACGTCAGAAGTATTATATACCTTCTGACGCTTTTTTTCTCTAAAAAAGCAATCGTGTCGGGGCCCCTGTGCGCAGTCAAGCATTACCCATCTAAAACCTTAACTTAAAATTACATCACAGTAATAAGTGATAGTTATGTATCTCAAACATATTTGAGAAAAGAAAATATGTCATGGTTGTATACAACTGAATAGTGACATCACAGTAAGTACTAATTAATGTTATACTTATATCTTACTTTTGTAAAGGAAGTATGCCGTGGTTGAATTTAAGTCAAATTTCCATCACAGTAACTACATAGAGGATAACTGGGTTTTTTCAGTGTAAGATCGAAATTTAACCACGAGTGAAAATATAACAGTCTGATGTTCACGAAATGGATTAAATTCCGATCTTACACGAAACAAATACAGTTATTGTATTTATTTATGCTTAAAAATTAAGCCACCTTTTAAAGGAAAGTGTTCGACAATTGAAAGCGAAAGTACATTATTTATCCCGTGTTGAGCCCCAAGTTTATATCGAACACATTTTCGAAACAGTTTCCGGTACGATGACGTCACTGATTTATTGATTTGACGTCATCGGAATTACATCGTTACTTCCTATCTTGGATTCGCGACAAATCGGGCTGCCGGTGTAACATTAAATTTTGACCCCGTTGAAAAATGCCCTCCCGGTCATTTTTCAACGTTGAGAAATGACCTCCCGTTCTTTTTTTAACGTTGAAAAAAGACCTCCCGGGTCATTTTTCAACGGGAATGGGGTCATTTCTCAACGTTGAAAAAAGACCCTACCCGTGAAATTATGACTGCTGAAATATCTAGTTGTAAAATGGCTGGGTCATTTCTCAACGTTGAAAATAGACCAGGGTCAATTCTTAACGTTGAGAAATGACCCTATCCGTGAAATAATGACGACAGTGTTAAAACGCCATTGAATAACAAACCGAAGAGAGGGGGTCAATCTTTAAAATTGTAAAATGACCGGGGGTCAATTCTCAATTTTATAATATGACCATACCCTTAAACTTTAAATGGCTGCTTCAAACTATTGGTTATTAACTGATCCTTGTAAGGGGGTATTTTGTAACGTTGGTAATAGACCTGGGGTCATTTCTCAACGTTGAAAAATGACCCGGGGTCCATTCCTAACGTTGAAAAAAAAACTTACTACCAGTTTGAGGGGGTCATTGTTCAACGTTGAAAAAAGACCCGGGGTCAAATCTCAACATTGAAAAAAACACCCTACCCATGACGTTATGACTCCTCAATTATATTGTTTTAAAATCACCCTAGGTCATTTCTCAACATTGAAAAGTGTCTCGTGTTAAGTTCAATCGTTGAAATACGACTTAGCCTGTACAGACATGTCTACTAGACTTAATTGTGATTAATTTACTACTGGTATGAAGGGGGGGGGAGGGCATTGTTCAACGTCGAAAAATGACACAGGGTCAATTGTCAACGTTGAAAAAAGACCCTACCCATAAAATTATGACTGCTGAATTATCTTGTTGAAACATGACCCGGGTCTTTTCTCAAAGTTGAAAAATGACCCGGGGTAAGTTTCATCGTTTAAAGATGACTTAACCTGTACAAATATGTCTCCTAGACTTAAGTGTATTTTAACTGACTATTGGTGTGAGGAGGGGGACATTGTTCAACGTTGAATAATGACCTGGGTAAATTCTCAACGTTGAAAAAAGACCCCACCCATGAAATTATGACTCCTGAATTATCTTGTAAAATGGCCTGGGGTCATTTCTCAATGTTGAAAAATGACCTGTGTAAAGATTTAATGTTGAAAATTGACTTAACATGTACAAATATGTCTCCTAGACTTAAATGTTATTAACTGACATCTGGTATGAGGGGGTCATTGTTCAACGTTAAAAAATGACCCTGGGTTTATTCACAATATTGAAAAAAGACCCTACCCTTGGAATTGTGACTCCTGAAATATATTGTTGTAAAATGACCTAAGGTCATTTCTCAACGTTGTAAAATGACCCGTGTAAAGATTTAACGTTGAATATTGACTTAACCTGTACAGATGTCTCCTAGACGAAATTGTTATTAACTGAATTCTGGTATGAGGAGGTCATTGTTCAACGTTAAAAAATGATCCGGGGTAAATTCTCAACGTTGAAAAAAGACCCTACCCATGAAATTAGGACTCCTGAATTATCTGGTTGTAAAATGAACGGGGGTCATTTCTCAACGTTGCAAAATGACCCGTGTAAAGTTTCAACGTTGAAAGTTGACTTAACCCGTGTAGGATTGTCCCATAGACTAAATTGTGATTAACTGACTACTGGTATGAGGGGGTCATTGTTCAACGTTGAAAAATGACCCGGGGTCAATTCTCAACACTAAAAAAGACCCTACCGATGAAATAATGACCCGGGGGTCATTTCTCAACGTTGAAACAAGACCCTACCATTGAAATTTTGACTCCTGAATTATCTTCTTGTAAATGAAATGGGGGTCATTTCTCAACGTTGAAAAATGACCCATGTAAAGT
The DNA here is from genome assembly GCA_922989275.2 of Gari tellinella. Taxonomy (NCBI): domain Eukaryota; kingdom Metazoa; phylum Mollusca; class Bivalvia; order Cardiida; family Psammobiidae; genus Gari; species Gari tellinella. The sequence continues at coordinate 17,907,056 of OV277862.1, forward strand.
TTCAAGGACTACTGGTATGGGGGTCATTGTTCAACGTTGAAAAATTACCCGGGGTTATTCCTCAACGTTGAAAAAGACACTACCATTGAAATTATGACTCCTGAATTATCTTCTTGTAAATGAAATGGGGGTCATTTCTCAACGTTGAAAAATGACCCATGTAAAGTTTCAACGTTGAAGACTTAACCCGTGCAGAATTGTCTCCTAGACTTAATTGTAATTAACTGACTACTGGTTTGGGGGGGGGGGGGGTTCATTGTTCAACGTTGAAAAATGACCCAGGAGTCAATTCTCAACGTTGAAAAAAGACCCTACCCGTTTTATTATGACTCCTGAATTATCTTGTTGTAAAAATGAGCGGGGTCATTTCTCAACGTTGAAAAATGACCCTTGTAATGTTTTAACGTTGAAATTTGACCGTTGAAAAATGACCCGGGGTCAATTCTCAACGTTGAAAAATGACCCTCCCCATTAAAATATGACTCCTGAATTATCTTTAAGTAAAAATGAGCGGGGTCATTTGTCAACGTTGAAAAATGACCCCCACAAACCAGTAGTCAGTTAATAACAATTAAGTTTAGGGAGGTCATTTTTTAACGTTAAAAAAAGACCGGGAGGTCATTTCTCAACGTTGAAAAATGACCGGGAGGTCATTTTTCAATGGGGTCCAAATTTAATGTTACACCGGAATTGAACGGTAAGACACGATTGACTACGATTCTTGGGTTAACGCATTCAATCCTGTAACATCAATGTTTAGACATTTCTGACTATTTAAGGAGGGTGGTTTTTTTTGTGATACATGTATATTGCAAAATGAAAAACAGTGCAGACCCTGTTCAGAGGACTGCGTTGGACAAATGTACTTTTCACAGGTAGATCTACACTGTATATGACGAGTAAACTCGACGGTAGGGTTGCATGGGTTTACCCTTTACTCCGTATCCTGTTTCTAGTTTTGAAGACAAGCAGCCAATTCAAGCAGGTTGAAAGTAAAGCAGAATGCGCCTTAAGGCGCATTCTGCTTTATTTTCAGCCTGCTTCAAGCTACAATCTGCTACGATATAGAATAAATTTCCTATGGTGCATATTCATGACAGTATAAAAAGAACTATTTTCTTCAGTGGAGGGATAAATTAGAGGCGTGAAAATGCGTATTTATGGGGTAATGGGTTAAACTATGTTTTACTTGTATTTCCGTGTTACATTGAGGCTCCGATTCAAGCTAAATAAATGTTGCTGTTATTTTGGGGTTTGAGATCGACCTCGACATTAATAATGAATTAAGTTCGACCAGTCTCAAGATTAACGAGTCATTGATTGTCCATTGATACAAGCACGTTATCTCCGTAAAACAGACGTGATTTCCAACTTTATCTTTATAAACCTTCTGCATGCTACAGTACTCCCTCCCAACAACGGCCCTCCCAACAACGACTCCCTCCTTACAACGACCCTTGACGCAGTTCTCTAAACAGGACAGTTTCGTCTAACGCTTTTACTGCTGCAATATCGTCTGCTTGAAATTGTACTCTGCTGTTTTTCTCAAAGTTACATATAAGTAGACATTTTGACAGAAGAAAGATAATGACGAGTGACAAACACCTTGAATCCAGATTCTGATCTGGATTCCAGCTGTTTGCCACAATAGCCAATGTCCCTCGCTATAACGGCTCCCTCTGAACAACCCACACAATCTTTGTCTCCCAAAGGGTGCTGTTGTAGAGAGTGACCACTGTATATAATCAATTCTCGTCTGCAATCAAGAATTCTCAAAGCGGATTAAAATACATTTTTCTACTAAATATAGATTTTATTAATTACCAGAGTGCCAAACAGTTTGAATCCAGATGAGACGTCGAGTTACTCGGCGTCTCATCAGGATCCAAACTGTTTGCAGCAGTTATCACAAAGTCGTCTGCGGTATGCAGAACTTTTCTTTAATCCATTCGCTGCCATGACGTCATCAAATTTAAATAATTTTCGTCTACTGCTCTTTAGGTATTTGACTTAAAATATTGAAATAAGTATTAAACAGTTTGGATCCTGACCAGACGCCGCGTTACGCGACGCCTGATCAGGATCCAAACTGTTTGCAAATAACTATTGTAGATCTAGATCTACTCTGACTACTAAGGTTGTGAATAGGTTAAAGTTATTAATTTATATGCTAAAACTGTTTAATTACTTAAAAAAGTTTTAGCATATAATAAGTAATTAATAAGTTATTACTTCTTAGTGTATATCCCAAAAGAAAGGAACGACAAGATTTACCTGTAAACTGTTTTGACCCTCATCAGACTCCTAGTTCATCGGCGTCTTATAAGGATTCTAAACCGATTGCAAATGTGAACCAAGGGATGCTTGTCTCATACACCCCTGACACTTTCAAATAGACAATTCCAGCTTTCATTCAAATCTAGTCCATTTATTGATTATTTATTATAAAATGACAAGCACTGCAAATCCTTTATCAGAGGGTCCTTTCGGGTCATATGAGTTTTTATGACCCTGGGTTAGATCTACACTGTTTGCATAGGACAAGTGTACATTTCTCAGATATGCTGTGTGTAATCAATACAAAATATTCGTCGCTATAGGGCTCAATGTGCTAAATTGTTGTTGTTGTTTATAAGAATGTTTTCGAGATCTTTGAGTCAAAACAGCCCTAAATCTGACTCTAATGTGGATCATATTTCAAATTGGGTTTTTTGATACCAAGTATGTTAATCCACATGAAATAAAGTCGTTATTATCATTATTATAATGCCATCAAATACCGTTTGTGCCATATTGTGCCAGTGCTCCAGATATTGTGGGTACATGTTTCACAAACTGAAATATTTATTTCTGTAATAAAACCCTGTGGTAGTTACACGGTTACACCATAGGGCTTTGTGCTGACACGAATGAGAAAATGTTGGATTTGTTCAGTTTATTCTCTCGTATGTTGTAAGATATTCAACTGAATTTCGAGTACTCCTTGAAGAACAACTACATATGTACAGTAAAACCTCTCTATTACGACCACTGTATTTGTGTTAATTAGCACGTGTTTAACCCTTTACCCCATAGAAGCGACTTTTATCGTATTTAATTTATTCCTCCGCTGAAGAAAATAGTTCCAATTTAATCAGTCATGATTATATAGTATAGGGAAAATTTTCAATATTTTAACACATGGAAGCTTAAAGCAGGCTGAAAGTAAAGCAGAATGCGCCTTAGGGCGCATTCTGCTTTACTTTCAACCTGCTTTAAGTAGTCACCTATTTTCAATACTAGAAATAGGCTATCAGGTAAAGGGTTAAGGCAGATGCCTGCTTAAAGCAATGTGAAAGTAAAACAGAAAGCTCCTAAAATCAATTAGCCCTGTTTAGTGGTCATATTAGAGAGGTTTCACAGTATATAGCATATATTAATAGCGATGGAGATATCCAAGGCGTTTATACATTAAAACCCTCTCTACTACGACCACTTCATTTGTGTTAATAAGCAGGGGCCCGTTTTACTAAACTACTTACGCAAAAATTTTGCGTAAGTCAAAATTTTAAATTTTAATTTATATTTTTTATTATCACTTGCAACAAACAGCAAATAGCCAAATCAGAGGACGCGCTTTTAGCGCGTCCTCTGGTCTGGCTAGTTGCTGTTTGCAAACGTTTATGATCGAAAAATAAGAGTTAAACGATTTTGGCTTACGCAAAATGTTTGAGTAAGTTGTTTAGTAAAACGGGCCCCAGGTGTTTAAGACTGCTTAAAGCAAGTTTGACGTAAAACAAGAACGCTCATTCTCGTTCTACTTTTACCTTGATTTAAGCTACCAGCTTGTCTTTTTTAAACCAATTAGCCTTAGTTTTATCAGCCGTAATAGAGAGGGTTTACTGGACCTAATTGATCTAACACAAGAAACAAAATGTTGGGATTAATCTCACTTAAAACTCCTTCACTGTCTTACACCGAATACAATGGATAGTTGCAAACAGTTTGGATCCTGGTCAGACACCGCGCAACGCGGCGTCTGTTCAGGATATAAACTATTTGACATGTATAACGATATTGCTTTAGTCATTTTACCTAAATATTGAAGTTGAGAAATAAAAGCAGACGACAAATGTTGAAAGCAGATGACGACATGGCAGTGAAGGGGATTAAGTGATACACTTGAGTGTACAATGCCCTCTGTGTTTTCGTCACAATCCAAGACATTAAATAAATATAAATTGGATCGCAGCTACTTCAATTACATATTAGGGAAACAAGTTTGTAAACCAGATTTACAATTAACCTGTTCAACAGTGAAAATTGTATTTACTTATTGACCCCAGGTGCTACGTATTTGCGTCTTTTACAAGCAGTGCACATATGAAGAGTACACTTGAAGTTTGCAAACAGTGTAGACTCAGATCTGAAGGAGCCCTCTGATCATGGTCTACATTGTTCGTTATTTTGAAATAAATTGTAAACAATAATCCTTAATAGTCATAAATGGACTTGATTAAATAAGAAATTGGCAAGTTTGGAACCTTACAAAGGTCAACATTGTCTTCTGATACGATTCTGTTTCTGTACATATAAAGAAGACTAGCCCCCAATGTTATAAACAGTTAGAGTTGAGTCTCAGATCGTGCTCAAGCATTAGATTGGTCAGAGTTGAGTTTTTGCTAGCAAATACAAAGTTACAAAGAATTAGGGTTGAGTCTGAGATCGTGCTCTAAAGATATTGGATTGGCCAGCTTTGGGCTTTTGCTAGCAAAAACATCCAACTCCTTTATAAATAACCCTGGACCAAGCTCAAGTTCAGAAGTTTTGCAGACGAAATTTTCAGCAGACGAAAATGACTCATTGATAAGAGGGAAAAGTCATTGTTGAGAGGGGTCCGTCTTACGAAACATCGTACGACAAATACTGTCGTAAATCAGATTCTAAAATTCTCAATTATTATTTATTTATCCATTTAATCCTGTCTTGTGACATCTCTTTGGAATCGTCTTGAAAAGACGAATCTAAAAAGATGTCACAAGACAGGATTGGATGGTAAAATCAGAAATTAGATGTATTTTAAAGTTTTGACGACCGTTTTTGTCGAACGAGGTTTCGTAAGACGGATGGCCCCTAGCTGGGTAGTAAACTTGTAATAGTACATACAGCACTCCACCGAACCATTAACCACATACAGCTTTAACCCATTTGTGCCCACGATCCCATATGGGACATAGGCAAACAGTGTAGACTCTGACCAGACGCCGCATTATGCGGCGTCTGATCAGAGTCTACACTGTTTGCCGGTAGAAATTTCAATATACATGTAAAACAAAATGATAATGAAAATTTGACCAGGCATCCCTTTGATAAAAAATGGACGAATCCATATATAAACATGGGAGAATCCACTGGGTATGAATGGGTTAAATACGTCCCCAATCACATGTCGATCTTGTTTGCGCTTGGTCTTCATCCATGTTGCTTTACAATGACAACCACACATAAATTTCAAGAGGAACGTACGTAATGCACGTGTACATGTATTGTAAAAACTACTTAAAGCGACCATTCTAAAGAAGGCCCATATAAAAGTCTTTAATAAAAAATACTTACATAAATTACCCAATAGCCTATTTCTACTTTTAAAGACAGATGACCACTTAAAACCAGTTGAAAGTAAAGCAGAACGCGTCTTATGGAGAGTTATACTTAACTTTCAGTCTGCTTTAATCTAACGTCTGCTTAGATAGTGTTTTTTGTACATATCCATAATTAACTGTATAAAATGCATTAATCTGCATTACGTGTGTCCTTCATTAGTCTGCGGACTGTACGTAGGTGAACCTTATATAGCGTTTTACCGAGTGTCGTTGAAGAGAGGCAGCACCGAACTGAGATAATGATTACTTATTTTGCATTGATATAAGAATTTATACGATATATGATAGTGTAGCTATAGACAGAGCATATGTATGTATCCAGCGGTGCAAGGAAAGAAACACAATAAGCTAGTTTTGTTTTCGTTTCAATCATAAACGTTACTGTATGTTTGTAAAATGCATGTAGATTTTAAATATCTGAAATAAAATATGTTTAAACTAACTGTATAAAATGGAACTATTTTTTCAATGGACATATAAACTAAATGCGTAAAATGCGTAATTATAGCTTTACAGCTACATACATGTTTATCTTGCATTTCAAGGGTATGCTTAGTGAAAACGACGAGCTATATAATATGACTGTAATTTATACTTGTAAAGAGTTTGGATCCTTAAAATGTATATATACGAGTATATAGTGCCAAGCGTTATATTGTTTTAACGAAGGATTCTGTATGAAGCCAACTTTCGGTTTGGAAAAAAAGCTATAAAACATCGATTTCAATGACTTTATGTTGAAACCATTTTTCAAAAGACAAATCGGTTACAAAGTACATACATGTACATGGCGTTTTATAATGCAATAACAAACAAATAAATTTCTTATCGATTTTACTTATATGAGGTCGAGAATTAACCTTATACAAGTTGAACTATATTGGTAAACAATTATTCAAAAGCAGATATCATTTATACCAAAATAGATGAAAGTGAAGGGTAAACTATATAGCTATACAAGAAGCCGGAAGATTGAACCATTCCCATATGAAGTTCAAATTTAACAGTGGTGTACTTTATTGTGAAGTATATATTTGTATAGTCGCACCCGGAATTTAGTTAACATTTCTTTAATTGGTCTTTTCAGGCTACATCCACTTCTAAATACAGTCGTGAAAAGTGCAATATTTATTTTGCGTGACGGTTTAGAGTTTATTTATCGGAGTATAAAATATTCTGGATTCAGCAGGGTTGCCAGAAATTGACATTAAAAATCCTAAGATTTCCAAATTTGCATTTTTCAAGTGCGATTTAAGGAATTGTACCTTTACCCCATCGCCTGTTTCTAGTTTTGTTGACATATGGTTGCTTAAAGCAGGCTGGAAGTAAAGCAGAATGCGCCTTAAGGCGCATTCTGCTTTACTGTCAGCCTACTTAAAGCTACCATGTACTAGAAAAAAATCCGAAGATTTAGGAAAAATCCGGAGAAATGGCAGCCCTGATTCAGATGTATAATTAACCCTTCCACTGCCCTATCTCAATTGAGTACAGTGGTTATTTGCAAACAGTTGTTAAACTCTTTCGCTGTCAGTATTTTCTTTAGAGTTTTACCCCTTCACCGTTTCATTGTCGTCTGCTTCAATTGTGTTGTCTGCAATATTGTTTCAAAGTTAATTTTAAAGCAGTATGACTGACAAAATTTCGATACGAGTGCCAAATAGTTACGCGGCGTCTGATCAGAATCCAAACAGTTTGCAACTGCGCCTTTTGGCGTCATTGAGAGTGAAAGGGTTTGTAATGGCCAGACGACGTATAACTCGGCAACTGAATAGGATCCAAACTGTCACTCACATTAATATAACCTTTTCAGTCAAACACGCATGTTTTTATTGTGTTAGACGGATTATGACGTCATTATGTCAGTAAAAAGGTTTATAACAATCTATACTGTATAGTATACAGTGTATACTGGTTTATCTAGTGGTTAGTATATTTATGTGTCCACTCAATTACATACATGTGACCAACTAATATTTACCAATCATTCAAACGAGGATTATTTATAAAATAGACGGGATTTCTTTGGAACACGTGTGCCACATGCCAGCAAGTATCAGTCGATCATCCTCCTTCCATAAAAGAAATTTCATTTCAAAATCTTCAGTATAACAGAAGAAATCTGCATGAAAAGAAAATGTTGAATAAGGGGAATAACTCTCACAATATTAATGCAAGAGACGTGACCCTTGTGCAAAACACTTCCACTTGTCAGGCTCTTTCTCATAAATGAAGTTTCATCTTAAAAGCTTCAGTAGAACAGGAGTTATGAAGCGTAACGCGAAAAGCGTTACAGACAGAAAGACAGAAAGACGGACGGACGGACAGACGCCGGAAAAGTGATCCCTAAGTGTCACCTCTGCCTACAGCAGGTGACGCAAAAATTGAGAAAAAGTAGAAAACCGGACACAAACACCAGCGGTTCCCCAACAGGCGGTCGCCCAGAGCTGCACGATGGTATTACAGAAAGCTGATATAAGAGCTCTCTACAACACAATCGCAACCAACAACGCAACAGTTCGTCGTTAGATCCCTCTTTCAACCCTAGTCCACTCTGTGTACAGTTAGAGACAGCGAGCTAATTTTAGACTTCAGACACTGTCCTTACAGTACACCGGCATTAAGACTCAAAATTGGGAGGATATATTCTGTTCTCTGTTTAATTAAACCCCAACGGACTTTCTCAATATGTAGATCTAAGTCATTATTTTTCAAAGTAAGACTACCAATATATTCAGGATGCAAAAATACACCAACCTGGTAGACCAAAAAAATCTTTAAAACACTTAATTTGACTTTTAATCCAGAGATTTAAATCTGGTTTAATTCCAGTGTGAATCATCTCTGTGTACAGCGTGTACTTACAGCCATGTAAACAGCACATAAACAACCTCTGCTGGAGTATTTTGAAATGTTTTAAATTAGATGAGTAGAGTAACATGAAGCTTGAATTGTTTCAAAATGACTTTTAGCAAAAACTGTGTGCATTTAACTAGTAGATGCGACTCAATCTGTGACTTTAAAGAATGATGCAAAACTTAATTTCCTCCCTGTTTTTCGGCTATTGCCATGATACCCTGAGGACGGTACCTGTCAAAAGTTAGCTTGTCGTCACAGGGGTTCATTGATGAGAATATTTCAACCCACATAAGTGTCCAATTTCAGAGGTATAACTGTAATATCTATCAAGACACGTACGTTCGAGCCCCAAAAAAGACAAGAAGACAGACCAGTTTTTATGCAAAGTGCTTACCACCTGCTGTAGTTATATTGAGCACCATAATTTTTAACACATACAAAAAGTCGGGGAAACAAAAGTTTGTTTTCCCGTGTCCAAAAATAAAAAAAAAAGTCGGGGAAACAAAAGTTTGTTTTCCCGTGTCCAAAAAAAAAAAGAGTCGGGGAAACAAATTTGTTTTTTGTTTTCCCGTGTCCAAAAAAAAAAAAAGTCGGGGAAACAAAAGTTTTGTTTTCCGGTGTCCAAAACAAATTTTGGACTCGGGGAAAACAAACTTAATTTTTGGACACGGGATGTCACCTTAGTGCCACCGTAATTTGTAGGCATGTCCATTACATTATATTTTTAAGAAATCGTCAATTATTATTGTCTGGCTTAATTTCTATAACCCGTACAGCCCATGTCCTTTTACAACCAATCATAGTAGTTGTCACTTTTCTATTGTCTTTTCTCGTGTCTTTGTTCTCTGTCAGATGTTGGATTGGTATAGATATCCGTTCTGTGTGTAATGTTCGCTGGTGTACTTCTCTCGTTATGCTAGAGGTAAAGATGATTAAGCTAATAGACATTTCTTACTTACCGTAATCGTAAACGGATTCCGAATCGGAAAAAAGGTTAACCGTTGGTAGTTCAGGCTAAATTGGAGGGGGCGTTTCCTAATTTTTTTGTTATTTACTTTAGGCCAAGCAAAAAATGCATATGTATTAAGGTATGCACCAGAAAGCCTTTATTGTAACATGCAGAAGCAGAAATGAACAAACTCAAGAATACAATGTGTTACTCACTGTCACTTAAAATAGCTCCCGTTTTATCTTTGGAAGTGTTTTTTCATGAAATTATTATACAGTTCATGATTTCCCCTCACTAGATCACAAAGCCGACGTCGTCGTCTAGGCGGGACGTCCTCCTCGTCTGATGACAGAGCGGCTGCTGCAGCATCTCGACGATTGGCTTGTGTAGGTCCTTGTCTGACAGCGGCTTTTGCAGGTCATTGTCTGACAGCAGCTTGTGTTGAGCATGCTTTTGCCAATCTTAGGACATTCAGAGCATTAAACTGTCTTTGGAGACACCCGACCTCATTTACCAGATGTGGTAGATGTGTGTGCTGCTCTTGTATGCAGGTGCAAGCGCATAAGACTCATTTTGTTAGATATAATTTAACTTTAAACCGCAAATTGGCTATTTAACAGTAAAGAAATTACTTTGCATATTTTATTCAACCCCCCCACACACACACACACACACCCCTTGTAGGCGAGTGCACCGTAACGCCCATAGAGAGTTACTTTGACTTAGCACGTGCCCTACAACTTCGAAAATATTTGTCTTCAGCATACAATCTGATCTTAACTTTTTTACTTGATCAAGTGCCAGGTTAAACAAATTGTATCTAGATCAGACACCGAGATACCGATTTTATTGACCCCCCCCCCCCCCCCCCCCCCGCGCGATTAATCTGAGTTACGTGTGTTGTAGGTACTACCACATTCATAGAAGGGGATGTTCGTGAGCGTGTTTGGTAAGATTGGTGGCAGAAAGTTCTGTAGCATAGTCCGACGTTTTAATCCACTCCACGTTGTGTAACCCAGGTTCATGGATCTGTTTTATAACAAGGCAAACGTTTCAGCTAGCTTTTATTTCCTAAACAGTTCCCAAGCACGTCTTTATAAACCAGCACTTTATAACTTCACCCCTACATCTCTCCAAGACATGTTCTAAGCGTATCCCTACATCTTGCCAGTTCGAATTCTACTATATCCCTCAGTTCTCTCTTCTCGCATCTCTTTCTAAACAGTCTGTAGGAACTCGAATGAATAACGCCAGAGCTACGTAACACATTCCAGCTACGTCCTTGCAACGTAACTAGGCGAAGTATTCCGGTCTCTGGCTTCTTATATGTGGATCTATCGCCGCTTCATAACCAAATATATTAACCTAGTCGATTGACGTAACATCCGTTGTTATGCAATTTGCATAACGGAAGCGTGGGATGACATGAAGTTGTCTTTTGCGGGATAAGGCTAGTTACCACAGTCTTACTAATAAGTGACGTAGTTTGACCTTTTGTAATCCTCCGCACATTCTAGAAGGCGTGACGTAGATTGAGTAAAAGTTAATTTAAGAACGTATGCTAAAAATAACCACTGAACAGATAAGATGTTTCTCCAGCATTTTCTGTCTGCTGCTATAAGGTAACTACGTTACAGTTCTCCCAACGGACATCCCTCCCCTTGTAATAGGTTTACATTATAGTCGTCTGCTTGTTTACAATACTGTTACGTACATTTTCAAATGACAATAAAGATGAACAATAGCAATGAAAAAGAAATGTATTGAAACAAAAAAGAAACAATGTTATGATAGACTCGAGAAATAGGAAACTCAAAACGAGATAGAACCATACTTGAACCCGTAACCCCATAAATAAGCCTTTTACGCATCTCATGTATTCCTACACTGAAGAATTTAGATCCAATTTATACTGTGGCTGAGTTAAGACTAATTTACCATTAAATGTTTTTTTAGAATTGCCTATAGTGGCTTAAGGCAGGTTGGAAGTAAAACAAATTACCCATTTTTTTCCTTTAATTCTGCTTTAAGCTGGCATCTATCTTTAATCCTGAAAATAGGCAATGGCTCAAAAAGGCTATGGCGTAAAGGGATGAACAGGTGTTCTTGTATCTCAAATGGACCTTTCCACATTAAACTTAAATGTAATTGTAAACTTAAATGTACTATGTAATTGCTATATTTCTGAGGGTCCTTCTCAATAGTATTTTAATTGTAATATAACGCACAAGGGCATGTACTTTTTATTGGTTTAATGGATAACATTTAGTGCTTTCCTTTTTCTTGTAAAGCATGCGGTCAATTTTACAATTATTGGAAGCACCATCATTCTGTTCCTCCAAACTGAGCTAATAACCCTGTATTATTTTACGTTCGCAAAAGCTTGTTCAACACAGACCCTGTACTGGCATATACTTCGGTTCAGTTTTCTCCCTTTCCTTTGTTCTCTTTCACATCGTCTATTAGTTGTTACCGGATATAGGTGCTTCTAACTAAAGCAGTGACCTCTTCGAATAACATTCGCTGCCTGACATTAGGATAGGGTCAGGGGTGGAACTTGTAAAGAAATGAAAGCTGATTTAATCTGTTGGAAATTAGCTTTTTCGTCCTCTGTAGATTGAAGTAAAGCAGGAAGCGAAGCTAATAGCAGGTGCCGTCGATTATTAGTCCTCTGAAAAGAACCGTAACAAGCGTTACACGTATACTTAAAGACATCTCCTGACGACCTTTCGATCATAACGCCTTGCTAGACAATTTCATTGCAAAAAGCATGGATCTTATTGACATGTCGGATGCAAAGAACCATTGAAGTTCTCGTGTGAGACCCAACCTTTATATTTGATAGTTTGTTTAGAAATAACCATTGAAAATCACTAGAGCATGAGTATAAGCTGGGTCTCACCAGGTAAATTGAGATTGCATAGCATGTGCTGCATGCTTTGACAGTTAAATTCACACCTATCGAGACAATGGGGGGGGGGGGGTTTAGTCCATCAATGGACTGAGGAAAAGTCTTTAACGCCTGATAGCAGAAAGGAGTCGATATGCACACAGTGCAGGCCTGAACCAACCATTATTGTTCCAATTTTATCCGTAATTAGGTCTAAAAGAAGACCCAATTTGGCTGGTCTAGTGAGACTCTGTGTATATAGATCATTTTCGTTTTGGGGCAGGTAAATTTTAGCTACAACGCCTTGTGGGGTTTAGTAGACAGTACGACACGAAAATCCCGTGCGTACCAGCTTATCATACCTGTATGGTTTACCAATCGGATACAGCAAGTAAACTTTCATTGTCGTGTACACGTGAACATGTAAATACAGTGATCCTTCCCTATAACGACCCTCCCAACAATGACTCCCTCCTCACAACGACCATTGCCACAGTTCCCTAAACAGGTCAATTATGCCTAACGCTTTTACTGCTGCAATTTCGTCTGCTTGAAATTGTCGTCCGCTGTTTTTCTCTAAGTTACATAAGTGACATTTTGACTGAAAAAACTGAATGACAGGGAACAAACAGCTTGAATCCAGATCAGACGCCGCGTTATGCGGCGTCTGATTTTGATTCAAGATGTTAACAAATGTAAGCCACTTTCCCTCCCTCTAACGACTCCCTCCGAACAATGCACTCCAATTGTGTCTCCCATTGGGTTTTGTTGTAGAGAGGGATCGCTGTAGTAAACCATTTGCAGAACGTTCATTGTTCATTAGGGTTTTGGAGCTGAACTTGGCACTTCATGCCAGGTGCGCTAAATGGAGTTTTAGGCCGTGACAAAACTAAGACTTATTGACACGCAAAGAGTGTAGACCAAAACCGTCGCCACATAAGACTATTTCCACGAGTTCTATACACTGATAATAAACTTGGATGTGTTCTGATCAATGGCAAACGGTGCAGACCCTGATCGGACGCCTTGTCACATACGCCGCAGCTGATCTGGTCATACACTGTTTTCATTTCAGTGAGTCTGGTTTTGTCATGGCACCGCCAAATTTATGAGTATGAAGTTTGGAGCGCTTCCAAATATATATACATTTTATATATATTTAGAGTCCACCCCCAATTGTATTACATATTACGTGCTACATTTACATTTACATTTCAATGGGGCTAATCTATTCAATACGGTTTGTATTGACAATGTGAACGGAAAAGCATATATGACAAATCAGAAAATTCGAAGGGACAAAAGAGAAATTTTGAATGACTGACATTACCCCGAGTGCCTGTGTTTGAAATAATAGTTTTGTTTATAAATGCGTTAATTTGAAAGAATAAAATATCAGTAAAGTTAGCGCAGCGTTCTCGTGCTGCACGATGATCATACTTATCTCAAGTAGGAATGTGTACGACTATGTATTCGATGTTACCTTCCTTACAGTGGAGAAAATGTTATTCTTTCCCAATAAACGCTCTTACGCTAAAACTATGATTTCAATTGCAAACAATTTGGAGCAGATCAGACGCCGGGTAACCCGGCGTCTGATCAGGCACCAAACTGTTTGCAACTCAGACTAACATGAATGGTAATAATTGTCTAAAGGTTGTGTTTGTATGCGTTTTATTGTGATGCGTTTGCGTTTCGTTTGCGTTTAAACGGGAAAGAATAACGTTTTCTCCTTTGTTACCTATTTACCATTATTAACTATTCTGTTCTAAAGTAACACGCGCTAACTTTACTGATATTTTATTCTTTCAAATTAACGCATTTATAAACAAAACTATTATTACCATTACAAACAGGTTGGAGCCATATCAGACACCGCGTAACCTGGCGTCTGATCTGGCTCCAACCTGTTTGCTACTCACATTAAAAAAATAGTTCAAATTTCTAAAAGTAAATTTCCACAGTGTAGTGAATTGCGTTTGCGTTTAAACCGGAAAGAAATTTTTTATCTCTACTGTATATTGCGCACAATAAATACAGCTATCAATGTCTCTTGCTGAATGTAGGGAATACTCATCCCTTTTAAAGTTTTAGAATGTTCCAATCTAAAAATAAGTCTGCCAAGTCAGAAGAAAACACTTTCAAAACATCTTTACCGGGCGCAAGCCGAACGAACTCGGAAAATCTCCGCCGTTGATCGGATGTCAACAAACCGATTTAAAAATCGACTTCTTTCCACCAAATTCATGGGGTTGTAAGCAACGTTGCCTCCATATACATAGCGGATTACTTCTTTTTATATGTTTAGATTACGTATGTGCCTGAATGTTCAGGTTTAAGAAATGCGCGATTTTGGCTACTTGACAACTACATACTAGCTTTACTTTAAAATAACGAATACCAAAGTTTTTGCAACCATCACCCGGGCGTACCCCGAACTCTTCGAAAGTAATAGTATCCACTAGCTTCCGACATTTCGTCCAATTATTGAAGTAAAACAATTGTATATATAATATGATTCGCATTCTAGAAAACATATAGATAGTCAAGAGTATTTGCATAATCATTGTGGATTGACATTGTATTTTATCCTTAATAATAGTGGTTATCTGATATAGATAACCAACAGTTATTGTAGTTCGTAGGCTGTGTTTTACTTTGTTCAATCGGCCGTAATAGTAATTATTTTAGTATCGGCCCGTTAACTTCCGGTTATGCAAGGGGAAAAAATACATAGGTGCGTTTTGAAAACAAGTTTTATTTTAACTGCATTTTCTGAATTCTACATCTTGATGGTTGAAATATTGGTAGGGTTAGATTAACTTGATATTGCTTAATTATTGATCAGCGTGTATTGGTCGGATGCAATGTATATAAGTGTGATGTTGGTAGATTTAAATGACACTGTATATGTATGTTGTTCGAAGTCGAGGGGTTGCATTTGAGACACTACGGTGGCACTAAGGTGACATCCCGTGTCCAAAAATTAAGTTTGTTTTCCCGAGTCCAAATTTTTTTTTTGTCACGGGAAAACAAAACTTTTGTTTCCCCGACTTCTTTTTTTTTATTTGGGACACGGGAAAAAAAAGAATTTTGTTTCCCCGACTTTTCTTCTCTTATTTTGGACACGGGAAAACAAACTTTTGTTTCCCCGATTTTATTTTTTTTGGACACGGGAAAACAAACTTTTGTTTTCCCGACTTCTTTTTTTTTTTTGAAAACAGGAACAAAACTTGTTTCCCCGACTACTTTTTTGTTATGCACCGACATTTAACAATTTATTGTAAAATGACTAACAGTACAGGCCCTGATCAGAGTACTCATACAGAAGCCCTCTGATCAGGGTCCACACTGTTTGCAAGGGACAAGTGTAATTCTCACACGTACACTGTTTGTAAAAGCCGAGTACATTCGTCGCTAGGGTTGAATGTGTTGAAAAATATGGTGCTCAATATAACTACAGCAGGTGGTGAGCACTTTGCATAAAAAGTGGTCTGTCGTCTTATCTTATTTGGGGCTCGAACGTACGTGTCTTGATATATATTACAGTTATACCTTCGAAATCTGGACACTTGTGTGAGTTGAAATAGTCTCATCAATGAACCCCTGTGACGACAAGCTAACTTTTGACGGGTGTCGTCCAGTTTAAACATATTTTATTTTCCAAATTTACATGAAAATGGGGTTGGGTCACAAGTTCTGACAACATTAGTTTTGACCCTTCCCCGACATTTTATACAAACAAAATATGAACAATGGCTTGTCTTTAATTTGAGTTGCAAAAACTGTACATACTTATATAGAGGAGCATGGTAGAGATGAAGGAAAAAGACATTGACAAATTTTTTTAGATAAGAAATAAGTAAACGAGAGAGATAGAGAGAGAGTGAGTGAGAGAGAGAGAGAGATAGAAAGAGAAAGAAAGAACCCTAACCTGCAGTAGTTTTGCCCTGTGAAGTTTGAGCAAAGGGACATATCCTCTAGTATGTAAGCTGGAATTAATCTGGTAATTAGGGAGAGGTAAAACTCCTGTATTTCGTAACATTTTTTATATATGGTCCTTAGGTATATAATTCAAAATGTTCTTGCAGGTTAAGGGACTGTGTTCAATATTTCTTTGGGTGATCACGGAACATTCAACCTACAAAAAACGTTCATGCAGAAGCATGGGAAAGACATAAATAAGAAATAAACTTCACTTTGAATCACATGTATATAAATTATACTAATTTCAATTAAGGGAGACAACTCATGGTATACTTAACTTTTGATATTAGTACAGTTGCTTCCCTTGTAATACAATATTGTCTCAATTGCAAACAATATGGACCCAGATCAGTAGAGTGCCTAATCTGGATCCACATTGTCTTACACCGGTATTAGCATGAATAGTTGGAATGCATAATGTTCTTAAGTCTAAAAACAAGTGAAGACAAGCAGATGACATTATGGAAGAGCATGTCCACACTGTAACGGGGGTGCTGCCGTCATTACGTTGAAGCTCGAGTCAAGTCAACGTTGATGCTGGTATAGGTCGTTTGCAGTTCAAAAAAAACACGACAATTTTCAAATATTTCCACAACAAGACAACGAAGTCAAATGAAATTTTGTATAGATTTATGATATACCTATACCAACTCTGACAAAAAATAACCATTTTTTTCTCTTCGTAATAAAAAAGTTTTATTCATAACTTCTATATAAAGTTTACACTTCTAAGGGACACTTTTCCGAAGGGTGATTTCAAGTTATTCAACAGCCTTTATTTCACGACTCCGTAACGCCTCACCGTTAAGCTATCGCATACCATAGTAGTTTACAACTAACCAAACGAGGCCCTGACTGGGGTACGTTTTAAACGTATTAACCGACCATACTGTCATTTGCGAACATGTTGGATCCTGATCGGACAACGGAGCCATTTCATATCTAAATAGGATCCGAACCATGTGCCACTCATATAAAAGTTTTATCAACAAAACGCAAAACAACTAAATGTGATAATTAGTAGAAGAGACATGTTCATACTAGACGATCTACACAAACTTACCATTATCAAATTTTTAACAGAATGTTTCCAGAGCAGATCGTAAACCTTTATTATTTTTTCGTTTAAAGGAAACAAAACGTAACGTAAACATACTGCAATTCAACTCGAACACTGATACATATTATCAGGGCTCCAGATAAGGGGAGTATTTCCAGAACTAAAATCTTTATTTCTGAATTAAGCCCTATGGTGTGACTACTTGATCATTAAAATCGTCTCGATGAGTAATCACACCATAGGATTTGGAGAGGAAACGAGTGAGAAAATGTTGGAGCTCTGTATTATGTAGAAATGTTAGAGCTTCGTTTTGAAAAGTAATGCAATTCTCTTTATTCCTGGTGAAGAGTTCATGGATTTAGCATAGTAAAAATGTAATGGGGCCCCACAATTAAATTTGTACAACTAAACAACCTATATCAGCACGGGATTCACCTTTCAGACAGAAGCAACTAGCACGGGATTTTACCTGGGGATATTCTCCCATATAAACAAACTTGATCAAGGTAATAGCCAATAACACCCCACGTAATTGACCATTTTCAGCGACACAAAAATTATATAAAACAAAGAAGAAAAGTTTTTAGTCAGACTATCAAAAATTCTGAATTTCTTTGTCAGAGTTGGTATAGGCACATCATATGTGTATGCAAACTTTAAATACGTTCACCACTTTTAAAATTATCTAAGATTTATCGTGTGTTTTTGAACTGCAAACGACCTATAAACAAAGATGGCACTTCCCTTGCATTTGGACGAGGTAAGCACATAAAATGGTTATTTGAGAGAGTGTTTCTTTGCAATATCAAAAAAGGAACAGTGTCACGGAATGACCCGGTTCTATCTCCATGCTCCGGTGTTGTCGTCTCGTTGGATGAACGGTTGTTAACGAAGTTTAGCCAGAAAAAGTTTTGACAGATACGGGAAATCTTGAAACACTTGGTGTCTAGACCTCTAAAAAGGATGTTGCTTTCTAATTTCTGGATTGCTATGCATACCAAAAGATCCCCTAACGGACTGTTTTGATAATTTGATACAAAAAGGCCTGCTGTCGTGCGTAGTAAAACATATTTGGTCAATTGTAATACGGAACGCACTCCGCTGCCGAACACGTGGCAATGTTGATACTGCTGGATGAAAAATGGCAATCTAATTTCAGTGTTTTTGTCTGTTTAAACACCATTTTTAATGCTGTGCACCTATTTATACATTTAAGAGTACAGTTCACCAAAAAATGAGTAATAATTCGTGTGTAACATTGTTCGGACTTAACCCTTATGCATTCTAAGAAATTAAGATGTACAGAGAGAGGATAGCGGAGTAAAGCGCGTTCACTCGTCCTAGCCCCACGCTCAATTCATCACACGAATAATTAACCCCCCCCCCGCTTGGTACCGCAAAATTAATTTCTGATGTTGAGTATCTATCACTCCATAATTATCATTTATTTTCTGAAGTTAACTTTCCAACAGACTTCGGTCCCGACATGAAACAAAGAAATTTACCATGAAATAGTCGATATCCGGGACGCCAAAACCGCTTTGTTTCTTCAAAGTACCACATTGACTGGGTGGTCAAAGAATTATACCATCGTACAATTTCTCGCCACAAGAGAAGCGCAATGTTTTTCATAGGGTACCTGTTTTCTTTAACTAAAGTAATGAGTTGAATCAAGTATATCAGTAATCCCGCGCTCGACAAGTTTTTAAGCACTTCGAAATCACTTTCAATTAATTCTTTTGCGCCATATGGAATCTACGTTTCAGGCACAAAATGTTTTTCAACTTCTTCGAACTCTAGATTAAGGTTTTGTCTGCTTTTATGTCTTGACTGTGGTGAAAGAGCGTGTTTCGAGGTATTTCTTGATGGGGTTTATTTAACGGTTCCATGTGGTTTGAATGGACTTGCCCCATATTTGATAGTGCTTGGAGTTCTTGGGCGACTAGAACAAATGTCGTGAATGTCACTGGACGTTTCTTTGGCCTGTTCAGCCAAAGGCTGACTTTCAGTTAACGCTTCCCCATCTGCGTTGTATTACTATACCTGAAATTTGAAAAAAATATATCTAATTTTATATAGTTTAAACATATTTATTGCATATAATGTACATGCAGGGGATTGGGCTACAAGTTTTTACAACATTATATAATGCCCGCTCCCCAGATATTAACAAAACAGTGACATGACAATAATAGAGGTAACATTACTATTTTCAGTATAAATAGCATAGCAATTTGAAAACAAATTACCATGTTAATATCATCATAAAGAGTAGAGAAAGAGAGGAAGGAAGAAAAGTGCTAAGATCAAATTCTTAAATTCAAAAACGGTTGGAGGCTCGGATGTAACGATGAACTGCATTAAAAATAACTTTGTTGCAATCAGGAGAACAGTTTGGGTTTCCAAATAGTAAAATGTCTAAATTGACAGTTGTTATAGGAATTATATCATGGAATAGAATATCCCGCATATGTACATAGTTTGGACAATCTAAAAAGTAATGGAAAGCATTTTCACATTGATATCCACATATACATGCTGGGTCGTTTATTAAATTACACCTGAATAAATCCTAATTTAGTGAGCCACAGTTATGCCTAATTCTGGTGTGAATAATATCTAACCGTCTATTGTCGAAAAAATAGTGAAAAGGGGATTTTGGTGTTACTATGGTTAAGGACGATTTAAATGCAGAAATAGTTTCCTTAGTACGAATACTATTGTCTAAATTATTCCATAGCCTTACTGACGTTAGGTATATAAGATTTGTCACTGAGAGTTAATCTATTGCTTGGCATAGTATAGTTATCATTATTTCTTAAAGGATACGAAGACATAGTTGATACTAAAGGTGGTAATAGGTCATTAAGATAGTGTGGTACCATATTATTATGTATTTTATAGAACAATAGTAATTTTCGCCTTTCCCTTCGTTCGTAAAGTGGTTCAAGGCCTGATTCAAAGTATATAAGTTCCCTTTTGCAAAATATGGGGAGGCCACATGCTATTCTAGCAGCTTCTAGCTATACATTTTCTAGCCTTTGTCTATCGATAGCTGATCAACCGTCCCATAACTCACACGCGTATTCAAGAATAGGAAGTATGAAGCATTTATAAATTCTGATAAGGATCGTTTTATTTAAAATATATTTAAGTTTTCTTAAGGTGTTAACTTTCTTCATACCAGATTCATATATAGTGTTAATGTGAGCTGTCCATTTTGCATCTTTTGATAGAGTCACTCCTAGATGGCGATGTGTATCTACAGGATTCAATGTAGTATTGCCAAATATTAAGGATATATCTTCATTATCTAATGTACTGGAGATGAACAAAATTTCTGTTTTCGAAGGATTGAACCGAGTAAGCCATGACCTTGACCATTCATTTAATACAGTTAAATCTCTATTCATAAAAGTTTCAATGTCTAATGTGTTAAAGGATGAATATGAAAGGGATGTATCGTCTGCAAACAGGCGAGTTAGACTTTCTAAATTATCAGCTATGTCATTAATATACAATAAAAATAATAAATTTTATTTGATTTTGTATCTTTAACACATTCAACCCTAGCGATGAGTATACTCGTCATTTACAAACAGTGTGCCTATGAGGACTACACATGTCCAATGTAAACAGTGTAGAACCTGATCAGAGGGCTTCTTAATGAGCCTACTGATCAGGGTCGACACTGTTTGTCATTTAGAAATATTATGCTACATTCAACCCTAAATAGTCAAAATCTTATATTGAAATTGGAATTGTCAATTAACAGTTTCAGGGGTGAATGAGTTAATAGCGACAACAAGCTCATTTTGCTTTACCATTATGTTTAAATTTCAATTCAAAGACATATGGTTTAGAAGATGTTTGTATTTCCAAATTGACAAGAGTGAGTTGAGACAAATGATAACTAATAATTGCAAAGAAAACACTCTTTATTTTACATTACATAAAAAGTGACATACTAGTCTAGATTATTTATGGTATCTCCTATATGACAGCGCCAGTTTAAAAGATAGAAGGCGCATATGTGCGTCGTAGTCCAAACTAACAAAGATAAGTCTTTTACATGTCTCAAACAGACAAAAACCATTTAAACTAGATTGCCATTTTTTCATCCAGCAGTTTCAACGTTGCCTCTTGTTTGGCAGCGGAGTGCGTTCCCTATTAAAATTGACCAAATATGTTTTACTACGCACGGCAGCAGGCCTTTTAGTGTCCAAATTATCAAAACAGGGATCTTTTGGTATGCATAGCAATCCAGAAATTAGAAAGCAATATCTTTTTTAGAGGTCTAAACACCAAGTGTTTCAAGATTTCCCGTATCTGTCAAAACTTTTTCTGGCTAAACTTCGTTAACAAGCGTTTATCCAACGAGATGACAACACCGGAGCATGGAGATAGAACCGGGTCATTCCGTGACACTGTTCCTTTTTTGATATTTCAAAGAAACACTCTCTCAAATAACCATTTTATGTGCTTACCTCGTCCAAATGCAAGGGACGCGTCATCTTTGTTTACCAGCATCAACGTTGACTTAACTCGAGCTTCAACGTAATGACGGCAGCATCCCCGTTACGTCCTTACAGTGTGATGTCAGAGTACTGGTACCAAGTGGAGTAAAACACAATATGTTTTTGTTAACAATTTCATAAAATAAACGTGCAAAGCTAAAAACATCTACTTTCAACCCATTACCCCATAAAAGTGTCATTTCATACAGTCAAGAAAGTGTCCCAGAAGAAACACTCTTTTCAGCATAGAAGATAGTGGCTTAAAGCAGATAGTGGCTTAAAACAGGTTGAAAGTAAAGCAAAATGCGCTTAAGAAACTTCACTTTCAAACCGCCTTGAGTCTTGAGTGGTCGCCTATCTTCAAACCTGGAAATAAGCTATGGGACAATGGATTAAGCAAATCTTTTGGAAAACTTGATATAAACCTGCACAGCTGTAAATACTATTTGATTTTCATGATCGTTTAGATTTTTATTCCCAAATAGTAGTACAGCAACATTTATAGGGTGGACATTTCTGGTTGACTGAAACAGTTTTAATCTATGATCATTGTACAATTTGCATTTAAAAAAGAAATGTTCAGCATCTTCAATATTGTCTGTACATGTACAGTATGGTTCTTGTCTTAAATGATTGTTATAAAGGTCATTATTCAGGTTGCTGCAATTATTTCTAATTCTTGCTTGTAACACACTTAAATATCTGTTTCCCTGAGTGTAAAAACAGGGAACCTTTTCATCTAGTGATTCATTTTTTATTTTATTTTTTTAAAAGTTTCTACATTTCTTGTTGCTGTGTCTAATGTATCTCGCTATCAATGCTGGTGATTATGAAAAGGGGCACATTTAGGTGCACCATTGGTACTGTATTCTGACACCGACGAAGCAGTCGTAATGCTAACCCAAAACCCTGCGCGCTAAAGAGGGAAGCCATTTCAGGGTGTCATGGTTGTCCGGCGTTAAATGCCCATTTTCTAGTATTAGAGTTGACCCGGTCGGGGATTGAATCCGCATTTAGACACATCTACGGTTACAGGCTGTAGTGCAATGACATTGTGTCAGCATTTCTATTTTTAGAATATCACCGTTACCTGTTGTTTTGTTTTCAATGCTATCACATAGTGTTCTACTTTTAGAATAATACCTGTTTAAATTATTGATTGTTTAGGAATTTACATGAATAAAGTTTGATATATAGGACAGTTTATTGATGCTTAATACACCACGGCTAGTAGGCCACATTGAGTTTGAACTACAGTAGTGCAACGATCGGATGGCGTTGTTTACAAAACATTGTGTATGTAAACAAAGAAAAATAACGATAAATACAATTGCGACATGTTGTATTGGTAAATCAAAGCAAGTGGCCTGTGTGACTGCATGGTGCAGTGGATAAGCGTGCTGCCTAGTTGTACTTATAATTAGTTACTTTTGAGGGTCGTGAGTTCGAACCTAGAGAGCACCACTTTTCTTTTTTTCTTTTTTATATTACACTATTATGCGCTGATAAACGTAGTTTAAATTAAACATGGATAGAATGAGTAAGTCAAGTAATATCACAAACAATAAAGAGATTCATAATGTTGTCTTTTTACTGATTACAAAGATGTGTTTTGACCCTATAACTGCACGATGTAAAATTGCAACGAAAATGGAAAACAAACTCAATGATATAACTAACGAATATGTGAGAATGAAAATATGTGGGAAGTGAAACAGAACGTCGTTAATTTGAAATTTATATAAAAAAAAATCACCGAATGTAGGATTCGAACTCGAAACGTCTGCGTGAAAGTCTAACAGCATAACCACTACGCCAATACAGCATATATTAGTATGGTGTTCAAACTTGTACTTATCGGTAATTTAACTAATTTTCTTTGTTTACAATCGCACTGTTTTGTAAACAACGCCATCCGATCGTTGCACTACTGTATTGTTTTGTTTTATTGACCTGTCAAAAATTGAATATTCATACGTCACTGAAAGGGTATATTTAGCTTCGGTATAAAGTCGATACTTTCCGTTTTGATTTACGGATAGGAACAGAAGGATATTGTGCATTCTGTGTCAAATTTAAATCAATAGTCGAGTTAGAGTAGTTGGTAGCGAGTACGGGTACTTGTAAAAGGATGAAAGGTTGTGGGTTCGATCCCCGTTAGGTTTTATTTCTTTTTTATTACAATTGTTTGTTCCAAACATTTAGTTTACTTGAATTGTTCAACAAAGTGATCTATAATACAAAATATGCCATAGATAACCTAAATGTTACACTTTGTTTTAACTATTAAAATACACCAAAACAATAAAGATAGTAATAAAAAAAATCCTCCGCTGGGTATCGAACTCATGGCCATAGGTGTACTCAGTAAAACACTACTGTACTGTCTCGACCACGAAGACATATAGGTATTCAAATCTTGTTCTAAATATTAACCGTATGTTTCAACCCTGGCCTACCCGTAAAACTAGCGGAAATATTCGATATCGACCGAAGCTAAATATAGCGTGTTCAACCAGCGTATAATTATTTAAATTTTGACAGGTTAATAAAACACAACAATACTTGCTTATAAATATCGTTTTAGGTAATCAGGTGTACATGTTATGTGACTGGTTCAAACGGTTAAATATACGAATGGACGATTAGTGGATGATGATGATGTGGTTTATTTCGAATTTTCTGTACTAAATATTTATATTTATTTCGTAACACTTCGGTAAAGCATGGTTACCTTTTCTTTAAAAATGACGCAAGAAAGTTTATTTAAACCATGTGGGCAGAACATTAAATGAAATAATAAAATAAATAACACACACGTGACAGTACACTAAATATTTAAGGATCCAGGCCACTATATTGGCAGAAATAAGGAATTTAACAAAATTTTGACGTAAAACGGCAGTATTTAACCTAAAAATTGAAGGCAAGTTTTTTGACAGTATGAAGGTGATTGTGATAAAAGAAATGAAAGGATAATAATAGTAGGCGAACAGTTGCATTTGCTAAACAGACTCTGCCTTTGTCCAGCTTCCTATGATTGATGAGAGGGACAAAGATATTTGCTACACAGCCTCCAGAAGCATTTCATGTTAAATACATATTTTCTTAGGTTGAATCCTTAAGTAGAGTTTGCCACTTCTTTTTCATGTTGCATTTAACAAAGACGAAGTTCGCCTTGACTTATCTCGTATAGTACGATCATTTTTCATTATCTTGTGAAAGTGTTAGTTTTGGTCCGGTGGCAATTAGCTCATAGATGGTAGCAACCGACATAAACAAACATACTTTTGCAGATGGCTTGCTACAGGTTACACATTTTGAACACTGTATAATTGAAATATAGATGATAATGATTTTAATTTAAAGCTACCATAGTAATGAACTGTAAGTGTTTTAAGTAAATAAATAAATAAAAATCGAATGATGATTATGATAAAAGTAATGATGTAGTCGAGGGTTCAAGCACCCGCTTGAGCCGTTGGAGGGTTGCGAGTTCGATCCCCTGTGGGACCAAGTCCTTTGGATGGGGCTTTATATCCGAAGTCTGATGTATGAGCGTTCTACACTAAGCATATAAAAGAACCAGAACACCTTTGATAATAAGAGTTGGGCATCGCGGCCGGGTTCTCTGTATCTGCTCCCTCTCTCTGGGGCGTCCAATTAGCCCATAGATGGCAGGAACGGACCTTAACAAAATAAAAAATACAAACAAACTATCTTATATATTAAGTGCAGGGTACATTACTGTCTTTAACCCAAATTTTGCAGAAACCCAGTGATAATTTTTGAAATCAGATGAATGAGTCCTTGGGATGCACATGAGGTAAAACTAAAGTCCTTCAGACTTGGTCCTTGACGTGGAGAAGGGTGACCACTTAAAGCAGGTTGAAAGTAAAGCAGAAAGTGCTTTAAGGTCTCATCTGCTACGATATAGGAAGTATTTCTGATGTTGAACATTATGTAAGTGGAACTATTCACTTCAGTGAATCCTAAGAATACATTTAAGGCATACAATTGTGTAAATGGAGTAATGGGTTAATAAAGGTCAGAGAAGCTATGGGTCCATGAGACACGCAATTTTTAAAAGAATGAGTTCCCGGCAAATTTAATGAGTATAGGACTCAGGATGCACGGGTAAACTAATCACTTGAAACTAGTACGCAAAGATAGTGGCTCGATTCCTGAAGTTCAAAGGGTTGGCAAGTTCATGATGCTGACGTTTTCCTGCTGTTGGTACAAACATTTATGCATGAATTTAAAGCCATTGCGGCATTTGTGACAGAATTGTAAGCCTTTGATGGCAGTGAACCCCCCCCCCCCTAACCGGGATGGCCACTATTTTGTCAGTTAAATGGCTTCCATTACATGCTTTAAGGTACACAGGATATTTTCCTGAATCTGTACATACATCATAAGCAGATTTCGAAGCCTTTGTGGCAGAATTGTAAGCATTTTGTGGCAGCTGTTTAAGCCTTTTTTGGCAGTGATTCTTTAGTAAGACAGAGCAGAGATTGTCAGGCTAAAAAATATTTATTGTCCTAACCGGGATGGCCACTATTTTGTCAGTTAAATGGCACCCATTACATGCTTTAGGGTACACAGGATATTTTCCTGATTCTGTATATACATTTAAGCAGATTTTGAAGCCTTTGTGGCAGAATTGTAAGCCTTTAGTGGCTGCTGTTTAAGCCTTTTGTGGCAGTGATTCTTTAGTAAGACAGAGCAGAGATTGTCAGGCTCAAAAAAAGTATGGTACAATTGATCCCCACAAAATATGTTATTAAGTGTTATGAAACTAGTCTTGCAAGAATTTGTGTTACTTGAATAATTCTAGAGTAGAGTTGTTGGTTGCATTTAGGCAATTATACTTCACATCATGTGGTTGTTGGCAATGGCTTAACATGAGCATTCCTATTAACAAGATACTTCTCCATCATACTATCCAAGTGATGGAATGCATTCTTGCGGTTTCGGTAATGGAATTTGGATAAATGGACTATTCTCCTGCCATCTAGGCTTTTCTAACCAAACCCAGGCCTTTCTAACAAGCTGTGTAACTTATTTTAAGTGAAAGTAAGAGTGGTTCCCGCTTTCATCCGGCAATCCGTGTTCGGTTTCGCTGTGTCAAAAGCGCAGCTCACTTTTGGCGGTGGCGCCCCAGATCTAAACTTAGCATAGATCTGTGTGGCGCCATTTGGCCGACAGCGAAGTCCGAACCAAAATAATTAGCTTCAGGCTTACCGCAATACTTGATTCGATTTGTCATTTTAATCTAACTAGGTATAAAAATTTGATACAAACCCCCGGGGTTTCGTGGCTAGAAGTCTGTAGTACTCAGCTTCAGCCAGTTAGAGATGACGAAATTTCGGGGGTTTGTAAATACAGTTCACGTATAGTTTGAAGATTTTGTGACAATATTTGAAGCCTTTTGGGAAATATTTTGAAGCCTTTTGTGGCAGAAGTGTAAGCTTTGTGGCATAATCTGAAGCCTTTTGTGGCATAATTTAAAGCCTTTTGTGGCAGAATTTTAAAGCCTTTTGTGGCAGAAGTTAAGCCTTTTGTGGCAGAAGTTAAAGCTTTTTGTGGCACAATTTGAAGCCTTTTGCGGATTGCTGTAAAAGGTCGCCCTTTACGATTTGTCCGGCGTCCTGTTAATCAAGTGGTTTAACAAGATGGAAGCGGGAACCACGCCCAATAATAGCCAAAACCATGTTATGTGAAATTCATTTGTTATCATTACATATTAAATTGTTAAACTGGAAATACGACATTGTTGTTATTAGGTCAATCAAATGCCAGGGAAAGTGTTGCATGGGTGTAAGACATATTGAGGATCTGAATGTAACAAGTTACTGGAAATGGCTTCACCTATGAGTTACTGTTCAACACATTGCTTGTCATTCGATTACCTGCAAATCTCACAATAAATGATTGTTATAAAGGTCATTTTTCAGGTTGCTGCAATTATTTCTAATTCTTGCTTGTAACACTTAAATATCTGTTTCCCTGAGTGTAAAAACAGGGAACCTTTTCATCTAGTGATTCATTTTTTATTTTTTATTTTATTTTTTTAAAAGTTTCTACATTTCTTGTTGCTGTGTCTAATGTATTCCACAAGCTGATGGAGGAAGGGCTACATGACTTTTGAGATACTGCTGTCATTATTGGGGGGTTTCGGATATTTGCTTGGTTTCTTAGGTTGTATTGATTTGTTTCTTCGACTGTCTGTGGAATAATGTCTGAGATGTATGATGGTACCATATTATGAGTTACCTTATACATGAAATTCAACTTTTGGATTTTTCGCCTTTCTTTTAAGGATTGCCATCCACATTCCTGATAAAGATTATCAATAGATACAGAACGGGTGAGGCCAGTTACAATTCTGGCAGCTTTATTTTGCAGTTTTTGTATTGAGTCTGAACAACTTTCTGAGCACCCGTCCCAAAAAATACAAGAATATTCAAGAATAGGAGAAATGTAGGAGAGGTAGATTTGATTTAGAGCTTTCCTGTTCAAAGTGAATTTTAATCTTCTCATGATCCCAACAATTTTTGAGGTAGATTGTAAAATAGCATCTATGTGAGAATTCCATTGCCCATTTTGACTTAAAGTAACTCCCAAATGTTTATGATTTTCTACAAACTTTATATTAGTATTATTAAACATTAATGTTGGTAGGTTATCATACTTTTTAAGTGAAAATAAAATAGCTTCAGTTTTATTAGGGTTAAAGGTGACCAGCCATTGTTTTGCCCACACAGATATGATTTATAAATTATGATTTATAATACCCTCAATATCAGCAATAGAAGATGCAGAATAATAGAGTGAGCTTTCATGAGCAAATAATCTAGTTAGACTTAAAAGAGAATTTGATATATCATTATAGTTGTTATAGTTCTGGTTGAAGAGACATTAGACTGAAGGACAACTCTCTGTCTTCTATTAGATAAATAACTGGTTAACCATTTGAGAATATTTCCATTTATGCCATTTTGTTTAAGTTTAAAAATAAGACCCTTATGCCAAACCCTATCAAAGGCTTTGGAAATGTCACAAAACACCATGCAAGAGAGCTGCTTATTATCAAAAGATTGACAAATATGGTGAAAGATATCAATAAGTTGGAAAGTTGTTGAATGATTTGGCAAAAAACCAGACTGATATCTATAAAAGAGATTGTTATCGAGAAAGAAGTTGTACATGTATTTAAAGATTACTCTCTCAAAAGTGTGCCACTACAGCTAAGAAGTGAGACTGGTCTATAATTGGAGACTGAAGATTTATCACCTTTTTTATATATAGGGATAACATTTGCTAATTCCCAGTTATCTGGAAAGAATCCTTCCTTTATTGACCTATTAAAGATTATGGCAAGTGGTTTTGAAACAGATTTTGCCACAACTTTCAACATTCTGTGGCTGATAGAGTCAGGACCACTGGCCGTCCTCAGAGTCTCATGGCAATAGCCGAAAAACAGGGAGGAAATTAAGTTTTGCTTCATTCTTTAAAATCACAGATTGAGTCACATTTACTAGTTAAATTCACACAATTCTTTGCTAAAAGTCATTATGTCTCCTCCCTTCAGGGGAGGGAAACATATTGGTGTTGTGCTTTCTGCCGTCCGTCCGTATGTCCGTGCTTACGGGAGGATACTTACGTGGCTAAAATTCTTAGCCCCATAATTGAAAAACATTAATCTGGCCGTCTCTTGTGACATTAACCTGGCCATTTCTTGTGACATTAACCTGGCCAGTTGTGGGACATAGTGTTAGGGGTAGGGTTAACCTCCAGATCATTATTTTTCAAGTTAGAGCAAAAATAAAATGTCGCTTGTGTGGCTAGCCACACAAAAGATTACAATAGAAAATAGCCTCCTACACTATTTGAGGGATTTACTTCATATTTTTACACATGTACCAGCTATATGTGAGGATGGCCATGTGGTTTTGAATTTTGACTGCAACAATTTTAACAGAAGTTATGGCCCTTTGTAGTTTTCCCTATATAGAGTATATAGCGAAAAATGCTTGTGCAGCTAACTCCTCCTACACTATTTGAGGGATTTACTTCAAATTTTACACATGTGCCAGCTATATGTGAGGATGGTCATGTGGTTTGGATTTTTTGATGCAACAATTTTGACAGAAGTAATGGCCCTTTGTAGTTTTCCTTATATAGAGTATATAGGCCTAGCGAAAAATTATTGTGCAGCTAACTCCTCCTACAATATTTGAGGGATTTACTTCAAACTTTTACACATGTACCAGCTATATGTGAGGATGGTCATGTGGTTTTGAATTTTAACTCCAACAATTTTGACAGAAGTTATGGCCCTTTGTAGTTTTTCCTTATAGACGATTCTTTTTAAAAGTTTTGCATGATTTATCTCCCCTGATAACTACCCTTCAGTATCTCCGTCCGCCATTAATACGCTGCGGAACGAACGAAATCGATAAAGGGTCAATCATTACCGCTTTACCCTGAATAGATTTATACAAAGGTTATTTGCAAACAGTTTGAATCCTGATCAGACGCATACCTCGGCTTCTAATCAGGAACTGAACTGTTTGACACTCATAACGATATAAGATCTATTTAAGTAACCTTACCTAGATTTTCAAAGTGAGAAATATAGAAGCAAACGACAGTTGTTATATAACCCTTTACTCATAGCCTGTTTCTAGTTTTGAAGGCATATTAGCACTTAAAGCAGATTCGGTGTAATGCAGGCTGCACCTAAATGCGCATTCTACTTTAAGCAATCATCTGCAGCAGCAGTGATATAGAAAGTATTTCGTAAATGCGTAAAAATTGGTAGATTCTATCGATGGGCATGGCAGTGAAGGTGTTGATCTTGTCGAAACTCGTTCTGTCTATTGTTCTAAGGTCCGGTACGCTTGAAAATTTGTTAGATATCTTGTGATGGTCTTGATTTCACATTGTTTTTTAAAGCAAAATGAAAGTACAGCTTTAAGCTCTTATATAAGCATTCTGCTTTGATTTCATCTTGTTAACAACTATCAAGTTTAATATAGGAATAAGTGCAAGGTCTGCACTGATAACAATATTTGCGAATAAAAATATAACACAAAAGAAAACCTCCACAACAACAACAACAAAAAACCCAGAAATTGTCAAACAGGGGCTGAAAATGATCATTCGAAGATTCAGGGGTGACTTATTTTATAAGTGTTATGATATATTGAATACTTATTTTTAATTTTATATATTAACTCGTACGAAAATAGTTATGCAGAATTTAAGCCTCACCATTGTGAGTTGTCGTTTGCTTCAAATATATCGTATGCGAAAAAAATCAAAATAAGTTTTTTTCTTTTTTAAACGGAATAAAATCTGAATACAAGTGTCAAACAGTTTAGATCCTGATCAGACGCCGAGTTACGTAGCGTCTGATTTTGTTCTAAGCTGTTTGCAAATATAAGTGGATTCGGGATCGGCAGGCAAAATATTGAAATAACTCAAAACGGTGACAATAGAAATCATCAACCTAATCACCGATTAATATTAGATCTATATGATTTGCTAAAATACATCTCTGATGGCTTATAAACTTGATAAGGGTCGTGTGAAATCTTTAATTACTTAATTAGACACAGATGTGCACAACATATTCTCGATGTGGCAGGGGGCAACCTTTCTGAGAAACAAGATTGAATGGGAGGTTCAGATCATATGCTAAATAACTTGATCAGGTTTTTTATCTGGATCAACAATGCTGGCGAATGATATACAAGTGGCGAACATCACTCTTTTGGTTAATAGGTAGTTTATCATAATTATCATAAACATTTAGAAATTATTTGAAGCCTGTATCCAGACAAGACTCCAATTACTTTGCATCCGATTGATCTGGAATCACACTGCACGTGTTACTCATGTGGCGATTAACACTCTAAGGATGAATAGGAAAGCAACACTTATACAAGTGTCAAGCGCAGTATTTAACCAGATCAGACGCCCATTTTATCAGAGTCTGATCTGGATCCAAACTGTGAGCAAATTACTTTGAAATCCTATGGTGATATTTTCTATATTAATATTTTTTTATTTGTTTTTACTTTTAACCAACAAAGCTATATGGGTCTTATCTTTGATCCATGGGATATGATTATGTCGGTGTTTTACTAGTGGGTAATAAAACTGCGGGTGTCTTACGCAATCTACCCCCTGCTCGAAGGATAAACCAATCAACCGGAAATATTGCATATCTGTTGGTAATTAAATGACCTACTACTACAATGATGTAACTTTTGTCACCGAGCCAACATTGACCTGATTTAATGAAAATTATGGCTACCGCTTTATTGATGAGAAAAGATTTTGAACCGAATGTGTACTTTACAAACAACATTTTTGGAGCTCAGTCAGAAATACCGAACTAAAAGACATTATTTTAATTGTACATTTCGGAGATGTTGAATAAAGAACTAGATCTACGACAATATCGGGAAAGAGGCTATGTAATTGATTATTGAGCAAAAAATTAACCCTACATTGCTCCACTTCACCCAGGTGATTTAAATGGGTACCTGAGAGGGAAATAAGTCAATGTGTCATGGCTGCTAGTAGCGCCGAATGTAAATGGCCGACTTGTGACTCGATGAACAGGGAGGTAATTGTAAAAGTCGGAAGAATATGACATATGAATTTCAGACTTGATAAACCTGTCACCTTTACCTTTACCTTTATATAGCGAAAAATTCTTGTGCAGCTAACTCCTCCTACAATATTTGAGGGATTTACTTTAAACTTTTACACAGTCATGTACCAGCTATATGTGAGAGTGGTCATGCGGTTTGGAATTTTGACTCCAACAATTTTGACAGAAGTTATGGCCCTTTGTAGTTGTCCTTATATAGATTATATAGCGAAAAAGTATTGTGCAGCTAACTCCTTCTATACTATGTAAGAGCTTTCATTCAAACCTTTACGGCCCCTGTCTTTCTCCAAATCACTTTAGCTCGCCTACTCAAAGAAAAGTGGGTTCTAGAGTAATTATCCCGGTATCAGTGTTGGTTAAGATTTTGATGCAAGTATTCAGATTCACTTGTAATTAATGAAATATTTGCACTAATACATTTGGGCGAGCTAAAAACTAACATTATGGCGCACCGTCTTTTCAGTGGTTGCTTAAAACAGGTTTGACAGGATGACAATATTGTTGGTTCAAAATATTGACGATTAAATTGTGCCTTTCTGTGCCTTTAATTGTTCCAAACGCTGGAACTTCTTACCACATTACCCATAAATGCGCCGTTTTACGCCTTTGATTTATTCCTCCACTAAAGAAAATAATTCCACTTTATAGTCATGAATATGCACTATAAGAAATAGTTTCTATATCCTAGCAGATGATAGATTAAAGCAGATTGAATAACAGATGATAGCTTAAAGCAGGCTAAAAGTAAAGCACCTCTTAGTAGGTTGTTCGGCTCTTATCAGACACCTCATAGCCTCCAAGGCACCTCTTTTATAGAAAATTGGCATATAATATCCAACGTTGCGTGTTCCGATGTACATAAAGTACACCAAACAGTCAATGGTGTTCGTGTGCATCTTAAATCTGCGTTAGATGAAAAATGTGTGCATTGCACTAAAGTGACTTAAAATTATGCACATAAATGTTGGTGTTTTTTACCCACTTTCGGTTTGAAAGTGATCGTGTAACGTTTGCGCCGAATGAAAATTGGGCGGCATATCGCAATAATGGAGCATATAATGATAACTAATTCATCGACTGGACTTTGTTACGTGGAACTGCATTCCCCGATTTCTAGAAAATAGCAGAAAGCTCCTGTTTTGAAGCAAAAAACGAAACTTTACCCGCCTTTCTGTCATTTGTTTTGTGGCCTCTATCAACGCCCGGAATTGGCCTCGCACCTAATTCGTAGTAGCTCAAAAAGAGCTACCTAATAAGTCAACAGGGTGTGTTTAAGTGGTCAGCTATCATCAATACTAGAAATAAGCTATTTGGTAATGGGTTATAACCCCTCTTAACTGGAAACCCCTCTAAACCGGAACTTTTTGTTGTCCCCGTACATGTCCGGTTTAGAGAGGTTTCACTGTACATTGTGGGCGGAGTTTTATATATATGAATGCTCAGCGGGAGAAGGGATAATCGTTAGCTTGCTAGGATATATTAATCTACAAATTAAGTTTAAAGAGGCTTCCGGATAAGAGAGGTGTTGGGCCCGTATTAAATCTTTTTCAATGGCCAGTCTTTCAAGACAGGAGGCTGCGTAATGCAGGACAATAGTGATACAGAAAGCTCTTCTGAAGCAATTTCAAGAGTAAACTTATATATGCAATTACTAACAGAAGCTATTACCAGAGGGTCGAACAATTGTGATACAAATGAGAAGCCGAATTACTCGGCGTTTCAACTGGATCTAAACTGTTTGCAACCGTTATCTCATTCTCGACCGCAGCGTAATGAGAATAAATTGAGCTATAGCCGTCTTCCTGGTGTTATATTACGAGATACGTTATTTATTGTACACACAGTTGCGTTTCTGATCAGTATTGTTACGTTTGCCGTAGCTTTTGACAGTACTTTTCGTATCATTTCTTGAATCCACCTTAACGTCGTTCTGCATGCACGCTGTGGGCATATTTGTGATTCTTGTTGCACACACGTTGGATCCAGAATAACTCAGTCTCTCATAAGGACCAAAACTGTTTGTCAACAGAAAGCTCAATCAAGCTTATTTTGAAATACATGTATTAACTATAAAAGTTTGAAAAACAGAACCGACAGCGAGTCTGATACACTTGTTACACAAAACATGACTGTGTGAGTCGAATTACATGAAAAAATAAACACAAAGCTCGCACTTTCTATTCTTTTTTTATTAGTTTCTAAAAGATTACAAATACTTTGAATTACACTGAGACAAAAAATATCCTAAAAGCCGGAAGATTTCCTTTTAGAAATGAACATACATGTACCATAGGACAACATGATATGTAATAAAACAACATCTTAACCCAGTTACAGTGGAGAATCTGTTATTCTTTCCCGTTTAAACGCAAACGTACGCAAACGCAAAACACTAAAACGTAGAAAAGTACAACTTTTTGACAATTCTGATAATTCATGTTTGCATTGGAAAAAATAGTTTTAGCTTAAACGCGTTTATTGGGAAAGAATAACGTTTTCTCCACTGTAAGCCTAGTGTCTACTGAAGTGGACATTGGCAAACAGTGTCTACACTATTAATGTTTGTTTAATCGTATGAAGTATTTTGCTACAAACACTGCAGTGTATTTAGACTATGCTTGTCCAAGCTTGACAATAAAGAACACCCTGCGTGCAGGAACACTTATAAAATAATTTTTTTACAAACATGTTTCAATTAATGGTTACTTTTAATTAAGGGATGTGCCCGTAAATATTTAAATGCATGACAAACCATGCCGACCTTTATCAAAGGGCTCCTGAAGGAGCCCTTTGATCTGGATCTACACTATTTGTTGAGTATGTATCTACTGGTTTTCCGCACAACAAGGGTTCAGTCCCAATGAATTCCTAGTATGAAATTAAAGTTGACACTTTTCTGTTCAGTATATACAGTACAAGTTTAACCTCTCCATTACGACCACTATAATGAATGCAAATTGATTACATGAAAGACAGGTGGCAGTTTAAAGCAAGGTGAAGCGAAAACAGAAAGCTCCTAAAGGAGCTTTCTGTTTTTCCTTTCACTTTGCTTTCAGCAGCCACCTGCCTTAAACACCTAATACATGAACATAATACAATTTAGTGGGCGTAATATCGAGGTTATATTGTAATTATCAAATTTACAACAAAAGGAAACATAAATGAGCCATTTCATAACAAAACCTGCCTTATTGCAATGCAACATTGTGTAGACCAATCACAGTTGACATCCAACGCTCTGTATCCGAGTTTGGTCCACACTGCCAAATATCGTACATGTATATAATACAGCTACATGTACATAATTTTTTTTAGATGCATGTGGGTGTCAAACAGTGAATATCAAGGCCAGTCGCCGTGTCTTTGACTGCACTGTTTACAATGCAATAAGGCAGCTTTTCTCATGAATTCTGTAACAATAACCCAACTTTACAGTTTACACCAAATTTAAAATACTAAAGTATGTATAGTTCAAATCCATTTGCCCAAACCACCCTTTCCTCCATAGAAGTGCGTTCTCGACATATTTACACGTTCCTCACAGATATGTCTCATCTTACTTCTGCTATATTCTGATAGGGTAGAGTCTAGGGAAACCTTTCCTACACCCTGGCAGGTTATTGTTAACCTATTACTCCATAGATACGCATTCTAACGCCTTCATTTTATTTCTCCAGTGAAGAAAATACTTCCACTATATACAGTCATGAATAATGCAGTAAGAAATATATTCTATATCGTAGCAGATGGTAGCTTAAAGCAGGCTGAAAGTAAAGCAGAATGCGCCCTAGGGCGCATTCTGCTTTACGTTCAACCTGCTTTTAGTGATCACATATCTTCAATGCTAGAAACAGGCTATGGAGAATACAGATAAAGTAAGCTGAAAAAAGAGTAGAACACTCCAAAAGGAGCTTTCTACTTTACTTTCAACGTGCTTGAAGCACTCAATGGTCCTTAACACTGGGAAGTGGAAACAAGCTATGGAGGAAAAAGTTAAGTCACCACTCGTTTGAAGAGGCTCAGGTATTCTTTAAAAACATTGAAAATGAATGCAGTAAATAACAAAATCCAACAAAGTCTTTGGAGCTCGTACATTACTTTTCCTTGCACTAAGAAAACGGTTTTCTTTAGAAAATTCTGAGCATTTTTTACTAAATGGTTGCTTGACAAAACATTGGCTCATATTACTGTATAAAGATTTCAAACATTTAAGAGTCTTCTAGTTTCAAGCTAGATATCAAAACTTCAGCGAAGCTTAAAAGTACAGTCTTCAAAAGTACAGCGAACATATGTATAATAATAGCGACACATCAAAAGTTGAATTGAAACCAAAGAAGTGACGGCCTATACAGTAGAGTAGTTGTTATTATTTTCCGTTTTTTTCCCTTGATTTGAAACTAAATGCAAACACAATGCAATAAAATGAAGAACCTGGCAAATTATTTAGAAGTCCGACGGTTTATTTTCTCACAGCAGCAAACAATTTGGAGTCTGATTTTGCTTTAAACTGATTGGAATGTAAATAATAGTATTAGCGTAAACGCGTTTATTGGAAAAGAATAACGTAGTATCCAATGTAGGATCTTGTTTTTTGCGTTACCCTTGTCCAGCATTTAGCAGTCATTTACATGTATCTATATTTACATTCGCCCCATTCAACTCCATTGAAAAAAAGGACGTTGAACACGTATAGAGGCAATTTTTCGCGAGGGTGGGACTTATGGGTAACTATCGCAGATAAGGCGGGGCTTATGGGTCTGCTCTTCGCGAATCGTTTTGTTGCGTTACTTCAGCAATGCGGATATGGCTGTTCTTTTCAGGGTATACATTATTCAGCTTAACAATCTCTAATATGGATGAAACACTCATACATACTAATAAAATGTTATTCAATATAGAAATTACAGCAAATATAATGTAAATATAAGAAATTATAAACAAAAAATTTTCGGCGTTTAAGCGAAATAAACGACAGAAAATAAGCGGCAAATTTAACATGAATCGCGCTGTCGTCTATTTCGCTTATACGCCGAAACAATACGTTTTACTTTATTATACATCAAGGTTATCCCTTTGCTTCAGTAACAACTACAGTGCCCCCACAACAGCCCTCTGAACAACGATTCCCTCCTTACAACAACGCTTGCCGCTGTTCCCCAAACAAGTCAATTATGTCCAACATTTTCTCGGTTACAATATCGTCTGCTTAAAATTGTCGTCTGGTATTTTTCTAAAAGTCATGTAATGGATATTTTGACAGAAATAAATATAATGAAGAGTGGCAAACAACTTGAATCCAGATCAGACGCCGTGTTACGCGGCGTCTGATCTGGAGTCAAGCTGTTTGCAATTGTAAACCAAATCCCCTCCCTATAACAACTCCCTCCGAACAGCACACGCGATCTTTTTCTCCCATTGGGTAATGCTGTAGGGAGGGAGCACTGTAACAATAACATATTTATTCTTAGGACATTGGTAGCTACTTTGCAAACATTGCAGACCCATATGTGGGACCTGTTTTATCAACTGTCATTTAACCCATTACCTCATAAAAACGCCTTTTACACCCTTAGTTTATTGCTCCACTGAGGAAAATAGTTTAAATTTATATAGAAATGAATATGAATCATAATAAATAGTCTCTATATTCTAGCAGATTATAGCTAAAGCAAGCTGAAAGTAAAGCTGTTTGCAATTGTAAACCAATTTCCCTCCCTATAACAACTCCCCCGGAACAACACACACAATCTTTTTCTCCCATTGGGTGTTGTTGAAGAGAGGGAGCACTGTAACAATAACCCATTACCCCATAAAAACGCCTTTTACACCCTTAGTTTATTGCTCCACTGAGGAAAATAGTTTAAATTTATATAGAAATGAATATGAATCATAACAAATATTCTCTATATTCTAGCAGACTACATGTATAGCTAAAGCAAGCTGAAAGTAAAGCAGAATGCGCATTTAGACGCATGCTGTTTTACTTTCAACCTGCTTTAAATGGTCACCTACATTCACCCCTAGAAACAGACTGGGTTAACTATCTATATATTAAATACAGTAAAATATGTTATTACAACCATTCAATACAATTTATATGTAATGCAGAGCTCCAGATAAGAGGTAGTTTTTTCAACAAATCCAACATTTTCTCACTCTTTTTAGCACCGAATCCTATGGTGTTACTACTCATTAGAATCGTCTCTTCGAGACGATTCTAATGAGTAGTGACACCATAGGGTTTAATTCAGAAATAAAGATTTTAGTTTTTGAAAAACTACCCTTATCTGGAGCCCTGTAATGGTGTTAAATACAGACGACTGTCTAAAGTAAAATGAAAGACAGACAGAAAGCTCTCAAAGAATCTTTTTGCTTTACTTCCTTCTTGCTTTGAGACGTCATCAATGCTTTTAGAAGTAATAATGGCAGATTTACTTTCTCTTTTTTCATCAAGCTGTCACCTGCTTTAAGCTGTCACCTGTGTTGAACACCATTATTAGTTTACTGTTGAGAAGTCGTTAACAGTAGTGTGGCTGTATCTTAACTTAATCCTGCTGATCACGACTGTACTGGTATATCTACTTTACAATAATTTTACTTCAGGCTGTCACCTGTGTTGAACACCATTATTAGTTTACTGTTGAGAAGTCGTAACAGTAGTGTGACTCTATCTTAACTTAATCCTGCTGATCACGACTCTACTTATATTTGAAAATAGTCATCATCACCCACATCAGAAAATCCGCCGTCTGATCTGAATCTAAGCAGAATGGCTATTGCATAGCTGGAAATACATTGGTTTGATGCATTATTTGTGAAAAAGGGCATTATTGCATAACAAACGGTGACCGTGTAGACCAAATATCAGCTGATTACTTGGGTCCACACTGTTCACCTTGCTGACATAAAAACGGTGGAGACCAATATCA
The DNA here is from genome assembly GCA_922989275.2 of Gari tellinella. Lineage (NCBI taxonomy): Eukaryota > Metazoa > Mollusca > Bivalvia > Cardiida > Psammobiidae > Gari > Gari tellinella. The sequence goes on from OV277862.1 coordinate 17,946,576, forward strand.
ACTTAAAGACGTCTCCTCAGTCCATTGATGGACTACCCCCCCCCATTGTATTCGATAGGCGAGAAAAGGCATGAATCACAAGCTTTCACCGGGTATACCGATCTCGGTTGGTGTGAAATTACAGGTAACTAAAGGCAAGTTGTCTAGAGAGGCCCTCAAATACTCACACTCAAGGTTTTTTTAACTGGTTTTACTAACCAAACAAACAAATTTAAGGTACGGGCCTCACATGAAACTCTTGGGTGAGTATATCCCTAGACAAGATAGCAGTAAAGGGCAAAACTTGCACGTGGCGGCATGCTTTGATAGCTGGTTAGGTGTTATGACCAAAAGGTCGTCAGGCGATGTCTTTAAGTGATACATGTAATGCACGAGTCTACACCGTTTACATAAATCTATCATCTCTTTCACTGTTAATTTGATGTATTTTACTTAGATACAGAAAACACTGTTCGGATTCCTCGTTTCTAGCACGGCAGCTTCAAATTGTAATCTTTGACACTGGGGACCAACTAGGTATTACGATCAAATGTTTTACTACGACAACTCATATGGGTATTATAACAGATGTGTACTCACTACGAAGGTAACTTTTGTTTTCGTGGCAAAACATTTCCGACTATATACACTTGTAGGAATACAAATATATTACATTACTATTATAATACCCTTATAGGTTGTCGTAGCGATACAATTTTTTGATAAAACGTAGTTGCTTCCCCCCCCCCCCCCCGAAAAAAAATAAAAAATACCCCCCCCCCCCCCAACTAAAAGGAAGAACCCCCCCCCCCCCCCCCAAAAAAGAAATCACAAAAAAAATACTCTCCCCCCCCCCCCCCTCTCCCGTGTTTAAGACATTCAACCCTAGCGACGACTATACTCGTCATTAACAAACAGTTACATATGATGCGTACTCTTGTCGTATGCAAACAGTGTAGATACTGATAAGAGGGCAAAGGAGCCCCCTGCTCAGCGTATGCACTGTTTGCTATTTTGCAATATATTACCAAAAAACAACCCTAAATAGTCTAAAATGGACTAATCCTGATTGGAAACTGGAATTGTCAATTACAAGTTTCAAGGGTGAATGAGTTAACGCGTTATCACGATAGTATGTTAACTGTCACAAACAGTTGGGATCTAGATGAGAAGACAAACAGCTCGATGTTCAATATGGATCCAAACTACATGTATTTGACATTATGAAGACATTTTATCGTAAAGGAAATAAAAGATACACCACCTTTAGAAAATTTCTGCAGACAAAAGATTTGCCGTCTGCTTTAAAATGTCGTCTGCATTAGTAATTGTTTTTTGTTGTTGTTTCTGTTGATTGTTTTTAATTGAAAAATGCGCATTTTGAAAGAATCTATAGTGACAATTAGTTTGGATCCTTATCCCGAGTATTTCGGCGTCTGATCTGGATATTAAGTTTGTTTGCAAATGTTAGCAAAGTCAAACATGTCAATGAAATATTAAAATACGCACATGACCTGTTATATGAAGTACATGTACATAGAAAACTTGTGTTGATACGTGTCGTAGCTCTTGAAAGATAACATTCTACAGTCGAACTTCGATATCTCGAACTCGCTTAACTCGAACTATCCGATATATCGAACCAAGAATTTGCCTTATTTCAAGCTCGGTTTAGGTGAACTTAACCGAGTTGGAGATATCGAAGTTCGAGTGTATTTGAATAAATACGATACTGAAGTAAACATTTATACAGCCCGTCGTACAACCTGAAATAAGCTGTAAGACAGATTAATGACTGACTGCTAGATATATGCATTTATTACGAGTAAAATCGTCAATGCGAACACAATAGACCTAGATCAATAATGTCGAGTAAGCTACAACATTTGATCAGGAAATATACTTTGCAGCGGTAGAATACAATGTCCTGATATCTGTTACGATTGACAAACAGTGAAGACCCTGTTCAGACGCCGCGTTTGAAACGCGGCGTCTGAACAGGATTTTCACTGTTTGCATTTTTAGTAAAAATAATGCTCACAACGACGCTTCAATTATATTAATATGAATACTTGAATAGCATATCTGTGTGATTTATATTTATTCCAACTGATACAGTCTAATGTAGTTACGCATCTCAGGCTTTGTGCTGTGGCTGCTGATATACAGCCGGTCTTCGTCTTCTGTGTAAGCTATAGCGCCGGGGTATTTGACTAGTCCCTGGTCCAGTCCGAGTATGATCCGGGATAGCGCACCAGTAGGAGTCAGCTGATGGACGGTGTTTGTGTCTCGGCTACACACGTACACAGCGCCATACTTGCCTACAGCTACTCCTACTGGATACTTCAATTTGGCATGTCTATAGATGTAGATGACTTGGCCACCGAGTGTCATACTCGTCAAGGTGTTGGCTTCCCAATCAGTAATATAAACAACGTCTTTATCACGGCTTAGAGCAATGCGCCCAGGCGTTGTAAAGAGTGGATCACCGTTGCTGTCAGTGCTGAATGTGGTTAATGTTTTACCGGACATATCAAATATTTGGACACTGCCTGGATGTTGACATTGAGCCCGACATGCAGTAATAAAGTGTGATCCATTGTAACACAGTCCTACAATACTAGCACCAGGTGTTTTAATAGTTTGTCTCATAGACAGCTCGTCTGACACTGATAGTATCCCTATTTTCTCATCCTTTTCGTCTCCATAAGCCACGGCCACTTGGTTTGGATTTATTTCTGTTATATCAAACGGCTTTGATGACAGATATAGACGGGATACAACTGTGTTCTCCTTCGTGTTGATTAATTTGACATTCTTATTGTAACTATCGGTCACTACCAGGCGATCATTGGTAAGAACTGTCACACCTGTGATCGTACACTCCTCTTTATCGTCATCTGCCTTGATCTTCACCTCTCGCACGTATCGGGCCATGGTGGGTGTGACATCCTGTCTCACGGATAGTGACCATATGGCAGACAGTGTAGACTTCATCTGTTGAATCTTCTCGTCTTGATGAAATGCGTATCGTGTAATCTTGTGCTCGCTATTGTCATTCATCTGTCTCTCTAACTCTGCTGCACGACGGCAGGAAAGTTTTACTTTTACAAACAGCTGGTTATTTTTACCAGTTTTCCCCATCTTCTCCAAGTCTGCAGCCATACTTTTGACATCTGAGAGCAATGATTGGCATCTTTCAGTCGCGCATCTTATAACATCGGCGTTGTCTTGCTGAAACTTGGCTATTTTACGTTTTGTTTCTTCTTCCATTCTATCAAGGAGCTCATTGATTTCTTTCCTGAATTTCTTTATATCGACCAGTGCTTTAGAACGATATTTCTCGTTGTCTTTACTATCATCGTTTATTTTCTTCTGCCGTTTCGTTAGATCGTTTATTAGCCTATCTAAATCTGCTGTCAGCTTTCCGTACTCCTTGCTCTTATCTATGCCACCAGCCATGTCCGGTATGTATCCCTTGTTGGAACAGGAACTATGGTCCAAGGTGAGACACACGCTGCAGCAAACCTGGCTATGGGACTTACAGTAATATTCTATAACCTTATCCGGATGTTTGCGACATTTCTCTGTTAGCACGTCAGTGTGTTGGATCTTTGCTGGTGTTTTTGTTTTAGGCATTTTTGACTTGTCGAGAATAGTGTGGCCTTTAGACATCGAAAATTTACCATGATATTCGACGCATGATATACAGAGGTACTCCGAGCATTCCTGACAATAACCTATAGCTTCCACATGTTTATCAGGGCTACATGGTTGACAGGAAAAGTCAAAAATTTCCTCCGACCCCGCAAGAATGGAGGCACTTAAATCTTTGCTTCCTTTCTTATGCGCCATTGTTTTACCACTGTTAAATTAGTATGTCTGAATGTATAGGCCAAAACAGGCTTACCTTTATGACGATATTAACACCAATGTTTTGTCCCATTTCTCATTTTAAATGCTGTGTATTTTAACAAGCTCCAAGTATTTACACATTTTAAATGTTAACAATCCTTCCATTTTCTATCGCGACTGGCAGGGCTCAGTATTCAATATCTCTTTGTTTGTTTAAGTTCACGATAACACGACACAACATGAAATTTGAACTTTGTCATGCGTCAGTTGTAACCATGCGCAGTTTGGTACACACTATATCGATCATTCTTTTACTGCATTGTACCTGTTATTGATATGTCTTTTAACTCTTTGCATGCTGGGTATTTGTTTCGTCTGCAACACTTGTCGTCTGCTACGGTTCTAAAATTAGATTTTTCATAATCAGAATGTCAAACAGTGTGGATTCTGGTGAGACGCCGCTTAACACGCGGCGTCTCACCAGGATCCAATATGTTTGCAAATACATGCATTATCAAAGTTTCACAGCTAGCATTCCAAGCGTTAAATATTATTTTCCACCACAGTTTGACGAATTAACATACGCCAAGCTAATGTGTATATCAATTCAGTCATACTGAACACTCGACTAGTACATGTACATAGTTTCAGGGCTACCTGGACCCTAGGTCCCCCCCCCCCCCCCACCCCCTTGCCGGACTTTATGGGACCTATATCAAGTTAAAGGTGGAAGTATCCCCTACCGAATGGCACTTATTGGATGTTAAACGGCTGTCGGATATGTCGAGAAATTAGTATTGATTATCTGCTCCTGAATGATGAAAGTACTGCTTCTTTTCTCCAGTATATGCACGTATTTGTAGGGGTGCTAAGTAAGTTTCTCTATAAATCATACTGAAAATGTTTCCATTTGTATGCAGATGACATAAAATCATAAGAAAAATAACAAACACAGCATCTAAAAACCAAGATGGCTGTCGTCGGCCATTTTGTCGACCATTTTGAAAAGATAACCAATACCTGGAAATAGTTTGACCTTGCAACTATGTGTGATACATGATTTCAAGCTAATTTGTGGTTGATAAGTTCATATCTGGCGTTAAAAATGACTTAAGACTGTGCTGATTAGGTCAAATAAGCAAATTATAGCAAAATGTGACGACATTGTATTGACAAAATGACAAAGGTTTCGACATTATAATGCCATCACATAGTATCGTGTTTTTAATGACGTGTTGTTCAATTGTGTAATTTATTAAATCATCATATTGAGAATATTGCTGTTCATATTCATGCCTTGAGGACCAACAATCAGTTTATTCCCCCATTTGGCAATCACCTAAGTAACGTTCAAGAAGGTCATATGTTGTTGAAACACGTATAAAATCTTGTGTAGAAACGATCTCTTCAAGCGAATGACTTGATTTTATGGGCAGCATACCTTGCCTGTATCACACAGTTTCAAGGTACTCCGCCATCTAGGTCATTCATACATGTTTATTCAGTTCATTGAGTCTTCTTACCGTTCTTCAATAGCTTCGCAAGTAATGAAAGTCATCCATAAGGCCAGAAACATCACCACTGCAGGTCAGTCACCAGTTCTGATAGCCGATCAGCCTTAATGTTTGAAAATAAACTTCAATGACAATATCCGCAGATATAGCACGGTTAGGCAGCCATCCTTGTTACAACTGTGGCAATGCACACTGATCATTATGCTGTAATGAGTGTCTGGAGTATGGTTAGACTGTATTGGGAGGACAACAACTTTCACTAACTGTGGTATCTTGACTAGTGGCAGAGCTCATCCCTTCAATAGAATCCATCACATTTCAAACCAGGCCTCAGTACATGCTCTGTACATTCCTTAGAAAGAAACTGAAGTTTGATATTGCGCCAGAAATGCTACTCACGGCAGATTTTAGATTTCATAAAGAACTGCTTGGTTCTCTGAGTCTTCATATTTAACTATTTTCAGTATGTTATAAACCTGCCAAACCACATATGCAATATGGACTGAAATAGAGACGTCCTATTGTGCATGATGAGTTCAAAAATGGTAATGGCATGGGTTTAGAAATCAATAAAGGCATTTTCTAATGTCACACGTGTCAGCTACATGATCAGTGTGATTGATTGATTGATTGATTGATTGAAAGGGATTACCTCGGAACATGAAATTGTTATATCGCGCAGAGATTATTCTGTAAATATTTAAAAGAAATCCATCGACGAGTGTGTAAAAGACTTTAAATGAGTGTGTAAAAGACTCCTACAAAAGAATAAAAAATACAATAATGTACATGTATAAAGATTCAAGCTTTAAAAACTACACATTGTTGTATAGACCGGTATGTACCAAGAAAATCTCCCTGAATTCCAAGGCGATTACAATTTTATTGACCGAGATGTGATGGCGTTGGTAGATGCCCTTGAAGGTCATGGAAATCCCTTTAATGGCAGATATGGTGAACTGCCGGACTTCGATAAGTCAATAACCCCCTAATGTGAGATATTGACGAAAACGAGATGTTCAGTAATGGCTGCCTAAATATGCCTATTCAGCACATAATATCGCTGCGATCTTTACTAAAATGGCTTTATCTGATTTTTTTACCCCTCAAAACATTGGGATAAACACCAAAATTATGTTGATACCATGCATAGTTTCTGAGATATTGACGAAAACAAGATTTTCAGTAATGGTGGCCTTAATTTGCATATTGTGCGGATTGCCCAATGATGCCAGAGTGGCATCATTCAGATTCTTAAAGAGCACACCTCAGAGGTATAGAAACAGCAAAAAAGCGTTGTACGGCCCGCAAAACACGCTTATCAGTCTCTGCCACCGGGCTATTAAAAAGTGTAGTATAAACCATGATTATTGATTACAACCACGCAAAGTTAAATTTAAATTGGAGAAATACAATCAGACAACAAGCTTTAAGCAGACGATATCCTAACTGTGACTGAAATACAACTAAACCTCTCTATTACGACCACTTAAAAGGAGGCTAATCGATTTCGTAAAAAGACAAATGACAGCTTACAGCAAGGAGTTTTCTTATTAACGTTCACATTGCTTTAATAAGCACTAATCTGCTTTAAAAACGCCTGATAATTAGTGGTCTTTATAGAGAGTTGTTTCTGTAATAGAGGGTGTACACACGCGCTATGTCTTCATTGTCATATTGTATTAGTTTACATTTTATTCCAAAAAATATATTGAACATTTTTCTTAAAGAGGCTCACAACCGGATTTAGCATAAAAAATAGTAATTTGTAAATATATGTCAAATGCTTATATAAATGGGTAAGATTTAGTTTAGGGTAATAAATTCTATTAAAAAATGCATTTCAAAAAAAAAGAAAAACAGAAGAATTAAGCTCTGGTGGGATTCGAACCCATGACCCTCCATGCGGAGACAAACATGAAAAAATAAGGAAACGCCTTTACCCACTCGACTACGAGCGCTCTCTCTATATATGGCAGCGAATTAACGTACTTCACTGGTAGCGATTGATAGTACATTATTCGGCTCGGGTTTATGCCTGAGCCCGGGTAGAGAAGCAACAACTATACAGTTAGCTAACGCTATAGAAAAACGATGGAAAATATCTAAAAAAAACTAAGATTCGGTGACGATTCTTAACACTTGTTTTGGACTGATCATATTTTTTTAATGTCAGCAGCCAAATAATGCCACAAATGTGCTTTTATTTGAGTATTTTATTTTATTTTGACATGTACACCATCCGGTTGCGAGTCCCTTTAAATATCATCTCTACTATTAGCAAATTACAGGTGGATGAATCCCTCTGAATCCCTGTTTCAGGCACAAATCGGCTCCGACATTCCACAAGCTAGCTGGAAGTATTTCCCACATAAGTAAACCTGAATGGGATTCGAACCCACGCCGGTGAGGAGCAAAGCGGTTGTAAGTCACAGTGACAATGGGTTCATTCAATGGAATGTGTTATACATTGAACGAGTATGAAAAGGTTAGTCTAATATGAGTTACATCTACATCATTCCGTCTTAGTCCTGTCAAATTGACACTTATACTTCGGTGCGTAAGAAACAAGAGACAATAAAGAGAAAAAGAAAGGAAAGTAAGAAAAGAGCGATTCAAGAAACTCGGTGTTTAGTTATGTCGATAGATAAAATATAGAAGGATAAGAGATTGCCCAGTTACGTTTAGAACCATCAGAGACCGCCACGGAAGCTGGAGAGAGAAATCAAGAAGACATATTTCTGATGGTAAGATGTTTACTTTATTTAATACATAACAAAAAATATATAAATTTGAACGAAAAATATGAGTGAGTAAAAAAAGTTTGTTTTTCAAAAAGAGAGAGGGACGTATACAGAAACCTCAGGTGCGATTCCCTACTCTTATTCGCTGGTTATTTTAGATACCCAGCGTAAAGAACTAATCAATACATTGGGCTTCGGTTTTTATAAAGTCTTATCCGAAGGAATTGGTCGGGCGGGGATCGATCTCACGACCCCTGGTATCATAGTCGAGCGCGTTACTACCGGTATTCGACCACGTCCGACGGTGAGTGTAACAAAAAGTCATTAAAACAGTATTTTTGTCAATTTAGACAAACAAACGGTTTTAATTCAGTAACGCCTTTGTCCAGCATCGTTTATAACAGCCTGGCGTCGACGTCATATCGACGTTACGCATAGTTGAACGGCTTTCAACGTCGCTCAATCAAGATATTCGTCCAACAAATGTGCGGCTTGAGAGCGAATGCAAGAGAAAAATATCGAAACAATTTCTCAACAGTTCACGATTGTCTCTTGCAAATTAAGTATGTTGTTGTTTCATGGTTCACTGGGTCACCAAACGATTCTTTTTAAATTTGATAACGATATGACATTTCAATGTCCGTCAATAGCCAACCTGCAAAATATTGTGTAGAAATTCTTATAAATAACAGATATATATAGCGAAAAGCAAATTGCACAGTTAGAAGATTCGTTAAGTGTATATGTATAAGATTTGATCGAACTATAAAGCCACACATTGAAGCTTATCAATACGTCAACCTTTTCTTGATCGATAGTGTCCATTATTATGTTTAAACAATATAGTTAACCTTGTATACATGTCCATGAATAAAGAATAATGCATTTTAATGACAGAATTTTAATTTAAAGGTAGGTAACTGTATCTCAACTTCAAATTTCCCAAATTTTAAAAACAAATTCTGTTATTACAAAAAATCCTGACTGTAACATTTTCTAATTTTTCTGACCAACTATTTCATCAACCATATATTTGAATAAAATGAAAACAAATATACATTGAATGAGTCAGTTTTTTGTAATTTAATTTTTTAGCATTTTGCCAATTTAAATAGCTGATTACATCTTTCTGAACACCTTTATTCAAATAATTTTAGCATTTCTTGTAATGAATGTTGTGGACTACTTATTGGGCGATATATACTTCTTTACTTATAGTAATTAGCTTTAAATATTTATTTTTGCGAAAAATAAAATCATCGAAATTCCAGGTTTTTGTCAGAAAAAGAGACCTTAAAGAAAAACAACACGATATATGTTTCCTATATATTCCGCACATTGTTTCTTAAGCAATTATCATTCTTCAAGAAAAGTTTCATAACACCTTGTATGGAAACTAAGAGCACCCGCGAAGTACCTTAAACCGGCGGGGTTTTAAGGGAGCGTAGTGATTCTCACACGATGTAAGTATTATGACACCTTAATCTGGTCAGCGAAAATTACAATTACACCGTCTGATTTGTCAATAAATGAAAAGTTGACAACAAATGTAGAAATTGAAGTATTTTAGCATGCTGACAAGTAATTTTCACCATGAGTGTGACCCAGGAGCTAGGAGAAAGCGTGACAGTTTCGAACAGTGAGGTGTCGAACCGAAAGGTTTGTTTGTTTCAGAAAACTACGTGACGAATTCCTTACATACCAATGTTGGTCACTGAAAGACACTCCTATTAATCCATTTAATCACCATCAAAATGCACTTAACCCATTACCCCATAGCATGTTTCTAGTTTTAAAGATATGTGACCAATTGCCTTAAAGCAGATTGAAAGTAAAGCAGAATGCGCCTTAAGGCTTATTCTGCTTTTCTTTAACTTAGTTTAAGCTACCAGCTCCCTACTAGAATGTAGAAATTTCTTATAATTGTTAAATATTCACAACTGTATAAATTGGAACTATTTTCTTTAGTGGAGGAAGGCGTAAAAAGGTGTATTTATGGGGAAATGGGTTAACCTATTTCTCCATAAATACAGATTTTATGCAGGGCTCCAGATAAGCGGGAGTAAACTGCACAAATCCAACACTTTCTCGGGACTAGGTTAAAAACAGGCGCTTACACAGGCGTCATTGAATAAAGAACAACTACCCAGGCGAAACACAGGCGCCATTAGATTATATAGTGGCCAACGGGTCGTGTCTTACCTAGATGATATGGGTGATGGTGTGTAACACAGGATTTGCAGGTTTTAATCTGGTAATCACTGTTGATTATGTATAATTAAGAAAGAATAGTTAAAAATTTACGAGATTTTGTTTATGGTAATGAACCATTTAAATCATGATTTTTTTGTAATTGAATTTAAAAAAATAACCCAAGAATTAAGATATGATTAAATACAAATACAAATACAGAAACACTTATATAGCGCAAAAAGTATAAATATTCAATTGCGCTTTACAATTGATCATACTAATTATTACATAATTACAATATCAGGCAATAGGTATCAAAGTCACTAAGAACACTAATAAACACTAGTCATTCATTGTAGAATTGACTGAACAAGTGTGTCTTAAGTTTTTTCCTGAAAGCAGTTTCAGTTTTTACTGCTTTTAAGTCTCTAGGAATCATATTCCACCATTTTGGGCCAACCATCGCAAGTGACCGTTCAGCGATCTTCGTCCTATGTCTAGGTACAACAAACTGAATGTCGCTAGACGATCTCAGGCGGTAATTCCCTCGCACCCTAGTGAACAAGTCTCTGAGATAACTCGGTGCGGTCCCATGTACAACTCGGAAAACAATGACAAGCACTTTGAACATGATCCTCGCACGAACAGGCAACCAGTGTAACTGTTTAAGAATGTCATAGCTATGCTGCTCATATGTTGCTTTCATTACTAATCTGGCAGCATGATTTTGGACTTTTTGAAGTTTATCTAGCTGATATGCTGGAATGTTAGCAAATAGTCCGTTACAAAAATCGAGGTGTGAATGAATAAGTCCGTGTATGAGAGTCTCAGCTGACTTTTGTGATAAATGTTTACGGATACACCTCAAATTTCTTAGCTGACCATGTGCTATTTGACACTTTTTACGAATGTGCAAATCAAAATTCAGAGTACTTGTCATATAAACACCAAGGTCACGCACATGATCGACACACTTCACCTCGCAGCCACCAACAGTCATACTAGTAATATTCAGTTTATTCAACATTGTTCAATACAACAGCTCAGATTGATCAAAAACTGAGTTGAAATCAATTTCGAACCGTAGTTTGCCAATAAATTTTTGTAAGTAAGATATGTTTGTTAAATATTTGATCCCCTCACCTCCCTAAAAAAAGTTAAATAAAAATTAGATCAATCTTTTTTTTTTTCTTTTCTTTTTTAATTTTTTTTTTTATATAAAACTTGCTATGTAATTTACACCTAAATAGTAAATGTATTTCTCAAATTTTCGAAATGGCAAACCACATAATGTTGATAATGATAAGATAGCGAACAATCATAGGGAATCAATCAATAGGGAGTGCAGACGAGCAGGATGACAGGCAGGCAGCATTAAACTATGAACAACTTAACAGGCGCCATTAGATTATATAGAGGCCAACGAGCCATGAAAGGCAGGCAGCATTAAACTAAGAACAACTTAACAGGCGCCATTAGATTATATAGTGGCCAGCGAGCCGTGACATACAGGCAGCATTAAACTATGAACAACTTTACAGGCGCCATTAGATTATATACTGACCAACGAGCCGTGAAAGGCAGGCAGCATTAAACTATGAACAACTTAGCAGGCGTGGTTAGATTATATAGTGGTCAGCGGGCTGTGACCTACCACGCAGGTATACGAAATTGGTAAACTATTCCTGTTTAATTTAGGGGGTCAATATATCTTACTTACAAAAATGTATTGGCAAAGTACGGTTCAAAATTGAAATCAACTCAGTTTTTGATCAATCATATTTTAATTCTTGGGTTATTTTTTAAATTCAATTACAAAATCATGATGCAAATGGTTCATTACCATAAACAAAATCTCGTAAATTTTTAACTATTCTTTCTTAATTGTACACAATCAACAGTGAATCTGATTACCAGATTAAAACCTGCAAATCCTGTGTTACACACCATCACCCATATCATCCAGGTAAGACACGGCCCGTTGGCCACTATATAATCTAATGGCGCCTGTGTTCCGCCTGGGTAGTTGTTCTTTATTCAATGACGCCTGTATAAGCGCCTGTTTTTTACCTAGTCCCCACTTTCTCACTTATTTGAGCATCAATTCCTATGGTGTGACTACTCATTGGAATCGTCTCGAAGAGACGATTCGAATGAGTAGTGACACCATAGGGTTTAAAACAGAAATAAAAAATTTAGTTTTTGAAATACTCCCCTTATCTGGAACCCTGTTTTAACGCCTTTAATTTATTCCTCTTAGTCGTATGTGTTTTATATTTCTTCTTTAGTATATACTAATGTATTGATATAAGTCTAATGACTGTTAGGGTTAAGACGAGGAACACAAGCGTGTTGGTCTTAATCGTTTATTCAAGAGAATGAGGCCGGAGCCAGAGTATGTAATAAGCCCGGGCTCTGAGCTAGCCGCGGTATGCATATTCATAGACCTATAGTCTATTTCATTAATTGGAATATACAACATCTCCCTTCTTCAAAATTGACATATGCTGTAAGAATATAAAATCATGTAAGATACTGCTAACATAATACAAAGATCGAATATGCAAAATAATCAATGATTTTCTAGTTAAGAAATGAACTCTATAACAACTGTTCATGATGTAATCCATTCACGGCTATCGTAGCACTTAGCTTTCATCACTCTCCCAGACCGTGTTACATAAGGGGCTTTGGAATCTGAGCCTACATGAGCTTGGGGATTGTCAGGTGGAAGGGGTTAGTTAAGGGAACTCTGTTGGGGAAAATGTGGAGGTGACTCTGCTTGGGAATTCTGCTGGGAAAAGTCGTCTGCTAATATTTTCGGCCTGAAGGTTGTGATGTCAGTTACATTTTCCTTTGTTTTATGAAGTGCTGACCTATTCCTACGATAAACTCCCCCATCTCTAGTTTGTACTGTAAATGGGTTGTGACCGTTAATTTGCATTACTTTACCGGGTTTCCAAATTTTTCCGAATTGTACTCTGACCGAATCATTAATTGAAAGCGGCGATAGGGGTCTGGTAGTTTTGTCGTAATGTTGTTTTTGTTTTGATTTCAAGCTTTCCATTTTGTTCTTAACCTGTTGTTGACTAATGGTTTCGGGTTTCAGTGCCTTGCTGGAGATTGGCACAACAGACTTTGTCCTGCGGCCTAAAAGCAGTTGTGCAGGAGTATATCCGCATTCTAGGGGTGTGTTTCTATATTCTAGAAATGCCAAATAGGGATCTTGACCAGATGCTTTGGCTTTAAGCATTAGCTTTTTAGCTATACCTACACCCTTCTCAGACAAACCATTACCTTTTGGGTATAGAGGAGAGGATGTTTGGTGTTCAAAATTCCATGTTCTTGCGAATTCTGAAAATTCCTCGCTGGAAAACTGAGGTCCGTTGTCAGTGATCAAGGTGTCAACTATACCATTTCGTGACATGTGCACCTGTAATTTGCGAATCACGGTTGCGGAACGCGTATCAGGCAAGTAGTCTACCTCGAAAAATCGGCTGTAATAGTCGATTGTAAGAAGGTAATTCTTACCCTCAAAATAGAACAGATCTGCACCTGCCTTTTGAAAGGGCCTATCGGGAAAATTGACTGTCGTCATAGATTTTTTCGTATTTGAGTCTCTGTGCGTAAGACACACCGGGCATTGTAAAATGAATTCGGTAATTTGTTTTGCCATCCCTGGCCAGAATAGGCTGTCTTTTGCCCTTTCTATTGTCTTTGTTACACCAAGGTGACTGGTGTGAAGCTGCTTAAGCATGTGCTCGCGCATACCACGTGGTATGATAAGAGTTTGACCTCGGAAGATGAGGTCATCTTCTCCCGACAATTCATCCCTGTGATTCCAAAATTCTCTAATTTCCTGTCTGCAGTTTGACCTCTCGCTAGGCCAACCATCCACTATAGTCTGTTTCAGAATAGTCATTTGAGGATCATTGGCTAGCTCGCACTTCAAACTTTCTAGTCGTCTGTCTGTCACAAACAACTGTTTCTTTACTGTATGGACATGTTGGTCAAGGCCTTCAATAAGAGTCGGATATGTCTCTTTAAGAGAGTGCCTTGACAAACAGTCGCTGACAGGGATGTCTTTGCCACTTTTGTGATATACGAAGATGCGATATTTCTGTAACTGCAGAAGCATTCTTTGTAACCGCGGCGGAGCAGCGTGTAATGGTTTCAACATAATTGACGAAATCGGCTTGTGATCAGAATGTACAATTATGTCACGTCCATAGGTGACTGGTGAAAGCGTTTGCGTCCGAAAAGAATCGCAAGAAGTTCCTTTTCTATTTGCGCGTAGCAAACTTCAGCTTGTGTCAGGCTTTTCGATGCAAATGCAATCGGCCGCTCGTGCTGGATAAGGCAAGCGCCTATACCATATTTGCTCGCGTCCACCTCAGGAGTTAGAGGCTCCGATGGGTCGTAATAGCCAAGCACTGGAGCTTTGGTTATTACAGACTTGACCTCTAGAAATGCCTTGTTCTGGGGCTCATCCCACTGGAATTCGGATTCCTTTTGCAAAAGCGCGCGAAGGGGTGAGGTAACCTCTGAGAGATTCGGCGCGAATTTTGCAAGATAATTAATCATGCCAAGAAATGTCTCTAGTTTCGCGCGAGAATCGGGCTTCTCCAATTTCATGATAGCCTCGATTTTGCTTGAATCTGGTTTAAGACCCTCACTACTGATGAAGTGTCCGAAAAATGGAACTTCACTTACCCCTATCCTGCATTTATCAGGGTTAAATCGGATACCCTTTTCTCTGGCCCTGATAAGCGCGTTTTGCAGATTTCTGTCATGCTCCTCAGTATTTCGACCGAATATGAGGATGTCATCAACAATGGCTTGAATGCCGTGTAACCCTTCAAATATTTCGTTTACTTTTCGTTGAAAAATATCTCCGCTCGAAGAAATCCCGAATGGTAAACGAAGATAATTATATCAACCGAAAACTGTACCGAAACATGTCAAATTTGACGACTCTTCGTCAAGTTTTACACTCCAATACGCATGCGTTATGTCTAAGATGCTAAACCGCTTGGCTCCAGATAACTGGGCCGTTACGTCATCGAGCGTAGGTGACGGATAATGCGGTCGCCGTATTGCGTTGTTTAATCCTTTTGGATCTAAACATATGCGTAATTTGCCTGTTTTGGGTTTCTCTACAACGACAATAGTGAGAATGTACCCAGTCCGTAGGCTCATTGACTTTCGCTATGATGCCGTCCTTAACCATTTTGTCAAGCTCGCATTTTAACCTTGGTTTTAAAGCTTCTGGTACCCTGCGCGGCGGATTAACAATGGGAACCGCGTCTTCTTTCAAGTGCAAATGGCACGACCCGGGAATGACCCCAATTCCACTGAACAGGTCTCCGAATGCATTCATGACCTCGGACTTACTCGTTACAGAGGCTGAGGGGCTCTTTTGGGGTAACTTGAGGCTTTCTGTTACTTTGTGGGAGTCTACTGAATATGTAAATTTGATCAGCTCAAGGTCAAGTGATGACCTTAGGCCAATGAGACAGGGTGCGGAGTTCTCTACAACGTAGAATGGCGCGCAAACCGCTTTGCTCTTGTACCTGCATGCCAGGTTTACTTTACCTAGCACCTTAATTGTATCCCCTGAATAAGCTGTCAATTTGCAATCATTGGGTTGTAAAGGAAGTTTAAGAGATAGAGACTGGAATTTCTTTTGAGAAATCATATTGATAGCACTTCCAGAATCAATTTTGAATTTGATCAAAGTTTGGTTTGGGCCTAGGTCAAGGGTAATAAAAGCACGGTCTGGCGAATGTGAAAAAGTGCTTACCGTGGCAATGTAATACTCCTCCTCACAGTCCTGTATTTGCAAACTATGAACACCATTGTCAATGTCATGCACAGCCTTTTTAGATCTGCACATTGGCTTGAAGTGGTTTAGTTTTCTACATTTATGGCACTGTTTTCCAAAAGCTGGACACAGTTTTTTATCAGGTTTGTGAATTGTCCCACAATTGCCACATGTCCTCTGCTGAAGTTGTGGTTTTTGTCGCCTTTGTTGTCCTGGTCTGTATGGTTAACGCTTCCGGACGTCGTCGACGCTACCTCCAGTGGCCTGGTTTCCGTCTGAAGAACCCGTCCCGGCCGCCATGGTTTTAAGCTGCACTTCGGCATACTCAAATGTCTGTGCATGATTTAAAGCACCGTCCAGTGTGAGTTTTTCACCAACATTTAAAAGTTTCTCGCGTAACTTAATGGACGCGCATCCAAAAACAATTCTGTCACGAATCATGTCAGCTTTGCTGTCCCCAAATTTACAGTCGTCAGCTGCCAGTTTCAGTTTGGTGACGAATGCCTCGATCCCGTCTGAGGCTTGAATAATGTGATTAAATTTGTATCTTGCAAACACGGGATTAAATTTTGGCTGAACGTAGTTTTTGAACTTGTAGTAAGTTTCCAGCTTCTTTGCGTTCTCAGCGGAAATGCCTGTCCACGTGTGCTGAATATCGCGACCTTTGTCGCCTACCCACAGAAGAAGATATGAAACTTTCTCCTCTTCTGATTTCTCCTTTAGTGGCCCGGAGAATACCAATTTGGCATGGCGCATAAACTTGTCCCATGCCTCGGGCAAGTTTGTACTGCCCCAGTCCATTCTTGGAATGGAAACACCGCACATCTCCATTGTTCACGTGGTTTTGTGTTTATAACTATGTCCGAGTTGGTTATAGTTCCATATATTTCTGATATAATCACTGTCACATTTAAATGTCCTTTATTTCTTCTGACACCATGTTTTATATTTCTTCTTTAGTATATACTAATGTATTGATATAAGTCTAATGACTGTTAGGGTTAAGACGAAGAACACAAGCGTGTTGGTCTTAATCGTTTATTCAAGAGAATGAGGCCGGAGCCAGAGTATGTAATAAGCCCGGGCTCTGAGCTAGCCTCGGTATGCATATTCATAGACCTATAGTCTATTTCATTAATTGGAATATACAACAGTATGTATCCAAGCAGATGGCAGCAAAATGGTATTTGTAGCTTGAAGCAGGCTAAAACTAAGACAAAATGCGCCTAAAATTTAAGCCGCATTCTATTCTACTTCAACTAGTCTTCTTCTTCTTCTTACCTTAACAATAACATACTGGGGCAATTTCGTACATGAGTGTATTACATACAGTGTGAGTCATGCGCAAATAAACAGTGAAGCCATGATGGCCTGTCCATAGCAGGGGTACAAAATTCTCTAAGACAATTTAATGGCGGCTGTTATTATAAGAAAAAAAAGCCCTGTTTACAAACAGTGTACCTGTGAGGATTACACTTGTCCTATGCAAACAGTGTAGACCCTGAATAGAGGGCTCCTTAACACTGTCATTTTTTAAACATTTTGTTAAAAACAACCCTAAAAAGTCAAAAATGACTATAGGCTTATTTTGTAATCGGAAATGTTCATTTAAAGTTTCAGGGATGAATGAGTTAAAGCATATTATTTGTTGTTTCACGTAACTGAGATTACATTATGATTAGGTACAAGCGTATATTTATGGCTCCATGTAAACCAATAATTTCTAAATATTTTCTCTCTTTTTGTCTTCACCAAACTTAATGTTGTGACTTCTTGACTTGTCACTTTGCAACAATTTTAAAGAGAAGTCACAACAGAGGGTTTGGTGGAGACATAAGGATATCTTAATTTAGGACTTAGTATTTCATTAGGCGCCATAGGACCATTTAATGTGTCGCAGTGCCGTAAAGCCCAACTCAATCAATAGTTTTTCATAGAACTGCAAGAAGCTATAAGAACAGATATTTTTACATCAGTTTTTGAAGTTTTTTTGTTGGAAGATTGCAGATTGTTCTTCTCCAGCTTCTACTTTAAGTCCAGTTTCTACATTTCAATTACATTACCAGGGCTCCAGATAAGGGGAGTACGAGGGGCGTTCATTTAATTGTGTCACTCTTGCGGTTTTCTGCCCCCCAACTAATAATAGCGCATTGAAATTTTGTCTGCTTCACAATGTAGTGATTGTACGTATTGACTGAAAATTTTGATTGAATCCGTCAAGCAGTTTAGATATTATTTAATGTTTAAGTTGGTCCATTCATAGACACTGGCTATTGTAGTGTATGTAATGGCGTACGTTGAAATACGGGCTTACGGTAAAGGTCGAATAATTTTAAAATGTCGATTTCATTGATATACCTTGATATTTATTTGATAAATTGAAGATTTTCAGTGTCATAAATGCCATTTTCTAATCAAATGTAACAATTTCAAGATTACTTGTTTTACTTATGAACAGCCACTATCCAATTTGGCGGGTGCCAAAGTTTAAGCTGCTGTTGTGGTAAATCTACTAAAACAGCACGCAAGACAAGCATTTGAATATATAACTGACGGTGTTGGTAAAATATCGGGTTCAGATCATATGTTTTTGATACGCGAGTGTAAAGTTAAAAGTTGTTTTGTGTGGTGGACCCTTTATCCTTTTATTGAGAATAATACTACATACTCATGAAAAACGTTGTAAAATCCTTGTCGAAAAGCAGAAATATATACAAATTACACCTTTCTCTGCTGCTTAAAAGTGATTTATGATTATAAGCAACACATATAAATAATTTTATCGCCAGATGATGTGTAAAGAAAGATTTAGATTGGTTATTGCGAAATACTAAAATGCACGGGAAAAAGTTTTAAATGCAATAACATTCGAAATCCGATCATGCTTTGCTTAAATTTAGAAACCAGTCTACTGAAAAATTCTGAGGAGGGTTTATACAGTCAATATACTGAAAAAAAGAAGAATTATTATGCAAAACACAAACCTGCAATCCAAATTTAAAGCTATGCCTCATAAATCAAATTGTAGATTTTCTCCACATATATAATGGTAAATGATTTTCTGTAAAATTAAACGATAACCCAGCTACCCCGCAATATGGTTTTTATATTTGATTTTCGTTCCTTTTATCGAAGAAAGCTAACTTTTTATGCCGATGCATCTCTCAATGTAAGCCGGACTGTGCCGATTTACAGTGTTTGCGGGGTGCACCTAAAAAGGGCTATTTTTCCACTTTTTACATTCAAATTTTAATACTAAAATGATATATTTCTGTCAAAGAGAAATGTTTCTAAGGGTTGGACTGAAGGAAGTTTGCACGAATCTCATATTGCGCCTTTAATGATCCTGGTGACAAGATTAAATGAACGCCCCTCGTATTTCAAAAATTAAAATCTTTATTTCTACATTAAACCCTATGGTGTAATTACTCATAAGAATCATCTCTTCGAGGTGATTCTAATGAGTAGTAACACCATAGGATTTGGTGCTGAGGTAAGTAAGAAAATGCTAGAATTGTTATGTGTACTCCCTCTTATCTGGAGCCCTGTCATTATGTTATAGGGTTTTGATCCAATTCTATCTACTGCAAGAGGAAAGCTGCAAAAAAGAAGAGCAAAACTCAATGATGAGATAAACCGGGAGCTTCGAATGAGAAATGGAGCAGAAAACTTATTCAGGTAAGTTTAACCCATTTGTACCTAACATCCCATAAAAGGAACATATGCAACCAGTGTAGACTGTGATCAGAAGTCGCATAATGTGGTGTTTGATCAGAGTCTACACTGTTTGCTGATAGTAATTTCAATATAAAACACAATGAAAATGATGTGTACAGTTATATATGCAGTACAGTTAAGATTAAGTTCAATATTAAAACATAGCTCGGACTTAAGTTTTCATTTTGAAATAATTCAATATTGTTCGTTTTCATTACATTTGGCTAGTTGTCATTGGCTGTAATTTTTGTTTCATAACTCAATGAAAAAAATAAAATTCAGGCCACGCCTTGTCAGGACTACTTTCTCTTAGTCAAACTGTTCTCCAAAAGCTCTGCATGAAGCAGGACGCAAAATGAAGTCATTGACGTCGATGTTCCTACAAAACAACATCGCGTTTTGGCGGAAAATATATATGGCGGAGGGACTACAACCTACATTTTAAAAGCGTAAAAAATGAACATATGCGTCAGATTCTCTATTTAACTACTTTCTTAAATTCAGTAGTGATATTACATTATAAGGAATAATTCGGAATATTTATTGTATTCATGGAAGTATGAAAAAAAAACCTGGTAACACTTTTGTAAAAAAATGCTTCACGGTTTCATACAGGTGTGACCATATTCCTTAAATACTGTACATTGTTATAGTATGCTAGACCTAAGGTTGAAGACCTCAAATAAGATCAAATCTAAATCAGTATTCTACATACAACGATTGGTCAGTTTCTTCAACTGGTCCACAGTTGGCGAGAATGGCTGATCTCTCTCCTTAGAGTTCTGATATTGACCAACATTGGAACTACGGGCTGTTATTTCAGGGCGACAGACAATAAGAGACTGAAGGAACTGGTATCTGTGGAGCTGCTGTTCTTCAACTCTAACATACAGCTACTGAAGGAGGAAGTGTCCGAGCTCAACAGCAGTGTAGAGGTCTACATGCATGACAGGTACCACTCAAACATGTAGTACACAATCATTCAGTTCATGCTTTTACCACATTTCGCCATAAATACGTATTCTTGTGCATTTAATTAATTCCTCCACTGAAGGAAATAGTTCCGCTTTATACAGTCACAGATATGAATCGTAAGAAGTATTTTCTATATCCTAACAGATGGTATAAAGCAGACTGAAAGTAAAGCAGAATATTCCTTAAATGGTCATCTGTCTTCAAAACTATATACAGGCTATGGAGTAAAGGGTTAACCCTTAGCCTGCCACTCACAACTATAGCTCCATATGCAAACAGCTTGGATCCGGATGAGACGCCAAGTAACTCGGCGTCTCATCCGGATCCAAGCTGTTTGATACTCGGACAACATTGTCAGCAATTTTGAGCAACTTTGAAACTTGAATCAGGCGAGAAATATAGCAGACGACAATTTATTTGGCGGGCTAAGGGTTAAGCAGCCATTCATTACAATATCAATAAGCAGTCCCTTATACAGGTGGTTTCTAAATACAGATTACTAGTAATGCAGAATATCTGTACACAGTCACTTCCTCAAGGAAGGGTTGCTTCTTCACTGGAGGAATAATCTAAAAGCATAAACAGGGGTATTTTTGAAGTAATTGGTTAACACTGTTGGTTTCCTAACAACAAGATAAAAGCGAGGCAATCTACTTCTATATTTAACCCTTTGAACCCTAGTCCCGCATTTAGGCGTCCTTTTCAAACAGTGTTTATGTGAATAGTACAATTGTCCTATGCAAACAGTGAAGACCCAGATCAGAGGGCTCCAAAAGGAGACCTCTGATCAGGGTATTCACTGTTTGTCATAATGCCAAACATTGACAAAAACAAGCCTTAAAAGTCAGAAATGGACTAGACTAAAATGAAAACTGGAATTGTCCATTTAAAGTTTTAGGGAGGAAAGAGTTAAGATGACTTTTTATCTTCTTTAACCCATTACTCTATAGATACATGTGTAAACTCATTCCTTCACTGAAGAAAATTGTTCTTATAGAGTAATGAATATGCAAAATAAGAAATTTCCTGTGTTTTATCTGATGGTAGCTTAAAGCAGGCTGAAAGTAAAGAAGAATAGTCCTTAAGGCCCATTCTTCTTTACCTACAACATACTTGAAGTGGTCACCTCTCTTCAAAACAAGAAACAGACTATGGCGTAAAAGATTGATAAATTTGAAAGTGCTGAGGTAATAATAAGTGCATTTTTTTCTAGCTTTTACAGATAAAAGGGAGACAACTCTGATAAAACATTTTATCTCTTGAACTTTAACTACAATTGTTTAATCATTTCTCATGATTTCCCTAATGTGTTTTGCATTTAGTACTCATGTGGCACCTATGATACCGCTTGGTCTGAAGGAGACGAAGGATATTGAGTTTAAGTCTGCAATCAAGGTATGTTGTGTATTGTCTTAAACTAAAACTTAAATCTACAAGAATTTTCTCTTTTCATATTGTAGTTGGTGGTGATGTTGCAGAAAGAGCTATATTCACCCATTACATAATAAATACACCTTTTTACGCCTTTGATTTATTCCTCCACTTAGGAAAATAGTTCCAATTTATACAGTTATGAATATGTATGATAAGATAAATTTTTTATATTCTAGCAGATGGAAGCTTGAAGCAGGCTGAAAGTATGTCAGAATGCGCCTTAAGGCGCATTCAGCTTTACTTTCAACCTTCTTTAAGTATTCACCTGCCTTCGAAACTAGGAAACAGGCTATGGGGTTATGGGTTAAGACTCAGCACATGTACAAAAGTAGTAAAATTTCTCAAATTGTGCATAATACCATTTGCCTTTACTTACACAGATAACAGATTGTGCCATATTCATTCAAAATATAATTCACCAGACTTATTTTCCCCAAACAATCATTTGAATTACGCTCTCTAATTATGTTGATATCATGCGCAGATCAAGCAATTTTTCTGAAGGGATGAAGGTCCAATCTAACACTTATCATGACAAAGCATATCTCTTGACAGAAAATAAAGCATTTTTGTATGTTATACTGTGTGAGGTGTTCTGAGGTGTTATAGAGCTTATGTTTATGCTGTTGCAGGACTTTATTCTGGAGCACTACAGTGAAGATGCTGAATGTTTTGACGCAGCAATCCAAGACCTACAGGAGCTGAGACTGGTAACCAGTAGTCCTTCTCATATTGTAGTATTGTCGGATTCATATAGATATTGTCTGATTTACAATTATCACCTGACAAAAATGAGGATTGAATTTGGTTTTTAAGTCTTTTAACTTTTTTTTTTTTTAAGACTGAACGCTGCATGAAACAAGATGATTGAAGTGCAGAAGTCATTAACCATTTACTCCATAGATAAGCATTTTAAAGGCTTCAATTTATTCCTATACTTAAGAAAATACAGTCATGAAATTGTCAACATTAGAAATATTTCCAAAACCTTAGCAGATGGTAATGCAGGCTGAAAGTAAAGTTTAGGCACATTCTGCTTTACTTTTAACCTGCTTAAAGCGGTCATCTGACTTCAAAATTAGAAACAGACTATAGAGTAAAGGGTTTTGTAGTGTGAAATGGCATTTCTTAGAGAAATAAGTTCGTGCATGACTAATTGCAAGAAGTAAATGATCAAATCATTAGCTTCAGATATTGTCATCAGCAGTTAGCAGATATGTTTAACTTGTAAAAATGTATAGTTTTCTCAACAAGGTCAATAGATTAACTTCCAGTTTCTACCTGTGTTTTGTCACTTACCATAATTTACTACAGTCTACAGTAAAACACCACTATTGCGACCACTTAAAATAATGCTAATTGACTGCATAAAAGACAAGTGACACCTTTAAGTAAGGTGACAGTAAAACAGAAAGCTCTTGTAAGAGCTTTTCTGTTTTACAGTCACCTTGCTTTAAGCTGTCACCTAGCTTAAACACCTGATAACTAACACTATTTAGTGTTTGTAATAGAGGTTTTATGTATATACATGTATATGGTATATTTCAGGCATTGCGGACTCCACAGAGGAATGAGTCTGGTGTAGAGCTGCTGATAGAGTACTATAACCAACTTTACTTCCTGGAGAAAAGATTCTTTCCACCAGACAGAAGATTACCATTAAGGTTTCACTGGTAAAAGCAGATAGACACAAGACTTTGAGTTAACCCATTACTCCATAGCCTGTTTCTAATATTGCAGATAGATGACCACTTAAAACAGGTTAAAAGTGAAGCAGAATGTGCCTAAAGGTAGCGTTTTACGAAATGATTGGTAAAATAGTATTTTTATACTTTTTTACAAATCCTGATAGATAAAGGTATTTTCTACAAGTTACCAAATTCTCTCTTGCTTTAACATACGCTTTCTCGGTCATTTTACCGGTAAATCACGCGTCAGAATCCCCGTTGGGTGCCTCAATTGAGTAGATTACGTGACTAGATAGGTGGTTTATTCCGAAGCTGTCAGAGGTGATTTACGACTTTTACCGTATTAAAATCGTTATTTTTATATGATTGGCTTTGTTAATTTGGGACGGAGTTCAACGAAAAGTTGGGGTTCTATTTCGTGCGGTTTGAAGCAGATGAAAGGTTATTATCTCCTCGAGGGAACCGTGTCTCAAAAAATTTATAAGTAGCTCCTGTGGTCCGTTATAAAGCGTTACATAATAGTGGTCGACTTTAAACCGTAACAGAACTTTGATGTTACATAACAAAGGTTTGAAGCGGTATTTTAAAAATCTGAGACATGGATCCTTAGATATGTTTATAAAGATTACTTTTGGCAATTTTAAATATGTTACAAATAAGGATGGCTTTGATATCGTTGTTTGACATTTTTTTTAAATGTTCTTATAAAATCGTAAAAAATTAAAATATTTTTTGTAAATTGGCATTGGTAAATTGGTTCTAGTGGGATGTGTACCATTTTCACCCGTCAGCTATAAAATTGGGGGGGAAATCATCAATCACGACAATAAATTAGAAAAATCCGCTTGCAGTTTTGATCGTAAACCGCTACCTTAAGGCCCATTCTGCTTTACTATCAGCCTGCTTTAAGCTACCATCTACTACAATATAAAAGATGCATATTCATAACTACATTTAGTGGAACTATTTTCTTCAGTGGAAGAATAAATTACAGGCGCTAAAAAGGGGTATTTTTTGGGGTAAAGGATTAACTGACAGGATTTCAAATGTTAATGATGACATAACTGGAAACCATTTGATTCGGGTTTTAATCCTTTCCTCCATTGCCTTAACCCTTTGAACCCTAGTCCCGCATATAGGCGTCTTTTCAAACAGTGTACATGTGAATAATACACTTGTCCTGTGCAAACAGTG
The DNA here is from genome assembly GCA_922989275.2 of Gari tellinella. Classification (NCBI taxonomy): domain Eukaryota; kingdom Metazoa; phylum Mollusca; class Bivalvia; order Cardiida; family Psammobiidae; genus Gari; species Gari tellinella. Next base: position 17,971,693 of record OV277862.1, read on the forward strand.
AAGACCCTGATCAGAGGGCTCCGAAAGGAGCCCTCTGATCAGGGTCTTCACTGTTCGTCAGTAATGCCAAAATTGACAAAACATCTCTCAAAAGTCAGAAATGGACTAGACAGAATTGAAACTGGAATTGTCCATTTAAAGTGTCAGGGAGGAAAGAGTTAACCCATCACCCCATAGGCTGGTTCTAGTTTTGAAAATAGATGGTTATTAATTCAGGATAAAGTATTCTGCTTTACTTTCAGCCTGCTTTAAGCTAACATCAGCTAGGATATAGAAATTATTTTTTATGGTAAATATTTATGAAGGTATAATTTAGAACTTCTTATTCAGTGGAGTAATAAATTATTGGTGTAAAAATGTGTATTTATGGGGGAATGGGTTAAGACAACTGATTGTATGTTTTAGGTATGATTCACTGACTGGAGTTCCTAACATACAGAAGGCCCTGACCTTTGAGAAGGGATGTGTTCTGTTTAATATTGGTGCCTTATACACCCAACTAGCCTGTAAACAGGTAAGCATCTGTCAAATTAACCCTTTACCTCTTAAAGGGACTCGCAACCGGATGGTGTACTTGTCAAAATAAAATAAAATACTCAAATCAAAGCAAATTTGTGGCATTATTTGGCTTCTGACATTAAAAAAATATGATCAGTCCAAAAAAAGTCTCAAGAATCGGCACCGAATCTTAGTTTTTTGAGATATTTTCCATCGTTTTTCTATAGCGTTAGCTAACGGTATAGTTGTTGTTGTTGCTTCTTTACACGGGCTCAGACATAAACCCGAGACGAATAAAGTAGTAAAAGTACTATCGATCGCTACTAGTGAAGTACGTTTATTCCCTTCTATAGATATAGAGAGCGCTGGTACCCGAGGTAGTATAGGAGCTTCCTCAATTTTTCACGTTTCTCTCCGCATGGAAGGTCACGGGTTCGAATCCCACCAGGGCATCTTCTTTTCTTTTCTTTTTTTAAATGGAGTTTTTAACAGAATTTATTATCCTAAACTAAATCTTACCCATTTATATAAGCATTTGACATATATTTACAAATTACTATTTTTAATGCTAAATCCGGTTGCGAGCCTCTTTAAAACCTGTTTCTAAGTTTTAGACAGGTGCCAACCTAACCCTTTATCCTATAGCCTGTAATTGTTTTTAAGTTAGAAAACTGTCGAAGCAGGTTTAAAGTAAGGCAGAATGTGCCTTAAGGTACATTCTGCTTCATTTTCGACCTTTAAGCACCATCTGTTAGATTAAAGGATATATTTCTTATATCAAGTGGAACTATTTTCTTCAGTTGAGGAATAAATTAAACGCATGAAAGGCATATTTTTTGAGTTACGGGTTACTGTTAACTGATTAAGTTTACTCTTGTCCTGTTTAAAGTCACATAATTTTGAGCCTTCAACATTCCTTTAAATAGTTATAACTACAGTAGAACCCCTCTATTACGACCACTAAATTGTGTTAATTATAAGTTGTTTACCACACGCGACAGCTTAAAGCTGTAGGAGCTTTCTGTTTTACTGTCAAATTGCTTTAAGCTGTCACCTGTCTTTTATACAATCAATTCTTCTTTTTAGTCAAATCATTCTTCTCTTTAGTGGCTGTTATAGAGAGGTTGTTCTGTACACTTGATTTAACTGTATGAGATGCTGTATTTACAAACAGGACCGTGCAGTGAAGGATGGACTTCATCGAGCCATACAGTATTTTGAGCTTGCAGCAGGAGCATTCCGTTACCTCCATAACCACTTTAGTCATGCACCGTCCATGGACATGCAGCCACAAACCCTCACCATGCTAGTCCAGCTTATGATGGTAAGTGCCAAAATGTCTGTACACATTACTCAATAAAAGCAGTTTTTTCACCTCTAATTAATTCTAAACTAAGGTAAGCTATCCCCACCTTGGGAATTCTCAACATGAAATGTAGAAGGCATTTTAAGTATTTCCCCAAATGGTAGCTTAAAGACGGTTGAAATAAAGCAGACTACTCCTTAACTCTTTCAACACTAAGTAACTCTTGTGGGTTGTAAGGTTCCATTGTGGATCATTTTAGTAACCAAAACATGAACCAGTCTACTTGGAATTCTGGGTAGCTCAATAAATACTGTTTTAAATTAGCACAGCAGGTTAAAAGTAAAGCAGAATGCTCCTTCAGACGAAATCTGCTTTACTTTCAGCCTGCTTTTAGCTAAACGTAAGGAAACTGAAAATATTTCTTATGATACAATCAGTCATATTCATGACTATTTTCTTCAGTAGAGGAATAAATTAGATGCACTAAAAGGCACTTCTATTCTTAACAGGTCCATTGTGTTGAAAGAGTAAAGAACAACAAAGATGCTGACAGGCATTTTTTTTATAATGTAATGAATAATTAAAAGCAATGTGTCAAAACCATGCATACATGTATGCTGAGGCTGGGTCAGATTTCAAACTCAAAGGAGTTGGTATCATGCATAGCAGTGGGATAAGGCCAGAAACAGATAAGCGGCCATCTGTCTTAACCTTTTGTCCCATAGCCATTTTCTAGTGTTAACAGGTGACCACTTAAAGCAGGTTGATAGTTAAGCAGAATGCACATAAAAGCGCATTCTGCTTTACTTTCAGCCTTCTGTAAGCTACCATCTTCTACAATAGAGAAAATATTTATTTGGTACATGTTCATTAGTGTATAAATTAGAGCTGTTTTCTTCAGTGAATGAAGAAATTGGATGCATAATATGGCGTATTTATGGGGTAATGGTTTAATTTAGGTCACAAAGAATTAAGCAGCCATCTGAAACACCGAATTTCAGTTATCTATCTTAGCTCATTGTAGGCTAGAGGTGAAAGTGTGATTACATGTGCCAACAGTTTGTATCCAGATAAGATGCAGCATCTTATCAGGATCCAAACTGATTGACATTCAAATCTTATTTTGAGTTTTTTTTAAATTCTGTGTTTAGAGCAGTAGTAGAGGACAATTGTTGCAGCTGACCATCATAGTATCATTATGGTGTGCACCAGATAAGGGTAGTTTTTCAAAAACTAAAATCTTTATTTCTCAATTAAACGCTATGGTGTCACTACTCATTAGAATCGTCTCGAAGAGACGATTCTAATGAGTAGTAACACCATAGGATTTGGTGCTGAAATAAGTGAGAAAATGTTTGATTTGTTGAAATAACTATCTCTTATCTGGAGCCCTGATTATGGTGTGCAATGAGGGAAAGGGTAACGCTTATCTTGGAGGCTTCAACAGTCTTAACCCTTTACCTGATAGCCTATTTCTGGTATTGAAGATAGGTGACCACTTAAAGCGGGCTGAAAGTAAAGCAGAATGCGCCTTCAGGCGCATTCTGCTTAACTTTCAGCCTGCTTTAAGCTATCATGAGCTAGAATATAGAAAATATTTCTTATAATATATATTCATGACTGATTAAATTGGAACTATTTTCTTCAGCGGAGGAATAAATCATATTCGCTAAAAGGCGCTTCTATTGGGGAAAGGGTTAAAAAGTGGAAAATCAGCTAAAGGAAAAACAACACAATGTTTAAAGAATAATTTATTTCACAGTTTACCTGTGTAACAGTTAGTCAAACAGTAAGTTAATTTCTATGGTAGTATAGTACATGTAACATTAATTTAGTTTCATTGAATTTCAACCCATTACCCCATAGTGAGGTTCTAGTTTGGAGACAGGTGACCACTTAAAGCAGGTTGAAAGTAAAACAGATTGCACCATTAGGCATTTTGCTTTATTTTCAGCCTGCTTTGAGCTACAATCTACTAGGATACGGAATACATTTCTTTTTCAGTTATATGGAGCTATTTTCTTTACTGGAGAAATGATATGTATGGGGTAATGGGTTAACAAGAAAGTAAATTAAACATAAATATATTATGATTTTTTCACACAAAGTTTGGATGTTACTTTGTGTCTCATAGAAATTCAAGAATGTATCTAACATGATAATTTCTATTAGCTCAATTGTAAGTTTTCCTCAGAACTATGTACAAACAATGTGTTAGAATATTTTGATGTCCTATAAGCACTATCTTGTGAGTTAAACCCGTTAACCCATAACCTGTTTCTAGTTTTGAAGGTAGGTGACCACTTAAGGCAGGTTGAAAGAAAAGCAGAATGTGCCTTAAGGCGCATTCTGCTTTACTTTCAGTCTGCTTTAAGCTGCCATCTGCAGGAAATTGGAATATAGAAAATATTTCTTATGATACATCTTCGTGACTGTATAAATTGGAACTATTTTCTTCAGTGGAGGAATTACTTAAGGGCGTAGGAAGATGTATTTATGGGGTAATGGGTTAAGGTTATGCTTTTAAACCTGGATTAACTCGTTCCTCCTTTGCCAAGTACAAATTTCTCCATAGCCTTTTCTATTAATGAAGACTGGTGACCACTTAAAGCAGTTTGAAAGTAAAGCAGAATGCGCTGAGCATTTCATAAATGGAGATTAGGAAAACAGTGTAGACTCCAATCAAATTTCACCTAATGCAGCATCTGATCTGAGTCTACACTGTTTGCTGGCATGATTCCTATCAAAATTAGATGAAACATTTCATCAGACATCCCTGAAATTAAAACAGATTCGACCAATATATAAGCATGAGAGAATCTACTTGGCATAAATGGGTAAATGGTTTTAATATAGATACACAGGAAAAGTGGAAGTGTTTCAGCATAATACAGTAAAACCTCTCTATTACGACAACTAAAACAAAGAATAATAGCTTTTAAAATAGACAGGTGACAGCTTAAACTTTAAAGCAAGTAACAGTAAAACAGAATGCTTCTTTAGGAGCTTTCTCTTATACTGTCACCTTGCTTTAAACAGCCACATGCCTGAAACACCTATAATTAGCACAATTTAATGGTTGTAATGAAGAGGTTTTACTGTAACTTTTATAGATGATTTGTCTGTCTTTTCCAAGAACAGTTTTCACTTCACAATAACATTTGTATAAATTCTAAACATACTATCACGGTTAAACTAGTCTACTATAGCATTGTGCAAATTGTTTGGACCCAGATCATAGAGCTGATTTACTCAGTCAAGTCAGTGATGGATCATGGCAGGACACTCACACCTGTCTGTGTCACCTTGTTTCTTCAACCAAATGTTTGAAAATAATATAATAACCACAGGGGTTAACTTAACAGTTAACTAAAGTAAAACCCCTTTAATACAATCACTAATTTTTTTTAAATACTGTAGTATTTACCACAGGTGACTTCTAACAGCATGGTGACAGTAAAACAGAAAGAAAGCTCCTTTAGGAGCTTTCTGTTTTGCTGTCACCTTGCTTTAAGCTGTCACCTGTCTTTTATATAATCAATAATCCCTCATTTTAGTGGTGGTAATAGAGAGGTTTTATTGTTAATCATGGAAGTAAATGTATTGGATAACCATTCATTCACCCATGGATTCCTTGTTACAGTATATTTGTCCTTAACAAAATGTGTACCTGTGAAGAGTACACTTGTCCTTTGTGAACAGTGTAGATTCAGATCAGATGGCTCTTTGAGGAACCCTCTGATCAGAATCTACACTGTTTATCAAAAATGGACTTGGCCTAATTTTAATTTGATTTAAATGGAAGGCTTATTGATTGTATAAAACACAGGTGACATCATAAAGCAAAGTAACAGTTAAACAGAAAACTCCTGAAGGAGCTTTCTGTTTTACTGTCACTTTGCTTTAAGCAGTTACCTGTCGTTAACACCTATTGATGAACACAATTTAGTGGTTGTAGTAGATAGGTTTTACTGTATTTCGTTTTGTACTCTGAAATCACTTTATTACCACATATTTCTTTGAACACAAGCCTGAACATAATATATATATTTCATTTTTATGCTCTGAATCACTTTTATCACGTTCACCACATATTTCTTCGAACACATGCCCGTATGGTACTATAACATATATATTTCATTTTTCACTCTGAAATCACTCATCACTTATTCACCACATATTTCTTGGATGGGAACACTTTCCTGAATAACCTCTTCACTAGCTTCTGCCTGATTTCAGAATTACACTGACCGATGGAATAAGTGCTGCCACTGTAACGCTTTATGTCTGAGATTCCTGAGATATCACTGCTTTGGGTCTGTCCAAGGGAACTAGAGCACATACTTGTAGAGAATAGTTCTGTGGGCTCGTCATTCAAGTCGCTATCCAATACAATGTCTTCTTCCCTTTCTTCACTCTTGGAATCGTCTTCACTACTGTCTGATAGCCAGTCTAAAGTATCCTTGTCAGAATCAGAACAGGGATCACGGCACAAGTCCAAAGATCCTGTCAGAGCGTAGTTTGTGTCACACGTAGAATCAAAGATGTTCATCATTGAGAATGATGCTAGTTTATAACTATCACTTTCACTGTGTCCAAGAGAATCAATGTCTGCATCACTGAGTCCCAGAGAATCTAGATCACTGTCTGAGTCAGCATCACACTCGCTGTTGCTGCTGGTAGAGTTAATCCTTGTGTCAGTGCAGTTGTCTGATTTCACAGCTGGTGAAGTTTTCTCAGCAGGTTTATCCGAGTTGTCAGGAGATGTATCCATGTAGTATAAGTATGTGAGTACAAGTTTCAGTGACATATCCTCACTGTCAACTGTCACGTCATCCTTATTGCTGGAACTCTCACTAGCAGTATCTTCTCTTTCACCAAGGATTTCCATTTTAAAGTTAGATTCACTCCTCTCTTGGCTTCCTGACTCAGCTAAATCCACACTAGTATTTTTCCTCTGGCGAACTTTTGTAAGTGGTGTGCTTGATTTAAGTGGTGAATCAGTGATTCTCCAGTTCTCTAATCCTGGTTTTTCAGTAGATTGTACTGGTGTGTTTGCAGTTCCTCCTGTGTGCTGGTCAGCAGTTTGTACGGTGGTGTCCAGTGTGTATTGTAGCCAGCTGTCTATGACAGTCCTTATTTCCGTGAGGTTATATGTATAATCCATGGTTTCACTTGGTCACCTTCTCTTGTAATCTGATTATCTCAGTCTGTTTTCCCTTTCCTGGTTTCAAAACAGATATCAATCACTTTTGTTTGCTATTGTTTATGCAGTCAATCTGATAGTAAGTCCTTATTGTAAATCTATCACAACAGATTATAAATTAAACTTAATAAGGCTATTGACAGTGTCCCACTTATGCCATAAGAAGATTGTGTGACCAGATAAGGACTTCAGTGATGTTTCTGATTGGCTGCCATGGTTGACTGGTTCTTGGTTGTTGTTGGTCACATTCCCCTGTGACCAGATAAGGACTTCAGAGATGTTTCTGATTGGCTGCCATGGTTGACTGGTTCCTGGTTGTTTATTTGTCACATTCCCCTGTGACAAGATTAGAACTTCACTGATGATTGTGATTGGCTGCCAAGGTTGACTGGTACCTGGTTGTGTGTTTGTCACATTCACCTGTCAACAATGCAGGGCTCCTGCTGGCTATGGGATAGAGTAATTATCACATGTCACTTAGATAAACAATACAATAACATGTGGATTGTCTGTTAAAACATCAGCAAGGGGTGCAAGTAGGAACCAAACCCTGTGTATTGTGTCAGTTGCCATATGCTTTGAGTGTAAATTGTCACAAATTTAAAAAAGTAAACATAAATCAAAACCCTTATTTATTGTTTTGTCACCATCATATTTTGGTTTCAGTAAGATTTAAATACTTACATAAGAAAAAAAAACATGCATAAAAAAATGAGCAGTAATCTGAAATTCTTTCCTCCCTGAAACTTTAATTGGACAATTCCAGTTTTCATTCAAGTCTAGTCCATTTCTGACTTTTAAGGGTTGTTTTTGTCAATGTCAATGTTTGGCATTAAGACAAACAGTGAAGACCCTGATCAGAGGGCTCCTTTCGGAGCCTTTGATCTTGGTCAGCACTGTTTGCACAGAACAAGACTTAGTGTACTCCTCACAGTTACACTGTTTGCAAAGGACGCTTATATGCGTGACTAGGGTTCAAAGAGTTCTAATTTCTAGTATGAAAGATACGTGACCACTAAAAGCAGGTTGAAAGTAAAGCAGTATGGGCCTTCAGGCGCATGCTGCTTTTCTTTCAGCCTGCTTTAATCTATCATCTGCTAGAATATAGAATAAATTTCTTATAATACATATTCAGAGCTGTCTTTCCTTCAGAGGAAGAATAAATCAAAGGCGTAAAAAGGCATATTTATGGGGTAATGGGTTAAAAGAAATTAGTACAAAGGCTTTGGTTTTAACTCATTGACCATTAAAGCCACATTCTTATGTTGTTTGCTAACATTGTATACAGTCATGTTCTATAAAACAGTGTAGATCCTGGTTAGGGGGCTGCTGCAGGAGCCCTCTGATCAGGGTCTATACTGTTTGTCCTTGTGCTATTTATATTAATTTTTGCTATTAATAAATATTTTCTTGTCTGGGTAATCGTAGTTTTGAATACAGGTGCCATTATATAGCAAGATGAAAGTAGGCAGAAATAGAGGATATTGTATGAGTGTTCATTATTTATCATTTTTAATAAACGAGTTGACTAAAAGAATATGACGCGAGCCTTGGCGAGCGTCATATTCATTTTAGTCAACGAGTTTATTAAAAATGATAAATAATGAACACGAATGTGATATTCTATTTATCACATTACAAGTTCAAGCACCTATTAAATTGATTTGAAGCCGTAGTTTGTAGACCCTACGCTATATAGATTTTCCGCCAAACGTTACGTTGTTTACGTTAACGTCATAGTAAATGACGTCATTTGGCACCCCGCTGCATGCAGCGCTTATGGACGAACAAGTTAGGCCGGAGCCAAAAAAACGATATTCCACTAGTGGATTATGATATTTATACAATCGCTTTATGCAACTCCCAGACCGCAAATTATGTGATAAAGTTTCTTAACCCATTACTTCATAAACACGCCTTTTGATTCCTTTAATTTATTTCTCTACTGAAGAAAATAGTTTCAATTTTTACTGTTAAAAATAAAAGTCATAAGAAATATTTTCTATATTCTAGCAGATAATAGCTTAAAGCAGGCTGAAAGAAATGCAAAATGCGCCTTAAGGCGCATTCTGCTTTACCTTCAACCTGCTTTAAGTGGGCAGCTATCTTCAAAACTAGAAACAGTCTATGGGGTAATGGTTTAAGGAGCATTCTGCTTTGCATTCATCTTTACCCCATATCCTGTTTCTTGTTTTGAAGTCATGTGGCCATTTCAAGCAGGTTGAAAGTAAGAAAAATGCACCTACAGATGCATTCTGCTTTACTTTCAGCCTTCTTTAAGCTACCATCAACTAGAATATAGAAAACATTTCTGATAATGCATTTTAATGACTATATAAATTTGAACTATTTTTATAGTGGAAGAATAAATTAAAGGCGTAAAAAGGCATATTTATCATGGGGTAATGGGTTAAGCAATATCCTGGGCTTAGCACAGTAAGAGATACATGTAGGTGACTTGCATGAGGAATGGGTTAACATTTATATGGTTTGATTGTTTTTGTCTATATAAGTATAGATCTTGATTGCGGGGAAATGGGTCAAATCGGCCCAAAAACAAATCTGAGAGAAAGTGAGAGCGTGACTAACTTAACGTTTCCAAACAGTTTTGCTCCAGATCAGTTGCTGCGTAACTGATCTGGAGCCAAACTGTTTGTCACTTGTATTCAAGTTTTCTTCTGTTGCAGAAGGATGGGAACTAATTTTTTTTTTTTTTTTTTATAATCAGACAATACATTTGAAAAAGACGACTATTCTGTATAATAAGAGTAAACACAGGTTTCACTGTTCGAAAATTTTGTGTTGTAACCCTTTACTCCATAAACACACCTATTTATGCTGCTAATTTATTCCTCCACTTTATACAGTTATGAATATATATCATAAATATTTTCTGTACCCCTGTAGGGACACCCGCAGCAGTTGAAAAATAAACTCAGGATTTAGTATGGTAGCTTAAAGAATGCTGAAAGTAGAGCAGAATGTGCCTTAAGGCACATTCTGCTTTACTTTCAACCTGCTTTAAGGGCCAACTTTCATCAAAACTAAAAACTAGCTATGGGATATTTAACCCTTTACTCCATGGCATGTTTCTAGTAACAATGAAAATTAACGCCTGTTTGATGGTACCTTGGACATTCTTTATTGCAGTCACACTTTTGCTAATTGCTTTGACACTTACATTTGAAATGGGTAGCAAACTGTCATCATATTAACACATTCAAGTATTTAGGAAAATCAAACATTCTAACCAAACAATAACAAATTAAGGATGATCAAGTTGTAGGGATAATTGTCTTTAACTCTTTGCATGCTAGCGGCGGATATATCTGCCACAGTGATTACCATAGCAAACAGTTGGGATCCAGATGAGACGCCGCATAACATGGCGTCTCATCAGGATCCAAACTGTTTGACACTCTGATCATGTTATGAAAAGAAATTGAGAAAATTCTACTTTTAGAACAATAGACGAAAAAAATTACCTAGCATGCAAAGAGTTAACTCTTTCGTCCCTAAAACTTTAAATGGACAATTCCGGTGTCAATTTTAGTCTAGTCCATTACTGACTTTTAAGGGTTGTTTTTGCATTTGTTTGGAATTATGACAAACAGTGAAGACCCTGATCCTTTCGGAGCCCTCTGATCTGGGCCTTCACTGTTTGCACAGGACAAGTGTACGATTCACTTGTACACTTTTTGAAAAGGACGCCAATATGCGGGACTCGGGTTTAAAGGGTTAATATACAATTAGTACAGAACATAATTGTTCGCCTTTGAAAATTACTGATAGCAAAACAACAAACGCCTCAGGCTCTTCTTTTATGTTCCAATTAATGTGACCAACACCTATCAAACAGCCTTGGACATTACCCGAATGCATTTCATATCTGATCAGATCAAAACAATTTGACACTCTTATCAATATTTTTTCTGTCAAACCTCAAAAATTGAATCAACAAATCAAATTCAGTTAATGTGGACATGACTGCTATATCTACAGTCTCGAGCCGCAGGCCTTTTTCTGGTGTATACACGGGTCCGGTAAACGGATCCATTCCCAATGGGAAATGGTAAAAAATATTCCCAATTTCAAAAAAATAATCCCAATTTAAAAAAAATAAAAAAAACCTTTATTTTTATTTTTTATACATGTTGTTACTGATAACTCAAATTCAAATAAAAACTAATAAAACAAGTGGAAATAACTACATGTACTACATTTCATTTTTCTGGCCATTTAGCTTCAATAAATGTGAAATCAATCTGAAAATTCTTCCCAAAACATAATTTTTCACACTGAAAATTTCCCAAATCAGACATTGCAGTTTTTCCCAAAATGGCCAGAAAAAAGGCCTGAGCCGATTTTACCCCTCATTAATGGGCCGATTTGACCTGACATTGGCCCGAATTGACCCGATCCGAATTAATCTGGTCCGCATTAACCCAGTCCAATTTTGTTTTGGGCCGATTCGACCCAGATTTGATTGTAGAAGCGTGTGAACTGATTTTTTTCATGTTATTATTTCAGTCTCAGGCCCAGGAGTGTGTGTATGAAGGACTGACACTGGGTGGGATTAGTCAGGGTATCTTACAGTATTTCAGAGTAGCACAGGAAGCCTGTATGGTATGTACATAGGGCTTTTAAAACCCATTACTCCATAGCATGTTTCTAGTTTTGAAGACGACATGTGACCACTTAAAGCAGGTTGAAAGTAAAGCAGAATGTGCCTTAATGCACATTCTGCTTTACTTCTAGTCTGATTTAAGCTGCTATCTGCTTGAACATAGCTGTCATCTTAAAGCAGATTGAAAGTAAAGCAGACTGTGCCTTAAGGTGCATTCTGCCTTACTTTTAGCTTGCTTGAATATAGAAATTATCTTGTATGATACATATTCATGACTGTATAAAGTGGAACTAATTTCTTCAGTGGAGGAATTACATTAAAAAATACATGTCTATGGAGTAAAGAGTTAGTCAAAGCCCTCCTTTGAATTAGTTATGAAAGGTAGCAATTTTAGGACTATCATATTTTAGAATTTTCAACCATACAGATCCATAAGCCAGTCTGAGACGGCCATTTGTCAGGCTGTTTATGAGGACTTGGATCAAACTTAAACTGGCATAATCTTTAACCTATAGCCTGTTTCTAGTTTAGACATGTGATCACTTAAAGCAAGTTGAAAGTAAAGTAGAATGCACCTTAAGGCACCCCTGCCCCGGCCGATTTTGTGCGGGCGGACACGAGCCCCCCCCCCCCCCCCCTGTTTTGCGCGGGTGGACATAAGCCCCCCTGGTCGGATAGATAATTAACTAATGTTTTTGTTAACACTTTTAGCAAAACATGAAGTTTTTCTTCGGCTATAAATATAACCTTGCTTGTTAGTAATAATTTGCCAATTATTAATTGTTTCTTGTTAATCATGATACTTCATTGGAAAAATATAATGATGATAGATCTAATCATTTATATTGTCATGTCCGCTTACCGTTTTAAAGGAGTATAAAGGCATATATATGGGGTAATGGGTTTAGGAAAGTTAAAGGCATGACAAGATGTTTCATGAAGAGAATGGTTGAAATGTGTCTTTTTTGTAAAACTGTTGTTATCTTATTTTCCAGGTTTCTCAGATGTATCGTGATACAGAGAAATTGATGAATGCCGAGCCAGTTAAGGATTATATCCCATACTCATGGTTGTCAATGGCAACGGTGAAGGCGGAGTATTTCAATGCCTTAGCCAATCATCACATAGCTGATGCATTACTTGACCAACCAGGTATTATTTACACTGGAACTATTAACCCTTGCCTCTGTATCCAAATGTTTCAAGTTACCAATATCCTGCTGTGTTTAACCCTTTCCCCCATAGAAGCACCTTTTAGCGGTAAACATGCATTTTGCCTATTTTGTCTAAAAGAGCAACACAGAATTTTGCCTCTTCATGATTTTGCATATGCGGAATTTAGCCCCCTCCTGTACAAAAGTATATGCAGAAGTTTTCCCCTTCCATAGTGCAACTTTGCCCACATTGCACATTTTCATGAAGGCACAAAAGTCTGGAGGTGCAAAGTTATGGTATTCCCTTTTAGCACATTAAATTTATTCCTCCACGCTTGGCTAAGTAATGTCTTTAACCCATTACCCCATAGCATGTTTCTAGTTTTGAAAACAGGTGACCACTAAGCATGTTGAAAGTAAAGCAGAATATGCCTTAAGGCACATTCTGCTTTACTTTCAGCCTGCTTTAAGCTACAATCTGCTAGGATACAATTAATATTTCTTATGGTCCATATTCATGATGTATAAATTGGAACTATTTTCGGGAGCGTGACAAAACATCAAGGTGGAATGAGTTAAGGGCATAAAACGGCGTATTTAAGGGGTAATGGGTTACAGTGGGGGATTGTTTATAGCAAAATTAAAGAAAAGAAGGAAGCTCCTTTAAGAGTTCTCTGCTTTACTTTCTTCTTGCTTTAAACTGTTTCAAAACCATCACAGAATACTCGACAATGCCCCATTAGGACAAGTACCTACTACTACAATTCCCCACTATTAATTATAATTATGTATTTAATTAATGAATCTAAGCACTTATTGCAATTTTAATATGTCCAATATAAAGCTTACAGTGTAGAATCAAATCACAAATGCAAGATTAAAGTAAAAGTAAGATAAAACTTTTTATGTTAAAAGAAAAAAGGTGTGAAATTTAAAGTCTTATCAAAGCATTCACTTTAACTGTGTGCAGTCTTTGATCTCTGCAAACTGATAAGTTACAATTCATGTAATAATTGCCTAGATCTAATTACCTTTGCTTATGTATTCAATGCAATATTGAAAAGAAAGTGAGAAAAACTTTGTATGATTAAAGAAGAAAGTTGTGAAATATACATGTATGTACTATCAAGGAAATCAGGTTTTTAATGATAAAAGGTGTGGGCACATTAAAAAATGGCATTGGCAGTTTCAAAGTAATTACTCCTAAATAGTTTATTGTTTACTTTATTAAAATTTAAATTCATTTTTTGTTCAATATTTTTATTTTTTTCCCAATATTAATATTAATAATTAGCCCAAAACACCACTTATTTATTATGGTTACATAAAATATTAAAGTGTATTGCTATAAATATCAATTAATATTCTCCATAATTTTTTTTTCCTTTTGAAATTGTTTTAAAAGAGATCTATATTAACTATTTCAATTTAAAATATGGGATAAAACTGACAGTTTCAGTCATAACTTCCACTTAATTTCAAACATGCCTTAACAACCATTTTTATGCATCATTGGTTAATTTAAAGGTTACATGTATTGATATTAGTTTGAATTTGTATCCTCAGTGATTTTTACCACTTTAATTTTTCCAAAAAAAAGAAGATTTATTAACAAATTAATTTTAACAGTGGGGATTTGTCCACCCTGCACAAAGTTGAGGAATTGTCCATACCCAGTTTATGAAGTTATAGGTTTCAGGACTTAATATAACATGCCATAAATATACACTGCCTCATACATAAAGACTTTATGTATGAGGCAGTGTATATTTATGGCATGTTACAGAGAAAGTTTGGGAGCTAATACAGGGACTTAATGTAACGGTTAACGGCCTTTTGCCCCTCCGGCCTTTTGCCCCTTCCTCCAAAACAGCAACACGGAACTTTGCCCCTTTTTGATTTTACGTACACAACCTTTTGCCCCTTTCCGTTTTTTCATACACAGAACTTTGCCTCTTCCATAGCGGAATTTTGCCCATTCTATACCGAAATATTGCCCCTTCTATATCCAAATGTTGATTTATATAGTATTATTGTCTTTTAAATTTCAAATTTCTTACATTTGAATTAATATTTTAGTTATACTTTCCCGATTTTGTGAAAGTAAAATTTATGTAATCATCATAATCGCTAACCACCCTTTATTCTTGCGTGAAAGTTATGGAAACATAATTTTTACTTCACCCTTTGTTGGTAATTGTACCAAGAGTCTCTATTGTTAAAGCTAAGAGCACAATTTAAACGGGAGCGCGACAAAACGTCGACAGACAAAACGCCGACACGACATATCATCGACAAGACAAAACGCTGACGTGACAAAACATCGACAAAAAAGATCGACAAAAAGACCGACAAACATCGACAAAGTTTATTTACCTGAAACTCATCTTTGAATATACATGTATATATGTTACAGGGATTAAGTGTAATCAGGGATTAGGAGTAATCCCTGAACATTTTAGAGGTTACGCGTAATCACTTGGCGTTTTAAGGAATTGATGAAATGTCACATTTTTCATGGAATAAATAGATTTGTTCTATTATAACATTTCTATTGGTTTTAAACATCATGCTTTCTTGGTCTAATGAATATTCATACAAAGTTTCTTGCACAAGTGTCAAGTGGATAAAACTAAGTTAACAGTGTGTATTTTAGTCAGGGCAATTAAAAAACCAAGACATCTGTCTTGTTAATAAGGTTAACAACATATTTTATAGCGTGGTACTTGCCTTTGAACTAAATGAACTAAACGAGGTTAGATTCATTATTTTAACCAAAAGTAATTACCAAATATTTATAAACACTCAACGAAAAGCTTCAAAATTACAGGAAGAATACCTGTAAAATATAGTTACACGTACCTGTAAAAATGCGACAAAAGATCGACACGACAAGTCGTTGTTTTGTCGTATCGGTGTTATGTCGCGTCGGCGTTTTGTCCTGTCGGCATTTTGTCGTGTCGGCGTTTTGTCTGTCGACGTTTTGTCATAGACCCATTTAAACGTTAAGGAACTAAAAAGACGCTGACACAACCGAGGGGCAAAGTTCAGGTATTCGTTTTAAGATAGTTATCACTCTTTAATTAGCAATTAACACGTATACATGTAGTTAACATCAAAGCAGCAACTGCTGTAAAGAAGTGATTCGATTTCAGTTAAAGTTGATTCTACATCTACATCTACAGGTTACACGCTGCCGTCATCCTTGACTATTATAGCGCGGTTGTGGTTTGCATAAGAAAAGAAAAAGAGAAGTATTAGAAAAGGTAGACATCAGTAAAGTAAAGATAGAAAAAAGAAGGATTTGGCCTAGCTTTCGCTCCTCTATCCTGACCTGTCTGGCTTCCGTGGCGGTACCAGGGCACACAAGTCCCCGCCAGCATAGCTCATGGATGTCATAGGAGTGTACTTGCATCGGCCAGTTCAGTGCAGTTAGACTGCGAATGACTGGAGCTCCTGTTTGAAGTGTACCAAATCAGGAGCCTCAGCGATATTCGCTGGAAGTGTGTTCCAGATCCCAACTGTTCTAGGGAAGAAACTGTATTTGTAATAGTCCGTGGAAGCTGGGATCAGGCGCATTTTCAGGTTGTGAGAGGATCGTGTGTTGGATCTGGCAGGTGTGAGGTACTCCTCTGATGGGATGGCCACAAGTCTGTGCACTATCTTAAAGAGCATGGTCAGACTATGCTTAGTGCGCCTCTGTTCCAGCGACTCCCAGCCGAGATGTTCCAACATTTGAGTCACACTGATTGATAATAATGATTGGTAAAAAGGTTGTTTGCTAATTACTATGTCTGTTTGATCAAATTGACAAGATGTAAAAAATAATTAATTTCATATTCTTAGCCTATCGTCGGATAATGTTAAAATCGGACAGAACAGAACATATATTTTATTCACCTAGGGTTTTAAATATAACAAGAAGATGTATTAATATTTGTAAGTAACAATAAATTTATTTTTCCGTTTTGATAACAAGAAAAAAAAGAAACGTATAAGGTATGTATATAGATGATCGGGCTTTTATTACTATGATAATTTTGACGAGGAGACAGGTATATTTGCACTGGACGGTGTGTATGGAAGTGAGTATGTCTCAGCACCTCCCTTGACGTCATGCGGAATTAATTTTGCTTTCGTTTCATTTTTTTGAAAGAAAAATGATTTAGTGTTATAAATGAATATATACACGGAACACATAAACGGATTTAACAGGAAATGACTCTTGATTATTGGAATAAGCCATAAATAGTAGATCAAGATTTACTATTCTAGTAAACATTCTACACTCGATGATAAGAAATGAGGATGCTGACGAATGGGCAGATTTCTGCGAAAATAGGGAAAGAGAAAAAGTCTGCCCCTTTTAAAAACTGAAAGGGGCAAACGCCCGTGTTGGAAGGGGCAAAAGTCTGTGTTGAAAGGGGCAAAGTTCCGTATTGCGACTTTTGACGAAGGGGCAAAAGGCTGGAGGGGCAAAGTTCCGGTATTCAATGTAACTGTATATTTATGGTCTTTTACAGACAGCATTGATGGGGAGAAAGTTCGGGAGCTGGTACAGGGACTTACAGAGCAAGATGAGCCCGGGTATGACAACCCTGTCAAAGTACCACAGACCTTTGAAGACAGAAAGCAGTTAGGTACGACACAAACTACCTACTTGTACTCTCTGTCCATCTATTTGTGTTGTGTTTAGTTAATTATTTTGATTGCTATATTTGTACGTGTATAGTGACCTTGGACTGAGGGCCTGCATTTAGGTTTCGAAATCTGCATATAACTCCTATAAGAAGTTTGAGCCCAGTAATCTTGACCTTAAACCCATTACCCTATAGCCTGTTTCCAGTTTTAAAGATAGGTGACTACTTAAAGCAGGTTGAAAGTAAAGCAGAATGCGCCTGAAGGCGCATTCTGCTTTACTTTCAGCCTGCTTTAAGCTATTTTCTGTTAGAATATAGGAAATATTTCTAATGATACATATTCATGACTGTATAAATTGGAACCATTTTCTTGAGTGGAGGAATAAATTAAAGGCGTAAAAAGGCGTATTTATGGGTTAATGGGTTAACTTAGGGCCAACATTTATGTTTTAAAATTTGCGTTCAGGTTTTGAAATATGCTTATAACTCCTGTCTCTTGAGGTATTGTTTTCAAATTTGGTATGAATGTGTATATGAACAAGACCTTTCCATGCACACAAAAATTTTGACCCAAGTGATCTTGACCTTGAACTTTGTGCCCCCGTTCAGGTTTTGAAATCTGTGTTTAGGTTTTGAAAAATGCTTATAACTCCTGTGCTTCTTGAGGTAATGCTTTCATGTTTGGTATACATATGTATGGACAAGACCTTTCCATGCATGCAAAAAGTTGGACCCCAGTGACCTTGATATTGACTTTGGGGCAACATTTAAGTTTCTAAACTGTGTTTAGGTTTCATAAAATGCTCAAACTCCTATGTCCATTTAGGTACTGCTTTCATATTTGGTATGAATGTGTATATGGACAAGACCTTTCCATGAACACAAAAGTTTGACCCCTGTGACCTTGACCTCAGACCCTGCTTTTAAGTTTCAAAATGTGCTGCCGGCGAGCCTTGTTGTCTCTCTGATAACTCTTGTTTATTACATCTATAATTCATGTTTGGAAACTAAAATTTACCTGTATGTTAATTTGATGTTAACCCAATACCCCATAAATATGCCTTTTTACGCCTCTAATTTATTCCTTCACTGAAGAAAAAAGTTCCACTTTATACAGTCATGGATATGTATCATAAGAATTAGTTTCTATATTATAGCAGATGGTAGCTTAAAGTAGGCTGAAAGTAAGTGGTCACTGATCGTCAATACTAGAAACAGGTTATGGGGTAATAGGTTAAGATTACTATAATATAATGATGATGTGTGTGTCTATTACAGCCAAGGCTCACCTGAGGGAGGCTCTGATCTGTTATGAGCCATGAGACTACATGACATGTGTAAACAGCTGAGAAAGATTGATAACTTCTCTGGTATATTACTATAATATGATGTGTGTGTCTATTATAGCCAAGACCCACCTGAGGGAGGCTCTGATATGTCATGAGGAAGCCATGAGACTACATGACATGTGTAAGCAGCTGAGAAAGATTGATAACTTCTCTGGTATACTGAAGAGAGCCCATGATAGGTGAGTGTCAAAAACAGTTGCAGTAAATACGACTGTACTGCTTAACCCATTAGCCTGTTTCTAGTTTTGTAGATAGATGATTACTTAACTCTTTGAACTCTAGTCACGCATATATGTGTCATTTGCAAACAGTGTACCTGTGAGGAGTACACTTGTCCTATGCAAACAGTGTAGACCCTGATAAGAGGGTTCCTTAAGGATCCCTTTGATCAGGGACTACACTGTTTGTCATTATGACATGTGAAAATCAACCCTAAAATGTCAAAATAGGACTAGACTTATTTGAAAACTAGAATTGTCCATTTGAGGTTTCATGGAGGAAATGGTTAACCCTTTACCACATAGCCTGTTTCTATTTTTGTAGACAGATGATTTATACTTAAAGCAGGTTGAAAGTAAAGCAGAATGCACTTTAAGCCTGCATTAATGCCTCGCTCACATTTGCTGCGGCTGCCGTACGGCGGCCGCACGTCTAATCATTTCTACGGCGAGTAGCAATTCCCCGGCCGCCGCAGAATTCCTACGGCCGCCGTGTGTTGCGCTCACATTTGCTGCGGCTGCCGCGTGGCGAGATTTTTTTTTTGTGGGGTTAAAAAACCTACGGCAACCGTACGGCCGCCGTACGGCAGCTGTGGAAATCCTACCAGATACCCTGAAACCAAAATGCTGCTTCTGCTACACAACTTGGTTTTGCTTCATGTTCACACTGCTAATATCAGTTCAACAACACCATGAACTCAAATGACACATTTGGACAGCATTTAAGAACATCTAAATCCATTTTTAGATAATATACATGTTTTACATATATAAACAAAAGTACAAATTCACAATAGGAAAATTGACCATTGAGGCACGGCGACCGTACGGCAGCCATAGAACCACTCTGCGGCGTGTGTTTCTACGGCCGCCATTGAAATGAAAAAATGTTATAACTCCGCGTTATAATTCTACGGCCTGTAAAATATTGGGATACGCAGTGCGGCTGTCGTACGGCCGCCGCACGGCAGCGGTAGAATCTCTACGGCCGCCGTTAGATTATCTCGATTTCTCGTTTCTGCGGCCGCCGTAGAGCAAATGTGAGCGCACTATAAGCAACCATTCTGCTAGGATATAGACTATGTTATTTATGATGTATCTGGAAAGATATTGAAAATGCCCTCTGTATTTTATGTTCAAGACTTTCTAGGCGGGAACTACTTTCTTCAGCTTAGGAATGAATAGGGGCATAAAGAGGCATATTAATGGAGTAATGGGTTAAATGGCACATCTTAACCCATTATCCCATAAATACACCTTTTTACGCCTTTAATTTATTCTTCTGTTGAAGAAAATAGTTCAAATTTATACTGTTACAAACAAGAACCATATTCAATATTTTCTGTAATCTAGCAGATAATAGCTTAAAGCAGGCTGAAAGTACAGCAGAATGTGCCTTAAGGCACATTCTGCTTTACTTTCAACCTGCTTTAAGTAGTCACCTGTCTTCAAAACAAGAAACAGGCTATGGAGTAATGGGTTAACTGGATTCAAACAATAACTCCTAGAGCTAACCCCAATTCCACTGAATTCCATTTATCCCTTTAATTCAGGGCTTCAGATAAGAGGAGTGTTTCAAAACTTAAAATCTTATTTTCTGCATTAAAACTTTTGATGTTGCAACTAATTAGAATCAATGTTTTGGACTTTATCTGTAGCCCTGAATACATAGTGCATTTCTCATTTCAGATCAATCTCAAAGTTTTCAACTTTGGAGGAAGAGGATGACTTTTCAGAAATAATAACTGCTCCCAAAATTACCGCCTACTCGCAGCAAATTGTTGCTCCCAGCACTCCAGACTTTGCAAAGGTCAAAGTGCAAGAGTTCTTCCATAAACTGGTAGGTAGTAATGTTTGGAATGGACATTTTTAAAATACATGCAATTACAGTTTACATGCAGTAAAAAACAAAGAAATACATAAAAGGTGAATAATAGCTTTGTGTTGCAATAAATTGCAGTGTTCCCTCTCTACAACGGCCCTCTCCTTACAACGACTCCCTCCTTACAACGAACCTTGCCGCTGTTCCCTAAACAAGACAATTATAATTATGTCGAATACTTTCACTTATGCAATATCGTCTGCTTAAAAATGTCGTCTGCTGCTTTTCCCAAAGTCACACATTTGAAATTTTTGACAGAAAAAACATAATGACGAGTGACAAACAGCTTGAATCCAGATCAGACGCCGCGTAACGCGGCGTCTGATCTGGATTTAAGCTGTTCGCAAATGTAAACCACACCCCTATAACGACTCCCTCCGAACAACCCTCGCACGTTTTGTCTCCCATTGGGTGTGGTTGTAGAGAGGGAGCGCTGTACCATCAACTTCCATGGTCTAACACAAGTTTGACCATAATGTAATAAAAATAAGCTGGTGCTGGTTTTCATATACAGTCGAACTTCGTTATCTCGAACTCGCTTATTTCGAAATCTCGGATATCTCGATATAAATTTCTGGTCCCGAATTATTCCCTTCTTTATCTATATAGAAATATCACGTTTATCTCGATATTTCAGCTCGATTTTTTCTTATGTCGAAGTCAAATGTTAGGTCCCTCGAACTCGAAGTTCTCTATTTTTACTATTCATGTCTCGATATCGCCGAGAAAAATTCTTGAAATCTTGAAAGAAAATTCTTTGGATTATCGATTTCACAGGTTTTCATGTGTTTGCGAGTAACTGCAGTTAATAATCACACCTTGCAAACACAGGGTCGGGAGATGAAATAAACACCGGCGTTAATGTGACTGTGTCTCACTCTTAATTACAGGCAATTAAAGAATCAGTTTTATCAAACACCTTTATATGCACTTTCATATTAAGCATCAGCGTTTTCATGTGTATTATAGCAAATGCGTACTTTCGTTTTTGACAGCCGCCATTTTGCTTGAAATGTGCGTGTATCAGTAAGATTCAGTTACTCGTGAAAATCACACTTAATACCTATATCGCGATAATAACGCAGATAAAATGGGATTTTCTCGGTTTTAATGTCAAGAAACAAGTAAATGTAAATGAAAGCGAAAGAACAATGAAGTTAATTTACAGTTTACAAGTTTAATTTCATTAATTGTTTGATCGACATTGTTCGCGTACGTTATTATCTGGTACGAATTGCAGTTATGATTGTAAGCGTCTGTTGATGTTTCAAAATGCGTAGGACTGTGATTTTAACGTCTGTGGTTATCTCTCCATTGCTATTCATATGGATTAGTCGACTTTGATAGTAACTTAGTTAAAAGTCAAAGTCAATCAGGTTAGTTTTCTAATTATTGCAAAATAATGAGCGAAACTGCACATGCGCGAGTTCACTCATTGTTTGTTGTTAGTGCATCACACCTGTCAATCAACGCAGTGGGATGACACGCTGCGCGATGACAAGTCCACAGATGGTGATAATTGACACTGATTATCGATCTCTCTCAACAACTCGCATCTCGAAACTCGGTTATCTCGATATATTTATTTCAGTCCCCTGGACTTCAAGATAACGAAGTTCGACTGTATATATATATATGAAATTAACCCTTCCCCCCATAGAAGCGCCTTTTAGTACATTTAATTTATTCCTCCGCTGAAGAAAATAATGCCAATTTTAAAGTCAAGAAAATGTATGATAAGAAATATTTTCTAAATCCTTGCAGATGATAGCTTAAAGCAGGCTGAAAGTAAAGCAGAATGCGCCTTAAGGTGCATTCTGCTTTACTTTCAACCTGCTTTAAGTTGTGACCTGTCTTCAAACTAGAAACAAGCTATGGGGTAAAGGGTTAACTCATGTGAAAGTAAATTCTTATGGAAATGTGTCTAAGCTAGCCAAAGGCTCAATTAAATTGTTCTGGACTTATTTAACTCTTTTCTCCATAGCCACATGTTCATATCATCTGTATTCAAATGGATCTTTTGGGTTTACTTTTATCATGCTTTAACCCATTACCATACCCCATAGCCTGTTTTTAGCTCGCCTGTACGAAGCTATTGTGTGTGTATATGGACAAGACTTTTCCATGCACAGAATAATTTGGACCCCTGTGACCTAGACCTTGAACTTAGGGCCCACGTTTAGGTTTCCAAATCTGCATTTAGGTTTTGCAAAATGACCATAACTTCTATGTCCCTTGAGGTATTGCTTTCAAAGTTGGTATGTGTGTGTATATGGACAAGACTTTTCCATGCACAGAAAAATTAGGACCCCTGTGACCTTGACCTTGAACTTAGGGCCCACGTTTAGGTTTCGAAATCTGTGTTTAGGTTTCGAAAAATGCCTTTAACTTCTATGTTCCTTGAGGTATTGCTTTCATAGTTGGTATGTGTGTGTATATGGACAAGACCTTTCCATGCATAGAAAAATTTAGACCCCTGTGACTTTGACCTTGAACTTAGGACCCACGTTTAGGTTTCGAAATCTGTGTTTAGGTTTCGCAAAATGAGCATAACTTCTATGTCCCTTGAGGTATTGCTTTCATAGTTAGTATGTGTGTGTATATGGACAATACCTTTCCATGCACAGAAAAATTTGGACCCCTGTGACCTTGACTTTGAACTTAGAGCCTGCGTTTAGGTTTCAAAATCTGTATTTAGGTTTCTCAAAATTTCCTTAACTCCTATATCCATTGAGATATTCCTTTCATATTCAGTGTGCATGTGTATATGGAGAAGATCTTTCCTTGCATGCAAAAAGTTTGACCCCATTGACCTTGATCTTGAACTTAGGACCCGCGTTTAGGTTACAAAATCTGCGTTTAGGTTTCTCAAAATTTCTATAACTCATATATCCATTGAGATATTTCTTTCATATTTGGCATGCATGTGTATATGGATAAGACCATTCCATGCATGCAAAAAAAATTAGCACAGTGAACTTAGGTCCGGGGTTTAGGTTTCGAAATCTGCGTTTAGGTTTCAAAAACGCTTATAATTCCTATGTCCCTTGAGGTGTTACTTTCATATTTGATTTGCATGTGTATATGGACAAGACCTTTCCATGTAGGCAAAAAGGTTGACCTCGGTGACCTTGAGTGTGCTTTTAAGTTTCTTAAGGTGCCGTTGGCGAGCTTTGTTGTCTCTCTGACAACTCTTGTTATATTTATGCCCCGGGCATCGACAGATGCGGGAGCATATAGTAATCGTCCTGTCCGTCCGTCCGAGCGCACGAAAGGTCCTTTGTTGGGTAGGGAGAACAATAGATTCCATTCATTCCGTGATTGCCCTATTGTTATTGTTGGGTATTTTAGTGTACTGTTGGGTATTTTTAAACAAAAAATATACCCAACAAATGTCCAACTGTGAGAACGTTCGTGCATCCGTCCGTCCGTCCGTCCGTCCGTCCGTCCATCCGTAACAGGTTAAGTAGATTTTACCGTTTCGTCTAGCATCAACACCGCTTACTCAAATGCTTTGATACTTATACAGTTGTTGCCTTGGACCATTCCCTATCCACCAATATCACCCAACCTTGATTTTGACCTTGACCTTGACCTAATTTGGACTTAGAATATATGGAATGGGCTATTTCTTGGTTAACTAGATTTTACCGTTTCGTCTAGCATCAACACTACTTACTACAATGCTTCTATACTTATACAGTTATTGCCTTGGACCATTACCAACCCACCAGTAATACCCAAGCTCAATTTGACCTTGACCTTGACCTAATTTGGACTTAGAAAAGATTCAGAATATATTGTCAAGGATGCCACCGGGGGCATAAGCGTTTATTGAACGCAGTCTTGTTTAAGTCAAGTGACCACTTGAAGCAGGTTGAAAGTAAAGCTCCAAATGAGCATTCTGATGTACTTGTAACCTGCTTCAAGTCATCAAGTGGAAAACTAGTGGATTTGCCTTCCGTGTTTTATGTTCAGGACTTGCTAGGTGAGGACTACTACCCTTAGTGTAGAAATAATTAAAGGTGTATGTTTGGAGTATAGGTTAAACTTCCACATTTATTCTACCACATCAATGAAAAGTGGCTTCAGTGCTTAGTATATTTAGAGAAGTAGTTAGAGGTGTTTTAACCCATTACCCAATTGCCTGTTTCTAGTTTTGAGGACAGTTGACCACTTAAGCAGATTGAAAGTAAAGCAAAAAGTGCCTTTCTGCTTTACATTTAGCTTGCTTAAAGCTACCATCTTCTAGAATATAGAACATATTTTCTATGGTACATGTTCATGACTGTGTAAATTGAAACTATTTTCTTCAGTGGAGGAATAAATTAAAGGTGTAAAAAGGTGTATTTGTAGGGTAATGGGTTAAAATGTTTGAGACACTATTTTTATCAATCACAGGGTCCCATCTCCTTGTTCAATGCCAAGAATCAATGGACGGCCCCAAGAACAACTGCATTAGACAGGATTGGTGATCAGGGGTTTGGCTTCAGTGTGCGAGGGGATGCCCCTGTCAAAGTTGCTGACATAGAGCCAGGAAGTGTGGCAGAGGTTAGTACAACTCGTACACTGCTAACTTACCAATTGGGCTCTTCCAATTTCTGAATAATAACCAGTCTACATTGACTCTTAACCCTTTACCTGATAGCTTATTTCTAGTATTGAACATAGATAACTACTTAAAGCAGGTTGAAAGTAAAGCAGAATGCGCCTCAAGGCGCATTCTGCTTTACTTTCAGCCTGCTTTAAGCTATCATGTGCTTGAATATTGAAACTATTCCCAATAATATATATTCACGACTGATTAAATTGGAACTATTTCTTCAGTGGAGGAATATATCATATTTGCTAAAAGGCACTTCTATGAGGTAAAGGGTTAAGGGATGTTGTGCAAAATATGTTCAAATGAAGGCAAACATTTTAGACCCTTATCAGAGGGCTCCTTCAGGACCTGATCAGATGCTGGGTTACCCAATGTCTGATCTGGCTCCAAACTGTTTGCAAAGGAAATAATAGTTTTAGCGTAAATGCGTTTATTGGGAAAGCATAAGTTGAATAACGTATCAGTAAAGTTAGTGCTGTGGTCTCGTGCTGAACGAGGACCATGCTTATCTCAATTAAAGTGTACAAATATATATCCCATGTAACATTTACAGCCAATGTTTGATCATTTGTGTAAAATGCATCTAGACTGTGTCTTATTTCTGCCTTCAGCTCGGCCATGTGATTGTTGGTGATTATATCGTAGCAGTCAGCGACACGGACACCAAGTGGGCAAAGCATGATGAAGTAGTGAATCTTGTGCGGCGCTCTGGTAGCCATCTTGTTGTTAAACTTATAACTCCAATGAATCAAGATGCTCTTGAAGCCAACAGGGCTCCATCAGCCCCGAGTACACCAAGAACCCCAATGAGAATGCAGAGCCCTGGGCACAGCCTGTCAGGGGCAAGCAGTAAGAGCAGCCGGAGTAGATTAAGTGCCCCGTGGATATTCGCCCGCAAAGGTTCAAAGGACAGGGAAGAGAGAGCGGAAGAGTTCATACTGCTTGGAGAGGATTCTGATAAGTTCAGTGATCATGATATCATAATGTAGATCTGAAACCAAGACAAGTTCATACAGTCGAACTTCGTTATCTCATCTCGGTTAAGTCGAACATACCCGTATTTCAAAGTTAAAACGTGGCTTAGCCACGTTTTAACTTTGAAATACGGGTATGCTCGACATAACCCAGCATGAAAAAATGAAATTTATGTGGAGACAAATCGGATGGTTTGAGTTAAGCGAGTTTGAGATATCGAAGTTTGACTGTAGTTCTCATTTCTTTCAAAGATAGGGCAAGAAAAGTTATCACCTCATGTCATTCTCGTGCTAAGGTATTGTCTGGTTTAAAAATGTTTTTCTCCATTTCTTTTTCAAAAAAAAGTTTTAACTTCTTTAACCCTTTACCCCATAGCCTGTTTCTAGTTTTGAAGATATGTGACCACTTAAAGCAGGTTGAAAGTAAAGCAGAATGCGCCTTAAGGCGCATTCTGCTTTTTATTCAGTCTGCTTTAAGCTAGCATCAGCTATGATATAGCAAATATTTCTTATGGTACCTGTTCACTATTTTCACCAGTGGAGGAATAATTTAAATGCAATAAAGGGCGCTTCTAATGGGGAAAGGGTTAACTTTGGAGTGTAAGTATAATTGTAAGGTGCTATGTTACTCTATCTGATCTCAATCCTAGCTCTCCTCGAATGCATCTGAATCAGGTCAACATTGCTGTATCAGGCTCTATTGATATGAATTTAATCAAACAAATGCTAGCCTGAAGCCACAAGTGACAAGACAATGCTTGAATGAAACCCCTAGTTTTAGTTTGAACAAATTCTTGTCAGGCTGAAAGCCAAGGAATATTTTTCCTGGCTGGAAACCAACAACATATTTGAGACTCAAGAATACCTTGCAATCTTTAGGTTTGGTCCCCAGCTCCTTCTGTCAGAATCTCACGTCCTGACGACAATCGCACCTTTGCCGAACGAACGTTTTTGTCACGGCTTTGTATAAGTTTTGTTATTTTTCCGAGCTTCCAGCAACCGCGTGGAATGTCTTCTTTTATCAGCACAACATCTCCAATTTGAGGTACAAATTGAGACTTAATTCTGTGTGTTTTTAATCTTGTTTGTCCTCTTTCACGAAGACTTAACACATACTCATTCCTCCAAATTGTCCAAAACGCATTCAGCAGTTTTTGACCCTTTTTCCACAGTTTCAGTAATTTCTGGGCAGAACTTTCACAAGGAGTATACTCCTCATCATGTCCGGTTTCAATTTCTGGTAATCCAATGTTAGGATTAAGTACCAGGAAATTTGCTGGGCTTAATGTGACGATAGAATTAACATCATCTCCAACGTAAACGAGAGGTCGGGAATTAACCACAGACTCAATTTCTTTGATGTATGTCAGCATTTGTGTATGAGTAAGTAGGTTACGACCGATGGCTTTTCTCAAAGATCGTTTCGTAAGTCCTACTAGCCTTTCGTAGTATCCTCCCATCCACGGAGCCCGCTCTACAATAAACTTCCAGCGTATTCCTTTTTCTGAGACATAACTTTGTACATCCTCACACTTAAGTATGCTCCGCCAAACTAGGTCAAGCGTTTCACTGGCTAGTTTGAACTGTTGAGCATTGTCACTGAAAATTGTGTCTGGAGTTCCTCTAGAAGCTATGAAACGTCTAAAGCCCATTAAGAACTCTTCAGTTGTTAAGTTGTTCATCATCTCTAAATGAACTGCACGCGTGACCAGGCATGTATACAGGCAAATCCATATCTTGTTTGTTTCGTCCTTACCTTTGACATACAATGGGCCTAAATAGTCAATACCGACTTTTGCAAACGGAGCTGATTCTGTTACACGTTCTGGAGGAAGTGGAGCCATTTTTGGCATTGCATATGCTCCGCCTTCATGACGTCGACACACAAGACACTGCCGAATAACACGTTTAACACTTGCACGTCCGCATGGTATCCAGAATCGTTTGCGAATGCTACTTAAAGTATGTGATACACCGCTATGAAGAAGCTCTTTGTGCATTCTGTCGACTACCAAATGAGTGAAATGTTCATTCTTCGGCAAAAGAACTGGTCTTCGACTGGCTTCAGACATGGACGCATGCTCCATACGGCCACGACATCTTAGGACACCATTGTCATCAATGTATAAGTCCAATTGTCTCTGCAAGTTATTTGATTTGTTATTTGTTATGGCATCAAATACACCAGGGAAATGTTTCCTTTGTACGGATTTGATCCACGTTGTTTCAGCCTGCTGTAGCTCCTCAGAAGTCAATGAACCCATGTGACTCTCCAGTTTTCGTGTTTTGTTGACAAATCGATTTGCGAAAGCAGTTACTCGAATCAATTTTGAGGCTGATGAGAACCTTTCACTATCGATTTGAAAAGGTGGATTGTCACATGTCTCTTCAGACAGTTGAATACTTTCAAGAGGTTGATCAACATCCTTCACTATGTCACCTTCTTTAGTTTCTCTGGAAATATCTCTCCACTCATTTAATGGTTTAGAGAGCCAGCATGGACCCTGAAACCACAAACTATTGTTTTTCAGTTGCTCAATTGTTGTTCCTCTGCTAGGTAGATCCGCCGGGTTTTCAGAGGATGGTGTGTATCTGAATTCTTTGACATCGCAGCCTTTTATTTCTTTCACACGATTAGCTACGAACACTGACGATACATTTTCAGAGTGTATCCAATGAAGGACACATTGGGAGTCACTCCACAAGTAAACGTCTTGTATTGGCAGAGCTAAATGCTTTTTCACGAACGCAACACAGCGAGCGCCTATGAGAACCGCCAATAGCTCTAACCTTGGAATTGTAATCTGTTTCTTTGGGGCTAATCGGGACTTAGAGAAGATCAGATCGGCTCTTGACTGAGAACTGCCCTCTTGATGTAGGTAGACACAGGTTGCATAAGCATGCATTGACGCGTCACAAAAGCAGAGTAACTTATACTGAACATTGTCATCTTGCATCGCTAAATTTCTTGGTATCTCGATTTCAGGAATCTTCTTCAAGTCCTCTTTGATTGAAAGCCATGTTTCTGCGTCACATTGATCCAACACATCGTCCCATTCTTGACCTTTGCTCCATACAGTTTGTAGGAGCACCTTCCCCCGGAGAAGTACCGGTGAAAACAATCCAAGTGGGTCATAGACTGACGCCAATTGCCTTAGTACAGATCTCTTGGTTAGTGTAGTATCGTCATCAAGTATAAGCGACTTTTTCAATGACAAAATATCTTTGGCAGTGTTCCAAGTGTGACCAAGCACCTTTATTGTTTCAGACTTTGCCTTATCCTCCATTGGTATAACTTTGTTAAGTGTCTCGCTGTTAGTAGACCACTCTCTCAAATGCATTGCTGCGTCTGTAAACATAGCTTTTGAATCGGTGTACAATTTGAGAGCCTGGCTATCATCATTTGTCCCTGTAATGACATTGTCCACATATATATCATTCTTTAGTTGTTCACCAATGTCAGTCTTATAAGATTCCAAATGGTGTTCTATGGTTGCGCCTAGAATAAAAGGGCTGGAGATTACTCCAAAGGGTACTCGGCAAAAACGGTATTCTTGGACGTTTTTCCTGTCTGTAGAGGGATTTGAGATATCCTTAAGCCACAAGAACCTTGTGCAATTTCGCTGATCTGGTTGAAGACCCACTTGAAGGAACGCTTTTTCAATGTCTGCCACAAGAGCAATGTTGTGTGTACGGAATCTCATTAATATGCCACAGAGATCGTGTAACATAACTGGGCCTCGGAAAAGACATTCGTTCAAGCTCTTGTATTTATCACTGGTCTTGGCTGATGCATCGTAGACCAAACAAACTTTTGTTGTTGTTTTATGAGGAGTTATGACTGCGTGATGAGGTAGGTAGTGAACTACTCCGCTTGTTGCGTCTACACTTCCATCTATCTTTTCAATTACTCCTTTCTGTAGCTGATCTTGTATGACAGCGTCATATTTGTTCATAAGATCTGGCATTTTCTTTAGTCTGTTGACATTAGATGTCAACCTACCATGAGCTAGTCCACGATTTACTGGTAGATCCTGCATATCTTCTTTCCATGGCCATGTTGCTTGGTATCTTTCATTCTCATACTTGATTGTTTCCTTGAATTTGGCCATTGCAATTGTATCATTAGTGTCCCAAAGGTGATCTGTCACGCCAATAGATTCAATGGCCCAAAAGTCTTCAAGGTCTGGCTTTCTTGGTACACTTTCATCCACGGCGGAGTAAAGGTTTTGACTACCACACTCAGAACCGTAGGTAAGTATAAGCATGCTGTAATCATTTGCTTTGTTGTCCGTTTCCTTGATACGACCGGTAAGTATCCATCCTACTTTGGAACTAAGCAAGTACAATCCTGGCTGAATTTCTATCCGTTGAGGCAACACAATGTCCAAATAAAAGTCATTACCTATCAGAAGGTCAACTGAAGAAAATTCATTTTCAGATGGTACAATGTCTGCCATATCTACACTTCTCAAAGTTTGTTGCACTGCCTTGTCGAACTTAATAGCTTTCCTTTCCATTGTTCCAGTGATGTCAGGAACTATGTTTGCAGTAATAGTTAAGTACTGTCCATTCTTCAATTTGATATCCAGTTTTGTGGAAGGTGTCTTGATCACCTTTGCCTTATTGCTACCAAAGGTCACCACTTTAATTTCTTGATTTTCACCTCGTTTTAGACGGAGTCGCTCCGCCAGATGCTCCGACACGTATGTCCTTTGTGAACCCGAATCTAGAAGGAGTCGAATTTGTTCTTTGTTTGAATTTGCTGTATTTTTAGCTTCAACTTTTGCCGTTTGCATTAAAACAAATTCTCCTGATGATACAAGAACATTTTCCTGTCCGGTGTAATCAGGGGTATTGTGTAATTCTATCTCCTCTGAGACATTTACATACTCCATTGGTTTCTTTGTTTCTTTGTACTGAAATTTTTTAGGACAAAGACTCCTGTGATGAACATCTTTTTCACCACAGTGAACACATATTTTACTCTGTTTGCATTCATGGGTCTTGTGTCCAACTTTTAAGCACTTGTAACACGAATCCTTCAGTAATCGTTTTCTTTGCTCAATACTTTTGAATTTCATGCACTCGTCACTCCAGTGACGATTTGAACAGAATCTACATTTGTTTGCGTATCCTTGAGCAGAATTTTCTCCAGAGAACAACGTTTCTGCAGAACTTGGACTACGTACAAACACGTTTTTGTACCCATAACCGGGTGTTTGTTTTCAGACGTTTTCAAATCTCCGGAAAGATTGACCACTTTGTTTATCCTGTCCATTCTTTGGAGATTCTTTGTTTGTTTCTTTTTCTGACTGTTCTCGAGCAGTTACGTAATCTTTCATTCGTTTACGTAGCTCTGAAACAGTCCACTCATGGCTAGTACCTTTCTGCACTTCCAGATGAAGTAGGACGTCCTTTGGAATTTTCGACTTAATCATTGCAAGAAACATGTTTTGGTCTGTATTCTCGCCCATGACTTCTAAACTTCTCAAATGTTTCTCAATAGTGTCTAGAAACTGCCTGAGATTAACTGATTTGTTTGCTGGTGGTTCCAGATTCATCATCGTATGATAATGGAGATCAATTATCTCTTGTGCCTTTCCAAACCGCTCTTTCAGTAAGGATATAGCTACTCCGTAATTTTTACTACATAGTGATAAACCTGATATGGCTGCTTTTGCATCACCAGAGAGTTTACTTTGTAGGTAGGTAAATTTTTCAACGTCAGACAGTTTCTTATTTTCATCAACTGTGCAAGAAAATGAATCCCAAAATTCAGGCCATTTTATTTTGTTACCAGAAAATGGTTTCATTTCTAATTTTGGCAACTTGACGGATGTTGACTTGTCATGTGAACCACTTACCTTAACAAGAGCCTCTTGTTGGAGAATCATTTGTCTTTCCATGAATTCCCTTTGATTGTGATTCTGACGTTCAACAAAGTCCTGTTGCCGTGCATTTTGTTCAGCAATAAATTCTTGCATTTGAGTTTGTAACTCAGACTCTTCTTTTGTTTTTGCTTGTTTTAGTTGTAAGGTAGCACTTGTCTCTTCTGTGAGATTTTCTCGAAGATTTTCAAGCTTCACGCAACACTCAGTCGCTTTATCACACAAACTATAATCCTCGTCTATCACATTATCAGTATCTACTTCTTCATCTTCACTCTCTGCAAGTGATGAAATGTATTTTTCACACTGCATCTCTACCTTTTCAGTATAAATTTTCAACACTTTTATGCTCATGTTCACTTTAGACACATGCTCGTCTATACTGGTGTCTGAATAGTATTTTTCCAGTAATATTTCACAATTTTGTATTTCATTTTCAAGGCGGTTTCTGTACCGCGTTCTTACACCTTTGGTGTATTTTGACGCTGACATATTTGTTTCGAAATATTCCGTCAATATCAATCCAAATAGTAATCCGAAACTTGAATATTCACTTAAACTTTCACCAGGTTTTCCCGGGTTCTGGCACCAAACAATGTGGCGGACACTTTTACTTGAGTTATTGGGAGAGCAAATTAGGTTTCTTAATAATCCGCCACAGTGGAAATCATACAAAACAAATTAAATCCATTTTAACATATTTAATTTCACATTTAATATCCATGTTTTCGATCACTTTAGCAATTTAAATCCAATCACAGTATAACCAATAAGTCCGAAATTTCAAAGTACAGAGCGTTTTAGTCAAACATATGTTGGCCCTTATATAGGGTTAAATCTGAGCACGTGCAAACCACCCTAATATGGCTCCGCCGCACGACATAAGCAAGTTTATGGAGTGCTCCGCCGCACGACATAAGCAAGTTTATGGCGTGCTCCGCCATTCCAGTTTCTACTGGTTTAACTCCTTCTGCTCCGTCTTCTTGACTATTATGATTATGTGTAAATAATAACAGAAAACCAACTTAACAAATACAATTAATAAAACTTAAACATATCGTTCACGACACAAGCATATTTTGAAATATAAGGTCTGATCATTACCCTATTACCAGATGCAGAGTTATTTGAGGTAACAGCAGGATCTACCAAATGCCATTTAAAGCAGATTGAAAGTAAAGCGGAATGCTCCTTAAGGAGCATTCTGCTTTACTTTCAATCTTCTTTAAGTGATAATCTGTCGTCAAAACTTGATTGTGGTGCAGCAGGTGAAATGGGCTTACTTCATTGTATTGGCTCTGCACTAAAGTTTCGATATCTATCTTAGATACAGTCAATTCATATTCCATTGAATAGTGGCTTAACCCATGACTGACCTTTAAACCATTGTTTTGTCTGTGTTTGTTTCTACTTGTTTGTTTAATCATGTTGTAGTCTATTTTCATATACATTGTATATACAAAATGTTATGTTACAATCATGTGAATTTTAGTGTACAGTGTTGGTAGTATTGCTAAAAAGATTTTTATTATTATTGAAGAGTGGAATTCTACTAGTTACCTAGGTGATATTGAATTGTCTACATACATGTAATATAGTATTATGTTGCACATCCTTAATTGGAGAGCAGTGTCTCATGGTTTGTAGTTTTTGGTCATGATTCTTGCACCGATTGTTGTTATGTAAAATCATTGCATCAGCAGTATACATATTCATGTCATGATTCTTACACCATATTGCTGTTATGTAAGTCATTGCATCAGCAGTATACATATTCATGTCATAATTCTTACACCATATTGCTGTTATGTAAGTCATTGCATCAGCAGTATACATATTCATGTCATAATTCTTACACCATATTGTTGTTATGTAAGTCATTGCATCAGCAGTATACATATTCATGTTATGATCCTTACACCTTTTGCTGTTATGTAAAATGGTTGCATCAGAAATATTCATATACTGCTGTTATGTAAAATCATGGTGTCAGTAGTATACATATTCATGTCATGATTCTTAAACCATATTGCTATAATGCATATTCATCATGAGAAGTATGTGTAAGCATATTACTGCCATTATTGTTACACCCACTCCTCTGAACACAGGGCTTTACTGTCATCCAATGTCTCATGAATATCCATTGTTATACCCCCACAGTCAAGGTTTGTTAATGATTTATTTTATTTCTTTTTAATATTGATTTTCTTTACCTTGACCACCAAAGTTTATTTTAATAAGGGACTCTTTTCCAATAAAGTTTAATAGATAAAATTAATTATAGCTTGGGTTAAAAAACCAGTAATCACAGGTTAACTATAAACACCATTATAAAGTTTGTTTTAACCACATGTTGATTGTAATACAACTATACACGATTACAAAGTTTGTTTTAACCAAGGTTGATAATACCAGGATTTTATACCACCTTTATATTTGAGTTTTAATGCTTGTGCCAAAAGTTTACATGTTTCTTTTCCATTGTGACAAAGCTAAATCCTATTTTATGTTTGCAATATCTTTTGAATGTGTAGAACAGACTCCTGTTGCCCGTTTCATAAAACATCGTACGACAAAAACTGGTCGCAAGTCAAAACTTGAGAATACATTTAATTTCTGATTTCTGTATCTTATCCTGTCTTGTGATATCTCTTTGGAATCGTCTTTTCAAGATAATTTCAAAAAGATGTCACAATACAGGATTAGATGGAGAAATAAAAAATACTTGAGTTTTTTATAATCTGACTTATGACAACATTTGTTGTACTAAGTTTTATGAAACAGGCCCCAGTTTGATTAATCTTATGTCAAATCTGCCTGTATTCCCTTCCAAATTCATCTAAGTTTTACTGTTTACTAAGTTTTACCAGTTTTACTCTACATGTGTTTGAATTAAGTAGGCAGATTTTAATTCTTTTATGTGCAAACTAAAGTGATTGCAATATCTACCAGGGCATAATGATACTTTATTCAGTAAGTTGTTAGCTATGGTTCATTCATTACATTGTTAACTAAGGTTTATTCGTTCGATTGTTAGCTATGGGTTTTGGGGTCTTTTGTTTGAACATTATCACTCTCATAGTTCATGCCTGTTGACACAAAGCCTCTGATAGTTTGTTTTTAACCCTTTACCCCCATAGCCTGAAGTAAATAGTTTCACTTCTAATAATCATGTTTATGCACTATAAGAAATATTTACTTAAGCAGATGGTAGCTTAAAGCAGGCTGAACTTAA
This sequence comes from Gari tellinella, assembly GCA_922989275.2. Taxonomy (NCBI): domain Eukaryota; kingdom Metazoa; phylum Mollusca; class Bivalvia; order Cardiida; family Psammobiidae; genus Gari; species Gari tellinella. Next base: position 18,007,279 of record OV277862.1, read on the forward strand.
AGCAGAATGCGCCTTAAGGCGCATTCTGCTTTACTTTCAACCTGCTTTAAGTGTCCACCTGTCTTCCATACTAAAAACAAACAACGGGGGTAAAGGGTTAACTCAGAAATCTCCCTTTGATCTTTATTAAATTACATTCTGTCTTAAAGGCTGCCAATGATGCAGTTTGTTTTATAGACACTCAATACACATTTAACATTTTTTCATTTCGCTGCTGTAAATTTGATGTCCCCAGCAGGGCAGGTGGGCAGTGACTATCTGACTGTTACTTTGGTGTCATATTTTCTGTAAGTATGTTACATGTAACCTCCACACAGAACAGTATTATATATATCCAAGGGTCAAACACTGAATCATCCTATTTTAGTGTAGTGCTTGATCAATTCCAAAATGAAGTTGAAAGGACAGTTTTACATGTTCTCTTGTTCACATTTAAGCCAACATTTTTATCTTAAGGATTTTTTGCCTGTTTTTTAATTGTTTAAAGCTATACAATGACAAATCATTGATGATATTTAAATTAATAAGATGTTTTTAATCGCTGTCAATTCCTATTTTTGCTTATCCAAGGTTGTTCATCATTTAACGGGACTTCTTAATTCAAAACTAGAATTATCCATTTGAAGTTCAGTAGTGAATAAGTAAAATTTGTCTTGATATTTTTAAATGATCCTCCAATTATGCTTGTTGGAAGGGATCAGTATTTGTATCAGTTTATAGTTGTGTTATATATACAACTATATGTCTTGTGCCTTTATAGAGTAGAGCCTTTAATATAGAAATAAATACATGAATACATGTATAAAGAAATAAACACAAATGATGTAGAAGAGTATAAAAATAGAAATCCTTTAAATGATGTCTTGTGATGTTTGCCATTTTTACATATGGTGCTTTAAAGATACAGACTTAGATAACACTCACTGTGTGAATCAATTTGCAATTCACTCTTTTCTCTGTATAAGTGCCATGAGCCACATCTATTCTATTCATCCATCTTGCTTTAAGCAGTCAACTGTCGTTAGCTGTTACTCTATTTTTACGCCTCCAATGATTTCTGCATTAAGAAAATTAGTCTCCACCTAAGAAGTACTGAACTTAAAAACATTTCCAGTAGCTTTCCAGGAGGTAGCTTTAAGCAGGTTGAAAGTTACGGAGCATTCTGCTTTACTTTCATCCTGATTTAAGGGGTCACCTGTCTTTAAAATTCGAAACAGACTATGGAGTAAAGAGTTAAATTTGTCCTCTATTAAGCAGTTATCTTTCTATAGACTGCAAATTCATATTCTTTTTAGTGGCAGTTGTGCAAAAAATTTACACTTTTCGTCATTAAATACATGTAGCCTATAGGTATGTACTAATAGATGGTAGACGCGGCTTGCTATATTTCACACTGACTATTTATACTGTACTTTATTGAGCAATATTGACAGAATTCTTTTAACACTACTCAGTGCTTATTTTCACGAGTTTTATTCTATGTATTTTAAGCGATTAATTTTAAAACTTTGTTTCTGTTTTGCGTGTTACATGTGTCAGACCTGTACTAAATTGTTGACTTGTTAATGAATACTTTCTTACTATTGTGCATATAAATTGGTTTACATGTTTTAAAATGATACAAATATTTCATCCTTTACAATTCATCCAATCCACATAAATCCATATTATATTTTGTACATACTGTCACACCTATGCCTGACGACTTTTCAATGGAGATTTCTAAAGACTGGGGAGCTTTCGAAAGAAGTTTCTATTTTCCTTCATTTACCCTATTGCTTTATAGATATGACATTTAATGTCTAACCTTTTCCTCATAGAAATGATTTTATTGCCTCTACCCTTTTCTGCACTCTAAAGGTGGTTGCATTTAACAAACTGAAATTAATTAAACTACCCACCAAGAATAGACTCTACCTATAATAGACTGAAAGTAAAGCATTCATGTTCATGGTGAAAACTTTTGCTTTACTTTCAGTCTGCTTTTGAAGCCATTGAACCATAGGGAGGAGTATACTCATCATTTATAATCAGTGTACCTGTAAGGAGTACATTTGCAATATGTAAACAGTATAGACCCATGATCAGAGGGCTTTGATGAGGGTCTGCACTGTTTGTATTCTAATCTAAAGTCTGTGGTGAAAGTAATGCATTGTCAAAAATGAATTAGACTTTATTTTAAACTGGACATTTCCATTAAAAGCTTCAGGGGTAGATGAATTCAACATTGGAGACAAGCTATGAAGGAAAGGGTTAAACTACAGTGGAGAATCTGTTATTCTTTCCCGTTTAAAGGCAAACGTACGCAAACGCAAAGCACTAAAACGTAGAAAAGAACAAGTTTTGGACAATTCTGATAATTCTTGTTTATCTTGGTGGCAAACAGTTTGGAGCCTGATCAGACGTCGGGTTACCCGGCGTCTGATCTGGCTCCAAACTGTTTGCACTGCAAATAATAGTTTTAGCGTAAACGTGTTTATTGGGAAAGAATAACAGATTCTCCACTGTACTAGCTGTCTCAATGGATCACTGTATTACACGTTGAAGGGTTGCTTAACCAAAGTTGTTCTTAGATAGGCTTTTAAATGTACATGTAGTTGTTTTGTTGGTAGGTGATGTAAGTTATTATTGTATTGTTGACTGTAATGGACTTTGCTTTGTTGACTATCTTTTATCATGTACTGTATTGTCAGCAGAGAATTTATCCATTTATTGCTTTACAGTTTGAATGACTGCTTTCATTGGGCTTTGGCTTATTGAAAGAGGTTTTAATAAGTACAGAAAGACCTCTCTATTATGACAATACATCAAACACAACTTATTGATAATATTAAGATAAGGTGACATCTTAAAGCAAGGTGAAAGTAAAGTAGAAAGCTCATACAGGAGCTTTCTGCTTTACTTTTATCTTGCTATAAGTGGTAACCTGTCATAAACACTCAAAACTTAACTTCATTTAGTGATTGTAATAGATAATTATACTGTATAAAGGTACTGCCTAGACAATGCCTTATTTATCCATATTGCGAAAAATATCAGGCACTATTAAATCCTGATGCAGTTCAACTGTTTGCTGCATCTTATCAATGTATGTTATGCAATGCTGCATTAATTATTCCAAATCTAAGAAAACAATATATTTTAGTTAAGGTATAACCCTTAAAGTGTAGAGACAAAGTATACTATAATTCAGCTATATTCTTCTCTGCCATATCAAAATTTACAAAACAATGAAAGAGAAAACAAATATGGTTGTACATTTATTGCAGTCTTTGCGAAAAGTGTCGACCCAATTCATAGGAGTCCCTGATGAGCCCGCTGATTTGAGTCAAAACATTTTGTCATACTTTCACATATTTTCATGGACAAATACCTCAAGGATCAATGTATTGGTGATATATCGGACAATGTAAGAATTTGTTAATTCAGAATGGTTAGGGTTCAAGTTTATCTCACCTGTATTTAAGGTCAAGGTTATTATTCTTATTTGCTTGCTAATGCTTCTTAACCCTTCCCCCCATAAAAGTGCCTTTTAGCGCAATTAATTTATTTCTCCACAGAAGAAAATAGTTCCAATTTATACAGTCATAAATATGTATCATAAGAATATATTTTTTATTCTAACAGGTGGTAGCTTAAAGTAGGCTAAAAGTAAGCAGAATGTGCCTTGAGGCACATTCTGCTTGCTTTTAGCCTGCTTTAAGTGGTCACCTGTCTTAAAAACTAGAAATAGGCTACGATATGTGGTAAAGGGTAGGAATTTGTTAACCCATTCCCCTATAGCTTTGAAGATAGGCAACCACTTAAAGCAGGTTGGAAGTAAAGCAGAATGTGCCTTAAGGCACATTCTGCTTTACTTTCAGACTGTTTGAAGCTAACACCTGCTAAGATATAGATAGGTTTGTATTCAAAACTGTATAAAGTGGATTTATTTTCCCAAGTGGATGAATAAAACAATAGCGTAAAAAAGATATATTTATGGGGTAAAGGGTTAAATTTATAATGCATAATGTAAGGTGGACACAAAGTGTACATGTACATATTTTCACCGGACAATCTCGTCTTACACTGCTTATATAGCTGCCTTTATAGATCTGTTAGATAGTTCTTGCCTATGAAGCTATTTTAGATATTATAATTATATATGTTTATAGAAGTCTTATATTTATTCCTATAGATCTGATATTAAAACTATATTTACTATTTACTTTGTATAATCCAGATTGTCACTTATAAACATAGTGTTGAACACTTTCAACCCCAGTGATGAGTATACTCGTCATTAAGAAACAGTGTACCTGTAAAGAGTACATTTGTCCTAGATGCACACAAGTGTAGATCCTTATTAGAAGAATCCTAAAGGAGCCCCTCTGATAAAGGTCTGCACTGTTTGACATTTTGCAAAATATTGTTAGAATCAACCATAAATATTTAAAAATGGACAAGACTTGATTGGATATTGGAGTTGTCCATTAAACAATTACGGATTAACGAGTTTAGAGACTCATTAGCAGAAATAAACCTACGGTACTAATTTCTTGAATGTCTGAATATCTTAACCCATTACCCCATAGCTTGTCTCTAGTTTGAAGATAGGTGACCACTTGAAGCAGGTTGAAAGTAAAGTAGAATGCGCCTTAAGGCACTTTCTGGTTTACTTTCATCCTGCTTTAAGCTACCATCTGCTAGAATATAGAAAATATTTCTTACAATACAGTCATGACTTTATAAAATGGAGCCATTGGCTTCAGTGGAGGAATAAATTGAAGACGTAAAAAGGCATATTTATGGGGTAATGGGTTAACACATCCCCTGCTAAACGACTAGTTCAATAGCCACATTGCATCAATCTAGGATCAACACTTACCATTGGAGTTAACAGCATGTGTGTTGGTACAGTGGAGAATCTGTTATTCTTTCCCGTTTAAACGCAAACGTACGCAAACGCACTAAAACGTAGAAAAGAACAACTTTTGGACAATTCTGATAATTCTTGTTTATCTTGGTGGCAAACAGTTTGGAGCCTGATCAGACGCCGGGTTACCCGGCGTCTGATCTGGCTCCAAGCTGTTTGCACTGCAAATAATAGTTTTAGCGTAAACGTGTTCATTGGGAAAGAATAACAGATTCTCCACTGTATTACACTGTATGTGTGTGACCAATGTTCTTTTTTCTACTGGTGTAATGAATGATAGTTGTGAAAATAATTCAATACTTCGGTTTTTACGACTGAGCTTTGTTTAAAAGAAAAACAAGTTTGAAATATTTGCTATGGTAGATTTATGAATTCCCAAAGTTCAGTTTTACTTTAACCCACTACTCCATATGTATACTTTTTTACGCCTTTAATTTATTTATTTCTGAAATCCACCGAATACAGTCATGGATATGCACCATAAAGCAGGCTAAAAGTAAGGTGCATTCTGCTTTACTTTCAACCTGCTTAAAGTAGACACTTGTCTTCAAAATTTAAAACAGACTATGGGGTAATGGGTTAAATATTTGCTTTATCAAATTTATGAATTCCTTAAGTTTAGCTTTTCTTTTAACCCATTACCTCTTACCCTGTTTCTAGCTTTGAAAACAGGTGACCACTTAAAGCAGGTTGAAAGTAAAGCAGAATGTGCCTTAAGGCACATTCTGCTTTACTTTCAGCCTGCTTTAAGCTACCATCTGCTAGGATATAGAAAATATTTTTTCTGGTACATATTCTTGGCTGTATAAATTGGAACTATTTTCTTCAGCGGAGGAATAGATAGAGGCGTAAAAAGGCGTTTTAAGGGGTAATGGGTTAAATTGTGATTTTCCTCTGTTTGGGCATGTTAGTGTGTTTTACATTTTAGTGCCATGTTTTACATCTAGATATTAGCCTGCTGTGCCTTGCTTGTTGTGTTTGGATAGTGAATGACTAAACAGGGTATATTTGACACAGAGATTGATTTGTTTGTCATCCATCAGTGCAATTTTAAACACACATTAGGTCATTAAAATTGAAGGTGTTGGAATAGAAGTATGTGTACGTGGATGATGTTAATTTTGAAGCAGATTTTAGAAATTTCAATGACGAGTTGCTGCCCATTCATGTATATAAATGTCGCATCTAACCTGTAACTAGTAAGAGAAATTAGTTTTGTATCCAGATCACACTTATTTAAATGACCTCTGATCAGGATCCGAACTGTCTGACACTCACATTGGTGTTTATTAGTCAAAATCTTAAATTGAGATACAGCTAAACTTCACTAAACTCACTTATAATTCTACAGTTGTATTTCTATAACTTGAACTTGCTGATAGTAAAAAAAGAGAAAATGTGGCTAAGCCAAGTTTTATCTTAAATATGGGTTAGTTCAACAAAAGCGAGTTTGAGATATGGAGGTTTGACTGTATAAGGTTTGTGACAATGTTTATATGTTTACAGGAGTCAATTGTTCTTGTGCTGATCTTGTTACTATGACAACAATGCTGCCAGTAACCTGTAATACCAAGACAATCATTTGTAGTTAGTTGTAGGAAATAATTGTTATACACAAAAACCTCTCTAAATCTCACACTTATTGTCAGTTTAAGGCAAATGTTTTGTTTTCTTTTGTTTAATGCAAAATCCTAAATTCAAGAATTTTTTAGTTAATAGAAATTGCAAGCTCTGTTATAAAACTGTACTAAAGCTGTAATTTGCTTCTATTTTATATTCTAACAACTTGAGCAGTGGCCATTAAATGGAGAAGCATATGAGCCATGCCATGACAAAACCTGCCTTTATATTGCATTGCAAACAGTGTAGATCAAGGGCAGTTGCCGCATCAAGATGCGGCGACTGGTCTTGATCTAATTTTTGACACCCACAATCATCTAAAGTATTTTATTTAGCTGTTTTATATACGGTATTTGGCAGTGTAGACCAAACTCAGATACAGAGACTGGGATGACAACGGTACTTGGTCTGCACAATGTTGCAATGCAATAAGGTACGCTTTGTCGTGGCATGGCTCGTATATATTTCTAATGACATGTAGTTGCTTCTATAACGAGGGCTTGGTGCAAAACTATTGTAACTCCCTCACAATTGTGAGGGAGTTACAATAGTTTTGCACCAAGCCCTCTATAAGAGCTGTTGAGTATTACTTTTACACTGCATTAGGCTGACACTTGTCTTTGAGCCTGCACATTCTATTTATATGGCTTTTATTCAAGCTTGCCGAAACATCCATGTAGGCCGATAAAGAAAATCGTTTTTACTAGTACAGCGCTCCCTCTCTACAACGGCCCTCCCAACAACGATTCCCTCCTCACAACGACGCTTGCCGCTAATCCCGAAACAAGAAATTATGTCCAACCTTTTTATACGCCCGTCATCGACGGTCGTATTATGGTATACCCAGCGCTGTCCGTCCGTCCGACCGTTAACTTTTTAGCTCACCTGAGCCAAAGGCTCAATGTGAGCTATTGGGATGGCCCTGTGTCCGTCGTCGTCCGTCGTCGTTAACAATTGCTTCAAATGACATCTTCTCCTAAACGGCTGAACAGATTTCAACCAAACTTTACAGGAATGTTCCTTGGGTCAATCTCTTTCAAATTTGTTCAAAGAATTGAAAACAATATAGAACTCTGGTTGCTATGGCAACCAAAGTGAAAAAATAAGGAAATCTTAAAAAATCTTCTTGTCTGAAACTACAAGGGCTAGAGCTTAGATATTTGGCACATAACATTATCTACATGTCCTCTATCAAGTTTGTTCAAATTATGCCCCTGGGGTCAAAATTGGCCCCGCCCCGGGGGTCACAGTTTTACATAGAGTTATATAGTGAAAATTTCAAACGTCTTCTCCACTGAAACTAATATGGCCAGAGCTTTGATATTTGGCATGGTGACACTTCTAAATGTCCTTTACCTAGTTTATTCAAATGGTTCTGGTCGGTTAAATATCTAGGTCATAATTCACATTCAAAATATGTATAGCAGACAGCAATTCAACATTATAAGAGTTAGACCCTAGCCAAATTTCCTACTGGCAGAGTTACATAACTGAACTCAGGTCAGCTGGTCAGCTGATGAGGTTCACTGTAAAAGCAGCATATGGTGTTGTCTGCTATATTTTTATGCCCTGCAGTTGGGGGCATATTGTTTTTGTCTGTCTGCTTTTTTGTCTGTTTGTCCATTTGTTTGTCTGTCAGTCCACAACTTTAATCTTAGCCATAACTTTGTTAAAGTTAGAAACTTTATAACTTGGGTCATGTCCTACAAAGGTCAATGTCATTTTTGAGATATTTCCCAGTGTCATATTTTCTTGTCTTTGAGATAACTCCAGTTCTACTGATGTTAACCCATTACCCCATACATATGCCTTTTTACGCCTTTAATTTATTCCTCCTCTAAAGAAAATAATTCCACTTTATACAGTCATAAACATGTAAGATATAAGAAATAGTATCTATATCTTAGTAGATGATAACTTAAAGCAGGTTGAAAGTAAAGCAGAGTGCGCAATAAATAATCATATGGATTTACATGTAGCTTGATAAGAAGAAGTGTCATGGATAAGGGCCATAACTCTGCCAACAATATTTTTTTAAGTTATTCCAATTTGTCATGTTTTTTTTTGTCTGCAAGATAATTCCATTTACAGCTATATTAAAATGTTGTCTTGCCTATTAAGCTAAGGCACAATGACCTCAGGTGAGCGAATTAAGGGCCATGGCCCTCTTGTCTTGTTAGCGCTCTCTCACCTTCATTTATTTACCGATTTTGATTAAACTTCCTACAAATATTCCATACCACAATAGCTCGGACGAGTTCGCGTTTCAGACGTTGGCGGCTATTTTTAGCATAGTTATGCCCCTTTATTGTCAAAAATGGGCATTTTTAAAAAAAAACCAGAACTTTTTTTTTAATTATTCAATTTATTTCAAATTTGATATGGTGATACAATAAATGAAGTTACTTAACATATATTACGGGTTTTTGGTTTGACTTCGTATTTTCAGAGTTATGCCCCTTTACACAATTTTTTAACAATATATTGTTTCCTGATAATAATTTTACTTACATTTTGTCTATTGTAACCAAATTTCATATTTATCTTTCTCATCATGCAGGGAAGGCACCTGTGAATTTTGGTTCCTGTTAAATTATTTTTCTATGAGTTATGCCCCTTTACATCCTTAAAATTTAAAATAAGCCACACTTCGTCTGTTAACTTTTCTTCTTAGCGCTCTCTCACCTTCATTTATTGACCGATTTTGATTAAACTTCCTACAAATATTCCATACCACAATAGTTCGGACGAGTTTGCGTTTCAGACGTTGGCGACTATTTTTAGCAGAGTAATGCCCCTTTATTGTCAAAAATGGGCATTTTTTAAAAAAAAAACAGAACTTTTTTATTTTTGATTCAATTGATTTCAAATTTGATATGGTGATACAATGAATGAAATGACTAAATATATATTACGGGTTTTTGGTTTGACTCTGTATTTTCAGAGTTATGCCCCTTCACACAATTTTTTTAACAATATATTGTTTCCTGATAATAATTTTACTTACATTTTGTCTATTGTAACCAAATTTCATATTTAGCTTTCTCATCATACAGGTAAGGCACCTGTGAATTTTGATTCCTGTTAAATTTCAGACGTTGGCGACTACTTTTAGCAGAGTTATGCCCCCTTTATTGTAAAAAATGGGCATTTTTTAAAAAACCCAGAACTTTTTTCTTGACTATCGCAATACTATCGGGATAGTACTTGAGCTATCGCAATACTACAGCATAGTCTTTTTGAGATCGATAGTCTGGCCTACACTCCGGGCGACTTTTTCCAGTCAGCCTGAGTCTGGACGACTTTGACACCCGCCGGCCGTGACGGGCGTATTTTGCCGCACTGCGGTGCTCTTGTTACGTCTGCAATATCTTCTGCTAAAGTTGTCGTCTGCTGTTTTTCTCAAAATTACATATTGGGCATTTTGACTTAACAAACCTTAGTGACGAGTAACAATCAGCTTGAATCCAGATCAGACGCCGCGTTACGCGGCGTCTGATCTGGATTCAAGCTGTTTGCAAATGTAAGCCAACTTCCCTCTCTATAACGACTCCCTCCGAACAACGCACACATTTTGTGTCTCCCATTGGATGTCGTTATAGAGAGGGAACGCTGTAATCGTGAATTCCATATAATACATCAGCAGTCACTACTGGCAGTTTGCAAGTGGCATGTGTTCCCTAGAACTGTTTGAGTTACCGGTATCCCGTCACATCAAAAGTGTTGACAGACAGAAAATGTGATCCCTATAGGGCTCATGCATTTTCTCTTCAGGGCCCTAATTATTGTACCCACACATGCCCTCATTCAAACAAGTTTGAAAATTTCTAAAGGCAAGTGGCTGCTTACTGCAGGACAAAACTACAGAATTGCTTACTGAACTACCTTTTTTCTAGCATTAAGCTACTGCTATGAGTGGCCAAAAATCTTTTCAAAGGTCACTTAACCCATATCATGCTGAATTGTTGTCTTTTGCAAATGCATCGTCTGCAGACAAACACTATATCAATTTTTTATGCTATTTTAACTTAAGAAAAGTTGAATAAAAGTGGCAAACAGTTTTGATCCAGATCAGACGCCGCGTAACGCGACGTCTGATCTGGATAAAACTGTTTGCAAATATTAGCCAGGTCACGCTTAGCATGATAAGGGTTAGCAAAAGTTTATTATATTGTTTTAGGGTTTGGGGAAATGTCTGGGTGTATGCGATTTTGTTGTTCATGTGTAACACACATGTACTGGTACTGTCAGGGTTGGATTTTCACCATAACTCACATGTGTATACCCAAATACATGAGGCACCTATGAACATCACAGAGAATAAACATGATATTATTTTACAGTGAATTGTTTTGTTTTTTACCAGCAATTGTCAAAATACTTCGTAGATTTCTCTATGGAACCCATTGCCCCATAGATTCGCCTTTTTAGGCGTGAATTTGTTTTTCAACTAAAAATCCAGTTCCACTTTATACAGTCCTGATTATGCAACATAAGAACAATTTTCTATATGCTAATAGATGGTAGTGTAATGCTTACTGAGACAGAGAGTAAAGCAAAAAGCATTCTGCTTTACTTTCAGTCTGCTTTAAGCAAACCATCTGTCTTCAATAATGAACGAGAGCACCGCAAACAGTACATAATACACCCACTGGCAGCCTTTAAATAAGTATATCTGAGTACCTCAAGGGCAGATAACTCTGTAACGAAAAATTGAATGAACCTCAAACTCGAATCAGATTCAGATCTTTATGCATATAACATTTGTGTGAAGTTTCATTAATATCCTTCAAACAGTTTTCAAGAAAAACTCCGGACAAACAAAATGTTGACGGACAGACAGGGCCATGCCAATATAGGACCACCTTTAAAGGTGGGCGTATAAAAACAGCTATAGGGTTAAAGGTGTCTCTGGTTTAATAGATTCTTCCATAGAAGTAGCTTTGAGTATCTGTACTTACTGGTCCCCAATGAATATTCATTGATGTTGCATACCGTTTCTATTGTACAATACATGTATGGTCAAACCTCTCTATTACGACCACTAAATTGTGTTAACTATTTTAGGTGTTAAAGGCAGGCGACTGCTTAAAGCAAGATGAACATAAAACAGAAACCTCCTTCCTTGCTTTAAGCTGTCACCTGGCTGTCTTTTATAGTCAATTATCATTCTTTTTAGTGGTCGTAATAGAGAAGTTTTACTGTATATACATGGAACAATATAAAGCAAGATTACAAACTCTGGAGCAACTTGGTTTTTACTGTAATTTTGGTTTTTGTAATATATTTCAAAATTACACAAATTGCAGACCCTGATCTGATTAGGATCTACCCTGTGTGCATTGGACACATGTACTTTCATAGGTACACTGTTTAAAGGATAAGTACACTTGTCACTAGGGTTTAAGGAGTAAGGCACTTTGTGCTCAGGTGAGCTAAATAAGTGCACCACATTGACCGTAATCCCTGGTGGTCTAGCTACAGGCCGTGCACTGGCAGCAGTATGTTCCTTTATTTCTGTTAACCATACAAACTACTAAACAATTTGGCTATAAAAGCCAGTTTCCACAGTCAGGCTGAATTTCCATCACTTTATGATGGAAAGGGTAGATACAAGTTTACCTGTACACCCATATACAGCGCTCCCTCTCTACGACACCCAATGGGAGACACAGATTGTGTGCGTTGTTCGGAGGGAGTCGTTATAGGGAGGGAACTTATTTTACATTTGCAAACAGCTTGAATCCAGATCAGACGCCGCGTCTGATCTGGATTCAAGCTGTTTGTCATTTGTCATTATGTTTTTTCTGTCAAAATGTAATTTATGTAAGAAAAACAGCAGACAACAATTTTTAGTAGACGATGAGGCATCAGTTCAAGCATAAAACATAATTTTCTTGGGAACAGCGGCGAATGTCGTTGTAAGGAGGGAGTCGTTGTTCGGAGGGCCGTTGTAGAGAGGGAACGCTGTACATTAAAACCTCTCTATTATGGCCACTAAATTGTGTTATCAAGTGTTAAAGGCAGGTGACAGCTTCAGACAAGATGAACATAAAACAGAAAGCTCCTTCAGGAGCTTTCTGTTTTATGTTCACCTTGCTTTAAGCTGTCACCCTTCTTCTAGTCAGTCAATTAGCCTTCTTGTTAATAGTTGTAATAGAGAGGTTCTACTATACACATGTAGAATTTTCTGAGAAACATGGCAATACAATAACAACACTGTAAATAGGATGTGGTGATTTATTAACACAAGTTGCAAGTCTTCAGCAATACAAGTACTTTTGTATACAAGTAAAAAAATACTTTTTCTAAAAGTTAATACTTTTGTACTCTTGATGTATAATGCCGCAGATTTATTAATAATGCAGAATGCCAGTATAGAAGCTTTCTACATTTGTTTTTATTGCATCAAGAAAGTGTTTTACCCAATATCAATAAACTTTGCATTAAATATGCTTACCCTCTTTAATTAACTCATCCCCCATAGCTTCTTTCCAGTTTTGAGAACAAGTGACCAGTTTTGAAGACAAGTGACCACTTAACCCATTACCCCATAGCCTGTTTCTAGTTTTGAAAATAGGTGACCACTTAAAGCAGGTTGAAAGTAAAGCAGAATGCGCCTTAAGGCGCATTCTGCTTTACTTTCAGTCTGCTTTAAGCTAACATCTGCTTGATATAGAAAATATCTTTTATCAAACATATTTATGACTGTATAAATTCCAACTTTTTTCTTCAGTAGTGGAATAAATTAAAGGCGTAAAAAGGTGTATTTATAGGGTAATGGGTTAAAGCAGGGTGAAAGTAAAACAGAACGCACTTATAGTCTAATTCTGCCTTACGCTCGGTCTGGTTTGATTAAATTCACATTCAATATACTTGTTCAAATATTTACAGTTTAACCCAATCCCCCATAGCTTGTTTCTAGCTTTTTAGACAGGTGCCATTTAAAGCATTCTGCTTTCCTTTCAACCTGCTTCGGCTAATATCTGACGGGATATAGCAAATATTCTTAAAGTACATATTCCTGATTGTATAAAACGGAACTATTTTATTCGATGATGGTAATAGTGCATTAATGGGGTACCTAATTGGCTACTACTGGCTCCGAGGTTATAAAGCTTTTGTCTTGAGTCTAAACTCATTCCCAATCATTTGATTGGTCAGATTTGAGCCTAGGCTCAAATCTGACCAATCAAATGCTTGGGAACACACTCAGACTCAGCTCAAGCGCTTTATAACCTCGGAGCCTGGGATTTCAATGAGGCGTAAGTAAAGTCGCTAAATTGGAAGAATTCACTGGGAAAACAATATGTTCATAACATATCCAATACAGTCAAACATCTCTATTACAACCACTGAATTATATTAATTATTTGGTGTTTAAGGCAGGTGGCTGCTTAAAGCAAGATGAAAGCAAAACAGAACACTTCTTAAAGCAAGATGAAAGTTAAAACAGAATGCTTCTTTAAGAGCTTTCTGCTTTACTTTCAGCTTGCTTTATGCCACTGTCTTCAACACAACCAAATAGCCTTTTTATCAGTGGTCATAATAGAGGGGTTCAACTGTACTGTTTGTAACCAAAATACAAATGTAATGTGAAATACTCTCAGAGTAACAACTTACTGATAAAAATACTTTATAAGAGACGTTTGCTCTATGGTAAAACGAGTATGAAAAACACAACAAACAAACAAAAACTATAAAGGAATTCATTATGAATTATGCTTACAACTTTAACAGACATGACAATCACCATATGCTCCAGCATCTGTCAGTAGTACATGCCAGGGACATAAATGACACATTGAATTCATCACAGTTTTTTTTTTTTACCAAACTCAGTGGTAAGCTACTTTTTAAACATAAATCCTGGTACCATTATACCAGGGCTCCAGATAAGAAGGAGTGAACTGAACAAATCAAGTCTTTTCTTGCTGATTTCTGTACCAAACCCTATGGTGTAGCTACTCATTAGAATCATCTCGAAGAGACGATTCTAATGAGTAGTAACACCATAGCGTTTAAGGTAGAAATAAAGATTTTAATTCTTGAAATACTCCCCTTATCTGGAGCCCTGCATTATACCATAATGAATAAGCATATATTATAGAATTTACCGCTTGGACACAACAAAATAGTAATTAACAATATTTGCAAACAGTCTGAAGTAACACATTATACCCTAGCAACACATATATGCTTCATATACAAACAGTGTACTGCTAGACAGCATAGTGCATGCTGATTCCGTAGAGGCTTTTAAGACAGCACTATGAGATTATCTCCAATAAAAATGGCATCTCTTCTCACTGCAATGTAAAAGCCTTATAGGATTCTACGACGTCTATGAGACAATTCTGGGAATGAGTGATCGCAATGTAGGGTTTAGTTGTAACCCAATCACTGCCTTACCCCAAGTACAACGGTTATTTGCAAACAGTTTGGATCGCGTAACGGGGCATCTGATCATGATCCAAACTGTTTGACACTCATTACAATATTACCTTAGTTAATTTACCTTAAATTCAAATTTGAGTACCTTAGTTAATTTACCTTAAATTCAAATTTGAGTACCTTAGTTAATTTACCTTAAATTCAAATTTGAGTACCTTAGTTAATTTACCTTAAATTCAAATTTGAGTACCTTAGTTAATTTACCTTAAATTCAAATTTGAGTACCTTAGTTAATTTACCTTAAATTCAAATTTGAGAATACAACGTTACAATTATTTCAAGCATATGACGTCATGGCAGTGAAGGGATTAATACTGAATTTATTCACCTTATCTTGAGCTCTAAGACTAAGAGAGAGTCTTTTTCAGACGTCGGTGACGTCCGACAAGTAAGATTTGAGCAGACAATGTTTATATAGTGTTTACATGTTAGACAGAGGTACCTCACAACAGCTACAGATTTCTTCCTTTAAATCTCAACCAAGACTATATATAGGGTTTGGTGGAGAAATAAAGATATTAATATTTTAATCCTTTACTCCGTAGACAGTTTTCAGTATTGGAGACAGGTGGTTGCTAAACCCATTACCCAATAAAAACACCTTTAATTCAATCCTCCACTAAAGGAAAAAGTTCTTTACCTTCTTGAATATGCACCATAGGAAATATTCTCTATATCCTAGTAGATGGTAGTTTAAAGCAGACTGAAAGTAAAGCTTTAAGTGGTAACCTATCTTCAAAACTAGAAATAAGCTTTGGGTAAGGGTTAAAGCAGGCTACCCTAAAACTTTAAATGGACAAGTCCAGTTTCCATTTAAGTCGAGTCCATTTCTGACTTTTAAGGGTTGTTTTTGCCTTTGTTTGGAATTATGACAAACAGTGAAGACACTGATCAGAGGGCTCCTTTCGGAGCCCTCTGATCTGGGTCTTCACTGTTTGCACAGGACAAGTGTACTATTCACATGTACACTGTTTAAAAAGGACGCCTATATGCGGGACTAGGGTTCAAAGAGTTAACAACTATCTGCTAGGAGAATGGAAATATTCCTTGTAGTGCATATTCTTGACTGTATAGAGTTGAATTTCAGTGGAGGAATGAATCAAAAGCGTTAAAATGTGTATCTATGGCGTAAAAGGTTAAATACTTTTCATATCAGAAGCAATGTCCTCTGTTACAATACAGATTCCACAAACTAAATTTCCTAAATTACAGCTTAACACTTTGTTAATGTTCTTTTGTATGGGCTGCAAATACTTCATTCAGCTGTTGTGTTACACGGATGAATGTTGTACGTCTACTCAGTTCCTTCAGTTTGCCAGCTCCAACGTACGTGCACGTCGACCTGATTCCCCCTAGAATGTCTTGTACCGTCGCCTCCACGCTTCCTCTGTATTCAATCTGTACAGTTTTACCTTCAGACGCTCTGAAAAAAATTAAATTTTCATAAAATCGCAATCCATAATAATATTTAAACATTCCTACATAAATACGACTTTTTATAACATAATAGATGGCGTAGGTGCTGAATAACACCTGTTATTGATTTTTCAAACATACTACATGTAGTAGTATAACTAGGAACTGATTTTTGCAACGTGTACAAATGTACTTATGACATCATGACAATGCATCACTAAATACAGGTGGAAGCGTAAAGCAAAATGAAATTAAAGCATCTGTCCTATGCAAACCGTGTCTGATCAGGGTCTGCACTGTGTGTCATTTTGCAATATACATGTACAATAAAACCTCTCTATTACGACCACTGACACAAAGGCTAATTGATTGTATAAAAGGTGACAGCTTAAAGCAAGGTGACAGTATCAGTGATAATTTTACCTGTGCATCCCGAGTCCTATACTCATTAAATTTGCCAGGGACTCATTATTTAAAAAGTTGCGAGTCCCATGGACCCAAAGCTTTTCTAGCCTTTATTAACCTATGATTCATTTGAGAAGCTTAAAGCAGATTGAAAGTAGAGCAGAATGTGCCTAAAGTCTTCAAAACTAGAAATAAGTTATGGGATATTGGGTTAATTGTTCACCTTAAGGTCTCAATGTCTCAAGGACTCATTATTTTACAGACTGTGCATCCCGAGGACTCATTCATCCGATTTCTAAAATTATCACTGCAGTATAACAGAAAGCTCCTACAGGAGATTTCTGTTTTTACTGTCACCTTGCTTTAACCAGTCACATATCGAAAGGCTTAATTCACAATTTTGTGGTCGTAAAGAGGTTTTACTGTATTGTTTAAATCAGCACCAAATATGTATCAATGGACTGGCATTTATTCGACATTAGAATTGTCCATTTGAAGACAAAAGGTAAATGAGTTAAATCACACTGAAAGTAAAGCAGAAAGTTCCTAACAACCATTTAATATCTTAAACATTGAAAAGCTATGATGAAAGATTAACTAAAGAAGTTGGGAAAGTTTGATTAACCCATTACCCCATAGCCTGTTTCTAGTTTTGTAGATAGGTGACCACTTAAAGCAGGTTGAAATGAAAGCAGAATGTGCCTTTACTTTCAGCCTGCTTTAAGCTACCATATGTTAGAATATGGAAATATAATCTTTGGATAAAGAATCATAACTGTATAAATTGGAACTACTTTTTACAGTAACAGAATAAATTAAAGGCGTAAGAATGCATAATTATGGAGTAATGAACTTATGGGTTAAATTATTATGGTAAAAGCCAGTACTATACAGTACCTATACAAATCTAAAAAGAAGGCATAATCATGGAGTAATGGGTTAAGTTATGATGGTAAAAGCCAGTACCTATACTCTGCCACCCCACCGGCGTGCTTCTTCATGGCTGTAGCAGAACTCATGCCATAGAAGACTTTGAATTTCTTCCCATTCTGCTCCACCACCTCTCCCCCGGACTCCTCATGTCCTGCAAATACTCCGCCAGCCATCACGAAATCTGCACCAGCACCAAATGCTTTGGAGAAATCACCAGGGCAAGTACATCCACCATCCTAAATAGTTAACAGATTAATCAAATACATGGACAGTCAAACCTATATTGACACTTTACCGAATAAATACAACTTTAGTTTATCCCTCAACTGAAGAAAATTATTATTATTATACCCGATTTATATAGCGCTCTTTTCACACAGGAGTTGTGCGTTCAAAAGCGCTTCACATGAAATTATATAAATGTACCTACAAAGCAAGAAAGACAAAGATAAAATAGTTCCAATATATAGTCATGAACATGAACCACAAAATAATTTATCTATACACTAGCAGATGGTAGCTTAAAGCAGGTTGAAAGTAAAGCAGAATGTGCCTTAAGGCACATTCTGCTTTACTTTTAACCTGCTTTAAGTGGTCACCTGTCTTCAAATCTAGAAATAAGCTATGGGTAAAGGGTTAAACCCGTATCCTGTAGCCTGTGTCAGTATTGAAGACAGGTGGTTGTTTAAAGCAGGCTGAAAGTAAAGCAGATTGCTCCTTACAGCCTGCTTTATTAAGCTACCATCTGTTAGGATATAGGAAACATTTCTTATGGTGCATATTCAAGACTGTTTAAAATGGGAATATTTTCTTCAGTGAAGGAATTAATTCAAGGTGTAACTAGATTTGATTGATTTGATTTGTTATGATTTTACGTCGCTTTTAACAGTATTTCAGTCATATCGCAACGTCCAGCTAATTACAGGTGCAGGAAGACCCCAGAAGCCCTTTGTGCACTGTTTCAATCCGAGTGACAGAATGGGATTCAAACTCAGAGCGATGAGGAGCTTAGTGGTGAAAGTCACAGTGACTATACCACTAGGCCACGGAGGCCCCTAACTAGAGATTTCTGTAAGACACATACATGATAGGATTTGAAAAACTGAAGTATATCAAAATCCTGACCACATACATATTTGTGGTATATGTGGAAACATACTGTAAAATTATAAGGTTGTAGCTTGAAAACTTGAAAATAGTAGGACTAAGGACACAGTATGTATCGTATATATGTGGATGGACAAGACAGATGTAATACCAAAGGGACATGGATATGAAACAGTTACCCACCCAACCCTACTGATCATTGTGGGGTGTAATTGGCAGCCAGATTAAAGACTAACACTAAAATAAAACTCAAACTAACAAAATACATGTAGATACTAGATGAAAAGTAAACGTACCGATATGATATGACCTCCGAGCCCATGGGCGGCATCTGCACATTCTATCACAGCACTCAATTGAGGGTAGCCCACACCAGTCTTCTTACGGGTTGTACACACAGAGCCCGGGCCTATACCAACCTTGATGATGTCTGCACCCGACAGAATCAGTTCTTCAACCATCTCACCAGTCACAACGTTTCCAGCCTGAAACAGAATACCAGGACAAATTACCTTAACTCTTTCCCCACAAAGAAGTGACTTATAGTGCACTTACTTATTCCTCATAGAGATACCTGTTCATGTTTTAACCATGCTTTGTTAACCCTTTTCCCCATAGAAGCGACTTTTAGCGTATTTAATTTATTCTTCCGCTGAAGAAAATAGTTCCAGTTTATACCCTTATGAACAATTACCATAACAAATATTTTATATAGCCTAGCAGATGGTAGTTTAAAGCAGGCTGAAAGTAAAGCAGAATGTGCCTTAAGGCACATTCTGCTTTACTTTCAACCTGCTTTAAGTGATCACCTGTATTTAATGTTATAAACGGGTTATTTGGTAAAGGGTTAAAGACCCATACAATTGTTTCCCTGTAACATGACAGGAGGATATTTTAAGCAGGCTGAAAGTCAAGCAGAATGTGCCTTAACCCTTTCACCCATAGAAGCGCAATTTACTGCATTTAATAAATTCCCCCGCTAAAGAAAATAGTTCCAATTTATACAGTCATGGACATATACTATAAGAAATATTTTCTATTTCCAAGCAGATGGTAGCTTACAGCAGGTTGAAAGTAAAGCAGCCTGCTATAAGTGGTCAACTGTCATCACAAATAGAAACATACTATGGGGTAAAAGAATATTCAGTTCAACCTGCTTTAAGTGGCCCCTCTCTTCAATACTACAAAAATAGTTAACTCATTGTGTCTTGACACTTTGTATTGGACAATGCTAGCTTCAAATTAACTCTTGTCCATTTGTAACTATTTAGGCTTTTTTTTTTACAAGATTGCAGAGCAACAGATAAGGGTAGTTTTTTAAAACTTAAAATCTTTATTTCTGAATTAAACCCCATGGTGTCACTACTCATTAGAATCGTCTCTTCGAGACGATTCTAATGAGTAGTAACACCATAGGATTTCGTGCTGAAATGAGTGATAAAATGTTTGATTTGTTGAAATAACTACCTCTTATCTGGAGCCCTGAGATTGTATTACATTTTAAGAGCCTCCTGATCTTTACTGTTTGCCAAGGACAAGTATGCATTTCATAATACTAAGTACATGTACATGGTTATAAAAGGATACTATGTGTCACTTGACTAAGGCGCAGTGATCATTCTGGATCGACCACAAAAGTGGTGGGCCATTTGACATTTTGGAGGGCCAACCATTTTTTAATAGCTTGAATCATACATCAATTAAAGGTTTTTTTTCCTAAGAGTCAAGTGTTTTCTTTCCTGCATGGTCTTGTGGACAGACAGGGTAACTAAAATTGTCTGTTGCAGCCATGTTTGGGACAAACAATGCATAAGATTGACCCACTGTTAGAATTTTTGATGGGGGATTTACAATTCTAATGGGGGATATTGGCCCACTGTCAGAACTTTTGATGGAGGATTTTGCCATTCTAGTGGGGGATCCCCCACAAAACCCATGCCAGAATGAACACTGAAGGCGCATTCTGCCTTACTTTCAAATTGCTTTAACCCTTTACTCCATAACCTGTTTCTAGCATTAAAGATAAGTGACCACTTAAAGCATGTTGAAAGTAAAGCAGAATGCACCGTATGGTGCATTCTGCTTTACTTTCAATATGCTTTATGACTGTATGAATTGAAACCTTTGTCTTCAGTGGCAGAATAAATTAAATGTGTAAAAACATGTTTCTATGGAGCAATGGGTTAAGTGAGCACCTATCTTCAAAACTAGAAACAGGCTATGGGGTAAAGGGTTAAACACAATCATAATACAACTTCTCTTACCATGATAGTGTGACTAGGGAAATGTTTTCGACAGTCTCTGACAAACTCCACAAAGTGTTCTGAGTATCCATTGGCTACGTCAATACAGATGTACTTGAGTTCAGGAACAGCCTCCAATATTTTGGACAGTTTGTCGAGATCACTGGAACCAGTGCCAGAGCTAGCGGCAACATGCTGAAATAAAATACAGTTCCATAACTGAAATAATTATATAACCTGGGATAGATTTATAAACCAAAACAAAAACAGTTTTATTGATTACAATACCTCAAATATAGATTTACACTCAGAGGATCTTCTAACCGATCATTTTTTAAACTCATATTTTTCGAAACAGGAACTGGCACACTGACGTAATCAGTTTTATTTCAAATACTAGGTTGAATGTGCATTGAATCGAATTATTGAATTTTGAGTCTCTCTCTACGTTACGTCACACCTCCAAGTTCGACGATTTAGGTATTTTGCACGTGCTAAGCGTGTATGAGACCATTGGTAAACACGGCTTTTGATTATTTGTTGGGTCATCAATTGTCCTAACAGAAAAACATTTAACATGTCGAGAATGCGGATTGTACTAATCACAAGAGCACTCGAAATGTTGTATTCAGAGCCAATGTGAAAACCCACGGTAACGTCATGGACATTTTACTTCCTGTGTGCCCTAAAATTGTTTACATAAGCTAATTATTAAACATCAATATCTTTTTTCACCAATTGCAACGCATTTCAACATGTTGTTTGCCAATATCTGCTTGTTTTGAGGGAATTTTGTCTGACCGGAAGTGTAGAGACTAACATCATTAGCGCCTACTGGTGAAAAACTCTCGTATACGGAATCTTTCATTTTGGTCATTACACACTCGCTCGTATGTTACCACGCGTCTATGGTGACTGCTCGCGCATGTATGGACCGTCGAATATGTCAAAATAACGTAACGTAACTGCGTTAACGACATCAACTCAAATCGTTTAAATGCAACATTTTAACTCGGCGGCTCATAATTCACCCTTTTTATTAAAACATTAACATTGCACGTCGGTGAAGCCGTTTAGGGTGGCATTCTTTAAGTATTCTGTAAATGTCACTAAGCTACTGCTGACAACTAGTGGAATTTTGGTATTTTACATATTGTAAGAAAACAGACCAGGAGTTGCCTCAAATTTTTTATTTCAGTGCCAGTTGAACAATATTACATCAATACTTAGATAGTATTTTTTCAAAGTAATCATTTAAGTGCTACATGTGGCACTAATGTCGCGTTGAAAGCTGGTAGCCCAACAGACAAATGTCATTCAAGACATTGTGACTTGTCATTTTAGGGTTAGGTTACAATTTCATTCATATTTTCCATAATTCATGATCAATTTTGTTCAAACTTTTCTTCCTATTGTAAAACATCTTCATCTCATGGAAAATGTAACTTTTGGCATCCGGATTAACTAGTTTTTAGAGTAGCACATTTAAACCTGACTGATCGGTTAGAAGATCCTCTGAGTGTATATACTGAAATATTTTTATCTTGTCACGTGTCGATATTCTTGACGGATAACAAGTGGCATTATATTTATTTTGTTATAAGTCAGTTGGTCACATGACAATGTTATTATGTCAGTTGGTCACATGAGTCTGGGATTACAACGATTCTTTGTCTGTATAATGTTGCACTGCAATATTTAACCCATTATCCGATATATATGCCTTTTTACGCCTTTGAAATATTCCTCTACTAAAGAAAATTGTTCCAATTTATGGTCATGAATATGTATCATATTTTACAATATTCTAGCAGATGATAGCTTAAAGCAGGCTGAAAGTAAAGCAGAATGCGCCTTAAGGCGCATTCTGCTTAACTTTCAAATTGCTTTAAGTGGTAACATGTCTTTAAAACTGAAATCAGGCTATGGGGGTAATGTGTTAAGGGCTGGTTTTGTCATGGCACGGCTCATTTAAACCAGTCTTACCTCAATGATGTCCTTGTTTTCATTGGCGAAGTCCTTCCATGCTTCCAGGGAGTAGTGTTTATGTATCACAGTAAACATCATGTGCTGTCAATTAAGAGAAGCCAATTATCTAACCCATCTCTCCATATATACACCTTTTTACGCCTTTAATTTAATCCTCCACTGAGGACAATAGTTCCCAACTTATATGAATATGTATTATAAGAACTATTTTCTATATTTTAGCAGATGGTAGCTTAAAGCAGGCTAAAAGTAAAGCAGAATGCTCCTTAAGGCGCATTCTGCTTTACTTTCAACCTGATTTGACATGACACCTCTTTTCAAAACTAGAATCAGGCTATTGGGTATTGGGTTAAGCCGGTTAACTCATTTCTCCATAAATACACACTTTATTTTGTTAATTTAATCAACCACTGAAGAAAGTACATGTAGTTCCACTTTATACAGTTATGAATATGCACTGCAGAAACATTTTCTTTATCCTTGTAGATGATAGCTTAAAGCAGGCTGAAAGTAAAGTAAAGTATGCTTTGAGGAACATTCTGCTTTACTTCAAACCAGCTTTAAGTGGTCAAATGTTTTCAAAGCTAGAAAGAGTCTATAGGGCAAAGGATTTTGGTGTTGCTGAATCCTTTCTTTGCAGTTTAATATTGATATTTCTAACCAACTTATGTTGATCTGAATAAGGTTTTTTATTTTTTTTTTAAGAAATTCATATTCATGCGTCCTCTGCAAACAGCGTAACTGTGAAGAGTACACTTGTCCAATGAAAACAGTGAAGACCCAGATCAGAGGGGTCCTAAAGTAGCCATCTCATCAGGGCTGCACTGTTTGTCATATTGCAATACATTAACAAATATAACCCTAAACACAGAATTATACACTGACGGAATCGAAACCTCGCGCTATATCGTAAATCTCGTGTGGCGGATACGAGACTCGCGAGACTTGATAAGAGACTGTCTATCAGTAGTCAATATGATAAATGTGTGTTTTCGAAGCATTGTTCACGGTTTTTTATTCCCCTGAATTGATAGGAATGTCCACCAAGTCGTTTAAATTCTATAAAATGTCAATAAAAACACTCGAGTCGGTAAATTTCACGCCAGAAATGGCGGACAACGAGGCAAAAAAGTGAAGATGTCGTCACGTGACACATAATCTCGCAAAATTCAACCGCTGCGAGAGCTCAAGATACTCGCCTATTCAACTTCGCTTAGTTGCTATTCCGTTTTGTATAATTCCGTGCCCTAAAGACTAATAATGCATCGAACTTTTCAGGGAGGAAAGTGTTAACCCATTTGTGTCTAGCATCCTAAAGGGACAACTTGAAGACTCTCATGATCAGGCACTGCATAATGTGGAATCTAATCAGAGTCTGCACTTTTTGCTGATAGGAATTAAAACAAAATGAAAATTTAGACAAGGCACCCCTTACATTAAAAGTTGACTAATTCAATACACTCATTATACATATCGAATATAACTTTTAAGTATGAAAGATTCCAATGCCTGCAAACAGGTTAAGAACTTAACCTTTTGCCTGCTGATCGCGACTTCACTCTTTTAAGCAAACAGTTTGGATCCAGATCAGACGCAGAGTCTGATCTGGATCCAAACTGTTTGACACTTGCCTTTAGGTTTCTTTACGTGAAAAAAAATACAAATCTGAAATTTTACAAGTTTTGCAGACGACAATTTCAAAGCAAACAACATTGCTGCAGGATAAGGGTTCATCTTTCATGAGTAAAAAGTGCCAAGTGTTCGAACATTGTGTCATACCTTGCCTATTGCTTTTGCCATCTCAAACGTTCCTGTTGTATCCATATTTGCCACCATCACTGGAATTCCTGTATATGTCTGTTTGGAATTACGGAAAGAATACGTCCTCAACAGGTCAACCTGGATTGAAAGTAAGAGTCGGTAATTCAGCCTTTTTGGGTAAGGGGAGTATTTTGAAAAGTTCCGTTATTTATGCCTGCTCAAAACTCTAAAACTCATTAGGATAGTCTTTTCTAGATACCATAAGGGCCATAACTGGTCTGGGAATACAGGATCACTTGTTGAAAATATCTAGTTTACTCGATCCCTCTAATCAGCTAGTAGCCTTTTGTTATTAGCACGAATTAATAAGCACCGGATCTGAAACCACCTATATACCCATGCATTTCCCCAATAATGGTGTCGTTCATTCGCCGATCGATACCTGTCCGCCGACTCGCGGTTAATCGATCGATAAACACGTCTAAAGTGCGCGCTTTCGCCTGGGACGGCTACCTATTGTTAATTAAAAGTCCGTTAAAACTTTAATTTTCCTCCGATTTCCAAAATATAGGGCTCATATGAGAGCTAAGATATTCAGCTTTTATTTGTGAAAATAATAGCGTTCTATATTGAGCGAGTAATTGTTAAAGAGTATAAGCCTAATGAACCAGCAGGCATTTGACTGCAGATTCTCGCACAAGAAAGGGTTACCTACCATTATAAAAAAGCCTATAGACAAATCATTTTTCGTCCGATTTTTACAGTCAATGTCTTAAAAAAAAGCAGAAATCTGTATCTTTAAACTGTATAAACACCATGAATTCATATTATTAAAAAATAGAGCAGTCGCGAGTTATATATGAGCCTAAGCAAATAATGCAGACCGGACATGATTATTGCAGTAGAAAGAGGATGGACAGTTTTCTCGTAACAGAGAACTGATGAAATAATTTTTCTTCAGTTTTGACACGTATGAATAATTAATTATCACACTAGAAAATGAAATAGTTTCTATAATTTAGCAGATGGAAGCTAAAGCAGGCTAAAAGTAAAGCAGAATGTTCAGAGTAAGCATCTAACAACACAGGGTTCCAGATAAGGGGGTGTAATGTAATCTAATCCAACATTTTTAAGCTAATGCTGCAAAAAATCCTATGGCATTACTATTCATTAGAACCGTCTCTTCGAGACAAATCTGAGTAGTGACACCAAAGGGTTTGGTGCAGAAATGAAGATTTTAGTTTTTGATAACATGTTTCCTCAGCATTTTGTGAATGCATGTTTCCTTTAACCCATTACATTTTTCTTTTTAAATTTTAAAATTGGTTATTCCTTACAGCAGATTGAAAGTAAAGCAGAATGCTCCTTAAGGCATATTCTGCTTTACTTTCAGTCTGTTTTAAGCTACCATCTGCTAGGTGTAGAAAATATTTCTTGTCAGACATAAAGCGGCCTGTCAATTAAAAAGTATCAATGACTGAAAAGCTTTTGCATTTTCTGAGCTTGTAGTCTTCAGTCGCTTGTTAGAGTCTAAGTCTAAAGTGATTACACTTATACCAGTGTTTTATGATGGTGATTGACTGATTGCATAATCTTACATCATGGGAGGGTGACTTCCTGTCTTAGCCCCCAAAACCATATGTCCCCGTCCCTTAGAGGAGATTTCCAATAAACAATATCTCCTGTCACCGCTAATTGGACAGATAAAGGGATTAAAATGCCTGTTAGCCTTTAGAAGATGTATACAACTAGACGTTTGAACTGGTCTTCAGTAGATATAAGTATGAGGGCCTTTCCTCCCTCAAATGGACAATTCTCGTTTTGAATTTAGTCATGTCCATTTTGACTTTTTGGGATAGGATATTTTCATAACAAGCAAACCTTTTTCAGTGAAAATAATACAAAATCTGATGATTTTGAATGAATTTGAGACAACACATAACAGATTTCAAAATGTCTGCAATGCTCGAAAATTGAAAAAAAAGTACTACATTCAAAACATGAAAAAGATAAGAAATATCCATGCAATCTTCACCAAAATTTAAAAAAATATGCATCAACATGTTCTTATTACAAAAAAACCACTCTGAAGTAAATATTACAAATAGGTTTCAGTTCTATAAAATGGGCGCTACCACACCCTACATATTAAAGAATTCTTTACAACACATGAAAAATCGTCGTTTTCACGCGTTAAACTCACCAAGAAAGACACAACCAATCCTCACCAAATTTCAAAAACAAAAGCATCAGTATCTTTTGAAGTATTTGTATAAATTTCAATAAAAATGGACAACAAGAAATACCTTTCTATAAAATGGGGCGGCAGCCGCATTATGTATACAAATAGAAATCCGCCATTTTTGTTCCGCTCGATGCAAATGACGGTTTTCTGACCATATAATTTCCTTCAGTCAGGGTTTTCCCCAGGCCATTTAAGCGCTGGGGTACCCCAGCGCCTTAATTTCTGAACCTCAATTGCCCCAGCGCCTTAAATTCTCGCCAGCGCTTAAAATCCGAGACCCCAGCGCCTTAAAAATCCCCACTTGCGAAACAGTGCTATTATCAAACTTGCTAAAAGGTCGTAAAATTATTCTTATCAGTATGTTTATTAAAGCGTGGGGTAGATGGGGCCTCTCAGCAGGAGACAATTATGCATACCTCTGATCGCGTTCCGCCCGAGGCAGTTATAATCCCTTTGCAATGGTGTCACGTGTGACTCTCACGTGACCGTTCTAAAATAGCTGTCAATCTTTCAACTTCACACGACGAGAAAATCATGCTTATTGTTTTACTGTGCATGATTTAAACATAATATATATAATCTGAATATCTCGCATATCATCGTTTTGTCTACGACCATATCACGTTGAAAACACCGGTTGAAGTTAAGCAACGTCGAGCCCGGTTAATACTCGGTTGGGTGACCGTGGGTGCCGTAGACTTTTTTTTAAAAAAAACAAACAACAAAAACAATGCTCCCCCGCATTAGTTTAGTCTTAACAGATAACGATAACTCGGATGTTAAAACGAATAAAGCAAGCAAGCTATCATAGTTATGGAGAACCTATAATGCACTATTTCGATTCGCAGACACCACGAATTACGACCGTCGTTATTCATTCGTGCAGATACTCGCGACTTTTCGTCTTCATAATTTATGCTCGGAGAGTCTCGGAATTCGGCGGTTAGTTACAATCAATATCAAACAACGTTTCCAATAGAGCATCGTGAATTTCCGTAGTCAACTTGCGAGCATTCACAGCAGAAGAAACGTCCCGCCCACAAATTTCGATGCAAAATGGAAACAAGATACAAGTACATGTATGCGGTATGCCCTATTTAAGTTCAAATCAAACCCGATTAAATCTAGATTTTAGAGCTACATGTATTTTATTTCATTGAAATGTTCTAGGATTGGTCCCCCCCCCCCCTCCCCACGAAATATCGCTGGGTTGGTTTATTTTAAGCTCATAGCAGTTTGTAGTGATGAAAATGCCACGCCCACAATCGGGACAAATGGTTTCTGTGCCTTATGAAATCAAATGAAATCATTCAAAATCGAGCAAGCCTATTTATTCAATTATCACGTAGATCTATTTGTTTGAAATAGGATAGTTATATATTTTCCCGAAATATAGCTGTGTTGGTAACTTCAAAGTTAGCGTGAATGATTTTGTTAGCTTGTCATCTGTTTTCCTTCAATCGTGCACGTACATTTTGTCATCGGTTTTCGCGAATTAACGATAGCAGCATTTTTCAACAGAAATAATATTCCACTTAAAGTTATGTATCCCCAACCAATAAGATAGAAAATATAGCCTAGGAAATAACATAGAAAATCCGATTTTATGATAATAGGTGGTTTATTTAAGCATTTTAGTTGTTACATACATCCGTGATTAAGCAAAGCACAGTTTTTTTTCTAAATTGTGATAGAACTTAATCTAGCAGATAGAAATGAAGCTATAAAGTCAACAAAATTAACAGGAAATACAAATGACATTCAGGATTACTGTACAAAAACTTCAAAAATTAACAGGAAATACAAATGACATTCAGGATTACTGTACAAAAACTTCAAAAAGTATCTACATATAGGAAAACAGTGAAGACCAAGATTTGAGAACTCTTATTTATAAAAGCCCTCTGATCTAGTACTGCACTGTTTGCAATTTTCTTCTTCAAATTATCATAGAATCCTAATGCTAACATTATTACGTGGGAAGTTGGCAACATATAAAGCAAACACATATTTTTTAAAAATAATATTTTTTGCTTCAAATTATAATCTAATGCTCATTTATAGATTATAACATCAGAAAGCAAGTAAACCAATGTAGGTAATGTGTCTTTCTATATTTTTCTGTCAAACCCTTTCATCTATAAGAATTAAGATGTATAGTTTTTTGTAAACAAAATAACATATCAGTAATTCTGTACTCCTTGTATCTACTGTTATGATTCTGGCAAGTTCTTGTTATAAAGAAATTTAAATTGATTAATAAAAACAAAGGTTTTAGTAGGCTGTTTATCTTTAGGACACCATTGAAATGATGCTTAAAGTGATTCAGGGAACACCATTTATACATTAAAACTTCAAAAAATTTCGACATACGGAAGGGGGTAACATCCCCTCCCGCACCCTCCCCCTGCCCCAGCGCCTTCCAATTTTTCTGGGGAAGACCCTGCTTCTTATTTAACCGGTGAAAACAGCGCGTATACTTATATAAACGACACAGATGAAAAAGGGGATACTTACCGAATCCGATAGCATAAATATTTTAAATATTTAATGCCTTAAAACTTGTCTATTTAATTAAAATTTGCAGAAATAGCGCTTCAGTCTCGTTTTTCGGGCGGCGCGCTGATCGGCAGCTGTCCGGTCTGCGTTATTTGCTTAGGCTCATATATAACTCTCGACTGCTCTGGTTTAAAATAATATGAATTCATGGTTTTGATACAGTTTAAAGATACAGATTTCTGCTTTTATTTAAGATATTGACTGTAAAAATCGGATGAAAAATGATTTGTCTATAGGCTTTTTTATAACGGTAGGTAACCCTTTCTTGTGCGAGAATCTGCGGTCAAATGCGTGCTGGTTCATTAGTTTTATACTCTTTAACCTGTCGTTAACAATTACTCGCTCAATATAGAACGTTATTATTTTCACAAATAAAAGCTGAATATCTTAGCTCTCATTTGAGCCCTATATTTTGGAAATCGGAGGAAAATTAAAGTTTGAACGGAATTTTAATTAACTATAGGTAGCCGTCCCAGGCGAACGCGCGCGCTTTAGACGTGTTCATCGATCGATTAACCGCGAGTCGGCGGACAGGTATCGATCGGCGAATGAACGACACCATTATTGGGGAAATATGTGGTTTCAGATCCGGTGCTTATTAATTCGTGTTAGATCTATTAGTCAAAATATTTTGGCCCGTCACCATCGAAACTTTTGACACTTTGACAGTTCTGAAAATTTAAGATAAATTTCTGAAATTCTAACTTAATGCTTCTTCTGCTGAAAACATATATTGTAAACTTGTGATACAATACACATTATTCTATCTTCTGAACTATTAAATTGGCTAATAAAATAAAGAACTTTATCCCTAGAAAAGTATGTAGACACATGCCAGATATATCCTCTTAGGAACTAGTGCAGAAAAACAGCCTACAGTTTTCAAAAAGCGTCAAATGTGGAGGAGAGAGATCTGCAGCAAAATAAGCATGACAATAATAGGATCAATAAAGGTTTTGACATTGCGCGCTTTGCATATTTTGGGACCAAACAAAAAACACACAAATACCTCGGATCGACTTTTCAAAGTGCTTCGTTTCGGACGAACTAATACATCCTTGAAGTCCAACTTGATGTCATCGACGATTCTTGGCATTTTGATTATTTAAATACAAATTTTACACTGAAACAACTTGTGTCCTTGCTATCGCAGCTGCTGAAATCCCTCGTTTTTTGCCTTGCCTCTGTTTGATGGTCCCCGGCTATATAGCGGCAATGGTCATAGTACGTTCACTAAAGATAAATACAGGGGACCAGTGATACTGTGATGTACCTCCGACATGAAGAGTATTCCAGTAAAATGATAATTTGGGAGAAGAAGGAGAGTCTGATTGTTCGACGTTAATTGATAACAGAGGTAAACGAGCTTTCATTTGCATTATTATGTAATATGTATAAAGATCTATAACACATACACATTCGTCTGATTGGCGAATTGTGGCCTGGCATACTCGGAATAAACCGATATCGACTGAAAGTGTGATTATCGCCGACCTTGTTTGATGTCAAATGTTTGACAGTTGCGCGCGAGATCACAACTTGAAGATCCGGTTATTTGATTACAGTAGGGCTCCAGATAAGGGAGAGTATTTCAAAAAAAATGTTATGCCTAATTAAAACCTAATAGTGAGACTATTCAATGTTTATTCAATGCAAGGATAAAGATTGTACACAATCATTAATACTTAATTAATTGGAACTATTTTCTTTATTGGAGGAATAAAATCAGAGGCGTAAAAAATCATTTTTATGGGGTAATGGGTTAATTACCAGTGCTGTATTAATTAATTCATTTAAATAATTTTGTTTCCACAGTGCTCCAGATAAGCTGCGTATCAGCGTATTTTACACAATAAAATCGACCAAATACGCTTTGAAAATCAATTCAGTGCGTACCAATTAAGCAAGCTTTTTATGAAATACGCTAAAATTACCGTGGATGCGTACAAAAAGCAATCTAAGCGGATTTCGCTAATAGCTTCCAGTTTCTTTTTTTTTCTCGAAAATCGCTACCTCGAGACTCTGCTTATTACAACATCATTTAATGCGGAATTACTGGTAGATGAGGTACGTATTCCGATGGCTTGGGTTTTTTTGGTTTTTTTTTTATAGTTTACCAATCCATTGCTAGACGCTTGCTGTTCTTTATCTCCATAACTTGGTAAATTAGACTAATTGACAATGATATTTGTTTTTTCGCGGTTTCTGTTAAAATGTCACATTGCGAACAATAGGGTAGTAAAACGTTCATTCTGGTTTTCATATTCGTCATTTTTATGTTATATTCAATCTGAAATGAAGATTTCCCCAGCCAGTATAATAAAGCAGCTTATTTAGCTACTATTATTAATTGATTAAAAAATATACTTGTAGTTCAATCGGCAGTTGATAAATCAGAATCACGATCTTTAGGGTAAATTAATTACATACATTTTTCCTGACCAAAGATATATATACTATACATGTAAGTTGTTATCTAGGTCTCTGATAATATGAAGTGTCATTTATAATATTCCAGTTTAATATGTCTATTCACGATACTACGAATCGGCATCGGGCCTCGTCGATTGTTCGTAGTAATGCATTTCGTAATAATGCATCTTGAGAATACGATGTGATTTCAACCTTACCTCTTCATAGTATCGCCGCAGTATCAACATACATGTATCTACCGTACACCAGTCTGGTAATTGCATGTGTGTATTAATTGGCATTGTCGTAATGCGATGTTGTAAAATAAATATATTTTATCCACGTATCAGTTTGATTTATATTTCGTGTTTGCCAATCAAATTAAACATGTACGAAAGTCCACTCACATTTAATCAAATTACATGTGTATAGTGGAATGTCGTATGTCATAAGGGGTTATAAAACAAGAAACGGTTAGACCAGTTAAGCCCGTTCAAGTACGGTATCGATTGCACCAGAAAACGGTAACAATTTAACTAAAACGATCGTTTGCACGTTATCGATTGCGAACGGCATCAGCGTTTTTTTTCCTTCTTTGGACGGTACCCCGAAAAGGACCCGTTCCCAATTGGAACAGGACCCGTTCCCAATTGGAACAGGACCCATTCCCAATTCAAAGAAGGGACCTGGCAATTTGGTAAAAATAGTATTTTCAGTGAAAAAAAGATAATTTCTGTTACTAGTGTTAGCATTGCCTGTTGATATGAACTGCATAATTGCTACTTTCTAAGTGAGATCAATATAGGCCTACATAAATTATAAAATAAACTTCTCCATTTCTTTTTTGTCATCATTTCACGACTTGTTTTTTTCCCAATTTGAAGTTTACGCGACAAGAAAAATTCCCAATCTGAGCAAGAAAAATTCCCAATCTGAGCAAGAAAAATTCCCAATCTGAGGGGAACCGGACCCGTTCCCAATTGGGTGAAAAAAAACGCTGGGCATGAACGGCCTCAGAGGTAGTTAGCCATCGCCAACAAGGAAAACAAAATGGAGACCAAATGAATTTAAAAAACCATCGAACAGTCACGACTTAATTTCTCATCAATAAACCAACATTTCCGATACTTAGTGTATCAAACAAAGCAGCTTAACATCTGAGCAGCTAAATCTTATTTTTATATGCGGTAAAATTGATGCATTTCAGTTGATTAGTACACTTTTGCTTGTGTTATTTCGATTCGTACATAAATCATTCGTACCCTTGAAAAGTTGATAAACATGGGGGCGCAATGAGTTATTATTGAAGAGTATTGGTGAACGTTAGATGTCCTACTACATGGGTTGTTTGCATCGGTTAACTATGCTGTTCGCTGATACGGTACTTGAACGCGCTACAGCTTTACAGATGGAAAAAACGAAATATTTCCGACATTTCTCCCGTTATGTTTCTATCAAGTCATCACATAGTAAACCCCCTTTAATCTAGAGCCTGAGCCGTTTTTACGCTAGCAATATAATAAGAAGTCGATCTAATGCAAAAAAGAAGAAAGGAATCAAAACGTTTACACAACGTATGCATACAAAATAATATCAAACACACGGCATAGTAAAGTGTCGTAAAATCACCTTGTAGAATCCTCTTCGGAGTTGCAGACGTAATATCGTTGATAAACGCGTGTTAGCAGTGCTTTAGCAGAAATTATGACCAGTGTACATAAATGGTGCGAATTTTATCTTCTCTGCGACAATGACATATAAGTCACTCTAATAAAGAAACCCGGCTTTCGCGGATCATAACACTATGTGTGATGAAACTTATCAGACATCTCAGATAATTACATAAAAAACATTTCTTTTTATCATTTGCTGCATGCAGTCAATCAGTTTAATCTTGCTACAAACACGCCCGTGTGCTGATCCTAACATGCTGCCTGTTAAAGTTATCAAGCAGACGTGTGTGTAAACAATGGATAATTATGCCGACTCGAGCAACGGATTATCCGATGTGTCTTTGTTTACGTAAGTGTGAAAAACCCACAGGTGCGATTCGTACCAATGCATCTTTATACTACTGTTTAGGTGTTTAATAAGGGGCTACGAAAACCTTTCGTTATAACGTGTTTTTCGTTCTTTTGCATGTTCGTAACAATGCATCTTTTTACCATTGAAAAAAGAACAAATTCGGCCGGGACCGACAGTGTTTTTCGTAGTTGACCGTTCTTTCGTAATAACGAGAATCGTAGTATCGCGAACAGACTTAAAGCAGCTAGAAGTAGTTTTGATGCTCATCATATATGTATACTCACCAATATTTTAAGTTATCTAAGATCTACTAAGTGACTATTTATCTGTTTTCGCACCTGTAATCAATCGGTGTAAAAACACATTTTACCTGTACAATATGTTATTAAGCAGCTAGAAGTAGTTTTGATACGGATCATATTACATATGTGTATAAATATATTCTCGCTGATGTTTTAAGTAACTGAATTAATTGTAGCTTAAAGACCTCACCGTAACACATTTATTTCACACCTATAATAATTGTAAAAAACATATTAATTATGTACAAATATGTTATTAAGCAGCCATAGCTAGTTTTGATAATGTAAGGCGGCGTTTGGTCAGGATCCACAATGGTTGACACTTATTTTAATATTTCTTGACTTTGAGAAGACAGAGTGACTACGGCAATAATCAGGTTGACTTTAACCCATTCCCCCATTAATATGCCTTTTTATGCCTTTGATTTATTCATCCACTGAAGAAATCAGTTCAAATTTATACAGTCACGACTATATATGTATTATATGAAATATTTTCTATTTTCTAGCAGATATGTTAGCTTAAAGCAGACTGACAGAAAGGCACATTATGCTTTACTTTCAACCTGCTTTAAGTGGTCAGCTATCTTCAATACTAGAAAAAGGCTATGCATGGGGTAATGGGTTAAAGTTAAATGCTGAGAGATTTGTGTAAGTGGCCTGGATAGCCCAGACTGGGAGCACTTTCTCCAGTATGCAATGGGTCTTGGGTTCGAGTCCCGGTCTGGCTGCATATTTTTCTCACCATGTTACATTTGGCGCCCATAATTAAAACCTGTAGGATAATATGTAACTCGCAGAGTGTACAAATATAATAAAAAATAAACTTGAGGAGTGTTCTTTTAAAGGGACTCGCAACCGGATGGTGTACTTGTCAAAATAAAATAAAATACTCAAATAAAAGCAAAATTGTGGCATTATTTGGCTTCTGACATTAAAAAAATAAGATCAGTCCAAAAAAAGTCTCAAGAATCGTCACCGAATCTTAGATTTTTAGATATTTTCCATCGTTTTTCTACACCGACTAGTAGACGGTATAGTTGTTGTTGTTGCTTCTCTACACGGGCTCAGACATAAACACGAGCCGAATTACGAAGTTGTATGCACTTTCGATTGCTACACATTGAAATACGTTAAATCGATCCGAGATAAAAGGATAGTTCCGTGGTCCATTGGTCTAAGCGGTTTCCCCTATTTTGTCTTCTGTCCACCAATGCCGGGCCCCGGGTTCGAATCCCACCAGAGACCAATATTTTTTTTTATTGAAATACATTTTTTTAAACAGAATTTCTTATCCTAAACTAATTCTTTACCATTTATATAAGCGTTTGACACATATTTACAAATTACTATTTTTAATGCACCATCTGGTTGCGAGTCGCTTTAAGTAAGAGTTTGGGATGAATTCTTGTGTAGAGAGGATGTGTGTAGCCGGGTTGAGTTTACATTATAGTCAGGGGTGTAAAAATTTCAAAATTGTTACTCGCCCTGCTGGGTGAGAATGACATTTTGCTTATTAGATTCTGTTGTAAATTATCAGAAAATCTGCTCGCCCTGACAAAATGTTACTCGCCACGGTGAGCGGGCGAGTAGTTTTACACCCCTGATAGTTACATGTAAATTGTGAGAGATTTGTGTAAGCTGCCACCGGATAGCTCAGACGAGAGAGCACTTGCCCAGTATGCAAGGGGTCCCCGCGGTTTCGAGTCCTGGTCTGGCTGCATATTTTTCTCACCTTGTAACACATGCGAGACTTAAGTGTGGCGTGAATAAATTGTTTACTGTGTTGGAAAATAATTTAACCCAGGCTACTGTACAGTATTGAACCATTGAACTGTATAACTTTTAACCAGGGATTAAAAGACAATTGTCCTGTCAGTTCATTAATTTAGGTCAGGGTCACTTGTGTGTTTTTTTTCAATGGGAGGAAATGATTACAGAACTCCAATAACCCAAGGCCATTACCCCATAACCTGATTATAGTTTTGACGACAGGTTAATTACTACTTAAAGTAAGTTGAAAGTAAAGCAGAATGTGTCTTAAGCATATTCATAAAGTGGAACTATTTCTCTGGAGTGTAGGAATAAATTATATTTATTGAGTATGATGAGTTAAAAATGTTCCATCGTGTACATGTAGCAGTTCTAAAGCAGACAATCATTCACAGAGCTCCAGATTAAAGGGAGTAAACTGAACAAATCCAACATTTTCTCACTCATTATAGCACCAAATCCTATGGTGTTACTCAAGTCATTAGAATCGTCTCTTCGAGACGATTCTAATAAGTAGTGACACCATAGGGTTTAATGCAAAAATAAAGATTTTAGTTTTTGAAATATTATACTCCCCTTATCTTGAGCTCTGATTCAATGTGATAAATGATACATACAGTAGATATAATAGACAAGTGCTTATCTCGTTAAATATTGTACTCATTATAAACTGTTGTACATTGTTTCAGATATAGGTCAGCAGTGCAAAGTCCACCTACATACATAAGCTTTACTAACTGTATCAGTTGCTCAAACATCAATGGAGAAACAGATTAATGGGTACTGAAAATCTCTACATGGGAACTTAGTGCTCCAATGTAAGTATGCTAATTTATTCACACCCTTTTATCAGCTTGTCTGGATGTGTATTAGCCGTCTTTTCAATTTAACACTTTTAACAGCATGGACCTGTTGAAAATTTTTTTAATATATTCATTAAATTTGAAAATAGTGTAGACCCAGATCAGGGTCTACACTGTTAGCTAATTTAGAGCAGTATATATTTATTAAACTACCAGGAATTTCACTCTTTTGTTAGTGGTGTGATCCCCTGTTAGCTACTATATATATGTTTCTATAGCTGTTATTGAAAGTTTATGATAAAGCAATTAAGGGTTGCATATGGAAAGAGGTAGAGTGGCAGCCCAGAGTTTTACTCTGCTGCCCCCAAAAAGTTATATTTATATTATTATAACCCAATAACACCCACCTCTTACATGTTGATATAACACTATACTTGTAAGTTTTTAGGATCTGGCTACTATTGAATAATTCCTTTGCCTTATTCCTATATTGAAGTATCTCTTAGCTAGGTTCTAAGAAATACACTCGAATGAAGAGTCACTAGCTAGCTGATAGTGTAGGAGCTTTCTGCTTTCCTTTCAACTGACTTTTTAAGCAGCCACCTGCTTTAAACATAATACCAGTACTCGTATACTATACAAAAATATGCTTTATCAGTTGGATATAGGTGACTATAGAGTTCAAAGGGATTTTATAAATTATATATGGCTTTAACCCATTACCCCTTAAAAACACCTATTTACACCTCTTATTTATTCCTCCACTGAAGATAAAAGTTCCAGTTTATACAGCCAAGAATATGTACCAGAAAAAATATTTTCCATATCCTAGAAGATGGTAGCTTAAAGCAGGCTGAAAGTAAAGCAGAATGTGCCTTATGGCACATTCTGCTTTACTTTCAACCTGCTTTAAGTGGTCACCTGTTTTCAAAGCTAGAAATAGGCTAAGAGGTAATGGGTTAAATTGCACGCCCTGGTCATTGACATTCAGAACATTGCATGCACTGGAAATGTCATACAAAACACATACAGTCGAAACTCGATACTTCAAACTCACGTTAGTTCGAACATATCCATGCTTCTCAGTTAAAAGGTGGCTTAGACACGTGTAACTGAAATATTGGTATGTTCGACCTAAGCAAGAACGACATATTGAAATTCAACTTATGAAATATGGGTATAGTCAATTTAAGCGAGTTTGAAGTATCTAGTTTCGACTGTAAATATACTCATGACATAGCAGCTTATTGTTGGATGTCAACCATGAGTCATGACTTCATTGACACCTATTGTTTACTTGATTGAAACATATTACATTGTATATACATGTACTATATATGTGTTTTTTTTAAATGTTTCTTGTATACTATAACAGTGAGTCATCTCAGTGATACAGCCAGCTGCATGTAACACTTTAATAGGTACTCATTTAAATATTAAATAGTCAAATTTTCAGCGGGTGGGTTACCAGAAGTATCATGGAAAGCCGTTTGGATCCTGATGAGGTGTTGCATAACACAGCTATCATCAGGACCCAAACTCTTTGACACTTTTACCCTGTTTTGAAAAGAAATTTTGAAAATTCTAATTTTAGAACAGTAGCCGATGACAAATGTTGCAGAAAAAAATACCAGCATACAACAAGTTCAGTTGTTAATGGGTTGAAAGGTGTTTTTCTGATTTTAGCTCAGAATACTTTTAAGCATCAAGTGTCACCTGCTTTAACTCTTTCCTCCCTGAAACTTGAAATAGACAATTCCAGTTTCCATTTTAGTCTAGTCCATTTGTGACTTTTAAGGTATGTTTTTGTCAATGTTTGGCATTATGACAAACAGTGAAGACCCTGATCAGAGGGCTCCTTTCGGAGCCCTCTGATCTGGGTCTTCACTGTTTGCACAGGACAAGTGTACTATTCACATGTGCACTGTTTGAAAAGGACGCCAATATGCGTGACTAGGGTTCAAAGGGTTAAGATTATTAAACAATTACAAATATTTGTTAATTTTTGAAGCTGAATAAATGTTGTCATCTTTAACAATTGCTCTCTGCTGCATTTCAATAGCAAACATGTTTGTAAATTCTTATGGTTTAAGTACTCTTCGAGATGATTCTAATGAGTAGTCACACCATAGGGTTTAATGCAGAAATAAAGATTTTAGATTTTGAAATACTCCCCTTATCTGGAGCCCTGATCTGAATCCCAACATTTTGGCAAATGCAAGTCAGTTGACTTTAAAGTAGCACTGTAATAGGTAACAGGTGTTGAGTATGACTCCTCACTGATCAAAACATGTAAGACGTACCTTCCTATTTCTGAGGTCATGCTACATTGTGCATAGAGCATTAAACTTACTGAGGAGGGTGCACTAACTTTCCTTGCTCAGATCTTAAATTCTCAAATCAAAGCTTTTAATGAAATAAAGTCAAACTAAAAAGTAACAAACAAGATTATAACCCATTACCTCAAATAGCCTGTTTCTAGTATTGAAGATAGGTTACCACTTAAAGCAGGTTGAAAGTAAAGCAGAATGCGCCTTAAGGCTGCTTTAAACTAGAAACATATAGAATACCGGTATAGAAAATATTTTGTATTGTACATATTCATTGAATAGTCTTAACCATTTGCCCCACAGTATGTTTCTAGTTCTGAAGACAGGTGACCTCTAAAAGCAGGTTGAAAGTAAAGTAGAATGCACCTTAATATGCATTCTGCTTTATTTTCAAACTGCTTTAATGTCTACCATCTGCTAGAATATAGAAAATATTTCTTATAAGCAGGACGAAAGTAAAGCAGAATGCGCCTTTAGGCGCATTCTGCTTTACTTTCAACCTGCTTTAAATAGCCACCTATCTTAAATACCAAAAGAAGGCTGTAGGGTAAAGGGTTAAGATTCATTCTGCTTTACTTTCAGTCTGCTTTAAGGGGTTATATATGTCCTCATAACTAGAAATAAGCTATGAGGTAATGGGTTAAATAAGTGTGTCAGGGTTTGAGGAGATAGATTAATATTGACTATAAACATGTTTTTTAGAAGGGGTCAATGGCCCAGGTATTTTATTATACAATTTTTGTAGCTATATTGTGTTGGCCAAGTTATGATTGAATGATTTTACTGTATTTATTGAGTGAATGACCTGTACATGGAAGACAGTCAAAATGGCATGAATGAAAAAACATTTTCTAATTTCTAATAACAGACCTTATATGCAGGTCAAAAGTAATACAGAAAGCTGGTTGTTGTTTAGTATTCCACAATGTTCTCACAGTTTCACTTACCAGTATTTCTTGTTTGGATTATAAGCAGTGGAATATAAACATCATCTCTTGAGTGTGCAGCTGAAGTGTTTGAAAAACCAGGACATGCACCATATAAGTTATCTAACTGGTAATTTAAGCTGCAGGCAATTAATAAATAATTGTTGGGTTAAATGCTGACCCTAGCTATTGGGGAAAGTGTTAAATGTTGTCCCTAGCTATTGGGGAAAGTGTTAAATGCTGATCCTAGCTATTGGGGAAAGTGTTAAATGCTGATCCTAGCTATTGGGGAAAGTGTTAAATGCTGAACCTAGCTATTGGGGAAAGTGTTAAATGCTGTCCCTAGCTATTGGGGAAAGTGTTAAATGTTGTCCCTAGCTATTGGGGAAAGTGTTAAATGCTGATCCTAGCTATTGGGGAAAGTGTTAAATGCTGTCCCTAGCTATTGGGGAAAGTGTTAAATGTTGTCCCTAGCTATTGGGGAAAGTGTTAAATGTTGTCCCTAGCTATTGGGGAAAGTGTTAAATGTTGTCCCTAGCTATTGGGTAAGTTAAATGTTGTCCCTAGCTATTGGGGGAAGTGTTAAATGTTGTCCCTAGCTATTGGGGAAAGTGTTAAATGTTGTCCCTAGCTATTGGGGAAAGTGTTAAATGCTGATCCTAGCTATTGGGGAAAGTGTTAAATGCTGTCCCTAGCTATTGGGGAAAGTGTTAAATGCTGTCCCTAGCTATTGGGGAAAGTGTTAAATGCTGACCCTAACTATATTTGAGAAAGTGTTAAATGCTGACCCTAGCTATTGGGGAAAGTGTTAAATGCTGATCCTAGCTATTGTGGAAAGGGTTAAAAGCTGACTCTAGCTGTCCATAAGAGATTTAAACAGAGACCTTAAGCTATTGGAGAAAGTGTTAAATGCTGACCCTAGCTATCAGGGAAAGGGTTAAAAGCTGACCCTAGCTATTTGTAAAAGGGTTAACCTGTGACCGTAGCTGTTTGGGAAAGTGTTAAACGCTGACCCTCTCTATCAGGGAAAGTGTGTAATGCTGACCCTAGTTATCAGGGAAAGGGTTAAAAGCTGACCATAGCTATTTTGGAAAGGGTTAAAAGCTGACCCTATAGCTATCCGTAAAAGGGTTAAACTGTGACCCAATAGATATTTGTGAAAGTGTTAAATGCTGACACTAGCTATATTTGAGAAAGTGTTAATTTAATGCTGACACTCAAGCTATTGTGAAAAGGGCTAAAAAAGCTAACCCTAGCTATCCATAAAAGATTTAAACAGTGACCCTTAGCTATTAGGGAAAGTGTTAAATGCTGATCCTAGCTATCGGGGCAAGGGTTAAAAGCTGACCCTAGCTAACCGTAAAAGATTTAAACAGTGACCCTTAGCTATTAGGGAAAGTGTTAAATGCTGATCCTAGCTATCGGGGCAAGGGTTAAAAGCTGACCCTAGCTAACCGTAAAAGATTTAAACAGTGACCCTTAGCTATTAGGGAAAGTGTTAAATGCTGATCCTAGCTATCGGGGAAGGGTTAAAAGATGACCCTAGCTATCTATAAAAGGGTCAAACCGTGACCCTTGCTATTGGAGAAAGTGTTTAATGGAAAGTGTTTGATACAGCGTTGACACCATGCTATCAGCTACTAGATACTGGAGATAGTGAACATTGTTTGGTACATGTGATGTACATGTATGAACACATATCTCTTTCCAATTATTTGTACAATTCAAACTGGCAAAATGTAGCCATAACTGGTTCAACACTTACAAGTCTTGGTAAGAAAATGTTGTCTGCTAAAATTCTGAAATTGGTTTTGTCTTCTTTATATTCCTAGAAAAGGGATCTGAGTGACAACTGACAAGTATCATTGATTCTTATCAGGTTCAAGCAGGGCTCCAGATAAGAGAGGGTAAACTGAACAAATCCTACATTTTCTCTCTTATCCAAATCCTATGGTGTGACTACTCATTAGAATTGTCTTGAAGAGACGATTCTAATGAGTAGTCACACCATAGGATTTAATGCAGTAATAAAGATTTAAGTTTTTGAAATACTCCGGTTATCTGGAGCTCTGGGCCCAAGGTTTTATGGGACCAGATCTGGATCCAAACTGTTTTGCAATATTCTTCAGATTATGTCCAGTATTGAATTGGTTGAACTTTTCGGAGGAAAATAACTGCAAAATTATTTTGAAGTATATGGAGTACACTTTGCTTTGCTTTTAAAAATAGATATCAGGACAAAAGAAGAAATATGATATTTTTGTGCAAAGGACATTTACATTTTTAGCTCGCCTGTACGAAGTACATGACGAGCTATTGCAATACCCCCGGTGTAGTCGTCGTCGTGAACGGCGTAAACAATTTTAAGAAAATGTCTATAACTTCTATGTCCCTTGAGGTATTGCTTTCATAGTTGGTATGTGTGTGTATATGGACAAGACCTTTCCATGCACAGAAAAATTTGGACCCTTGTGACCTTGACCTTGAACTTAGGGCCCACATTTAGGTTTCGAAATCTGTGTTTAGGTTTTGAAAAATGCCTATAACTTCTATGTCCCTTGAGGATTTGCT
Source organism: Gari tellinella (assembly GCA_922989275.2). NCBI lineage: Eukaryota > Metazoa > Mollusca > Bivalvia > Cardiida > Psammobiidae > Gari > Gari tellinella. Next base: position 18,050,068 of record OV277862.1, read on the forward strand.
TTCATAATTGGTATGTGTGTGTATATGGACAAGACCTTTCCATGCACAGAAAAATTTGGACCCCTGTGACCTTGACCTTGAACTTAGGGCCCACATTTAGGTTTCGAAATCTGTGTTTAGGTTTTGAAAAATGCCTATAACTTCTATGTCCCTTGAGGATTTGCTTTCATAATTGGTATGTGTGTGTATATGGACAAGACCTTTCCATGCACAGAAAAATTTGGACCCCTGTGACCTTGACCTTGAACTTAGGGCCCGCGTTTAGGTTTCGAAATCTGTGTTTAGGTTTAGAAAAATGCCTATAACTTCCATGTCTCTTGAGGTATTGCTTTCATATTTGGTATGTGTGTGTATATGGACAAGACCTTTCCATGCACAGAAACATTTGGACCCCTGTGACCTTGACTATGAACTTAGGGCCCGCATTTAGGTTTCGAAATCTGTGTTTAGGTTTTGAAAAATGCCTATAACTTCTATATCTCTTGAGGTATTGCTTTCATAGTTGGTATGTGTGTGTATATGGACAAGACCTTTCCATGCACAGAAAAATTTGGACCCCTGTGACCTTGACCTTGAACTTAGGGCCTGCGTTTAGGTTTCGAAATCTGTGTTTAGGTTTCGAAAAATGCCTATAACTTCTATGTCTCTTGAGGTATTGCTTTCATAGTTGGTATGTGTGTGTATATGGACAAGACCTTTCCATACACAGAAAAATTTGGACCCCTGTGACCTTGACCTTGAACTTAGGGCCCGCGTTTAGGTTTCAAAATATGTGTTTAGGTTTTGAAAAATGCCTATAACTTCTATGTCCCTTGAGGTATTGCTTTCATAGTTGGTATGTGTGTGTATATGGACAAGACCTTTCCATGCACAGAAAAATTTGGACCCCTGTGACCTTGACCTTGACCTTGAACTTTGATCCAGAGTTTAAGGATTCGAAATCTGTGTTTAGGTTTCGAAAAACACTTATATTTCCTATATGTCCCTTGAGGTGTAACTTCATATTTAATTTTCATGTGTATATTGACAAGACCTTTCTATGCAGGCAAAATGCTTGACCTCGGTGACCTTGAGTGTGCTTTTAAGTTTCTAAATGTGCCGATGGCGAGCTTTGTTGTCTCTCTGACAACTCTTGTTGTTATTGACTTCTAACCCATAGGCTACGCCTTGCTTTGTAGCAAGCAAGAATTTAAAGAAATTGAATACAATAAAATCTCTCTATTATGAGCGCTTAAAGAAGGCTAATTAATTGTATGAAAGACAGGACTGGTGACAGCTTAGAGCAAGGTGAAAGTAAAACAGAAAGCTCCTGAAGGAGCTTTCTGTTTAACTTCCACCTTGCTTTAAGCAGCCACCTGCCTGAAACACTTAATGATAAATGCAAAATAGTGATTGCAGTAGAGAGGTTTTACTGTACTAGTATTTACAACTCTGGATAACTCACCTGATTAATGGTCTTGCTTATAATGGGAGATTGTTGATTTAGGAAGGTTTTTGCAGAGTGATTGAAAAAAGATTGAATTGTCAATCATTTAGGACAGGTGGCAGATTAATGCAGAGGAGCATATCAATATGCAGAAAGCTCCTTTTCTGCATTACTGTTAATTGTCGTGCATTAAGCAGCCACCTGAAAGCTGTCATAATTATGTGTGTTCAACCTCTTTTCTGATGGAGATTGGTTATAGCTCGCAAGTATATGTAAAATAAATATAAAACATATTATAGAAAGGATTGTGGTTTTCAGGAGTCGTGTTTTTTGAGGTTTCTCTGTATACTAATGCTTTATCAGTTGGATATAGCTTGATTAGTACTTATGGCTGTATATGAAAGGTTTAACTCTTTGAACCCTAGTCCCGCATATAGGCGTGCTTTTCAAACAGTGTACATGTGAATAGTACACTTGTCATATGCAAACAGTGAAGACCCAGATCAGAGGGCTCCGAAAGGAGCCCTCTGATCAGGGTCTTCACTGTTTGTCACAATGCCAAACATTGACAAAAACAACCCTTAAAAGTCAGAAATGGACTAGACTTAAATGGAAACTGGAGTTGTCCATTTAAAGTTTCAGGGAGGAAAGAGTTAAGAGTGACCCCATTTCTGCCAGATAGGTTGGCTGTGCTAATTTGACATATTCAAGCCTCTATCATAACAGTATTTGCATGATAAATGCTGGGTAACCGTCAATGCATGAAAACATGAGATTATGTTTCGCCTACGTAATGACATTTCCTTTAAGTTATGTGCTGCCTGTGGCCAAATGTTCTATGAGCTGAAGTGTTCCAATGATAATAACAGCCACAGTTGTTTGTCACTCGACCATACATCCAGTGCCACAGTGGAGTCTTGTTATTACCGCCACCTAATAGAATTAAGGCAGTTATTACCCTATAGCTTCTAGTTTTGAAGACAGGTTTGTTACCACTTAAAGCAGGTTGAAAGTAAAGCAGAATGTGCCTGTAGGCACATTATGCTGTACTTTCAGCCTGCTTTAAGCTACCATTTACTAAGCTGTAGAATATATTTTTAAGGGTATATATTCATAATTGAGTGGAACTAATTATTCTTCAGTGGAGGAGTAAAGTGAAGCTATTTTCTTGAGTGAAGAAACAAATTAAAAGACATAAAAAGGCATATTTACTGGTATTGGGTAAAGGGCTCCTGTGGAAGTTTTCTGCTTTACTTTGATCTTGCTTTAAGCTGCCCGTGACCTTTATTTTAACACAGTCTATTGGTGTTTTGAGCGTTGACTGTAATGTTGATAACTGGACTTTACGGTAATTGTCATCTGTCACATAATAATAGACTGGTACGGGTCTGTGTGTAATTTGATCTGATCCGGTAATCCGATACGATACGTTGTGAGAGCAGACAGTCAGTCAGCTATTAGGTAGATGGATATTTATTAACATATGGCATGATTGACCAGGTATGAAGATTTTAAATAATTTTTAACCCATTACCCCATAAATACGCCTTTTTACGCCTCTAATTTATTCCTCGACTGAAGAAAATATTTCCACCTTTTACAGACATTGATAAGTATGATAAGAATTATTTTCTATATCCTAGCAGATGGTAGCTTAAACAGGTTGAAAGTAAAGCAGAATGCGCCTTAACTCTTTGAACCCTCGTCACGCATATATGCGTCATTTTCAAACAGTGTACCTGTGAAGAGCAAACTTGTCTTATGCAAACAGTGTAGACCCTGATCAGAGGGCTCCTTTAAGAAGCCCTCTGATCAGGGTCTACACTGTTTGTAATTTTGACACATATTGTAAAAATCAACCCTAAAATGTCAAAAATGGACTAGACTAAATTGAAAACTAGAACTGTCCATTTGAGGTTTCAGGGAGGAAAGGGTTAAGGCGCTTTCTGCTTTACTTTCAACCTGTTTTAAGTTTTCACCTGTTTTCAAAAACTAGAACCAGGCTATGGGATAATGGGTTACTTAACTCTATGCACACTCATGGTGGCGAAGTTTTGAAACTGTTTGACACTCGGTTCCAGTTTCTGCAAAACTGGCTAGAAACACTACATGTGCTAAGACATTGAAATTGACTTTGTTACACAGGATCGTTATTTGACTAAGACCTTGCATATAATTTCTGCCCAACATGCACAGGCATTATATGTATAGTATTTGAGGTAAAGGGTAAATAGAGGTAAAAAATTAATTAAAATTATGCTCATAAAATGAGTGACTATCAGGATTTCATGTCAAATATCCCATCAATGGCAGATACTATAATGGTATATTGATTTATGATAGGGTACTTAGTTATTCAGGAATGGTAATGTTTAATACTTTCCAAACCTTAACTCATTGAACCCTAGTCACGCATATATGCATCATTTGCAAACAGCGTACATGTGAGAAGTACACTTGTCTATTGTAAAAATCAACCCTAACACGTCAAAAATTGAACAGACTTAACCCTTAGCCTGCCACTCACGACTATAGCTGCATATGCAAACAGCTTGGATCCCGATGAGCCGCCGAGTAACTCGGCGTCTCATCCGGATCCAAGCTGTTTGGCACTCTGACAACTTTGAAACTTGAAGCAGACGAGAAATATAGCAAACAATTTATTTGGCGGGCTAAGGGTTACTGTTCATTTGAGGTAAGTTGAAAGTTCAGTGAAGAAAGGGTTAAGGAGTAATTTGCTCTAGTATAGAATTGCTGAACCCTTTCTCCCAAAGATGGTTTCTAGTTTTAAAGACATCCCTAGATGACCTTTCGATTATAACGCCTTGCCAGACAATTTCCTTGCAATAATCACGGATCTTATGGACATGTCGCTTAGCAAAGAACCATTGAAGCTTCTCGTGTGAGACTCTTATGATCTTTATATTTGATAGTTTGGTTAGAAATGACCATTGAAAATCACTAGAGCATGAGTATAATCTGGACCTTACCAGGTAAACTGAGATTGTGCTGCACGTGATTTGACAGTTACATTGACACCTCCAGAACAATGGGCTGGTGGTCCCTCAATGGACTGAGGAAAAGTCTTTAAAGACAGGTGACCATTGTTAAAAAGCAGGTTGATTGCCATATTAGGTTCACTCTGCTTTGCTTTCAACCTGCTAGGATATACTATATGTTCCTTATGCTGCATATTCATGACTATATAAAGTGGAACTATTTCTCTAAGCACCATAAGAACTATTTCCTATATCCTAGCAGATGGTAGCGTGAGGAGCATTCTGCTTTGATTTCAAGTATGCTTTAAGCGGCTATCTGTCTTTAATACTGTAAGGGAAAGGTCTAAAGCTAGATGAAAATAAATCAATTGTTTTACTTTAGTTTTACTGTAAAATGTCACCTGTATATTATACCATCATTGATTATGAATGTTCATTTGTGGCACATATATAGAGGAGTTACTAAGGTAGAGGACCTGTTTGTAGGATTGGAGGTAGGTGACCACTTAAAGCAAGTTGAAAGTAAAGCAGAATGCGCCTTAAGGCGCATTCTGTTTTACTTTCAACCAGCTTTAAGTGGTCACTTGTCTTCAAAAAAGAAACTGGGATAATGGGTTTAGCAGATATCCCTCAATAATTATCTCCATGCTTCCTCAATTAGCAGACTGGAGAAATATTAATCATGGTATAACTGTACAAGGCAATATGTCCTTATATTGTGTGGACATAATGTCACAGTAAAACAACATTGACATCATTGCACTGACACTGACACTGATTGTAATGTTAATCATGGTATAACTGTACAAGGCAATATGTCCTTATATTGTGTGGACATAATGTCACAGTAAAACAACATGGACATCATTGCACTAACACTGACACTGATTGTAACAAGGAAAAAACCTGCAATGTCTTCCTCAACGCTTTAGCCTCTTTCTAGTTTTGAAGATAGGTGATCACTTATTGCAGGTTGAAAGTTAAGCAGAATGCACCTTAACCCTTTGAACCCTAGTCCCACATATAGGCGTCCTTTTAAAACAGTGTACATATGAATAGAACACTTGTCATATGCAAACAGTGAAGACCCAGATCAGAGGGCTCCAAAAGGAGCCCTCTGATCAGGGTCTTCACTGTTTGTCATAATGCCAAACATTGACAAAAAAACCCTTAAAAGTCAGAAATGGACTAGACAAAAATGGAAACTGGAATTGTCCATTTAAAGTTTCATGCAGGATCAGACAGTGAGTGTTTGGGTGTCAGACCTGGATCGAAATTGTGTATACATGTACGTATGTACCCCTCTGTGTTGAAGTCAAGTGAACTCTATGGATGCCAACATTGAAAGGGCTGACTCATTTACCCCTGAAACTTTTATTGAACAATTCATGTTTCAATTAAGTGCAGTCAATTCATGACTGCTTATGGTTGTTTTCTGCACAATATTTAAAAATGGAGCCCTCTGATCAGGGTCTACACTGTTTGCAAAGGACAAGTGTACTTTTCACATGTACACTGTTTGCAAAGGACGAGTATACTCGTTGCTAGGGTTCAATGAGTTCAGGTATTTCTGTATAAACAAGTTTATTATGTAGTTACATGACTTCATTACAGATTTGTCACCATTTAACGAGGCTTTAACCACAAGGCAGCAATAACTGGACAATTAATGCTGATTGGGTGTAGGCATATCCCATAACAACATTACCTTTGTACCTGCAGGTGTAACAATCTCACAGTCGATCGATGTTTACATCAGATTCTGCTCTACTTTCACTATTGTTATTTCCCTTGTTTGAGAATGGTGGTAGGTCTTTTATCTTGTTTCAAATCATTTAACTCGATGTCGTTTTGAATCGTTTTATACTGAACTTTTTAATTTTTCTTAAAAAATCCCATATTTGAAAAATGATCTTTTATGTTTATTTTAGGTGCTGTTTTTAGAAAAATAAAAAAATGACTATAAATTCAATTATAGACAAGTGTCGAAGTGGTATAAACAGATGTCTAGTGCGGGAGATTTAAGCCCATCTTAATTAAATACCCACCTGTTAGGATTTAGGAAAAGATTCCTATTCCTTAAAATATTTATAAGCATGGTTAGGGTAGAAGCATGAAACCACTTCATTTCTTTAACGGCCTTTACCAAATAGCCTGTCTCTTAGTTTTTGAAGACAGGTGAGCACTTAAAGCCGGTTGAAAGTAAAGCCAAATGCTCCTTAAAGTTTCAGCCTGCTTTTAAACTACTGTCTGCTAGAATATAAAAAATTAGTTCTTATGATAAATTATATTAATTTTATGACTGTATAAATTGGAACTATTTTTTTCAGTAGAGGGATACATTTAGCGTGAAAAAAATGTGTATCTGTTGAGTAAAGGTTTAGGGTATTTCTACGAAGGAAAGAAGTACACTAGGTTGTTTTATGAGATAGTGAGGGGACTTTATTACAGGATTATGGGAGAAGTATGTTCTTCTTTGGTTTTATTTCGGTAAAAACACCTACACAAGTCCACTGACCTTAACCCATTACCCCATAGCCTGTTTCTATTTTTGAAGTTAGATGACTACTTAAAGCAGGTTGAAAGTAAAGCAGAATGCGCCTTTAAAGGCGCATTCTGCTTTACTCTCAGCTTGCTTTAAGCTTCCATCTGCTAGAGTATAGAAAATATTTCTAATGATACATATTCATGACTGTATAAAAAGGAACTCATTATTCTTCAGTGGAGGAATGATTCAAAGGCGTAAAAATGCGTATTTATGGGGTAATGGGTTAATCAGGCTTTTAGCATGCTTATATATATATAGCAGTGAAACCATGATAACATTTGCAAACTGTTTGGAGTCTCAGTGATGGAGCCTCATCAGGATACAAACTGTTTGATGTACAACTCTGATTCTGTTTTGAAAAGGAATTTTGAAAAATCTTTAATTTAGAAAGTTACTTATTAGCAGAAATCAATAATTGATGCGGACAAAAAAATTCCCAGCATTGAAAGTGTTATGTAACTCTTTGAACCCTAGTCCTGCATATAGTCGTCCTTTTCAAACAGTGTAAATGTGAATAGTACACTTGCCCTATGCAAACAGTGAAGACCCAGATCAGAGGGCTCCCTTAAGGAGCCCTCTGATCTGGGTCTTCACTGTTTGTCATAATGTAAAACATTGACAAAAACAACCTTTAGAAGTCTGAAATGGACTTGACTAAAATGGTAACTGGGATTGTCCATTTGAAGTTTCAGGGAGGAAAGAGTTAAACAAAGTACTTACCGGTAACCCTTTACCCCATAGTCAGTTTCTAGTTTTGAAGAGACATGCCCACTTAAAGCAGGTTTAAAGTAAAGCAGAATGTGCCATAAGGCACATTCTGCTTTACTTTCAACCTGCTTTAAGCTACCATCTCCTAGGATACACAAAATATTTCATATGGTAAATATTCGTGACTGTATAAATTGGAACTACATGTATTTTCTTCAGTGAAGGAATAAATTAAATGTGCTCTATAAAGGTATATCCCGTACACCATCAATCTTATTGATCGAGTGTTTGTAGTAACAGGGTGGGACTGTTGTTGGCAAAGAAATACAGTAAAACTCTATTACAACCACAACATTGTGTTTATCATAATAACTAGGTGTTTATGACATGTGACTGCTTAAATCAAGGTGTCAGTAAAACAGAAACCTCCTTTACACTGTTTGCATAGAACAAACATACTCTTTACAGGTACACTGTTTGTAAATGATGACGATACTTGTCGCCATGCAGGGTTAATTACATAATCTCAGCTATACATTCAAGTTTTTAGCTCACCTGAGCTAGCTCAGGGTGAGCTTTTGCAATCCTTGAATGTCCGTCGTCCGTCGTCGAGGCCACAAATTTTATCCAATCTTTCTTAAACTTACTCAGATTGTATATTACCATAAGACTTCAGATGAGTTTAATTATGGTTGTAATCGGATCAATAGGTCAAGAGTTATCTACCTTTGAATTGCTGAAAATGATATATTTAACAGTGTTTACGCTCTAGAGGCCACAATATTTATCCCAGCTCTCTCAAACTTGCGCAGATTGTATATGACCATAAGAGTTCATAAAAGAGTGATTATGGTTGGAATCGGACAAATAGATCAAGAGATATCTTGTAACCTTTGAATTGCTGAAAATGCCATATTTTACAGCGTTTACACTCTTGCAACCACAGTTTTCAATGGATTTTGATTATACTTGTACACAAAGGATGTAGCTATACGTTCTCGAAGGAGTGCAATTATTGTTGAAATGTAATCATTGTGGCAATAGTTACCTGCCCTTGATATACTTTGAAATGCTAGAAAAAGGCTTCATTTCGATCAGTATTGTTTAGGCTCTAGTTATTTGCCTTTGATGTACTCTACTATACTACAGTAGGTCGACAAACTTGAAAGGATTTAGAATAAAACGGGTGAAATTCAAAGGTAAAGCTATCGGGCTTCATTACAAATGGTGAGCGATATCAGGGCCTTCAGGCCCTCTTGTTATATATCTATTACAAACTCGCTTAAGTCAAACAGGTCCATATTTCAAAGTTAAAATGACTACGGATAAATGTTTGACTTACACAAGATTTTAACCCATTACCCCATAGCATGTTTCTAGTTTTGAAAATAGGTGACCACTTAAAGCAGGTTGAAAGTAAAGCAGAATGCGCCTAAGGGCGCATTCTGCTTTACTTTCAGCCAGCTTTAAGCTATTATATGCTAGAATATAGTAAATATTTCGTATTTGTAACAGTATAAATTGGATTTATCTTCTTCAGTAGAGGAATGATATTAGAGGTGTAAAAAGCGTATTTATGGGGTAATGGGTTAATATTGAAATAACACTATAGAAATACTAGTGAGTTCGACTTAAGTGAGTTTGAGATAATGAAATTCAACTGCTAAAACTTTAATCTCCCAAAATAATGAATCGACTCCCTTAAGTCTCCTAATCTTTGCACATAATTATATAAGTTGAATGCCAAGCAGTTTGGAAATTGGGTCCTGATCAGGCCCCAGGTTTACCAAGGTTCTGATTACCTGGGTTCTGTGTGGTATTGGAAGATTTGATAGCTCCCTAATCATTGAGCTCAGTAGGGCATACATGACTTATTAATTATAAAGCAGTCGAGTAGGGGGGAATGTTACTCCCCTTAATAGTACAGACCCTGACTTGATTGGCATCTGTGCAACACTTACGTAACAGCCTTATCAGATAGTGGTGATCATGTAGCTAGGGGGGCAGATCAGGATCAGAACTGGTAAACACTATCTTTGATGTTTCTATCAATTAGAATTGTCAAAAAATATTATTTGAATATCTGTATGCGGTGTTAATATTGAAGCCCATGCTATTGAACTATTGGCTAAAGGTTAAAGTAGATATTACAGGCACGCTTGTATTTAGCAACTCTTTAGTTGGGAGATCTCCTTAAACACTTGACAGCTTAATGTAGGACAAAAGTAATGCTGAAAGCTCCTAAAGGAGCTTTAAGCATTACTTTTGTTCTACATTAAGCTAGAACTCATGTGAACTATATTAAATGCATGATGTTTATGTTTGGTTAAGCTATCAATAGGTACGACTGTGTTTATGTTTGGGTTGATCCGTAGGATGGTGTAGAGTTTTGGGAGTTATGTGGTTGTAATAATACTCGGTTATTTCCTATATTGCTGTCTGCACTGACTGAACGGTGTTATTATATTTGTGTGGGGGAGAGGTTTAAGTGATTTAGATCATAAAACGTTTCGGTAAGATGATGTTTTGGTGATCAACATTTATCTTTCATACCGAGTGGTGATATGTTTGTGTTTTTCGTTGTTGAGTTTATTCACTTTTGCAGTTTTGGGGGAGGGAGGATTTTGACCTACTGAAAACTCAACTGTTTTGTTTACATTGGAAGGATTAGTTTTCATTGGATTAGCTGGATTATAAGTATTGAGATTATGAAAAATGTATGTATATGTTAGACAATTCATGGTTTAACCCATTACTCTTTACATACACTTTTTTACAGCCACAGTTTACGACTCTAATTTATGACTCCACTTAAGAAATATTTCCAATTTATACAGCCATGAATATATTCACCATGAGAAATATATTCTATATACTTAGCAGGTTGTAGCTTAAATCAGACTGAAAGTAAAGCAGAATGCTAAACTTTCAATCTGCTTCAAGTGATCACATGTCTTCAAAACTAGAAATAGGCTATGGGGTAATGGGTTAAAATGATTTTTGTTTCAAAGGAATATGTCAATTGAAGCTTAAATTTAAGTCAGACTGAGGTTTTTGCTTTTTCTGGCAAATACAGGTTACCCCCAGTTTTCTGTTTTTTCCAGTGCAATGTGTTTAAAGTGACTTTATTTTAGTCTTGCTTTCATTAATTTTTATTTGTCACTTCCAGAATACTTTTACCTATTAACTTGAGCCCAGTGACCTACATTCTTGTGAGAAACGAGCTAAAGTTTTTATCCTGATCAGATGCCAAATAACTTGGGGACTGCATGAATGGGATCTAAATTGTTATATAATGGAAATCTGATTTCTGCCAATATAACAGGTTCATTTCCTATTGTGAAGAGCAGACATTTTGTGCATAATGACAGTCTGAATGCTGTGTTCCCAGAATAGTATTGCGTAAAAAGGTGTATTTATGGAGTAAAGGGTTAAATGTGAAAATGCGCTAAGAAAAAGGGTTAACCCATTACCCCATAGTCTTTTTCTAGTTTTGAAATTTAAGATGACCACTTAAAGCAGGTTGAAAGTAAAGCAGAATGTGCCTTAAGGCGCATTCTGCTTTACTTTCAGCCTTGCTACCACCTGCTAAAATAAAGAAAATATTTCTTATGGTACATATACGAGGGCTGTCCCAAAACACCGTGGACTAATATTTTTTTTGAAGAACCCGACGTAATATTTCTTTGATTTTTTTACCAATGCTATTTCAAACATTTTTACCTTTGAACAAGAAATAATAAGGTTCCTGAACACACCTGGCCCTATTTTATTTGTAAATATTCATTGTTGGTTAGATTATGCGGCGCACGCCAAAATCTTAAAGGTAGGTTTAAAGAGGTACATTTTACAACATCCTATATAGCAACTTCGAAACGGAATTTGCGCAAAATTGAGTCATGAATGTTGACGTTGTTATATATGACGTCATCCTGGAAAAAATCGTTAACGTAGCGTCATTTAAAAATAAGATATCTAGTTATGGCGAACGATACTGTGTTCAAAAGACGCCAGAAATGACGACGTCAGAGGAAAAGGCGGCGCAGCAGAATGTCATTAAATACTGCTTTGAGTTGAATTTGATCCCGAAACAGACGTTAAAACAACTACAATCAACAGAAATTGATCAATCAGCATCTCGCTTTCTGGTGTTCAAATAGCATACGCGATTTTTAGAAGGATGGGTTGAGAAAAATAATGTAAAGATTGGACGGCCGGAAGAAAGTGACGGTTTCATTGTAGAAAACGCGAGGAGCGTCATAAAAGGTGATCTGCGTCTTGCGGTGAGATAGAATGCTGAACTCCTCGGGTCAGCAAATTGTCTGTATATCGACTTTTACGTGAGAAACTAAACATGTCGAGAGTCGGTGCTATATTGGTGCCACGCTTGTTAAGTGCAGAAGAAAAAGAAAGATGTGTCCAGGTATCAACACTCTTTTTAAGACGATATTCGAGAGATTAGGACTTTTTCAGCAAACACCCATCACACAGATCAATTGCATACGATGCGAGAGAAGTGACCGGGGTTCATTTCCAAACTTAGAAAAGCAACATATTTGACCAGGTTGTATCGCTTCGTGCCACATTTCCCAGCATAGACATTTTGAACTTGCCGTGCTGTGCGTCAGCAGGGCTGCAATTTCTCCGGAATTTTCCGAAATCTTTTAGTTTTTATGCTAGCAGATGGTAGCTTAAAGCAGATGGAAAGTAAAGCAGAATGTGCCTTAATGCACATTCTGCTTTACTTTCAACCTGCTTTAAGTAATCGCGCTAGAAAAATAGAAAATTTTGAAATCTTAGGATTTTGCAAGATCAACTTATGGCAGCCCTGCGTCAGCGAACATTTTGAAAAGGAGTGACGTTGACGTCGATAACGTCGTAACGTTAACTAGTGTGCGCCGGGGTTACAAAGATAGGGTATTTCAAAATACTCTGTGCTGGTCAGTTTTGAAGATAACACGTTAAAACTTCACACAGGTTTACATAAACCCTATGTTTATATATACTGATGACCGTTTGTCTCTGCTGTTTTAACGAACAATTTTATAAGAAAAGTCTACGATGTTTTGGGACAGCCCTCGTATATTCATCTCTGTAAAAATTTGAACTTAATTTTCTTCAGTGGAACAATAATTTAGAGGTGTAAAAAGGCGTGTTTATGGGCCAATATGGGGTAATGGGTTAAGAAGAATTGGTTAACAAACAAAATGCCTGGAATGTTAGGCTTTTGCAATAAAGATGCATTTACTCTACACTAGATGTAAGGTATACAAACGGGCTGCAGCTGCAGCACTGTAGTCTGAATACTTTCCTTCCTAGCTTCTTTATATTAATACAGTGTTTTAAACCATTACCCCATAAATATGCCTTTTTACGCCTTAAATTTACTCAAGCCTTGAAGGGAATTGTTCTAATTTATACAGTCATTAATATGTATCATAAGAAATATTTTCTACATTCTAGCAGGTGGTTACTGAGCTTAAAGCAGGCTGAAAGTAAAGCAGAATGCGCCTAAGAGTGCATTCTGCTTTACTTTCAACCTGCTTTTAGTGGTTATCTCTTTTCAATACTAGAAACAGGTTATATGGGGTAAAGGGTGAAACCCTTTCCCATAGAAGTGCCTTTTAGTGCGTTCAGTTTATTCCTCCACTGAAGAAAGTAGTTCCAATTCACACAGTCAGGATTATGTACCAAAAGAAAATATTATTTAACTTTATTCTAGCAGACAGTAGCTTAAAGAAAACTGAAGGTAATTAAAGCTTAAAATTATAATGACATAACAATCCCTTTTGCTGAAATGCTCAGCCTGTGACTCTAAGTGCACTTTATGTAATGACACATAGTAGGCTTAAGAAGTTTCTAAGTTAGGAAATTTTATGGAAGTGGGACACCTGGTGAAGATCACAGTATTGACTTTCCAGTCCTGAGACTGCATGGGCACCTGAAAGGAGCAAATAAATTCCAGCATCCCGCTACATGTCTGCTCCAAAACATCTATATAAGTATGACTACTCATTAGAACTGCCCCTTGATGACAATTCTAATGAGTACATGTAGTCACTTTGTAGGTTTATGTGCATACATAGAGATTTTAGTTTTTGCGAAATACTCCTAAGTATCTGGAGTCATGAGTGTAGACATTTGACAGTGTAGTCAGATCAACTAGACTTCAAACAAGCCTCAAGTGTGCTGTTTGTCTGAAGATGATGGGGTAAAGGGTCAGACTCAAGTGGTAATATAATGAGGAGAGTTAGGGGTTACAGTAATACTTGCACTCAGTTCATGCTTATAGATCTATTGTTTGTAACAATTTCCTGAGAAACAAGTAAACACTACATTTACATTTCATGATTATAAAGCATGATAAGGGAGTGGGTAGCCGGTACTAACTTAGTTAACCCTTTGCCTGCTGCTCGCGACTTTACTGATTTTTGCAAACAGTTTAGTTCCAGATGGAACCAGACTGTTTGACCCTCGCTTTTAGGTTTCTTTACTTAAAAAATTGTATAAATCTAGATCTAACAAATATTGCAGACGACAATTTCGAAGCAGACGATTTTACCGCAGGATAAGGGTTAAAAGGACAAATCACAGAAACATTTGCAGTCAGAAACTGTGGAGGATGAAACATAAATAACCCTCTAACTCGTTATAGCCACATGTGATGATCCTGTATTGAAGATTTAAAGCAGGTTGAAAGTAAATCGATCAGAATGTGCCTTATTGTTAATTTGAATACTTTTCAGCCTGCTTTTAAGCTTAATATCTTAGCTACCATTTGCTTAGCTAGAATATAGAATACATGTATATTATGGATATTCAATCATGACTGTATAAACTGGATCTATTTTGTTTCAATCACAGAATTATACACTGACGGAATTGAAACCTCGCGCTATATCCCAAATCTCATGCGGCGCATACAAGACTCGCGAGACTTGATAAGAGAATTTCTATCGGTAGTTTAAATTTAATAAATGTCTGTTTCGAAGCATTGTTCACGGGGTTATATTCCCGTGAATTGATAGGAATGTCCACCAAGTCATTTAAATCCTATAAAATGTCAATAAAAACACTCAAGTCGGTAAATTTTCACCCCAGAAATGACGGACAACGAGGCAAAAAGTGAAGATGTTGTCACGTGACACATAATCTCGCAAAATTTAACCGCCGCGAGAGCTCAGATACTCGCCTATTCAACTTCGCTGAGTTGCTATTTCGTTTTGTATAATTCCGTGTTTCAATGGAGGAGTACATGCATTATTATAAAGGTGTAAACAGGCTATACATGTATATATAATATGGAGTAATGGGTTATATAACTATGAGAAATTGGTAGATGCATCCCTAGGTGCTTATTTATGCTGAGGAATGGTCCTAAGGCACACATGTTTGGAATAGCTAGGTTAACTTCTAAAATGCTAGCAACGGATACATGTGCCACAGTGATAATACCTTTGCAAATAGTTAGGATCCAGATGAGACGCCGTGTAACACGGCGTCTCATCAGGATCCAAACTGTTTGACACTCAGACCCTGTTTTGAAAAGAAAAATTAATAAAAATTATTTTTTTAGAACATTAGCAGACGACATATTTTTTACCCAGCATGCATAAGATGGTATGATGGTGGTGCCACTGGCATCACTCAGCTGCCTGCTGGTTCCCTCACCTGGAAACTGATAGATAGAGATTATCTCTGGTATTTATGTGCTCTAGTTTCACTTTGAATGTTAAATAAACATCTACTTGAAAACTGTGACAGTATCTCTTACTGAATCACTCTCGTTCAAGCAGTCTCCTTCTGTTGTAGATTGGTTTTCTAGAAATAGCTTTTCTCGTGACAAATAGTTCGGATCAACATTGTTTGCTATAATGCCCCTGAATTGATCAGTGGCTCTCTTGAAAGGAACATTGCTCGGTGCAGTCAGTGGATATATAGTAAAAAACCCTCTATTACGACCACCAAAACGAATGCTGATTGATTTTTAAAAAAGGGAGGTGACAGCTAATTAAAGCAAGGAGCTTTCTGTTTTACTGTCACCTTCTTTAAGCAGTCACCTGTCGTAAACACCTAATAATTAACACAATTTGGTGGTTATAATAGAGAGGTTTTACTGTATATATTAGTTCCTGCAGACCCTGCAGGGCAATGTGGAAGTCATAAAACTGAAACATGTTGTAACCACTGTACAGCCTATCAGTATTGTGAGTGCCAGCCAACTAGAAGTGCATATTTTTCCATTGCTGCTTAACCCATTACCACATAGCCTGTTTCTAGGTGTGAAAATAGGTGACTACCTCAAGTAGGTTGAAAGTAAAACAGAATGTGCCTTAATAAGGCACATTCTGTTTTACTTTCAGGCTGCTTTATGCTACCATTTGCTAAGATGTAGTAAGTATTTCTTTGGTACATATTCATTACTGTATATAATGTGGAACTATTTTCTTTAGTGAAGGAATAAATTGAAGGCGTAAAAAGGATTAACCCATTACCCCATACATACACTTTTTAACGTCATTAATTTATTCCTCCGCTAAAGATAATCGTTCCACTTCATACCATCTTTATGATACTATAAGAAATAATTCCAATTAATACAGTCATGATAATGCTCCATAATAAATATGTTCTATATTCTAGCTGATTTAAGCTTAAAGCAGGCTTAAAGGAAGGCAGAATGCTTTACTTTATTATAAACTTGCTTTAATTAAGTGGTCATCTATTTTCAATGCTAGAAACAGTCTATAGAGTTAATGGGTAAGTGATATTCTAGCAGTTAGCTATTTGTATTCCCCAACAGTTTAAATTTACTTGAGAGTTTTTGATAAAAAGTTTTTAGTTTAGAGATTATGTTTCAGTCTGGTAGAGCAAGTCTTAAACCACCATTACCCCATAGCTTGTTTCTAGTTTTGAAGACAGGTGACCACTTAAAGCAGGTTGAAAGTAAAGCAAAATGTGCATTAAGGCACATTCTGCTTTACTTTTTCGGCCTGCTTTAAGCTGTCATCTGCTAGGATATAGAAATTATTTCTTATGCTGCATTTCCATGACTGTTCAAATTTGAACTACTTTCTTTAGTGAAGGAATAAATTAAAGCCGTAAAAGGGTGTATTTCTTGGGTAATGGGTTAAATCAAGATTGACTCTAGTCTAGTACATTGCAAACAATAACAGGCCCCGAGGTTATAAAACTTAAAACGGACTCTGTGCTCAAAACTCAGAATTTTGCTCAGCTCATAATATTTCAGAAAATATTTGATTTATAACTAGTTTTTGCATACATAATTCTGCTGTAAAGTTGCATCCAAATCAGGTCACTTAAATCAGTTAACGCGTGTTTTGTAAAAACTAGAGCCTGTAATCAAAACTGAGTTTTGAGCACAGAGTTCATTTAAAGTTTTATAACCTCGGGGCCAGGAAGACCAAACTTCAACAATCATCTTGGTTACAATTAAGTGCTTCAAAGTCTAATATATGAATGAAAGCTAATTTCTATAGGGAATATACAAAGTTGTGTTTACCCACTACTCCATAACGATGCATTTTTACACCTTTCATTTAATCCTCCACTAAACATGAATAATATCTCCTAACAGGGTTATAGATAAGGGGAGTATTGGGGTATTTACCCAATTAAAATTGTGGAAAAAGCAATTGTTTTTCACAACAAGGAGTAACAAAAAGCAAAGAAATGTAGCAAAAAGCAAAGAAATTTTGGAAACCTAATCAGAATATGAATGATACCCAATTACGAAAACTCCCAAAACCCAATAAAAATTGCAAAAACCCAATTATGTAAAATTTCAAGGAGTAAATACCCAATTCCATCCAAACCTTATCTATAACCCTGTCCTAATAATACAGTCATGAATATGCAGAATAAAAAATATTTTCTATATCCTAACAGATGATAGCTTAAAGCAAGCTGAAAGTAAAGCAGAATGTGCCTTACGGCACATTCTGCTTTACTTTCCACCTGCTTTAAGTAGTCACCTGTCTTCAAAAAAAAAAAAGGCTATTGGGTAAAGGATTAAGGTACATTCTGCTTTACTTTCAACCTGCTTTAAGTGGTTGCCTGACTTAAAAACTAGAAACCTGCTATGGAGAAATGGGTTTAGATATTTGTGTATTCATACCAGTTCTGCTGACATAACTCTTACAGAAACCCTGTCAATGGGTAAAGCAGACAGGATGCAGGATGTAGCTACTATAGGACGAAATAATTTCTCATGAAAGATTTCCTGATTTCTTTGATAGAAGATAAGATAGAGATTGGTTAAGCTTTTTAGTCCTGAATTAATGAGATAGGATGTTTCTTATGTCTACATCCAAATTCATGTTTAAATCCTTTACCCCAATGTATATCATGAAGCCTGTTTCTTAATTTGAAGACCGTCATGACCAGTACATGTAGTTTGAAGGTTACAGCAGAATGTGCCTTACTCTTTGAACGATCAGGGTCTTCACTGTTTGCCATTTTGACATAATTATATTGTAAAAATCAATCCTAAAAAGTCAAAAATGGACTACTGGCTAAATTGAAAATTATATAGAATTGTTAAATTGATCGTTCAGGGAGGCGCGCGGGTTAATCTAAGCATTCACTCATTGATCGCTTTCTGTGAGCTAGAGCAAGATAAAAGTTAAGAGCAAAAAGCTTCTGAAGGACCATTTGCTCTCCTTTCATCCTGCTTTAAGCAGTCGGCTTATGACATTTTAAGTATAGAGCTCATTTGGGTGTGCATGGGTAACAAAATTTTCTACTGGAATGTGTGGGTGTCTAGATGTGGGTGTAAATGGGTGGGGCACCGGTCTGAAGTTTCTCTTATCAGTCACCTTACAGCAGTGTGTGTGTTAGGGTACATTTAATAATTTTCATAAAAATAATATCATTTACCGGTACTTTAAAATTTGTCATCAGCTCCTATAGGAGGCCTCTGATTTGGGTATACACTGATTGCAAATGGAATAATATTGAGTACCGTATATTTTAAACATGTCCATGGTGTTGAAAGAGTTAAATGGTCATCTTTCTTAAAAACTAGAAATAGGCTATGGAGTAAAAGGTTAAACAGTCAGAATGAAAGTTTGCTATAATGTATTCTTTATTTTAGAAGCTCCCCTTGCAATATAGGATGTTTATATTTGATCTTAGTTTCCTCTAGGCTTTCAGATGACACTATAAAATGTATAAAAATAGACCCTTATCTGACCCTAGCTGTTGTCAAAAGGACTTAAAACCCAAACCACATATCCGTTTAATTTTCTTAACTTTGAGTTGCTATATTTATTTTTTGAAACGAAGAACTTGTTTGACATTTCCCTGTATGCATCATAACCATCTAGATTATAGTGTTTGTTTATGTTGAACTGAATCAGCTTAAGTTCATTCATATAAGATGACTCAAGTGGTGGTTAACCTCTACATTTATCTTTTTATCCCATTACCCCATAGGCTATTTCTAGTTCTGAAGAAAGGTGACCACTTAAAGCAGTTTGAAAGTAAAGCAGAATGCGCCTTTAGGCACATTCTGCTTGAATTGCAGCCTGCTTTAAGCTATTATCTCCTAGGATATAGAAAATATTTCATATTATGATACATTTTCATGACTGTTTAAAAGAGAACTATTTTCTTCAGTGGATGAATAAATTATAGGCGTAAAAAGTCGTATTTATGGGGGAAAGGGTTAAGTTCATTCATATAAGATGAGTCATGTTGTGGTTTACCTTAACATTTATCATTTTATTACTGCAGTTATATCAATTATCATGGCTTGAAATGTGTTGTCTGCTTTTAAATTTTCTTGGCATTTTAACGTATTAGACCAGTATTATTCCACAAATACTAGTACACTATTTTATGCCTTTATTTTATTCCTCATTAATATTCGCAACAAGAAATTAATACATCCTATACCCATAGACGGTAGCTTAAAGCAGCTGAAAGTAAAGCTCCTTAAGGAGCATTTTGATTTATTCCTAACTTTCTTTTAGTGGTTATCTGTTGTCAAAGCTAAAAATGGACAATGTGATAATTGCATGCTTAACCCTTTACCTCATAGTCTGTTTCTAGTTTTGAAGACAAGTTACCACATAAAGCAGGTTGAAAGTAAAGCAGAATGCACAGGTTATCACTTAAAGCAGGTTGAAAGTAAAGCAGAATGCTCATTAAGAAGCATTCTGCTTTACTTTCAACCTGCTGTAGCCACTATCTGGAAAGGAAGTTTAAATGCCTTATATTTCATGTTTATGGCTTCCTAGTGGGGGACTTCTTTTCTTTAATGTATGAATAAATATAGAAGCCTAAAAAGGTGTATTTATGGGGTAAAGGGATAATAAAAAACACTTGTTGACATTTTAACCCATTACCCCATAGCCTGTTTCTAGTTTTGAAAACAAGTCACTACGTAATGCAGGTTGAAAGTAAAGCAGAATGTGCCTTAAGGCACATTATGCTTTACTTTCAGCCTGCTTTAAACAAAAAATCTGCTAGCATATTGAAAATATTTCTAATGGCATAAATTATATTTATTAACTATATAAAGCAGAACTAAATACCCCAGTGGATGTATTAATTAAAGGTGTTTTAATGGGTAAATTGGTTAAACACTGAAGTTATCGGGATGCATTATTGTGTATTTATGTATAACAGTACAATTACCCCCTGTACAGCTAAAACTAAATAAAAAATACTACCAATTGTTCTACCAATTAAGAGCCTTTTTATAGTAAATAAAACATAGTGCAGATCTATGCTCCACAGGAGTCAGTATTGCTCTGTTAGAGGTCTGCTAATAAAAAAATCTCTATACTTTTCCAAGGAATATAGTTACAGAAAACTCGTGGGTTTCCTGTAGTCCTAGCGCTCCATAGCCTGTTTCTAGTATTGAAGAAAGGTGAACATTTCATTAAAGCAGGTTGAAAGTAAAGCAGAATGCGCCTTAAGGCGCATTCTGCTTTATTTTCAGCCTGCCTTAAGTTACCATCTACTAGAATGTACAAAATATTTATTTATGATAAACATTTATGATTATATATAAAATGTAACCTTTTTTTTCAGTGGTCAGGAATAAATTAAATTTGTTAAAAAGTATTTATGAAAATTGATTGATTGAGTTGGGTAACCCAACTCAATCAATCAATTCACATAATTTTACGGCACAGCAACACATAAAATGGTCATATGGCGCCAAGATTTATGCGAGCTCCAGATATGAGAGAGTTAAAAAGGGACAAATCCAACATTTTCTCAATTATTTAAACACCAAATCCTATGGTGCTACTACTCATTAGAATCGTCTCTTCGAGACGATTCTAATGAGTAGTGACACCATAGGGTTTAAAGCAGAAATAAATATTTTAGTTTTTGAAGTACTCCCCTTATCTGGAGCTCTGTTTATGTGGAGTAAAGGGACATGTTTCGAGTTAGGGAAATATTTTGACTTGAACCTTATTTTGTGTTTACTTTGATATTTCAGATATTCTCTGGAGGATGCCAATTAGGGACATGTACAGTGAAGGACTGAAGGCATGGTGTAAACTTGGGTACAGCAATTAATTATCTTTCATCCGAAAAGGACTTTGGAGTTTTTCAAAAAATAAAAAGATATGGGGGGCGTGTACAGTTGCTGCATTCCGCAGCAAAGTGGCACGGAGGAGGATGATAAGCGATCTAGTAAAAAGTCGCGGACCTTCTATAAAGGACACCGGCGTGAACTTAGTGCTACATTTAATATGGCGGAGAATGAACGCCTGGTGCAGAATAAGCTAGATATCAACACTGCTACGGAAGAGGAATTAACGACCTTACCTGGAATAAACAGGGAAACAGCCAAACAGATCATTGATTATAGGCGACAAATTCATGGATTTAAGATAGTAGAGGATCTTGCTTTAGTGTCGGGTGTAGGGGCTAATAAGCTGCAAGTGATCAGGAAAGAAATCTGCGTGACAAGAACTAACGGAGATTCCCCGAATGGGAGTAGTAAGAAAAGTGGTAATAGTTCACGCTTGGTACATTTGAATTCCTCCAATGCCACACAGTTGATAAAAGTGGAAGGAATTGGGCCAACGTTGGCAGAAAAAATTGTTACATATCGGGATAAGAATGGTGCATTTACAGATCTAGATGAATTGTTACAGGTGAAAGGAATTGGTCCTAATACTCTTAGTGCAATAAAACCTCAGCTGACTTTAGATGACAACTGTGCAGACAGTGTATCATATTCCTCATCAAAGAAATCATCGAATGTAAATAATAGTGCAATACCTAGTCGGACGTCAGATATATCTCTGAATTCTGTAAATGTGTCAAATAATTCCAACGAATTTACCAAAGGATCTCTGGAAAATCTTATTGACACCCTTGGTCCTTTCTCGGAAAAACCGGTGAGGCCAGCGGTTGATCCCCCAGTGTTTAAGTGCAATAATAAAAATGCTATAAAAATGGCTTCATGGAATTTGGAACGCTTCTCCACAGAAAAGGCCAGTAACCCAGGTGTCCGAGATGTTGTGTGTATGACTATTCTGGAAAATGGGTAGGTTTATATATAGTATCTGAGGGCTCAAGATAAGAGGGAGTAAACTGAACAAATCCAACAATTTTTCTTTTATTTCAGCACCAAAATCTATGGTGTGACTACTCATTAGAAGCGTCTCTTCGAGACAATTCTAATGAATAGTACCATAGGATTAAATGCAGAAATAAAGATTTTAGTTTTTGAGATACTCCCCTTATCTAGAGCCTTGATTTACTATAGCTGTATCAATGCAATTATTACTCATAATATTATTTAAATTGATTTAACCCGTAGAGACCTAGTGATGAGTATACTTGTGTCATTTAAAAGCAATGTTCATGTAAAGAATACACTTGACCTATGCAAACAGTGTAGATCCAGATCAGAGGACTATTAAAGGAACCCACTGATCAGGGTCTGCACTATTTGTTATTTTGCAATATATTGTAAAAACACAACCCTAAATAGTGAAAAAGAGAAGCAAATTTGTGGCATTATTGTGTATATGTTAAGAAAAAAATATGATCAGATTCAAATAGGATAAAACAGAGTTAACAGACAATTGTTTTGTTCTGATTTCGATTTTTGCATGTTCAGTTGTATACTGTGTGTTTCAGTCTGAGTCTTGTAGCTGTGCAGGAACTAGCTGACCAAGATGCTCTACAAAAAGTAAGTTTTTACCTTTGGCTTTACCTCATCGATTTACTTATTCAGGAATAATTTTCTAGCATTCATTTATTTATTAAGACAGGATGATTTCAGACTGTTATAATCCATTTAAGCCTAGTGTCCATTAACCCATAGACTGTTTCTAGTTTTGAAGATATGTGACCACTTAAAGCAGGTTGAAAGTAAAGCAGAATGTGCCTTAAGGCACATTCTGCTTTACTTTCAGCCTGCTCTAAGCTATCATTTGCTAAAATATCAAAAATATTTCTAAATTAATGTTTTTTATTTGTGACAGTATAAATTGGAACTATTTTCTTCATTAGAGGAATAAATTAAAGGTGTTAAAAGGAGTATTTATGGGGTAATGGGTTAAAGGGTGGCAAACAGTGTAGACTGATGAGACACCACATTACTCAGTGTCTGATCAGTCTACACGGTTTACTATTGCATATGAAATGTTCTGCTATATGGAATAAACATTTCGGTGTCCTAAGATCACCCTCGTATATCTGTAATGAAATGTTCCAGCAAATACATAGGGAGAGTTCATTGTAATAGCCAGGCTTAAATGGGTTCTCATGCTCAACCTATAGTGATGAGTTTAATGCTCATTTACAAATAACGTACTAGTGAAGAGTATACGTGTCCTGTGCAGTCACAGAGTAGAGCCTGTCATTTTGAAATACATTGGAAATTAATGAGCCTAAATTTGAAAATGGAATTGTCCATTTAAACTTTATTAGCTTACTTCCAACCTGCTTTAAATAGTCACCTGTCCTCGAAACTAGAAACATTAAGCTATGGGGTAATGGTTTTACTGATGGTAGGGATGAATTAGGTCAGAAGTAGATAAAACTTAAGTGCTCTCATTGAGAGGGCATAATGTTCAATGATAGTTAAATCAGTTGTGTAAACATAGCTGTGGCCATTGGAATGTTAGAGCAAAGTCGAGTCAACGTTTAGTGACCCTTTCAAAGGGGGTGAACAGGCAGTCTTAATTAGCCCATTATCCCATAGCCTGTTACACCTATTGAAGATAGGTGACCACTTAAAGCAGGTTGAAAGTACATTCTGCTTTACTTTCAGCCTGCTTTAAGTTACTTTCTATCAGGATATTGAAAATATTTCTAATGATATATATTCATGACAAGAATTATTTTCTTCAGTGGATAAATAAATTAGAGTCCCATTACCCCCATAGCATATTTCTAGTATTGAAGATAGTTGACCGCTTAAAGCCAGTTGAAAGTAAAGCAGAATACTCCTAATTAAGGCAACATATGTACAGTCTGAACTTTTTTTCCCATTACCCTGTAGCCTGTTACTAGTATTGAATATAGTTGAACACTTAACCCAATACACCATAGCCTGTGTCTAGAATTAAAAATAGCTGATCACTTAAAGCAGGTTGAAAGTAATTAAGTAAAGCAGAAGGCGCCTTACCACACATTGTGCTTTACTTTCAGCCTGCTTTAAGCTATAATCTGCTAGAATATAGAAAACATTTTGTTAAGTAACATACATGTATATACTTTCACTGAAGAAAATAGTTCCACTTTAAGCAGTCCGGACTGCTTAAAGTGGAACTATTTTCTTCAGTGAAGGAGTAAATTAAGGGCATAAAAAGGCGTATTTATGGGTAATGGGTTAAAACAGTTTGAAAGTAAAGCAGATAGCACCGTAAGACACCATCTGCTTTACTTTCAGCTTGCTTTAAATCAGCTGCTAGAATGTAGAAATATATTTCTACGATGCTTATTTCTGTGACTGTATAAATTGGAACTATTTTCATCAGTGGAGGAATAATAGAGGCATAAAAAGTATATCTATGGTGTAACGAGCTAAGAGTATTTATTAAGAAGTGGTAGAGGCACTGATGTTGAGGAAGAGTTAACTTTAGGTATTTAGGCAGAGGCAAGGGTTAAACTAGTTTAAGATAAGACTTTGATAGAGGCACACAGCTAGGGCACCAGATAAGGGGAGTATTTCAAAAATTGAAATCCTTTTTTCTGCATTAAATCCTATAGTGTGACTTCTTATTACAATCCTCTCTTTGAGACGATTGTAATGAGTAGTAACACTGTATGATTTGGTGCTGAAATGAGTGAGAAAATTTTGGATTTGTCAGTTAACACACTCTTAGCTGAAGCTCTAAGGTGCTTCTGTAGAAGAAAGGGGAACTACCTGTTACGTTTGACACCATTTGTGATTTGTTTACAAGTAGTTGTAAAGAAAGGTTCTCCTATATATATTATGACACATTATGTATTTATTTGTAGATATGTGATGAGCTGAACTCTCCTAACTTACCCAATGTCCAGAGATGGTCAGGTCATAGGGGCAAGTGGAAGTGCTCTGTGTCAGAATCAGCTGGCAGGATGTACCTAGTAAGTCAGTTTTGATTACCCATTACCTTATAGCCTGTTTCTAATTTTGAAGACAGGTGACCACTTAAAGCGGGTTGAAAGTAAAGCAGAATGTTCCTTAAGGTGTATTCTGCTTTACTTTCAGCCTGCTTTCAGCTACCATCTGCTAGAATATTATATGTAAAATATTTCTTAGTGTGTATTCATGACTGCCTAAAGTGGAAGTATTTTCTTCAGTGGAGAAATGAATTAAAGGCATGTAAATGTATATGTATGGAGTAACAACTATAACATATTTTGTTAATACAGTAAAACGTCTCTATTATGACCACTAAAACGAAGCCTAATTGAATGTATAAAAGACAGGAGACAGCTTAACCCTTTCCCCAATAGAAGCGCCTTTTAGCGTATTTGATTTATTCCTCCACTGAAGAAAAAAGTTCCAATGTATACAGACATAAACGTGTAACAAACGAAATATTTCTAAATCCTAGCAGATGGTAGCTTAAAGCAGGATGAAAATAAAGCAGAATGTGCCTTAGGGCACATTCTGCTTTATTTTCAACCTGCTGTAAGTGGTCACCTGTATTCCAAACTAGAAACAGGCTATTGGGTAATGGGTTAAATAAATAGTGAGGTTTGCTGTACATGATATATCTGTGGACAGCAATCACTGCCTGATGTCAGACAAATAAATCTTCAATATTACTGCAAACAGTGTTTACCCAGATCAGCCGTGTTAGATCATTTTCCTGACATGTGCTCTTCTATTTTACAGAGCAACGAATACAACGGCTTCCTGTATGACACGTCCCAAGGCATTCATCTCATCAGCGCCACTCTACTCGCCAAATCCAAGAAACAGAAACCCTTCACACGTCGACCATACATAGCAACATTCAAGGTAGATAGCATTCCATACATAGCCATATTCAAGGTAGTTAATCAAACTGTTAGTTAAAGTTCTGCTAGGACAGTAACTTGGGCCAGTCCTTTTCGTAACAGGCAGGTGACTGTTCAACTGTAAACTCCTGTCGATTTGGTGTACCGAAATTAGCAAATTGTGTTTCGTTCCAATATTGAGTAGAATTTGTTCATGTTCATTCTAGTACATATCTGTCAGTGTTATATTTTGTTCATTAATTATCTTGTGCAATATTTCTCAGATCAAGAGATTTGATTGTGCCCTGGTAAGCTTCCATCTGAAGGCTACGGGCCTGGACAACGAGGACCTCAGTAGACTACAGGAGGAGATTGACAAAATGCCAACCCTTGTTGAGGCCATACAGGATCAGCTGCAAGGTAAAGGGAGATAACTCATAGTTTAAATATTTACTCTTTACTCTAATACCCGAACAATGTCAGACTCAACTGAAACACTAAATATAAGCATGATAGGCAGCTGTTTGGTACTGTCTGACCCTTGAGTCTTAATAATAATCTTCAATCCCTTGGTTAAGCTCCGAGTTTATTCTATAGGCTTGATACACAAGAATGATCTCTAACCTATTGGTTAAGGTTCCATGTTCTGGCAGTATTTAGGCTGAAGACTTAAAGTCTATGGTTCTGCTACAAGCTTCTAAAAGACAAGTTAGAGATTGTTATTGTGTCATAAGATTCAAATTTGCATACCAATTCATGGTCAGATCATCAAGCTGGGCAGTCAAGTCAGTCTGTTGGCCTCCAAAGGAGGAGGATATGAAGTATTAGAGTCCCTCCGGGTCAACATCAAACTATTATGGTGTCCTCAGCAAAACATAAATAATTTTGTTGGAGGGGGGGGGGGGTTTGCAAGGATACAGATGGAATCCCACTGTTGCATTCCCAGTGTATAGCATTGATACATGAGAACTCCGTCTTAAAAGTCTCATCCTAAGCACAATTAGTTAAATTATTTGGTGCAGGGGGCTCCAACCAGCAACCCCTGTGTTACTAGTCAAAGGCGTTGCCACTAGACCATGAATCATCTTGCTCTCCAAATGTTTCATGCCATGTAATTCATAACGGAGAAGATTTTGCAAAGACTGTCCAGTTGACATCAGTTTCAGTTGGTACCCTATATTTTGTATTTCAGGGGAAAAAGACATCATTCTACTTGGTGATTTCAACCTGTCCCCTGGCACTGATGGTATGAATGTTGTTAACTTCTTATTTTTACATCTTTTAAATCTTTCTATGCCTTTGCCACAGTAGCAGAGAGCGTTTGTCCTTTCCATCCCACTGACAGTATGTATGTCCATATTACATCTTAAAGGAGGCATGGTTTGTTTTACAAACATTTTGTAGTTTGTTTTTATGGCCCGACATCTACTGCTGCCTAAGCATACAGCCATCTACCTGTCTGATATACCTGTCTGTTCATCCATAGATGGTTAAAAGTATTACAACTAACTGTCAATGGCTGTTATAATGTAGGAAACATTTCCTCTGTCTCTTTATTAGGACAGAATTAAGCTGCCTCTTATTGCAATTAAATATGTATCTGTTGAGTAATGGGTTGAAGCAGACTGAAAGTAACACAGAAATGTCCAAAAGTTGTCACTTTTCAGGATCCAGGAAAAGTTTATTGGCTTTTTTATCAGGACAGCATTAACTAATCCATTACCCCATAGACTGTTTCTAGTATTGAATATTGGTGACAACTTAAAGCAGGTTGAAAGTAAAGCAGAATGCTCCTAAAGGCGCATTCTGCTTTACTTTCAGCCTGCTTTAAGCTACCATCTGCTTGGATATAGAAAATATTTCTTATGGTTCACATTCAAGACTGTATAAAGTAGAAGTAATTTATTCACTGGAAGAATAAATAAAAGGTGTAAAAAGGCATATTTGTGGAGTAATGGGTTGAGCATGAAATGGCTGAGGTAAAGGTTTGATGAAGAAAATCCACTTGTATTTATTGATTGTCTATCAGGTATTATTATTGTTACTTCAGACTTTGAGCTGTTAAGGAAGAAGGGGTATCACAATTGTATCAACGAAGGTGTTTTCACTAACATCAGCGACGCCAACCTAAAAGGCAGCAAGACATACGACAACATTTGGATATGTCAGGAGACAAAGCAGGTTTATACAGGTAGGCTGGGAAAGGATTAGGTGTCATTTTCAGGGGTCCTGCAAATCAGGGATTTAGTATTTTCAAAGGTTGGGGAAAAGTCTGGCAATTTTGAAATTGGTCAGGGAAAATTGGTGTGTCAGTAAAAGACATGTAGGGAAACCCCCAAACCCCCACTTTTATGGCGGGTGAATTGGCAGATTGTTATCATAAAAAATGTCAGTAATGCTTCCTGCTGGTTGCGAATATGTGAGCCATAAATATGTGATGTGTGCTGAGAAATTGCATACTGTCTGTGAAAATGTAATATTATTTGCGTTTTGTCAGATGAGGGAAAATTGAAATCAGTCTTGGAAAACCTTCATAGCCTGTTTCTAGTTTTAAAAAACAGGTGACCACTTAAACATGTTGAATGTAAAGCAGAATGCACCTTAAGGCACATTCTGCTTTACTTTCAGCCTGCTTTAAGCTACGATCTTCATGGATATTGAAAATAATTCTTTCGGTTCATATTCATGACTTTATAAATAAAAATGACTTTCTTCAGTGGAGGAATAAATGGTCATAAAAAAGCCATATTTTTTAAGTAACAAATTAACCATCTCCATCATAGCTTTCTTTCCTTCAGGAGCTTTCTGCTAACCTTCAGCCTACTTGAAGAAGCAGTCTATTAGGTTGTATGAAATATTTTCTATGTCTCTTTATGAAGACAGGTAGAACTTAGAAGCATTCAAAGTTATTTCTATGATGAATAGGTGTAACTATACATTGAGATTGAGTGCATTTTATATAAAAATATCTGCGAATACAATTTCTATATTTCAGGGCATTCGGGTGTGATAAGGGAGGGTCTTTCGAGCCCATGGATACCCAAAGGCTGGAGCTGGGGTGGGGTTGTGAGTGACCACTGCCCAATCTGGGCCCAGTTTTACAATGGCAAGGATCTGGACAGTGGGGATCTAAAGATAGGGCCTGAAGCTATTAGATTTGCCCTAGGGAATGAATGAACTGTAGATATAGGTGAACGACATTTCACTGGACATTGCAGTAATATGACAGCAGTGGTTTATTTCAGGTGTTTTGGGGACTGACAATTAGCCCCACCCCGCTGTTGATCAGAACAGTAAAACTATTACGACCACTAAATTGTGTTTTTTGTTAGGTGTTTACAACAGGTGACTGCTTAAAGCAAGGTTACAGTAAAACAGAAAGCTCCTTTAGGAGCTTTCTGCTTTACTGTCACTTTGCTTTAAGCTGTCACCTGTCTTTTATACAACTAAAGTTGTGACGTCAGATGGTGTTAATATAACGTACAGTCACAACAGAACCACTTAGCCTTCCTTTTAGTGGTCGTAATAGAGAGGTTTTACTGTATACAGTATTCCCCATATTCTATATAACGAATTCTTGTACCAAAGAAAGTGTCATGTTTTCATAGAACTATTGAGATTTGCCCTTTTCTTCCGTGATCCTAAAGTTGACGTTCAAAACACTTTTGGATCAGATCAGATGCCACGTAACTCAATGTCTGATCAGGATCCAAACTGTTTGGCACTGTTCCCAGTATTTCTTTAGTCAGAACTTTAAAAAATTTCCATAAAATTTCAGACAATTATTAACAGACAATATTTGTCTGCGATGGTAGAATTTGTTTGTGTAAGGATTAAAGCAGGCTTAGAGTAAAGCATACTCCTCATGTACAAGATTTCTGCTTTAATGTAATCCTGCTTTAAGCAGTAACCTGTCTGGAAACTGTAAAATTTTGTATGACAATATATCAGGGCACGGTAGAATCATGCATCAATGTTTCTAGTATTAAGGCAGATAAGAGGGAGTAAACTGAACAAATCAAATATTTTCTCACTCATTTCAGCACTAAATCCTGTGGTGTTACTACTCATTAGAATCTTCTGAAAGAGACGATTCTAATGAGTTGGGGCACTGTAGGGTTTAATGCAGAAATAAAGATTTTAGTTTTTGAAATACTCCCCTTATCTGGAGCCCTGGTTGTACAGGCATGAGAAAGTGATGTTATGTTGGAAAGTGTCAACACATTCTATCCTAGTGACTCATCATTAACAAACAGTGTACCTGTGTAAAGTACACTTGTCCTTTGCAAACAGTGAAGACCCTGATCAGAGAGCCCTCTGATCAGGGTCTACACTGTTTGCAATTTTGCAACATTTTGCAGAAAACAACCCTATATAGCAACAAATGGACTAAGCTTAATTTGAAACTGGGATTATCTATTAAAAGTTATAGGGAAGAATGTGTTTACTGAACAAGAGAGACGGACTCTGACAGCTATCGGACATGTTTGTACAGTGTATTTAGTAGTTACAGTTATACTTGTTTCTGTGATATATTTATTTTCATAAATTTATTATTATTTTCCTTCTTATTTAGGATTATGTATAGTGTTATCAAAATCTACTTTCAGATATATATTTATTCATTACTATTTTCCCATATTTCTGCCATTGGCCAAAATATGGGACTAAAGTAACAATTATATACATGTATTTCACATTTTTTCTTTCTCTATGGAATACTTTTGATACCATGTTTAATTGCCCCTTTAACCCATTACCCCATCGCTTGTTTCTAGTATTGATGGTAGGTGATAGTTAAAACACGTTGAAAGTAAACTTTGCTTTACTTTAAGCTACAGTCTACAAGGATATTGAAAAAAGTTCTTATGGTACACATTCATGACAGCATAAATTGGAACTATTTTCTTTAATGAAGGAATAAATTAAAGGGTTAAAAGGTGTATTTATGGGGTAATGGGTTAATCGTATTGACTTTGTATAAAGGCATATTTTATATTACTTGCTCATTTTGTTACATATTTTCTGACTTTGATAAAAGAGAAAGAATTTTGTAAATTATTTTATAGAACAAAATTTTACAATGCGCTAAAACCCTAAAAAAAATGTCAGTTTGTCAAAGTGACTGATGTGAATATGATTATTGAAGTTTTTATATCTCCAAGGTACTGTGAGAAGAACATTATATTTTCCCATTTATAATTTCATATTATCCCATAGCCTGTTTCCAGTTTAAAGACAGGTGACCACTTAAAGCAGGTTGAAAGTAAAGCAGAATGTGCCTTAAGGCACATTCTGCTTTACTTTCAGCCTGCTTTAAGCTACCAGCTGCATAGGATATAGAAAATATTTCTTATGGTACATATTTATTCAAGGCTGTATGTATAAAGTTGAACTATTTTCTTCAGTAGAGGAATAAATTAAAGGCAAAAAAGGCATTTTTATGGGGTAATGGATTAACCAATTACTCAACAGATACACCTTTTCACCCTATACATTTATTCCTCCACTGAAAAAATTAGTTCCTCTTTAAACAGTCCTGAATACGCACACTAAGAAATATTCTGTATTATATACTATGAAAGAAAGGGAATGTATGGTAAGATCCTGGGCATTTGCAGTACAGTAATTCCTCTTTATTATGACCACTAAAAGGAAGGTGAATCGATTGTTTAGCTTAAAGCAAGGTGACAGTAAAACAAAAAGCTCCTCAAGGAGCTTTCTGTTTTACTGTCACCTTTGCTTTAAGTAGTCACCTGCCTTAAAAACCTTACACACAAACATGTTGTTGTTGGCGTACCTGTGCTTAACACTCACAGGACAGCTTGGTAACACAAACTTGTAATTAACACATTTTAGTGGTCGTTATAGAGAGGTTTTACTGTACCATGAAGTACAGTAAGAAATGGGCATCTGCAGTTTTTCGCTCACCTGCCACGAAGTGCCAAGGTGAGCTATTGTGATCGCCCTGTGTCCGTTAGTCGTCAAACTTTTTCTTTAAAGATCTTCTTCTTGGAAACCACTTGGCCAATTTCTTCAAAACTTCATAGGATTGTTCTTTGTAGGGTACTCTCTCAGATTTCTTCAAATATAGGTCATCCAATTGAAATTTTGATTGCCATGGCAACCAATTGAAAAAGAAATATCTTCCAATCAAAAACTACTTGTCGGAATTAAAAATAATTTTACCCAAATGTGCCATTGGTGACCCTCTATCAGGTATGACCGTAACCATAGGTACCAGGTGAGTGATTTAGGGCCTTTTAGGGAACTTTTTGTTCAATGACAATTGTTTCTCATCCAATTTGCTCATGTTTATTGATAAGTGAATGATGATCATTTTTATATCCATATTTATCATGCTTAGATATACATGTATTAATAATTGTCATATGAAATATATGGATTGTCTTGACCTCATCAGTATCTAAGCTTCCAGACACTATGATAAAGGATGTTGTTCTCGAATGCCCCTGAATCGACTAGACTTTTGGTATAATGTCAAATTTGCGTTAAATGACCACTCCATAGAAGATGATTTAGTTAGCTTCTATACAAGTGGTAACTTATCCCATTAACCCATAAATACGCCTTTTTATGCCTCTATTTTATTCATCCACTAAATAAATAGCTTCAATTTATACAGTCATGAATATGTACCATAAGAAATATTTTCCAAATTCTAGCAGATGATAGCTTAAAGCAGGCTGAAAGTAAAGCAGAATGCGCCTTAAGGTGCATTCTGCTTTACTTTCAACCTGCTTTAAATGGATACCTATCTTCAATACTAGAAACAGGCCATATGGTAATGGGTTAAGCCAAGTGTTATGTGGCCTCTCATCTGGGTCTGTACTGTTTGCCATGTCATATGAAATATTTTTCTAGATTGACAAACACTGCAGTGTCTTTAGATCACCCTTGTATATCTATTATGAAATCATCTGGCAAGTATACAGGGTAGTCCATTGCAATATCCAGGCATAAATGGGTTAATCACTATTGTCCACAATTAAATACACTGGGGAGACACAACAAATTGATGTTGCAATTTGCAGCGTCTTATGTGGGTCTGCTCTGTTTGCAATTTCTTTTGGAATGATCTGCTGTATGGACACATTCTACAATGGCTTTAGTTCACACTTGTACAGCATTCCCTCTCTACAGCAGCCCTCCCAACTACAACTCCCTCCTTACAACGACACTCGCCGTAATTCCCTAAACGGGATAATTAAGTCTAACTCTTTTACTGCTGTAATATCGTCTGCTTAACATTGTCTTCTACTGTTTCTCTCACAGTTACATATAAGTAGAGATTTTGATAGAATACATAATTATATTGACCAGTGACAAACAGCTTGAATCTTGATTCAGACGCCGCGTTACGCGGCGTCTGATCTGGATTCAAGCTGTTTGAAAATGTAAGCCAAATCTTAATGTTCCCTCTCTATAACAACTCCCTCCGAACAACACACACAATCTGTGTCTCCCATTGGATGTCGTTGTAGAGAGGGAGCACTGTATATCTACAATGAAATCTTCCAGCTAGCACATAGGGAGAGTTCATTGCAATATCCAGGTATAAAAGGGTTGATGAAGGGCAAAAGTTAAGCTGAAATCTCCCGCACAAGCTTTCAGCTTAGCTTTACAGTAAAACCTCTCTATTATGACCACTAAAATGAGTGCTAATTGCTTGTACAAAAGACAGGTGTCAACTTAAATCAAGGTGACAGTAAAACAGAAAGCTCCTGAAGGAGCTTTCTGTTTTACTGTCACCTTGTTTTAAGCAGTCACCTGTCATAAACACAAAATAATAAACATAATTCAGCGGTCGTAATAGAGAGGTTTTACTGTAGGTCTACATTAGGCAGTAACTTCAAAGAATACCTACTGAAGACAACCATATACTGTTTGCAATTGTCTTAACCCATTTATGCCTGGATATTGCAATGAACTCTCCCTATTGGGCTGCTGGAAGGTTTCATGATCAGATAAACAATGGTGATGTTATGACTTGCTGTGTAACACAACATCTCATCCGGGTCTTCATGGTTTACCAATGTCCGCTTCAATAGACACTAGGCTTAAATTTAATACAGTCTTCCAAATGTTCAAAGAGTTGAAGATAGATGAAATATGTTTATGATTTGAATTGACTGGGTTGCAACTAGCTGTAAAAGAGAGACTACATGTGTATGGGTCTTCCATTGTTGATCAAATGTGTTATTTTAATTTAAACAGTGCAAGATAATTATGTCTAGCAAAGGAATAAATTGTAAATTAATTATTGTCTTGAAGTTGTAATTGTTTAGTACCAGATAATAGAACGACCCTTAACCCAGTCCTTTAATTTAGTCATTCACTGATGAAAATACCGATAGTTCTACTTTTAACAGAGCATGCTATAAGAAATATAGCAGATGGTAGCTTAAAACAGGTTGCAAGCAACACGTAATGGATGGATTATTCAGCTATCAGCATAGCAGTCTGAGGATTTTATCAGTATGTTCTTCAATAATTTTGCCATTAAAGGTCAAAGGTAAAACCAAGACATTACCTTCAATATAAGATTTTATTGTGCAACACAAACAGTTGAATATAGAGTTACTTTAACCAATTAACTGCTTCGTAGGAAAATCTACAGTAGAATCCTGCTGTTACAACAACTCAAGATGGCTCAATTCAGAGTTTAATCCATTACCCCATAAATAAGCCTTTTATTCCTCCATTGAATAAAATAGTTACCCTATAAAAAGTCATGATTAGGTATCATAAGAATCATTTTCTTTATTTTAGCAGATTGTGGCTTAAAGCAGGCTGAATGTAAAGCAAATTGTTCCATAAGGTGCATTCTGTTTTCTACTTTCAACCTGCTTTAAGTGCTAAAAAGTCTATTGGGTAACAGGGTTAAGGCAAGTGGCTGCTTAAAGGAAAATGAAAGTGAAATTAAGCAGGAAACTTCAAAAGGGGGTCTGTTTACTGCTTTACTTTCATCAGCTCCGACCATATCATTTTAAATTTTATGAATTCTCTTGAGTAAATGCAAAATCAGGATTACACTGTTTTAAAAGCATTTTGTCTTTATTTCTCTAGAAGCACAGGACATGCTTTGTCTACGGATTAGGTGACCAACAACATAGACAAAGATCAGGTGCTTAGTCACTTTCCTACTGAAAGTAATTAAACATTTGTTAGATCAGGCAGAATATTGGTTAAAACCTATAGCAAAAACACAGACTACTAGACTTCAATGGCAAGAACACAGAACACTAGTCTTCTGAATTAACCCTTTCGTCGCCTAAAGTCGAATTTGCAAACAGTTTTGATCATGATCAGACGCCGCGTCACGCGGCGTCTGATCAGGATTAAAACTGTTTGACACTCGTTTCGATATTTCTTATATCATACCCTCTTAAATCTAGCTTTGAAATGATATTGCAGACAACAATATTGAAGCAGACGACACAATAACGGTGTAGGGGTAAAAAACTCAAAAATAATTTGGCGCCGAAAAAGTTAACACGTTCATCCATGTCAGAGTATTTAATGGACCTATTAATTCTAGTCCATGAACTCTTTACTTCATAGATACACCTTTTTCCGCATTTTATTAATTCCTCCACTGAAGAAAATAGTTCTATTTTATACAGTAATAAATATGCAATATAAGAAATATTTCCTACATCTATGTAGATGAGAGCTTAAAGCAGACAAAGTACAACAGAATTCACCTTTAGGCACATTCTGCAACTTGAGGCTTATTCTGCTTTACTTTTAATCTGCTTTAAGGTGTTACCTGTCTTCAAAACTAGATACAGGCTAAGAAGTAAAGGTTTAAATAGTTTTTTCTGCAATATATTGCAAAATGATAAACAGTACAGACCCTAATCAGAAGGCTCCAAAAGGAGCCCTCTGATCTGGGTCACCATCTACACTGTTTGCATAGGCCAAATGTACTCTTTACAGGTACATTGTAAATGATGGGTTTACTCATAGCTATGGTTGAATGTGTTAAAATCAAGAACACTAGTCTTCAGAGTTAACCCTTTCTTTTATAGAGTAATGCCTTTACAATGCCGGAAAGAGTTAAACTAGTATAGTTCCAACTCAAAAACAGTTTGGATCCTCATGTCACAAGATGTAGATGACATCTGATCTGGATACAAACTGTTTAATCACGGAAAGTGCTGTGAATGCCATGGTACTTATAAATCAACAATATCAAACTAGACAAATGATAACTTGTATACAATGTTAGTATTGACTTCTTAAACATTTTTCAAATTTAATGAAAACATTCCTAAATTCCAATTCCAATGATTCATGCCATGATCGATTCAATACATATCACGATGATGCCTTGATTTGGTTCGGTAATAACTGCAATGTGCTACCAGTTTAGTATAAAATACAGGCAATGCACTGACATGGAAATGCACAATGAAGAACAAGACGTTCCTTTTAACAAGAGGGCCATGGCCCACAAGTCGCTCACCTGAGAACATTGTATCTAAGCTGACTGGGCAAGACAATATTGTGATATATATAGCTATAGCTATAAAAATATTTTTAAAGGTTTTCCTATATAAGTCTATATAAAACTGATAAGCCCCGGGCGGGGCCAAATTTGATCAAGGGGTCATAATTTGAACAATATTTGTAGAGGACCATAAGGCAAAGCTACTTGTCAAATATAAATGATCTGGGCCTTATGGTTTCAGAGAAGAAGAATTTTAAAGGTTTTCCTATGAAAAACTGATAAGCCCGAGGGCGGGGCCATTTTTGGCCCGGGGTCATAATTTTACCAAACTTGGTAGAGGACCATAAGCCTAAGCTATGTGTCAAATATTGAAGATCTGGGCCTTACAATTTCAGAGAAGAAGATTTTTAAAGGTTTTCCTATATAAGTCTATGTAAAACTGATAAGCCCCAGGATGGGGGGTCATAATTTGAACAATCTTGGTAGAGGACTATAACGCAAAGCTACATGTCAAATATAAATGATCTGGTCCTTACGGTTTCAGAGAAGAAGTTTTTTAAAGGTTTTCCCATGAAAAACTGATAAGCCCGAGGGCGGGGCCATTTTTGGCCCAGGGGTCATAATTTGAACAATCTTGGTAGAGAACCATAAGGCAAAGCTATATGTAAAATTTTAAAGATCTGGGCCCTACAGTTTCAGAGAAGATTTTTAAAGGTTTTCCAATATAAGTCTATGTAAAACTGATAAGCCCCGGGGCGGGGCCAAATTTGACCCAGGGGTCATAATTTGAACAATCTTGGTAGAGGACCATAACGCAAAGCTACATGTCAAATATTAATGATCTAGGCCAAACAGTTTCAGAGAAGAAGATTTTCAAAGGTTTTCCTAAGAAAAACTAATAAGCCCCAGGGCAGGGCCATTTTTGGCCCCAGGGTAAAAATATAACAATCTTGATAGAAGATCATGAGGTTATGATACATACCAAACATCAAAGGTCTGGGCCTTTTGGTTTCTGAGAAGAAGATTTTTAAAGATTTTCTTATGCAATAAAAGTTGTCTATACGGTCATGTTAGAAAATCTAGTCCCACAGCAAGGGGAATAACTCTAGCCAAAAACTTTGAACAAGATTTCGTTCCCCCTTGTCGCTGAAGGTTCTGATAAAGTTTGGTCGAAATCGGGTCAGTGGTTTCAGAGGAGATATTGTTTGAAAATGTGAACGGACGACGGAAGACGTACGACGGACGGAATGGGACCACAACAGCTCACCCTGAGCCTAAGGCTCAGGTGAGCTAAAAACAGTCAGCAATCGTGCAGCATCTGCCATAAAAACAACCCCATGTCTCTGTATATTTATGGAATAAATATGTTTAAACTATAAAAACAGTTATACAATGCCAAATGGACACAGACAGGTTAATTAATTTAATCAAATAACTCAATGTGGTACATGCTTATTGTGTAAATACTAAATAGGTATAGGATAAGCATAAGTATCTTAAACTGTAAATATTTGATTGTAAAAAACTATATTGAATAATTTCCATGGAATTGGTGAACGGCAATGTACTGTTGCAGTAGTAAAGTTTGTAAAATTTGAAGAACAAGAAAGGTCATCATTTTGTATAACCTTTTTCTTTGCATAAGTGCCTTTACCCCTTCCTTTGCATAAGCACACTAATAATATTGATGGGGTTGGATACAGGTTACTTAGTAGCTTAAGTTAAGATAAAAATAAAGCGGAAACTCCCAAAGAAGTTTTCTGCTTTACGTTCTTCTTTCTTACATAGTAACCCATAGACACGAATTTAACACCTAAATTATTCATATTCATTATTTATAGTAATGGTTGGTAATAAAATACATCATACTGATGAAACATAATAGGTAAGAATGTTATTCTCTATTATCTGCAAGAAAATACTAACATTGTATATAACGACAATCAATAAACACCAATGAAATAAATTTATTATGTACACAAATAAGAAACCACACAAAAATACTGATTAAACACTTATTACGCTATGCATTATGCAAGTCCACAAGACACTGACTAAATACTTATTATGCTACTGCATGCAACTGAACAAAATACTGATTAATCACTTATTAAGCTATACAACAAGACAAAATACGGATTAATCACTTATTGTGCTATGCATCAAGACAAAATACGGATTAATCACTTATTATGCTACTGCATGCAACTGAACAAAATACTGATTAATCTCTTATTATGCTACTGTATGCAACAAGACACAATACGGATTAATCACTTATTATGCTACTGTATGCAACAAGACAAAATACTGATTAATCACTTATTATGCTATGCATGCAACTGAACAAAATACTGATTAATCTCTTATTATGCTACTGTATGCAACAAGACAAAATACTGATTAATCACTTATTATGCTACTGTATGCAACAAGACAAAATACTGATTAATCACTTATTATGCTATGCATCAAGACAAAATACGGATTAATCACTTATTATGCTACTGTATGTAACAAGACAAAATACGGATTAATCACTTATTATGCTATGCATCAAGACAAAATACTGATTAATCACTTATTATTCTACTGTATGCAACAAGACAAAATACGGATTAATCACGTATTGTGCTATGCAGTTAGTTAGACAAATACTGACTAAATACTTATTATGCCACTGTATACACAAAGACAAAATACTGATTAATCACTTATTGTGTTATGCACCAAGACAAAGTACTGATTAATCACTTATTGTGCTATGCATACTTATTATGCCACTGTATGCACAAAGACAAAATACTGACTAAACCTTTATCATGCTGTGCGCCAATAAAATTGCAAGACAATCCATTGTCCTCCACTAGCCACGGGTCAACTTATACCAAGTACTTGTAACTTTCTTAAATGAAATTGTGCAAGGCCACGGGGCTCCTCTTAGTCAAGTCATTTCAAATGTCAGATTCTAACATGACACGTGAATTCGTCTCTATAAACAAAGAACAGGTCTATCGTGGTATACCTGAGACGGTATACCACGCTCTTCCCTACCCCGCTCCTCCCACGGTTATATGACATGACGTGACCACGTGCGTTCATACGTTATGTTTTTAAATTTCTTTCGTTATTCATATAGCCCGTAAAGACAATATACTTTTAACCAGTAACGTTACAGTAATTTTCTCATTCTTCTGTCTTGTTTGATGTAATGTTTGTTCTATGCCAGATTATGGATCGGTAATTGTAAATTTGCTTATGGGTGTTAGATTCTTGTAATGCCGCGGAAAAAGTTATTCGGTCGAAAAACTTCATCCGCTGAGGAAATAAGTATGGAACATTTGATTTCCTTTCTAATGAATTTCCTTACATCTGGTCATGTAACGTTACAGTAATTTTCTCATTCTTCTGTCTTGTTTGATGTAATGTTTGTTCTATGCCAGATTATGGATCGGTAATTGTAAATTTGCTTATGGGTGTTAGATTCTTGTAATGCCGCGGAAAAAGTTATTCGGTCGAAAAACTTCATCCGCTGAGGAAATAAGTATGGAACATTTGATTTCCTTTCTAATGAATTTCCTTACATCTGGTCATTTTACAACGGTTGGGAGTTGTGGTGCGCAGGAATTGACCACTCAGGCCTTCGGCCTTCGTGGTCAATTCCTGCGCACCACAACTCCCAACCGTTGTAAAATACCGTTTCACAACGGTAGAACATAGATTATTTCTTAATTCATTAATAAGAGTGTGTGTTGATAACCTTTGCACATAGTAAAGATTCTAATGAGAATCCACATAATACTGCGTCCCATCAGGTGTCACATTGTATGACAATCTAACCGTTTTGAAAAGAAATTTAGAAATGTCTATTTATAGAACAGTAACAGATGACAATATTTGCAGACGAAAATAATACCCAACATTCAAAGAGTTAAACTACAAAATAAGCACATGCTCTTAGAAGAGTAACAAGTTAATACACTACACTCAAAATGTGCTAAGGGTCAATAGTATACACCTTCATAGGTTCAAATGCATTGACCCTATCACTTTCTCACAGCATAACTTCCAACATATTTGTTCAATTTCTATAAAATTTGGAGGGATTATTGCGAAAGGTTCACTTGACGGATTCTGATAATTTTACATTTGTCTAGTTCCTGCAGGTGAAACCCGAGGAAATTATCAAAATGTGAAATTTCTGAAAATTCCTCAAAATTTTCAAATCCATTGAATTCTACATTGTTATGTTCTTAGAGATGTTATAATTGGTACAATTGATCATTGCTGTTTTACCAATTAATAACATCTTTTAGAACATTAAAATGTAGAATGTGAGAAAGTGATAGGTTGATGCACTGGTTCCTATGAAGGTTATACCTTTGACCCTTAGCAAACTTTCAGTAGTATATATTTCATCTTTCACTCTCGATGTTATCAAAAAGCGCATTTGCAAACAGTTCTGACCAGGATCAAAACTGTTTGCCACTTGTTTTTATAAAATTACGTCGGTTGTACTGCCTTAAATCTAACTTTCAAACAATATTGCAGACAACAATATTGAAGCAGACGACAATATGGCGGTGAAGGGGTACACACCTCACAATAAATTTGATCATGAAAGGGTAAATGGTAGCCTCTATGGTTGACCCATGTCCATGAAGAAAGAACTTGCGACCATTGCAAACAGCATTGACCATAATGACAGATTTTTGTATGCACCATGTACAACGTTATTAAACAAAATGCTAGAATGTGTGCATGTTTAGATAATCTTAAAACCCCACGTTTCAAATTTCGGAAGGTCTTTCATATGGGATACTGTTCATGGAGAATGAAATAAGTTGTTTTTAACCATTTAAAATAAACCCTCTACTAAAGAAAGTATTCCTTTTTTATACAGTAATGAATGTTCATCATAAGAATTGTTTTCTGTATCCTAGCAGATGATAGCTTAAAGCAGGCTGAAAGTAAAGTAGAATGTGGCGTAAGGCACACTCTGCTTTACTTTCAACCTGCTTTAAGTTGTCACCGGTGCTCAAAATGAAGAAATAGACTACCTGTATGTGGTAAAGGGTTACCTGATCAATAAATCTTATTCAAAATTCTAAAACATAGATTTTTAACTCTTACCTTGCTAGTGGCAGATATGACTGCCACAGTGATCACTTTTTGCAAACCATTTGAATCCAGATGAGATGGCGCATCACGCGGTATCTCATCAGGATCCAAACTGTTTGCCATTCTGATCCTGATTTCAAAATGGAAATTTTGAAAATTCTCATTTTAGAACAGTAGCAGATGACAAATGTTGCAGATGAATGCATTACTTGCAGATGAAAGATCTTTTAATTATTTTACATTGTTACCGTGGCAATTAGACTTCTGCCTGGTTCCACTTAATGTGAAAAAGTTTGAAAAAAAGTATTGTGTGCTAAATTTAATCAATTCCATCCACTAGTTTCAAAGAAGTACAGGCTGACAGACAACATACAAATTACAATGAGTGATCACAATAGCCCACCTTGAGCTTGTAGGTCGAATTTAAGGTTATAAAGCGTTTGAGTTGAGTATGAATTTGTTCTCAAGCATTTGATTGGTCAGATTTGAGCCTAGACTCAAATCTGACCAATCAGTGCTTGAGAACGACTTTAGACTCAACTCAAAAGCTTTATAACCTTGAACCCAGTCGAGTTAACAAAATATTCAGAGTATTAGATGCCTCACAGCAACAAAAGAAGAGAAAGGGAAACCTAGATTTAGGTTTGATGCCACTTTGAACGTCATGAAAAAGGCGATACCGTAACCCATTACCCCATAAATAGACCTTTTACGCTTCTAATGTATTCCTCAACTGCAGACAAAGTTCCAATTTATACGGTCATCAATATGCAGTGCAAGAAATATTTTCTATATTCTACGAGATGGAAACTTAAAGCTGGTTGAAAATAAAGCAGAATGTGCCTTAAGGCACATTCTGCTTTACTTTCA
Organism: Gari tellinella; assembly: GCA_922989275.2. Classification (NCBI taxonomy): domain Eukaryota; kingdom Metazoa; phylum Mollusca; class Bivalvia; order Cardiida; family Psammobiidae; genus Gari; species Gari tellinella. The sequence continues at coordinate 18,092,655 of OV277862.1, forward strand.
ACCTACTGTAAGTTGTCACCTTTCTTCAATACTAAAACATGCTATGAGGTAATGGGTTAATCTCCTTCATCACTGTGAGACATAAACAACATCTACAGTAAACCCCTATATTACGGCCACTTAATTGTGTTACCAGTTAATTGTGTTAACTGCATGTATTATGTGGTTTAAGCAAGTAGCTGCTTAAAGCAATGTGAAAGTAAAACTGAACGATTTAAGAGCTTTCTGTTTTACTTACACCTTGCTTTAAATTGTCATCTGTTATTCATACAATCAATTAGTCTTCTTCATAGTGGTCATATTAGAGGAAATTTACTGCACAATTTATTTACAAAAAATCACGTCTCATTAACAAACAGACAAAGAATTTTGTTCCAAATAATATTTACACAATGCTTGTATCTTTAATTCTTTTTTGATACACAGCTAGACTATGATGCTTCCATTTAGTTTGTTTTCACAAACAACTGTTTTTACGTTCAAATTATAGCTGAATCACATGTTACTGAGATGTTAATTGTACCAAATTATGGCCAATCACAGGTGTTAAGATGTTATGTGCTCCGTGTTTGATTAATTCTTCACCCGAAGGGAATTGTTCCATTTTATACAGTTATTGACTATGCACAATAGGAAATATTTTCCTTATCCTAACAGATGGAAGATTAAAGTAGGATGAAAGAAGAGTAGAATGCACCTGAGGGCGCATTCTGCTTTACTTAAGTAGTCACATGTCTTTCAAGTCACATGTCTTACAAGCTATGGGGGAAAGGGTTAAACTTTTCTCTAATATTTGCTTTGGTTAAATGTTCTGGCTTAAAATGCCAAGATCCAAATTTCAGATGGATCGAATATTTCATATAATGGTAGAAGCTAGATAATATATGCACCATCTGAGGTTCTTTTTTAGCATGTTAGCTCAGATTATAAGGTGTCGTTTACCCCCATGGAAATAGTAGTACATTTGAAAAAATTATCATGAAGGCTTAAAGCAGCAGATGACCACAAACATACAATTTACTCCATATAGTCTGTGTGACATGAACCTTTAAACTTGTAAAGAGTGCATTTGTCCTATGCAAACAGTAAAGACCTAGATCAGATGCCTTCCAAAGGAGACCTCTGATCAAGGTTTGTACTGTTTGTCATTTTGGAGTTAATTGCAGAAAACAACACTAAACGGTTTAAAATGGAATATACTGAATTGGAATGGCATGTTCCCTTGGAATCATCATTTGTGAACAACTACCAATTCCCTTAGGCAAACAACTCCCTTCATTACATATGTAATTTAACCAGCATTTCATATAATGTTTACCAGCATGTCTGGGATTTTCAATATGACATCAGATGATCTATTGTACACTGAACTATTTAATTATAAAAACTTCGAGAGTAAGATCAGGGTTTCAGATATTCTCAATAATGCATCTGACGATCTGTTATTAAACTTACGAACTTAAATATTTAATCATAAAATAGTAATAAAAACAACTTATATATTTAGAGATATATCAGCGTTTCAGATAGTCTCAAAATGACATCTGACGATCTGTTACTTAATTAACTTAACAAATTACTTTAACACTTAAGAAGTGTACTAGCGTTTCAGATAGTCTCAACATGACATCTGACGATCTGTTACTCATAAACTTAACAAATTACTTTAACACTTAAAAGGTATACCAGCGTTTCAGATAGTCTTAACATGACATCTGACGATCTGTTACTTAATAAACTTAACAAATTACTTTAACACATAGGGTAGTACTAGCGTTTCAGATAGTCTAAACGTGACATCTGACGATCTGTTACTTAATAAACTTAACAAATTACTTTAACACTAAGAGTTATACCAGCGTTTCAGATAGTCTCAACCTGGTATCTGACGATCTGTTACTTAAAAAACTTAACAAATTACTTTAACGTTTAAAAGTTATACCAGCGTTTCAGATAGTCTTAACGTGACATCTGACGATCTGTTACTCATAAACTTAACAAATTACATTAACACTTAAGAGTTATATCAGCGTTTCAGATAGTCTCAACATGACATCTGACGATCTGTTACTTAATAAACTTAACAAATTACTTTATCACTTAAAAGTTATACCAGCGTTTCAGATAGTCTTAACCTGACATCTGACGATCTGTTACTCGTAAACTTAACAAATTACTTTAACACATACGATAATACCAGCGTTTCAGATAGTCTTAACATGACATCTGACGATCTGTTACTCATAAACTTAACAAATTATATTAACACTTAAGAGTTATATCAGCGTTTCAGATAGTCTCAATATGACATCTGACGATCTGTAACTCATAAACTTAACAAATTACTTTAACACTTAAAAGTTATACCAGCGTTTCAGATAGTCTTAAAGATTTAATCTTAAAATTAAGGAATTGCTTAACCACTTGATTGGTATATCAGCGTTTAAGCTAGTCCCAATATAATATCTGACAATCTGTTTAAAATATTTATCTTAAATTAATGAATTACACAATAGCTTTAAGAGTTATTGCAGCATTTCAGATACACTCAATATGACATCTGTGTTTAATATTTTATCTCAAAATTAACGATATACATATTGTTGCAGCCTTTCAGTCTAAATATGACACCTGGCGATCTGTTATTAAGGAAATCTAACTACATGAATAAGATTATGCAACAGTCCAAAGCACTACCAGACTTAGACCATCTGCACTTCATGTATACTTTAATAACACGAATAAAACGGTTGTTCATTCCTATTTGACTCATTTTAAAAATGATTTTACAAACTTACTATAACAATTTTATAATCTTGGTAACAATATTGAAATAATTTCCATGTATCCATGCATCTCAATATTGTATCATGTTTATTGTGAATGTAGTTATTTGTCTTTCTCGCTGTGTAGGTACAGTTATATAATTTCATGTGAAGCGCTTTTGAAAGCAGAACTCCTGTGAGAAAAGAGCGCTATATAAATTGGTTATAATAATAATAATAATTAAGTATGGGGGTTGTATTGACATGTTGAACAGCTGACCATTAGGCTTTATATTTTGACAGAAGCTAGTATTTTCCCTAATGAATCATATATTGTGCACCTATACTTTTCTAATCTCCTTCTTTAAAATAAGCTTATGCCATATTATACAAGACATTACATATATATAGCTTACCGCATTTTCAAAATCAAAACAAAATCCACTTTCAACAATTATCCAATGATATTTACATCCTGGTGAAGGTAAATTTGGCTAACATTTTATAACAGTTTGAATCCAGATCATACACCAAACTCAATAACATTTGATCAAAATCATTCTCAAATGTGTTAAACTCTCTTCAGTTTGATATATACAGACGTTTACGAAATGCAGATTATAATTTTGAAGCATCCGACGTTTCAGAGAAGTCAAATGTCAATAACAATAACAACATGCTGCATGCTAAGTTTTAAATTTAAAATGTAATAACAAGAAACATAAAGATGGAATAAATTTCTACAAATGTCCCACTCTTTTTAATATTTACAGTATGTACAACCTATTCTTTTTGCAACTTCTTCAGTCTTTCATGATATATCTACTAATGCTATAAAATATATAAATAGTTAAAATGTTATGTTTTTCATTGCTGTGGCAACGGTGCGAACATAACACTATCAATGATTTTTCATTTGATATACAAAATAGCATTCTAAGGCAACGTTAACAATATTCTAGGCAACATAAATAACACTATAAATGGTTTGTGATAAATCCCACAAGCATCTGTTAACAACTGTAAATATATGTACAACCTCTTCCCGGTATCCTTGCAAGTGCGAACATTTTTTCTGCCTTATGTTTTTCTTTGTCAAATAAGCTACATTTACTTTAACTTTTGTTCTTATTAAGCAGAGTCCAATGTTTATATATCTGTCACATATTAGAAAATTGTTAATATACACAATTATAACATTCTTAGGCAAGTGCAAACTGTCTAAAGTTGACAACTTGAACAAAGACAACCTGAACATATTATTTTGTTTTAGAAATAGTAAAAAAAAAAGTATCAGATTGAAGTTTTGGGATAAAACGCTACAAAAATTACAAAATTCATATTCGCAAAAATGACAGCAAAACCAACAGCATCTGGCAAAACATGTACATTGTATATACAAGTATATACACGCAAAATTAATATAAAAAATGAATAAAAATGATGAAAATTAAATAGGTTTTAAATAGCAATCAGAAATTGTGGTTAAATCATACTTCTTATAGAGTTACCATTAACAACAAAACCATGGCAAATAATGATAAAGAAAAAAAACCACATTACATTTACAAATATACCCTAAATTTCATAAATAACACATCAAAAATATCAATAATTTATCCAGTTTCATGTCATGAAAACATTGAAATCCAAAATATGTAATTATTGTAACCTCAGTTCGTTCAATGCCTACTTTAGAAATATCAGCATGTGTAGGCGTTTTGCAGAGTTTCTAATTGTAATTGTTTAGACTGTTAAAGACTAACACTGTCAAGGCCATCTGGGACCTCAGCAGGAATGCAGCTCAGCATTTAAGTATAGCTACTTAATGTGGGAAGAAAGTAAATCATACAGCCACTTTATGAGCTTTTTGCCTTACTGTCAACCTAATTTAAGCTGTCACAATGTAAACAATTATGTCATTATTTTCTCATCACTTGTTTCCAATGAGAGAAGTGAAACGATTAAACATACAGCTTATTACTAAACAAGTTTACAATCATAATTACATAATGAGCTCTGTCATGACAAAACCAGCCTTATTGCATTATCTACTAAATATGGGAAGAAAGTAAGTCATAAAGCACCTATATGAGCTTTTTGCCTAACTTTCAACCTGATTTAAGCTGTCACAATGTTTACAATAAACTAATGTCATTAACATTTTTCTTATGACATGTTTCAAATGAGATGAGTGAAATGATTAAACATGGTTCTTATAACTGCACAAGTTTACAATCATAATTACCTAACCAGCCTTATTGCATTGCAAAATTGAACAGACCAAGCACCGTTGTAGCCCCAGAATCTGCATCTGAGTTTGGTCTACACTGCTAAATACTGTATATAATACTGCTAGATACAATGCTTTAGTTGCATGTGGGTGTCGAACAGTGTAGATTTAACACCAGCCTCTCCGTCTTTGATACGGCGACTGGCCTTGATCTACACAGTTTGCGATGTAATAAGTCAGGTTTTCTCATGGCACGGCTCATATGCATTCTTCCCATCTAGGTTATATCAATATCTACAGACATGACCTACTCTTTTCAGTATTTACAGTATATACAACATACTTTTTTTTCTTCAATTTTTTCACTTTTTTTTTCAACAAATGCAAAATAACGTGTGTTCAGTATGTACAAAATGAAATTATTACCTGACAAACATTTGTTATTGTTAAATGGTAAAATACATAGGAAAACAGACTCTCAAGCATTATATACATGATGCAAAGAACACGATACTACTCTACCTATCAATTTAGCACAAGCATACAAGTACATTGCCTTGTACATTAAGCATGTACAATTAGAGTAATTCAAATAATATTTAATACTAGACATTATACACAAATACCGCCTTTCTTAGGCAATATCCAACTGAACATACATTTTGACAAATATTAGAACCATTATCTTGGTCATGGATTTTTTTTAAATAACTGTGTGTACCTCTGCACAGTATCTCTGCAAGTACATATACATGTAAAACTAAGGTTGACATACGTTTCTTTTCCAAACAAGCTACCATAATTATCTGCTTTCATCTATTGTAAAACATTTAACAACTAAATGACAAGGCCAGTCTTATTTTTAGACTGACCCGAGTCTGCACTATTTTCTTGGAATAGTTAAATACTAATTTTAATAGCCAATTTAATAGTTACAATGTTTGATGCTCATAAAGGGTTTATAGAGTTTTATAAATGAATATTCAGGGGAGAAGGGTTTTTATAATCATTACATAGCATTTCAATATATGACAATCTGAGTATTTACAAAAACTATTAAGATGAGATTTAAATCAAAGTGTCAGATCCTACTTTGAATACTATCTACATATACAACTATTTTCAAACGTTACTATACAAATACACCAATGTTATAAGTTAAATAAGCAATACTTTTAAAATACCATTAACCCATTACTTCATAGCTACAAGGTTTAACGCATTTAATTAATTCTTCCACTAACGATCCATTTTATACAGTAATGAATATGTAACATAAGCACTATTTCCTTTAGCCTAGCATTCAACAGATTAAAGCATTCAGGCGCATTCTGCTTTCTTTTCCATTTATTTTAAGTGGTCATCTGTCTTCAAAACGAAGAAACAGAAAATTGGACAGCCTTTGAGATGATGCTATCAATCCATGTGACTATCTGTCTTGTTTGACTTGTATTTCTTCCATGCAACCACCTTGGTCTGTCCCTCGAGGTCTATGTACATTACTCAAATAACCACTTTATAATTATACATGTATATCGTCTCCAGCATTCCATAATATTTCAGTAATAATATGAATCTCAATTGGATCCTTCCCTCAATTACAGTGCTTTACAGCGACTTTACATACTGTTCCACAGAAGATGTTGGTGGCATTTTAAAGCAAAAGAAAAGTAAAGAAGAAAACAGATACTGTAATTTTCTGCTTCATTGTCAATTGCTTTAAGGACCAACCTATTGACAGCTGAGTATAGGTGATTTGGCTACTGGGTAAATGGTTGAAATGAAAGGGAAGAACCGCAAAATGGATCATTGAAATCGCTTGTGTTAACCCTTTGTATGCAGAATAGACCCTGAACAAAGGGCTTAATGTACACCATAATTATACTGGTTTCCAGGATAAAAGAGCTGATACTTTTTAATTGGTCTAACACTGCATTAAATTAGCATTAAATCAGCATTGCAGATGATGTCAATATGCCATCTAACAATCTGTCGTGATAAAGTGTAGAATTGCTTATATAACTTAACCTGCCCTGCACATTTTATACATTTACCAAAAAAAACAAAAAAACATTATAATTCAACATCTAACTTTAAGGTTATTATATCCAATGACTATAACTTGTTCAAATTAACATGTTGAACTAACAATTCCAAAGAATTACAAAGGTGAATACAAATATACAAATGACAATAATGGAAGTTATTGATTAAACATCATATTATGACAGTACATAATACGTTTTGTAGACTTCACACCTGTATGTTGCATAGTATTTACAAAACATACAGACGAAATATAAATCTTATCTACTTCACCAGTCAGAAATATATTGACTTATTCTGGCTAACCTCAAGCATGGCTACTAGAAAGTAGTGTCTGTTCATCAATGAATTGCTGCAATCAAAAGTACAAGGCCTCACTTCAGCACATTTCCAGAATGTCAAGACTGATGTCTGTGAAATAAGGAAGTATTATTTCACTCCAGTAAATATTTACAATCTATACTATTCACATTGCAAGTACTGTACCCCCAATATATACACTCTGTTCGCAAATAGCACTGCCAACTGCCACTGTTGCTGAAATAAGAAAATAATGCTTTTTAACATCACACATGTTGTACAATGAAGTGTAAAATTGCCCTTTACGAACTGTGTAAACAGGGTACCCGAGAGAATACACTTGCCTTTAAAACAAACTGTGTAAAACAGTATACCCAAGCAGTGTACACTTGCCCTATACAAACAATGTGGACTTTCTATTCACCAACGGCTTCTATATCAACCCTCTGATAAGGGTCTGCAGTGTAGATCAATTCGCAATATATTGTTAAATTCAACCCGAAATAGTAAAAAGTGGACTAGATTTTTCCACTAAAGTTACACGGGTGAATGATTAACCACTTTTCCAAAGATATTCATTTCATCCATAGTCATAGTCAATAGTGCAAATCACAATAGTTGTGTTTATGACAGGTGCTTACATAATTCAGGATGAAAGTTAAAAAGAAGGCTCCTACAGGAACTTTCTACTTTACTTTCATCCAGCCTTAACTCTTTCCCCCATAGCCGAAATATGCAATTCATCTAAATCAAACGTTGTTAAATGCAATCTCCTGCTTGAAGCAGAAGGAAGGGAGCTTTCTGTTTCACTTTCATATTGTTTTAAGCTACAACTTTTATTCTACTACATCAACGAATGGTTATTTGTGGCACCATTTAAAAGGAATAGGTAGAATCCCTCTAATACACTTCTCTGTGGACTAAACTGTCACTTGAAGATGTCCTCTAATCAGGATATTCACTTGCACTGTTTGTCGGTTTGCAAGAACTTTATAAACGCAACCCTAACTTTGTAACAAGAGCACGCATGCGGATGGCAATGCTCATCTGTTTTTGGATATTAGTGCAAAAGGTCAATTGGTAAGTATCCATTGGTATAATATTTTGATATTTCTAGATAGGACTTGGCAAGATTAAAATGCATACCAAAAATTGAAGATTAAGATTTCGGACGACGACGACAACAACGACGACGTCCGTGCAAATGCTGGAGTGACGGCAGTAGCTCGTATTTTCTTAAAAACAAACGAACTACAAAGGACTATACCTTACTGGAAACTAGAATTGTTCATCTGAAGTCTCAGGCATGAAAGAGTCACTTGATCGTCCAGTTTAGAAGTTTATGTACATAACATGTCTGGACACATTTACACAGTAACTATTTGGTCCCCATATGTTTTCTGACATTCAACAAAATTGCTGCCACATAACAGATTTCTTTCAAAACCAAGCATAAGCAACCATCCGATAAAAAGTATGACGATCTCTGAATACAGATAACTACTAAACGAAGGGTAAAACATAGTAATGTTTGTTATATTCGGATGTTCCAACGCATGTGTGTCTATACATATCAATAAATAACCTATATGTAAGAACTGTACCAAAAAGACAGAGGTCAAGATAATAAGCTTTGATGCAAAATGCTATAATATGTACTTTTTCAATACATTTCAATAATTATGCCATACCTTGTTTAATTGTTTAACAGTTTCCTTGCCCTTTTCTGGTTTCTATTCCCGCTTTTTGGAGTGGACTTTATTTCCTTCATTTCAAAACTTGCTGCCATTTGCGACAATTTAAAATCACGTGAACGTATTTTCTGAAATAAAGATGTATGAATAAAAGCTCCAGATAAAAGTGAACCAACTAAAGATTTCAAACTTTTCTCAACACGAAAACCCATGGTAATTAGTTTTCACATCATACGGATTGGTTGAGAATATGGATGTACGTATTTGAAATACTCGCCTTATCTGGAGCTCTGTAGATATGAAACTTCTACCTGTAGTTATTCATCTAACACATAAAGATTAAAGCTGAGACTCGTAAATGATCAAAATACAGACAAATCAAAGAGTCCAGTTTTAAACGAAATATATACAGAATGTTAGAATTAACTAGTCATATAACTTCTGGTGATTAATACCCCTACTTGTTTCTTGTCACAAGAGGCAAATATGTGTATTCCACATGAAAAATGAAACTTGAAAACTTCTGATGCTGAAAGTGGCTTTTCAGATCATTGTAGTGTATAACAAATGAGTTTGATACGAAAAGTGAAGTGTTAAATAACAAAGGACAATAACTCCAAAATACTGAAGACACAGTTATGGATATTGTACACTGCATTGTGGTCAATGTGATCTATCTGGACTTGGACAAAAAATAACAAAGGACAATAACTCAAAAATACTGAAGAGATCTTGTGCACTGCACTTGTCGTATTTGAAGTTTGAAGTCTTTTGGAATTATGCTCCGCAAAATCCAGACTTGGCCAATTAAACAAAGGCCAAAATCTCCAAAAATGTTAAATATAGTGTTACGGAATTTGTGCACGAAACTTGTGGTCAATGTGATCTATCTGTATTGGAGTTTGAAGTCAACAGGCTTTATACTTTGAAAGTTATGCTCTCGACAAGCTGGACGAGTTTCACATGAATGAAAATGTCTGGGCTAAAGGCATGTGCGATGTTAGTAATGAAGTAGTAGATTTAAGGGTGAAGTAGTTGCGATCGATGTTACAAAAAATTAAATGCAAAGGCTGAGGTCAGTCATGGTTAAGGTCACAGGGGATAGCATTTTCACATGGATAGAAATGTCTTATCATTTGATACGTGTTCTGAAAGGATGACAAAATTAGGTCAAAGGGTACAGCAGTTGTGAGCACTTTCCAGAATTTAGAAACTTAACCGAACAGGATAGGGTCCAGGTAAAAGTCACAGGGTTAAAACATCAAATGGATGGAAACGTTTTGTTCCAAAGTACGTGTGCTGCACTTTTGAAAGCTTTAGGCCAAAGATTACATACTGAGCGAAAACAGTTTAGTCATACATTAAGGATGCAGACCATGTCTGCGCGATCACTTATAATGCATAATGACATAAGTAACCGAACTTCATGGAACAGAGAGATATATCACCTGTGCTTTTAACATCTGCGTATAAGGAGGTAACTCCTCTTGTATTGTAACTGCTTTATCAGTCATAAACGAGATTTCAGTCATGGTTTCCTCATGAAAGTTAGCAGTTGTGTTGGAAAAGGAGCCAGGAACAAAAGTCCAGCCTTTTGGAGAATCATTCTTTACAACTGTGTGTACAATCTTTGCATTGAAAAAAGAGTACATTTTGAAACAACAATACTAGGAAAAAAATTATTGCAGCCGATATCTTTATTTTCTGCTGATCCTTAATTTCTTTGATATTGTTTTCCAGACCTACAGAAAACCGGAAATACTGTCTATGGGAAATTTCATGTTAAACAACTGTTTTCGCTCAGTATAGTATTAGCGAGCACTTTTAAAAACTCAAGCATGCATTTCGAAACCTAAATGAACAAGTTGAAGTCAATCATATGGTTGGAAAAGTCTGGTCTAAAGGTATGTCTGTTGCATGTTAGCTGTCGGTCAAAAGGTATAGTACTTGTGAGCACTTTTCAAAATTTAAGAACACATTGCGAGATTTAAGCGCAGATGTTGAGATGAAGGTCAAGGTCACAGGTATAAAACTTTCACATGGTTGGGAAGGTTGTATCATGAGGTATGCGTGGTCTAAATCGGACAGATGTACGTCAAAGGGCATAAAAGGTGTGAACACTTCCTTGAAACTGCTATCGCAAACAGCAATGGCAACAGGAATGCCAACAACGGGATGATAACATAAGCTCTCCTGAACATTCATCAAGTGAGCTAAAAAGGTCGAATAGTTCAATTCAATGGACCATAGGCAATGTTAAAAGTACCTCTATTTCTTCATCCAAGAAGGTCACAGCTGAGTAGATATGGCTGACCATCAAACCATCAGGTATGACACTTCCTAATGGCATAGTCTCTGATGCACACCGTATCTCTCCATCAATGAAAATCCCAGCGGGCCAGAATGATTCATCGGATATAAATCTTTTCACAGGAATTGTGGGTTCAGCATCTCTCACTGAAAGACATCTAAAGACAAATCGTTTTAAGGTCCCCAAGGCTAGCTCCGCTATCTTCAACTTCCAACCTACAAGTTCACTTAAGTGGTTTTCAATATCAGAGTCTAGAGGTTGTCGAAAGTCATCATCCAGTGCTTCAACTATAGAAGCAGCAGAAAGTTCCTCTAAAACTTCATACAGTGCAACAACGTGGCATAGTTTTATACAGCTATATGGACTGGGCAGCAAACTGGGTGGTAGAGCTCTTGTAAGAATTGTCCCCCAGTTTTCAACATACTCTATCAATGGCATTTCTGAATCCCCTTTTGTCTTTTTCATCAAAGCCATTATGATTCCCAAATGTGTCAATAGTTCTGATGCCATATTTGGATCGTTTTCATGATTTGCGTGAATGACTTCTGTTGTCTGTTTTGGAAGAGTAGTTTGTTTAACACAAACACGCAATTCTGCTACCAACGAAGCAAAGTTCCTATACATCTCATCTGCAAAAACTATCCTGGGTAAAGTGTCGCCCAAATTAATGTAAGCCTTCCCATTCAGCAGCTGAACTGCTAGGAACTTTTCAATTGAGTTGAAGTCATAAACAATTTGTCTACCATACACATAATGAGACTGTGAGCTGTTGGCTAAGCAATCCTTCCAGGTAACTGTGAAGTCTACAATTTGTTTAGTTGTCACATTTGTAATATCCATACGCTGGATCATAGTTTCTCCTGGAGTTCTACAGAGAAATTGTGTAGCTTTACAAACATGAGACAGAACAAGGGATTTATCTAGAAACTGATTCTGTATATTGACTAGTTGTTGAAGAACTCCGAATATGACAGACTGTTTATCAAGAATCAAACAGTCAGCTAGTTTTGACTCTCCATGGAAGCGACCAAGATTTTCAAATGATGTAGATTGAGTCAAATGTTCTTTTATCACATCCCATGCTTTTTTAAAGGCACTGAACCGTTTTCGTCGTTTATCTTTTTCCTCATTCTTATCTGTTTGGTGCAAGAATTGTGTCACTGTAATGTTGAAACAGGTGTCTCGTTTCATAATGTAACTTACACTGGAAACTACAAACATATGCCACTGGACAATGGCTATTATATGCGTGGGTAATGAAAGGTCCTTGTAAGTCTGTAAAACTAGATGTAGGAAAAGAAAGTTTTCCCTTTGCCTTTCAAATTCATACAAAAAGTTTTCCAAACTTGGTTTTCCACAAATTCGAAACAGATTTTGATGTGTTGCCTTTTTGCTCCCTTTGTTTATTTCAGTAATGTTAAATTCACGGATATAGCCCTCAACTTCAAAGACTTTGGGCGGTGTAGATTTGTGATGAAGGTCAAAGATATCCTGAATAAAATGATATCTGTTTGAAATGACATTTCCAACCAGTGACACAAAGGTTTCTTCCCAAGTATGTCTGTTTATTTCAGTTATCAACTGAGTCATGTCCTTACAGAGGAAGGTTCTACTTTCCAGTAATATTGCTTGAAATATAGCTGACAAAATGCATTCATTTACATTTAGCAAAAGAAGAATGTTTTTCCAGTGTTCCTCCAAACTAGTCCACGCATGTTCTGTGACATTTTCTGGGACTCCAATATCTTCTAGGTCATTTGTAGAGGCATTGCCCAAAGCTACTGACCCAAGTAAACAACCATTTGTTAAAATTGAGAGAATGTGATAGACGACTGGAGATAAGTGTCTAACACCGACATTCATTCCAATTAGTGATTGAACAAATCCCGTTCTTGCGTTGGTGTGACATTCAGTAGACACATCACAGGGGTTTGCATCTTTTTCCAAAACATTTCCACAGTTACTGCACGTGAGCTCTACTGAATCCAGCAAACACTGTCTAACTCCACACTTACATGTACACAGAAATGTTTTATTGTTAATATCATACAATGGGTTATGAGTTGTTGTTTCTGTTGTGCTACCTGGAATACCTGGGAGGTAAAAAAATTTCACATCTCGAGGACTGTGTAAACATTTAGCTAACACGGGCATGTCTGTCCCTGATGTTGTTTCCGCACTGGCACAGAGTATACTGTATAAGGAGACGAGAACACTTGAGAGATAAAAGTCACTTGAACTAGATCCTTGGTGGATTATAAAATCTGAAACATCAAAATCTTGTTTCCCTAACAAGCGTTCAAGAAACCGTAGACTCTCACTTGTCATTAAACATTTGTTTGCTTCTTCGAAAATGACGGATGCCTGCATATCTTTAGTGTCATCCCTATTCTTATACAGGTTTGGCAAGTAGAAATATTGAGTAACAGCTCCGTATAGACCTATCATACCTATGTCATCATTTGTGTTCCCTGTAAACCATAATCCTATCTTTTTTGACAATGAACTTTGTTCACTCGTTTCTTTCAAAATCTTTACAAGATTGTTTATTATATCAGGTGACTGTATTTTCAAAGGGCACATTTCTGTACAACCTTCAATTATTTCATCTGACCACTCAAGCTGTCCAAAAGTATGAAATCTTTCTTTGAGATCTTGTAAGTTTAACCATAGCTTAGCTACAGGATGCTTTATACCCAATACTTTTAAAAAGTACCAACAAAGTGATAAGTCTGGTGATTCTTTGTACTCAGAACAATGAAAAACAGGTAATATATCTGGTAATCTTTCTTCTGGTAGAACACCATCCTTGAGGAAGAAATTTGAAAGAAATGTTTTACAGCAAGCGACTGCAGTTAAGAAACTCAAACCAAAATCCCTGCCAAGTCCTTTTTGGCCATCAAGAAACAAAGCATTGATTTCAGTTTCCTCTGAATCATCTGTGAAAATTTCCTCGAAACCTTCCCCTATTATTTCAACAAGCAAGTTTGCTAGAGGGGTTGCATTATCGCTTTCATGTAAAAATCTGACACATTCATCCAATGCAAGCAAAATGTATTCCTCCTTCTCTACACTGTGTATATCCTCTTTTAACAGACTAATAAACATATCATTGTTCAGCATTGTTGACAGGGGCAATTTCATATATGACAGACAACTGTCTGGAATTCTGTTTTTTAAAATGGCCTGAACAAGCAAATGTAAAGCCTCAGTTTCAGAATCTAAAGAAAAACATCTCATGAGGTAATTTGAAAACAGTCTTTGGCATACACCAACCCTTTGGTTTTCTGGGTCATTTAAAAAGTCCAAGACAGACTTAAACAAAATCTTAGAGTCAAGTCTTTTTCCTTGCTTTAACATTTCTGCCATTTTTTCAAGCTCGGGACTTCTGTTTCTGTCTGGTAGCAGTATTTCCGAAGTGATGTCATTGCAAAACCGTAACGTATGAATAGATGATGGCTCATCCGATATATTTGCTGAGAGACGAAGCAGAACATTTGCTTTCCTCTGCCATGATAAAAGCCCTCCGTAATGATCTATTGTCACACTGGTAGGAAGCATTTTCTTGCACAGAATATTTACCAGTTTATATGAAGCTGAAACATCCCCGACATCAGATAAGGACTGTGTATTATCAGAACGTGTCTCTGAATCATCACCTTCATCAGTTTCAACAGTAGTATTTTCTGACCTCTCTTGTGCTTCAGAAGAAATGACATCCAATGTGTTTAAACATGTATCCCGCGCTTTATCACTGTTGTTTTTGTCCATGTCTTCTATAGACTTTTTAGAGTTATCAGCGTTACATTCAGAAAAGTCATCTTTTTTTGTCAAAACCACATCAGATAGCCTTACTTCATTTGCTGATGCTTTTGATTCTAAATTTTCTTCATCAACAATATTGTCTATATCTGAGCCAGATAAGAGTTGTTTTAGTTCCCCAGAATCAGTATCCTCCATTCTGTTGTAAATTATCTCAAGGTCTACATTCATTTCTTGACTATCCTCAGAATTTGTTTCTGAATCAGACATGTCTACTTCCAAATCTTGTGCTGTATCTTCTACTGCCCGAATGATGTTATCAACCCAGTCTTTGTCATCATCTAAAATAACTCCACTCTGACAAATATCAAACAGTTGTATTTGTGCCTCAAACAACTTTACATCGCTCCAAAATGCTGTATGAAGAGCAGTGAAAAGTTTAGAAGGATTTTCCGTTTTAAGTATTGCCTTCTGTTTAATTATCCATTTCATGATATTGCATCTTTTCACCTTGTCAAGGTTCATGCATAACGGAAATGATATCAAATTGCAGAAATCTTCTATGTAATCATCTATCCAGTTCTTGTAAATAAAGTCTTCAGCATTTCCAATCGTTTGCAGGATCATCCTTTCTTGTTTCAACAACAATTTTTCAGTTACTTCCTGCGGTAGTTTATCATCATCATCCACACCACACAATCCCTGTAACATAATGACAGTGTTAAAGAATTCTTCACGTGTGGTTTCAATGCTGTTGAAGATATGCAAGCTGAAAGGCATCTTTAGAGCCAAATCCTCTGTTTGGCATTCATATGTTTCAGGTCCAAGTTCATCATGCACACCACTAATTGAGAATATCCTTTCATTCGCCAACATTGTCTTCCATGCTTTTCTGCGATCAGCACTTTGATCATCTTCCACAAAGTAACTGTCTAATATTCCCATCACTTCCATCTGATAAATCAATTTTGAAAGAGGCTTGTTAATAACTTGGAATATATGCTTCTCCAGGGCATCAATCAAGGTTAGAGAAGTATCGAGGGCATGTGGGTCACATGCAACATATTCTTGCCAATTGTTGTTCTGCTCCTCAGAATGTGAAGCACTTATCCAAGAACACACATGTTCCTCCACTAAGTGAATAAAGGTGTCACTGCTTTTCATTCTTTTCAATAATTTATTGATGCTGTCTACGTCCCTACCTCTGCTTGCATATTTGATTCTAGTAAATGCCCAGAATAACTGGTCCTTGATATAATCATCCATAGGTCGTTTGGTCATCACTGCTTCATATAAAGACAACCTACACAGCTGTGGGAGTGGTGTGGAAGGAGACTCCAAACTATCAAGCATTACCAATTGCCATCCACTAAGAAAGTTGATCTGGGAGGCAACCCTGGATATGCCTTTGCTTTTATCTAGATGTATTATAAGATAAACATTCTTTGATTGAACAGGGCTGCTTGACAAGAATTCATTTCTGTTCCTTTCAATGACTGATTTTGCTAGCATTATATGTTTTTCGTCATCAATAGCACTGCATTGAACAAACAAAATATCTTTGTCAGTCTCAAGCCAAAAATGTTGCAATCTGCTAGAAAGTTGTTTCTCTGACTTAAATGCGCCTATTTTCTCTCTTTGCATAGTTCTCTCTGTTGCATTATACAGACTTCTGGAATGAATATTACTGTTTGTGAAAATGATTGTCATTAAGTTACAATTTTCTGTCATACAATCATGATATTTCAGAAATTCAAAAATACCACCATGCAAAGGAAGGTTGAAATATTTGTCTTCAATGTGTTCAGCATCCCTTTGAATTGTTTCCTTTGAAGAGCATTTCATCCGAATCACATTTTCTGGTTTAATGATCCACAAAAGGTATTCATGGAAATCACCGATCGAAACTTCCAATTTGTCTTTCCAAAGCACATAGGAAGCTACCATCTCCTTACCATATATTGGGAAACAATCCTGTGCATAAAAATTTCTCCCTTCAATTTTGGTGATGCCAATGACCCAATCTTCAAGTTCTCTTATTAAAGCTTGCTGTTCAGCACTTAAGATATCTGAAAATCGAACATTTTGTTTCTCAAAACGGTTCAAAAATGGTGGATCTGTAAAATCAACTTGGGTTTTATCTATGAGCACGATACATCTAAAGTCATCATGTACATGACAAATTGGATTGCTATACGCTCCAAGAGCTACTCTGCAATGTTTTTTCTTTCCGATCTCTGTGTAGTTTTTATTCAACATATCATACAGACTTCCATATATACTCTCTAGATCTTTCAATATCAAAACAAGTCCTTGCTCCATGCACAGGATTATACGGCTCAACATCCTGTAGTTATAGTCATCTGTTAAATCCTCTTCAAACTGGCTTCCAAACAAAATCTCCCTTTTATTTCTTCCTGCTTGTTGCAAACTACGTTCAATAATCCCAAGAACAGATTCACCAGATGTAATTATCATCAAATGTCTTGCCAAAGGATCGTTAACATTTTCCTCCACTAATTTCAATACTGGTGAGACACACTCGGAATGCAAATGAAACTTTTCTATCAATGTTTTCCTTTCGCTGGGTAATCCACCAAAATTTCTTTGAATACTACTATACATTATTTTAATCAATTGCTCTTCTGATGGTCTACACTTTGCAGTAGACAGTTCCCTAGCAGTATATTTTACAAGTGAGTAGTAATCTCGTAGACCATGAAAGTTTTCAAAACTTAGAGCTTCTATATAAGCAATATATGAACGAGCAATATTTTCAAGTTCATTTAGTATATCATTAGTTTTAAATGAATATGACTTATCTGTCATATAATTCAAAATGGTCTTATTTTCTTCATTTTGGAATGAGTCACTGATGGACTTTGCTGTTTCTATCAACTCATCTTCATCCATTTCTGGTCTAGATAAATGGATTGCTCGATTCATTTTAGAAGCATCTAAAGACCAATTTGAAAGTCCGACAACTGCAATATTTGGTCTACTACGTCCATCAGGTTCAAGGAGATTGTGAAGAACCTTCAATGGATTGAATCTTGATATTTCAGCTAGGCCAATTTCATCTAGAATTACAACTGACAACACATCATCCGTATTGTTTGCCTCTTGGTACTTTTCTGCTTTTTCAAAAACTTTCAGAATCCCATCAGACGTTGACGACTCTGAACCTTGAAACGAAACACAGTATAGCTGAGGTAATGACCTGAAGAACTCATCTTTTGAGTCTTTACCTCTGAGGTTACTCTTTATGACCTGCATTGACAAGGATTTGCTGCAGCCTGGTTTTCCAACAACAAATATTGGGATTCTATTCAGAATGCAAACCAACAGAACAAACACATTTTCCTGTAGTGCCGTGTTTAAGGCAGTGCCATGTGGAAGATCCATTCTTAATAAAATATCTCTCTGCTCTTCCTTGATAATCGTCTGAATACAGCTTGCTGAATATTCAGTGTGATGATGGTGTTCACATACTTTTTCAATGCTTACTATATATTGCTTTCTGACGCTAGTATCTGAAAATCTACTTAGGTAACAGTGTGACAGGGCTAGGATTATTGAAGGAATCCTCTTATCAAGGATACAAGAATGGTAACTTAAATGTTCCTTTGGCATTTTCTTCATAAAAGTGTTAATAAACCATTTTGTGAGAATTTTGCACCTTTGAATATCTCTTAAGCTCACAAAACTTGTGATCTCTTTATTTGTTCGTGAAAAGATCTGTGACATGGCCAGGAGATCAACAAAAAGCTTGCTGATGGCTGTATTTCTATGAAATACAGAACCTACCATTCTAGCTATATACATCTTCTCATCATTTTCTGTCAAGCTACCGAAGTCCCACACATAGTCTACCAGATTTTCAGGAAGTGGCAAGACTCTGTACACTAAACGTGATAGTTCATCAGTTTTAACTTTCCCTTTCAGACCCGAAGTACGTATAGCCTTAGAAGATCTTAATCTGTACGGGTTGAATGCTGCCAGTAGAATTAAATTTGGAGCCAGAGTTTTGCCAAGGCATTTATGATGGCATATCATGTCACTTATAAGCCCAACATATTCGCTAGTGTTAATCTCATCTAAGAATATCCAGTGTTCCTTGTTCAATTCCTGTAAAGCCTTCTCATTGCTGTCTACAACCCTCTGAACGATAACAGATTCTTCTACTCCAGCATGTATACTGACCACATCAAAAGGTACGTCACATATTGCAGCGAGATACCGAATAAGGGACGTTTTGCCACACCCAGTTTCGCCCATTACAAGAACAGGTACACGAGCCTTAATGCGAAGAATGATCAAAACCATTTTTAGAAGGTTATCTGGAGTAAGAGCATAATCCTCTGACAGTTTATCAAGTTCTTCTGGCTTAAGTGATACAGGATTAGTTCGGGCTACTCTCTGTAAAATATCTTGAAGTTCCGTTTGATGTAACTTCTTAAAATCACACAGCGGCCGTTTCATCTGGCTTTCAAACAATCTTCTTACATGATCTGGTACAAAATCGATTTGCCTGTACATTGGTGATATTGTTTGAATATTTTGATTGTGAAATATATATATTAGATGATTGCTTCCTTCCCATCTGATCATATGTTCCCAGTGAAGTATGGCTGCTTCCGCCAAGCCCTCTGTTGCAGTCGGTTCTGCTCCAGTGTCTAGTGTACGTTGTTGTGTATATCTGTAGGCGTCAGCACTTTTGCTAGCCAACTCTCTAGAAACTTCCAAAAAAGCTTCGAACATGGAGCTCTTAATGGTTGGAACACACTTCGGGCCAAGCATATCTCTTATTCTTGAAGTTTTAAAAAACTCACTGTATGACATTTTTTTTAACTGGTCTGCCAGCACATTGATGCATATATTTGTTGTAATGAATGTTTCACCACAGTGGATATGATTCCTTAGTAAATTTCTACATATTTCTGTAGGCAAAGCTTTGACACGTGACTCACCAGAAAATGTAATATCAGTTCTGTCTGTTACTCCTTCCTCCAAAGAATACAGATACTGACAAACTACCTGCACAGGGCTGTTGACATCTTTACTCACAACGAAGTCACTGAAATTCCCCCATATTTTGTGTTCTCGTTTAAATGCCACTGCAGTTTGTAAAGAGTTTCTCAAGGTGTTGTTGATAGTATTAGCTATTTCAATATATACATATGCTGTTGGCAAATTGATTGCTTCTCCATCCGCAATAACATAGTTCAGTAAAATGAGCTCAAACAGAAACATGTCCAGTTCTAAATGGTTATTTAAGAATCCTATATCAATATGTAAAGAATCTTGTTTCTGCAAATCTAATTTATGCAGTCGTTCAATCAGTTTTCTTTTTTGAATAGGTCCACTTACATGAATGGTCTTAACAGACCTGCTGTTTCTTTTAGAAGCGATATATATTCCCGTGGATTTTCCTAACCCAGCCCTATCAGATGTAAATGTGTAAACTGTTGGACAAATTTCTGAAAATATTTCTTTCACAACTCCATCAGACAACGGTCTTATCGTTGTCACGTTTTCATAAAATTCATCAATAAAAGGGTGATTTGATGTTCCTTGACAAATAATTGACAACAGAAAATTAGAGTTTTTGTCCAAATTTTTCAGGATTTCTACAAGTCTGAATTGTATTTCACTTGGCAAAGTTTCTACATTTGCAATGCAGTAGAGTGTATCTTGACCAAAGAATCGATAAGCACCAAGGCATCTTCCTAATAATAACTCTACATCACTCCAAGTTGTTTCCCTTGAACACAAAAGCACCTCACTTGGCTCTGGTAATCTTTTTGAAGTACGCAAGTACAAGGCCAGCACAGTCTTCACAACCAGATCATTTGCTTCATCAATGCGGACAATCAAAAGTTTTCCGTTTTCAACAATATCTGTCAGTTTCCTCTCTTTGTCATCTGTGGTCAGTAACACTCGCTTAAATGGTTCAACTGTTTTAAAACAGGTTGTCAATGCCTGGCCAAGATTCACTAAATCTTCATCATCTGTAAACTCCATATGACTTTCATTAAATATCTTCTCAAGCATTTCTGCATATATATCTGGATGAATGTATTTCAAAATTACATCTACATTCCTATGACCAGATTTGCTTTCAAGAAATTTACCAATTGTATGGATATGAACTCCTTGAATAAAATTCATCAAGTAGAAATTCTGTCTTGTCAATTTTAGATGCCCATTCCAGAACTGAAGCTCTGCTTCAAGTGATTTCAGCAAGTTATGTAAATAGTTAAAGACCACAATTCTGTTGAAAGTTGGATATTTCAAGTGACCTGATAGATGCAGAGCACATACTTTATCAGATACATCAAAACACACATTTATGGCATTGACAAATTTCTCAAGGTCAGCCATGCTTTTCTCTTGTCCTTGTCGCTCTGAATTCATCAGTAATAAAGCACGACTTCGGAAGTCACTAAGAGCTGATTTGATGTGAACAACTCTCTGACCTGTTTTACTGTGTGTGTAGAAAGCTGTAAAGTCGCAATGCTTCTGACCTGCTGTCAGCATGAATTGAAATTTACCTTGGTTCACAATGTTGTGAATAATCTGTTTCGTTTGTTCTCCCCTGTTGGCAACATTGTTATACAATGATATCAGGTTGTGAAGATTACTCATGCAGTCGTCTATCTTGGATGGCAGTAGGTTGACATGTTTCCCAAATAGTTTCAACTGTTTCTGAATACTCTGCAACAGCTGAGTACAGTTTTGACCAGACAGGGAGATCAGAATTGGTCTGAAAAATCTTTTGATTTCAATCAGTGCTGAAACAGTTGTTTCAGACACATGCTGCTCAGATATATCTTCCACTGCATCAATTAAATTTCTTATGTCTTCATCAATGATTTTAGTAAGGAATGTGATAAGTAAGGAAGAATTGCCAATAGTTTCAAGTACACCAGTAGTAATCTCGTCAATATCATTTCCTATTTTAAACACAACATTCAGATGTTTGCCGACCTCTTTAAATGTAAGGCTTATACTTCTTTCATCTAGGAGCTGACGGAAGGATTTTATTGCTTTATCAAAGACCTCATCTACACTGATGATGAGACCAAAAGCTTGAACAGCTTTTTCCATCGAATCAACAGTACTTATCATTCTCTCAAGTTTACTTAAATGTTTCAGTGTAACCTTGCAATAGTAGAACACTTTGTGTCGTAAATGTGTTTCTGCCCATTCAATTTCTTGATCCACATTATGAAAGCAATCCCGAAACATTTGAAAAACGCTTTTTATGTTTGGATCTTCTTGAAGGTTTTTCCATTCATCTGTGTAAATTTTGTTTGCAGTTTCAAGCAAATTGCAAGCAAAACGTGCACACTCAAAATTGTCTGATGAATTATTAATACTGGTTTCTTCAAACAAATGACATACACCATCCAAATAATCATCTTCATTGAAGTGTTCTGCATCATCATATGGCCCGATTTGACACTCATTCATATGTTTATACAAATTCCAATACACGTGCGACCTGACTACAGTGAAAGACCGTTTACATTGCCCATACACATCCTGTTTCTGACATAAATCTGCAAAGCTTGCTTGGAATTCAGACAGACCTATTTTGTCAAATCTAGCAACCAGAATGTTTATTTGCTCAGTATATTGACTAAAGTTATCTGGAAGAAATTCCTGATCCAACATTGCCTGCATGGTGCCTATAACAGTTTGAATAACTTTTATTCTATTTTTTCCTTTCCTCAGCTCATTGCCACTTTCATCAAGCAATTCATCAATCTCGAATTTACTAGTATTGCTTAAATAAAGCAGAGATCTTACTGTGTAATCCATTAAATTTCCTTTGCTGTAGAATTCATATGGTAAATTATCATCACTTAAAAGTTTCAACACATGTGAAATGGTATCCATGCCATAGGTATACGTTCTGCATTCCTCTACAAGCTGTTTGTGACTTCCATATGCCATATACACTGAGTTCCATAATGTTGGTTGTGTTGACATTGTCAAAAGACATTCCAACTTATTTTCCGGATTCACAAAGGCGTGATATGTTTCCAGAATAAAGCATAGAACTGTGGCAGCTAATCTGAAAAAGAAAAAATTACATGCTTAGATCTTGTAAATCTCTACATTTTGCCTAGAGTTTCCAGGTGGGGGAGGGGTTGTTAAGTTTCCTGTTACATCAGTACATGATAACAATTGCGATTGGTAGTGAAGTATACGATTCTGACGGGTAATCAAGATTTCATAATAAATGAGACCAAGTTTATGGAAATTAGTGGGCCAACAAGCTGGCATTTAAGCCGGTGTAACGAAGTATTTTGACCCCCATCGAAAAGTGACCCCCGGTCAAAATTCGACGTCGTAGAATGACCTCTCATCGTCGAATTATGACCCCCATCGTCGAATTATGACCCCCCTATCGAAATATGACCCCCTATAAAAATCCTTGATAGTTTGTTTAAAGTCAGTTTTGCATATGTTAAAGTTGTTTTAAACCTAACTAAGTTTTGAGTGAATAAATTATATTGATTGAATTGTAAGTGTGTCTGCCTATCAATGGACAACCTTATGGGTATCGAACCCAGAACTGTTTCCCTTTTACAAGTATACATTAACGATCTACCAATTACTCTTGTGCGATTATTGATTTAATTTCGACGTAGCAGGCTGAGTAAACCCCAATACGCTCGTATTGACATTCATTCCAAGAAATCTTCCTATCTTGCCGCGGTTTCTTTGGTTTAACCAACTACCCCACATCCTTTTTCTAGCTTTAAAGACAGATGACCACTTAGAGCAAGTTAAAAGTAAAGCAGATTGCGCATTCTGCTTTACTTCAACCTGCTTTAAGGTACACTTTGCTAGGATATAGAAAATATTTTCTTATGGTATATATCCATGACTGTATAAATTTGATCTTTTATCTCCAGTAGAGGAATAAAAAGATCAAAGGCGTAAAATTCGTATTTATTAGGTAATGTCTTAACATATTTTCATAGAGGATGTTTTGATTTGTCGGAACTTATCCCTTTTGTCAAGAAAAAAGAAGAATGTAGGTCGGTTGTTTTGAGTGGGCTTTTTTGTCTTTTGTCAACACTTGCTATGTTGTGCGTTTATAGCTTACCATGTTAAGTGTAAAGTTAATAGCATTTACTAAACAAACAAACAAGCAAACAAAAAACGATCAAAATCGGAAGCTGTGTTATGTTGCATCATTGCACATCACACCATTCAGTGTCGTAGAAAGACTTCGGTCATTATTCAAGCTCGTATTTTGACACCTCGGCCATTATTCGATATCAAAGTTAGACTCGCCGGTCATTATTCGATGTCGTAGAATGACCCCCGGTCATTATTCGATGTCGTAGAATGACTCCCCGGTCATTATTCGATGTGTAGAATGACTCCCCGGTCATTATTCGATGTCGTAGAATGACCCCCGGTCATTATTCGATGTCGTAGAATGACCCCCTGATATAATTCTATTTCATACAATGCCACCTCTGCCCCGATATGGTAATTACCGTATTTGATGTCAAACAAAGACCCCTTGTCATTTTTCAATGTCGTAGAATAACCCCGCCATGGTTGCGATCAGCTCCCTGAGGGTAACTTCATATCAGATTGCTAATTACCTAAATCATTGGATGCTTCTATGTTGTACACTATACTGTCAATAATCTAATACATTTTCATAGTCACATGCCGCAATGTTTCTGTTGCGACACATTGTTAGATGACGAATGTCATTGGAACCGCTGTAAATATTACATAATACATGTTCTGTAAAAGGGGGATACATATTTGCACTCGTTCACGTAACGTTTATTGGTATGGAGTACCACTGATAGACTGTAAACTACATTCAATAAATTGTCACATATCTTCAAGAATAGAAACAGGCTAAGGAGCAAAGGGTTAAATAATCAGGTCTGACATAATGCATCTAACAGACAATGTATTTGAAACTTTAATGATGTTATGTGCAACAGTAACATTTATACATTTTGTCTTGGTAATTAGCAGTAATTCAATTAAGAAGTATACAAGCAAAAAATACATGCCATTTCATATATCAGGTTTAATATGTAGAAAGCACTTCAAAGAGCTTTGTACAAAACTTTTGGTCTGTATTTACCCTTTGCTTCATAGGCAAGCTTGCAAATTAGCTACGTTTAACTGTGATTAAGGCAGGACAATGCATACAGCAATATGAATTTTATGCAGAAAGCTCATGTATGCTTTCTGCTTTACACTATTTTGTTGTTAGCTGACGCCTGTAATTAAAACTATTATTGGATTTTATTAGTGTATCTTAATCTTATTTGCAGATGTAGGTGCAGGCGGCCTGAGGCGCTACTGTGGAGGAAAGGGTTAAGGGCTCACTTGCTTACAAAAGTATTCTTCCTTACCCAGGGGGCACTATAAAAAGGCTGTGACTTTTCAAACTGTAAACTTGCATCTATGTATTCTTAAATTTAGAATATTTGATTATTTAGTTGACAAAGAACTTGTAAATGATAACCTATCAGTTATATATGATATGCTTATTAGTTACTTTTTCAGTAATGTATTTGACTGTTATCAAAATGTAATGTGTGATGTAATGTATTACTTTGCCAACGTACTTGTAATATTTAATACATTACAAATGTAAACGTAATAATAATTGTAATATAATACACTCTTTAGCAATGTAATTTGTGGAACTTGTAATGTAATGTATAACTTTCTCAAGTAATTCACACCATGCCTGTTCCCGGCCCACCGGCCTGCATACTCCATGACTGAATTACTACCTTAACTTATTTATAAATAAGCTGTCCACGAATTATACCACAGACCCGCAGTCACCTTGTTTCCCTACCATCAGTATCCAACAGATAGGCTCAATGTTAAAGTAACCCATCGGGAACAGCATTTAGTATACTGTACGTTTCCATAGCGCGCTAATCATACGTCTGAATTTTGACTTGTTTATCATCTAAATTTTATATATCTTTTAACTTATTCACACCTGAAACTTCAAGTGGACAATGCAATTTTTTTCTAGTTATGTCAAGTCAACTTTTGACTAGCTAGAGTTGTTTTATACAATATATTTCAAAACTGACATATATTGCAAACATATCAGAGAGCTCCTTTGGGATTAGTCTGATCTGGGTCTACACGGTTTACAAAGGACACATGTACTATTGCTAGGTAGACTGTTTGTAAATGACTAATATACTCGTCGCAAGGGTCCAATGGGTTAAACTGTGTCTGTTAATTGCTAAAGAGGGGTGGGGTCATTTTTCGATGGGGGTCGATATATTTCAGGAGAGGTCAAAACACTTCATGAGGGGAGTCATAGTACTATGACCGGAGGGTCAAATTTCGACGTCGAATTATGACCGGGGGGTCATTGTACGATATCGAAAAATGCCCGGGGGTCATTCTACGTCGTCGAATTTTGACCGGGGGGTCATTTTTCGATGGGGGTCAAAATACTTCGTTACACCGGCCCGCGAATGTACCCAACGATTTCGGAGCCGAAGTTGAATACCTTTTACTTATTATAAAGTGCTATGATGTTTGCGTATCTTTTTTGTTAATATAATTATATATATTTCATTTTTTGAATTTGATCAAAAGACTGTCTTTTAGGTATGGTTTAGAATCTAGATACATATCACATGGTATTTTTAAATAAAGAAGAATGTCTATGTGTAGAACGGGGAGTGAGGGCTTGAAAGAAACATTGCATGCAAACGGCACTTGTGCCAATGGTGACAGGCTGTAAATAGATCCATAGTAACAGGATAACATATAACATAAAGAAATCAAGAATAATTGTGTCGCCACAGCCCTCATTGTCAATCAATGCATATACGAGGGTTGTCCCAGTAAATCATGGACTAAGTATACTGTAGTAAAAGTGATTAGCGTATGAGCTTGCATTTTTCACATATATTATTTACATGTATTCTGAGTGTACACACACATTTCCATTAAAATATGTGTAAGTTTAAAATGTCTGTACACAACATAAAACTACAGGGTATGCTTACGCGGCGCACACTGGCGACGTCAACAACGTCCTAGTTGTATAAATTGAAATGCCATGCACAGAAACGTTTTCAAAGTACTCCCCGTTTCGTGTAATACCGTTGTGATGCCGCTTTACCAACCTCATGTACAGGTTGCTGAACCAACCACTGGACAATTGATTTACTTATTCTTCTACATTCGGCAACATTTCTCACCGTCTTACGTCTATCTCCTTCAATGATGTATTTAGCAGCCTTAATGTTACCTACGTCCTAATAGGGTTTACACCCATGCTGTAAATTATACGCCCATCCATTACTAAACCTGCCATAGTGCCATGACACTTGAATATAAGGCTCCTGGAAATACTACCGCTACTCTCTGTGCTTTTTAGCTTCTTAAATGTGACTGTTGGCGTCCAGCCGGTATGTACATAGAACTGGATGGCCGTTCTGAGCGCTTTCACTTCATCCAACCTCGTCATTTTCACAAACGAGAAATTCTGACGAATGACATTTAAAGATGTGCGTTTTTCATATAAATAATGTCTGGCGTTTTAAATCTTCTGTGATAACGCCAAAATGACGTCACGTTAAGCGGCCATAATTTGTCGCGCTCAATTATAATATAGCTGGAAAAATATGAATTTATTGAACGCACAGATAGAGGTTTTCTATGCAATTTCTGGTCTGCGCCGAATACGCCTATCATGGCTCTACTAATCACGCATAATAATCGTACTATATAGCTTAGTTTAATTTTCTTTATCCTGTTTTATTGAAATTAAACGGCTGAAGCCAGTTGAAGAATATTTTGACGATTGAACATCAGATAAATGAATTATAAGCAAAGTACACGATTTACTGGGACAACTCTTGTATGGCAATAGAAAAAGGGGGCTTTAATGTCCACATGATCACATATGTACTTGTCACCAGGTTAGCTTAAAGTCTACCATTTTAGAGACAATTAGCAATTTAACTATTTTGATGTGTCACCTTGAACTTGATCTTATGGAATTGACATTTACATTGAAATGACTATTACATTGATGCCTACGATAGGCTGACCATATTGGCTTTCGGATCAACATGGGAGTAAACACATTTGGTAAGTAAAATGAATCGATTATATCTATAAAGTTTCAACGAAAACGGTCAAAATCTGAATCAGGGGCCGTATTCTGAAACATTCTTAGTATTTTAATTAGAAATTTCTAAACTCTAACATTTTCAACTAAGATTATTTTTCGCTAACTTTTACTCTAAGAAAATACTAAATTATTTTCTTAGCGAAAAAACAAATAAGAGTAAATTATGGCCGTTGTCAGGGACTTTCCCGACTAAAATGACGTCACTCTTCTCGCATACTAACATGTGTGACTGTTTATTTGCGGTGTAGTTTTCGGGTTTGTTTTCTTCTCCCGTTTATAAAGCAGCAAGCATTGTCCCAGAATAAGTAGAATAGATAATTAATTGAATAAAAAGTGTTTATACATAAGCGTTAATACATAATTAGGTTCACAATTATAATTAACTAACAAGCCAAATTTCAACGAAGTCGCCGTAGCTCAATCGATAGCGACTCTGTCTGGCATGACGGGGGTAGCCGGTTCGAGCCACACAGGGTAGGTCTTTGTTTTCTTAACAACCCCCTTCCTTTTTTTTTATTATCATCACTAGTTCCATAGATTCATTTCTTTAAATACAAATAACTGCTTTATCCTTCCACTGCCAAACTTTTGTGATAGTTTACTCCTTTAAATGTTCTTGTCGTCTGCTGCAATATCGTTTCAAAGCCTTAAATGTAAGAAGTATAACTGAAAAGAATTCAATACGAGTGTCAAACAGTTTGGATCCTGATCAGAAAAACGCGGCGTCTGATCAAGGTGCAAAATGTTTGCAAACGTTCCTTTAGACGAGAGTGAGTCTAATTTTCACAGTTTCATTGTCGTCTGCCTCAATTCTGTTGTCTGCAGTATCTTTTTAAAGTTAATTGTATGACTGAAAAGAATTCAATACGAGTGCCAAATAGTTTGGATCCTGATAATAGATCCAATCTGTTTGCAAACGCGCATTTAGTCGCCAGAGTGAAAGTGTTAAAGCATGCTAGAATTGATGTAAAAGTCTCCAATTAGAGGTTTCCTTCTTATTGGCAGCCTGCTTTAAAAGAAACCCTCTTATTATGCTAAGCGCGACTTGGATAAAATTTGTTAACAGTTTCTATACAGTAAAGATCCAGATCAGACGCCGCGTTATGCGGCGTCTGATATGATCCAAACTTGTTTGCCAGTCATATTTTACTGTTTTTAAGTTTTGAAAGTATCAAATTGATTATGTTGTTTTCTGCAGATGATGTGTTTGCAGCAGATGACAATTCTGCATGACAATGGTTAAACATCAATCTGCAGGACACTTTTCTTAATGCTTTTCAAATATCAAGAAATAGTAGAAACATGAAAGTCATTACTAGAACTAGCAAGCTGACAATAAGAAGGAACATTTCTAATTGGAGACTTTTACTTCAATTTTAGCATGCTTTAACCCTTTCACTCTCAATGGCGCCTAAAAGCACGTTTGCAATCAGTTTGGACCTTGATCAGACGCCGCGTAACGCGGCGTCTGATGAGGATCCAAACTATTTGGCACTCGTATTGAATTCTTTTCAGTCATACTGTCTTACAATTTACTTTGAAACGATATTGCAGACAACCAAATTGAAGCAGACGACAATGAAACGGTGAAGAAGTAAACTATTACGAAAGTTTGGCATTGAAAGAATTAAGCAGTTATTTGTATCTAAAGAAACGAATCTATAGAAATAATGATGATTTTTAAAAAAGAAAAAGAAAAAAAAAAGAAGGGGGTTGTTAAGAAAAAAAAAGATCGTACCCTGTGTGGCTCGAACCGGCGATCCCCGACATGCAAGTAAGACTCGCTATCGATTGAGCTACGGCGACTTCGTTGAAATTTGGCTTGTTAGTTAATTATAATTGTGAACCTAATTATGTATTTACGCTAGTTTTGGTACATACAGTGGTCATTTATTACTAAAAATATAGACTTTGAATAGATATCGATCTTTTCCACGTTTTCGCGATGAAGACCGTATGTAATAATGTCTTAAACCGTAATCCCAGTCCTTTGTAATGACGTTACCCCACCCAGACTTTGACCCAATTTCACGAAGCCACTCAAACACAAACGTCGGCTCAAAAACATCCGCTAAACGTATCTATAGGTCTATAAACGATTTTTATTCAATAAATTATCTATTCTACCTGTTATTACTGCTTAATAAACGTTCGTGTTCTAATCCTAGAAAATTCTAAAAATTTAAGAGAGGGTCACAGTTTTCTAAAGTTTTGAGAAAATTCTATAGAAAATTTGGCGAGTTGAGAATTTTCTTAGTTTTTTTCATCTTTCTAAGAGGGAATCCCTAAATACTTAGCTGAAATGGTCGAAAACTAAGACTATATTGATTTTCTAAGAGTATATCGTTATACTTAGTGAAATCTGTCGAGTTTAGAATTATCTTAGTTTTTTTCACTTTCTAAGAGTATATCATCAAATACTTAGACTAAATTGCCGAAAACTAAGAGAATATTGATTTCCTTAGAGTAAAAGTTATCTAAGAGTGTTTCAGAATACGGGCCCAGTTTGGATTCCGGATCCACATGAAACTTACAACATTAGCTCAAGACAATGTACCAATAATTTCTACAAAGTTTGAACATAATCAGTTCAGCAGAGTTTAAGTTTAAGTTAAAACTATATTTTCAAGATGGCCGCCATGGTGACCATATTGGGTTTGGATAACAGCATAAAAGTTACAACGTTTGGTCAGGACCGTGCACTGATTGTTTCTACGAAGCTTCAGCAAAATTGGTAAGGTAGAATTTGAGTTTTAGTTTAAAATGTACCAGTTATTGCACCACGGACGATGGAAAAATATGGATGATAATATCATTTGAGATAAGAACTAACAAGAGGGACATCATTGCTCTAAATCGTTTACTTGGTAGCCAATGTTTTCTTGGTATTTAGCTTTTACTGATTCCATAATAAGGTAAACCTTACCCACCCACTATATGCCATGTATTCAAGCCAGGAAAATAAATTTTAAAACCCTGTAGATGATCACTCATGTACTATTTTAAAGATAAATTTCAAATCCGGCAAGTAGTTTTTACCATAGTTATCATGGGTAAACTAGCGTCCGTGTTTTAAAATAGCACAATTTTTTAAAAATGATTTTTTGAGGTTATTTTCAATTTAGATGAGTAGTTTCAGACGAGAAGATTTTAGTATAATCCATCATAGATAAAACTGCCCCACTCACTGAGGAAAATTATTCCAAGACATATTGTAGAGGGGACCCATGGATCACTTATATTAACTTACTTTTAATTCTAATAAGTAGTTTCTTACAAGATTTGTTTTAAGTTTTTGCTATACAGAAATATTAGAAAAAGTTGCCCCATCCACTGCAGGCCTTGTCTGGTACAAGGTCATCTATAAATCATGCGTGTAAAATAATTTTCAAATCCAATCATTGGTTTCAGACAACATGATGTTTGAGTTTTCACTTTACAGCTATTTAAGTAGAGTCTGCCCAAACTACTGTCACAGTTTTAGATATTTTGGAAGAGAGTCACTTAATAATTTTTCTCATAATTTTTTTTTGAGATCTGATAATCGGTTTTAGACAAAAAGAGATTTAGTCACTCTCGTTTTCGTTACCATGCAAACCAGAGTGCTGCTATTAGGCTGGGCCGCAGCAACACGAACCGTGCCCCCCATCATGACTTTTTTCATGGGTATCAACTTGTTCGCTGGAGTCCTTAATTTTGTCACGGCAATGCGTAATATGACAGTTACCATGGTAACCCCGGGTAATTTACAAACCTACCACAATGTGTAACAAGAGCCCAGTGGGCTCTGAGGTGCTACCAAAATGTGTAACAAGAGCCCAGTGGGATCTGAGGCGCTCACCAGAGTACAAAGTTCCCAGATTAGCTTAAAGTCTACCATTTTAGAGACAATTAGCAATTGAACTATTTTGATGTGTCACCTTGAACTTTATCTTATGAACTTGACATTTACATTGAAATGACTATTACATTGATGCCTACGATAGGCTGACCATATTGGCTTTCGGATCAACATGGGAGTAAACACATTTGGTAAGTAAAATGAATCGATTATATCTATAAAGTTTCAACAAAAACGGTCAAAATCTGAATCATTTTGGATTCCGGATCCACATGAAACTTACAACATTAGGTCAAGACAATGTACCAATAATTTCTACAAAGTTTGAACATAATCAGTTCAGCAGAGTTTAAGTTTAAGTTAAAACTATATTTTCAAGATGGCCGCCATGGTGACCATATTGGGTTTGGATAACAGCATAAAAGTTACAACGTTTGGTCAGGACCGTGCACTGATTGTTTCTACGAAGCTTCAGCAAAATTGGTAAGGTAGAATTTGAGTTTTAGTTTAAAATGTACCAGTTATTGCACCACGGACGATGGAAAAATATGGATGATAATATCATTTGAGATAAGAACTAACAAGAGGGACATCATTGCTCTAAATCGTTTACTTGGTAGCCAATGTTTTCTTGGTATTTAGCTTTTACTGATTCCATAATAAGGTAAACCTTACCCACCCACTATATGCCATGTATTCAAGCCAGGAAAATAAATTTTAAAACCCTGTAGATGATCACTCATGTACTATTTTAAAGATAAATTTCAAATCCGGCAAGTAGTTTTTACCATAGTTAGCATGGGTAAACTAGCGTCCGTGTTTTAAAATAGCAATTTTTTTTAAAAATGATTTTTTGGAGGTTATTTTCAATTCAGATGAGTAGTTTCAGACGAGAAGATTTTAGTATAATCCATCATAGATAAAACTGCCCCACTCACTGACAAAAATTATTCCAAGACATATTGTAGAGGGGACCCATGGATCACTTATATTAACTTACTTTTAATTCTAATAAGTAGTTTCTTACAAGATTTGTTTTAAGGTTTTGCTATACAGAAATATTAGAAAAAGTTGCCCCATCCACTGCAGGCCTTGTCTTGTACAAGGTCATCTATAAATCAAGCGTGTAAAATAATTTTCAAATCCGATCATTGATTTTAGACAACATGATGTTTGAGTTTTCACTATGCAGCCATTTAAGTAGAGTCTGCCCAAACTACTGTCACAGTTTTAGATATTTTGGAAGAGAGTCACTTAATAATTTTTCTCACATTTTTTTTTGAGATCTGATCATCGGTTTTGGACAAAAAGAGATTTACCATGCAAACCAGAGTTCTGTTATTAGGCTGGGCCGCAGCAACACGAACCGTGCATCCCATCATGACATTTTTCATGGGTATCAACTTGTTCGCTGGAGTCCTTATTTTGTCACTGCAATGCGTAGAATGACGGTTACCATGGTAACCCCCGGGTAATTTACAAACCTACCAAAATGTGTAACAAGAGCCCAGTGGGCTCTGAGGCGCTCACCAGAGAACAAAGTTCCCAGATTTACCTAGACGTAACACTTAAGGCGATCAACACTTTAAAATTCAATGTGTTTTGCATATTCATGAATATTAATGTTAACATTAGAAAAAAGTCTAAAAAATGTAGAAATAATCTAACATTTTCCCTTTTTCATCCTACAAGCAAGTATTAGAAAACAATTTTAAATGCAGCTTAAAATAGTGAAAAAATCCTCAGAAAACAAAATACTTGACGTAAGAAAAAATAAATCAACTTTTAAGAATTTTTTTATCAGTGTTTTAATTGTGTCCATGGGAACGACCCAGGTTTGCGTTTTAATGGCCCGTGCCTGCAAAATTCCCCCATATCACATTCAGTTTTTGCACTAAACATTTACATATTGTACCTAATTGAAGACAACTCAACGTGTGTTTTTTTCAGCTTCTACTTTGAAGTTGCCTAATTTGCATAGTCATGAATATTTTAAAGGTGTTTCTTGTTTCCATGGCTACTTCCCAATTCAATGTTATAATGACACATATCTGTAAAATCGTCGATTCCACAGTCAGTTTTTGCCCGAAGCATATAAATCTGGTACTAAATGGGAGACAAGATGCCCATGCGAGCCTAAATATCGCTCACCTGAAAAAAAACCCACAAGGGTCACATGACCCCTGGGGAGGGATCATTTTTTACCCCAGAGACATAATTTCAAAAATCTTGCTGATTTACTTGAAAATTAAATGTTCTGTCACATATTTTTTACATGGATGGTTTCAGACAGGAATACTTTCCATTGTAAAAAAATACTTTTAGTTAATGTGACTCAGATATTCAACAGACCAGAACCACTTCAGCATTATTGGTAAAGAACATCTAAAAGTGCCACTATGCTACACATCAGAGGTCAGGCCATAATAGTTTCAGAGAAGAAGATTTCACTATATAACTCTGTAAAACAGCGACCCCTAGGGCCTTGGCAGTTTTGACCCAAGGGGCATAATTTGAACAATCTTGATAGAGAACCTGTAGATGATGCTTTATGCGAAATATCTAAGCTCAGGGTACTGTGGTTTCAGACAAGATTTTTTTTTTAATTTTCATTGAAAAAATCTATTTTTAGCTCCTGTGACCTAGATATGCAAAGGACCGAAACCATATTTATAACATTAGTTTAAGGCTTCTAGAAGTGTCACCATGCTAAATATCAAAGCTCTGGCCATATTAGTTTCAGAGAAAAACATGTTCGATAATTTCACAATATAATATTTCTATCAGTCCGCATAAGGAAGCCATTTGCTTCGTTGCTCTTGATTGATGGGGTAACGTGATCGCCATTTTGGGGGTTGTCTTTTGTACGTTTATTATGTTTATTTTATATCTAATTGTAGTTATTTGTCTTTTCCTGGCGGCCTGCATTTGGGCGCTCTACTATTGTTTCTATCGGTCGACAATCAGAAGCCGGTTGCTTCATTGCTGATTGATGGGAATAATGTGATTGCCATTTTGGGGTTGTCTTTTATATGTTTATTCATGTTTATTTTAGATCATATTGTAGTTAGTTTGTCTTTTCTTGTTTGTAGGTACATTTGTGTAACTTCATGTGAAGCGCTTTTGAACGCACTACCCCTGTGTGAAAAGAGCGCTATATAAATCTGGTATAATAATAATAATAATAATAATAACTCTATATAAAATTACGACCCCAGGGGCGGGGTCATTTTTGCAATGGACCGGAACCATATTTACAATATTGGTTTAGGGTTTCTTAGAGTGTCACCATGTCAAGTATTAGTGCTGTGGCTATATTCGTTTTAGAGAAAAAAAGAAGTTTGAATATTTCACTATATAACTCTATATGAAATTACAACCCCCTGGGCGGGGTCATTTATGACCCCAGGGACATAATTTGAACAATCTTGATAGAGGACCTGGAGACGATGCTTTGTGCCAAATGTCTAAGCTCAGGGTACTGTGGTTTCAGACAAGAAGATTTTTTAAGTTTTCAATGAAAAAATCTATTTTTAGCTCCTGTGACCTAGATATGCACGGACCCAAAATGTTTGAACAACTTTGAAAGAGGACCGTACAAGGACCATTCCTGCCAAGTTTGGTAAAAATCCGACCAGTAGTCTAGGAGGAGAAGTCGTTTGAAGAAATTGTTGACGACGGACGACGACGACGGGCGAGGGACACAGCACACTCAAAATAGCTCGTCTTGGCACTACGTGCCAGGTGAGCTAATAAAATACATTGTGGTTTTTATTTCCAACTCATGCTTGAAATACCCTAATTTTCATACTCAATGAATATTAATGAGAACATTCAAGATTGTACAGAATATTTAGATATAACGTAAATGCCACGCTCTTTACGGACATTATGGTGAGGTGGGGGGGGGGGGGGGGGTCGCATAAAAAGCATGACTACGAAATGAATATTTGTGCATGAAATATGCACAAATATATCTAAAGCCAGGTTTCTCTGTTCCAATATGATACAGGAATTAGTTGTGTCGTATTATTAAAGCGTCATATACAAACTGTTGTTTAGATGTATACCTATTTGAAGAAATTCGTTAAGTTGTATATATTATGCAAATAAGCTTAATTATACATGCATACCGAAATTTTACTGGAACCAAACATTCGGGCCGTAAACCATTTTGGGGCTGACTGGTCGGTCACTATAATGCAAGAAGGCCCGACGTGGGCTGTACTATTTCTTAATTAGGGTCAACTAATGTTTCATCCTTGCAAAGTTTCATGATATTTGGCCTTGTTCATTTAGAGGAGATATCGTTTGAAATCAATTTTGTGACGACCGCTATGGTTTCTACATAGACATGGTCGGAAAACAGGCCAGCCCGATGGCGATAATGTTTTTGTTTAGACAGTCATAGTTTTAACTATTTTAATGGAGAGTCACCTCATGATTATTCCCGTCAAATTATTTTGAAAACTGACCATAGTATTGGAGAATAAGTGATTTAAAACATTATTTTGGTTATCATGGCAAACACAGTTCTACTATGATCAAAACAAGTTTAGCTTTTATGACAGAGTGTGAACCAAAGTCCATACTTGGAATGTTCCATGTCATTTGGCATTGTGAGTTTAGATGAGACGGCGTTTAAAATAAGATATCTACGACTGCTATCTTTTCTACATAAGGAAAACAGGCCCGCCCACTGGCGATGAATATTCCGATCTAATAATCTTGAAATTTAACCATTTCTTTTGGAGAAGAAATGTTTTAAATATTCGTCTTTTGGGTTGCCATGAGAACTAGAATTCTGCTTGATAAAAAACCAGGGCCACCATGGCCCTAAATTGCTCTACTGGTACACCTTGTAAAACATGACCTATAGTGACCTAGATTACGACTGGACATGACCCACAATCAACCTTTAGAGTGTTAATAAGCTTTTTCTATAATTTGACCTAGTGACCTAGGTTTTGACAAGACATAATCCACATTTGATTTTAACCTAGATTTGATGTAGGCAAACATTCTGGAAATATTTCATTCAGATCTAATAAGATTTGTAGCCTCTAGAGGGTTAACAATGTTTTTCTTTGATTTGACCCAGTGACCTAGTTTTGACCCGACATGACCCATATTCGAACTTGACCTAGATAGCAATTGGGCAAACATTCTATATGAAGTTTCATTAAGATACATTCAGATTTGTAGCCTCTAGAGTGTTAAAAATGGTTTTTCTATGATTTGACCTAGTGACCTAGTTTTTGATCCGACATGACCCACATTCGAACTTGACCTAGATATCAATAAGGCAAACATTCTGACTTAGTTTCATGAAGATCAATTGTGAATTGTAGCCTCTAGAGTATTAACAAGGTTTTTTCTATGATTTGACCTAGTGACCTAGTTTTTGACCGGACATGACCCATATTCAATTGACCTAGATATCAATGAGGCAAACATTCTGACCAAATTTCATTAAGATCCATTGAGATTTGTAGCCTCTAGAGTGGTAACAAGTTTTTTCTATGATTTGACCTAGTGACCTAGTTTTTGACCAAACATAACCCACATTCTAACTTGACCTAGATTTCATCAAGACAAACATTTTCTTGAAGTTTCATGAAGATCGAATGAAATTTGAAGGCGCTAGAGTGTTAACGAACAATTGTGGAAGGACGGACGGACGGACGATGGACATTCAGCGATCCTAAAAGCTCACCTTGGTACTTCGTGCCAGGTGAGCTCAAAATTATCTATCAAAAATTCTCAGATCAACTTAAAGATATTATTGAGAAGTTACACCACATTTGGCACTGTAATTTTAGAGGAGATATCGTTTGAATAAATGTTGATGACTGCTAAGTTTTCTACATAGACATGCAAGTTAAACATGCACGCCATCAATGTTGTTTTTAGACATTGTCATGGCCTTAGCTATTTTAGTAGAATATAACCTAACAATTATTCCCATCAAATTATTTTGAAATCTGACCATTGTATTGGAAAAAAGTTATTTCTTAAAATCTAAAGACGAACAATGGTAACCCAATGGCAACCAAATTTCTGCTATGATCTAATCATTTTCTTTTATATTGGAGGATCATTTAAGTACAATCCTTTTAAAGTTTCAAAACAATTGGCATTAAAAAATAAGTTTAGAGGAGACGTCGTTTGAAACAAAATATTTACGACTGCTGTTTTCTACATCGATATAAAGAAAAGCAGGTTCGCCCTATGCCGGTGAAATGAAATAAAGTGACCCCCGTAATATATCGACCCCGGCTATAATATTAAGACCGGGGGTCGAAATACGAGGGTTGTTCGGAAAGTTCGTAGAATTTTGTTATATCTCTGGTTAGCTTCATTTGATCAATTTGAAATTTGGTATGTTAGTACCTCACATTGTTTTTAAAGTATTTTCAATGAGAGAAATGAAACAGACCGTTTTTACCTAATATATAGGTTACCGTAGCAACGCAGTAATGCGGGCCCGGGGCAGCTCGAAAATTGAATTTTTTCTAACATTATTCTAATGAATCAAACGTTATTTCTCTCAGTTCAAAGCGCGAAAACGTCTGATTGTGACATGGCGTCACTTGCTCAAAAATCCAAAACATTGACAGCGTTTGAACAGAAACTAAAGCGTTTAGTCTTCAGATAGCGCAATTGCGAACTGAAAAGAAACGACGTCGACCAATGACGTTGAGTCGCTACGTGTTGTAAATGTTTGTGTTGCTCTAGATAAATCGCCGACAGAAACTCTCAAAATGATTAAATCATCTGGAAAATGTGACAAGAAGAGCAGCCCCGCATTCGTCTATAAATGACACGTTTAAGAAGTAGAAGAGAATCGATTCAGGACGATCCTAGGAGCGGCCGATCATCCATCGTGGCTGCTTTCATTAAGGACAGTCATCCATGTGTAAGATATGGTTGATGCGGACAGAAGAACAACAAGAGTCTCCTTTGCCGTCATAAAGAGACTCCCATTAGATTATGACCCCCTTCGAAATATTACAGAATGGGACACCCCTGACGTAATATAATGCCCCCGTCCCACTCCCCTGAAATATTTCGAAGCCCTGTCTGTCCTATTAGGGTCATTTATTACATGCTGTAAGTTAAATGTTTATTCCATCGAAGTCTTAGTATGTTTCATTTAAATGTATCACCAACAATATGGAGATATTTACAACCTGTGCCTGGTGAAATGGTAAGTTTTTAATAATCCGGATCTTGAATATACGTTAATGTACAATTATGCGAATGCGGGTAAACTGCAGGGAAGAGTTCTGCATCACAATCAGATGATAATATCATGAACAAACAATTTTCAAGACAGCATTTACTTAGCGCTGTACATTTTCTATATATTTTAATTTCCCTTAAAGAGGCGAGTAAGTACTAAACCGGATATGGGAACGCGGTGGAGGATCGGGGTGACACGTTTAAAAAATGTTTTATAGCTAGTAATTTTGGAACCACTCTAGACATCGATCAGGTTCCTTTCACTGGCGTGGTATCTTATCTCGATCTGCATCGTGTGGTATGTCTGTGTCTCTCTTTTCGAGACGCTGACTAATAGCATGTATATTAAAATCAAAATACTTTCAAGTGAAATCCCTATGATTAGATTTACAATGCCAGTGCAATTTTGAGTTGTTAGGGCTCATTTGTTGCAAATGACAATAAGAGCCGTATACGGTCTTAAATCGCTCAAATTGAACGACTGATGTAAAGGTAAAACGCTGAGACATTATGACAATAGGCTTGTGCCAATCGCTGAGTATATGTACAGCGAAATGATTTGAACAATAGATAACATTTAAGAAAACATTATAGTAGAACTAGTGACCCACGGAGCTGGCCAGTTTGACAAAATATTTGAAGATTTC
This sequence comes from Gari tellinella, assembly GCA_922989275.2. Taxonomy (NCBI): domain Eukaryota; kingdom Metazoa; phylum Mollusca; class Bivalvia; order Cardiida; family Psammobiidae; genus Gari; species Gari tellinella. The sequence continues at coordinate 18,132,682 of OV277862.1, forward strand.
AAAAATAGGATTTTTTAAGTTTTTAGCTCACCTGGCACAAAGTGCCAAAGTGAGCTATTTTGATCGTCCTGTGTCCGTCGTCAACAATTTCTTTAAACGACATCTCCTCCTAAACTACTGGATGGATTTTAACCTAGCTTGGCAGGAATCATTCCTATATGGACCTCTTGTTCAAATATTTCCGATCCGTCGCATTTCTAGGTCACAGGAGCTAAAATATATATCGTTCAAAAGAAACGTTAAAAATCTACTTCTCTGAAACCACAGTACCCTGAGCTTAGATATTTTTCACAAAGCATCATCTACAGGTCCTTTATCAAGATTGTTCAAATTATATCCCTTTGGTAAAAAATGACCCCATCATCGGGGTTCACACATTTACATAGAGTTATATAGTGAAATCTTCAAACATCTTCTCTGAAACTAATATAGCTAGAGCTTTGATATTTGGCATGGTGTAAGTTCTAGAGGTACTTGACCAATATTGTTCGAATGGTTCCGGTCCGTTACATATCTAGGTCACATGAGCTAAAAGTAGAATTATTTTCAATTAAAACATCAAGAATCTTCTTGTCTGAAACCACAGTACCCTGAGCTTAGATACTTTGCACACAGCATCATCTATAGGTTCTCTATCAAACTTGTTAAAATAATATCCATGGGGTCAAATATTACCCCGCACGGGGGTCTTAAATTGACAAAGAGTTATATAGTAAAATCTTCAAACATCATCTACTTTCAAACTAATATGGCTAGAGCTTTGATATTTGGCATGGCGAAACTTCTAGAGGTATTTGACTAGTATTGTTCAAGTGGTTCCGGTCCGTTGCACAGCTAGATCACAGGAACTAAAAATAGATTTTTTCAATGAAACCTTAAACAAATTTTCTTGTCATAAGCCACAGTACATTTGGCACACAGATTCATCTACTCAGCAATTGGCACAATCATATTGTCATAATTTTCCAGCTTTCCAAGATATGTTACATTTACATAACGGTTCCAGGTGAGCTATTTAGGGCCGTATGCGGCTCTTGTTATTGTAGATTTAGGTCTTGTGACGTAGATAAAGATTTCACTATATTAGCGACTTCTTGTTTATACAGGTTTTTGTTTGCTTTATGCATCCCTCTGTAAAACTCTATGTAAATTTGTGACTCCCGGGACGGAGTCATTTTTTACCCCAGGGACATAATTTAAAAAATCTAAAAAGTGGACCTGTGGATGATGCGTTGTTCTAATTATTAAAGCTCAGGGTACTGTAGTTTCAGACAAGAAGATTTTTTTTGGTTTTCATTTTATTGATCTATTTTAGCTCCTGTGACCTAGATATGTAACAAGGAAACCGAATTATTTGAGCAACTTTGAAAGTGGACCATTTAAGGATCATTCCTGCAAACTGTTGTTAAGTATATCTGGTAATTAAGGAGAAGGTGTCGTTTAAAGAAATCGTAGACGAACGGACGGACGAAGACGGACACAGCACGATCAAAATTGCTCACCTTGGCACTTTTTAGGCAGTCGAGCTAAAAGTGTAGGAGCCCTCTGATCTGGATCTACAGTTTACATAGAACATATGCTCGTCGCTATATAGTGTTGGATGTGTTAACTAATTCAAAAATGTTGTCTGATGAAAATGACGTCTGCTAAATTGCTGATATTGTTTCCTCTTCTTTATATATACATCATTGGGTTCGATTGACAAACTGGTTATATACTGATCAAACATCACGATTAATGGGACATGTCAGGATCCAAAATGCTTGCAAAGATCTTCAAAAGAAGTATACAATGTTGGAAGGGTTAACGGCCAATACTGAGATTTGTTTTGAGTGTTGTTAAAATAGGGTTTACTCCAAAGAAGAAATATATTTTAGGAGTTATCCTGCGTCTGATTTGGCTCCAAACTGTTAGCAAATGTGAAAATATCCGTTCATGTTGAACGGTTAGCTAGTATTCTTCGGCATTTGTTGCAGTGTAACCTAACCTTTCACCTCCGTTTTTAAACGGCTTTTAACTCTTTCATTCATGAAATTTGAAATGAACAAGTCATTTTTACTATATATAGATCTATACGCGTTTGCTTTTCACAATTTGTTGCAAATAATAATAATAATAATTCGGAAAATAGTTTTCAGGCAGGCGATGTTTTGCCGATGAAAGGGTTCAAGCTCAAAATAAATGTCCTGTTGAAATTGAAAAGGTGTTATTATAAATGCTTTAACGTTTATGGCACCTTTAATGCTACTATCAAGTGCGACTGTACTGGTGCTTACAAATATTCTGGATCCAGATCTGAGGCCGAAAAACTCGGCGTCGTATCGGTATTAAAATTGTTTGACGCATACAGGTAAGGGATTCCTTTATGCGCATGTACACCGGAAGGGGACAGTACGACGGTGATAATACGACAGTACGACGGTGAAAACGTGACTGTACGACGGTTATAATGCGACAGTACGACGGTGAAAAACGTGACTGTACGACGGTTATAATGCGACAGTACGACGGTGAAAAACGTGACTGTACGACGGTTATAATGCGACAGTACGACGGTGAAAACGTGACTGTACGACGGTTATAATGCGACAGGAAAAAGGATGATAACGCAACAGAACAACGGTGATAATGCGAAAATATCATAAATGAGCCGTTCTCTGACAAACCGGTCTTATTGACATCGCCGAAATGACGTCGAAAATGCAATTTTTTGACGTCATCCAAATCGATAAACACATGTTTTCCGCATGACGTAAACATTGTTTACAAGCGTGTTTTTATGATGAATTAAAGAGTCGGTTTTTAAAGAATCGTTAGATCCTCGTGGACTACAATGAATGGTGAATTAGAGGTGAGTTGGTCTTTCTTTTTCATTTGAGTTGACATTGTATCTAGACCTGGAAATGAAAGCGACAGCAGAATATTTTTACATGTAGATTTAGATCTACATGTACAATGTACGACTGTCGAGTGCCGCGGAGCGCGTACTGAAGAGTCTGTAGTACTACATGTAGTCTATATACCATGTATACGTGTCTACCTGGTAAATCTATTTCATTTTTGTTACCACACTGGCCTTATAACATATTTCAAGACAGATTATTGTTGCTTTAGTACATGTAGATCTAATATCAGCCTTTAAATCATTATCTCAAACTTTTCATGAAGGTCATAGATCTACACGTTTACTTAACATAGATCTACCCCACCCGGTAAGTAAAGAGTAGTTCTGTTCGATGTGCAAGTCAATGTAATTATAAATGTATTCTGTGTTTAGTTCTGTTTAAAAATGAGAGAGAGACAGAAAGGGAGAGAGAATATGGTGAAATATGCCATGTCGCGACAATCGAGTTTACCAGTAAGAAACTTTAGCACATGGCTTGGAGCTCTCGGCCAATCAGAGGCCTCAAAAACCTGTGAATATATCGTTTATTTTACAAAACCATGAAATAACTAACACACTGTTCACTTATTCCACGCTTTCGTCATCTCAAGGCAATTTGACGTCACAACCCTAGATCGGAGGGGAACTGCACTCGCTTGATGACGTCATATTATGTACAGTGAGACCTAAACTTTAAAAGCAATTAATAATGAATTGTGCTTACATATAGAGCTTCAATAAGCGTTATTTATGTTGGTGTTAAAGCATGCTTAATGTCTCAAACTGCACATTGAAATAACCTTTCAATTTAAGTAACGTATTACAAATAAAATGACTTTTTCGTCTAAAACAAAAAGTAGAAACGAATGGTCTTCTTGTTTTCCTCGAGCCCAAGCCAGTGCTAAATAGGTTAGACCATGGTTGCGCGCGAATAAACGACATAGTTCTCGGGGGCTACGCCCCCTCGAACTATATCGTTTATTCTCTTGCAACCATGGTCTAACCTATACATAACTGAAACCACTGTTAACATTAACGGCAAGCCTCGTAGCTCTGACAGTGGATACGCTGATGCATTCTAGTACAATGTTTTGTTTGTTAACGTCCGTTTCTGCCATCTATGGGCTAACTGGACGCTCCAGAGAGGGGAGCGAATACAGAGAACCTGGGCGCGATGCCCTACTCTTATTATCGAAAGAGTTCTCTGGTTCTTTTAGGTACAAAGTGTAAAGCACCCATACATCGGACCTCGGTTTATAAAGTCTCATCCGAAGGACTTGGTCCGGCGGGGGATCAAACTCGCAACCCCTGACGTCGTAAGCGGGTGTTTTACCCCTCGACTACGTCCGCCGGTCTAGGACAGGTCGCCGGTTCAAATCCGGCAAACCAACTTTTCTTTTCACTGCACATCTATTAATATTTGCAAAGTGGATTTGTTCTGTAAGATGATGATCTAGAGCTATAGATCTATGTTATTAAAATAACAGAAATTAGAACAACATCTAGATTTAAAAGTTGCATGACTCGTTTAATCAGATTTTGGCCTTCCATTAGAAGCAATTGAACATAAATTGATGGAATACACATACGTAAAGTTTAAGTTTGCACGAGTTACACAGTGCACTCTGGTTTCTTTCTTGTTTTATATACGCATTGTTTCATATTTTCAAGTGTCAAGTCAGAACTCTCTTGGGTTTCAGAATTCACTTGATATATCAACAAACACTTAAAGAAATCATGTTGATTTTGCACTTGTACTGGAGACGTAATGCCCTTACCTAGTTGACTAAAATATAAACATTGGTATTACGTTGGTTAAAGACTTTAATTTTTATCTGATTGGAGAATTAGTTTTATTTTTGTTTCATATAGATCAAATATTGTATATATTTCAGGAGCTAGAAAGCCTGTACTCAGAACACTTTGGGAGAAGACAAGACATCACTCTAGCATCTTCACAGTAACGGGCAGGATAGAATGCAGGAAGTGATGATGATGAAAATAATGATGATGATGATGAGAAACAAGACGACCGAATAGACATTGACGAGAGAGCTCGGCGATATGTTAATGAAGGGAGTAGGCTAGATACTGAAAATGACAGTTCAAGTGACAATAATTAAGATTTCGTGTGCAGAAGAATTCACAGTAACATTTGCAATCGAACGATCCAGATATTGCCAAAATATGATGCTTTCTTGCTATTGGTTGCAGGTGTAAGTATCACGGTGTTTCTCAGTTAAGTGAGCAGGATATGTGTTCTTCTGTTATTTTATATTAAAACTTTGACAGGCCCTACAAAACAACGTGTAGATTGTAAAAAGCCAAAAGACAGAAATCGAAAATTTTGTCATTAAGACCGCTTTTGTCAGAGAACGACTCAAATAGTGGTTAATTTGAAATGTTAGAATCGAATTCATAAATTCATGCCAGTGCATTATCATGCAATAGAGCAAAGATATTCGTACAGGTGCGGTAATTAGATCCACTCGACCTACTGCCTCGTGATTTAATAACTACGCAATTCAACCCCTACTCGTGTTCTATTGCACGATAATACACTTAAGAAATGAATTGCGTACTTCCGGCATTCATGAGCTGATGGCACTTCAATGCTTTTAGTAGCAAAGTGCGTGAAGCCCGAAGGACTTCTCGCTTAACTTTGCTAGTAAAAGCATTGAAGTGCCATCAGCTCATGAATAACGGAAGTACGCAATTTATTTCTTATATTTATATTCCATCGTGAGCTGAGAAATGAACCAGACCTTCTTAAACCAAAACCAAATAATAACACAACTACTCTTCCATCACCTCGGAAAAATAACCTCGATACGGGGCCTATTAAATAAGGAAATTCTCCGAAAATACTGAACAAACGAATATTTTAAATGGATATAAATTACCTTTTAGAATTGATTTCCTCACAACTCCGTAATTATAATCACGTAGCAGACACAAACAGTATTCCAAACTTCCGAAATGAAATCCAAATGCGCGGCATGCTTGGAACTTTGTCACATGTCTTTACTTGTATCATTGGTTATCAAAAAGGTAATTCCTAGCGTCATTTTGAAAACATCCAATTAGATTAGACGTTATAAACTTCCATTTAGAATGACAGGAAATTAACATAAATTACTATGTTTAAAATTAGCACTTATTCGTATATGCCATGGCTATCGACGCGGAATACGTTTTTCGTGGGAGTTTCAGGAAATAAGTTAGAAGAGAAGAACAAAAGCAACACATACACGCGGGAAACGATGAATCTCTGAAAAAAGCTTTCTGGTATTTTTGGTAAATAGGAATTGAAATTGAATACTTGGAGATCAGAGAATAGATTAATACACGTTCCTGTTGGAGATGAAATATTGAAACAGAAAGCAATCGTGACAACAAATATTTAAGTAGACTTGGATTTATCTCGTGACAAAGTCAAACAGTCTAATTAATTCTTCACAGAGTTAAAATTTGTTTTCCGTTTTTATGATGGATGGTTGTCTAGAGCAGGCTTAAAGTAAATACGAATCTTCCATAAGACATCCACTTGCCGGGATGCAGTGGAATTTTCTATGCTCTTTACCCATAGGTTCTTGACACATAAAAAAATATAAAAAAAAAAAAATTGTTTTTTTTAACTAGACCTCCATATATTACCGTATCTAGATCTATCTTCGATAGAGTACAAAAACAATTTCTTTTCTTTAACCTCAAGGGAACAGTAAAGGCATAAAAACGTATCTCAAATGACTATGAGGAATAAGAGTTAAAACATGATACTTTTAAATCACATTGTACATGCACTGTACTTAATTCTAAATAAGGGTAGGTGTTTGTGTGTATGTTTGACTGTGTGTGGCAAGTTAATGTTTAACCTTTTCAAATAAATTTTTTGATTAAGTTTATGAGACTTATGAATGTTTGTTTTTCCATAAAAATAAATAAGACAACCAGTTTTTCCCTGGTCAGTGGCTTCCTGTTCTGGATCTGTTTGCAGCACAAGCCCTACCTACTTGTTTTTGCATTTTTGTTTCAGAATTTATTTATTTTAAAACAAAAAGGAGCATTTCTAGTATTTGTGTGTATTATCTGATTGAGTGTGCCAGTAGTGTAGTATGTATAGCAGAGAAAATTGAAAATGTGGGTACATTTCACATGCTAACTTCTCAATTCTTCTGAATTCGAGTGACCAATATGTTTACCAAACACGAAGTCCTTAGCCCTTGATCAAAGATAATTGACATTTTGAAATGTTTAATTTTACACCTCTGTGACCTTAACCTTTAACCGACATGCCAAAACACTTACATACTCATATGCCTCTTAAAATGTGGGCAAACATTTTGGTCAAACCCAAACTTAAAACAAACCAATAACTCTGCGAAAGAATATTTTTCAAGACATTGTGCATGGTTGCCATTGGAACAAGATCACTGGTCCAATGAACTATCTTCGTAAAAACATTTGACTACGGTGACATTGATTTCAAATAAGAACTCGTTTGCAGCTGTTTTTTGCTCATGTGAGCTGAAATTAAACTGTGGCAATCCTTTTCAGTTGACGGGTTTGCATTATATAAAGAAAAAATAATATTTTGAAACATGTCTGTAATGGCTATTAAACCTTGAATACATTTAACAATCTTATCTTCAGCTTTAATAAAACAATCTACCTAGTTGAAGTTACCTTGAATTTAGAACAATCTTTCCACTTCCATCCATGGCATCAAGAACACGCTGTGTTTGTAATTTTCGTCTGTTAGTCTGGAGGACAAACTTCACATGCTCCACACACATGTCCAGGTGTTCGGGTGGACACACTGATTCTATCTGATTTAGGTCTCGTAGAACTTCCATTACATCCACTTTTCTCAGGTAGGTGACAGTCAAACAATCCAGCTTTTTTAGCAACAACTCTTTTGTCAGTTCAGATACAAGTCCAAGGGCTTGAAACAATTGTGTATACAATGTTTTAAGTTTGTCCTGTTTAACGAAGTTGATATGTGTTTCTGTCAGCATTTGAAACCAGTTCTCTATGATACTGCTGCTGACTTCCCTCAAGTATAATTCAAACTTTGAAACTTTCAACAATCTAAAGAATGAAGCATGCATACTTGACAGTGATGATGTTACTAACAATTTAATGAAAGTTGTTTGAGATTCTATGTTATCAAACAATCCTTTTGTAGAAGCTATGGTTTCAACATATTCTTCAGTTACTGAATTCAAACCTTTGAGACATTCCAGAATTTCTCTTTCAAATTTCTCTGCATATGTGATCATGCAACAATGATTAGCAGACACAATAGTCCACAGATCAAGTAGGAGTGTAAAGCTTTGTCCATTTTGCACCTCTGAACAAGTCTGGTATAGCAGAGTTTCAACTACATGCATAAAAACAAGATTTACCTCTTCATCCCCGTCATTCTTTTGAAGGCATTCACAAATTCTGAATGCTACGACTAATGGGCAATGAGTTGCAAGGTATTTGATAAATGTTTGTAAATTATGTATCGGAACACCGACATTGACATTTGCTTTTAATTCATGAATGGCATATTCTGTCAAGCGCTGTGCAGCATATATGTCTGTTTCTCTAGCAAAAACGGTGTCTCTCTTCATTCTTTCAATCCATATGTTAAACTGATCCACTTTCAGAAAAGGACAACACTTATCCATTCCTACCAGAAGGGAATATTTTTTTCCAAAGGCAATCTCACTTAGCGCCTGACAGGTAGCTGGTAAATATACTTCACAAGATCTTGGCAAATCAGATAATTTAAAACTATTCAACTGTGCAAGCATCCAATCAGCTGTATCTGGAACAAGTCTAAGACTGTATGGACTTGGGTTTTTTAGCAAGCTTCCAATAGCAACAACAAACAAAACTGCTCCTTTCAGGTGATGTTTTGTCAGTTCTTTTACAATACCTTCAATTATTACTATGCAGTCTCTTAGTTCAAATTTTCGTCTTTTCAGTAAGTTTTCAATTTGCATCACTTTGGTTTTCATTTCTTCAGGACTGATCATATTTTGGAAGATGATATTTTTCAAATGAGCTTCAACACTTTTTGTTTCATTATCAATCCAGACATCTCGTTGGACTTCTTCAGGGTGTAAATACTGGCACTGACTCTCTAACATGTCTTTGGCAAATGTATAGGTAACTTTAAAATGACTTAAGTGCACTTCATATGTGAACTCTATTTGTCCATCAAGAGCAGAATGGGGTAACATGACTGTACATTTATAGATGCCATGTGATAAAAGGTGAAGTCGCTTTTCATTCATACACCCTAGCTTTTCACACTTAATTAACACGTCTCCAATATAAAAGTTCTTGGGATTTGGAATATAAACCATGAATGTTTTGTTAATCATGTTCTCCTGAAAGAGAAGAGAAAAAAACACATTTATTCCATATTGCATTAAAACACTCTCCATTCCTTTAAAAATGCCGTGTACAATAAATGTGTACAGTGTTTTACCTGGTCATTTCGTGTAAAATCATCGTGGACAATGGCTGATCAGAATCTCTCGGGACTATTCTCAGTTTGTGTTATTATAACACCGGGAAAATGTGTGAAAATTGGATTTATTTCATAATCTGGATTTTCATTCTTTCCAATGGGACTTATACTTGTGCATGTGCGTGTGTCTAGTAGTAATTAACTTGAAAATGTCTTCTAATTAACAAACTTATTATGTCAAACATCTTAGATCCGGATCTGTCGTCACTTAACTTGGCACCTGATCTGGATCTAAGTTGTTTGTTCATGTTATTATGGTCACAATTGTCAGGATAATGCCATAATGATAATCAAAACAATTAAAACAATCTGGTATGGTTGCCGTAATAGATAGGTTTATTTGTATACCAAAGCCAAAATTGTCTGCTAAAGTTATCGTCTGCTTCACTTTGAAAGCTAACCAATTGCAGGTACATGTATACATTTGAGGATCTTTTAACCAAGTGTAAACCAGTATGGATCCACATAAGTTATCGAATTATTTGGTGTCTGCTGTATCCAAATTGTTTGCAAATTATATTATAATCTGATGTCAAACAGATTAGATTCCGTTAAGACGCTGAATTTGTCGGCGTCTTATTACATTCCAAGCTTTTTGTAAGGGAATTCGCCTTTAGTGACTAGTCGTTCGCAGCATGCTGAAGGGGAATAAAATATAAGTGACAGCAAAAGCAAGGTGAAAGTAAAACAGAAAGCTTCGAAATGAGTTTTCTGTGTTACTTTCACGTTTCTTTCAATAGATCTAGTCACCGGTCTTAGACACCTAATAGTAAACAAATAATCAGATGTAGTAATAGGGAGATTTTACTGTAAGCACAGTCAAACCTGTCTTAAAGGGACTCGCAACCGGATGGTGTACTTGTCAAAATAAAATAAAATACTCAAATAAAAGCAAATTTGTGGCATTATTTGGCTTCTGACATTAAAAAAATATGATCAGTCCAAAAAAAGTCTCAAGAATCGTCACCGAATCTTAGATTTTTAGATATTTTCCATCGTTTTTCTATACCGACTAGTAGACGGTATAGTTGTTGTTGTTGCTTCTCTACACGGGCTCAGAGATAAACACGAGCCGAATTACGAAGTTGCATGCACTTTCGATGACTACACATTGAAATACGTTAAATCGATCCGAGATAAACGGATAGTTCCGTGGTCCATTGGTCTAAGCGGTTTCCCCTATTTTGCCTTCTGTCCGCCAATGCCGGGCCCCGGGTTCGAATCCCACCAGAGACCAATATTTTTTTTTATTGAAATACATTTTTATAAACAGAATTTCTTATCCTAAACTAATTCTTTACCATTTATATAAGCGTTTGACACATATTTACAAATTACTATTTTTAATGCACCATCTGGTTGCGAGTCGCTTTAAGCCACCAATCAAAAACGATATATTTGTAGTATTTGATACAAGTTTCAGCATAATGCAGGACGAAAGTAATGCAGAAGGTTCATATAGGAGCCTTTTGTATTACCTTTGTCCTGCATGTAGCAGTCATCTCTTTAAAGACCACCCTGCATCTTCCATCAGTGGTCGCTTAGAACAGTCTCTTTGTATTCAGAAATTGAGATTTGTCGGCCTATAAGTCTCCATTCCTTTTCAAGCACAAATTGTTCGAAACTCTCCATTCCTGAAAACTGCCGGACAGTTATTGAATGGCATAATAGTACAGGTGTGTTTTAAGTTTAATTAACGTTATGCGACCATTTTGTCAGTCAAACAGACCTGAACGTTGATCGTCCCTAATGGCCAAATTGCAATAGTATTGTCAAAAAGAAGTTCCGGTAATTTTCAAAACTCTGCAGGCATTTTCCAATATACTACAGAGAGCAACGTTATAATATTTTCTAATTCTATTTAAAATACTTTTTTAATGTTGTTTTCTTTCTATCGATGTGTTATAATGAACAAGTCTTCCCAGCTAATTCAATAATGTTTTAAAATTGCTGAGCGCCACCAAAACAAATTTCTCGGTCAACCTTTTATCAACTTGATCATGAATCAGTTTGACCTTTGGAATAATACAGTGTAATATGCATGCTTTAACTATTTATATTGCGATAAACCGTGTGGTACTACAACGAAATGCTACCACTAACAACCATGTTTTGACTCGATTCAACTTTTGAAAGGTATCTTATTTTTTCATGCAAATGTAACGAGACCCGGCCAATTCCATGAATTCGAACGAGAAAATAGTAAGCTTTTATCGTTTCCACCTTTGTCGCGGGTAAAGGCCCTTCGCATATGGGCGTTTTCTTGCGGGCGAGCGGAAATGCGTCTCGACGATATAGACTTTTTCCGTACGTGCTTATAATAGAAAATTTACATAAAGAAACTTTCGATAAGCTTCATTGTCTGCCTCAGTAGCTCAGTTGGCAGAGTGATTGACTAGCGATCCAAGGATTCTAGGTTCGAAGCCCATTCGATTCAATTTTTTTTAAAATGCATTTTCCGATTTTATTGACTTGTCAGTCAATAACTCAGTAATCAAGGGACATGTTATGATTAGTCTTTGTTGGTTAGAATCAGTGTCTACTATATTTTGTCCAATTATGTATCTCCATTTACGTTTTCGTTTAATGAATGACAAGTCAATAAAATCGGAATGTAAGATTTGATCGAACTATCAAGACACAAATTGAAGCTTACCAATCCTTTTGTGTCTGTTTTTGTACATTTTCAAGATCGATATTGCCTATTATAATATTTAAACAATATCATTAACCTTGTATGCAAGTCTAAGCATAACTTATAATGCATTTAAATGACAGAATTTCAACTGTATCTAGTCTTCAAATTTACCAATTTTCAAAAGAAAAACTGTAAATACAACAAATCCTTACTATAATCTTTCCAATTTTTTCCCCCAACAATATGTTTGAATAGAATGAAAAAACCAACAACATTGAAGGAGTCATTTTTTGTAATTCAAGTTTTTATGAACAATTAGCATTTTACAAAATTTAAATAGCAGATAACATCTTTCTGAACATCTTTATTCAAAATTTGTTTTTATTTCCTTGTAAGGAATGTAATGAACAACTTATTACACGAGACTTAGAGTAATTTGCTTTAATTTTGAGAAATACTTTCTCATCGAAATTTCAGGTTTTTGCTTAATAAAAAGATCTTTAAGACAAACCAAACGATAAAGTTTGCCTATATTCACACAGATTGTTTATTAGACTAGTGTTATTCTTCAGGCAAAGTTTCATAACACTTTTCATGAAAAGTAAGCTTGCTAGAGAGCTACCTTAAGTACAGTGTTTTTGCTGGATCGGTGGAAAACTGGCTTAAGGATGTCGGCCTGTCTTTTTGAGCATTATGAAATTTCCGAAAAATTTTACGAACTCATTTCCCCAAAAATGGTAAGAACCCATTTTGGATGAATGCATACAGTCATAAAATACTATTTTCACGGGAAAATATTGGATTTTCTATCCGGAAGGGACTTTTTAAGTTTTATGTCCTATTCGTAGTTTACAGCGTACACAGTTTTAATAGGTAGGTTGCATTTTGTTACATCCAATTTCATTTCAATTTCTCAGAATATAAGCATGAAATTTTCATTGTAGTACAGTTTTAGTATAAAGTATGGATAATTCAATAGATCAATTGAAATTTTTTTGAAAAAAATATTTTTGGTAAAAATACACCAAAAAGTGAAAAAATGAGAAAAAATGGATTTGTTTAATAAAATGATTTATATCTTTTTTTTAAAAGATCCGGGACCCTGTGTTTTTATTTGCTATTTCACTAAAACTTTATGTTTGCAAGGCTAAAAATAACAAATAAAAATTTGGTAATTAGTTTGGTACAATTTGTAGGGCAAGTTTCACTGTGCCTTATTCTCCCACTATAAAAAAGTGGGTGGGGTAAATTTTACTCCTTTCCGGTGAAATCAAACATTTTTATTTGGGATCTTGACAAAACATTATTTTCAGGGTTTATTCTTACTATGGTAATATAAATTAGGATACTTTTTGTACAAATAGTGTGTTTAAATAAAGATTGAAAACCCGTAGTACAAAAAAGTAGGAGTTTTTGTGAAGCTTCAAACTTAGGGGGGTAGCCTTGAAAAATCTCAGATTGTGAACAAGAAAGGTCCGGTACCCCCACTTTTTTACCAGTTTTGTCATAGAAACTAATTTTACTGTCTGTATGCAAAGTTTGAAGAATTTGGTAATTACTTTCCAAAGGTGTACCTACCCCCTTAACTCGGTAAAATTTTAGGCTTGCGTATTTATAAAGCAACATTGCCCGCAAAATTAGCTAAATTGGAAGAATAATCGACATGGAGACATAATCGAATTGTATGCAGCAGGTTCTCGAACAAAGGATGGAAATAGCGAAAATCGGAGCTGTACGGTAAAGCTACACCGGGAAGTAAATTAATGTAATGCTACGTCAGAAAGCGGATTCGATAATAAAGGGTTAAAAAATTACCGAACGATTTGCCTCTTAAAAAAAGTTTCTGCCCCATAAGTATTATTCAAATACTAAAGTACCCTCCAAACGTTCTTGGAAAGCCACATTTAGCTGGATACACAAGTATCTATACTGAACGCAAGACCTATTCAGACAATTTCGACCGAGAGTCAGATTCCGTAAATCGCGGAACCTTATTCTCCATCCAAATTGTCTGAAACTCACATTCCGAAAGATTTATTGAAAAATATAGATTTTTATCAAAATTACGGCCATGTTTGTACACCCTTAGTGATAGGCATAATAATCAAAGCGCTGAAAGCGCTAAAGGCCTAGGGACTGGCATGATTAATGAACATAAGAAATTGTAGTGATGATATAGAAACAAAACTTCTTTTTTAAATCAATTTCTACTAAGAAAATCACAATATTGTGCCATACAGTTGTTCTCAGTACCCGGATGCCGATATAGAGGTGCCGGGACGACTTTCAAAGTGACCCTGATCAGAAAAATGGTTTGTATATCTATTAGCCATCTGAAGGCTGGACGAAATAAAGAAAATATGGACGCTTTCGAAATTATCCGTCGTATGAAGACTGTAGAGGCATTTTCACAACTCAGGATTCAGTTCAGGAAACGAAATTTGGTTATGTTTTGTTGGCATTGATATAATGCATTACTTGTAGTTGTTGTAAGGATGTGAAACGCACGTGTATCGAATGAGCATCTATCCATGTGTAGTGGCGAAAGTGAACGTACTTAAGGAGACTTCGATAGTATACACATATGGCAGGGGTAACATGACAACACTCGTTGTGCGGTGTTTGGTTAAATACTAATCATTTTTATAAATATTTTATCGACTCTGCGTGTAAAATTGCATATGTAAAACAATTGAACGTGTTTTGTGTTACTGTACTTCAAATATGAGCTTATTTTTACATGCCCTGTGCAATAGATTAGATCTATATTGTATTGCATTTGTTTTGAACTGATCCCATGAGAGATGGTAATTTTTAAGCATGTCGAGTTTGGGTTGTTACTAATATTAGTCCTGTGTTTTAATTCCAGGATGAGCACCAGCACTGAGGAGGCTCACACCTATAGCCAAGGCATGAACGAAAGAAAATATATGATGAAATGTGCAAACATGGGCTAGAGACCAGCCTGCCGGAGATGTCCAAATGGCAACAGAAGTGGTGAAAGATGAAAGAGATAAAGAGTTTCAATCACCAATTGAATAGCACAGAAACAAAACAAGCATCCGACATAAATATTTGATTGCTTTATGTTGTGTAATTTCAGATCTCGTATCATTTCAAAATGCGACATGTCTAACCATTTACTGCATAGTTGTTTGCAGTATTGAAGACAAACTGTTGCTTAAAGCAGACTGAAAGTAAAGCAGAGTTATTCAATAACATATTACAACCAATGAAAAATTTGGCAATCTCTTTTAGAGTTACATAATAAGTTATAACACCAAACGGCTCAGAACTCTTGATCTTCATTATTTGCAAATAGTTTTCTGGTTTTGTTGTTGTTGTTCTGTATACTTTTAGCCCTATACTATATAGCCTGTTTCAAGGTTTGAAGTCAGGTGATAACTTAAAGCAGATTGAAGGTAAAGCAAAATGCTTTATTTTAGCCTGTTTAAGGCTATTATCTGTGAGAATATAGAAAACATTTTTTATGATACCTATCCATGACTTTATAAATTGGACCTATTTTCTTCCTTGGAGGAATAAATTGATTGCATGAAAATAAGTATATATGGAGTAAAGAGTTTATCTACATTGTATTTAGATTTAAGAAATAACCTCCCTTTTATGACCACCAAAAAGAAGGCTAATTGATTGTATGAAAGAGGGGTGTCAAACAACAGCAAGTTGAAAATCAAACACATCTCTTTAATGAGCTTGCTGTTTTTCTTTCATCTTGCTTTAATCTGTCACATGCCTTAAACACAAAATAATTAACACACTTTAATGGTTGCAATAGAGAGGGTTTACCCTGTGAGAGTGTTGATGAAGAACCATATTGGTAATAGTTCTAGGAGGGAAATTTCAAAGAGAAAGACAGAAAATTATATCAATATATTTACTCAACAAAAATAATACAAAGTATTAAAAAGTTAATTTGCATACAGTATAAAGTATTTAAAACTCGTTCACAAACTAGTGATTTTTTAAAGAGAACTAGACCTATCACAAATGGTGATTCATACCCCCAGTAGGGTCTTGTCACAAGAGGTAAATGTTTCTGGGTAAAGTTGATGTGTGCACTTAAGTGCTCCCTTTGTATTGAAAGATAAATGTTCATTTCGAATATGTAGCTGTATTTTGAGGAACCATTGATTGAAATCCTCTGAAGACAGGTTGTAGCTTAATGCAGCTCAAAGTGCAGAACTGAGTTCCTGTCTTGTATAAAGCTTTTTTTTTATTACGTTTGAGGTGCATTAAGCTGCAACCTGTATAAAAGAAAGCTGATAAGACAACAATGTCGGGAGATATGCGCACACATGGGTTAATCAACCCATTACTCCTTATCCTGTTTCTAGTTTTGAAGATATAAGACCGCTTAAAGCAGGATGAAAGTAAAGGAGAATGCATTTTAAGGGGCATTCTGCTTTACTTTCAGCCTGCTTTAAGCTATTATCTGCTAGAATATAGAAAATATTTCCTATGATTTTTATATGAGACAGTATAAATTGAAAGTATTTTCTTCAGTCCGGGCCTGCAGTGGATGAATTAATTAAAGGCGTAAAAAGGTGTATTGATGGAGTAATGGGTTAAAGCCATAATGAATCGAATGTAGATCTAAGATCAATTAAATAGAAACTGTATGATCTGGATCTAAATTCATGTGATGGAAAAGTTCTTTACAGTATACTACATGTACTTGGAAAGGTCTACCCTTTGTAATGCACATCACTTGTGGCAGTAAAAATGAGTTTTTCATGCTATATAGGCAAACAGTTTGGATCCAAATAAGACACTGAGTATACGTATTGTCTCATTTGGACCCAATCTGTTTCAATGACGGTGACAATTGTTTCACAAAACAACCCGGTGCGTGTTAAGTTGTGCGTGTTTCAATTTTTGTCTTCTGTTACATAAATGATGTTTGTTCCTAGAAAATTACAATAAATACTTATATATCAATTTACACTTCTGCTTTTTTCTGATTAAATCCAATGAATAAATCAAATGATGTTCAGTAAACTCTGAAACCTCTTAATTAAAACTGAAGCATTATAAGAATGCAGAATGCTATAAAGGCTTTGTGCAACACTACCTAAACTCATTAAGCAACCATCTGTTACAAATATACATGTATATGTATTTTTAACACTTATTGTTTGGTTTTCAGAGGTTCTACTGTACATCAAAATAATTATTATGTCAGAACTCCATGTAGCTATGTTGATGGCTTCTTTTCAGGGCCTCGTCCAGATTCACTCCGTCAAACTTTAGTTCGAATTATATGTCTCGTTCTCGCAGACTCGTTGTATTAAATCATGCCCCATAGCACCAGGTTGGCCGAAAGTTCTCAACTTTGTTCTTCTCGTCAGGTAAAAAGTCTGAAAATATATGATAATAAACTTCATTACAACGGGCTCGCTATCCGGGACGAATTTATTATAATAATAAAGATCTCAATGAAACACTTGGGTCTCTACATCTCCGCGACGCCAAAAACCACAGATCCAAAACAAAAGCACCGCCCACCACTATACAGAGTGAAATACATGTATTTATAACGCGTTTAATTGAGTTATCTAATGATTCCAGTACAACCAAAGAAAGTTTACAACTTCTTTCAATCATTTCGCTAATGGCTTCACACTATCCTGCAGTAAACACCGGGTCGTATTTCTACTTTCATTTTCGATCTAAACACGCTACGGTTTGTACACATACCTTTTGAAAAGCTCGCTTTTCCTTCTTAAACTTGTTAAAGTCTGGCATTTCTTTACCTGAATTCGATTTTTAACTCGGAATTAGTTAAAGAATCGAATTTCGTTTCGATTCTGTCAGTTACATGTATCGGTGTAGATTCGTAGATTGTGATGATATTTAATATATTTTGTGTTCGGTTACACAGCGCATCAACTGGTCAGGGCTTCCATAAGTTGACATGAAAAATCCTAAGATTTCTAAATTTGCATCTTTCAAGTGCGGTTTAACGAATCGTACCTTTACCCCATGGCCATTTTCTTGTTTTGTTGGCATGCGACTACTTAAAGCAGGCTATAAGTAAAGCAGAATGCACCTTATGGCGCATTCTGCTTTACTTTCAGCCTGCTTTAAGCTACCATGAACTGGGGAAAAATCCGGAGATTTAGGAAAAATCCGGAGAAATGGCAGCCCTGACAGGTAATAAACAAAAGAATGTGCTGCCAGCGGTAGAATCAGGCGTAGATAATTCACTACTAGTCCCCATTATACATACGGGCTATTCGCAATTACATAATTAACACATGGATGCATAGTGCAATGATTTATGTTAGATATCGACATGGTCTCTGGAGTGTGTTTACATCGACAAGCTATCTTCATTCTGATTGGCTACTTAACATTCGGGATTATTTTACGTGGAATCACTCCGCTGTCGGTTCTACCTGGACTATGTTTAAACGCTGGTAGGCGGTAAATGGGCGATTGGCAATAGGATTCCTTCTTATTCTAATAGCCCTTACTCTCAAGACGAAAACGCCACAAGCTTGATTAATGCATATATATAAACAACCATTATCGTTATATTAACAAAAAACGTCGATTACACATGGTTGTTAAGGCTTTTAACGAATAGTGCAAAAACACGGCCACAATCTTTCCCCAAAAAGAAGGTATTTTGGTGTTTTTGATGTAAAGTTTTTGTTCACCCCGAGGGAGCCTTCAATCTGCTGTATAAAAACGGAGTCAGCTTGATTTATCCTTTTAAATCCACAGCCTGATGCCATTTTCTCATGATATTGTATTGCGTTTCAACGAATAAGGTAAAAAGAAAGCCACAAGCTTTTTCTGAAAAAAGTATTTTTGGGTTTTAGCAGCATAAATGTTGTGTGCCGTGACGGCTACGTGAAGGACGAAGTTGGTATACCGACTACGGCCTTACGGGCCCTAATGGGCCCTAGGCCAAAAATCAAGAGCCCCATGGGGCATATTTCGGTCACCTGAGAAAGCTGTACATCAAATGGAGATAATGATGTATGTCCAGGACGGGGTCAATTTTTACCCTAGGGGCATAATTTGAAGAATCTTGATAGAAGACTTATAGATGATGCTATGTGCAAAATATTTAAGATCAGGGTACTATGGTTTTAGACAAGAAGATTTTTTTAAGTTTCCATTGAAAAAATATATTTTAGCTCCTGTGACCAACATATGCAACAGACTGGAACCATTTGAACAAAATAAATAAAGAACATCTAGAAGTAACACCATGCCGAATATCAAAGCTCTGGCCATATTAGCTTCAGAGAATAAGACGTTTGAAAATATATATATAAAACTCTATGTAAACTGTGACACCGGGATGTGGCCAATTTTGACCTCAGGAGCATAATTTGAACAAGCTTGATAGATGACCTAAAAATGATGCTATGTGCCAAATATCTAAGCTCTGGCTGGCCCTTGTAGTTTTTGAGAAGAAGATTTTTTAAGTTTTTATAGAAAAAATCAATTTTTAGCTCCTGTGACCTAGACATGCAATAGACCGGGACCATTTGAACAAAATGCGTAAAGTATATTTAAAATTGTCACCATACTGAATATCAAAGCTCTGGCCATATAAGTGGCAGAGGAGAAGGCGTTTTAAAATTTCACTATATAACTCTATGTAAAACTATGACCCCTGGGCGGGGCCAATTTTGACCCAAGGGGCATACTTTGAACAAACTTGGTAAAGAGGACATATAGGCGATGCTATGTGCCAAATATCTGAGTTCTGGCTCTTGTAGTTTCAGACAAGAAGATTTTTTAAGTTTTTATTGAAAAAAAAAATCTATTGTTAGCTCCTTTGACCTAAATATGCAACCGACCAGAACAATTTGAACATTATTGGTATAAGACATCAAGAAGTGTCACCATGCCAAATATCAAAGCTCTGGCCATATTAGTTTCAGAGGAGAAGACGTTTGAAAATTTCACGTTATAACTCTATGTAAAACTGTGACCCCGGGGCGGGGCCAATTTTGACCCAAGGGGCATATTTGTACAAACTTGATAGAGGACCAGTAGATGATGCTATGTGCCAAATATCTAAGCTCTGGCCCTTGTACTTTCAGACAAGAAGATCTTTTAAGATTTCCTTATTTTTTCACTTTGGTTGCCATGGCAATTAGAGTTCTTCATTGTTTTTAATTCTTTGAACAATTTTGAAAGAACTTGACCCAGGGAACATTCCTGTAAAGTTTAGTGGAAATCTGTCAAGCGGTATATGAGGAGATATCATTTGAAGCAATTGTTAACAACAACAATGACTGTATAAAGTGAAATTATTTTCTTCAGTGGAGGAATAGATTAAAGGCGTTAAAAGGAATATGTATGGGGTAATTGGTTAATAAGTATCATAATATCCATTTTCTAAATATAAGAAAGTATGTAAATGAGTGGCAAATAGTTTGGATCCAGATAAATGCAGTATTATGTGGCATCTGACCTGGATCCATACTGTTTATGGCCAATAACTAATTGTGGACTGACAGACAAACAAACAAACAAACAGACAAAACACAAACAAACAAACAGACAGACCAAAAACAATATGCCTCCTACTAAGTTTTGACGGGACATAAAAATGTAGCAGACAGCACCAGTTCTGTTATGTATCTTTGTGACCTGAGGTCAGAGCTATGGGTCAGTTATATAATAGCAGCTGTTCTCTAGGGTAAATTGCTATTAGCATGCTGAACTGTTGTCTGCTCCAAATGTTTGTATGTGAAATATGTAAAAAATCATAACTTATATTTTCTAAATATAAGAAACTATGTAAATGAGTAGCAAATAGTTTGAATCCAGATTAGATGCAGCATAATGTGGCAACTGACCTGGATCCAAACGGTTTGCAAAAATGTTGCCTTTAGTATAAGGGTAGCTTCTTAATTTGGAAGGCACAGTATTTCTGTATAAAACGGATCATTAGAGTTTAGACAGTCAGACTTGCATCAAGTGGCACTGGATATGGCTAGGGTGGAGTCAAATTTGACCCTAGGGTTTTGATTTTAACAATTATCAAAAGTGATCTAGTAGAAGATACTATACAGCACATATCTAAGCTGTGGGAATGGTTGTTTTTGACAAGAAGCTTGTTTAAAGTTTTTCACTTTTTTTTAGTAAATTTTAGTAAGTTAAAAAGTTAAACATTTCGTTTGAACAATTTCTGTAGAGAAGCATCCAAGGAACATCATGAGCAAGTTAACAATCTCCCTCCAATATTAGGTTTCAGAGGAGATGTCGATTGAAGTAAATTTGAACGGACAGACGGACGGACGGACGGAAGTTCTTACGAGAGGATACTTATGTGGCTATTTTCTATTGTTTTCTTTTGCGTGGCTAGCCACACAACATACAATTTCTTTTTGCTCTAACTTGAAAAATGATGATCTGGAGGCTAACCCTACCCCTAACCCTATGTTCCACAACTGGCCAGGTTAATGTCACAAGAAATGGCCAGGTTAATGTCACAAGAGACGGCCAGGTTAATGTTTTTAAATTATGGGGCTAAGAATTTTAGCCACGTAAGTACCCTCTCGTAAGCACGGACGGACGGACAGACGGACTTCGGACGTCGGGCGTTCACAACAGCTCAGGTGAGATAAAAAGACCACAAAGTCATGACGTCAAAAGTAAGGAAAGAATGTCGTTACAATACTAGGCATTCTTGCTTTACTATTTGACCTCAAGGCGACATTTTTTTACCTTTATTCGGTCGATCACGTTCATATCGTCATAAGCAAAGAGGTTGGATCCGCATGAAACGCGAATAACTGCGTCTTATTCCGATCCAAGCGGTTTGACTACGTGTTCACCAATTTTGAGCAACCTTGAAAATTTAAACAGGCTAGATATCCGTCAAATTTATCGGTAAGATAAGGGTTAAAAACAATGACTTTGAGGTCGAATCGAAGGGGGGCATACAGACAGACAGAGAGACAGACAGGTAGATATAAACAGAGAAAGGGGCAGAGAAACAGAGAAACAAAAAGAAAGAGACAGAGAGAGGGTTAATGGGTGGATGGGTGAGTTGAGTTTTACGGCACTGCGATATACTGCCGATGAATGATGCGGGGTAATGAGATAAGATGATGACGATTTCAGGAAGGGGATTTCGGATTATCTCATTCGTTGCCAAGCAGCGCATCAGATCAAAACCATCGACATGCCTTCCTTTCAGTTCTTGGAATCTTGGCAGGGGGTATAATCTCGGTTTAATAAACAGAAAAGATTCTCTATGGCAATTAAGGCTTAGAACTGCGGCAAAGTAGGAAAGTATCTGAAGGATGGGAGAGAGAGAGACAGAGACAAAGACAGAGACACAGACAGAGACAGAACGCTTCAGAACGAAACATAACGCAAACCACATACAGCACTATACGCGGTCTCACACCGGGACCTAGACTGAACTTGCTCGGACCAAAACCTGCTCAAACACTAGTCTGAACCCTTGCAGTCTAGACAATTGTATAACCCAACCCTCATGCCTCGCTCACATTTGCTGCGGCTGCCGTACGGCGGCCGCACGGCTTATCATTTCTACGACGAGTAGCAATTCCCCGGCAGCCGCAGAATTCCTACGGCCGCCGTGTGTTGCGCTCACATTTGCTGCGGCTGCCGCGCGGCGAGATTTTATTTTGGTGGGGTTAAAAAATCTTGGCCAACGTACGGCCGCCGTGCGGCTGCCGTACGGTGACCGCACGGCGACCGTACGGCCGCCGTACGGCCGCCGTACGGCAGCCGTGGAAGTCCAACCAGATACCTTGCAACCAAAATGCTGCTCCTGCTACACAACTTGGTTTTGCTACATGTTCACACAACTTATATCAGTCCAGCAACACCATGAACTCAAAGGACACATTTGGACAACATTTAAGAACATCTAAATCCATTTTTAGATAATATTCATGTTTTACATATATGATCAACAGTACAAATGCTCAATAGGGAATTTGACCATCGAGTAACGGCGGCCGCACGGTGGCCGTACGGCGACCGTACGGCTGCCGTACGGCAGCCGTAGAACCACTCTGGGGCGTGTGTTTCTACGGCCGCCGTAGAAATGAAAAAATGTTATAACTCCGCGTTATAATTCTACGGCGACCTCTACGGCCTGTAAGATATTGGGATACGCCGTGCGGCTGCCGTACGGCCGCCGTAGAATCTCTACGGCCGCCGTAAGATTCTCTCGATTTCACGTCTCTGCGGCCGCCGTACGGCCGCCGTAGAGCAAATGTGAGCGAACTATAACCCATAAACCTATTATGAAACAACTTATATACCTTAGTCCAAACTACTCCGGTCTGTGCTTCAAACACAACGCTACCGAATAACCCAGGCTAAGGCCGACGGTTTTAACCCCTGTTGAATGTCACGGTACCGAACCTAGCATAGTTGGGGCGATTAAGTTGTAGTCAGTCGGTTAGCTCAGTCGGTAGAGCATCGGAACGGTAGTCCGAAGGTCCCGGGTTCGAGCCCCGGTCAGGCTACATTTGGCGCCCAACGCCTAACACGGTATGGAACCGATCTGAATCAGCTTCGAACTACTATTTCATACAATAGCTTGAAACTGCGACCCGCTCACTCAGCTCCACACCGTTTCTAAACCCTCTCTCGAAGCAAAGCAGAACACTATTCTTGAGAATGCGGAATAGAAAGTCGGCAGACGTTCTTCGAGCAAAGTGCCAGCTCTGTAGAAACAAACTACACGTAGTACTATTTTTAATCCCTTTGACTGCTTCTAGTTGGAGAGAGATGTTAACCCTACGCTCTCCCCGAGCTAATCAATTCGCATATGTTTGTTGCTATATACTCCTTTAACTCGCAAACTAAAAATATTGTCCTTATATACCCTTTAACTATACGGAACGTTTGTGTCTGCTCGCTCTGCCTAATGAAATGTCATCGCAGTTGTATATCGTACGGAAGTAATATCGATGCGTCTTCATCATTATATGCTAAAACGTGATCGGAATTAACAAGTAATCAACCAAGATCTAAATTATAATAGAACACTAACACAGATATGTATACATAATCAAGCATCACGGCAATCAAGAACAATTTTACAAGTGATACTCTTACTCCCTGTATGACACTATTTATTAGCGGGAATGAACCAAATGACCGAAATGAGGTTTCGCAAAAACACATTTCACTACATAACAAGGGAAATTTAAGATAGAGACAGGTTCAACTCTCATGAATTTTTACTGTGCACATTATAAAATAGGAAAAACGAAGTATTTTCTGCCTTAGTGTCCGTAGGCGCGTACTGCACGGTACAGGTAGGTCCAAAGACGCTGTTGTCGTATGGCCCAAAATTCACTACCCCTGGAGCGTCTACATTGAATTTGAAATACCAGTATACTGGTAATTCCTGAAATAAAACGAAATACTTATCATAGGTACAATTGTCAGAAAAGGGGTAAAATCAGCTACACATACTTATAATCGTTTACACGTTTTTACACTATTTGGAATATACATGTACATGTACTTTTGACATACGGGACAAGTTCAATATGAGAAACAGTGTAAGTGGGCTACTGATCTGGAGTCAAACTGCTCACAAATACATGTGCACGGCATACTAGTTTTATTTTAGTTCCAAGTTTTTTTGTAATATCAGCAGTTGGAAAACGGCGACCTCTACATAGATCGGTAATTTCATAGTACATGCAACTATACATATTTTACCTAGATCAATCTAAGTTTTATACTCGAACGGCATTACCGGGTTCAACGTTTAAAATATTAAGTCGATCCTGAAATGATTTTCTGTATTTACCTGGGCAGTTATAAGCGTGTTGGTTCATCCTTGGCATACTTCTCCAACACCCAGTCAAGCATGCTGATGACGGCATTAGGTCCATTGTCATCGAACCATCCTTTCCGATTGTCTCTTGCTGGTCCAGGAATGCCTTGGGATTTCGTCCTTTCGCACATCAAAATGATTATGTTTTTTCCTACGAGTATTGCCAATCTGACTTCCATTTTGCGTAAAGATTACATGTTGGCAGTAGACAAACGTTACATGGAATAGCTTGTTCCATCTTCAGTCCTATACTGTGCACACTCTATACATTTGTTATATAGACCACGCTCTAAATGGGCAGCAATACTAACGATGGTATCCCGAAAGACCCGACAACGTTACGATCAGAGCCGATTGTGAAAATTACAATATTTCTGTTGCCGTCGAGAATTAAAATCTGGACAGTGTGATGCCCACACTAGGAAATTCATCCAATATCCGACTCGATACAATTAGGTATTGAAATTCTAAAAGCACGAATCTTGAGTCCGACATCAGTGAATATTGGCGCAGGGTGCATATTCATTAAACTGTAGTCACTAGTTAGGAGCTTGGTTACAGTGGGACAAGGGTCCTCGCGACAGGTGTTATAGGGGTCGTTTCGAAAAATGTTTCAGAGTCATGACTCTTTCTCGCGTGTACATTTAAACACATAATTGTTTAGCGAGTTTACACAGCCTCATAACAAGAATTCTTCATTAAAACGTGGTAAGAGCTTTTGGCTTCTTTATAAGACGATACTTAACGTCGCCTGCGTTAGAATTCAGGTAAATAGAGGAAATAAAAGCAAATGGTCCCCACTGCCTACATGGACATGCACATATTTTTGTTATAAGTTAAATTTACGTAAGAAATTGCAGCATTTTACACAATAAGATAATCTATTTGTTCGTGTTTTTCTAATATTGAAGCATTTTTTAAAGAAATATGTCCGAATATTAATGTTATCATAAGTTTGGTGTTACTTATCAATATGATGTAGAGGTTACAGGTCCCTGACGACTGTTTGATAAGTGTTACAGATTCTTCTTTACAGTGTTACAGAGTATTCACGAATCTCGAAAACGGCAAGATCTCGTTAGAAGACCCCAGTTTACTCGATATAAGTCTGGATATTGAAGTAAACGACAATAACAATATATGCGGAACTTCCAGCAGCCGGACTCCCATACAAATGTCGTAAAAGCAGAAGAAAAAAGCAGTTACCTTGTAAAGAATATCAGTACATTCTTTGTAAAGAATATCAGTAAATGACCACAAGTTCAGGCATTAGCGCCACAAAAATACCCCTGTGGGAAGGTATTGAATCATTCTAGAACTACTCGAGAATGAATTTTTGAATATTCATGAAAAAATAGTAGAAGTGGCCATTTTATAAAAACGTTCATGAATACGCTGCAATAATTCTAGGAATTTGATGTTTTTAGAACTATTGTTCTAGAATTGCAGAAGTTCTTGAACTCCTTTTGTAGAATGTGTAAGGTATTTTTTGAAGCCCTAGAACTATTCTATTTAACGTTAATGGGTATTCTTAAATTCCTGAACACTTTTCATAGGGGTAGTTTTCATCGAAAAAAAAGGTAAATTGAACTTTGTGCAATAAATCTTTCAGTTCAGTCTATGACTTTAACTAACACGTAATGGCGTATCACAACAAAATCAAATCGCTTTATTGATTTTACAGCAGACGGTTTAATAATCGGAAAACTCTGGCAAGACATCGGCATGTGTATCATTCTTGGCAAAAGAGTGCCTTTGAATGTGACACTTGCGGAGCAGAACTCAATACCAAAGCCTCGCTCATTGAACATGTCGAAGACAAACAATCTGGTCTTTGTTTGTGGAACTCATTTTCATGTAGGCCGTCGTTTAGACGACACCAGAAAAAATGCAAATTTTCTCACGCTTGAGATTTGAATTACTTATTAAATTTTGCAAAGTTGATAATATGCACGGGTTCCAGTGCGGTTCGACCCTATTCTCGTTGGAAGATCTATAACGCATTCTGTTTTATACATTTAATAGACTAACAGTCGTATTTGGAAACAGTTAAGATCCTGGTGCGGCGCCAACTTTCTCGATGTCTAACCAAGATCAAACTCGAAAAAGGATCTCTAAGATAGTCAAACAGCTTTGATCCGATTCAGACAAATAATTTTTGAGCTTCTCATTCGAATCTAACCTTTTTTTCTGTGTTTATACACTCAGAGTAAAGCGGTGAACGGGTTAAACTTATATTTAATATATGACGGATTGTTTTGCACATATGATTTATTTGTGAGAAATAGTTAGAAAGTTATTAATTAAACTTAAAAATATTGAGCAACTTATTGAGAAAATTTGCATTCAAAAAGAGCACAAGTAGTGCAAATCGAGACCAGAGTTCGCCTGTGGCAAGATATGAGACTTGCCTATTAGGAAATTTTACCTTAGAAGTAGCAGACTAAGCAGTAGAAGTTGGTGTAAACAGCAACAGTACTACTGGTAGTGCTTCTAGTGGGATGAATGTCAGAATATATCCACTGCCTGGTCATCTGTACAGAGTGGTAAGACTCCTCCAGCGTCACTTACCCACTCATACATTCACCACATATACACATCGGCGCTACACGACCCTTGAATGTCGCAGTGCCGTAAAATATAAACAAAAGTAATAGTAGCATTAGTAACAGATGCATTAGTAGTAGTAGTAGAAGTAACGGTAGTATCTTGGAAATTGTACCAGCACTACCCGGTAGTAGAAGTAGCAGTAGCAAAAGTTGTAGTGGTAGTAGTAAAAGAAGCAGCAGTAACAACAATATCAGTAGTAGCAGTAGCAGTAGTAAAATAGTAGTAGCACCAGCAGCAACAGTAGTGTTAGTAGTAGTAGTTGCAGTAGTAGTAGTAAAAGTAGCAGCAACAGAAGGCACTAGTAGTAGAAGTAGAAACAGCAGCAGTAACAACATTAGCAGTAGTAGTAGCAGCAGAAGTACCAGCAGTACCAACAGCAATGTCAGCAACAATGAAGTAGTAGTAGCAGCAGCAGTAATAGCAACAGTGTAGCAGAAAAGACGCGATCTCTTCGGGGTTATTCCTCTTCATGATGGGTCATTTTACTATGAGTCGGAGAGTCCTTTTTCTACGGTCTGAAGTCATTTTTCTACGTTGTAAAAGGTCCCGGATTATTTTGCAATGGTGGGTCATTCTAATGCATTACATCGACATCTGGAGAACATTGACGTTGTTATTAGCTAAACACGTTGTCGTCACTTTAGCTGATAGCAGCGTTATGTAACATTTCTATAAAGTAGTGAAGTCTTTGTGACGTTGACGTTGTGCGTCATTCAAACGTCCAATAGCATCCAATTAACCGTGTACTTTTATTGATGACTTTTCCAAAACCTTGACTCAGTACCCATCCGTTCAAGAAAGCAACAACCAGCATTATCACTTATGAACGAAAAATCGACTAATTTTTAAAACGAAACAGTGAAACGATTTAAAATTATATACTTCTTGTGAATAAACTTAATATTTTGAAGTAAATACGATGATCACAAACTTGGTATAGTCTACCCATTTTTTTTAAGTACGAATAGTAACAGACACTCTCTGTCACTTCCAGCTCACAGGAAGACTCTCTGTGAAGGAAATTTCGTAACGGGTCGTTTTGGCCTAGGTTGATTCGACCTAGGTCGTTTCGGCTTTTATTTGAGTGGGGGGGGGGTCGTTTTACAGTTCATTTGGCAAGTCGTTTTCGATATAACATTTTCTTAACCTGTATAAAAGTATAACGCATAAACTCGATCCTGCATTAAAATGCTAAAAAAACTGATCTAATACATGTACTTTAAAATTCAAATATATCAATTAATGATATTATTACTGTAATAAATACTCATTTAAGTGGTGAAATTCTGAGTTTGAATCCAGATCAAAAACTGTAGAAATACGGCATTTACAAGTAGTTGCATCCAGACCAAATGCTGAGTAACTCTGTCAAAGTTTTTCAGTTCCTGGTCTGCTTCCGATCTGAATGGAAAGGGTGAAAAATATCTTGCAAGCCCTTTAATCTCTGACTCCATCCCATTTTAGCAATGTATTGAAACAACAGCCAAACAACTTCCGAAAAGCAACTAAGTACAGGAAATGGTCACGAAAGGTAAGACAGACAATGCATCGTGTATATATTTCTTCCTCTATTAAGTCATTTAGTGTTTTTCTAAAAATCGGGCTTCGTCATTCCACATAGAATTGGTCCTACCCTAATAAGTCCGTATTGATTTATTTGTTAAACAATGCTGTTTGTAGCCGTTAAATTGAACCAAAGTTTGGACTATGACCAAATCAAAACCTAAAGTAGAAAAACACGTCTGTCCAATGTTTTATATCGAATTCCTTTACTTTAAGCTTTGAGCATTATGCCTCGCTCACATTTGCTGCGGCTGCCGTACGGCGGCCGCACGGCTTATCATTTCTACGGCGAGTAGCAATTCCCCGGCCGCCGCAGAATTCCTACGGCCGCCGTGTGTTGCGCTCACATTTGCTGCGGCTGCCGCGAGGCGAGATTTTATTTTGGTGGGGTTAAAAAATCTTTGCCAACGTACGGCCGCCGTGCGGCTGCCGTACGGTGACCGCACGGCGACCGTACGGCCGCCGTACGGCAGCCGTGGAAGTCACACCAGATACCTTGCAACCAAAATGCTGCTCCTGCTACACAACTTGGTTTTCTACATGTTAACACAACTTATATCAGTCCAGCAACACCATGAACTCAAAGAACACATTTGGACAGCATTTAAGAACATCTAAATCCATTTTTAGATAATATTCATGTTTTACATATATGATCAAAAGTACAAATGCTCAATAGGGAATTTGACCATCGAGTTACGGCGGCCGCACGGTGGCCGTACGGCTGCCGTACGGCAGCCGTAGAACCACTCTGCGGCGTGTGTTTCTACGGCCGCCGTAGAAATGAAAAAATGTTATAACTCCGCGTTATAATTCTACGGCGACCTCTACGGCCTGTAAGATATTGGGATACGCCGTGCGGCTGTCGTACGGCCGCCGCACGGCCGCCGTAGAATCTCTACGGCCGCCGTAAGATTCTCTCGATTTCACGTCTCTGCGGCCGCCGTAGAGCAAATGTGAGCGCACTATTAGTGCTTGATATCTACTTGTTTGATTGGAATCATATTACGTTATTAATCATTTTATTCCTGTCATACTCGCCAAATCATAGATTGAGATGGAGCCTGCGTTATAGAAAGGGAGCCAATGTGTAGAGAAGGAGACAATGCACGCAGTTCATGCAGTGTCAGAAAATGCGCAAATAACTGTCTTTTTCGAATGAGGCATTATTTTGTGTGTCAAAATATTTTGAACAAATTAACATATCGGTGAAATAACGAATTCAATGAATAAAATTTGATGACTTACTTGATTTATTACTTAAACAAGCCTAAAAGCTCAATCTTGTAAATTTGCAAATTTCGCCAAACATTTTTATAAATAAATAAATAAATCTTGCCAAATTCATGACAGTCAGGATTTAATTAAAAAAAAGCGACATTATGTTGATTCTTTTTCATTTATTAAATTATTTTGTTAAAGGGAAATAAAGTGAACTGTTGCAAATTATCTAAAGCCCGCATATTTATACTTCCAGATGGGTGTCTTTAAAAGAAAACGCAAGACTCTCTTGACATCAAAGAAACATTTCAAGTCACGAGCAAGGTAGAAAGGAAGAAGACGGACATTGACAAGCACACCAATCTCCGATTGGAAAAGAACCACCCACTGCAGAAAGTTAACACCCTTTAGATCACCATTCATTAAAAGACCTAAACCTGTCCCCAGTAAGTCGCACCTACACAATCAGTTCCCCATCAAAGAGACTGGCCAAAATTCATTTAGATTGTTAATCCCACCATATAATAATCCCATGCCATATATATATAATGAAACTACTATGAAAATTCTTTTTGGTAGGAAAGAAAGACTGTTTGGGGCGATTACTTAGATTCATGGGAGGTCCGAAGAATGAGCCGCATCTCCTGCTAGGCAACACTAGTCTACCACCACAGCATCAAAAGTTAACTTTGACTGTCCAAGCAACTCTTTGCTCACACAGTTCAACCCACTTTGTTGCGAAATGTCATTCAATGATGGACCAGGGATAATAACTAAGATAATTCACGTGACTACAAAATAATAAGAAGGATCATGAATCATACGTGATTATATTTGATGGTAAACTGATAAAGGGTGGTGTATATATGGACCTGCTCGGCTTTGAAAATGATCTAGTTTCCGAGAAGAAAATGCGGTTTGATGCAGCAATGGAAGGTGTTTCAGAGACACTGAAGAAGACACGTGAAATGGTCGTTCGTGTAGAAGATGATAGTGGGGGAGATTCTGTTTATAAAGATCTGCTTAAGGACATATTTAAATGTTTCAAAAAAGGTTAAACGTACCTTATGGAGATTCGCCAACTGCGGATTCATGTCGGACGTCATTACCGGTATTTCTGATAGACAATAGCATTAAGAGTCTGCTTGAGGTTAAATTTATGATATGCAAAGGCGGAGCTTACATTAATGGACTGCTGGGAATGTTTCCCATGCGAAAGGGAGGAATGATAAATGTCTGTAATCAAGGAAAATGATTTTATTTGGTATTTCTATCAAATAAATGGTATTTTCCTTTTAAATGCGCTTTCTAACATATCAATTTTTATTCTGAACTAATATTTAAGTTCAGCATTTAACATGCGTCTACAAATTTAATCTTCCCGTTAATTGATGTTTGTAATATATCCATGGGCCTCTCGCTTTGTTTTTCGATAGACTTAAACATATAAATGATGTCAGTTTTGTATGATGCTGTTTGAGCTTCTGTGTTGTTTGTATAAAGTTTCCCCTGTATTATCTTTACGTTTAATAATGGGCTGTTATAATATTTCACAAAATTAAAAACGCAGCATGAAATTTCTCAATGTGTCTTTTATATAATGAGTTTGTTGCAAACGTTCGCTCAATCTCTGCATCTTCGCGCCCTTTCCATAACACAGGCTCCTTCTCAATCGATTAAACTGGCAGGCAGGACATGCTTATAATGATTGATAACGTAATATGAATAAATTCAAACAAGTACGTATATATCAAGCAATAACGCTCCACGCTTAAAGTAAAAGAATTCGGTACAAAACATTTAACAGACGTTGTTTTTGTCTACTTTCGGTTTGGATTGGGCCATTGTCCAAACATTGCTTCAATTTAACGGCTACAAACATAATTGTTAGGCAAATCCATCAATTTTTGTGGAATAACGAAGCCCGATATTTGGGAAAACACTTAATGACTTTTATAGAGGAAGAAATGTGTACACGATGCATCGTTTGTCTTACCTTTCGTGGCCATTTCCTGTCTATGGCTACTTCTCGGAAGTTTCTTTGGCTCTTGTTTCAATACATCGCGAAAATGTGATGGAGCCAGAGATTACAGAGCGTGTATTTCTTATGAATGAAAAATATGTTAGAGAGAATGGACAAGTATCCCGAGGTCCCGAAGGGGCCGAGTCTTCATTATTTCTCAGGTATGGAGAGATACGAGTTCATTCTCCCACTTAAAATACACATAATATGAATTTAGTATTGCTGAATAAAAAATAAATTCCACTGGTACCCTCAGATAAATATTGTTGTGTATTTGCACAGTAAGTAATACTCATGCTGTTAAGCATGCTTTTTCCAAGAAATTCTAGCAGTTTGAAATAACTCTCTATTCCTTTATGAATGTCATGTACAATGTACAATGAATATGTACAGTGTCATCTCGTGTAAAATCATCGTAGACAATGACTGACCAGAACCTCTCTGACTATTCTCAGTGTTTGTTAACATGAGACCGGGAAAATATGTGAAATGTTGGATTTATTTCATAATCTGAATTTTCATTCTTTCCAATGGGATTTATATTTGTGCATTTGCGCTTGTCTACTGTCTAGCAGTAATTAGATTGAAAATGTCTTCAAAGAAACTCTTGTCAAACATCTTAGATCTGGACCCGTCTTCAACTTCCTCGGCATCTGATCTTGATCTAAGTTGTTTGTTAATGTTATTATGGTCACAATCGTCAGGATAACGGTTGAAATCCATACAAGACACCATTTGAGCAATTTATACAGTAAACCCCCTCTATCACGACTACTAAACAAAAGACTACACTAATTGGTTGTATTAAATCCAGGTGGAGCTTAAAGAATAGCCAGGTGGAGCTTAAAGAAAAATGAAAGTAAAACGGAAAGTTCCAAAAGGTGCTTTCTATTTTACATCCACATTGCTTTAAGCAGCCACCTTCCTTAATCACAAAATAATTAAAATAGCCTGATTTAGTTTGTACTAGAGAGGTTTTATCGTATGCCAAAGCCAGTGGTGTCTGCTAAAGTTATCGTCTGCTTCGCTTTGAAAGCTAAAACATATCAGTTACATGTAAAATTGAGTATATTGATATATTAATCGAGTGTAAACAAGTATGGATCCACATGAGACATATAATTATATGGTGTCAGGGCTGGATCCAAGCCGTTTGCAAATTATATTATAATCTGGTGTCAAATATATTCGATTTTGATGTTGTCTTATTACCTTCCTAGCTTTTTGTAAGGGTATTCGCTTTGAGTGACTAGTCGTTTAGAGCATGCTGAAGGCGAATAAATACAAGTGACAGCCAAAGCAATGTGTAAGTAAAACAGAAAGCTTCGAAATGAGTTTTCTGCGTTAGATCTACTTGCAATTTCCTTTAGTCCAATCTAGTCACCGGTAACCGGTCCTAGACACCTCATAGTAAAAGAGGAATTAGGGATAATAGGGTGTATTGTAAGCATGACAAACATTATTCATCTGTTTCATTAAATTACTTACAAAATCTTTTCACACTCTTTACAGTATATTGTATTGTTCGATGTTTCAAGAAATATTGTCCTCCCAGATTTGTCACTAGATCTACTAGAATCTTCTGTGTTTCTGTATATTTTATCGAAAATTAAGCAGTCACCTGCTAGAAATCTGAATAAAATACAAACTTCTAGCATACAATACAGATGGGTGCTAACTGTAGTATGAAATAATTCAGAAAGTTCATAGATCTATGAAATTCCTGCATTCTTTTTATCCAGCATTAAGCAGTTACCTGTTAGAAATTTCAAAAGAATACCGTTTTTGTAACAATGAGTAGAGGCTTTTACTGAATGTTACATTTTCGTAACTCATAAGAGCTTTGTGCATTGATAAGTTCTTGCACTAGGCAGTCGTCTGTCTGTACTGATCCATTTGTAGCCTTGAATACAGACAGTCTCTTAATGTAGCATAGGCAAATGTCTGCATTATTTTGATTAGTGATGTTTTAGTGATATCGACGCTACTTCATTAAGTTATCGTGCAATGCAAGATTAACTATGATTTTACTGTTTTTGATGGTTTCAGTCTTTGGAACAAGCTTTAGTCTGCGTTGAGTTTCAGAAACGTTGAGTCTGCAACTGCTCAAGAAAGTAATACTCGGTGTCACTTTCTTAAAACGAAAAAATCGATTAACTTTGAAGACTATTCGAAGAAACAGCGTAACGATTTAAAGTAAGAAAAAATCTATTTAAAAAGCGTAATACTCTGAAGTGAATATAGTGATCATAAAACTAGTATATTTATAGTTTGTTCAGTTGAGTAATTAGTTGAATGTATAGCCATCGCAAACGGCAGCATAATACGCCCGTGGCATCAGAGCAGAACCATAATTAATAAATGTCTGTCTTGCTTGATATGTAAGTTAAATATGAAATTTGGTTATTTGCAATCAGAAGTACAGGTATCAGCCAGAAACTAGTTTGAGCTGTAAAATTTGTAAAGTTGAATAAATGCAACAAAAACCATCAGACCATAACTTAAATCAATAGGTGTCTTACCTTTACGATGAGAAAGCTTACAATAAAATTTGTTATAATACCTCATAAAGAACTACAGGTATTGTCCGCAAACAAGTTTAAAAAAAGTATATAAAGGGGCATAACTCCGATAAAATGTATCCGATCAGAACCAAAATCAATAGATGTCTTTGCTGTATACTTAGTATGAACATTTATTTCAATAAGGCACACAGAAGAAAAGCTATCATCTAAAAAACAGTTTAAGCCGTAAAATACTAAGTATGTAAAGGGGCATAACTCAAGTAAAAGTCATGGACTGAAACCAAAATCACTAGGCATCTTACCAGCATAACAGGTAAGTTACATATGAAAGTTGGCTACATTAGGTAAATAATACTGAAGTTATAATCTTAAAACGGTTTCTATTTTAAAAGAAGTATTAAAGGGGCATAACTCCAGATTAAATCATCCGAGCGAAATCGGGCCAAATGCAACTAAAATTATTTACAGATTTATTTTTAAATGCGTTAAGGGGGATAACTCTGAAAGTACTAAAAATCACACAAATACGTAATACAGCGGTCCCTTTTCATAATGACAC
This sequence comes from Gari tellinella, assembly GCA_922989275.2. Classification (NCBI taxonomy): domain Eukaryota; kingdom Metazoa; phylum Mollusca; class Bivalvia; order Cardiida; family Psammobiidae; genus Gari; species Gari tellinella. The sequence continues at coordinate 18,168,069 of OV277862.1, forward strand.
CCATTGGGAAACAGAGATTGTGTACGTTGTTCGGAGGGAGCCGTCATAGGGATGGAAATTGGCTTATATTTGCAAACAGCTTGAATCCAGATCAGACGCCGCGTAACGCGGCGTCTGATCTGGATTCAAGCTGTTTGTTAATCGTCATTTATTCATTTTCTGTCAAAATTTCCATTATCCCACTTTGAAAAAAGCAGCAGACGACAATTTATCAAAACAGACGCTATTGGAGCAGTTACAGCGTTAGAGATAATTGTCCTGTTTAGGAAACTGCTGCAAGGGTCGTTGTAAGGAGGGAGTCGTTGTTGGGAAGGCCGTTGTAGAGAGGGAGCACTGTATATATAAAGCCCCTTCACTCCTTGTATCACCCATTCAAATTTGAAAGGAATAGAACATAGCACAAAAAAGTTCTGGTCTTTTTTTTTAAATGCCCATTCAAACATAGATATCTTAAGAGACTAGATCGGTCACCTAGCGCTGAGCTCCCATTGGTCGACGGTCAGAGAGACGTCATCTTGATACGTGTATCATACACTTTCCCTCCGGAGACAAACTATGATTTACGTTCATTTAAGAATGAATTCGTACTACATACATCTTGTAACATAAATATGCACCGTAAATCGACAATCAAACGATAATAAGCCAATAATGATGGTAATTCTGATTTAACTGAATAAAATCATCGGTTAATCATAGCAACTATGGAAAGGTTCTTAGCAACTTCTGTAGTCAAAGACGCACCGTCAACGTAGACGGGATTACTGCGCACAGCTTGTAACGTCATTAATCTACCGCAATACGACGTGCACCAGACCATTGGAACATGAGTGGCATACACGCATCAAGATGGCTTCTCGATGACCGTCGCTAAATGGCCTATAGCCGATCTAGGTTATTTTAAGATATCTATGCATTCAAACAACAAAGGGGGCATAACTGTGCCAAAAATAACGAACTTCTGAAACGCGAACTCGTCCGAGCTTTTGTTAAATTAAAATTGGTCTATAAATGGGGACTAGAGAGCGTTAACAAGATAAAAGTTAACTGACGGACGTACAGAATGACGGACGGACGGACAGCGCATAGTATATTATAATACGATCCGTTTTTCGGGCGTAAAAAATACATATTTATGGAGTTATTGTTTAAATGTAGTTTACCTAAATATTTTAAAAGTTTTGCTAAGAAAAAGAACGTTTGAGAGACGGAATGAAAAAATCAAATGGTTCCTTCGAACACATGCTCACTTGCTGTGCAGCTTTCATCAACTGTACAAGGGTTATAGCCAAATTGAAGAGCAAAATTATAGGAAAAGTAACCTGCCGTAAAAATATTGAAGAAAAGGGGAATAAATCCCATGGTGAAATCATGTACAAGACACTTCCACTCATCACACACTTTCCATCAATGAAATAAGATTTGAAAAGTCAAACAGGAGTATGCAAAAATATAGATACTGTGGGAAAAGGAAATTACTCCAACGGTATCGATGCAGGAATTATGAGCCTTATGAAAGACATTTGTACACATCAATATATTTTAATTAATGAAATTTAATGTCAAAAACTTTAGTTTAACAGAAGATATACATACGAAGAAGAAACACTCTAAAAGTATTGATGTAATAGTTATAAACCATGTGAAAGATACCTCAAGTTGGTAAGCTCTTTCCACAACTGAAAGTTAATCTTAAACACTTAAATAGAACAGAATTTAAAGTAAAAAAAAATAAAGTGTGACGGAAAGAAAATAACATGTTAATGAACAATCCAACTGACAAACAGACAGACTACCGAAAAAATATCGCTAAGTGTCACTTCTGCTTATAGAAGGTGGCACAAAGGAACCATCCATAAATTTTCATCAAAATGGGCACTAGTATATGGCCCAAATAAATAAATTTAACTGTTTCTATAACTTCATTTAAACCTTGCTCTTATTATGTTTTCATCTGTTTACAATTATCATTTAATAAATACTGTAGGGATGTTAACGGTTAATCGGTTAACTTTTAGAACCGCGGTTAATCGGTTACACTTTTCCTTCAAAAGGTTAACCTGAAAAAACAAAAATTTGAAAGTTGGATAATAAACTTTGCTGCACGTAAACAGCAGACGACATCTCCTCCGCTCGTTTTAGCTGTCTTGACACCTTGTCGAAAAACATGCCGCGGGCGTGTACTACCGCGTCTACAGAGGTTACCAGGTAACCATGACATCAAACCAGTGGTATGAGACAATTGGCAGGTCACCAAGTAACTGAGGTTATTGTTGTGATTTTACTAGATTAAGATTAATGTCCCATAATTAAGAGTATGGAAGGCCGGTGCGCCATGCTTAATGCTAAATGCGACTAGCTATATGCGAAATGCTCAATGCGAATCGCGAAATGCTAATTAAGTACAAAACTCTATTAGGGTGTGTTTAATGCTTAATGCTATTTGTAAAATGCTAAATAATGATTGCGAAATGCGTTTTGTGAAATGTCATTTGCGAATTACAAAAATGGTAAATGCGAATTGCAAAAATGCTATTCGCAGATTCCTTAATGCCAAATGCGAATTGCTGTACTAAGGCCAAACAAAAAACCTCTGTTTCCAGTAACCCGACCGATCCTAGTTTTCCCCTCCGATAGTCTTTTGAGTGTTTTAAAAATTGAATTTTAGATAAACAAAATTTGTTTATCTAAAATTCAATTTTTAAAACACTCTAAAAGAAATTTGATCTCAATTTGCCATAAAGTACCTTCCGTGCAGTTATGATCTGCTAGTTAAGGATTTAGATGGGTAACGCTTATCGAAACAAATCCGCAAAAACTATACACCATCTCATTCAGTATTCAATTCTACATCATTTTCCAGAGTTAAAAGAATTTTCACCTCATATAACTGAAATTATGGATATTTTTGTCTTGTTACCCTACTTTTCAAAAAACGTCCTGAAATGACTACCCCTCCATATTGAAAATGTGTTGGAAACAAAACTCGTAACGATGTTTTAACGCCTTTGTATTCATTCTTATATATTTACTGTCATCACTTATATCTATGTCCTCCGTTTCGGAAGTAAATAAAATTTATTAAATAGTAACTGCTTTCAAACCTGCATGACTGGACGGTGTTTATTACTCTGGCCATCACTGGTTCCATAATTCCTCTGTGGTGCTGGACTGTCAAGCCGATTGTAAAACGTCAAATCTCCAGTTTCAGTTCTTTTCCAGCGGTCTTGTGGTGTACTAAACAAACAACAAATGCGACAGTAGTGTGACAAATGCCCACGTCCGACAGAATTGTAGCAATGTCCTTGACACATGACACATAGCCGACTGAGTTTTATATGGAGACTGACCCCCTTATTCAGATTTATATAATTCACAACAGCAGATGTTAAGTGCTTGTGTGGCGGCTGTAAAAAGTCGACTCGTACTTCATTCTCAGTGTTGTTATACTTTCCGGTCCTTTGGAATCATTGATTTCAGCGTATTTACAGTCGAAAGTTGAATTCCGCTTAAGCTTGTGCTGGGGGGCGTGAGCACTGTTGCGTATTTCAGTATTGCTCATGAACAGACTCAATTAAAGCGAGTCTGCAATTTTCAGTATTTGCTTTGTTTTCTGTGCTTCCAAAGGATCTCCCCTTATTCAGATTTATATTTTTGCCTACGTTGCCGGAATATGTCTGCCAAGGTATTTTGAAATATTCACCAACAAAGGAATTACATTTGGACTCGAAAGTTTTGACAATGTTATCGTACATTGTGACCTAAACCTTAGACTTATTGACATTAGAGTTGAACGCGACAAGTTGTCTTTGTCTGGTGAACATATATGCCAAGTTATTTAGAAATCTATCAATTAATAACGGAATTACAGACCGGACACGATATGTTTTACAACGTAATCTGACACCGTGACTTTAAACCATGACCCATTGAACATTGAGTTGAACGCGAAACGTTGTTTTGTATGTTTAACATTAGTGCTAAGTTATTCTGAAATTCCTTCATCAATAAATAACGACAGACCGGACACGTATCTCATGACAACGAAATCAAACCCCGTGACGTTGATCTCTGGCCCATGGACAAGAGAGCCAAACGCTACTCATTGCTCTGTCTGGTGAACAGGTCTGCTAAGTTATTTTGAAATCCATTCATCGATAAAAAAAGTTTCAGACCAGACACGGACTTTTTGGACGGGTGGAAGGCGAATGGTTGGGACAGACAGTTGGGACAGACAGGCGGACAGACAGACAGATGGACGGAGCGATTACAATATGAAGGTCAAATAAATATGATTAATCCTTGCAAACTAGAATGGGAAAATGTCACTCTATTTGAAAACAAGAGGATCAAGGTCCATAATTCCAACATGACTACGTGCGCTTACCGTTTTGGATATAATCGAAACTTTAATAAGTTGGATGTCTCAAACGTCTAGACCTTTGACATTTTGACATTTACAGCAAAATAATAATAGCCTGATGCCTATAATTATCAATTTTTTATAGCTATTTATTGTACACATATTTTCAAAAATATCAAACCTTTATTAAATGATCAGCTGTTCTATATTCTTAATACATGTACATGTACTTGTAAATATTTAAATGTCTATAAAATTAACAGTTGACCTAATAATCTTTTAACTTACTTGAAAACGATCCATGCAACAATTGCAGCAAGACAATACACATACTATTTATATATATGAGCCGGTTTGCAACATTCTACAAACCAAGAACCATTGTCATCCCAGGCTCTGTATCTGAGTTAGGTCTACACTGCCAAATACAGTATGCAATACAGCTACATCAATGCTGTAGATGCATGTGGGTGTCCAACAGTGAAGATCAAGACCAGCCGTCACGTCTTTGACGCGGCGGCTGGTCTTGATGTACACTGATTGCAATATAATAAGGCAGGTTTTTCCATAGAACAGTTTACATGTATATGTTAGATCTAAGTAAAATTGGTATCTGGAAATTTCATGAAACTCTATCAAGTCCCATCGTGTTTTCAGACCTTTTTTAATGTCTGAAATATAATAACGGTAAATAATAATGTTTGAACATTCTTAAAAGCCAACCGATCTTTGAAATGTTGAAGACAGACCTAAATTACCAAAAAGGGAGATTTAAAACCATAATAAACAGAAAATAGAACTTCTGACATAAACAATACCACACGGCTTAGTGTCACGTGGTACGGCCGAGATCAATTTCCCTGTCTGCAAAAGTATCCAGGATATTGCTATAAGTTTGCCACATTTCTGTGCGCATTTAAGGGCCCCATCGCGTGGCCCAATAGTAAATGCCCTGTCCGTCCCTCTGTCCGTCTCTCCGTCATTCAGTCAGACTGTCACACTAAAAATAGAACAAGTACTTCCGGTCTATAACTGCTGATAGACTTTCTTAATCTTTGTCAACTTTGTATTTATCAAGCTCACATTAGTACATAGCTTTGAATTGTATTTTGGGGTCATCAGATCAATGTCAAGGTCACTGTTACAAAAAATAACTCCTGGTCAAAAGCTGCATGTTGCATATCCCAATTTGACCATGTTTTGTATTTAAGGGTGTATCAAACCCATAAGCGATTTTTTCAAAGTATTAAACATTTTTTCTATCATTGTTTTTTTTTGAAGAATTATTTAGATTTGGAAATAGTTTAAGTTGACTACCTTTCTTGTGTTTATATATATCATATATTGTATTGTTTGGCATGCTCTTTTTATGTACAGTTGTACTTATATACGTCTTTGTACTTATTTGAATAAGTAAAATATACTATATATTACACTTACGTAGAAAAAGTAATAAATTAAGGCTTGATATGCTGGTAAACACTCATTAGTTTGGACATTGTGTTAGAAAATTAAGTAGTTTTCTCATAAATATGTAGTAGTTAGGTGGAAGACAAAAAATATATAATGTTTATGTATACAGTAATTTTGTTTATTTGATGGACAATGGCGGTACGTCATTTCTTAGAGTAGGGAAGTATGTAACAGATGTTTATTTTAAAGGGAGCTGATCGAGTCAAACTGTCTTGGGTTTTCTCATTTTATGTACTGAATTCTCTCCCTTGAATCGTCTTTTTTAATTTCAAATGTTTGAACCCAGTGGTATGCTTGGTAATCCTCATGCTTAAGCATGAGGCGATAATTACAGCTAGTTCTTGTGTAATCATTCGGTTTTAGTTAGTCTTTAAAGAAGGTCATCTGGTTTTAGATTTGGAAATTATGTCAGTTGACTACTTTTCTGGTGTTTAGTTTAATAATATCGTTTTTATGCTCAGCAATGTTAATTTGATACAACTTGTTCATCAATTTAAGAGTAATTACTGTCTAAATGGTGTTTTTTTTATTGCTACATGTCAAGGGTCCGTTTCCATTGTTTAATGTTTCTTTTCAGCAAGTCATGATTAAGGGTCGAAGTCTTAGTAAGGCTGTCACTCATTAACATCTTTTATTATTCTCGTTATCGCTCATCTTATTTTCAGCTTAAACCATAACAGTCACAGGAGTTAGAGTTAGAGAGAGAGAGAGAGAGAAGAGAGAGAGAGAGAGAGAGAGAGAGAGAAGGGAGAGAAGAGAGAGAGAGAAGAGAGAGAGAGAGACCCAGGATTTAACAAGTAGTTACCAGCTTTATTTACATTAACTGGTGAGTGGGGATTTATGGTATTCTGATATTTTAATGTATTGCCTGTATTACAATCTCCATTCTATTTATCATATATTGTATTGTTTGGCATGTTTCTGTACAGTTTTACTTATACACGTCTTTGTTTTTATTGCAGAGCTATATTACGTTGGATATTAGGACTGCCTATATAAGAAGTATTTACCGGAACAACGTTGTTACGTTACCCTGCATCACGTACATATGATATATATCCCCACTAGTTACACATCAAAAAAATAAAATCTTAATTCACACTCCCGTATCAAAAGCGTATGATCTGTACCCGATATTTTCCCAACGCCATCAGTTATACATTTGAATGAATGTCTTGCGTGGTGGTTTAGCAGATCCCCCACAGCAGTAGCCTTAAATTTGGCACCCGTCAAGTTGAAGAGTGGGCCGTTCTTAAGTAAAACTAGTAATCATTAAATCGTTTGTTTTGATTAGAAAATTACATTCATGACACTACAAATCTTTTATTTATCAAATAAAGTTCAACGTATATCTATGGAATCAACATCTTAAAAAGTATCCAACCTTTACCATAAGCCCATATTTCACCGTAGGCCCTTGACAATAGCCAGTGTCTATCACTGGACGAACTTTAATAAAATCAATAATTTCTAAGCTGCTTGATGAATTCAAACGAAATATTCAGTCAACATGTACAATCACTCAACTGTGAATCGGGCAAAATTTAAATGCTAGTTGGAAGGCAGTAAAACGCAAGAGTGACATAACAAAATGAACGCCCCTCGTAGCTTGGGATTGTATTTTTGAGTTATCAGGTACTGTCATTGTACCTGTTAAAATTCCGGCCAATAACTTTCAGATTTGATAGACCAATTATGACCAAAATCATTTAGCAAGGTAACAGCAAGAACTAACTTGAGCTTAATTAATTAAACGTCAAAAACATGGTTTCGTGTCATTAACACGTTTCTTGTTTGAATTTTTGTTAATGTTTTTTCACCAGTTTTGTTGGTTAATATTTCTGTAATGACTGTTAAATTTAGAATAAGACTAGACCTGTCACAAAATTGGTGATTCTTAGCCCCAGTAGGGTCTTGTCGCAAAGGGTAAATGTTTCTGGATAAAGTTGATGTGTGCACTTAAGTGCTCCCTAACTTGGAAAAAAATAACAAAGGGCAACAACTCCAAAAATGGATAAAAATATAACAACAAAGGGAAATATGGAGGGCACAGTATAGTTTATTATGCACTGCACTCCTTGTAAATGAGATCTATCTGTATATGAAGTTTGAAGTCAATAGCTCTTATACTTTGGACGTAATGCTCCGGACAAGCCTAAATTGGATAAAAAATATAACAACAAAGGACAATAACTACAAAAACTGCTAATGATAGAGTTATGGTTTTGCGCAGTGCACTCCTTGTTAATGAGATCTATCTATATATGAAGTTTGAAGTCAATAGCTCTTATATTCTTTAAGTAAAAAGGATACTTGCGTATTTGAAAAATTCGACAGAATCTCATGAAAAGTTCTACAAGTTGAATTAAGTATACATAAGCAAATTGCTAAAACAAAAATAGTGGGTTGCAAAGCTTTTTTCAGCTCTAGCTGGCTTTGAAAAGTGTGACGTTTGCCGCATTTGCTCATTGTCAGAGCAGAAAACGTCATATGGGACAAATGCACTTATATTACTACACAATAACATATTTCTAGTACACTTTTTAATTTTCTAGCATTTATTTATCACAAGCAAGAGTGAAATAAACTTTTTAAAGCTCTTTCTTGTGTTTTTAATGAGCTTTTGGGCTAAAATGAATGCTGAAAACCGGAAAAATAAGACATTTGTTCTTGCCAATTTCTCACAGATACATCAATTATGTAAAATAATTCCGATTAAAATTCTTTAAACTTTTTAGGCATCTAGGTTAAAGTATTTCTTATCAAACGGTGTAAAGAAACTTAGGTGTCGCGTTGTTCATTTATGAAATATGGTCAAAATTCTAACCCTACTCCCTTATATTTTATGCAGAAAATATACCTCCCCCAATAGCCAAATTGGGTCTCTGTTGGCCCAAAAATGATAAATATTCATCCAATATTTGCTTAAATTGGTAAATATATGAGTGTTTGTGAATACAACAGCATTTAATAAAGCTTTAGTTACTTAAAGCATTTACAGTGTTGCTGATAAAAACATAAACATAATTTCAACAAGAACTGCTACTCGGGACAGTTTTTTCAAATCTTGATACAGTGCCTGTATGGAAAGGACAGTATTTTACATAATTTACCAAGGAGAACTTTTCAAAATTCATTTCTATGGTAAAAAATGTATTGCAAATCAGAAAATATATATTAATCAAGGTATTTAAGAAGTTTATTTTTCAACATTTTTTATATAGGCGAGTATATCTTTAAGCTCCGGACAAGCCTAAATTGGGTAAAAATATAACAACAAAGAGCAATAACTAAAAAAATACTGATGACAGAGTAACGGTTCTTTCGCACTGCACTCCTAGTCAATGAGATCTATCTGTATATGAAGTTTGAAGTCAACAGCTCTTATACTTTCTTTCTTTCTTTCTCTATATACTGCTACACGCCCTTTTCGGGTATTACTTTGGAAGTAATGCTCCGGACAAGTCTAAATTGGGTAAAAATATAACCACAAAGGGCAATTATTCCAAATATACTGATGATATAGTTATGGTTCTTATGCACTGCATTCCTATTCAATGAGATATATCTGTATATGAAGTTTGAAATCAATAGCTCTTTTACTTTAGAAATTATGTTCCGGAGAAGCCTAAATTTGATACAAAATAACAAAGGGCAATGACTCCAAAAATACTGATGACAAAGTAACGGTTCTTGCACACTGTACTCCTGGTCAATGAGATCTATCTGTATATGAAGTTTGAAGTCAATGGCTCTTATATTTTAGAAGTTATGCTCCGGACAAGCCGGGCGGACGGACGTTGTTACGGGAGGATACTTATGTGGCTATTTTCTATTGTTTTATTTTGCGTGGCTAGCCACACAACTGACAATTTCTTTTTGCTCTAACTTGAAAAATAATGATCTGGAGGCTAACTATACCCCTAACCCTATGTCCCACAACTGGCCAGGTTAATGTCACAAGAAATGGCCAGGTTAATGTCACAAGAGAATGCCAGGTTAATGTTTTTCAATTATGGGGCTAAGAATTTTAGCCACGTAAGAACCCTCTCGTAAGCACGGACAACCGGACGGACGGACGGATGGACATTGTGACTCCAGTATACCCCCAAAACTCTGTTTGAGGGGGTATTATAATTCCACTAATGTTACGAAGGGTATGCACATGCGAGAAATATGATTGAAAACACAATGTCGTTAGGAGGGTTAATTTTTAACTACAATAAAATTGTTTCTGATCTTAAAATTCTCGAAAACACACCAGATACATGAGACTGTACCTCTTCTAAATTCTGTTACGCTCCAGTGGGTCATATAATAACTGGCAATTTTGATATCATTAAAGATAAACGCATTAGAGCGCTTTTGAGTAAAGGACCTAAATTTAGATTACCTGCCTTAATTGATTTCGATACTTGTCGCAATCATATTTCTGAAGCTTTGAATAAGTATAGTACCAACTGGTGCCGCAGAGAACATGCTGAAAATGACGCTCTTACAAAATGGAAAGAATTAATTTTTGATATTATCGATACCCGGATTTCGTTCTATTTATCCAATAACCATCTTTTACCACCTAAACCTAAATTTAACATTCGTCACTTAAAGAAGGGCATACAAGACTTTCATTCCAAATATGTACTCGTTCCTGCAGACAAAGCATCCAATAATGTGATAATTGTATGACGATTACATTATGTTGATACTTTAAACCAGGAACTCGTGAATACCAATTCCTATACAACGACTAATTTAACTGAGCATAATGTTGTATCTGATCATCTTGATACTTGTAAACAATTAAAAGCTGACGTCAACATTACATGTCATAAACTTCCTACTATGTACTGGATACCAAAACTCCACAAAACACCATATAAGTCTCGTTTTATTGCTAATTCAAGTGCATGTACTACTACTAAGCTTTCCAAACTTTTGACATCGTCTTTAATTAAAATCAAAGAACATGTTCAAAGGTATTGTGACAAGACTTACGAAAATTCTGGACTTAATCTGTTTTGGTCTATCAAAAACTCGAATGAAATTTTGACGAAGCTTGAACATAGAAAATACCAAGCTTGCAATATTAGTACGTATGACTTTTCAACACTATATACTACCTTACCTCATAATTTAATAAAAGCTAAACTTATACAACTTATTGAAAAGACTTTTGCCAGAGAAAGGAAACTATTTCTGGCGTGTAATACTGATCGTGCATTTTTTACAAATGACACGGTTAAGCATTACACTATGTGGACTTGCACCGATGTCTGTAAGTCACTATCATTTCTTCTGGATAATATTTATGTACGTTTTGGGAGTACCATATACCGCCAAGTGATTGGTATCCCTATGGGTACAAACTGTGCGCCCCTTGTCGCAGACCTATTTTTGTACTGTTATGAGAGGGACTTTATGCCAAGTCTAAAACCTGATACACAGGCAGATATGATCGAAGCCTTTAACAACACATCGCGCTATCTAGATGATATTTTTAATATAGACAACCCATTTTTTGATACGTTGTTTCCTTTTATTTACCCAAAAGAATTACGCCTTAATAAAACTAACGAGTCAAATTTATCAGCACCATTTTTAGATTTGGATCTTTTAATAAATAACGGTATTGTTTCTTCTAAGATTTACGATAAACGAGATGATTTTGATTTTAGTATTGTAAACTATCCTCATCTAGATGGCGATGTTCCCCGTTCTACATCTTACGGGGTTTATATTTCACAACTTATTCGTTTTGCTAGGGCTTGTACCTCTGTTGAGGACTTCCACATTCGTAATAAAACTATTACTGAAAAGCTTCTTAAACAGGGGTACAGATTTCATAAACTTCGTAAAACATTTTCTAAATTCTTTTATAGAAATCTTCCTCTCATTAACAAGTATAAATGTAACTTAAAGTCTTTTCTGCGGCAAGGTATTTCACATCCGGAGTTTTATGGTGATGTGATTTACAGACTTCGTAAGATTCTTGGACATATGCATTTTCAAAACCTATTTGTGAAACGTATTAGATTTTTCCTCAAAAAAGATTATGATCCAACTATATTGCTGCGCACTTCACGTTTGGTTATCGATCAATCTACAATTGATACCTATGCTTTCCTCTTTGGTTGTGTGACGACAGACAGGGCTTAGCACTACATGATGATGTATCTCTAAAGCCGTCCTTAACCGGGAGAGTTATGTCGGATTTTCGTGCTTTGGTTTTTCTCTCCCTCTCTGTCGTACCCTAAACCCTCCCATGTCTTACAGTTACTCGTGACTACAGACTATTCGCTTGAGTACAATTTGACCGTTGCCATAGTGGGTTATTTTTAACACGGGCTTGAATGTTTAATTCTTTCCCGTGTTACTAATAATCCTGTCAGAGAATTTTGTTGGATGTTTTACATGTATTTACTTACTGTGCTGGCGGTCTTTTTGATTGTAAGGTTGTGGAACAGGGTTTATATTTTATGTACACTGTTCGTCTTTATAGGTGAATATAGGAGAAGAGTGTGAGATTGGGCGCCCCTAAACCCAGGTTTAACCCCCCAGTGGTTGTTAATAATTAATTAATTTATAATTGATTATTGATTGCTACTGACCGTACCAAGGCGGGCTCCTATGTTCACTTAGCTTTATGTTTGTCTTGCGTGTTGTTTTCTATTTAGTGTGTGGATGAAGGAATGGTATTGCGTGTGTGGTTGTGTGTGTGTGTGTGTGTGTTTGTTATGGTATGGCTGTGTGTGTGTTCTGCTTTAGAGATGGGTGTATTGTTTGTGTTGCGTTTCCTGCTTGAGTCTTCTTTCGTATTTATTTAAGTGTTTGCTTCATTGGCAAAGTCATTAGACTTTGCCAACATTCTTTACTTTGAAACAAGCAATATGGTTGAATGGTCTTCTGTCTCTTTCTCGAAGCGCTCTGAGAAAGCGATATATAGTTTATGAAATCAGTCCATTTTGCATAAAATAGATACTAACTGTGAATGTCTGAAAAACGGTTGCAAGTCTATTTAGGGTGACATGGGTGTAGAGAATGACGTAAGCTGTAATCGCAATTAAATCGACAAACCGTTCATTGGCACGTTCAATGTTTTACAAATCAAAACTTTGAAATTATATCTGGCGTATTTAAGAATTTATGGAACTGGCAATCGTTGTACTTGCAAAAATATTAAAAACAATTCAGAATACATATTCGTATAAAACATGCTGTACGTTTGGCTTCAAGCTAAATAGATATTGAGGAGTATTTAGTCACCCATAATAGTGAGAGATCCCGTTGCGAAGTCAGTAGAGTACTCTCTTTGAAGCGAAGAGTCCCATGTTCGAGTGCGAGTCTAATCAGTTATTTTAATTTTTCAACTGGTTTCATATATGTCGATTTCTTTTTACGCATTCGCCAACGCAATTTATAAATTTTATGCCAACATAAAAGGATTTACCGGTATGTGTAAATGGTCACCATTTCGGTTATTGCCGGTCAATATCATTTGCATGATTCCGGCAGTTACCAGTCAAGTATAAGGTTATGCAGTAATAAGATAAGAAATCAGTCAGGAGAGAGAGAACAGGTAGATGTGACCAATTGGAAGCAAGGCCACCATTTTACACCAATCACAGAGCAACATAGCCATTGTTTCTTTATCTCGGAAAGTCTAGGATGTCAACCTTATTTTCGTTACAACCACCACCTCCCATCCTCCTCCTCTTTCTTGTTTCATGTCATGCTTTTGATATTTTACGTTCATGCATGGAGAAAGGACATGGTTCATGTTACCATGTTATTGTGTTGTTATTCTGCTGGGCGGTGGTTGTTGTGTCGCCCAGATATGAAATTTAGATATTTACTTTCTATAACATTGATCTTAAGTTTATGGCATTTCAAATAAAATGCCCATCAACAAACATACATGACGTATTTGTCTTCTATTTTCCATACAAGTGAGTTTCGGTACCGTGTGGATCTTAAGCCTAAGTGGGCAATGCTACATAAATTAGACTCGAAAATCCGATTATCCAGCGGTACGTAAATATGATTTTTTTTTTACTAGAGGAGCTTACACGAATGACGAGAAAGAAATTCTGCTTGGTAATATCAATTAACTACCATTGCACTAGCAGCATTGAATATGTCGATGAATCTGGGTAAAGTGTGTACTGCTCAGCATGCATCAACACAGGCAACCGAGGTCGGGTGTCAATATATAGCTCGTGTCAGTATTGTTGCATTGTTTGTTCTAATTTGGACAAAGATTTGTGTTGGTATATCGAGTTTTTGGAAAGTTTATTTATTTTTTTGGCATGTAAGTTTCAATTGATATATTTGAATTGTTGTTAGTAAAGACACGGCTTAAATACGGAATAAAGATAAAACTACAAAGATTGACCTCTTACGTCGAGTGCATGTAAACGTCAATGTAAACTTCATGCTCTAACTTTAAAAGAACGTTACCAAGGCCAAATTACTTCTAACATCCCTAAACGTGCTGCTTATTTTGCCTTAGTCTCCTTTTTTAAGGAGGCCAACTAGTATGTAAGTTTACGTATCGATGTTTGTCCCATAAGTCAGGTTTCTCAACTGACTTCAGGATATGTTTAGTTTTTTATCCATGTGCAATTGAAATTGGAATAATTAATCATGTATTGTTAGATTTTAAAGGATAGCATTTGTTCTCTCCCCCAAATAACGTGACTCAAAAACTTATTCCAGTTTGTATAGTGATATAATAAGGGAACCTCTTCAACAGCGTTTCTCGAAAAGATACATCAAACTGCATCATATTTTACGTCAGGGGGTTGGTTATAAAGTACATGAGGGACGGTAACTATCGTATGTATAAAGAGTGTTTGCAGAAATGAAAAAAGCATTGGAATAACCAGAGGTGTATTTTCTTCTTCGCTAATTCCACCACTACCAACCAACACACAGATACATTGTCAAACAATCCGAATTCCCATTTGAATATTTTGTAATGTTTCATATAACTCCCAGTATATTTCTGTTGAATAGAATCATTTCACTAGCATCAGCAGAACTAGAGTTTTTTTACAGACAAGAAAATAATTATGACAAAGAAAAATTATTCAAAACTATTAATGCCAAAGCCACTCCCTTGTACCCGGCATTTCCTCCAACAAAACTCTCTTCAAATATAAAATTTAATTTCACTAGCATCAGCAAAACAAGTGTTATTTGTTGACAAAACTTTCGACAGAAAGACAGACGACTCTAACAAAAACAAAACGTCTTCCCACAGGGTATTGGAATTTTAACTTAAGTAATCATTAAAGATTTTGATAATATGTATCTTTAATCATTAAGCTGTGTGTAAGAAATAGGTTATCCTGTCATTATTACCAATTCAAAGCCCGGTTCGATCAGGCTCTTCTAAGAATATTGGTATAGGTTCGAAAGAGATCGGAATAGCTCATAAACCGAACAAGCTCGTCTGTGGAAAAAGGTTTACAACATTACATTGTGTATCAGATATCAGTAGTGGCCACCATCGGGATGCTGAGAGAGGGCAGGACACCAGACTACTCTGCCGGGGTCATCAAAATACCAAACGGAATAGATAAAACCGGCATCGACCCAATCGAACACATTAGAAGAAATCTTCCACATAGGGCAACCCTTCCAGTTTTCCAATCGAACTACAGTCCTCTGAACTGTAGTCTTCTGATTTTATCGCTATATAAATGCAAGTTAATTGCTTGTGTTTTACTTCTCCGATTGGCCGTAAAAGTAAAATTTTGAGTCTCGGTTCCTCGCTACATCCTGTTTTCAGCATATAGAAAAGAGCAGTTGTGTTTTGGCGAATGTTGTTCAATTTCAGCTACATTTTTGAAATGTAAGGATTGTTAATCGAAATATTGACGTGGGTTAAATTAACTCGATTTCGCTTGATTATTGTTTAGCATGTATTGATCGGATGCAAAATTTGATGTAGGTCGTGTATATTTATGCAGGTATGTTAGAAGTCGAGATTTGTGTTTGAGACACCACATACTTATTTATCTATCTCGTTTTCTTCATCCTATCTCTAGTTCGTTTGTTTTAGTTTTTGATTAACCATGCGAAAATCGCAACGCCAACGTAAACATTCAAGGAACGTAAGGCAGGCTGTTTAGGCAAAGCGCCAGCGTTTTGAATCAGCATCCAAAACAGCCCAGATTGAAATTGAACCGGCAACCTACGCGAAGTGCAGCCAATTCAGTCATTTCCTGATACAATGCTTATAATAAGTCATTGAAGGGGAATTTTAGTGAAGCCTGTTCAGGCTAGGACATTTTATTTCCACAATAGAAATGTGGACTGACACTTTTCTTGATTTTCTCCATATTTCTTGTAGTTCATCCACAAAGAGTAATTTGAAAGGTCCATGAAAGAGTTAATAGACATTTTTCGCTGCCGCTGATTGCGAGTAGCGATGCGCGGTACGCGACTAGTTTGAGAGGGGGTTCTCAAAATATTCGGACCTAATTATTTTGCAATTGAAAGTATCGTCTATTTTCTTGTCGACTGCTTATTTTCTTATAACAAGTGGATTGCTTTCATCACTTATACACTTATATAAAGTTTTGTCATGCATACTTGACATCAAATTTGATCTAGTCTTTATGATTTTTCGGGGTGTGTATATACGCTTTAACCCCTTACTCTATAACCTGTTGCTAGTATTGAATATAGGTGACCTCTTATAGTAGTTTGGAAGTAAAACAGAATGCGCCTTCATGCGCATGATGCTTAATTTCAGTCTGTTTTAAAGACATTTCCTCAGTCCTTTGATGGACCCACATGAGCCATAAAATAGTATTAAACTAAACTCCCCCTGCCGCCAATCGGGAAGCAGTGGCAAAGTGTGTCCAGCCAATGTCACTAATCTCAAGTTGTCTGGAGAGGCCCTGCATACTCACACTAAATGGTTTTTCAATGGGTTTTACTAACCAAACTATCAAATATAAGGCGCGGGCCTCAGATGAAACGCCTGGCTGATTAAAGGTAATACAGGTATGGATAACAATCATGATTTTTTTTATCTGCTAAAAAGAAATATTTTTATGATACATAGTCATATTTTCACTGCATAAATTGAAACCCTTCAGTGGAGGAATAAATTAAATTCGTAAAAACGAGTATCTATGGACTAGCGGTTTAACATTCTGCCTACTACGGGTGGGTGAAGTTGTGATCCAGACGAAACTCTGCATGACGAGGCATATCATCTTGTTCCAAACGGTATTCTGCTGATATTTTCTGTCCGAAAAAGCAGAATATTGCGACTCGTTTACAGACGGCACTGTTTTACAGTAGAAGATAAACCAAACTTTGCAAGTGAAATCAATTATTGTATGCGTACGACATTTTGTAAAATGGTATAAGCCGTCTCATTAAAGGTTACCTTGAAGTTGTTTCAATCACTAGTTGGTAAATTTACGTTCTTTGGCCATGCAGTTCGCTCTGATAGAGCTTTTTCAGAAGATTTTACGACGCAATGCGATGCGTTAGGAAGTCTTATCATTACACACTACGCGTTTCTCCAGATATTAGGCAGGGCTTGTGCATGTGGTTGACCTTCTAAGACCCTTTGAATGGCGTGACCTATATCCTAGAAAATTAATGGCTCGATATAAATGCTTTGTAGCGTTTCGCGAATATTACAGGGGCTCCTTGTATTGTCTGTCTGTGATTGCTATTTTAAGGGGGTTTCGATGGCCAGATTAATGGGTTAAGTACGACATTTTCAGGATATTACATTCCTTGTAAGACCAGAGCCCTTGCGTTGTTACTATGGAGAGATTTTTTGGCAAATAAGCACGTTTTTTTATTACACTCAGACGTTTGTGGTGGTTATAAATAATCAAACATTCATGTCCAATCGCCTTATGCAGTTGGTCGGACAATTTGTTTTGTATGCAATGAAAAGCAGTATACTATTTAAATCTTCGCATATTCAGTCAAAATCGCTGTGTCGACTCAATTTCTTGTCAAAAGAAATACTGTTTCCGACAGGAACCCCATAGTATCTCACTGCATGTTTTTCAATTTGAATCTAGCAGACTATTGCCTTCTGCATTGGCTTAGAACACAAACCGTGCTTATGCCTCAAGTTTATATAGCTTTGCGTATTTCAGAGCGAAATATGCATAATCAAGCAGATGGCTTCCTACCATCGGCAGCATAACATTGTGCATAGCTTCGATTTCAATGCAATGTTTTGTAATACTTGGGGCTTCTCAGCATCTAAACCCAATCTACTTGTCATATTAGACTAGTGGGTGGGGTAGCACGTCATGTGATCGATTTTGTCTTTGTAATTTATATAATACATAATGTCATGCTTAAATAGCATAAAGTTCAGATTAAGTACTCACCATAAACTGATGTGAGAAGTTTAAACTGGCTTGGAGTCGTTTATTTTGGATCCAATCACGTTTTAACTTTGAACTAAGTGGCAATATTTACTATTTCATTATTTCCTGTGTTTCGTAATATTCACTACGTTGTAAAAGTTGCAACCCTTAAAGAGAGTACAGACGGAAATCATTTAAAGTCTTAATATTATTAATCTGATCTCTTCAATCAAATGTAATATTGGTGGGAATAAGCCACGTTCTATTTTTGTAAACAACTCTCGTCGATATCGAACTTGATGACGTCATTCTAACAGTTGTTTATTTTCATTCTTTTCTTGCTGGTGTTGCTTAGGCACACCAGCGGATTTCGTTCTATTCTTGCTGGTGTTGCTTGGTAACACCAGCACCAGCGGCTTGCTGGCGCCAGCCATCCGCTGGTGCACCAGCCGATTGCTGGTAGATCACGAGTGGCTATATAAGGCCCTTGAGCTCCACACTCTGGGACTTCTGAGTGGACTCTGTTTTAGACTGGTCGGGTCTATGTTGGTGTAGCCCGTGAATTCAATTATTGACGAGAGTTGTAGAATACATGTTAATAGATTTAGATCTAAGCGATCTTGATCTAGTTGAGGTCCGGATCTAGCCCTAGATATAGTTTTATTAGAATTTTGTAATTTGATAGACATTTAGACCAATTGATAAAATTATTGGTCTGTATAATAAACCTCGCTCGTCAGATTTAAAGTTAACTTCGACTTGTTGTACTTCAATTTCCCTTAGTTAAATCCAGGTGATATCCTGACAAAAATGAACGATCACCTGTCCTCGAATTAAATTACATGTATTTAATTCGAGGAATTTACATTGAGATCGACCGTCGGCCCGTTACATTTTATATGTCCATCTGTAGAGACTGTCCTACCTTGTCAAGGTTCATGGGACTAATTGTCATAGAGAATGTTTCTGTTCATTTGACCAAGAGTATCCCCTTTGCCAAGAACTAAAAGGAAAACAGGTGGGTGGTGTTAATCCCATGCGCTGCTTCACAACGAAGGGATAAACGAATGTCATCTTCCTGAAATCATCATCATTTCATCTCATCATGACGTATCATTCATTGGATATATTTAGTTTAAAATTACAAACTGTATTGATGTTTCAAAAACATATGTCATTTAAAAAGCTTTGGATAGTCTCAAAATATTTTATTGTTATCGAAACATACGATATCATATTTGATTTACTAAAATCAGTATTGACCATTTTACCAATTGTTCTAGTATATGAAACTCGCTTCTTTACTACTACCTCCAATTTAGCATTTTTTGCCGTTCTATGAGTTGGTGGATCGTTGTCAGAGGTGCCCGTAAGATATCATGTCGATGTCAGCCATGGACCATGTAGGTCCCGGGGGTGTGGGTGGAGAGGGTGAAGAGGGTGGATGACTGCTACCCCAGGGCCTTGTTCATTTTGTATATGTTGTTGGTCTAAATTGGAGTTCTGGGGTTGTAACGTCGACCCGGTGCCTCCCTTGTGGATCTTGATGGTAGGGATACGACTCTGATCTCTTTTGAAACCAGTTAGCGGAGGGTTTGTGGTATAAGTCTTGGACAGCTTTCACCATTTTTAATCATACTATTGATATTTGAAATAGTTGACTCATTTTAAAGTTGATTTTACAAACTACATGTAAAAATGAATTTCCATTTTTTATAATCTTGGTAATTGCATTGAAAGAATTTCCCTTGTATTGAATTTGTTTCCATGTACATCCATAAGGTATCATGTTTATTTTAGATTTAAATGTAGTTATTTGTCTTTTTTGTCGGTACATTTATGTAATTTAATGTGAAGCGCTTTTAAACGCAAAGCCCCTAAAAGAGCGCTATATAAATCTGGTACCGTTATTAATCATAATAATGTCAGCTATTTCTGAAGACTCAAAGAACGAGTTCATTACTGTTTTGGTAAGTGACTCAAACAGATCATTTTGATTTTTTGATCTACTTAAAAACTTGCCTGTGCAGGAGCGTGCACTTGCTGTATAATTTATAATTAATTATTGATTGCTGCTGACCGTACCAAGGCGGGCTCCTATGTTCACTTTGCTTTATGTTTGTCTTGCGTGTTGTTTTCTATTTAGTGTGTAGATGAAGGAATGGGATTGTGCGTGTGTGTGTGTGTGTTTGTTATAGTATGACTGTGTGTGTGTTCTGCTTGAGAGGTGGGTGTATTGTTTGTGTTGCGTTTCCTGCTTGAGTCTTTCGTATTTATTAAATATTTGCACAGTAATTAGTTTAATGCAATTTCTAAAGCAACAAACCAGTACCCCTTTTGGAGGGCAAATGTCATGTCATGGCATCCCGCTTACGCATTACAAATGTACACCCGTTTTAACTTATGTAAACTGCGGATAGATTATGACTGTTACAGTTATATTTTCCACATAGGAGCTTTAACGGCTATGGAAGATTAGTCGGTCGGCTATAGGAAGCCCATCGAGATAAATGTTATTCCATAAATTGATTTTTAAAAACGTCTGCGACCTCGACTTTTGAAGGCACTATCTTAAATTTACCTAAACAGTGATAAATGTAACCATGCCTACTATATGCAAACATATATGTATATTTACATTCACCCTGTAAAGTCTTTATGTAATCCTATTATAAATATGCGGTACATCTGCCGATGAACCTCTACACTTCGAAACTGATTTTAGCCAGTTCGGATTTCGCCCGTGCTATTCGTGGACTTCTTCAAATAGACTACATCAGGCACTTAACACTAAGCTCCCATTGGTCGACGGCCATATGACACTAGCGGAGTGATACAGACCCATAGGTCGTTGCCATCGTGTTGCTATGTGTGTAAATGGGTTAAGAAAAGAACCGCGACCTGTATTTTTAGAATGTGCTTTGGCAATAGATATTCAAGTTGCACTGTTATTTGTTTGCCTTGTAAGTCTTTTCCATTCACAGAGAGAAAGTTTACTGGAAAAAAACCTGAATTTTTAATACAGTTAGAGTACATGTAGATGGGACTACTTTCGCACCATATTTAGAAACTGGAATGGCTATTACATCGACATTACATCTATCAAACCTCTTTGACCGGTAAATGATAAATTCTTATACAGAAAAAGAAATCTGGCCTATAAACACATTAAATTGACAAGACAGAAAATAAAAATATGAATATAAGGAATAAACAACATCTCTTTGCCGCTCATGACGGTATGACTACATTAGCTTCGGGGGGTAAATTTAACGAAAACGCCATTCGGGCGTTTACGAAATTTAACCCCTGCGAAGCTAATGTAGTCATACCGTCATGAACGTCAAAAATATGTTGTTTATTCCTATAATATACAATAAGAGGGGGCATGATGGTAGAAATATCGCTCACCTAAAGGTACTACTAAACTGTAATGTGTAACTTTTGGATTTTATCCATAATCAAAATCATACGTAGCGTTACATACAGTTCGTAACAAGAGCCGTCACAGTCACAGTTGTAGCTGCCCCTAAAGAGACCCATGACATTAAAACCTAGGTCATGTGATTACAGGACCAGTTTAACCTTTTGGCTAATTATGGCATTGACTAACTTCGAAATTATTTTGTATTAAATAATATTAAGAGCCCGGAAACAGAAATTGCCACTTTTCAATCTTTGACCTATGATTGTGACATTAACAATCGAGCTATATGTCTTATTTTGGAGTATAATAGTACTTAGTTATTTACACTGCATCCATAATTTTGATAATACGCAACCGTTGCCATTGCATGAAGCATTTCCCTCGTTTTGTGACTATTATCACATAAATAAAGTAAATTGTGCAACGTTTTCAATACACGGGCAAATAACTCCAGACCAGGTAGATTGATTCAATGTCATAAAGGACTGTGTTGTATGCATACAAGCAGTTTGATTTTAACTTCATTTGGTACAAACCTGTGTTTTTTTTATCATGTATACACTTTCAAATATGCATTTTCAATTCAAGCGCCTATATATTTAACTCATAATGTGACAAACCAGTTTTGCTCATTTAAAAAAAAAAAAACAAGAAACAAGATTCTGATCAACTTATCAGCTATATAAGTCTGAATTCAATACATATTTTTTTTACTTTTATCATGTAAACAAAGTAATATGTTAGGAGAGTATTTGTTCATACAGATATAACAGAAACTATACCTTGTAGCAATGCATCTATCCCGTTCAGCCAATGAGTTTGCCGTCTGAGCATATGTTTTGTCCGGCAATGGCAAGTACAGCTTTAAACCATCTGGAGGATCAAGGTCTCTGTACAGTTTGATTGCAGAGGCATATTTTGTCAACACTGCGGTTAATTTACCACACCGCGATGCTTTCTTAAATTCATCCAACTCGTCAGTGGAGTACACTTCAAATTCAGGAAAAATAGCAGGATTGTCATTATTAAACCGAATTCCAACTAAGTGCATAAAAGGCAGTTTCTTTTTAACACTCATATATGTTTGAAAGTCGTGGATCTTTCCATTCAGTTTACTGTGTATAATCCTCAAGTTTTCAGGACTTAAATGCTTTGATGACACCATCAACTTCACAGTAAAACCTGGAAAATAAACATTGTATAATTATATTAAAGAAAATTCTTTAAATATATAGTATAGATGTTACAATTCATACGCAATATTTTTATAAGCAATAGTTTTTATCAAGATATTGCAGGATATCATTTTGAACTTTAAGAAGAGCAGTTTCTGTAGAGTTGTACCTATTACGATATGCTGACTGATGCTGCTTATGTAGATTGTTTGTGGTCAAATGGGACACAATGCGTTTGTATACAACTTTTCCTTATAATCTGGAGAGAAATGGCAGATTTGATAATGGCCTTTAGCTCTTAAAGACATTTCCTGACCTACTTTCGGTGATAATCTCTATACAGGCAGTTCCCCGGCAAAAACCTGATTTTCATGCATAGCTGTATTATAGTGAATCATTGAAGCGTCTTAGTGAGGCCCGCACCTTAAATTTGATTTTTTGGTTTGTTAAACCCATTTTATTGATGACATTGTGACTCTAGTTACCCAAAATTTAGGCCAAATTTATTAAACATGGTCAGAATGAACATCTTGACAAAATCTAGGTGAGTATTGAATATGGATCATGATAGGTAAAACAGTAAGTCACTAAGTCGAAATTTAGAAAAAAGCTCGAGGAACTCTATATGACACTACAGATAAAGCTTGTTAACATTCTAGTAGTCACAATTTTGACCAAATTGTAATTAAACTTTGTCAGAATGATCATCTTGACAAAATCTAGGTCAAGTTTGAGTACGGGTTCAAAAAATAGGTCACTAGGTCAATCTCAGAAAACAACTTGTGAACACTCTAGTAGCGTCAATGTGAGCCCAATCTTTATCACACTTCGTCAGATTGAATAATTTATATTGAAACAAGCTAGGTCAAGTACGAGTATAGGTTTAGTTGGGTTTAAAAGTCGGTCACTAGGTCAACTCTTAGGAAAAACGTGTGAACACTTTACAGTAGCCCTACCTTTGACTGAATCTTTATCAAACTTTGTCAGAAAGACCATCTTGACAAAATCAAGGTCAATTGAATATTGGTCACAAGGGTTCAAAACGTAGGTCACTAGGTAAAATCTTAGACGAAGGACCCTATATTGCTCACCAGGTACACCATGTAAAACTTGACTATAGTGACCTTGATTTTGAACCACATTCAACCGTGGCATAGATTTTAATAAAGCAACAGTTTTAGCTAATGTATTCAATATCAAATGAGATATGTTGCTCCTAGAGTGTTAACAATGTATTTTCATAATTTTACCTAGTGACATAGTTTTTGACCAAGCATGACCCACATTCAAACCATACCTAGATATGAATTAGGCAAGCATTTTTACTAAGTTTTATTAAAATCTAAGGACATTTGTATCTTCTAAAGTGTTTGCAAGGTTTTTCTATTATCTAACCCAATGACCTAGTTTTTGACCGGACATAACCCACATTCGAACTTGATATGAAATAAAAGGAAATCATTTTGATTAAGTTTCATGACGATTTGGTGAGATTTGTAGCCTCTAGAGTGTTAGCAAGGTTTTTCCATGATTTGACCTAGTAACCTAGTTTTTGACTTGACATTACCAACAGTCAAACTAGATCTAGAAATCAATTAGGCGAACGTTTTGACTCAGTTTCATAAAGATCTAAAGAGATTTGTATCTTCCAAGCTTTCTCTATGATTTGACCTAGTGACCTAGTTTTTCACCAGACATGACCCACATTCGAACTTGACCTTAATTTTATCAAGACAAACATTTTCCTCTAGTTTCATTACGATCGGATGAAATTTGTAGCCGCTAGAGTGTAAACAAACCAAAAGTGCACGGACGACGGACATCCAGCGATACAAAAAGCCCACCTTGACACATCGTACCAGATGAGCTATACAAAACATGTGAACACTGTAGTAGCCACACTTTTGACCGAAACTTTATCAAACTTTGTCTGAATGACCATTCTGACAAAATCTAGATCAAGTTTGAATATGGGTCACATCGGTTAAAAAGTCGGTCTCTAGGTCAAATCTTAGAAAAAGCTTCTGAACACTATAGTAGCCACGGTATGAGCCTTATCTGTATCAAAATTAGTCAAAATGACCATCCTGACAAAATCTAGGTTTATGTGGGGTCAAAAGGTAGGTCGCTAGGTCAAATCTTAGAAAAAGCGTTTGAACACTTAAGTAGCCAGAATTTGAACCCTTTCTGTATCAAACTTTGTCAGAAAGACCATTGACAAAATGTAAGTCTAGTTAGTTAAGGTAAATTTGGGGTCAACAAGTACGTCACTAGGACAAATTTAAGTAATTCAATTTTACAAAAAGTACGTCACAAGGTCAAATTTAAGAAATTTAATTTTTTATTAAACTTAGTCAGAATGACCATCTTGACAAACTTTAGGTCATGTTTGAATATGGGTAATGTGGGGTTAAGACCTTAAATCAATAGGTCACATCTTAGAAAAGCCTGTGATCACACTAGTAGCCACACTTTTGACCGAATCTTTATGAAACTTTGTCAGGATGACCATCTTGACAAATTTATATCAAGTTTGACTATGGGTCCCATTGGTTTAAACAGTAGGTCACTTGGTCAAATCTTAGGAAAAGCGTGTGAACACTCTTGTAACCACACTTTTGACCAACTCTTTGTCAAATTTAATCGAAATGACCATCTTGACCAAATCTAGGTCAAGTTTGAATATGTGTCACATGGCTAAAAAATAGGCCACTGTGTCAAAACTTAATAGAAGCGTGCGAATATCTTGTGAAGCTGGATAATGTTTTATTTGGAGTCAAAAATTATGTCAAATCTGAGAAAAAAACCTGTGAACATTCTAGTAGCCACGATTGGACCCCAATCTTTATCTAACTTGGTCAGAATGACCGTCATGACAAAATCTAGGTCAAGTTTGAATATGTGTTATTTTGGGTCAAAAGCTATTTCTCGGTCAAATTTTAGGAAAAGCTTGTGAACACTATAGTAGCTACAATTTGAAACCTATCTTTATCAAACTTTGTCAGAATGACTATCTTGACACAATCTAGATCAAGTTTGAATATGGGTCCCGTGTCTTTTAAAAGTAGGTCACGAGGTCAAATGTTAGAAAAAATCTTGAGAACACTATTGTGACCACAATTTTGTCTGTATATTTATATATTAAATTTTGCCAGAATCACCATTTGACCAAATCTAGGTCAAGTTTGAAAATATAAAATGTGGGCCAAGAAGTAAGTCACAAGTTCATTTTTAGAAAAATCTTGTGAACATTCTAGTAGACACGATTTGAGCTTAATCTTTATCAAACTTGGTTAAGGGCATGTCACACGATAACGTTCTTGTCAACGTTTTTTAAACGTTCCAATGGTTCAATTTGTGAGCGTTCTAGAATGAGAATGACACATCTGGCGTGTGATTAACCTGTGCCTAACGCACGACTACCGTGTGTCTAACGCACGAGAAGCATGTAACAGCGATTAAGTAAGATACCCCTGAAAACCGTTAGCCACTGGCGCGCGACGATCTATTTGTCAACTTTATACGAGCCTGCTGAGCGTGTGACTAACGTGTAAATAACGACAGAATAGCGTTAAAACGTTCGTTTCACTTTAGTCACACGCTGGGTGCGCTATGGGACCGTTCAGCGGTCGTTGACAGGACACAAGTGAGTCGTTCACTGCCAAGCAAACGATAAGTAACAACCAAGTAACGCTAGAGTAACGACTGACTTACGATAGCCGAACATATGCAATGTCGATGAACGTTAGTAAAACGTTCGTTGAACGTTCTTAAACGATCTCAAGCGTTTAAAATTAAACATTTGAAGAACGCTGGTCTCAGAGAAATTTTTGTGCATGTTCAAAACTTTGTTTTTGGACCATCGTTCTCCGACGATTCCCGGCGATCACCGACGTTTACTAACGTTCACGAGCGTTCACACAACGCTCTTCTGGCGCTATCCAAGCGACAATTGGCGACTACCAACGTTTCCTCAAACGTCAGAGAACGTTGGCCAGAACGTCATGGTGTGACGGACCTTTAAGATTGACAACCTTGAAAATCTAGGTAAAGTACCAGTATGGTTTATGTGGGGTTAAAAGTAGGTCACTAGGTCAAATCTTAGGAAATCAACTAGTGATAGGAGCCCTACTTTTGACAATCTTGACAAAATGGTGATTAAGATTGAATATGTGTCATATGAGTCCAAACATTTGGTGAATAGATCAAATCTTAAAAGAAGCTTGTGAACATTAAAGTAGCCACGTTTGAGCCCTTTCTTTATTAAACGTTGTCAGAATGACCATCTTGACAAAATGTAGATTAAGATTGAATATGTGTCACATGGGTTCAAACTTTTGGTCACTAGATTAAATCTCAAAAGAAGCTTGTGAACATTAAAGTAGCAACGTTTTGAGCCCTATCTTTATCAAACTCGTCTAGGTGTTGCGTTTCCTGCTTGAGTATTTCGTATTCATTTGTCAAAATGATCATGTTTGCAAATCTAGGTCAATTTTGGGTATGGGTTATGTGGAGTGAAAAGGGTTGATCACTATGTCAAATCTTAGAAAACACTTTTGTGAACACTGTAGTAGCGTCTATTTAAGCCCAATTTTTATCAAACTAAAGCAGATTGACCATTTTGAAAATTCTAGGTCAAGTACGAGTTATGTGGGGTCATCAATTCAATAGGTTAAGTCTTAGGAAATAAAACATTCTAGTAGCCACACTTTTGACCAAATTTTTATCATTCTTTGTCAGAATAACCATCTTGACCAAATCTAAATTTTAGCTTGAATATGGGTCACATGGATTTAAAAAGTAGGTCACTAGGTCAAATCTTAGAAAAAGCTTGTGCA
The DNA here is from genome assembly GCA_922989275.2 of Gari tellinella. Lineage (NCBI taxonomy): Eukaryota > Metazoa > Mollusca > Bivalvia > Cardiida > Psammobiidae > Gari > Gari tellinella. The sequence goes on from OV277862.1 coordinate 18,195,704, forward strand.
CTATAGTAGGCACTATTTTGAGCCCTATCTTTATCAAACTAGAAACATGTGTTGCCTACCAAATTAAATGTGAAAATTGTACAAAGAGTAACAGTTATGATGGAGAGACTGGCAGAGAATGGCAGAATGTTGAAAAAGAAACCCAGGGAAAACAGAAAGGACCTGGAAACCACGGACAGGGCATACACTCGGTCATACAGGATTGAAGAGCAACAGTGGGTGGACACGATTGATTATTCCGGCGTGTCCCGGTATATCCCGGAATACCATTTGTGCACTCGTTTCATTCGGGCTAAGTGCATTCAGTACTCCGCCGGTAGGTGCCGATTAGCCCGATCCAAACGGCACGGGGCATTCAGGTGGTACGGTAAAATCTATCTATCTATCCATTCTGCCTCACACCCTCACGGGTAATTTCGGGCAGTGCGCGTCTGTGCCTGTATAAAAGATAAGGTATAGCGGACGAAACAAAGTAAACAATGTCAAAAATTATCAGGAAAAAAGGGAGTGAAAAACAGGGTTTAACACAATTGCTGGACTTTTTTTAAAATAATTCGTAGTGCTGACTGTGGACTTGAAAGTTTTCAAGTTTTCATTCAGCACAACATCAGCAGAAGGAGCATTCCGCTGTTCTACTGTAAGAGGATAAAAATAGTATTTATAATAGACCTAATCTGCTCCAGTATGAACCTGTCTGAAACTCACAAAATTACCAATTACCAATTACTTCCAAATCAATGATACTGCTACATTTCTTTACCGATTGATATTAATGTTTGCATATGTATATGCATTAATAATGAAGTGCAGATGGACGTTATATACATGTGAGCTGTCCCAGGAAGGACAGAGTTCTTTGTCTTGATTGGGACTTTTTGACTGAGTAAAGTTTGTGCCGCGAACTACTTCTACATTTCTTTAAATGCAAATCTCTTTAAAATAGGGTATGAAACCGTGTTAATGTCGGTCAATAAGGGTAATCTATGTAGTGTCATAAATCATGACGTTGATCTGCATAGAGTACCGACAGTGGCCTGATCCCATTAGGGGCGCTCTACCTTAAAAATATTTGTATCCAGATGGATATCTCAATAACAGTGTTCAACTAGTTTGTAATGTGACAAGAAACCGGCGTACGCAGCGTCTGGTCAGTAACAAATGTGTTTGCATATAACCTTGGTAACGCAATGCATGAGTTATTTCAAGTACAAATGTATTTCCCAAAATTGAATTTTGGGTAAACTTGACTCAAGTTATAATGTAAGAAGTGTCGAACGGTTTGAGACCTAATTAGACGCCACGGGTTGAAAATAGCAGTGAGGCAGTAAAGGTGTTAATTCAAAGGGGTTAATTTATTTCTCAAAATTTAATTTCAAATGAACAAACTAAAGTTATAAAGCTTTATACAAGCATCACGAGTGTCGAAAGATTGTTTACCTCTATTGCCAAGTGTTAATTAACTAACTGACTGGATCGGCATGTGGCTCAGTATGCCAGATGTCGGAGGTGTGAGAAAGTAGGGTGTACGTTTTTTTTTGAAAATAAGGCCTCTCGTTTCCACCGACATTAATAACGTCATGCGCAAGCACTGACATTGCTCAGTATACCAGATGTCGGAGTTGCGAGAAAGTAGGGAGTAGTTGTTTGGACAACAATGACTTTTAAAATTACTAATTTCAATAAATTAATCTTTTATAACTTATTTTAAAATTGACGTAATAAACTAATAATAACAATTCTTATAATCTTAGTAATTATATTGAAAGAATAACAAGTAGGATGTCTTTACTTTATTGTAAATGTAATTATTTGTCTTTTCTCACTTTGTAAGAACAGTTATATGATTTCGTGTGAAGCGCTTTTGAGTGCACATCTCCTTCGTGAAAAGAGCGCTATATAAATCTGGTATAATAATAATAATAATATTACCAGAGGAACATCATTATTTTCGCTGAAACGTGTGACTTGTCTATATATATTTCACAGCAGGGGGTAAATGCTATTATTAATAGTGACTGTGTATTCACCAAATTTTTATGATCCCCTTTAGGGGGGGAGCATATAGTCGCCGCTTTGTCCGTCCGTCCGTGTTTCCGTCCGTCCGTCACGCTTTTTTGTCCGGAGCATATCTCTTGAACGGTACACCGAAGGTTGATGAAACTTGAAACAGTGATAGAAAATGACAGGAGGAGGTGCAGTACACAAAAACCGTAACTCTTTCATCTCCCAATTTTGAATTATCTCCCTTTTTCTCATAAAAAATCAATTTTGTCCGGAGCATATCTCTGGACCGTTACACTGAAAGTTGATGAAACTTCTAACAGTGATAGAGGATGACTAAAGGAAGTGCAGTACGCAAGAACGATAACTCTGTCATCTCCCAATATTGAATTATCTCCCTTTTTCTAAAAATACATTTTTTTTGTCCGGAGTATATCTCTTGACTGCAACACCGTAAGTTAAGGGAACTTAATACAGTGATAGGTGAGGACATAAGGAGGTGCAGTACACAAGACTCTATTATCTCCCAATATTTCGTTATCTCCTCTTTTCTATTTAAAAAAAATCAAATTTGTTCTGGAGCATATCTCCTGAGCATTGCATTGTAAGTTTATGAAACTTGATACAGTAATACGAGATGACAGAAAGAGTGCTGTACTCAAGAACCATAACTCTGCCATCTCCCAATATTGAATTATCTCCCTTTTTCTACATAAACTTTTTAAATAATCAAATTTTCTTCCGCACTGTAACTTGAAACTTGATACTGTGTTAGCGGATGACAAAAAGAAGTGTAGTACACAAGAATTATAACCCTGTCATCTCCAAATATTGAATTGCCTCCCTTTTTCATAATTAATTCATTTTTGTCCAAAGCATATCTCCTGAATGTTACATCGTAAGTTGATGAAACTTGTTACTGTGTTCACCTACTAAACATGCTTTACCTTCGGCAATTTCTTTGTGGGAAGCATCCATACTTGGGAACGATATTCTTGTTAAAACATAGTATTGCATGTCTATTTGAAACAACATTTTGTTAAATCATTTTGCAATAGCAATGATCATATGAATTCATTCATTAATTCCATCACACATCCAATCAAAGGTTTGCTGTTTGACTCATCAATCACGGTAATTTTTATAAAGAAAGAAAAAACACAGAAAAATAGTCAATTAATGCCTTTTTATTGATTTAGTTGCAACTTCATCTAATTAACGTAGTCGCAATTAATGTTAAACAATTCTAAACCGTTTACAGTAAGTGATGAACAACTGTCAAATAACTATCAACTACTCGAAATATTTTGTTTATATTATGAAGCAAATATTAAACACTTTTTAGTATACATCTTATTAAAACTTTCAAGGATATTTATGAAATATGGAGCAGCAACCAACTTTTTCGAGGGTACGAAAATTAATGGCAAAAAAATAGGGTGCGAAAAAGGCGAGGGTACGTGGTCAAAACTGTGGCGTGACACATGCAAATTGCATGACATTTGCGCGACATAATATCAAATATCGCTTCGTGTGTCGTGCGTCGTATCTTGCGTCGGATGAAACTGTCATGCGTCGTATCGAAACGACACACGATGCGACGCATTACATTTTCATCCGACGCACGATACAACGCACGACAACGCGATACGACGCACGACAACGCGACACGACAATTCATTTTGTCGAGGTCAAATGGTTAGCCAGGGAGAGTGACGGAGCACAATGTGCGTGTTCAAATGTCGTGCGTCGTATCGCTTTGTCATGTATCGTGTCGGGTTGTCGTGCGTCGTATCGTTCATTGGATCAAATTGGCATGCGTCGTATTGTGTGTCGACCTCAAAAACACGACATACGACAATTAAAATGGCACCAACGGAATTCCGTACGATTCACTAATCCGATGCGGCGTACCGATCACATGATAAGGATACACCGGGATATGCCTATCTGTATAAGCCGGTGTACTCAATCGTGTTATCCACTCACAAACTGAGTTCCACAAGAGTACAATAACAGATTACGTGGCGCATGAGAGTCACGTAATCAGTTGGGACTTCATAGACATTCTAGACAAAGAAAGTGATCAGTGCATCCGTTAGATAAGGGAAGCCATTCAGATCCGGGCAAACCCCAGCGTAATTAACCGGGACCAGAGTTCCGACTCAGCAAGGTTTAACACACTTTGTTTACTGAAACTCCCGGTAGTAACAAAGGGAAGCAATATCCATCCACTACAGTTCAGTCGCTAGTGATCAAGTGAACATTCCAGTTCACGAAACTGTCTTGGTAAACATACCCTTTTCGCAGTGCAACAAGAATTTTCACAACGGAAAGACAGCCATAGCAGAAGGTACACATAATTACTAGTATGTTGATTTAATCATATTTTATTACACATATCAGATATCATATACATTAATTTATCGACATACATGTTACACAGAATTATGTAGTGAGTTTAGGCAATGAATTGGAGCCCAACTTGGGCCAACATCCATGACCTTTTACACAAAAAGACAAGTCTGACTGTCCCATGTTCAAGATCGTCGAGCGGAAACCTAGCGGAAACATAGCGCTTGCTGTCTGCTCGCTATCGTTCAACAAGCACAGCTTGTGCCCCCTAGAGTGTACACTAATACAACTAGCACCGTTTACGTACTGATACCTTCCGCTCGCCTAGCGCTCGCCGAGCAACTTCGTTCAAGAGCGAACGACCGTCCGCTCGGTAAGCGGAATGTTAGCTAACCAGGCCACTGATATCGTTGGGCAACTACGCGAACAAGCCTACACGATAGCTTGCCGAGGCGAACAACAAATCCAAAATGGCGACGAAGTGGGCAATCGAGACATCGTTTTCAAGTATTGAGTCAATTTCTCTTCCATTAACCAACAAGTTTCGATACCGGATGTATCAAACAGAGCGGATTACAATATTATATTTAGATATTATTTTTGTATGTGGAAAATTTGATTCATTTCAATTGATTAATGCACTTTTGCGTGTATGATTCGATTCCTTATAATTATTTCATGAATACGCATGGAAAGTACATAGACATGGGGTGCAATGAATTATTGTTGGAGAGTATTTGTCGTACTATTAAAGATTTTGCTTTCTTAACGGACGTTGGGCTTCGATTGATTTAATGAACGCAGGGCACGTTATCGCTTCAAATTCATGAAAAAAGATAGATCTGCTTTTAAGGTACTTACCGACTGCTTGGCCCTGACCTCCACTTGCGGATGCCATCTGCAAAAAGAACATCAGATTCATTATAATGAACTTTTGTTATTCCACCTATCCCCTATCCGGTAGTCTTGTTGAACGTGTGAGGAACCGTGGATGTCCTGACAACCAGATTTCTCCATTCCCCGCTGTTTTCTGCCTTCTGCACCGTTTCCCTTAGACATAGGTATGTCCACTCTGTACTGTTATATTCCTCCCTGAACTGTTTCTTGCAGTATTGGCTTTAAAAGCCCCACTGATCTCGTCACATGTCCGTACCATTTCATTTTACGTTGCTTGACAATTGTCAGAAAATCTTTAAAAGGTCCGATGGCTTGCTTGATCCTGTTACGAACTTCTTCATTTGAGCTGTGCTCTGTGTATGAAATGCGAAGTAGTTTTCTGAAGCACCTTATCTCTAACGCACTTATTCTACGCCCTAACTCTGCATTTAAGATCCAAGTCTTGCTGGCATATAGGAATATGGACATGACCAGTGAACGCATCAATCTTTTTTTTTTTAGCTTACATTTCGAGCACAGGTATTGGTAACCAAACATCATGTTTAGTAAGTTAAATGCTGGTGTCCCAATGGATATGTACTTTGTCCTATCCTTTTTTCTGATTTACATAAATGATATTGCAGATTCCTTGGAGACACTAGCTCATCTGTTCGCGAATAATACCTCGTTTGCATATTCCTCTCAAAACGTTAATGAAATAGAAGCTGTAATAAACAGAGGTTTACAAAGGGTATCTGCTTGGTCCAAAACGTGGATGATTAAAGACATAACTTGACCTAGCTTGAGTGGTTACACCTAGTTCAGTAAAAAGTTTGAATGAAAAGTTCTGAATAAGAGGAGATCATTTGAAAGCACAGAAAACAAAGCAAATACTGAAAATTGCAGACTCGGTTTAATTGAGTCTGTTCATTAACAATACTGAAATATGCAACAGTGCTCACGCTCCCTAGCACCAGTTTAAGCGGAATTCATTTTTAAACTGTAAATGCGCTGAAATCAATGATTCCAAAGGACCAGGCAGTATAACAACACTGAGAATGAAGTACGGTACGATTTTTTACAGCCGCCACACAAGCACTTAACATCTGGTATTGTGAATTATATAAGTTCTGAATAAGGGAAGATCCTTTGAAAGCACAGAAAACAAAGCAAATACTGAAAATTGCAGACTCGGTTTAATTGAGTCTGTTCATGAGCAATACTGAAATATGCAACAGTGCTCACGCCCCCTAGCACCAGCTGAAGCGGAATTCAACTTTCAACTGTAAATGCGCTGAAAGCCATGATTCCAAAGGACCAGAAAGTATAACAACACTGAGAATGAAGAACGGGGCGACTTTTTACAGCCGCCACACAAGCACTTAACATCTGCTGTTGTGAATTATATAAGTTCTGAATAAGGGGAGATCATTTGAAAGCACAGAAAACAAAGCAAATACTGAAAATTGCAGACTCGGTTTAATTGAGTCTGTTCACGAGCAACACTGAAATATGCAACAGTGCTCACGCCCCCTAGCACCAGCTTAAGCGGAATTCAACTTTCAACTGTAAATGCGCTGAAATCAATGATTCCAAAGGACCAGAAAGTATAACAACACTGAGTATGAAGCCTGCTGCATGTTTTAACTGTCAAAATGTCTAGGCAAAGAATCATCGAAGCGTTTCATGTGAGGCCCGTCTATTATTTCTGATGGTTTGAATAAAAAACACTTGAATTTGAGAATGTCAGGGCCTCTCTATACAACACGAGATTGCTTTTGCACAGAATTCGGTCTTTTTAGTTTTCTTTCACGCCTAGTGAGGACTATTATAGGCAAGTATAAAATAAACTGGGGCAATGTATTTAAGTTTAGTCCAAATAACACTAATGTGTTATTCATATTGAATTCAACTCAGTCTTCTGATTTAAACTTAATATTCGATGACCACTTACTCGAACCTGTTTCTTCTCATATACACTAAGCGTAAATCTAGCATCTCATTGTAAATTGTATTCCCATATAGATAGTATTGTATCAATCTCGTATGAAAAATATCTCTGTCTTAAGAAAACTGAAATACATTCAAGATCGCCGAACATTACTAAAATATTTCAAATATTTGATTCTCCCAGTATTAGAATACGCATCAGAATTATGGCATGCCTGTCTCAGTTTGACAAGCAACGACTGGACAACATTCAATTGGAAGCAGCTAGAATAGCCTGTTGGTTACCAATATTTTGCAAAAACGAAACTTTTGATTTATAAAATGCATAATCATTTAGTTCGGTCTTATCTTAGCAATATGTAATCGAAGTATCTAACTATCCACTAAGGAACATCAGAAACAAAAATACCATTCAGTCTTTTAAGACCGCACTTGGTACTAAGATAGACAGATTATCATTTTTTTATCAATATGGGAAACGTAAGAATAATACCCTACATACCCGGCTAAGACATCAATGTAGTTCTTTAAACTATTATTTATTTCGTCATAATCTACCCGTAGATGCGGAAATTCTTGTGATATTTTTTTCTTTTTTTCTTGAATGTCCCTTAAACACACAAAAACGAAGCATTTAGTTGAATAACCTGTCTCATAGTCAACTAAGACCTCCTCTTATCAGAAGATAAATTGAAACCTCTTGACATTAACATTCACATTGTTCAGACAGTTCATACGTATGTATCCATTATACCATGAGATTCTCAACAACACTAGTCAAGGAGTTTAGGGTATTTCATAAATGTATTTATTTTGCTTGTTATAGTTTAACCGGCGGCTCCCTGTAACAAATATTTCGGCTTAATCGTTGTACTTCAAGGAGTACTTGAAAGTCGGCGAAATACCTTAGAAGACAATACCGGGTCTATCGATATCAGAATTACTTAGCCACATACAATCGTTTTAAACGTCTTTAAACGAATAATGTGAACTAATTATAATTAGTATTAACAACACCTCGGTTACGCCACCGATCATTCTTCTAGTATAATAGCTTTTCTTTTTTCTATTTTATTATGCTATGCCACTGAATTGTATATATCTAGGGAAAGGGTCAATGATAAAGTTGTAATAACTTGTAGCCAATTCCCTTTGCACAGGTGACAATGCAAATAAATATGTTAAAAGACATTACTTGACCTAGCTTGGGTGGTTAAATCTAGTCCAGTAAAAAGTTTGAATTTAAGCATGTATCATTTTTTCACTGTTCAAATGTCTAGGCATATAATCATTGAAGCGTTTAATGTAAGGTCCGTCCCTTATTTCTGATGGTTTGGTTTGAAAAAACCCTTTAAAATTGAGAATGTCAGGTCCTCTCTAAACAATATGGTATTGCTAGCGCACAGGTTTCTTTATCAGGTATATTACTGATATGAATTTGCATTGTTTTTGAAAATTTTAGTTTAATAATCAAGGATCTCATGGCCTTTAATCAATTTGTGTTTTCATAGTCACATCTTAAATGGCTTTGATCCAACAGCAATGAAGCGCTCTAGCATTATTGTTGCTATTCGGACCCTCAGGCCTCACTTAGCAAACAAACTCAATATGACCTGCAGATTAAAAGAATGGAATTCAGCTATCAAACAGTCATAACGGTAATTGTTTGGTTAAAGTAAAACAGAACCTGATTACATTTGTATTTTACAAGAGGGCCACGATGGCCCTATACCGCTCACCTGAGGAACTTTCGAGTTATACTTAATGTAAATTAAAGAGTGCCATTGCATGTATTTGGAATGTTGCATGTGAAAGTAACTCAGAATCCGTTTGTCATTACATGTTCAACTATTTGAGCAAAAATGTTAATTGTAAAAATAATATGCACAATCCAAATAGTTTACGGAACACAAAATAGACCGGAAGTACTGCCTGATTAAGTCAAAAGTAGCTCCCCCGAGCTATAGTGTCAACATTTGTTGCCTCAAAATAGCATTTGGTCACTAGACATTCACTGTGTTGTGCTTTTGATGTAATACATTCCACAAAATAGATACAATACATAATTTCTATTATCCTAGAAGGATTTTGGAGAAATTATGTGGGCTGAAGTGACGTGTCCCTGTTTTAGCCGGTGCCCCTGTCAAAAGGTAGCAGAACGCCTGTCATGTCATTTTGATGATATTTTTAGCTCACTTGAGCAAAGAATAAAGGTGAGCTGTCGCCGGGTGTCGTGCTTCGTCGTTAACAATTGCTTCAAATGACATCTCCTTAACCGATTTACAGAATTCAACCAGCTTTACAGAAATGTTCCTTGATTAAAGCTCTTTTAAGTATGTACAAAAAAAATGCAGAACTATGGATGTCATGACCACCGAAGTGAAAAAAAAAGAAAATATGAATTAATCTCCTTGTCAAAAACTACCAGGACAAGAGCTAAGATATTTTGCACATGCCATTATTAACAGGTCCCTTATCAAGATTGTTCAAATTAAATCCTTTGGGTCAAAATTGGCTCCATCTCGGGGGTCAGTTTTACAGAAAGAGTTATATAGTGAATTTTAAACCTCTTCTCTAAAACTAATACGACTATAGCTTTGATATTTAGCATGGTTGCACTTCTAGATGTCATTTACCAATATTCTTTATATGGTTTGGGTCGAGTCCGTTTCTAGGTCACAGGAGCAAAAGATAGATTTTTTGATGAAACCTTTAAAATTATTCTTGTCATTTTTTACCTCAAGGTCATAATTTAAACACTCTTTATTTAGGGCCTATAGATGGTGCTTTGTAAAAATTCAATGTAAAACTGTGACCGTTTGGGTGGGGTCTTTTTTACCCTAGGAGCATACTTTGAACAATCTTGATAGAGGACCTACATATAAATAAATGTTTTGTGCTAAATATTTAGCTAAGGATACTGTGGCTTCACACAAAAAGATTTTTTTAAGTTTTCATTAAAACAATCTATTTAGCTCCTGTGACCTACATATGAAATGGACCAAAACTATTTGAACGACTTTGAAAGAGGTGTACATAACTTATAAGGATCGTTCCTGCTAAGTTTGGTAAAAAGCTATTTAGTAGTTTAGGAGGAGATGTCGTTAAAAGAAATTGATTACGACGGACTAAAGATTGACAGATTTTGGCGACGGACGACAGACACACAACGATCAAAATAGCTCACATTGGCACTACGTGCAAAGTGAGCTTAAAACCTCACTAAATTGGAAATGCAAAAGAATGACATGTTTCGAACGTACCAATAAGGGTAACACTATATACATGTACCACACTTCATGTCCGGATTAAAAAATGAAAGTTCGTCAACAAATACATTCAAAATAATGCTTTTACGGTGGGAAAAGTAAATAAGTCTGGTAGACGAACACCTAAGGATAATTTGTGGAAAATTGCTTTGCAAATCAGTGGTTCTTGAAAAACCATTTTTAAGTTATAATAAAGGAATATTCTATCCAATGATAACCTGGATATGTGTTTTCACAATACATGTATATAGAGAATAATTGTTTGTTTCGGTGTAGGATGGGAGTGTCTTTCATCGAGTGAAAAGCAAAGGTTATATTTTCACAAGTGGATTGAAGTGTGCAAAAGCCTACAAGTGATGAAAACATTGTCCGGGTAAACAGCGCAGTGATTTCCACGTAAACACCCGAATAGCTTTCCGATTCACCAAAGTCAGCTGAATCACCGATGTTAACTGAATATTAATGGTTTGAAAAGGAAAAACGTTTATATATTTTTAAACTCATATGTAACATTGAAAAATATCTGCATGCAGGTTTCCTTTAATTTCGAAAGATTTATTTACCTTGTTTTACGATATAACGCTTAGAAAAAAATAAAGCTGGTTTCCGATCTATGCGTTTAACGAGAATAGTCCATGTAAACAGCGCAGTGATTTTCAAGTAAAAAACGAATGTTAAGTGACCAATTAGAATGAAGATAGCTTCTACCTATTAGCAAGATGCACTGTATGTAAACACACTCATTGCATGTGTTAATTATGCAATGCGAATTGCCCAATTGATGTAGTCATAATTGGATTGCGATAAAGAGCTAGTCCAGCGTGGGCATCCACAGAGCATGTCCAAAGGTGCTAATGGATGTTGGTTTGGGGAAATGGCTTATTAAACCCTTTCACTGTCTTACATTGTGTACAATAATTGTTATTGCAAACAGTTTGGGTCCTGAAAAGAACTTGAGTAACTCAGCCTCTGATCAGATTACAAACTGTTTGACATTCATTACGATCGATCTAACTGAGTTTATATACCTAAAACTGAAACAATTGTTCGAAGCAGATGTCATCATGAAGGGATTAAGGAACTGAAGGAGCTAAGCTCCCAGATGATTCAGCTTGCTTTCACCTTTTACCCCATAGCCTTTTTCTAGAAGATAGTTAACCACTTTAAGCAGGGTCAAAGTAAAGCAGTAAGTGCCTTATGGCACATTCTTCATGACTTTCAGCCAGCCAACTTTAAGCTAACATCAGCTAGAATATAGAGCTTTTAAATAGGGTACATACTCACGACTTAATAAAGTGGAACTTCAGTGAAGGAATAAATCAAAGGTGTAAAAATGTGTATTTATGGGTTAGCGGATTAAATAATATGTATTTTATAACCCTTTTATGCTAACAAATCTGGTCTTTTTCACTTTAAAAGACAACACAGTTTTTGTTGTTAAATTATCAAAATCTTAATCATGTTTATTAATTTTGGGGCTATTTTCTTTTTAGACAATAATACAGATAAATAAAAGTAAAACTCAGTGCAGACCCGGATAAGACTGAGGGTTTCTTACACTGTAAAATAAAACCTGTACAGATTCTAGCATATAATTGTTGATTCTTGAAGACGTTAATATATTACATTGATTTAAAAATGTGTCGGCTGCATTTCTTAATTTTTAGGTAAATTGACTAAAGCCACAAGTTGTCAAATAGTTTTGATCCTGCATATACACAGAGTTACTAAGCAACTGATCAGGGTCCAAACTTTTTTCATAGAACAATTTTAATCGGGAAATCAATTGAAGAGATTAATACAAAAACCGTGCAAATATAAGTACATTTCAAATGACTACATTAACAATCTCAAAATTTTACCCACTAGTGGTAATGCACGTACTATTATATGCACGGCTATTAAAATTGACAATTTCTTCAATCCTTTCACCGTCATGCCGTCATCTGCTTTAAATATTTATCGTCTTTTTCTATTTCTAAATTATAATTCTTACGTTATATTTATCATTTTTAAAGTTAAGGAGGTATTGTCAAATAGTTTTGATCCTGATCATACACCGAGCTACTCGGCATCTGTTTAAGGTCGAAACTTTTTACAAATAACCACTTATATTCGGGATACTCAGTGAAGGGATTAATACTGCAGTTGTATTCTTCAAATAGAGGATCTTAAATGAGTGTTCATATTTATTTGATTTATTAAATGAGTCTTTTTGAAACGATAAAACACGAGCTTTAGCGAGTTTTTTATCGTTTCAAAAATACGAATTTAATAAATCAAATAAATATGAACACTCATTTAAGATCCTATTTATAACATAACCAACACACACTCATATTTACAGCAAATTTCTCAGGAGTAACGTAGGTTGTAGTAAAGTATTCCTTATATAGAAACTATCAATGGAAGGCGTAATGAGGTTTTCTAAGTGACTGAAAAAAGGTAGTTCCAAATTTCTCAATGTTTTATTGACTTATTGCCACTATATAAGCCATTTTTCGATTTAGATTTAGATTGAGAATCTTTCTGATAATTAAGTAAACTGTGAAAGGTGATTAAAAAATCACGTCGAAGTACATTTTGAAATACAGTTTAACACCTCACATCATGACGTAACAACATGAGGCTGTGTTTGCTCAACATTTGAACGAAGACACGCACAGTTTGTCTAGTGTCTTCTCATCACTGTCACTGTCGATTTGGTTTGAAAACCCGTCTTAGTTTTGGAACATTTTGCCCTTCATCTGTGCTATTGTGAATATGGAAATTTCCAGTGAATTGGAGCGCCGAAAATGTTGTGTTGAAACCGCCAGAGACATGTAGGGATGATGACAAAGATTCTGTAAACATTCATCTTTGAATCGTGTACTTTCGAGCAGAGTGAATGGATAGTCTCTGGCTAGGATTCAGACTTGCTTTCTGAGCCATACGTTTCAGTGAAGTGGCCAACTTGTTTATTTAAACAGGATTTCTTTTAAACCAAAGATCGTGCGGTCAAATAAACGGATGCTAATGCAGTTCTTGGGGTGAGTTCTGGTGGCAATATAGAAAGTATGGCTGGGACCAGAGTAGCCGGTTTGTCTTTTTTCTGCATAGATGGCATAAAAACATTGTAGATAATGATATTAATAGGACAGCGATCATGATTTGTATGATATGACCAACGTTTAGGCAAAACAGCTCGAGCGTTACGTCCCTTGGGGCTTCGCCTGACGTACTGGTTTTGGTGTGCCTGTGTGTAAACTGCAGATCTCGTGGTCAATTGTACCGTTGGATCTGTTCTGTATAAAATGTACTGAAACCTCTGAATACCGTTGATTGTATTGTTTATAGTCCCCTTCCGTCTATTGGCACTCGGTCGTTGCCAGCTAGGTCAGCGTCCGCTATATGTTTTGTTTTGACAGCGCGTATGAATAGTATTCGGTCGTTCAGTGTAATAAAGATGTGTGTTACCAAAATTAAATGATAGTGTTCTTCACGCGCAGAGCCGCGCGTTATGTTATAAAAAAGTTTTCTTTTATAAAAATGAAGTAATAAAGGGACATTCCTCCAGATAAAATCATCCGAACGAAACCAAAATTGGAAATTATTTTTAAAGTTTGCTGAGAAAGCTCAATATGAAATTTGGTTACAATAGGAAAAATGAAACTTAATAATTATTTACAGAACACATTTTTGAAAATATATGTGAAAGGGAATAACTGAGACACACAAACAATCCGTAAAATATGTAAAGTAGCTTCAATCGGGCCCTACCGCATTACAGAGTTATCCCAATTTTCATCACGAGTTAACTCCCCTGATAAGGAAAAGGTTGTTTCCGGTTTAGTTAACGCATCATTGAGACGGTGTCGATAACGGTCATAAACGATTCGGAAAAGAATAGATCGAAAGCGGTTTATTAGTTTGATACCTATATCTATATGCAGTCAAGCTCCCGTTTATCCCTATGTATTTTAATGTATTAATTTTGTTTAATGTCAAATGCGACGGTTATTTATTTAATCGTTTTTAGCAAACCGAAAGTAGCACTGATCATACTTTTTCTATATAACAAAGAAGCCGACTTTTAACATACTTAACAGACACGGGTTTTCACCTCGGTAAAAGAACGTTAACATGGATTAATATTTGAGTTATTAATATTTGAAACAATTGTCAATTTTTGTAACGTATTCTATACTGTTTATACCGCTGGAATGTGATACCGTGCATCTTACCTGGATCCAAATTGTTTGGCAAAAGTCGTCATGAACTCTGTTGAGTCGCGCTTAGTATTAATCCTTTCTTTACTTCATAGGAATGTTTTTTTCACACCTTTGAAAACATAATAGACCCTGTTCAAAGAGCTCTTTTAGTTATAGGAGCCATCAGGTCAAGCTCTTATCTGTTAGCTTGTAAACAGTATTGGTCTTAATCTGCAAAAACATCATTGTGACATAAATCTTTGTTGCTCATAAGACAAAGTAGCACATTACTTCTTATCTTCCTTCTTTACACCAGTAGTTGTGCATAGCTTAATAGTTACTACGTAAGTAGATCCTTAACAGATGGTTACTATATAGGAACAGTCTCTATAATCAATGACTGTCCTCTCTGGTTCTTAAATGACATTATAGATCTATAAATGCTGCCTATTACAGGTGAAAAAGGGGATATTTATTAAGACATTACCGGTATTAAACATAAACTTTGTATTATTCAGTCAGTTATTAATAATGACATGAATATTCATTAGGCAAAGGGTTAAACTGATCTTTTAAAATAGGTTGAATGGTAAACAGTTTCTTCAAAAATGTATATTTTGTTTGTTCATTATATACCAGCAGATTTTAGTTGACAGAAATATCATAGAAATAGTTCAGCCTGTCATGCTCATAGCGCACATGGATTTCACCTCTCAAGGCTTCTGCCCAGGGGCCATAAAGCGCAAAGCATCATCACAACTAACAACAGGAAGTAACCAATTAGCTAGAAATCGAATTGTATACTGACCCCCCACTGGGGTAAGAGTCATATATACACAATTCCCCATGTGAATCTCTGCTATGACAAGCCATAAAACGGAAGCTTAAGTCTTGGGTACACAGGCTGGAATCAAATCACACCAAATTATTTTTATTTTTTTATATAGGATCCACATTGTTATTCATGTGGGGAATAACTTTTAATCTCCAATACCATGCACTCCTTCATGTGCAAAAGCTTAACCCATTACCCCACATCATTATGCCTTTTACTCCTTTAATGAATTCCACCTTCATAAGCAAATAAATCCTCTTCACGCACTAAGCAGTCATAATTATGAAACTTAGGTGATATTTTATGTCGTAGTGGGTGGTACCTTAAAGCAGGATTAAAGTAAAGCAGGGTGCACCTTAAGGCGCATTATGTTTTACTTTCAACCTGCTTTAAGTGGTGACCTATATTCAATACTTAACACGGGCTGTGGGGTAATGGGTTTAGGTAATGGGTAAACCCATTACCCGATCGCCTGTTCCTACCTGGAAAGACAGGTGTCCATTAAAGGTAGATTGAAAAGTACATGCTACTTTACTTTCAGCTTGCTTTAAGCTACCATCTGCTAGGATATTAAATGTTTTTAATGTTGCACATTCATGCTAATAAAAACTTTTAGAACTCTTTCCTTCAATGGAGGCATAAACCAAAGGCGTATTTAAAGCGTTAATAGGAACTACATACCGTTTTAACAACATAAATACTTTAGAACCCCTCTCCAATCATTAAATGTGTACTCTATTGAAAACTCAATGTTGAAAGTAAAGCATGTATTCCATCGTTTTAGTAGATTAAAACTTTATTTCTGTTGATCTTTTACCAGTTCACTAATTATAATAGGCTTAAAACACTATCATTTATAAAAAAGTTTGGAACCAGATAAGATGCAGCATATATACTAACAGGCTGATCAGGGGTAGAACTGTTTCACACTCATATATGTTTTAAGTCAACTTAATATCATGTTCTAAACTTTTATCAAGAAAGTAGGCAGTATTTTTTTTTAAATATTAACCCTTATCATGCTATTAGCATAATTGATCATTCCTACGGTATTTTTCCTTATCTAATCAGCTAAAGTAATAAATCAAATGATAGGTATTCATAGCGGGTAGGGTTTATGGTTGAATAACAGCAACCAGAATGTTGCTATGACACATCCATGTAACGGGGTTTAACCCTTTACCCAATAAATGTATTAGTTTTGAAGATAGGTGACCCCTTAAGGCAGGTTAAGGTACATTCTGCTTTAAGCTATCATCTGCTGGGAGGTATAACATATTTATTGAGGTGCAGATTGATGACTTATTTTAATAAACATATGAATAAATGATATGCATAGAACGGTATAGCTATGGAAGTTTTTGTAAGTTTTATTGTGGGCAAAGTAACTGCATTTCTTAACTCTATTTTTGAACAATATGAGAGATTGCGCTTTCAATAATGTATAGCCAGGTTCTACTGTATATAATATAAGCTCTACACTAACAAGCAGACGATCTTCTCAAATTCGTGTTTGAGGATAAAGGAATTTCGATACTATGTGTACTTCACTATTGAACCGGAAACAACCGCTCATTCAAGGGGCGCTACTCTAATCACACTTTCCATGCGGGGTAACTCTGTATATAGGTAGGGCCCCATTCCTGTATCACCATATCTTTGGAAGAAATAGAACATAGAATAAAGAAATTCTGGCCTTTTTTAAAAATGCCCATATTTGACAACAAAGGGGCATAACTCGGCCAAAAATTGTCGCAAACGTCTGAAACGTAAATATGTTCGAACTATTGAGGCAAGGAACATTTGTAGTGAGATAATTAACAAGAAATATCTTTAAAAAAGATATTCAGCGGAATGAGTGGTTGAACTTATGCTATAGATGGGTGTGCAAAATTGAATATAATTGAGGTTTTCAAAGATTTGTTATATCTTGGATTGAAAAGCAAAAAAATACACGTTTACAATGGAAACAGTAACTTTTATTTAAAATGCAAAACTTTCATGTACAGAAACGCAAAACAAACAATAATTTAACTCATATCCCAGCTACTGATAGGAAATCCTCACATTAATCTATTGTTCCAAACTTCATTCATAGAGTTTCTTGAAACAAACTACATGTATAACATACAGATAGATCTACAACAGTCTGCTGTAGATTCTCTTACACTTGAAAAAAATCTGAATAAGGGGAGATCCTTTGAAAGCACAGAAAACAAAGCAAATACTGAAAATCGCAGACTCGGTTTAATTGAGTCTGTTCATGAGCAATACTGAAATATGCAACAGTGCTCACGCCCCCTAGCACCGGCTTAAGCGGAATTCAACTTTCAACTGTAAATACGCTGAAATCAATGATTCCAAAGGACCAGAAAGTATAACAACCCTGAGAATGAAGTACGGGGCGACTTTTTACAGCCGCCACACAAGCACTTAACATCTGCTGTTGTGAATTATAAAAATCTGAATAAGGAGAGTCTTCACTCTTGTATTTAACTCACTTGAGGCCATTTATTATATTGCTATTAATGTATGGTAAATGTGTACAAATATTTAACAATTAAAACAAATTGGTAGTAAACAATAACAAAACACCTAGCTTCCTCTGTATATCTATAAAAAGATTTCAGATGTCATATCTTAAAATAGAAGCATGATTGCATCAGCAGAGGGTAGTAAACAGCCAGTCTGTGTCTCTAAATTTTACACTCACAATACTGTAATAGAGCATAGACCAGCCTTAGTCTACTATCCAATCAGACAATTCAGTTTTCAACAGGTGCTATTGATTCTAAATTTCTGATAAAATATTATTGGTTGAAAATGTCGGTCTAAAATAGATACCATTCAGCTCCGCTTTAAATTGGCAAATAAATGAAAGTTAGAGAGCGCTTACAGTGAAAAGTTTAACGGACGGACGGACATACGGACGGACGGGTAGCGCAGGGTATAACATAATACGACACGTCGCCGACGAACGTATAAAAAGCTATATTTAACAATGACAAGTGCATTGTATTGACCATTTAAAAATAATTACGAGATATACATGTATATTTTCTGCTAGGTATTGTCGACCCTAAATTATATATGCAAAGTTTGGTTGTGTTTTATGTTGTAGTTTAGAGATATTTAGGTAAAACGTTCGTTCTAAACTCCACCAAAACATTTTCTATAATATACAAAGATGTAGAGTAATCTACAAAATACAAAAGGCGTGAGGAATCTCATACTGCATATGGAAGTTACTTAGTGTTTTAACAAAATGTGCAGCTTGTTCTTGTTAAAACTTATCAGGTTCAGAGCCAGTACACGCGTTTAAACTTAACCTGTTATGATCAACTGTTATACTATTAAACTGATTACTGCTATGATTACAAGGCTAGAGTTAACTAAAACGCTGACATTACCTTTAGAAAAATCCTGGTCGCTCAATATCGATGTCCTAGCCGTTATACATATCACTAACATACGGTAACTATGGGCTTGTTAGATATATAGACTTTCGAGAGCGTGTCATAACTTTCGTTTTCGCATTTCCGATTCTATCTTACGGAAAAATTATAAAACCTTTCGCCTGATAGTGACTTCTGAAATTTATTTATATTTGATCCAGCCCAGATCTGGCTATGTTAATTGATCAGGATGCATGCGTATCTTGAGTAAATATAAAGCAAGATAAAAAAAAATGGGAGAACAATATGCAGACGACACTTTGGAGCAGAAGGCAATATACTTCTAGCTATCGAAGGTTTAAGCATTCTTGGGGAATGCAGTCAGGATAATAAAAAGACTACCGACAAGCCGATTCAGCAGGTCGATAATATGTATAGGTTAGACCATGGTTGAACGCGACTAAACGATATAGTTCGAGGGGGCTATAAATAGAGAACTATATTCGTTTAGTCGCGCCCAAACATGGTCTTCTATTTCGCACTGGCTCGTAGAAAATAAGAGCCTTCGTTTCTGCTTTTTGTTTTAGACGAAAAAAGTCATTTTATTTCTAATATTTTACAAAAATTGAAAGGTAATTTTTATGTGAAGTTTGAGACATTACTCATGCTTTAACACCAACACAAATATATCTGATTGAAGCACTATATGTTAGCGCAATTCATTATCAATTGTCTTTAAAGTGTAGGTCTCACTGTACATTTTAAAATGAAATATGACGTCATCAAGCGTGCGCAATTCACCTCTGTTCTCAGCTATTTTTAAAGACAATTTAGACATGCATTTCTCGGTTTTTTCATCTACAGCTGAAACAATGGATATATCTAGGTCTAGCGGGAGAGAGTAGATCTAGATATATTATTGATACTGTGAAATTCCTGTATTTCTTCAGTTTTAATCCTAAATCTGTTGTTTATTTCACTTAACTTTCGATTATTTATCGTTAAGCCTACAGTGCAGGCAAAAGGTTTTCGCGGTGGCTCGCTCGGAGGATTGCTAGGATTGTGACGTCAAAATTGGCTTCAGATGACGGTAGCGTTGACTAATTAAGTTCATGGTTTTTTGAAAAGCGTTGAACTAGTATAGGTTAGACTATGGTTGAGCGCGACTAAACGATATAGTTCGAAGAGAGGCATAGCCCCCAAGAACTATGTCGTTAAGTCGCGCTCAACCATTATCTAACCTATTTAGCACTGGTTTGGGCTCGCGGAAAATAAGAAATAACAATACCCTTCGTTTTTGAGTTTTGTTTTAGACGAAAAAAATCATTTTATTTGTAATATTTCACAAAAATTGAAAGGTTATTTCAATGTGAAGTTTGAAACATTAAGCATGCTTTAACGCCAACACAAATATATCTTATTAAAGCACCTTATGTAAGCGCAATTCATTATCAATTGACTTTATAGTGTCGGTCTCACTGTACATTTAAAATGAAATATGACGTCATCAAGCGTGTGCAGTTCCCCCTGATCTCAGCTGTTTTTCAAAGACAGTCTAGATATGCAGACCCCGGCTTTTACATCTACAGCTGAACTAATGCATTATCTAGGTCTTGAGGGACGGAGTAGATCTAGATCTATAACAGTTACTGTGAAATTCCAGTATTTCTTCAGTTTAAATCCTTGATCTGGTGTTAATTTCACTTAACTTTTGATCATTTATCGTTAAGTCTACAGTGTAGGCAAAAGGTTTTCGCGATGGCTCGCTTGGAGGATTCCTAGGATTCTGACGTCAAAATTGCTTTCAGATGACGGAAGCGTTGACTTAATGAACTGTTTGTTAGTTACTCCATGTTCTTTTTTAAAAAGCGTTGCACTACACGATTTAGCACATGACTTGGAGCTCTCGGCCAATCGGATGCCTTAAAAACCGTTGACTTTATCGTGTAGTTCAACGCTTTTTCAAAAACCCTACTAACAAGCTGTCCATTTTGTCCACGCTTGACAGGTTAAAGTATTTTTGTTTTATTTCTTGTTGTTTTGGGGGTATTTTCTTTGGGGGGTGTTGAGGAGGGTTTAAAATATTCATTAAATAAGCCTACATGTCTATTTTGTTTTATTTTATAAACATAATTTCCAACATGCTAAAATAAGAAATTATCCACGCTAAAATTAGAAATGATTACATAGTAACAACAATTAATTTAGACGGTATCTCATTGTCTTGCAAGGTTTAAACTTCAAGATAAATATGCAAAAACCACAGAACACCAGTCTAGGCCATTTCGACCTGTATTGCATTTCAAGGAAGTGATCATTGACATAGATTTCTGATTAAATTGGTTAAATTGTTTCAGAGACTGGGCTCTAAAGAGAAATAAGCCCGTCAGTGACGGGAAATATAACTGTGTTTCCGGTAACCCGACCGACCCTAGATCCCCCCGAACATAATCTTTTTTTGATTCATTTTCGAAAATGTAGCGGCGAATGTCGGTCATTTTTGCGGCGCATGTGACAGTCGGTTTTTGAGGAGTGTGTAATCAGGGACATTTCATGTTATGAAATATCCCTAGTGTAATAGAAGCTATTCACCACTTACCGTTTGTCCTAGTTTGCCAGCCAATAAAAGGGCTCCATTTCAGCGAGAAATGATAAAATATATTGCATATTGTTCAGTTTTGTACCGGGTATGGCAGAAATAAACAGGTTATGAAAAACAATGAATCGATTATGCACAACGCGGGCTAAGGCGGGACTAAGCGCATAGTTACGTCCAATTCATAAACACTTTAAATTAAAGATCTACGAAAGGAAATTTGTCTCGTTTAATGAGTATTCTGTATGAAAAGTTGATTTAATTCGTTTTTATTCAAATTTCCAACGTCGCACATGTAAATAAATCAGTTTAAATGAGTATTTTATTTCCACCCACTTTTTGACGGGCATGACGTCACAGGTGGGTGAAACGGTCACTTTTTCCAACCATTTTTGACGGGATTTCCCCGTCAAAAGTGGGTGGAAGCGTCTTTTCACCCACCAGTCAATTTTGGTCACAAAAAAACTGCCAAAAGGGGGTGATTTTTCTCAGGGGTATAAATAGACGTGAAAATTCAACGTCAAATTAGTCTGTATACAAACATCATAGAGACCAGACCCCCGTGAACAAATTCACTGTGAATTTGTAAGAAGCTAAATATATTTATTAAATAACTTATTTAGATTTAGATTTCACGGGTTACATTTATTATAGGCGTGCATTGGCTAAACTATTATATTTGCCTGTATTTGTTATCTATGTCATAGTTAATTTTATTATCTGACATAAACTGTTAGTGTCACCATTGGTGTTTCGGGCCTAGCAAACATACCATTGCTAGCCGAAAATAAAGTTAAAGAAACTCTACTACGGATCCAGTTATTTTTACTCCTTTGGCTCGGCGATCTAGATCCCTAAATCTTGTTTTATTTATTCCCACATTAAGGTCTTAGACTTTATAAACTACACGCACTAGCGCGTAACAATATTCTCTTGTGGTGCCCTCGGTAAATCAGTTATAGTTCATTTGTTTGAAAAGTATACAACATAACCTGTTCGCTCCCTACGGTCGCTTCAGGTTGTATTGCATAATTTTCAAAACATGAACTATAACTAATACTTAACTGTTTAAAAAGCTAATTTAAAGACGTCTGTGTGTTTTTAAAATTGTTTTCTAAATACATGTAGCAAATATCCATAAATCAAATTTTCTCAAAATCTGTTATAAAGTACTTTCCTTGCAGATATTATGCAGATATTATCTGCTATATATATGCCATATATGAATATACTAGTATTAATATAAAATTCTTCTTCAGAAAAAAAGAGAAAAAAAAGACCGTCCGTCACTTAAAAATTTTGGCATGTAAATGTAAACACAGGTATTTTTTATTCATTTTTTGTCAATATCTAACGTACATTTGTATAAACTCGGTCCTGCATAAACATGCTGTACAAACAGTGTAAACCCTGATCTGTTAGTTTAAAAATCAAATATCAATTAATGATATTATTAATGTAATAAATATTCATTTAAGTGGTAAAAGTCAAAATCCAAATCAAAACAGCAGAAATACGGCATTTACAAGTATATATGTAGTTGCATCCAGACCAGATGCTGAATACCAGCATTTGGTCTGCTTCAGTTCAGAACGGAAACTGATTAACGCTTGGGTGAAAGAGATCTTACTTATTAATGTTTAATTATGCATGGAAAAATATTCACGTGTATTATTAAATCATTTACAATATAGTGTTTATGCCAACTCCGTTTTCAGACTCTATACAGTATTTTTCAATGTTTAATGAATCAGATATTTTCAATAAGTAAACCGACCCAACCAACTGCGTACATTTTTTTCAAGATAGGAAAATTGTATCAAGAACTGTGGTAAAGGTCGGGTCACTATTATGAATAATTTGCGATTCAGACCAGTAGTTGCTGATAAGAAGATTGGCTAAAATCAGTTTGTTGTCATTGCAACCACAATTTGGTTTTTTTGAATGAACTACGTATATCATAAACATGTACATACTTTTTCTGCAGTCGTTTTATTTCTGCAATGTTGCGGCCTTCTCAATGGCGGACGGGGTCCTGTGATACCGCGCTCGACTACGATACAATGAGTCATGATTTCAATTCCCGCCGGGAAAAGTCCTTTGGATGAGATATAACTGATATTCGATGTATTAGTACATTGAACTTCACTTCAGTACTCCCGGCGAACTATGTCTATAATAAGAACAGTGCATCGCGGCCGGGTTTTCTGTATTCATTCTCCTCTCTCTGTGGCATCCGATTATCCCACAGACAGCATAAAACGGACGTTACCAGACAAAGCCAAAAGTTCCTTATCCGCAAAATTCGCAAAATATGACCAACACAAAATGTGTCGCAATAATTGACACGTGCCCCTTAATAAGTATTTTCCCCACAACCCTCTAAGATTTTACCCTTTACCCCATAAATAATCCTTTTACGCCTTTTTTATTTGTCCACTGAAGAAAATAATTCCTATTTATTCATTCTATAATATGACCAATTAGAAATATTTTCTATATCCAAGCAGGGCCATGGTAGCGTTTACCCCCATTCCACTAGGCGGCGCTCTATGGTGATCTACTTGCTCTGAAGGAGCGCCATAGATCGCCTCAGGATTGGGCGATATAAGGGTATTAACGATCCGATGACGATCAAATAACGCTCCGATGGCGATTCATTAACGATCTAAAAGATCCGATTGTGACTTCATGGTCTTTTATCGCCACCCGATTCCCCAAAATGTTGCGATCTTGCATGATCATTTTCGCTCCGTTTGCGCTCTAAGGCGACTAAGTTGCAATCTAAAGCGCTCAATTGGCGCTCCGATTGCGAAGACTGCGATCTAAGGCGCTCAAGCAAAAATAAATTTGCGCTCAATGCGATCCGCTAAGGAAGAGATCCTATAAAGGCCTGGACCCGGATGAGACGCCGAGATAACATCATGCAAATTGATTATATTAATGGAAAATACCATCGGGTATTTCAAAAAGCAGAAAATCACTTTCAGATCGCCACGGAGCGCGAAGTATCTACTGATCTGCTTTGTTGGATCATGGTGGCGTTCTAATGTGATACGATAGCGCTCCAGTTACGATCTTTGCGATTAAATAGCGTTCCGATTGCGATTTAGGCGATTTAGTAGCGATCTGATGGCGTTCTGGTTGGAGCGCCGCGGATCTTTGTGTAGGGGAGTAAACCGACGGCGCCCTTGGCGCTCAAAGAGATAAGACAGTGATCCATTTAAGATCAGGTAGCACTCCATCCGATCTAGGCGATCTGTATGTCGACCTATCGCGCTCTCACAGAGCGGTAGATCACCGTCTAGTGGGAAGTGGGTATTGAAGCCGGATGAAAGTGAAACAGTGCACCTTAATGCGCACTCTGCTTTTACTTTCAACCAGCTTTCACACATTGTGCTGTTGGGTACAGGCCTAAGTACGATTGATAATACAAACATTTACGCGTCATATCGTCAATCCAAGATGTAGGCTACTCTCACACAAATATCTGTATCCCTAGCTGACGAGGTATAGTAAATATCTTCAGACAAGCTTTGCGATAATAGAGTCTAGTCACGGCCACAGTGACCTGAAAATGGAATGTAACACTCCGCCATCGCAAAATATAGTCACATACAAAATTTAGTACATGTATCTCGTACGGATGCAATTTAGACAATAATCAAGACAGATGTATTTTTTTGATTGAAGTTATGGTCAAGGTAACAGTGAACTAAAATGATATGCGACATTCAGTCATTCAAGATGTAATCACCCTAGCTTTTGTGCTATAGTACATAATAATTCTCCGGATAGTCCCCCCCCCCCACGACTTAGTCTGGGCATATTGCTTTTTCTCTGTCTGTCTGTCTGTCTGTTTGTCTGTCCACAACTTTAACCTTGGCCATAACTTTAGAACTACATAAGATAGTGACGTCATAGTTAGTATGTGTACCTACCTCACGAAAATCTGGAGTTAAGTACAACTTTGGTCATGTGCCGAAAAAGGTAAAGGTCATTTAGGGGTAATATAGGGCGAATTTAACTTTGACCAAAACTCTGGAACTGCATGCACGCTGGAGCCTTTATATTTGGCATATGCACTCAAATCTAGAAGCTCTTGACCTTTGGTCATGTCCGACAAGGTCAATGTCATTCAAATATCGAATGCAGTTAAATTAACATTAACCATAACTCTGGAACTACATGTGATAGATAGTTCATATTTGGCACGTGTACTTAACTCTAGAAGCTCTTAAGCTCAGTACAAGCTGGGTCATATCATACAAAGGTCAATGTCATTAAGAGGTCAAATAGAGCCATAAATCTGGAACTGCACATATCATATTTATTCAAATCGCTCTTGAGCTCAATAGAAGTTGGGTCATGCCAGACAAAGTCAATGTCATTTAGAGGTCATTGTCATACATGGAGGCACAGTGTTTCACTAGCATTGCGACACTCCACAATCCAAAGATGTACTCACACACAAAAATTCGAATCCATTGCTGATGAGGTTAGGATATATTTCGGACAAGTTTATTCTGTGGTTAAGGTTAAAAGTCATGGTCAAGACAGCAGTGAACTGAAAATGGTAGGCTACATCTAATCATACAATACACTTGAGCACGCATGTACACACACACTGGATGTCGAGGAAAATATAGCCGATATGTAGGCCTAATAGTAAATAACTAAATACATGTATGCTACAAACTAGCTTTTCTATAATTGAGGTCAAAGGTCAAGGCAACAATGACTTGAAAATATAACGCAACCTTCTTCCTTCCAAAGACGTACTCACACAACGAAATTGGTACCCCTAGCTAGTGTTGTATAGGAATTATGCTTCGGCCAAGGGTGTTCAATTTTAGCTCACCTGAGCCAAAGGCTCAATTTGAGCTATTTCGATGGTCCAGTGTCCGTCGTCATGCGGCGTGCGGCGTCGTTAACAATTTGACATCTCTGTTTTACAGAGTTATATAGTGAACTTTCCAAACATCTTCTCCTCTGAAACTAACATAGCTAGAGTTTTGAGATTTGGTGTGGTGACACATCCAGATGTCCTTGATCAAATTTGTTGAATTGGTTCCGGTTCGTTGCATATCTGGGCCACATGAGATAAAATAGATATTGTTAATGAAAACTTAAAAAACCCTCTTGTCTGAAACTCTTGTACATAGAGCTTATACATTTGGCACATAGTTTCATCTACATGTCCTCTATCAAGATTGCTCAAATTATGCCCCTGTGGTAAAAAATCATGGCAACGCCCCTGGGGTTACATATTTACATAGAGTGTGTAGTGAAATCTTCTAATATTTTCTTCTCTGAAACTAGTATAGCCAGAGCTTTGAAATTTGGTATGGTCACACTTCTAGATGTCTGTAACCAACCTTGTTCAAAAGGTTCCGGTATGTTGCATATCTAGGTCACATGAGCTTAAAATAGACTTTTTCAATGAAGACTTTAAAAATCTTCTCGTTTCCCTAGTACACATGGCGTTGATATTTGGCATATATCATCATTTACACGTCCTCTATTAAAGACATTTCCTCATTCATTGATGGACTAAGCCTCCCCCATCACATTTTTTCTCGATAGGCGTGAAAGTAACTTTAAAAGCATGCAGCCAATGCTATAACAATTTCAGTGCACCTGTTGAGGCCAAAACATACTCAAGAGGTTTTCCAATGGTTATTTCTAACCAAACCATCAAATATAACAATGGGGCCTCACGTGAGACGTTTCAATGATTCACAGTATTACATGTCTGCACTAAAAGCATGATGTTTGCAAGGGAACCGCCTGTATATGCGTTATAACCGAAAGTAGGTTAGGATATGTCTTTAAGACTGTTCAATTCATGCCCCTTGGTAAAAATAATTAACCCGCCCGATGGGTACAGATTTACATAGACTTATATAGTGAAATCTTCAAACATCATTTTTGATGAGTATTTCATGACTCTGAGCTGTTATTTACCTGGTGTAATGTTCGGAAATATCTCATAAGACAGCGTTATGAGCCAACAACTACCCAGGATTTTTCAATTACCAGAAAAGAAGCCTCAGTAACCCAATCAGAAGAATGTGTCAAAGGAAAGGAAAGTGAGTGTTGGTATGCCATACGTTGGAGAACCTCTAAAGTTTTGGCAAGATGTTTCAGAAATCATGGCATCAATATGTTCCACAAACCATTAAATTTTAATTCTATCACAAACCAAGTGACTAAAGTTAAAGGCCGTACTAACAAGTTGAAACAATACGGAGTCATATATCATCTCCAATGCGAATTACATAGGGGAAACCGGCGGACGTAGCCAAGGGGTAAAGCACCCGCTTACGACGCCAGGGGTTGTGAGTTCGATCACCCGCCGGACCAAGTCCTTCGGATGAGACTTTATAAACCGAGGTCCGATGTATGAGTGCTTTACACTTGGCATCTAAAAGAACCAGAGAACTCTTTCAATAATAAGAGTAGGGCATCGCGCCCGGGTTCTGTGTATCCACTCCCCTCTCTCTGGGGCGTCCAATTAGCCAATAGATGGCAGAAACGGACGTTAACAAACAAAACAAACATAGGGGAAACAGCCCGAACCGTAGGAACCAGGTCACCAAAATCAATTCAGCTATATACGAACATTGTGCAAACATCGGGCATTCCATCTGATCCGAGAATGCTAAAGTCTTGATTTCTGAAAGTGGGCTAATAAAAAGGAAATTCAAAGAAGCTAAAGAATTAAAGCAGCGGCGACCATCTTTGAACAGAAATGAGGGCCTGGACCTCCCCGCTTCTATCCAAGTCATGTGACCTGCCAACGTCATGTAAACCAAAAACCAGTCCTACTAGCCAGTAGTGCTGACTAAGGAGTTGAGAGATCTCTGAAAATTACACGAGGTAAATAACAGCTCAGAGTCGTGAAAAGCTCATCAAAATGTCCTATCCTGAACTAGGAAACAACCTATTCAGTTGTTTCAAACATCTTCTCTTAAACTTACATGGACATAGCTTTGATATATGACATGGTGACACTTCTAGACGTCCTTTATCGGTATTATTCGAATAGTTCCGGTCCGTTGCATATCTAGGTCACAGGAGCTTAACATAGATTGTTCAATGAAAAACTCTCTTGTCCGAAACTGTATATACATGTCTATAGTATACAGAGCTTAGTTATTTAGCACAAAGAAGCATCTACCGGTCCTCTGTCAAGATTGTCCAAATAATGGTCCTGTGGTAAAAAATGGCTCAGTCCCAGGGGGTCACAGTTTTACACAGAATTATATAGTGAACTCTTCCAACATCTCAAAACCACAAGGACAAGAGTTTAGATATTAGGCAGCTATTATTTGGCCCATGGGCCTCTTGTTTTATAACTGAGGTCAGTGATCTGATCATGTTACGGGACGCTCCATATTTGGTGTCCCAGTGTGGTGCGGTATATGAAATATGCTCCGGACAAAGGGACACTGACGGACGAACAGAGTTTACTTATTAAGCTTTGGAGGTACAGTGCTCCCTCTCTACAACGACACCCAATGAGAGACACAGATAGTGTCGTTGTTCGGAAGGAGTTGCTATGTGGAGGGGAAATCAAGAATTGGCTTACATTTGCAAACAGCTTGAATCCAGATCAGACGCCGCGTAACGCGGCGTCTGATCTGGATTCAAGCTGTTTGTCACTGTCATTACAATTATTCTATCAAAATCTCCAGTTATATGCGACTTTGAGAAAACAGCAGACGACAATTTTAATCAGATGATATTGCAGCAGTAAAAGCGTTAGACATTATTGTCCTGTTTAGGGAACTGCGACAAGGGTCGTTGTAAGGTGGGAGTCGTTGTTGGGAGGGCCGTTGTAGGGAGGGAACACTGTATAACAAAGAGAGGGAACTGAAACATTGGAGAGAAACCAGACGTGTCTGCGTATTTAGAAATAAGATGTGCCATATAACAAAGAGAACTCACAGGAACTCACCGAGTAGTTAACGGCGTAGTCAATAATTAATGTTTGGCATAACTTAAAAACATTCTTTTAAGTATTCAATATCATAACAATGACAGTAACATTCTTATTTACACATTCTAATACAAAATATCAAATGACAAACGATCGCTCTTATCAGGCATACCACCTGTATGGTAAAACCCTTTTGAGTGGGAAAATCTTAAATAAATAACAGTAAAACTCCTCTATTTCGACCACTAAACTGTGTTATTTATTACGTGTTTACGAGAGGTAACTGCTTAAAGCAATGTGACAGTAAAACATAAAGCTCCCTTAGGAGCTTTCTGTTCTACTGTATCATTAATTGCTTTCTCAAACTGTCATCTATCTCTTATACAATTAGCCTCCATTTTAGTGGTCGTAATTGAAAGATTTTACTGCACGACCATCTCTGTGCTGTTTTGTGAACCTTCATGGTGCAAACTATAGCCTTGTATTTACAAAAAATTTGGATTCTGATGATACGCCAAGATATTCAGTGTCTCATCAAGATAAGACAAGTCAAAGTAAATCCAATTGATGAAGTTCATTCCAAAGCATACAAAGTGCTGAGAATGTACATACATGATGCAAAAACAGGCAACACAATTGAAGAAAATGTACACTAAGGGTCTATTGATTTTTGATATAACAACTGTATTGTTTGGTTTTATTGGCCTGTCAAAATTTGAATATTCATACGGCACTAAAAGGATATATTTAGCTTCGGTACAATTTCGTTTCTTTCCGTTTTGATTTACGGATAGGAATTTAAGGATATTGTGCATTCTGTGTTGAATTTAAATCAATAATCTAGTTAGCGTAATTGGTAGCGAGTATACATATATATAAAGGTACATGTAATAGGATAAAAGGTTGTGGGTTCGAACCCTGTTAGGTTTTACTTCTTTTTTTATTACAATTATTTTTATTGTATTTTTTGTAAACGGTTAGTTTACTTAAATTGTTCGACAGAATAATTCTATAATGCAAAATGTGCCATAAATGACCTTAACATTACTCTTTATAAATTATTGAAAGTTTTAAAAGTATGTAAATGTTGCCCGATGTGGTCAATGCATTCTGCTTCTCCTCCTTGCAGACTCGTATACACCAAATAATAAATGATAATAATAATAATAATAAAAATGCCTCTACTGGGTATCGAACTCATCATGGCCCATACACGACTTAATAACACACCACTTTACTGTCTCGGCCACGAAGACATACATTTATTTATGCTTTTCGGTGGATTACCACGATATAGCAGTGGATGATCACTTGGTAATCCACTGCAGTGGATTATCACCAATCGCTTTTATTATGAATTTTCCCCGTAGGGCTCCCCAAGAATCGTAGTCAATCGTGTCTTATCGTTAAATTCCGGCAGTCCGATTTGTCGCGAACTACTCACCGGAAGAGCACAAATCCAAACTCGGGAGCAACGAAGTCATTCGGATGACGTCAAATCAACAAATATACCGCCAACTGTCACGCACGTGTGTGTTCGACCTAAAACGTGGGGCTCAACACGGGATAAATAATGTACGTTCGCTTTCAATTTTTAAACAATTTCGTTTAAAAAGTGGCTTAAAAGCATAAATAAATAGAATAACTGTGTTTTTTCAGTGTAAGATCGAATTTAATCCATTTCGTGAACATCAGACTGTTATATTTTCACTCGTGGCTTCGCCACTTGTGAAAATATAACGTCTGATGTTCACTCAATGGATTAAATTTCGATCTTACACTGAAAAAAACAGTTATCCTCTATGTATTAAAATCTAACTCTAAATATGAACTTAATGTTTCAAACCTGGTCTACCCGTACAACGTAACGGAAACAATCGAAATCGACCGAAGCTATATATAGCGTGTTCATGTAGCGTATAATTATTTAAATTTTGACAGGTTAATAAAACACAACAATCACAATAGATTATGTCCGCCCTAACTATGTGTATGTTGAATGTTCTGTACACTTTTGCAGGACTGTCACATGGTTAACTCATTTATAAAATGCCTGGATATTGCAATAAACTCGACATATGTGCTTGCTGGAAGATTATATTGTAGATAAACAAGGATGATCTAAGAACACTTCACTTCAATGTGTTTTCATACAACCAATCAATGCGGAACATGGATATCTTTAACAAGAGCCGCATGTGGCCCTAAATCGCTCACCTGGAAATACAGTCGAGAACACGTAATTATTTCGTTCAAACGCAAACGCATTGCAATGAAATATAGAAAATTACAACCTTTTGACAATTCCGACTCCCACTTTTAATTTGAGTGGCAAACAGTTTGAAGCCTGATCTGGCTCCAAACTGTTTGCAATGAAATTAATAGTTTAAGCGTAACCGGTGTTATTTGGAAAGAAAACGTTTTTCTCTACTGTACTATGTACGCTGCACACGGGGCACAAACTGCTAACCTAAACAGCAATTAGTGGTAACTGAACACGCCGAATGTTAACAACAGACACATGGACAGACACGCAGAAGGACAGGGCAATCACTATATGCCTCCATATCTGTCGATGCCAGGGGCATAAAGTGTTATCAAGTTTGCAAAGGCTCGCTTAATAACGTTTCTATTCTAGACTTGATTGAGATCAGCTTGTCTCAAAGAACGATTCTTGACATATCCTATATTTCTCTCATAACCCATTATCATTCGGATGTACATCATTCCTCCACTGAAGAAAAGGGTTTAACATCATAAAAACAAGGGCCACTGTGCCCCTATATCGCTTGGTATAGGTAAACAATAATCAATGAACCATAAAACTTAACGCAATCCACTTTTTGGGGAAGTCACATGGACTGCAGGAATGCAAACACCCCTAAATCGTTGACAATACTAAAATGTAAATTAAATTTATGGCTCACTGTTCGTTGTTTACCTATACACCATGTAAAACTTGACCTATTTATTTATTTATTTCTCTTCAGTATACAACATGACAATATATCACAGTTAAAAGTTCAACATAAGATGTACACTGCCACTCTAAGATAGAGTTATAAGAGACTATCTACACTTAAATCGTACTTATCAAACTATACAATTTCGGAAGTTTCAGATGAAGAGCCCTGAACATTATTTCACTTGCAGAGATATATTGTTCAGGCCTATTCCATTTCCTTTGTGAAAATAACAAGGTTGATTTTCAAGAGGGCTCCACCAACAGAGCACCTAAGAGGCATAAAGAAATAGTACCATATCTGCAATGAGAGACCATCTCTTCCAGATAGCCTTGAGGATCCCATCTAAAAAGAGACGATTACAAATTACAGAATGTATTTTTAAAACTTTTTCAAGGAAAAAGCATATTTCCTTAAACTTAATATCCAAGATAAAAAGTTATTGACCTAGTTATATTGACCTAGATTTTGACCCGACATGACCCAAATTCAATTGTGGCCTAGCTTTCAATGAGGCAAAACATTTGAGCAAGTTTCATTAAGAACATACGCACCTAAACGAAATATCCGTAGGATCTCTATGAAAAATTCTGCCCTGGTTCTTCAAACATAAGTCGAACTTCGATATCTCCAACTCAATTCAGTCGAACATACCCGTATTTCAAAGTTAAAACGTGGCTAAGCCACGTTTTAACTTTGAAATATGGGTATGTTCGACTGAACCGAGCATGAAACAATGCAGTTCATGTGACGAACTATTGGATAGTTTGAGTTAAGCGAGTTCGAGATATCGAAGTTCGACTGTATCTTAGTTTCATGGTAAAATGAAAAACATAGGTGGTATTTAAACAACTTCGTGTTTTATCGTGCTCCCAATGGGGCATCCAGCCCGAGCGTCACACATGCCCGGATAATGGCTATATCTTGCTGCTTGTGTGTGCTAGTTAGCTCTTATAAAGGTAACACATTGTTGGAACGGTAGGTTGTTATGTGATCACTGCCTGCAACTAAAAGACTCAAAGGAGTTCTGAGGGATTTGTTTGGTTTTGGTGCTGGGGATTACACGTTTTGATTGCCTTTTATAGACGTTGAGTTTGATCTGCTGAACAGCCTCGCTCATATAGGGTTTGGTACTGTACTAGTTTGATTTGTTCCCTATGTTGCACGCAGTGATCGGGTTTGTTTCATTTCCACGAAGTGTCACCGTTGAGTTCCTTAGCACATGTTTTGTATACAGTGATGCTCACTTATAACGAAATTCAGGGGATCTTGCAAATTAGTTCGTCTTATCCAAACTTAGTCTTATCCAAACAACGAAATTTCTTTGTGAATAGTATGCATATAAAGACATTTTTACTCATCATACTTTTAGTACATAATTGATTAGAAAGAAAGAAAGATAGAAATGCATAGAAATTAAATATTAAATAGATTCTATTTGTTTTAATTGCATCAAATAGAATAATTAATAATAACAAAATAAGATTGGCTATGACATAAGAAATGCCATTTTTCTTCTTGAAAATTTAACCTGTTCCCTGTATTGTATTAATAGAAAACTCAACCTATTATGAATATTTAATAAGTAAACTTTATTAATATAAAAAAGTTTTTGATATAGATCTACTATGTTGATATAGCATCAGTGGTTGGTATCTTTTTGCAGAATACAGGTGTCAAACAGCAAGAAGTCTGATCAGACACCCAGTTATTAAGCATCTGATCTGGATCCAAACAAATAATGTGCCAAGTAAACTAATTATTTCCAGTTGTTTGAACATCCTATCAATAGCATATATACAAAACATGTTGGTTGGGTAATGTTTTGTTATCTGAGGTGATGAGCAGATAAGCAATTAAGTACTGTCACCTTTGTAAGCCACTTGTCAAACTATGATAATGACCGGCATGTTGTATTAACAGAACCATTTTAAAGGTAAAATGCAGTTGAGGGACCTAAAAATCAGTTTGTCTTATCCAGTTTTTCGTTATATTCAGTTTTCATCTTAAGCAAGCATGAAGCCATTGAAATAAAGAAGGAACCAGTCGGGGAATTATTTTTATTTCGTATTAAGCAGTTTTTCGTCTTATCCAAGTTCGTTATAAGTGAGCATCACTGTACGTGTATCTAGTCCAAAAAATGAGGACGCATGATGAATTTAGCGTCCAAATTCACTTGCTCAATTTCCGATAGCAATGAAACCGATATCGCGTTAACACTAACAAGGTCAGTCACGCGGACTAAAGTTCTGTTATAAGGTCAAAAAACACTTTTATATAGCATTCTGCACAAGAAAAATAATCCCCTACCCTTTTTCTGCTTTATTCCACAACTTTCCTCAGTTGAGCGAGAGAAATCAGAGAGAATACGAGTTGAATCTTCAACTTCCGGTGAACAAAACGTCAACTTCCGGTTAAAGTAATAAGAAGACTAAAAATACGAAACCAAAAATTAAAATGGACTGGGAGCCAGCGAGCCGATTTACGTTCAAACCGGAAACGGAAATTGGTATTCTTGTTTTATACATGACCTTACATGACCTTCGTTCTACAATGGCTGTCAGTTACAGAAAACGTGTAGTGTTCGGATTTAAACTATGTACTAAGACGCTAAGGTAGTTGTCATTATAGTTTTTGTCAAAAATATTGAATAAAAGTGCATAAATTGTAGACTACACCACAAAATGTGTGCAGACAATGATCAAATTAAGAGAAAACGTGTTCGAAGTCCCGCCTCGATTTTGAGTCGGAATTTGCTATCGGAAATGACATATAAGTGAAAGACCCTGGTTGAGCTGAAACTGAAAAAATGTATATATAAAAAAAAAAATCAACATGATAAACGTGAAATGATAAAAACTCTAGAAGGACTAATGTGTCTCCTTCCCGAAGGTGTCAGTTATTCGCCCTTCGTTCAGGTGGCTCACCTTATATCCTAACTAGTTATGGGTTTTCTTTTTATCCTATCTTTCATATTTAATTTAAGTTCAGACTAAATCAAATAATTTGACATTTTACTTAAATACGTTTGATAATCCATCCGTTCATGGATTTGATTATCTGAAAGAAACACCTGAAAATCAATAAACAAAATGATAGATTTTTTTAATTAGTGGTTCAATGGGTTAAGTCTATTTACCTTGTATGCTTATGCTATTCGGGAATTATTCTTTGTTGGCATAATCAGGTGTGCTCCAACCTTTCTGAAAATCTAATTCCGCCTCGCATGAGGGTAGGTTTGCTATAGTGCGTTTTGATGTGATTTGGTTCAACGGGTTAACATATGGTTTATTAAATATTACATTTTATTAAAGCTTTATTCCCCTTCGCGTACAACGGGTAGCTCTACCCCGTTCTTACAAGGTATCTACTTCCTGAAAAATAACCTTATCACTAATATCACTATTTAGCCCGCTGATCCCTGATATTGCTTATAACCATGGGGTGTCTTTAGGGTTCAATGGGTTAAGTCTAACAACCTTGTATGCTTAGGCTATTTGGGAGTTATCCTTTGTTTGCGTATTAACCCTCTGATCCCTGATATTGCTTGTAATAATGGAAGGGGAGGGGTTGTAGATCTAATTCGGATTGTTTTTAACTTCCCATCTGTTTCAGTTCTGCTTTGTTTGTCCTTGCGTACTTACAATGGAGACAACGTTATTCTTTCCCAATAAACGCGTTTACGCTAAAACTATTATTTCCATTGCAAACAGTTTGGAGCCAGTTCAGACGCCGGGTAACCCGTCGTCTGATCAGGCTCCAAACTGTTTGCCACGCTTTAGTGCTTTGCGTTTGCGTACGTTTGCGTTTAAACTGGAAAGAATAACAGATTCTCCACTGTAATATAGATTGTTTACCGTTGGTGTCTTAGAGTTTCCACTTACTAGTTATTCTTTTTGTTAAGTTGCTTCTCAGGGTTCAGTGGGTTAAGTTTGTATATGGTAGTGTTTGGATCTAAGTCTCAACGGGTTTATAATGTTCTATCCATACATTGTGTTTGTGAATGTGTTGATATTGTCTCCCCGGCTAAAGCAGATATCGTTCCTAAAGTCATGTGAGCTTGGCTATCAAAAACGGATTGACCTACTTTAAAATGAAAGTGGTATGATTTTGATTGGTCGATATTGCTCAGTTTCATCCAATGGTAAGTGAGTTGTTCACCTGGTCCCATATGCAATATATTATTTTCTATATCCCTTCAGAAAAGCTGAAGGCGTGTTAAATTGCGTCTTGCTTTACCTTTAACCTGCTTTAAGTGGTTATTTGTTTTTTACACTTGTTGCTGTTTATGGTGCATTAGGTTACCATTCAGTTTGTTAGATTTCTGTCAGATAGGTAGACTGGTTGGCATAAGATATTTATCTAGGATTATTACTATTGATTTCTTTCAACATCCCCTCCCTTTTTGTCAAGTTTGTTTAGTTGCTATTCAACTACAGTCGAAACTCGATACTTCGAACTCGCTTAAATCGTCCTTACCTGTATTTTATAAGTTTAATTTCGATAATTTATTCTCGCTTAAGTCGAACATACCTATATCTCAAAGTTAAAACGTGGCTAAGCCACGTTTTTACTTTAAAATATTGGTATATTCGAACTAAAGCGAGTTCGAA
The DNA here is from genome assembly GCA_922989275.2 of Gari tellinella. Classification (NCBI taxonomy): domain Eukaryota; kingdom Metazoa; phylum Mollusca; class Bivalvia; order Cardiida; family Psammobiidae; genus Gari; species Gari tellinella. The sequence continues at coordinate 18,232,692 of OV277862.1, forward strand.
TTTTCGAGTTTCGACTGTATATCTTAATTTGGCATTTCTACAGTATACTGTATCATATTTCCTTGCGTGCAGGGATCTAGCTGTATATGCTGTAGTAAGCTATTATGTACTGTTTTTATGCGTTTTTGTGCAATCCCGATCATAGTGATATGGGGGTATTTTATAAACCCATTAATATAATGGAATTATATGAAGTTAGTGGTTTATGATGATCTATAATACATGCAGTAATAGTAATACTCCGTTTAACCCATTGTCACATATATATGCCCTTTTATGCTTTTAATTTAATTCTTACTATAGAAATTAGCTCTGTTTTTTTGTGGAAATGAATATTCATCCAAAGATATTTTTCTTAATACAAGCCAACCGTATGTAGCCTTAAAGTAACTCAGATTGAAATCAAAGCAGATTGGGCCTTAGGGTCCAATCCGGCTGCTTTACTTTCGCACTACTTTCAGGCAATCCTTTTCATTAATACAATAGACAGGCTATGAGGGAATGGGCTGCTTGCAGTCGGGTCTACACTACATACATACTAATATAATCCTAAATTAACTAGTATAAACTACTTTCCTATCGTGGTTGTCTCCCTTAAAATTTAGATCCTTTTTTTCGTTAAACATTGCGTCTATTAACCCATTACCCCTCATTGATGCATTCTTTAGTACGTTTATTTAAACATTAGCAATGATTAGTTCAATTTTACATATTAAGATGTTTATTCTGATGGAATTGTTTTCTATATCTTACTGAATGTTAATCTGGAGTAGTCTAATAGCATTTATGTACTAAAATGGGTAACTTTTGTATCCTTGTAATTGATAGCTAAGAGCATTTATGTACCAGAGGATGCGTAAATGGTAGTTTTAATCATATTGAGTTCTCTTCAGAATGTCCCTTATGGTGCTGTCTGCTATACTTTCAACCTGTTGTGATTAGTTCTTTCTCTTCAGAATGTGCCTTATTGTGCTGTCTACTTTATTTTCAACCTGTTGTTATTTGTGCCCCCCCCCCCCCCACCCCCACAAAAAAAACAACAAAAAACAAAACAAAAAAAAAGACAACAACCCCCCCCCCCCCCCCTCCCATAAAAAAAACCCACTTCCTCATCCCCTTGCTTAATGATTGTGTGTGCAGTCCCCTTTACTCATTACATCTTTTTAGAGTGATTTGACGCATTACTCCGTTAGTGTGACTTTTACACCTTATTTCTTTATTTTCTAATTCAAACAGAATAGAATAGGTTTCTGTAAGCCAGCAGATTGTTTTCTTAAGCAGGTTGAAAGTAAAGCAGAATGCGCATTCATTTTAGGGTTTTATTTGACACTCGGCTTACTCAAGCTCTATCAGTACGCAAATTAGCGCATGATGTAAAAAGTGCCAGGGGGCAATTTGTTATTTTTTTTTAAAAACAAATCATGGTTTTATTTGACATTCGGCTTACTCGAGCCCTATCTGTACGCAAAAATAGCACATGATGTAAAAAGTGTCAATGGCAATTTGTTATTTTTAAAATTTATGATTTTATTTGACACTCGGCTTACCCAAGCCCTATCAGTACGCAAAATAGCGTATGGTGTCGGGAAATATTAAGTTTACGTTGTTTTACTTATTGTGTTTACTGGGGTGTCTTTACCTTTGGTCCGATGCAGAGCAAACGACCATCGATTCGGGTAAGTTTTTGATGCATAACTTGCTTAATACTGCATGGGTTGACACCAAATAAAGACGACACCCAGACATTTTTTTTTAGATAATTATGTAATCGTGCAAAGCACCACGTCCGTACAACATGCAGAAAAAAGTTTACTCGCCCCAAAATTTTGACACGGCAATTTTATGTGGGTCCGCTGATGAGCACGTTAGTAGAAATGTCATCATTTCGGGATAAAACACGCTTGTCGCACAATTTTTCAATGAAAACACACATTGTTTGCTATCAGGTAGAACATAATTGATACGTGCCAAATCCCCGTCACGAGAAACCGTCTCTGCATTGTGAAATATGGAGTTTTATGTGGATGGCCCGATGCAGACAAACAAAGGAAATGATCCGCTACGATATACATTTGTAATCAGGCAAGGTTTCATGTGTATTCTTGCATATCTAACCATTTCAACCTGTTTAAAGCAGCTACCCATTAGAATTTTGGAAATGTTTCCTATAGCTTTTTGTCAGGACATGGTAGATGCAATAAACATATCTGGATAAAAAATAGGTAAAGGCGTGAATATACAATAAATGCACTCCTTCGAGAACTTATAGCTACTATATATATACTTTCTATGCAGTATAATCAAAATCCATGGAAAAATGTAGTTGCAAGAGTGTAAACGCTGTTAGATATGGCATTTTCAGCAATTCAAGGGCAGATAACTCTTGACATATTGGTCCAATTTCAACCATAATCAAATTTAGCTGAAATCTTATAGTTATATTCAATCTGAACAAGATTGAAACACATTAGATAAAACTTGTGGCCTCTAGAGTGTAAACACTAGAGGTGTAACAATACGGCCATATATTGTTTTATTGCAATTCGCCTCTTGGCAATACGTATTGCAATACAGTCTTTCCGTATTTCAATATTCTTTACATGTACATGTGTATTATTTGAGCACATACGAGGGGGGTTGCCCTGTTATTTTGAATGTTATACTGTGACAATTAAAACATTCACAGCAAATGTCTATGTTAATATGGACTCCCCCATGTATTTAAAGCACTCATTTTATTCTTTCAATGCTTTAAACAAGTTTTCAATGCTAATTTCTATCCAATTTTTGTACTTACAAGTTGCCACAATATATTGCAATATATTACAATACAGTTCCTCTGTATTGCAATATATTGCAATACGGTTTTCACCTTATTGTTACACCCCTAGTAAACACCCTTAAATATGGCATTTTCAGTAATTCAAAGGTAGATAACTCTCGACCTATTACTCTGATTTCGACCATAATCATATTTATTTGAACTCTCATAGTCATATATAATCTTATAGTAATATATAATCTGAGCAAGTTTGAGATAGATTGGATAAATATTGTTGCCTCAAAAGTTAAATATGTTATCACACTGTTAAAAATGGCATTTTCAGCCATTCAAAGGTAAATTACTCTTGATCTATTAGTTCGATTTCAACCATAATCGTACTTATCCGAACTCTTATGGTAATATACAATCTGAGCAAGTTTGAGAAAGATTGGATAAATAGTGTGGCCTCTAGAGTGTAAACACTGTTAAACATGACATTTTCAGCAATTCAAAGGTATCTAACTCTTGATCTATTGGTCCGATTTCAACCTAAATCGAATTCAGTCGACCTTTTTTTATCCAATGTTTCTCAAACTTGCTCAGATTGAATATAACCATTATCGAATTCATCTTAACTCTTATTCAATCTGAGCAAGTTGGAGAAACATTTGATAAAAAATGTGGCATCTAGAGTGTAAACACCATTAAATATGACATTTTCAGCAATTCAAAGGTAGATAACTCTCGACCTATTAGTCTGATTTCAACCATAATCATATTCATCTGAACTTCTTGAGATAGATTGGATAAAAAGTGTGGCCTCAAAAGTGAAAACACTGTTAAATAGCATTTTCACCAATTCAAAGGTAGATAACTCTTGATCTATTGGTTCGATTTCAACCATAATCAAACTTATTCGAACTCTTATGGTAATGTACAATCTGAGCAAGTTTGAGAAAGATTGGATAAATATTGTGGCCTCTAGAGTGTAAACATAGTTAAACATGGCATTTTCAGCAGTTGAAAGGTAGATATAGTGAATCTAACAGCACCGTGAGTGTCAGATAAGAATATCCCACCCGAGTTTTGAAGATATTTTTGGAACACGAGGCTTTGCCGAGTGTTCCAAAAATATCTTCAAACGAGGGTGGGATATTTATCTGATACTCAACTGTGGTGTTAGATTTATTTTCTCACCTCGTCGACCCTAAAAACGCGTTTAACTTGCTATACAGTGGCGAGTTGTATTTTAAGGCGCTAATGCATGCATGACGACGTCATGACGACGTCAAATCAACGGCAATAACAAGCAATCATAAGATATTTCCATTAGTTCGGCTTGTCTGTCCGGACAGATAAGGTTTTCTCGCTTTTCAGGGGTGCTAGACCACATTTTGTTACTATAAATAGCAGTGCGGCAAACCTTGTCTGGTACGGTATCCTTCCGCCCGATTGGCTAAAAGCAAGGGAAAGGGACGTTACTCTTACAGAAATTCCCTAAAACTAAAATGGACCACAAACTACGTTTACAGAGAGAAATGAAATCGATAATTTTACAGTAGACTCTACAGTTGTCTGTGGCTTTCGACAATTCAATGATCCGATGTTTAAACCATAATCTATGTTGTTGTTGTTGATTGTTTCACATGATCGAGTAAACGCGTAAGGTCACGTTCTTATATGACGTCGTTGACGTCGGTTGTTGTTATGGCTTGAAAGTAGAACGCATATATAAAGGAAGAAATGGACGTTTTGATAACTTTTACTATTCAAAATCGCTTGGATTCAATAAAAACGTTTGTATTTCTGAGTTGTGATCTAAAATGGGACATGTTTTCTTCTTAAAACGTGTGTACAAATAAATGTTAAAGCCAAGCTGAAAAAGCACGACTTTTAAACAGCTGTTTGTTGCTATTGGATATGGAATGTGTGATTCGGATAAAAAGTAGGTCTTTACAATTCCTTTAATTAACTCGTTTTAACGGTAATTTTAAGCGAGAAAAATAATCAAGCACGGCTTTTGGTAAAGACGGGGGATTCTATACCTTCGGTTTGTCTGTTCCTGTCGGAAACTCGCTAAAGCTCGTTTCCGACTGGGAACAGACAAACCTCGGGTATAGAATTCCCCGTCTTTACCAAACGCCGTGCTTGGTTCTATTAATCTGACACCCCTTGATTTCGGGATACCTCTGTCCGAGAGGTGAGAAAACTCTTGATCTATTGGTCCGATTTCAACCGTAATCGAACTCGTTCGCACTCTTATAGTCATAAGCAATTTGAGCAAGTTTGAGAAATATTGAATAAATATTGTGGTCCCTAGAGTGTAAAAACTAAGATTGTTGACGACGCATGACGGACACCGGACATTCAAGGATTGCAAAAGCTCACCCTGGCCTAGCTCAGGTGAGCTAAAAACATTGTTAACCATCTAGAAGCTACAAATATCATTAGATCCGAATGAAATATTGCCAGAATGTTTGCCTACATAAATCTAGGTCAAAATCAGATGTGGATTGTCTGGTAAAAAACTAGGTCAAATAATAGAAAAAATCTTGTTAACACTGTAAAGGTTGATTGTGGGTCATGTCTAGTCAGTCGTAATCTAGATGGCAATAAGGTAAACATGGTGTACCAGGTGAGCGATTTAGCGACTATAACTTCAGTAATCTTTTACCCCGATTGTAGCCAAATTTCATACGTTGCTTACCTATTATGCAAGGAAGATACCTAGTGATCTTGGTTACGGTTCAATGAATTTTCCAGAGTTATGCCTTTTTACATACTTAGTATTTTACGGCTCAAGCTGTTATTCAGATGATAGCTTTACTTCTGTTTGCCATATTGAAACCAAATTTCTTACTAAACTTTCTTATCATGCAGGAAAGACACCTATTGATTTTGGTTGTGGTCGGATGATTTGTATTGGAGTAATGCCCTTTACATATATCTCCACAAAATCCAAGACAAACCTCCAGAGTTTAGACAAGGTTCAAAACCAAGCCTTGCGCATTGTTACATGTGCAATGAAGTCAAATAAATACGAAAGACTCGAGCAGGAAACGCAACACAAACAATACACCCACCTCTCAAGCAAAACACACACACAGTCATACCATAAAACACACACACACACTCACACACACGCGCGCGCAATACCATTCCTTCATCTACACACTAAATAGAAAACACGCAAGACAAATATAAAGCAAAGTGTATATAGGAGCCCGCCTTGGTAACCCCTATAAAGCTGATGGAGCAAGTCACAGGAATACAACTGTTCGAAGAAATACGGCAACCCACAATACTGCTTCAAGCCCAGATATATGAGTGCCTTCCTGAACATCCAATAAATGAAAGGTTACAAGGACTCACCAAAACCAGGCTAAAGCGACGTAGCTTTGTTCATGAGGTAAAGAAACTCAAGAGAAAACATGCACACTCCCTTGATACCCCAACAGCTCCTCTCGATAACACGGACATCACACACCCTCTCGACACTGACCTATCTACAGTTGGTATCCGCATGGATGTGCCATAACTACATGGAAAACAAGATAATGACAACACCAAGCGAGTCCACACTCTAGCAATGATCCAAGACCAATATCCACCAGAGGCCTGGGCACATATATACACAGATGGGTCTGCGACCAATGCAATCCAGAACGGAGGAGCTAGTGTCGTCATCAAGCACACACGTGGTACTACGGAAACAACGAGCACTACTGCCGGAAAGCACTGTATCAACTATGGAGCAGAGATGGAAGCACAGATACAAGCTACTGAAATGATCAAAGCGTCTGTGGAAAGTTGCTCACAAATTGTCCTGTTCATTGATGCACTGTCAGTTTTGCAAGCCCTCTCCAATGGTAAGACACCACATCTTGCAAAGACACTGCAACAACTTAACAACAGCTGCAGAGTTGTACTCCAGTAGATACCCGCCCACTGTGGAGTCTCAGGAAATGAAGCTGCTGATAAGCTTGCCAAACAGGGAGCCCAAGGAGACCAATCAAATAACAGTGTCACCTATCAGGAGAAAGTCACCATGATTAAGTCAATGTTCAAAGCCAGACACGCGAAGGATGCTTATCATATTCCTAGCAGGCCTGAACAAGTCCTCATAGTAAGGCTACGCTCAGGGCACAACAGACTGAACACTCATATGTTCAGAAAGTTCAAGTTATGTGCCCATGTGGCGAGCGAGGAGGAACAGAGAGTAGAGCACATTCTCCAGAACTGTGACAAACACAACCAGCAGAGGGATGCGATATGCCCTACATATACCCCACTGAACAGGAAGCTGTACGGAGACGTGAAGGATCTGCGAAGGACCACACAATTCATCTCTGCAACTGCACTGATCGTGTAGAGGCGAACGACAAGAAGAAGATATATAGATTTTTTTTCTCAAAAAACTTTTTTCCGGACCATCACTTTAATTCTATATGAGGTATTACTACCAAATTTCATAGTAAGTTTTCTCATCATACAGGTCAGACACCTACTGATTTTGGTTATGGTCTGGTGATTTTCATTGCAGTTATTCCACCTTATATACTTAGAATTTTACAGTTCGAACTGGTTTCTACTTCTGATTGCCTTATTAAAACCAAATTTCATACTTAACTTTCATATTATACAGGAAATATATTTTTTTTATTTTTGTTCTGGTCTGATGTCAAGATTGTATTATGTTACCGCTTGGGGTGGCCTTTTACTTTGCTTAGAAATACATGTATTAATAATTGTCATATGAAGTATATTATGGAAAGCGGGTTGTGACATGCCAATTGCCAATTGCTATTTGCTAATTGCCAATTGCTATTTTGCTAATTGCCAATTGCTATTTGCCAATTGCTACTTGCTATTTGCCAATTGTCATTTGCTACTTGCCATTTGCTTCAGGTGAATCGAGCGGACCTAGCGGAAAGCAAGCACTCGCTATGCGTGTTGAACGATAGCGAGCAAACCAAGCGCTCGATGTGTGGTAATGTGTCAACTCGGCCAATTACCAACTCGGCCAATTCAATATACTAATATTAATGAATAATCTATATTGACATTACTAATACACTTAGAACACTAAGAATAAATAGTATATAATGCACATAGATCTATATTTATTTATACTGTTTCCTTATTTTGAATACAGATATATACACACTGAATATAATATAATACCGGTACATAATACTTCCACGAATGAATATTCGTGATACTATGAATATTTGTTATACTTAACACAATGCTATCAGTGTAAGAATCCAACATATACATTTTTTCGAAGTTTAGCATCGAAGATGGGAACGTGGAGCCTGCTTTTTGTTAGCACATATATAAGATAAGACAAGCTACGATGAGATGAATTCAATGTCGGACATATTTCATTCATATACGCGCACGGCTATTCAACTTTGCAATTTCTGTAACCCTTTTACTGCAATTCCGTCACCTGATTTTGATATTTATCGTCTACTTTTATTTTATAATAGAGCATCTAATAATAAAAATGTACAATAATGTAATATGCAAGTACACGGAGTTAAGTCAAGGAGTTACTCGGCATCTGACCAGGGTCCACTTTTTCCCAATAGCCACTGTGTTCTAGATAAATTAGTGAAGGGGTTAGTACACATGCATGTGATAAGAGTACCGAGCAGTTTTGATCCTGATCAGACGTCTAGTTAAATTACACGTGGGTCCCCGAGCACTTCCGTATCAAAATAAGACGTGTTTGTAGGATCCACGGACGTATTAAAATTTATATGCTATGCGCTAAAATTGCATGATACATTTGGTAACTAATATAAGCTGTCTATTAACCCCGTCCTGCCTTAACTTGGCGTTTGAAAAGACTCCAAAATATTTGACACTCTTTGAGATACATAGGGTGTCCGAATTTTCGGTAAATGACTGTTTTAATTATTTCACATAACTTTGAAACTTGACATTAGCAGGCTGAAGCATCAACACTGTTTGATATAATAGTTGACTACTTAATATATTGCCCCGTAGCCAGTTTCTACTTTTGAAAGACTGATGACCTCTTAAAGCAGGTTCAAAGTAAAGTAGAACGCGCCTTACTTTGCCTGCTTTAAGTTACTATTTGTTAAGATATATAAAATATTTCTTATGGTACTACTTCACGCCTGTATAAAAAGTCAAATTTATGGGGTGATGGGAAAGCAATCAACCCTAGTGACGAGAATACTCGTCATAAGCAAACAGTGTACGTGTGAAGACGTGTGCAGACCCCGATCACTAGTGATCAGAGGGCTCCTGCAAGAGCCCTCTGATAAGGGTCTTCACTGTTTCTCAATATGCAATATATTTTGAAAATCAACCCATATTAGTCAAAATGGATTAAACTTAATTTGAAACTTGAATTGTCCATTAAAAGTGTTAGGGGTGAAGGTGCTAAACTGTTGTTTCCTTGTGCTAAAACCAAAATTAAATGTTTTAAATAGGCTATTTCTCGAATACACCGTTCCCATATAGCTTGCTTTCAGTATTGAAGACAGACGTTTGGTTAAAGCAAACTAAAGGTAATAAGCAGAATACCCCCCTTTAAAAGGCGTAAAGAGCATCGGACTTCATTTTCAGCGCAATCTAAACTACCATCTGACAGAAAATAGGATTTGTTTAGTATGGTGCATATTCATTACCGTATCAATTGGAACTATTTTGTTCATTTGAAGAATTCATAAAATGCCTAATCAATAAAGGCACACCTATGGAGTAAAAGGTTTACAGGACCTAACAGACTAAATGCCTGCAACTGTTACCCCTTTCTATCATAGGTTGCTAAAAACATACAAGTAGCAGGTACCTGCTTAAAGTAGGATAACTTAAGAGCAAGAAAAAGCAACTGTATGAGCTTTGTGTCATCTTTCAGGAAATAGTAAAAGTAGTTAATGTTGACTTATTCTGAAAAAGTATTTCTGTGGGGGAATATGTACAGTTAAATGGTGTATATGACAGAAATGTTTAACCCATCATGCCATAAATACATCTACAGTGATCCCTCCCTACAACGGCTCTTCCAACAACGACTACCTCCTTACAACTACCCGCGTCGCAGTTCCCTTCTCAGACAATACTTTCACTGCTGTAATAATCGTCTGCTTAAAATTGTTGTCTACGGTTTTTCTCAAAGTTACATATAAGTGAACATTTTGATAAGATAAATATAATGACGAGTGACATATAGCTTCAATTCAGATCACACGCCACGTAACGCGGCGGCTAATCTGGATTATTTTGAAGTTGTTTGCAATTTCAAGCCAAGTCTTAATCCCCGCCCTCCTATAACGACTCACACACAATATATATGTCTCCAATTCAGGTGCCGTTGTAGAGAGGGAGCAATGTTTTTATTTTTCCACTAAAAACTTTACTGTTAAATATGCACGATAATATTTTTTATATCCTAGCAGGTGATTATAAGCTTTAATCAGATTGAAAGTAAAGCAGAATACTCCTTAAGGTGAATTCTCTTTTACCATCAGCCTGTTTTAAGTGGTTACGTGTCTTCAAAACTAAAAACAAATCATAGGGTTATGGGTTAATTCAAGATAGAAAATTCTTCTTAATATGCTGGGTGTGTGACTCCAGTGTGAATATTCATGGTTTACTTATCACTTAATCCAACAGCCTGTTTCTATTTTAAATAGGTGACTACATAAAGCAGTTTGAAAGTAAAGCCAAATGTGCCTTAAGGCGCATCCTGCTTTTCTTTCAGTCTCCTTTTAGCTACCACTTGTTAGAATAAAGAAAGAATTGCTTATGATGCATATTCATGACTGTATAAATCAAACTACATGTATTTTCTTCATCAGAGGAATAAACTGAATGCCCTTAAATGTGCTTCTATTTGGGAAAGGGTTACATTCATGAGCAAACAAACTAGAAGCATTGGCTGTTGCCTATGTACAATTAAAACAAACACATTATTTTCAAGTTGGTGATTTTATTCTTTTCTTTTTCCCATCTAATCAAAACAAGTCAATAATGATTATTCTTGCATAAAAAGCCGTTCCCAGGGGGTGCATTAACGAGTACTTTAACGTGTATTAACAAGGCGATTCACGTGCACACGCGCCGTTAATGACCGCTATAGTTATGATTGTTCCGGGGCCCAGTATAAACAATAACAATGACGGTGTGAACAGCGTTCTGGCCAAACTTCAGCCTACACTGTCAGTGCAAAGATGCTGGTGAATGCATTGTAATTGAAAATACAAAATAATTACCGTGCGCCAAATACACGTAAAGGTCATTAAGGCGAAATGCGAAAGGTTATTACTGTAATAACCCTAAGTAAGCTAGCAAATGGTGTAGACTCCTGAGGGAGCATTCTGGTCGGGATCTAAACAGTTTCCCATTCAGTTTTCACCTTTCGAACTCATTACTATGTGATAAAATGATGATACATAGCATTACGCCTAGCCATAGATGTCCGATTAGTTTCTAAATCTATTTCAAGAAATAGACAGTGAGGAAGACATTTTTCCCCCGTTTAAACGCAAGCAAAACGCAAACACAATGTATTTACAGGTATGTAATGACATTTACTTTTTGGCAATTACGTCCAATCATTTTTATCTGAGTGAAAAATAGTTTGGAGCCTGATCAGACGCTTAGTTATCCGGCGTCTGATCTGTTTCCAAACTGTTTACAATGGAAAACTATAGTCAAATATAGTTTTAGCATTAACGAATTTATTGGGGAAAAATAACGTCTTCTCCATAGTATACAGTACAACCAAACTTGTACAACTAAATAATTCTGTTGACAGGTGACATTTTTAGGTATAGTGGAGAAAACGTTATTCTTTCCCAATAAATGCGTTTACGCTAAAGCTATTATTTCCTTTGCAAACAGTTTTGAGCCATATCAGACGCCGGCTTAAACGGCGTCTGATCAGGCTCAAAACGGTTTTCCACTCTGAAAAAAATGAAAGGTCAGAATGGTCAAAACGTTGTCCTTTTCTACATTTTAGTGTTTTGCGTTTGTGTTTCGTTTGCGTTTAAACGGGAAAGAATAACGTTTTCTCCACTGTAGGATGGATACAAAGCAGAACACATCATATAAGTAAACACACTAGGTAAAGTAAGTTTTGATTTATTATTAAAACTTGCAGTTAACTCATTAATAAAAGCGATAATAAACAACTTAAATCCCATTTTTCGTATACGAGTTATGTATACATTGTACCGTAATTGTGGACATGCATGTACATATTTTTAAAATGGCAGCGACTTGCTATCATAGATTACATGAAATTGACACAACATTTGTGTCCCAGTTTGCGGCCGTAAACCCAAATCAATCAAATTTGAAATTGACAAAATCGGCCATCTGACACTCCAATTGGTCTACGACCAGATAGTTCATTTCAGTAAAATGTCCATGACAGCGACTATTTGCATACGTTGTCCACAGTTAGGCGAAACCTCTCGTTCAATAACCACTGAAACTTTAAATGTACATTTAAAATCAAAATAAAATTTAGTCCATCTTGTTTAATTGCGTTCTGTTTAAAGTATACATGTACACCGATGCATTGAACATTATTCTTCGTGTGGCGACCTTGATCAGAGGGCTCCTTTAGGGGGTGTTCTGTTCAAAGTTTACACTGAGACAGAAGACAAGTGCATTCTTTGTAAGTACACTATTTGTAGTGAAGCATAATACTTGCAAGATATACAGTTGATGTGCAATTAGAATAAATGAAGCTGTGATATTGAAGAAAATGACTGATATTAATAACAAAAATGGAAATGGATCTCAAATATATAGACAAAAGTTCTTGTTATGATTTATATCTATGCAAATATTGTGCTTATTGAAATATATTTTATTTGAAATGCTGGTTTTATACACATATTTCAAGTTCTTATAAAATTACATAGCTCAAGATAATAAATGAACTTGGTAAGATATGTTCTAAGAAGTTTGGGTAGCCAAAGTAATGCATTTAGAAAATAATTATTTTTTAGAAATGGAATTAAAAATGAAAAAAAAATAGACATTTAGAATATTTGAAAATGAGATAAAACCATGCCTTTTACCTGTAGTAATTTGATCTTTCAGACTATGTCTGTTTAACCCTTTACCCCTTATGCAGGTTTTTTTACAGCATGGTGAAAGTAAAGTAGAAAGTACCTAATGGTATATTCTGCTTTACTTTCAAAATGCTTTAGGCTCCTTATAGTGCATACATTCATGATTCCATAGTGTGGAACTATTTTGCTCAGAGGAGAAATAAATTAGAGGGGTAAAACTGCATATTGAGTGAGTGATAGTTTAATGTGCAATCAAATTATGTAAATGTAATAGATGTCTTGGGTTAGCTGTTCCTCATTAAACTAAGACTTTTCCTGTTATTTTGAGACCAGCTGGGTGATGACTTTGTGTAAACATACATTTTGTAAATTCATCATGAATTAAACTTTGTTATGTTAAATCTGGTTCATTCTAGTTATTGTCACTGTTCTCTGTTCAGTAAGCACCAAACACATTCTGTTCACAGTCAAGGAGAAAGGATTACTCCAGGGTTAATATTGCAGACTTCTCAAGATTAAGACCAACATCCAAGGCTGATGGCCAGTGGCATCTGGTGATAGAATCTGAAACAACAAACATGTATGAAAACAAATAATAACAGTTTAAACATATAGACAGCTTTATCATCTTATTTAGAATTATTTTTGATTCTTTAATGAATGCATTGATTGAATGAGACAATTCAAATTCAAATCTTTATTTAAAACCTACAAGTACATGTAAATCTAACAGACACACACATGTAGAATCTATAACGGCAATGTTGATAAAATAGCATGTCAACCCAAATTCCGTTCCAGCTATTTCAGTAACTGACTCTTAGTACGCTCCTAATATTTAAATGGCTTACAAAATTATCAAACATATTTTCAAAATTATTCTAAATTCCTAGACAACTGTAGTATAAAAATGGTTACCAAGTACAATAACAGTTAGACGTATAGAAAGTTAAAAGGTTATAAAGCTTTTAAGTTGAGTCTTATATGGTTTTTAGACATTGATTAGTAAAATTTGAGTTTTTGCTCATCAAAAACTCAAATCTGACCAATCAAACGCTTTAGGACGATTTCAGACTCAACTCTAAATCTTTATAACCTTGGAGCCAGGGTCTCTGACGTAACATGATTCTAGCACTCTAACGACTGAGCTGTTGGGACTTGTTGAGTTTCTACTAAGATAACAGTGGAAAAAACGTTATTCTCTTAAACTATTGTTTCCATTGCAAACAGTTTGGAGCCAGATCAGACGTCGGTTTGGAGCCAAATCAGACGCCGAGTAACCCGGTGTCTGATCAGGCTCCAAATTGTTTGCTACTCAGATTAAAATAAACAGTCAGAAGTATAAAAAAGATGTCATTGTCTCCATTTTAGTGCACTGCGTTTGCATTTCTTTGCGTTTAAAAACGGGAAAGAATAACGTTATCTCCTCTGTACCTGTGTTCGACAGGTACAGCCCCAATGGTGCATCTAAAAAGTGCCCCTTCTCATAATCATCAGAATTGATGGCGTAGAAGTAATAAATAGAAATAGACTACACTCGATATCGCTAGACTACATTATTATACAGTTATTAAACGGCCGAGGGCGGGCCGTCGACGGCCCGCCCTCGGCCGTTTAATGACTTGTTTATTGTATACCTGGTTCAAAATCAACGAATACGTAGATTGTTTTGAATGTTTACATAAGCGCGGCCGTTATAGAAATCAAATGACGTCATCTTCAACGAACGTTGGCCATTTTGAACGTTACGTTGCTAACGTTTTCCCGTTCATAAATTCTGTTGCCCCCGGGCCAATAACCGGATGCAGTCCAAATAACCTGTAATTGGACTGCATCCGGTTATTGGCCCGCTCAGCAAGGGCGTATTGCATTGTCATCATAGCAAAATCTGTTACTATTTATAGTAAGGTATACAATAAGGAGCTATAATAACTGCAATCGACTGCTGACGTTTTTATAGGGATCCATTCATGTGTCTGATATTTATTAATGAATATAGCATAATCATTATAAATAAACTCCTACCCTTAACATGCTAAATTGTAAATCGGTGTACCTGTATTACCATAGAGTTGGTCTAGAGAAAACCTCTGACGTTCTGTGTTGCGTCGCACCTGACCGGTATGGATGCTACGTCTCACGTTGTACCAAACCAACTCGTTCAACGTTATTCCAACATCCAACTAACTACACAATTTCTCCTCTTGTCCAGACATATTGTAACATTTTTAAGTCCTTGAATTAACAGACGAAGAACAACATGGTGTCTGTTGAATGCCAAGCGTAAATTACACATGCGAAACGAGTCGCTTTTAAACATGGCCGACATTGATAAATCCGGTGCACATGGCCCTGTATCTAGGCGGCGGATATATAAAACACATGAACATTTTGTAAACAAACTTGACCTCTCTAGGTGCGCTTGTATTAGAGAACAGAGTTAGGTGAAATCCAAAAAGAAGGTGAAATAGACATATTTTATGCAAGAATAGTGTCAATACACCTGTTTTTCGTGCATTAACATCTGCAGAAGCCCTTGTGCTGTCTTGGAGCCCTCGGCTATAGCCTCGGGCTTCAAATACAGCCCGCGGGCTTCTTCAGATGTTAATGCACGAAAAAAGGTTTATTAACCCTATATTGCTTATCAATAACAGTCAATCTGTTATAAAGCACCCATTTAATTATGCAGGAGTATGGCCTGACAGTTGCTTAATGAAGATTAAACATAATGCATGACGAATCTATGACTTCCTGCATAAGTTTCCCTGCATTAAGCAATCACTCATATTTAGAGGTCTCCTTGATTCAGAAATAAGTGCTGGCTTACTAAATGACTGACTGCTTTCCAACACTACAAATCACATGGAACAGCTCATAACAGTCTTTTCTTGAAAAAAAAAACCCACACAACCAAACAAGTTGTAGGTCCCTTAGTGGGTAAGTGACATACAGTTGATTGAACCTAGGTATCTCAAACTCATTTAAGTCAAAGTTGCTTGTGTTTACCCCAATGAAGCATTAATTTGAAGCTGATTAAGAATCATAAAATATCAGCATGTCAAAGTTCAAGCTTTAGCACATTTGAACTTTGAAATATAGATATGTTCGACTTAAACATTTGAGTTAGAGATATGAAAATTTGACAAGTATTCCTTTTAGTGTTTAACCCATTACCACTTAGCCTGTCGCTACTGTTGAGAAGACTTTAGTTAGGTTTATTCTTTCACAATGAATGCGTTTATGCAAAAACTATTATTTTCATTGCAAACAGTTTTGAGCCTGATCAGACGCCGGGTTACCCGGAGTCCGATCAGGCTCAAAACTGTTTGCCACTCAAATGAACATAATAAAGGCAGTATCATCGAAAAGTTGTCATTTTCTTTGTTTAATTGTGATGCATTTGTGTTTCGTTTGTGTTTACACGGGAAAGAATAACGTTTTCTCTACTGTAGTATTAAAAGACACAAGATCACATAAAGCAGGTTAAAAGTAAAGCAGAGTGTGCCATAATGCACACTCTACTTTACTTACAGCATGCTTTAAGCTATCATCTGGTTGGATATAGAAAAAACAATTTATGATACATATTCATGTTGATAGTAATTAAATTAAAAATATTTTCTTGAGTAGATTAATAAATGAGAGGCGTATTATAAGGGGTAATGGGTTAACCCTTAATTACATCTAGCCTGTTTCAAATATTGAAGATAGTTGACTCTGGTGACTTAAATGTGTTTTTACTGTAATGCAGAATGTACCTTCAGACAGGGCTGCCAAAAGTAAGTCTACTAAAATCCTAAGATTTCAAAATTCTCTAATTTCAAAGCGCGGTTACTAAAAGCAGGTTGATAGTAAAGCAGAATGTGTCTAAAGCACAACTGCTTTACTTTCAGCCTGCTTTAAGCTAACATTTGCTAGGATAAAAATCAAAATATTTCGGAGAAATGGCAGCCCTGCCTTCAGGTGCACTCTGATTTACTTCCAGCCTGCTTTAAGCTAACATCTGCTAGAATATATAAATATATCTACTGAAAAAAACTCCATAAGTGTATAAAGTGAACCTCTTTTTCTCAATGGAGGTATAAATAACAGGGGCAACAACGTGTCCTAGTATTTATTGAGTAATGCGTTGAAAAATGACAGACAGCAAAAGCATACATATTGTATTTGAAGACACACACAAAATACACATGTGTATATGTGTATAATTCCGTTAGTGGAATACCCGTTTATCTGATCTGTGGTTCCAGTTGTCTAAAACTGAACAAAGATGGCTTAGTTGCTCAAACAAATCTTTAAAGGTAATACTGAAAACCCAATATATACATGTTAGGAAACAGTTTGATAGAGAAGTACAGAAGGCAAAACGTAACCACTGGTATAACATGCAAAATGAATTGTTGAATGAGTGTAAGGTCGATCAAAACAAATTTTGGAAATCAATCGGAAAAATTGGTATATATCACAGTAAAAATAATTCAATCCCAAATGAAGTTTTGCTAGAAGACGGTTCTTCTTCATTTTGTGTAAATACAATTTTAGATAAATGGAAATCAGATTTTAGCTCGTTGTTTAATAGACCTAACACTCATTCAACACATGTACATGGTTTTGCGAATGGTATTGATGATTCAGCTTCTTTTAATACGAACATAACTGCACTTGAAGTCAAGAAAGCTATTGACAAAGCTAACAAAGGTAAAGCTAGCGGTGTGGATGAAATACCAGCTGAAGCGCTTAAAAACGACACAGCGGTATTGTTCCTACACACTCTTTTTAATGTTTGTTTTAATTCAGGTACTATTCCCTCAATTTGGGGGAAGTGCATCATTAATCCCATTCCAAAGTCTGCTATGCTTGATAAAAGAAAACCATTGTCATATAGAGGAATAGCCTTAGCATCTTCCATGTATAAAATTTATTGTTACATTTTGAATGATAGACTTAGTCAATGGGCAGAAACTAATAATGTTATAGTAGATGAACAAAATGGTTTCAGGAAAAAGCGTAATACAGTAGACCATCTGTTAACGTTAACCAGTATAATCGACAGCAGAAAGAAATTGAAGCTGTCGACATACTGTGCATTTATAGACTTTAAAAAGGCTTATGATTATGTTAATAGAGATATGCTTTGGAAAAAGCTATATGAAAATGGTATTAAGGGTAGAATGTTGACTGCCATCAGCTCATTATACTCATCTGTTTCATCGTGTGTTAGAGTAAATTCTTTATGCACAGATTGGTTTGATGTTAACAGCGGTTTAAGACAGGGGTGTATTTTATCCCCATTGCTTTTTAATATGTTTATCGATGACCTAGTAGTTTACCTTAAGTCTTTTGACATTGGAGTTATATGTGATAATGAAAAGATATGTTCATTGTTGTACGCAGATGATATCGTTTTAATTGCAGAGAGTGAGGCCGATTTACAAATACTTTTAGATGGTATTTCGGAATGGTGTAGATTGTATGATATGTCTATCAATAGCAGTAAAAGTCAGATAGTTCATTTTCGTCCAAAAAATGTAGTTAAATCTTTGTTTCTGTTTCACATTGGAAACGATAACCTTGATATCGTTGATAGATATACATACCTAGGTTTAGTATTGCATGAGCATTTAGATTATAGCATTACTGCAAAGGTGGTGGCTCAAAGTGCGAGTCGAGCACTTGGTCTAGTTATTTGTAAGTGTAAATCTATTGGAGGTGTACCTTATAATGTCTTCAAACACCTATTTGATACAATTGTTTGGCCTGTCATAAGTTACGGGTCTGCAGTGTGGGGTCAAAAATCGTATCAATGCATTAATGCAGTACAAAACAGAGCGATGCGCTTCTTTTTAGGTGTTGGTAAATATACCCCCAATGCAGCTGTAGCAGGTGAAATGGCATGGAACAGTACCAGCACAAAGCAATGGAAATCCATTGCTTTGTGCTGGTCACGGTTGTCTGCTATGTCAAACAATAGACTTAACAAACGAGTTGCACTTTGGGCCACCAATGTTTCAGGGAGAAATTGTAAAAACTGGGTCTATGTAGTAACAGACAAGTTAAAACTGTATAATTTGGAACAGTATTGTGACTTAAATGTTCATATTCCTAAGCGTACTCTAATAGAATCGTTAGAACGAATAATGCATTTGCAATTCTGTGAAGAGTGGCGAACATCTGTTAATTCAGTAGCAGGACCATCTAGACGGGGTAGAAATAAGCTCAGAACATATAAATTATTTAAAACGGAGTATGAGACAGAATTTTACTGTAATCTGATTATGCCATTAAGACACAGGGCTGCTTTTAGCAAATTTAGATGTGGTGTTGCGCCCTTACGTATTGAAACGGGTAGATACGAGGGTTTAGATGTTAATGATCGAAACTGTCCATTTTGTTTTGAAATTGAAGACGAATGTCATGTTTTGTTCGACTGTTTTCTCTATGACGATTTAAGAAAACCACTCTTTGACCAGGCCGAAAAAGTA
Source organism: Gari tellinella (assembly GCA_922989275.2). Lineage (NCBI taxonomy): Eukaryota > Metazoa > Mollusca > Bivalvia > Cardiida > Psammobiidae > Gari > Gari tellinella. The sequence goes on from OV277862.1 coordinate 18,252,008, forward strand.
GCCGGTGATTTTAAATATATGTCTAAAATGGAAAAGTTAGTATTTATTTTCACTAAATCTGATATGTGTAGGATAAGTGCCAAAACCTGTTTTAGTATTCTTCGCCGTAGAAGTTTTTATCTTTGTAAATAGTTAGTTATCAAGTTTTAATATGTCATTTTACGGTAATTACTATACAATAATATCAGTATTGCGCAGTAAATGTACATGTAGTGCATTGTTTTACTGTATGTATATGTACAGTCTTTATCAATTTCTTTTTATCTAAAATCTTATATTGGATATAGATATTTTTTTAACGTTGTTATAGTATCATATCCTTTAATTGTTCCCCTTACTTAGTATAATTTTAAAAAGACACCCTGTTTTATTACAAAGGTGCTTTGATCATATGATTGATAAAGGCTGTATATAACTTAGAATATTTAAATGAAATCTGTAGTATATGGATTTTAAGTTGAAATTTACAATGAATATGATTGTGATAATTACACTATGTATATAGTCTCTTATAATTCTTATTTGAATGGCATGGTTTTTCTGTGAATTGAAATGAATGTTGTATGTATTTCATGTTAAAATCATGATGAGACTCTAATAAAGAAATAAACTGTGTCACTATCACCCCATGATAAACCAGTTTACTACAGGTAAATAAAGATTGATGAGAGGACTCACGAATGAAGAAGTTCTTCATTCGTGGAGGACTGTACTACCACTCCCCAGTCCCCATCAATTACACGAACACAGTAGTTTACATTTCTAAATCTGCTAAAAGCACAACTTTATGCTACAATTTCTTTTCTCCAAAAAATGGTGTGTGTGTGTGTGTGTGGTGGGGGGGGGGGGGGGCAATAACGCAGCCTATAATTTGTTTTAAATGCAGCGTTTTATTCTTCTATTCTTGTCTCTATATGTTTTTCTGGATCCGCGCATGGATATGGACACGATCATATTTGTATAAAGACCATCAACATATTAGGAAACGTACGCTGTGCAGTTTTCGACTGGGTGTCTTATACATGTATACACTTCGATCAAATTTATATTATAATCTAGTCTAGATCCATTGTAAGGGAAAATATTTAACAATATTGCACTTTACCGTCACGGCAATGTTTAAGGACATCATCCGGTGAAGTCTCGTGCTGTAGTTTGATCTGACAAAGTCGTTTTCAACAATTTTGCAATTTTAAAAGATCATTGTTGTGCTTTGTCCGCCATCTTTGTTGTCACGGCGAGCACACCGAAGCAGCCTTTTTCTATGGAATGCGGCAAATAGCAATTGGCAATTAGCAATTGGCAAATAGCAATTGGTAATTGGCATGTCACAACCCGCTTTCCATAGTATATGGATTGTCTTGACCTCATCAGTATCTAAGCTTCCAGACACTATGATAAAGGATGTTGTTCTCGGATGACCCTGAACTGACTATACTTTTGGCATAATGTCAAATTTGCGTTAAATGGCCACTGCACAGAAGCTGATTTAGTAAGCTCCTAAACAAGTGATAACTTAACCCATTACTCACTTTCATCCACAAAGCTAAACAATAACAAACCGTGCATACACTGATGAGATACAATATGGTGCCACAATTTGTGGCACCTTATCAGAGTCTGCTCCGTTTGCAATATCTTATGAAAATGATCTGCTGTATGGACATTCCCTGTAATGCCTTCAGATCGTAGTGGCATATCTATAGTGAAAGCTTCCGGCAAGCACATAATAGGGAACGTGTATTTGCAATATCCAGGCATAAATAGGTTGATAGAGAACTAATGTAAAGCTGAAATATCCTGCACAAGCTTTACAGTACAGTACAACTACAGTGAAACCTCTCTATTATGACCATTAAAACGAGTGTTAATTGCTTGTACAAAAGACAGGTGTCAACTTAAATCAAGGCGACAGTAAAACTGAAAGCTCCTGCAGGAGCTTTCTGTTTTACTTTCACCTTGTTTTAAGCAGTCACATGTCGTTAACACATATAAATAAACATAGTTCAGTGGTCATAATAGAGGTTTTACTGTAGTTCTACATTAGGCTGTGACTTTAAAGAATGCTCACTGAAGACAACCATGTAGAGTTTGCAATAGTCATAACACATAACACATTGATGCCAGGATGTTGCAATGAACTCTCCATATGTGCTTGCTGGAAGGTTTTATGTTTAGATAATCAAGGGTGATCTAAGAACACTGCAATGTTTTCTCATATAGCAGAACATTTCAAATACAATAGCAAATGGTGTAGACCCGGATGAGACACTGCTTAAAGCGACATCTCATTAGGGTCTACAATGTTTGACAAAGTCGTCTTTCATACACACACGGATTAAATACAGTCTTCCCAATATTCAAAGAGTTAAAGATGAAATGTGCTCATGATTCGAATTGATTGGGTTGCAATTAGCTGTAAAAGAGAGATTACATGTATATAGGGACTCCAATTGTTGATCAAAATGTGTTACTTAAACAGTGCAATATAAGTATGTCTAGCAAAGTAATAAACTGTAAATTAATTATTGTCCTGTAATTGTTTAGTACCAGATGATAGAACGGCCCTTAACCCTGTCCTTTAACCCTTAGCCCGCCAAATAAATTGTCGTCTGCTATATTTCTCGTCTGCTTCAAGTTTCAAAGTGCTTCAAAGTTGCTCAAAATTGCTGAAAATGTTGTTCGAGTGTCAAACAGCTTGGATCCGGATGAGACGCCGAGTTACTCGGCGTCTCATCCGGATCCAAGCTGTTTGCATATGGAGCTATAGTCGTGAGTGGCAGGCTAAGGGTTTATTTCTTCATTCACTGATGAGAATAGTTCTACTTTTAACAGAACATGCCATACGAAATATTTTCTATACCCTAGCAGATGGTAGCTTAAAACAGGTTGATAGCAACACGGAATGGATGGATTTAAGATATTCAGCTATCAGCATAGCAGTTTGAAGTTTATATCAGTATGTCCGGCGGTATGTTCTTCAATAATTTTGCCATTAAAGGTCATAAGTAAAACCAAGACATTACCTTCAATATAAGATTTTATTGTGCAACACAAACAGTTAAGTATAGAGTTACTTTAACCAATAAACTACTTCGTAGGAAAACCTGCAGTAGAATGCTGCTGTTACAACAACTCAAGATTGCTGAATTCAGAGCTCAACCTATTACCCCATAAATACGCCCTTTTATGCCTTTATTCATCCACTGAAGAAAATAGTTACACTTTAAACATACATTCACAACTACATGTAGGAATCATAAGAAATATTTTCTTCGTTCTAGCAGATTGTAGATTAAAGCAGGCTGAAAGTAATGAAAATTGTTCCATAAAGGGGCATTCTGCTTTTCACTTTCAACCTTATAAGGTTAAGGCAGTTGGCTGCTTAAAGGAAAATAAAAGTAAAGTAAAGCAGGAAACTACAAAAGAGGTTTGTTTCCTGCTTTACTTTCACCCTTTGATCAGCCCACACCATTTTATTTTTAACTTTATGAATTCTCTTGAGTAAAAGCAAAAACAGCATGTTATAGTTTTAAAAGTAATATGTCTTTATTTCTACTAACTTGAAGCACAGGACATGCTTTGTCTATGGGGTAGGTGACTAACAATATAGACAAAGATCAGGTGCTCAGTTACTCTTCTACTGATCTTAAGTGAACAACTGTCAGATTAGGCAGAATATTGGTTAAAACCAATGGCAAAACACACAGGCTACTAGTCTTCTGTATAGTTAAGGGGAGGGCCGTAACTAATGTTGGCAGAACTTGTGGTCCGACCCTTTTGCTCTTATATTTGTATTTTGTTAAACTTGTACCATATGGTTGTACAAATATATGGCAATAAAATATACAGTTCAACTCCTAAACAGTTTGGATCCTTGTGTCACAAGATGTAGATGGCATCTGATCTGGATACAAACTGTTTAATCACGGCAAGTACTATGAATGCCATGGTACACATAAATCAACAAAATCAAGACAAATGTTAACATGTATACAATGTTAGTATTGACTTCTTATAAAATCTATTTCTTTTCCTTAATTCCTTTTACAGCTGCAATGATACATATTAGGATATTGACACCTTGATTCAATCCCATGATGACTACCTTGGGTTCATATTTTAGTATTATATTAGGGACAATACACCGACATGAAAATTAACAATGAAGAACAACACATTTCTTTTATAACAGTCAGCCATCATGCAACATGTGTTCTAACAAAACTGTAACACAATACCAACTGGACAACGACAGGTTAATTTAATCTAGTCACTTAGCATGTTACTTGCTTATTGCTCAAAGAAGTATAGGATAAAGGCAAACTACCAAAGACGTGTTCTGCTTTACATTCTTCTTTCTTCAACCTATTTCTCCATAAACATGAGTTTAACACCTCTTGATATTCATAAGCTTAGAAAGTAATCCTTATCTAGGATTATCTGGAAGCTGAATTTGGATGAATTTGTTTCCAACCAGACATTTAAACCAGATTGAAAGTATAGCTAAATACACCTTTAGGCGCATTCTGTGTTACTTTCGACCTGCTTTAAGTGAAAACCCGTCTGAAAAACTAGAAACAGGCTATTGGGTAAAAGGTTAATACAATAGAATAGTTCCCAAGTCACTGTTCTTCATAGAATACACCATGCTTATGAAACATAATGGGTAAGAATGTTTTTCTCTATTATCTTCCAAGAAAATACTAACATTGTATATAAAGAAAATCAATAAACAATATTGAAATCAATTTATTATGTACAAAAATAAGAAACCACAAAAATACTAAATACTCATTATGCTATGCAGTTAGACAAAATACTTACTAAATACTTATTATGCCACTGTATGCACAAAAACAAAGTACTGATTAATCACTTATTGTGCTATGCAGTTAGACAAAATACTGACTAAATACTTATTATGCCACTGCATGCACAGAGACAAAATACTGACTAAACCCTTATTATGCTTTGCACCAATAAAATTGCAAGACAATCCATTGTCCTCCACTAGGCATGGGTCAACTAATACCCCGTACTTGTAACTTTATTAAATGAAATTGTGCAAGGCCACGGGGCCCCTCTTAGTAAAGTCATTTCAAAGGTCAGATTCATCAATAAGAGTGTGTTGATAACTTTTGCAAATAGTTAAGATCCTAATGAGAAGCCACATAATACTGCGTCCCATCAGGTGTCACATTGTATGACAATCTAACCGTTTTGAAAAGAAATTTAGAAATGTCTATTTATAGAAAAGTAACAGAATATTTGCAGACGAAAATAATACCCAACATTCAAAGAGTTTAACTACAAAATAAGCATATGCTCTTAGGAGAGTAACAAGTTAATACACTGTACTCAAAATGTACTAAGGGTAAAGGGTATACACCATTGACCCTATCACGTTTCTCACAGCATAACACATTCTATAAAATTTGGAGGGATTATTGTGAAGGGTTCACTTGACGGATTCTGATAATTTTACATTTGTCTCGTTCCTGCAGGCGAAACCTGAGGAAATTATCAAAATGTGAAATTTCTGAGAATTCCTCAAAACAAAGTTTTCAAATCCATTGAATTCTACATTGTTATGTTCTCAGAGATGTTAAAATTGATACAATTGATACATTGTTTTTACCAATTAATTACATCTTTTAGAACATTGAAATATAGAATGTGAGAAAGTGATAGGTGCATGCATTGGTTCCTATAAAGGTTATACCCTTGACCATTAGCAAACTTTGAGTAGTATATATTTCACATTTCACTCTCAATGTCATCATAAAGCACATTTGCAAACAGTTCTGATCAGGATCAAAACTGTTTGCCACTTGTTTTAAAATTACGTTGGTTGTACTGCCTTAAATCTAACTTTGAAACAATATTGAGGCAGACGACAATATGGCGGTGAAGGGGTACACACCTCACGATAAATTTGATCATGAAAGGGTAAATGGTAGCCTCTATGGTTGACCCATGTCCATGAAGAAACAACTTGCGACCATTGCAAACAGCATTGACCATAGTGACAGATTTTTGTATGCACCATGTACAACGTTATTAAACAAAATGCTAGAATGTGTGCATGTTTAGACAATCTTAAAACCCCACGTTTCAAATTTCGGAAGGTCTTTCATATGGGATACTGTTCATGGAGAATGAAATAAGTTGTTTTTTAACCATTTACTCTATAGAGATACACCTTTTTATCCATTAAAATAAACCCTCTACTAAAGAAAGTATTTCCTATTTTATACAGTAATGAATGTGCATCATAAGATAGCTTAAAGCAGGCTGAAAGTAAAATAGAATGTGGTGTAAGGCACACTCTGCTTTACTTTCAACCTGCTTTAAGTGGTCAACTGTGCTCAAAATGAAGAAATAGGCTATGGGGTAAAGGGTTACTTGATCAATAAATCTGGTCCAAAATTCTAAAAAAATATAGATTTTTAACTCTTACCTTACTAGTGGCAGATATAACTGCCACAGTGATCACCTTTTGCAAACAGTTTGAATCCAGATGAGATGCCGCATCACGCAACATCTCATCCGGATCCAAACTGTTTGCCATTCTGCTCCTAATTTCAAAATGGAAATTTTGAAAATTCTTATTTTAGAAAAGTAGCAGATGACAAATGTTGCAGATGAAAGCATTACCCAGCATGCAAGAGCTGTTTATGGTGTAGACTTGTATGATGTCTCTGAAAATACAGTAGCTAAAGAACAAATGTAATTGAAGTACTAAACTTAATTACACGATAAACACCAAACTGTTTATTGTTTAATCATGCTAATCTTTTTAATTGCATTAAAAGTGCGAAACGAATCAAGACAATATATAGGGGACATTAAATAACAAGAGTTGTCAGAGAGACAACAAAGCTCGCCACCGGCACCTTTAGAAACTTCAAAGCACACTCAAGGTCACAGAGGTCAACCTTTTTGCTGCATGGAAAGGTCTTGTCCATATACTGGCAAATCAAATATGAAAATAACACCTCAAGGGACATAGGAATTATAAGCATTTTTGAAACCTAAACGCAGATTTCGCGACCTTAGTTCAAGGACACTGGGCTAATTTTTTGCATGCATGGAAAGGTCGTGTCCATATACACATGCATGCCAAATATGAAAAGAAATATCTCAATTGATATATGAGTTAAAGAAATTTTAAGAAACTTAAACGCAGACTTTGAAACCTAAACGCGGGTCCTAAGTTCAAGGTCAAGGTAAGAGGGCTCAAACATTTTGCATGCAAGGAAAGATGTTGTCCATATACACATGCAAACTGAATATGAAAGGAATATTTCAATGGACATAGGAGTAATAAAAATTTTGAGAAACCAAAACACAGATTTCGAAAACTAAACATGGGCCCTAAGTTCAAAGTCAAGGTCACAGGGGTCTAAATTTTGCTGTGCCTTGAAAGGTCTTGTCCATATACAAACATAAACCAACTATGAAAGCAATACCTCAAGGGACATAGAAGTAAAATGCATTTTTCGAAACCTAAACACAGGCCCTAAGTTCAAGGTCAAGGTCACAATGGTCCAAATTTATCTGTGCATGGAAAGGTCTTGTCCATATACACATACATACCAACTATGAAAGCAATACCTCAAGGGACATAGAAGTTAAAGGCATTTTTCGAAACCTAAACACAGATTTCGAAACCTAAACGCAGGCCCTAAGTTCAAGGTCAATGTCACAGGGGTCCACATTTTTAGGTGCATGTAAAGGTCTTGTCCATATACACATACATACCAACTATGAAAGCAATACCTAAAAGGACATAGAAGTTAGAGGCATTTTTCTAAACCTAAACACAGATTTTGAAACCTAAACACAGGCCCTAAGTTCAAGGTCAAGGTCACAGGGGTCTAACTTTTCTGTGCATGTAAAGGTCTTGTCCATATACACATACATACCAACTATGAAAGCAATACCTCAAGGGACATAGAAGTTAAAGGCATTTTTCGAAACCTAAACACAGATTTCGAAACCTAAACGCAGGCCCTAAGTTCAAGGTCAAGGTCACAGGGGTCCACATTTTTCTGTGCATGGAAAGGTCTTGTCCATATACACACACATACCGACTATGGAAGCAATACCTCAAGGGACATAGAAGTTAAAGGCATTTTTCGAAACTAAACGCAGATTTCGAAACCTAAAACGCAGGCCCTAAGTTCAAGGTCACAGGAGTCTAAATTATTCTGAACATGGAAAGGTCTTGTCTAAATACACACACATACCAACTATGGAAGCAATACCTCAAGGGATATATATAGTTAAAGGCATTTTTCTAAACTTAAACACAAATTTCGAAACCTAAACGCAGGCCCTAAGTTCAAGGTCAAGGTCACAGGGGTCAAACAATTTATGTGCATGCAAAGGTCTTGTCCATATACACACACATACCGACTATGGAAGCAATACCTAAAGGGACATAGAAGTTACAGGCATTTTTTGAAACCTAAACGCAGATTTCAAAACCTAAACGCAGGCCTCAAGTTCAAGGTCACAGGGGTCTAAATTTTTCTGAGCATGGAAAGGTCTTGTCTATATACACACACATACGGACTATGGAAGCAATACCTCAGGGAACATAGAAGTTAAAGGCATTTTTCTAAACCTAAACGCAGATTTCAAAACCTAAGCGCAGGCCCTAAGTTCAAGGTCAAGGTCACAGGGGTCTAAATTTTTCTGAGCATGGAAAGGTCTTGTCTATATACACACACATACCGACTATGGAAGCAATACCTCAAGGGACATAGAAGTTAAAGGCATTTTTCTAAACCTTAACATAGATTTCGAAACCTAAACACAGGCCTTAAGTTCAAGGTCAAGGTCACAGGGGTCTAACTTTTTCTGTGAATGTAAAGGTCTTGTCTATATACACATACATACCAACTATGAAAGCAATACCTCAAGGGACATAGAAGTTAAAGGCATTTTTCGAAACCTAAACACAGATTTCGAAACCTAAACGCAGGCACTAAGTTCAAGGTCAAGGTAACAGGGGTCCACATTTTTCTGTGCATGGAAAGGTCTTGTCCATATACACACACATACCGACTATGGAAGCAATACCTCAAGGGACATAGAAGTTAAAGGCATTTTTCGAAACCTAAACGCAGATTTCGAAACCTAAAACGCAGGCCCTAAGTTCAAGGTCACAGGAGTCTAAATTATTCTGAGCATGGAAAGGTCTTGTCTAAATACACACACATACCAACTATGGAAGCAATACCTCAAGGGATATATATAGTTAAAGTCATTTTTCTAAACTTAAACACAAATTTCGAAACCTAAACGCAGGCCCTAAGTTCAAGGTCAAGGTCACAGGGGTCAAACAATTTCTGTGCATGCAAAGGTCTTGTCCATATACACACACATACCGACTATGGAAGCAATACCTAAAGGGACATAGAAGTTACAGGCATTTTTTGAAACCTAAACGCAGATTTCGAAACCTAAACGCAGGCCTTAAGTTCAAGGTCACAGGGGTCTAAATTTTTCTGAGCATGGAAAGGTCTTGTCTTTATACACACACATACGGACTATGGAAGCAATACCTCAGGGGACATAGAAGTTAAAGGCATTTTTCGAAACCTAAACGCAGATTTCGAAACCTAAACGCAGGCCCTAAGTTCAAGGTCAAGGTCACAGGGGTCTAAATTGTTCTGAGCATGGAAAGGTCTTGTCTATATACACACACATACCGACTATGGAAGCAATACCTCAAGGGACATAGAAGTTAAAGGCATTTTTCGAAACCTAAACGCAGATTTCGAAACCTAAACGCAGGCCCTAAGTTCAAGGTCAAGGTCACAGGGGTCTAAATTTTTCTGAGCATGGAAAGGTCTTGTCTATATACACACACATACCGACTATGGAAGCAATACCTCAAGGGACATAGAAGTTAAAGGCATTTTTCGAAACCTAAACGCAGATTTCGAAACCTAAACGCAGGCCCTAAGTTCAAGGTCAAGGTCACAGGGGTCAAAATATTTCTGTGCATGGGAAGGTCTTGTCCATATACACACACATACCAACTATGAAAGCAATACCTCAAAGGACATAGAAGTTATAGACATTTTCTTAAAATTGTTTACGCCGTTCACGACGACGCCGACAACGACAACAACGACGACGACTACACCGGGGGTATTGCAATAGCTCGTCATGTACTACGTACAGGCGAGCTAAAAACAAAGGGATCAATGGCCCTTTATCGATCACCTGAGTCACAGTTATATAGTGGAATGCATCATTTGCTTTAGGTCATATGTTAAAAGAAACAGTTATTTAAAAGGAAAGATTACTTTAGAATATGTCTCCCAATAGTTAGAATTAAGAGTTTAAACCCATTGCTCCATAGATACTCCTTTTAACGCATCTAAATATATTCCACTTTATAAAGTCGTTTTTATGCACAACAAGCAATCTTTTTTATATATATCATTGCAGATGTTTGCTTAAAGCAGGCTTCCAACCTCTTTTAGGTAGACATCTGTCTTCAAAACTAGAAAATGGCTATGAAATTATGGGTTAAACACCCTGTGTAACATTGGTAGTGGGTGAATAATAATTAATGTATCCGAGTTGTGAGTCGAGTACTTTTTAAAATTTCTTTGTGGTTAAATTTTTTTTTAATTTTTTAAAAACTAAAGAAAACAAAAAGAAAACAATCGTTTTAACATCTGATCAACTAGGAGGACCAATTGTAACACTCTTACCACAGGTCATGACCCTAGGGCGATATATCAACTAACTTTATAAATGTCTTCTAGGTGGCATTATATAACAAACATCCTAAGCTCTGCACGTTGTGGACACTGACAAGAAGATTATTTTAAAAAGTTTTCCTTTCACAGGTCTATGTAATACTAGTGATGCCCGAAGCATGGGCCAATCTTGATGCCAGGACTATAATTTAGCATGGGTAGATGTCTACTAGGTGATCCTATGCCTTACATATCTAAGTTCTGGGTTTTCTGGATTTTCGCATGATCTTTTAATTATTTTACATCGTTACCGTGGCAATTAGACTTCTGCCTGGTTCCACTTAATGTGAAAAAGTTTGAACTATGATCCAAATAAAAGTATTGTGTCCTAAATTTAATAAATTCCATCCACTAGTTTCAAAGAAGTACAGGCTGACAGACAACATACAAATTACAATGAGTGATCACAATAGCCCACCTTGAGCTTGTAGGTCCAATTTAAGGTTATAAAGCGTTTGAATTGAGTCTGAAATTGTTCTCAAGCATTTATTTTGGTCAGATTTAGGCCTAGACTCAAATCTGACCAATCAGTACTTGAGAACGACTTAGACTCAACTCAAAAGCTTTATAACCTTGAACCCAGTCGAGATAACAAAATATTTAGAGTATTAGATGCCACACAGCAACAAAGAAGAACGAGAGCACCGCAAGCGGTACATTATACGCCCACTGGCAAAGAAATATATAGTTTTATCAAAATTTATGCTAATTTGTAGACTTTTAGAGCTCTGAGAGCATAAACAATACCGAAATAAAGCCTTTTCTGGGATATCTGAGTACACCAACTTATACTTCTATAATCATACTGTGGGCAAACATAATCAAAATCCATTCAGAACTGTAGTTTCTAAGTGTGTTAACACTGTCAAATAAGCCTTTTATAGAATATTTGAGTACACCAAGGGCAGATAACTCTGTAACGAAATATCAAATAAATTTCAAACTCAACACAGCTTCAGATTTTGATGCATATAACCATTCTGTGAAGTTTCATTAATATCCTTCAAATAGTTTTCAAAGAAAACTCTGGACAAGCTTTTTATAGCATATTTGAGTACATCAAGGACAGATAACTCTGTAACGAAAACTTTAATGAACCTCAAACTCGACTCAGCTTTAGATATTGATGCATATTACATTTGTGTGAAGTTTCATTAATATCCCTTCAATAGTTTTCAGAAAACTCCGGACAAGCTCTTTACAGCATATTTGAGTACATCAAGGGCAGATAACTCTGTAACTAAAATTCGAATGAACCTCAAACTCGACTCAGCTTTAGATCTTGATGCATATAACATTTGTGTGAAGTTACATCTATATCCCTATAATGGTTCCCCAGAAAAACTCCGGACAAACAAAATGTTGACGGACGGACAGACGAACAGGGCCACGCCAAAATATACGACCACCTTTAGAGGAGGGCGTATAAAAATGTAAACTTAGAGCAAAATCCATAGGTTAAAATTGATGCACTTTGAAAGTCATTAAAAAGGCGATACCGTAACCCATTACCCCATACGCTTCTAATTCATTCCTCCACTGCAGACAAAGTTCCAATTTATACAGTCATCAATATGCAGCGCAAGAAATATTTTCTATATTCTACAAGATGGAAACTTAAAGCAGGTTGAACGTAAAGCAGAATGCGCCTTAAGGCGCTTTCTGCTTTACATTCAACCTGTTTTAAGTTGTCACCCATCTACAAAACAAGAAACAGGTTATAGGGTAATGGGTTATTCTCCTTCATCACTGTGAGACCAAAACAACATCTAAAGTAAACCCCTATATTACAGCCACTTAATTATGTTACCACTTAATTATGTTAACTATTATGGGGTTTAAGAAAGTAGCTGCTTAAAGCAATGTGAAAGTAATTAAGACAGAAAGATTTCAGAGCTTTCTGTTTTACTTTCACATTGCTCTAAACTTTCACCTGTCAACCATAGAATCAAGTAGTCTTTTTTATAATGGTCGTAATAGAGGCGTTTTACTGTACAATTTATTTACAAGAAAGAACCTTTGAATAACAATTACACTTTGTTGCTCCAAATAATATTTACAGTTTGCATGTATCTCTTGTTCTGTTTTGATACACAGACGATATGCTTCTATTTAATTTGATCACGAACTACTGTTTTGATGGTCAAATTAAAGTTGAATCATAGATATGTTATTGAATAAACGGTCAATCATATGTGTAAAGATGATCTGGGGCCCGTTTTACTAAACAACTTACGTAAATTATTTGCGTTAGTCAACATTTTAAATTTTAATTTATATTTTTTATTATCACTTGCTACAAACAGCAGACCTTCCTACTTTGCCGTAGTTCTGGGGCTTAATTGTCAAAGGGATTTTTTTCTGTTTATTAGACCGAGATTATTCCCACTGCCAAGAACTAAAAGGAAGGCAGGTGGGTGGTTTTGATCCCATGCACTGCTGGTCAACAAATGGAATTAGCCGAAATCATCTTCCTGAGATCATCATCATTTCATCTCATCACCCCTCATCAATCCTCGGCGCTATATGACCTACTTTGTGTCGCAGTGCCGTAAAACCCAACTCATCCATACAAACAGCAAATAGCCAGATCAGAGGACGCGCTTTTAGCGCGTCCTCTGATCTGGCTATTTGCTGTTTGCAAACGTTTATGATCGAAAAATAAGAGTTAAACGATTTTGACTTACGCAAATGTTTTGCGTAAGAAGTTTAGTAAAACGGGCCCCTGGGCTCCATACTTTGATCAATCAGAATAAATTTCTCACATTTGTCAATCAGATACCACATAAGTTCTACATAAGTGTATCATATTCCGTGCAAGTAGGGTACAATAACTTCACTAATTGTGCAATTATTGATACATGTTGAATAGAAATCACCATAAGGAGTACACAGCAGCACAACATGTACCTATTTCACAGACTGTTACAACTGTGGCATTCTATTGATACATGATGAATGGAAATCACCATAAGCAGTACACAGCACACACAACAGGTACCCATTTCACAGACTGTTACAATTGTGGCATTCCATTTCTTTCAATCGTTTTGCGCTTATATAAACATTATAGATTAAATAATTGGGGCTTAAATGCTAAGATCAAAATTTCAGATGGATCAAACGTTTTATGTGATGGTAGAAACGGTATAGATGAGACAGGTATGTTCAAGAAGTAATAGCACCATCTGAAGTTCCGTTTTAACATGTAAGCCCAGATTATAAGGTGTTGTTTACCCAACGGAATGTGTAGTACATTTGTAAATCGAGTCATGAAGGCATACATCAGCAGATGACAATAAACAGACCACTTACTCCCTAAAGTCTGTGTGATATAAACCATTAAATTTGTAAAGAGTGCACTTGTCCTATGCAAACAGTTAAGACCTAGATCAGAGGGATTCCAAAGGAGATCTCTATTCAAGGTCTGTACTGTTTGTCATTTTGAAGTTTATTGCAGAAATCAACCAAATACAGTTTAAAATGGAATATACTGAATTGGAAGCGGGGAGGTTCCATTGGAATCGTCAGTTGTGAACAACTTCCAATTCCCTCAGGTAAACAAAACCCTTCATTACATATGTAATGTAACCAGCATTTCACATAATGTATACCAGAATGTCTGGGATTTTTAATATGACATCCTATGATCTATTATTTACTGACATATTTAATCATTTAAGGAAACAATTACTCCACGTGTAAGACCAGAGTTTCAGATAGTCTCAACAGAACATCAGACAATCTGTTATTAACTAAACGGATTTACTAAAAAATTAAACAAATAACTCAAACACTTCCAAAGTTATACCAGCGTTTCAGATAGTCTCAATATGACATCTGACGATCTGTTATTAACTTAAAGATTAACTCATAAAATTAATGAATAACTAAAACACTTCGAAAGTTATATCAGCGTTTCAGATAGTCTTAATATGACATCTGACGATCTGTTACTAACTTAAAGATAATTATTATAAAATAATGAATCACTAAAACACTTCAAGAGTTATACCAGCATTTCAGATAATCTCAATATGACATCTGACGATCTGTTATCAACTTAAAGATTATATTATAAAATAATGAATAACTAAAATAGTTCGAGAGTTATACCAGTGTTTCAGATAGCCTTAATATGACATCTGACGATCTGTTACTAACTTAAAGATTATAATATATAAAATAACGAATAACTAAAACACTTCAAGAGTTATACCAGCGTTTCAGATAGTAAGTCTCAATATGATATCTGACGATCTGTCACGTCATTAAATAATAGATTCTATTTGATTATTTGATTATACAATTTATGAATTACTTCAACACTGTAAGAACTATAACAGCGTTTCAGATAGTCTCAAAATGACATCTGACGATCTGTTATTACCGCGAAAGTTACTCATTCAATCAATGATAAACTGAAACAGTTTATGAGTTATATAAGCATTTCAGATAGTTTCAATATGACATCTGGCAATCTGCTGTTAACGTAAAATTTATATATAATATTAACCACATTCCGAAATTCTATCAGCATTTGACCATCTGCACTTTATGTATACTTAAAAATAAAAAAATGGTTCATTAAGTATAAGGTTTGTATTTACATGTTGCAAGGCTAACTATTAGGCTTTCTATCTACACAGAAGCTTGCATTTTCCCGAATGAAACATGTATTATGCACCTAAACTTTTCTTATTCCCTTTAAAACAAACTTAGGCCATATTATACATAAATATACATAAAATATTTATAGCTTACCACATTTGTAAACTAAAGAACAAAATCCTCTGATACAAAACTATACAAGGAAGTTTACCTATCTCCTGGTGAGGGTAAATGTGGCTGCAATTTTTAAACAGTTTAAATCCAGATCATACACCAAACAACTTAGCATTTGATCAGTATTCAAACAGTTTGACAAATATGTTCAACTCTCTTCATTTTGATATACAAACATTTAAAACATGCAGATAATAATCTTGAAGCATCTGACATTTAACCCCAAAAAGTAAAATTTTAAGAACAATAACAACATATGTTGCAAGCCAAGTGTTACATTTCAAGAACTATAGCTAATAAAAACAACATGTAATAACATTACAAGAAAAATAAAGATGGTTTAAATTTCCACAAATTTCTCACATTTATTTAAGTATTTACAGTATGTACAAACTTTTTTTTTTGCATGTTTTTCAGAATTCCATGATAGATCTACTAATTCTATAAAAATACATAAATAGTTAAAAAGTTGCAAATGGCAATAGCTCGAGCATGACTAATACTATACATGTATATGCTTTGTCATTTGATGTACACTACAGCATTCTTAGGCAACCTTACCAGTATTTTGGGCAAATTTATCTACGCTATTAATGGTGTGTGATCAATGCTACAAAAAATATTCCACAAATGTTAATATATGTACAACCTTTCCCCAGTATCCTTGCAAGTGCTAACAGTTGTTTGGTCTCATATTTTTCTTTGTCAAATAAGTTACATGAACTTATAAAACTGCTCTTTTCTTATATTTCGACCTCTAAGGGCCTTTTTCAAAGAAAATCATGATTTTCTTTGAAAAAGGTCCTTAGGTCTAAATATTTGAAAATATTAGTTTAATGAATTCATATTATCTTAATTCCCTATCTGGAATAAATATGTTGTTATATAAATAAGTTACATTTACTACTAACGTTTCATCACTTGTTTCATCCAGAACAAAAGTAATGCCAAAAAATCCTTTAACTTTTTTCTGCATTAAGCAGTGTCCAATGTTTATATATCTATCATATTTTGGTAAATTGTGGATTAATATACGGTAGGTATGGCAGTATTACATACTTGGGCAATAAGCAAAATGTCTCAACTAGACAGCTTGAACATAGACAACCAGAACATAGTTAATGCCAAACCTTTTAAAATGGGTGAAACAAGTTTTGAAAACAGTGCTAAAATAGCAATTTGGTTTTAGAAATAATAAAACATTGTCTGAGAGTAATGTTTAGGGATAAAACACTAGAAACATGTGCAAATACATATTTGCAAGAATTACAGCAAAACCAAACGCCTATGGAAAATATATATATGTACATTGTATATATAGATATATATAAACAAAATACAATAATAAACGAAATGATGAAAACTAAATAGGTTCTTTCAAGGCCTTTTAACTTTGAAGTAAAAGAAATATGGTAAATTAATACTTCTAATACCTTTTCTATTTACAACAAAATCATGACAAATGATGACAAAGATAAAATACATACTACATTTACATCAATATCCTACATTTCATAAATGACACATTGAAAATATCAATATTTTATCCAGTTTCTAATCATGAAAAACATCGACATGCAAACTATGTAACCATTGTAACCTCAGTTCTTTCAAAGCCTACTTTAGATATGTTATATGTTTAGGCGTTTTGCAGGGCTTCTAGTTCTAGTTGTAATTGTTTAGACAGGTAAATGACTTACACTGTCAAGCCCATAAGAGACCTCTAGAGGAATACAGCTCATCATCTATGTTTAGCTACTTAATGCAGGAAGAAAATAAACCAGAAAACTCCTTTAGGAACTTTTTGCTTTACTGTCAACCTGCGTTTAGCTGTCACAATGTTAACAATAACACAATTTTGTTTTCTTATTACAATTTTAAATGAAAGGAATGAACTAATTATACATGAAGTTTTTACAATCATATTAACATATGAACCGTGCCATGACAAAACCTGCCTAAATACATTACAACATTGTACAGACCCAGCACCGTTGTCACCATAGGTTCTGCACATGAGTTTAATATAGACTGCCAAATACAGTATACAATACTGGTAAATACAATTCTTTAGGTGAATTTGGATATCAAACAGTTTAGATTCAGACAAGACTGGCATTGATCTGCATTGTTTGTATTACAATAAGTCAGGTTTTCTTAAGGCATGGCTCATATCGGTATGTATTTTTCCTATCTATGTTATATTTATATCTACAAACATGACATACTCTTTTCAGTATTTACATTATATGTATACAACATACTTTTTGTTTGGGTTTTCAATTTTTTCTTTTAACAAATGCAAAGTAATGTATGATCAATATGTACAAAATGAAATAAGTACTTGATAAAAATGATATTTGTAATCAGCAAATGATAAACTACATATTATATAACATTTATACATGTAATTTGAAATCTATAGTCATTCAATTATATAAGCACAAATACTTCATATTAAAGCTTATATTTACGTACCAAATGTAAAGGTTTCCCAAACTCACAAAAATGGTTGAAAAACTAAAAGTCTCTGGAGTGTAGAGGCCTTCTTACTTTTAAAACATAGGCACTTTATAAATCAAGAAAAGTTCATTCGTAACTTACATCAACAAAATGACACAATATCAGTATTTACAGAATTTACAAAACATTTGTTGCTAGGTTTTTATGTTGCTTTTTGACATGTGTAACAACAGCAACTCATTATTTACAGACAAAACGTCATTAACATTACACAAACAACATATATTATTAGCGAGCAGCAACATTGTCCATCAAAATTGTAGCAGTTCTGATCTGTCATATTGGTGCCAAATGGTAAGATTAATAGCGAAAGGATAATCAGTTTTCATCTGATTTTCAGCTGAATTTAAGAAAATGCCATCTTAAACTAGAGTGTAACATTTCATACTTTTAATGTTACACTTTCCTTGTGTATAACTTACATTAGGATACAGACCAAAACATATTACATAAGATGAATTACAATAATTCAATAACAACATTCTTCAAAACATCCTGATGATCAAGAGATGATCTTTGCACATTGAATGTTACAATTGACTGTTTCTTACAGTATCTATACAGTCAACCTAGTTACTACATCTATATAATACT
Source organism: Gari tellinella (assembly GCA_922989275.2). Classification (NCBI taxonomy): domain Eukaryota; kingdom Metazoa; phylum Mollusca; class Bivalvia; order Cardiida; family Psammobiidae; genus Gari; species Gari tellinella. The sequence goes on from OV277862.1 coordinate 18,270,700, forward strand.
ATAAAGTCATTATAGTCAATTACTAAAACTTGTCCCAATGAACATGTTGAACTAACAATTCCAAAGAACTACAAGGCGAATATAATTATACCAATGGCAATTATGGAAGTGATTGATAAAACATGACAGTTCATACAGTAAAACCTCTCTATTATGTAATGACCACTAAGTTGTGTATACATGTATTATTTAGTGGTTATGAGACTGCTTAAAACAAGGTCACATTGCTTTAAGATGTCACCTGTCTTTAGTGGTCATAATAGAGAGGTTTTACTAAAATATGTTTTTTACACTTCAAACATGTATAATGCACAGTATTTGCAAATTATACATAAAAATATACAATACAGGCAAAATAATTGAAAATATACATCTGACTCACCAGTCAGAAAAAATACAAATGAGAATGGTTACTATAAAGTAGTGTCTGTTCATCAATAATTGTTGCAATCAGAATGCAAGGCCTCACTTCGGCACATTTCCAAGACGTCAAGACTAATGTCTGTGCAATAAGGAAGTATTATATTCACTCCAGTGAATATTTACAACCAACACTATTCACCGTGGAAGTACTGCACCCTCACAATATATAGTCTGTGTTCACAAAAAGGCACTTTCAACTACCACTGCCTCTGAAATAAGAAAATAATCGATTTTAATGAAACATTCAATTTACATGATAAGCATATACAAACTAGTTTGTGCATTACGTCCTATTAACAGTGACATTATATCTGAATATGAGATGAAAGTATTAAATCATCCAAAAGGCAAAGAGTATTAAGAAATCTAATAGATGATGTCTATCTAAGCAAGTATAGTAACATAATACAGTTGTACACTTGCCCTAAACAAACTTTTTAACAGTCTACCCGTGAATAATACACTTGCCCTATACAATCCATGTAGACCTTCATCAGAGGGATCCTGTATGATTGTCCATTTAAGTTTCAGAGATGAATGATTCAACAACTTTTCCACAAATTTATTTTACACTTTCCTCCGTAAACAATGCAAATAATAACACAGCTGTGTTTACGGTAGGTGCAAACATAAAGAAGGAAGAATGTTACGCAGAAAGCTACTACAGGAACGTTCGGCTTAACATTCATCCTGCTTTAATCCTTCACTCCATAGCCAAAAATACAAAAACTACGTTTAATACAATCTACTGTTTAAAACAAAACGAAAGAAGCTTTCAGCTTTACTTTGATCTTACTTTAAGCTGCCAATTGTTTAAACAAGGGCCACTTTGGCCCTAAATCGCTCACCTGGTAACCATGTACACCGTGTGACCTAGTTTTTGACCGGGCATGACCCTCATTCTTACTTGACCTCGATTTTAATGAGACAAACATTTTGTTCAAGTTTCATGAAGATTCAATAAATTTTGTAGTCTCTAGAGTGTTAACGAGGTTTTTCGATGATTTGACCTAGTGACCTAGTTTTTGACAAGACATAAGCCACATTTTAACTTGACCTATATTTCATTGAGGCAAACCTTTTCATCAATTTTTATGAAGATCAAATGAAAATTGTAGTCTCTAGAGTGTTAACCAGGTTTTTAGAAGATTTGAACTAGTGACCTAGTTTTTGACCGGACATGACCCACATTCGAACTTGGTCTGGATTTTATTTAGGCAATCATATTGATGAAGTTTCATGAAGATACAATGAAATTTGTAGCCTCTAGAGTGTAACAAGGTTTTTCGATAATTTGACCTAGTGACCTAGTATTTGACCGGACTTGACCCACATTCGAACTTGACCTAGATTTCATTAAGGCAAACATTTTGATGAAGTTTCATGAAGATCCAATGAAATTTGTAGTCTCTATAGTGTTAACAAGGTTTTTCGAGGATTTGACCTAGTGACCTAGTTTTTGACCGGACATGACCCACATTCGAACTTAGCCTAGATTTCATTGAGGCAATCATATTGATGAAGTTTCATGAAGATCCAATGAAATGTGTAGCCTCTAGATTGTTAACAAGGTCTTTCGATGATTTGACCTAGTGACCTAGTTTTTGACCGGACATGACCCACATTAAAAATTGACCTAGATTTCATTAAGGCAAACATTTTGATGAAGTTTCATGAAGATCCAATGAAATTTGTAGTCTCTAGAGTGTTAACAAGGTTTTTCGAAGATTTGACCTAGTGACCTAATTTTTGACCGGACATGACCTACATTCGAACTTGGCCTAGATTTTATTGAGGCAATCACATTGATGAAGTTTCATGAAGATCCAATGAAATTTGTAGCCTCTAGATTGTTAAGGTTTTTCGATAATTTGACCTAGTGACCTAGTTTTTGACCGGGCATGACCCACATTCAAACTTGACCTAGATTTCATTGAGGCAAAAATTGTGACCAAGTTTCATCAAGATCCAATGAGATTTGAACCTGCTAGAGTGTTAACGAACAATTGTGAACCGACGGACAGACAGACGACGGACATCCAGCGATCCTAAAAGCTCACCTTGGCACTACGTGCCAGGTGAGCTAAAAAAACTGAAATATGTAAGAAACTGCATGAAAGGTTTCATTGTTTGATTGAAATGTTGGTTCTTGCCTTTTGTGCACAATGCCCATTAGAAAGGGGCATGCCTCTCATAATAAGGGGTCACATAAAAACCAGTTATATATGTCACTTCTTGTATAATACATCACAATATCAAATCTGAAAGAATTAAATAGTTCCTTCCCTTTTACACAATGCCCACATTTGGCTTAAAAAAGGGGCACGAGTCTGCTAAAAAGACAAAAAAGCATGCAGATGGCATATTTCGAAACTTAAAAAGCAGAGTCTGAGGTCAAGTTCACGGATGTCAACCGTTTTTGCGCGCATGGCATGGTCTTATCCATATATATAATTATGAATACCAAACATGAAAGTAATGAATACCTAAAAAGGATTTAGGAAAGATATGTATTATCTTCGACACCTAAAGACAGTTTCCGACACCTAAAACCGGGCCCTAAAATCAAGGTCATGGTCACTAGGGTCAAATAGTGTACGTGCATGGAAAGTTTTTGTCCATATACACATGCATCCGAATTATGAAAGCAATACCTAACAAGAGGGCCTGAAGGCCCTGATATCGCTCACCTTTTATAATGAAGCCTGATAACTTTACCTTTGAATTTCACCTGTTTTATTCTAAATCCATTCAAATTTGTAGTATAGCATGTAAATAACATTGCAATATGACCCATTCTAGTATGTATAGTAGAGCACATCAAAGGCAGATAACTAGATCCTAAATAATACTGAAATGAAGCCCTTTCTAGCATTTCAAAGTAAATCAAGGGCAGATAACTCTTGCCACAATGATCAGATTTCAACAATAATTGCACTCCCTCGAGAACTTATAGCTATATACATTGTGTGCAATTATAATTAAAATCCATTGAAAATTGCGGCCTCTAGAGTACAAACACGGTTAAATATGGCATTTTCAGCAATTCAAAGGTAGATAACTCTTGACCTATAACTCTGATTCCAACCATAACCTAACTCATCCGAATTTTTATGGTTATATACAATCTGAGCAAGTTTAAGAAAGATTGGATTAAAATTGAGACCTCTAGAGTGTAAACACCCTTAAATATGGCATTTTCAGCAATATAAAGGTTAATTACTCTTGACCTACAGGTCGGATAGCAACCATAATCAAACTCATGTGAACTCTTATAATCATATACCATCTGATGAAGTTTGAGAAAGATTGGATTAAAATTGTGGCCTCTAGAGTGTAAACAACCTTAAATATGGCATTTTCAGCAATTTAAAGGTAGATAACTCATGACCTATCAATCCACTTCCAACCGTAATTGAACTTATCCGAACTCTTGCGGTTATGTACAATCTGAGCAAGATTGGGACAGACTGAATTAAAATTGTGGCCTCTAGAGTGTAAACACTGTTAAATATTGCATTTTCAGCAATTCAAAGGTGGATAACTCTTGACCTATATGTCCAATATCAACTATAATCGAACCCGTCCGAACTCTTATGGTAATATACAATCTGAGTAAGTTACAGAAATATTGGATAAAAATTGTGGCCTCTAGAGTGTAAACACCAAAATTGTTGACGACGGACGACGAACGACGGACGCCGGACATTCAAGGATTGCAAAAGCTCACCCTGAGCTAGCTCAGGTGAGCTAAAAACCTAGCAGCAATAAGCATTTTTCAAAACGTAACACATATTTCGAATCATTATTAAAACACAAGCCCTAAGTTTAAGAGCACTAGTCATACTTTTTGTGTGCATGGACAGGTTTTGTCCATATTCACAACACTATCTCAAGAGATTTAGGAGTTATAAGCATTTTTCAAAAACTAAACACAGATTTCGAAACCTAAACATGGGCCCTTAAGTTCAAGATCAAGGTCACTGGGGTCAAACTTGTTGTGGGAAAGGTAGTGAATATGTTAAATGTTGACTACTGAACAGTCTGTAATATCTGTACATAGCGTGTTCAGTTGCCACTGTTTGCGGCTTAGGTTAGCAGTTTGTGTCCACTGTGTGCAGAGTCCAGTTGAGAAAACGTATTATTTCGCAATAACGGGTTTATGCTAAAACTATTTTTTCCATTGCAAACAGTTTGGAGCCAGATCAGACGCCGGGTAACCCGGCGTCTGATATGGCTACAAACTGTTTGCAATCAGATTAAAACTAGTAGTCAGAATTGTCAAAAAATTGTCATTTTCTATATTTCATTGCAATGCATTTGCGTTTAAACGGAATAATAACGTTTTCTTCACAATATTTCAGACAGGTAGCCAACTCGCAATTGATGGCCAACAAAATCCATCAATTTCTTTGCTGAACACGCAACTGTTGTATGCAGATATACAGACTGTACAGTCAAGCCATTCGATTACAAACACTTGATTATTTTACCAATTTGGTTTTTAGGTAGGTGGCTGCATAAGTCTAGGTGAAAGTGAACCACCGTTTCTGTATTTTACTTTCATTTTGCATTAAGATGCCACCTGTCTTTTATACAACCAATTACTGGTAGCCATATTTATAGTGGTAGCAATAGATATATATATATATATAGGTTTTACTGTATATGATTATTTGTAGCTTACTTCCACTTACTACACCACACACTCACAGTAAACAGTGGAACAATAATTGCTTATACATCTCTTGAACTGAATGCAGGGCTGCCATTTCTCCGGATTTTTCCTAAGTATTCGGATTTTTATCCTAGCAGTTCGTAGCTTAAAACAGGCTGAAAGTAAAGCAGAATGCGCCAAAGGCGCTTTCTGCTTTACTTTCAACCTGTTTTAAGCAGTCATGTGTCTTCAAAACAAGAAACAGACTATAAAGTAAAAGTACGCTTAGTAAAATTGCGTCTAAAAAATGAAAATTTGAAATCTTAGGATTTTTATGATAAACTTATAGCAGCCCTGTGAATGAATTTTACCTTGCATTAGAAGTTTCGTAACTTCATTGCCTTCTTTTTCTGGATCCTTTTCCCTCTGTTCGGAGTTGGTGCTAATTCCTTGGTTTTGAAACTTGCTGCCATTTGTGTCATGTTTAAATCGGTTGTTCGTTTTTTCTGAAATGAAGAGTTATGTATCAGGGCTCCAGGTAAGAGCGGCTCAAGTGGACATTTCAACATTTCTTGATGATGTCTCCACACTATAAAGTGCCAATAAGTTGTGATTTAAACAAGCTGCATGTAATAAAAACGTATGCCCCCAAATGGCATCATTGACAATATATTCTGAATCTATTCTTAGTCAAAATTTAAGTCAAGGTCAAATTGAGTTGGGTAATATTGGTCAATTGGTAATGGTCTAAGGCAAAAACTGTATAAGTATTAAAGAATTATAGTCAGTAGTGTAGATGCTAGATCAAAGGATACAATCTAGTAAACCAAGAAAACACCCATTTAGAATATTTTAAGTTAAAAATAGGTCAAGGTCAAAATCAAGGTTGGATCATATTGGTGGATTAGTAGTACGTTCAATATAGAACAAGAGTTGTCAGAGAGACAACAAAGCTCGCCACCGGCACCTTTAGAATCTTAAAAGCACACTCAAGGTCACAGAGGTCAACCTTTTTGCCTGCATGGAAAGGTCTTGTCCATATACACTGGCAAATCAAATATGAAAACAACACCTCAAGGGACATAGGAATTATAGGCATTTTTGAAACCTAAACGCAGATTTCGAAACCTAAAACCTTTCGCGACCTTAGTTCAAGGTCAGGGACACTGGGCTAATTGTTTTGCATGCATGGAAAGGTTGTGTCCATATACACATGCATGCCAAATATGAAAGAAATATCTCAATGGATATATGAGTTAAAGAAATGTTGAGAAACCTAAACGCAGACTTTGAAACCTAAACACGGGTCCTAAGTTCAAGGTCAAGGTCAGAGGGCTCAAACATTTTGCATGCAAGGAAAGATCTTGTCCATATACACATGCAACCTGAATATGAAAGGAATATTTCAATGCACATAGGAGTAATAAAAAATTTGAGAAACCAAAACACAGATTTCGAAACTAAACATTGGCCCTAAGTTCAAAGTCAAGGTCACAGGGGTCTAAATTTTGCTGTGCCTGGAAAGGTCTTGTCCATATACACACATAAACCAACTATAAAAGCAATACCTCAAGGGACATAGAAGTAAAAGGCATTTTTCAAAACCTAAACACAGGCCCTAAGTTCAAGGTCAAGGTCACAAGGGTCCAATTTATCAATGCATGGAAAGGTCTTGTCCATATACACACACATACCAACTATGAAATCAAGTTAAATGCATTTTTCGAAACCTAAACGCAGATTTCGAAACCTAAACACAGGCTCTTAGTTCAAGGTCAAGGTCACAAGGGTCTAAATATTTCTGTGCATCGAAAGGTCATGTCCATATACACATACATACCAACTATGAAAGCAATACCTCAAAGGACATAGAAGTTAAAGGCTTTTTTGTGCACCTAAACACAGATTTCGAAACCTAAACACAGGCCCCAAGTTCAAGGTCAAGGTCACACAGGTCTAAATTTTTCTTTGCATGGTCTTGCCCATATACACATACATACCAACTATTAAAGCAATACCTCAAGGGACATAGAAGTTAAAGGCATTTTTCGAAACCTAAAAGCAGATTTCGAAACCTAAACGCAGGCCCTAAGTTCAAGGTCAAGGTCACAGGGGTCTAAATTTTTCTGAGCATGGAAAGGTCTTGTCTATATACACACACATACCGACTATGGAAGCAATACCTTAATGGATATAGAAGTTAAAGGCATTTTTCGAAACCTAAACACAGATTTCGAAACCTAAACGCAGGCCCTAAGTTCAAGGTCACAGGGGTCAAAAAATTTCTGTGCATGGAAAGGTCTTGTCCATATACACACACATACCAACTATGAAAGCAATACCTCAAGGGACATAGAAGTTATAGACATTTTCTTAAAATTGTTTACGCCGTTCACGACGACAACGACGACGACTACACCGGGGGTATTGCAATAGCTCGTCATGTACTAGGTACAGGCGAGCTAAAAATGGTACATTGAAACTGGTACATCGAGCCATTGTTACATTACTTAAGACCATAAACCGCCCAAGGCGACAGCTGTATAAGTATACTTAGTCAAAATTAGGCAAAGGTCACAGTCAAAATCAAGATAGAGCGATATTGGTGGGTTGGGAATGGTTTGATGACTGATTGATTTGTGTTTACGGCACCGCAACACAATACTGTTCAAGCTCCCATGTGTATGTAGCAGTATGTAATGAATGGATGAGCCTAGTTTTGGTGGAGTTTTACCAGAACAGGTACTCTATTCCCCACAACCTCACTAGAACAAGGGTTGGATTGGGAAAAATTGTATCAGTATTTGAGTAAGCAGTATTGGTGACAGACAACGATAAAATCTAGTTAATCTCGTTAGGAACACACTGATTGAAGGATAGATGCACAGACAGCTGGATAGGACAATCACTACATCAGGGGCATTAAAACAAATGTATTGAAGCAATATTGAAATAACAGTTCAGTATTGTCATAGAATTCTAGAAATGTGTAAATCACGGATGTTGCACAGTATACTTGGCCATAAATGTAAACACTTTATTACTCCTTTACTGACCTGAACTTAATCGAGGTCAAGGTTAAAGGGCATAAACTAGATGCAACACGGTCCACAACTGTCCTAAATGCAATGTCTTAACCTTGGTAAGTACGGACAAGGGTAACATTGTATGCCCTACACCCCTTTGTAGGGGGTCACAAAAAGGAGAAATGTTCTACTAAATGTATTGAATGTCAAAAAACATAAAACTTGTTAAAAGTACCTCAATTTCCTCATCCAGGAAGGTCACAGCTGAGTAGATATGGCTGACCATTAAACCATCAGGAATGATGTTTGCTAGGGCCACAGTCTCTGATCCAATCCGTATATATCCATCAATGAAAACACCAGCGGGCCAGAATGATTCATCAGAAATATATCTTTTCACGGGGGTTTTGGGTTCAGCATCTCTCACTGAAAGACATCTGAAGACAAATCGTTTTAAAGTCCCCAAGGCTAACTCTGCTATCTTTATTTTCTGTCCTACAAGTTCACTTAGGTGGTTTTCCATATCAGAGTCTAGAAGTTGTCGAAATTTGTCCTCCAGTGCTTCAACTATAGAAGTAGCGGTAAGTTCTTCTAAAACTTCATGTAGTGCAACAACGTGACATAATCTTATGCAGCTAGCTGGGCTGGGTAGCAGGTTGGGTGGTAAAGCTCTTGTTAGAAGTTTTTCCCAGTTTTCAGCATAATCTATGAGTGGTAGTTCTGGGTCCCCTTTTGTCTTTTTCATTAAAGCCATTATGATTCCTAAATGTGTCAGTAGTTCTGAAGCCATATTTGGATCTTTTTTATGATTTGAATGAATGGCTTCTATTGTCTGTTTGGGGAGAGCAGTTTGATTGACACAATCTCGTAATTCAGCTACCAATGATGCAAAGTTCCTATACATCTCATCTGCAAAAACTATCCTTGGTAGAGTGTCGCCTAAGTTAATATAAACCTTCCCATTTAGCAGGTGAACTGCAAGTATCTTTTCAATAGAGTGGATGTCATAAACAATTTGTCTACCATACTTGCAGTTAGGTTGAGAGTCATTGGATAGGCAATCCTCCCAGGTAATTGTGAAGTTAACAAGTTGTTTAGTTGTCACCTTTGTAATATCAATACACTGCATCATAGTATCTCCTGGGGTTCTACTCAGAAATTGTGTAGCTTTGCAAACATGGGCCACGGCAAGAGCCTTATCTAAAAACTGATTCTGTATCTGAACTAGCTGTTGTAGAGCTCTGAAGATGACAGACTTGTCATCAAGTATCAAACAATCAGCTAGTTTTGACTCTCCATGGAAGCGGCCAAGATTTTTAAATGATCCCGACTGAGTCAAGTTTTCTTTCACCACATCCCAAGCCTTTTTAAAGGCACTAAACCGTTTTCGTCGTTTATCTTTTTCCTCATCTTTATCTGTTTGGTGTAAAAATTGTGTCACTGTTATGTTGAAACAGGTGTCTCGTTTCATTATGTAACTTACATTGGAAACTACAAACAAATGCCACTGGACAATGGCTAGTATATGCTTTGGCAATGAAAGGTCCTTGTAAGTCTGTAAAACCAAATGTAAGAAAAGAAAGTTTTCTCTTTGCATTTCAAATTCATACAGAAAGTTTTCCATACTTGGTTTTCCACAAGTTCTGAATAAATCCTGAAGAGTTGCATTTTTTCTCTCTGTAGTTATTTTAGTAATGTTAAATTCACGGATATATCCTTCGACTTCTATGGCTTGGGGTTGGGAAGATTTCTGATGAAGATCAAAGATATCCTGTAAAAACTTAAATCTGTTTGAAATGATATTTCCAGTCAGTGATACAAAAGTAGCTTCCCAAATATTTCTGTTTATTTCAGTCATCAATTGTGTCATGTCCTTACAGAGGAAAGTTCTACTTTCCAGTAGTATTGCTTGAAATATAGCTGACAAAATGCATTCATTTACATTTAACAACAGAAGAATATGTTGCCAATGTTCCTCCAAACTACTCCACAAATATTCTGCGGCATGTTCTGGGACTCCAATATCTTCTAGGTCATTTGTAGAGGCATTACCCAAAGCTACTGACCCAAGCAAACAACCATTTGTTAAAATTGAGAGAATGTGATAGACAACTGGAGATAAGTTTCTAACACTGACATTCAGTACATCTAACGACGGAACAAATCCTGTACTTGCACTGGTGTCACATTCAGTAGACAAATCGCAAAACTCTGCATCTTTTTCCAAAACATTTCCACATATACTGCATGTGAGCTCTACTGAATCCAGCATACAATGTCTCACTCCACAAGTACATGTACACAGTACTGTTTTACTGATAATATCATGAAATGGGTCATGAGTTGTTTTATCTGTTGTTCTACTAAGAATACCCGGGAGGTAAACGTCCTTCACATCTCGAGGGCTGTGTAAACATTTAGCTAATACAGGCATGTCTGTCCCTGATGATGTTTCCACACTAGCACAGAGTACACTGTACAATGAGACAAGAACACTTGAGAGATAAAAATCACTTGAACTAGAGCCTTGGTGGATTATAAAATCTGCCACATCAAAATCTTGTTTCCCTAACAAACGTTCAAGAAACCGTAGACTCTCAGGTGTCAATGAGCATTTCTTTGCCTCTTGTAGGATGACAGATGCCTGCATAGATGTAGTGTCATCTGTATTCTTGTACAGGCTTGGAAGGTAGAAACGTTGAATAACAGCTCCATATAGGCTGATCATACCCACGTCATCATGTTTTTTCTCTGTAAACCATAATCCTATCTTTTCTGAAAATGAACTTGGTTCACCTGTGTCGTTCAAGATCTTGACAAGATTGTTGATTGTGTCTGGTGACTGTACTTTCAAAGGACACATTTCTGTACAACCTTCTATAGTTTCATTTGACCAATCAAGCTCTTCAAAAGTGTGAAATTTTTCCTTGAGATCTTTTAATCGCAGCCACAACTTAGCCAAAGGACGATTCAAACCTAATGTTTTCAAAAAGTACCAACAAAGGAATGAATCTGGCGATTCTTTGTCCTCAGAAAAATGAAAAACAGGCAATATAGCTGACCAACTTTCCTCTGCGAGAACACCATCATTGAAGAAAGAATGGGAAAGAAATGTTTTACAGCAGGCAACTGCAGTTAAGAAACTCAAACCAAAAGCCTGACCAAGTCCTTTTTGGCCATCCAGAAACATGGCATTGGTGTCAGTTTCTTCTGAATCCTCCGAGAAGATTTCTTCAAAACTTTCCTCTAGTATGTCAATAATCAAGTTTGCTAGAGGTGTTGCCCTATCATTTTCATGCAAAGTTTTGACACATTCATCTAAAGAAATTAAAATGGAAACATCCTCCTCTACACTGTGTATATCTTCCTTTAAAATATTTATGAATATGTCATTTGATTCAGACCTAAGAACTGTTGACAGGGGCAGTTTCATATATGAAAGATGATTATCTGGAATTCTGTTCAATAAAATGGCCTGAAAAAGCAGGTATAAAGCCTTAGTTTCAGGATCTAAAGAAAGGCATCTCATAAGGTAATTCGAAAACATTCTTTGGCAAACATCCCCTCTTTGATGTCCAGGGTCATTTAAAATGTCCAAGACAGACTGAAACAAAATCTTAGAATCCAATTTGTTTCCTTGTTTCAACAATTCTGCCATTTTCTCAAGCTCTGGGCTTCTGTATCTGTCTGGTAACAGTATCTCAGAAGTGATGTCATTACAAAACCGTAACTTATGAAGTGATGACGGCTCATCAGACACATTTGCTGAGAGACGAAGCAGAACATTAACTTTCCTCTGCCATGATGAAAGCCCTCCATAATGATCTATTGTCACACTGGTAGGTAACATTTTCTTACACAGAACAGCAACCAGTTTATATGATGCTGAAACATCCTCTTCATTGGTAGCTGACTGTGTGTCAGAAAGTGATTCTGAATCATCACTTTCATCAGTTCTAACACTAGAGATCTCAAACTTTTCAAGTGCTTCAGAAAGAATCTCATTTGTTTCTGAACTGGTGTCCGACTCTTTATCACTGCTGTTTTTGTCAGATTCTTCTGTTGACTTTGTAGAATTATCGTCTTTACATTCAGCAGAAGAACTATCTTCTTTTTCTGTCAAAATTACATCAGACAGCCCTACCTCTATTTCTGAAGCTTTTGATTCTGAATCTTCTTCATCATCAATATTTTCAATCTCAGGATCACATAATAGCTGTTTGAGTTCCCCAGAATTGTTCAGCTCTACTCTGTTGTAAAGAACTTCAAGGTCTGCATTAAATTCTTGACAACCTTCAGTATTTGTTTCTGCAGCAGATAAGTCAATAACTGTTGTTTCTTCTACTGCCCAAATGATGTTATCTACCCAATCTTTGTCATCATCTAAAAGAACTCCACTTTGACATACATCAAACAGTTGCATCTGTGCCTCAAATAATTTCACATTGTTCCAAAATGTTGTGTGAAGAGCAGTAAAAAGTTTAGAAGGGGTTTCCATATCAACTTTCACTTTCTGCTTTATTATCCATTTCATAACATTGCATCTTTTCACCCTGTCAAGGTTTGTGCTTAACTGAATGGATATCAAATTGCAGAAATCCTCCATGTAATCATCCACCCAGTTCTCGTAAATAAAGTCTTCAGCATTTCCAATCTTTTGCAGAATTATCCTTTCTTGTTTCAACAGCAACTTTTCCATTACTTCCTGAGGTAAATCATCCTCGTCTTCCTCTAAATCACATAAACCCTGTAACATAATGACAGAGTTAAGGAATTCTTCCCTAGTTGTTTCAATGCTGTTGAAGATGTGCAAGCTGAAAGGCATCTTTAGAGCCAAATCCTCTGTTTGGCATTCATATGTTTCTGGTCCAAGCTCATCATGCACACCACTAATTGAGAATATCCTTTCATTCGCCAACATTGTCTTCCATGCTTTTCTGCGGTCAGCACTTTGATCATCTTCCACAAAGTAACAATCTAATATTCCCATCACTTCCATCTGGTAAATGAATTTTGACAAAGGTTTGTTAATAACTTGAAAGATATGCTTCTCAAGGGCATCAACCAAGGTTAGAGAAGTATCGAGGGCATGCGGGTCACATGCAACATATTCTTGCCAATTGTTGTTCTGCTCCTCGGAATGAGAAGCACTGATCCAAGAGCATACATGTTCCTCCACTATGTGAATAAAGCTGTCACTGCTTTTCATGCTTCTCAATACTTTATTGATGCTGTCTACATCCCTACCTCTTCTTGTATATTTGATTCTAGTAAATGTCCAGAATAACTGGTCCTTGATATAACCATCCATTGGTCGTTTGGCCATCACTGCTTCATATAAAGACAGCCTACACAGCTGTGGGAGTGGAGTGGAAGGAGACTCCAAACTATCAAGCATTACCAATTGCCATCCACTAAGAAAGTTGATCTGGGAAACAACCCTGGATATCCCCTTGCTTTTATCTAGATGTATTATCAGATAAACACTCTTTGATTGTACAGGATCGCTTGACAAGAACTCATTTCTGTTCCTTTCAATGACTGATTTTGCAAGCATTATATGTTTTTCATCATCAATAGCACTGCATTGAACAAATAAAATGTCTTTGTCAGTCTCTAGCCAAAAGTTTTGCAATCTACTAGAAAGCTGTTTCTCTGACTTAAAAGCACCTAACTTTTCTATTTGGATAGTGCTCTCAGTTTCAATGTACAAACTCCTTGAATGGATATTGCTGTTTGTGAGGATGATTGTCATTGAGTTACAACTTTCTGTCTTCGCATCTTGACTCTTTAGAAAACCCAAAATTCCATCATGTAGAGGAAGGTTAAAAAACTGCTCTTCAAGAAGTTCAGCTTCCATTTGAGTTGATTTATTAGATGAACATTTCATCCGAATCACATTTTCTGGTTTTATAATCCATAAAAAGTCTTTTTTAATGTCTTCCATACTGAATTTTACTTTGTTTTGCTGAAGAACATAGGAAGCTACCATATCTCTGCCATACATTGGAAAACAATCTTGAGCAGAAAAATTCCTCCCTTCAATTTGTGTGATGCCCTTTATCCACTCTTCTACCTCAGCAATTGTAGCCTGTTGTTCTACAGATATGATGTCTGAGAATTGAACATTTTGTTTCTCAAAACGATTCAAAAATGGTGGATCTGTAAAATCAACCTGAGTTTCATCTATGAGCACAATACATCTAAACTCATCATGTACATGACAAATGGGGTTGCTATATGCTCCAAGAGCTACTCTGCAATGCTTTTTCTTTCCAATCTCTGTGTAGTTTTTATTCAACATATCATATAGACTACCATATATACTCTCTAGATCTTTCAGTATCAAAACAAGTCCTTGCTCCATACAGAGAATTATACGACTCAGCATCCTGTAGTTATAGTCATCTGTTAAATCCTCTTCAAACTGGCTTCCAAACAAAATCTCCCTTTTATTTCTTCCTGCTAGTTGCAAACTACGTTCAATAATCCCAAGAACAGATTCACCAGATGTAATTATCATCAAATGCCTTGCCAAAGGATCAGTAACATTTTCTACCACTAATTCTAATACAGGCGCAATACAAGATATTCGCAAATCAAACTTATCCATCAATGTTTCCCGTTCGCTTGGTAATCCTCCAAAGTTTCTCTGAACACCATTATACAATACCTCAACTAACAGATCGCCTGTGGGTTTACTCTTTGCCATTGAAAGTTCTCTAGCAATATATTTCACAAGTGAGTAGTAGTCTCGAAGACCATGAAAGTTTTCAAATCTTAGAGCCTTTATATAGGCAATATATGAACGAGCAAGTTTTTCTAATTCAATGGTTATGTCTGTTGTTTTGAATGAATATGTTTCATCTCTCATTTGCCCAAAAATGGTCCTCTTTTCTTCTTTTTGGAAGGAATCACTAATGGACTTTGCTGTTTCTATCAACTCATCTTCGTCCATTTCTGGTCTTGATAAATGAATTGCTCGATTCATTTTCGAAGCATCCAAAGACCAATTTGAAATTCCAACAACTGCAATATTAGGTCTACTCTGGCCATCTGGTTCAAGGAGATTGTGGAGAACTTTCAATGGATTGAATCTTGAGATTTCAGCTAAGCCAATTTCATCTAGAATTACAACTGACAGAACATCATCTGTGCTGTTTGCTTCTTGATACTTTTCTGCTTTTTCAAACACTTTTAGAATCCCATCAGATGTTGATGACTCTGAACCTTGAAAAGAAACACAGTAGAGTTGTGGTAATGATCTGAAGAACTCATCCTTTGAGTCTTTACCCCTGAGGTTACTCTTGATGACCTGCATTGACAAGGACTTGCTGCAGCCTGGTTTTCCAACAACAAATATTGGGATTCTATTCAGAATGCAAACCAACAGAACAAACACATTTTCCTGTAGTGCCGTGTTTAAGGCAGTGCCTGGTGGAAGGTCCATTCTTAACAAAATATCTCTCTGTTCTTCCTTGATAATATTCTGAATCAAGTGTGCTGAAAATATAGACTTGGCATGATTTGCACACACACTTTCAATCTTGTCTATGTATTGCCTTCTGATATTTGTATCTGAAAACCTACTTAGGTAACAATGTGCCAGCGCTAAGATTATTGCTGGGATTCTCTTATTGCTGGTAAAGGAATGACAACTGGTGCGAGATTTTGATTTTTTGTTCATCAACATTTTCCAAAACCATTCTGTAAGTATTTTGCACCTTTGTACATCCCTCAAGCTCACAGAACTCGTGGTCTCTTCAATTCTCCGTGAAAAATTCTGTGACATTGACAAGAGATCAACAAACAGTTTGCTGACACCTGTATCTGTATCAAAGACTGATCCAACCATTCTAGCTATATACATCTTCTCATCATTTTCTGTCAGGCTACCGAAGTCCCACACATAGTCTACCAGATTTTCAGGAAGTGGCAAGACTCTGTACACTAAACGTGATAGTTCATCAGTTTTAACTTTCCCTTTCAGACCTGAAGTAAGTATTGACTTAGAAGATCTTAATCTATACGGGTTGCATGCTGCCAGTAAAATTAAATTTGGAGCCAGAGTTTTGCCAAGACATTTATGATGACAGATCATGTCACTTATAAGCCCAACATATTCACTAGTATTAATCTCATCTAAGAATACCCAGTGTTCCTGGCTCAACTGATGCAAAGCCTGGTCATTGTTGTCTAAAATTTTCTTAATTATCACAGATTCCTCTACTCCAGCATGTATACTGACCACATCAAAAGGTACTTCACATATTGCAGCAAGATACCGAATAAGGGACGTTTTGCCACACCCAGTTTCGCCCATTACAAGAACAGGTACACAAGCTTTAATGCGAAGAATGATCAAAACCATTTTCAGAAGGTTATCTGGTGTAAGAGCATAGTTCTCTGACAGTTTGTCAAGTTTTTCTGGCTTCAAAGATGTAGGGTTTGTTCGAGCCACTTTCTGTAAAACATCTTGTAGTTCCAACTGTTTTAAAGCTTTGAAATCACACAGTGGTCTTTTCATTTGACTCTCAAACAAATCTTTCACATGACCAGGTACTAAATCTATTTTTCTGTACATTGGTGATATTGTTTGAATATTTTGATTGTGAAAAATATAAATGAGATGGTTGCTTTCATCCCATCTTATCATATGTTCCACATGACTTGTGACAGCTTCTGCTAAATCCCCTGGCGTAGTCTTAGCTGATCCAGTGTCTAGTGTATGTTGTTGTGTATTTCTGTAGGCACCAACACTTCGGCTAGCCAACTCCATGGACACTTCCAATAAAGCTTTGACCATTGAGCTCTTGATGGTAGGAACACACTTTGGGCCAGTCATGTCTCTTATTCTTGAAGTTTTGAAGAACCCACTGTTTGACATCTTTTTCAGCTGATCTGCTAGCACATTGATACATATGTTTGTAGTAATGAAGGTTTCACCCAAGTTTATATACTTCTTCATTAAATTCCTACAGACATTGGTAGGCAAAGGTTTGACACATGCATCCCCAGAAAATGTTATATCAGTTCTGTCTGTAACTCCTTTCTCCAAAGAATACAGATACTGACAAACGACCTGCACCGGGCTGTTGACATCTTTACTAACAATGAAGTCACTGAAATTTTCCCATTTTATATGTTCTCGTTTGAACGATACGGCAGTTTGTAAAGAATTTCTCAATGTGTTGTTGATAGTATTAGCTATTTCAATGTAAACATCAGTTGTTGGCAAATCCATTGCTTCTCCATTTGCAATAACATAGTTCAATATGATGAGTTCAAACAGAAACATGTCAAGTTCCAATGGATTATCTACATATCCTATATCAATGTGTAAAGAATCCCTTTTTTGCAAATCTAAATCATGCAATCTGTCAACAAGTTTTCTTTTTTGTATAGGTCCACTGACATGAATGGCTTTTACTGACCTGTTGCTTTTTTTAGACGCTATAGCTATTGCCGTGGATTTTCCTAACCCCGCACAATCAGAAGTGTAGGTATAAACTGCTGGGCAGACTTCAAAAAATATGTTCCTCACAGTTTCATCAGACATGGGTCTAATAGTTGTCACATTTTCATAAAACTCATCAATAAAGGGGTGATTGGATGTTCCCTGACAGATAATTGATAACAGAAAGTTTGAAGTTTTACCTAAATTCTTAAGGACTTCGACAAGTTTGAAATGAATTTCATTTGGCAAAACTTCTACATTTGCTATACAGTAGAGAGTATCCTTCCCAAAGAATTTGTAAGCTCCAAAACATCTTCCTAATAATAACTCCACATCACTCCAAGTTGTTTCCCTTGAACACAGAAGCACCTCACTTGGCTCCGGTAATCTATTTGAAGTACGCAGGTACAAAGCCAACACAGTCTTCACAACCAGAACATTTGCTTCATCAATGCGGGCAACCAAAAGTTTTCCATTTTCAACAATGTCTGTCATCTTCCTCTCTTTGTCATCAGTGGTCTTTAAAGCACGCTTGAATGGATACAGTTTTTCATAACATGTTGTCAAGGCCTGGCCAAGATTCACTAAATCTTCATATCCACCAGTAAACTCCATGTGGCGTTCATTAAAAATCTGTTCAAGCATGTTTGCAGTCATCTCTGGATGAATAAACTTCAAAATAATATCTACCTTTCTATGGCCTTTTTTCGTTTGAAGAAACTTTCCAAGAGTATGAATATGCGTACCCTGGACGAAATTCATCACATAGAAATTCTGCCTTGTTTCTTTAAGATGCTCATTCCAGGCCTGCAATTCTACTCCAAGGGATTCCAGCAAGTTGTGCAAGTTATTAAAGGCCACAGTCCGAATGAACTCTGGATATTTTAGGTGACCCGATAGATGCAGGGCACATACATTTTCTGATACATCCAAACACACGTTTATGGCATTGACAAATTTCTCTAAATCAGCCATGCTTTTCTCTTGTCCCTGTCGCTCTGAATTCATCAGTAATAAAGCACGACTTCGGAAGTCACTAAGAGCTGATTTGATGTGAACAACTCTCTGACCTGTTTTACTGTGTGTGTAGAAAGCTGTAAAGTCGCAATGCTTCTGACCTGCTGTCAGCATGAACTGAAATTTACCTTGGTTCACAATGTTGTGAATAATCTGTTTGGTTTGTTCTCCCCTGTTGGCAACATTGTTATACAATGATATCAGGTTGTGAAGATTACTCATACAGTCGTCTATCTTGGATGGCAGTAGATTAACCTGTTTCCCAAATACTGCCACTTGTTTGTGAATACTCTGCAGCAGCTGAATGCAGGTTTGCCCAGACAGCGAGATCAGAATTGGTCTAAAAAATCTTTTGACTTCAATCAATGCAGAAACTGTTGATTCAGATACATGCTGCTCCGATATGTCTTCAACTGCATCAATTAAGTTTCTTATGTCTTCATCAATGATTTTCCTTAAAAAAGCAATTAGTGATGAAGCATTGCCAACCATTTCCAGGACACCAGTGGTAGTTTCATCCATTTCATCAGCTATTTTAAACACCACATCAAGATGTTTGGCTACCTCTTGAAATTTCAGGCTTATACTGTCTTCTTTCAGCAGCTGATGAAATGATGTAACTGCCATGTTAAAAATTTCGTCCTCATTGATGTTGAGGCCAAAGGCTTCCACAGCTTTTTGCATTGCATTAACAATTCTGTTCATCATTTCAATTTTACTGAGTCGTTTCAGTGTCTTCTTGCAATGATCAGATACCTTGTAATGTAAATGTGTTTCTGCCCATTCTATCTCTTGACCGACATTAGGAAAACAGCCTAGAAACATTTGAAAAATACTTTTTATGTTGATATCTGGATCATCTTGAATCTTCTTCCAGTCATCTGTGTAAAACTTGTTGGCAGTTTCAAGTAATCTGCAGACAAAGCGTGTACAATCAACATTGAATGATGGACCAGAAATACTTGTTTCTTCAAACAAAAGACATAAGGCATCAAGAGGATCATCTTCGTCTGAATGTTCAGCATCATTGCAGTGTGACTTTCCTCTTTTGTAAGTATTCCAATACACCTTTGACATGACTACAACTGAACATCGTTTGCAGTGGCTGTACACTTCACGATTCTGAAATAATTCTTTATATCTGGAATGGAATTTTGATGGACAAAGTTTGTCAAATCTTTCAACCATGTAATTTATTTGTTCTGTATATTGGTCAAAGTTTTCTGGAAGAAGCTCTTTATCTGTCTTTTCCTGTATCACCTTTATCACAGTTTGAATGGCTATAATTTTATCTCGCTTCATCTCCAGTTCTTTTTTATTTTCTCTCAACAGTTTATCAATCATATCATTTTTATGGAACTCGTTAAGATAAAGTAATGATTTGACACAATGATCATTTATTTTGCCATCGCTGAAAAATTCATAAGCTATACTATGATCAGATAACATTTTCAATGTACTTGAAATGGCAGCCATGCCCTCCATGTATGTTCTGGACTGGTGTACAAGCTCTCTTTGACTTCCAAGTGCTGAATTCACGGCTTTCCACAGTTCTGGTTTTGCTGACATGATCTTGAGACATTCTAATGTATTGTCAGGATTCTCAAAGGAACTGCTTGCATCCAACATAAAGCATAGAGTCGTGGCAGCTAACCTGAAATAAAAATAGTTAGTGAACTTATTTACTGTTTCTTCACTTCCTTTTTGTTTTTCTCTTCTTTTTAAACTTTTGTTAAAACTAGAATTGTTATTAGAAATGAAACATCATTGAGGATGCGAATACCCTCACTCAGTTCAATTTATACTAACGATGACCTTTAAAAGGGGTGATGTCTGTGAATATGCGTGGTAAAGGAAATATACTCCGGACAAAATGAGTTACATACATACAAACATACACATAATTTACAATTGAAGTCAAAGGTCAAGGTCAAGGTGACCTTAAAGTAGTATGCCACACTTCGCCATCCCATGATGTACTCATACACCAATTTTGGTATTCCTACCTGATACGGTACAGAATATAAACTCCGGACAAACTGTTTTAAAAAATTGAGGTCAAGGTCACTGTGACCTAAAAGTAGTTTACGACACTCCGCCATCCTAAGATGTACTCACACCCAAAATTGCTATTCCTAGCTAATGTGGTTAAGGATATACAGTCAAACTTGTATTAAGCTACCACCCAAGGGACAGCTCTAAAGTGGTCGCTGAATAAAATGGCTGCTGAATACAACATGATTGATTTGGGTTGTTATCTTTTTCGTCCTTAATCTGAATTGAATAACTTGACATAGTCCATACAGTTGAACTTACCCTTTTTACATTTTAATATCAATCGATTTTTTATCCGTAATTGCATAAAAACGCCGATATATGTACGAATTTATCAATAGCACCATAAAAACGCTGATATACGATTCGCTATTTCAATGTCAAATTAACAGATAGCATGTGCGTTAATTCGCCGAGAAATTGACATGATTCTTGAGGAATATGATCTTTGTTACTATTTAAATATTTCGGTTCCTACTATGTTAGCAGGTATTCCGTGAAAATTGAGAGACGGAGCATGCGCCAAAGAACAAAACTTGGGCTAACTTCTATTTTTGTTCAGTTGTTGTTTCTGCTAAGGTTTATTGTCTCGCATAAGCTTTATCCAGGGCTTTATCAGATGCGTCATCCCGTTGTCTCAGGATTGGGACAATTGTCAGCATCATGCCTATTGTTGAATGGACTTTTCTTTAAGTCTACGGTACCCAGTATTCCCAGGCGATCACC
Source organism: Gari tellinella (assembly GCA_922989275.2). Classification (NCBI taxonomy): domain Eukaryota; kingdom Metazoa; phylum Mollusca; class Bivalvia; order Cardiida; family Psammobiidae; genus Gari; species Gari tellinella. The sequence goes on from OV277862.1 coordinate 18,292,061, forward strand.
CATCCAAGTACTAACCGGGCTCGACGTTGCTTAACTTTGGTGATCGGACGAGAACCGGTGTTTTCAACGTGATATGGCTTGTTATTATTCGGTATAGCCCAGACGTAGAAGGCGGGAATACGGTTTCTTTGTTTACAAGAGACCAACCAATAAAACATGGGATTTCCGACACACCCTCTCGAGAACTTCACATGTTTCGTACACGTGACGTATGGGTGATTCTTCAAAAAAACAAGAGCCGCATGCGGCACTAAATCGCTCACCTGGTATCCATGATTACGGTCATGTAAATGGACCAGTAATGATTAAGTTTTCACTTATTGACCTCCACCCATTGGTGGCCATGTTGTTTGAGCTAGGAAGATTATTTGAAGAAAACTGGCAAAGGGTCACCCATGAATCATTATTTGTGTTAAATCATTCTTAAATCAGACCAATAGTTTCAGAGATTTTTTTTGAAATTTTTTCTATACAGAAATATAAGGAAAACTTGCCCCACCCTGTGGCGGCCATGTTTTTTAAGATAACAAAATGATTTTAAGAGATCTGGTAGAGGGTCATCAATTAAGCATTTGAGTACAATTATTTTGAATTTGAACTAGTAGTTTCAGAGAAGAAGATTTTTGAATGTTGTTACTATACAGTAACATGCCCCACCCACTGGCGGCCATGTTTTTTAAGATAACAAAATGATTTTAAGAAATCTGAGGATCATCAATTAATCATTTGTGTAAAATTATTTTTAATTTGGACCAGTAGTTTCAGAGAAGAAGATTTTTAAAGTTTTTACTATACAGTAATATAAGGAAAACTTGCCCCACCCACTGGCGGCCATGTTTTTTAAGATAACAAAATGATTTTACGAAATCTGGTAGAAGATCATCAATTGACCATTTGTGTAAAATTATTTTCAATTTGGACCAGTAGTTTCAGAGAAGAAGATTTTTTTTAATTTTTTACTATACAGTAACATAAGGAAAACTTGCCCCACCCACTGGCGGCCATGTTTTTTTAGATATCAAAATAATTTTGAGAAATCTGGTAGAGGATCACCCATAGATCATTTGCATAAAATTACTTTCAAATCGGACCAGTTGTTTCAGAGAAGAAGATTTTTAAAGTTTTACTATACAGTAACATGCCCCACCCACTGGCGGCCATGTTTTTTAAGATAACAAAATGATTTTAAGAAATCTGAGGATCATCAATAAATCATTTGTGTAAAATTATTTTTAATTTGGACCAGTAGTTTCAGAGAAGAAGATTTTTAAAGTTTTTACTATACAGTAATATAAGGAAAACTTGCCCCACCCACTGGCGGCCATGTTTTTTAAGATAACAAAATGATTTTAAGAAATCTGGCAGAAGATCATCAATTGACCATTTGTGTAAAATTATTTTCAATTTGGACCAGTAGTTTCAGAGAAGAAAATTTTAAAAGTTTTTACTATACAGTATCATAAGGAAAACTTGCCCCACCCACTGGCGGCCATGTTTTTTTAGATATCAAAATAATTTTAAGAAATCTGGTAGAGGATCACCAATAGATCATTTGCATAAAATTACTTTCAAATCGGACCAGTAGTTTCAGAGAAGAAGATTTTTAAAGTTTTTACTATACAGTAACATGCCCCACCCACTGGCGGCCATGTTTTTTAAGATAACAAAATGATTTTAAGAAATCTGGCAGAGGATCATTAATTGACCATTTGTGTAAAATCATTTTCAATTTGGACCAGTAGTTTCAGACATGGAGAAATGACAAATGGAGAAGTAACTTGTACTCAAATCTGCATTTTCCTGAAAATGGTGTCGTTCATTACCTGTATACATGCATGTGCGATAACGCTTAATCGATCGATAATTCAACTGCACCGATACGCCGAAAGCGGGCTATCGCATTTTTTATCCTGTTGAATGGTTACCTACTGTTAGTTTAAGTTACATAAAATCCTTTATTTTTCACCCGATTTTCATTATAATGGTCTTAAAAGAAGGCTAAGATATTTATCTTTCACTTGTTACAAAATAACAGATTTTATTTTTAAAATTGATCAGTTTTATGGCGAGTTAAAGAGTGGTTACCAAATGAATTTGCCGATAAAAGGGAGCAAGCACTCGCGCATAAATATACTGAGAGAAAAAAGTTTAGTCATACATTAAGGATGCATACCACGTCTTCGTGGTACAATTTATCACTTATATTGCATACTGACATAAGTAACCGAACGTCACAGATCAGAGAGAGATATCGACTGTGCTTTAAACATCTGCGTATAGGGAGGTAACTCCTCATGCATTGTAACTGCTTTACCAGTCATAAACGAGATGTCAGTCATGGTTTCCTCATGAAAGTTAACAGTTGTGTTGGAAAAGGAACCAGGAACAAAAATCCAGTCTTTTGGAGAATCATTCTTTACAACTGTGTGTACAATAGTTCGTTAAAGATGCGTTTTTTCAAATTACCTCCCTTTGCATTGAAAAAAGAGTATATTTTGAAACAACATTACTCGGAAACAAATTATTGCAACCGATATCTCTCAATGCCACCCCCTTAACTGTGAACCGTACGTTATTTTCTGCTGTTCCATATGTCTTTGATATTGCTTTCCAGACCTACAGAAATCTGGGAATGCTGTCTATGGGAAATCCCATGTTAAACCACTGTCTAAACTTTTTTCGCTCAGTATATATCACGCCCCGTTACAAAACCTTTCATAAAACCCTCAATTTTCGACCGATTTTCAAAGAAATGGTCTTAAAGGAAAGCTTAGATATTTTTCTTTCAGTTGTGGAAATGCGAGTGTTTATTTTCGAAATCGACAAATTTTATGGCGAGTTAAAGAGCGATTGCCAAATGAAATAGTCGATAAGCGAGAGCAGGCGATCGCGAAATATATACTACGTCCCGTTTCAAAAACTTGAATTTAATCCATAATTTTCGTCCGATATATATATATATATATATATATATATTTTAAAAAAAGGTCTTGATATAAAGCCGTGACACTTATCTTTCGGTTGTAAAAATACCAGGGTTTTTCTTGGAGCGAAAAAAGTAATGATGACCTACAAAGGTTGCTGGCTAATGAAATGACTAGACCAACTCGCGTAAGAAAAGAATTCCTTCCGTATAAAAACTTAAGCAAACATCTAAACTTCTAAAAATGTGTTCATGCATTGTTACAATCTTCTACATGGAGGAAATATTTCCTTGGAGGCAAAAAAAAATCCATTTTGTATGTAAAGAGACATTTGAAAGGAGTGCGTGTCAAACGGCCAAAATCCAAAACGGCCAAAGTTGTAACTGTATTATTATGTCGTATGTGATCATTATTATTATTGAAAGGAAAATTAGAATTATTAACATATTACTTCAAAAAAATGAATTTAGGGTTAGTTTTACATCCAGACTAAAATATACATATTATCCGTCCCATTTCTATGAAAGAGGTAACAGTTTGCATTATCTTCAGAAATTAATTGCAAACGTGATAACATGAGATCTCCGTTTCTTTCTGCTTTACTTATGTCTTATATAACGGAGTAAATTATAAAGCAGCCAATGCCATAAGCAATTTATTTTAGTGACTGCTTAACTCTTTGCCTGCTGATCGCGACTTCACTTTTTTTTTTTTTTGCAAACAACTTGGATCAATATCAGATGCCGCGTAACATGGCGTCTGATCTGGATCCAGAATGTTTGACATTCGTCTTAAGCTTTATTTACTTACAAAATGTACAAATCTAAATTTAAAAAAAAAATGCAGCCGACAATTTCGAGCGATAAAAACAAAAGTGTGAAAAAAAACTTGCTACTTTACTTAATACACATCAATAAATCAAATTAAGATAATAGACGTTTATTTAAGAATAAAATCATCAAGTAAATGTGGTTAAATAATAAACTAGGTCTATTCATCTGTAAACTACATGTCTACCATATTACACATCACAAAGGAATGTGACACATTACGTAACCGTATACAGAACCCGCACCAATTAGCAGGACATTTATAAGCGTCATAAAACTCTCCCAACATGAAGTCCATGCTTCTTGAACATGCCGATTATCTATGAAGTGCATGTTAGGGAACTGGACACCAGGGGGTTGCCACTTTAATAAACAAGGGCCACTATGGCCCTAAATCGCTCACCTGGTACATCATGGCAAACTTGACCTATAGTGACCTAGATTATGACTGGCCATGACCCACAATCAACCTCTAGAGTGTAAACAAGATTTTCCTATGATTTGACCTAGTTTTTGAACGGACACAATCCATATTTGATTTTGACCTAGATCTGATGTAGGCAAAAATTCTGACAATATTTCATGCAGATCTAGTGAGATTTGTAGCTTCCAAAAGGTTAACACTGTTTTTCTTTGATTTTACCTAGTGATCTAGTTTTCAACCAGACATCATTCAAAATGAACTGAGCTATATATCAATGAGGCAATCATGTTGAGCAAAATTCATTAAAATCCAATGAGAGTTGAAGCATCTAGAGTGTTAACAAGTTTCCCCTATGATTTGACCTAGTGACCTAGTTTTTTACTCTAAATGACCCTTATTCGAACTTGACCTTGGTATCAATTAAGCAAACATTCTGACCAAAGTGCATAAAGATCCAATGAGATTTGTAGCCTCAAGAGTGTTAACAAGGTTTTTCTATGATTTGACCTAGTGACCTACTTTTTGACCGGACATGACCAATATTCAAACTTGACCTAGATATCAATAAGACAAACATGCTGACCAAGTGAAATCAAGATCCAATGAGATTTGTAGCCTCTAGAGTGTTAACAAGGTTTTTCTATGATTTGACCTAGTGACCTAGTTTTTGACCGGACATAACCCATATTCGAACTTGACCTTGGTATCAAATAAGCAAACATTCTGACCAAGTTTCATTAAGATCCAATGAGATTTGTAGCCTCTAGAGTGTTAACAAGGTTTTTCTATGATTTGATCTAGTGATCTAGTTGTTGACCGGACATGACCCATGTTCGAACTTGACCTTGATATCAATGAGACAAACATTCTGACCAAGTTTCATCAAGATCCAATGAGATTTGTAGCCTCAAGAGTGTTAACAAGGTTTTTCTATGATTTGACCTAGTGACCTAGTTTTTGACCAGACATGACCCATATTCGAACTTGACCTAGATATCATAGAGACAAACATTCTGACCAAGTTTCATCAAGATCCAATGAGATTTGTAGCCTCTAGAGTGTTAACAAGGTTTTTCTATAATTTGACCTAGTGACCTAGTTTTTGACCAGACATGACCCAAATTCGAACTTGTCCTAGATATCATTGAGATAAACATTCTGATCAAGTTTCATCAAGATCCGATGAGATTTGTAGCCTCTAGAGTGTTAACAAGGTTTTTCAATGATTTGACCTAGTGACCTAGTTTTTGACCCAACATGACCTACATTCGAACTTGGCCTAGATATCTATTAGACATTGTGATCAAGTTTTATGAAGATTGGATGATATTTGTAGCTGCTAGAGTGTTAACGAACCAATTGTGGACGGACGGACGACGTATGACGGACGACGGACATCCAGCGATCCTAAAAGCCCACCTTGGTACTTCATGCCAGGTGAGCTAAAAAGATCAATGCTACCCGTGCATGTAACTTGAACATGTGTTTTTGACTTCTGTAACCGCATGATGTTTATATATTATACAAATCACAAAAAATAAAGATAATAGAATTGAATTGAAAAAAAACCCAACATCAATGCACCTGGTTTGGTTGATGACTGGATTAACCCTCTCATTACTGAATACCAGTAACATAATGACTATTGCAATTGCAAACAGTTGTAATCCAGACCAGGCTGCAAATATGTCAGATTCATAGAGTATGTCTCTTGAAATATAGTTTACCCCTTTTTCAAATTAAGCTCTTTATGACACATTTTACCTTTTCTCCGCATGCGGATCATCAGAGAGAGAGAGAGAGACAGACAGACAGACAGACATTCATACAGAAATATGGAGACAGAAAAGAAGAAGCGAGAGACTGACAGACAGAGATAAGAGAAAACAGACAGACAGAGAGACAGTCACAAAGAGAAACAGAGACATAAATACAAAAAGAGGCAAACAGACAGTGGCAGAGAAATATAGACACACACAAACTTCGTAGGTAAACGAAAAAATACGTTTTTCTCTCATTTTCAAAACCTCACTAAACTATCAATTTATAAGCTATCGCATCAAATTTTGTACTACGCGTAAGATCATGGTCTAATAAAACTTCTGTATTAAAATTTATAACGAAAAGATGACATTAAAAGCATTTCTATTAACACCAAACTTCGTAGGTAAACGAAAAAATACGTTTTTCTCTCATTTTCAAAACCTCACTAAACTAACAATTTATAAGCTATCGCCTCAAATTTTGTACTACTTGTGAGATCATCGTCTAATAAAACATCTGTATTAAAATTTATAACGAAAAGATAACATTAAAAGCATTTCTAATAACACCAAACTTTCGTAGGAAAAACGGAAAATACAGTACTGTACGTTTTCTCTCTCATTTTCACAACCTTACTAAACAAACAATTTATAAGCTATCGGCTCAAATTTTGTACTACTTGTGAGATCATGGTCTAATAAAACATCTGTATTAAAATTTATAACGAAAAGATAACATTAAAAGCATTTCTATTAACACCAAACTTTCGGAAAAACGTTGTTTTCTAGCCGCCAGCGAGCGCCGCTGATGGACGACACGATAAATCGCGACCAGGCCGGATACTTCTTCATTGGTCATTTCTCCATGTTTCAGAGAAGAAGATTTTTAAAGTTTTTACTATAAAGTAACATAAGAAAAACTTGCCCCACCCACTGGCGGCCATGTTTTTTTAGATATCAAAATAATTTTATGAAATCTGGTAGAGGGTCACCCATAGATCATTTGCATAAAATTACTTTCAAATCGGACCAGTAGTTTTTGACAAGAAGATTTTTTAAGTTTTCACTATATAGCCATATAAGGAAAATCTGCCCCACCCACTAGCGGCTATGTTTTTTAAGATAGGAAAATTATTTTAAGAAATCTGATAGAGGGTCACCAATGGCAGATTTGGGTAAAATTATTTTCAATTCGGACCTGTAGTTTTTGACAAGACGATTTTTAAAGTTTTTTCAATTGGTTGCCATGGCAACCACAATTTCAATTGGATGACCTATATTTGAAGAAATCTGAGAGAGTACCCTACAAGAGAACAATCCTATGAAGTTTTGATGAAATTGGCCCAGTGGTTTCCAAGAAGAAGATCTTTGAACAAAAAGTTTGACGACGGACGGACGGATGACGACGGACACAGGGCAATCACAATAGCTCACCTTGGCACTTCGTGCCAGGTGAGCTAATAAAAATGGCTGTCGAGCCAGCGTTGAAAGGAAGTTGCTATAAAAGCAGCAGAGGGTCTACGGAATCAAATTAATAGATGTCAAACCTTTAGATTCCTATTAGAATATTCATAGCGGCAATCGATTTCAAAACAATTTACTTCAGTTCCGTGCTTGACGGAGTTTTGTCGAAGTTTCCCGTAAAAAAGAACTTTCGATTTTGCGTACGTTTTCACACCTTTCATGAAATTGAGAACACCGATCTTAATTGCGAATAAGTGTGAAAAGATGTCAAAAGTTTGGACATGATTGAACAATTATGACCTTTTAATCCCGAGGCGGTCGTTTAATAAAACAAAAAGTGTTGTTTGGGACGAAAAAACACCGGTCGCTGGACGCGTTAGGCAAAAGTCGTTGAATACACTCAATTTATAGAGTAAAAACTATCCGGCGGGATTCAAACCGGCCGCTTAACACAAAGGCCGTTTAATACACGTGGTCGCATCAGCAAGTTTGACTGTATACCTAAGACTAAACAAGTTACATACATACAAACACACACACATTTTACAATTGAGGTCAAAGGTCATTGTCACAGTGACTTCAAAGTAGAACGAGACAATCTGCCATCCCATAATGTACTTACACACCAAATTTGCTATCCTAGCTTATACGGTACAGAAGATATGCTCCAGACAAGTTGTTTTATTAAATTGAGGTCAAAGGTCAAGGTCACAGTGACCTTAAAGTAGCAACACTCCCCAATCCCAAGATGTACTCACACAACAAATTTGGTACCCCTAGCTAAATATACTCTGGACAAAATGAGTTACATACATACAAACATACACATATTTTACACTTGATGTCAAAGGTCAAGGTGACCTTAAAGTAGTATGCGACACTTTGCCATCCCATTACATACTCACAAACCAAATTTGCTATCCTAGCTGATACGGTACAGAATTAATGCTGTGGACAAGCTTTTCTTTTAAATGAGGTCAAACGTCAAGGTCACAGTGACCTAACAGTAGTATGTGACACTCTGCCATCCCAAGATGTACTCACACAACAAATTTGGTGTCCCTAACTAATGTGGAAATACTCCGGACAAAATGAGTTAAATACATACAATAATTAATATACACACACTTTACAAATAAGGTTAAAGATCAAGTTAATAGTGACCTGAAAGTAGTATGTGACACTATGCCTGCCAATGATGTATTCACACACCAAATTTGCTATTCCTAGCTGATATGGTACAAAGTATATTCTCCAGACAAGCTTTTTAAAAACAATTGAGGTCAAAGGTCAATGTCACAGTGATCTTAAAGTAGTATGCGACACTCCGCCATCCCATGATGTACTCACACACCAAATTTGCTATTCCTAGCTGATATGGTACAAAATATATAATCGTGACAAGCTTTTTTAAAAATTGAGGTCAAAGTTCAAGTTCAAGGTCACAGTGACCTAAAAGTAGTATACGACACTCCGCAATTCCAAGCTATAATACTCACACAACAAATTTGGTGTTCCTATACTCAACAAAATTTCTAATCGGTCACCTTATATTTCATTCAGAAAAAGCAATATGAAGATATAATTGACCATGTTATTGTGTTACAATGCCAATGTAGTCAATTTGGAAACAGATTATCACAATTTGTCGGCTATCACCTTTCCGTCTAAGCTTAAACAACAACTTCTGTGGAGAGACCCCATATTTTGAAAGTCACAAGAGTTCTTAGGCCCAATGTTAGTAATGAGTATTGCCCTTGTCAGCTGCAATAACAGTTTCGTATTGACTTCTCATAGACGAGAAGAATTCAGCAAAAGTATTGATGACCTAACTTTCTCACACATCGTCGACGTCACGCTCCAGTGCGTCAACGTTTGGAAGCTGAGGTAAGGGACAAGCACGTTTCTTGAGAATGTGGCAAACGTGCCCTGTAGGGATAAACTCATCTGTATCATCGGGCCCAAGCTGTCTGATGATGACTTCATCTTCAAGGGGCCATCAGCAGTGACTGCCAACATCTAGCAGCCGATTACGTACCGTCTTGGGTGTGACGTTACGGCCGAGTTGACCCTTAAATTGTCTTGCCGTCCATGTAACAGAAAGAAATCTGTCTCTCGGGTGTGTCAATACAATGTATTGGTCTTAGGTATGTCGTTATCTGCCATTTTGGTTTCCTGGGGTGGCCTGCTCTACTTCAGGTGACGTCAAATTTCCGCGTTATACAGCCTAAATGGTCGAAAGTTTCCGGTTAAAAGTTCTAGTCACATGTAAATGGACAGAAACATTTCCTAATATGGAATACATGGAAATTAGTCTTGTTTTGTTTCCACTTCCGGAGTTCCTCGGTGGTTGAATCTTATTTGCCGTAAGGATACACCGACGTGCGACATTCCGACGGCTCTGCCCTTCTCTCCGTGTATCATTCTCGCTATGTTAGGTGTTTTTCGGGCTAGGCAGTCATTTGAGATTATACTCGTGTAATCTTGGGGGCAGATTCTTTCTTCCATACTTTGCACGTGCAAATTAGGCTAAACAAGTAACGTCGTTGTTCTGACGTTCACGAAGTAGGAAAACGTGTATAAATCCAAAATTAAGTAGCACTAAGACCCTATCATATTGTGTGTAAAATATCATAAATGTGAACTTAGTATTTAAAGACATATGTAGCTTTAAAAAGTGACCGATTAGAAATTTTGTTAAGTATAGTTAAGGTGGTAAAGGAGATATGCTCCAGACAAAAAGCATCACGTATGAACGCACAAACATACACACACACGTACGGGCAGATCCCTATATACTCTCTCAATGAGTTTTGAGGGTATAAAATGTATGTCTCCTAAGTATCCTCTTCAACTTCAGTCAAAATAACACACATTCTAAACAGCTTTTAATAACTTCATATAAAAGCAGTAGATCTGTAAAATTTTGGTGCAGGAGCAGACATAGTTCGTTTGGTGGCACTTGAAACTAACGTTTTGCCAAATATCTCATTTACCATACAAATATGAGAAAAGTTGCGAAATGCAAGTTAGTTACCAAGATATTTAAATTTACAAATTTTTAAGTAAACAAGAGGCCCATGCGGACATAATAACCCTCACCTGGGAAAACCAAGGCATTTATCTCCTGGGATAGGATCATTTTCACCCCAATGACATAATTTCAAAAATCTTGCAGATGAACATGCAAATGAAGTGTTCTGTCAAATTTTGACCCCAGGGGCATAAATTGAACAAGGGCCACCATGGCCCTAAATCGCTCACCCGGTACACCATGTTAAACTTGACCTATAGTGACCTAGATTACGACTGAACATGTTTTTGACCAGACACAATTTTGAATTTGACCTAGATTTGATGTAGGCAAACATTCTGACAATATTTCATTGGATCTAATGAGATGTGTCGCCTCTAGAGGGTTAACACTGTTTTTCTTTGACTTGACGTAGTGACCCAGTTTTTGACCAGACATGACCCATATTTTAACTTGACCTAGATATCAATTAGGCAAACATTCTGACCAAGTTGCATTAAAATTCAATGGAATTTGTAGCCTCTAGAGTATTCGCAAGGTTTTTCTATAATTTGACCTAGTGACCTAGCTTTTGACCAGACATGACCCACATTCAAACTTGACCTAAATATCAATGAGGAAAACATTTTGACCAAGTGTCATGAAGATAGGGTGAGATTTGTAGCCTCTAGAGTGTTAACAAGGTTTTCCTATGATTTGACCTAGTGACCTAGTTTTTGACCCGACATAACTCATATTCAAAATTGACCTAGATATCACTAAGGCAAACATTCTGACTAAGTTTCATTAAGATCCAATGAGATTGGTAGATTCTAGAGTGTTCACAAGGTTTTTCTATAATTTGACCTAGTGACCTAGTTTTTGACCGGACATGACCCATATTCAAACTTGACCTAGATTTCATCAAGACAAACATTGTCATCAAGTTTCATGAAGATCGGATGAAATTTGTAGACTCTAGAGTGTTCACAAGGTTTTTCTATAACTTGACCTAGTGACCTAGTTTTTGACCAGACATGACCCACATTCGAACTTGGCCTAGATTTCATTAAGACAAACATTGTCATCAAGTTTCATGAATATCGGATGAAATTTGTAGCCGCTAGAGTGTTCACAACCAATTGTGAACGGACGGACAGACAGACAGACAGACAGACGACGGACATCGGACATCCAGCGATCCTAAAAGCTCACCTTGGCACTTCGTGCCAGGTGAGCTAAAAAACTTGATAGAGGACCTATAGGTGATGATATTTGCCAAATATCTAAGCTCTGGCCTTTGTAGTTTTTGACATGATTTTTGATAAGATTTCCTTATTTTTTCACTTTGGTTGTCATGGCAACCAGAGTTCTTCATTGTTTTTAATTCTTTGAACAAATTTAAAAGAACTCGATCCAAGGAACATTTCTGTAAAGTTTGGTTAAAATCTGTTCAGGGGTATATGAGGAGATGTCATTCTAAGCAATTGTTAACCAAGACGCACAACGTACGACGGAGGACGACAGACACAGGGCCATCCCAATAGCTCACCTTGAGCCTTTAGCTCAGGCGAGTTAAGTTCTTGACTTTTTTAAAAATGCCCATATTTGAAAAGAGCCCTATGGGCCATATTTCGCTCACCTGAGAATAGCTGACAAAATGGTGATAATGAATTATGTCCAGGACGGGGTCATTTTTACCCGAGGGGCATAATTTGAACAATCTTGATAGAAGACCTGTAGATGATGCTATGTGCCAAATATCTAAGATCAGGGAAGTAGGGTAGTTTCCATTGAAAAAATATATTTTTAGCTCCTGTGACCTACATATGCAACAGACTGAAACCATTTGAACAAAATAGGCAAGAGACACAGGTACTTGACACATACATCTAGATCTATTACAATTTTTTTTTTTTTAAATAGACTTCTATTATAGATACGAGGTAAACAGCACAATCCAACATCTAGTCTTCACTATCGACTTAAACTGATACTAATATAGACTCGATCGCAGATATTCTCTTAAGTTGCCCTTGGGAAAGGATAAATTTATCAATATCTACTTTTTATTTCATCAAATTCCGTCAAATAATGGACCCCCCATCCAAACATTTTGTGCAGGATGGGGGGCATTATTGGAGAATGGCCGGAGGCCGAAATATACAAGCATATCACTTCAGTGACCTATGCAAATATCGCTCTTTACAGGTCAAAAACTGACCTGATACCACGTGACTACACCGTATATAAGCACGAGATCTATGTGCGCGTGTCATAAGTTTTAAAGTAGTTTATGTTGTCGTGGTCCATCAAACCATCCATAAAAGTAAAACATCGAAAATTAAATTCATATAGATGTTAGAAAAAACATACTAGCTCAAGAGAAAATCAAGCTATTTATAAAGCAAAATCTAGATTATCAACCAACTATTATCCATAAAAACAATCATGAATGTTAAACTTAAAATAAAAACAGGATGCTCTGATGTACAACGCAAGGGTTGGGAAAGGGAGGGTGCTTGTATATTTCGGCCTCCGGCCATTCTCCAATAATGCCCCCCATCCTGCACAAAATGTTTGGATGGGGGGTCCATTATTTTCGATGGCCTTCGGCTCTCATATACAAGCATCTTTAAAGTACGACAACGTAAACTGAGATATATCCATATGATAATGTAATCTTATTACATCAAGTTTCAGACTCATGTCAAATACCATATCATGGTCAAAGAAAGAAACATATTATGTATACCATACTAAACTCCCTGTCTCATAAAGTATAATAATAATGAACACTTCAGTCACTACTTGAACACTTCAGTCACTATTTGAACACTTCAGTCACTAAACACTTAAGTAATTCAAACAAAAAACTACCGATGTCCCAAAACACAATCTTGAAAATTGTTCTTGTTAACAGAATCTTTGACATCTCTATAGTAAAATTTATGAAAGTTCTTAGAAGAAGACCAATTAGCAGTCTTTAAAATGTCTGACATTTTGCAACCTGCATGAGCAGCAGCAGACGATGAAGCTCCACGGAAAGAATGAGCTTTAAACACTTTTGTATCAATTCCTGCTAACAAAAGAACATCTTTCAACCATCGTGCTAAAGTACTAGTTGATACAGCTTTGTAACTTTTAAAAGAAACAAATAATTGTCTATCTTTCCTTAGATTACTAGTACATTTAAGATAATGTTTCAAAGTTTGTATTGGACATAAGCTTGTATTGTCATAAGCTTTCATCTGTAACACAAAGTTCTGTCCTGGTTTTGAACTCTTCAACTTATCACCACAATCAAAAAACACATAGTCTTCTTCCATATGTAACTGGTCAAGATTTAAAGACTTTAACGTCTGAGCCCTAGCCGCTGTACACAAGGCCACCAAAGACACAAGTTTATATGTCAATAACTTCAGACACAAGGATTCAACGGGCATCCATGTTGAAATAAGATCGAAAACCTTTTTAACACTCCATGTAGATGAATATCTAGGTTTGGGAGGCAAATCTTTATGTAAGCCTTTCATAAATCTATTTAAAGTGTTAATGTCAAAAGGCAAACCAGTATTCAAAATCTTGACAGTCTCCAGAATAACGGATTTATGTGAACTAATCACACTAAAGGATTTATTAATTTGTTTTAGATAAGTCAAATATGATATTATATCAGTTTCAAGCGGTTTAATGGGATCGCATAACCTGAGACCACACCACATATGCCATCGCGTCCACGCTCCTGTATACTGTTTCCTTGTCCCTGGACGCCAACTTTTGAAGACTGTGTTGATAGCCAGTTCCGGAATTCCGCGATCCTGGAGAGTTTGCCCGATACGACTGCACCAATCAGCTGAAGCGTCTTTCCCATTGGATGTCTGTTTCCATTGTGCGGAAGAGTCAAAAGGTCTTTGTGTCGAGGTAACCTGACAGGAACAGAAACAAGAGACTCTAAAAACAGTGGATACCACGATTGATTTATCCACAAAGGACATATCAATAAAGCCTCATGAACTTCATCTTCCTTGATTTTATTTAAAATCATCCCAATTAATCGGAAAGGGGGAAAAATGTACGGTTTCCAATCTGACCAATTAAGAAGAAAAGCATTGGTACATATAGCATCTGGATCTGGTGTCCATGACACATACTTTCCCAATTGCTTATTCAAGCGAGATGCAAAAAGATCTATATTCGGGTGAAAAAAGTGAGAAAAAATCCTTCTCGTAATTTCAGTTTTGAGTTTCCATTCAGTAGTATCAGAAAATACTCTAGAACAAGTATCAGCCAGAATATTGTCAACTCCTGGTAAATGGAATGCTGTGATAAAAATGTCTCTTTCTATACACCATTCCCATATCTGTCTTGCCAAGACATCCATACTTTCTGAATGCATTCCACCCATATTGTTTATGTATGAGATTGCAGTGGTATTATCACTCTGGATTGCTAGATGAACAGCTTTGGAATCAAAAAACCAGGTTTTCAAGGCAAAGAAAATGGCAAGTAACTCTAGATAATTGATATGAAACAAGGATTCTTCATACGACCAACGGCCACCTGCAGACAGTTTTTTGTCAACAAAAAATGAGCCATAGCCATGAGAAGATGCATCAGTTTGTACTGTTAAAGAAATACGATCTGGTCGAATTTTCTTACCATTTTTAGAATCAATATTTTGCAACCACCATTGAATCTGTGTATGTGCCTCTAGATCAAGCTTCATAATTGACTCAAAATTTGGGGAAATGCGTAATGCTTGTACTTTACATCTTTCCAATGTTCTATAATGAAGAGGCCCTTCTAAAACGGCAAAGAAAGTGTTAATAATCTGTCCAATGAAAGAGGCCAAATCACGGATCTTAATCCGACTGCTAGTTAACAGTTGCCTAGCGAATTTCTTCAACTTTTGAATTTTCTTTTCAGGTAGGAAGACCATAAACAAAACCGAGTCAATTATGTAACCGAAATAGGTAATTCTTTGAGTTGGAAATTTCACAGACTTTTCTTCATTAACAATGAAACCAAGAGTCTCCAATTTGTCATTCATCAACTCCATATTGTTTAAACAAAGTTTAAAATCACCATGCATATTAATGCTGTCATCTATATAATATGCACATCTAATGCCCATTTTTCTGAAGAAACTGTATACTGGTTTTAGTACTTTTGTAAAACAATATGGAGCTGAACTTAGGCCAAAACAGAGACACACAAAACTGTATAATTGATCTCGCCATTCAAATTTGAGATATTTGAAAAAATCTTCATCAATAGGAATAGACCAATACGCTTTTTTCAGGTCAAGGCTGGTGAAATAATCATTTGGCTGCACAAGTTCTAAAACAAAAGTAAAAGTTTCTTGTTTGAATTTTTCATAATGAACAAATTCATTCATTTTGCTTAAATTAATGATTGGTCTAAATTCTCCATTTGGTTTAGGAACAAGAAATAAATTAGATATAAATTCATTTGGTTCATGACAAGATTTGATAATAGCACCGTTTTTTAACATGCTATCTACTTCGTTGTCTACCAATTTTTTCTCAGATTCTGAAAAAGCTATTTTATTTGGATATTTCTTTTGAATTGGCGGATCATCAAATACAATTTTGTATCCTTGAACGGTTTCAAGAACCCAGTTGTCCGATGTCAACTTTTTCCACTCATCAAAACATGAGCGTAATCTCATGGAATTGCTTTGTCTTACCTTCGTCGGAAGGGAAGCTCTCAGTTTGGGCCGGCTGTCGTTGTTGTTGCCGATGCTGCCCTTTTTGGCTGTCTGGAAAAATCATGTCTGTATCCGAACTGCCCATACGAATTTGGAGGTTGGCGATTAGTTCTGTATCCTCCGTAACCTCCACGGCCATATGGAGTAGCTCTACCTCTCCATCTTCCTCGTCTGCCCCTAATTGGACCAAGAGAAGTGGGATTGTAATTGGAATTTGAAAACTTTCCAACTCTGACACTTGTTTCACATTTTTTTAATTCTTTAGATACGTCATCCCCAAATAGGAAGGTAGTAATCGGGGTGTTTGCATTGCAAATGCCAGTGTATTTCTGTCTCAGGAAAGGTCTGAGTAAAAACCTTCTTCTTAGACTCAAGTTCATTTGAACTTGACCAAGTAATGTTAAAGAATCAGCAATGAGGGTTTTCACCTCTGGGATTTTCCCTATGTAAGGCTTAAGCAATTTGGCCATAGACAAAACTGGAATCATACCAGCCGTCAACAGATTTTGAGTATCCCTAAGGAGCCTGTCCGTAGTTTGGACCCTACGTTGCTTTACTAAGTCCCCCCAAATCTCATCATTCACTTTGGGAGCCAATAAATAGTCACAATTGGAAGGGACCTTGTATTTTGTTATAGTTTCATTCACTGAACACACTTGTGTGCACGAATCATTAATCAATTTAGCTAATGTTTCAGAAATAGGGTCACCTCTTTCGGGTGCCTTTAGCTTAGCTTGAGGCCACGTGTCATCGTCTGATATATGACTTTCGTCATTGTCCTCAAATAATGAAGTTTCAATATTACTTGAAATCCTACCACCACTGGCGGACGTTTGTGCTGTGTTAGAATTTTCATGAGAAACACTCTCGTCTTCAAAATCAAGCTCAGAATCAGAGTAAAATGACAAACTGTCAGACTTACTAACCTCTGGAGACTGTGTCTGTAAACCCAGGACGGTTTTTAAGTTTTCAATACCCTCAGGGGTTAGCTTATTGAGGTCTACTACAGACGAATTTTGCGAAGGAACACCGTGTTCGTCGCCATTGTTGTTTTTGTCACGTGACCTTTGATTAGATGTACTTTTGTCTTTTTCGACTACTTTAACCACCGACTTTAACGGGGCCCTAGGCGGGGGGTTATTATCGGAACTGAATCCAGAAAAACTATCTGAGCTATCGTCAGATAAAGACAAGACATCGTCTTGCTTCCCACTTCTCTTACGTCTTGACATCGTCAAGACTAGTCACAATATAGTGTGGGCAAAATAAATGTAGAGCTGAATAACAAAAAGAAACAGTCAGTTAACAACTGTACTGCAATATATCTAACGCTAAAAGCGTAAAAATAATTCGAAAAACAATTCACAGAAGAAAACGAACAATTTCAATTCAAGCCACGTGTTCACTTACCTATAACTATAGAAGCTTCTTCAAGAAGCTATGCGAGCGACAGGTCGCTAAAATGACTATGACACGCGCACATAGATCTCGTGCTTATATACGGTGTAGTCACGTGGTATCAGGTCAGTTTTTGACCTGTAAAGAGCGATATTTGCATAGGTCACTGAAGTGATATGCTTGTATATGAGAGCCGAAGGCCATCGAAAATAATGCCACAGTACGTGAATTATAACGAAAATGTGCATCAAAAAGTGTCATCATGCCAAATATCAAAGCTCTGGCCATATTATTTTTAAAGGAGAAGACGTTTGAAAATTTCAGTATATAACTCTTTGTAAAACTGTGACCCCGGGGCGGGGCCAATTTTGACCCCAGGGGCATATTTTGAGCAAATTTGATATAGGACCTGTAGATCATGCTATGTGCCAAATATCTAAGCTCTGGCCCTTTGTAGCGGCATGATTTGAAAAAATTTCTAATTTGATTTTTTTTTTCAAATCATGTCAATTTTTTCAAATCATGTTTTCACAGTCGACATGATTTGGAAAAAAAACATAATCTGAAGAAAAAAATTCAAATCATGTCGAAAACCAGCATCTGGAAATTTGATTCAACATGATTTTAAAAAAAGTTTTTACATAGGCTGGTATTTAATAGCATGCATATATTAAATATTTATATAAGTGTTTCCGGCACCGCAACACAGTGAATATAGTTGAGTTATTTGAATATGAAATAAGACAGTCAGTAGAAATAATAACTTCATAAATGGCATGCATGTGTATCTCAATATTTGACCTTCAAGGACGACCTTGACCTTGACATGCCTCCATTCAAAATGTGCAGCCCCATGAGATACAAATACATGCCATTTATGAAGCTTTTATTTGTTCTGTCTTATTTCACATTCAAATAACTCAACTATATTCACTGTGTTGCGGTGCCGGAAACACTTATATATTAAAATACTTTATATATGCATGCTATAAAATACCAGCCTATGTAAAAACTTTTTTTTTTTCAAATCATGTTGAATCAAATTTCCAGATGCCGGTTTTCGACATGATTTGAATTTTTTTTTTTCAAATTATGTTTTTTTTCAAATCATGTAGAGTGATGTCGGGTAATCCCGACAGTCGTCTAATCCCGTCACCCTTTTAAAGACTCTTAAATTCATAGTGTTACCACTCCATATTCAAGGATTACCTGATTTTAATAGTGACGTCATATATAAATGTAACGTCAAAAAATTGATCGGCGCATTCAAGACGCTTTCTTTCTGAGTATCAATCTCTTTGAATCAGCGACCTCATTTTTGACCCCCCAAAAAATGCCACGTTATGTAATTCCATAAGCTAATCGCCGAAATAAGGTGTGCAAAGTTATTGTTTTTCACAATCTAGTGATGTGTATTGGAGTAACAATACCAAAGGTATCTATTTAGCT
Source organism: Gari tellinella (assembly GCA_922989275.2). Lineage (NCBI taxonomy): Eukaryota > Metazoa > Mollusca > Bivalvia > Cardiida > Psammobiidae > Gari > Gari tellinella. The sequence continues at coordinate 18,311,060 of OV277862.1, forward strand.
TCTTTGTAAAAGTCACGAAATGAAGCTTCATAAACTCTGTAAACAGATTTTTGGGGTGTCGGAATTACCCGACAATAAATATGTGTGGAGGCTAATTCCGTCACTTTTATGACCTGACCTACATGATTAATTTTAATTCCGTTTTCCTACTTCCTCTACGTCATAAACACCTAGATATATCAACTCCATTCATTAGATACTGTTTAAAGACCTGAAAATATGATAGAGCTAGCCACATTTATTATAATTATATACTCTCTAGCCGTGATATATTCAAATTAATGAAATTGAACGCCAATTAAGACCTGACTGAATTTTAGTCTAATAAAAATTTATTCTATATCTAAAGCTCTTCGAGTTGGTCTTTATCTGTACATCTACGTCTTTAAAAAGGAAAAGAAAATCAATGCTCAAATTCATAGAAAGTTAGGCACTAATTCATATCTAGCTAAAACATTTAATATAGACGCTTCAGGACAAAGGAATTTAGTACCCTCTTTCAAAAGGTAGATACTGCTGACAATTATCGTGGAATTGGCAGTCATAAGATTTTTAAAAGTCCATGTCAGGACTGGAAAACTATTGCCTGGTACTGTACACGAATATCAAAACATCACAGTGTTTTACACCTCTCATAGCATTTTGAATCAATTCAGTAACAGCTTATTGGCAGAAAACCCTTCTGTTGTGTCATGTGACTTTTCACAAAAGAAAACCCCCAAACTGCATGCCTATTTATAGAATATTACGAGGGAGAGATTTAAATGAGTGAGTGAATAGTTTTACTAACGGCTTTGTCACTAAACGTCAGTGAATACCACAATAAATGATGTCTGCTAAATACAGCATGAGCTAAAAGTGAAAGTGAATTCCTTATCCGAATTACAAACAGTTAGAAAAGGTGAGACTATAATATGTTAGCCCCTTATCTGGATTGAAAATGATGCAAAAGTTATCACAATTTCACCGTTATATATTGAATGGTAAGCGTAGAATCTACGTGTAATTTCTCACTTGTACGAAGATTCGCAGATTCAAATAGATATAGAGATTAAGACGAGTGCGTAAGATGCAGATCATGTCCACAGAAATGACACATTTTCTGTGTTGCAGACAATTAGCCTATATGTCTGACATATCCGCAGAGAATATAGAACCCTTTTGGCTGCGAAGAGTGCACACATACCTTTGTATATCCTATTTGTTTGATTCAGCTAGAAAATAAAGGGTTTATGTCATTGTTTTTAAAAACTCTGATTGGGTGTCGGGATTACCCGAATGGTGTCGGGGTTACCCGCCAGTAAGTTATACATGGAACCGAAAGTAACACACATATTTAGTTAGTTCGGCACAAATCGTATTCATGGATTTCAGGTCAAATGGTGTGTTCGTGTAACTCCGACCTCTACGGTATCTTAGGAACGTTCGGCAAATCTATAAATAATTTTTTCTCTTAAGGTGTCGGAATTACCCGAAATTACTCTAGACTGTGAAAACATGATTTGAAAAAATTGACATGATTTGAAAAAAAAATTCAAATTAGAATTTTTATCAAATCATGCCGCTACAGCCCTTACAGTTTTTGACAAGAAGATTTTTTAAGATTTCCTTATTTTTTCACTTTGGTTGCCATGGCAACCAGAGTTCTAAAAAAAAAAAAAAATTCTTTGAACAAATTTGAAAGCTAGAGCTTGACCCAAGGAACATTTTTGTAAAATTTGCTTGAATTCTGTCAAGCGGTATAGGAGGAGATGTCATTTGGAGCAATAGTTAACGACGACAGACGATGGACGGTGGACGAGGACGGACGGCGGACACAGGGCCATCCCAATAGCTCACATTGAGCCTTTGGCTCAGGTGAGCTAACAACAAAGGGAGCATAACTTTGCCAAAAATAGTCCCAAAAGTCTGAAACGTCAACTCGTCCGAACTATTATGGTAAGGAATATTTGAGGTGATTTAGATTGAAATTGGTCAATAAATGAAGGTTAGAGAGCGCTAACATGGAAAAGGTCAACGGACCGACAGACGTACAGCGCATGGTATACCATAATACGACCTATCCATGACTGGCATATAACGAGAGCACCACAAACGGGTGCTGGATGCTCGACTTTCATATACTTGCGACAGCTACATTTTTCAAACTTAAAGAATGTGTATGGGTGTTTAATGCCCTATTGATCATAGAAGTTTGTAAGCAACAACATCTCAAACATACTTGGACAGTCTACATTCCATTTAAAGTAAACTATAAGTCAAAACAAGGACAATATCTTTGCCTACTTTACCTGCCTTGTAATGAATTGCCCTTTTGAAAATAAACAAGTATTCAAATATATTGGATTTGAAATTAATAACTTTCTACAGTTACTGAATAATTTCATATACAAATTCTGAGTCAAACAAGGGCCATAACTCTGCAATGACAAATCCCATGGTTATTTGACTTGTTGAAAGGTGATGCCCTTTTGAAACTAAACAAGTATTCAAAGTTAATACCTATGGTAGTTATTGATAAATCTAATTATATTCGGTAGTTATTGATAAATCTAATTAAATTCTAAGTCAAAACAAGGGCAATAACTCTGGAATCACAAAACCCAGGGTAATCTGCCTTCTTGTAATGAGTTGTCCTTTTGATACTAAACAAGTATTTAAAGTTTCAAGTTAATACCTTTGACATTTATTAAGATATTTCAATTTACAAGTTTAAAGTAAACAAGAGGCCCATGCGGGCCTAAATATCGCTCACCTGGAAAAACCAACACAAGGGTCACATGACCCCAAGGGCGGGATCATTTTTTATCCCAGGGACATATTTTGAACAATCTTGAAAGAAAACCTAAAGAAGATGCTTTGTGCCAAATATCTAAGCTCAGGGCACTGTGGTTTCAGACAAGAAGATTTTTTAAGTTTTCATTGAACAAATCTATTTTTAGCTCCGGTGACCTAGATATGCAACGGACGGAACCATATTTACAATATTGTTTAAGGGCTTCTAGAAGTGTCATCATACCAAAAATCAAAACTCTGGCTATATTAGTTTCAGAGATAAAGATGTATGAGGATTTCACTATATATAACTTTATGTAAAATTACGACCCCCGGGGCTGGATAATTTTTTACCCCAGGGACATAATTTGAACAATCTTGATAGAGAACCTGAAGACGATGCTTTGTGCCAAATAACTAAGCTGTAGGTACTGTGGTTTCAGACAAGAAGATTTTTTAAGTTTTCATTGGAAAAATCTATTCTAAAAAGGTCCACATGCAAAATATCAAAGCTCTGGCAATATTAGTTTCAGAGAAAATGATGTTTGAAGATTTCACTATATAACTCTATGTAAAATTACGACCCCCGGGGCGGGGTCATTCTTGACCCCAGGAACATAATTTGAACAATCTTGATAGAGGACCTGAAGACAATGATTTGTGCCAAATATCTAAGCTCAGGGTACTGTGGTTTCAGACAAGATTTTTTAAGTTTTCATTGAAAAAATCTATTTTTAGCTCCTGTGACCTAGATATGCAACGGACCGGAAATATTTGAACAACTTTGAAAGAGGACAATACAAGGATCATTCCTGCCAAGTTTGGTAAAAATCCATCCAGTGGTTTCAGAGGAGATGTTGTTCAAAGAAATTGTTGACGACGAACGAACGACGCACGACGACGGACACAGGACGATCAAAATAGCTCACCTTGGCACTACGTGCCAGGTGAGCTAATAAAACAAGGGTGATTACTCTGAAATTACAAATCACAGGGTTACCTGCCTTATTGTAATGAGTTGCCCTTTTGATACTTAACAAGTGTTCAACGTTTCAAGTTTATATCTTTCATAGTTAAATATTTAGATATGTTAATTTAAAAATTTTAAGTTTATAAGACAAGGGCAATAACTCTGGATTCACAAATCTCAGGGTTATCTGCCTTCTTGTAATGAGTTGCCCTTTTGAATCTTAACAAGTATTCAAAGTTTCAAGTAAACATCTTTCATAGTTATTTAGATATGTTAATTTACAAGTTTTAAGTAAATAGAACAAGGGCAATAACTCTGGAATTACTCTTACAAAAACCTTATTCTAAAAACTTAACCGACGCAGACGCAGACGCAAACGCTTGAACAGACGCAGACGACAGGGTGACGACAACAACTCGACTTTTCGAAAAAGTCGAGCTAAAAACTGGCCTAACAGCTAGGAGAATTACTAGCTAGAAACTTTGAACAACATTAATTGAATTCCCCCTAGTTACTGATGCTTCTGACAAAGTTCTGTTGAGTCAGTGATTTCAGAGAAATGTTGTTTGAAACAAGGGCCACCATGGCCCTAAATCGCTCACCTGGTTCACCATGTAAAACTTGACCTATAGTGATCTATGATTTGACCTAGTGACCTAGATTTTGACCAGACACAATCCATGTTTGATTTTGACCTAGATTCGATGTAGGCAACCATTCTGACAATATTTCATTCAGATCTAATGAGATTTGTAGCCTCTAGAGGGTTAACACTGTTTTTCTTTGATTTGACGTAGTGACCCAATTTTTGCCCAGACATGACCCATATTCGAACTTGCCCTAGATATCAATTAGGCAAACATTCAGACCAATTTGCATTAAAATCCAATGAAATTTATAGCCTCTAGAGTAATAACAAGTTTTTTCTATAATTTGACCTAGTGACCTAGTTTTTGACCGGACATGACCCACATTCAAACTTGACCTAGATATCAATGTGGAAAACATTTTGACCAAGTGTCATGAAGATCGGAAGAGATTTGTAGCCTCTAGAGTGTTAACAAGGTTTTCCTATGATTTGACCTAGTGACCTAGTTTTTGACCGGACATGACTCATATTCAAACTTGACCTAGATATCAATTAGGCAAACATTCTGACCAAGTTGCATACAATTCCAATGAGATTTGCAGTCTCTAGAGTGTTCACAAGGTTTTTCTATGATTTGACCTAGTGACCTAGTTTTTGACCGGACATGACCCATATTTGAACTTGACCTAGATATTAATTAGGCTAACATTTTGATGAAGTTTCATTAAGGTCCAATGAGATTTGTAGCCTCTAGAGTGTTCACAAGGTTTTTCTATAATTTGACCAAGTGACCTAGTTTTTGACCCGACATGACCCACATTCGAACCTGACCTAGATTTTATCAAGACTAACATTGTCATTAAGTTTCATGAAGATCAGATGAAATTTGTAGCCGCTAGAGTGTTCACAACCAATTGTGAACGGATGGACAGACGACGGACGACGGACATCCAGCGATCCTAAAAGCTCACCTTGGCACTTCGTGCCAGGTGAGCTAAAAAGTGGCCAGACATTAAACATTGTCACAATGAGAGCACCACAAGCGGTACATTATACGCCCACTGGCAAAGAAATATATAGGTCTAGTTTTATCAAATTTATTCTAATTTGTAGACTTTTAGAGCTCTGAGAGCATTATAATAATACAGAAATAAAGCCTTTTCTAGCATATCTGAGTATTCCAAGGGCAGATAACTCGACACAATGATCCGATAACAATAATAATCAACCCTTTCATGAAATTATACTTTTATAATAATACTGTGGGCAAACATAATCAAAATCCATTCAGAACTGTAGTTTCTAAGTGTGTTAACACTGTCAAATATGCCTTTTACAGAATATTTGAGTACACCAAGGGCAGATAACTCTATAACGAAATCTCAAATAGATCTCAATCTTGACTCAGCTTCAGATCTTGATGCATATAACCTTTCTGTGAAGTTTCATTAATATCCTTCAAATAGTTTTCGAAGAAAACTCTGGACAAGCTTTTTATAGCATATTTGAGTACATCAAGGGATAACTCTGTAGCGAAAATTTAAATGAACCTACAATTCAACTCAGCTTTAGATCTTGATGCATATAACATTTGAGTGAAGTTTCATTCATATCCCTTCAATTGTTTTCCCAGAAAACTCCAGACTAGCTTTTTAAAGCATATTTGAGTACACCAAGGGCAGATAACTCTGTAACGAAAGTTTGAATGAACCTCAAACTCAACTCAGCTTTAGATATTGATGCATATTACATTTGTGTGAAGTTTCATTACTATAAATCTGAATAAGGGGAGATCCTTTGAAAGCACAGAAAACAAAGCAAATACTGAAAATTGCAGACTCGGTTTAATTGAGTCTGTTCATGAGCAATACTGAAATATGCAACAGTGCTCACACCCCCTAGCACCAGCTTAAGGGGAATTCAACTTTCGACTTTAAATGCGCTGAAATCAATGATTCCAAAGGACCAGAAAGTATAACAACACTGAGAATGAAGTACGGGGCGACATTTTACAGCCGCCACACAAGCACTTAACAACTGCTGTTGTGAATTATATAAATCTGAATAAGGGGAGATCCTTTGAAAGCACAGAAAAAAAAGCAAATACTGAGAGTTCAATAATTTTCCCAGAAAACTCTGAACAAGCTTTTTATAGCATATTTGAGTACATCAAGGGCAGATAACTCTGTAAAGAAAATTTGAATGAACCTCAAACTCAACTCAGCTTTAGAACTTGATGCATATAACATTTGTGTGAAGTTTCATCAATATCCCTTCAATATTTTTCCCTGAAAACTCCGGACAAGCTTTTAATAGAATATTTGAGTACATCAAGGGCAGATAACACTGTAACTAAAATTGGAATGAACCTCAAACTCGACTCAGCTTTAGATCTTGATGCATATAACATTTGTGTGAAGTTTCATCAATATCCCTATAATTGTTTCCCAGAAAAACTCCGGACAAACAAAATGTTGACAAACAGACGAACGAACGGACGGACGGACAGACGAATGGACGGACGAACGGACAGGGCCACACCAATATACGACCACCTTTAGAGGTGGGGGTATAAAAACTCATCTGGAGCCTTAGATGAGCTAAAACTTTTACAAACTATTGTCAATTCAAAAGACTTTAAAGGATATAAAAGTATGGAACAATCTACATAGTTTTCTAGTTACCTTGTATTTATAAAAATGGATCCATGTCTACCTCCCATTGCATTCAGGACCTGATGTAATATCAATTTCCGACTGTTAGTCTGAAGGACAATCTTCACATGTTCTACACACATGTCCAGGTGTTCAGCTGGACACACTGATTCTATCTGACTTAGGGCTTGTAGTACTTCCATTACATCCACTTTCTTCAGGTAGGTAACAGTCAAACAGTCTAACCTATCCAGAACTATAGCGGGTTCAGGTAGTACTCTAAGTACTTGAAACACATTTAAATACAGTTTTTGAAGTTTGTCATTTCCTGTTGACACTAGGTGTGTACCTGTTAGCATTTGAAACCAGTCCTCTATGATACTGATTGCCATGTCTTTGTTCAGGCACTCTGTAAATTTGGACAGTTTTAGCACTTTTAAGAATGCAGCATGAAGACTAGAGTTTGTAGATGTGCCAAGTAAGTAAAGCAAACATGTTTGAGACTCTAAACTACAGAAGAGACTTTCTGTACCAGCAATCATTTCAACAGTATGTACAGTCACTGATTTAGAGTAATAGAGACATTCCATAATTTCTTTATTAAACTTCTCTGCATATGTGACCATGCATCGGTGATTGGCAGATACAATAGTCCACAGATCAAGCAGTAGTGTAATGTTTTCCCCATTTTGCACCTCTGCACAGGTCCGATTGAGAATGGTTTCAACGATGTCCACCAATATTGCCTCAACCTCTTCAGCTCCACATTCTTGAAGGGCTTTGCAAATACTGAATGCTACCTTTAATGGCCAATGTGTTGTTAGATAGTCAAATAGTGTTTGTAACTGTTTTATTGAGTCACCTCTTTGAACAATTGCTCCAATTCTTTTAATGGTATATGTAGTCAAAGACAGTGCAGCAGTAATGTCTTTTTCTCTGGCATACCCAGTCTCCTTCTTTATTTCCTTAATCCATGAATTGAAATGACGTTCATTCAAGAAAGGCAAACAATCCACCATTGTTACCAGTAAGGAATAATCTGTTCCCTGAGCAATCTGACTGAGAGTTTTGCAGGTAGCTGGTAAATATGCTCCACAGGATCTTGGCAAATCATCAAGTCTGTTTTTCTTCAACTCTGACAGCATCAAACCGGCTGTGCCTCCGACAACGAATCCAAGGGTATTAGGATTTAGACTCTTCTGTAAATTTCCAATAACAACAGCACATAAAGCAGCTTGCTCTTTATGATAACTTCTCAGTTCCATTGTAATCCCTTCAATCAAGGTTTTACAGTCATAGTTGTCAAACTTTTTTCTTTTCAGTAAGCATTCAATTTGCATTATTTTTGTTTTCAAGTCTCTAGGACAATACCACTGAGTAAAAATAATGCTTTTCAAATGAGCCTCAAAACTTTCCAAATCAAAGTGTAACCAGAAATCTCGCTGAACTTCTTCTGTAGGGTGTAAATGCTGGATCCGACTTTCATTCTTATCTGCTCCAAATTGATATTTAACTCGGTTATGACTTAGGTGTGCCTCATATGTGTATGTTACAGCATCATCCAGACAAGACACAGGTAATCTTACTGTACACCCATAGATGCCATGTGATATGTGGTAAAGCTTCACTTCATCTAAATCTTTCAGCTTTTGGCATTTTATCACAACTTTTCCAACATAATGATTCTTAGGATTCCAAAGATTGACCATGAACTGTTTTTCAATCCGGTCACCCTACAAAACAGAAAGGTTATCGATCACATATAAATCAAAATCAAACATTATATTGTGATACAAAGTTAACGAGACATCATAGACAATACAAATTCATCCCTCAGTTCTATTTATACTAACCATGACCTTCTAAATGGGTGATGTGTGTGAAGTTACATAAAAAGGAAATATATTCTGGACAAAATGAGTTACACACAAACAAACATACACACATTTTACAGTTGAGGTCAAAGCTCAAGGTCAAGGTCACAGTGATCTTAAAGTATTATTCCACACTCTGCCATCCCATGATGTACTCACACACCAAATTTGCTATTCCTAGTGGGTAGGGTACAGAAGAAATGCTCCAGACAAGCTTTTTTTAAAATTGAGGTCAAAGGTCAAGGTCACACTGACCTAAAAGTAGTATGGAACACTAGGCCATTCCAAGATGTACTCACACGCCAAATATGCTATTCCTAGCTGATGTTGTAAAGGAAATTTACTCTGAACAAAGAGTTACACACATACACACATTTTACAATTGAGGTCAAAGGTCAAGGTCACAGTGACATTAAAGTAGTATGCAACCATCCACTATCCCATCATGTACTCACTCAAAATAGCTATTCCTAGCTGATACGGTACAGAAGATATTCTCAGGATAAGCTTTTTTAAAAAAGAGCCCAATGGGCTCTAAGGCGCTCACCAGAGTACAAGTTCTCAAATTTAACTAGAACTGCTATTACTAAAGGTGACGAATACCCCCACTCCAAACTGACCTGTCACAAACACCACAATGACATGTAGAAAGAATGATACATGCATACTAAGGAACTAAATTTCAAGTTGAAAAGGGACACAATTCTGTCAAATTTTATGCAGGAGTTGTCATACTTGAAGAAAAGTCTCACAATACAACACATATAATGTGTTCCCTGTTTGAAGACAATATCATGAATAGTTTTCAAGAAAATGGCATGTACCAAGAAAATAGAAAAAAAAAGTTAAAAAGGGGCATTATTCTGTCATTTGTTGGCAAGAGTTATTGTAACTTCAAGTAGAGTCTACAAACATCACACTTATAATGTGTACACAGTTTGAAGACAATGTCATAAATCGTTTTCAAGAAAATGACATATTCAAAGAATAAATGCATATTAACCCTTTACCTGATAGCCTAGTTATAATATTGAAGATAGGTGACTACTTAAAGCAGGTTGAAAGTAAAGCAGAATGCGCCCTAAGGCGCATTCTGCTTTACTTTCAGCCTGCTTTAAGCTATTACCAGCTAGAATAAGGAAAGTATTAAATATGACACATATTCAGTACGGTTTATATTGGAACTATTTTCTTCAGCGGATGAATAAATCATATTCGCTAAAAGGCGCTTCTATTTGGGAAAGGGTTAAGGAACAAAATTTCAAGTTATAAAGGGGCATAATTCTGTCAAATTTTGTGCAAGAGTTGTCAAACTTTATGAAAAGTCTCACAATACAACTCTTGTAATGTGTACTAAGTTTGAAGACAATATCATGAATAGTTTTTAAGAAAATGGCATGTTCAAAGAAAAAATTATCAATTAAGAGACAAAAAAATCAATTTAAAAAGGGGCATAATTCTGTCAAATTTGGTGCAAGAGTTATGAAACCTGTCAATGAGTGTCCCAAAATAACATTGATAATGTATACCAAGTTTGAAGATGGTATCATAAACAGTTTTCAAGAAAAAGGCAAATGTCCCGGAAAAACATGACGAACCGACATACCAAAGGACATACAGACGGACAACGTGATTCCTAAATAGCCCCCCACCACCGGTGGTGTGGGGGCATAACTAGACATTGTCACTAAAGGTGAGAAGTGAACTAGAGGGTTCATAAGCCTTTTCTATACTAAGCCAAACTGCCAACGCAACACCTCCGAGTTCCCTTCTATTTTCATATCAGAGCGGGTGTATTAAATCGATGGAATAAATGACACAAAATTATTAAATGTTTTTATTTGTGTTTTTAAATGGATGTACTGTCCTCAAAGTTGTTCATATTGGCAACGAATTTTCATTGACACTTCTGACGAATAATAACCATGTATCCAAACATATCGCTAATTTCTGGTTAACATTCCCCATTGAAAATGCATTGGAATGAGATTTCTGAAAACTTGTCATCACAAAATTCCATATTTTTGGGACCAAATGTCAATTAATTTTGTTTTTGTTTACCAAGAATATTGTCCATTGATCAACTTAAGACATGTTTAACATTGGAAGTAATGGGAATATCCGGGGTGTTGCTTGGAAGTTTGGCATAGTATGTGATTTGACCAAATGACCTACTTTTTGACCTAACATAACTCATATTCGTGCATTTATTAGATTTTTTTCTAGTTGATTATTTTGAGCAAGTAGCTTGAATTTGGGGCTTAAAATATGGCCCCTAAAGTAGACAGAAGCTGTTTTTATGATATGCTCTACTGACCTACCTCTTATTCAGACATACCCAATATTCATAACTGACCTAGATTTTGTCAAGGTGATCGATCTGACATAATTTCATGAACTTATGGCAAAATATGTGGGCCTTAGAGTACTTTTAAGTTTTTATGATTTGACCTACTAACCCACTTTTTGACCCCCAGTAATTCATATTACTACATTGCCTAGATTTTGTTAAGGTGATCATTCTGAACAAGTTTAATGAACTCTAAAAAAAAAAACAAGAGGCCCATGCGGGCCTAAATATCGCTCACCTGGAAAAACCAACACAAGGGTCATATGACCCCTGGGGTGGGATCACTTTTCACCCCAGAGACATAATTTCAAAAATCTTGCTGATGAACTTGAAAATTAAGTGTGCTGTCAAATATTTTGTACATGGATGGTTTCAAACAGGAAGACTCTTCATTGAAAAAAATCTATTTTAGCTAGTATGACCCAGATATGCAACAGACCCAAACCATTTCAGCAATATTGGTAAAGAACATCTAAAAGTGTCACTATGCTAAATATCAAAGCTCTTGCCACAGTAGTTTCAGAGAAGAATATTTCACTACATAACTCTATGTAACACTGTGACCCCTAGGGCTTTGGCAGTTTTAACCCCAGGGACATAATTTGAACAATCTTGATAGAAGACCTGAAGACGATTCTTTGTGCCAAATATCTAAGCTCAGGGTACTGTGGTTTCAGACAAGAAGATTTTTTAAGTTTTCATTGAAAAATCTATTTTTAGCTCCTGTGACCTAGATATGCAACTGACCAGAACCATATTAACAATATTGGTTAAGGGCTTCTAGAAGAGTCATCATGTCAAATATCAAAGCTCTGGCCGTATTAGTTTCAGAGAAAAAGATGTTTGAAGGTTTCACTATATAACTCTATGTAAATTTACGACCCCCGGGGCGGGGTCACTTTTGACCCAAGGGACATAATTTGAACAATCTTGATAGAGAGGACTTGAAGACGATTCTTTGTGCCAAATATCTAAGCTCAGGGTACTGTGGTTTCAGACAAGAAGATTTTTTAAGTTTTCATTGAAAAAATCTATTTTTAGCTCCTGTGACCTAGATATGCAACGGACCGGAAATGTTTGAACAACTTTGAAAGAGGACCATATAAGGATCATTCAGGTCAAGTTTGGTAAAAATATATCCAGTAGTTTTGAAGGAGATGACATTTAAAGAAATTGTTGACGACGAACGGACGAACGAACGAACGAACGAATGGACGGACGAACGACGACGGTCGACGGACAGAGGACGTTCAAAATAGCTCACCTTGGCACTACGTGCCAGGTGAGCTAAAAAATGGTTCCTACAGTGTTTACAAGCTGACCTAATTTTTAACCTTACGTAACCCATATTCATACAAAGCCTAGTTTTTGTCAAGATAATTATTCTAAGTGAGTTTTAAGAAGCTTGGACTAAAAATATAGCCCCTGGAGCGGTAAAAAGCATTTTCTACTTATTTGACCTACTGACCTACTGTATCATCAGACATGACCTATATTCCTGTAAGACCTACACTTTATCACGGACAGGGACACTGACAAAATCTAATAAAGATATAGCCAAAATATGGTTTCTAGAAAGTTTTTAACTTTTAATTTGATATTTCCAAGCACAGAAAATATACCGCACCCTTTGGAGGCTATGTTTTTATACAAATCAAATTTGATTAATAACTCTTGAAGTCTATCCATTGAGAAACATTTTGGTGATAACCAAATCGAAATTGGACCAGTAGTTTTGGAGAAAAAGATTTTTCTAGAAATTGTGAAAGGTTGCCATGGCAACAAGACCCCTTACCCCATCCACTTTATTTGAACAACTTTTGAAGCTGAAACCAACAGCATGTTTCCGACTAAGTTTGGTTACAGTGGGACTATTGGTTTCAGAGAAGAAGTTGTTTTCAATTGTAGACGGAGTAACAGACAGACGGACGGACGGACGCAGGACAGAGCAATCCCAATAGCTCATCTTGAGCACCTTGTGCTCTGGTGAGCTACCAATTAAGTCACAGTAGCCTAAAAGTAACAAGAGACACTCCACCATCCCAAAATGTACTCACACAACAAATTTGGTGTCCCTGGCTAAAGCGGTAAAAGAAATATACTCCGGACGAAAAGCATTACGTACGCACAAACACACAAACAAACATACCCACACACCCACACAATCGGGCAGATCCCTATACATATTAGTGGTGGTAATTGGTTGCAAACAACACCAACTGATTATCTGTTGGGTCACAATCAATAACTTTCCGATTATTATTTGACTGAAAGGTTGCCTTACAGGACAAACATTCTGTTACAAAGGTGGAATCAAACATAAATGTAGCTTATTTTCGCAAATGTGAGGTAAATTTGAGTAATTAACTTAACTCTTTGAGACTTTCTCCAACATAAGCATCCAGTACATTTATATTAAACTCAGCTATAGTAGACCAACAGTTCATTAACACAATTTTAACATTTGAACAAGAGGCCCATGCGGGCCTAAATATCGCTCACCTGGAAAAACCAACACAAGGGTCACATAACCCCTGGTATGGGTTCACTTTTCACCCCAGAGACATAATTTTCATTGAAAAAATCTATTTTTAGCTCCTGTGACCTAGATATGCAATGGACCGGAACCATATTTACAATATTGGTTAAGGGCTTCTAGAAGTGTCATCATGCCAAATATCAAAGCTCTGACAATATTAGTTTCAGAGATTTCACTATATAACTCTATGTAAAATAACGACCCCCCAGGGCGTGGTCAATTTTTACCCCAGGGACATAATTTGAACAATATTGATAGAAGACCTGCAGATGATGCTTTGTGCCAAATATCTAAGCTCAAGGTACTCTGGTTTCAGAAAAGAAGATTTTTTAAGATTTCATTGAAAAAATATATTTTTAGCTCCTGTGACCTAGATATGCAACTGACCAGAACCATATTAACAGTATTGGTTAAGGGCTTCTAGAAGAATCATCATGCCAAATATCAAAGCTCTGGCCATATTAGTTTCAGAGAAAAAGATGTTTAAAGATTTCACTAAATAACTCTATGTAAATTTACGACCCCCGGGTAAGGGTCATTTTTTACCCCAGGGACATAATTTGAACAATCTTGATAAAGGACCTGAAGACATTGCTTTGTACCAAATATCTAAGCTCAGGGTACTGTGGTTTCAGACAAGAAGATTTTTTAAGTTTTCATTGAAAAAATCTATTTTTAGCTCGTGTGACCTAGATATGCAACGGACCGGAAATGTTTGAACAACTTTGAAAGAGGACCATATAAGGATCATTCAGGCCAAGTTTGGTAAAAATCTATCCAGTAGTCTCGGAGCTGTCGTTTAAAGAAATTGTTGACGACGAACGGACGGACGAACGGACGGACGGACGAACAACGACGTATGAAGGACAGACTACGATAAAAAAAGCTCACCTTGGCACTACGTGCCAGGTGAGCTAAAAACAAACAAGAGGGCCAGAATGGCCCTTGATCGCTCACCTGACCATGGTGACACTAGGATGGGTCACATGATTTCAGAAAAGAAGATTTGTAAAAGGGGACCCCCGGGGCGGGGCCAATTTTGACCCAAGGGGCAAAGTTTGAACAACTAAGATAGAGGACCTGTAAACGATGATATGTGCAAAATATCTAAACTCAGTGTACTATGGTTTCAGACAAGAAGATTTTTGAAGTTTTAATTGAAAAAATCTATTTTTAGCTCCGGTGACCCAGATATGCAACAGACCAGAACCAATTCATCCATATATGTGAAGGACCTCTAAAGTTACATCATGCCAAATATCAAAGCTCTGGCCATATTGGTTTCTGAGTAAAAGATGTTTGAACTTTTCCCTATGTAACTCTACGTAAAACGGTGACCTCCGGGGCGGGGCCAATTTTGACCCCAGGGACAAAATTTTAACAACTTTGATATAGGGCCTGTAGACGATAAATTCAGTGTACTATGGTTTCAGAAAAGAAGATTTTTGAAGTTTTCATTGAAAAAATCTATTTTTAGCTCCGGTGAACCAGATATGCAACAGACCATAACTAATTCAACAATATGTGTGAAGGACTTCTAGAAGTTATACCATGCCAAATATCAAAGCTCTGGTCATATTGGTTTCAGAGAAAAAGATGTTTGAACATTTCACTATATAACTCTATGTAAAACTGTGATCCCCAGGGCGTGGCCAATTTTGACCCCAGGGGTAAAATTTGAACAACTTTGATAGAGGACCTATAGGTAATGACATGTGCCAAATATCTAAGCTCTGGCTTTTGTGGTTTGTGACAAGAAGATTTTTTAAGATTTCCTAATTTTTTCACTTGGGTTGCCATAGCAACCAGAGTTCTGCATGGTTTCAAATTCTTTGAACAAATTTGAAAGAACTTGACCCAAGGAACATTCCTGTGAAGTTTGGTTGCAATCAGGCAAGTGGTTTTGGAGAAGAAGATGTTTGAAGAAATTGTTGATACACGACGCACAACGCACGACGATGGACGCCGGACATTATCTGACCACAAAAGCTCACCTTGAGCACTTTGTGCTCAGGTGAGCTAACAATAATTTATTACATCACTTATTAACTACATAATCATAAAGTGATATAATAATCTTTTCTATCTTTTAACAGTATAAGTAGATTTGCGAGTTTCGTGAAAGAGAGAAAATTAAATCAGTTGTCGCCGACTTTGAAGTTAACAACTGATTGTCGGCGACTTAGCGACAATTGTATCACCACTACTATATACACTCTCAACCAGTCGCGAGGGTATAACAAATTATTAAGACTACATTAAATTAATGCTTATGTCCCTCAGTGACATCCTCATCAATATATTCTGAATAT
Organism: Gari tellinella; assembly: GCA_922989275.2. Lineage (NCBI taxonomy): Eukaryota > Metazoa > Mollusca > Bivalvia > Cardiida > Psammobiidae > Gari > Gari tellinella. Next base: position 18,327,123 of record OV277862.1, read on the forward strand.
TTTCGAAGTCCAAATTAGGTCAAGGTCAAGGTCAAATTAAGGTTGAATTGGTAATGGTCCAAGGCAACAGCTGTACAAGTATCAAAACCTTGTAGTAAGTAGTGTTGATGCTATAAACAAGAGCCCCATGGGGCATATGTCGCTCACCTGAGAATAGCTGTACATCAAAATGGAGATAATGATTTATGTCCAGGACGGGGTCATTTTTTACCCGAGGGGCATAATTTGAACAATCTTATTAGAGGACCTGTAGATGATGCTATGTTCCAAATATCTAAGATCAGGGTACTAGGGTTCTAGACAAGAAGATTTTTTTTAAGTTTCCATTGAAAAAATATATTTTTAGCTCCTGTGACCTACATATGCAACAGACTGGAACCATTTGAACAAAATAGATAAAGGACATCTAGAAGTAACACCATGCCGAATATCAAAGCTCTGGCTATATTAGCTTCAGAAAAGAAGACGTTTGAAAATTGTGACCCGCGGGGTGGGGCTAATTTTGACCCCAGGGGCATAATTTGTTCAAACTTGATAGAGGACCTGTAGATGATATGCAATCGACCAGAACCATTTGAACCTTATTGGTATAGGACATCTAAAAGTGTCACCATGCCAGATATCAAAGCTCTGGCCATATTAGTTTCAGAGGAGAAGACGTTTGAAAATTTCACTATATAACTCTATGTTAAACTGTGAACCCCCCCCCCCAGGGCAGGGCCAATTTTGACCCCAGGGGCATAGTTTGTACAAACTTGATAGAGGACCTGTAGATGATGCTATGTGACAAATGTCTAAGATCTGGCCCTTGTAGTTTCAGACAAGAAGATTTTTTAAGATTTCCCTATTTTTTCACTTGGTTGCCATGGCAACCAGAGTTCTACATTGTTTTTAATTCTTTGAACAATTTTGAAACAACTTGACCCAAGGAACATTGGTGTAAAGTTTGGTTGAAATCTTTTCAGTGGTATATGAGGAGATGTCATTTGAAGCAATTGTTAAAGACAACAATGACTGTATAAAGTGAAATTATTTTCTTCTGTGGAAGAATAAATTAAAGACATAAAAAGGAATATGTATGGGTTAATAGGTTAATAAATATCATTATTTACATTTTCTAAATATAAGAAACTATATGTAAATGAGTGGCAAATAGTTTGGATCCAGATTAGATGCAGCATTATGTGGCATCTGACCTGGATCCATACTCAGCTACAGTTTATGGCCAAGAATTAATTGTGGAAGACAGAAAGATAAACAAACAAACAAACAGACAGACCAAAAGTAATATGCCTCGAACTAAGTTGTGCTTGAGCATAAAATAGCAGACATCATCATTTCTGATATGTATCTCAGTGACCTGAGTTCAGAGCTAGCTATGGTAATTTGAACAACTTTGGTAGAGGACCATATGGCAAAGCTACATGCCAAATGTTAATGATCTAGGCCATACAGTTTCTGAGGAGAAGATTTTTAAAGGTTTTCTTAAGAAAAACTGATAAGCCCCAGGGCGGGGCCATTTTTGGCCCAAGGGTCAAACTTTGAACAATCTTGGTAGAAGATCATTAGGAAATGATACATACCAAATATCAAAGGTCTGGGCCTTTGGGTTTCTGAGAAGAAGATTTTTTAAGATTTTCTTATGCATTAAAAGTTGTCTATAAGGTCATGTTAGAAAATCTGGTCCCACAGCAAGGGGAATAACTCTAGCAAAAATCTTTGAACAAGATTTCGTTCCACCTTGTCACTGATGCTTCTGACAAAGTTTGGTTGAAATCGGTTCAGTGGTTTCTGAGGAGATGTTGTTTGAAAATGTGAACGGACGACGGACTCCAGACACCGGACGACGGACAGAATGGGATCACAATAGCTCATCCTGAGCCTTCGGCTCAGGTGAGCTAAATATTCCATCATCAGTCTACGTAAAACTGATAATCCCGGGGGCAGGACCATTTTTGACCATGGGAACATGATTTGAACAATTTTGGTAGAGGACCATAAGGCAAAGCTAGATGCCAAATATAAAAGGTCTGGGCCTTAGGGTTTCAGAGAAGAAGAGTTTAATTTTTAAAGGTTTTCCTATATAAGTCTATGTAAAACTGATAAGCCCCGGGGCGGGTCCATTTTTGACCATGGGGACATGATTTGAACAATTTTGGTAGAGGACCATAAGGTAAAGCTAGATGCAAAATATAAAAGGTCTGGAACTTATGGTTTCAGAGAAGAAGATTTTTAAAGGTTTTCCTGTATAAGTCTATGTAAAATTGATAAGCCCCGGGGCGGGTCCATTTTTGACACAGGGGTCATGATTTGAACAATATTCGTAGAGGACCATAAGGCAAAGCTAGATGCCAAATATAAAAGGTCTGGGCCTTACGGTTTCAGAAGAAGATTTTTAAAGGTTTTCCTATATATGTCTATGTAAAACTGATCATGTAAGTACGGAAATTGACCACGCCCTCTGGCAGCCATGTTTTTTGACGGATCAAAATTCTTTGAACACTTTTGAAAGTATATTAATTGAGAAACATTTTGGTGAAAACCAAATTGAAATCGGACCAGTCCTTCTTGAGAAGAAGATTTTTTAAGATATTGTGCATGGTTGCCATGGCAAAGGCAAAAAGACCGATTAATTTTTAAAGCTCACAACTACAGTATGTATTTGACCAAGTTTGGTTAAAATTGGACCATTGGTTTCAGAGAAGAAGTTGTTTGAAAAAAATTGTGAACTGATGACACCGACACCAACACCGACACCAACGGACGGCGACTGATCTCAATAGCTCACCTTGAGCACTTTGTGCTCAGGTGAGCTAATAAGCCCCGAGGATAGGGCCATTTTTGACCATGGGGACATGATTTGAACAATTTTGGTATAGGACCATAAGGCAAAGCTAGATGCAAAATATAAAAGAATTGGGCTTATGGTTTCAGAGAAGAAGATTTGTAAAGGTTTTCCTATATAAGTCTATGTAAAACTGATAAGCGCCAAGGCAGGGCCATTTTTGACCCTGGTGTCATGATTTGAACAATTTTTGTACAGGACCACAAAGCAAAGCTAGATGCCAAATATATAAGGTCTGGGCCTTACGGTTTCAGAGAAGAAGATTTTTAAAGGTTTTCCTATATATAAGTCTATGTAAAACTGATGATGAAAGTACGGAAATTGACCACGCCCTCTGGTGGCCATGTTTTTTGACGGATCAAAATTCATTAATAAATTGTGGAAGTATATTAATTGAGAAACATTTTGGTGAAAACCAAATTGAAATCGGACCAGTCGTTCTTGAGAAGAAGATTTCTTTAGATTTTGTGCATGGTTGCCATGGCAACAAGACTGATTACCCCACCCACATTTTTTGAACAATTTTTGAAGCTCACAACTACAGTATGTATCTGACCAAGTTTGGTTAAAATTGGGCCATTGGTTTCAGAGAAGAACTTATTTGAAACAAATTGTGAACAGACGACACGGACACCGACGTAAGACCGACACCGACGTATGACAACCGAACACAATAGCTCACCTTGGGCACAAAAGCACTTTGTGCTCAGGTGAGCTAAAAAGACACACAGTGTATATCTGGGCGAAAAAAAAGTTGCACAATGTATCATTCGCGAGACAGACGGACTGACAATGACGGACGACAGACACAGGGCGATCACAATAGCTCACCTTGGCACTTCGTGCCAGGTGAGATAAAAACTAAGATTCGGTGACGATTCTTGAGACTTTTTTTGGACTGATCATATTTCTTTAATGTCAGAAGCCAAATAATGCCACAAATTTGCTTTTATTTGAGTATTATATTTTATTTTGACATTTAGTACACCATCCGGTTGCGAGTCCCTTTAAAATACATTTATCAAGAGTTTTGTAACATAGGTGTTATAATCTGCTAATCTCCCAATTATCCCTATTAGTACGGGGTAGTCAAGTGTATCAGTTATCTATCAGTTACTGATAAGCCATTACCTATATATGATATCAGTTTGGGATGGTGATTTGCACTAGTGGCTGCGGAGGAAAGGGTTAATGTTACTCTGCTGATGTACTTTCTTTTAATGCTGAATATTAGCATGGAGGCTATTTCTGCCAGTTTCTAATAATTTTGATTGAATTGGGTTTTACCGAATCACGGCACATAAAGGTCATATAGGGCAACCAGCAACCCTTTGCTGACACTCTGTTTACTAAACCACTCGGGCTGGTTTGACCACCGTAAAACCTCTACATTACAGCCAATTGTTTGCGTTAATTATTAGGTGTTTACGACATCACAGTGACTGTCACCTTGCTTTGAGCTGTCACCTGTCTTATAAATAATCAATTAGCCTTTGTTTTAGTGGTTGTAGTAGAGAGATTTTACGGATTTTTTTTAGATTTCTACTACAGTTACTAGGTGTCCCCTTGTATTTTGTAATGGTTTACATACCTGTAATGCTGGTCTGGGTGTTGTCTCTACTAAGCTGAAATCACCTCTGTCCATTTCACTGCCAGTAGGAAAGTTGGTCCAAAGATGCATGTTGGTATCGTCATCAGTATCTGTTCTGGCTACATGTTCCTGGTGTGCCACCTGGTTGGCTGTCTGTGTGCTAATTGACAAAACTATCATGGAAATGTGCTATACAAGTTTACCTTTATCAATTTATTTAGTGAAAAATGAGAAATATATTCATACATTCTGTATGCAACCTGATTTTTAAGGAGCCACTTTCCAGCAAGCGGTGTATTATGTATCAAATAGAACATTCCTTGATCAGACCTGCTCTTCTTTTGGTAGGAGCAGGGACAGTACTTTGCATTAAATTTCAACACACATAAACAAGAGGCCCATGCGGGCCTAAATATCGCTCACCTGGAAAAACCAGCACAAGGGTCACATGACCCCTGGGGTGGGATCATTATTTACCCCAGAGACAAAAATCTTGCTGATGAACTTGAAAATTAAGTGTGCTGTCAAATATTTTCTACATGGATGGTTTCAAACAGGAAGACTTTTCATTGAAAAAAATCTATTTTTAGCTAATATGACCCAGATATGCAACAGACCTGAACCATTTCAGCAATATTGGTAAAGAACATCTAAAAGTGTCACTATGCTAAATATCAAAGCGCTTGCCATGTAGTAGTTTCAGAGAAGAATATTTCACTACATAACTCTATGTAAAACTGTGACCCCTAGGGCCTTGGCAATTTTAACCCAAGGGGCATAATTTGAACAAACTTGATAGAGGACCTGTAGATGATGCTTTGTGCCAAATATGTAAGCTCAGGGTACTGTGGTTTCAGACAAGAAGATTTCTTAAGTTTTCATTGAAAAAATCTTATTTTTAGCTCCTGTGACCTAAATATGCAACTGACAGGAACCATATTAACAATATTTGTTAAGGGCTTCTAGAAGTGTCACCATGCCAAATATCAAAGCTCTGGCCATATTAGTTTCAGAGATAAAGATGTTTGAAAATTTCACTATATAACTATATGTAAAATTACGACCCCCAGGGCGGGGTCGTTTTTTACCCAGGGACATAATTTGAACAATCTTGATAGAGGACCTGTAGATGATGCTTTGTGCCAAATATCTAAGCTCAGGGTACTGTGGTTTCAGACAAGAAGATTTTTTAAGTTTTCATTGCAAAAATCTATTTTTAGCTCGTGTGACCTAGATATGCAACTGACCCGAACCAAATTTACAATATTAGTCTATAAGGGCTTCTAGAAGTGTCATCATGCCAAATATCAAAGCTCTGGCCATATTGGTTCCAGAGATATAGATGTTTGAAGATTTCACTATATAACTCTATGTAAAATTACGACCCCCGGGGCGGGGTCATTTTTCACCCAAGGGACATAATTTGAACAATCTTGATAGAGGACCTTAAGATAATGCTTTGTGCCAAATATCTAAGCTCAGGGTACTACGGTTTCAGACAAGAAGATTTTTTAAGTTTTCATTGAAAAAATCTATTTTTAGCTCGTGTGACCTAGATATGCAACGGATAGGAAATGTTTGAACAACTTTGAAAGAGGACCATATAAGGATCATACAGGCCAAGTTTGGTAAAAATCCATCCAGTAGTTTCGGAGGAGATGTCGTTTAAAGAAATTGTTGACGACGAACGAAGGGACGAACGACGACGGACGACAGACAGAGGACGATCAAAATAGCTCACCTTGGCACTACGTGCCAGGTGAGCTAAAAACAATGAACCCAAGCCTGTTTAAAATTTATATTTGTTTGTGAAATACACATTTATTTAAGCTCACATATAAATCATGAAAAAGTAGAGTGTTCACAAGCGTTTTCTAAGATTTCACCTAGTGACCTATTTTTGACCTCACATAAAATATGTTCAAACATGACCTAGATTTTGTAAAGCTGGTAATTCTGACAGAGTTTGAACAAGGGCCACTATGGCCCTAAATAGCTCACCTAGTACACCATGTAAAACATGACCTATAGTCACCTAGATTACGACTGGACATGACCCACAATCAACCTTTAGAGTGTTAACAAGATTTCTCTATGATTTGACCTAGTTTCGGACTAGACACAATCAACATTTGATTTTGACCTAGATTTGATGTAGGCAAACATTTTGGCAATATTTCATTCAGATCTGAAATGAGATTTGCAGCCTCTAGAGGGTTAACAATGTTTTTCTTTGATTTGACCTAGTGACCTAGATTTTGATCTGACATGACCCATATTCGAACTTGACCTAGATATCAATAAGGTAAACATTCTGACCAAGTTGCATTAAAATCCAATGAGATTTGAAGCCTCTAGAGTGTTAACAATGCTTTTCTTTGATTTAACCTAGTGACCTAGATTTTGATCAGACATGACCCATATTTGAACTTGACCTAGATATCAATGAGGCAAACATTTGAATGAAGTTTCATGAAGATCCAATAAGATGTGTAGCCTCTAGAGTGTTAACAAGGTTTTTCTATGATTTGACCTAGTGACCTAGTTTTTGACCCGACATGACCCACATTCAAACTTAACCTAGATTTTTTCAAGACAAACATTAACATCAAGTTGTGGCTTCTTTAGTGTTCACAAGCTTTTCCAAAGCTTTGACCTAATAACCTACTTTTCGATTCAACAGTTTTACCCCATAAAATCCAGAGCATGTGAATCAGCCATTGAACCCCAATAATGAGAAAGAGTAGTTAGATAAAGATTACAGTATGGTTTTTCATGGTTTAATGCCTTGATACTCTATAAGCTTAAAGGCCATGGGTTAAGCGAGCCAGCTTGGCGATAAAACTTTTCTATTCTAGACGAGGTTGATATCAGCTTGTCTTCAACATCGATGAGTGACAAATTCTTTTTTCTCACATAACTGACTATTTTAAGCTATTTTTTAAAAGCAAAAGGCCTTTTTGGAATTCCAGTGACTTAATAACACCTTTATAAATAGTGACGTTGTAATGACATCATTGAATTGATCTCACACATGTTGGAGACACGGATATTCAAGATATTATATATAGTTCGCCATTGAAAACAGGATAGTTGTGTGAGAAATAAAGTTTTAACATTCATATATTTTAACGGGGCATTTTTATATTAATTTGTAAATACGATCCATAAGGGAGTCATTTAGTTTGGATAACATTGCAGAATGGACATGGACAGACAGGCAATACCATGACTTAACTCTTAACTCCATAGTAAACTGTTTCTAGTTTTGAAGACAGGTGACCACTTAGAGCAGGTTGAAAGTAAGGCACATTCTACTTTACTTTCAACCTGCTTTAAACTACCATCATCAGGGCAAGAACAAATTGAATGCAAAATTAATGTCAACATAAAATTACCTCAGTAATGTTGAAACATCTCTGTATGTACTTGTTGGCATCTGTAGATATAACCGGAGTGTTGCATAAGGATGAACTGTTTTGTCAAAGCTTTTCCGATTGGCATAGCTTGTAAATGCACCGGATAATTTACTATCACTGGATGCCTTCTTCAATTCTTCTAGTTCCTCCATAGAGAAGATTTTCATCTCAACAAATACAGCGGCATCTTTGTCATTATATATAAAGCCAGTGATGTGTAAGAAAGGGAGATTCTTCTCTTCAGTCATGTACTTGCACAACTCTTTGATGTTGTCCTGCAAGTGTTTTCGTATCATTCTCAAGCTGTGTCCATTATTGTAATCACCTGACACCTTTAATCTCAAGCAGAAGCCTGAAAATATACCACAAAGACAGAAATAAATTACAACTAATTTACTGCAACTTGCCTTATTTCTCAAATCTGGTACTTGTGATATTATTGCAAGCAAGTGAAATAAGATTCCCTCACATGAGGACATTGTACCTAAACAAATTTTAACAAAATATTTGTAAAGACGCCACACATCTACGTAAGATAATTTCATTTATTAATCTGGATCCAAACCAATGAAATCACCATTGTTATTCAACAAAACCCGCATGCGGCCCTAAATCGCTAACCTGAGGAACTAATGTGTTATACTCGATGCATAATGAAGTCATTACATGTATGTGAACCGTTGCATGAAACTGAAACAACTCTGAATTAGGTTTTCCTGTAGAAGTCTATGTTAAACTGATAAGCCCCGGGCGGGTCCATTTTTTACCCTAGGGTCATGATTTGAACAATCTTGGTAGAGGACCGTAAGGCAAAGCTAGATGCCAAATATAAAAGGTATGGGCCTTACGGTTTCAGAGAAGAAGAGTTTTAAAGGTTTTAAATTTACTACATAAGTCTTTGTAAAACTTATAAGCCCCGGGGCAGGGCCATTTTTGATCCGGGGGTCATGAATTGAACAATCTTGGTAGAGGACCATAGCGCAAAGCTAGATGCCAAATATAAAAGGTCTGGGTCTTAGGGTTTCAGAGAAGAAGATTTTTAAAGGTTTATTCCTATATAAGTCTATGTAAAACTGATAAGCCCCAGGGCGGGGCCATTTTTGACCCGGAGGTCATGATTTGAACAATTTTGGTAGAGGACCATAAGGCAAAGCTAGATGCCCAATATAAAGGTCTGGGTCTTAGGGTTTCAGAGGAGAAGATTTTTAAAGGTTTATTCCTATATAAGTCTATGTAAAACTGATAAGCCCCGGGGAGGGGCCCATTTTTGACCCTGGGGTCATGATTTGAACAATCTTGGTAGAGGACCATAAGGCAAAGCTAGATGCCAAATATAAAAGGTCTGGGCCTTACGGTATCAGAGAAGAAGATTTTTAAAGGTTTTCCTATATAAGTCTATGTAAAACTGATAAGCCCCGGGGCGGGGCCATTTTTTACCCTGGGGTCATGATTTGAACACTCTTAGTAGAGGTTCATAAGGCAAAGCTAGATGCCAAATATAAAAGGTCTAGACCATACAGTTTTAGAGAAGAGGAGTTTTAAAGGTTTTCCTATGAAAAACTGATAAGCCCTGGGCGGGGCCATTTTTGACCCGGGGGTCAATATTTGAACAATCTTGCTAAAGGTTCACAACATGATGCTACTTGTGAAATTTGGTTGTCCTAGAACTTATAGTTATTGACTAGAAGATGTTTAAAGCTTTGACTTTAGTTGTCAATATTACGTAAATACGGAAAATGACCACGCCCTCTGGCGGCCATGTTTTTTGACGGATCAAAATTCTTTGAACGGTATTGAAAGAATATTAATCGAGAAACATTTTGGTGAAAACCAAATTAAAATCGGACCAGTAGTTTTTGAGAAGAAGATTTTTTAGATATTGTGCATGGTTGCCATGGCAACAAGACCGACTGCCCCCACACACACTTTTTTTGAACAATTTTTGAAGCTCACAACTACAGTATGTATCTGACCAAGTTTGGTTAAAATTGGGCCATTGGTTTCAGAAAAGAAGTTATAAAAATTGTGAACAGACGACACGGACACCGACATGGACACCGACGTACGACAACCGATCACAATAGCTCACCTTGAGCACGAACTAATAATCTGGAGCCAAACTAATGGAACATAAGAGGGTTTAGGTCTATTTATTAACCTGGATTCCAATTAACTGACATAAATAGATCTAGAAGATATTTTTATATATTAATCTGGATCCAAACTAGCAGCAGCAGATCAATATAAATATAATTCTGTTGAATACTCAATTTACAGCTCAACTAACAAAACATGTATTTTTAAGCAAGTGTTCCGGATGAAGCGCCTTTCAAATTGACAACTGCTAATTTCATTTTTAACTGCAAATTTCAGAACATTAAACTTCTATCATTTAATCATTTTAAATACTAGTTTATTACTCTAAAAATAAAGTATATTTAATACTCAAAGTAAAACAAGAGCCCCATGGGGCATATTTCGCTCACCTGAGAATAACTGACAAAATGGAGAAAAAGATTTATGTCCAGGACAGAGTCATTTTTTACTCGATTGGCATAATTTGAACAATCTTGAATGAGGACCTGTAGATGATGCTATGTGCCAAATATCTAAGATCAGGGTACAAGGGTTTTAGACAAAAAGATTTTTTTAAGTTTCCATTGAATTTTTTTTTTTTAGCTCCTGTGACCTACTTATGCAACAGACTGGAATTATTTGAACAAAATACGTAAAGGACATCTAGAAGTGTCACCATGATGAATATCAAAGCTCTGGCCGTATTAGTTTCAGAGAAGAAAACGTTTGAAAATTTCACTATATAACTCTATGTAAAACTGTGACCCCTGGGGCGGGCCAATTTTGACCCTAGGGACATAATTTGAACAAACTTGATAGAGGACCAGTAGATGATGCTATGTGCCAAATATCTAAGCTCTGGCCCTTGTAGTTTCAGACAAGAAGATTTTTTAAGTTTTCATTGAAAAAAAAAACTATTTTTAGCTTCTGTGACCTACTTATGCAACCGACCGGAACCATTTGAAGAAAATATGTAAAGGACATCTAGAAGTGTCACCATGATGAATATCAAAGCTCTGGCCGTATTAGTTTCAGAGAAGAAGACGTTTGAAAATTTCACTATATAACTCTCTGTAAAACTGTGACCCCCGGGGCGGGGCCAATTTTGACCCCAGGGACATAATTTGAACAAACTTGATAGAGGACCAGTAGATGATGCTGTGCCAAATATCTAAGCTCTGGCCCTTGTAGTTTCAGACAAGAAGATTTTTAAAGTTTTCATTGAAAAATCTATTTTTAGCTCCTGTGACCTACTTATGCAACCGACCGGAACCATTTGAACAAAATATGTAAAGGACATCTAGAAGTGTCACCATGCTGAGTATCAATGCTCTAGCCATATTAGTTTCAGAGAAGAAGACGTTTGAAAATTTCACTATATAACTCTATGTAAAACTGTGACCCCGGGGCGGGGCCAATTTTGACCCTAGGGACATAATTTGAACAAAGTTGATAGAGGACCTATAGATGATGCTGTGTGCCAAATATCTAAGCTCTGGCTCTTGCAGTTTCTGACAAGATTTTCAAAGATTTCCTTATTTTTTCACTTTGGTTGCCATGACAACCAGAGTTCTGCATTGTTTTTAATTCTTTGAACAAATTTGAAAAAGCTTGACCCAAGGAACATTTCTGTAAAGTTTGGTTGAAATCTGTCAAGCGGTATATGAGGAGATGTCATTTGAAGCAATTGTTAACGACGACGGACGACGCAAGACGGACGCCGCCGGACACAGGGCCATCCCAATAGCTCACCTTGAGCCTATGGCTCAGGTGAGCTAAAAACAACTATTAGTAACTGACAAACAATTAAAAATCTATTTTTGACAGACACACGTAGCCAACGAGGAAATTGACGAGTTTCACAAAAGTAACACATCACGAGATGAAATAGAACTTATATCCAATATCATCTCAAAAATTGTAATCTTTGTAAAACGGGACTTACAAACGAAGAAAACAGAACCGCCTACAGTCCTAACAAGTAACAAACCATTTGAAACCGAGAAATCCATAATCAATTTGCACAGTTAGCTACAATGATCAGAAGACATTTTAACAAGAGGCCCATGCGGGCCTAAATATCGCTCACCTGGAAAAACCAACGCAAGGGTCACATGACCCCTGGGGTGAGAACATTTTTTACCCCAGAGACATAATTTCAAAAATCTTGCTGATGAACTTGAAAATTAAGTGTTACGTCAAATATTTTGTACATGGATGGTTTCAGACAGGAAGACTTTTCATTGAAAAAAAAATCTATTTTTAGCTAACGTGACCCAGGTATGCAACAGACCCGAACCATTTTAACAATATTGGTAAAAAAAAAACATCAAAAAGTGTCACTATGCTAAATATCAAATGTCTGGCCATAATATATAGTTTCAGAAGAAGATTTCAATATATAACTCTATGTAAAACTGCAACCCCTAGGGCCTTGGCAGTTTTGACCCCAGGGACATAATTTGAACAACATTGAAAGAGGACCTAAAGATGATGCTTTGTGTCAAATATCTAAGCTCAGGGTACTGTGGTTTCAGAAAAGAATATTTTTTTGGGTTTTCATTGAAAAAATCTATTTTTAGCTCCTGTGACCTAGATATGCAACAGACCTGAGCCATATAATCAATTTAGGTTAAGGGCTTCAAGAAATGTCACCATGCCAAATATCAAAGCTCTGACCATATAAGTTTCAGAGAAAAAGTTGTTTGAAAATTTCACTATATAACTCTATGTAAAATTATGACCCCCGGGGCGGGGTCATTTTTGACCCCAGGGACATAATTTGAACAATCTTGATAGAGGACCTAAAGATGATGCTTTATGCCAAATATCTTAGCTCAGGGTACTGTGGTTTCGGACAAGAAAGATATTTTAAGTTTTAATTGGGAAAATCTATTTTTAGCTCCTGTGACCTAGATATGCAAGGTACCGGAACCATATTTACAATATTGGTTCGAGGCTTCTAGAATTGTCACCATGTCAAATATTAAAGCTCTGGCCCTATTAGTTTAAGAGAAAAAGATGTTTGAAAATTTCACTATATAACTCTATGTAAAATTATGACCCCCGGGGCGGGGTCATTTTTTACCCCAGGGACATAATTTGAACAAACTTGATAGAGAACCTAAAGATGATGCTTTATGCCAAATATCTAAACTCAGGGTACTGTGGTTTCGGACAAGAAGATTTTTTAAGTTTTAATTGGAAAAATCTATTTTAAGCTCCTGATACCTAGATATGCAACGGATCGGAACCATATTTACAATATTGGTTCGAGGCTTCTAGAATTGTCACCATGTCAACTATTAGAGCTCTGGCCATATTAGTTTCAGAGAAAAAGATGTTTGAAAATTTCACTATATAACTCTATGTAAAATTACAACCCCCAGGGCGGGGTCATTTTTTAACCCAGGGACATAATTTGAACAATCTTGATAGAGGACCTAAAGATGATACTAATTGTGCCAAATACCTTAGCTCAGGGTACTGTGGTTTCAGACAAGAAGATTTTTTAAGTTTTCATTGAAAAAATCTATTTTTAGCTCCTGTGACCTAGATATGCAATGGACCGGAAATGTTTGAACAACAAGGATCATTCCTGCCAAGTTTGGTGAAAATCCATCCAGTAGTCTTGGAGGAGAAGTCGTTTGAAGAAATTGTTGTTGACGCTAAAAACCCTAAATAGAACACTTTGGCCCCATCGTCAAGAGGATTTTGAGGCCTCCGCTATGGCCTTAATAAACATCCACATATCGATACAATTACTCGTTGAGTCAAGACAGGCACCAGCAAACAGCACAAATTTCCAGATGATCTAGAAACGGGAGAGTTTTCCACTCCCTCATTTACCCATAGAACTTGCAAAACAACATACATCTACCAAAAGAATTCTACCACCATCCTAATTTGAAGAACAGTATAGGCCCTACCCTGCATAACCAGACAACCTGAATGATACGTATCCACAGCAGCAGAAAAAGTCGGCGATCAACATCAAAATCTATCAGCAAGAAAATACCCTGTTAAAACTTTTAAAATGACACTAATAACATTAGACAAGAGCCCCATGGGGCATATTTCGCTCACCTGAGAAAATAGCTGAAAAAATGGCTATAATAATTTAGGTCCAGGACTGACCTAGATATGCAACAGACCAGAACAATTTGAACAAATTATGTAAAGTATATTTAAAAGTGTCACCATACCGAATATAAAAGCTCTGGCCATATTAGTGTCAGAGAAGAAGATGTTTGAAATTTTCTCTATATAACTCTATGTAAAAATGTGACCCCAGGGGCGGGGCCAATTTTGACCCCAGGTGCATAATTTGAACAATCTTGATAGAGGACCTGTAGGCGATGGTATGTGCCAAATAGCTAAGCTCTGGACCTTGTAGTTTCAGAAAAGAAGATTTTTTAAGTTTTCATTGGAAAAAATCTATTTTTAGCTCCTGTGACCTAATTATGCAACCGACCAGAACCATTTGAACAATTTTGGTATAGGACATCTAGAAGTGTCACCATACCAAATATCAAAGCTCTGGCCATATTAGTTTCAGAGAAGAAGACGTTTGAAAATTTCACTATATAACTCTTTGTAAAACTGTGACCCCCGGGGCGGGGCCAATTTCGACCCCAGGGGCATAATTTGAACAAACTAAATAGAGGACCTGTAGGCGATGGTATGTGCCAAAAATCTAAGCTCTGGCCCTTGTAGTTTCAGACAAGAAGATTTTTTAAGTTTTCAATGAAAAAAATCTATTTTTAGCTCCTGTGACCTAGTTATGCAACCGACCAGAACCATTTGAACAATTTTGGTAAAGGACATCTAGAAGTGTCATCATGCCAAATATCAATGCTCTGGCCACATTAGTTTCAGAGAAGAAGACGTTTGAAAATTTCACTATATAACTCTATGTAAATCTGTGACCCCCGGGGCGGGGCCAATTTTGACCCCAGGGGCATAATTTGAACAAACTTGATAGAGGACCTGTAGATGATGCTATGTGCCAAATATGTAAGCTCTGGCCTTTCAAGTTTTTGACAAGAAGATTTTTTAAGTTTTCAATGAAAAAAATCTATTTTTAGCTCCTGTGACCTAGTTATGCAACCGACCAGAACCATTTGAACAATTTTCGTATAGGACATCTAGAAGTGTCACCATGCCAAATATCAATACTCTGGCCACATTAGTTTCAGAGAAGAAGACGTTTGAAAATTTCACTATATAACTCTATGTAAATCTGTGACCCCCGGGGCGGGGCCAATTTTGACCCCAGGGGCATAATTTGAACAAACTTGATAGAAGACCTGTAGATGATGCTATGTGCCAAATATGTAAGCTCTGGCCCTTCCAGTTTTTGACAAGAAGATTTTTTAAGATTTCCTTATTTTTTCACTTTGGTTGCCATGGCAACCAGAGTTCTGCATTGTTTTTAATTCTTTGAACAAATTTGAAAGAGCTTGACCCAAGGAACATTTCTGTAAAGTTTGGTTGAATTCTGTCAAGCGGTATAGGAGGAGATGTCATTTGAAGCAATTGTTAACGACGACGCACATACGCACGGCGCACGACGACGGACGCCGGACACAGGGCCATCCCAATAGCTCACCTTGAGCCTTTGGCTCAGGTGAGCTAAAAACAGGACAGAAATTACTTACCATCACAATGGTCTAATTGACCTAAGACATTTGAACAATTTTATATTCACTCTTAAACAAAAGAAATTGACTTTGGAAAAACTGTAATTTTTTCTCATCTCATTTTTCATGATTTGCATGTTTTTTCATCTCATTCATCCATTATTCTCTATTCCATTTTATGTCACCTTACTGATTTTGAAATATTTTTTAGTTCCGAATTGATCGTTTTCTGAAAATAGAAAGTATACCGCTCAACGTCACAATGGATGGCACTTTCTATATCTAGAAAGTGATCACATGACAAAAGTACCGTTTTTCTTGTACTTCAGTAAGATGATTGTTTGATATTTTATCCTTGAAAAAGACCTGTTGAGGGATGGAAACAATGGACGAAATAAAAGATCGGAAACACCATATTGCCATGGTCATGTGTGTCTACTGCCTTTCCTTTTCTACATATTTTTTATTTAGTTTGATAATAAAATTTGGAAGTAGCGAAAATGTATGGGTAGCAAGACCTCCAGAGTAAAAATACACTGGGTAGCTAACTGACAGGTAGCAAAACGTCCTGAAATTGTTTCAAACAAGAAGAGTTTTTTGTCAAATCTATTTCTAGCTCCTGTGACATTAGTCCTAGATATGCAAGGGACCAGCACCATTTCAGCAATATTGTTAGAAAACCTCTAGAAGTGTCACTGTGCAAAACATCAAGACTCTACCCATATTGGTTTGAGTATTCCACTGTGGAACTCCTTGCCAGCATCCAATTTGCTGAGGCCCACTCTTTGGCATCCTGAATGGGCTTTCCAACTTAGAATTCTAATGACATCTTTCCTTCTGGTTACAAAGTAATATCAAATGAGTAACTGGATGGGTCGGAACTGGAGTTTTATCAGCACTGTTCTTGTACCCAGCTACGCCTCGCAAGCTGAATTGGTATAGCTCTGATGATCGAAAAGTAACCAGAACATCTTTGCTATTTTCTTTCTTTTATCTTTCTTTCTCTTATCCTTCCTGAGCTACATGTCTAGTCAGGGTCTCCTCTAACGTTCCTATCATTTCCTTTCATCACTTTCTCTTAGCGCACCGTTGAGTAATTGTCAAGCTTAACAGATCACCGTACGATGTAGATGTAGACAAGAAGATAATGGAGGATTTCAAACCTTTCAAGAGCCCTGTGGCGAGGTCACTTTTGACCCCAGGGACACAATTTAAACAATCTTGATAGAGGACCCAGTGTTGCACCCAGGATTTCAAAAACGGGGGAAATTCCCCCCTGCCTGTGAAAATGTGGGGGAAATTGAAAAAAATAGGGGGGCTCTCATGAAAACACAAGGTATCAGCGTGTCTACTTAATTGTTGACACAAAGAGCTACGGTAATTTGTTCAACTAGATTCTATCGGTAAAACCGTTTTTCATACCATAGGACTGACATAAGTTACAAAATCATTGTCCACTTTTCATTTTGTTCTAGCCAAGGCCAGTCTGAATTCCCTTCGCGCACGATTTTCGAAACTACGTAGATCTAGCTAGGTCTACTTTCTTTTTGGTTGAGGGGTTCTTTATTTCTTTAACACTCAGATGAAATTTCACGAAAATCGGCTTCTTCGGTACCAGACTGACTACTACTCATAGGCTTATCATACTGTTATGATAGATGCTCCAAAAGAATCACTTATTTTTCTCTTGGACATCTTAACTAACCCGTTTTAGCAGACGAAAACATCAATATTGATTTGCGGAAGTTTTTATATTTTTTTGCTTTAGTTGACTTTGATATTTCAATTTTGCTGAGGATTTTGTAAATCATCACCTTGAATACCATCTCCTTGGTATTCTCATCTTCTTTAAATCAACATCTTTCTGATGTAAATTTGGTTTAGTTCAAAGATACAGGCATCTTCATATTTGATTTGAATTAAAATTTAGTACTCAATTCTGTGGAGGATTTTGTAAATCATCCCCCTTGAATACCATCTCCTTGGAATCCTCTTCTTTAAACCAACATCTTATTGATGTAAAATTTAGCATAACTTAAAGATACAGGCATCCTCACATTTGATTTTGAAATATTTGTTTGCTTAAGTTTGATTTAATATTTAAATTTTGCCAAGGATTTTGTAAATCATCACCTTGAATATCATTTCCTTGGAATCCGCTTCTTCTTTAAATTGACTTGTATATTTGCCGAGGATTTTGTTAATCATCCCTGTAAGGGCTGTTTCCAACAAGGTTGTCTTCATCTTGAGTCTACAATGGCATATGTATTGTTCACTTTAACTGTCATCTTCGGTATTGTAACCACAGTGCACTTTTGTACTCCCCCATAAAAAACAAAAAGTTACTCTCAATGTAGCTATGTAGTGACTACATTCGTTAGCATGAAAGCAAGCCTTGTGAAACCCGAGTATCATAACTATGAACAAAAGTATCGGAAAAGTTTATATTTACACAGTATAACCCAAAAAAGAAAAACTCTTATGATACTGCTAATTATAATGTCGGGTGATATCCAGCTCAATCCAGGCCCTGGAAATGCTTCAGTTTTCCCTTGTGGTCAGTGTGAACGCCCAGTAACATGGTCACAACAAGGTGTATGTTGCAAAAATTGCAGTATATGGCATCACAAAACATGTGAAGATTTGACCAGCAAAGACATGTCTTATCTTGCAAAGGAAAATGTTGTTTAGTACTGTTGCAAATGTCATAGTATGAATGTCGATAGCTTTACATTCAATAGCTTTGAACTGTATACTACTAATATGTTTTCCCCACTTTCAATGATAGATTCAACAATGAACTCTGTCACATCTGAATGTCCTTTGAGCCCATTGCATAAAAGTAGCACATACCATACAAAAAACAAACAAGAGGGCCTGAAGGCCCTGATATCGCTCACCATTTGTAATGAAGCCTGATAGCTTTACCTTTGAATTTCACTCGTTTTATTCTAAATCCATTCAAGTTTGTCGACCTTCTGTAGTATAGTAGAGTACATCAAAGGCAGATAACTAGAGCCTAAACAATTACTGAAATGAAGCCTTTTTCTAGCATTTCAAAGTATATCAAGGGCAGGTAACTATTGCAACAATGATTACATTTCAACAATAATTGCACTCCTTCCAGAACGTATAGCTACATCCTTTGTGTACAAGTATAATCAAAATCCATTGAAAACTGTACATGTAGTTGCAAGAGTGTAAATGCTGTAAAATATGGCATTTTCAGCAATTCAAAGGTAGATATCTCTTGATCTATTTTTTCGAATTCAACCATAATCACCCTTTTACGAACTCTTATGGTCATATACAATTTGAGCAAGTTTGAGAGAGCTTGGATAAATATTGTGGCCTCTAGAGCATAAACACTGTTAAATATATCATTTTCAGCAATTCAAAGGTCCGTTAGCAAAATGAAATGGTATTAAAACCATTTAAGGTGGTTCGACAGCGGGCGGCCCGCATCTCGAGTTCCGGAAATGCTGATGACTTTCACCTGATCTTTGCGGCACGTGCTTATAGTAGAAAATTTAGAAAAAGAAAAGTTTGATCTGCTTCAGTGTCGTCTCTGTTAGCGCAGTTGATACGGTGATTGACTTGCAATCCATAGGTTCTAGGTTCGATTCCCACTCGCTTCAAAACTTTTTTTTTAACAAAGTGTCCGATTTTAGTGACTAGTCAATTCATAACGCAGTGATCAAAGGACAGGCTATGTTTAGTCTATTAATAATGAATAATATCAGATGCAAGTATAGTCAAGTGACAGCTAAATTTGTGAGGATTTATAGCCTATATAACAGATGGCAGCTTAACACAGGACAAAAATAATGCTAAAAGATAGATCCTAAAGGAGCTTTTATGCATTACTTTTGTTATGCATTAAGCAGTCACTTGCCTTTAAAGATCTACAGGCTACCGTATTCAATGGTCCCTTATTACAGGTTTGACTTATGGTATTATTTAGAGCTGACGGCATTTTAAAGTTGAACTCAAGCGAGGTTACTCGTTTTGTGTTAAGATTTTGTCAGAATTTCAGGAAATCATGTATAAAATGTAAATTCTACTGTAGATTTTCATTAAATTTTTGTGACTAGTAGAATTAAGTTATATCTATCTAATAAGAGTAAAATTAGTGTATGTTAAACAGCTAGATTTTTTGTAATTTGAGATTTTCAGAATTTGACTTTTTTAAAACATTGATATTTCCAGAAAATATGTCATGAAAGCATAACTTTTGTTTGCCCAATATCTTATAGTCCATGTACACTTTACTTGAATGTACAGAAATTATTGAGTTATATCATTCTATAAAGAAAATATTCCTGTTTATTAAAAAAGGAGCTTTTCTTGACAAAAAGTCCTGTCAGAAAAAAACGGCACTGTAACTTTTTTTTATTTTAACGATTTTTCACTCTCCATATGGTATATTTCAATTTAATCAAGGTTTCAAAGAATTCTGACACAGAATAAGCTGACCTGCGAACCACCTTAAAGAGCCTTGACTTAGCATTGAAAGACCATTTTTCAAGAGAAAACCATTGAAACAGGCTTTAAATAAACTGATTTAAAGGTTTTAGCGCACCATTGAAATAACGAGAGCACCGCAAACGGGTGCTGGACGCTCGACTTTCATATACTTGAGACGGCTACATTTTTCAAACTTAAAGAATGTGTATGGGTGTTTAATGCCCTATTGATCATAGAAGTTTGTAAGCAACAACAACTTAAACATACTTGGACAGTCTACATTCCATTTTAAAGTAAACTATAAGTCAAAAGAAGGACAATATCTTTGCCTGCTTTACCTGCCCTGTTGTAATGAGTTGCCCTTTTGAAACTAAACAAGTATTCAAATATATTGGAAGTTTGAAATTAATAACTTTCTACAGTTACTGAATAATTTCATATACAAATTCTTAGTCAAATAAGGGCAATAACTCTGCATTGACAAATCCCATGGTTATCTGCTTTGTTGAAAGGAGATGCCCTTTTGAAACTGAACAAGTATTCAAAGTTTAAAGTTCATACCTATGGTATTTTATTGAGAAATTTCAATTTACAAGTTTTATGTAAATAAAAACAAGGGCAATAATGAAGTGGTCCCGATCTGAGGGTTTTATTCTTCTACAACTGGTATCGTGATTTGGACTTGGGTGGATTTGGGTTTTCTCTCACGAAAGCCCAACAGTCAGCTATCATCGGTTGTATTTTCGTAATGGGGCTTACCAAGTTCTACGGAGGGTCACTCCAATGCTGTGACAGCTTATCTGATGCACCATTTCGATGTAAAGCCAATGCACGATTGTCTTCAATCATTTTATCTCGGATTCTACTGGATTTGTTTACATGTGCGTACGGAGGCGGCCATCTTTGTTGCATTGTGGGTAAACCGGATGCGGTCACTAAGCAACAAGGATGCCAGCTTCCAATTCATAAACACTTTAAATTAAACATCTACAAAAGGAAATTTGTGTTATTTAATGAGTATTATGTATGAAAAGTTGATTTAATTCGTTTATATTCAAATTTCCAACGTCGCACATGTAAATAAATCAGTTTAACTTAGTGTTTTATTTTCCGATCACTTTTGACGGGTCTGACGTCAC
This sequence comes from Gari tellinella, assembly GCA_922989275.2. NCBI lineage: Eukaryota > Metazoa > Mollusca > Bivalvia > Cardiida > Psammobiidae > Gari > Gari tellinella. The sequence continues at coordinate 18,348,302 of OV277862.1, forward strand.
AGGTGGTTGAAACGATCACATTCCAACCATTTTTGATCGGAAAAACCCCGTCAAAAGTGGTTGGAAACGTCCCGTCAATTTTGGTCACAAAAAATAGTCAAAAGTGATCGTTTTTTCTCAGGGGTATAAATAGACGTGAAAATTCCACGTCAAATCAGTCTGCATACAAAAATCATAGAGACCAGACCCCCGTGAACAAATTCACTGTGAATTTGTAAGAAGCTAAATATATTTATTGAATAACTTCTTTAGATTTAGATTTCACGGGTTACAGTTATTATAGGCGTGCATTGGCTAAATTATTATATTTGCCTGTATTTTTTATCTATGTCATCGTTAATTTTATAATCTGACATAAACTGTTAGTATCACCATTGGGTGTTTCGGGCCTAGCAAACATACCATTGCTAGCCGAAAATAAAGTTAAAGAAACTCTACAACGGATCCAGTAATTTCTACTCCTTTTGCTCGGCGATCTAGATCCCTACATCTTGTTTTATTTTATTCCCACATTAAATTCTTAGACTTTATAAACTTCACGCACTAGCGCGTAACAATAACTCTGGAATGGCACATCCCTGATCACCTTTCTTGTTTGAATGAGTTGCCCTTTTGATATAACACAAGTATTTAAAGTTTCAAGTTAATACCTTTGACAGTTATTAAGATATTGCAATTAACAAGTTTTAAGTAAATAAATCAAGGGCAATTACTCTGGAATTACAATCACAGAGTAACCTACCTTGTTGTAATGAGTTGTCCTTTTAATACTTAACAAGTATTCAAAGTTTCAAGTTAATATCTTGCATAGTTATTTAGATATATTGTTTTATAACTTTAAAGTAAATAAATCAAGGGCAATAACTCTGGATACACAAACATCAGGGTTACCTGTCTTATTGTAATGAGTTGCCCTTTTGATACTGAATAACTATTCAAAGTTTCAATTTAATATCTTTCATAGTTATTTAGATATGTTAATTTTTAAGTAAAACAAGGGCAATAACTCTGAAATGACAAATCCCAGGGTTATCTGCCTTGTTGTAATGAGTTGCCCTTTTGATACTTAACAAGTATTCAAAGTTTCAAATGGATACCTTTGATAGTTATTGAGTTATATTAATTTTTGATTTTTAAGTAAATAAAACAAGGGCAATAACTCTGAAATGACAAATCCCAGGGTTACCTGCCTTGTTGTAATGAGTTTCCCTTTTGATACTGAACAACTATTCCAAGTTTCAAATGGATACCTTTGATAGTTATTGAGATATGTTACTTAATAATTTTTAAGTAAATAAAACAAGGGCAATAACTCTGAAATGACAAATCCAAGGGTTACCTGCCTTGTTGTAATGAGTTGCCCTTTTGATACTGAACAACCATTCCAAGTTTCAAATGGATACCTTTGATAGTTATTGAGAAATCAACTCTTACAAAAACCTTAAGCAAAAAACTTAACCGACGCAGACGCTGACGCAGACGCAGACGCTGACGCAGACGCTGACGCAGACACAGACGACAGGGTGACGACAATAGCTGGACTTTTCGAAAAATTCGAGCTAAAAATGGTCATGAAATGGTAGAATAAATGGTCTGAGTGAGGACAGACCAGTTAAACAGCATTGATGTAGCATTTATTCTCCTCAACCATTTTCTTGTCTGGGAATGTGCATTCAAGACCATTGAAAGTCATTGAAACAAGAGCACCGCAAGCCGGGCACATTATACGCCCGTCAAATCGATCTTAGAATGTAGTCATACCAAAACCCTATCAAGGTAAAAACAAAAGGGGAAGAACCATGAAAGTTAGGGGTCATGTGCTGACCAAGTTTCAAAAGGATGGGAATAAATTTGTTTGAGAAAGCGAGCTACAAACAAAAAAATGCCCGTTTTTGACGATAAAAGGGGCATAACTCTTGAATGTCAGGGGCAATCTTGCTGGTTATGGAGCTTGACCGAGACATTATGGTCATACACATGCTGACAAAGGACAAGGTTCACGAAGCCTCCGATTTGGCCCTGTAAAAAAAATATTTTTTTCCAAAAAATATTTTTATCTTTATTTTCTGTTTATTTGTCAATATCAGATACTAATACTCCATAATATACACACAAACGACCAAAAGTCAAGTTCTGACAATTTTATAGTTTCTTGTGAATGAACCAAAAGGCCAAAAAAGACAAAATAGCAGATTTTTGGTACAATTCTCGGTATAAATCCTAAAAATAAACTATGAAGGCACGCATGCGACATTTCTAAATTTGGATATGTTACTTTAACTTAAATATTTATTGTGTCCTTAAAATATCTTTGTGTCGCATTAGTGCCTTCATTGTTTATATAATTTATACCCTGAATTGTACCAAAAATCTGCCTTTTTGGCCTTTTTTGGCCTCGTGGTCCATTTACAAGTACCTATAAAGTTGTCAAAACTTGATTTTGGGTTGAGCTTTATGTATAATATGAATCATTAATATCTGAATTTGACAAATAAAGAGAAAATATAGCTAAAACATAAATTGGAAAAAACAGGGCCAAAAAGGAGGCTTCGTGAACCTTGTCCTTTCAAAAGGATTGGAATAAATGTATTTGAGTTAGAGAGCGGACAAACTAAAAAATGCCCATTTTTGACAAAATAAGGGGCATAACTCTTGAATGTCTGGGGCAATCCTGCTGGTTATAGAACATAACCGAGACATTATGGTAATACACATGATGACCAAGTTGGAATATATTTGTTTGAGTTAGAGAGCGGACAAACTAAAAAATGCCCGTTTTAGATGAAAAAAGGGGCATAACTCTTGACTGTCTGTGGCAATCTTGCTGGTTATGAAACATAACCGAGACATTATGGTCATACACATGCTGACCAAGTTTCAAAAGGCCTGAAATAAATTTGTTTGAGTTAGAGAGCGGACAAACTAAAATATGCCCTTTTTTACGAAAAAAAGGGGCATAACTCTTGAATGCCTGGTGCAATCCTGCTTGTTATCAAACTTGACAGAGACATTATGGTCATACACATGCTGACCAAGTTTCAAAAGGATTAAAATAAATGTATTTGAGTTATAGAGCGGACAAACTAAAATATGCCTGTTTTTTACAAAAAAAGGGGCATAACTCTTGAATGTCTAAGGCAATCCTGCTGGTTATCGAACTTGACCGAGATATTATGGTCATACACATGCTGACAAAGTTTCAAAAGGATTAAAATAAATTTGTTTGAGTTAGAGAGCAGACAAACTAAAATATGCCCGTTTTTTACGAAAAAAGGGGCATAACTCTTGAATGTCTGGGGCAATCCTGCTGGTTATCGAGCTTGACCGAGATATTATGGTCATACACATGCTGACAAAGTTTGAAAAGGATTAAAAAACATTTGTTTGAGTTAGAGAGCGGACAAACTAATATGCCCGTTTTTGACAAAAAAGGGGCATAACTCTTGAATGTCTGGGTCAATCTTGCTGGTTATCGAACTTGACTAAGATATTATGGTCATACACGTTCTGACCAAGTTTCAAAAGGATTAGACTAAATTTGTTTGAGTTAGAGAGCGGACATGAAAAAGTTAACGGACGGACAGACGGACGTTCTCACAGTTGGACATTTGTTGGGTATTTTTTTGTTTAAAAGTACCCAACAGTACACTAAAATACCCAACAATAACAATAGGGCAATCACGGAATAAATGGAATCTATTGTTCTCCCTACCCAACAAAGGACCTTTCGTGCGCTCGGACGGACAGACGGACGGACAGCGCCACGACATAATACGTCCCGTCTGAAGACGGGCGTATAAAAACAATGATTTACCATTTAATTTAGAGAAGATAGTGTTTTAGTCTGAACCATTATAACCAGAAGTCAGTGTTTTAGTCTGAACCATTATAAACCAAGATGTCTGCCGCCATGAATTTGAATCTGGCACATGGTTTTATTGTTGTGGATTCACTAGTCTTCATCTGTGTGTTTTTGATACAATTAATGAGGTAAATGTTCACTGTTTGTTCCAGGGTTTATGAGAAGGTGTTCAAATGCTTAATTAAGTATTTCAAAATGTGTGAGTAATATTGTATGCAGATAAGCACAAAAAGGCATTGCAGAAAAGTTCTGGTGAAGGTCAAATTGATCAGAAGGCTCCTTGGTCTGCATTATTTGATCTGATTCTACACTCTATGTATAGGACAAGTGTACTATTCACTGGTATACTTTTAAAGTATATTCATTGCTAGGGTTTGATGCTTAGCCCATCACTCCATAGCTTGTGTTTTGAAGGCAACTGTCCATTTAAAGCAGGTTGAAAGTAAAGCATAATACTCATTTCAAAGCTTTCTGCTTTACTTTCACCCTGCTTTTAGCTACCTTATGGAAATATTCTAAATGGCATTGGTATTTTATTTTCAGGACTTCATGGGGACTACTTTCCCTAGTGTAATAATAAAGTGTGAGGAGTCATTTTTATGGAGTAATGGGTTAAGGGATCTCATTTGAACACCTTTTTTGAACCATTGAAATACAATTGAAAAAGCATTTAATGAGCCATTGAAACAACATTACCATTTTTTGCCCAACTTTCAATGCTAGTAAACCATTGAAATGACATTTAATTAACCAGTTTTTCCACAAATTTAAATGCTAGTATACCTTTTAAACACCATTTTTTGGTCAAAATTTAAAGGCTAATTTACATAATTCGGCTTTTTAAATGCTGTTTGAATGCTGTCTGAATGCTGCTTGAATGCTGTTTGAATGGTTTCTATAACTGAAGAAGCATACTGGAAAATTGGTTTCCATTTATTTTTCAATGCTCATTAAATGTTTTAAAAAAACTGCTCTTTCAATGCTGTTTCAATGCCATTTCATTTCGCTAAGGGGTAGATAACTTTTGACTTATTGATCCGATTACAACAATAATTGAACTCATCTAAAGTCTTATGGTAATATACAATCTGAGTAAGTTTGAGAAAGATTGGATAAAATGTGTGACCTCTAGAGTGTAAACATCTTTAAATATGGCATTTTCAGCAATTTAAAGGTAGATAACTCTCGACCTATATGTCTGATTTCAACCATAATCAAACTCATCTGAACTCTTATGGTCATTTACAACCTGAGCAGGTTTTAGATAGATTAGATAAAAATTGTGGCCTCTAGAGAGTAAACACCGTTAAATATGGCATTTTCAGCAATTCAAAGGTAGATTACTCTTGATCTATTTGTCCTATTTCAACCACAATCAAACTCATCCGAACTCTTATAGTCATATACAATCTGGGCAAGTTTTAGAAAGATTGGATAAATACTGTGGTCTCTAGAGTGTAAACACTGTTAAATATGGCATTTTCAGCAGTTCAAAGATAGATAACTCGTTACCTATTTGTCCGATTTTAACCATAATCGAACTCATCCGAACTCTTATGGCAATATACCATCTGAGCAAGTTTGAGAAAGATTGGATAAATATTGTGGCCTCTAGAGTGTAAGCACTAAAATTGTTGACGACGGACGACGCAAGACAGACATTCAAGGATTGCAAAAGCTCACCCTGAGCTAGCTCAGGTGAGCTAAAAAGTTAAAAAGGATAAAACAGCAAGCTTAAACGGTCAAACAAGAGGCCCATGCGGGCCTAAATATCGCTCACCTGGAAAAACCAACACAAGGGTCACATGACCCCTGGGGTGGGATCATTTTTAACCCCAGACATAATTTCAAATATCTTGCTGATTTACTTGAAAATTAAGTGTTCTGTCAAGTATTTTGTACATGGATGGTTTCAGACGGGAAGACTTTTCATTGTAAAAATTTACTTTTAGCTAATGTGACCCAGATATGCAACAGACCCGAACCATTTCAGCAATATTGGTAAAGAACATCTAAAAGCGTCACTATGCTACAAATCAAAGCTCTGGCCATAATAGTTTCAGAGAAGAAGATTTCAGTATATAACTCTATGTAAAACTGCGACCCCCTAGGGCCTTGGCAGTTTTGACCCAAGGGGCATAATTTGAACAATCTTGATAGAGAACCTGTAGATGATGCTTTATGCCAAATATCTAAGCTCAGAGTACTGTGGTTTCAGACAAGAAGATTTTTTAAGTTTTCATTGAAAAAAATCTATTTTTAGCTCCTGTGACCTAGATAGGCAACGGACCGGAACCATATTTACAATATTGGTTCAGGGCTTCCAGAAATGTCACCATGCCAAATATCAAAGCTCTGGCTATATTAGTTTCAGAACAAGAGATGTTTGAAGTTTGAACTAAATAATTCTATGTAAAATTACGAACCCCGGGCCGGGGTCCTTTTTGACCCCAGGGACATAATTTGACCAATCTTGATAGAGGACCTGAAGACGATGCTTTGTGCTAAATATCTATGCTCAGGGTACTGTGGTTTCAGACAAGAAGATTTTTTAAGTTTTCATTGAAAAAATCTATTTTTAGCTCCTGTGACCTAGATAGGAAACGGACCGGAACCATATTTACAATATTGGTTCAGGGCTTTCCGAAGTGTCACCATGCCAAATATCAAAGCTCTGGCTATATTAGTTTCAGAGAAAAAGATGTTTGAAGATTTCACTATATAACTCTTCGTAAAATTACGAACCCTGGGGCGGGGTCATTTTTTACCCCAGGGACATAATTTGAACAATCTTGATAGAGGACCTGGAGGTGATGCTTTGTGCCAAATATCTATGCTCAGGTACTGTGGTTTCAGACAAGAGGATTTTTTAAGTTTTCATTGAAAAAATCTTTTTTAACTCCTGTGACCTAGATATGCAACGGACCGGAACCATATTTACAATATTGGTTCAAGGCTTCTAGAAGTGTCACCATGCCAAATATCAAAGCTCTGTCTATATTAATTTCAGAGTAAAAGATATTTGAAGATTTCACTATATAACTCTATGTAAAGTTACAACCCCCAGGGCGGGGTCATTTTTTAACCCAGGGACATAATTTGAACAATCTTGATAGAGGACCTGAAGACGATGCTTTGTGCCAAATAACTCTTATAAGAAGATTTTTTAAGTTTTCATTGAAAAAATCTATTTTTAGCTACTGTGACCTAGATATGCAAATGACCAGAAATGTTTGAACAAATTTGAAAGAGGACCATATAAGGATCATTCTGGCCAAGTTTGGTAAAAATCCATCCAGTAGTTTCAGAGGAGATGTTATTTAAAGAAATTGTTGACGAAGAACGGACGGATGAAGAACGACGCACGAGGACGGACGACGGACACAGGATGATCAAAAAAGCTCACCTTGTCACTACGTGCCAGGTGAGCTAAAAACTGTAGGTGTAAAGGTATGGTACAAAAGAGGTACCACTTTTCAAACAAAGCATATTTTAGAACTTAAAACAGTTTGTATGAGGTCAAGGTCAAAGGGGGCCTAAAGAGCACATGGTTAGAAAGGTCTTATCCAAGGGCTTGTGTTGTGCAAGTATGAAGGCTGTAGGTATAAGCATATAGTAGATGTGATTACTTTTTATAAAAGTGCTTTTTAACGCATTTAATTTATTCATGCACTGAAGAAAATGGTTCTAATTTATACAGTCTTAAACATGCACCGAAAGAAAAACTTTCTGAATTCTAGCAGACAGTTGCTTAAAGCAGTTTGAAAGTAAACCAGAATGTGCCTGCTGTTAGTGCTTACCTGTTTTCAAAATTAGAAACAGGCTATCCGGGAAAGGGTTAAAAATTTAAAACATGCAATTTAAAACTTAAACACAGAGTTATGGTCAAAGGAGTCATAAAAGGTCACATGGTCGGAAAGTCTTGTCCAAAGGCATGTGTGGTGCAAGTTTGAAAGCTGTAGGTCATGTGTTCGTTTTTAGGGCACTAGGACACAGAATAGGACTGCATGGTCATACAGCTCTGATGAATAATGATGGATGATGAGATGAGATGAGATGAAGATTCCAAAGAGATCATTTCGGCTAACCTCATTTGTTGTGAAGACCTCAACCAGCCTTCCTTTCAGTTCTTGGCATCGAGGATAATCTCAAATATGTCAAATCTCAATGTCAAATAAACAGAACATCAGCTATAACAATTAGGCCCCAGACAGACAGCAAGGAATGAAGGTCTCAGTGGACAAACAATAATTGTTAATACTTTTCCTGAAACTGCTTACACAATTTGGTACCATCAGCGCCAATGCAAACTCCCAGGTGACAACCAGGGGTCGAACACTCCACCCATCCTGCACACTTTTTGCTTTCTTTGTCTATTGTGCAGGGATAGTGCGTTGGGAGTTAGGTTTCTGTTTTTCAACTTTTTGGGTTAAAAAAAAAAAGTGCCTTCATTTTGTTTTATGCAGAAATAGTGACAAATTTCAGATTTTTAACCGCTACCAACATTGAGCTTTTCTGGACATTTGTCCTGTGGGTTAAAGAACTATTTGAGTTACAGAGTGGACAAGATTGAAACAGCCAATTTCTAATAACACAAGGGCCATAACTCAGTACAGGCTTCAAGGTTAAAAAGCTTTAGAGTTGAGTCTGAAGTAGTTCTGAAGCATTGGATTGGTCAAATTTAAGCCTAGGCTCAAATCTGACCAACCAAATGCTTGAGAATGATGCCATACTCAACTCAAAAGCTTTATAACCTTGGAGTCAGTGTTCCCCTATTTTTTATTGTTTTTGTTATTTTCTGGGATACTTTTTTTCTGGGTGTCAATGTACTTACTGACTGGTTCTTGTACTGATATTGCTGAATCATTCTGAAAAACAACGTAAATTTGATAAGTTTAAAGCTTGTAAACACATTTTCTAAAGCACAAAATAAAGGCAGGTTACCTGTGTTAAAAAATTTCACGAAAAAGGAAGGTATCATAATTATTTTGTTAAATTAAACTAGAACTGCTATCACTAAAGGTGATATAAACCCCCACTATACAGCACTCTGTCACACTCTACAGACGATTTCAATAAGGTGTTACAATAAGGTCAAAAGTGTAAGCCAAGGTCAAAAAGACTTAAACAAGAATATCGTTCCCAACGATGGATGCTCCCCACAAAGAAAAAGCCCAAGGTATAGCATGTTTAGTAGAAGAACACAGTAACAAGTTTCATCAACTTACGATGTAACATTCAGGTGATATGCTTCGGACAAAAATTTATTATGACAAGAGCCCCATGGGGCATATTCGCTCACCTGAGAATAATTGGAACAAGAGCCCCATGGGGCATATTTCGCTCACCTGAGAATAGCTGAAAAAATGGAGATAATGATTTATGTCCAGGACTGACCTAGATATGCAACAGACCGGAACAATTTGAACAAAATATGTAAAGTATATTTAAAAGTGTCACCATACCGAATATAAAAGCTCTGGTCATATTAGTGTCAGAGAAGAAGACGTTTGAAAAGTTCACTCTATGTTAAACTGTGACCCCCCGGGCGGGGCCAATTTTGTCCCCAGGGGCATAATTTGAACAAACTTGATAGAGGATCTGTAGGCGATGCTATGTGCCAAATATCTAAGCTCTGGCCTTTGTAGTTTCAGACAAGAAGATTTTTTAACTTTTCATTGAAAAAAATCTATTTTTAGCTCCTGTGACCTAGTTATGCAATCGACCGGAACCATTTGAACAATTTTGATATAGGACATCTAGAAGTGTCACCATGCCAAATATCTAAGCTCTGGCCAAAGAAGATTTTTTAAGTTTTCAATGAAAAAATCTATTTTTAGCTCCTGTGACCTAGTTATGCAATCGACCAAAACTGTTTGAACAATTTTGGTAAAGGACATCTAGAAGTGTCACCATGCCAAATATCAAAGCTCTGGCCACATTAGTTTCAGAGAAGAAGACGTTTGAAAATTTCACTATATAACTCCATGTAAATCTGTGACCCCCGGGGCGGGGCCAATTTTGACCCCAGGGGCATAATTTGAACAAACTTGATAGAGGACCTGTGGATGATGCTATTATACTGCAAAGAAATGTCCTCACTTTTGATTGGTCAGTGGAACCTGGACTTAAACTATGTACCCTGTGAGCTGACAGGGTACATAGACATTCCCCTTGAAGGCCCCTCAAGTTTCGTTACATCACAAACAAGATGGCCGACTACTTGACTCGACCAAATACTATCAAATTTTACTACGAAGAAACGTTTGTGATGTAAAAATATATACAGTAAAACCTGTCCTAGCGGTCACCTGGTATAAGCGGTCACCTGGCTGTAACGGCCAGTTCGATCTCCCCCTGATTGAATTCATTCTATATTGCCCCTTGACTAAGCGGTCACCTGTATAACGCAGCCAGTGGCCAGAAAAATTCATCCCAAACACTGTTTCCACACTGTATTAAACGGCCAAGTGGCCGCCCGCTGAAGTGTGATATGCCTGAATACCTGTGTCATTCAACAAATCCACGCGTCGATCCGTCTGTAACCTCAACTTGTCAAATTACGTGCTCGGCGGGGCGTGTTATTATCAACAAGTTTGTCTGGGAGATTAGCGATTACGTAATCAACATTTTCCATATCAAACCCACTGTAATGAACGGTCAGGCAACTTGAATACACGTGTTATGATTTCTGTCGAACGTGTCACTCTTAATAACCGCCTAAATAACACAGCATATGCTACTGGTATCAAACTCTTTAATTAATCGTCAATTACACGGCCCGCGTCGTTCTTATGTGTAATGTACATCACTAAAACTAGATTTAGTGACTTCGGAGAAAATCTCGCGTTATTATGCAAATGAATACTATCCACCAATCAAAACTTGCATAATTCGAGGATGCTGGGGTGTTCCCCCAGTGTAAAAATAGCCGGTGTTAAATTTCCCATCCTGCAATTAATTTCCTCACAACAATCAGAACTGAACAAAATGGTCGACCGATTTTTGACTTTTAATCTCTAATGCTGACTTGAAAGTACGTTTGACAACATTTGTAAAGTTTAACTGAGCTCCGGAAAATCCGTAGACACGCGCACATGGATTCTGCCTCCGTGGCACAGAAAAATACGTGTACAAACGTAAGTGTAATGAAACAACATATAGATTCTACTGTATTCCATTTTCTAAAAATGAACATTATGTTACCAGCACATGTTGATATGGAGATCAGACGCCGAGTAACTGATGCTCGTGTCAATGTTTCTATAATCAAAAAGTGTACTGGTCATACACTTCTGTATGAGTTTGAGGACTTTTAATATGTTGTTGACTTTTTAAATAGGAATGAATAGCGAAACGAAACCGTGACCGTTTTCAAAATAACTTAGTCATTTTTCTTGCCCCTGGATTAAGCGGTCACCTGTCTTAAGCAGCCAATTTGGCTGCTTCCCTTCACTGGCCGCTTAAGACAGGTTTTACTGTACTTGGAAACGAATATTTTTTTTTAGACTTTCGTTTGACACATAAAACAGTCTTTGAAAATTAGTTATTTGTAATATCCGTTTCGTCTATTTTGACGTGATCCCATGACAAAGTGCCGTCACGAAGACATACAAAGTTCTTTTGTTTACGTCCGTTTCTGCCAGCTTTGAGCTAAGTGGACGCCTGAGAGAGACTGAGGCGGATGCAGAACCCCTCGGATCGATGCTCTACCCTTATTATCGACAGAGTTCTGCGGTTCCCTTGGATGCAAAGTGTAACGCACTGATACATCGGACCTCGGTAAAACAAAACTGGGTCAAAATTTCTAAAACTGTAAACAAGGATTGATTACATGAAAGTCTAGAGTTGCGGCAATACCCGTCCTATTATAGATCTACGCAGATGTCAGTGTATAATACCTGGCTCAACGTTACACAGAAATTGTGTCAGTTTAACCGAGGCAGACTTATCTTCAGACATGTCAGAGGTCTTTGAATCGCCTTATCCTAACGCTTCGATCGCATACATTCAAAGAAAAGCAATAAAACAATAAAAAAGAGGTCACTTACAATCAAAATTGAATATTTCCCTTTTCAATTCCATTTGAATTTCACATTTATTATCCAGAGTATTGTCTTTATTTCCCAAACAATGGTCTCAGCTCAACTGCAGTATCGATCAGCTGGTCTATAATGACGACATCTACTAAATTCTGACGTAGATTGATGTGACGTCAGCTACATAGCGGTTTTTGGGGTGCCCAACGGGGGATTGATGTTGCGTTATGAAAATTGACAGATGGAGTGGAAATAATTATTTTAAAGCGTTTAAACCGTAAAATCTTTGACAGTATAATAAATTCGTTATACAGTTTCTTCCCAGGGTACTTAGGATTTATTCCCGGCTGAGGAAAATCATGTAACCCTCGCCTGACGGCTCGGGCAACATGATTTTCCTCAGCCGGGAATAAATCCTAAGTACCCTGGGAAGAAACTGTATAACTAATAATGTGCCAAATATCTAAGCTCTGGCCCTTGCAGTTTTTGACAAGAAGATTTTTTAAGATTTCCTTATTTATTCACTTTGGTTGCCATGGCAACCAGAGTTCTGCATTGTTTTTAATTCTTTGAACAAATTTGAAAGAGCTTGACCCAAGGAACATTTCTGTAAAGTTTGGTTGAATTCTGTCAATCGGTATAGGAGGAGATGTCATTTGAAGCAATTGTTAACGACGACGCACGACGGACGACGACGGACGCCGGACACAGGGCCATCCCAATAGCTCACCTTGAGCCTTTGGCTCAGGTGAGCTAAAAATGGAGATATTGATTTATGTCCAGGACTGACCTAGATATGCAACAGACCGGAACAATTTGAACAAAATATGTAAAGTATATTTAAAAGTGTCACCATACAGAAAATAAAAGCTCTGGCCATATTAGAGTCAGAGAAGAAGACGTTTGAAATTTTCTCTATATAACTCTATGTAAAACAGTGACCCCCGGGGTGGGGCCAATTTTGACCCTAGGGGCATAATTTGAACAAACTTAATAGAGGACCTGTAGGTGATGATATGTGCCATATATCTAAGCTCTGGCCCTTGTAGTTTTAGACAAGAAGATTTTTTAAGTTTTCATTGTAAAAAATCTATTTTTAGCTCCTGTGACCTAGTTATGTAACGGACCAGAACCATTTGTACAATTTTGGTATAGGATATCTAGAAGTGTCACTATACCAAATATCAAAGCTCTGGCCATATTAGTTTCAGAGAAGAAGACGTATGAAAATTTCACTATATAACTCTATGTAAAACCGTGACCACCAGGGTGGGGCCAATTTTGACCCCAAGGGCATTATTTGAACAAACTTGATAGAGGACCTGTAGGCGATTCTATGTGCCAATAGCTAAGCTCTGGCCCTTGAAGTTTCAGACAAGAAGATTTTTTAAGTTTTCATTGAAAAATTCTATTTTTAGCTCCTGTGACCTAGTTATGCAACTGACCACAACCATTTGAACAAGTTTGGTAAAGGACATCTAGAAGTGTCACCATGCCAAATATCAAAGCTCTGGCCACATTGGTTTCAGAGAAGAAGACGTTTGAAAATTTCACTATATAACTCAATGTAAAACTGTGACCCCCGGGGCGGAACCAATTTTGACCCCAGGGGCATAATTTGAACAAACTTGATAGAGGACCTGTAGATGATGATATGTGCCAAATATCTAAGCTCTTGCCCTTGCAGTTTTTGACAAGAAGATTTTTTAAGATTTCCTTATTTTTTCACTTTGGTTGCCATGGCAACCAGAGTTCTGCATTGTTTTTAATTCTTTGAACAAATTTGAAAGAGCTTGACCCAAGGAACATTTCTGTAAAGTTTGGTTGAATTCTGTCAAGCGGTATGGGAGGAGATGTCATTTGAAGCAATTGTTAACAACGACGGACGACGAAGGACGCCGGACACAGGGCCATCCCAATAGCTCACCTTGAGCCTTTGGCTCAGGTGAGCTAAAAAAGGGAGGCAATTAAATATTTGGAGATGATAGAGTTATTATTCTTGTGTACTACACTTCTTTTTGTCAACACAGTATCAAGGTTCAAGTTACAGTGCGGCAGAAAATTTGATTTTTTATTTTGAAATATATGTAGAAAAAGGGAGATAATTCAATATTGGGAGATGGCAGAGTTATGGTTCTTGAGTACAGCACTCTTTCTGTCATCTCGTATCACTGTATCAAGTTTCATCAACTTACAATGCAATGCTCAGGAGATATGCTCAAGAAAATATTTGATTTTTTTTTTTAATAGAAAAGGGGAGATATTAAAATATTGGGAGATGACCGAGTCATGGTTTTTAGGTACTGCACCTCCTTATGTCATCACCTATCACTGTATCAACTTCCATTAACTTACGGTGTAGCAGTCAACAGATATACTCTGGACAAAATTGTTTTGTATTTTTAGCAAAAGGGAGATAATTCAATATTGGGAAATGACAGAGTTACCGTTCTTGTGTACTGCACTTCCTTTAGTCATCCTCTATCACTGTTACAAGTTTCATCAATTTTCAGTGAAACGGTCCAGAGATATGCTCCGGACAAAATTGATTTTTTTATAAGAAAAAGGGAGATAATTCAAAATTGGGAGATGAGAGAGTTACGGTTCTTGTGTACTGCACCTCCTCCTGTCATTCTCCTGAAACATATCATGTTTCATCAACCTAGGGTGTACCTTTCAAGAGATATGCTCCGGACAAAAAAGCGTGACAGACGGACGGACTTGCCACCGAATTGGGTTAGAGTGCTTTTTCTTTTGTTATTTTCTTTTGTTTGAATAACGGGCCACGGCCCCCGAGTGTATTGTTACGGAATGAACTCTATTGTCTTCTTTTGTTATGTTTACGGTTATCTGGCCCTCTAACCCACTTTAGTGGCGCGGACGGACAGACGAATGTCCGGACAGATGGACGGAAACACGGACGGACAAAGCGGCGACTATATGCTCCCCCCCCTAAAGGGGAGCATAACCAGAAATGAGTGTCAAAGCCACCTGATCCTGCCTGTGTAAAGTTTAAGTCTAAAACAAGACTGCGTTCAATAAACGCTTATGCCCCAAGTGGCATCCTTGACAATATATTCTGAATCTTTTCTAAGTCCAAATTAGGTCAAGGTCAAGGTCAAACTGAGCTTGGGTATTACTGGTGGGTTGGGTATGGTCCAAGGCAATAACTGTATAAGTATAGAAGCATTGTACATGTAGTAAGTAGTGTTGATGCTAGACGAAATGGTAAAATCTAGTTAACCAAGAAATAGCCCATTCAAAATATTCTAAGTCCAAATTAGGTCAAGGTCAAGGTCAAAATTAAGGTTAGGTATTATTGGTGGTTAAGGAATGGTCCAAGGCAACAACTGTATAAGTATCCAAGCATTTGAATAAGTGGTGTTGATGCTAGACGAAACGGTAAAATCTACTTAACCTGGTTACGGACGGACGGACGTACGGAAGGACGGACGGACAGGACCATACTATATGCTCCCACATCTGTCGATGCCGGGGGCATAAAAACATCTTGTATCGAAAGCAAATCAATTTTCAGTTTAGAAAGATTATTAAATTAAAGTTGAGTCTAAATCTAGTTATATTTAACTTTAAAACAACTCGTGCAACATTTAACCTGGTGATTTGTAGTCAAAACAACTAAGCCCAAAACATGTCAAAAATTTACAAATATTAAAATTATTTTTAAATTTCAACTTCATAATATCAATGTTTGACCCCCAATGAACCTCCATACAAAATTTCAGCACCCTAGCACAAATATTAAGCTTTAAAACAACCCGTCTAAAAAACTTTAACCTTGTGATTTGTAGTCGAAAAGTCTAAAACATGTTGAAAATTGACAAATATTAAAATCATATTTAAATTCAAACTTCATAACATCAAAATTTAACCCCAAATGAACCTCCATACAAAATTTCAGCTCCTTAGCACAAGTATTCAACTTTAAAACAACCCGTCCAAAAAACTTTAACCTGGTGTTTAGTAGCAAAACATTCAAACATTTCAAATATTGACAAAAATAAAAATTATTTTTAAATTTCAACTTCATAACATCAATGTCTGACCCCTAATGAACCTCTATACAAAATTTCAGCAACCTAGCACAAATATTAAGCTTTAACCCTTTCCCTTATGCGCGCGTGTCAGCGCGTGTTTCATTATTACCTTATGAGCCTGTAAAAGCGCGACTTTATCTATTCCCTGATAAGCGCGGCTTTCCGCGGGTTATCAATTACCTGATGAGAGCGGGTTAGAGCGAGTCCTCTATTTAGCGGCTAAAATCTCATTCTTCTACTTAATGTATACTGTCCGGGTGTCTACACATTTAAAGTGTGTTCAAATATCTTCCGAAATCCCAAATCTAATTATAGGGTTGCTACACAAATAATTTCATAAAACGAGGCTTAGATCATACGGTGTGACCTATTGTTGATCGGTGATCTCCGTAAGACGTGCATATGATACTGCACGCACTACTCGTCATTTCTCGGAAAGTACGAACTATGTCAACTTATGAAATATGCAGAAAGTTTCTAACTGTTCCTGAGGTCAACATCTAAATATAGTTAACCAATGGAATCGCGGAATTCCATAGAGCACGCTCCACATGCATGATATCTACAACAAGAGGGCCATGGCCCTAAATTCGCTCACCTGAGGACATTGAAGTTTGTACCTAAGTTGACTGGGCAAGACACCATTTTAATGTAACTATAAATGGAGTTATCTTCCAGACAAGAAAACATGACAAAAGTGAATTTTGTTGCCAAGCTTATGACCCTTATCCATGACACATCCTCTTATCAAGCTATTTCCATTTCCAATAAATGATAATTATTTCACTAGCGTCAGCAGAACTGGAATTATTTTCCTGACAATAAAATATGACAAAGGGGAAAAACTAAATATTGCTGCCCTTGTGCATGGCATTTTCTCTCATCAGTTTCTTTCCATACATAAAATTTCATTACAATAGCATCAGTAGAACTGAAGTTGTCTTCTTGACAAGAAAATATCACAAAGGGAAATAACTCAAAAAACAATGATGTCAGAGTTATGGCCTTTGCAAATGGCACTTCCTCTCATCAGGCTCTTTCCAAATAGGCAATTTCATTTTACCCATTACCCCATAGCATGTTTCTAGTTTTGAAAATAGGTGGCCACCTAAAGCAGGTTGAAAGTAAAGCAGAATGTGTCTTAACCCTTAGCCTGCCACTCACGACTATAGCTTTATATGCAAACAGCTTGGATCCGGATTTGACGCCGAGTAACTCGGAGTCTCATCCGGATCCAAGCTGTTTAACACTAGGACAACATTTTCAGCAATTTTGAGCAACTTTGAAGCACTTTGAAACTTGAAGCAGACGAGAAATATAGCAGACGACAATTTATTTGGCGGGCTAAGGGTTAATGCACACTTTGCTTTACTTTTGCATCTTATTTTTTCATGACTGTTTAAAGTGGAATTATTTTCTTAAGTAGAGGAATAAATCAAAGGCCTAAAAATGCACATTTATGGGGTAATGGGTTAACAAACGTCAGTATATGGGGTGAAAGGGTTGAATCCTGGACAAGAAAAAATGAAAAGACATTCAGATAACTCTGACAAAACCAATATTAAACATATGTATAAATATGGCATAAGACATAATTATATAACTGTCAGTGGATCACTTCCAGATCCTGTTTCTCTAAGTATGAATCAGACTGAACCATATCTAAACTTTAGCAGACAACATGTTCAGCTGATCATGACCAGTTCTATGATACTCCCTACCAGTTCAGAGTTGCATAATATTTGACCTCAGTGGCTAGAACTCTGGGGGCTTACCCTTACCAGACTGAAATGATGTCTGCTTAAAACCTACTGTATGTGAAAAGTGTACAAAAAAACAATTTAGAAAATGTTAAGTTGGTAAATGAGTGGCAAATAGGTTGGATCCAGATTAGATGTAGCATTATGATTATGTTGCATCTGATCTGGATCCAAAATGTTTGCAAATATTGGCTATTTGCCCTTAGTATATTAAGAGTAACTCAGGTAAAATACAGTTCTACTTCTGCTTCATCAAAAATACTGTGAAACCTGCCTAGAGCAGCAGTTAAACTGCGCAGGGTGCATGGCGTCAAGTGTGACCCTAGGGATTTCATTTTAACAAACTATAGAGGGATCGACCAGGAGATTCTACTGTAAAAATATCAAAGCTTAGGGCCTAGTAGTTTTTAGCAAGAAGATTTTTCGGCGGAGCTGACTGTTTTCTATTTAGACACACTTTAATATTTGGCCACACATTTCAACCAATAATATTTGATCAGAAATTTAGAATTAAGAGCACCTGTTGAAACTGAATAGTCTGATTGGATAGTAGCCAGGGCTCCAGATAAGGGAATTGTTTCAAAACTTAAAATCTTTATTTGTGCATTAAACCCTGTGGTGTCACTATACATATGAATTGTCTCTTCAAGACAATCAAAATGAGTGGTAATACCATAGGGTTTGGTGCTAAAAGAGGTGAAAAAATGTGATTTGTTTAGTTTACTCACTCTTATCTGGAGCCCTGTAGGCTGGTTTATGTCCCATTACAGTTTTACATGATGTGGACTGTGGGTGTAAAATTTAGAGATACAGGCTGTCTGTTTACTACACTAGGCCACAGAATTGACAAAATTATGCTATGATCTGAAATCTATTTATAGATATACAGAGGAAGCTAGGTGTTTCATAATTGTTTACAACCAATTTGTTTTAATTGTTAACTATTTGTACACATTTGCCATACATTAAAAGCAATATTTTATATATGAATAGCCTCAAGTGAGTTAAACACAATTGTGTTGTTTCATCATTATTTACAAGAGTGAAGTACAATAGATTGTTGTATCTGTACATTTGTGTATGCTATAGTTTGTTTCAAAAACTCTATGAATGGAACAATAGATTAATGTGAGGATCTCCTACCAGTAGCTAGGATATGAGTTAAATTATTGTTTTGTTTTGCATTTCTGTACATGATAGTTTTGCATTTTAAATAAAAGTTACTGTTTCAATTGAATACTTGTATTTTTTGCTTTTCAATCCAAGATATATATTCTTTGAAAACCTCAATTTAATTCAATTTTGCACACCCATCTATATAGCCTTAGTTCAACCACTCATTCCGCCGAATATCTTTTTTAAAGATATTTCTTGTTTAATTTATTTTGCTTTTTTGCTTTTTCAAGCAGAGTTTTTGCTTTTTCTCTTTCATTTGAACAACTTCTGTAGAGAAGCATCCAAGGAACATCATGAGCAGTTTGAATCAGCCCTACAATCCGCGGGTTCAGAGGAGATGTCGTTTGAAGTAAAAGTGAACGGACAGACGGACAGACGTACTACGGACGGTGAGCGGTCACAATAGCTCACCTTGAGCCTTTGGCTCAGGTGAGCTAAAAATAGCACAGGGGGATGCCGCTTGACCGTTGCGTGACACACCGGAAGCGGGGTAATAAAGTTTCGGCTCGGGGGTAAATAAAGCTTCGGCTCATCAAAAGTAAATATAATCCTAGGTGGTAGACAGAAATATCAATCAACTAATTAACCAATCAAGCAAATCACATCTGCAGGTCTGTGACAAATTTTTACTGTCCCATCTCGCAACTCAGATTCTCATCTTGATCCAAACTGTAAAAATGAAACGAAAAACTGAGCTGTGAATCATTTTGGATCCTGATGAGAACCAAGCTACTCGGCATCTCATCTACATCAAATGTGTGTAAAACTAGAAAGAAAGTAAAAATTGAATAATGCAAAGGTGTCAAACAGTTTGGATCCTGATGCAGAGCCGATCTACACGGTGTCTGATCAAGATTCAAACTGATTGCGTAGGAATTCACGTGAGAAAAAAATTATAATAGATATCAAACAGTTACGACGCAGAGTCACTCAACATTGTGATCGGGATCCAAACTGTCTGAATTTATATCAAAGGCACATTTCTTCATAAAATGTAAATCTGTTTAGATCTTGATCAGATGGCGAGCTACTTGGTGTCTCATCTTCATCCAAATCGCCTTTGTAAAACTATAATAAAAAATAATTGAATGTGTTCTAAGATGTAAAACAGTTTGAGTCCTGATGCAGAGCCGATCTACACGGTGTCTGATCAAGATTCAAACTGATTGCGTAGGAATTCACGTGAGAAAAAAATTATAATAGATATCAAACAGTTACGACGCAGAGTCACTCAACATTGTGATCGGGATCCAAACTGTCTGAATTTACTGGGTTTTTTTTCAAAGGAATATTTCTTCATAAAATGTAAATCTGTTTAGATCTTGATCAGATGGCGAGCTACTCGGCGTCTCATCTTCATCCAAATCGCTTTTGTAAAACTATAATGCAAAATAATTGAATGTTCTCTAAGATGTTAAACAGTTTGGATCCTGATGCAGTGCCGATCTACATGGCGTCTGATCAAAATTCAAACTGATTGCGTAGGAATTTACGTGAAAAAAAAATCTAATAGATATCAAACAGTTGTAACGCCAAGTCACTCAACATTGTGATCGGGATCCAAACTGTCTGAATTTATACCAAAGGAATATTTAATTCATAAAATGCAAATCAGACTCCGAGTTACTAAGTATCTGAGCTATATCATTGCTTTTATCCAGATCAGACTCCGAGTTACTGAGAAGCTGAGCTGTATCAATGCTTAGATCCAGATCGGACTCCGAGTTACTCGGCGTATTATCTGGATCTTAGTTGTTTTGAAATGCTATTCTATTGTATTCTATAATAGACAGCAGTTAAATCGTTACTCCATGCCGTATATATACTTACCATAGTAACATAAATCTAAGTAAAAATATATTGGAAATATATTGACTTGTATCGTTTTCACCCAATTGCATGCAACTTATTCAAACTTAAAATCGTATGAAAATTACACCGTTAGAAAGGACATTTAATTGTCTATAAACTTTACATTTACACTGTTATAATTTTGTCAAGCAAAATAGCAGTTATACGGGCTTGAAAATAACAGGTACCATAAAGCTAAGTGTCAGTAATAAAAAGGATTGGAAATATATTGACTTGTATTGTTTTAACCCAGTGACATTCTACTTATTCATAGTTCAAATTGTATAAGAATAGCATCGTTAGAAAGGGAATTAAATTTTCTCCAAAATTGACATTTACACTACTATGCAATATTTAAGCAAAAAGGCATTTAATAGGGATTGAAAATGACAGGTGTCAAATTCACGCTAATTTTCCAATATTTCCAATTAGGTGTATTGGTGAGAGTGTGTACTCTTATCAGACAGATACTGGCTATAGATAGCCAAATATCTCTTATCTATATCCCTGACAGATACGCCTTTGGCGTTAGTGCTATGAGGTAAAGGGTTAAAACAACCCGTCCAAAAAACTTTAACCTTGTGATTTGTAGCCGAAAAACCTAAGTCCAAAACAGGTTAAATATTGACATAAATTAAATTCATTTTTAAATTCCAACTTCATCACATCAATATTTAACCCCAAATGAACCTCCATACAAAATTTCAGCACCCTTGCACAATTATTAAACTTTCAAACAACCCGTCCATAAAACTTTAACCTGGTGATTTGTAGTCGAAAAACCTAAGTCCAAAACAGGTTAAAAATTGACATAAATTAAAATTATTTTTAAATTCCAACTTCATAACATCAATATTTGACCTCAAATGAACCTCCATACAAAATGCCAGCACCCTAGCACAAATATTAAGCTTTTAAACAACCGGTCTAAAAAACTTTAACCTTGGCCACGCTCACGCTCTCGCCCACGCCCACGCCGGGGGTAAGACATTAGCTCTGCTGTTCTACGAACAGGCGAGCTAAAAATGGTATATGACACTCAACAATCCCAACATATAATAGCCAAGTAATCTTGGATGATAGGGTAAAAGAGATATGCTCTGAACAATTTGGGGTTTTTTTTCATTACCAATTTTAAGACCAATTTCAAGGCCAAAGGTCAAGGTTACAAAGATTTGAAATTTGTGTCTTGCACATCTGCTACTCCTGAGTAACATTTATGTCCAGTATCAAGTGAATAAGGTTGAAAGTGAAGGAGTAGTTCAAAGTACAAAATTTTGCCTGCCAATTTCAAGACCGATTTCAAGGCCAAAGGACCTGAAATTTTTGTCTTTCACATCTACTACTCCTGAGAAACATTTATGCCAAGTATCAAATGAATCAGGTTGAAACTGATGGAGGAGTTGAAAGTACAAGATTTTGCAGACAGACAGACCGACGGCCAACCGACCGACCAACCGACAGGCTGATTCCAATATACCCCCCTCAAACTCTGTTTGTGGGGGTATAATTAGATTCAAAGATTCCACTTCATAAAACTATGTAAAACTGTGACACACAGAACATGTTCATTTTCTTACCCAAGGGATGTAATTTGAACAATCTTGATAGAGGATAATTAATATGGACAAAGCTTTTTCTCTCTATCTTTTTGTTTTCAGCTTTTGACTAAAAATTTCTGGTGGTCAAAAAAACCTGCCAAACAGAAATTCAAGTGGTCCAACTGGAAACAAGAGTCCCATGGGGCATATTTCGCTCACCTGAGAATAGCTGAAAAAATGGAGATAATGATTTATGTCCAGGACTGACCTAGAAATGCAACAGACCAGAACAATTTGAACAAAATATGTAAAGGATATTTAAAAGTGTCACCATACAGAGTATAAAAGCTCTGGCCATATTAGTGTAGAGGCCAATTTTGACCCCAGGGGCATAATTTGAACAAACTTGATAGAGGACCTGTAGGCAATGCTATGTGCCAAATATCTAAGCTCTGGTTCTTGTAGTTTCAGACAAGGAGATTTTTTAAGTTTTCATTGAAAAAAATATATTTTCAGCTCCTGTGACCTAGTTATGCAGCCGACCAGAACCATTTTAACTATTTTGGTATAGGACATCTAGAAGTGTCACCATGCCAAATATAAAGGCTCTGGCCATATTAGTTTGAGAGAAGAAATTTCACTATATAACTCTATGTAAAACTGTGACCCCCGGGGCAGAGCCAATTTTGACCCCAGGGGTATAATTTGAAACAAGAAAACATGACAAAAGGGAATTTTGTTGCCAAGCTTATGACCCTTATCCATGACACATCCTCTTATCAAGCTATTTCCATTACCGGTAAATGATATTTATTTCACTAGCGTCAGCAGAACTGGAGTTATTTTCCAGATAATAAAATATGACAAAGGGGAAAAACAAAATATTGCTGCCCTTGTGCATGGCATTTTCTCTCATCAGTTTCTTTCCATACATAACATTTCATTATAATAGCATCAGTAGAACTGGAGTTGTCTTCCGGACAAGAAAATATCACAAAGGGAAATTACTCCAAAAAACAATGATGTCAGAGTTATGGCCTTTGCAAATGGCTCTTCCTCTCATTAGGCTCTTTCCAAATATGCAATTTCATTTTACCAATTACCCCATAGCCTGTTTCTAGTTTTGAAAATAGGTGGCCACCTAAAACAGGTTGAAAGTAAAGCAGAATGTGCCTTAAGGCATAGTCTGCTTTACTTTCAAACTGCTTTAAGCTACCATCTACATGGATATAGAAACTTATTATCTTATCTTACAATTTCATGACTGTATAAAGTGGAATTATTTTCTTCAGTGTGGGAATAAATTAAAGGCCTAAAAATGCATATTTATGGGGTAATGGGTTAACAAACATCAGTATTTATCAGTATTTATGGGTGTGTGGGTTGAATTGGAATTGGACATTCAGATAACTCTAATAAAACCATTATTAAACATATGTATAAATATGGCATAAGACATAATTACATAACTGTTAGTGGATCACTTCCAGATCCTGTTTCTCTAAGTATGAAGCAGACTGAACCATTTCTAAACTTTAACAGACAACATGTTCAGCTGACACCACCAGTTCTGTTGGTCATTCACTCAGAGGTCAAATATTATGCAATAGTTGGGGAGAGCATCTAGGCAGCTGGCTAAACACTTATCAGACTGAAATGATGTCTGCTTAAAACCTACTGTATGTGAAAAATGTACAAAAATCCAATTTAGAAAATGTTAAGTTGGTAAATGAGTGGCAAATAGTTTGGATCCAGATTAGATGCAGCATTATGTTGCATCTGATCTGGATCCAAACTGTTTGCAAATATTGGCTATTTGCCTGTAGTATATTAAGGGTAACTCAGGTAAATACAGTTCTGCTTCATCAAAAATACTGTGAAACCTGCCTAGAGCAGCACTAAAACTGTGTAGGGTGGGGTCAAGTGTGACCCTGGGGATTTCATTTGAACAAACTTCAGAGGGATCCACCAGGAGCTAATTACTGTAAAAATATCAAAGCTTAGGGCCTAGTAGTTTTTACAAGAAGATTGTTTAGGGCCTAGTAGTTTTTACAAGAAGATTGTTTAAAGTTTTTTGCATTTTTTGATAAATTTCAATAAGTAGTCCACTTTAAAGTTTCATTTAAACAATTTCTGTAGAGAAGCATCCAAGGAACACCATGAGCATGTTAGTTTTTCCTCAAACTCTCGGTTTCAGAGGAGATGTCGCTTGAAGTAAATTTGAACGGACGGACGGACAGACGGACGGCGGGCGATCACAACAGCTCACCTTGAGCCTTTGGCTCAGGTGAGCTAAAAACTGGTGGTCATTGCACAAATTTTAAGGACTTGAATAAGTGTCAAACCCTGACTTCTATGTGATACTGTACCCTTACCTGCATAGCTCCATCTGAGTGTGTCTCACTGCTGATTCCGTGACTTGCTGGATTTGTCAAGGGCTCTTGAACATCTGATCCTCCAGCA
Source organism: Gari tellinella (assembly GCA_922989275.2). NCBI lineage: Eukaryota > Metazoa > Mollusca > Bivalvia > Cardiida > Psammobiidae > Gari > Gari tellinella. The sequence continues at coordinate 18,373,052 of OV277862.1, forward strand.
CAGCTTTCTGGTGTCTGTACAGCTTTTCTATCACCTTTTTTTACACTAAAATGAAACCTTTAACCATTTACCCCATAGCCTGTTTTTAGTTTCGAAGATTAAACAAGAGGGCCTTGAAGGCCCTGATATCGCTCACCTGTTTTAATGAAGCCTGATAGCTTTACCTTTGAGTTTCACCCATTTTAATCTAAATCCATTCAAATTTGTAGTATAGCATGACCTGTACACAATTTTGGAATACAACCTCATAATTCTAGTATAGTAGAGTACATCAAGAGCAGATAACTAGAGCCTAAACAATACTGAAATGAAGCCTTTTCTAGCATTTCAAAGTATATCAAGAGCAGATTACTATTGCCACAATGATTAGATGTCAACAATAATTGCACTCCTTTGAGAACTTATAGCTATATATTTTGTGTGCAAGTATAATCAAAATCCATTGAAAACTGTAGTTGCAAGAGTGAAAATGCTGTTAGAGATGGCATTTTCAGCAATTCAAGGGTAGATAACTCTTGACCTATTGGTTAAATATTGCAATTTCAGAAATTCAAGGGCAGATAACTCTTGACCTTTTCGTTAGATTTCAACCATAATCAAACTGATCTGAACTCTTATGGTCATATACAATCTAAGCAAGTTTGAGAAAGATTGGATAAAAATTGTTGCCTCTAGAGTATAAACACTGTTAAATATGACATTTTCAGCAATTCAAAGGTAGATAACTCTTGATCTGTTTGTCTGTTTTCAACCATAATCAAAAACATTCAAACTCCTATAGTAATATTTAATCTGGTCAAGCTTGAGATAGATTGGATAAAAAATGTTGCCTCTAGAGTGTAAACACCGTTAAATATGGCATTTTCAGCAATTCAAAGCTACATTACTCTTGATCTGTTGGTTTCATTACAACCATAATCAAACTGATCTGAACTCTTATGGTAATAAAAAATCTGACCAAATTTGAGAAAGATTGGATAAATATTGTGGCCTCTAGAGTGTAAACACTTAAATCATTGATGACAAATGAAGGATGACTGACGTCGGACATTCAAGGATTGCAAAAGCTAACCTCCATACATAAAATTTCATTACAATAGCATCAGTAGAACTGAAGTTGTCTTCTTGACAAGAAAATATCACAAAGGGAAATAAAGCAGGTTGAAAGTAAAGCAGAATGTGTCTTAATGCACACTTTGCTTTACTTTCGCATCTTACATTTTCATGACTGTTTAAAGTGGAATTATTTTCTTAAGTAGAGGAATAAATCAAAGGCCTAAAAATGCACATCAGTATATGGGGGAAAGGGTTGAATCCTGGACAAAAAAAATTACAAGACATACAGATAACTCTGACAAAACCAATATTAAACATATGTATAAATATGGCATAAGATATAATTACATAACTGTCAGTGGATCACTTCCAGATCCTGTTTCTCTAAGTATGAAGCAGACTGAACCATATCTAAACTTTAGCAGACAACATGTTCAGCTGATCATGACCAGTTCTGTGATACTCCCCAACCGAACTGTTGCATAATATTTGACCTCAGTGGGTAGAGCTCTGGGGCTTACCCTTACCAGACTGAAATGATGTCTGCTTAAAACCTACTGTATGTGAAAAGTGTACAAAAAAACAATTTAGAAAATGTTAAGTTGGTAAATGAGTGGCAAATAGGTTGGATCCAGATTAGATGTAGCATTATGATTATGTTGCATCTGATCTGGATCCAAAATGTTTGCAAATATTGGCTATTTGCCCTTAGTATATTAAGAGTAACTCAGGTAAAATAGTTCTGCTTCATCAAAAATACTGTGAAACCTGCCTAGAGCAGCACTTAAACTGCGCAGGGTGGCGTCAAGTGTGACCCTAGGGATTTCATTTTAACAAACTATAGAGGGATCGACCAGGAGATTCTACTGTAAAAATATCAAAGCTTAGGGCCTAGTAGTTTTGGGCAAGAAGATTTTTTAAAGTTTTTTGCTTTTTTGCTTTTTCAAGCAGAGTTTTTGCTTTTTCTCTTTCATTTGAACAACTTCTGTAGAGAAGCATCCAAGGAACATCATGAGCAGTTTGAACTCTACCTACAATCGGCGGGTTCAGAGGAGATGTCGTTTGAAGTAAATGTGAACGGACAGACGGACAGACGTACTACGGACGGTGAGCGGTCACAATAGCTCACCTTGAGCCTTTGGCTCAGGTGAGCTAAAAATCAGACCAGTCATTTTTTAGAAGAAGATTTTTTTAGATATTGTGCAAAGACCGATTGCCCCACCCACTTTTTTTTAACAATCTTTGGAGCTCACATTTACAGTATGTATTTGACCAAGTTTGGTTAAAATTGGGCCATTGGTTTCAGATAAGAAGTTATTTGAAACAAATTGTGAACAGACGACACGGACACCGACACCGACACCGACACCGACGTACGGCAACCAATCACAATAGCTCACCTTGAGCACTTTGTGCTCAGGTGAGCTAATAAAAACAGTAGTTGTAGTGATGTATGCTTTAAGTGAAGGGCATTTTCTAGGTTGATCAAGATATTTGAGGTAAAGAGATTATTGAATAAAACATTAATTGCAGTGATATATGCTTTAAGAGTATGGCATTTTCTAGGTTGATCAAAAATCTTAACGTGGATGTCTAAGTTCTAAAGGGGAGATAATTCACCCAAAATACCATCTAGAATTATCCGCCTCTAGTTTGGGGTAAGTAATATGTTTGAGGTAAAGAGATTTTTTAATAAAAACATTAATTGCAGTGATATATGGTTTAAGAGGATGGAATTTTCTAGGTTGATTAAAAATCTTAACGTGGATGTCTAAGTCCAAAAGGGGAGATAATTCACCCAAAATAGCATCTAGAATTGTCCTCCTTGATGATTGAGGGCAGGTTAGATGTGTATGGTAAAATTCAAATGCAACATAAGTGATATATGCTTTAGAAGGATGTCATTTTCTAGGTTTATTAAAAACCTTAAAATGCAAAGTCGACGCCGACGCCAATGCCGACGGCGAAGCCGACGCGAGAGTGACTGTAATAGCTCTCCATATTCTTTGAATAGTCAAGCTAACAAGAGGCCCATGCGGGCCTAAATATCGCTCACTGGAAAAACCAACACAAGGGTCACATAACCCCTGGGGTGAGATCATTTTTTACCCCAGAGACATAATTTCAAAAATCTTGCTGATGAACTTGACAATTAAGTGTTCTGTCAAATATTTTGTACATGGATGGTTTCAGGCAGGAAGACTTTTCATTGAAAAAATCTCTTTTAGCTAATGTGACCCATATATGCAACAGACCCGAACCATTTCAGCAATATTGGTAAAAAAAACATCAAAAAGTGTCACTATGCTAAATATCAAAGCTCTGGCCATAATAGTTTCAGAGAAGAAGATTTCACTATATAACACTATGTAAAACTGCAACCCCTAGGGCCTTGGCAGTTTTGACCCCAGGGACATAATTTGAACAACATTGAAAGAGGACCTAAAGATGATGCTTTGTGCCACATATCTAAGCTCAGGGTACTGTGGTTCCAGACAAGAAGATTTTTTTCAGTTTTCATTGAAGAAATCTATTTTTAGCTCCTGTGATCTATATATGCAACAGACCGGAACCATATAATCAATATTGGTTAAGGGCTTCCAGAAGTGTCACCATGCCAAATATCAAAGCTCTGGCCATAATAGTTCCAGATAAATACATGTTTGAAGATTTCAGTATATAACTCTATGTAAAATTATGACCCCCGGGGGCGGGGTCATTTTTGACCCCAAGGGACATAATTTGAACAATCTTCATAGAGGACCTGAAGACAATGCTTTGTGCCAAATATCTAAGCTCAGGGTACTGTTGTTTCGGACAAGAAGATTTTTTAAGTTTTAGTTGGAAAAATCTATTTTTAGCTCCTGTGACCTGGATATGCAATGGACCGAAACCATATTTACAATATTGGTTTGGGGCTTCTAGAAGTGTCACAATGCCAAATATTAAAGCTCGAACCTTATTAGTCTGAGAGAAAAAGATGTTTCAAGATTTCACTATATAACTCTATGTAAAATTACGACCCCCGGGCCCGGGCCCCGTCATTTTTTACCCAAGGGACATAATTTGAACAATCTTGATAGAAGACCTGAAGACAATGCTTTGTGCCACATATCTAAGCTCAGGGTACTGTGGTTTCGGACAAGAAGATTTTTTAAGTTTTAATTGAAAAAAAAGGTATTTTTAGCCTCTGTGACCTATATATGCAGCAGACGGGAACCATATTTACAATATTGGTTCAGGGATTCAAGAAATGCCACCATGCCAAATATCAAAGCTCTGGCCATATCAGTTTCAGAGAAAAAGATGTTTGAAGATTTCACTATATAACTCTATGTAAAATTACGACCCCCCGGGGCGGGGTCATTTTTGACCCCAGGGACATAATTTGAACAATCTTGATAGAGGACCTGAAGACAATGCTTTGTGCCAAATATCTAAGCTCAGGTTACTGTGGTTTCAGACAAGTAGATTTTTTAAGTTTTCATTAAAATAATCTATTTTTAGCTCCTGTGACCTAGATATGTAACGGACCGGAAATGTTTGAACAACTTTGAAAGAGGACCATATAAGGACCATTCCTGCCAAGTTTGGTAAAAATCCATCCAGTGGTTTCAGAGGAGATGTTGTTCAAAGAAATTGTTGACGACGAACGAATGACGCACGACGAACGACGGACGACGACGGACACAGGACACAGGACAATCAAAATAGCTCACCTTGGCACTACGTGCCAGGTGAGCTAAAAAAATGGTATATGACACTCTGCAACTCCTGAGTTACATTTATGCCAAGTATCAAGTAAATCAGGTTGAAAGTGAAGGAGTTCAAAGTACAAGATTTTGCCTGCTAATTTTAAGACCAATTTCAATGACAAAGGTCAAGGTCAAAGAAATTTGAAATTTGTGTCTTGCACATATACTACTCCTGAGTAACATTTATGCCAAGTATCATGTGAAACAGGTTGAAAGTGAAGTAGGAGTTCAAAGTACAAAATTTTGCCTGCCAATTTCAAAACCAAATTCAAGGACAGGGGTCAAGGTCAAGGTCACAGAAACCTGAAATTTGTGTCTTTTAAATTTTCTACTCCTGAGTAATATTTATGCCAAGTACAATGTAGTTATTTTGGTCACACAAGGATTGATTTATGCGCCCTGACAATCCTAATACAGAGTACCTCTGCCTTAGGCAGGGGATAACAAATTGGAATCATTGGCTAAGAGGAGATTTCATAATCCAATTTTGAACTCTTGAGGTTGAGTGGGTGGGAGTTTAACATAGGGTGTGAAGACTTTCACCCGGGGTTGAATATTTTACATCAATTTTTCATCTGAAGGTGAAATTTCAATGAGGTGAACATTTTATATGACATCGGTATATTATTACTTTTGAAGACAGCCATTGGATCAAACGTTTTTATGAAATCATTAAATCTATTCAATGGTTGGGGACTGAGATGTCATTTTTCATTATGGATAGACTGATGGGCGGACATACAGACCCCCAAACAAAAAGCATTCCTTATAGCTTACCATGATCACTTCATGCATAGTTGAGCAAAATTTGTAAAACACTCAATCTTAATTCACTCAAATCAAGAGGAACTAAAGAATATACTAGTGCATTATCCTTTGGTATGTTTTACTGTTAGAAAGATATCTGATCTTAACCCATTATCCTATAGCCTGTTTCTAGTTTTGAAAGCAGTTGACCACTTAAAGCAGGTTGAAAGTAAAGCAGAAGGCGCAAAAACTTACCTTGAAGTCTCAAGGTGTTCCTTGTCCGCCATTTTTTGGGCCACTGTAGTATATATCTCATCAGACATATACAGCTTGAACTTAAATCCTTCCATGGGTGTTAGGAGTTTAAACAGTTCAATCTCATGTGAGTAACTCCTAAATGCACCAACCAAAGCACCACTGTTTGATGCCTTCATAAACTTTTGAAGTTCCTCTTTGGTAAAGACTTCAAACTCAACAAAGAGAGAACAATCATCTTTCCTGTAGTGCACTTCACATAAATGAACAAAAGAAAATTTCTTTTTGTCAGTCAGATACTGTCGAAGTTTGGATATTTTGGCTGTTAAAGTTCTCTGTATAATTCTCAAGTTAGTATCTGTATTGTGTTTATCTGTCACCTCCAGATTCAACTGGAAACCTGAAATTAAAAACGTGCTAGGTGTCAATGATAAATATATGCATGCAATTCAAACAAGAGGGCCTGAAGGCCCTGATATCGCTCACCATTTGTAATGAAGCCCGATAGCTTTACCTTTGAATTTCACCCGTTTTATTCTAAATCCTTTCAAGTTTGTCGACCTACTGTAGTATAGTAGAGTACATCAAAGGCAAATAACTAGAGCCTAAACAATAATAATCTAAATGAAGCCTTTTTCTAGCATTTCAAAGAATATCAAGGGCAGGTAACTATTGCCACAATGATTACATTTCAACAATAATTGCACGCCTTTGAGAACGTATAGCTACATCCTTTGTGTACAAGTATAATCAAAATCCATTGAAAACTGTGGTTGCAAGAGTGTAAACGCTGTAAAATATGGCATTTTCAGCAATTCAAAGGTAGATATCTCTTGATCTATTTGTCCGATTCCAACCATAATCACTCTATTATGAACTCTTATGGTCATATACAATCTGCGCAAGTTTAAGAGAGGTGGGATAAATATTGTGGCCTCTAGAGCGTAAACACTGTTAAATATATCATTTTCAGCAATTCAAAGGTAGATAACTCTTGACCTATTGATCCGATTACAACCATAATTAAACTCATCTGAAGTCTTATGGTAATATACAATCTGAGTAAGTTAAAGAAAGATTGGATAAAATTTGTGGCCTCTAGAGTGTAAATATCCTTAAATATGGAATTTTCAGCAATTAAAAGGTAGATAACTATCGACCTATAAATCTGATTTCAACCATAATCAAACTCATCTGAACTCTTATCGTCATATACAATCTGGGCAAGTTTTAGAAAGATTGGATAAATACTGTGGCCTCTAGAGTGTAAACACTGTTAAATATGGCATTTTCAACAATTCAAAGGTAGATAACTCATTACCTATTTGTCCGATTTCAACCATAATCGAACTCATCCGAGCTCTTATGGCAATATACCATCTGAGCAAGTTTGAGAAAGATTGGATAAATATTGTGGCCTCTAGAGTGTAAACACTAAAATTGTTGACGACGGACGACGGACATTCAAGGATTGCAAAAGCTCACCCTGAGCTAGCTCCGGTGAGCTAAAAATGAAACTATTTATCCGAGGAATATTGGTTTCCTAAGAAATTATTTTGTACAGCCATTATTTTGGTTAACCCATTACCCCATAAATACGCCTTTTTACGACTTTTAATTTATTCTCTGATGAAAATATTTCCAATTTATACAATTATGAATATGTATGACAGTAATTAGTTTCTATATTCTAGCCGATGGTAGCTTAAAGCAGGCTGAACGTAAAGCAGAATGTGCCTTAAGGAACATTCTGCTTTACTTTCAACCTGCTTTAAGTGATCATCTGTCTTCAAAACTAGAAACAGGCTATGGGGTAATGGGTTAAGGCAACAATGCAAATAAATCTCTTATAGATTTATATGCAGTTAAAAATTAGAACAATGACCAAGGCAGAAAGGGCCCACAAAAGTGGTCAGGAGGTCAGTAAGGCTAAGAGAGAAAACTGCACACAAGTTCAGCACATGTATCACTGAGGCAAAACTTAAACTAGAACTATATATCACTAACTGTGAGTTATAACCCCCCCCCCCCCCCCCCCCCCCCCAGCACACCATAATCACAGGATTTAATTTCACTGAAAGGGAGAACATTCACAAACGACAATATTTCATTTGTTAAAATTACAAAAAGGGAGATAATTCAAAGTATCACATCAAAACCAAATTCAGATGAGGCTAAACAAGAGCACTGCAAACGGGTGCAGGACACTCGACTTTCATATACTTGAGAAGGCTACATTTTCCAAAGTTAAAGAATGTGTATGGGTGTTTGATGCTTAATTGATCAAACACATTCCAAATCAACACAAGGGTACTAAATCTGTAAAAACAAGCACAGGTTACTGTTAGCTGCTTTGTTGTAACAAATTACTCTTTTGATAATAAACAAAACATGTATTCATTTTTTGAATAAACAAAACATGTATTCATTTTTTGAATTAAACTGTAAGTCAAAACAAGGGCAATATATTTGCCTGCCTTACCCGGCTTGTTGTAATGAGTTGCACTTTTGATACTAAACAAGTATTGGAAGTTTGAAATTAATAACTTTCTACAGTTACTGAGAAATTTAATTTACAAATTTTGAGTCCAAATAAGGGCAATAACTCTGTAATGTAAATCTAATGGTTATCTGCCTTGTTGTAAGGTGATGCCCTTTTGACACTGAACACGTATACGAATTTTCATGTTAATATTATGGTAGTTATTGAGAAATTTAATTAACAAATTCTAAGTCAAAACAAGGGCAATAACTCTGGAATGACAAATTCAAGGGTTACCTACCTTATTGTAATGAGTTATCCTTTTGATACTTAATAAGTATGCAAAGTTTCAAGTTAATACCTTCGATAGTTATTGAGAAATTTAAATTTACAAGTTTTATGGACAATAACTCTCGATTGTCTCATCCCCAGGTCACCTCCCTTGTTTAAATGAGTTGCCCTTTTCAAAGTTTCAAGTTAATACCTTTGATAGTTATTTAGATATTTCAATTAACAAATTTTAAGAAAATTAAACAAGGGCAATAACTCTGGAATAAAAAATCTCAGGGCTACCTGCCTTGTTATAATAAGTTGCACTTTTGATACTGAACAAGTTTTCCATGTTTCAAATGGATACCTTTGATACTTATTGAGAAATGATGTCTTACAAAAACCTTATTCTAAAACCTTAACCAACGCAGCCACAAACACTGGACATTCCACCAAATCAGAAAATGCCAAAGTCCTGACATTAGAAAGTGGACTGATTAGAAGGAAAGTCAAGGAGGTGATTGAAATCAAACAGCGGCGCCCATCCCCGTGTACACACAACTCCTCTCGAGATGATGTGACTTGCCTACGTCACGTGACCCACAAAACTAGCTCAGTGCTGACGAAGGAGGTGCAATACCTCCGAAAGTTACAGGTAAAAAGAAATTTTGCTCTGAGTCATGAAAAACTCATCAATATGTCCAATCCTGAGCAGGGAAACAACCTATTCAGCTGAAAGTTTGATAAAAGTCAAAATTGTGGTAACAAGTGTGTTCACCAACTTTTTCTCAGATTTGACCTGGTGACCTACTTTTAAAAACATAGGACTTATATTCAAATTTGATTTAGATTTTGTAAAGATGGTCATTCTGACAAAATTTGATAAAGGCTGCAGGCAGGGTTTAAATTGTTGCTACTAGAGTGTTCACAAGCTTTTTCTAAGATTTGACCTAGTGATCTACCAATCTTGTCATTATTAACCGATGCCGATACAATCCATCCGTTGAATTTGCTGCTGCATTAGTTGTTTTTTGTCAAGAGATAAAATTGAACAATCACGAAAATTGTAGTTTTTCTCAATATCTCCGATTTCGGCACATTTATTGAGTAAACAAAAACCTAAATCTCTTCAAAGACGAAGTTAATTACCTAAAAATGACGCCGATTATTGTTATTGTTCGAGTTGTTGCCTATACGTAATGATCTCGGCTTTTATCCTTACGTTCTATAAAACCTATTAACTTCCGGTATAATTCATTCGGGTCACTCGATTTAAATTTTTGCCAAGGCAAAAAGGTAACCACTGTTAGGTCATATCTGCTGCTAGCATGCAAAGTGTTAAGTGGACATCAATCGATCTGTTCAACTATTGTATAACATGCTGCCAGATAATGTAACTCTTGCTAAATGTACTTACGGACATCTTGGTCCTGACCCCCACTGGCTGAGGCCATCTGAAAAGGTAATCAATATCAACTACAAATCATCTCATAATAATGTCCCATTGCCACTTCAATTAAACTATCAATCTTAAGATGTATACCATATTTTCTCCAGGGTTTGTGCTAGCCTTTAATTCCACAAAGTCCCAAGGACCCAAAGCCATTCAAAAAGTTGGGTCACATGTCAACTTTACTGAGTCCTGTTTCTTTTTTATACTGATAATGCTTCTTTGTGTAGATAATAATTATTATGATTTATTTCATTTCTAACTTTTTTTTTTTACATTGCTCCCTCCCTAGAAAGGTCTTCCAAACAAAATTCCCTCCTTACAATGCTTGCCACTGCTGCCTAAATAAGACAAGGGCCACTATGGCCCTAAATCGCTCACCTGGTAACCATGTAACCATGTACACCGTGTGACCTAGTTTTTGACCGGGCATGACCCTCATTCTAACTTGACCTCAATTTCAATGAGACAAACATTTTGTTCAAGTTTCATGAAGATTCAATGAATATTGTAGTCTCTAGAGTGTTAACAAGGTTTTTCGAAGATTTGACCTAGTGACCTAGTTTTTGACATGACCCACATTCGAACTTGGCCTAGATTTCATTGAGGCAATCATATTATTGAAGTTTCATGAAGATCTAATGAACATACATGTGATATCTCCCGATCTCGTCGGGAGCTCCCGAAATTTTAGCACTACTCACGATCTCCCGGTCGGGAGACGAAATCTCCCGATATTTCATTAAATCAGGTTCATTTTTTTCAATATGAACTTTTATATCATTGACCTAGTTCGCCGACTCTAAAAATCTGAAAATTGGCTTCAGCGTTCTCCGGCTAATCCATACACACCTTATCACCAAACGCTACTGATGCGTGTAAACACGTTACGCAATCGTCGATAAGTTTGATAGTGTAGCACTATACATGGCATGTTTATTTTGGAGCGCATTCGTTGCCAAAAATCCAGACATGCAATCACCCAGTTTTCAATTATTGTTTGGCCAAAAACGATATGTATTTGTATAAATGTCGTTTAGAATCATGCAAACTTAACATGTAAATGTCTGTTTACATGTGTATACTGTATTCCATAAAAAGGTATTTATAGTTTATACTTTAAACACTTGCAATTCTTTCATGTAAAGCTGTTAACAAGGGAACCAAAATCCACGATTTAATGTTACTTTCTAAGACAGAACTACATATAACCAACATTTGAAATAAACATTTTCCGCCTGGAAGAATTGAAAGTACGCTTTGCGAAAGACGTTTCACCTTTTGCAAACAGACACCATACAATGAACTTCGGATATTCGCCAATGTACAACGGACAATGTAGAAAGTATCAAATGAGTCACGAGGGCGTGTCTTAGCTACATAAGCCCCTCCTTCGACGCGTCAATTTTCCTTCATGAAGTTTCGGTATTTCCTAGAACGTATGCCAAGAACTCTCAGGTGTTCCGAGTGACTATAATTCTGCTTTACTTTCAACCTGCTTTAAAGGGACTCGCAACCGGATGGTGTTCTTGTCAAAATAAAATAAAATACTCAAATGAAAGCAAATTTATGGCATTATTTGGCTTTTGACATTAAAAACATATGATCAGTCTAAAAAACGTCTCAAGAATCGTCACTGAATCTTAGTTTTTTAGATATTTTCCATCGTTTTTCCATAGCGTTAGCTAACGGTATAGTTGTTGTTGTTGCTTCTCTACACGGGGTCAGACATAAACCCGAGCCGAATAATGTTCTATTAATAGCTATCATTGAAGTACGTTAATTCGCTACCATATATATAGAGAGCGTCCGTAGCCGAGGGCGTAGAGGCGATGCCTCATTTTTCATTTTTGTCTCCGCATGGATGGTCACGGGTTCGAATCCCACCAGAGTCTCTTCTTTTTTTTTTTGGAAATGCATTTTTTAACAGAATTTATTATCCTAAACTAAATTTTACCCATTTATATAAGCATTTGACCTATATTTACAAATTACTATTTTTAATGCTTGATCCGGTTGCGAGCCTCTTTAAGTAGTCACCTATTTTCAATGTCTTCACAGGTACACTGTTTCAAAGGACCCATAGATGCACCAATAGGGTTCAAATGGTTAAAGAAGCTGAGCCCACCTTAAAGCAGGATAAAAGTAAAGCAGTTAATCAAAAGCTGCCACAGGAGATTTCTGCTTTACTTTTATCTTGCTGTAAGCAACCACTTTAACCATTTCACACATAGATGCACATGTTGGCAGTTTTTTTAAATTATTCCTATTACAAATTTAATGCATGTACCTTTTCATACTTCTACAAATATTATCCTGATAAAGAGTCATTGGAAACCTTGAGTCGTTTTATAAAACTTTGTACGACGAATGTTGTCGTAAGTCAGATTATAAAAGTCTCAATTATTATTTATTTCTCAATCTAATCCTGTCTTGTAACATCTTTTTGGAATCGTCTTGAAAATGTCACAAGACAGGATTAAATAGAGAAATAAGAAATTCAATGTATTTTAAAGTTTTGACTTACGACAACAATGTTTATGAAACGGGCCCCTGCCCTGCATCTGGGCAGATGGATGTTTAAAGCAGGCACATGTAAAGCAGAAAAGCTCTTTCAGGAACTATCTGCTTTACTTCAGTCTGCTTAACCTATTACCCCACAGCCTGTTTCTAGTATTGAAGACACGTGACCACTTAAAGCAGGTTGAAAGTAAAGCAGAATGTGCCTTAAGGCACATTCTGCTTTACTTTCAGCCTGCTTTAAGCTACAGTCTGCTAGGAAATAGAAAACATTTCTTATGATACATATTCATGGCTGTAAAAATTGGAATTAATTCTTTAGTGGATGAATAAATGAAAGGCGTAAAAAGGTGTATTTATGGGGTAATGGGTTAAGCAAGCACCTGTCTGTCAAACTGGCTACATACAGTGGAGAAAACGTTATTCTTTCCCAATAAACGCGTTTACGCTAAAACTATTATTTCTATTGCAAACAGTTTGGAGCCAGATCAGACGCTGGGTAACCCGGCGTCTGATCAGGCTCCAAACTGTTTGTCACCAATATAAACATGAAGACATGAATTATCAGAATTGTCCAAAAGTTGCACTTTTCTATGTTTTAGTGTTTTGCAGTTCGTTTAAACGGGAAAGAATAACGTATTCTCCACTGTAAAATATCACAGGGCTAGGTAAACCCCCGGCGAACGATTCCGGTAAGATCCGATTTAGTTTACTCCGCCCAAATTAATATTCGTAGTATTCCGTAAAAATTCCTTATAAGGTCATAGCAAAATTCGCTAGTTTTGCATTTGGAGAAATGTAATTCTCGACTTGCAAGAGTCAACTGTACACTGGAGAAATGTCAATGTCGATCGTCAATCCGCAACTTTCGGTTTATATCTGTGTTCAAGTTTATTGAAAACAGATGATTTCAGTTGGATTTTCGGATGCAGTTCTTTGCTTGTGACGGTTTGAGGAATTTCATTCTGATCTGTAGGATTAATTTGTCAATTTCATGAAATGTAAAGCGGGTGTTTGCTTTGAACAAAGCAGAAAGTCAATTCTTAAAATAGCATTGTATGGTCATGACTAACTTATGGACAAGTCACATTTATATTTTGTACAGTCGGGTTTGTATTTTATACAAACTACAAAATAGATGTTAGCATCTACATGTCTAGATTATTGGCAACGATTGCGCTCCATAGTTTATGGCAGGCTGCAAACAATGTTTGATCACACGCGACGAGTGGGGTTTGACATATTGCTTTTAATGTGTTGTAGATCTAATTGGTTATCAAAAAAGTGATTGACAGGTTTGCCCCGAATCGGAGACCTAGCAACGACAATTTTTAGAAGCGGTGATGCGAAGAATAAAGATCTATGTCGCCGATACGGGTCGGATTAAAATCAGATATAATTCTCCATAAATTCTGGACAAGCACACATCTTATATGAAAGCTACATTTATGAATTTATTTCTACCACAAAATACATTGAATATTCACGTAACAGAAAAATACTTTGAAAATTATACCGTTACAAAATGACGGGGCGCCTTAATATTTGCTACGGGAATCACGTATATTTTGTTAGTCTAAAAAGTTTTCCCCAGCATCGTTTTCTAACAATTAATTAAAATTAAACATTGGACCTAAATTCTTCATTAATTAAAATTAAACATTGGACCTAAATTCTTCTGTTTGTTACATACGATTTGTGCAAATGTATAATCATTAAGTTTGATTTTACAACCTATTACGCTCGTAAAATTGATTTGCAATCAGTTTTCGCGGTAGAAATTTCATGTTAAAACCACGCCCACTAAATGGCGCTAGTAAATGTCGTCTTCAGAAACTATCATTGTCAAGCAGTTTGTATCTAGAATAGATGATGCAGCGTATCATCTGGATCCATACTGTTTGCAAACTTTAATTAATAACAGATTGTTAAGTTGCTAACTCTTTCTAGATCTACTGACTCCATAGATAGAAATCTAGACCATTTGAACTACTTCATTCATTCTCTCAAGAAAATAGATATAGTTCCAGTTTATCTTTACTAGTCATGAATAATATAAGAACCATAAGAAATAGTTCTTATATCCTAGCAGATGGTAGATCTAGCTTAAAGCAGGCTTAAACTTTTACTGAAGCAGAATGCTCCTGTGTATTCTGCTTTACTTTCAGCCTAGAGGCTAGAAAAAAAGGCCCATGTCAGTATTATAAAGACTATATCTCTGGGTGAAAATTGTCTCTGTCATAGTGGTCTATAGACTTATCTCTTCACTGATTAGAAAAAAAAAGAAGCAATTAGTGATTAATTTATGAAAATAGATAAATTTGTTGGATTTTTATCGCCAGCGCCTAGTTTTGTCGCGAAAAAAGTGTCGGGGAAAAAAGCTCCCTAAATGGCACCCCAATCTCCCTATTAAAACTTCCAGATCTCCCTATTTGGGTCCAAGAAAATATCACATGTATGCTAATGAAATTTGTAGCCTCTAGAGTGTTAACAAGGTTTTTCGATAATTTGACCTAGTGACCTAGTTTTTGACTGGACATGACCAACATTCGAACTTGACCTAGATTTCATTAAGGCAAACATTTTGATGAAGTTTCATGAAGATCCAATGAAATTTGTAGTCTCTATGGTGTTAACAAGGTTTTTCGAAGATTTGACCTAGTGACCTAGTTTTTGACCGGACATGACCCACATTCGAACTTGGCCTAGATTTTATTGAGGCAATAATAATGATGAAGTTTCATGAAGAACCAATGAAACTTGTAGCCTCTAGATTGTTAACAAGGTTTTTCGATAATTTGACCTAGTGACCTAGTTTTTGACCGGACATGACCCACATTCGAACTTGGCCTAGATTTTATTAAGGCAAACATTTTGATGAAGTTTCATGAAGATCCAATGAAATTTGTAGTCTCTAGAGTGTTAACAAGGTTTTCGAAGATTTGACCTAGTGACCTAGTTTTTGACCGGACATGACCCACATTCGAACTTGGCCTAGATTTTATTGAGGCAATCATATTGATGAAGTTTCATGAAGATCCAATGAAATTTGTAGCCTCTAGAGTGTTAACAAGGTTTTTCGATAATTTGACCTAGTGACCTAGTTTTTGACCGGACATGACCCACATTCAAACTTGACCTAGATTTCATTGAGGCAAACATTGTGACCAAGTTTCATCAAGATCCAATGAGATTTGAACCTGCTAGAGTGTTAACGAACAATTGTGGACGGACGGACGGACGGACGTTCTCACAGTTGGACATTTGTTGGGTATATTTTTTGTTTAAAAGTACCCAACAGTACACTAAAATACCCAACAATAACAATAGGGCAATCACGGAATGAATGGAATCTATTGTTCTCCCTACCCAACAAAGGACCTTTCGTGCGCTCGGACAGACAGACAGACAGACGACGGACATCCAGCGATCCTAAAAGCTCACCTTGGCACTACGTGCCAGGTGAGCTAAAAATTATGTTTTAATAATGTTCTCTCCTTTAAGCAGTTCTCTCAACAATAGGAGGGAGCACTGTACTTGACTTTTCATATAGAGGATCTTGTATGAGTGCTCATTATTTATCATTTTTAATAAACGAGTTGACTAAAATGATATGACGCGAGCCTTGGCGAGCGTCATATTTATTTTAGTAAACGACTTTATTAAAATGATAAATAATGAGCACGAATGTGAGATTCTATTTATCACATAACAAGTTTATTGATTGAAGCAGTAATTTGTAGACCCTCATAAAGTTTCATAGAAGGTATTTAATAATCAAAACAAGAGTTGTCAGAGAGACAACAAAGCTTGCCTTCATAATTATGCAAACCGAATATTAGAGTAATACCCCAAGGGACATAGGAATTATAAGTATTTTTCGAAAACTAAACATGGGCCCTAAGTTCAAGATCAAGGTCACTGAGGTCAAACTTTTTAATTGCACGGAAAGAAGGTCTTGCTCATTTACATATGCATACCGAATATGAAAGGAATATCTCAATGAACATAGGAGTTATATGCATTTTGAGAAACCTAAACACATATTTTGAAACCTAAGTGAGGGCCCAAACTTTAACGTCAAGGTCACAGGGATAAAAGTATTTAAGTGCATGGTAAAGTCTTGTCCATATACACATGTATACCAGATATGAAAGCAATATCTCCCAGGACATGGGAGTTATAAGCATATCTTTGGAACTCTAAACGCTGGCTCTAAGTTCAAAGTCAAGGTCACTGGGCTAAAAAAATTGTATGTATGCATGAAGTTATTGTCCATATACACATGCATGCCAAATAATAAAGGAATATAGATCTCAATGAGCATAGGAGTTATAAAACCTAAACACAGATTTTGAAACCTAAACAAGGCCATAAGTTCAAGGTCAAGGTCATAGGGGTCAAACTTTTGTGTGCATGAAAAACTCTTGTCCATATACACATACATATCGAATATGACAGCAATACCTCAAAGGACATAGGAGTTAAAGCATTTTTCAAAACCAAAATGCAGATTTTGAAACCTAAACGTGGGCCCTAACTTCAAAGTCAAGGACACTGGGGTAACAACATTTGTTTGCATGGTAAGGTCTTGTCCATAAACATATGCATACCGGATATGAAAGCAACATCTCAATAGACAATGGAGTTATAAGCATTTTTTAAAACCTAAACGCAGATTTCAAAACCTAAACGCGGGCCCTAAGTTACATTAAATGAGATTCCTATAGGGCTCCTGCATTTTCAATACAGGGCCCTAACATTAATATGGAACTCTAAGTATACTAAGTCTTGAAACTCATTTATTCCAAACTAATAATAACCAAAGAGCAGGTGGCATACATCTTCAAATCAATGTCTTTTAACTAGGTCTCATGAAACGTGTGATAATGTTTTGGCTGAAGTTGCTACGCAACAGCTTTACCCCAGCTCAATATTGATAGCTATACGAAAAAAAATGCAGGGTTCAAGCCATTTTCATGTGATAAATGGTCAAAACAAAAATGCATTCATGATTCAACAATTTGATACCATAAACAACGACAGTTTTCACTTATTTCATAACATTGATACTTCAAATGCATGCTTTTATTTTTAGAACAGAATAGTTCATAATGGTTATAGATAACAGTAGGGTAACAATTTGGATCTATATAGTCGTACACTTTCCAACTTGAGATAAGCATGATCCTCGTTCAGCACGAGACAGCTGCGCTAATTTTACTGATATGTTATTCATTCTCAATAAATGTGTTTATGCTAAAAACTATTATGTACATTGCAAACAGGTTGGAGCCTGATCAGACGCCGGGTAACCCAGCGTCTGATCAGGCTCCAACCTGTTTGCCACCCAGATTAAAAAGATAAAATTAATTTTCTACAGTTTTAGAGTGTATTGTGTTTGCTTTTATTTGGGACTCTATTGTACATTACACACAATAAATACAGCTTTCCGTATCCCTGGCTGACAGTACGGAAATCAACGAGTACGGTGATCATCCCTTTTAAAATTTTAGAATGTTCCAATCTAAAAATAGCTCTGACAGGTCAAAAGAAAACACTAATATATGTTGAATTTGTCACATATTGAACAACTTGCTTGAATAATTAAGACTGACCGTAACAATTATAGCTTTTTGCTTGCACCACAGGGATGCTACAACCATCAAAATGTGTTCTTTCTGAACGATTTTAATATGCAGGCGCGTAGCTACCTGTACGCAAAAAACGCAACTGCGTACACCTTGTCCGCAAATATAGAAAAATTGAAAAGTCAAAAAATGCAATAAAAATCGTAGGGGGTAGGGGTAGAGATCAAAGGCTGGAAGAAAAGCTGTCAGAAAAAAACGTTATCCTGAAATCAATAATTTGTTATTTTGAGTCAAATTTTTACATAGTCTTTGAATGCGGAAAACGCCCTCAGAACGCACCTGAGACCATCTAGGATTAAAAATATCCCCGGGGAGCATGCCCCTGTACCCCTCTAGAGTAAGGGTTTTAAACTTATCAGACGGGGTAAGAATAAGAGATGAATGGCAGGGTCACATGCAACAAATATATATACATTTTATGTTATGGTGAAGTCGAATTTTACATAACGATTAAAGGATGCTGTTGCCAGATGGTAACACGTTTTGATTGCTCGAAATACCCTCAGAACCCACCAAAGCCATCTAGGAATATTTTTGCCGTGAGGAGCATACGGCATTCCAAGTAAGAGTGCGTTCACCAAATGAATTAAATTGCCCCTGACGTCGATGTGTGCCCCCTCAGTCACAGTTTGCTTCATACGGGCCTGCTTTATCATGTCATCAAAACGAAACGTAAATGTAAATGGTTCTGTTGCAGATCTGAATGTTACTCATTGTCGGTTTGAAATTAACATCCATGATTTTGTCGTGACCGACGTCAATGTTGTTTATGTTTTTATTCATTTTTTTGCATAGATTTATGTACTTTATCATCTGTTTTGAAGGCGGGAAATGCCCTCAGAAGGCACCAGAGAACATCTAGAAATAAAATTTTCCAGGGGTAGCATGTCCCCGGACCCCCCTAGTTAAGGACTGCGTACACTTCCTAATTGGCCTAGCTACGCCCCTGATATGTACGTGTTAGATATGCTTAAGGCGTAAACGCTAACCCTTTTCTCAGACTTATAAGACTGGGTTTTCCCCTAAAATTCTTGACCAAAATTAGGGGGACCATCTTATAAGTGAAGTCTACAATATCAAAACTTTTTCCTCAACTTTCATTTCAGGTCAAAGAAAATTCTAAGAAACTGACAAGATGTGTTTGCAAAGAGAGACAACAAAGCTCGCCACCGGCACCTTAAGAAACTTAAAAGCACACTCAAGGTCACCAAGGTCAACCTTTTTGCCTGCATTGAAAGGTCTTGTCCATATACACATGCAAATCAAATATGAAAGTAACAGCTCAAGAGACATAGGAATTATAAGACTTTTTGAAACCTAATTCCGGGACCTAAGTTCAAGGTCAAGGTGACTGGGCTAATTTTTTTGCATGCATGGAATGGTCTTGTCCATATACACATGCATGCCAAATATGAAAGAAATACCTCAATGGATATATGAGTTATAGAAATTTTGAGAAACCTAAACTCAGATTTCTAAACCTAAACGTGGGTCCTAAGTTCAAGGTCAAGGTCACTGGGGTCAAACATTTTGCATGCAAGGAAAGATCTTGTCCATATACACATGCACACTGAATATGAAAGAAATATCTCAATGGACATAGGAGTTATAGAAATTTTGAGAAACCTAAACACAGATTTCGAAACCTAAACGTGGGCCTTAAGTTCAAGGTCAATGTCACAGGGGTCTAAATTTTTCTGAACATGGAAAGGACTTGTCCATATACACACATATACCAACTATGAAAGCAATACCTCAAGGGACATGGTAGTTAAAGGCATTTTTCGAAACCTAAACACAGATTTCCATACCTCAATGTGGGCCCTAAGTTCAAGGTCAAGGTCACAGGGGTCTTAATTTTTATGTGGATGTAAAAGTCTTGTCTATATACACATACATACCAACTATGAAAGCAATACCTCAAAGGACATAGAATTTGTTGAAACCTAAACACAGATTTGGAAACCTAAATGCAGGCCCTAAGTTCAAGGTCACAGGGGTCCAAATGTTTTGTGTGCATTGAAAGAGCTTGTACATTTATGTTTGTACACATACATACCAATTACGAAAGCAATTCCTCAAGGTACATAGAAGTTATGGTCATTTTGAGAAACCTGAACACAGATTTCGAAACCTAAACACAGGCCCTAAGTTCAAGGTCAAGGTCACAGGGGTCTAAATTTTTCTGAACATGGAAAGGACTTGTCCATATACACACATATACCAACTATGAAAGCAATACCTCAAGGGACATGGAAGTTAAAGGCATTTTTCGAAACCTAAACACAGATTTCCATACCTCAATGTGGGCCCTAAGTTCAAGGTCAAGGTCACAGGGGTCTTAATTTTTATGTGGATGTAAAGGTCTTGTCTATATACACATACATACCAACTATGAAAGCAATACCTCAAAGGACATAGAATTTGTTGAAACCTAAACACAGATTTGGAAACCTAAATGCAGGCCCTAAGTTCAAGGTCACAGGGGTCCAAATTTTTTGTGTGCATTGAAAGAGCTTGTACATTTATGTTTGTACACATACATACCAATTACGAAAGCAATTCCTCAAGGTACATAGAAGTTATGGTCATTTTGAGAAACCTGAACACAGATTTCGAAACCTAAACACAGGCCCTAAGTTCAAGGTCAAGGTCACATGGGTCTAAATTTTTCTGAACATGGAAAGGACTTGTTCATATACACACATATACCAACTATGAAAGCAATACCTCAAGGGACATGGAAGTTAAAGGCATTTTTCGAAACCTAAACACAGATTTCCATACCTCAATGTGGGCCCTAAGTTCAAGGTCAAGGTCACAGGGGTCTTAATTTTTATGTGGATGTAAAGGTCTTGTCTATATACACATACATACCAATTATGAAAGCAATACCTCAAAGGACATAGAATTTGTTGAAACCTAAACACAGATTTGGAAACCTAAATGCAGGCCCTAAGTTCAAGGTCACAGGGGTCCAATTTTCTTTTGTGCATTGAAAGAGCTTGTACATTTATGTTTGTACACATACATACCAATTATGAAAGCAATTCCTCAAGGTACATAGAAGTTATGGTCATTTTGAGAAACCTAAACACAGATTTCGAAACCTAAACGCAGGCCCTAAGTTCAAGGTCAAGGTCACAGGGGTCTAAATGTTTCTATGCATGGAAAGGTCTTGTCCATATACACACACATAACAAATATGAAAGCAATACCTCAAGGGACATAGAAGTTTTGGTCATTTTTCGAAACCTAAACACAGATTTCGAAACCCAAACGCAGGTCCTCAGGTCACGGTCAAGGTCACAGGGGTGCAAATTTTTTTGTGCATGGAAAGGTCTTGTCCATATACACACATACCAACTATGAAAGCAATACCTCAAGGGACATAGAAGTTATAGACATTTTCTTAAAATCGTTTAAGCCGTTTACGATAACGCCGACAACGCCGACTACACAGGGGTATTGAAATTGCTCGTCTTGTACTTCGTACAGGCGAGCTAAAAACTAGACCAAAAACTACCATTTACAAACAAGAGCCCCATGGGGCATATTTCGCTCACCTGAGAATAGCTGACAAAGTGGAGATAATAATTTATGTCCAAGATGGGGTCATTATTTACCCGAGGGGCATAATTTGAACAATCTTGATAGAGGACCTGTAGATGATGCTATGTGCCAAATATCTAAGCTCTAGCCCTTGTAGTTTTTGACAAAAAGATTTTTTAAGTTTTGATATAATAAATCTATTTTTAGCTCCTGTGACCTAGATATGCAACCGACCGGAACCATTTGATCAAAATACCTAAAAGATATTTAGAAGTGTCACCATGCCAAATATCAAAGCTCTGGTCATATAAGTGTCAGAGAAGAAGACGTTTGAAATTTTCACTATACAACTCTATGTAAAACCGTGACCCCCAGGGCGGGGCCAATTTCGACTCCAGGGGCATAATTTGAACAAACTTGATAGAGGACCTGTAGGCGATGCTATGTGCCAAATATTAATGCTCTGGCCCTTGTAGTTTCAGACAAGAAGATTTTTTAAGTTTTCATTGAAAAAAATCTATTTTTAGCTCCTGTGACCTAGATATGTAACCGACCAGAACCATTTGAACAATATTGGTATAGGACATCTAGAAGTGTCACCATGCCAAATATCAAAGCTCTGGCCATATTGGTTTCAGAGGAGAAGACATTTGAAAATTCCACTATATAACTCTTTGTAAAACTGTGACCCCCGGGGCGGGCCAATTTTGACCCCAGGGGCATAATTTGAACAAATTTGATAGAGGACCTGTAGGTGATGCTATGTGCCAAATATCTAAGCATTGACCCTTGTAGTTTTTGACAAGAAGATTTTTTAAGATTTCCTTATTTTTTCACTTTGGTTGCCATGGCAACCAGAGTTCTGCATTGTTTTTAATTCTTTGAACAAATCTGAAAGAGCTTGACCCAAGGAACTTTTCTGTAAAGTTTGGTTGAAATCTGTTCTGCGGTATAGGAGGATATGTCATTTGAAGCAATCGTTAAAGACGACGCACGACGCACACCGCACGACGGACGACGACGGACGCTGGACACAAGGCCATCCCAATAGCTCACCTTGAGCCTTTGGCTCAAGTGAGCTAAAAAGGCAAATAACAATAAAACAGACTTTTGTCATAGTAAGGGGGATGCTGGAACCCCCACCCAAAGAGAAATACTGCTGGATCTGCGCATGTGTTATATTCCATCAGGCGCGTAGCTACCTGTACGCAAAAAACGCAACTGCGTACACATTGTCCTCAAAAATAGAAAAATCGAAAAGTCCAAAAATGCAACAAAAATCATAGGGGGTAGGGGTAGAGATCAAAGGCTGGAAGACAAGCTGTCAGAAAAAAAATCGTTATCCTAGAATCAATAATTTGTTATTGAGTCAAATTTTTACATGGTCTTTGAATGCGAGAAACGCCCTCAGAAGGCACCAGAGACCATCTAGGATTAAAAATTTCCCGGGGGAGCATGCCCCCGGACCCCTCTAGCGTAAAGGGTTTAAACCAATCAGACGGTAAGAATTAGAGATGAATGGCCGGGACACGCGCAAAAAGATATATACGATTTTATGTAATGGGGAGTCGAATTCTACATATAGATTAAGTGCTGTTGCCAGATTGTATTTTTCTGTTTAACCCGTTTTCATTGCTCGAAATGCCCTCAGAACCCACCAAAGCCCATCTAGGAATATTGTTCCCGGAGGAGCATGCCGCATTCCAAGTAAGAGTGCGTTCAACAAATGAATTAGATTTGCGCCTGACGTCGACGTGTACAGTACTGAACCTTATTAAATTAAATTGATAATCGCAAGCGAATTGCCATCGAATTGCCATCGAATCGGGCGCTTCAAAAATTAAATCCTACTTTTGATTATTTTTACGCGAATATTCCCAAGCGGTTGTGACAAAAATGGAATCGAAAAAATTAACGAAGGCATATTTGCCAACATTTATGAGATACGCCATGCAAGAAAACGTATTCGAAGGAAAAGTAACTATTTTGAATCGCAAGCGAATTGACATCGAATTACAAGCGAATTGCTATCGAATTGCAAGCGAATCGCAAAAATTGTTAATTTTATAAGGTTCAGTACTGTACCCCCTCTATCACAGTTTGCTTCCTACGCGCCAGCTTTATCATTTTATCAAAACGGAAGGTAAATGTAAATGGTTCTGTTGCAGATCTGAATGTTACTCATTGTCGGTTTGAAATTAACATCCATGGTTTTGTCGTGACGTCAACGTCTTTTTTTTTATATTCAATTTTTGGCATAGATTTATGTACTTTATCACCTGTTTTGAAGGCGGGAAATGCCCCCAGAACGCACCAGAGACCATCTAGAAATAAAAATTTTCCGGGGGAGCATGCCCCCGGACCCCCCTAGTATAAGAGTGCGTACACTTCCTAATTGGTCTAGCTACGCCCCTGTCCATCATAATAACAAAACACATGCATTTATTTATTTATTATCTGCTGTATTTATTTATCTATTTGGTGGGGGTTGACAGCGTTCAAGATGGGACGTTATGGCCAAATTGAAGGTTTAAAACAGCGGCTTTTCGCTGTGTACAGTACAGTTAAATCAATGTGGTTATCTTTCTGCTCATATTTTCTCAAAATGGTCTCTCTATAAACAGCCATGGTTGATAGTCACAAGGCCGACCCTACCTAAGGCCGACCTAAATTTGTATAGTAGACCTATAGTCATAAGGCCGACCTTATCTTTATATAGCAATTT
Source organism: Gari tellinella (assembly GCA_922989275.2). Lineage (NCBI taxonomy): Eukaryota > Metazoa > Mollusca > Bivalvia > Cardiida > Psammobiidae > Gari > Gari tellinella. The sequence goes on from OV277862.1 coordinate 18,397,515, forward strand.
CAGGTTTCAAACCTATTTTACAGGTATGTTAGGCGCGTGGTGACAATTATCGATATACGCATAATTATTGTTCATACCAATACCATGGAGAAATTGTCTGTAATTTCTCCATGTTCATACCCAGATCATAATCGCTTTATATTTGATGCAAATGAGTGTCATTGCAGAATTTCATTACCGTATTTAACTATTTATGGGTAATTCACTTACGCTACATTTCTCTTGTAATTAGATCTATATAATGAAATTGTTTCAAAGCTTATGTATGCATAATTATACAGAATTAGACTTCTTATCAGTATCCAAACTGCTCAACAAGCGTAGGGCAAAGTATTAATATCACCTTTCTCAGCTTAAAGCTGCTACATTTCCCTTGAAATTCAATTATGTTACCTAGGGTAAGGGTCGGCATTAATTAAGCTGCCGTTTCAACACTTATAAATACAAATTAATACACTATCAGTATATCACGTGGCGCTAGAGAAATTAACTTTCACTTTTGATCTAACTAACCCAGCTTATATCAGTATTAGATCAGGATCTTAAACAATATATAATATACACTTAATCAACTTTTAAACATAATTTTTAAATGACAAGGCACTGGATAATTTAATAACAGTTATTTAACATTTATGGACGATGGCACGCGTATGGCACGTGGCACTAGAGATAATGCGATTTTAGATTTGATACAATTGCCGGCATAAGGCATAATTACAGTACTCAGATATAAATATGTATTTTAAGAAAAGAATCCGTTGACCGAATGTTAAACAGTTTTGAAATTGGCCAGACGCCGAGATGCACGACGTCCAACCTAAAACCAAACTTTTATAAATTTATGGAATAGTTACGTTCAACAATTCTTTTTGAGTTGGGTACCTGTTAAACATACACTGGTCATATGTAAGCAGTGAAGATCCAACTTGAAATCACAGGACTCCAAATGTTGGTCCCCTGATCAGGGTCTGCCCCGTTTGTCATTTTAATGTTTAAGAAAATTAAAACCTTTCTGTTACGACATATTAACCTATTATCTGCTTCAAATATCGGGAAATTAACAAACTATATTGATCGTAATAGGGAGATTTTACCCAGGGTTTAGATATAACATATTTTATATATTACAACTTTAATTATGGAACAATCCTTCTCACTTTCTAGGCAATCGCAAATAACCAAGATCACCAATCGTTCGACAATTACATTATATTTATGCAATATGCATTGCAGATAAAACATGCAAATAGTAACGACGTTTCAAACACCATTAGCCATGGGAACTAAAAATATCAACCAGTGCCCAACAGTGGGACTCAGAGGACTCTTATTAGAAAATATTTTAAATTAAAATTGTTCATTTTATTCTACATCGATTTCTAATATTTTCCTCTTATTTTTATGACCTTCAACATAAAATCATAAAATATCGGTAACAGGTGGCTAAAATTATTCTTGAACAGCTCCATATGATCTAAATCTGTACTGTTTCCTGAAGCATCTTTTCTCAATTTGAACACCTAAAATTATCTGCTATGTAAAATATACACTCTGAAAATAGAATAAAATAAAAACATTCATTTATATTTTCTTTTATGTTTAGCTTCTTATGAGTAAGTAATTAATAACTCGGCATATCATATACTGTCAGTCATATTTTTCTCATGGGCTCTTGAGAATAACAAATTTTTTTTAATCAAAAATGTTGGATCTTGATCTGGATCGAAACTATTAAATCTGCGGGCTAATTGCTATCACGCCCTAATGGAATAGGCTAACATTAATAAAAACATAAATGTTTAAGAATTATTTGTAAACATTTACATACCTTTTTTCTTTTTTTAAATAACATCCTTTTTAAAAGAAAAATATTATGGTGATCATGATCTGGATCTGAACTATTATTACGGTTTTTGCGACAATTGCCGACTCATGTCGTTTATATAAATGATAAATGTTTAATATTTATTTATAAACAATTACATGTCTATTTTTAAATTACATGATTTTTTAATAAAAAAAATAATGTTATCAGGATCTGGATCTGAACTATTATTTGGATCTTTGCAACAATTGCCGGCTCGTGTCGGTTATATACAATCTACCATCAAATACATGCCGGTAAAAGAGGTGTGAAAACATAATTGCTATATAAACATAATGTCGGCCTTGTGACTATAGGTCTACTATACAAATTAAGGTCGGCCTTAGGTAGGGTCGGCCTTGTGACTGTAAATCACAGCGATTACTTAGAACTTTACTACCGCACCACATTCTAATTACTTAGTAAAACACAACTAAGTTGAACTAACTAACAGCAAAATACAAAAATTATTACCTTGAGATAGGCGCTATTATGAACACTAAACTGAACAAGTAGGTTTTAGGCCCACCATCCTAGCTCGATAAATTGTGGACTTTAGTCGTGACATGCGTTTCTCGAGAACGTGTCGCTACTTTCGTTTTCGCATTTCCGGTTCTTTCCGGCGAACCTTTCGCCTGCTACAACTTTTGCGACTTCAGTAGAATTTACATTAGATTCAGCTCGGGTCTTCGAATACAAACTTTTTGTTTAAATACTTAGCGTATTTTAAGTTACAATGAGGCAAGATAGGCATACGTGTAGAAACTTGATTCGCAGAAAAATATGCAGACGACACTTGGAGCAACGACCAAGGAGTAACCTTACTCCGTGACACGACCTAGTCTATTCTTGGGGAACACATTGAACCCTAGCGACGAGTATACTCATGCTCGCCATAAGCAAATCTTCTAGATCTGGACCTATCAGTATCAAGAGTAGATCTAGACTCTAGATCTAGATCTACCATACTTTTCAAAATAAAATGCCTGAGAAAATCCTAAGAAATGCCTGAGATTTAGTTTTTATAGATCTAGAATCTACCTAGATCTAGGGAGAAAAATTGGGAAAAACCTGAAAATTGAATTTTGTTCCTTTTTTTCTAAATATAGATTCTAGATAAAAACTGGAGAGAGTGTCTGTGATATGGCAGCCCTGACTTGTCCTATGCAAACGGTACATAGATCCTGAGCCCTCTGATCAGGGTCTACGCTGTTTTTTCATTTTGTTTACAACCACCCATATTATTCAAAAATGGACTAAGTTAATTTGCCCATTTAAAGTGTCAGGGGTGAATGCTTTTTAAAAAAGAGTCAGATTTGGTTCTGTTATGCCCCTGCACATAGGCCTACTAAGACATTTTAGGTCGGGGCACGGACTTTTCTTTTACACAGATCTATGTAAAGGGCTAATTTCGTGGTCGGGGCAGATTCTATTGTTTTGGTTCTGTGTGTCTGTTTACGAGTAGATTTTCTATATAGATCTACATATGTAGCTATAATATCAAGGTTGCCATAAGTTGGCATGAAAAATCCTAAGATTTCCAAATTTGCATTTTTCAAGTACGATTTAACGAATCGTACCTTTACCACATAGCCTGTTTCTAGTTTTGTTGACATGTGACTACTTAACCCTTTGAACCCTAGTCCCGCATATAGGCGTCCTTTTCAAACAGTATACATGTGAAAAGTGCACTTGTCCTATGCAAACCATTGACAAAAACAACCCTTATTAGGGTGCAGACCACAGGGCTCCGACACGATTGCTTTTAAGAGAAAACTTGTCAGAATGTATATATAGAGACAAGGGGTACAACTGATTGTCAGTATCTGCTCACCCTATCTCGACAAAACCGGGCATATCATGAATAATAATTGATGAAACGACACCCTGTTTGGGTCTCTGTCTAGCAAATATAATACCCTTCCATAAAAACATAACATAAAACCAACTGTAAACATGCACTTTCAACAGAAATTGCATTTACTCACAGAAATCAACGACTTTTGGAAAATGGGACAGGGGTTCGTTCACAGCTGACACAGCATTGACCACTACTGTACGCTTGTTTAGGCGGCAATATCGAGCATGACAGTCATACAGTTCCATAGCTATACATTTTTGACACCGATTAAGCTGATTTCTTCTCAAAGCATTGCCGTACCAAAAACGCTTACATGTACAAGCTTGAATAGCTTTACTGCCGATGAAAATATGCGAATGTGTTGGTATTGCAATGATTTGAGTATAAATCAACCTTGATCTGTGTCAAAAATGGATATCTATGGAACTGTATGCCTCTCATGCTCGATATTTCCACCTAAACAAGGGTACAGTAGTGGTCAATGCTGTGTCAGTTTTATGTTATGTTTTTATGAAAGGGTATTATATTAGCTAGACAGTTCTAAATGCAAAAAGGGTGTCGTTTCATCAATTATTATTCATGATATGCCCGGTTTTGTCGAGATAGGGTGAGAATATACTAACAATCAGTTGTACCCCTTGTCTCTATATATACCTTCTGACGATTTTTTCTCTATAAAAAGCAATCGTGTCGGGCCCTGTGGTGTAGACATGAAACTCATGAATTTGGGAAATTTTCAAAGTATATGAAAACACTCTATGATGGTTTTGTATTGAAGAGCTGTTTAAGATGAATTAAAAAATAGAAAAAGCATACATTTTGGTGAACAACCTTTGGCTCTACGGCCATGTAAAATGTACCCTACCCATTCTTTCTTATTTGTCCTTTTCAAACAGCCCGCTTCAATAAAATCCATTTCAAATGAAAACAAATATGATCATTTGGTTTTGTGTTATTTATTTCTACATACAAAAACTAATTTAAGAGAAAACAGGCACCAAATGTGAAATTTATTAAGCTCTAAAAAGTTTAATACTAGAACTTTTTCATTTTCAAACTTTTTTACTTTTTTTCATGAAATCAAAATCTAATAAAATCATGCAATATAAACAGCATATTTTTTATATTCAAGGATCCATATTGTTCAAACCTGGTGCCTGCTTTGTCTAAATTTGGTTTCTATATGCGAAAATACCACCATAGACATGAAATAAATAAAGAAAACCCAAATTACCATGTTTGTTTTGTTTTGAAATATATATTACTGAAGCTTGTACTCTGAATGGGTAAAATTTGAAGAAAAAAAATCCAAATTTGACATACCTTTTTCAAATCGCTGTAGCTCAAAAATAGGACACCACCATATATTTTTTTTTATTTTTTCATTCATCATAAACAGCTCTTCCAAAAAAAAACAATGATAGCAAAAAAGTTTAATACTTCAAAAAAATCGCTTATGGGTTTGATGCACCCTTAAAAGTCAGAAATAGGCTAGACTAGACTAAAACGGAAACTGGGATTCTCCGTTTGAAGATTTAGGGAGGAAAGAGTTAAATCAGGCTGGAAGTAAAGTAGAATGCGCCCTAAGGCGCATTCTACTTTACTTTCAGCCTGCTTTAAACTACCATGTTCCAGATTGCGATTGGGTACAGGTCATTTTGTGTACGCACTCTTACTAGGGGTCCGGGGGGAATGCTCCCCCGGGAAAATGTGTATTCCTAGCTCTCTATTGCGTTCTGTGGGCGTTTCCAGCATTTCAAACAGGTATAATACAAACATGAATCTATATAAGAATAATTACTGAAAATGACCAAAAACATTTAATTTAAGATAACAGTTTTCGACATGTTGCCTTCCAGCTATTACAGTGTGTATTAATCTGTAACCCTTACCCTACACACCTCTATTAGTGTACGAACTCTTATTGTTAATAATGTTGTATGATAAATATTTTCTTTACTTTGTTTTCTGGCTAGATCTATTAGCCTAAAACCAACTCCTATAACACTTCCGATTAGTGTAGGCCTACGTACCAACTAAGGGGTCCGGGGCACGCTCCCCCGGGATATTTTTTGATTTTTTCTAGATGGTCTTTGGTGCGTTCTGGGGCCGATTTGCACAATTAAAACAGGAGATTTACTTACATATATTATCTACGTAGAAAATCTGCAACTAATATTGAAAGAAATATGGTGTGTGTGTGTGGGGGGGGGGGGGGCTGTTCCTACAGGCCTGTCATTTACATAACAATATATATTACCTGTAAAGAGAACACTTGTCATATGCAAAAAGTGAAGACACAGATCAGAGGACTCCTGAATAAGCCCTTGGATCAGATAGGATATTCATTTTTTGTCATTTTGATTTACATTACAGTTGTATAAAATTAAACCTACAGAGCAATTCTAAATACCTGTAGTCAAAAATAACATATTTAGCGATAGAATCTGCACTTATTTTTTTTAGTTTCTTTGGTGAATATGTAAAAACCTTGGCCACACGAGGTTGCAATCGATCGGCGACTGTCTACCGTGAAACAGATTCGCATTCGACTGCTAGGCGATTTTCCTCGGAAGTTTCAGTCATGAAGTGATCGTGAAACTGAAGGCGAAAGAACAGTCAGCCGTGCGAACAGTTTGCGAATACAGTGCTCCCTCGGAGGGAGTTGTTGTAGGGAGGGAAAATAAATACCCTTAGCGTACATGCATTTGCAAACAGTTTGAACTCAGATCAGACACCACCTAATGAGCTCAATCTGTTTGTAACTTATCTTTTTATATATGTATATTTTTAAATGTCCGATTCGTAACTTTGAGAGAAAAAGCAGACGGCTAGTGTAAGAAGACGATATTTGCATGTATAATACCTTTAACAAGACTCAGTTTTGGTTTCACTGATTTGCACGGGAATAAAAGGGGTCTTGCTTACCATTCTATGAATGTGGTTATTTCCTTTGGTTGGAATATGCCTGTCTAGCCACATATAACAAAAAATTCTTGTTGCTCTAACTTTGGAATATATTTGTCTAGAAGCAAGCGCTAACCATAATGCATATTCCCTCTATGGCCAGGTTAATGTCATAAAAAGGCCAGGTAAGTGTTACAAGAGATAGCCTGGTTACTTTTTTCACTTTAGTATTTTGGCTAGTTATTTCGGGCACATAACAGTCGTGTCCGGTCTGTAACTTTTTACAGGTGAAACTTAGCAAAATGTTTGATCAGACAGATAGTATAATGTAGTGTTCTCCATGTCCAGGGTCGAAGGTCACAGGGTACAATAACATTGTCACAAATTTCGTGTCCAGTCTGTAGCTTCTTTATCAGTAAATGGGTTAAAAACGACTTGGCATAAATGTTCGCCAGACAAAGACAATGTGTCAGTTCAATTCCCTTTTCCATGGGTCAAAGGTCAATGTCACAGGGTACAATCACGTTGTCCTAAATTTTGTTTAAACAAGAGTCTATTACTTGACTTTCAAATTGCTTTTATCGATTAGATACTGCCTTAACCATTGACCCATGGCCACAATTATATGCAACCAGTCTTTAAAAAACAGTGAACCTGTCAAAAGACGATTTTATTAAACAAGAGGGCATGAAGGCCCTGATATCGCTCACCATTTGTAATGAAGCCTGATAGCTTTACCTTTGAATTTCATCCGCTTTATTCTAAATCCATTCAAGTTTGTCGACCTACTCTAGTATAGTAGAGTTCATCAAAGCAGATAACTAGAACCTGAACAATACTGAAATGAAGCCTTTTTCTAGCATTTCAAAGTATATCAAGGGCAGGTAACTATTGGCACAATGATAAGATTTCAACAATTATGAATTGCACTCCTTCGAGAACGTATAGCTACATACTTTGTGTACAAGTATTATGAAAATCCATTGAAAACTGTAAACACTGTAAAATATGGCATTTTCAGCAATTCAAAGGTAGATAACTCTTGATCTTTTTGTACGATTTCAACCATAATTACTCTATTTCGAACTCTTAAGGTCATATACAATCTGGGCAAGTTTGAGAGAGCTTGGATAAATATTGTTGCCTCTAGAGTGTAAACACTGTTAAATATGTCATTTTCAGCAATTCAAAGGTAGATAACTCTTGACCTATTAAGTCTATTGGTCCAATTACAACCATAATTGAACTTATCCGAAGTCTTATGGTAATATACAATCTAAGTAAGTTTGAGAAAGATTGAATAAAATTTGTGGCCTCTAGAGTGTAAAACCCCTTAAATATGGCATTTTCAGCAATTCAAAGGTAGATAACTCTCGACCAATTAGTCTGATTTCAACCATAATCAAACTCATTTGAATTATTTTAGTCATATACAATCTGAGCAAGTTTGAGATAGATTTGATAAAAATTGTGAACTCTAGAATGTAAACACGATAAATATGGCCTTTTCAGCAATTCAAAGGTAGATAACTCTTGATCTATTTGTCCGATTTCAATCAAAATCGAACTCATCCAAACTCTTATGGTAATATACAATCTGGGCAAGTTTTAGAAAGATTGGGTACATATTGTGGCCTCTAGAGGGTAAACACTGATAAATATGGCATTTTTAGCAATTCAAAGGTTGATAACTCATGACCTAATTGTCCGATTTCAGCCATAATCGAAGTTATCCGAACTCTTATGGCAATATACTATCTGAGCAAGTTTGAGAAAGATTGGATAAAATTTGTGGCCTCTAGAGTGTAAACACTAAAATTGTTGACGCCGCACGACGGACGCCGCACGATGAACGCCGGACATTCAAGGATTGCAAAAGCTCACCCTGAGCTAGCTCAGGTGAGCTAAAAAGTGTAAACCAAGATCTGAGAGCTTCAAAAGAAACCCTTTGCTCAGGGTATGCTCTCTTTTGCTATTTCACAACATACTGTTAACAACAACCCTTAATTGTCAAAATGGACAGAGACTTAACTTGAATCTGGATTTATCCTTTTGATGTTTTAGGGTTATCAACATTTTAAATTGTCAATTGTTTGATGTATTGTTTCCCTCCTAGTAGTTATACAGATTGGACTGCAACCTTTATTTGCTAAGATAATATGCCTATGAAAATAACCCTAATAGGAGTCAATAAATAAACACATGTCCCCATGAAACTTTAAATGAAAATTCCGGTTTCCAACTTCTGTAGGTATAGTCCACTTTTGACTATTGAGGATTGTTTTTATAATATATATACCAACATGACAAACAGTGCAGACCCTTTAGAAGCCCTCTGATCTTGGTCTACACTGTTTGCATATGACCAATGTACTCTTAAAGGGACTCGCAACCGGATGGTGTACTTGTCAAAATAAAATAAAATACTCAAATAAAAGCAAATTTGTGGCATTATTTGGCTTCTGACATTAAAAAAATATGATCAGTCCAAAAAAAGTCTCAAGAATCGTCACCGAATCTTAGATTTTTAGATATTTTCCATCGTTTTTCTATACCGACTAGTAGACGGTATAGTTGTTGTTGTTGCTTCTCTACACGGGCTTAGACATAAACACGAGCCGAATTACGAAGTTGTATGCACTTTCGATAGCTACACATTGAAATACGTTAAATCGATCCGAGATAAACGGATAGTTCCGTGGTCCATTGGTCTAAGCGGTTTCCCCTATTTTGCCTTCTGTCCGCCAATGCCGGGGCCCCGGGTTCGAATCCCACCAGAGACCAATATTTTTTTTTATTGAAATACATTTTTTTAAACAGAATTTCTTATCCTAAACTAATTCTTTACCATTTATATAAGCGTTTGACACATATTTACAAATTACTATTTTTAATGCACCATCTGGTTGCGAGTCGCTTTAATAGGAATACTGTTTGTAAATGACAAGTTTACTTGTTGCTAGGGTTGAATGTGTTAAATCATTACTAGACTAGGCTGGAACTACTGAAAATATATACGTTGTTGGATAATGGAAACAAAGTCAAAGTAAAGGAATAATCAAATCCAATTTGTAAAATTTATTCCCAAGCATACATTGTGCTTAGCATGTACATACAAGATGCAAAAACAGGCAACACAATTGAATAAAATGTACATGAAGGGTATATTGTTTTTTGATATGACATCTGTATCACAATAATTGTCTGTCCTAACTATGCACATGTTCTGCACACTTTTGCAGGACTGCCATATGGTGTCAGAACACAAACCTAATATATGAAACGGGAATGTTTGGGAATTTTAACCCTTATTGTGTTAACCCTTCCCCAATAGAAGCACCTTTAAGCGCATTAAATTTATTCCTCCACTGAAGAAAATAGTTCCTATTTGTACAGTCATAAACATGTACCATAAGAAATATTTTCTATATTCAAGTAAATGGTAGCTTAAAGCAGGCTGACAGTAAAGCAGAATGCACCTTAAAGGCAGTATGTAATCCATTCAGGCACATACGTAATCTAAACATATAAAAATAGGTAATCAGCTATGTATATGGAGGCAACATTGCTTACAAACCCATGAATTTGGTGGAAAGAAGTCGATTTTTAAATCGGTTTGTTGACATCCGATCAACGACGGAGATTTTCTGAGTCCGTTTGGCTTGCGCCCGGTAAAACTGTTTTCTTCTGACTTGGCAGAGTTATTTTTAGATTGGAACATTCCAAAACTTTAAAAGGGATGAGTATTCCCTACATTCAGACATTGATAGCTGTATTTATTGTGCGCAATATACAGTACAGAATACTTTTTTTTTTCCGGTTTAAACGCAAACGCAATTCACTACACTGTGGAAATTTACTTTTAGAAATTTTAACTATTTTTTTAATCTGAGTAGCAAACAGGTTGGAGCCTGATCAGACGCCGGGTTACGCGGTGTCTGATCTGCCTCCAACCTGTTTGCAATGGTAATAATAGTTTTGTTTATAAATGCGTTTAATTTGAAAGAATAAAATATCAGTAAAGTTAGCGCAGCGTTCTCGTGCTGCAAGATTATCATACTTATCTCAAGTAGGAATGTGTACGACTATGTATTCGATGTTACCTTCCTTACAGTGGAGAAAATGTTATTCTTTCCCAATAAATGCGCTTACGCTAAAACTATGATTTCAATTGCAAACAGTTTGGAGCAGATCAGACGCCGGGTAACCCGGCGTCTGATCAGGCACCAAACTGTTTGCAACTCAGACTAACATGAATGGTCATAATTGTCTAAAGGTTGTGTTTTTATGCGTTTTATTGTGATGCATTTGCGTTTCGTTTGCGTTTAAACGGGAAAGACTAACGTTTTCTCCACTATTACCTATTTACCATTATTAACTATTCTGTTCTAAAGTAACAGAGACAAGTCAGAAAAATCGGATCGATCACGTGACTCTTCGGAAGCCGACACGAAGATTTGTTATGTAAACAAAGAGCTTATTTTTCCAACCATCTCGATAAGAAATCGGCACATTTAGGTATGGTTCTTAAAGAAAGGGTGGCATGTTTCAGGCACCTGACAACGGATTTCGCTTAGTTTTAATACATAGAAAATGTTCTTATATAAGAAATTGCGCGTTTTAAACATACATTTGGGTGACATTCTGGCTTTAAGGTGCATTCTGCTGTACTTTCAACCTACTTTAAGTAGCCACATGACTTCAAAACTCAAAACAGGCCATCAGGCAATGGGTTAAACAGGACAGATATGACATCCAAGTCCCGGACGCTGGGGGTATAGCATAAGCCCCCCCTCACTTTGTGAAGGTGATCTAAAAGGGTGTATTTATGGAGGAATGGGTTAAGGCAATATGCTACTAAGCCAGATGAAAATTAAACAGAAAGCTCCTATAGGATCTCTGTGATTGCTATGCGTTGCTACCTGTATTCAAAAGAAACAATGAATATGAGCCGTGCCATGAGAAAACCTGTCTTATCCTATCGCAAACAGTGTAGATCAAGGCCAGCCACCGCCCCTTCAAAGCCGCAGTGGCTGGCCTTGATCTACAGTTTGACACCCACATGCATCTAAAGCATTTTATACGATATTGGGCAATTTTAGCCCAAACTCAAGATACAGACCCTGGCATGACAGCGGTGCTTATGGTCTATACTTTGTTTTGTCATGGCTTGGCTCATATTGGTTTGTAGTGATTGAACAGGTAAAAATGTCCTATGGAATTATCAAGAAGAATGAGTTCAGATCCCTTATCATGAACAATTTATTACAGTAAAACCTCTCTATAACGGCCACTAAAAAAAAGGCTAATTGATTGTATCAATGACAGGTGACAGCTTAAAGCGAGGTGACAGTAAAACAGAAAGCTCCTAAAGGAGCTTTCTGTTTTACTGTCACCATGCTTTAAGCAGTCACCTGTCGAAAACACCTACCCCGGTAATAAATTATCACATTTTAGTGGTTGTTATAGAGAGGTTTTACTGTAATTCACTTTAAGATAACATGCTGTTTGAAGGTTAAGTTGTATGCAAACACAGAACTTTTAATCATTTAAGCAATCAAATGTATCACATCTCACTGCAACTCTACACATGTCACACAGTTAATTATAAGTAAAACTCAGATAAAACAAACAAAATTATTTTCAATGTACATTATACTTGAAGCTATTTAGTGAAATATAGCAGCACTTTATTGTGAGGGCAAGAACTTTGATTAGTGTTGCAATTCTTACCACAAATCTAGCTTCACGAAGGGCCTAAATTTTACATTAAAATAAAATAGGAAATTGAAAGCAATAAGTTATGCAGACATCTTTAAGCAGTGACTGAATGACGAGAACACCTCAGGCTCTACTGGTGGTCATTATATCTAGTTACTATCATAATTGCTCTTGATTTGCAGTCTATTCAATACAACAGGTACTCATCATAATCAGTCAACAAAACAATTTGGTCCCTTATATAAACTTTACAGTATAAAATACAACCCCAAAAATACTTACACAACAATAAATAACTTATCAACAACACAAAATACAACAAAACAAATAAATACAGACTCTTGAAATAAATACCAAAATTACATACAGTAAAACCTCTCTATTACGACCACTAAAACCAAGGATAACTGTTTGTTTAAAAGACAGGTGACAGCTTAAAGCAAGACGACAATGAAACAGAAAGCTCCTAAAGGAGCTTTCTGTTTTATTGTCGTCTTGCTTGGAGAAGTCTCCTGTCATAAACACTAATTAGTAACACAATTTAGTGGTCGTAATGGGGAGGTTTTACTGTACAGTGATACATGAATGCAGGAAAACATTATAATGATGAAATAAATACCAAAATAACATACATGAATGAGGAAAAACATTGTACTGATGAAATAAATACCAAAATAACATACATGAATGAGGAAAAACATTGTACTGATGTGATATTGAAAGACAGAGCTGCTCCAATACTTTCTACATAACCGCCAGTTTAACTCTTTCAACACTAAGTAACTCTTGTGGGTTATTACAGTCTCTTGTGGACCTTTTAAGTTGCCAAAACATGAACCAGTCTACTTAAAATATTTTGTAGTTTAATAAATGTAGCTTTCAATTAGCAAACAGTGCAGGCCCTGCTCAGAGGGCTTCTATAGGAGCCCTCTGATCTGTGTCTACACTGTTTGAATTTATGTAATGAGTATATTTTTTAACAGGTCTATGGTATTAAAAGAGTTAAACATTACTCCATAAATAGGCCTTTTTGATGCTTTTATATTTTCTTCACTGAAGAAAATAGTTCCACTTTATACAGGCATGAATATGCATAATAAAAATAAATAGTTTCTATAACCTAGCAGACGGTAGCTTAAAGCAGACTGAAAGTAAAGTACCATCTGCTAGGATATAGAAAATATTTCTTATACGTCATATTCATGACTCTATAAATGAAACTTTTTTTTTTCAATGTATGAATAGATTACAGTTGTAAAAGGGCATATTTATGGAGGACCAGAAGATTAACTGTGAGTTGATATGGCTATATTACAACGTTGCGTGATCATGTCTGATTCTGGTCCTGATAATCTACAATTTACAATGTATGAAGTAAAAATTCTTTAGACGATTAAAGCATGGTATACCAGAGAAAAATGTGAGGGGTAAAATACCTGAACAGGGCTCCAGATAAGGGGAGTATTTCTAAACACTAAAATCTTTATGTCTGCACCAAACCCAATGATGTGACTGTTCATTAGAATTGTCTCAAAAAGACAATACTAATGAGTAGTCATACCATAGGATTTAGTGCAGACATGCAGGAAACTTTAGTTTACTCCCTCTTACCTGGAGCCTTGCCTGAAGCAAAGAAACAAACAGAATGAGCAAAGACACATAACTGAATGCAGGGCTCCAGATAAGAGGAGTATTTCAAAAACTAAAATCTTTATCTCTGCTTTATACCCTATGGTGTCACTACTCATTAGAATCGTCTCGAAGAGACAATTCTAATGAGTAGTAACACCATAGGATTTGGTGCTAAAATGAGTGAAAAATGTTGGATTTGTTCAGTTACTCTCTCTTATCTGGAGTCCTGTGAATAGCAGTAATATTCTGTACACTTTCTCCTCCAGTCTTACTATTGTTGAGCAATAATATCACTCTTTCCAAATACTATATACACTGGATTTCTTAATCACAATTATTCCTGCCATTTAGCACATACTCTCGCTGTCAGCAAATTTACAGGTATACAAATGTATAGAGTTACATGATTCTGTTAACTCCTTCCTTTAACCCTTTACCCCATAGCCTATTTTAGTTTTTGAGACAAGTGACCACTTAAAGCAGGTTGAAAGTAAAGCAGAATGTGCCTTAGAGGCACATTCTGCTTTACTTTCAGTCTGCTTTAAGCAAATACCTGCTACGATATAAAACCCTTTTTCTATTGATTCATATTCGTGACTGTATGAAGTGAAACTATCTTCTTCAGATGAGGAATAAATTACAGGTGTAAAAAGGCATATCTATAGAGAAAAGGGTTAATCACTCTCAAGCCCTGTGACACTTTATGTACTACACATTACCAACATTCACAAGTCCTGTCCATGTGACATTGTACATATAATGTTGCATTGTTCATGTGAGATGTGACATTGTCCATGTGATATGTAACATTGTCCATGTGAGATATAAAATTGTCCATGTGACATTGTTCATATGACGTAGCATTGTCCATGTGATAATGTAACATTGTCAATGTTAGATGTAACATTGTCCATGTGACATTGTTCATATGACATGGAATTATCCATATGGGATGTAAAATTGTCCATGTGACATTCTATCGCAGCCATATTATTTATCGGTATGTACATGTATTTACATGGGTTCTCATTTAGCACATTGGGCAGGCTTGCTTCAATTTCTACCAAACTATTGTTTAAAAATTGAGTCACTGATTTGTACAATGGATACATATGGAAACAATAACAAAAGGAAAAATCACAAAATCAAACATTTTAAAAACAACCAAATCTCATATATATTCTCACGTCATCCTCTTTGCCCTGTGAAGGCCTAACACATGACCTCACAGCCAGTTTTAAGTGTTGAAGACAGATGACCACTTAAAGCAGGTTGAAAGTAAAGCAGAATGTGCTTTGAGGCTCATGCTGCTTTTCTTTCAACCTGCTTTAACTCATTAACCCATAAATAAGCCTTTTTATGTCTTTAATTTATTCCTCTACTCAAGAAAATATTTTCAACTTGTACAGTCATGAATAAGCACCACAGAAAATATTTTCTATATATTCTAGCACCTGGTAGCTTAAAGCAGACTGAAAGTAAAGCAGAATGCGCCTTTACTTTCAGCCTGCTTTAAGTGGTCACCTAGCTTCAATACTAGAAAGACGCTATGAGGTAATGTGTTAAGTTACAATTTGTTTAGATATAGAAACTATTTCTTAAGGTATTTAGTCATGACTGTATAAATTGGAACTAAATTAAAAGCATAAAAATGTGTATTTATGGGGTAATGGGTTAACAGATCTCATGAAGTTAAGATTTAAGTATTAACCCTTACTCTGCCGATTGCAACTTGACTGGTACATGTATTTGCAAACAGACTGGATCCAAACAGTTTTACAACTGTCTTCAAGTTCTTCTTTTTTAAAAATACACAATAAATTAATTTCACAGAGGACAATTTCAAAGCAGATGATACTATGACAGGATATGGGTTAACTCATTACCCCATAAATATGCCTTTTTACGACTCTACTTCCTCCACTGAAGAAAATAGTTCCACTTTATGTAGTCATGAATATAAACCATAAGAAATGTTTCTATATCCTAATAGGTACTAACTTAAAGAAGGCTGAAAGCAAAGCAGAATGCACCTTCAGCCTGCTTTAAGTGTTCACCCATCTTCAAAATTAGAAACAGGCTATGGGGTAAAGGCTAAACAAAAACAAATAATTATCATGTTAATGATATTTGTTTATACAGTCAAACCTCCATAATTCAAACTCGCTTAAACATTTAGTCTAGCATACCAATATTTCAAAGTTACAACCCAGCTAGGTCACATTTAAACTTTGAAGTATTTTAAGTATTTGACTTAAATGAACTCAACTTATTACATTTCAGAAACACCAGGAAGTTTAACTTATCAAAGTTTGTCTGTATACCAAAATGCAGTACAGTGAAACGTCTCTAAAATGGACACTTACAAAACTCAACATATTTGGTCTGTGAACCAATTGGTTTCAGAAGGCAGCTTAACTCTTTCCTCCCTGAAACTTCAAATGGAAATCCCAGTTTCCATTTTAGTCCAGTCCATTTCTGACATTTAAGAGTTGTTTTTGTCAATGTTTTGCATTATGGCAAACAGTGAAGACCCAGATCAGAGGGCTCCATAAGGAGCCCTCTGATCTGGGTCTTCACTGTTTGCATAGGACAAGTACACGTTTCACATGTATACTGTTTGAAAAGGTCGCCTATAGGCGGGACTAGGGTTCAAAGGGTTAACCCATTACCCCATAGCCTGTTTCTAGTTCTGAAGACAGGTGACCACTTAAGGCACATTCTGTTTTACTTTCAGTCTGCTTTAAGCTATCATCTGCTAGAATAAAGAAACTACTTTTTGTGAAACATATTCATAAATTTATAAATTAGAATTATTTTCTTCAGTACAGGAATAAATTTAATGGGTAACAAGAGGGCCATGGCCCTTAATTCGCTCACCTGAGGACATTGAAGTTTGTACCTAAGTTGACTGGGCAAGACAACATTTTAATATAACTATAAATGGAGTTATCTTCCAGACAAGAAAACATGACAAAAGTGAATTTTGTTGCCAAGCTTATGACCCTTATCCATGACACATCCTCTTATCAAGCTATTTCCATTTCCAATAAATGATAATTATTTCACTAGCGTCAACAGAACTGGAATTATTTTCCTGACAATAAAATATGACAAAGGGGAAAAACTAAATATTGCTGCCCTTGTGCATGGCATTTTCTCTCATCAGTTTCTTTCCATACATAAAATTTCATTACAATAGCATCAGTAGAACTGAAGTTGTCTTCTTGACAAGAAAATATCACAAAGGGAAATAACTCAAAAAACAATGATGTCAGAGTTATGGCCTTTGCAAATGGCACTTCCTCTCATCAGGCTCTTTCCAAATAGGCAATTTCATTTTACCCATTACCCCATAGCATGTTTCTAATTTTGAAAATAGGTGGCCACCTAAAGCAGGTTGAAAGTAAAGCAGAATGTGTCTTAACCCTTAGCCTGCCACTCACGACTATAGCTTTATATGCAAACAGCTTGGATCCGGATTAGACGCCGAGTAACTCGGCGTCTCATCCGGATCCAAGCTGTTTGACACTCGGACAACATTTTCAGCAATTTTGAGCAACTTTGAAGCACTTTGAAACTTGAAGCAGACGAGAAATATAGCAGACGACAATTTATTTGGCGGGCTAAGGGTTAATGCACACTTTGCTTTACTTTTGCATCTTACATTTTCATGACTGTTTAAAGTGGAATTATTGAAAAGACATACAGATAACTCTGACAAAACCAATATTAAACATATGTATAAATATGGCATAAGACATAATTACATAACTGTCAGTGGATCACTTCCAGATCCTGTTTCTCTAAGTATGAATCAGACTGAACCATATCTAAACTTTAGCAGACAACATGTTCAGCTGATCATGACCAGTTCTGTGATACCCACTACCAGTTCAGAGTTGCATAATATTTGACCTCAGTGGCTAGAACGCTTGGGCTTACCCTTACCAGACTGAAATGATGTCTGCTTAAAACCTACTGTATGTGAAGAGTGTACAAAAAAACAATTTAGAAACTGTTAAGTTGGTAAATGAGTGGCAAATAGGTTGGATCCAGATTAGATGTAGCATTATGATTATGTTGCATCTGATCTGGATCCAAAATGTTTGCAAATATTGGCTATTTGCCCATAGTATATTAAGGGTAACTCAGGTAAATACAGTTCTGCCTAAATCAAAAATACTGTAAAACCTGCCTAGAGCAGCACTTAAACTGTGCAGGGTGGTGTCAAATGTGACCCTAGGGATTTCATTTTAACAAACTATAGATAGATCCACCAGGAGATTCTACTGTACAAATATCAAAGCTTAGGGCCTAGTAGTTTTGGGCAAGAAGATTTTTTAAAGATTTTTGCTTTTTTGCTTTTTCAAGCAGAGTTTGTGCTTTTTTTTCCTTTTTTTTGAACAACTTCTGTAGAGAAGCATCCAAGGAACATCATAAGCAGTTTGAACTCTCCCTACAATCGGCGGGTTTCAGAGGAGATGTCGTTTGAAGTAAAAGTGAACGGACAGACGGACAGACGGACAGACAGACAGACGGACAGACGGACAGACGGACAGACGGACAGACGTACTACGGACGGTGAGCGGTCACAATAGCTCACCTTGAGCCTTTGGCTCAGGTGAGCTAAAAATGCGTAACTACGGAATAATGGGTTAATGCAGGTTAAAAGTAAGGCATACCCGTATTTCAAAGTTAAAACCTGGCTAAGTGACTAGGTCACATTTCAGCTTTGAAGTATGGCTATGATTGACTTAAAAGAACTCCACGTACCACATTTCAACAGAAAGAAATACCAGGAAGTTTGACTTATCAATGTTTGACTGTACATTGTATATCAAAATGCAGTCACGTCAAACCTCTCTAAACTGGACACTTACAAACACAACATAATATTATTTGGTCTCTGAACCAATTGGTTTCGGCTGGCAGCTTAATGCAGGATAAAAGTGAGGCAGAAAGCTTCCTTTTTTGTTGGGTCATATACCAACTTAGTACCAGTATGTCATAAGTTTTAATTTTGATAACTCAGTCTCGTTTTAGTCAAACATACCCGTATTTCAAAGTTAAAACATGGCTAAGCCAAATTTTAACTTTGAATTATGGATATGTTTAAACTCAAACGAGTTTGAATTATCGACCAGCTTAAACTTTGGGAGCTTTCTGTCTTACTTTTATCCTGCATTAAGTAGTCACCTGTGAATTGTGGCCTACCTTCTTCCAATTAAGAGAGGTTTTACAGTTCAGTCCAACTATTACAACCACTCAAACACACACTGATTGGTAAAGACAGGTGGCAGCTTGAAGCAGTCCCCTGACTAAACGCTAAAAACAGGCCTATGCTTGTAATAATGGGCCTGTAAGATTATAATAATAATAAGCACAAACACATTAAAATGAGGCAGGAATTATTTCAGAATATCACTCGGAATTGGTCTATTTTATACAGCGAACACTGCATATAAATTTAACCCATTGCCCCATAAATGTGCCTTTTTATGCCCGGAAGGTATTCCTTCACTGAAGAAAATAGATCCTCTTTATACAGACATGAACATGCTCAATAAGAAATAGTTCCATTCATCAACTCTTTACTCTAAAGGCACATTCTGCTTTACTTTCAGCCTGCTTTCATTACCATCTGCATTATTTCTTAAGTTTCAGGTTGATTACTTCATAAAACAAAGTATTTCTCCCATAACTACCCCTGTTTTCAATAGCGAACAGCGATCGCGAATATTCTTTTCTCCAACATGTGTGAGATCAATTTGAATGACGTCACTATAACGTCACTATTTATAACAGCGTTTTGACTTCACCGGGATTCCAAAAAATGCCTATTGCTTTAAAAAATACTTAAAATCGTTTGTTATGTGAGAAAAAGAATCTGTCAATCGTCGATGTTTAAGACAAGCTGATCTCAAACTCGTCTAGAATAGAAAATTTATTAAGCTCGCCAAGGCTCGCTTAATAACATTTCAATTCTAGACTCGTTTGAGATCAGCTTGTCTTTAACATCGACTCATGACAGATCCTATATTTTCTTCACTGGAGGAATAAATTTAAGGCATGAAAAGAAGTATTTGTGAAGTAAGGGGTTAACACTATTCCATTAAGTACTGTACTGATGGTCTTATTTTATGATGAGGCTCACATGGATTTCATTTATTTCGCAAAATACGTATGTACTGTTTTATCCCGGTAGCCTTGCGATGCCTTTAACCCTTTCCCTCATAGAAGCGCCTTTTAGCATATTTGATTTATTCCTCCACTGAAGAAAATAGTTCCAATTTATACAGTCTTGAAAATGAACCATAAGAAAAAAATTCTAAGTTCTAGCAGATGATAGCTTAAAGCAGGCTGAAAGTAAAGCAGAATGTGCCTCAGGCACATTCTGCTTTACTTTCAACCTGCTTTAAATGGTCACATGACTTCAAAACTAGAAACAGGCTATGGGGTAATGGGTTAAGGATATTCATCCAGGGCCCCGTTTCATAAAACTTCGTACAACAAAAACGGTTTTAAGTCAAAACTTTAAAATAATTCAATTTCTGTTTTCTCTATCTAATCCTGTCTTGTGACATCTCTTTGGAATCGTCTTTTCAAGACGATTCCAAAGAGATGTCACAAGACAGGATTAGATAGAAAAATAAATAATAATTGAGACTTTTATAATCTGACTTACGACCATTTTTGTTGAACGACCTTTCGTAAGGCGGGCCCTAAAATACTAGAAACCAGTCATACAGACATTCACAAACAGTTTTGAGCCCGATCAAAATGCAAACTTCTACAGCACATCATCAGGATCTACGTATTAATCGGATTGGACGGTAATTTCCACAAAGACATGAGAAGAAAGGGTAAGTTTCCCAATTTCTGCAGAGATTATATAGGGCAGACACCACTTTCAAATAGGGGTCAAATTAACATATTCAACCCAAGTGAGATTTATACTCTTCATTAACAAACAGTATATCTGTAAAAAGTACATTTGTCCTATGCAAACAATGAAGACCCTGCTCAAAGCGCTCCTATTGGAGCCCTCTGATCAGGGTCTGCACTGTTTGTCATTTTACAGTTTAAACATATTTTATTTCCAAAATTTTAACATGGAAATGGGGTTGGGGCACAAGCTCCGAAAACATTAGTTACGGCCCTTCTGCTAAAGAAGGCAATATATGACAGAAAACAACCCTAAATAGTCATAAATGGACAATACTGAATTGGAATCTGGAAACATCCATTTAAAGTTTCAGAGGCAAATGATTAAGTTTACAGATGACTGGTCTTGTCTTCCCTATAATCACACTGTACATTCTAGCACTGGCAATTATTTTAAGGATTTCTGATCCCTACAATTACTCTTTATAAGAAAGGTATTTTAACCCATTACACCATAGCCTGTTTCTAGTTCTGAAGACAGGTGGCCCTTAAAGCAGGTTGAAAGTGAAGCAGAATGCACCTTAATGTGCATTCTGCTTTACTTTCAACCTGCTTTAAGCTACCATCTGTTAGGATACAGGTACGCTGCTTTATAAATTGGAATTGTTTCATTAGTGGAGGAGTAAATTAAAGCTGTAAAATAGTGTATTTATGGAGTAATGGGTAAAATATGGAAATACTGTATAAATGTCTCAGCACAATCTTCTGAAATGACTTTCTTTAGTAAGAGACAATTCTAATGAGTAGTCATCACAAATCGATATTAAGTCAAGGCTCTAAATAAGAGTAGTTTTTCAAAAATTTAAATATTTATTTCTGCATTAAATCCTATGGTGTTACTACTCATTAGAATCGTCTCTTTGAGACGATTCTAATGAGTAGTAATACCATAGGATTGGTGCTGAAATGAGTGAGAAAATATTTAATTTGTTCAGTTTACTTCTTCCTATCTAGAGCCCTAGCTAAGTACTGGACAGGTTACTTCCTCTTATCCGAGGCCCTGTGGTCATAATAAAAGCAAATTCTGTAGATACTGCACTATTGAATCAAAGGTTCACGTTGCACATTATTTTCTGCTTGTCTTGTGCTAATAAACAATGTCTCTTCTTCCAATTCCTCTTCTGTTTCTGTCTCTGATGGCGCTGCTCTGACATCATTGTACCATTGTTTGGTCAGGTGAGCCATCTGTGTCTTAGCGTCCCGTACTTCCTGTGGACACAAAAAAAACCAAAATACTATCATACATGTATTCAGAATAACTGTTTGAGATTTGTCTCCAGGTTTCTCTGATTTAAAAATTGATAGAACCTAAATCTTATTTTTATAAACTTTGAAAACGACAATTTCAATGCAGACAAAATTACCACAGAATAAGGGTTAAAGACTTTTCCTCAGTCCATTGAGGGACCACCAGCCCACTGTTCTGGAGGTGTCAATGTAACTGTAAAGCACGTGCAACACAATCTCAGTTTACCTGGTGAGCTCCAAATTATACTCATGCTCTAGTGATTTTCAATGATTATTTCTAACCAAACTATCAAATATAAAGGTCCGGTCTCACATAAGACGATTCAATGGTTCAATATGTACAAGACCCATGCTTTTTGCAAGGAAATTGACAGTAAATAATCTGGCAAGGCGTTATGACCAAAAGGTCGTCAGGAGATGTCTTTAATTTATTATTTCAAAGTCCTGATAAGTTTGTTGAAATTATATGACCTTATGCTAGAACGATCATTCCCATAAGAAGTATATTGTATGACCCCGTTATCTATCAGGGTTTCAGTGTTTGACTCATTGTACATCAACAGTGAAACAGTTTTATCATTGCAAACAGTTTGAATCCATATAAGATGCCATGTAGTGTAGCATCTTATCAGTATCCAAACTGTTTGACACTCTGACCTTATTTTTTTTTTAAACTGTTTAACACATTGAGCCCTAGTGACGCATATATGCGTGCTTTACCAAACGTGTACCTGTGAAGAGTACACTTGCCCTATGCAAACAGTGAAGTCCCTGATCAGAGGGCTCCTGCAGGAGCCCTCTGATCAGGGACTTCACTGTTTGTCATTTTGCAATTTATTACAAAAAAATCCCCCTAAATAGTCTAAATGGACCAGCTTTTATTACAAACTGGAATTGTCCATTGGAAGTTTCAGGGGAAAATGAGTTAAAATACATTTTACACCTTTAATTTACTCCTTCTAAATTTAGAACAAAGAGACGATAAATGTAACAGACACAAATTTACTCAGTGTAAAAAGGGAACATTTTTAGTTAAATTTAGTGTTTTTGGCAAATATTTGGAGGGTTTTTTGTTACAGGGGTTGCATTTAAATGAGGGTGTACATGTAAAGATTACACAGTATAAACCACAAACCTGTTGAGTAAATTTTCTAGTGAAGAATGGTTTTAAGTATCGAGCATCAATCTTCACAAAGCCCTTATAGTCTGGCTTGGCAAAGCTGACTTCATTCTCGCTCTCTGTAATCTCTGATAGATGTTCGGAGTCGACTGTGTCACCCTGAAATAGTCCATACATAACATCTCTCAATCCACGGGTTAGAATGATGACAGTTAACTCTTTCCTCAGTGAGTGAGTCAGTGTAACTTCAAATGGACAATTCCAGTTTCCAATTAAGTCTAGTCCATTTTTGACCACGGTAGTTTGAACATCCACAGGACTGGCAGAAAAATTCAAGCAAGCACATGATCCAATTTAATGCATTTTCTCAAATTCTGACATTTTTTCTCGTAAGTGGTTCATAACCTTCGACACACACAAGTGATAATCACACGACAGTACATCTATTTATCATAAAATCATGCTTTTGAATATCATCTTTGATAAGAAATAAATGTTGCTTTTGGATTTGATTAATACAAGCTCACTTTTAAAGTTTCTCTCGTAATTTCATACACAATTTTTTTTATTTTTGAATACAGTGTTGTGAAACAAAGGTCTACATGCATAAGTCTTACACCAGCAACACAGCAAGATTCTTGTCACAAACACACTCTCATTGATCTGGATCAAAGTATTACAGTGAAACCCCTCTAAACCGGAACCTCTTAATACCGGAATTCTCTCTAAACCGGACAAAAATGTTGGTCCCGTTTCAAACCCTTCTTTACTTTAACCCATTACACCATGAAGTATTTTCTATATTCTATAAGATGATAGCTTAAAGCCGGTTGAAAGTAAAGAAGAATGCGCCTATAGGCGCATTCATGCTTTACTTTCAACCTGCTTTAAGTGATCAGTTTATATTCCATACTAGAAACAAGCTATGGGTTAAAAGTTAAAACCCCTCTAAACCGGAACCCCCTCTTAACCAGACATTTATGTTGTCCCCAAACATGTCCGGTTTAGAGGGGTTTCACTGTAATTAAAAGATTTGTGTCTATGATGCACGATTGATGCATACGTACGAAATTTTCGGGAAGTTCTTCATACATAGGCGTTTTAAAAACTCTGTGAGGATGCCATTGTGATTTTAAGGCTATGTCTAAATGTGGTCCACCTTCGTACCTAACTGTGTATTGGTCTACATTTTATCCAAGCCTAACTACAGCGGTTTTTTTCACCCAATTGGGAATGGGTCCGGTACCCCTCAGATTGGAAATTTTTCAAGTCAAATTGGGAAAAACGAGTTGTGAAATGATGACAACGCAGAAATTGGGAATTTTAGTTACTAAACCGTTTATGTGGTAAACATGGTGTAGAAACTAAATCTACGCTGGATGTGTTACTCACAGTATACGCTGTTGCGACTGAGACAGAGTTGATGACTTAGTAAAATCCAAAATCTTATCTATCTCTGGAAACTGCCAATCACGCTCGCGAGTGTTAAAGGCAGTGATCTAGATTCAAGTTTTTCATTATCGTCTTTTTCAAAACAATTCTGTAATACTTTGAATTATGGCTCATAATTGTTTTAATTGTAGGATTTCTAAATTTCATAAATGATGGTAAACAGAGTCAGACTGGGTTTGTAAACTCTTATCAATTTCAGTAGATTTTGCGATCACGCAACATTACCAGTCTCGATGAAGGGGCATGTATAAATCTTCGCCCGGACCGTTTCCGAAATTCGGCCGTAATCACTGGTATTGTTTTATACATACTCCAAAAAATGTCAATGGAGTTGCGTAACTTTGCTTACGTTCATTGTAGCAAAAGATAAGTTGAAATATGGATGGTTTGCTATGATTTAAAGGGAAAATGTATTTTGATAATTGCAAATATGTTTATTTTGATTTGGAACAGGTCCGATAATTGATTTCTTTTGATTGGGAAGGGTCCGGTCGTCAAATTGGGAAGGGTCCGTCTCGAATTGGGAAAGGGTCCGTTCCCCGGTACCGTCCAAAGAAGGAAAAAACCCGCTGAACTATCATAATTTATTCACTAGTAGCGTTCCAAAGCGACGCTTTTGTCTGCAAAATGCATGAACTAAACATGCCCATTCGAATAATATGTTATCAGGTTTGCTTATTTAGCACAATCAGATAATTCATCAATAATTAATGATATAAGAGCGGATAAAAACTCTTTTTTTTTTTGACAAAAGATTTTAAGTGGTACTGTGAGTACAATGGAATATGAGAACGGTTCAGTTATTAACCCTTAGCCTGCCAGTCACGACTTTAGCTCCATATGCAAACAGCTTGGATCCGGATGAGACGCCGAGTAACTCGGCGTCTCATCCGGATCCAAGCTGTTTGACACTCGGACAACATTTTCAGCAATTTTGAGCAACTTTGAAGCACTTTGAAACTTGTAGCAGACGAGAAATATAGCAGAAGACAATTTATTTGGCGGGCTAAGGGTTAAGACAGCATACTAATATTCTGATGCAATGCACATTTCACTAAATA
Organism: Gari tellinella; assembly: GCA_922989275.2. NCBI lineage: Eukaryota > Metazoa > Mollusca > Bivalvia > Cardiida > Psammobiidae > Gari > Gari tellinella. The sequence goes on from OV277862.1 coordinate 18,423,332, forward strand.
AACGACTCAGCCAAATAAAGGATATTAGTCCTGATTGAAGCATCAATATTTGAAGGTTACAAATTGCCTATAAATGGAACAATGACAACACAATGCTTACCATTTCCTTTGTCTTACTCAGTGATATCTCTCTCTCAGATTTCTTCCTTCTCGCTTGTTTTTTCTCTGCCTTGAGTAACTGAAAATGTCAAAATCAGACTACCTAAAATATGCTTTTACGACTTTTGTTTATTCCTCCTCTGAAGAAAATAGTTCAAGTTTATACAGTCACAAATATGTACCATAAGAAATATTTCGTTTATCCAAGCTGATGGTAGTTTAACCCTTTGAACCCTAGTCCCGCATATAGGCGTACTATTCAAACAGTGTACATGTGAATAGTACACTTGTCCTATGCAAACAGTGAAGACCCAGATCAGAGGGCTCCGAAAGGAGCCCTTTGATCAGGGTCTTCACTGTTTGTCATAATGCCAAACAGTGACAAAAACAACCCTTAAAAGTCAGAAATGGACTAGACTAAAATGTAAACTGGAATTATCCATTTAAAGTTTTAGGGAGGAAAGAGTTAAAGCAGGCTGAAAGTAAAGCAGAATGTGCATTAAGGCACATTCTGCTTAATTTTCAACCTGCTTTAAGTAGTCACTTGTCTCCAAAGTTAGAAACAGGCTATAGGTAAAGTGTACAGGACCAAGAATAATACTGACTATTCCTCTATTATCAATTCTCTGTGTTCCATTGACTATTTTATACAGTTAAACCTGGGTTAAAATCCCAGCAAGTCTTCTTGTAAATCATTGTACAGATACTTTAACCCTTAGCCCGCCAAAAAAATTGTCGTCTGCTATATTTCTCGTCTGCTTCAAGTTTCAAAGTGCTTCAAAGTTGCTCAAAATTGCTGAAAATGTTGTCTGAGTGTCAAACAGCTTGGATCCGGATGAGACGCCGAGTTACTCGGCGTCTCATCCGGATCCAAGCTGTTTGCATATGGAGCTATAGTCGTGAGTGGCAGGCTAAGGGTTAAGGTGTTTATATTCCCTAACAAAGTACTCTACTCTCAAGAAAGTAAAATAAGAAATAAAATGGGTAGAAAGAGTTCATTGACTTATGCAAACAGTGTAGACCCTGATCAGGGTCTGCAAATTTTTGTCAATTGGCACTATATACTATTGAAACTAAAATAGTCAAAAAGGTTTTCGAGTTAACCCATTACCCCATAAATACGCCTTTAATTTATTCCTCCATTGATGAAAATAATTCAAATTTATACAATTATAAATTAATATGATAAGAAATTTTTTCTATATTCTAGAAGATGGTAGCTTAAAGCAGGCTGAAAGTAAAGCAGAATGCGCCTGGAGGCGCATTCTGCTTTACTTTCAACCTGCTTTAAGTGGTAATATATTTTCAAAATTAAAAACAGGCTATGGGGTAATGGGTTAATAAGGAAATGGTATGGTAAAAAAGTTTCAGGGCTAAATAAGTTCAGCAGCAATTGGTGTTACATGCTGTCCACTCATTTTCTATTGAATGGTGGTTTACTTACTTTCATCATTGGCATGGTGGCTCCACCTAGGAACAGTATGGTGAACAAGACGATAATCAAAGTTGTTGTCACGATTACATAACGCTTTTCTGCTGAGTCAAACTCTAAATGAAGACTAAGAGCAAAGGCAATAGCTCCTCTCAAACCTGAAAAAAACAAATAACATACAATTAGTTTAACCCTTTCCTCCCTGAAACTTTAAATGGACAATTCCAGTTTCCATTTTAGTCTAGTCCGTTTCTGAATTTTAAGGGTTGTTTTTGCCAATGTTTGGCATTGTGACAAACAATGAAGACCCTGATCAGAGGGCTCCTTTTGGAGCCCTCTGATCTGGGTATTCACTGTTTGCATAGGACATGTGTACTATTAACATGTACACTGTTTGAAAAGGATGCCTATGCGTGTGACTAGGGTTCAAAGAGTTAACCCATTATTTTGTAGATATGTCTTTTCATGCTTTTAATCTATTCCTCCACTGAATATAATTTACATATATATGAATATGCATCATAAGAAATATTTCCTATACCCCAGCAGATAGTAGCTTAAATTAAACTGAAAGAATGTCATATTAAGTATTATCAGATGAATTTACATCATTGAATACAACTCAGTATAAAAGACATTTTGTAGGTAGAGTAATTGTCATTTTTCAAATATGAACTCATTCATCTTTGAGACCATTCCAATTCCCAGTTAAATCTAGTTCATTTTTAACTATTTAGTTGGGGGTTTTGGAAAGATTCTTACCACTGAACCACATGATGAACTGCATTTTTCTGGTGATCTTGTGCTCTCTGAAGTAGTTGGAGATAAAGGACAGGGGGAATATATTCACAGCTCGGCCAATGAGAATCAAAGACTACAAGGCAACACACATATATCTGTTAGACAAAGATAATAATAAACCTAATCAATCAAGTTTAACCCTTTACTCCATAGCTTGTTTTAAGTTTTGAAGACAGGTGGCTATTTAAAGCAGGCTGAAAGTAAAGCAGAATGTGCATTCTGCTTTACTTTAAACCTGCTTTAAGCTTTACTTATCCCATTATCTCATAGTATGTTTTCTGTTCTGAAGACAGGTGACAGTTTAAAGCAAGTTGAAAGTACAAGTAAAGCAAAATGTGCCTTAAGGCACATTATGCTTTACTTTAAGCTTGCTTTAAGCTACTATCGGCTAGGATATAAAAATATGTCATATTCGTACAAATTCATGACTGTATTTATTGAAACTATATTTTCTTATAAGGAGCATTCTACTTTACTTTCAACTTGCTGTTAAGAACACCTATCTTTAATACTAGAAACAGGCTGTGGAGTAAGGGTTACAATAACTAAAGTAACATTTTAACAAAATTCACAGACAATTGACATTGGGTTAACTTGCTTTTGCAAACAGTGTCAAGTCATATCTTAGGGCTCCTGTAGGAGCCCTTTGATCTTGGTCTACACCATTTCGACATCAAATGCTTGTGATAAAAGTTCATCATTCTAAGAAAAGATGTACAATATCAATTTCATATTTATGCTAAGTGTTGATATGATTATTGTTTGAATCACACTTGAATAGTATAATTATTTTGAAATGTAAACATTCAAAGCTGAATTTTACAATAATTTGAGCTTTTTTTATACAAAAATTGATCATAACACCTGCAAGGTGATTCTAATAAGTACTTGTAACAAACTGTTCGGTGGAGAAATAAATAAATGGTTAAAATCTTGAAAATATTACATTATATATTTTGTCATTTCTAAGAATGGCAGTCTTTAAGACACAGCATGTTTAACATTTGCAAACAATCTGAATCAAGAAGTTTCTGGCAACTGACAATAGAGTCTATACTGTATGTAATTTTATAATGTTCCTTTCTTCAATTCTTGTATGATACAATCTTGTATTTAACCACCACTAATTGAAGACGCCTGAATATCTCTTACAATAGCTGACTGCTTAACCCTTAGCCCGCCAAATAAATTGTCGTCTGCTATATTTCTCGTCTGCTTCATGTTTCAAAGTGCTTCAAAGTTGCTCAAAATTGCTGAAAATGTTGTCCGAGTGTCAAACAGCTTGGATCCGGATGAGACGCCGAGTTACTCGGCGTCTCATCCGGATCCAAGCTGTTTGCATATGGAGCTATAGTCGTGAGTGGCAGGCTAAGGGTTAATGCAGAATAGAAATAACTTTAAAATATATATAGGCACATCAGTGAAAGTCTTTTACACAAAGCTTTTACAATATAAACATTTAGTTTAAATAATGGTAGCTATACATGCAGGTTTTAGTTGTCTGTTAGTGAGTTGTTAGTATTTACGACTACAGAGAGATTGTATTAATGAGAAGAACACTAGTGTCAAACTATTGTCTGATTTTAAGCAGCCATTTGGTCTTTAACCCAGTTTACACCATAAATACACCTTTTTACACCTTTGATTTATTCCTCCGCTTAAGAAAATAGTTCTACTTTATACAGTCATGTATATATGCACCATAAGAAATATTTTCTTATGAGACAGTAGACAGGTGACCCCATAGGTAGCTGGTCTTAATGTCCCATTGCATAAACGTACCATTGCCTCAATGTACCATTTTCAGTCTGAACATACCATTTTCAAAAAATCCTATATTACAACCATGATTGACCATTATTAGTTGATGAAAAATTAAATTGTACTTTATATATGTTACATAGATGAAATAAAAGATTTTTTAAAATACGATGTTCCTATGTGAGTATTAACCACTTTTTGTAGAAGTTCAATGAGTTTATACAATTCAACATGTATGTATCTGTATTCTTTTTCGCAATAATCGGGTGTGGATTTTTTAACTACAAATATCAATAAATCAATCAATTTAGATTGGGGATAATTATAAACCATTTCTTAATTAAAAAAAAGTATATTAAAATTGTTTTCTATCAGTTTTATATAGTGGTACGTTCAGTCTAGGAAAATGGTACATTGAGACTGGTACATTGATGCATTGGTACGTTAAGACCATAAACCACCCCATAAAGCAGTTTGAAAGTAAAGAACATGCTGTTTTACCTTCAGTCTGCTTTAAGTTACAATCTGCTACTAGGATATACATGTAGTATATATTTTTCACCAGACTATTTTTTTCAGTGAGGGGATAAATGAAAGGCATAAAAAGGCATATTTATGAGTTAAAAGAATATTAAATCCTCTCTTTAACAACCCCTAAAATGTGTTAATTATTATGTGTTTAAGGCAAGTGACTGCTTAAAGCAAGGTGATAGTAAAACAGAAAGCTCCTTTAGGAGCTTTCTGTTTTATTATCACCTTGCTTTAAGCTATCACCTATTTTTTATACAATCAATTCACCTTCTTTTCAGTGGTTGTAATAAAGAGGTTTTACTGTATAGCCACAGAATGGGACTATAACTGTTCCAGGATCTAAAGGGTTTTTGGGATTGGTAGAAATCAAACTGGGAAACTGTGCAACACAAATCTTAATCCCGAACCAGCAAAGGCCTACTTACTATGCTCCAAATAATAAACGCAGGCTTGAATACAAACGTGAAACTAAAGAACGCCATGCCAATATATGCAAACACACAAGTTTCTGCAAACAAAAACAGCCTGGGTTAGGTACATGTAGTAAAATCATAACACAATAATTATACACAAAGCTATGAAATGGTTAAAGAAACAAAGCTTCACCCCTGCTACACTCTATGGTTGAGTATGAAGCGTTATTTACAACTAGGGGCAACTAAGAGAAAGCAATATGTGGCTGGATGGATGTTATGACCAACCACTAAGGCTCCAGATAAGAGTGTGTAAACCATGGACTGTCAACGATTTCTCCTTTATTACCTCCACCATCAACTACTCATTAGAATCATGGCAAAGAGTTTAGTGGAGACATAAGGATTTTAGTTTTTGAGTACTCCCCTTATCTGGAGCCCTGTAAATTACAGTAATCAATACACCACAGGTTTCTACAGGATAGACATTACTCTTCATTACTATAAGTGTTTTTTTTTAAGTTTAAACATATTTTATTTCCAAAATTTCAACATGGAAATGGGGTTGGGCCACAAGTTCCAAAAACATTAGTTAGGGCCCTTCCCCTATTACTATAAGTTATCCCATTACCCTATAATTATGCCTTTTTACGCCTTTAATTTATTCTGTCACTGTAAAAAATAGTTTTATATTATACAGTTATGAATATCTATCTAAAGATTTTTTTCTATATTCCAGCAAACAATAGCTTAAAGCAGGCTGAAAGTAAAGCAGAATGCGCCTAAAGGCGCATTCTGCTTTACTTTCAACCTGCTTTAAGTTGATACCTGTCTTCTAAAGTAGAAACAGGCTATGGGGTAATGAGTTAAACTAACTCAATCTTCCTGGGACCATGTCAACTAAACTTTAACACATTACTCCAGAGATACACAATAAATTAAAGGCATAAAAAAGGCATATTTATGGAGTAATGGGTTAAGTAGTCACCTATCTTTAATGCTAGAAGACTATAATGGTAAAGGGTTAGTCCAGCTCACTAAGACTATCCACACCATCAAACAAACAGTATAGAGCCAGATAAACACAACACACAGTCAGACCCTTAGCCGAGCACTCATTTAACCCATTAACCAATAAATACACCTTTTTACGACTCTGATTTATTCTTCCACAAGAGAAAATAGTTCCACTTTACACAGTCATGAAACTGTCATGAATATGCACCAAAATGAATATTTTCTTATTCCTAGCAGGTGGTGGCTTAAAGCAGGCTGGAAGTAAAGCAGAATGTGCCTTAAGGCACATTCTGCTTTACTTTCCACCTGCTGTAAGTGGTCATCTGTATTCGAAATTAAAGACAATCTATGGGTTAATGGCTTAAGAGCCCCTTAATCAGGGTATACACTGCTTACACTTTTTCTACTCTTTATAGGTACACTGTTAGTAAAAGATGAGTATACTTCATGCTAGGGTTCAATGTGTTAAAAATCATCAAATATAATCGAAAAAGGGTCTTGAAATTTCTCACACTCAAATGAACACTTATTAACAGTATTTAATTAGATGCAAGACATATGTCATGCAGAAGCTTTCCCTTACAGAAGCTTTCTGCATCTTTCATCTTGTATCTTGCATCTTAAGTAGCTACATGCATATCTTGCTTTAAGCGGTTACATGCCTTAAAACATCAAATACAAGCTCTCTTGAGTGGTCCTAATAGCCAAACTTTATTGTAATAATATAAAGAACAGTAGAAGGAACTTTTTCTTTGTCAGTGTAGTTAATTGTATTGCCTGGTAGTAATTACAGGGATAGGTATACCTGTGGTATACTGAGTTATAACAATATCAATATATACAAAATGCAAAGCACATTAACACAATCAGCCCTAAAACTTCAAATCGAAAATTCCAAATTACAATTAAGCCTAGTTCATTTTTACTATTTATAAGTGTTTTCATCAATATATTGCAAAATTACAAACAGTGCAGACCCTGATCAGAGGGCTCCTACAGGAGCCCTCTGATCAGGGTCTACAATGTTTGCATAGGACAAGTGTATTTTTCACTGGTACACTGTTTGTAAAGGGGAATATTCTTGTCACTAGGGTTGAATGTGTTAACCAGTTAGTTGCATGCTACAAGATGCACACTACTGAGCAATACAACAACAAAACGTTTCCATCTAACACTGGTAGGGATACCATGTCACCAACTGCTGTCAACTGTCAGCTGAGACAGCAAGGGTATTATACTGAACCATAGAACTTATTCTGTAAGGTAGGTCACTGAACTGTAGAAAGTATTCTGTAATATGTGTATCACAATAAGAAAGTATGGCATCTCTACTGGTCACAGGTCATATAAAGCAGGTCAAAAGTAATGCAGAAAGTTCATACCGGAACTTTCTGCATTACTTTTACTTTGCAGTAGGCTGTCACAAGCCTTTTAGACTGACCATGTATCTTTAATTGGGTGGTACATAAGAATCTTACACTCCTGGGGCCCGTTGTACGACAAATGTTATCGTAAGTCAGATTATAAAAGTCTCAACAATTATTTATTTCTCCATCTAATCCTGTATTGTGACATCTCTTTGGAATCGTCTTGTAAAGACGATTCCAAAGAGATGTCAAAAGACAGGATTAGATAGAGAAATCAGAAATTAAATGTATTTTATAGTTTTGACTTACGACCATTTTTGTCTTTATGAAACGGGCCCATGGTCTATTTACTCTTATGCGGTAAATTGTGATCAACCTATGGCAAATGGCATGATAAAGAAATACCTTCTTGCTGTCTACAACTGACTGTTATCATTCAGTTTTGGAAACACAATTTCCTCTTATGCAACCAAACCAGACAGAACATACCTAGAAATTACTGAATATTTTCACTAAACGCAATTGAGTAACAAGAATTTTGACTGGCTAAAGTGAACTTACTGTGTAGCGTTATTTCTCATACTTAAAAGTTTATCCATAAGCATAGCTATGTATAAACTTTAGAATATTGGAAATCTCAACTTAACCCAATACTTCATTAATATGCCTTCAAATAAAGGAAATATTTTCAATTTATACAGTCAAAAAATACACATATTAAGATAATATATTTTTTATCTTAGCAGATCCTAGCTTAAAACAGGCTGATAGTAAAGCAGAATGTGCCTTTAGGAACATTCTGCTTTACTTTCAACAAGCTTTAAGTGGCCACCACTATTTACACTTGAAACAGGATATGGGGTAACAGGTTATGCAAGATGGAGATACTAAGGACCAACTATGTTTCATTCAGTTAGTTCTGTGCAGTTGCCCGCTATGACATAAATTATAACTACAAACTAAACACAACAAACTGATAGGCTGTTTTACACAGAGTGCATGGTCACTTACAATAGCCCATATAACTAGAGCTGGCCTCACTACCAGCTTAAAACTAAATATCGCCATTCCCAGGTACGCAAACATACATGTCTCTGAAATAACAGACAAACCACGGATATTGAGGTTCAACAAGTGTCTCTACTTGCAAATTAGAAAATAAAATAATTCTCAATACCAATAACTTCAATATGCAATTTAATTAATTATCTAAATAAAACTTTTATGCTGTCAATATTCATTATACTTTATCAAGCTAAATGCTACTTGAATGCATGCTATGCATTGGATCCAAATCCACATCAGGTTCCATCTAAAGGTTCCCTCTAATAGTTCAACTTCTTAACAGCTTACTTCTGAAAAATACTCTCTTAGGTATTTCTCCCACACTAGCAGGCTCCTAGGTTATAAAGAGTTTGAGTTGAGTCTGAGATCGTTCTCAATCATTTGATTGGTCAGATTTCAGCTTTTGCTAGCAAAAGCTGAAATCTGACCAATCAAATGCTTGGGAATCATCTCAGACTCAACTGAAATTATTTATAACCTTGGCCCTGAGATTTGAACCAGATCTAGAGAGTACTCTTGTGCCTCATGTTTCAAATATTGTGTTTGTAAATTCAAGAAATCAAGTTAGGTTTGTAAAATAACATACCTGCGACGAAGGCAATGGTTCGGAATGTGTGCTGTACTGTGATCTGTGTGACTGGTGACAGGTTGAGATGGGTGTAATGAGACATGACTATACCACTCATCAGAATGGCCATGATCCCTGAAACAACATAATATCAACATAAACACTTGTGACATGACTATACCACTCATCAGAATGGCCATGATCCCTGAAACAACATAACATCAACATCAACATAAACACTTGTGACATGACTATACCACTCATCAGAATGGCCATGATCCCTGAAACAACACAACATCAACATAAACACTTGTGACATGACTATACCACTCATCAGAATGGCCATGATCCCTGAAAAAAACATAACATCAACATCAACATAAACACTTGTGACATGACTATACCACTCATCAGAATGGCCATGATCCCTGAAACAACATAACATCAACATCAACATAAACACTTGTGACATGACTATACCACTCATCAGAATATCAACATAAACACTTGAGACAGGACTATACCACTCATCAGAATGGCCATGATCCCTGAAACAACATAATATCAACATAAACACTTGTGACATGACTATACCACTCATCAGAATGGCCATGATCCCTGAAAAAAACATAACATCAACATCAACATAAACACTTGTGACATGACTATACCACTCCTCAGAATGGCCATGATCCCTGAAACAACATAATATCAACATAAACACTTGTGACATGACTATACCACTCATCAGAATGGCCATGATCCCTGAAACAACATAACATCAACATAAACACTTGAGACAGGACTATACCACTCATCAGAATGGCCATGATCCCTGAAACAACATAATATCAACATAAACACTTGTGACATGACTATACCACTCATCAGAATGGCCATGATCCCTGAAAAAAACATAACATCAACATAAACACTTGTGACATGACTATACCACACATCAGAATGGCCATGATCCCTGAAACAACATAATATCAACATAAACACTTGTGACATGACTATATCACTCATCAGAATGGCCATGATCCCTGAAACAACATAATATCAACATAAACACTTGTGACATGGCTATACCACTCATCAGAATGGCCATGATCCCTGAAACAAAATTAATTCTGAGTCTTACTTAAAGGTTGAAGTTTAATGCAGGAAAAAATTAATAAGGTTTAATAACTGCTTTAATATGTTTAACCCATTACCCCATAGCCTTGTTTTGATTACAAGTGATCACTTAAAGCAGGTTGAAAGTAAAGCAGAATGTGCCTTCAGCCTGCTTTAAGCTACCATCTGTTAGAATATAGAAAAACTTCATCAAATTTCATATTCATAACTGTATTTATTCAATTAATAATTGGAAACTTTTTCTTCATTGGAGGAAAAAGTTAAAGACGTATAAAGCTGTATTTACAGGGTAATGGGTTAAAGAAATGTAGAAAAGTCCATTACATAGAATCCTGCTGTAATCCATTCATGCCTTGATATTGTTATGAACTTTCTTTATGTGTTTGCTGCAAGATTTCATTAAAATATAAGTACATGTAATATTAAGTGATTGGAAGAGACTCATGCAGTGTTTGTCGAAACAGCAGATCGGCCTTCTATACGTGAGGAATAGCATAGTTCCTTTACTCGCACAAAGTAGAGCCTTTCTGCTATACATCTAATCAGTGACAGTTTATACATAATATCCCTTATCTAACAAGAGGCCCAGAGGGCCACATTTCGCTCACCTGAGGACATTGTCCCATAGAAGCTGACTGGGCAAGACAATATTTTGATATAGCTATGAACCATGTATCAAAATTTTATCTCAGTAGAGGACTACAATGCGAAGCTACATGTCAGATATTAATGATCTGGGCCTTACAGTTTAAGAGAAGAAGAATTTTAAAAGTTTTCCTATATAAGTCTATGTAAAACTGATAAGCCCCGGAGCGGGGCCAAATTTGATCCAGGGGTCATAATTTGAACAATCTTGGTAGAGGACTATAAGGCAAAGCTACATGTCAAATATAAATGATCTGGGCCATACAGATTCAGAGAAGATGATTTTTAAAGGTTTTCCTATTAAAAACTAATAAGCCCAAGGGCAAGGCCATTTTTGGCCCGGGGGTCATAATTTGAAAAATCTTGGGAAGGACCACAAGGCAAAGCTATTTCTCAAATATTAAAGATCTGGGCAATACAATTTCAGAGAAGAAGATTTTTAAAGGTTTTACTATACAAGTCTATGTAAAACTGATAAGCCACCCGGGCAGGGCCAATTTTGACCAGAGGGTCATAATTTGAACAATCTTGGTAGAGGACTATAAGGCAAAGCTACATGTCATATATAAATGATCTGGGCCTTACAGCTTCAGAGAAGAAGATTTTTAAAGGTTTTCCTAGAAAAAACTGATAAGTCCGAGGGTGGGGCCAATTTTTGCCTGGGGGTCATAATTTGAACAATCTTGGTAGAGGACCACAAGGCAAAGCTATATGTCAAATATAAAAGATCTGGGCCTTACAGTTTCAGAGAAGAAGATTTTTAAAAGTTTTCCTATATAAGTCTATGTAAAACTGATAAGCCCCGGGGCGGGGCCAATTTTGACCCGGGGTCATAATTTGAACAATCTTGGTAGAGGACCATAAGCCAAAGCTACATGTCAAATATTAATGATCTAGGCCATACAGTTTCAGACAAGAAGATTTTTAAAAGTTTTCCTAAGAAAAACTGATAAGCCCCCAGGGTGGGGCCATTTTTGGCCCTAGGGTCAAAATTTGAACAACATTGGTAGAAGATCATTAGGTTATGATACATACCAAATATCAAAGGTCTTGGCCTAGTGGTTTCGGAGAAGAAGATTTTTTAAGATTTTCTTATGCATTAAAAGTTATCCATACGGTCATGTTAGAAAATCTGGTCCCACGGCAAGGGGAATAACTCTAGTCAAAAATTTTGAACACTATTTCGTTTCCCCTTGTCACTGATGCTTCTGACAAAGTTTGGTTGAAATCGGGTGAGTGGTTTCTGAGGAGATGTTGTTTGAAAATGTGGACGGACGCCGGCAGACGGACGCCGGACGGCGGACGAAGAGCGGTCACAATAGCTCATCCTGAGCCTTCGGCTCAGGTGAGCTAATAAAAGAAATTTTCTTCACTTATTAAACAGGCTCTAGATAAGGGGCAGTATTTCAAAAAATAAATTCTTTATTTCTGCATTAAACCCTATGATGTCACTACTCATTAGAATATTCTCGAAGAGACGATTCTAATGAGTAGTTACACCATAGAATTAGGTGCTTAAAGGAGTGAGAAAATGTTGGATTCATTCAGTTTACTCCTTCTTATCTGGAGCCCTGAATTCACGTCATAATGTAAGAAGCAATTTATGGCACTCACCTGATAAATGAAGCCCTTCTGCCAGGCCGTATGGCAAATATGAGAAGACTAGCATCATTCCAATTTCTAGAGATGGTGTTTTTCTCAAATCAATAAATTTCAAGAGCTACATGCTAGTCAAGGTCAAACAGCATTATAAAACACAATCAAATTCAACAAATGCAAGAAAATTCACTATCAGATGATGGTTTCGTACGAGACCACTGACTGTTAAACCATTACCCCATGGCCTGTTTCTAGTTTTGAAGAAATGTGATCACTCAAAGCAGTATGAAAGTAAAGCAGAATGCGCCTTTAGGCGCATTCTGCTTTATTTTCATTCTGCTTTGAGCTACCTTCTATTAGGATATAGAAAATATTTCTTATAATGCATATTCAGGATTGTATAATGAGGAACTATTTTCTTCAGTGTATGAATGAGTTAAGTTCGTAAAAACATGTATCTATAGAGTAATGGGTTAATGAGTGGTCATAATGGTGGGTGATATGGTATGATAGTATATATGTTACAGGGATAACGTGTAATCAGGGAATACGTGAAATCACTGAAAAATCAGGGACTTCACGAAAACCCTAAATCTCCCAGGCAAAAGGCATAATTTTGAAGCTTTTCGTTGAAATTTTATAATTATTTGGCAGTAACTTTTGGTTAAAGTAATGAAGAACTATTTTGTTAACCTTATTAACAAGACAAATGTGTTGGTTTTTTAATTGTCCTGGCTTATATGCTCACTGTTAACTTAATTTTTATTCATTTGTGAGAGAAACTTTGTATGAATGTTCATTAGACCATGATACTTCAAGAAAGCATGATGTTTTAAACCAAAAGAAATGTCATAATAATACAAATCGATTTATGGAAAAAAGGGACATTTCATCAATTCCCTAAAACGCCCAGTGATTACGCACAATCCCTAAAAAAATCAGGGATTACGCATAATCACTGCCTACACATACACAATATCCCTGTAACCTATATAATCTGTGTCCATGAAATGAACCCCATACTCCAACAGATAGCAACTGTTGTGTTTGATAAATAAAGGATACCAGAGCACTGACGAGACCAGATATCATTCCAATTAAACTGGAACCAAAAAACATGGCCAGAAATCTCCAAACAGCCTTGAAGAATGCCGCGGCTCCTGTTACAGACATGTTAGGGTCGTCAAACTCCAGTACAGTCCTGTAAATATAAAGCAACTCAGGGCTCCAGATAAGGGGAGGATTTCAAAAACTTAAATCCCTTATTTCTTCATTAAACCCTATGGTGTCACTACTTATTAGAATCGTCTCGAAGAGAGGATTCTAATGAGTAGTAACACAATAGGATTTGGTGTAAAATGAGTGAGAAAATGTTGGATCTGTTCAGTTTACTCCCTCTTATCTGGAGGCATGCAACTACATATGAACCTTACCAACTCTGAGTACATGCTTTATGTTAACCTGCTACTCTAAAGCCTGTTTCTAAGTTTTGTAGACAGGCAACCACTTAAAGCAGATTGCAAGTAAAGCAGAATGCACCTAAAGGTGCATTCTGCTTTATTTTCAGCCTGCTTTAAGCTACCTTTTGCTAGGACATATATCTATTTCCTATGTTGCATATCAATGATTGTAAAAATTGGAAACTATTTTCTTCCGAGGATGAACAAATTAAAGAGTAAAAGGGCATATTTATGTAGTTATGGATTACAAATGGCATCTGCTAATTTCTGAGATTATCTTGCTTCTTTGTCTCTATACTGACAGAAGTATGTTCAGAGTAGAATAAAAATAGAGGGGTGTTCCTCGGAACATGTGTGTGAAAAGAAACTGATGAAAAGGGAATAACTCTCACAATATTGTAGCAAGAGTTATTACCCTTGTGCACTACGCTTCCACTTGTCAAGCTCTATCCATAAATGAAGTTTCATCTTAAAAGCTTCAGCAGAACAGGAGTTATAAAGCGTGACAGACAGACAGACGGACATACTTACGCTAGGATACTTATGTGGCTATTTTCTATTGTTTTCTCTGGCGTGGCTAGCCACACAAGAGACAATTTCTTTCTGCTCTAACTTGGAATAGAATGATCTGGAGGCTAACCCTACCCCTAACCCTATGTCCCACAACTGGCCAGGTTAATGTCACAAGAAATGGCCAGGTTAATGTCACAAGAGACGGCCAGGTTAATGTTTTTCTATTATGGGGTTAAGAATTTTAGCCACATAAGTATCCTAGCATAGGCACTGATGGACGGACAGATGCCGGAACAGTGATCCCTAAGTGTCACCTTTGCCTACAGCAGGTGACACAAAAACAATCACTTATCCTTCTCTTTCTATCATATTGAACCATTTTTAAAAACAGTGTAGACTCAATTCTGACACTCCTGAAAGGCCTGTCTTATCAGAACCTGCATAGTTGTTTTTTTTATGACATTTGTCCTTGGAAAGTTTCTTTCTTATTCTAGCCAATGTAATAGTTCAGATGATTTATGTTCCTAGTGAGTGGAGTCTTATATAAAGATCTGAGCAGAGTCTACATTGTTTACATAGGAAATGTGTACTTTTCACAGGTACATTCTTTGTTAATGACCAGTATATTAGTCACTGGGGTTAAATGTGTTAAAATTTGACTGAAAACAAGACTGGTCGTTCAATAAACACTTATACAATGTACATGTATTCGTAATCTTTTTTCAAGACCAAATTAGGTCACGGTCAAGCCTAAATTGAGGTTGGGTAATATGGGTGAATTGGTATTGGTCCGAGACAACAACTGTATTATCTTTATGTATAAAAGCATTTTAGTCAGTAGTGTTGACACAAGATGAATGTTCAAATCTAGTTAATCAAGAAATAGCCCATTTGAAATATTCTAAGTCCAAATTAGGTCAAGATCAAGGTCAAAATCAAGGTTTGGTGATATTGGTGGATTGGGAATGGTCCAAGGCAACAACTGTATATGAATCTAAGCATTTGAGTGAGTGATATTGGTGCTAGACGAAACGGTAAAATCTAGTAAACCTGTTACGGTCGGATGGATGGATGGACGAACAGACGGACAATCACTATATCCCTCCGCATCTTCAGATGCCGGGGGCATAAAAAAGACTGTAATATTGACCGACTTAGTACTAACAGAGTGAGCGTAATTGCAACAGCATCATTGAGAATACTCTCCCCAAACACCAACATGTACAGGATCTCATCGACATCGATAGAGTGGAATATGGCCAGGGTGGCTACAGGGTCTACCGCTGATATCAGTGAGCCAAACGCAAAGCTCTCTACCACAGAAAACTCATATGCTACCTGAGCCTGGAACATAATGACAAACAACATGATCAGCATAATCATTAGGATAACAATAGCAATCACGATAACAAAAACCAGCATGGCAAAAATGGTAATTGAAAAAATGTTGTTTACCTAAGTGCGAGCCCTTAATCAGGGCTCCAGACAAGGGGAGTATTTCGAAAACTAAAATCTTTATTTCTGCTTTAAACCCTATGGTATCACTACTCATTAGAATCGTCTCAAAGAGACAATTCTAATGAGTAGTAACACCATAGGATTTGGTGCTGGCATAAGTGAGAAAATGGTGGATTTGTTCAGTTTACTCCTTCTTATCTGGAACCCTACCTTAATGCAAAGCATTGCATCAAGATCTGGTTATTGGTTGTATCCAGTTACTTAGGAGCTTTTGGCTTTACTGTCATTTTCCTTTAATCTTTTACTCCATAGCCGGTTTCTAGCATTGAAAATAAGTGACCACTTAAAGCAGGTTTAAAGTAAAGCAGAATGCACCTTAAGGTACATTCTGCTTTACTTTCTGCCTGCTTTAAGCTCCTATCTGCTAGAATATAAAATAATATCTCTTGTAATATATATTTATGACTATATAAATTTGAACTATTTTTTCAGTGGAGGAACAAATTAAATGCGTAAAAATGTTTATCTATGGAGTAAAGGGTTAAAAAATCACCTGTATTTATCACTGCAAGTAAATCACCCTTCTTTACAATTTTTAAACTTTGTTAACTTTCATTGTTCTGTACTCTTACTGACCTGACCAAGAAGATAAATTCCTCCGCCAACAACCATAGCAGATATCACAGTTCCAACGATAGCAAACACAAGTATAGTTCCAATGTTCTGGAAAAAATTACCCTGAAAAACACACACAAAACCAGTCAAATACAAACGGAATATTACTATACTTTGCATATCTTATGCACCGGATCACTCGAGTTGTGTGTGTAAAGGCTATATCCAACGAGACCGAAGGTCGAGTTGGATATAGCCTTTACACACACAACGAGGGTGATCCGGTACATAAGATATGCAAAGTATAGTAATGTTCCTTTTATTATATACCTCTTATAATAAAAATAAAATGAAAAACGATAGAAATGTTTCGAGCGTTACTATAAATAAACGGGATTTCCCATACGTCACACTTCGGGGAATGGCGCGTGAAAGTAAATACTCGCTATTACGACCACTAAAACGAATGCTAATTGATTAAATAATAGAGAGGTGACAGCTTAAAGCAAGGTGACAGTGAAACAGAAAGCTCCTACCGTAAACACCCTAATACTTAACATAATTTAGTGGTCGTAATAGAGAGGTTTTACTGTAGTTCCGAACTTCCGACTACACAGTAAACGTTATTTTCCCATTACACAAGGTACATGGGTAATACGGAATTTTCAATCCGTCAAGGTGTATTTGTTCGATAAAATACAGAAATATTTCGGGCAGAACATTGGTAGGTATATAATAAAGTTCCAACTATAGCAAATACAAGCAAATTGTATCCAGATTCTATGGATGTATGGGTTAGAAAACAGTGTTGATTAAGAAATGAACTGATTTTTTTGGTGTTTAAACCAAATGAATGACAGAATATGATCGACAAATTCCATGAATCCCGCTAGCCGAAAACGTAAAAAAATCATTTCATTTCTTATACATGTATTTACATTATAATTGCTGTAATTACTTGCATGTATGTTTAATCCATATTAGAGGTTGTTAACACAAATGAGTACTCTGAAAGGAACAGCCATAACCACATAACTGAAGCTGTGATTCGCAGAGAAATGATCCATAAGCCCGGCCTCCTCTGCGAAGGAGATCCACAAGTCCTGTCCCCTAGATCAATTGCGTCTATACTGATTCAACGTCTTTTTTTTCAGTGGAAATGAATGGGGCGAATATAAATATTTGTGTAATAAATGCACATTACCTTATGTAAATTGTATCCAGATTCAAATATAATAGGAGGCAGAAGAACAATGAAGAAGATGTTGGGTGGGAATGCTTCCTCTTCCTGAAACAAACAATACAGTAAACATATCCCCTATAGCCAACCACTATATACTGGGCTGCAGATAAGAGGAGTATCACAAAAACTAAAATCTTTATTTCTGCATTAAACCCTATGGTGTGACTACTCATCAGAATCGTCTCGAAGAGACGATTCTAATGAGTAGTCACACCATAGGATTTGGTGCTGAAATGAGCGTGTTCAGTTTATTCCCTTTTATCTGGAGCCTTGCAGTACAATACAGGGTATCAGGTAAGAGTGTATAAACCACTAATACATTGTATCTAACATTTTCTCCTTTATGCCTCAACCAAACCCTATGTTGTCACTACTGATTAGAATCATTTTTTAATGGTTCAATTTCTAATGAGTACGTAGTGGAGGCATCAAGATTTTAGTTTTTGAAATATTCACCTTATCTGGAGCTCTGTCATGAGTATATATATAAACATCTATTGTAGGTTTCATGAGCAATCATTTTATCAAAAGTAGACAAGAGCTGTCCGTAAGACAGCAAGCTCGACTATCTGCTCCTTTGTTATGGAATAAAAACAGTAGTTGTAGTGATGTATGCTTTAAGTGGAGGGCATTTTCTAGATTGATCAAAAATCTTAATGTGGATGTCTAAGTACAAACGTAATTCCCAACAAAAAAATTATAGAATCGTCCTCTTAACGTGGACGTCTAAGTTCAAATGGGGAGATAATTGATACAATATACCATCTAGACTTATGCACATCTAGTGTAGGACAAGTAATATGTATGAGGTGAAGTGATTATTGAATAAAAATATTAGTTGTAGCGATATACGCCTTAGTGAAGGGCATTTTCTAGGTTGATCAAAAATCTTAACGTGGATGTCTAAGTCCAAAAGGGGAGATAATTCACCCAAAGTACCATCTAGAATTATCCCCCTCTAGTCTGGGGCAAGTAAGATGTTTGAGGTAAAAGCGATTATTGAATAAAAACATTAGTTGCAGTGATATATGCTTTAAGAGGATGACATTTTCTAGGTTGATCAAAAATCTTAACGTGGATGTCTAAGTCCAAAAGGGGAGATAATTCACCCAAAAGACCATCTAGAATTATCCGATTCTAGTCTGGGGCAAGTAAGATGTTTGAGGTAAAGCGATTATGGAATAAAAACATTAGTTGCAGTGATATATGCTTTAAGAGGATGGCATTTTCTAGGTTGATCAAAAATCTTAACGTGGATGTCTAAGTTCAAAAGGGGAGATAATTCACCCAAAATACCATCTAGAAATGTCCTCCTTGATGATTGAGGGAAGGTTAGACGTATATGGTAAAATTAAAATGCAACATAAGATATATGCTTTAATAGGAAGGCATTTTCTAAGTTGATCAAAAACCTAACATGCAACGCTGACGCCGACGCTATGGTGACTGTAATAGCTCCCTATATTCTTCGAATAGTCGAGCTAAAAATGGAACTGTGCAAAAAAGAACATCCAAATACATATGACATTTACATTCCCCATACCGGTAGCTATTTCTCAGTATTGAAGACAGGTTACAATTTCAATCAGGTTGAAAGGCACATTGTGCTTTACTTTCAGACTGCTGATACATATTAATGACTGAATAATTGGATATATTTACTTCAGTGGAGGAAGAAATTAAAGGCATAAAAATGTGTATCTATGGGAGTAATGGATCAAATTTTTCAAGTCTGAACTATTATCTAGTCACATTAGACATCCACACATATTGAGATACCGGTATCTTCATTGAAGGAAGTTATGCCCTATACACATGTGACATCTGCCTCATCAAAGAACTAAACTACACTGACTACACAGACAGTTTGATGTCTCCTGGCCTAACACAAAGACACAACTCCTAACAGAAATTGATATTGAAGCATCTCATCTTTATAATGGATTTACAATCAAACTTGTATTAATTTTCCATTGATTGAAGACAAATGCTGATTTTTTTCACACATTTAACTGGCTTACTGCTAAAAACAGGACAACAATAACACAATAAACTCCCATTAGAGCTTTTCTGCATTATCAATGTACTGCATTTAGCTCCAACCTGATTCATACCAATACAGTGCTCCCTCTCTATAAAAACTCTTATTGGGAGACAAAGATTGTGTGTTGTTCAGACGGAGTTGTTATAGGGAGGGAAATTGGCTTACATTTGCAAACAGACTGAATCCAGATCAGACGCCGCTTAACGTGGCGGCTGATCCGAATTCAAGCTGTTTGTCAACGGCTCAACGCATGATGTTTTTTTCTGTCAAAATGTCCATTATGTGACATTGAGAAAAACAGCAGATGACAGTTTTGAGCAGATGATATTACAGCCTAAAAAGGTTGGACATAATTGTCTTATCTTAGGAACAGCGCCAAGCATTGTTGAATGGAGGAAATTGTTGTTCAGAGGGCCATTGTAGGGAGGGAGCACTGTACATATTAGCAGTCAATTAATACAAGGTTGATTCACCATAGGTTGTACAGTAGAACCTCATTATTACGACCGCTAAAACGAAGGCTAATTGATTGAATAGAGACAAATGACAGCTTAAAGCAAGGTGACAGTGAAACAGAAAGCTCCTGGAGGAGCTTTCTGTTTCACTGTTACCTTGTTTTAAGCAGTCTCCTGCCTTAAATACATGATATTTATCACAATTTAATGGTTGTAATAGGGAGGTTCTACAGTACATTTGAAAAGGCAACAGGTGAAAAGCTTATAAAATCAATAGCGAAGTTAACACTTTACTCCATAGCCCTGTTTTTAGTTTTAAAGACAAGTGACCACATGTGCTTACTTCAAAGTGAAAATAGAGCAGAAAGCTCCTTTTATCCATTACCCTAGTCTGTTTCTAGTTTTGAAAACAAGTTACTACTTAAAGCAGGTTGAAAGTAAAGCAGAATGAGCCTTAAGGCACATTCTGCTTTACTTTCAACCTGCTTTAAGCTATCATATGCTGGGATATTATACTAACTTTTTCTTACGATACATATTCATTAACGTATGAAATGGAACTAGTTTCTTCAGTGGATTAATAATTTGGAGGCGTGAAAAGGTGTATCTAGCAGTATGGGTAAATGAGTTAAAGTAATTTGCTTACTACCATCTTGCTAGAAGCAGCCATATGTATTCAACACCGTCAAAGAATATTTATTTTTTATTATAAACTTATACGCATTAGAATGAATAGGGAAAGGCATTCTAATGTGTGGAGAAAATGGTTAGATGGCCCAATAGTTCTACCACCATTCAGTTCAAAATATCTTAACCCATCTTTTTATGTATTTGTTTTATTCCTCCAATGAAGAAATCTAGTTCCATTTATTGTATTTATGAATATTTTTCATAAAAATTATTTTTATATTCTAGCAGTTGGTAGCTTAAAGCAGGATAAAAGTAAAGCAGAATGCACCTGAAGGTGCATTCTGCTTTACTTTCAACCTGCTTTAAGTGGTCACCTGTCTTCAAAACTAGAATAAGACTATAAGGTTAAACAATGAAATGTGTAGAATGGTTAAATACTTACAGTCCAATTTCCAAACTTAAAGATCTTCAGCACTAGCCCAATGAAAGCTCCTAAAGTAAGAGAAAACACAAGAAACATGAGTTATCAGTATGTCACATGAAACAAGACAATCATTCAAAGAAAACAGTGTAGACTTTTTTGTATTTCTACTATAAGAATCAGGTAAACGGCTATTCTTAGCGGCTATGGTATTTGCCTTCTGAAACTGAAATAGAATCTAGATAAGATGCTTCGTTGAAACTGATCAGACTCTCAGAGTCTGAACAGTGTTCATTCTTTGGGGTCATATTGCAACACAGAGGATAAATCATTGAATTTAGGACAACAGACAAGCATAGAAGTACATATAGCTTCAATCTTATTTTATCCAATTACCCATAGCCTGTACATGATTTTGAAGACAAGTGATCACGCAAAGCAGGTTGAAAGTAAAGCAGAATGCCATTGTGCCTTAACACACATTCTGCTTTACTTCCTGCCTGTTTTACATTTACTAGGATAGAGAATATATTTCTTATGGTGCATATTTATGAATGTATAATGTAGAACTATTTTCTTCAGTGGATGATTAAATTAAATGGTGTTAAAATGGATTTATATATCATACATATGTGAGTACATGAAACACTTACCAACTAGAACTACAGCTATACTTTCAGGCAAGTAATGGAACTTAGTTTGTATCAGTAAATGAGTCATCAGAATACATATTGCTGCAAGAAAAACACAAGACAACTTGTAAATACAGACATAACTTACTAACTAGTTTATCCCTTTACTTATAAGCTTACATGTTTCTAGTTTTGAAGACAGCTGCCAACTTAAAGCAGGTTGAAAGTAAAGCAGAAGTTCTATTCTGCTTTATTTTCCGCCTGCTTTATGTTACCATCGGCTAAAACTTTAACCTTGGCTACACTCACGCTCAAGCCGGAGGTATGACATTTGCTCTGCTGTTCTATGAACAGACGAGCTCAAAAATGTCCTTTGACAAAATTTGCAGACAACGATTTAAGAGCAGACAAATTTATGGCATGATAATGTTTAACATTTACAAAATTATTTTCTTTTCAAGCTTTAGGAGCAGTAAACTGGAGTGTTATGACCCAAACTTTGATCTAAAATTCACTTTTGATAAACAATAAGGATGGTGACAATAAATTTATCAGGACTTAAATTATGGACCAAAATACGTGGTAATGAATGTCTTCGAAACTTTTGTGTCAAATCAAAACTTTTCTACATGTATTTGTCTTTTCACACATTTACCTTAGCAGAGCACCAGATAAGGGTAGTTTTTCAAAAACTAAAATCTTTATTTCTGAATTAAACCCTATGGTGTCACTACTCATTAGAATCGTCTCTTCGAGACGATTCTAATGAGTAGTAACATCATAGGATTTGGTGCTAAAAATAGTGAGAAAATGTGGGATTTGTTGAAAAAACTACCTCTTATCTGGAGCCCTGCCTTAGTTTTTACGGATGTGTCCTTTCAATGCTACTACTCTGTCCTAATATAGAATCATAGATATCCATAGCATGTTTCTAGTTTTGTTGACAGATGATCGCTTATAGTAGGTTGAAAGTAATGCAGAATGTGCCTTAACCCTTTGAACCCTAGTCCCTCATATAGGCGTCATTTTCAAACAGTGTGCATGTGAATAGAACACTTGTCCTGTGCAAACAGTGAATACCCAGATCAGAGGGCTCCGAAAGGAGCCCTCTGTTCAGGGTCTTCACTGTTTGTCATAATGCCAAACATTGACAAAAACAACCCTTAAAAGTCAGAAATGGACTAGACTAAAATAGAAACTAGAATTTTCCATTTTAAGTTTCAGGGAGGAAAGAGTTAAGGCACATTCTGCTTTACTTTCAGTCTGCTTTAAGCTACCTTTTTCTATAATATAAAAAAATATTTCTAATGCTGAATATATTTAAATGTATAAATTGCAACAATTTTTTTAAGCCAAGTAATAAATCTTAGGCGTTAAAAGGTGTACATATTGGGTAATGGGTTAAACTCGATCTTTTCCATCATTCTGACAGGTGGATGCTTGACACTTAACTCCATAGATACACCTTTTTACACATTTATTTAATTCCTTCCTTTAGGGAAATAGTTCCATTTTATGTAGTAATGAATTTGCAACATAAATATTTGATCTTTTCCTATATCCTAGCAGATGGTAGCTTAACCCATTACCCCATAGCCTGTTTCTAGTAGTTAAGATATGTGCCCTATTAAAGCAGGTTGAAAGTAAAGCAGAATGCGCCATATGGCGCATTCTGATTTACTTTCAGCCTGCTTTAAGTTACTATCTGCTAGGATATAGAAAATATTTCTTATGGTACATATTCATGACAGTATAAAATGGAACTATTTTCTTTGGCGGATGAATAAAATGAATGCGCTAAAAGTCGCTTCTATGAGGTAAAGGGTTAAAGCAGGCTGACAGTAATTAAGAATGTGCCTTATGGTATATTCTGCTTTATTTTCAACCTGCTTTAAGTAAAGCTTTGGAGTAATGGGTTAAGAAAATATATTTTTTATTTTGATAGTGAGAGACCTGTCGAGGCAGCTTACCTACAACTAGCAGAATAAAGAAAATATTCAGTGTGTTTTTATGTTCTTTTTCCGCCTCTCCCATTGGTGGTAGATCCTTGGCTGTCTTAACTGTTGGTTTAATAGTTGTTGTCTCTGTGTCATTGCTGTGTTCACTGAAGTCATACATAAATAGTCTTATATAACATGTTATATATACCAAATAGATATTAGTGTTTTCTTCTGACCTGTTCAACTTGCAGGGTTGGCAATTGACCGGTCAATAAGAGTATTGACCACCCGGGCGGTCAATACTGGTTTTAACCGGTCAATACTGGTCAATTGACCATTTCAAAACAACTTATTACCTATGTATTATACCCCTAGCAATGTAAATTGTTTTTTAATATATACAGTACATACAAACTGTACTGTTAAGGATCTTTTTAAATAGCAGTTTGATATTTTGATGTTATTTTTAAAAGTTTTACTTTAATGACCACAAGTGGTCTTTTGCCAGGTGGCCATTTGATGTGGCCAATTCAATCACTCAATCACACTACTTATGACATTAAGTACTAGTACCCTACCTATCTTATTCACACATTGTCATGATGAGCAAGTTCAAGTTATTTTTAGATTGGAACATTCTAAAACTTTAAAAGGGATGAATTTTACCTGTAATTTTGTGCGTAAGGATACATTATTCTTTCCCGTTTAAACACAAAAGCAATGCACTAAACTGTGGAAATTTCCTTTTAGAAATTTTAACTATACTTTTAATCTGAGTAGCAAACAGGTTGGAACCTGACCAGACACTGTGTTACCCGGCGTCTGATCTGGCTCCAACCTGTTTGCAATGAAAATAATAATTTTAGTATAATTATAAATGTGTTTATTGGGAAAGAATAAAATATCAGTAAAGTTAGTGCAGCGGTCTTGTGCTTCACTAGGATCATACTTATCTCAAGTAGGAAAGTGTACCATTTCATATTCGATGTTACCTTGCTTACTTATTTACCATTATTAACTATTCTGTTCTAAAATTAACTCGGACAGTCAGAAAAATCGGACAATACAAGAATGCCTTTGCAACTACTTTTGGAATACTGACTCTGAGAGATAATCATGTGAATTGTTTCACACAATAAGATCAGAGAAAAAATATTCATGGATGTAATTTTCTCAAGAAAAATGTGACGGTCCTGACTACTGTCTTTTAAGTTTATGTTACATTATGAAATTGCAATAATTATGATGATGGATGATCAATCCAATATCCCTTGAAAGGGAACTAACTTTCTTTTCAAGGTTTTGACAAAATTAGCATGGAGTAGGCTAGTTTCGTACACTTTAACCATGCATGCAAACTTACACAGGTCTTGCATGAATGAAAAAATATTTTAATTTATTAAAAAAAATCAAACACAACAAAAAGTCTTTAAAATAGTAAAAAGAGAATGCATTACAAAAATGCCTGCATACTGAAAACAAACATGTCCCTTGTTCATTCTGTATCACTGAAGCGCTACAGGTAGATTCGGATGCTCTGATTTATGACATCATAGGGAACCTTGTGAGGAAGTTTCTCCAGACAAACGTGACGGAAGGTATGTGGCGGTAAGTTTGAATTGCAAAATGAATTGCATAAGTTAATTACGATAATAAATGACCAATCAGTCAAAATTTCAGATTCATTAAAACAGTCAATATAAATTTGTGTTTTCTCCTTAACCCATTACCCCTTAAAAACGCCTTTTTACGCCTCTTACTTATTCCTCCACTGAAGAAAAAAGTTCCAGTTTATACAGCAAAGAATATGTACCAAAAGAAATATTTTCCATATCCTAGAAGATGGTAGCTTAAAGCAGGCTGAAAGTAAAGCAGAATGTGCCTTAAGGCACATTCTGCTTTACTTTCAACCTGCTATAAGTGATCACCTGTTTTCGAAGCAAGAAATAGGCTAAGAGGTAATGGGTTAAAAGGCAAAATGACCTTCTTTTCAAAGTTTTGACAGAATTCTGGTATGCTGAAATGAGTGGATGTGTTCCATTTTGTGTCATTTGTACAGTGTCCGAAACTTTGGAGCTGTCCACAGCTAGCACTGTAGCAGAGTAGATGATATGGCGTGGTCAGAGATAGTGTATACGATTTCAGGACGTTTCGCTACCTGGAATTTCGCCATCCTAGCGTGTTCGCCACCTTGTTGCTTTCGCACCTGGTCTTTTCGCTACCCAATTGTTTTCGCTACCCTGATTTATTTTTCACACCCTTTATTTACTAATTTGTAGGCGCCAATTGTCCATTTAATGGAATGTACGGAAGAGGAGGAGGTGTT
This sequence comes from Gari tellinella, assembly GCA_922989275.2. NCBI lineage: Eukaryota > Metazoa > Mollusca > Bivalvia > Cardiida > Psammobiidae > Gari > Gari tellinella. The sequence goes on from OV277862.1 coordinate 18,449,507, forward strand.
TTTATTTACTAATCTGGATCCACACAAACAGACAAATGTAAAAATCAAGAATTGACTAATTATTTGCAGAGACGAGACGTGTCCGCCGCATAAGACATCTTTTATTTATTAATCTGGATCCAAACCAATTGAATATACTTTTATTTACTGATCTGGGTCCCAACTTATGAACGGAAAGTAGAAGAGGTGGTTTCTTTACTAATCTGGATCCACACTAAAGGACAGATATAAAAATCATGATTTGACTATTTTTTTTGCACAGACAACACATGTCCACATAATACATATTTTATTTATTAACACAAGCCAATTGAATATAATTTTATTTACTGATCTGGATCCAAACTAATATACGGAAATTTAAAGAGGTTTTATTTACTTAGCTAGTTCCACACTGACTGATAGGAATAAAATCAAATTTTGACGAATTATTAGCACATGTGTCATCATAAGAGATATTTGATTTATTGATCTGGATCCAAACAAAACGCCTTTACATAAGGGAAATTTAATAATCTGGGTCCAAACTAACGGACAGAAAGATTTTTTTTTGACGAAACATTAATTGTACTCGGATGATTCGTCCTTATCCACATCAAGTTTTTCATATATTAATCTGGATTCAAAGCAATGGATCGCCATATAAGTGATTTTCATTATTATAATTTGGATCCAACCTAATGGACAGCTGTTATTTCAAATTTGAAGAAATATTTGCACAGATGCCATAGTTTAAAATCTCGATCCCAATTTACGGAACATACGAGGTTTATTTATTGATCAGGATCTCAACTAACAGACACAAGTAGAACTATATGAATTTTGCAGCAGAGTACAAATTAAAGAGGTAAAGTTTTTTGTCGAATTCACGAAAGTAACACGATATATTGACATCGCTGTAAGACACGTGCCGTGATGTTATCACTGTAATACACGTGCCAAACAGTAATCCTCTCAGCGTGAATTAGAATAACTGTAGTCTGCTTTTTTAACAAACAGAGGTCCATACATTTCGCCGCATTATAATTAGTTTAAAAAATATCAACTGTTTGGCTTCTGATTACAGGTTAAAATACAAATGTCAATTTCAATAGAGAAACTATTATTACAAGTAGGATTTATTCTATCACTGTAATAAGACACGTGCCACAAGTGAATTGTGTATCAGCTACTGCACATAGTCATCTCAGCGTGAAGTAGTCTTCTGCCTGTGACTTTTTGTTTTAACGACTTATTACATTAACACCTTCAATGCCTAATCAATCTCTGGTCATGTTGTGTATTTGTCTTTTCAGTACAGTTCTCTGATCTGTGTCTTCATTGTGTAGTAGCCGGCCCTATTCTGCTACCATACTTTATTTTATTTATTTATCTGATAGCATTTTCACTCCTCCGTACATATTGTACACGTATGTGTTTTCACCTGTCAAGCCTTTTAATGTTAAATCTCGTAGGCCATGCTTTACTTTAGTTACACATCGCTTTCGACGTGTAATTTCTAATACAAACGGCTGTCTTCCCTGATTTCGGGGGAGTTCAGCTATGCCCTTTCTGGGAAGCAAGACAACTTCCAAGTCTGTTTAAAGTCAAGCTTTACCCTCTCTGGGCAGCACCGGCTACATAACTTAAAAGGTAATTCATATTTTCATAGTTTAATTCTGTTTAGATCTGTTTAGTTTATTTCCAACATTCATTATTAAATTAATTTATATCTTCATTAATTAGGGTTTATTAAGTTTAAGTTGGCACAACATCTGAAATAGTCTGTCATTTGTATAAATAAAATATTGTATAATATCAAAGCTCTGATTTTGTACTATTTACGAGCCTGGAAGACGAGAAGGGTTAACTTAGTTTAAGATCTCGGCCAGAATATTAAATAACCCTTCACGTATTTAAGTAAGCCCAAGCCCCAGGCTACTACAATTGTTTGCATATGACTCATCATTAGATATTTTGTTCTTGGATGACGAGTATACTCGCCGCGAGGGTTGAATGAGTTATTTGTTGCATAAAATGTTAAAATGTAAGACAGTTTGGATAACATAAAGACTTTAAGTATACTTCATCAAGATAAAAACTGATCAGGATCTCCACTGTTTGCATAGGACTGGTCACAAGATACTTTGTCACATTTAACTAATTGTTGCCTTCTTGTAACGCAGATTCCACATGACAGACAATTGTGCGACATCGTGAATTCAAAAGTGAATGTAATTTGTAAAGATGTCCTCAAGTTTGCCATTTATATAGGGTTTTTTTCCAATTAAAACGTACGATTAACATATATTGTTGTAGCTACATATCTGCACAAAAACAACTTCTGCAATCATGGATATGCACGTTTGTCTGCACGATAATCACCTAATTTAAGGGTCATCAATGTGATGAGAATTTAATTAAGGATGAGAATTTAATTACGATAATCAGAACTTAATTTACATCTCAACAAACAATACATAATTTTCTTAATCCTTTCTTTCGTTAGTTTTCACTTTTTTTTTTAAAAATATGTGTGCTCGAAGTAGCGCCTTTTACAATTGACAACTATTAATTTCATTTTTAACTACAAATTTCATATCATTAAACTTCTTTAAATTCATAATTTACTTATATAGTATAAAAGTAAAGGAAAATATCTTTCATATAGGGTAAATAAACCGATCAATATATATTATATTGGGGGTAGCGAAAATGTACGGATGGCGAAAAGTCCAGGGTAAAGACCCGCTAGGTAGAGAACTGACAGGCGCGAACACAACAGGGTTGCGAAACGTCCAGTAACCAATACCATATACACTGTCTCTGGCGTGGTGTAGCGTGTGGATTTGTTCCCTTTTGTGTAATTACCCTTCATTCAGTTCAATCTTCAAGATTTCCAAAAAAATAAGTACCTTTCTGATCCATTTTTTGTTATTGCACTCTGTAAAACCTGTTGTAATTGTTGTTTATTTGAATTCGGTGATGAGTTGGCTGGCTGTGGGGCTGGCTGTGGGGCTTGCTTGACCCCGGGCTTACTGCTGTCCACGGCACGAGAGATTTCGAAAAAACTTAACGCAAATAACACCAACAAAAGTGTGCTGATCGTCCGCTTCATTATAAACTTATAATAATTTAATAGAATAAATCAGAATCACTTTATTCCGCTGCACTACGATGGTGCATTGATTAAAATCATGAAACAATAATGTGTTGTTGACATGTCAAATTTTGCCGGAAGTTGTTATGAGTCTGGTACCCATTTCAGACAACGCAAAGTACATGTGTAAAACTTTGACGTTACCTGGGGCCACAGATATCTATCTGATGCGGCTACAAACCCGGTGCGAATACACAATAATAAGAAACTGGAGGACAATCCGACATTAATATAATTTAAGAACTGTCACTTATACGTTATTTGTAGAGTAAAAAGCAAATCAGACACACAGATATACCTCATGTATATTTTGATTGATGTTTCTTCATTTGTTGATAGCATGGAGGAAGTTTACAGATGAATAGCCCTAGTTTATTATTTAAACCACATTTAATTGATGATTTTATTCTTAAATAAAAGTCTATTATCTTCATTTAATTGATTGATGTGTATTAAGTAAAGTAGCAAGTTTTTTCACACTTTTGTTTTTATCGCTCGAAATTGTCGGCTGCATTTTTTTTTTTTAATTTAGATTTGTACATTTTGTAAGTAAATAAAGCTAAAGACGAGTGTCAACCATTCTGGATCCAGATCAGACGCTGTGTTACGCGGCATCTGATCTTGATCCAAGTTGTTTGCAAAAAAAAAAGTAAAGGCGCTATCAGCAGGCAAAAAGTTAAGCAGTCACTAAAATAGATTGCTTAAGGCATTGACTGCTTTATAATTTACTCCGTTATATAAGACATAAGTAAAGCAGAAAGAAACGGAGATTTCATGTTATCGTGTTTGCAATTAATTTCTGAAGATAATGCAAGCTGTAACCTCTTTCATAGAAATGGGACGGATAATATGTATATTTTAGTCTGGATGTAAAACTAACCCTAAATTCCTTTTTTTTGAAGTAATATGTTAATAATTCTAATTTTCCTTTCAATAATAATAATGATCACATACGACATAATAAACCAGTTACAACTTTGGCCGTTTGAGTATGGCCGTTTGACGCGCACTCCTTTCAAATGTCTCTTTACATACAAAATGGATTATTTTTTTGCCTCCAAGGAAATATTTCCTCCATATAGAACATTGTAACAATGCATGCACATATTTTTAGAAGTTTAGAAGTTTGCTTAAGTTTTTATACGGAAGGAATTCTTTTCTTACGCGAGTTGGTCTAGTCATTTCATTAGCCAGCAACCTTTGTAGGTCATCATTACTTTTTTCGCTTCAAGAAAACCCCTGGTATTTTTACAACCGAAAGATAAGTGTCACGGCTTTATATCAAGACCTTTTTTTAAATATATATATATATATATCGGACGAAAATTATGGATTAAATTCAAGTTTTTGAAACGGGACGTTGTATATATTTCGCGATCGCCTGCTCTCGTTTATCGACTATTTCTTTTGGCAATCGCTCTTTAACTCGCCATAAAATGTGTCGATTTCAAAAATAAACACTGGCATTTTCTACAACTGAAAGAAAATTATCTTAGCTGTCCTTTAAGACCATTGTTATGGAAATCGGCCTAAAATTGAGGATTTTATGAAAGGTTTTGTAACAGGGCGTGATATATTTTTGAGCGAGCGCTTGCTTCCTTTTATCGGCAAATTCATTTGGTAACCGCTCTTTAACTCGCCATAAAAATGATCAATGTAAAAATTAGATTATGTTATTTTCACAAGTGAAAGATAAATATCTTAGCCTTCTTTTAAGATCATTATAATGAAAATCGGGTAAAAATTAAGGATTTTATGTAACTTAAACTAACAGTAGGTAACCATTCAACACGATAAAAAACGCGATAGCCCGCTATCGGCGTACCGGTGCAGTTGAATTATCGATCGATTAAGCGTTATCGCGCATACAGGTATTGGACGACACCATTTTCGGGAAAATGCAGATTTGTGTATATGATTCTTCTCCAGGGTATACTTCCTCCATGTTGATAGACAACAATTGAGTGCTTATATAAATACGTCAAGTTAATATAAGGTGGTTCGCAGGTCTACTTTGTCAAACTTCATTGAACCCTTGGTTAACTTGATATATACCATATGGAGAGTGAAAAAGTGTTTAAAAAATACAGTACCGTTTTTTCTGACTGGACCTTTTGTCGAGAAAAGTTCCATTTTTAATAAACAGGAATATTTTCTTTATGAAATAGTATAACTAAATAATTCTTTAAATTCAAGAAGGCTGTACAGACAATATAAGATAGTGTCCAAAAACAAATATTCCATGAACTATTTTCTGGAAATATCAATGTTTAAAAAAAGACAAAGTCTGAAAAAATCATTTTACAAACAATCTAGTTTTTGAAAATACACTAATTTTAGACTTATTAGACAGATATTATTTACTCGTAATTCTACTAGTTTCAAAATTTTAATGAAAATCTACAGCAAACTTTTCTTTTTATACATGATTTCCAGAAATTCAGACCAAATATAAACCCAAACCGAGTTACCTCCCTTGAGTTCAACTTTAAAATGCTGTCAGCTCTACATAATACCATTGCTAGTCAATCACTCCACCAACTGAGCTATCGAATCAAACCTTTCTTTATGTAAATTTTCTACTATAAGCACATGCCGAAAAAGATCATGAGAAAGTCATCAGTACTTTCGGAACTCGAGATGGGGGGTGGGGGGGGGGGGGGGGGGGGCTTGCGAACTACCTTAAGGTTATACAAATATCGATTAGTTCAAGGAATCTAATTAAATTACCAATTCAACACAAACTTTGAAACTTTATAATTTGGTTAAACGCCTATTGTTTACAAACCATGCATTCTATGGTGTTGTACATCGAGATAGAATCAAAGTACGAGTACTGTCCTTTTCACTCAGCTCTGTCACTCGATTTTTATCGATTTTTTGTTTATTTTAAACAATTTCAGCTTTGTACCTACATAAGCCGATCAGATCGTTTTTACGAACTCACATGCAAAGTTTGAGTAATATCGCGACCGTGAGTAGGGAGATATCATAAATAAATAGTTTTTTCCTATAGTAAACTTGGGATCAGCTGTGTTTGCAAATGGCCGCTGTGCGTTTTAATATTCTTTTTAACATCACCTTCAAAATAGCGATGTAAAAATCTATTTTTATCTTAATTTCACGTTTAGATTACCATTCACGGAGTGACAATATCATTTTTATGTTTTATTTTAATAGGCCTTCTCCACCTCTGTAAAAATAGACTGTCCCACAACGTCACACACTATTCACAAAGTCAGCCATTTTGTAAACAACTGAGGCCTATTTCACTATGGGGAAAATACATTTTTCACGATCATTTTTCATTCACAGCCTGGATAAATCTGAAACTTTACATGTGAGTTCGTAAAAAACAATCTGATTGTCTCGTGCAGGTACAAAGCTGATATTGTTTGAAACAAAAAAAAACTCGATAAAAATTGAGTGACAGAGCTGAGTGAAAAGGACAGTAGTTAAAAAATAATGAAAATAATTATACAATAAAAAGTAAAAAATAAATAAAATTATGATCATAATGAGAGAAGATATAATATATCATACAGCGCCAACGAATGACAAGGGATGATGAGATGAGATTGTAATGATGTCAGGACTTTTATTTCATTGGGATGATTGCAGGAAGATGATTTCAGGAAGATGATTTTGGCCAATCCCATTTGCTGCAAAGCAACTCATTGGACCAAAACAGAATGGTGATTTTAGGACGTTGATTTCGACCAATCTCATTCGCTACGAAAAAGTGTCTTGTGTCGAACCTACCGAGGAAGAATATCTGAGCTGGGGTTTTTTGGCACTGCTACACAGAACAGGTCATATTGCGCTGATGAATTGCGAGGGACGATGAGAGGAAAAGATAATGATTTAGGAAGACGATTTCAGGAAGATGATTTTCGGACGACGATCTTGGTCAATCTCATTTGCTGTTTCAGCAGCGCACAAGATCCAAACCACTGTGGATAATTATTTGCGCTGTTCGTCGGTACTGCGACACAGAACAGGTCATATAGCGCCGAGGAATGATTAGGGACGATGAGATGATATGATAAAATAATATGGATTTGATATATATTTAGTAAAAATATAACAAATTCAAAAATGATTCTGATAGTTTATATATATCATTTTCCTAAACTAAAAATGATTTTCCTTATCCCAATGCTTGTTGGAACACTTACGATATGTTTTCCAAGACTTGGATCCTTAGAAACTTGAAAGAACGAACGTTTGGGCAAAGTGTAAATTTCTCAACATTTCCAGAAGCATTCGGATAGGTTAATATATTTAAAAAAAAAAAAAAAAAAGAAGACAAACCCTTGAAATTCATCATATAAATGTTGTTATGCAAAGTATTTTTAAAAAAGGGAAACTAGACTTTTTTAATATGAGTAATAAGTATATTTTTTTATCAATTTAATGGAACAAGTTGCGTTTTCAAGATGTGATGGAGAATGGAGGGGAGTTTAAATTTTTATTACTTTTGATTTAGCGGTGAAATTGAGTAAAATTTGCATCTTTTGATAAAAACACAATGTGAAACACACATAATTATAATTTCATAAAATGTTCAAAGTAAAAAAGAGTGATTTTCTCAAAAACTGAAATTTTACATGTAATCTTTTAAGCAGCGGCTATGTTCCAGAATCGGGAGCATATACCTATCAGTTTGGATTGTACCTGAGATACATGCGTACTGAGATGCACTTTTAAAAGTTCTCAAATTAAGGTTATACAGCCTTAAACATCTGATTGATCAAATCTGACCAACCAAAAATGCTTGAGAATGAACTAAGGCTAATTTTAAATGTTTAATAAAACTGTACCTTATTAATTATACAGTTTCTTCACAGTGTACATGTGGATTTCTTCCCGGCTGGGATAAATCAGGTTGCCCGAGCCGTTAGCGAGGGTTACATGCTTTTACCAGCCGGGAAGAAATCCTCATGTGTACTGAGAAGAAACTGTATAACGAATTTATTATAATGCAAAGTTTTCACTGTTCAAACGAAATATTTCGGAATTTGTCGTGTGCAGCGCTCATAGATAGTAAATTATAACAAAATCGCGCCAAAGCAGATAACGTTGAGCGTAAATGACGTATTGTTTCTGACGGTTGTTATTCACAAGAAAAATGGGCATACTCGTTGACTTCGGCGTCAAACTTTCCCAGAAATAATGCGACTGTTGAAAGATACAAACCCCGATTGGTTCTTAGCCGAAATTGACTTTAGACGGAGGATGCACGACTGAATGCACTCAATCCTGTCGGCCATCTTTTTTTCTGCAAAGCAAGACTCAAGAACATGTCAGCCAATTAAAACAGCTGCATTTCTACGTACCCTGTCAGCACACAGGGTACTAGGGACCACGTCTAGGGCTGCGTACCCAATCAAAAGTAAGGAATGTACTTTGCAGTATATTAATGGTTCTTTGTTGGAAACATGTATACGGTGTCTAGTTGCCCTTCTGCAGGGCTTCGGCATACCTCCGGATTTTCCCCGAAATCTTTGGATTTCAGCTATTACTTTTAAAATTTAGAAGGCTATGCGATTTTTCGAAAGAAACATTGATATGGATGTCAAACAGTTTAGATCCTGATCAGACGCCGCGTAACGCGGCGTCTTATCTGGATCCAAGCTGTTTGAATAATTATGTTAATGTTATAGAGCTTGGCAACGCAACGCAAGGGTTAAAGGTGCGGTTCTTTAAATTCTTGAAAATTCGGAAATCTTCGGATTTTAATTAGCAACGTACGGTAGCCCTGTTTGTGGCAGTTGACTTGTCGACTTTATTTGCAAAATATTTATAATTTATATACATATATCTGCTTTACATAAGTTTATGGCAGTTAGATGCCAATTTACAGACACTTATCATGTGCTTGCCATTGAAATCGATTTGGTTATGTTAGATATTTGTTTAAAATATTTACTGCAGGTTTTTAACTATATCTTGAATTGTCTTCAAATAAGTTGTGGATATGTCTATTTGAAGATATCTATTTAATTGAATTGAAGATATCTTTAATTCTTTTGAATATACTTTTAATTATTTGAATGTATAATCAGATATCTGTTAAAACGACATTGCATACCGTCGAAATCATATACCGTCGGTGCGCAATCAAAATGTTTATTTTTTTGGCTAGAATGACCTTTGGATACAATCATAATGATGAATTAAAGACACGCCATGTCTCAAAACGTCGTACCTCAGCCACTTATATCTCTACAAACTTATCACGTGTCAAAATGATGTAACTCTTATTGGTCAATAAACCAGCAGTCAAAATATCGTAACTAAACAAACGCGCTATTGGTTGCTAAACGGTTACGCCCCAAAATCGTATCTCATTCATACGTTTTGGATGGAACGTTGCTGTTAAGTAGAGTTGGCAAGAAGTCGCCTTATATTATGGCAAGGTACGCAACAATATGTTATCGTATTCTGAAGTTATTAAAGGCGTCGAATGGCTACGACAAACAGCCACGAATGAAGAACGTTCTTCATTTGTGAAACAGTGGAGTATACATGGGTACATGCTGATTTTTTTTTATCTTATATAGCAGAGCTCCACATTAGGGGAATATCTGTAACACAATATTTATGATGTGACATTACGCTGTGAATACTCCGTAGAATTATTTGCTCCTTGGGTCGATTCTGATAGATGGCCACACCATGGTGCTTTCTGCAGACATAATAGGAAATGTTTGAAAACTTTGGTTTGACCCCTCTTGTCTAGAGTCCAGTAATAAGTGCATGTTAGTTTAGTTTGGTAATCTACATGTATGTTTGTGTTTGTGTTTACCAATAATTTTAACTACCTCACTTGTTGTATCCCTGTGCAACGTCTCCCCTTCTTTCGTTTCGTTAAGGGAATGGGGGGGGGGGGGGGGTTAAACGGGTGATTGTAGTTATTTCGTTAATGATAATGTAAACTACTAATACGGGAACAAATTATACGTGTGCATAGAGGATCTTACATGAGTGCTCATTATTTATCGTTTTTAATAAACGAGTTGACTAATAATATGACACGAGCCTTGTCATATTAATTTTAGTAAACGGGTTTATTAAAATGATAAGTAATGATCACGAATGTGAGATTCGGTTTATCACATAACAATTTTAAACACCTATTAAACCAATTGAAGCCGCTGCTTTATAGTTTCTCCGCCAAAACCTGACGTCGTTTACGGTAACTCGTCATTAGGTGTCCCGCTACATGCAGCGCTTATGAACGAAAAGGTTTGGCCGGAGCCAAAAAAACCCGATATTTCACTAGTGAATTACGATATTTATATAATGGGTTTATTCTACTCTCAGACTGCAAGTCATGTGATAAATGGACATACATAAATTGAGGTACATGTATCTCGTAAAAGTACTTCTGATAGTATGGCAAGATGCTATTTCGCACATGTGTTTAAACTGTTCGTTTGTATAATCTGTATATATGTTAATATGTATTTAGGCTTTGCCTATGGACGGAAAAAAGCAAAATTATACTAATGAAAACGGAATAGATCTATCACCAGTGTGTGATCAGCACTCTTGTATCAGTTCGTTGTGTATTCCAGATCACACCCGAGGCTACGCCTCTCGTGACTGGATCTGGATTACACAACCGACACGAACTTTTATTATATACCTAAATTGTTTGGGACAAGATCTATATGTTGTTAAACCAAATAATAAAATAGATCTATAAGCACCCGTGTATACAAACTCCTCCGTACACCTATAATGCAATCTGAAACTATTTTTGGAAGTCATATGACCACCAATAATGACGTCATTATTTATATTTGATGGCGTATTGGTAATCCGTTATTTTTATCGGTTCGATTAAGAAGTAGATTTTTGTAAATAACGTACATTTAAGCGTTTAAGGGTATGGATTGAACTGTTTGAAGCTTTGTCCTTTGGAGAAAATCATTTCAAGTGAGTCTTTGGGGTTATTTATGCTTAAAATGGTTTTAAAATAGCACCGAAATCGGGAATTCCGAAACGTCACGCACAACTCTTCGTAAAAGCCGTGACGTCATCATCCAAGATGTCAGCCCCCATGTTTTGTAGTTGCCTAGTTTTGAGGAAATTATTCACGCGCAAATCAAACACTTTTCAAAGTCTGTCAGTGATTGAATAAAATTGGAATACCTTTGATTTTATCATGCATTACTTAAGAACGGAAAAAAGGCAAGCCGTTTTTCCGTAATAATTTAATATTGTTTGTTTTCATTACATTTGGTTAGCTGCGATTGGCTGTAATTTTTGTTTAATAACTCCATGAAAAAAATAAAATTCAGGCCACGCCTTGTCAGGACTACTTTCTCTTAGTCCAACTGCTCTCCACAAGCGCTACATGAAGCAGTACGCCAAATGACGTCATTGACGTTACTACAAAACAACGTCTCGTTTTGGCGGAAAATATATATGGCGGAGGGACTACAACCTACGTTTTAAAAGCGTTAAAATTAACATTCGCGTCAGATTCTCTATTTAACTACTTTCTTAAATTCAGAAGTGATATTAAATTATAAGGAATAATTCGGAATATGTATTGTATTCATGGAGGTATGAAAAAAACACCTGGTCACACTTTTGTATGAAACCGCTTCGCGGTTTCATACAGTGTGACCAGGTTTTTTTTCTTCATACCTCTATGAATACAATAGATATAGAGAATAATTGTTTTTTTCAGTATAAGATAGAAATTTAATCCATTGAGTGAACATCAGGCCCCGAGTGAAAATATAACAGTCTGATGTTCACGAAATGGATTAAGTTCGATCTTATACTGAACAAATACAATTATTCTATTTATTTATGCTTTTAAGCCACTTTTTAAACGAAATTGTTCGACAATTGAGAAAGAGAAAGTAAATGATTTACCCCGTGTTGAGCCCCAACTTTATACGGAACACATTTTCGAAACAGTTTCCCGTACGATGACGTCACTTATTTATTGATTTGACGTCATCCGAATTACTTCGTTGCCCCCGAGTTTGGATTCGTTTTCTTCCGGTGAGTAGTTCGCGACAAATCGGACTGTCGGAATTTAACGATAAGACACGATTGACTACGATTCTTGGGGAGCCCTACGGGGAAAATTCATAATAAAAGCGATTGGTGATAATCCACTGCAGTGGATTACCAAGTGATAATCCACTGCTATTTCGTGGTAATCCACCGAAAAGCATAAATAAATTCGAATTATTCCTTAATAAGCACGGACCCAGATCTCCATGAATGGAAGAATGAATAGTTCCACTAGTACTACTTTGATCCTAGACCTACCAAAAGGTGAAAAGTGCATTGTAACATGTCTTCCTGTTTTGTCACCTAGACCTTCTACCTTGCAAACGTAATCATCCATACTGCTTACACTAGCAAATGTTATAACGCTATTAATTGTATGTGCATGAAAACTTAAAATAGCAGCCTACGGCATCGTGATTTAAATACTAGTACACTTATCTCAAAACCTACCCGTGTTTTATTGCACGATAAAAAACTAGTATGAATCGGATCACTTACCGTGGCATGTTTACAAGAACCCGTATTGATCTAAACAGTTGGCCTTGACCGAGGCAATTGTTACACATACCACTTTCCGGGTCAAGCTGAGTCTGATATCGTTCTCAAAACTTTGATTGGTCATATTTGAGCAGTCTGAGAACAGATCATTAACACGTGTTTGATTGGTCAGATTTGAGCATATAATCCTCAAATGACCAATCAAAAGTTTGAGAACGATTTCATACTCACCTCAAACACTTTATAAGCAAGGGCCCGGTTCATATTTATAAAACAGTTGAGGTAAGGCTATTATAGTTATTTTGAATGGTCAGACTTGAGCATAGTCTGAGATCATTCTCACGCTTTTCATTGATCAGATTTGAGCATATACTGTATGTTTCCTTTTCTAAACGGATTAATAAAAAAAGTCAAAACAAACATCATTATGAATGAATTTTATTGTATAAAAACTTCAACATCATATTATGTATAAATATTGTAACTGTTTATCACTTTATGTAGCTATTATGTAAATATCACAGAACTGTAAGTGCGTTATAGAAATATCTTAAAATTAAATTGCAAAGACGTCTTTATAAAAATATTAATATAAAAATCTTTTTAAAATACGAAAATACTTATAAAATGCCAAAAATATTCCTAAATTGCACGTGTACTTAAAAGCATGATTAAAATACTCAATATCTATATATTTAGAGATCTACTATTACTTGAGATGTAAAACACATCTTCTGAATATACTGCAAATATCACGACGTCATCAATTAGTCACATCATACTCTTCCATAGTCTCTGTTTTCATGTGTTTTTACAACATGATTTATTATTTGGTGTACATCAACTAATGTATAACAATGTTGTTTCTTAGAAGAACGGCTTGTAGCAAGTTCTCTCTGTGCGGTTCGACATCTTAATGGCCCTGTACACAGTCATAAAGAGGGGAGAAAACTTGTTCAAAAAGTATTTGCACGGTTCGTCGATTATCTCTCTTGCCGTATCAGACCTGGAAAGAAAACCATGCACTTTCTGAATGAAAATAAATTCCAAGTGTTAACAATTCTGTATCTAAGTTATAGTTAGAACATATTAAGTGAAATCTTAATGGTTAAGAAGGGGCGTAACGAGCGTTAGCGAGTGGCCCCTTCTTAACCATTAAGATTTCACTTAATATGTTCTAAATTACTTAGAATATAACCTATATTTTTATTGGCCGAGGACTACATAATAATATTCCCACGTAGCGTAAATAAAGGTGGCTTATTCTGGTTGTGAGGTCGCCCAAATATGGCATTCTTTACAACTGGTTGCTACGAGGCGGAGTTATCTATTACGCGCGCAAGGCACCACGCGACGTCGAAACACAACTAAATTCTTAATGATTAAGTGCCGTACTTAATGGGGCGCAAACGACAGTTTGATTGGTTGAAAATGTAGGTTATATTAACATATACTCTGCGATAAATCGCGCTGACTCTGGATCCCCGACCAACATCGGCGGGTATGGCCCTAAGAAGCGCCGTTTTTGAAGGATGTATCCTGGAGTCAGCCTTGTTTTCCTTTCCTCACCACTGGATCCAGAGACAACTTGGAAGAAAATCAACTTTGGATTCCAGACCCCGTCGAAATTCAACTTTAGAAATCCATCATCTGATGTCGAAAACAGCCACTTCGGGAACCAAACTTTAGACCACTCCGCCGGCTGAGGACGTCCAGGCGATAATGGCGCAAGCTGCGGGATCCTAGAACGTTGGGATGCGGCAGCTATTAGACGCACGTGGGACGCTAAACCTTAGTAGAACAACAACAAATCGCGCTGTGAAAATAGACAATCTATATAGGCTGTAATGTTAGATTAGAATCGAAAAGAATCAATGTTCCATCGTTGGTTATTGCCTCATATACCATATCCATACAGCCATTAGGCTAATGTTGAAAACAAATAAAGCAAAAACACAAAAAAAGTTATTCAAACTTGAAAGCATTAGAGTTCGTCGATGAGATTTTAGTTAGACCATGATACCGGCTCAAGATTTTCAGGCTGTATTGGTGTTTAGTTTCACTGGCTTACCTTGAATTATTCAAGAGCTAGCTGTGTATCGGGCAATAACGTGATGCACTAGACATTAATGCAGGGCTGCCATAAGTTGACATTAAAAATCCTAAGATTTCCAAAGTTACATTTTTCCAGTGCGATTTTACGAATAGTACCTTTACCACATAGCCTGTTTCAAGCTTTGTTGACCTGTGACTACTTAAAACAGACCGGAAGTAAAACAGAATGCGCATTCTGCTTTACTTTCAGCCTGCTTTAAGCTACAATGTACCAGAAAAAATCCGAAGATTTAGGAAAACTCCGGAGAAATGGCAGCCCTGTTAATGTGAAATATTAAAATCAGGAACAAAAGATATTTGTTTAAATATGTACTAGATACAATGCTTATTACTGTGACAAGGTTTCTAAGGATATAAAATGTTGAATTGATCGTTCCCAAGCATTTGAATGGTCAGATTTTGTTTTTTGCTCAAATCTGACCAATCAAATGCTTGAGAACGACCTCAGACTCAGCTCAAACGCTATATATTCTTGAAGCCAGTATCATACAATATATGGCCATACTCCAAAAACCTGGACCCGTGCTCTGAGTCTTAGATTGTCCCATACAGCTTTTAATTGGTCAGATTTGAGTATTCCCCACAAATCAGACCAATCAAAAGCTTACAGTTTTCAGCGACTGAATGCCCTTAGTGCTAATGAATTTCCTGGGAGATGAAATTAACACGGTCAACCCTAGCGACGAGTATACTCGTCATAAGCAAACAGGGTTTATGTAAACCGTAAAATTGTCCTTAGCAAACTGCAGACCCAAATCAGAGGGCCCTACAGTGTTTGTCATTTTGCAATATATTCTAAAAATCATCGCTAAATAGTCAATAATGGACACGACTTAATTGGAAACTGGGCTTTTCCATTAATAATTTCAGGGGTGAATGAGTAAAGTAGATCGCGGAAAATACTCACATTTTGTCGAAGTGGAGGCAACAGTTGTATATGAAAAGAACAAGCTCAACCACATTGTTCTTGTACTGTCGGAATACTCGCATCTCCCGCATGATCACGGACTCTATGTCATCAATCTGATCAGGGATAAAATCAGAACATAACCGTAAAGATGTTTTAAAAGTTTGTACAAACTGAATTTATCAATAAAGTTTGATACCTTTAACATAATATTACCAATCATTTTCAGTTGACTTCCCAGGAGATACATGTACACGCATGCGTTGCGTCATAAACGCCAGGGGCCCGTTTTACTAAACAACTTACGCAAATTTTTTGCGCAAGTCAAAACCGTGTTACTCTTATTTTTCGATCATAAACGTTTGCAAAGAGAAAATAGCCAGATTAGAGGACGCGCTAAAAGCGCGTCCTCTCATCTGGCTATTTACTGTTTGTAGCAAGTGATAATAAAACATATAAATTAAAATTTAAAATTTTGCGTAAGTAGTTTAGTAAAACGGTCCCCAGGTGAGAAAAAGAGTTCCAATTTATACAGTCATGAATATGCATAATTATAATTCTGAAATATTTCATCTATACTATACTGATGGTACATGTAGCTTACAGCAGGCTGAACGTAAAGCAGAATGCACCTTAAGGCGCATTCTGCTTTGCTTTCAACCTGCTGTCTTCACAACTAGAAACAGGTTATATGGTAAAGGGTTAACAACTGAATTTGGTCACATATAACATATTTGTCAGAGTTCTTGAACAGACAAAATATAAACAGCAAGGACCAAAATAGAGTAAAATCTTTGCCATCCATTTCCCTCGTAGCCATAGGCAACATAAGTAACCTAAAATACAAAAGGTAACATCGGTTTCTTTGTTATACATAGGGTTGCAAACAGAGTTCAGTGATTGGGGCTTCATGCTTCCCCATCAAAGAGAATCATTTAATATATGCCATACTTACCCAGTTAATAATTCTGATATTGCACGGCGCCGTTCCTATAATACCGATCATGGAGTCCCGAACACTGCCGTCCATGGGGATACTGAATAAAAAACATTGTAGTTTACGAGTACATGTACAATGCTCCTTCTCTTCAACGACTCCCAATGGGAGACACAAATCATGTGCGTTGTTCGGAGGGAGTCGTTATAGGAAGTGGAATTGGCTTGCATTTGCAAACAGCTTGAATCCAGATCAGACGCCGCGATCTGGATTCAAGCTGTTTGTCACTCGTTATTAAGGTTTTTTTCTGTCAAAATGTCCAATATCTAACTTTGAGAAAAACAGCAGATGACAACTTTAAGCAGACGCTATTACAGCAGTGAAAGCGTTAGACATAATCGTCCTGTTTAGGGAACTGTGGTAAGCGTCGCTGTAAGGAGGGAATCGTTGTTGGGAGGGCAGTTGTAGGGAGGGAACACTGTATCATAAATCCTAGTAACGGACTAGATAGTATTTTAATTGTTAGACGTAACGTCAAAAACTGATGCCCCTCGAAGAAAATCACTCCCACGGCGCTTCTTTAGTTTTTTTAAAGTATGTAAATCTTGAAAAGTATATAAGTATTATATACCAAAATAAAGATCAAGACTTGCTGAATACAGTGATGATATCATATTTTAGAAATATACATATAGTTTTCAAAATCAGTCGTCATTATCAGCGCCGATCATTAAAAAATCAAATGTCCCACGTTACAATTGCGGTCCGCGGAGTCAGAAAAACGCCTGTTTACCGTTTAAAAGCGGGAAAATAGGCACATCTCGTCTGCAACGTTGACTGAATGTCATTGCCGGTTTCAACGTCCATCTTATTTTTAAAATCCTACGTTAGAAGCGCTTGAAACGAGAATTATTCAAACGACAGAAATTTGTCCCAATTTTCCGAAAAAATGTCAGTATTTGTTTTTGCCTGATTACTGACATTGAAAGGATTGATGAAATTTAACTATATTTGCCGAAAAAAATACGTTTTTTCTACTGTTTACAAAAATATCATTGTTTTAACAAAACCACAGCAGGTGTTTTTTTATTCCGTAAATTGAATTGTCTAGTAAAATGTCCCAAAGTAAAAAATAACGTCATTTTTTCAAGTTCCGAAAAAGTAGCGTTATTTTTTCAAAACAATAGATCTAATGGGCTTTAGAAAAATAAAAATTAAATAGAAAAAATACGTTTTTTCTTTTATTTTCAAATTAATTGTCGTTTTTACATAACCGCTTCATGTATCGTTTTAGTCCCTAAAATGAATTGTCTAGTAAAATGTCCCAAAGTTACAAAATAACGTCATTGTTATTCAATATTTACAAATGCATAAAACTAGCGTTTAATATGAAAAACAAAAATTAGTGTTAGCGAGAAAAGAGTTTCATAGAAAAAATAAGAATATTTGACGGTTTTCAAGCATATCTTTGCTTTAAAAAATCTGCTTCATCATAGTTTTTAATCCGTAAAATGAAGTATGCAGTAAAATGTCCCCAAACGTTACACTGCGTAAATAACGTCACGCACATTCACTTTCCACGACGTTTCAAAGCAAGCACGGGTTTAAGCCAAGATCAAATCGTTAAAACTCAGTAAAACACCTTCATTGAAATTACTTGAGCATTTGTTATTGTTCTTTGCTTCTTGTGCAATTTATATTTTGCAAATGGAATTATCCGTGTCTCTACAGAAGCAGAATTAACACCCGAAAGAACGCGTGTATAAAATATAAATACCGGTAACAAGTTTTTTATTGACTAGCTCTACAACTCTAGATCCAACTTCGAGTGAATTTCAACATATAAAACGTAGCAAACCGTGTAAACAAAGATACGTTACCACATTGAAATGTCGCAACTGGGTCCAGAAAACATGGCGCGTAGGTACCCATGCAGACCTTGATCAGATACCGCATATTCATACAGATGTTGACCAGAGTCTAGACTGATTGTCATATTTTGTACTCTAAACAGACTAGATTGACTAATTTACTGTATGCACAACTGCTTACAGTCAACAAACCAAACTCTTCTTTCCTTTTTTATTTCTTCAAAGTCTCGACAGCCTTTTCATTTTTCACTCCTCAAACACATTGACAGCTGTACAAATGTACCTGTCGTTAGGGGAAACCAACCCTACCAATATAGTCAATATTGATTTTTAATAGGAAAAGTGGTGTCATAATTGACGTCACCAGTATTTGTATATTTACGTCATCAACGAAACCCCCCCCCCCCCCCCCCACAATAAATGGTATTTATAGATGTATTGGCGGCCTAGTTCATTAGCCTGGTAGATCAAGTAGAACTGTATTTCAACGTCATGTGTAACGCCGTGGGTCAGGAGCTTTTGACGTTACGTCTTAACCCTTTTTCTGCCGTGACTTCGTCTGCTTTAAACAATTATTGTCTGCTTTTATGTCTCATATTTGACTATTAAGTAAATTAAGTAACATAATATCATGAGTGGCAAACAGCTTGGAGCCTGAAGTTACGCGGCGTCTGGTCAGGATGCCATCTATTTGCAAATACATGTTATCAGTGCATGTCTGAGGGATTAAAAACCTTTACTGAATTACGGGTAACTTTGCAGCGACTGCTGTAAATCATTTGGAGTCTTAACCCATTTATGCATGGGTGTTGCAATGAAATCTTCCCTTACGTTTTCTAGAAGAGGTCATTATAGACTAACAAGGATGAACTATAGACACTTCAGTATTTGCCCATACAGCTGAATATTAAACATGAAATAGCAAACAGTGTAGACCCTGGTGAGACGCCGCATTACGCGGCGTCTCATCAAGGTCTACACTGTTTGCCAATTTCTTTAGCAGACAATGGGCTATAACGGATAAATGTAAGCACCGAATCAGTGTTTGAAAATGTGATAATAATAATATAATAAAATGAAAGATAAAATCAAAATTGAGAGGTCCTTGAGATGAGGCGAAGATCGTTCACAAGCTTTTGATTGGTCAGATTTGAGCAGAATACTTAAATCTGACCAATCAAAAAATTGAAAGCGATCTCAGATTAATCTCAAATGTTTTATAAGAATAGATACAAGCATCGGCTTCGTGTGGATGTAAATCCCTCTTAGGAACAGAGGCAACGGCACTAACGTTACCTGCTGTCCTTGATCCATCTCTTCCGGTTGATGTTGGTTACATGTGATGCAAATTTACCGGTGTATTGTTATAATCACTGTACATATAATAAGAAACGTTTATAACCGATGAGCTGTATTATGTTCAAACAGCTCTTGGTTTTTACTTACCCTGCCTTTAAATCCCTGAGAACATCCGAACCTGATATGAGAATGAACCGAAGTCTCTTCTCGTTCGCCCAGAAGTATGGATGTCTAAAAGTGTAAAAACAACAACAACCAACAGATATTAATTTTATGCTAGATCTCGTACGCTTAAGTATAGCTTTACATATATCGGTGTATGTATAGCTACTTGATAATGTTTTAATGGATTCGTTATCATGTGGTCTTTTCTACAATATCTTAAAATTAAATGTTAAATATCAGAAGAGAGAAATAAGAAACTTTGAATAACCTGTCCGTCGAGAGTTTTTAAGACCGTATCATGGTATGCTCTGTAATATTATAAGGCATGACGCCACGAATATGTAACACATTTGCACAGTTTAGACAGATAGTAGCAGACAGTTGATTAATACAGAATCAAATATAGACCGAACCCTGAATTTATTTACCGAAGTTTACATATTTCCATGCTACTTCAGTAAGTGACCGCTTACTACAAGACAACCTTACAATACTCTCTGTATATATGGTGAACACTGAGAACAAAATTTGATGGTACAATAAAGGGCTTCTATTAAGATCGCCAAATAATAAATTGTGTTAATTATTATGTGTTTACGACAGGTGACTGCTTAAAGCAAGATGACAATAAAACAGAGAGCTCCTTTAGGAGCTTTCTGTTTTAATGTCATATTGCTTTCAAACTGTCACCTGTCTCTTATACAAACAATACGCCTTTGTTTTATTGGTGGTAATAGCGAGGTGTTTACTGTAAAAATTCATGACTGTATAACGTGGAACTATTTCATTTAGTAGATAAATAAATTAACGGTGTAAAAGGGCTGGTTTATGTAGTAATGGGTTAAAACATGGGTATACTAGTACGTTAACATCCTACTAACCTGAGGGCGTCTGAGATACAAGGTCGTTCAGACTTGTTGACAGACAGCATGAGACTGAGCAGGTGCCCCGCCTCCTCTGTGACGTATTCCATGACGTGGGTCTGCTCAGTGATGTTTGCTACAATCTCCTCTGATCTGGAACCAAATGGATTCTTGCCACCACTCAGAATATAGTACATGAGCATACCAACCACCTGTCGATGATAAAGAAATAAATCAAATTTCACAACTTTGCGGCGTTTGAAGTGACCCAAACTGCAGGGCTGCCATTTCTCCGGATTTTTCCTAAATCTCCGGAATTTTTTCCCAAGAACATGGTACTAGCTTAAAGCAGGCAGAAAGTAAAGCAGACTGCACCCTAAGGCGCATTCTGCTTTACTTACAGCATGCTTTAAGTAGTCGCATGTCAACAAAACAACAAA
Source organism: Gari tellinella (assembly GCA_922989275.2). NCBI lineage: Eukaryota > Metazoa > Mollusca > Bivalvia > Cardiida > Psammobiidae > Gari > Gari tellinella. The sequence goes on from OV277862.1 coordinate 18,470,786, forward strand.
AAGGCTATGGGGTAAAGGTACGATTCGTAAAATCGCACTTGAAAAATGCAAATTTGGAAATCTTAGGATTTTTCATGTCAACTTATGCAGCCCTGAAACTGTTTGCGTATATTTATATATGTTAGTGTTGGTGAGCTCTGACACTAAAGGGGTTAAAACATGCTAACACAAAGAATAACAGCTTAATCTACAACCTTGTTTAATTAAAACTACTATGGATTCCAGGTCCCTTTATGGTTTTCAGAACGTGTAATTGTTATCGGCCAATCAGCTGAATTGTTGCTGAAACAAAACAAAACAAACAGAACGACTTAAATAACACAATAGATATACAGTACTTACGAATATATCCGATTTAAACGAAATTTTCTGTTTGCGAATAAGAACTTCTGGTGCCAACCAACATTTTTCGTCTACAAAAGAGAGAAAAACATACACATACAATGATGTATAAAATGCAAACAAGGGCAAATATGCGCATTCATGACTGTTTAAAGTCAATGAGCTACTTTACCATTCTCATTTTTTTTAGTTTTTAGCCTTGACGCTGTCAATATAATTTGCAAGTTTCAGGGTATAATAGTGTCAACATATTTTTGCATATCTTAAAACTGGTAGAGTAATGTTTTCTTCTGTATTAGCGGGAAATAAATAACGCTTCCCATAGCTTTAAGCTGCAACCTATGCCATTTCCCATCAATGAAGCAACTAAGCTTAGATCTTAACCCATTACCCATTAGCCTGTTTTTCCAGTATAGCAGATAGTTGGCCACTTAAAGCAGGTTGAAAGTAAAGCAAAATGCGCCTTATGGCGCATTTGGCTTTACCTTCAGCCTGCTTTAAGCTACCATCTGCCAGAATATAGAAAATATTTCTTATGATTCAGATTTATGAATGTATAAATTTGAACTATTTTCTCTAATGGAGGAATAAATCAGAGGCGTAAAAAGGCGTGATTATGGGGTAATGGGTTAAGCCGAAGTGTAGGAAGATGTGCACTATGGAGGACAGATTAAGCCTAAGCACGAGTTGGTAATTTGTAAAAGGCCATAGTCCATGCTTATAAATTGTTTTGAGTTGACTCTGAGATCGTTCTTAAGTTTTTGCTTGGTCAGATTTGAGCATAATGCTTAAATCTAACCAATCAAGAGATTGAAAACGATATCAAACTCATATCAAACGTTTATAAGCATGAACCCAAGTGAAACACTTACCATCATTACATTCTACAAACGGAGTGTCTCTGTTAGTGTTTTTGCCAAGGCCATACCCGGTTATTCGTATGTTACCGTCAAGGTCTATCACTATATTCTCCGGCTAAAACAAACAGGAAAACACAGGTTTACTCTTAACGCTATACAGTATGATCTACATGTACGTTATGTATTTCAAACAATACAATGGTAACAGGATAAACAATTAGACATGTATAGCTGTTTTTCTGAACGATGCTTAATTCGACCTTAAAGCTCAGAAAAAACAACATTTCTAATGACTTTCAAGGCTATATCTTCAAGTGGTCAGATTCCAGGAGGACTGTCTATGCATGGCGGAGTTACACAAGAGTTTTTGTATAATTCCAATGTTTTTTTTGTTGTTATATTTTTTTATTACATGTATTCTAATATCGGTCTCGGTCGATATTGTGTTTTGTTATTCCAATAGTTCTCATATCGTCCCAATGAAAGTGCCATGATTGTATAATATTGACAATATTATTTTGCAACATAATTGATAATGTATGCATTAAAACGAATAGTTTTGCGGAGGTATAGAGTATAAGACGTTGGAAATTGGGTTACCCGCTATTAGATGTAGCCGTACAGTCAGTTCCCTACCCCGAGTTATCCGTGTTTGGCGGAGGCATCAAGTAGAAGACGTTTGAGATGGGTTTACCGGCTATTATGTTGTGCCGTAAAGTTCTCCGTGTTTGGCGGAAGCATAGAGTAGAAGACGTTTGAGATAGGTTTACTCGCGTTTATGTGGAGCCGTAAAGTCAGTTCCTTACCCTGAGTTCTCCGTATATGGCGGAGGCATAAAGTAGAAGACGTTTGAGATGGGTTTACCCGCTGTTATGTGAAGTCGTACAGTCCGTTGCTTACCCTGAGTTCTCCGTGCACCATGAGACAGTGTTGGTGCAGACTGGCCAGACCTCTCATCAGCTGCCACACCAGTTTATGACGGGCTATTGCCTGGTCAACCTCCGTATCCTTACTCAACTTGTCAAGGTACTCGGCTAACGTGTATTCGTACAGATCCATTGCAATGAAATAGTTGCCGTCTTGTGAACAAAAAGCCTGTACGTTTATAAACAAACAGAACAATATAAGTAATAACAACGTTATAATTACTAAGAAAGTGTGACAACGACACCGACACCGATGCCGATGACAACATGCAAAATAATCTCTAAGTGTCTTGCAATACTATGCAGTACGCAGGCGACACAAACATGCATGTTAGTGTTATGGCCCTTTGATTTAATTACTACGCTCCTCCCCCCCCCCCCCCCCGTGTTCTATTAGACGATATTACACTGGTATGAATTTATAATATCTTAAATCTGAAGTGCATGATGACGGGGTAAACGTGTCCTATGGCGCTTAAGTGGAGTAATGACCACTAAATGTGTTTTAAACAACGTACCTTGTATTTGTTCATAAAGTACTTCGATACATCCAGGTTGACGAGATGCTGCAATTCATCCAATGTGAAATCCCGTTCACACCAGTCTATGACCTTCACCGCTACTTCGGTCCCGTCCGTCTGGAACCCGAGTAATAATGGACCCGAACTGAACACAATAGAAATATGCCGATATAATTGCAAAATAATGTTCTCGTACATATAATTTATACCAATGACTTAAGTTACCCCAATCACAAACTTGGAGACCGGTAATAAACAAAAATACAGTAAAATCATGACGGGAACTCTCTGACACAGACTTTGTGTTGCGACTCAAGATAAATCTCTTACCCCCTGTTTTGGCTTACATCTGCCATTCTTAGAGTATCCAAACTGAACTAGATATTATAAAACTTAAAACTAACCCTGTGCTCAAAAATCAATTTCGATTACATGCTCTAGTTTGTACAAAACACGCTTAATATTAATATCTATTTGATTTACAGCAGAATTATGCATGTGAATACCAGATCTAGTTATAAATAAAATGTTTGCCGAAGAGTAATGTGCTGAGAACAATTCTGAGTTTTGAGAACAGCGTTCATTTAAGTTTTATAACATCGGGGCCAGTATTTACAGCCTTTAGGAAATTGTAGAAGATCGTCTAAAATGTGTTACTATGAGTATAATTGTTTGTTTCAATATAAGATTGAATCCTTTCACTGCCTTACCCCGAGTACAATAGTTATTTGAAAACAGTGTGGCATGGTTTTAAAAGTTTAAAAGGCCAAAATAGCCTGTTTCTAGTTTAGAAACGGGTTATCCCGATACTTCACCGTTCAAACTTTGGAGAGAGGTGTTAATTTTAATTTCTTTAGAATTAAATATATTGTCTTATAATATATTAGCAATCTATAAATCAGGTATGAAACACATAAACACGTCAGTATAACGGAAAAGCGAATTCCATGAAAGTGAATATCGGCCTTGTTAAAGCAGAATATAGTTTTGTTTCTGTCAACACAATTACACTACCTGGTGCATGAAATGTAGATTCTGTCTCGTTCATCCTTTGGTATGACAATTTTCCCTACTACCATCTGTTTCTCCGGTGGTAGGTTTCTTAGCTTGGACAGATCTTCCCTCCACCTGACACTCTTCATCTTTGCCTTCATCATGGACTTGTACATCTCCTTGATCTGATTCATTACTGTCTGGGCCATAGCAGCTTGTGTAGCTTGGATCATATGGATGTTTGCTTGGTGCATAGCCGGTGGGAGATATTGTCCCATTTGGAAAATGTTTGTAGGAGCCACTTGCGGCATTTGCCTGTTTATCGACTGTCCTGCCATTTGCGACGGGTTGTCATTATTTCCCTGACAGTTGTAAAAGTCTTGATGTGGTGGCATACTGGTTGCAACTTTTGTTCCAACCTGTGTATTTTTCACAACTTGTTCCTTGCGAATATCTTTGAACGTTTTGTTATCTTTAGTGTTAGGTTCGAATGGTGTCGATTTCATGTGCATGTTCTCCATTCTCCCACTCAAACAGTCTTCCACTTCTTTTCTGTTCATTCCAGCCATTGAAGCATAGTGGACAAAATTGTCTTGATGTTGAGAGGACGTATCCGAGACAATTTGTTGTTTGTACTGCTTGTAGTACTTAGCCAGTTGCTCAAGCTGCACCTGTTGCATACGATGGAATATGGAAACGTCGCGATTGTTATAATGAGCAGAAAGTTTTGTTCCGGAATGAAACCCTGGAAAATGGAAGCTGTCACTGCTATTACACTGCGTATCATTTATCTCTGAACGACTAGCATCATTACAATCGTCGTTATATAATGGGACCCCTCCAAGTTCTTCAGGATAACTTATGCTATCGTCTTGGTGAATTTGTTCGAGACGGTATGCATTCTCCAGCAGTTTTTGTCCAAAAGCTGAATTTGAAACAGGAATGGCGCCATTTGGTTTGTTCTGTAATGGTTTTATGACTGCGGTCTGCTTTTCCATATTTTCTATTTCTTGTTCAGAAAGGTGACCGACAGTGTCATGTTCGTGGTCTGTTTCATTTGCTTCCTGGTAAGAAGATTGTAAACCTTGGTCGTAACTGGTTTTGGTAGGCGACACCGCTGGTATAACAGTTTGGCACTGCTCTCCCAGTGGTGTAAGAGGTCTGCGACATTCATACTGCTCTCGGAACTGGTTATTTTGCATTTGTTTGTATCCAATTATTGCTGGATCAATCTTGGTACATTCTTCATTGTACTGCTGCACAGGTTCATTGTTTGCATACGAGCAAGTGTTTTCTTGCATTTCAGTCCATGTTTCCTCTTCGGTCTGTACGACATCACCATCATCATTGAACCAACATGGTATTTCTTGAGAGTCTTCAAAAAGCGTGTCCACAGGATTGGGTGGTTTATCATTCCAAGGAACCAATTCCCTCGGCAGAGGGATAGTTGGATCAAAGAAAGGATCGTCACTTCGATGAACAAGAATGTGTTTTTCAAAATACGGGAATGCGGCAGTTTGATGTTGGATAATCGCGTTGATGTCTACTTGACAATGTTCAGGACCCACGTAGTCAACCCTTTCACGAGGTTGTTGTGAAATACATTCGTTTTCATGACCACTTGAATCATGTTCTTTTCCATGATTGGAATCATATTCTGTTCCATGATAGGAATAATGTGTTGTTCCATGATAGGAATCATGTTCTGTTCCATGACTGGAATCATGTTCTGTTCCATGATAGGAATCATGTTCTGTTCCATGATAGGAATCATGTTCTGTTCCATGATAGTAATCATGTTCTGTTCCATGATAGGAATCATGTTCTGTTCCATGATTGGAATAATGTTCTGTTCTATAATTGGAATAATGTTCTGTTCCGTGATAGGAATATTGTTCTGTTCCATGGTAGGAATCATGCTCTGTTCCATGATTGGGTTTGTCATTTAGACCAGACATCTCTTTTACGTTGTCGTTATGAGGATCCGTTGTTCCTGTTTGTATATGCACCTCTTCGGTCAAGTTTGGATTGTACACTTGATCAGATTCTTGGAATTCTACTCTGGAGCAAGCTTGCTCAATTTGTTCTATTTCTTCTGACCAATCCTCAGGAATGTACTCAGGTTCCTCAGTACATTGCCCATTATGTGACTGGATATCATTTATTGCAGAATCATTCACGTCGAACTGCGTTTCTCTGTACTCACTTTCGTAATTTTCAATAACGCTACAATATTCAGCTTCTACCTTTTCTATTATATCATCGTCATAAATATCCATTTCATCCTCGACATGCATACCACCATCCGTTGTTTCACATGGCTGGTTATGGTTATACTGATATGGAGCTTCCTCATCTATTTCTGAAATGCTTCCACCAAAGCTAATATCTTCCACTGCGATTTCATAACTGTCATCTTGAACTACAGCGTTTTGTTCAACAATCGGTTCGTGGAAATTAAATGTAAACCTTGCAGGCTTTATATAATTCTTTTTCGAGTTGTTTAAGCATTCTTCCTCTGAAACATTAAGAGACGGAAAGTCTACGTCACCAAATTTCACCTTCCCTTTGTTGTGATACATATTAGCCTTATTGCTTGGAAACTGAGTAACGGACTTCACATTCTTTTTAACAACTCCCTTAGCAATGTCGGCCCATCTAGTGTTGCCAGCTATTGGTGCAGGTACAGCAGGCTCGCCGAAAATGTTCTGATTCGTCCGAGCATTTTTCTTTTTCGGACTTTTACGAGGGATTCTCTTAGTCTTATCATGCACATCGGTCTTCATATTTTCTGTCTGTCTTTTCATGCATTTCTTCTCTTTTTCCTTTTGAATCTGTCGCTTCGTTTGTATAGTTGTCCACTGTTCCGGTTTATAGTAAACGTCCGCCATAGTTTGCTGAGGGAAATCTGTGCGTATCTGATAAGAGTGCATTTCAACATCTTTAGGCTTACCGGAAGTTGGCTGGTACAATACATCGACAGCGCCGGACGTTTTCTTGTGTGCCTTTGAATTGTCTGGGCCGGCATTAGTATTTGCATTCTTAGATGAGAAACATATTTCAGAGATATTGGTTTGATTTTGATCTGAAATAAATTCTCTCTCTTCACGTTTCTCCGGTTCTGGACTATCGTCTGGTCTCTTTTGTTTTTCCTGCTTTTTTTGTTTTTTCTTCTCCCTTTTCCTTGTTTGTTTTTCCTTTTCTTTGGCTTCCTCCTCCAATAGTTCAGCCATGTGCTTTTCCCTTTCTTCAGTTTGTATTTCATTCATGACGTCATGGAATCGAAGCCAGACACAATTGATTGCGTCAATGTATTTACAATCATGAACCCAGTGACACTCATGATTCCATGTCAAGCATGGCTTTAGGGAATCTCTTTCAAAGAAGTTCAGATATTCGGAAACGGAAACATAGTTTTTCTTGAGCCATATCCTTCCCTCTGATAGCTCTGACAACCCAAGCATCGGCAAAAAGACAATGATAGTTTCCCTCTCTGGAATTTTCCAGGCCTCCGTAAAGAACTTTGTTATGCGTATGACTATTTCCGGTCCTTTGCAATATATGAACTGTTTGACGAATTTGACGTCAATTGTTCTTGCAAATCCAAACATGATACAAAAGAGGAGATGTGATGCTGATATGGCTAGTTCGAGGCACTGCTCGTGTTCTTCAAGTCTTTCTGTCACTCTCTGTATCGCTCTTGTGTTATAAAAGGCGTTTCGGAACTCCGTCTCTTCTGTGCATTGGTGCAGTACGGGATAAAAGCAATCTACCAGCCGCTTTTCTTCGTCTAAACCCGGTGGTCGTATGAGCACTTCCAGTCTCGACTATAAATGCAGGAAATAAAAAGATACATAATATGAAGCCCCCACTACAATGAGCCGATGCTGACCAGGGGTCCGTTTCATAAAAGTTCGGAAGACAAATGTTGTCGTAAGTCAGATTATAAAAGTCTCTATTATTATTTATTTCTCCATCAAATCCTGTATTGTGACATCTTTTTGGAATCGTCTTGAAAAGACGATTCCAAAGTGATGTCACAAAACAGAATTAGATAGATAAATCAGAAATTAAATGTATTCTAAAGTTTTTTGTCGTACGATGTTTTATGAACGGGCACCAGCGCTGCGAAGAATGGAATGGTCCCGTTTGGGCATAATTACACTGTACGATGGCTTTAAGTGGACGTAAATTCTTTTAAGTATTGTCCTATTATTCTGACTTGTCCGAGTTATTTTTAGAACAGAATAGTTAATAATGGTAAATAGGTAAGCAAGGTAACATCGAAAATATAATCGTACACTTTCCTACTTGAGATAAGTATGATCCTCGTGCAGCACGAGACCGCTGCACTAACTTTACTGATATTTTATTATTGCCCAATAAACGCATTTATATACTCAAACTATTAGTTCCATTACTAACAGGTTGGAGCCAGATCAGACGCCGGGTAACCCGGCGTCTGATCAGGCTCTGGACAACCTGTTTGCTATTCAGATTAAAATATAGTTAACATTTCTAAAAGTAAGTTTCCACAGTTTAGTGCATTGCGTTTGCGTTTAAACGGGAAAGAATAATGTTTCCTCCACTGTACAATACGCACACACATTACAGCTATCCGTATCTCTAACTGGATGTACAGAAAACTCGTCCCTTTTAAAGTTTTAGAATGTTCCAATCTAAAAATAACTTGGACAGGTCAGAAGAAAACATTAATAAAAACAACGAAAAAAATAAATTACACTGCAAAGTCCAACTGTAACGAGACGTCCCCTTCCTCTCTGTAGCTACAAAAAAAATGGGCAATTCCAGTTTGCAATTTAATCTAGATCTAGTTCATTGTCTACTTTAATGGTAGTTGTCATCAATGGACTGCAAAATATGACAGACAGCATGGTTGAGATAGGGTTTCGAAATGTTGGTTTCAGTTTTTATCAGTGCTCACCATTGCTATAAATTCTAACCTACATCTTTCATTTATGATCATCACTGTGTGCATAGGAATAGTGTATTCTTCACAGGTACACTTTTTACAATGGACTTATATACAGGGCTCCAGATAAGGGGAGTATTTCAAAAACTAAAATCTTTATTTCTGCTTTAAACCCTATGGTGTCACCACTCATTAGAATCGTCTCGAAGAGACGATTCTAATGAGTAGTAACATCATAGGATTTGGTGCTCTATGAGTGAGAAAATGTTGGATTTGTTCAGATTACTCCCCCTTATCTGGAGCCCTGTATATATGAGTGACTTGGGTTCAACAGGTTAACATATTGCTCTGCCAAAATATCGTTTATTTACTATTTGGTAATTTCATCTGCTTTTACTTAGATTTCGATAAATTGTGTAAAAATTAGCATGACTTTTGTGGGATCCGTATTCAAATATATCTCGATAAGAAAATGATTTGCCTTAACCTGAAGTCGTATTTATTTACTTGGAAAGGTCATTGTAGCGAGGCTATAGTTTTACTGACAAAAAATGCTATTTCGCCTTGCCTGATAATTTGTTGGCACATAGAATTTAAACATAATGTGTGGTTTCTTTTATTTTTCGCATTTAGAACCTATTTAATCCTAGTGTCTACTAAAGTGGACATTGACAAACATTGTAGATTCTGATGTGACGCCGCGTTACGCGGGGTCTCATCAGTGTCTGTACTGCATGTTTGTTTTATATACATGTATTGTATGAACTATTTTGCTGTTTTGAAAAACACTGCAGTGTCTTTAGATCACATTTGTATATCTACAATGAAATCTTCCAGCAAGTATACATGAGTGTTTATATGTAGTAAAAACTCGATTCTACGAACTCGCGTTACTTCGAACATACCCATATTTCAAAGTTAAAATGTGGCTTAGCCACGTTTTAACTTTGAAATACGTGTATGTTCGATTTAAACAAGATCGACTTATCAAAATTAAACTTACGGGATACTGGAAATATCGATTTAAGCGAGTTCGTAGTATCGAGTTTCGACTGTATAGGTTAAATGGTAAAATTCGACGTACCCGAACAAACATATCTCTTTTTACAGTATTACAGTATCTTCAATGAAATCTTCCAGCAAGTTTACAGGAAGAGTTCGTTGCAACATTCAGGTGTATATATAGGTTAAATGGTAAAGTTCAACCTACCCGAACAAAAAAATCTCTCTTGTCCTCCGGCACTTTACGTAGAATGTGCTGTGCTAGGTCATCCTTCCTGAATCTAGTCGCCTTACAAATACAAGTGTAGCCTTCCTACAAACGAGACAAATCAAAATACTTGAAAGCACTGAATATGGTTTTGAAAGTATGTAGTGAAAAGAGAACAAGTGGTCTTACGAAACGTTGTACGACAAAAACGGTCGTAAGTCAACATTTTAAAACACATCTTATTTCTGATTTCTCAACCTAGTCTTGTCTTCAAGACGTTTCCAAAAAGATGTAACAAGACAAGATTAGATGGAGAAATAAATCATTTATAAATATAAATGGGCCGTTCCATGCAAAAACCATAGTTAGTGACAAAAATGTCATTCTTAGTTTTTAACGTTATCTAAATCTACAATCATTTTTTAGCAGTATTAACGTTATTTGACGATTTTATTATGCATTTTATTATGCATATTAAGAAAGTTAGAGCTATTTAAAGTCAGAGGGTATCTTCGTTTTGAGCGACGTTACGTTCAAGGTTTTGACGTCATGTTTGATACGCTTGGTTGCACATGTATCAATTGACGTCATGTTTGGTGTACGTTTAACAAACGTGTATACGTTTTTATTTTTATAAATTATCACTAAAAACTCAAATACAGTTAGATTATTTATACGTATATTCAAATTTATACTATGATGAATACAGTAAAAACTCTCTATTACGACCACTAAATTTCACTAATTTAATTATTTAGAATTATAGAACCTGACTCACAACGATTATTTGTCGTACGACGTTTCGGAAGACGAATACCAGCAGTTTCCTAATAATGAAAATTGTGAAAGAACAATATTAACATTTTGAAAAAATGTATTTGACAGTAGGAGACCAGAGGATAAACTATTTAAAATAAATTCTCTGTATGAATATCATATATGCAGAGAACTTGATAATTAAACTGTAAAGATCCTGAAAATGGATTTGGCCTAAACCCTATTTTGTGATTGATTTCATGAAACACGTGAATTTTTTCCAAGCATAATTGGAGAAAAATATTTGACTTTTGAATATCATTGAACAATCTCAAGGAACCTTTTTTAACAGTCACATAATCGATCACGTTGAACCCCTCGGTACCACCGCATTTCAAAGCAGCATGCCATTTTTCTGGTCCCGAAATGTGTACACAAAAGAAAGCGAAAGTAGATTTTTTCTAATTTTATGATCATCATATTTTCTTCAGAGTGTAATGTTTATTCACTGAAAGTTTATTTTTTCAAATCCTTTCACTGTTTGTTTTTAATGCAGTTCTCAAAATAATCGATTTTTCGTTTTTAAGGATATCACTGAGTGATGCTTTCTTGAGCAGATGAATTTAATGAGTAAATATTTTGGAATCTCGTCGCTGACTATGGATGGTTTCAAAGATTGAAACCATTAAAAACTAGTCTGCTTATATATTATGTCATGTTATATACGTGTAGTGTATATTAAAACCTATACCGTCCTTTCTATTTTAAAGTTTTTGTACTAGATTAAGTATATACTCCAACATACTGACTTGTCAATAATCTTTGACAATAGATACCATTTATACTGGCATCATATGATTAAACGGAAGTGATGTCCATGATCGACTTTAAATTACAATATTTGTGATGAAGCAACGGTGAAATGCTGTTTCGTAACATGCATGTGCAATGCTTGAAGTTGTATAGGCAAGGACCACTATGTCACGTTAGGATTGTATGACGTATTGATACAGAACAAGAACAAAGTAAGGCAAATTAAGATGATACTATAGTATTCAATTATGGATAAGACTGTGATAATGTCCATTCGCGTTAGCAGTTGCAGCTTTCATACTTCAGGAAAGGTTTTTGTCCCAATGCATGTGTACTGCACACATGCCTTGAGACAAAGTCTATTGAACACTGTGATCTTAACTTTAGCCGTTTGCACTTTAGGTTCGATATGTGCTCACAACTGCTATACATGTATCATTTAACCTATAGTTTTCACTTGTCCATGCTTATATATTGGATCAAACAAATTTTCATTCAACGGGTGTTTGATCTAAAAACGATTATTTCATATTTTAATAGAAATTCCTGAAGATTAGCAAACAATGCATTAAGCGGCGTCTGATCTGAGTCTGCGGTATTTGACCATACTTCATTTATGGGGACGCTAGGGACTACAGCGTTCCCTCTCTACAACGGCCCTCCGAACAACGACTCCCTCCTTACAACGACATTCGCCGCTGTTCCCAAGAAAATTATGTTTTATGCTTGCACTGATGCATCATCGTCTACTTAAAATTGTTGTCTGCTGTTTTTCTTACATAAATGATATTTTGACAGAAAAAACCATAATAACAAATGACAAACAGCTTGAATCCAGATCAGACGCCGCGTTAAGCTGTTTGCAAATATTAAATAAGTTCCCTCCATATAACGACTCCCTCCGAACAACGCACACAATGTTTGTCTCCCTTTGGGTGTCGTTGTAGAGAGGGAGCGCTGTAATTCGATAACCTTTTCATTATCAATTATCGTCTGCTGAAAAAATATCGTCTGCAATATCATGCCAAAATGAAATATTTGAAACATTGCCTAAGGAAGTACTGATGTGAGTGCCTACGTGGAAGTTTGACCCTGTTGATTGGTTTTATTCTCAACGTAAAAAGGTCCCATGTGTTGATTCTCAAAGTTAAAACGAGACACTGGATTGATTCTAAATGTCAAGAAAGACTCCGTGTCGACTATCAACGCAGTGTCAAAATGTCATGTAATACTGTTCGTTGAAAAAAAGCTTCAATACTTACGCCGTCCTCTAGCAATATATCTGCCCCGGACTTGATCAAAATGTCCACGGTTTTTGTGTCTCCACTGCCAGCCGCCATCATCAGTGGAGTCGTGCCCGTCTAAAAGGAGAAAGTATCAAACTGTGAGTGCAGGACCCATTGTTATATTTCTAAGCGTTTGGTTTGAGTCTGAGATCGTTCTCAATCATATGCTTGAGAACGATCCCGGACTCAACTCAAACTCTTTATAACATTCGGGCTAGAATTCATCACGTATTTATAAACGTGTCCTTTGCAAACAGTGTACCTGAGAATAGTACACATGTTCTATATGCAAACAGTGAAGACCCAGATCAGAGGGCTGATAAAAGAGTATTCTGATCTGGTTCTGCACTGTTTGTCACAGTGCAGTGCATTGACAAAACAACCAAAATATTCGCATTGACACATGGTTTACAGAGTAGTATCACAATTAAGTTGAATCAGGCAAACTTTTAGGTATGGAGAACATACAAATATCAGTAAACTGAGATCTGAAATATACGTTTATAGGATAATTACTGAAATGTGTATCATAATAACACTGACATTAACGAACTAACAGTAGATCTATAACTGTTTTGGGCGCAATCATACGCCATTAAAACACCAAGTATGCCAAAGAACCAAAATCAAACTTTTTATTTTTTAAATGACACGTATTTTACATAAAAGTTTGATGTCTCATTTTACTTAGTGTCTCTTTTGGATCGAAACTGTTCGCAATAGACATGTAGTTTTGGCTTAAACCGTATGATGAGAGTTACACGGGATTGTTTTACCATTGTCTGGCAGTTTGGATTGGCGCGGTTCTGCAACAGGAAGCTGATGCAACCTTCCCACTTCCGGTCTGTGGCTAGATGAAGCGCGCTTAGGCCTTGCTGAAAAGAGATTATAATTTAACTCTTTGCGTGCTAGCGGTGGTTATGTCCCACAGTGATTACATTTGCAAACAGTTTGGATACAGATGAGACGCCGCGTAACGCGGCGCCTCATCTGGATCCAATCTGTTTGCCATTCTGACACTGAATCTAAAATAATTTTTGAAAATTCTAATTTTAGAACGATAGCAGACGACAACTGTTGCAGACGAAATAATTACCCAGCATGCAAATAGTTAAATTGTACGATGTATGCCATCTTTAGAATTGTTTATCACTACATGCGAGAACGGTTCCGTTAATTTAAATAAACGAGTTGATTAAAATACTATGACGTGAGCCTTGAAGAGCGTCATATTAATTTTAGTCAACGAGTTTATTAAAAATAATAAGTAATGAGCAAAGAGCACGAATGTGAGATACTATTTAGCGCACAACAGTTTCAAACACATGCAGCGCTCAGATTGGGCCAGAGCAAAGAATAACAGTTTATTACTAGTGGAATAGGACATTTATATAATGGCTTTATGCCACTCCAAGATTGCAAGTTATGCGATAAATCTTAATTGAACATATTTTTGTAGACAACAATTTCAAAGTAGACGATATTATCGTATGATAAGAGTTAAGGAAAACGCTATTTCCATGGCACTTGTATTGCTACACAAGTAGGATTAGAAGGTCTATATTTCTGTAAAACAAAAATGTGTTAAAGTAAAAGGGAACTCAAGAGAGAGTAGATCCAGATCGACCGTCGTGTTTCTACTGCAGCATCAGTAAACGTTCCTAACTCTAACAGCGGTAGTGGAACGCGCTCTAGATATACAGCGATCCCTCACTACAACGACATCCAACGGTAGGCAAAGAGTGTGTGTTGTTCGGAGGGAGTCGTTATTGGCTTACATTATATAAATATTAGATGGCAGTTTGCGTGACATTCAAATTGTCAACCCGAGAAACAGCATGTCACCCCGAGGCGTAGCCGAGGGTGACATTCTTGTTTTCGAGGGTTGACAATTTGAATGTCACGCAAACTGACATCTAATATTTATTTTATTACACCGAGCTTATCAACCCTGGCTTTGGAATCGTTTTATTCGTCTTTTATAAAATGTGTTGTGAACACCAATTTAGCGCGGACATGTACATAACGCGGGAAATGACGTCGCCGTCTTACGACGTCACATTGTTTATAATTATATTACAAGTAAACAAAGAAGAACGTTATGATAAGTAAATTGAAGAAACAGCGTCTTTACATTGTCTAGGTGGCAAATATCCTCTTCCGAAATTATGGCAAATCGTTAAGGAATGGACAAAAGGAAGCAACTAGTACAGAAAATGCCAAAAGTTGATTATAAGTTACCACTCTTTAAAACGTTCCAATGTATCCAATAGCGATTGGCATGTCAAGGCTGACAGTACGTTTTCGGACGTAGTAAAAAAGTAATGTCCTTTAGAATGACGTCACAAAAAGAATATCATAAAGAGTGACAGTATAGATGTAAAAGACATGCAAAATGTTAACTGTAGGTCTATATGAATTTAACATTGTAACTCAAAGCGAGGTGTAATAAATGCAAATAGCTTTCATTACATTTGGTCAGCTGTGATTGGCTGTAATTTTTGTTTCATAACTCCATGAAAAAAAATTAAATTCAGGCCACGCCTTTTCAGGACTACTTTCTCTTAATCCAACTTCTCTCCACAAGCGCTGCATGAAGCAGGACGCCAAATGACGTCATTGACGTCGACGTTACTACAAAACAACGCCGCGTTTTGGCGGAAAATATATATGGCGGAGGGACTACAACTTACGTTTTAAAAGCGTTAAAATGAACATTCGCGTCAGATTCTCTATTTAACTTCTTTCTTAAATTCATTAGTGAAATTAAATTATAAGGAATAATTCGGAATATTTATTGTATTCATGGAGGTATGAAAAAAAACCTGGTCACACTTTTGTATGAAACCGCTTCGCAGTGTGACCAGTTTTTTTTTATACCTCCATGAATACAATAAATATTCGAATTATTCCTTAAATAACTTGAAAACCAGATCATACGCCTAATAACGCGGTGTCTGATCTGGGTTCAAGCTGTTTGTCACACGTCATTATTTTCTTTTCTGTCAAAATGTCTATTATGCCGCTTTGAGAAAAACAGCAGGCGACAATTTCAAACAGACGATAAGCCATGAAAGTTTAAGATATAATTGTCTTGTTTGGGGAACAGCGGTAAGGGTTGATGTAAAGAGGGAGTCGTTGTTAGGAAGGCAGTTGGGGGGGGGGGGGCACTGTACCATGCAATTATGTAACTTATGTAAGTTTATCTTTATAGAAAGCAAATACGAAAAGTCACTGGAGTAGTTTCAAGGGTAACGTTTTACTAACATACATACGCAAGCGTAAAGTTACGCAAATTTCTACATACAAACTTACGCAATGTTAGTAAAACGGTACCCAGTTTTAGAGTACAATGATCCCGTCTACAACGGCCCTCCAAACAACGATTCACTCCTTAGAAGGACCCTTGTCACAGTTCCCTAAATAGGATACTTATGACCAACTCTTTTACTGCTGCAATATCGTCTTTTTCAAATTGTCGTCTGCTGTTTTTTTCTCAAATTAACAAATAAGTGGACATTTTGATAAAATAAATATAATCAAGAGTGGCAAACAGCTTGAATCCTGATCAGACGCCGCGTTAGGCGGCGTCTGATCTGGATTCAAGCTGTTTGCTTATGTAAGCCAAGTCTTAATTTTCCCTCCCTATAACAACTCCCTCCGAACAACACACACAACCTTTGTCTCCCATTGGGTGTCGTTGTAGAGAGGAAGCGCTGTACCTGCCTTCTCTATTAATCAACCCTTCTACTGCTTGTAGAATACATTGATTATTTTTTAAGGAGTTTAGACCCAGATCAGACAGCTCCCCCATAACTCATGGGGGAGCTGTCTGATCAGGGTTTACCCTGTTTTGTATAGTTACTAAGTATCTGACTGACTCTTTCCTGGGGAAATGATGACCTAATTCTATTAGCAAATGTAATCATGATCATAACAGGTGGAGTTTTGAATATGAGTATTTAGCAGAAGGGGGAGGTTAATTGCACCGGAGTGTCAAATTAGACATAGAGTTAGTAGTGAGTTACAAAGTCGCATTTTATCCAAATCCAATATGATTGAAACACTTATTACAAGTGCCAGTACTCATTTTACACATTAAATGTGTAAAAATGAGTGTCTATATTACATAACGGATTAATAAATTAGCTTAAAGGGATACTTGCGTATTTGAAAAATTCGAAAGAATCTCATGAAAAGTTCTACAAGTAGAATTAAGGTCTATATAAGTAAATTGCTAAAATAAAAATTGGGGGTTGCCATGCTTTTTTCCAGCTCTAGCTGGCTTTGAAAATTGTGACGTTTGCCGCATTTGCTCATTGTCAGAGCAGAAAACGTCATAAGGGACAAATGCACTTATATTACTACACAATAACATATTTCTAGGACACTTTTTTAATTTTCTAGCATTCGTTCATCACAAGCAAGTGTGAAATAAACTTTTTAAAGCTCTTTCTTGTGTTTTAATGAGCTTTTGGGATAAAATGAATGCTGAAAACCGGAAAAATAAGACATTTTTTCTTGCCAATGTCTCACAAATACATCATTTATGTAAAAAAAAATCCGAAAACAATTCTTTGAACTTTCTAGGCATATAGGATAAAGTATTTCTTATCAAATTGTGTAAAGAAACCTAGGTGTCGCCATGTTTGTTTATGAAATATGGTCAAATTTCTAACCCTACAAGATACAAGAAACTTTACCCCCTTAGATTTTATGCAGAAAATACACCTCCCCCAATAGCCAAATTAGGTCTCTGTTGGCCTAAAAATGAGAACTATTCATCCAATATTTGCTTAAATTGGTAAATATATGAGTGTATGTGAATACAACAGCATTTAATAAAGCTTTAGTTACTTAAAGCATTTACAGTGCTGCTGATAAAAACATAACATAATTTCTACAAGAACTACTACTCGGGACAGTTTTTTTTCAAATCTTGAAACAGTGCCTGTACGGAAAGGACTATATTTTACATAATTTACCAATGAGAACTTTTCAAAATTCTTTTTTATGGTAATAAATGTATTGCAAATCAGAAAATATATAGTAATCAAGGTAGATCTATTTAAGAAGTTTATTTTTCAACATTTTTAATATAGGCGAGTATGTCTTTAAGATACATTAATATTAATATATATACTGCTCTTTTAAGAAAAGAGCAGTAGATCTATATATATTAATATTAATTTAATTCCCTATCTGGAATATTGAAAATATTATTATTTTAAGATACAGTCAAGCGAAATCATGAACGTGACGTTGACCACACAAAACGGTGACGTCATAACTCTTTCTACAGCAACAACAGCTGCGAATGAACGTAACGTCGCTTTCACAAAACAGTGACGTCATAATTGATTTCCATAGTAATAGCAACGTCAGATATATATTCTACTCCTAAAACCACAGGTATGAAAGATAAACGAAGTCCAAACGAAGGCAATATTGGCGGCCATTTGCGCTCCTCGCGATCTGCGACCTCTTCCAGAACTTCTCACAGAACCGTGACGCCGCTGCCGGATGTAAAAGGTGTACGGCTGACAAACAAATACGGTAAGCCTGGGTTGGGAATGGCGGAATTACATAGCCTGGCGCAAATCAGAGAGGAACAGCTTATTCGCTCTTCTCTGCCACAGAGGACATGTGAGCTGAAATTCAATATACGGTCATCTGAATGCCAATACCATGAACATGACGATGTCACTGTTAATAAGAGAAAGAAACCTGGAGAAATGCTCGGAATTGCGGACACTCAAACCAAACTGGCAGAGATAGGTCGCTGTGGGGCGGTATTTAACAAGACCTGCGTTAAATTGCCAGAGATTGGACAAACGACAGCCGTTGACAATCACCCAGCTGAAAGACAGCAGAAACATAAGAAACAAAAACTTGTGGCAAACAATGTCATTGAGATAATGGAAAGACGAGAAACCGAAGTGAGAATTTCTGCCAAGATCAAGAAGATAAGCCAAGAATGTATGCAGATTGGAGCCAACTATATCAATGTTGACCATAGCAACCAAGCACCAGAAGTAATAGCTAAGAATGAGGAAACCGTTGGTAAGGCGTACAAAGGACTGCCATACAAAGAATATTCAAGGATATATGGGGAGAGATCTACTTCAAGAGGCTCATCCAGGGCCTCCAGGAAAAGTCACTGGGTCTAGGGACGGGTACGGGGTGGGGTGGGAGTGTTAGGGCGAACTTTTGCGCTAATACCTCCGTCTTCGGTGCATGATTGTCATATATTCAGAGACGATGCTTCAATAATTCATATGGGACGTTTAATGGATACTTTCCGTTACCAAGGTAATCAAGTCCATTTATGAATATTTAGAGTTGCTTTCTGCAATATATCGAATTTGAATGACAGTCAATGTATACCTTGATCAGAGGACTCCATTAGGAAACCTCTGATCTGGAACTACACTGTTTGCACATGTAGGAAAAACCCTGTAACACCTTATAGTAAATACCGAGAGAAGCAGGCATCGACTAAAATCCAGAAAACAACAGAATATTAGACTGTATAGAACTTGAACATCCGTGATTAATTACTGTACTCTGCCAACACCCTACCCACCACCCTTTGCAAATTATGCTAATGAGTGTTCTTGTGATTCAATTTCTATTGTTGATTAAAACTTCCAATTTCAAGTTTGTATTGAGTTCTCATTATATACATACATCCTCATTTTTCATCATACAGTTAACCTTTCTATTTAGACCACTAAAATACATTTTGTATATGCATTATCAGGTGTTTTGAGACAGGTGACTGCTTAAAACAAGAAGGACGTAAAACAGAAAGCTCCTGTAGGAGCTTGCTGCTTTATGTTCACCTTGCTTTGAGTGTCTGTCTTTATGCAGTCAATTAACATTCTATTTAGTAGTCGTATTAGAGAGGTTTTACTGTATTGGTTATGGGGAATGCGTTATTCTTTCCCAAAAACATACGTTTTATGCTAAAACAACTATCTCCATTGCAAAAAATTTGGAGCAAGATCAGACACTAGGTTACCCTATATGGCTGATCTGGCTGCAAACTGCTTGCAATCGAAATTATTGTTTAAACAGAAACGCGTATTTGGGAGGGGGGGGGATAATAACGCCTTTCAGGTCTGATCAGGCTCCAAACTCTTTGCAATGGCCAGCCAAATTTTCTGTTTGGGTTATATTTCTTATATTGCAAATGCAGTGATCCCTCTCTAGAACGACACCCAATGGGAGACACAGAACGTGTGTGTTGTTCGGGGTGTCGTTATAAGGAGGGAAAATTAAGACTTGGCTTACATTTGCAAACAGCTTCAATCGAGATCAGACGCCGCGTAATGCGGCGTCTGATCTGAATTCAAGCTGTTTGTCATTCGTTCCTATATTTCTTCTATCAAAATGTCCACTAATATGTGACTTTGAGCCAAAAGAGCAGACGACAACTTTAAGCAGACGATATTGCAGCACTAACACGTTAGACATAATTGTCCTGTTTAGGGAACTCCGGCACTGGTCGTTGTAAGGAGGGAGTCGTTGTTGGGAGGTCAGTTGTAGAGAGGGAGCGCTGTAACTGTATAAAGAGGAACTATTATTCGTCGACGTAGTGCGAACAATGGCATTATGGATCGAAAGCCGAGTGCCTCGGCGCCTGTTCAGGATCCAGACACTTTGCAATTCGTATCAACTTTTCTTCACGCAGTCAAGGTGCCAATGCTTGTAATATTTCGAAGTAATTAGCCCACGGCAGAGCTCCAGATAAGGAGAGTATTTCAAAAATTAAAATCTTTATTTCTATATTAAACCCTATGGTGCCACAACTCATTAGAATCGTCTCTTCGAGACGATTCTAATGAGTAGTAACACTATAGGATTGGGTGCTGAGATTAGGGAGAAAATATTGGATTTATTCAGTTTTCTCCCTCTTATCTGCAGCCTTGCAACGGTAATGAACTAACGCAGTTCGGGGAGATTAATGTGTAGGTGGCCGGCTAGCTCATTCGGTAGAGTATCGGAACGGTAGTCCGAAGGTCTCCGATGCGAGCTCAGGTCAGGCTGGGACCCCCCCCCCCCCCTTTAGTTTGAAGGTCCCGGGTTCAAGCTCCGGTCAGGCTACATATATTCCCTACCGCCACTGTGACAAATGAGTTCAAATGATGAGAAATATATATTAAATTATTTATGAATGTTTGAGAGAAGACGTGGGCACAATAGTCTACAGCAGCTGCAAACAATGAAGACCCATGAAGATAAGACGTCGCATTCAAAATAGTTGGAGTGATCTGAGGTTTCTGGAGATCATTTAGCTGTTGTGGCGTTATTCATGAATGCAAGGTATACTTACAGAATTTGAATGGTTTATGTCCAGCGTCCCTCTGAATGGCCAGATTATGTTGATGACATTGGCATCTCCAGATTTAATTGCTGCCATCAATGCATTGTCACCGGCCTGGAAATAGTGTGATAAACCTTAAAGAGACTGACAACCACATTTAGCATAGCAAAAAAAAGTAAATGAAGATCTATATCAATCACTCATATAAACACTTAATTGCATATTCGAGGTATGAGATTCTGTTTAAAACATGCAATTCAAAGATTTTTTTTTACTCTGGTGGGGTTCGAGCCCGGGACCCGGCTGTTTGGACTAAAGAAAAGTCGATATGAGTGTCAAACGCGGTACGCGGCGTCTGATCTGGATCCAAGCTGTTTGCAAAGTCGCCTTTTGGCGCCGTTGGCAGTGGAAGAGTTGATATAGCTTATTTTTCAATATTAAAGACAGATGGTTGTTAAAAGCACGCTGAAAGTAAGGCAGAATCTGACCAGGTTCCAAAATGTTTGCCACTCAGATTTTAAAATATCCATTAAAATATTACGTTGTCAGTCAGTGTGACGTTGGCTCCGTTCTCCAGAAGAACTTTAACTGATTCCGGATGCTTCGATCGAATAGCCAGTAGAAGGGCCGTACTTCCGTCATTGAGACATCGACCATTGGGATCACACCTGGACAGGCCATTGTTCGGGTCACGCTGGAAATAGTGCCGCACCTTTTCTACCTCATTGAGTGCTGTGGTGACGTGAATTGGGAGCCAGCCCTAAAATAATGAATAATCACATTCAATACAATGTGGCAAAAACAAAAACAGGAAACCTACTAGACCGGCATCTCTAAATAAGTCGAACTGCGATATATCGAAATCGCTTAACTCGAACAAACCGGTATTTCTACAAATGATTTTCATTAAATCAAGTTCGGTTAGGTCGAACATGTCCGTATGTCAGAGATTTAACACGGGTATGTCGTGTTCGACTTAAACGAGTTCGCGACATCGAAGACTGTAACCGCATTTAATATACATGTACAACGTATTTGCTAAAGGCATGTGAATTATTTAAGGTTGAAATCTCCTAATGAGATCGGGCAAAAATCGGTATTCTATACGTACAGCAATCGGCCAGTCTCGCCAACAGCCGTCCTGTTCCGAACCATGCTTTCTCATGGTTCGGAACAGGCCCCGAGGTTATAAAACTTAAAACGAACTCTGCGCTCAAAACTTTCTCAACTCATAATTCTTCGGCAACCATTTTAAATATAACGAGTATTTGCATACATAACTCTACGGTAACGATATATCCAAATGAGGTGACTGAAATCAGTTAAAGCATGTTTTGTGAAAACTAGAAAACATATAATCAAATCTGAGTTTTGAGCACAGAGTTCGTTTTAAGTTTTATAACCTCGGGGTCTGGTCAGCAGTTGACGAGAATGGCCGGTGGCTCTCCGTAGAGTTCCGATATTAACCGACATTGACCCGATCTCATTAGGGCTCAACTTTAAAGCAAGATAGAAAATAAAATCACAAAATCAATATAATCCCCAAAGGCAAATGTTGCTTTTGATAGAAAAATATCACACTGAAAACGATAGATACTCCCAAAAAAGAAATACGCCAAATTGTAACATGTTAAGCAAGTAACTTCGATACACCTCTATAGGTTAACCCTCTCCACCCCCCCCCCCCCCCCCCACTCCCCCACTTCCCCATAGAAGTGCATTTTAGCGTATTCATAGAGGATCTTACATGAGTGCTCATTATTTATCATTTTTAACAAACGAGTTGACTAAAATAATATTACGCTAGCCATGGCGAGCGTCATATTCATTTTAGTCAACGAGTTTATTAAAAATGATAAATAATGAGCACGAATGTGAGATTCTATTTATCACATAACAAGTTTAAGCACCTATTAAATTGATTGAAGCCGTAGTTTGTAGACCCTCCGCAATATAGATTTTCCGCCAAAACGTTACATTGTTTACGTTAACATCGTCGCAAATTACGTCATTTGGCGTCGCGCTAAAAACAGCGCTTGTGGACGAACAGGTTGGGCCATCGGAGCCCAAAAAACGATTTTCCACCTATAGTGGATTACGATATTTACATAATGGCTGTATGTCACTCCCAGACCGCAAGTTATGTGATAAAGGTTATTCCTCTACTGAAGGCAATAGTTCCATTTTTTACAGCCATGAACATGTACTTTAAGAAATAGTTTCAATATCTAGCAGATGGTAGCTTAAAGCAGACTGAAAGTTAGGTTATTTGCCTCGTTGTAATGCGCTTTCAATTTAATACCTTTGATAGTTATTCCACAATTAATCTACAATTTCGAAGAAAAAACAACAAAGGCAATAACTCTAGGATGACAACCCCTAGACTACCCGGTGTTACCTGTCTTGCTGTTATGACGTTCTCTTTTAATACAAAACAAATATTCAAAAGTTCAATTTAACAGTCATTGAGAAATTTTATTCAAAGTCAGTACAATAACAAATCACATAACTATCTGCATTGCTGTAATGAACTTCCATTCTTATACAAAACTAGTGTTCAACGTTTCAAGTTCATATCTTTTATAGTAATTGCGAGATTTCATTTACAAATTCTAAGTAAAAAGCACACACACAAAAATACCCCCCCCCCCCCCCACCCCTCCCTCTCCAAAAACACCAACCAAGTGCAATAAGTCTAGAATGACAAACCTCATAATTATACCTGCCTTGTTGTAAATGTGTTTCTCTTTGGAAATAAAACAAGTTTTCGAAGTTTCAATTTAATACCTTAAAGTTTGTTAGTCATTGAGAAATTTCATTTACATTATTACAACATGTTGGACAATGTTATAAGATAGTTCACCAAATTGTTGCCATCCATCCAGGAACAAAGGACAAGGTTCACGAAGGGTCAAAATTGGTCCAATACCAGAAATTCATGAGTAAAGTTACTCATTTTACATTTCAAAATTACAATATATAATTCAAACTTTAAAACTTTCCCATGGCAACTAGTTATCCAACCGCAAAATATTAATTCTACCTAATTTGTTACCATGGCAACAAGTAAACCAGTAAACAGGCTTTTCGTTAACCTTTCCCTTTCCTTAAACAAACTGATCCCAGAACAAGATGTCATATACACAGTACAGTTTTCGACCAATTAGTTAATCTAAAGATGCTTATATATTTTTTCTTTTTTTATCCTAGAAGTATTCCACAATGGAGCTTATTACCGTTCACAGCCTAAATGGCACCAATTGTTATTGACCTCAAGACAATGGTTACAATACCCGCTAGTGCAGATCTATCTAGACTTGTACTACAGTGCTCCCTCTCTACATCAACAGGGCTACCATAGGTTGACATGAAAATTTGAATTTTTCAAGTGCGAATTTACTAATCGTACCTTTACCCCATATCCTGTTTCTAGTTTTATTGACATGTGACTACTTAAAGCAGGCTGGAAGTAAAGCAGAATGCGCCTTATGGCGCATTCTGCTTTACTTTCAGCCTGCTTTAAGCTACCATGTTCTAGAAAAAAATCGAAAGATTTAGGAAAAATCCGGAGAAATGGCAGCCCTGCATCAACATCCAATGGGAGACAAAGAGGGTGTGTGTTGTTCGGAGAGAGTTGTTATAGGGAGGGAAAATTAATACCCTTAGAGCACATTTGCAAACAGTTTGAACCCAGATCAGACTGTTTGTCAATCGTCTTTATATTTCTTCTGTCAAAATATCCGATACGTAACTTTGAGAAAAAAACAGCAAACGACGATTTTAAACTTACGATATTGCAGCAGAGAAACCGTTAGACATAACTGTTATGTTTGTGAAACAACGACAAGCATTGTTGTAAGGAGGGAATTGAAGTTCGGATGGCCGCTGTCGGGAGGGAGCACTGTATACTGTTCTTATTTTGTTACCAATTCACTGTATATTTAACACTTTCACTTTTTTGTAAATAATAATTTATCACATAATTTACGGTCTGGGAGTTGCATAAAGCGAGTGTATAAATATCGTAATCCACTAGTGGAATATCGTTTTTTGGGCTCCGGCCTAACTTGTTCTTCCATAAGCGCTGCATGTAGCGGGGTGCCAAATGACGTCATTTACTATGACGTTAACGTAAACAACGTAACGTTTGGCGGAAAATCTATATAGCGTAGGGTCTACAAACTACGGCTTCAAATCAATTTAATAGCTGCTTGAACTTGTAATGTGATAAATAGAATATCACATTCGTGTTCATTATTTATCAATTTTAATAAACTCGTTGACTAAAATGAATATGACGCTCGCCAAGGCTCGCGTCATATTATTTTAGTCAACTCGTTTATTAAAAATGATAAATAATGAACACTCATACAATATCCTCTATTTATGATAAATCTACAACGCCTCCTCATAATCATCATTCTTGATGGAAAGAAGTAATGTATCCGGGTGCTCTTATAAAGAAACACTCGCTCCGACCCGGGTCGCCAGGTTCGCAGTCATGCACTCTACCACGTCGCCATAAAAGCGCGCTTGTACAGCAAGGCCGTACAAGTCATGATAAACCTACACACTGTGACAGTAATAATAATTAAGAAGAGAAAAAGAAATAAGACCAATCAGTCAATCACAGATCCAAAGTGTTGCTTTTAATGGGACATAATTCAATATTGGGAAACGACATAGTTATGCATCATGGTTATTTTGAGTTGTACTTTCGTATGTTTTTTTTATATGAGCGTTTCAAGTTTCATGAAGTTACATGTATATTGAATAGTACAAGGAATTTGTGATGCACTGGCTCCAAGATTATAAAGCTTTTGAGTTGAGTCAGGCGTCGTTTTCAAGCATTTGATTAGTCAGATTTGAGCCTAATGCTTGATAACTATCTCAGACTCGACTCAAGCTTTTTAGCCTTGGACCCAGGACACAGGCTACGTGAAATAGTAGTTTATTTATACTACTGTAACACCCGTAAATGGGAGATTTAAATTAATTTTGAGAGAAATATAAAAACACTTTTTTGTCATCCTATATCAGTCATGCGGTATTAAGAAATTATAAGTTCATGTTTATACCTGATGAGTGATATTCTTGAGACACAACTCTAAAAACATGCTTGAGAACTGCATCATTCTCAAACTCATGCGAAAGTCTACCGTACTCAAGCATCTCCGCTCGATGCTCCAATAGTGCTCAAAAAAGTGTTATAGCCTCGGGGCCGATCGGTCAGATTAGAACTTTAAATTTCAAGACATGTCGTCTAAAAAGAAAATTTCAGTTTGTTAACAAATCCAGCAACCAATTATGTGTTTGCATTTTAAAATTTGAGAGGTACGATAAATAGTTCAGGTATTAGATAATTTCTTTTATGAAACGGTCTCCTGATTCTTGAGAAAATGTCATTTCTAAACTCAAGAAGTTCTACAATCACCATCTCTTCTTAAACCATTGACTTGCCGATCTCGACTTGGCCGTAATTTGCAAACAGTCTGGATCCAGTTCAGACACGGTGTGTCTAGAAATGCCATTGAAGATGGACATTAAAATATTTAAAGATAATACAATAGGCGCAGTATAAAACTTGATAACTAGTAAATTTTGTCTCCGTTGGCGGTTTTACGTACATGGTCAAAGGTTATAAAGCTTTAGTGTTGAGTCTAAAGTCGTTCTCAGGCATTTGATTGGTCAGATTTGAGCCTAGGCTCAAATCTGACCAATCAAATGCTTTAGATCAAACCCAGACTCAACTCAAAACCTTTATAACATTGGACCCAGTGACCTGAATCATGAATGAAGGTGTGCATTGTGATCTTAAAAGATATAAACATTGTCAGCTTAATGCAGGATAAAAGTCACGCAGAAGGCTCCTCACATTAGGACCCTTCTGTATAGGAGTTGTACCCTGCATTTTAAGTTCTTACCTATCCAGGGCACAGGGAATCGGCTCATAGTCAAAGTGTTCTATATATAGATAACATATAGAACACTTTGACTATGAGCCCATAACCCTGTGATCCAGGGCTGCCATAAGTTCATCATGAAAAATCCTAAGATTTCCAAATTTTCTATTTTCAAGCGCGATTACTTAAAGCAGGTTGAAAGTATAGCAGAATGCGCCATAGGGCGCATTCTGCTTTACTTTCA
Organism: Gari tellinella; assembly: GCA_922989275.2. Lineage (NCBI taxonomy): Eukaryota > Metazoa > Mollusca > Bivalvia > Cardiida > Psammobiidae > Gari > Gari tellinella. The sequence goes on from OV277862.1 coordinate 18,497,902, forward strand.
GCCTGTTTGAGGCAACCATAAGATCTGCTAAAATAAAAATCCGAAGATTTCGGAAAAATCCGGGAAAATGGTAGCCCGGCCTATCGATCTATCTTCCGTTTATGTGAAGCCCCTCGCGAGGACGTCCACATGTCGTACGCCAAGCTGTGAAGAGTGTTAATAAAAGTAAATAAAAGAGAAAAGGATAAGAACTATGAAACAATGTTAGTAGGATAAAAGTAAAATATCTCTTCAGTTTCTTGTCTATGGCGAGATGGTCGTTTAAAACAGATTTTAGGCTAATGTGTGTGTAAAAAGGAAATAAAAAAGAACGAACCAACGAACGAACGAACAGAAATACGTCAGATTTTACATGACCTCACAGGTACTAGCGAGAAGTTTCCCAAACGATTCGACAGCGTCTTCTGGTGGATATTGAAAGGTGTCATTGCTTCTATTCACAGAGTCATCTGAGGGTTGGAACTTCTGGTGGTATTCTTGAGTTCCAAACATCCCACTGGTATTTGTGAGCGTCGTGATAGGATTATGACTCATTTCGTTAGATATCGGTTCTAGTGCATTATCTACTTGCAGTTGGTTATGATTTTGGCCAGCATTATTCAAATTGAAATTCTGATTTGATTCAATATGTTTTACAGCACGGATTTCCACGGAAATTTCCTCCTGTCCTTGCTGATTCCGCTTCGATTTATCGGCGTTCTTTGCTGCTGCTTTTTTCTTATTTCTCATTTGAATCAAGTAATCTTGTATAATTTAATATATAGATCTAGGTATCATATGATCCCTTTCTAGTTGCCGATAGTCCGTTGTTATTATTAGTTTGAATTGTTTATATAATGTGACGTCATCAGTTTCCGCCAAATTGACGTTGACGTTTCACGACGTTATGAAATATTCCCGAATTTAACGTCACTGCAAAAGACCTAATTTGAAGACGTTACGTTACATCAATGATTGGTATACGTTTAACGTACGTCTGCATGTGTTAATTGGACATCCCAGAGAGAGGGGAGCGGATACAAAACCCCCGGGCGCGATGTCCTACTCTTGTTATAGACAGTGTTCTTCGGTTCTTTTATATGCCCAGTGTAAAACACTGATACCCGTTACGTTACATTAATGATTGGTATACGTTTAACGTACGTCTGCATGTGTTAATTGGACATCCCAGAGAGAGGGGAGCGGATACAGAACCCCCGGGCGCGATGTCCTACTCTTGTTATAGACAGTGTTCTTCGGTTCTTTTAGATGCCCAGTGTAAAACACTGATACCTCGAACCTCGGTTTTTATAAAGTCTGACCCGAAGGACTATGTCCGGCGGAGGGTCGAACGCACAACCACTACTGGGGTAAAGGTTAAAAAGAATTTGAGTTGAGTCGTGATATCGTTCTCATACATCTGATTGGTCATATCTGAGCATAAGCTCAGACCTGACCAATCAAGTGCTTGGGAACGATCTCAGTCTGAACTCAACTCTTTATACGCTTAACAAACGATAGTATGAATTATGTTCAGACTAAGTAATTTGTCTAAACGTCAATTTGCAAACTGTTAACCAATCGGATCAAAACTAATTGATAGCTAAATTGGTAAAAAACAAAATTAAAATTAAATTAAAACATACATTTTTCGAATTTCTTTTTAAGGAGCGATTTTCACATATAAGATTAATATGATGGAAATGCGTAAATATGTTTCGAATAAGATATATTTGTATGAAAAACACAGACAAATGATACATGTATTTTCTATTCTATTGCAAACAGTTTGGATCAAGATCAGACCCCCAACAATTATGTGTCGGAAATTACTCTGAAAACAATTTTGATTTGAGTGTTTTGTGTGAAAAACTTTGAAACTGAATGCAATTCTATAGGAAACGATGTCGTATTCATTTAGACTATCTATGTCGGATCATGATCCAAACTATTTGACACGGATTGATCTGGGTAACTCGTGTCAAAGTTCAAGTTTCTGCTCCGGGATAGTAAAAAGGCCCCGGCAAAACTAAAGGCGCGAGTCACTGCTCCTTAACCCTTAATTATCGTGCTAAGCGGGACTTGGCTTATGTTTGCAAACAATCTGGATTCAGATCAGATAAGATGCCGCGTTACATAGCGTCTGATCTGGATCTAAGCTGTTTGTCACTCGAAAAGTACTTTTTCTTTAGATTTAAAAAGATCAAAATTAGTTATTATATTTCGCAGACATTATATTTGAAGCAGACGACAAATCAGCAGGATAAGGGTTAACTGACATGTTAATTTCCAATTAGGTCTAGTCCATTCTTTACTTTTTAGGGTTGTGTTAAAAATATTGCAAAATGGCAAACAGTGTATGCCCTGTTCAGATAACTAATGCTAGCATACGACAAGTGTACATTTAGAAATTCAAATTCAGACATAAGTACGCTGTTTGTTAGTGACAATGGGTTAATATTTTGTTATTGTTTTCTGATTGCTGAGTGCCGGCTAAATTCTGATCAGATCAGTTACTTGCTGTTTGATCTGGATATACATTGTTTGCTTCTGTAATTCAAGTGGAAGAAAAAGTCTAAAAGAGATGAGGGCAAATGTCTTTTTGCATCTGCCAATTTCACTTATAGAATGTTGTGTGTTTCACCTGCGTCTGCATTATTGGCTATGATACATGCATACAGTTGTCCCAAAAAGTGTTTCCGCTATTACAGAACTACCTACTGGCAATGTATCCCTTTAATATGCAAATACAACAAAGTGTTCATAAAAATGTGTAGGTATGTATAGGTTCAACTTTAAGCATCTATACCCCTTTACCCAATTGCCTATTTCTAGTAATGAAAATAAAGGACCACTTAAAGCAGGTTGAAAGTAATGCAGAAGGCGCCTTAAGGCGATTTCTGCTTTACTTTCAGCCTTGTTTAAGCTACCATCTGCTAATATGTAGACATTATATCTTATGGCGCATGTTTAAAACTGTTTAAATAGGAACCATTTTGTTCAGCGGAGGAATAAATTAAATACGCTAAAAGTCGCTTCTATGTGGGAAAGGGATACTATGTGTTTCTATCTCATGTAATAAAGATATTTGAATGATCTTTTAGCCTTAATTTTGTTTTAATCAACAACAAAGTACTTAACGACCACTCATTGTTGACTGCAAGATAGGAATTGTTTCCGGTGGAAATAATAGCTTTAACGCGTTTATTTGGAAAGAATAACGCCTTCTCCTCATTCTTGTATTTACTCCATCCTACAAAAGGGAAATAGGCAAACAGTGTAGACTCTGATCAGACGCCGCATTATAGGAATTTCAATATCAAGCAAAACGAAAATGAAAATTTAAACCAGACACCCCTGTTTGCTACTCAGATTAAAACCATAGTTAACCTTTCTAAAAGTAATTTTCCCCAGTTTAGTGCATTGCGTTTAAACGGAAAAGAATAATGTATCCTCTACTGTATATTGCCACGGAGTAATTAGAGCGAGTTCTAATTACTCCGTGACATTACGCACAAAAAATGCAGCTATCCGCATCTCTAACTGGATGTAGAGAAAACTCATCCCTTTTAAAGTTTTAGAAAGTTCCAATCTAAAAATAACTCCGACAGGTCAGAAGAAAACACTAATACTATGTGTTTGTGTTACGTTTTTGTGAAAGGTGGTGGTGGTGAGGGGGGGGGGGGGGGGGGGGGGGGGGGGGGGGATAACACGCAACGGGCATCTGGATGTTATAGGCGAATTCGTGACAGGTTACACTCAATTTCTGCGCCAACGGAAAGCATCTCGCCAGTTAATGTTTATTTGAAGTATAATATAGGTGTTCGGGATTCAAAGGTTCCACTGTAATCAGTCGAACACAACTCTATTGCTATAAATAGTAAAACCTCTCTATTACGACCACTAAAAGAAGGCTAATTGAGTGTTTAAAGACAGGTGACAGTTTAAGAAAGCTCCTCGTTTTACTGTCACCTTGCTTTAATCAATCAAACTATTGTAAAACCGTAATAATTAACATAATTAAGTGGTCGTATTAGAGACATTTTATTATTACTCAGAACAAACATACATGTATTTCAAAACTAAAGCTTTAAAAGAAGTATGTATGTTTGATTTAAGCAAGCTTTGAGAATCGAACGCAGAAATAAAGCAGACCATTTTGGGAATGTACTAGTTGGAAGTGGAAGAATCCGACGACCATATGTCGGACTTCTATCCATTGATGCACTATCCCCTTAAAGGAATGGTGCAAAGGAAACAAACTGAGTGACTTACAGGTATAACCAAGCACTCAAAGAATCCGAGTGACTTACAGACATAGTCAGGCACTCGATTGCTGCTCTTGTAAAAGAGCAGCAAACGCACAGTCTAATTCACCCCGTCGGTGCAAGACCCATGCATACAAATACAAGTGATTACCCTTACGGGAATCTATTCAAAGAACGCAAGTACATTTGTATTGCACTTTTCAATGAAATTGGCAGAAGAGAAATTTATGACATCTTAAATAAAACATTTCTAACATTCAGCAAGTTAAAATAAATTCTGAAAGTAATACAAAAAGCTTTTAAATTCACATGGTTACGTGGAAATATATCATAATAATTAATTCTTCATTCAATCTTATACTAGCTGTGCTATCTGAATTAATTTTAATGAAAATTATAAAACGTACATCAGTCGTTTTGTACTCCGTATCGCCACTGGTCCTAGATTAGCATATGAATAAAGGTGTTAGGATCCCAGCACCCAGCTCATACATGTACCACTATTCTACCTAAGTGCTGATAGCTCAGTCGGTAGTGTGGTTGACTAACAATCAAAAGGTCATAGGTTCGAGTCTCATTCGAATAAAACGTTTTTTTTCCTTTTTTTTTTTTTTTTTTTTTTAAAGAAGTCCAATTGTATTGACTTGTGGATAAATAACGCAGATAAAGGACATGTTTAGTCTTTGTTGGTTAGAATCATTGTTCGCTATATAGCTTGTCGAATTACGTTTTGGTTCATGACTGACACACACCATTGTCTGGATGCAATGTCGTCTGCTTAAAATTGTCGTCTGCTTAAAATTGTCATCTGCTGTTTTTCTCAAAGTTACGTAATGGACATTTTGACATAAAAAACTTAATAATGAGTGACAAACAGCTTGATTCAAGATCAGACGCCGCGTTACGCGGCGTCTGATCTGGAATCAATCTGTTTGCAAAGTTCCCTCCGATAACGACTCCCTCCAAACAACGCCCACAATTTGTGTCTCCTGTCAGTTGGGTATATCCCCTAGTTCCTCTTGTCCGTAGAATTGTGCACCTTGAAGGGAAGAAGCTTGTCCTAGACATGCACTGTAGATCGTAGGACCAAATCATGCATTGGTTATGTTCCGTACTGCAATCACGCTATTGCAGTCCTCAGTCATTGTGCACAAACTGGCACACTCTGCAACATTCCGTGCTGGTACCTCAAACCTTATGACACTACTATAACAGAGCTGGTTAACAAACGATTCGTCTAAGATGTTACCATTGTTCAATAATCCTAATAATCTTTCAAATGTGTATAAGTCTTGATACCAAAGAACAGGAGCTTCGTATGGCTGTTTTAGAGATGGAGCACTGTATTTTAAACAGGATTGTTGTTTAAGAAATAACAAATTCGTAGGTGTTCATTACCGTGCATTAGATCACAGTTAGGAGTTGAGATGTGGAGTCATTAGATCACGAGGCCTTTAGGCCGAGTGATCTAATTACCCACATATCAACGACTAACTGTGATCTAATGCACGGTAATGGCCACCTACGAATTTGTTATTTTAATTCTAACGCGACTTTTATTATAAAAAATACTATTTATGTATTACGCGTATGGGGAAAATGGAACAGCGGATGGAAAACGCCGCGCGTGCAGTTCATTATCGCGGCGTAAGATATGTTTCTCGGTATTCTTTGTCTATATGCCGTAGGTTTCGAGTCGTGTTTTAATTCAGAAATAACAAAGAATTCTAACGCAACTTTTTGTAAAAAAATGCTATTCATGTATTACGCGTATGGGGCAAATGGAACAGCGGATGGAAACGCCGCGCGTGCAGTTCATTATCGCGGCGTAATATACGTTTCTCGGTATTCTTTGTCTATATGCCGTAGGTTTCGAGTCGTGTTAGAATGCTAACTACATCACTTAAGTTAACGTACGTGTCTTCACTATAGCTTGTATTAAATGTACATATGGATTCGAAGTTACTACTGGATTTGATAACTGTTCAAATAATTATGAAACCAGCAGAATAAGTTTTTTTTTTCATTTCTGTGCAGACAGATTACCAGATCTAACATAATTATATCTTATTAAATTTTGCGTAAAAATTATGAAATATATCACGAATGAATTATAACGTTATAATTCATTCGTGAATATATGTAATAAAAAGAATTTTTTTCGAGGGTACGAAATAACCAAAAATATGGGTACGAAATGACTAGTGAATTTGAAAGGGTACGAAATGACCAAAAATGTGGGTACGAAATGACCAAAAAAATAGGGTACGAAAAGGCGAGGGTACGAAATGACCAGTTCCCGGAAAATAGTCCTAGATGGGCTTTGGTGGGTTTCTGGGGGCATTCTGAGCAATCAAAAACGTTTAAACGGAAAAATACAATCTGGCAACAGCATTTTAATCTATATGTAAAATTCGACTCCAAATTACGTATATTTGCGTGTGTCCCGGCCATTTATCTCTAATTCTTACCCCGTCTGATTGGTTTAAAACCCTAACTCTAGAGGGGTCCGGGGGCATGCTCCCCCGGGAAATTTTTAATCCTAGATGGTCTCTGGTGCGTTCTGAGGGCGTTTCTTGCATTCAAAGACAATGTAAAAATTTGACTCAAAATAACAAATTATTGATTCTAGGATAACGATTTTTTCTGACAGCTTTTCTTCCAGTCTTTGATCTCTACCCACAACGATTTTTTTTTGCATTTTTGGACTTTTCGATTTTTCTATTTTTGAGGACAATGTGTACGCAGTTGCGTTTTTTGCGTACAGGTAGCTACGCGCCTGATGGTTGAAATCGGACCATTAGTTCACGAGTTATTTGCCCAATAAATAAACTCATATTCCAGATTTTAGAGACTAAAATTTGATGTAGTCTGTTTGTAATGCTAGAGTCAATGTCAAATTCTCTTGGGTAGGGATATCTTCACCATACGGCCAATATAAATGCCTCATTTTCTTCTAGATATCATATCTGTTTCCAAGGTTATAAAGCTTTTTAGTTGAGTCTAAGTTTGTTCTCAAGCATTTGATTGGTCAGATTTGAGCCTAGGCTCTGCTCAAATCTGACCAATCAAATGCTTGAGAACGACTTTAGACTAAAACTCAAAAGCTTTATAACCTTGGACCCAGGGTCTTTTTGGTCAGATTTTTTTTGTTGCTTTTTTTACATAAGCAAATTTCGGTGGTAATCCATGAGTTGTTTCGTTTTAGCACTTGAGAGTAATGTTTTTTTGTTTTTTGTTTTGTTTTTGGGTTTGTTTTGGTTTGTTTCAGCAAGACGTTTTCTTCTACAAGGGTTTTCAAGATTAGTTTGAATCCATTTCAAGGTTGGTCAACATTCTCGTGGCCGGGGAAATAAAGAGCCGTATTAGGGAAGTTATTCAGTCCTGATTTGATAGTGCGTCATTTGAAAACAGCGTATCTGTAAGGAGTACCGTTGTCCTATTTAACGTCGCATATGGATAAACAATCAACATAAGCTTTGTAGAGCTTTTATTGCGACTAACAAGGTATCCATTAACTTACCTGGGCATTACAGACACCTTCCTAGCAATACCCTTACAATGCCGAGCGTCAGAAAAGGGAGCTACTAGTACCGTTTTTATAATGGTATTTGGTATGACTCAGCCGGGGATCGAACCCACAACCACCCCGCCTCGAAAGCGGACGCTCTACCACTGAGCTATCGAGGCGGCCAGAACGGCGTAAACAATTATAAGAAAATGCATCGAAACGTCTATGTCCCTTTAGGTATTGCTTTCAAACTTATTTTCCTTGCAAACAAAAAGTTTTACCCCTGTGACCTTGACCTTAACTAAGGGGCCCGCGTTTAGGTTTAGAAATCTTGGTTAAGGTTTCGAAAAATACTTAGAACTCATATGTCCCTGCAGGTATTGCTTTCATATTTGGTATGCATATGTATATGCCTATGGCCACTACATTTCCATGCTCACAAAAAGTTATATCCTTGTGACATTGCCTTTGAACTTAAGGCCTGCATTAAGGTGTCGAAAAATGCCAATAACTCCTATGTCAATTGAGATATTCCATTCATATTTGGCATGCATATGTATATGGACTAGACCTTTACATTCATACAAAATATTTTACCACAGTGACATTAACCTTGAAATTAGGGTCCATGTTTAGGTTTTGAAATCTATGTTTAGGTTTCGAAAAATGCCAATAACTCCTATGTCCCTTGAGATATTGCTTTCATAGTTGGTATACATGTGTATATTGACAAGAAGTTTCCATGCGCGTATTTATTTTACTCCACTGACATTGACCTCCAAATAAGGGTCCGTGATTAAGATTCAAAATCTGCGTTTAGATTTTCAAACGTGCTTACAATTCCTATGTACCTTTATAGGTAGGCCTACTACTCCCAGATTTGGTTTGGCTTTGTATACGGACAAGTACTTTACATGCACGCAAAAAGGTTTATCCCTGTAACCTTGACCTCAGAGTCTGCTTTTCAGTTTCTACATGTGCCTGTGGCGAGCTTTGTTGTCTCTCTGACAACTCTCGTTATATAGGGGTACTGCGCTTAACCGTTTTGAATTATTTTGGAATGGTTACTTCTTTTTCTATTCACAAGCAATCCTTCAAGAAGAGTATGTGCTGGCGCTTGTTAGATCAGTCAAATGTCATGAATTATAAAATGCTAACTGGTGTAAGGATTTTACACATGTGTAATAAAATTTGATAAAAAAGTCAATGTAGAAAAAGATTATAGATGATAGACAATTTGATAGATTCTTTTTTCCTAGAAATGTTCCCCCCGGATATTTTTTATTCCTAGATGGTCTCTGGTGCATTCTGGTACGAGTGAATTACACCCGTGGGTTATTAATTCGTGATTCAGGGTCCGTTTCCGTGAAAATACTAATAATAATCCATGTAAATGTTCAACTTAGAATAACAAATATTTTTTTACATTGTCTTCCGGCTATTAGCCTAAAGGCCTACCCATCCCCTCCGATCAGTATACAGACGGGTTACTAGTGGGTCCAGTGCGTGCTCCCCGAGCATTTTTTCATTCCTAGATGGTATTTGGTGCGTTCTGGGGGCGTTTTGCTCATTCAAAACAGCTAAAAATACTAACGTGAATCTATGTGAAAAATTTGCAACCAACATACGGGCCTGATATCATTTGCAGCTTTGAACACGCGTATAAAAAAATTATTTTGTGAAATACCGCAACAATCACTATGTGCGAAGCGAATGAGGTCGAATTAGCTTAAGGGTGAATAAAAGCAGATGGCACCACTAAAACTGTTTACTTCCGGTTTGTACCAGAGATCTTTACTGAACTTACAGGTTGATCCATATGGAATAAAATTGCACAGTTTAGTGAATCAGAGGTAAGCAATATAATCTCAAACTTTCAATACTTTATTCAAGAGATTCTGAGCAAATTGATGCGGTTCAAATCCACGACGTCTGCAAAAGTCAATTGACAAATTGGATACATTTTCGTCATGGACTGTGTTGTCTCCCCTGGAATGCTCATTCCAGTTTCTGCGATCTATTTATCATGATTTTTCTCCAGGCCCGCTTCTCTTCCGTTAGTTTCATTACAATAAGTCTTTCATTTAATTACATCTGATATTTTACACATTCGTGATTTCGCACATCATAATCAAGATTGCACGTGCCTGGTCCACAGATCTGTCACAGTGTGTAAAGCCATAGGTACCCGGAGTCTGACTCCTGGCACCCCAACACTAATAAAAATATACACTATATAGATTAGCACTTCCATCCAGTCCAACCCTTAATCATTACAACAATGCTTACAGTAAGTCTCAAGGGAGATCCTTGATCCGCAGACTCATCGTCACTTATAAGTTATATCTCCAATGTTGGGGCACTCATGTGTAATGTTTCTCTCAGTCTCAGTAATACAGTCTGACATCTAATGCAGTCATTCTCCGTTGTTTGGAGCTGACATCATTTTATTCAACTTTGACATATCTCACGAAATCTACATACAGTCACATTCCTAATATTACCCGGGTGTCGCATTGATTTACAGTCACAAGGCCGACCCTACCTAAGGCCGACCTTAATTTGTATAGTAGACCTATAGTCACAAGGCCGACCTTATGTTTATATAGCAATTAGGTTTTCACACCTCTTTTACCGGCATGTATTTGATGGTAGATAAAAAAGTAAAGATTTTTTCCCCTTCAAATTAAGTCGTGCGCACGAGATAAAAAGTAAAGATTTTTTTTTTTTTTTTTTTTACAAATTAAGTTGTGCGCACGAGATAAAAAATAAAAATTATTATTATTATTATAAGTAGTAGTAGTAGTAGTAGTAGTATTGCTTAAAGGATACTTAAAAGATATATATTTATTAAATCTGAAATTGGAGCATCTCTATCGCCACGTGCCAGACGCGCGACTCGTCTATACATTAAGCAATAACATCTATTAAAATCCTTTCCCATCATCATTTCCTAAAATTATCATGTGTATTTAAGGTGTAGACCCTGGATAAATACTATTTTAACACGGGTGCATTTATAGCCAGAAACGTTAGATCAAATCAGAAATTGGATTATCTCTAGCGCCACGTGCCATACGCGTGTCATCGTCCATACAATGTTAAATAACTGTTATTAAATATCCAGTGCCTTATCATTTATAAAATTAGGTTAAAAAGTTAATTATGTGTATAGATCTATTATATATTGTTTAAGATCCTGATATAATACTGATATAAGCTGGGTTAGTTAGATCAAAAGTGAAAGTTAAATTTCTAGCGCCACGTGCCATACTGATAATGTATTAATTTGTATTTATAAGTGTTGAAACGTGGCAGCCTAATGCTAACCCTTGCCCTAGGTAACATATATGATCAAATTCTGATTGAGTGAAACCAGGCTAAACGGAAAAAAACATTGCTGGTAAGTTCGAAGCATTCCCGTGGTATACACACTGTCTCTGGTTAATTACCCATAAATACGGTAATGAAATTCTGCAATGACACTCATTTGCATCAAATATAAAGCGATTATGATCTGGGTAGGAACAATAATTATGCGTCTATCGATAATTGTCACCACGCGCCTAGCATACCTGTAAAATAGGTGTGAAATCTAAATTGCTATGTAAAGATAAGGTCGGCCTTGTGACTATAGCTCTACTATACAAATTAAGGTATACTAAATTACTATTCATTAGTTTAAAATTGTCGAAGCAGTACCGAGATATATAACCAGGAACAGGAAATTGAACCAGAGTTTAGAACAACAATTAACTTATTATTAAGTGCCCATGCATGCATAGATATAAAAAATGACCGCGCAGGAAGTCCGCAAGAGTATACAGAAATACTGCTAATCAGTAATTATAGTAATCACAGCAAACTTTCGGTTTATATTATTGGAAGTTCCTCTGAGTTAACAATTGTATTAACTCTTTCCTCCCTGAAACTTTAAATGGACAATTCCAGTTTCGATTTTAGTCTCGTCCATTTCTGACTTTTAAGGATTGTTTTTGTCAATGTTAGGCTTTATGACAAACAGTGAAGACCCTGATCAGAGGGCTCCTTTCGGAGCCCTCTGATCTAGGTCTTCACTGTTTGCACAGCATACTCATAGGTGTACTTTTCACATGTATTATATACTGTTTGAAAAGGACGTCTATAATATGCGGGACTAGGGTTCAAAGGGTTGACAAAGATGTTGTGTCAAGAAAAACACAGGTTTAACTTCAGATCAGCTTGCGTCAAGCATGAATTTTCTACGCCAAAAACACAAAAACACACTCTCAAGAAGCGTTTTTCCCCTTCTTTGGACAGTATCGCCATAGTCAGGGAACGGACCCGTTTCCAATTGAATATGGACCCTTCCCAATCCGTCCACTGGAACCGTCCCAATCAAAATAATTGAAATACATGACCCGTTCCCTGTCAAATTAAACACATTTCCCAATTATTCAATTACATTTTTCCCTTAATTCATAGCAAACTATCAATATTCAAACTTATCTTTTGCCAAAATGTAAGGAGATCTACAATGACAGTTCAACTTAATCATATAGACAAATAAAAGCAGGGCTTTTTCACCTTCTATAATAGAGGCTGCATGCAGACTTTCGGTGACTTCCCAATTGCAGTTCTAAAGCCTCTTTTTTTCCCAATTTTGGTGGAATTTTTTTTGACAATTTTGTTCTATTCAATTACCAGTCCCTCTTTAGTGTTACATAGTTTTATTTTCTGGTTTTAAATTAATGAAACTTTCTATTTCCTGTAAGTAAGTAGACTGCCATTCAGTTTTTATGTATTTTGGAAGTCGGTCTACTTTTCCCAATTTGGTCGAAAATCGCGCTTGAATTTCCCAAATGCAAAGGCTAAGACCCCTTCCCAATTTTCAGGCTCTGAAAAGTATGCAACTTTAAATGACATTTTTGGGGTATGTATAAAACCATATCAGTGAATACGGCCGCATTTCGGAAATTGGTTTGGACAGAGATTTACCTTTGCCCCTTCAAGTTCAATGAGACTGCAGATTTACATTCAGTGATCGCAAATCTACTGATCTTGTTAAAAATAAGAGTTTACAAACCCAGTCTGATTCTAACTGTTTTATACAATCATTTATAAAATTTAGAAATCCTACAATTAAAACAAACATGAGCCATTATATAAATTCAGAATATTACAGAATTGTTTTTGAGAAAAGAGGATGATGAAAAACTTAAATCTAGATCAGATTCACTGCATATATATAACACTCGCGAGAGGGGTTGGCAGTTACCCAGTATCCACTATCTGATAGATAGGATTTCGCCATCATTTCGGATATTACTAAATCATCAACCTCACCTGTCTCAGCCGTGACAGTGTCTACTGTGAGTAACATATCCAGTCCAGTGTAGATTTAGTTTCTTCACCATCATAAACAGTTTAAAAATAGTTTAGTTACTAAAACTCCCAATTTCTTGTTGTCATCATTTTACAACTCGTTTTTTCCCAATTGGAATTGAAAAATTCCCAATCAGAGGGGTGAAAGAAAAAATTGCTGTCAAGAAAACACTGCCATACACCCAGAGGTTTAAATTTTTGCGTATTCAAAGAAAATGAGAATTCTACCGTACGCCAGAGGGATTCTATCTGGATGTATAGACGTATGTGCCTAATATACGCCAATACAGCCTCTAGTGCAACCCCTGGTTTTGCTATTTTATGAAAACCTGTATTTTAATCTAGTCAAAATTACCATCGTTAGAGGTGGCATCATCACTAACGTTTGGTCTTTTGTTTTGTTAAAATATTGAATTTGATTGCATCTTATGGACACATTTCTAGTTTATTGGGATTTCTTGCAACAATGAGGTTTGTGAAATTATGATGATTGCATTACTTAGTAAATCCAATAATATTGAATATTATGGCAATATAAGCCTGACTCAAGTAAAAGTTTGACCCTAATTAACCCAGGTTCTCATTGAAACTACAAATAGGTAATTCCAGTTTCCAATTGAGTTTAGTCGATTCTTTGTCACTCTATTGTTTATATACAGTGCTCCCTCTCAACAACAACACATATTGGGAGACAAAAATTGTGTGCGTTGTTCAGAGGGAGTCGTTATAGGGAGGGAAATTTGCTTACATTTGCAAACAGCTTGAATCCAGATCAGACACTGCATAATAGGGCGTATGATCTGGATTCAGGCTGTTTGTCACTCTGACTCATCATTAAGGTTTTTCTGTCAATAGAAAAACATCAGACGACAACTTTAAGCAGACGATATTGCAGCAGTAAAAGTGTTAGACATAATTGTCCTGTTTAGAGAGCTGCGGCACGGGTCGTTGTATGGAGGGAGGCATTGCTGGAAGGGCCGTTGTAGAGAGGGAGCATTGTATGATAAACAGTGACACTGTGTAGGCACTTATCAGACGTGTCCTTTACGACTAAGGAACCCTCTGTCATCTGGTCTTCACAGTTGCATCTATAGGACATGTGTACTCTTCGCACAATGTTTGCAAAGGACACTTATATAATGTGTCACTACTCTAGGGTTCAAAGGGTTACAATCATTTTGAATAAATTATTCATGGATGACTCCACTATCGACAGCAACATACAGCATTCTGACAGGAGTCTAGAACTTAACTGCCACCCAAGTTGCTCATTCATCAAAAATAAAGCAGAAACTTTTCTTCAGTGGAGAAAGGTTTGAGGCTGGTTGAAAATGTGGCAGAAAATAGATTTTTAGCTCACCTGAACACAAATTTGTCCGGCGTCATGCGTTGTGTGTCAACAATTTCTTCAAACATCTTCTTCTCCAAAACCACTGGCTGGATTGCAAGCTCTTTCAAAGTTGTTCAAAAAAATTTGAAACAATGCAGTGAAAAAATAAGCAAATCTTAAAAAATCTTCTTGTCAAAAACCACAAGGGCCACAGCGTAGATATTTGGCTCATAGCATCATCTACAGGTCCTCTATCAAAGTTGTTAAACTTTTACCCCTGGGGTCAAAATTGACCCCGCCTTGGGGGGTCACCGTTTTACATAGGGTTATATAGTGAAATGTTCAAACTTTTTTTTCTGTTAAACCAATATGACCAGAGCTTTGATATTGTTGAATTGGTTCCTTTGAGTTTCTGTTGCATATCTGGGTCACCGGAGCTAAAAATAGATTTTTTCAATGAGATCTTAAAAAATCTTCTTGTCTGAAACCATAGTACACTGAGCTTAGATATTTTGCAGATAGCATCGTCTACAGGTCCTCTATCAAAGTTGTTCAAATGTTGTCCCTGGGGTCAAAATTGACCCCGCCCCAGGGGTCACAGTTTTACATAGAGTCATATAGTGAAATGTTCAAACATCTTTTTCTCTAAAACCAATATGACCAGAGCTTTGATATTTGGCATGGTAACTTCTAGAGGTCCTTCACATATATTGTTGAATTGGTTCCGGTTTGTTGCATATCTGAGTCACAGTGATAATTTTACCTGTGCATCCCGAGTCCTATAATTAGATACTCATTAAATTTGCCAGGGACTCATTATTTAAAAAGTTACGAGTCGCATGGACCCATAGCTTTTCTTGCCTTTATTAACCTATTATTCATAAGCAAATAGCAGCTTAAAGCAGGTTGAAAGTAACGCAGAATGTGCCTTAAGGCACATTCTGCTTTACTTTCAACCTGCTTTAAGTGATCACTTGTCTTCAAAACTAGAAATAAGTTATGGGAAATTGGGTTAATTTTTCACCTCAAGGACTCAATGTTTGTCTCAAGGACTCATTGTTTTACAGAATGTGCATCCCGAGGACTCATTCATCTGATTTCTAAAATTATCACTGGTCAGTCACCATAGCTAAATGGTCAAAATTAGCCCAGCCCTGGGGGTCACCTTTTACAAATCTTCTTTTCTGAAATCATGTGACCCATCATATTGTCACCATGGTCAGGTTAGCGATCAAGCCTTCAAGGGCCATTCTGTCCCTCATGTTTTTGGTCATTGAATATGTTTCTGTAGAAAATATATTCTGTCCTTTCCTAAGAATATAACATCTTTTGGCTTTAACCCTTTACCCCATATCCTGCTTCTAGTACTGAAGATATGTGACCACTTAAAGCAGAGTTGCATAGTTCCATATACATGTAGGTGATTTGCACTTTTGTTTATGGAGAAAATGGTTAAACCATTACCCCATAGCCTGTTTCTAGGTTTGGAGACACCTAGGTAAACACTTAACCCTTTGAACCCTAGTCCCGCATATATGCGTCCTTTTAAACAATATACATGTAAATACTACGATTGTCCTAGGCAAACAGTGAAGACCCAGATCAGAGGGCTCCGAAAGGAGCCCTCTGATCTGGGTCTTCACTGTTTGTCAACATCAAACATTTACAAAAACAGCCCTTAAAAGTCAGAAATGGACTTGACTAAAATGGAAACTGGAATTGTCCATTTAAAGTTTCAGGGAGGAAAGAGTTAAAGCAGCTTGAAAGGAAAGCAGTTTAAGGTGCATTCTGCTTGAACTTTCAGTCTGCTTTAAGTTACCATCTGGCATCTGCTAGGATATAGAAAGTGTTTCTTTTTTATATACAACACTAATGCCAAGTTTCATGTGGATCCAAACTGTGTGCAGTTTCAAGACAGGTCTCTGTTAGCCCATTACCCCATATTCTGTTTTATAGTAAGATGATCACTTAATATGCAGATTGAAAGTAAAGCAGAATGCGCCCTAGGGCGCATTCTGCTTCACTTTGAACCTGCTTTGAGCTATTATCTGCCAGGATATAGAAAATATTTCTTATGATACATATTCATGACTGTATAAAAAGGGAACTATTTTCGTCAGTGGAGTAATAAATTAAAGGAGTAAAAGGCGTATTTGTGGGGGGAATGGGTTAACACTACAAGTTCAGTACGCAGTAATGGATCTGTATTGGAGAAGACTATGCTGTTAGTTATACATGAAGCTTATCAGTATGTTAACTGCTAGCCTGATAATACTAGTTAGCCTAGTGGCAAAAACTTTCAGTACATCTTGTACTCATTTTTTATCATCACACTTCCTACACTGTGTAATTTGTCATTTCATAAAGTATAGTTCTTTTTTAACCCATAGTCCCATACTGTGCAGACAATTCATTGAATGCAATGCATATATTTCATCATTTGCAAACAATGTAGACTCAGATCAGGTGCTCTCTGATCAGGATATGCACTGTTTGTCATAATGTCATTGTAAACAGGAAATTATTTACTGTAGAAAATGGAAAGTCAGTAGTGTAAGGGTTGAAACAAGTGTTTCTTCAGAGTTCCAGATAAGGGGAGTATTTTAAAAACTAAAATATTTATTTCTGCATTAAACCCTATGGTGTCACTACTCATTAGAATCATCTCTTTGAGACGATTCTAACGAGTAGTGACACCATAGGATTTGGTGCTGAAATGAGTGAGAAAATGTTTGGATTTGTTCAGTTTACTCCCTCTTACATGTATCTGGAGCCCTGATCTTGTAAAATTTCCCTCTTCTATATATTTGAAGATAGTTTTTCCTTCTTTCTTAAAATGCTGATGAAGTAGAATCTAAGCTTGAAAACAGTTAAGAACTGGGTGCGATTCTGAATCTTGGCATGTTAGTCAGATTCAATCATAAATATTGCATGAGATAGAATTGAGCTACATACAAAAATGAGGCTAATTGATGTATAGATTAAAGGAGACATATTGACGGAATGGTAACTGCTTTTGCTTTCACAAACCATTAGGTTTTAACACTGCACAAAAAACTCATCAGAAAGAAGGCATACATCAATAGAATTCCAGAGTAGGCAACTAACTTATCAGAGCTCCAGATAAGGGGAGTATTTCAAAAACTAAAATCTTTATTTCTGCTTTAAACCCTATGGTGTCACTACTCATTAGAATCGTCTCTTCGAGACGATTCTAATGAGTAGTAACACCATAGGATTTGGTGCTGAAATAAGTGAGAAAGTGTTGGATTTGTTCAGTTTACTCCCTCTTATCTGGAGCCCAGATTACTTATGCTGTCTTGTGCTGTTTTAGAATGATGGAGGAGATAAGAATTGGCATCAGAACCAATGAAAATGTTTGACATTGCCTAACACGTGTTGAGAGACCATTCTATGCTATCTTGTTCTTTATTATAGAAGTAGATTAATTATGAAAGGAACTTTTCTGCTTTACTTTTGTTTTTGCAGCCTCTTGTCATAAGTTCTTAACCCTGAAAACACACATCTTTTGAGCTGGCAGTATATTCACTGGAAGGGTCAATTGTTTAAACTTTTATAATTATGTATTATTAAACTTAAAAGCAATTACCCTTAATCATTTGGCCATAGCTTGTTTTCTGTATTGAAGACAGATGGTTGCTTTAAAGCACAAAGAATTGCACTTGTTGCTATAGAGGAGAGGGTTAAATAGTCAAGTATAGGGTCAGTTATTTCATTGAGGTTGTAATGCATGCTGTAAATATTGGCTCTGGCAAACCAATTTTATCCACATCTGAGACAGCATAAAATTATAATACTTCTATATTAAAAGCCAGAATGTCGCCCAAATTTATGTTTAACATCGCACATTTTCTATGTATTAAAACTAAGCGAAATCCGTTGTCAGGTGCCTGAAACATGCCCCCCTTTCTTTAAGAACCATACATAAATGTGCCGATTTCTTATCGAGATGGTTGGAAAAATAAGCTTTTTGTTTACATAACAAATCTTCGTGTCGGCTTCCGAGAGTTTCCGCAAGGTCGAATAAGAGTCACGAGATCGATCCGATTTTCCTGACTTGTCTGGGTTATTTTTAGAATAGAATAGTTCATAACCATTAAGGTAACAGTGGAGAAAACGTTATTCTTTCCCGTTTAAATGCAAACGAAACGCAAACGCATCGCAATATTACGCATAAATGGACAACCTTTAGACAATTCTGACCATTCATGTTAGTCTGAGCGGCAAACAGTTTGGTGCCTGATCAGACGCCTGTTTACCCTGCGTCTGATCTGCTCCAAACTGTTTGCAATTGAAATCATGGTTTTAGGGTTAACGCATTTGTTGGGAAAGAATAACATTTTCTCCACTGTAAGCAAGGTAACATCGACTACATCATCGTACACTTTCCTACTTGAGATAAGTATGGTTCCCCTGCAGCACGAGACCGCTGCGCTAACTTTACTGATATTTTATTCTTTCCCAATAAACGCATTTGTATACAAAACTATTATTTCCACTGCAAACAGATTGGAGCCAGGTCAGACGCTGGGTAATCCGGCGTTTGATCAGGCTCTAACCTATTTGCTACTCAAATTAAAAAATAATAGTTAAAACTTCTAAAAGTAAATTTCCACAGTTTAGTGCATTGCGTTTGCGTTTAAACAGGAAAGAAAAATGTATTCTCTACTGTATACTGCGCTCAATAAATGCAGCTATCAATGTTTCTTGCTGGATGTAGGGAATACTCATCCCTTTTAAAGTTTTATAATGTTCCAATCTAAAAATAACTCTGTCAAGTCAGAAGAAAACACTAATAATGAGCTGAAAACATCTTTATCGGGCGCAAGCCGAACAAACTCGGAAAATCTCCGTCGTTGATCGGATGTCAACAAACCGATTTAAAAGTCGACTTTTTTCCACCAAATTCATGTGTTTGTCAGATTTATTGCCTCCATAACCATCGCGGATTACTTCTTTTTATATGTTTAGATTAAATTATGTGCCTGAATTTTCAGGTTTAAAAAATGCGCTATTTTGGCTTACATACTGCCTTTAAGTTAGGTGGAGCAGTTTTTCAGAATGAAATAGGAGCCACTCACTTTATTTCTATTTCGTGTAAAGCTTCAATCAGCTATTCTCGATTTGTGTACATTAACAGGACTGGCTAATGGAGATTTAAAAAAAAAGGTCCATCATGTCACTTGTGGAATGTTATCTAATGTTAGATAAAAACTGAAGGTGTTCAAAGTGCTAGTATATAGATCATTAGATAATCATCCTAACATTAGATATATATGTCTATCAGCTGTGAGATTGATTTCTACATTAACCCATTACTCCATCTACTAGGTTATATTTTCCATATCCTAGTAGATGATAGCTTTAAATAAAACCTAGTAGATGATAGCTTAAGGCAGACTGGAAGTACATGTACATGTAAAGCAGAATGCCTCTTAACCCTTTGAAGCCTAGTCATGTATATAAACGTCTTTCACAAGTATTGTAACTGTAAAGAGTACACTTGTCCTACGCAAACAGTGAAGACCCAGATCAGAGGGCTCCTTAAGCAAAGCGTTGTCAAAAATAACCCTAAATAGTTAACAAGTGACTAGACTAAATTGGCAACTTGAATGGTTCATTTGAAGTTTTAGGGATGAAAGAGTTAAGGCACATTCTGCTTTACTTTCAAACTGCTTTAAGTGGTAGATCTAATTGTTTTCAAAATTAGAAAGCAGGCTATGGGGCAATAGGTTAAAGATATAATAGTTTGCATCATGATTTGTGGGATAACAATGATAGGGTTTGGTAGAGAGATAGAGTGTTTTAGTATATTGGATTTGGAAACATTTCCACTGTCTTGAGCTGTGAGTGAAGATGGGAATTGCCATTTGTTAGGCTTGATGCTAGACAGAACTTTATGTTGAACTTATTAGAATTCCCTGGTGGGATTTCTTGCAGTTAATGGAATTTCGTCTCTCTTTGAGGCCGTGTTAATACGGGTTCTAGGTTGATTGCGTTATTCCCCAGCTTAAAAGACATGGAACCAGAGTTCCGTTTTGACTGAATTTGTAAACAGAACAACATCCGTAATTCTATGGTACATGTACTACATTGACATTTACTTAATAACTCTTATAGCTTGTTTTCAGTATTGAAGACAGGTGACTGCTTAAAGTAGGCTGAAAGTAAAGCAGAATGCTCCAAAAGGAGCATTCTGCTTTACTCGCAGTCTGATTTAAGCTACTATCTTTTAGAATAAAGAAAATATTTATTATTGTGCATATTCTGTGTGTTATTATTCATGAATGTGTAAAGGGGAACTATTTTCTTCAGTGGAGGAATAAATTCAAGTTGTAAAAAGGCATATATATGGAGTAATGGGTTAAAATTGTTACAATTCTGGCTAGATGCAGCTGTTTTAAATGGTTAAATTTAGTTTTATGCAGACTCGGATCAGAAGTCCCATTGGAATGCAGCATCTGAGTGAGGTTTCAGGGCTCCAGATAAAGGGGGTATTTCAAAAACTAAAATCTTTATTTCTTAATTAAACCCTATGGTGTCACTACTCATTTATTAGAATCGTCTCATGGTGTCACTACTCATTAGAATCGTCTCTTCGAGACGATTCTAATGAGTAGTAACATCATAGGATTTGATGATGAAATGAATGAGAAAATGTTGAATTTGTTCGATTTAATACTCCCTCTTATCTGGAGCCCTGGGTTTGCACTGGTTATTGACAGTTGCTGAGTTAACATATGTGTAGATCCAGATTATCTTCACATTTGTATCATGTTAAAAAAATTAAATAGTGTTGACACAGATCAGCAAACAATGTTTGCTGATCTGGGTCAACACTGTTTGCAATACCCAGAGTTGCTCATTCCCCCTACATGGCTAATAAATGATGATACAAATTAGATTCAACTATGTCCATCCCACACAGCTCTCTCTCCCTCCCTCCCTCCCTCCCTTCCCCCCTCCCTAGATACACATTTTAACACATCTAATTTATTTGTTCAATGGCGAAAATAGTTCTAATTTAAACAGTAATAAATATGTACCATGATATTTTCTATATTCTAGCAGATGATAGCTTAAAGTAGGCTGAAAAAAAATCAAAATAAGGTCAGATCTTAGAGTGCCAAACAATTTGGATCCCGATTGATTCTCATTACAAACTGTTGCAAAGGTAATCATGGTGGCACATACAGTGGAGAATCTGTTATTCTTTCCCAATAAACGCGTTTACGCTAAAACTATTATTTGCAGTGCAAACAGTTTGGAGCCAGATCAGACGCCGGGTAACCCGGCGTCTGATCAGCCTCCAAACTGTTTGCCACCAAGATAAACAAGAATTATCAGAATTGTCCAAAAGTTGTTCTTTTCTACGTTTGAGTACGTTTGCGTTTAAACGGGAAAGAATAACAGATTCTCCACTGTATATCCGCGGCTACGGCCAGCTAGCATGGTGAGAGTTAACTGAATGACAGTGCATTGTGAGGGACATATCAATATTGCATCAAGAAATCAGTTTTTGCTGCCTCTTATTTCAGTGTTAACTCTCTAGTGTATTTGTTGGTGAGAGATTTGTGGTACTTAAGAGGTGGCTTTGTAGGTCATAAAATTCTTTCCTTGGTTGGATAAAATATGTAAAACAGGGAAAATCTTCAAAGATTGATCACTGTTACAGAGTTTATTATGTTTATCACATAATTTGCGATCTGGGAGTTGCATAAAGCGATTGTATAAATATCATAATCCACTAGTGGAATATAGTTTTTTGGGCTCCGGCCCAACTTTGTTCGCCCACAAGCTCTGCATGTAGCGGGACGCCAGATGACGTCATTTACTATGACGTTAACGTAAACAACGTAACATTTTGGCGGAAATTCTATATAGCGAAGGGTCTACAAACTACGGCTTCAATTAATTTTATAGGTGCTTAAACTTGTTATGTGATAAATAGAATCTCATATTCGTGCTCATTATTTATCATTTTAGCTCACCTGAGCCAAAGGCTCAAGGTGAGCTATTGGGATGGCCCTGTGTCCGGCGTCTGTCGTGCGTCGTAGTAAACAATTGCTTCAAATGACATCTCCTCCTATATCGCTTGACAGAATTCAACCAAACTTTACAGAAATGTTCCTTGGGTCAAGCTCTTTCGAATTTGTTCAAAGAATTAAAAACAATGCAGAACTCTAGTTGCCATGGCAACCAAATGGAAAAAATATGGAAATCTTAAAAAATCTTCTTGTCAAAATCTGCAAGGGCCAGAGCTTAGATATTTGGCACATAGCATCATCTACAGGTCCTCTATCAAGTTTGTTCAAATTATGCCCCCTGGGGTCAAAATTGCCCCCCCCCCTCCCCCGGGTCACTGTGAGTTTAACATGCAGTTATAAAGTGAAATTTTCAAACGTCTTCTTCTCTGAAACTAATATGGCCAGAGCTTTGATATTCATCATGGTGACACTTCTAGATGTCCTATACCAAAATTGTACAAATAGTTCTGGTCGGTTGCATAACTAGATCACAGGAGCTAAAAATAGATTTTTTTCAATGAAACTTATAAAAATCTTCTTGTCTGAAACTACAAGGGCCAGAGCTAAGATATTTGGCACATAGCATCACCTACAGGTCCTCTATCAAGTTTGTTAAAGTTATGCCCCTTGGGTCTTGGGTCAAAATTGGCCCCACCCCGGGGGTCACAGTTTTACAAAGAGTTATATAGAGAACATTTCAAATGTGTTCTTCTCTGACACTAATATGGCCAGAGCTTTTATATTCGGTATGGTGACACTTTTAAATATCCTTTACATATTTTGTTCAAATGGTTCCGGTCTGTTGCATATCTAGGTCAGTCCTGGACATAAATCATTATCTCCATTTTTTCAGCTATTCTCAGGTGAGCGAAATATGACCCATGGGGCTCTTGTTAATAAACTCGTTGACTAATATTATTTAAGTCTACTTGTTTCTTAAAAATGATAAATAATGAGCACTCATTATCATACAAGATCCTCTATTTATTACATGTGTTGAGCTGTGGCCTTCTTCAGAGAAAAAAACAACAACAAACACATGTAAAAGGTATATTATGTCATATGAATGTGATGTCGTTGAGGAAGTCATTGATATTTCCTTTAACCCTTTCCCCCATAGAAGCGCCTTTTAGCGCATTCAGTTTATTCTTGTCCTGAAGAAAATAGTTCCAATTTATACATTCATAAATGTGTATAATACAAAACATTTTCTATATTCTAGCAGGTGATAGCTTAAAGCAGGCTGAAAGTAAAGCAGAATGCGCTTAAAGCGCATTCTGCTTTACTTTCAGCCTGCTTTAAGTGAACACCTATATTCAATACTAGAGATATGCTATGTGGGAAAGGGTTAAAAAAAGACAAATGTGCACACAAACATGCATGCAAACACTATAACATGTACATAATAATAAATCAGACACATGCACATACATTTTCATGATTAACTCTTTGCATGCTGGGTTATAATCTGTAAAACCGTCTGCTACTGTTCTGAAAATAAAATGTTAAATTTGTAACTTTCTAAACAGGATCAGAGTACCAAACAGTTTGGATCCTGTTACGTGGCGTCTCATCTGGATCCAAACTGTTTGCGAACTGTGCCACATATACATGTATCCGCAGCTAGATTGGTAAGAGTTCAGGAATTTTAGGAAAAGATAAATTAGGGTCTTACACTGTGCATTGTCAATTTGTCACTTTTGAATGATTACCTAACACTATCTTGCCTGTAAGTTATTTGAAATAATGTTTTTTTGCAGTTGGGACTAGCCGAGAGCAAAGTTTGCTGATGCTGCTAATGAGCTGTTGCAAAAAGTACTAGCAGTTGTAGTGACACACCAGCAAGGTCTTAAACATATAGGTAAGGTAAGTTATCAACCTTAAACCATACTGACTCATATTGAGGCATTGCACAACATTCTCATACTGACTCATTTTGACACACTTTAATCCACTAGCTTGTATTGAGATAAGCATTGATAATAGTTTATCGCTTATGAGTTAATGGATTAAAATTAAGAATTAAACCATTACACAATAGCTTGTTCCTAGTTTTAAAGACAGGTGACCAGTTAAAGCAGGTTGAAAGTAAAGCAGAATGCGCCTAAGGCGCATTCTGCTTTACTTTTAACCTGCTTTAAGCTACCATCTGCTTTGATATAGAAAATATTTCAAATGGTGCATATTTTTTTTTTTTTTTTTTTTTTTTTTTTTTTTTTCAGGTCAATATTTTATTGTCTCCGTGAATAGGTGTATGTGGGTCGGAGATCCATCCCACTATACACCTTACAATACATAGTAAACATATAAATCTTCAAATATATTGAACATAATTTTTTGTGTGTATGTAAAAAGAAATGGAAAAGGAAAAAAAAAATGGAAAAAAATAGTGTGCTGAAAGTAATATGAGAGATATGAAGACATGCCTCTATTTTATACTAGGATTGTTTCAAGTTTTGTTCTTTGGTATACATTGTAACTTATGCCAATAGCCTATACAATTTTCTAACTATTTCCCATTTTACTTCAAAGTCTTCTTCTGTATTATTTTGTATTGCTATTTGACTATTAGAATCAATTTTGTGTTTCAAGTATCTTTTAAAAGAGTCGATACACATATTTTGATTGTATTGCCTTGCAGTATATATATATTGTTTTAGGTATAAATATAATAAATTTAACTTTTTACAGTTCCCTCCAAATAGGATGGAAACTTCGTTTAATTGTATATTTACATTGACATTATTTAGAATTCGTTCAACTAGTTTTAAAAAGTAGTTTGTTTTTTCGCAGTTATAGAATAGATGGGGAATTGTCTCTGGTAGTTTGTTACAAAAACTACAGAGATCATTTTCACGTAACTTCAGTGTAAACAAGTATGTGTTAACTGGTAGTAGTCTATGAAGTATTCTTACTTGTAACCATTGTAAGTTACTGTCTCTTGTCGTTTGGAAAGGTAAATTATAAAATAAACTCCATTGGCATTGTGTAAAAGTATAATGTGAGTTCCACTTTTCCTTGCTTGTAGGCTCAGCATTATTTAAATTAAGGATGTCATAGAAGACTCTACTACCAGATTTACTATTAAAGACTCGTTCAAAAAGGTGTGGTATAAATGGAAGGTGGACGTCATTTTCCGGTTCTGTGCTACTATAGGTGTTTACATATTTTGATACTACTTTTGTAACTCCAATGAAGAATAAACTGTTCACTTTGATGTTGTGCAATTGCTCAAATTCGTCTAAAGTAAGTATTTTATTATTTTTGTATAAGTCATTCGTATATCGTATTCCCTTTTCGTACCATGATTTTAAAAAGATAGATTTACCTCCAATTTGTATATGGGGGTTATAAAATAGTGGACATTTTAGACAGTGTTCTTTATATTTAACCGGTAATGCCCTTAAATAGGAAGTATATGCTCTTAAAACGTCTTTCCAAAATATATTATTTGTTTTGTGTGATGCTGTTTCTGTATAATGCTGGCCGCTATTTATAAGCTTTTCAATATTTAAAAAGTGACTTGTTAATGTTGTCCAAGAGGCGTCTGTTTTATATAGCCTTCGTATCCATGTACACTTTAAACCTTTAATAAAATTATGCGTGTTTATCATTCTAAGGCCACCTTCTTCATAGTCTTTAATAATTACGCTTTTTTTAATTTTTGCTGGCCCTTTCCAAAGGTAATTATAAAATAATTCATTTAAGGTTTTTAAAATGCTCTCATTTGGATCCGGTAATGCAATGAATAGATGGTTGAATAGAGGTAAAAAAAGAGTTTTTATCACTGTTATTTTTCCGATTGGAGTGATGAATCTTCTGTTCCAAAACTGTATCATTTGTTTAAGAGATTTTACCTTTTCTTCATAGTTTAATTTAATCATTTTGTCTAAATCAACATGAAATTTAACACCAAGTAGCTTAAACTCTTGATTTCCCCACACTAGTTTGAACTTTGTCTTAATTGATTCTGAACTATACTTTTTTGAACCAAACCAAATTACATGTGTTTTATCGAAGTTTACATTTAGTCCTGAGAGGCTTGCGAAAGCACTTAGTTCATTCAGTGTTTGGTTGAGAGATATTGCTGACCCATCTAATATGATTGACGTGTCATCCGCGAACTGGGACAGTATATGTTTCGTGCCGTTTATAGTTAGGCCTTGTATATGCTTGTTTGCTTTCAACTTCTGGGTTAAAATTTCTGTACAGAGGATAAATATGTAGGGCGATAGCGGGTCTCCCTGTCTACAGCCCCTTTCAATATTGAAAAAGTCAGACAAAAAACCATTTTGAATAACGCTTGACTTAATATCATTATAAAATACGGATATCCATTTTTTAAAAGATTCCCCAAAACTAAAAAGATCTAAAACCTTTTGGATAAATTTCCAAGAGAGAGAGTCGAAAGCCTTCTCAAAGTCAATAAGTAGCAAAAGTCCAGGAATATCATTCTCCTCTGCATATTGCATAACATCGTATATGAGTCGTATGTTTTCTCCAATGTATCTGTTTTTCAAAAATCCAGTTTGTTCCACGCTTATGATAGTTGGTAGAATATTTTTAAGTCTATTTGCTATTGATCCAGATGCTATTTTGTAAACAGTATTAAGAAGAGTAATTGGTCGCCAGTTTTTAAGGAATTGACGAGGTTTATTTTCTTTCGGTATGCATGTAATTATTCCTTGACGTTGACTTATTGAAAGTATACCCTTATCAAATGCAGAATTTATTGATCTAACAACAAGATAACCCAAGTCTTTCCAAAACATTTTAAAAAAGTTTGTAGTGAAACCATCACTACCTGGGCTTTTGTCGTTTTTCATGTTTTTTAGAGTGTAACTAGCCTCTTGATAAGTTATATGACCCTCTAGATTTTCGGCTTGATTTTTTGTGATTTTGTTCACATTAACATTTAATTCTGCATTGAAACTTTGATTAAAAATATCTTTATCGTGATTTGAGTATAGTCTCTTATAAAATTGTTGTGTTTCGACTAGAATTTCATTTTGGTTTGAAATAAGACTTCCGTTAGTTTTCTCTAATTTGTTTATTGTTTTGTTAATATAGTTATGTTTTTCTAGACCACAGAAGAATTTTGAAGGCTTTTCACCATGCTCTATCCATTTGGCTTTAGACCTGATTACATGACCTTTAAGTTTACATTCTCTTAAATCTGAAAGGCTTTGTCTGCAGTTTTGTAAGTTTTGGGAATTTTCTTTTGTAAGATTGTCCTCTAATTGTTTAATTTTTTTAAGTAGGTCTGTTTCTTGTTTATTTATTTGTTTCTTTTTATAAGAGCCATAAGATATAGATTCCCCCCTGATTTCCATCAAAAGAGTTTCCAAGAACAGATCATCTGGTATCGTAAACTGTATGTCACTGCAATGTATATTTTTAATGTTATCCAAATTATACACCGGAATACAATATTGAGTCTTTATCTGTTTAATCTTAGCTTGAATTTGCTGGACATATTGTAAATCATTCAACAAAGAGTCATTATGTTTCCATAATCCTTTACCGTGATGAACGTTTGTAAATAACATGTTTAATTTTACGATAGAATGATCTGAGTTCAAGCTTGGCTCTATATCACATGACTTTGAGAACTGTACCAAGTCTTCCGTAACAAGAAAATAGTCTAAACGTGCCTGTTGAAGTGGACGAGTACGTCGCCATGTAAATCTCTTTTTGTCTGGGTAGAGGTCTCTATATATATCAACTAACTGTCTATTTTGTATATTTTCAAGTATTATATTTCTAGCGTTTTTGTTGTTAATTGTTTTGTAATTATTGTAATCCATTTGAGGGTCTATAATGCAGTTAAAATCTCCGCATATTACATATGAATCATTTCCAAAATCATTTATAATTTCGAAAATGTTATTAAAGAAACCCGGAGTATCCTTGTTTGGCCCATAGAGACTAACCAGTGTACATTTAAAATTATCAAAAGTCAGATCCAAAATGACAAAATTGCCTTCTGTATCGCATACGCTTCTGTTAACATTTACTTTAATATTATTATTAAATAGAATAGCAACTCCTCTTGAACTAGATGAAAAACAACTGAGGTATACTTGTCCATTCCATTGTGCGTAGATTTGTTTTTCTTGGTCGCTTGTGAAATGAGTATCCTGAAGGCAATAAATATGGCATTTTTGATCTTTAAGGTGCTTGAATACATCTCTTCTTTTTTTGTTGCCATGGAGCCCACGACAATTTAGTGATAATATCTTAAGATCACCCATTAATTATGTAATTGTAGAAAGTAAAATAAAGTAATGATAATGTAGCTACAATGATAGAGGCATGTCTTCTACTAACGTGCAGTTTAGATAAGCTAAACTGGTAACAAAAACTAAGTGCGTGCATCCCGATTCAAGTATCTAATACATGTAGTTTAAGGTTTATAGGCATGATCTGGAGCTTATGGCAATACTAGCCTTCATCATCTCCAATGTATAGGTACTAGCTTGATAATATACATGTAAATGCCTCCAGATAAGAGGTAGTAAACCTGAATAGATCCAAAATTCTCCCCTTTATAACAGCATCAAACTCCGCGGCGTACCCACTCACTGCAATCGTCTCAAAGAGACGATTCCAATGAGTAGCCACCCCAGGGTTCAACGCAGACATAAAGATTTGAGGTTTTAAAATACGCTCCCCATCTGGAGCACTGCAGTATAGCAGCAGCTTTTTACATCAAATACACAATAGCATACGAGTTACCCTTCTCCTACTGAATATTCACATACATCCAAAAGCAGCTATAATCAAACTCCGCCCACAATAAACAGCGATCATCTGAACTATTATATTGGCTAATATAGAAACCCTTTTTCCCTTGAAAGGGTGCAGATGTATTTATCCGATTCTATAAGAAAGCAGTACAACCCCGATCAGACTACTCCTTCTTAGTCTGTCTGATCTGGGTCTACACTTTTCTCAAAAGGCAAAGTGTACGCTGAATGCAGGAGAAGGATAAACACAAGAAAAAACAACATAGCAAAGAAGATTACACTTTGTGGTAAAACTTTTTACAAGTAACGTTATGGTTGTTTCCATCTGCAGAACTTTAAAGAAACTGGTTTCCTGTACTATTTGTACAGTAAACGGTTCGAGCAAACCATTTGGACAAAGGTAAGTCAGGGCTCCAGGTAAGAGGGTTAAAACTGAACAAAAGCCAATCATTTTATCTCTCGTTTAAGCTCCAAAAACCCACTTTATCACTTTCCATCAGAATCGTCTTGAAGAGACGATTCTTATGGGTAGTGAGACCGCAGGGTTTTTGTAAAAGTAAAGATTTTATGTTTTTTATTTCAAATACTTCCCTTACCTGTAGCTATGTAGACACACATTTCAAGGTATTTTTATGTCTAAATATTCTATATATTAAACCAGCTATCTGATGGTATCCTCACGGACATAAAATAAATCAGCATACCATGTTATTGTGAAGGCTGACTCATAACATTTTACATGCTTTATCCTTATATTATCAATATATTTCACAAATGATAAAGTATGAATATTTCATTATGGATCCAGCTTTTAATTGATTGTAATAATACATTTATGCAAATACAAGTTATTTTTGTTAAGTTCTAAATTAACCAAAATCGCGACACCAAACTGTTTTAAATTGTTTCTTGTCAGTAATCAAAGGGAGGTAAAAACCGCTCTGTTGACACTGGCAAAATAAATGTTCAAAGGTAGGTAATCGAATTGAGTGACAAAAGCAAAAACACCGTAGGTCCTAAATATACATGTTCAAGCTAGATGCATACATTTGTTTACTGTGAGCATATGTGGTTAAGCTTATTTACGTTCTCTCCTATATATCGACCTACAATTTCATGTAATATTTAATTTTATTTATTTTCAACGACAAATGGTGCATATTCATAAAGATCTGTATAAAGTGAAACTATTTTACTCAATGGAGGAATAAATAAAATGTGTAAAAGGTGCATTTATGGAGTAAATGGTTAAATAAATGTAAATATAAATTCTAGTAATATGTATATATTAATTGAAATTGATTTGGGGAAAGTTGGCTTCGAGGAGATGGCACATGGCATTTTGAAATGATGGACTGTTTCCTGGTTGCTATGGTAACAAAACATTCAAATCGAATATTATCACTTGGGGGATAGATTGTATATTATTCAGTATACCAATTATATTATTTCAAATTGCTCATGCTTGAAATATGTGTTCTGTTTCTAATTCGAAAAGAAAGTTCAAGTTCCCTTCATTTGTCAAAACATTTTAACACACCTGGTTTGGGACATAATTGTTTCAATAAACTGGCAGAGATGTAGATACATGTTAAAGAGTACAATTGTGAATAATGTTGATTCAGATCAATCAACAATAAATAATTTTATATGAGTGATCCAGGTCAGTTTATTGGATAATTTTGAAAATCTTCTCAATATCCAGACTGTAAATCAATAATCTGTAACCCTGGTTACTCCATAGATACACATTTTTACGCCATAATTTTATTTTTCCACTGAAGAAAAAAGTGCCAATTTGTACAGGCAGGAATATGTAAGAAATACTAACTCCTTAAATTCTAGCAGATGGCAGCTTAAAGCAGGCTGAAAGTAAAGCAGAATGCACTTTAAGTAATTTAACACCCATTCGGCTTTGCTTTCAACCCACTTTAAGTAGTCACCTTCCTTCTAAGTTCTTTACTAGAAACAGGCTATGGGGTAAAGGGATGAATGGTTTTAAGGTACTTCGCATATGCGCGTAGTTTCCATACGATTGTTATGAAACTTTTCATGAAGAATGATAATAGCCTAAGAAACAATGTGTGTAAATATAGGCAAAATTTATCGTGTGGTTTGTCTTTAAGGTCTTTTTTCTGACAAAAACCTAGAATTTTGATGATTTTGTTTTTCTTAAAAATGAATAAAGCTAATGACTATAATTCTCGCCCAATAAGTAGTCCACAACATTCATTACAAGAAAAGCTAAAAACATTTTGAATAAAGGTGTTCAGAAAGATGTTATCAGCTATTTAAATTTTGCAAAATGCTAAAAAATTGAATTACAAAAAACTGACTTATTCAATGTATATTTTATTTCATTTTATTCAAATATATGGTTGATGAACTAGTCAGTCTGAAAAAATTAGAAAATATTACAGTCAGGATTTGTTGTAATAACATATTTTCTTATTAAAATGTGGGATATTTGTTGTTTAGATACAGTTACCTACCTTATAATTAAAACTTTGTCATTAAAATGCATTATTATTTATTCATGGACTTGCATACAAGGTTTATTATATTGTTTGAACATAATTATAATGGGCAATATCGATCTTGAAAAGGTTAGCGTATTGATAAGCTTCAAGGTGTGGCTTTATAGTTCGATCAAATCGTTTACATGTATACCGATTTAATTGACTTGTAAGTCATTAAACTAAAACGTACAGGTAAGTGGACATATACTTGGACCGTAAACATCACTAGTACTAATCAACGAAGACTAAACATAACATGTCTCTTGATTACTGCGTTATGGATTGACAAGTCAATAAATCGGACACTTAAAAAAAATATTTGGATCGGTTGGGTCTCAAACCTATGACCTTTGGATTGCTAGTCAACCACTATAGTCAACCACTATACTAACTGCGCTATGAAGGATTATACTAATTCGTATCAACATTTCCTTTATATAAATTTTCTAGTATAAACACGTACGAAAAAAGTCTGTGTCGTCCAGACGCATATCCGCTCGCTCGCAAGACTGACTTCCGGTAGCGAAATTTAAGGCCTTAACCCTTTCCGCCATAGAAGCGACTTTTAGCGTATTTAATTTATTCCTCCGCTGAAGAAAATAGTTCCAGTTTATACCCTCGTGAACAATTACCATTACAAATATTTTATATAGCCTAGCAGATTTTGGCTTAAAGCAGGCTGAAAGAAAAGCAGAATGTGCCTTAAGGCATATTCTGCTTTACTTTCAACCTGCTCCAAGTTATCACCCGTCTTCAAAACTAGAAACAGTCTATGAGGTAAAGGGTTAAAGCAGGTTGAAAGAAAAGCAGAATGGCTTGTTTTCAGAATTCAACACTTACCATGCTTAACCCATTGTATGCTGGGTAATATTTGGCGGCCATTTTAAAATGTCGTCTGCAGCGGATATAACTCAAATATTTGCAAAAGATTTTAGAAGTTTCTGATAGGATATTGACTTTGCTGCAAACAGTTTGGATCTCAGATCAGGCCCCACAATGTGGGGCCTGATCTGAGATCAAAACTGATTGCCTAGAGGCACTGGGGGCCATCGAGGTATCACGAAGGCCCGTTTCGCACAGAAGTCCTGTATATGTTTCGCACCTACAATCCATGTAAACACAGCCATTTGTGTACTATTTTTTATGCGTTGACATTCGCATTAACCACCTGTGTCCATAGACACACATATCAATTGAATTATTTTTTTGGCAAATTACAGTATAGGTTCGTGAATAAACTGTTTACATACCTTTTCTTGTATTATTTATGGAAAATAAGTATGTATATCAAGCACAAACGTCAATTTGTCACTCTTAAATGAATATTACCGGGCGATTATCGAAAAAAACATTGGAATGATCCACTATATTTACAAATATTCTGGAACCCCATCTCAGACATGATGCATGTTTATTAATAGCTCCATTTTTCCATACTTTTTCAATTTATTTTTCACAATAACGTATACAACTTTAAATCACTCACAGTACCCTGAAGGGTTTATGAGTGTGTATGTGCCCTCCTGAAGTCGCATTTACGTGTATACCTTACCAACAGAAGGTGTATGTGTTACCTCCTGAAGTCAATTAATTGATTTCTGTTGCAGTGACAAAAAAATGGATTGGACAAATGTATTGTTTATACCTAGCTCACATTGGCTGTGGCGGTCGTACGGCAGTCGCACGGATTATTATTTTTACGGCGAGTAGCAATTTCCCGGCCGCCGTTGATTTCCTACGACCACCGTATGTTGTGCTCACATTTGCTGCGGCCGCCGCAATGCGAGATTTGATGTTTTGGGGGTAAAAAACTTGCGACAGTGCGGTCTCCGCTCGGCAGCCGTACGTCGCCTCTGCGGCGGCCGCGATTTCTAATAAAAGCCACGGCGACCGCCAAATGGCCGTACGGCGGCCGTTGATGTGCAGTCTTAATGCTGCTCCTGCTTCACACATTGGCTTGCTACATGTGCACATAACTAATATCCGTCCAACTACACCGAGAACTCAGAGGCCATATATGATTCCACTTTTAGATCAATAGACACATATGAACAAAAGTGCAAATGTCCAATATTAAAATTAACCATTGAGGCCCGGCGGCCGCACGGTGGCCGTACGGCTGCCGCAGAACCGCTCTATGGCGTGTCGTTTTCTACGGCCATCATAGAAATGAACTTTTTTATAACTCCGCGTTATAATACTGCGGCGACCTCTACGGCCTGTAAAACTTTGGGATTTGCCGTGCGGCCGCCACATTGCCGCCGTAGGATTTCTTCGGCCAGCGCAAGAATCTTCCGATTTCATTTTTAGTTTAAACATATTTATTGCATAATATATACATCCAGGGGATTAGGCTACAAATTTTCACAACATTATATAATGCCCGCTGTCCGATTTAACCTTTCTGCGAGCGCCGTACGCCCGACGTAGAGCAAGTGTGGGCGCACTTTTAGCGATGAGGCCGTCCAGTCAAGCGGTACCAGTGTGACCATACCAAGTGGTTTGTGACGTTAATTTTGGTACAACTGACAGCTAAATTATCACCAAAAAGCCTCGATTCGGAATTTTAATCGAATGTTGTTGTTTTTTTTAATTTATGAGTCGATTTCAAGGAAACATAGTCTATGGTAAGGGTATTAATAAGTTATTTTAGAATGATGTCAATGTATTTGTCCCTAGATGGATACTTTTTGTCTGAAAACGAGGCAAATATCCAGAAATGTTAACACACACAATGATACCACGACAATTTAATGCTAGATATTGCCAACTTATTTGCCCCATTTTCAGGCAAAATGTATTACCTTGGAGACAAATCCATTGATACCACTGTAAAGAATCCAGTCCCCCGTATCATAAGCTATGTTTCGTTGAAATCGGCTAAAACAAATTTGTTACATTTGATTGAAGTTCCGAATGGAGGCCTTTTTGTTGACAATTTGACTGCCAGTGGTATCCACATATTACGTCACAGACCATGTGGTATGGTCACACTTGGTACTATCCATTTATATTCTCTTCGCATTTTGATAAAACGTGTAAAATAAAAGACATTCACCCATTACCCTAAAGCCTGTTTCTAGTTTTGAAGACGGATAGTCACTTATTAAAGCAAATTGAAAGTAAAGCAGAATGAGCATTAAGGTACTTTTACTCTGTTTGCTTTAAGCTACCATTTGCTGGTATATACGTAATTATTAGATCATTGTTTCATAAATAGAATATATATAGGGAAAAACCTGTGAAAAACCTGTGCAGCTTCTCATACACTTTTCTTAACACTTTCCCAGAGTAAATACTTATATATGAAGGTGTTCGTGTAGTTTGGAATATTGGCTGTTTCTGTTTTACAAAATTATAGCCCTTTGAGTATTTTCCTATAAAGAACATGTTGCAAACTTTCACAGATTAATTGATTACATAGACCAAGGTGTTCATGAGGTTTTCAATTCGGGATGCAACATTTTTAAAGAAATTATGTCGCTTTGAATTTGTTTCGTACAAAATAATTATAGTGTATTTCAGTTGCTCTGACAAATCAACAACTCTATCAGCTTCATCTGCTTCCGCAACAGTTGATTGATCGAATTTATTTCCTAGTCCTGCACTTTTAACTGCTTCAGAAACTTACATGAAATGGACCGGTTTTTTTTGTGTGTTTAACCTTTAAAAATTTTCTCACTGGACTGTCACTATCAACAGATTTGGTGGAGATTATTTATTTTCGAGATAAACGGTATAGGCAACAGTAAGTGCATGATACTAGGCAGTTTGCATCCTATTAATTCAATGATGACTTCAGTTGGTAACATATACATATAAAATGGACTTCGTTTAGTAACATATACATACTCTGTGCGGCACCTATACACGGTTAATTTGTTAAACTCGATTTAAAATCCATGTATTGCATTACTGCAGATTCTTTATAACCCAAATAATATTCCATTGTTACAATCAATCTAAAAAGGTAATGTTCATATAATGATTAATAGCATTGTTTACCAAATATCATACATTTGAAACATTTTACATCAGAGGATGAATGACTATGTTATTTTGCAAGTAATACAATGAATAATATGAAATTTGTACGTAGATTGCTCGAGAAACCGTTCTACCTACCATCGGACCTATTTGATAATATGTTCCGGCTAGGAAAAAAAAAGTATAGGCGAAATTGAGAGACACTCAAGGAAATTCGTGTTTTACTTTCGTTTTGGGTACACAAAATATGTACTTTGTCGGTGCGGAACATATACAGGACTTCTGTGCGAAACAAACCTCGTGATACCTCGATGGCCCCCAGTGAGAGGTACACCTAAAAGTGTATGCCGAATGAAATGGGTTAAAGTTTGAATTTATGGATACTTTCATTTTATAATAATGGGAGTCTCATAAACTTTCACCTTGCTTTAAGCAGCAAACCTGTCTTTCAATATAATCAATTGGCCTTCTTTTTATTGGTCGTGATAGAGAGGGCTTACTGTAATACTATATTCTTAAAATAAAAAGACAAAAAAATGAACCCCGCAAGCTAGAGTAGCTGAAACATTCATTGGCTTAACTGGGTGAAGCTTTGTTGTACAGTGGAGAATACATTATTCTTTCCTGTTTAAACACAAATGCTATGCAAAAGCAGATCACTGAAAAGTAGAAAAGTACAACTTTTGGACGATTCTGATAAATCATGTTTAACTTGGTGGCAAACAGTTTTGAGCCTGATCAGATGCCGGGTTACCCGGCATCTGATCTGGCTCCAAACTGTTTGCAATAGGAATAATAGTTTTACTAAACTTTTAGCTTAAACACGTTTATTGGGAAAGAGTAATGTTTTCTCCACTGTATGAGGATCATGATGAATTGCGTAAGATTGTTGATCTACAATCTGTGCTTTTATTGCATGTTCTCTCACAGTGTCTTGTTTTCCTTCCCAATAATAATAGGCATCAACAGAACAATAATGTTTGCTTCAAATTAGGTTAAAATTGATTTGTCTGCTATTTCTGAGATTCCAAATTGATGTAATATTGAAATGGTTTCACTTAGGAATGGTGGATACAGTAAAACTTGTCTAAAGCTGACATTCAGTGAAGAAGCCTGGAAATAGTACAGCTTAACCCATTGCCCCATAAATATGCCCTTTTACGCATTTAATTCATTCTTCCATTGAAGAAAGTACATTTTCTTCCATTTTATACAGTGATGAATATGTATCATTAGAAATATTTTCTGTATTCTTACAGATGGTAGCTTAAAGCAGGCTGCTTAAATAATAAAAACAGGCTATGGGGGTAATGGGTTAATGCTATGCAGAAAGTTTCAACAGAAACTGCATTCTTCTTATCCTGGTATTTTGTCAGTTTCATAACCTTAAGGTGGTAGCGTAAAGCAGACTGAAAGTAAAGCAGAATGCACCATAAGGCACATTCTGCTTTACTTTCAACCTGCTTTAAGTGGTCACTTATCTTAAATACTGAAAACAGGCTATGGGGATAATGGGTTAATGCTGGGCAGAAGTTATGCAGAAAGTTTCAACAGAAACTGCATTCTTCCCATACATGTTCTTGACATGTTAAACTACTATATGGTACTGTATAGTACTTTTAGCGCTGGAATAATGTTGATCTTTCTAATGTGACAACGTTTTTGTCAGTGACTTATCTCAGCCTGGCATTTGAATTCCACATAAAATTGAGACAAGGTTGCAGTGTTGTGGGTGGACAGTATAGTTCTCAGTGACTTACCTCGGCTTGGCATTTTACTTCTATAATAGAGAAGTGGTTGCAGTGTTGTGGGTGGACTGGAGTTCTCAGTAAGTAACCGATAGTGCTAACAGTGCAATCACTAGTTAGTGGAAATGTACACGTGTTTGATTATTTATTTATACGGACTACTTTGAAATCCTGGCAATAACTGTTGCACTGGAATATGTTGCACTGAGAAAACGTAGGAATGTTGCTTGTAAGAAGCCTAGTGGGTACAAGTGGAAAGCAGTACTGGTGTTGACATGAATATTTAACCCATTACTCAATAAATAAGCCTTTTTACGTCTTTATTTATTCCTCCACGGAAGAAAATAGTTCCACTTTATACAGTCATGGATATGCAGCCTTATAATATACTCAATATTCCAGCAGATTAATTAATAGCTTTAAGCTGCCTGAAAGTAAAACAGAATGCGCCTTCAGGTGCATTCTGCATTATTTTCAACCTGCTTTAAGTTGTCACCTGTCCTCAAAATTAGAAATATGAGGCTAATGGGGAATGGGATAACAGTGATGAACACTCTAATCTACAGATATCTGGCAGTTAAACAGTTTGGACCCAATCAGATACGTTACTCAGCCTCTGTAACTCTTTGCATGCTGGGTATTTTTTCTGTCTGCAACAATAATTGTCCTCTGCTACTGTTCTAAAAATAGTTATTTCAAAATTTCTTATCAAAACAGCCTGGCCAGAGTGCCAAACAGTTTGGATCCTGATGAGACGCCGCATTATGCGGCGTCTCATCTGGATCCAAACTGTTTGCATTTGGTATAATCATTGTATGATATATCCTCCGCTAGCATGGTAAGAGTCTAAAATCTATAATGTTGGTCCATTTGGATGGTGAGGAATGAGGTACTTTTAGAATCCTAACATATGACAGTCATGTCTGAGTCTCCCATACAATTTATCACACTTTAGTTCCAGGACAATAACTTTTATTCTCAATTACCTCAATCTTGTTTCAAGCCGCCACCTGTAGCTAACGTGTCCAATAAAAAATTCATTGCTGGCTTCCCAAATGGACTGTTTACAGTTTCTCTATACTGACTTGAGTTAACGTATTGTCTCTCAAAGAATATTTCTCCCAAGTAATTACAAGCATGATAAACATTGCATCTGATCTGGGTCTACACTGTTTGCTAATGATAATTATAATATACAGTGCTCCCTTCTTGCAACAGCTCTCCAAGGTTACAGGTAAGGTTTTGATGCAATTGGGTGTTTACTCCTTTATTGATATTTGACAGAAGAGAGTATTTGCAATTTTTATTGAGTATTGGCAATTTTCGTACCTTGGTATTATTCATCTTCTGATAAGTTATTCAAAAGTTTCCATGCTTTTTGTTACTCCTTATTGTGGTACACAAGTACTTTTCCCATAATCTTAATTAAGTAAGTACCCTAACACGTAACCCTAGCCCTCTCAACATTGATTCCATGACCTTACAACAATGTTAGCCTCTGTTGTCCAAATAAGACTTTGACAACTGTCTTAAGTTTGCCCTTCCTGCAACAACTCTCTCCATTAGTTGTCTCCCAATGTATGCTGGTATAGAGAGGGAACTCAGTGTCCTCATTTCTTGCACAGTTAACCTTTTCCTCCCTGAAACTTTAAATGGACAATTCCAGTTTCCATTTTAGTCTAGTCCATTTCTGACTTTTAAGGGTTGTTTTTGTCAATGTTTTGCATTATGACAAACAGTGAAGACCCAGATCAGAGGGCTCTGTAAGGAGCCCTCTGATCTGGGTAATCACTGTTTGCCTGGGATAAGTGCACTTTTCACATGTATACTGTTTGAAAAGGACGCCTATATGCGGGACTAGGGTTCAAAGGGTTAACCTTTTCCTCCATAAATACACTCTTTTATGCATTTAATGTATTCCTCCACTTAAGAAAATTATTCCTTGAGATACATTCATGAGTATGTATTGTAAGAAATATTTTCTATGTTCTAGCTGATGGTAGCTTAAAGTATATTGAAAGTAAGGCAAAATGGGTAATGGGTTAAGAGTTCAAAAATGCAGTATAACCAATCTATAGGGACTGAACCTGCAATGCATCCCCGAGCTTGATTGTCAGCTTGTTTCCATTTTCAGAATGATAGGATAACACTCATCTTAATGATATAAGATTACTTTTTGAATATACAGCATTTAGATAGTTGTGTTGCTAGAAAGAGGTAATGGGGTTATGGATTAATGCTGAATTTAATATTCAAAAAGTAAACTTATATCATTTTCACCCAATACTCCATAGATACACATTTTTATGCCTTTAATCTGTCCTCCAGGACAAAATAATTACATGTATAAAATATGTACCATAGGAAATATTTCCTATATTCTTGCTGATATATAAGCTTAAAGCAGGCTGAAAGTAACTTTTAGCAGAATGTGCCATAGTGACATTCTGCTTTACTTTCAACCTGCTTTAAGGTATCATCTGCTAGAATATAGAAATTATTTCTTATGTTGCATATTTGTGACTGCATAAAACTAAATTCTTCAGTGGAGGAATAAACTACATGTACAGGCATAATTTTAAAAAAGGCATATTTATGGGGACAAGGGTTAAGATAGTTGGGTTGTTATTATTGTCCCTGGTTTCTTTATGAGGTTGTTAATTAAGATGGCTGATGAATTATAGATAAGTGCACCCTATTGTTAGCCCTTATACTGAACATTGGTTAATATGAGTGAACACAACACTACATGTTGGAAAAGACAGTTTGAATCTACATGTAGTCAAACTTCGATATCTCGAACTTGGTTAAATCCAACATACCCGTATTTCAAAGTTTGAAATATGGGTATGTTGGACCTAACCGAGCATGGAACAATGCAGTTCATGTGTCAAACTATCAGATAGTTCAAGTTAAGCGATTTCGAGATATCGAAGTTCGACTGTATATCAAACTCTTTAAGCTCAGCATGTTAGGATCCACAGTTTAAGACGTAGATTGTACTTCTGGAAATACGGCAAGGAAGAGTTCGTTCAGACAACGACTGTGAAACAGACAGCATTAGGGTGAAAGTATTGATCTGTACCCAAAGGTACCCCTGGCTGTGGAGTTTGTCCTGTCGGCCAATAATTCCAAGACTGTTGCAGTCAAACCTACATGTGTATCATGTCACGGTAAACTAAGATTATAA
Organism: Gari tellinella; assembly: GCA_922989275.2. Taxonomy (NCBI): domain Eukaryota; kingdom Metazoa; phylum Mollusca; class Bivalvia; order Cardiida; family Psammobiidae; genus Gari; species Gari tellinella. The sequence continues at coordinate 18,538,595 of OV277862.1, forward strand.
GCTTTATGATGCATATTTCTGCCTGTAATAGATGGAACTATTTCTTTAGTGAAGGATAAATTAAAGGCATAAACAGGCTTATATATCAGGTTATTATGAGGTATTTTTACATTTCAGCATCAGTTGTACCAGGTATCTAGTGGTTTGTGGTATATAAATAATGTTTTCAACAGAGGAAATTAATTAAATGTTTATATAGAATTATACTCCCTATGTCACATGTTTTTAGATTTACAGATAACCTGATAATTTTCAACAGAGGAAATTAATTGAATGTTTTTAAATATACAGTCGAACTTCGATATCTTGAACTCTCTTAACTTGAACTATCCGATATGTCGACACATGAACTTCATTATTTCATGCTCGGTTATGTTAAACATACCCGTATTTCACAGTTAAAATGTGGCTTAGCCACGTTTTAACTGTGAAATACGGGTATGTTAGACTTAACCGAGTTCGAGATATCGAAGTTCGACTACATGTATACTCTCAATGTCACATGTATATGTATATGTGTGTGTACATGTGTCAAAGTTAAAGTGTCTTTAGAGACAAATTGCAGTTGATAAGTGGTTTTTGAGTGCTATGGAGGTCATTTTTCGGTGAACAATTAGCAGTTGAGAGTTGTGAAAGCTGAGGCAGAGTTAGGGTTGGGCCAAGTTAAGGTTGAGGACTTCTAATAATTAAGAGCGGGTCAATGTCAGTCAATATCGGAAACTCTACAGAGAGCCATCAGCCATTCTCGCTGCAGCAGAATATGTAGAGTACCGATTTTGGTCTGGCATCGAGGTTATAAAGCTTTTGACTTGAGTCTAAACTCGTTCCCAAGCATTTGATTGGTCAGATTTGAGCCTAGGCTCAAATCTGACCAATCAAATGCTTGGGTCATAATACACTCAGACTCAACTAAAACGCTTTATAACCTCAGACCCTGATCTCAATAGGGGTTCTCTACCTCCTGCAGTAACCCTTCATTATGAGCTAGAGTGTCTTTGTTTTGAAGACAGTTGACCACTTAATTATAACTCTTTGAACCCTAGTCACGCATATATGTGTCATTTGCAAACATCATACCTGTGAGGAGTACACTTGTCCTATGCAAACAGTGTAGACCCTGATTAGAGGGCTCCTTAAAGGAACCCTCTGATCAGGGTCTACACTGTTTGTCATTTTGTCATGTATTTTAAAAATCAACCCTTATATATTATAAAAGTCATAAATGGATTTACTAGACTTAATTGAAAACTAGAATTGTCCATTTGAGGTTTCAGGGAGGAATGGGTTAAAGCAGGTTGAAAGTAAAGTAGCCTATTATAGTTACGACTACTTTGGAAAGAGAAACTATTTCTCATTGTTCTTATCCAAGGTGAATAAACTGCAACTATTTTCTACAGTGGAGGAATTAATTAAATGCATAAAAAGGGATATCTATGGAGTAAAGGGTTAGTTAATGTCGTGTATCTGAAGCTTAATCTTTTATAATGACCTAAAGAGCAACCTTTGAAAGAAAGAATCACTAGGTCACCTTGGCATTTTTTGCAGTTTTGTTATCAAGTTTTAAAATTTGCATAAACTACGAGAGAAGGTCTCAGGTATTTTAGTGTTGATCATTACAGATCTCCATAATAAGCAGCCTATATTCTAAAACAGTAGCACATAAATGTGGACAGTCACAGTTAATTTAATTTACCCATTAGACCATTACCCCATAGCCTTTTTCTTATGTTGAAGACATGCAACCAATTAAAGCAGGTTGAAAGTAAAGCAGAATGCGCCTCAAGGCGCATTCTGCTTTACTTTCAGCCTGCTTTAAGCTGTTATCTGCTAGAATATAGAAAATATTTCTTGATGATTCTTATTTGTAACAGTATAAATTGGAACTACTAACTTAAGTAGAGGAATGAATTAAAGGCGTAAAAAGGCGTATTTATGGGGGAATGGGTTAATCCATAAAGTGACAAGAATACTTGTCATTACAAAAAGTATACATGTGAAAGTTACACTTGTCCTATGCGAACAGTGACGTGCAGAACTTGATCAGAGGGCTCCTATTTCATATATCCCATAAAATTTTAGCTTAAAGCAGACTGAAAGTAAAGCATTAATGGGCCTTAAGGCATTTTGCTTTACTTTCAACCTGCTATTAGTGGTCAAAAAGCTTCAAAACTAGCAACAGGCTATGGGGTAAAAAAAAGAATTAATAATTAAAAGGGGGGATCTTAATACTGGTTTGACTGATTTGCAGCGCTGAGTTTGGTAATATTAGAATTTGTGGAAACTCTTAGAGGACTTAAGTGATGGATTAGCCTTGGTAGAGTGAGATATTCGGTATTGTACGAGATGGCTTGGCTGTCATATAATGATGAACGATTGAAAAAATGAAGGAGAAGATGTGTTATGTAGGCTTGCCTAATTTGTTTTTGCAATTTCTCATTAGAAGATACCTTGTAGTACCCAATAAATAAGCCTTTTTACGCCTTTATTTTTTTTCCTCGATTGAAGAAAATTCATGTAGATGCAATTTATTTATTTATTATTTATTATATGGTCATAAATATGTTTGATCAAAAATATTTTCTATACTAAGCAGATGTTAGCTTAAAGCCTTAAGGCGCATTCTGCTTTACTTTCAGAATTTGAAACAGACTAGTCTATGGGGTATAAATATGGGTTAAGTTTCGTAAGTTTTCAGTTTTTGACCCGTTTCTAGTTTTGAAGACAAATGACCACCTCAGTTCAACCCTGAAACTTTTAAAGGACCTTCCCAATTTCCCATGAATTTTAGTCCGTTTTTTAGCTCGCCTGTCCGTAGAATAGGAGAGCTTTATGATTGTAACATTAATACCGTAGTTTGAAAACAGTTGCAGGCTGAAAGTATAAAGCAATTGAAAATCTGAAATGCATCAAATGTACCACATACAAAAATAATATTCAAATATTATCAATAGTGTAGTTTGATACATTAGTATTACTATAGAAAAAGGTTGGTTTATTGAAGAGAAAGACTAGTTAGTGCACTCTGCATTTGAAGGGCAAACCGAAACCTCATTTGGGCCATTTTGGATTTTGTCATTAACCCTTTACCTGATAGCTAGCCTATTTATAGTATTGAAGATAGGTGACTACTTAAAGCAGGTTGAAAGAAAAGCAGAAACGGCCTTAAGGTGCATTCTGCTTTACTTTCAGCCTGCTTTAAGCTATCATGTGCTAGAATGTAGAAAATATTCCATATAATATATATTCATGACTGATTAAATTGGAACTATTTTCTTCCGCGGAGGAATAAATCATTCCCTAATAGGTGCTTCTATGGGGGAAAGGGTTAAAGTTGGCGCACTACATCCGAGGCTTGTTCGCGTAGTTATCTAAAAATATTGGCAGGCAAGTTGTTTTTGTGTAAATTTGTCAGGGATGTTGGCCCACGTTAGCCTCAGATTCATTTACTGAACTCACTGCATGTGTGTCATCTTATGGAGGGAAATCCAATAGTGAGACTGATGACTTTACAACTCTGACATTCAAATCTTAGTTTTTGTTCTAAACTTTCAAGAAATTTTCTCAAATGAAGGATGACTTGATTGAATTTCATTAAGATGTTTTATTCCAGGATCTTGTTAGATTTACCCAGTATTGGAATGTTCATCAAATGCCTTATTCTTTGCACATGTCACACACAGCTAGTTTAACTTTTGTGCCAAGATGTGCAGAGAGATATCAGCCAGTCACTTTTGTGCCATGATGTGCACAAAGATATCAGCCAGTCACTTTTGTGCCAAGATGTGCACAAAGTTATCAGCCAATCTCATCAGCCCTTGGAACTTTAAATGGACAGTTCCAGTATCAAATAAGTCTAGTCCAAGTTTGGCTATTTAGGGGTGTTTTCTGTAATAAATTGTTTAATGACAAATAGCGTAGACCCTGATCAGAGGGCTCCTTGTGGAAAGGAGCCCTCTGATCAGGATCTACGCTTTTGGAGCCCTCTGATATGAATCTACACTGTTTACATACAAGTGTACTCCTCACAGGTACACAGAATATAAATGATGAGATGTCTTGTCACCTATTACAGGGCTCCAGATAAGGGGAGTATTTCAAAAATTAAAATCATTATTTCTGCTTTAAACCCTATGGTGTCACTACTCTTCGAGACAATTCTAATGAGTAGTAACACCATAGGATTTGGTGCTGTATGAGTGAGAAAATGTTGGATTTGTTCATATAACTCCCCCTTATCTGGAGCTCTGCTATTAGGGGTTCACTATTTAGGTTAGGGGAGTGCAAGCCTTTGAATCTCCTATTTGTGCTGGGGTATTACAGTGCCCCCTCTCTACAACAACACCAATTGGGAGACACAGATTGTGTGTGCTGTTTGGAGGGATTAGATATAGGGAGGGAAAATTAAGATCTTGCTTACATTTGCAAACAGTTTGAATCCAGATCAGATGCCGCGTCAAGCTGTTTGTCACTGTTCATTATATCTATTCTATCAAAATGTCCACTTAATATGTAACTTTGAGAAAAACAGCAGACAACAAATTTAAGCAGACGGTATTGCAACAATGAAAAGGTTGGTCATAAATGTCTTGTTTGGGGAACAGCGGCAATGGTGGTTGTAAGGAGAGAATCGTTGTTGGGAGGGCCATAGAAGGGAGGAAGCGCTGTATATATATATATCTAGCAATACTCAGACTCGCTACATAATGCAGGATGTGCAGTTCATACCCCTATGAAGTTGACTGCACGGAGATCTCTTTTATATCTCAATCCTTTCCTCCATAGCAACACATGCAAATCATCATTATCCATCTGTTACTGTGTTTTAGATAAGTGACTGTGACATTTTATCACATAAACGTGCAAAATATAGAGGGCCGTAAAAATCGTACGGCCCACTGGGCATATATTTTATACTAATTTTCGAATCACCAAAATACTGTATTACTACGCCGACTTTAAATCAGTTAAAAAAATCTAGACAAAATAAGTCACCACTAGGGATTTAAAACAATTCTAAGTGTCTTAAAAAATTATCCCGCGCAGTCCCGCAAACTCAGGCTGCAAATTTAGGCTACTTAGAGCTCTAGCATAACAGTGACTTAGACAGTTTTTCAAATTTAGACGTTACAATGATCTAATGACGTCGTGTTGCTATAACGACGTTATTTTGAAAACAAAACTTGAATCTAACTGTCAAATGATCATTTTTAGTCGGTTAGAACAGTTTTAAATAAAATATTAATTTAAAATTTGAATATGGTATCGGAGAAGTGTTATCACAACACATTGATGCTGATTTTATTTATTTTAGTTTGATAGGTGTTTTTATCTACGGATGAATAAAACCGAATAACACCTATGACGAATCGTTTGCCTAAGAGCCGAGGGCAAAAGTGAAAGTAAGAGCGTTCGGATTTTCGTATCATTTGTTGTTTATGTGATAAATAGGATATCAAATTCGTGTGTTGTCAGTCGTAAATTTATTGAACTCGTTGGATAAAATGATATGTTGCTCGCCAAGGCTCGCAACATATTATTTATCCAACTCGTTCAATAAATTCACGACTGACAACACACTCATTCAATATCCTCTATATATTTTAGCAAAATCGAAAGCAAACCAGAAAGCTCCTAAAAATGTTTTAACCAATTATTTCCTCCACTGAGGAAAAAAATCCAATTTATATAGTCATAAATAAGCACCATAAGAAATATATTCTATATCCTAACAGAATGTAGCTTAAAGCAGACTGAAAGTAAAGCAGAATGGGCCTTTAGGCGCAATCTGCTTTACTTTCAACCTGCTTAATTTAAGTGGTCACCTGTCTTCAAAACTAGAAATAGGCTATATGGGGTAATGGGTTAAGCTCACATGACATGAAGTATCCCTGAAAATATTCACTCGTCTTCTGTTCTGCTTTAATTTCAACCTGCTTTAAGTGGTCACCCATCTTGAAACTTCAAAACAGCTAGGCTATGGGATGAAGGGTTAAAGAAGGAGCGATAAATTTCCCTGCTGCCACATTATAAAGATTTATTGGCTAGGTGGCTCTAGTGATTGCAGACAGCTTGAAGTTTTATACTACAGCTATAACAATGGTACATATTCGAGTGACAAATTATAGTTCTGTCTCGGAATGATTTGTGTGTCTAACTGGTGAGTTATTTCATTAAAGTTTATTCATTTTACTTTGGCTATGTAATACATTAAACAATTTTTAGTTTGTCTGTTTACAGAACAGATGAGCTAAATGTTGTACCACTGTGAGTTTCAGTATGAGAGTGAGCATAGAACAAGGTTAAAGTTGTTTTAGACAGGTTGTTTGAAAGCTTAATATTTGTGCTATCAGGGTGCTAAAATTGTGTATTTAAAGGTCATGACATTAAATCAAGATGCATTAAAGATTTCACAAATGCATATCTTGTTTTCATAGGGTTTTTTGCAGGTCTTTGCTTCATGCAGATTTTTGCTTGTGTTTGCTTAAAACAGACTTTTTGCAGGTGTTTGCTTGAAGCATGATTTTTGCAGGAAAGCTAGGAAAGCAGGAAGCTAGCTGCTGAACTTGAGGTGCTTAATCTGCTTTACTTTCAGTCTGCTTTAAGTTATCATCTGCCTTGATTTAGAAAAATGTTTCTTATGGTACATTTTCATGACTTAAAATTGGAACTACTTTCTTCAGTTTAGGAATAAATCAAATACGCTAAAAGGCAAAGGGGAAGGGGTTAAACATCCTTCTGTCAAGGAGAGAAAAAGTTCTCTGGCTCCATGTCTGGACATGGCTGGGATCTTGGTGAAGCAGTTTTATTTGGAATGTAAGAATTAAGGTGTCAAAGGGCACTTCTATATAAGGCACTTCTATTTGGGCAAGGATTACATAAGCTGAGATTTTGAAAACCTCTCTTTTACAAACCCAAAATTGTGTTCATTATCAGATCCTTACGACGGCTTAACCCGTTACCCCATAGTCTTTTTCTAGTTTTGAAGATAGGTGACCACTTAAAGCAGGTTGAAAGTAAAGCAGAATGTGCCTTAAGGCACATTCTGCTTTACTTTCAGCCTGCTTAAAAGCTATTATCTGCTAGAATAAAGAAAATATTTCTTATGATTTTTATTTGTGACTGTATAAATTGGAGCTATTTTCTTCAGTAGAGGAATTAATTAAAGGTGTAAAAAGGCGTATTTGTGGGGTAATAGGTTAAACAGCTTTTACTGTCACCTTGCTTTAAGCTATCACATGTCTTTAGCCTTGATTTTTGTGGTCTTAAATAGAGGAGTTTAACTTTTACTGTAATTTATTTCATGAATGTCAAGGATGAGTGATTCATAAAAAGCCAGCTATTTTTGGCTGTTTAACTCGAAAGAAATAAAACTTAAATATCTAGAGATAAAAACGTATTAACATAAAATTTATTTTTAATGTATACCAATGTTATTAAGAAGATGCTATCAAAATTGAAAAGTTCAGGTTTTATTTTTATAATCCATACCTTAATAGCCATCATAACAAATTAACCACAGTCGAACTTCGATATCTCGAACTTGGTTAAGTCGAACATACTCGTAAGCCGCGTTTTAACTTTGAAACATGGGTATGTTCACCTAAACTGAGCTTGAAATAAGGCAAATTTATGTTTCGAAATATCGGATATTTCGAGTTAAGCGAGTTTGAGATATCGAAGTTTGACTGTATATCCATCTATTATATCACATACTCAAGGAGTATACTTGTGTGTAGCAGGCGGGTCATCATCATGGGCTGCTTAATTCTTTCACTGCCAACTTTTATAGTCTGCTTTAACCCTTTACCTTATAGAAGCGCCTTTTAGCGAATATTATTTATTCCTCCGCTGAAGAAAATAGTTCCAATTTAATCAGTCATTAATATATATTATAGAGAATATTTTCTATATTCTAGCACATGATAGCTTAAAGCAGGCTGAAAGTTAAGCAGAATGCGCCTTAAGGCGCATTCTGCTTTACTTTCAGCCTGCTTTAAGTGGTCACCTATCTTCAATACTAGAAATAGGCTATAAGGTAAAGGGTTAACCCTCTCACCACCAAAATATTGTTTGCATTGGTGTAATACAAAAAGCTGCTTTCAGGGCTTTCTACAAATTGACCCATTATTCCATAAATATGCCTTTAAATACTTTAAATTATATTTACATTAAATAAGAAAAGTAGTTCATTGCTAGGAACTTCTGGAATTGAATCATGGATGATGGCATTTCAACTTATTTTCAAGATTGAAGCTTTAATTTAGCCATTAAGCCAATTACTGACTCATATTGATGCATTATGCAATATTATCATACTGACTCATTTTGACACACTTTAATCCACAAGTTTGTATTGAGATATTTTAGCATTGATAATTGTTTATCGCTTATGAGTTAATGAGTTAATTAGTGGACTTACCTGTCTTCAAAACTATAAGAAACAGGTTATGGTGTATAATGGGTTGATATCCAATGTTTAGAAACTCTGGTCTTCTCAAGCATCCCTGTCTTTGAAAAAACACAACATTTATTGTGCCATTAGACATTATTAACTCTTTGCATGGTGGGTAATTTTTTCGTCTGCAACAATTGTCGTCTGCTACTGTTCTAAAAATATTTTTTTCAACATTTCTTTTCAAAACAAGGTCAGAGTGTCAAACAGATTGGATCCTGATGAGACGCCGCGTTACGCGGCGTCTCATCAGGATCCAAACTGTTTGCACAGATAATTCCAATTCCTCTTCAGCTGCTAGCATGCAAAAAGTTACTGTGACATGGACTATTTACATATAATTTGTTATTTGTCAGTTTTATTTGGTGAACTTTTGGCCAATTTCCTGTTTGCAGATACCGGCTTGTGTAATTAGTGACAAAGTGAAAATGTTTATGTGGCTCAGTTTGAATTAAAGCTGCTTAAATGTCGGGTTTGTAAGGTTTATGGGCATAATTAAGGAATGTGATTTATAGCAGTATTGTTTGTGTTTTCTCTTCTACCTCAAAAACTTTCTTGAAATTACACAGCTATATACACTATAAAATATTAATTAACCCTAAATTACTCCATAAGTACATTTATTCCTCCACTGAAGAAAATAGATCCACTGTAACATTCATGAAAATGCATGATAAGAAATAAACCTACATGTTTATCCTAGCAGATGGTAGCTTAAAGCAGGTTGAAAGTAAAGCAGAATTCAACTTAAGGTACATTCTGCTTTACTTTTAACCTGCTTTTAGTGTTTACCTACCTTCAATACTAGAAACAGGCTATGAGGTAATGGGTTAAATCAGGCTGGAAAGTAAAGCAGAAAGCTACTATACATAGGAGCGTTCTGCTTTGCTTACAGTCTGCTTTAAGCATCCACCCATATAGGATGCAGGAAAGGTTTCCCATGGTTCTTTAAATACTAGAGCATGGTAGAAGTATGCAAAAAGGCATGTCTATGAGGAAACAGTCAATGTACTTGAAAAGGCTCTAAATTACTATTGGTGGGAAATTGGTCAAGGAAGCATTGAGACAACTTACAAACAATACAAGCCAAGATCAAAGGTCTATATTGTAGATTAAAGTCTGCACTGGCAGTCAAACTTCCTTGTATATATACTACATGTAAATATATAACGTTTTCCTGAACCCTTTTAGCAGTCAAACAAGCACCAGCTGCTCAAAAGATTCTCTGTTTTAACCTTTTACTACATAACTTGTTTTCATTTTAGTGACAAATGGTTGCCTAAAGCAGAAGGTAAATAAAAAAGAAAGCTCTTTTCTAGCAGATTGTAGCTAAACGCAGGCTGAAAGTAAAGCAAAATGTGCATTATATTCTTATTTATACAGTCATGAATATATATTATAAGCAATATTTTCTATATTCTAGCAGATGGCAGCTTAAAGCAGGCTGAAAGTAAAGCAGAATGTGCCTTTAGGCGCATTCTGCTTTACTTTCAACCTGCTTTAAGTGGTCACCTATTTCCAAAATAAGAATCAGGCTATGGGGTAATGAGTTTGAAGTGGTCAACTGTATTTTGTACTAGAAATAGGCTATATAGAGTAAGGGGTTAATTATATAATTATGTTTATGCGGAATTGTCACTGATGGCTGACAGATATTTATGAAAGTATTTATCTGTTCTGACAGTGGGTCTGTTGCTCTTCTCACCAGCAGTCTGAGTGGCACATGTTCCGCCTCTGTTTATGGTGTTACTAATAGCCATTGGGCTCCAGATAAGAGAGAGTAATTCGAACAAATCCAATATTTTCTCACCCATTTCAGAACCAAATTCTATGGTGTCACTACTCATTAGAATCGTCTCTTAGAGACGATTCTAATGAGTAGTGACACCATAGGGTTTAATGCAACAATAAAGATATTAGATTTTTACAATACTCCCCTTATCTGGAGCCCTAAATAGCCCAAGTCCTGAATTTACTGGCTAGCTATTATCAGTGTTGGAGCCATATAGGTGCAACAAGGACACTTATACTTTCAGGCTTAAACAGCACAATTGAGTTTTTTTCTTCTGACAAAAAAGAATCATTGTGGGAACCTTTTAGTGGTAAGAGCTTGTTTAAGACAGGTGTTGAAGACGTGTCACCTCTTAAACCTTTTCCTTGCTGTCATACATTGTATATAACATATATTGATGAAGGAGCTGCCTGATCAGGGGCTGCACTGCACTATTTTCTTTTAAAAGGATCTCTCTGACATGAGTCTGTACGCTTTCCTAGGAAACCTTTCCTTATTTTAATAGCCTATGTTATCCTTCATATGATGGATTTTCATAGTGGGTGGAATTTTATGATATGAATATTCAACAGCTAGGTGAAGGCTTAGAGCAGGAAGAAAGTAAAGCTGATAACTGTTTGATGGACAGTAATAAAAAGTAATATACCAAGTTAAAGTCTACTTTCAGTCCGAATGACCGCTCAGCGGACTGTACATATACTCCCCAGTGTACATTTCCTCCAATAATATAGCTTGTTATCAGAGGATCACGTAACTCTTTCCTCCATGAAACTTCAAATGGACAATCCCAGTTTCCATTTTAGTCTAGTCCATTTCTGACTTTTAAGGGTTGTTTCTGTCAATGTTTTGCATTATGACAAACAGTGAAGACCCAGATCAGATACGGAGCCCTCTGATCTGGGTATTCACTGTTTGCATAGGACAAGTGCACTTTTCACATGTATACTGTTTGAAAAAGACGCCTATATCCTTTCCACGCCCATAACGTATTAAAACGTTTTGACGTTTATGGCACATTTTGGCTTCCGTAGAATGAAAAGTTATGATTCGCACATCGCGTTGGAAGACTTTTCTGAAAGGCCAGGTTCGGCACTGCCTATTTCTAGAATATCAATGGTCTCCTGCAAAATGTGACACTTTCAGGCAGCATCCAAAATGGATCCGAACACAAATTTGCAATATTGGAAAAAGGCGAATGCCAGAGGGGCCGAAACGGTCCATCTTTCTACTTTCGGTTTAAAATGTACTCGACCTTTTTGTCAAAACCCGTTATAATAGCACTCGTGCTGGAATTCAGTAACACTGACATGTCAACACAAAGCTCACAAAGCTCAAACTGAGCTCAAACTGAGCTCAGGATCCACTTCTTTTTTTTTTTTCTTTTTTTTTTTAAGTCGTTTGGGTATTGCGTGAACGCGATTTAAATAAAGCGCTTCTTAAAATAGATAGTCACTTTCGGTTTCGTGTTGACACGTCAGAGTAGTTTTGAGATGTCAGAGTGTAGTGTTTATTCAGAAAAAGGGCTCAAAACTAATCCGGTAGTGTCTGTGTTATGTGTACAAAATCGGCCGGGCTTGCTAAGGATATGCGTGACTAGGGTTCAAAGGGTTAACCCATTATCCCTGATTTTAGTTTGAAGCTGCAGGTTATATTAATTGAAAGTAAAGGCACCGTCTGCTTTACTTTCGTCTTGCTATAAACTACCAAAATTGTGATATCCTAGGATAAAGATAGTATTTCTAATGACTTAAGCTGCATAATTTATTCACAACTATTTAAAGCGGAACTTTTTATGCCCCTGGCATCGATAGATGCAGAGGCATATAGTAATCGTCCTGTCCGTCCGTCCGTCTGTGCGTGTGTGTGTGCGTCTGTAACAAGGTTAAGTAGATTTTACCGTTTCGTCTAGCATCAACACCGCTTACCCAAATGCTTGGATACTTATACAGTTGTTGCCTTGGACCATTCCCTATCCACCAATACCACCAAACTTTGATTTTGACCTTGACCTAATTTGACTTAGAATATTTTAAATATAGGCTAATTCTTGGTTAACTAGATTTTACCGTTTCGTCTAGCATCAACACAGTGCAACTGACTACAGTGCTTTAATACTTATACAGTTGTTGTCTTTGACCATTCCCTATCCACCAATATCACCAATCTGTGATTTTTACCTTGACCTAATTTGAACTTAGAATATTTTAAATGGGCTCTTTCTCGGTTAACTAGATTTTACTGTTTCGTCTAGCATCAACACTGTTTACTACAATGCTTCAATACTTCTACAGTTATTGCCTTGGACCTTTACCAACTCACCAATAATACCCAAGCTCAGTTTGACCTTGACCTAATTTAGACTTAGAAAAGATTCAGAATATATTGTCAAGGATGCCACTGGGGGCATAAGCGTTTATTGAACGCGCAGTCTTGTTTTTTTCAGTGAATGAATAAATTAAAGGCATAAAAAGGCATATTTCTGAAGTAAAAAGTTAAAGAAAGTTGTGAATACAATTGCTTCTGAAGGAGCTTTTTTGTTTCACTATCACTGTTCAAGCGGCCAGCAGTATCATTATGCAGGATATACGGGAACTATAATGATAACAGTGACTATTTCAGGACAGGGTAGGAGCTAGCATGACAAGTCATTTGTTTGAGGACTATTTTCAGATATGTGAAAAATTGGTTGAACCCTTTTCCTCATTATAAGTCTGTTTCTAGATTTGAAGAAAGGTGACCGTTTAAAGCAAGTTGAAAGTAAAGCAGAATGTGCCTTATGGCATAAGGCACATTCTGCTTTACTTTCAGCCTGCTTTAACTTAAGACTGCAACCATTTACATGTACTAGGATATAAAGAAAAATATTTCTTATAGTGCATAATATACTCATAATTTTATAAAGTGAAACTATTTTCTTTAGGTGGAGGAATAATTTAAAGGCATAAAAAGGGCATATTTATGGGGCAATAGATTATGATGGAAAGGGACATAGTAGTAAGTGGTTGGTTTGAGAGGACTTAGTCTACAGATAAGCAGGTTTATCAGGGGCTGTGTCCTATCTCAGAGCTAGCTTCCTCTTGTTGTACAGTGTTTGTCTTGTCAATTTACAAACCACTTAGTCTTTAAACAATCAAACTTACCTTAACTAATACAGATACAATAAAACCCCTCTTTTGTGAACTCTTAAACGTGTTATTTATAAGATGTATATAATTAAGGCATGTGACTGCTTAAAGCTAGGTGAAAGTAAAACAGAAAGCTCCTTTAGGAGCTTTCTGTTTTACTTTCACCTTGCTTTGATTAAGCTGTCACATGTCTTTCATACAACCAATATTAACCTTCTTTTAATGGTATTAATAGAGGGGTTTCACGATATCGTTAAAGAAGAAAGTTAATGTAAATTCGTAATGCAGGAAAAAAGTAAGGCAGAAAGTTCTGAAAAAGCACTTAAGTTTTTTATCTGCTTTTTAGCTCACCTGAGCACAAAGTGCACAAGGTGAGCTTTTGTGGTCAGTCAATGTCCGGCGTCCGTCGTCGTGCGTCGTGCGTCAACAATTTCTTCAAACATCTTCTTCTCCAAAACCACTTGCCTGATTGCAACCAAACTTCACAGGAATGTTCCTTGGGTCAAGCTCTTTCAAAGTTGTTCAAAGAATTTGAAATGCTATGGCAACCAAAGTGAAAAAATAAGGAAATCTTAAAAAATCTTCTTGTCACAAACCACAAGAGCCAGAGCTTAGATATTTAGCACATGTCATTACTTATAGGTCCTCTATCAAAGTTGTTCAAATTTTGCCCCTGGGGTCAAAATTGGCCCCGCCCCGGGGGTCAACGTTTTACATTGAGTTATATAGTGAAATGTTCAAACATCTTTTTCTCTGAAACCAATATGTCCAGAGCTTTGATATTTAGCATGGTATTACTTCTAGAGGTATTTGACTTATATTGTTGAATTGGTTCCGGTCGGTTGCATATCTGGGTCACCCAAGCTAAAAATAGATTTTTTTTCCATGAGAACTTAAAAAATCTTCTCGTCTGAAACCATAGTACACTGAGCTTAGATATTTTGCACATGGCATCAAAGTTGTTCAAATTTTGTCCCTGGGGTCAAAATTGGCCCCGCCCCGGGGATCACAGTTTTACATAGAGTTATATAGTGAAATGTTCAAACATCTTTTTCTCTGGAACCAATATGACCAGAGCTTTGATATTTGGCATGGTACAACTTCTAGAAGTCCTTCACACATATTGTTGAATTGGATATGGTCTGTTGCATATCAGGGTCACTGGAGCTAAAAATAGATTTTTTCAATGAAAACTTCAAAAATCTTCTTGTCTGAAACCATAGTACACTGAGTTTAGATATTTTGCACATATCATCGTTTATAGGTCTTCTATCTTAGTTGTTCAAGTTTTGCCCCTGGGGTCAAAATTGGCCCCGCCCTGGGGTCACCTTTTACAAATCTTCTTTTCTGAAATCACGTGATCCATCCTAGTGTCACCATGGTCAGGTGAGCGATCAAGGGCCATTCTGGCCCTCTTGTTTTCTACTATAAGTTAGGTGCTAGTATAAGTCTTGAAGATTGACCTTGGTTTGGTTGTAAAATGTAGGTGATGGCTGACACTACTTTAAAGTAGTTAATTATACTGAAAAGTTTAAACTATTAATCTTTTCACTTACTTATGCTGACTCAAGTTTAAGTGAAATATTTCTGGGTTGTCAATTCTGCTAGTTTATAATGCAAGGGAATGTCACTTTCTTGTAAAGCTCTATATATTATACCAGGCTGTTTCTGGCAGCCCTTAAATCATACAAAGCAAGTTTAATATTATAAAAAATATTATACTGGAAGTGACTGGTATTTACTTCATTGCAGTCTTATGCAATTACATGTAGTGCTCCCTCCCTATCTACATAGGACCAGTCCCAACAATGGTTGAACTGTTCCCTCCTTACAACGACCCTTGCTTCAGTTCCATAAATAGTAAAATTATGTCTAAAGCTTTTACTGCTGCATTATCGTCTGCTTAAAATTGTCGTCTGCTGCTTTTTGTCAAAGTTACATAATAAGGTGGACATTTTGATAGAATAAAATTAATATAACGACGAGTGTCCAGATCAGACGCCGCGTAACGCGGCGTCTGATCTGGATTCAAGCTGTTTGCAAATGTAAGCCAATTATTAATTTTCCCTCCCATTATCAACTCCCTCTAAACAACACATACCATCTGTGTCTCCTATTGATGTTGTTGTAGAGAGGGAGTACTGTATGTGCACGTGTCTGTCTGTCAAGTAATTATAGAAACACACAGTAAGCCTTTCAGCTAATTGTAGAATGGCCTTATTGACCTTCGATCACTGCCAATATTATGCATGTTAATTTGACTTGTATTGTAATATTAATGTAAACATTGATTGTGGGTGAGTGCACTGATTCTTGACTCCGAGCCCTTAATGTTCCGGTTGTCATGGTGTCACAGATAACTGCAGGAAGGTCACTGGCCTAGTTGTGGCGGGGTTTTATCACTGTCACGTCATTATAGTTTACCTACTGTTATAGCCTGAAATTACAGAACAACTGGAATGTGAGAATTAACACTGTGGAATAGGGGTAAATATTTTATACTTTAGTTCAGAACAGTTTGACCTGGCTGGTTATGAATTATGATTTACAGTCAAATCTAAGTTGTGCAGGCATTTATTGAAAAATTATGAAGGTGCCAATTTAATTGTCCCATTACTCAATAAATGTGCCTTAAATTATTCCTCCACTGAAGAAAGAAAATAGCACCACTTTTAACAGTCAGGAACATATTACATAAGTAATATTTTATATATTATAGCAAAAAAGGCATAATTATGGGATTATGGGTTAAATCAGGATTCAAGCAACAATATGTAATCAAATAGTTTTGTAAATGCTCAGACTTTTTACTGCTGTTAAAATTGTTCTTAGAGGAAATCCCCCCATCACAACATTATCCAAATTTAAGAGATTAATCTGAAACAGGCACATAATATAGCTGCACATGTCGTTTGTAAAATGTTTTGAGAAAGGTCAAGAGGCAGAAAATTTAACAATGAGTGATTATTTATTGTCATGTATAAACTTCCTCATTTGAAGCTCCTTGATAGTATTTTGTTATACATTAACACAGTGTACTACTCTATAATGAAATTCAACAAAGTGGAGCCTCCTAAAGACGTTTTAAAAACCTTTATTTGCTTTAAATCTTGCTAACCCATTACCCCATAGCCTGTTTTCAGCTTTGGGGATGGGTAACCACTTGAAGCAGGTTGAAAAAAAGGCACATTCGAGATCTGCTTTACTTTCAAACCTGATTAAGTGGTCATCTATCTTCAGAACTAGACACAGGTTATAGGGTAAGTGGTTATAACTGTGATCTATCTATAGAGATCAGTCTCAGTTCGAGAATGATAAAGGGAGTATTTCAAAAAATAAAATCTTTATTTCTGCATTAAACCCTATGGTGTCACTACTCATTAGAATCGTCTCTAAGAGACGATTCTAATGAGTAGTAACACCATAGGATTTGGTGTTGAAAATTTTATGAGAAAATGTTGGATTTGATCCATCTCTTATCTGGAGCTTAGTAATGGAGATGCTCATGGAATGATTGTTGAACACAGGTTTCATTGTGAACAACATAGATATTGATTAGATGAGAAATCCTATAATTCAGTGCAGTCAAAGAGGCAGATCAATGATGGGGTTTTGTAGTATTGAGTTTTACTGTCCCCAAGGGTTTCTATAGCGCTTGTATTGCAAACAAGCTCAACTTTCAGGTGATATCTATACCTTCTACTGGTAGTAACCTAATGTCCTGCTATCATAGTTCCATAACCAACAGGGCTCCAGATAAGGGGGGTATTTCAAAAACTAAAATCTTTATTTCTGTTTTAAACCCTATGGTGTCACTACTCATTAGAATCGTCTCAAAGAGATTCTAATAAGTAGTAACACCATAGGATTTGATGCTGAAATAAGTGAGAAAATGTTTGATTTGTGCAGTTTACTCTCTCTTATCTGGAGCCCTGAACTAAAATCCTTATGTCGATCTTAGCAGTATTTCATAAGTTGAATTTCGATAAGTCGATCTCGCTCAAGTCGAGTTACCAATATTTCAAAGTTGAAACGTGGCTAAGCAAAAGTTAATTAAGTAGCTCAGTTTCTACTGTATTTAGAGTTGCTTTCTGTAATGTAGGAGCCCTGATCTGAGTCTGCACTGTTTGAAGGGGACAAATATATAGGTGCTGCGTGCACTAAATGTAAAGGATGAGTAAACTCATTGTTAGGGTTCAATGTGTTAGTAGGTCTATATACAGAGAGGTAAAGTCGAAAATAATGGATATCAGTTTAAGTTTATCTTTTCTGGTCTGGGACAATTGCCATCTGTTTGTAAAATTGCATGGAATTTTTAGCTCACCTAGTACGAAGTGCCAAGGTGAGCTTTTAGGATCGCTGAATGTCCGTCGTCTGTCCGTTCACAATTGTTCGTTAACACTCTAACGGCTACAAATTTCATCCGATCTTCATGAAACTTCATGACAATGTTTGTCTTGATGAAATCTAGGTCAAGTTCGAATGTGGGTCATGTCCGGTCAAAAACTAGGTCACTAGGTCAAAATATAGAAAAACCTCGTTAACACTCTAGAGGCTACAAATCTCAAAGGATCTTAATGAAACTTGGTCAGAATGTTTGCCTCATTGATATCTAGGTCAAGTTCGAATGTGGGTCATGTCCGGTCAAAAACTAGGTCACTAGGTCAAATCATAGAAAAACCTCGTTAACACTCTAGAGGCTACAAAT
This sequence comes from Gari tellinella, assembly GCA_922989275.2. Lineage (NCBI taxonomy): Eukaryota > Metazoa > Mollusca > Bivalvia > Cardiida > Psammobiidae > Gari > Gari tellinella. The sequence continues at coordinate 18,556,672 of OV277862.1, forward strand.
CTCAATGGATCTTAATGAAACTTGGTCAGAATGTTTGCCTCATTGATATCTAGGTCAAGTTCGAATGTGGGTCATGTCCGGTCAAAAACTAGGTCACTAGGTAAAATCATAGAAAAACCTTGTTAACACTCTAGAAGCTACAAATCTCAATGGATCATAATGAAACTTAGTCAGAATGTTTGCCTCATTGATATCTAGGTCAAGTTCGAATGTGGATCATGTCCGGTCAAAAACTAGGTCACTAGGTCAAATCATAGAAACACCTCGTTAACACTCTAGAGGCTACAAATCTCAATGGATCTTAATGAAACTTGGTCAGAATGTTTGTCTTGATAAAATCTAGGTCAACTTCGAATGTGGGTCATATCCGGTCAAAAACTAGGTCACTAGGTCAAATCATAGAAAAATCTTGTTTACACTCTAAGGTTGATTGGGGGTCATGTCCAGTCATAATCTAGGTCACTATATGTCAAGTTTGCCATGGTGTACCAGGTGAGCGATTTAGGGCCATAGTGGCCCTTGTTATATTGTAGTTTCTATGTCTTATATTTAGCCGAAAAATTAAAATTGAAAATCAGTGAGGAACAGTTTAAAATGGTGATATGACTATTGACTATTACATAATCTACATTATAAACCCATTACTTCATAAATATGTTTTTTTTTATGCCTTTAATTTATTCATCCATTAAAGAAAAGAGCTCCACTTTGTACAGTCATGAATAATGCACCTTCAGAAATATTTTGTAAATCCTAGCAGATGGTAGCTTATAGAAAGCTGAAAGTATAGCAGAATGTACCTTAAGGTGCATCCTGCTTTACTGTCAACTTGCTTTAAGTGGTCCCCTATCTTCTATACAAGAAACAAGCTATGGGGTAATGGGTTAAATATTTGTTGTGGACAGTGTCTGCAGAGACTGGAACCGGCGGTAGTAGTCGAGGGGTAAAGAGCCCGATTACGACGTCAGGGGTCGTGAGTTCGATCCCCCGCCGGACCAAGTCCTTCGGATGAGACTTTATAAACCGAGGTCGGATGTATCAGTGCTTTACACTGGGCATCTAAAAGAACCAGAGAAATTTTTGGATAATAAGAGTAGGGCATCGCGCCCGGGTTCTCTGTATCCTCTCTCCTCTCTCTGGGGCGTCCAATTAGCCCATAGAAGGCAGAAACAGATGTAAACAAACAAAACAAAAGCAGAGAGTGGCAGAATAAAGGTAATTCTAGTATTATTGATTTCATTCTCTTTAATTCTGGCCATTGGGGAATAGATATAGATCGAGGCAGTTCAATATAATCGAGGCAATTAATTTTTAAAGCACTGATTGAGAATCAAAATTCTCGTAGCAAATCAAAAGTTAAAGATCGTGTTCAGAAGACTCTTAATATAAGCTGTTTGATATAGGTAAACTGTTTGATGTTTTGTGGATCATGATTTATTGCTACTTTCTTCAATGGTTGATATATACCTTAGAAGTGTTCAAGGTGATCCCACCATGCTGGATGATTCTTTGTAAAATTTAGCCAAGTAAGTGAGTATAGATTGAGCTTCAAACTTTTAAATAATAAAAATCTTTCATACCTTCATTCAATGTTTAAGACAGGGTAGCTGTTTACTAGTTTGAAGACCGGTAACTACCTAAAGCAGGTTGAAATATAAAGCAGAATGCGCCTTAAGGCACATTCTGCTTTATTTTCAGCCTATTTTAAGTTATCATCAGCTAGGATATAGAAGATATTTCTTTATGGTGCATATTTAATGACTGTATAAAATGGAACTGTTTTCTTTAGTGGACAAATAAATTTAAGGCATACAAAGGCATATTTATTGCGGTGATGGGTTAAACAATAATAAATACTTCATTTGTTCTTTCAATATATAAGACAGGTTACATTTACAGCAGACCTGTTGCCCCATAATATAGCCTGTTTCTTGTTTGAAGACAGCTACATGTATAGGTGATCGACCACTTAACAGATTGAAAGTAAATTTAAGCTATATTATCTGCTACTGGATGCAGAAAATATTCCTTATAATACATACTCATTATTGTATAAATTGGAAAAAAATTTCAGTGGAGGAATACTTTAAATATGTAAAAATGTGTATTTATGGAGATGGTCAACAGACTATAAATATCTTGTGACATAATATCATGGCATTCTATGAGGCGTTTCTATGGTTGAAATGGTCGTTCCTGGTGGAAATCTTTGAAACAGTTGATGCATGAAATGGTTTGTTTGTTTTATAACCCTTTCCATGTTTTCATTGATTATTAAAGACCTTTGTAAACAGTGAAGCAGGGATTAAAATCAACAGACATGGAATGTATAACAATTGATTTTAGACTGATATGTTTCCGTGTAGTATGCTGCTTATCCCGTGGATGTCTAGCAGCCTTCCTGAGTAACAGTAAAAAGTTTTAATTCAGCTTATCCGGTGACCATCAGTGTCTGAATCTCCCCTAACCCATTAACCCATTACCCCAAAAATACTCCTTTTATAGCGCCTATGATTTATGCCTCCACTAAATCATAAAGTTCCATTGTATACAGTCATGAATATGCTGCATAAGATTTTGTATGCTAGCAGATAGTAGCCTTAAAGCACATTCTGCTTTACTTTCAACCTGCTTTAAGTGGTTACCCATCTTCAAAACTAGAAACACATGCTGGGGATGGGGTAATTATGGGTTATGGGCCATTATATATATCCTATAGCCTGTTTTGTTTTGTTTGTAAATGTCCGTTTCTGCCATCTATGGGCTAATTTGGCGCCCCAGAGAGAGGGGGCGGATACAGAGAACCCGGGCGCAATGCCCAACTCTTATTATCAAAAGAGTTCTCTGGTTCTTTTAGATGCCAAGTGTAAAGCACTCATACATCGGACCTCGGTTTATAAAGACTTGGTCCGGCAGGGGATCGAACTCACAACTCTTGACGTCGTAAGCGGGTGCTTTACCCCTCGACTACGTCCCCCGGTGCCCATAGCCTGTTTCAAGTTTTAAAGACGGGTTACCTCATAACCCATTATCCCATAAATACACTTTTTTACACCTTAAAAGTATTCCTCCAATGAGAAAAATAGTTCCACTTTATACAGATTTAATTTGCACCATGAGAATTATTTTCTATATCCTAGCAGATGACAGCTAAAGCACGCTTAAAGTAAAACAGAATGCAGCTTAAGATGCATTCTGCTTTACTTTCAGCTTGCTTTAAGTGGGCATTTCTCTTCAAAGCAAAAAAAAACAGGCTATGGGGTAATGTGTTAAAGAGCAGGTTAAAAGTACTTCATCCTGCTTTAAACTACCATCTGTTTGGATATAGAGTATTATATTTCTTATGGCGCATACAATAAATTGGAATTGTTTTCGGTGGTGGAATAAATTCAGGTGTAAAAAGGCATATCTATTGAGTAACGTACAGGTTAAGCTGCCACCTTTTTAAAATGCAATATGATTACATTTTGTGTAATCAGGCTATTTTAGTAATTATTTGATCAAGTATTAAGGTTTTGACTTGACAGCAATTGAGTTGGTTTGTAGCACTAAGTAGGGAAGAAAATCTTTATAATCGATATTTAATAATCACACCTTAACAGGGGAGGTCATCTAGGGATTTACCAGTCCTTGTGAAGAAGAAATTATTGACGTTATCTACCAAGGCTGTCAACTACCTGGTAAATTCTGAGAGACATCAGCTGTAATAACCGGTTACCCCATTGCCTAATTCGAGCTGTTTCTCTTATAGGTGATTACTTAAAGCAGGCTGAAAGTAAAGCAGAATGGGCCTTAAGGCACATTCTGCTTAACTTTCAGCCTGCTTTAAGATTCCATCTGCTGGTATATAGCAAGTATTTCTTATTATACATATTCATAACTGTATTCTTATTATACATATTCATAACTGTATTCTATTTTCTACAGTGAAGGAATAAATTAAAGGCGTATTTATGGGGTAATGGGTTAAAATGTCAAACCTTCAGGCACCTATCCCTTGTTCTTAATTCTTTTGCATATACTTAACCCATTACCCCATTGCCTGTTTTTAGTTTTGAAGAAATTTGACCACTTAAAGCAGGTTGAAAGTAAAGTAGAATGCACTTTAAGCCTGCTTTAAGCAACCATCTGCTAGGATATGTTCATGACTGTATAAATTGGAACCATTTTCTTCAGTGGAGGAAAAAAATTGATGTGCTAAAAGGCAATGAAATTGGGGGAAATTAAGGTCAACCATTAAATAATGTTGCTTCAAAAATGTATTTTTCCAAAACTCATTCCTACACTGAAGAAAATAGAATCTAGTTCCAATTTATACAGTCATGACTATATATGCACCATAAGAAAAATTACTTCATCCTAGCAGATGGAAACTTAAAGCAGGCTGAAAGTAAAGCAAAATGCACCTTAAGACACATTCTGCTTTATTTTCAACTTGTTTTAAGTGTTCACCTGTCTTTAAAAATAGAAACAGGCAAATTGGGGTAACAGGTTAATTATTTGCATTCTAGCTACGGATATATCTGCCACAGTGATTGCCCTTAGCAAACAGCTTGGATCCAGATGACTCACCAGGTAACACAGCGTCTCTGCCGTCTCATCAGGATCCAAACTGTTAGACACTCTGACCATATTTTGAAAAGAAATTTAGAAAATTCTGTTTTTAGAAAAATAGCAGACGACATGTTGCAGACGTAAAAAATTACCCAGCATGCAAAGAGTTAATACAAGTACCAATATGTCACTCAAAGTGCATGAAATGAGCTTGTCTGACAGTCACATAAGGTTTGTCTACATATTAATATTAACTCTTTGCATGCTGGGTAGTTTTTTTGTCTGCAACAATAATTGTCGTTTGCTGATGTTCTAAAAATAGAATTTTCTAATTTTCTTTCCAAAACAGGACCACAGTGTCAAACAGTTTGGATCCTGATGAGACGCCGCGTCATGCGGCATCTCATCTGGATCCAAACTGTTTGCAAAGATAATCACTGTCTGTGGCAGATATATCCGCTGCTAGCATGCAAAGAGTTAATGTGGATAATCATTGTTTTTTCCTGCATGAATGAAAACAAATGGCCTGTTGGTAAGGTTTGGTCATTCATCTCACTGGTTACACTGCTATAGGACAAGACTTAGTACTCTGGTCTAATTTATCAACCCTTTACCCCATATGGCCTGTTTCTAGTAAATTAAAGATTGATTAAAGATTGGTGACCATATAGCAGGTTGAAAGTATTTTAACCCATTACCCCATAAATATACCTTAATTCCTACGCCTCTAATGTATTCAACCCCCCCCCCCCCCCCACCCCCCCCCACCCCCCCGAGCTCTAGTCTTAAATATTTTACCTGCAGAAATGATTTCTATATTCTTTTAGAAACAGCTTAAAGCAGACTGAAAGTAAAGCGGAATGCGCCTTAAGGCACAATCTGCTTTAGGTGGTCATCTGTCTTCAAAACTATAAACAGGCTATGGGGTAATGGGTTAAGTAACTTGTGTATTATATTCATGAGGTATACATGTAAATTGGAACTATTTTCTTTAGCGGAGGAATACATTAAATGCTTAAAAATGGGTATCTTTGGAGTAAGGGTGAAAAACACCAATATATCTGATAATATAAGTCTCAAAGACCGGGTAAATCGATAGTACAGGGATAAACATTAATACACCAAGTCGCAAAAGCCTTGAAGTTTACTTTAGGTAACTCTTTGCATGTTAGTTTCGGAATTGTGATCATCTATTCAAACAGTTTGGATCCTGATGAGACGCCGTGTAATTTGACGTCACATCAGGATCCATACTATTTGACTCTCTGACTGGTTTAAAAAGAAAGTTTTAAAATCCTATTTTTAGAACAGTTACTTGTAGGTGACAATTATTGCAGTCGAAAAAATTACCCAGCATGCAATGAGATAAAAACCAGACTGCCCGAGTGTCAGGTTCCTAATGTGTCGTCAGTACACTGCTCGCTTACACTTTGCTGTGACAAAAACAACAACAACAATAAAACTTTCAGTTTAGTGTTGTTATTCATTCATGAGATACAGAGTTTTATAAGGCTAGCTATAGCCTATATATACATACAAGGATTTTATAAGATGGATGTATAGTGGAATAAATAGTGTATACGCATTATCATAACAATTCACCTTCAAGACCAGGTAAATATAGTTGACTTTCCTTGAAGTATGTTAAACCCAGTACCACCGGCCATAGCTTGTTTTTAGTTCTGAAGACAGCTGACAACTTAAAGCAGGTTGAAAGTAAAGTAGAATGTGCCTTAAGGCACATTCTGCTTTACTTTCAAACTGCTTTAAGCTACCATCTGCTAGGATATACAGCGCTCCCTCTCTACAACGGCCCTCCCAACAACGATTCCCTCCTTACAACGACCATTTCCACAGTTCCCTAACAGGACAATTATGTCTAACGTTTTTACTGCTGTAATATCGGCTGCTTAAAGTTGTCGTCTGCTGTTTTTCTCAAAATTACATATTCGACATTTTAACACGAAAATACTTAATGATGAGTGACAAACAGCTTGAATCCAGATCAGACGCCGCGTAACGCGGCGTCTGATCTGGATTCAATCTGTTTGTAAATGTAAACCAATTCTCCCTCCCTATAACGACTCCCTCCGTACAACGCACACAATCAGTGTCTCCCATTGGTTGTCGTTTTAGAGAGGCAGCGCTGTAGAAAGAAATCTTAGGTTGCATATTTATGACAGTATAAATATCTTCAGTGAAAGAATGAATAAGAGGTGTAAAAAGGCATATATATGGGTTATAATGGGTTAAACCACCTTCAAATCCCAGGAAACAAGTATGGACGACTATAGCAAACAGTTTTGATCCAGATAATTTTCTGATTTATTAATTTGAGGCCTGATCAGGATCTTGGCAGTTTGCAACTCAGATTTATGCAAATTGGTTAAGTGGTTAATTTGTTTTGTGGGTGATTTTCTGGTAATTAAGTAGATCACCATAATTACATAATTATTATACAGTGTAGATCTTGGTGTTGTTGTTGTTTAATGAAGCGTGTGTGTATATTGTGTATTATATGCCTTGTAATATGATATTATTATATCATGCTCTGACCGGGCAGTGAACTTTTGAGAATTGGAGACAAGTATTGAAGACTAGCAAAACAGTCCTGATTGTAGACCTTACAATTTGTAGGAGATGATCAGGATCCATTTGAAACGCAGTCCACTAATCTATGAACATTTATCAGCTGAACAACTACAATAGCTAATAAGATATGGAAACTTTCCCCTTAGGAATAAAGTGCTGACTCGATCACGTCAGACAGATCCTGTTGGTTAGAAAACTGTGCCTGCATGCCCTGATCTGAGTGAGTGAGATAGCTTCTTCATGGTCTTTTGTCATCTTGGTCTTCACTGTTTATCCCATTACCCCATTAAATATATTGCTCTAGTTTTGAAGATAGATGATCACTTAAAGGGACTCGCAACCGGGTGGTGTACTTGTCAAAATAAAATAAAATACTCAAATAAAAGCAAATTTGTGGCATTATTTGGCTTTTGACATTAAAAAAATATGATCAGTCCAAAAAAAGTCTCAAGAATCGTCACCGAATCTTAGATTTTTAGATATTTTCCATCGTTTTTCTATACCGACTAGTAGACGGTATAGTTGTTGTTGTTGCTTCTCTACACGGGCTCAGACATAAACACGAGCCGAATTACGAAGTTGTATGTACTTTCGATCGCTACACATTGAAATACGTTAAATCGATCCGAGATAAACGGATAGTTCCGTGGTCCATTGGTCTAAGCGGTTTCCCCTATTTTGCCTTCTGTCCGCCAATGCCGGGCCCCGGGTTCGAATCCCACCAGAGACCAATATTTTTTTTATTGAAATACATTTTTTTTAAACAGAATTTCTTATCCTAAACTAATTCTTTACCATTTATATAAGCGTTTGACAAATATTTACAAATTACTATTTTTAATGCACCATCTGGTTGCGAGTCGCTTTAAAGCAGGTTGAAAGTGAAGCTGAATGTGCCTTAAGGCGCATTCTGCTTTATTTTCAGCCTGTTTATGCTACAATCTTCTAGGATACAGAAAATATTTTTATTCATAACTGTTTAAACTTGAACTGATTCTCTCAGTGGAGCAATAAAGGCGTTTTTATATGGGGTAATAGGTTATGAAATGTATTCAGCAAATAGTCGGAGAAGGGTTATAATGCAGTATTGCAGAGAAAATTCGTAAATTCTTGCTAAGGTCACTTAACCCTTTACCTCATAGCCTGTTTCTAGTTTTGAAGACAGGTGACCACTTAAAGCAGATTGCCTGCTTTAACCCTTTCCCTCATAGAAGCGCTTTTTAGCGGATATGATTTATTCCTCCGCTGAAGAAAATAGTTCCAATTTAATCAGCCATGAATATATAGTATAGGGAATATTTTCTATATTTTAGCACACGGAAGCTTAAAGCTGGCTGAAAGTAAAGCAGAATGCGCCTTAAAGGCGCATTCTGCTTTACTTTCAACCTGCTTTAAGTGGTCAGCTATCTTCAATACTAGAAATAGGCTATCAGGTAAAGGGTTAAGCTAAAATCTGCTAGGCTATATAAAATATTTGTAATGGTAATTGTTCATGAGAGTATAAACTGGAACTATTTTCTTCAGCGGAAGAATAAATTAAATACGCTAAAAGTCGCTTCTATGGGGGAAAGGGTTAACGTTACATCTACATGGTAAAGAATAAATATTTTTAATGGGTCAGGTAAAGATAATGTTTCAAGTACATGGTATGTACATAATAGTGGGTCATTGCAGATTATTCTTCATACATGCACACTGTATTTGAACCACATATTGAAACAGTAAAACTTTAAAAACCCATTGTATCTGAATCAGTCGAAAACCAGCCTCTTCAGGCTCTCATAGCTATTTTCAGGGTTTTAGACTAATAATTAATTAAGTTCCTGAAAGTAGGATGAAAGAATAGCAGAAATTTAAGGTATGTAAGGGGTTTAATGCTTTAGTTTCAGAATAATGTTAACACCAAGTATCCAATAGCCTGTTTCCTAAATTTTTAATACACAGACATGGTCCAGTGGTAGCACACTAGACTGCCATACGAGGGGTCAAGAGTTCAGCCTGTTTATAGGTTTTAAGACAAGTGACCACTTAAAGCAGGTTGACATTAAAGCAGAATGCACCTTTAGGTGCATTCTGCTTTACTTTCAGCCTGCTTTAAACTACCATCTGCTAATTAAGCTATAGAAACTATTTCTTGTGTACATATTTATGACTATAATTTTTTTTTTTCTTTAGTGCAGGAATAAATTACCGCCTAAAAAAGTGTATCTGTGGGGGTAATGGGTTAAAGTGAAACAAAAAAGGAGCTTCAGTGAAATCAACTGTGATAGTCTAAAGTTGTATGGGAACCATCAGTTCTGTTGAACCCTTTTCCTCATTATAATAACAGTTAGTATACCCGTGCAAATAACCTAATATGAATATGCTTACAGAACAGCATATAATTCATTATAGGGCTGTTATGTTTACCACCTCAATAAAGGCATGTCGTAACTATGGCATTTAAAGGAAGTGGCTGCTTAAATCATGATAAAACTGATAGAGAAATCCATAAGGATTATTTCTACCTTGACCCTGTGTTAAACTGCCACTTGTTTGTAATAAAGTAGTATGTGTGTGAGTAAAGTAGTTTGTACATGAAATGCAACATTTTTTCAGGGTTAAAAATATAAAGGTAAATGCACCACACTGTGCTTCTTTGGATGAGAGGGTTTAAGAGATAGTGACATATATATTTTGTAGAGCATTATTTGTCAAATTTCTTTTAGAGATTTTACTAGTCTCGGCTGAAGTCATCTGATCATCTATATAAATTTTATGCTCCGTGATAATTTGACTGCAGAGCATACCGCTATCTGTCCACCCATCCATCCATCCAACAATCTGTTCATTCTTCCATCCATTCATTCTTCTGTTAATTTAAAGTGTTTGTCCGTTCATCCACATGTATGGTACATATATACTTTGTCTAACTTCTACAGTTTTCAAGCTACAACCTATAACTTTACAGGATGTTTGCATATATACCACAGATGTGCATTTGGTTACGACTTTTATTAGCTTCAATGTTAATGTTTTTCTCACATAGTGCTTCATGCAGCTAGTGGACATCCTATATATATGTTTCACAGACATAATAAGTCAATCTCATATCTTTAGACTAAGTTTTTGTTATTTCGTTGTATTAACTATAAAAAAAACCCAAAAAACCCAACTTCCCCTAAGTCCTTTACTATGAAAGTAAGTCTCTATTTTAAAATCTCGTCCTTGAAAGTCAAATATTGTTAAAAGGTTTTTTATCATGACAGCCTGGGGTTTTACAAAAAAGTAAATAATAATTGCATGGTTCAATATATATTACCCCTTAATCTGCTACCGGTGTGTCTGCTTAGAAAAACAATAAAGCATTTACTAGTTCCAGATAAGGTTATTATTAATTTTAAAAAGCTTAAATCCTTATAATATGCCTCCACCAAACCGTATGTTGTGACCACGCATCAGAATCATTGCAAAGTGGTCACTGGGAACAAACTGATTCGGGGAGGCATAACTTTTAAAGGAGAAAATGTTGTAAATAAGTCATTGGAGCCTGTAAAACATTGCTGAGGGAAGATTAGCTACAGTTGGAGTGTTGAACAGTTTAGATATAGATGATGTTTGGTAGCAAGTGGCAGGATATCGCTTTATGTTGCTTATGGTATGTACAGTCAAACCTGTACGTATTAACCCATTACTCCCTATAGGTACATGTATTTTTATGCCTTTCAATTTATTCCTCCAATAGAGAAAAAGGTTCCACTTTATGCAGTGATGAACATGTACAATAAAGAATATTTTTAATAACGTTGCAGATATGGAACTTGAAGCACGCTGAAAGTTAAGCAGAATGTGCCTATTTATATGCCTTTTATACAATTACAAATCATTTCTCTACTGAAATTGATAGTGAATGAATGTTAAAAAAAAAAAATTCCCTTAAATTATCCTAGCATATGATAACTTAAAGCAGGCTGAAAGTAAAGTAGAATGTGCCTTAAGGCACATTCTGCTTTACTCTCACCCTGCGTTAAGTAAGATCACCTCGATTCAAACCCAGGCACAGTCTATGGAGTAAAGGGTTAATGCATCTTGAAATAAAGTTCAACCAAACATACAGGTTGTTTCTTCAGATATATATATTTGGCTATAGAGATGCAATAATATGCTTCAAACCAGGCACACTCTATATTAACAGTCTATGGAGTAAAGGGTTAATCTTGAAATAAAGTTCAACCAAGCATACAGGTGGTTCCTTCAGATGCCAAGGGCAATTGTATCTTAATATTGATTATAATCTGTAACACTATTACAAATATAGCCATAAAGTTATACAAAAACTAGCTACCATATCTATATTTGGCTATAGAGATGCATGGTTCACTGAATTGTCTCCCAAAACTGCAGTCACAGTATGGGTATTAATTTCATTGTGTATCAGGGGCCTGTCTTATGAAACTTCGTACGACAAAAGTGGTTGTAAATCAAAACTTTGAAATACATTTAATTTCTGATTTCTCCATCTAATTCTGTCTATTATGAGTGACGTCTCTTTGGAATCATCTTTTCAAGATTCCAAAGAGATGTCACAAGCCAGAATTAGATGGAGAAATAAATGATAATTGAGCATTTTAAAAATCTGACTTAATTACAACAATATTTGTATTAGGTCGAAACCTGTAGATCAAATAAATTTGTCAACTAGACTGGTGCCTGTGGTTATTTGCACCCAACATTTCCTCTTACGATGAATAATATTTGTTGTAAGACGTTTGAAAAGACGGGCCAAGGTCCTATAAAGCTTTATATACAGCTAATTTAAATTTCCTGCCATGGAAATTTAAACATTATATTTTGTACATTAACTTTCAATAAATACATAATTATATGGTAATTTAATGTATTGAGTTATTCATTGAATCATTGCAATATGCAAAACTTTATTGAACGGTATGTTTGAAAATGTTATGGTCAGATTTATTAATTTGGCCCCACAAATCAATTGTTTGAAATGGAGGATACAGCCTATTTGTTTTTCAAGTTATTCTATTACTGCATAATAAGATATGCCTTTTCATACCTTTAATGTATTCCATCGCTGAAGAAAATAATTTCAATTAATACAGTTATGAAGATGTGTTACATAATTGTTTTCTCTATATCCTACCAGATGTTAGCTTGAAGAGGGCTAAAGTAAAGCAAAATGTGCCATATATATATTCAAGGCACATTCAGCTTTACTTTCAACCTGCTTTAAGTATTAACTTGCCTTCAAAACTGACTTAAATATAGACCATAGAGTAGAGTGATGGTTAAACTGGACTTGCAGTAGCGTTTGTCGCAAGGACTTGCAGTATAGCATTTGTCGCAACCTTGGTATACATCAATTCAATTCAATTCAATTAAAATTTTATTGGCATTAAACATACAATGTTCATAACCATTATAATAACTTATTGTATACCTTACTATAAATAGTAACAGATTTTGCTTTGATGACAATGCAATACGCCCTTGCTGAGCAGGGCCAATAACCGGATGCAGTCCAATTACAGGTTATTTGGACTGCATCCGGTTATTGGCCCGGGGGCATCAGAATTTATGAATGTGAAAACGTTAGCAACGTAACGTTCAAAATGACCAACGTTCGTTGAAGATGACGTCATTTGATTTCTTTAACGGTTGATTTTGAACCAGGTATACAATAAACAAGTCATTAAACGGCCGAGGGCGGGCCGTCGTTGCTTATTGGCACTCGTTAGCCACATTGGCACTCGGGCCAAGGCCCTCGTGCCATTATGGCTAACTTGTGCCATTATAAAGCAACGATGGCCCGCCCTCGGCCGTTTAATAACTGTATAATAATGTACATGACTAACAATAAATAACTATACACCAGTTAACATCATATTGAATGAGAAACTAGCACAGAATATATATGGCTGCTTTGCAGAAAGTTCCGATTGTGATATATAATATATGACTATATAAGATGATATTCATGAGCAGTCACATGCAACATATGGTTTGATGATGATAAGGCTTGGAGTGTTTGAACAATGCTATTATCTGGAGCTGTGTGACTGAACATTAATGTTTGATGGAACTTGATGTATGAGAACTGTGTTCTCTCAGCAAAATGGACTCTTGAAAAACCGGTCTCTGAAAACAGGGTCCATATTGCTTATAAAGCATTTGAGTTGAGTCTGAGTTCGTTCTCAAGCTTTTGATTGGTCAGATTTGAGCCGAGGCTCAAATCTGACCAATCAAATGCTTTAGAATGATTTAAGACTCAACTGAAATTGAGCTTTATGAGCATGGATACAGGACATTAAGATTTACAGTAGAAACTCGATACTTTGAACTCGCTTAAATCGATCGTACCAGTATTTCATAGGTTTAATTTCCATAAGTTTATTTTGCTTAAGTCGAACATACCCTTATTTCAAAGTTAAAAAGTGGCTAGATAAGCCATGTTTTTACTTTGAAATATGGTTATATTTGAGTTAATGAGAGTTGGAAGTATCCAGTGTGACTGAAGTTATAAGAGCTCCTAGTGTTTGTACATAATTAATTTATAATAAAGACAAATGAAGACCTGAGGACAGGTGGTTGCCAAATTCAGGACAACAGTATTTTTGTCTTGCAGTCACATGCTACAATCTACAGAAAACAACTGTTAACCCTTTCCTCCACAGAAGTGCCTTTTAGCGCATTTAATTTATTCCTCAGCTGAAGAAAATAGTTCCAATTTATTAAGTCATGGACATGTACCATTAGAGAAATATTTTCTTAATCCTAGCAGATGGTATAGCTTAAAGATGACTGAATGTAAGGTGGAATGTGCCTTAACCAACTACCTCATAAATACGCCTTTTTACGCCTCTAATTTATTATTCAACTGAAGAAAATAGTTCCATTTTATACATTCATGAATTTGTATCATTCAAAATATCTTCTGTATTCTAGCAGATGGTAACTTAAAGCAGGCTGAAAGTAAAGCAGAATGCCCCTTAAGGCACATTCTGCTTTACTTTCAACCTGCTTTAAGTGGTCACTTCGCTTCAAAACTAGAAACAGGCTGGGTTCAGTGTTTGACACTCTGACCAAGTTTTAACAAGAAATTTGAAAATTTTATTTTAAGAACTGGAGCAGACATCGATTGTTTTAGATGAAAAATTTACCCAGCATGCAGAGAGTATATATTGAGGGTTTTGATTACTAGAGGTTTCACTGTATAGGTAACACATGCTTCATTTGTTATACAGCCATTAGTCTCTGGTGAACAACAATACAATAAAGTAGAAATTAATAATTTACAAATCTCTTAAAACATAGTACAGTTATACAGGGCTCCAGATAAGGGAGAGTAAACTGAACAAAACCAACATTTTCTCACTTATTCAGCACCAAATCCTATGGTGTTACTACTCATTAGAATCGTCTCTTCGAGACGATTCTATATAATGAGTAGGGACACCATAGGGTTTAATGCAAAAATAAAGATTTAAGTTTTTGAAAATACCCCACTTAACTGGAGCTCTGTCTAAAACATAGTACAGTTATATGACTTACAACATCGTCTCAATCAATATCAATAAACCAAGTTCCAGTTGAAGTGTGGAGTTAGTTATATATATTGCATAGCTCCCACGAGTTATCTCAATTAAACGCGCACACTGTACATGAGTGTGCGCATGCGCACGAGTATGCGCGCACGAGTGTATGTGGGCGTGTTTAATTAGAGTTGGAGATACTGCAATATATTACTTGTAATATGGCTAAATATAGACCAAGAGGTTGGGCTCTGTGCAATTTACATCAACTATTGAGCGCTTTTGACATCCATTAGAATCCTCATTTGTACGACCAATCAGTGACAGGAACAACATCGCTATCTGCGCAAGTTATACCAAATGTCGAGCGCTTTGCTAATCAAAGGTAGTGTAAACCCCATAAAAGAGACCAATCAAAGACAGGAACGTATACTCGTTAACCAATCCGACAACTTCCAGCATAGATCGCTTTCGCGGGCAGTGTGTTAAAGTTTTGCTGTAAAGACGATGTTCTAGTTTCTGGGAATATTTGCAGGGTTGCCATTTCTCCGGATTTTTCCTAAATCTTCGGATTTTTTTTTTCTAGTACATGGTAGCTTAAATCAGGCTGAAAGTAAAGCAGAATGCGTCTTAAGGCGCATTTTGCTTTACTTTCAGCCTGCTTTAAGCAGTCACGTGTCAACAAAACTAGAAACAGGCGACGGGGAAAAGATACGATTCGTAAAATCGCACTTGAAAAATGCAAATTTGGAAACCTTCGGATTTTTTTTGTCAACTTATGGCAGCCCTGTATTGTCGTCACTAGCTTTCGCGCGTGTTTACTTAAAATGATTAGTATGGATATCGGCACAGTGATGACGGGACGATTTGCAGTAGAGAACACGTTTGCATTTTTTAATCAAATATTTAGCATTTTTTCCTTTGCACAATATTTGGACCCAGATAAGATGCTTTGTACAAGGCGTCTGGTCTGGATCCAAACTGGTTGAAAAGGAATTATCAATTTTGCACAAAATCGTTTTTTGTTCAAAACAAATCGTGTAATTTCTCCATTGTGACTTGTGCTGCTATTACTATGCCAAGGCTCCAGATAAGAGGAGTATTTCAAGAACTAAAATCTTTATTTCTGCATTAAACCCTATGGTGTCACTACTCACTAGAATCGTCTCTTCGAGACGATTCTAATGAATAGTAACACCATAGGATTAAATGTTGAAATGAGTGAGAAAATTTGGATTTGTTCCATTTACTCGCTCTTATCTGGGGCTTTATATCTGCCACACCGGATGTGCGCCAGACTGTGCGGTTAACTAGATGTCCGCCATTACTGTGCGGTTAACTAGTTAACTGCATGGTTTTCTACCAGTTATTGCATGGGCGGGGAAACTCCGCCCACTACAAAGTGTGCGGTATCCAACTTAAACTGGGGTACTTTTCTATAGAAAAATGCCGAAGCCGTGTTACAAGTGAGTTTTATTGTTCGATTGTCTGACCTGGCCGATTTATTTTTTAGAACGGAACAGTTTTTTGTGGATAATAAAGGTTACGTAGTTATAGCTAACATCATAAATCAGATATATTTGGGATAAATTATTTTGTCCCAATATGTACTTGAGGTAAGCATGATTCTGACAACGTGCAGCATGATATACAGAATCTGTATTGAAATAATTTATCATTGTAGCGAATGAATAAGATAAGATATTGATAGCCTTAATAATATCAAATATAAATTGTAAACACAGTAAATAACCTAAGGTGCATTCTGCTTTATTTTCAGCCTGCTTTAAGAGACCATTAGTCTGCTGAGATATACACACAGTATTTCTTATTTCTTACATTCAGCTACTGTATAAAACGGAACTATTTTCTTCAGTGGAGGAATAAATTGAAGGGCGAAGAAAGGTATATTTATTTGGTAATTGGTTAACCCTTTACCCCATAGATTATTTTCTGGTATTGAAGATAGGTGACTACTTAAAGCAAGTTGAAAGTAAAGCAGAAGGCGCCTTAAGGCGCATTCTTTTACTTTCAGCCTGCTTTAAACTAGTATCTGCTAGAATGTAGAAAATATTTCTTATAATACCTCATGACTCATGACTGTATAAATTGGAACTACTTTCTTCAGTAACTGTTGATGAATAAATTGACTGTGCTAAAAGGGGCTGGGTTAATTAATTAGCTACATGAAGAGTAATGTATGGATATGTACATGAAACAGGTGTGTCCTAGAATAAGGAGCCTTAATGGGACAGCTAAGTGATGTAAATGGCTGTTGTAATGATGTAGTTAGCCTGTGGACGGCTGACAGCCTCTGAAGACTGGCTGCCCATGTCATTAAGGTAACATGTCACCCTGTCTCTAACCTGTCACTCAGTCGTCAGGCTGCCAATGTTTTAATTGTACATTTATAGGTTGGGAAATCAAATAATTATAGATTTAAAGTATTTGCTGTAGTGAGGATGTTCATTTTTAAGATTCAGTCAATTGGTTTGTTTTGGCCAATTTGTTCCAGAAGATAGCTACTTGCTTGAAAAAAAATTGGTCAAGGTCAAACAATAAGTACTTTGGTTTCTGATCAGGTTCTAAACTTTAATTGTATTTCTGGAAATAAAGACTTAACCCATTACCCCATAAATACGCCTTTTTACGCTTTTAATTTGTTCATCCACTGAAGAAAATAGTTACTCTGTAAACAGTCATAATTATGTACTATATGAAATAATTTCTATACTCTAGCAGATGGTAGCTTAAAGCAGGCTGAAAGTAAATCAGAATGCTCCTTAAGGCACATTCTGCTTTACTTTCAACCTGCTTTAAGAGTTCATCTATCTTAAATACTAGAAACAGGCTATGGGGTAATGGGTTAAATTACAGCAGTGAGTTTGTTTAACCCATTACCCCTTAAATACTCCTTTTTACCCCTCCACTGAAAAAAGGAGTTGCAATTGATAAATTCATGAATATGTATCAAAAGAATTTTCCCCCACATTCTAGCAGATCGTTTAAAGTATGTTGAAACAAAGTAGAATGTGCCTTAAGGCGCATAAGACTGCTTTACTTTCAACCTTCTTTAGGTAATCACCTGTCTAAACTAGAAACAGGCTATTGGATAATGGGTTAAAGGCACAGTCTGCTTTACTTTCAGCCTTCCTTAAGCTGCCATCTGCTAGGATGCATGTAAATGGTGCATAATTATAACTGTATTAACCCATTGCCCCATAGCCTGTTTCTAGTTTTGAAGACAGGTGACCACTTAAAGCATGCTGAAAATAAAGCAGAATGCGCCTTAACCCTTTGAACCCTAGTCCCGCATATAGGTGACCTTTTCAAACAGTGCATAATTATTATGTGGATAGTACACTTGTCCTATGCAAACAAGGAAGACCAGAACAGAGGGCTCAGAAATGAGCCCTCTGATCAGGGTCTTCACTGTTTTCATAATATCAAACATTGACAAAAACAACCCTTAAAAGTCAGAAATGGACTAGACTAAAAGGGAAACTGGAATTGTCCATTTAAAGTTTCAGGGAGGAAAGAGTTCTGGCGCATTCTGCTTTACTTTCAGCCTGCATTAAGCTTAATATAACCATCTACTAAGAAATAGAAAATATTTCTTACAGCACAATATTCATAACAGTATAAAGTGGAACTATTTTCTGTGTATGCATTTATTAAAGGCATAGAGCTGTGTATCTGTGGGATAATGGGTTAGATTGGCTTGTTGTGCAAGTTTTAACTGTTTATATATTGTTGAACAAGACAGTATGGTGACATTTACTACAACTGAAGGTCAGTGACAACTGCAAGCTGCTTGTCAATTTCACCGCCAGTTGTGACTATTATAGTTGGGATATGTGTATTCTCCAGGGACTGGGACATACTCTAGGATAGATTTACTAAACACAAAGATTTGGACATACTCTAGGATAGATTTACTAAACACAAAGATTTGGACATTTTTTAGTCGTAAGTACGGTGAAAAATTTGATATATGTATTCTACCGGGACAGGGACATTTAATATTTTACACAAAGATTTGGACATTTTTCAATCGTAAGTACAATGTAAATCTGTTGGCTGGACGTAGCTATTATAAAGAAAATACCGACAAACATTGACACAGGCAGATAGATCAACATCACTCGAGCGAGACAATTTAACTTGTTACTTTTACAAGGTTAGTGCCTGTATTGAATCAATGATCCGTTTACCTAAAGGTTTATGACTTTCAAGGTTAGCAAATATTTCCCCCGACTGTTTGAATTATACTAGTAACTTACAAAAGAGTTTGTATTGTATATATTATATAAGTCTGGTGACACTATATACCATTCACCTACCTAATATGACTGGAATAACCCTGATTATTCCCTATAACTTGTTTCTAGTTTGGAAGACAGATGACCACTTATTATGACGCACAATTTCATGACTGTTTAAATTGGAACTATTTTCTTCAGCAGAGGATTAAACTGAATTCGCTAAAAGGTGCTTCTATGAGGTAAAGGGTTAAGGCACATACTGCCTTACTTTCAGCATGCTTTAAGCAACAATCTGCTTGAATAAAAAATAACTATGACTGTTTAAATTCGAACCATTACCTTCAGTAGAGAAATATATTACAGGCTTATAAAAATGCATATCTATTGAACAATTGGCTATAACCATTCACTTGTTCAAATTGATTGGATAAACAGATTGAATTCTGATTCGCCACAGAGTAATCTCTGCTGTATTCTTTGGAGACCACTTAAAGCAGGCTGAAAATAAAGCAGAATTAAGGCGCATTCTGCTTGAATTTCAGCATGTTTTAAGCTACCATCTCTCAGGATATAGAAAATATTTCTGTTTGAACATGTTTATGACTATAAATTGGAACTATTTTCTTTTGTGGAGGAATAAATCAAATGCGCTAAAAGGCTCTTCTATTGGGAAAGGGTTAAAGCAGATCGATTGAAAGTGAAGCAGAATGTGCCTTGACACATTCAATACTAGACTAAGCGATGAGTATATATACTCGTCATTAACAAACAGTGCACTGTTTGCATATAGCTGGTCAAGTGTATTTTTCACAGGTACATGTACCTGTGAATAATACACTTGACCTATGCAAACAGTGTAGACCCTGATCAGAGGGCTCCTTTAAAGGAGCCCTTTGATCAGGGGCTGCACTGTTTGTCAATTAACAATATATGGCAGAAAACAACCCTTACTAGTATAAAATGGACTAGACTATTAGCAACTATCTGCTAGGATAAAAAATAAATCTTATGACGCACATTCATGACCGTATAAATTAGAACCATTTCCTTTAGTAGAGGAATAAATTACAGGTGTAAAAATGCATATCAATTGAACAATTTGTTAACCATTCACTTATTCAAATTGATTGGATAAGAAGATTGAATTCTGATCCGCCACAGAGTTAAATCTCTGCTGCAATCTATGGAGCAAAACTATTTGACAGTTTTATATGTTTCATCAGTTTAACCCATTACTTAATAAATACACATGTTTGTGCCTTTAATTTATTCCTCCACAGAATAAAATAGTTCCAGTTTATAAAAGTAAGGATTGTGCTACACAAGAAATATTTTTGATATTCATGCTGATGGTAGCTTAACCCTTTCCCCCATAGAAGCAACTTTTAGCGTATTTGATTATTCCTCTGCTGAAGAAAATGATTCCAGTTTATATCCTCATAAACAATTACCATAACAAATATTTCTATATAGCCTATAGCTAGCAGATGAGAGTTTAAAGCAGGCTGAAAGTAAAGCAGAATGTGCCTTAAGAGATCACATGTCTTTAATGTTATAAACAGGTTATTGGGTAAAGGGTTAAAGCAGGCTGAAAGTAAAGCAGAATTAGTGCGCCTTAAGGCGCAACCTGCTTGACTTCCAACCTGCTTTAAGTGATCATTTGTGTTCAGAACTAGAAATAGGCAATAGGATAAAGGGTTAACAGTCATTATAAGCAAACATGAAAAGATAAGCAGATAACAGTTTTAAAGTAGACACTATTTTAAAGTAGACACTATTATTGTCCAATTTTTCTGACCTGTCAGAGTTATTTTTAGAACAGAATAGTTAATAATGGTACATAGGTAAGCAGGGTAACATCGGATCTATATAGTCGTACACTTTCCAACTTGAGATAAGCATGATCCTCGTGCAGCACGAGACAGCTGCGCTCTTTTTACTGATATGTTATTCATTCTCAATAAACGTGTTTATGCTAAAAACTATTATGCCCATTGCAAACAGGTTGGAGCCAGATCAGACGCTGGGTAACCCGGCGTCTGATCAGGCTTCAATCTGTTTGCCACCCAGATTAAAAAGATAAAATTAATTTTCTAGACTTTAGTTCATTGTGTTTGCGTTTATTCAGGAAATAATATAATGTCTTTAATATAATACAGCTTTCCATATCTCTGGCTGACTGTATGGAAATCAACGAGTACGGTGATCATCCCTTTTAAATTTTTAGAATGTTCCAATCTAAAAATAACTCTTGACAGGTCAGAAGAAGACACTATTATCACAGACAAACTGCCATAGTTAAGACTATGGTGCAGTTACCCTGATATGACCTTGTTTACCTTAAGTGTTCACTGCAGATTATCTCGGGTTTAATGTGCATGTAAATATCAGTTACCGATAAACAACTTAAATATTATGATTGACAAACAGTTTTGATCCTGATGAGAATCCAAGTTGCTCAGCTTCTGATATTGACTCAAACTTCTGATGAATACCTGTCAGTTTGTAATTGGCAGGCAGGAGGAATAGGTAGTCAAAATTATGGTACAACAGTCAAAACCCGATACTTCGAACTCGATTAAATCGATTTTACAAGTGTTTCATAAGTTGAATTTCGATAAGTTGATCTTGCTTAAGTCGAACATACCCGTATTTCAAAGTTAAAACGTGGCTAAGCCACGTTTTAACTTTGAAATATGGGTATATTCGAACTCACGCAATTTCGAAGTATTGAGTTTCGACTGTATATGCATTGTTGTTTCTTTGTCATATTGGGTGTATGCTTCTGTGAAAGGTGCATGTGTGCATTTGCTAAAATTCCTCTCATGACTTATGTTTGGACTTTGATGTTTGGATTTTATGGTGCGTTTAATTTTACTGCAGCTTTGGGATTATTAGTTTGACATAAATTGCTATGTACATTACATAGCACTTATAATACTACATTATTATATAACTATACATTTATGGATGTATAACATTGTCATGTGATATTTGTACAATTCAAGATGTAACATGTAATATCTATACTATGTATTTTCAGATGTTACATGTGATATCTATGTATTTCAAGAACTGATTTAACATGTGATATCTATGTATTTCCAGATGTAACATTTAACATCAATGTATTTCCAGATGTAACATGACATCTATGTATTTCCAGATGTAACATGACATCTATGTATTTCCAGATGTAACATGTAATATCTATGTATTTCCATTTCCAGATGTGGCATGTATAATATCTATGTATTTCCAGATGTGACCTGTAATAGCTATGCATCTCCAGATGTAACATGTGATATCTTATGTATTTCCAGATGTAGCAGTATCATGGCCATGTGATATATGTACATTCCAAGATGATGTAAGATAATATATATGTATTTCCAGATGTACCATGTATTATTCATGTATTTCCAGATGTACTCACATGTAATATCTATGTATTTCCAGATGTACCATGTATTATTCATGTATTACATGTAAATTCTTTGTATTTCCAGATGTAACATGTATTATTCACTATTTCTAGATGTACTAACATGTAATATCTGTATATTTCCAGATGTAGCATGTATTATTCATGCGTTTCCAGATGTACTCATGTGTAATTTCTATGTATTTCCAGATGTACCATGTATTATTCATGTATTGCTAGATGTACTAACATGTAATATCTATGTATTTCCAGATGTAACAGCTGATTGGATTGGAAGCAGTATAGTATCAGAGGATGAGTTCAATGTGTAGCAGCTTTAGATAGCTTCAAGTTCAAGAAGGTAAGTCTGCACCAACTGATTTTAACCCATTACTCCATAAATACACATTCTACAAAGGAATACACTTGTCCTATGCAAACAGTGTAGATCCTGATCAGAGGGCTCCTTAAGGAGCCCTTTGATCAGGGTTTACACTGTTTGTCATTTTGACATAATATTATTGAAAAAATTAACCCTATATATAAATAGTAAAAAATGGACTAGACTAATTTAAGTTGAAAATTAGAATTGTCCATTTGAGGTTTCAGGGAGGAAAGGGTTAAAGTAGGCAGAAAGTTAGCTTCGAACTACCACATATTCATGACTGTATGAAGTAGAACTATTTTATTTTGTGCAGAAATAAATGAAAGGCATGGAAATGCATACTTATGGAGTAATTGGTTAAACACTGAACACAATGAGATAAAGGTTAAAAATACTAGTTTGACTGTAATAATATTGTAAAAGGGAGAATTCAGAGCTCTAGATAAGGGAAGTATTTCAGATACAGTCAAATCTTGGTTCTTCGAACTCAATTAAATTGATCGTACCAGTATTTCATAAGTTGAATTTCGATAAGTTGATCTCACTCAAGTCGAACATACCCGTATTTCAAACTTTGAAATATGAGTATGTTCGTACTAACAAAAGTTCGAAATATCAAGTTTCAACTGTACTAAAATCTTCATTTCTGCATTAAATCCTATGTTATAACTACTCATTAGAATTGTCTCTTTGAGACGATTCTAATGAGTAGTTACAACATAGGATTTGGTACTGAAATGACTGAAAACAATGTTGGATTTGTTCAGACTACTCCCTCTTTATATCTGGAGCCCTGTGAAATTGATTGTCAATAAATCTGAAGTGCGAAGATCTCTTTGGAGACAATAATGAATTATTTAAGCATGCACAATATTCAGTCATGGAAAGACGTTTCAAATCAACAAGCAGTTAAATTTAAATTAATGACTGACAATTCTATGCCTCTGGGCAAAGTCAATGACTGCAGTATGTAACATGAGCCAATTTTAACTTTAACCCATTATCTCCTGAAACTTCCAGTGGACAATTCCAGTTTGCAATAAAGGCAGGTCCATTTTAGACTATTTAGAGTTGTTTTTTGTAATAAATTACAAAATGACAAACAGTGAAGTCCCTGATCAGAGGGCTCGTGCAGGAGCCCTCTGGTCAGGGACTTCACTGTTTGCATAGGACAAGTGTACTTTTCACAGGTACACATTTGGTAAAGGATGCACATAGGCGTCACTAGGGATCAATGAATTAAAAGAAGAATCCACTGCAATGGAATGACATGTCACTAAGAATATCTTTTTAGCTCACCTGGCACGTAGTGCCAAGGTGAGCTTTTAGGATCGCTGGATGTCCGTCGTCCGTCGTGTGTCCGTCCGTCCGCACAACCGAAATGGGTTAGAGGGCCTTTTCTGGCCAGATAACGGTAAACATAACAAAAGAAGACAATGGAGTTCATTCCGTAACAATAGAATAAGGGGCCGTGGCGCGTTATTCAAACAAAAGAAAATAACAAAAGAAAAGGCCCTCTAACCCATTTCGGTGGCACGTCCGTCCGTCCGTTCACAATTGTTCGTTAACACTCTAGCAGGTTCAAATCTCATTGGATCTTAATGAAACTTGGTCACAATGTTTGCCTAAATGAAATCTAGGTCAAGTTCGAATGTGGGTCATGTCAGGTCAAAAACTAGGTCACTAGGTCAAATTATCGAAAAACCTTGTTAACACTCTAGAGGCTACAAATATCATTGGATCTTCATGAAACTTCATCAATATGATTGCCTCAATGAAATCTAGGCCAAGTTCGAATGTGGGTCATGTCTGGTCAAAAACTAGGTCACTAGGTCAAATCTTTGAAAAACCTTGTTAACACTCTAGAGACTACAAATTTCATTGGATCTTCATGAAAGTGCATCAATGTGATTGCCTCAATGAAATCTAGGTCAAGTTTGAATGTGGGTCATGTCCGGTCAAAAACTAGGTCACTAGGTCAAATTGTTGAAAAACCTTGTTAACACTCTAGAGGCTACAAATTTCATTGGATCTTCATGAAACTTCATCAATATGATGGCCTCAATGAAATCTAGGCCAAGTTCGAATGTGGGTCATGTCCGGTCAAAAACTAGGTCACTAGGTCAAATTGTCGAAAAACCTTGTTAACACTCTAGAGGCTACAAATTTCATTGGATCTTCATGAAACTTCATCAATATGATTGCCTCAATGCAATCTAGGCCAAGTTCGTATGTGGGTCATGTCCGGTCAAAAACTAGGTCACTAGGTCAAATCTTCGAAAAACCTTGTTAACACTCTAGAGACTACAAATTGCATTGGATCTTCATGAAACTTCATCAAAATGTTTGCCTCAATGAAATCTAGGTCAAGTTCGAATGTGGGTCATGTCCGGTCAAAAACTAGGTCACTAGGTCAAATTATCGAAAAACATTGTTAACACTCTAGAGACTACAAATTTCATTGGATCTTCATAAAACTTCATCAATATGATTGCCTCAATGAAATCTAGGCCAAGTTTGAATGTGGGTCATGTCCAGTCAAAAACTAGGTCACTAGGTCAAATTATCCAGAAACCTCGTTAACACTCTAGAGACTACAAAATTCATTGAATCTTCATGAAACTTGAACAAAATGTTTGTCTCATTGAAATCGAGGTCAAGTTAGAATGAGGGTCATGCCCGGTCAAAAACTAGGTCACACGGTGTACATGGTTACCAGGTGAGCGATTTAGGGCCATAGTGGCCCTTGTTGAGATACTGGAACTTACTAGAGCTTAACCCATTACCCCATAGCCTGTTTCTATAGTTCTGAAGATATGTGACCACTTAAAGCAGGTTGAAAGTAAAGCAGAATGCGCCTTCAGGCACATTCTGCTTTACTTTCAGCCTGCTTGAAGCTATTATCTGCTAGAATATAGAAATATTTCTTATGATATATATATTCATGACTGTATGATTTGTAACTATTTTCTTCAGGGTATGAATAAATCAAAGGCGTGAAAAGGCGTATTTATGGGGTAATGGGTTAAGATCCTAATGGGCTCCTGTGGAGGAAAGAGTTAACCCATTACTCCATAAATTCACATTTTAATGCCTTAAGTTTATTCCTCCACTGAAGAAATTAGTTTCATTTATACAGTCATGAATATGTATCATAAGAAATAATTTCTATGTTCTAGAACATGGTACTTAAAGCAGGCTGAAAGCAAAGCAGAATGTGCCTATAGGCGCATTCTGCTTTACTTTCAACCTTCTTTAACCCTTTACTCCATATCCTGTCTGTAGTTTAGAAAATAGGTGACTTCTTAAAGCAGGTTGAAAATAAAGCTTTACTTTCAGCCTGCTTTAGGCTATGACCTGCTCGAATAAAGAAAATATTCCCTATGAAACATATTTATGACTATAAATTGGAACTAATGTTTTCAGGGGAGGAATTAACTGAATTAACTAAAAGGCGAAAGCGCTAAAAGGCGCATCTATGGGTGGAAAGGGTAAAGCGGTCAACCGTTTTCAAAGCAAGAAATAGGCTATGGGGTAAATGGTTAAAGCATTATACAGGTTAATGATTGTGTTTATTACATGCCTATGCATGTTAATACAGATTATATTACTAGTCAGTAGTTGCTGTGTGTGTGCAATAAATATGCAAATGAACCAAGTGATATGTCATGTTATGTGATTAAGAATGTTACACTGTCCTTAACCCCCTTGCCTGCTATATGGCCTAAATTGCCACTCAATGAAATATTTACAGGGCCCAAAATAATAACGGGAGGATTTCAAAAAACTAAAATCTTTATGTCTGCAGTCTCTGCACCAACGCTATGGTGTCACAACTCCTTTGAATCTTTGAGAATCTGTCTGAGGCACATTCTGCTTTAATTTAGCCTGCTTAAAGCTACCATCTGCTAGAATAAAGTATTTGAATATTTAGATTATTTCTTATGATCAATATTTAAATATTACTGTGTCAAGTGGAACTGTTTTCTTCAGTGGAGGAATAAATTAAAGGCATATTTATGGAGAAATGGGTTAAGCAGCAGTCTGTCACAAGCACTGAAATTCATAAGGAAAGCCAGTTAACCTATTACCCCATAAATACACATTTTAACGCCTTTAATTTATTTCTCCATTGAAGAAAATTGTTCTAATTTATACAGTTATGAATATATATCATAAGAAATAATTTCTATTTTCTAGAAGATTGTAGCTTAAAGCAGGTTGAAAGTAAAGCAGAATGTGCCTTAAGGCACATTCTGCTTTACTTTTAACCTGCTTTAAGTGGCCACCTATCTTCAATACTAGAAACAGGCTATGGGGTAATGAGTTAACAAAGAAAAGTTTGTAATATTAGCTTTATTATGTTGTCAATATTGGAAGCCTTTGAGAACACGTTGATCCCTTAAGTGACAAGTATACTCACCATTTACAGTGTACCTGTAAAGAGTACACTTGTCCTATGCAAACAGTGTATACCCAGATCAGAGGGCTCCTTTCTGATGAGAGTCTGCACTGTTTGTAATGTTCACAAATTATTGTACAGGCACCCCTAAATAATCGAAAATGGACTAGACTTAATTTGAAAATGAAATATCCAGTAATGGTCTCAGGGGCCGAATGGGGTAAATAATTAGTTAACATTGTCTAGACAATTGAGCAGTATGGCTTGTCAAATTGCCACGCTCTCTGTCAGGTTGGCACTGTGTTGAATGTTTAATATGTATAAGCACATATGTAGAGGATTCTGATTCAACCCTTAGGGTTCTAATCTTGACTTGACTGGCAATTTGCAAAACACTTATCATTCATGTCAGTCTGTGAGGAACGCTGTGTGTGAATGATGTCTCAGGATACCACCTTCAGAATTAATTAAATACTATTTCCATGTTCATTTTTAACAGGGTTTTTTTTATAACTGTCTCAGTGATTTGCTGAAATAGAATTTTGACTGTCAAAATATTGGCACAAGTACAAGTGAGAAACATTTTAATCTTTATGTGACGATGAATTACTGTAAAACCGGTTTAATTCGCGATAATTTAATTTACGCGTTAATTTGCGAATGTGTTGCCTCGCGTCTCTAGTTTTGAAAATAGGTGACTTCTTAAAGTAGGTTGAAAGTCAAGCAGAATGTGCCTTAAGGCACATTCTGCTTTACTTTCGGCCTGCTTTAAAATATTGCATGATGTCGCGAATTAATACAAAATCGCATTACGCAAAATATTCATGACGCGAAAAATACCTGTTTTACAGTACTTGATGTCTGTATATTAATTCAATATGCCAATGTAGTGAAGTGTTTTGGAAACAGAATAGACTTAGATCAGACAGCTCCTAAAGAATCTGTATGGTAAGGGTCTGCACTGTTTTCTTGTAGGATCTGTGTGATATGGCTTTGTTCTCTTTTGTTAGGGATATTTTCCTTGTATATTAGTCAATGCATTGAATGTAATAGTTGTGATAATGAATATTAATATAGTAGGCAGAGTATACATATATGTACAGTCTAACTTCCAAATATCGCTGAGCCGCATTTTAACTTGAAACACGGGTATGTTCACCTAAACTGAGCTTGAAATAAGGCAAATTCATGTTTCGAAATATTGGATATTGCAAGTTAAGCGAGTTTGAGATATCGAAGTTCAACTGTTTATTAGATTTAGTGGGAGAAGGTTAAAGAATATTTCTACTAGCTGTAAATCACTGGATAAGTGTATAGTGGGTCTGGGGATGGTCATATTTTATACCAAATCGGCAAATAATTATATATCTCTTGAAACTTGCTGGTAAATAACATGGTAATATCAGACAACAACATTTGCTGAATGGAGATTGATACTGTGTCTGATATTGTCAAAAACAGTCGAAACTTGATACTTCGATCCCGCGTTAGTTTGAACATACCTATATCTCAAAATTAATACTTCGACTTGTCGAAATTCAACTTTTAAGATACTGATATGATTGATTTAAGCCATTACCAAATAGCCTTTTTCTAGTTTTGAAAATAGGTGACCACTTAATATGCAGGTTGAAAGTAAAGCAGAATGCGCATTTTGCTTTACTTCCATTCTGCTTTAAGCTACGATCTGCTAGAATATAGAAAATACTTCTTATCATACATATTCATAACTGTATAAATTTGAACTATTTTCCTCCGTGGAGGAATAAATTCAAGGCATAAAAAAACACATATTTATTGGGTATTGGGTGAAGTGAGATCGACTTATCAAAATTTAACTTTTGAAAGACTGATACGATTAATTTAACTCTTTGAACCCTAGTCACGCATATATGCGTCATTTGTGAACAGTGTACATGTGAGGAGTACACTTGTCCTATGCAAACAGTGTAGACCCTGATCAGAGGGCTCCTTAAGGAGCCCTCTGATCAGGGTCTACACTGTTTGTCATTTTGCCATATATTGTAAAAATCAACTCTAAAAAGCCAAAAATGGACTAGACTAAATTGAAAACTAGAATTGTTTATTTGAGGTTTCAGGGAGGAAAGGGTTAAGGGAGTTTGAAGTATCGAGTTTCCACTGTACCTTAGGCTTTCTATAGTGAGCTTGGGAGAGAAGCTACATGGTGTCAATAACACTTAGAGGATGATTCTCTCATTGATCATCATTAGAAGATTTTACTCTCTCACTTTGACAACCACTCAACATAATAGTGCTTTCACCTTACCTGGCACAAATTTCTACTGTGGCAGTCCTATGTTCTTCGTTGTGAGGTGTTTATAGTCTGATGACATCATGTGCTTCATCAGGTGACCACTTAAAGCAGGTTGAAAGTAAAGCAGAATGCGCCTTAAGGCGCATCCTGCTTTACTTTCAGCCTGCTTTAAGCTATCATCAGTCTGCTAGAATATAGAAATTATTTCTAATGATAGATATTCACAACTGTTTAAATTGGAACTATTTCCTTAGGTGGGGGATAAATAGCAGGCTTAAAAAGGCGTATTTATGGGGTACTGGGTTAAGTAATTCTTCTTTGAAACTACTGGACCAATTTCATTAAAACTTGACAGTATTGTTTCTTGGAGGAACCAGGAGTCTGTCAGATGTATTCAAATTAAGTCAAGCAATTGATATTGTGGTTACTTTGGCAACAGAAATGGATTTTAAAAAAACAACAAAAAGCTTCATAATTATGCATCTCCAAAAAGGCCTGATTGGATTGTAATTTGGCCTGCATCTGGCAACAGACTGTCTGACACACTGGTCGTATTGATTATGTAAACATGAAAGCAAGATACAAGAATATAAGGGTTATAACACAAGTTTGTTCGTAAATAGGTACATAAAATATTGTAAATAAGTTTATGAAATATTGTAAATAGGTGCATAAGTATAGGTTAGACCATGGTTGCAAGCGAATAAACGATATAGTTCGAGGGGGCATAGCCCCCGAGAACTATGTCGTTTATTCGCGCGCAACCATGGTCTAACCTATTTAGCACTGGCTTGGGCTCGAGGAAAACAAGAAGACCATTCGTTTCTGCTTTTTGTTTTAGACGAAAAAGTCATTTTATTTGTAATATTTTACTAAAATTGAAAGGCTATTTCAATGATAAGTTTTAGACATTAAGCATGCTTTAACACCAACATAAATAACGCTTAATGAAGCTCTATATGGAAGCACAATTCATTGGTAATTATCTTTAAAGTCTAGGTCTCACTGTACATAATATAACGTCATGAAGCGTGTGCAGTTCACCTCTGACCTCAGCTGTTTTTAAAAACAATCTAGACAGGCGTATTCCGGTTGGCTGGCTTGGAGGATTGTGACGTCAAATTGCCTTGATATGACGGAAGCAAAGAATAAGTGAACAGTGTGTTAGTTATTTCATGGTTTGTTGAAATAAACGATATATTCACAGTTTTTTTAGGCACCTGATTGGCCGAGAGCTCCAAGCCATGTGCTAAAATATTATTATACTGCAAAGTAAATTCCTTATCTCTAATTGGCTAACGAGACGTAGACGTGAACCCATAAAATATTGTTTATAGGTGTATAAAATATTGTAAATAGGTATTGAATGTAATAGTTCAGATACTGCCTACCCCAGATGCTGGGACACTGGCAGCAGATGACAAATAAATTCAGGATTAAGAGGTGTATAGAATAATGTAAATAGGTGCATAAAAGAATGTAAATAGGTATATAAAATATTGTAAATAGGTATATACATGTAGAATATTGGTATATAAAATATTGTATAAAGGTATATAGAATATTGTAAATAGGTACATAAAATGTTGTAAATAGGTACATTGTACATAAAATACTGTAAAAAGGTAAATAAAAATATTGTTAATAGGTACAGTAAAACCTCGCTATTACGACCACTAAAACGAAGGCTAATTGATTGTATAATAGAGAGGTGGCAGCCTAAAGCAAGGTGACAGTGAAACAGAAAGCTCCTAAAGGAGCTTTCTGTTTCACTATCACCTTGCTTTAAGCGGTCACCTATCGTAAACACCCTAATAATTAACAACATTTAGTGGTCGTAATCAGAGAGGTTTTACTGTATATAGAATGCTGGTACATAAAATATTGTAAAAAGGTACAGTCGAACTTCGTTATCTCGAACTCGCTTATTTCGAAATCTCGGATATCTCGATATAAATATCTGGTCCCGAATTATTCCCTTCTTTATCTATATAGAAATATCACGTTTATCTCGATATTTCAGCTCGATTTTTTCTTATGTCGAAGTCAATGTGTGGTCCCTCGAACTCGAAGTTCTCTATTTTTACAATTCATGTCTCGATATCGCCGAGAAAATTTATTGAAATCTTGAAAGAAAATTCTTTGGATTATCGATTTCACAGGTTTTCATGTGTTTGCGAGTAACTGCAGTTAATAATCACACCTTGCAAACACAGGGTCGGGAGATGAAATAAACACCGGCGTTAATGTGACTGTGTCTCACTCTTAATTACAGGCAATTAAAGAATCAGTTTTATCAAACACCTTTATATGCACTATCATATTAAGCATCAGCGTTTTCATGTGTATTATAGCAAATGCGTACTTTCGTTTTTGACGGCCGCCATTTTGCTTGAAATGTGCGTGTATCAGTAAGATTCAGTTACTCGTGAAAATCACACTTAATACCTATATCGCGATAATAACGCAGATAAAATGGGATTTTCTCGCTTTTAATGTCAAGAAACAAGTAAATGTAAATGAAAGCGAAAGAACATTAAGTTAATTTACAGTTTACAAGTTTAATTTCATTAATTGTTTGGCCGACATTGTTCGCGTACGTTATTATCTGGTACGAATCGCAGTTATGATTGTAAGCGTCTGTTGATGTATCAAAATGCGAAGTACTGTGATTTTAACGTCTGTGGTTGTCTCTCCATTGCTATTAATATGGATTAGTCGACTTTGATAGTAACTTAGTTAAAAGTCAAAGTCAATCAGGTTAGTTTTCTAATAATTGCAAAATAATGAGCGAAACTGCACATGCGCGAGTTCATTCATTGTTTGTTGTTAGTGCATCACACCTGTCAATCAACGCAGTGGGATGACACGCTGCGCGATGACAAGTCCACAGATGGTGATAATTGACACTGATTATCGATCTCTCTCAACAACTCGCATCTCGAAACTCGGTTATCTCGATATATTTATTTCAGTCCCCTGGACTTCGAGATAACGAAGTTTGACTGTATATTGAATATTGTAAAAAGGTACATAAAATATTTTAAATAGGTATTATATAAAATATTGTAAATAGGTATATAAAATGTTGTAAATAGGTACATAAAATATTGTAAAAAGGTATTCAAAATATTGTAAATAGGTATATGTATACAATATAGGAATAAGCTTTGAGATGTACAAACAAGTGTGGAATTTGAAACTTTAGTGTGGACAAAGTACATGTTGCAGGCATGTGACGATATGTTATCAATGACATGCTCAACTCTGTTTATCTGCACTGCATATAAGTGCACAATTTGTTATACAGCCAGAAAATAATGATCTAAGATAAGAGCTAGGTTTATGGCTGACATTCTATACACTTGCTAAGACCTAGCTTAGAGGGCAGTCATATGAAAATAGTTTGTACAAGATAAAAAAACAATAAACTCCCATTGTCCCATGCATTTAGAACAAAAAATGGTTTAAGTTTAACCCCCCACCTCCAAGCTTGCTGAAAGTAAAGCAGAACACTCCTGTAACTTGCTGATTTACTTTAAAATTCAGCCTGATTTAAACATCTACCTGTCTGGATGCAGAAATATTTTTTCCCAGTCGAAGGTAGCTTGGTGCATTCTGCTTTATTTTTAACCTGCTTTAAGGGGACATCTGTCTTAAACAACTAGTAACAGGCTATGGGGTAAAGGGTTAATATGAAATACAGCGAAACAACTTCTGTAGAAAGTTTTTGCTTTTCTGTCATTGTCTTGAAGGCTGTCACATGTGTTAAAAAAGCTGTAATGAATGAAGAATTTGCTGGTACTGAAAAAAAGGTAAAGGCATCCAATTAATGCATTTCTGTGTAGGAAAGAGTAACCCCTTAAAATTTCCCCCATAGACATGCCTTTTAGCACATTTGATTTATTCCTCCACTAAAGAAAATCAGGCCTTTTTCTGGCGTATCCACGAGTCCGGTAAACGGACGGACCCATTCCCAATGGGAAATGGTAAAAAATATTCCCAATTTTAAAAAAAAATCCCAATTTAAAATTAAAAAAACAATTTTTTTTATTTTTTTTTTTATTTTTTTTGATACAGGTTGTTACTGATAACTCAAATTCAAATAAAAACTAATAAAACAAGTGGCAATAACTACAACATGTCATTTTTCTGGCCGTTTAGCTTCAATATATGTGAAATCAATTCTAAAAATTCTCTCCCAAACATGATTTTTCGCGCCGAAAATTTACCAAATCAGACATTGCAGTTTTTCCCAAAATGGCCAGAAAAAGGCCTGAAAATAGTTCCAATTTATAGTCATAAACATGTACCAAAAGAAATATTTTCTACATCCTAGCAGATGGTGGGTGGGTCACGTTTTCCTTATGTTACTGTATATAGAAAAAACTTAAAAAATCTTCTGTGAAACTACTGGTCCAAATTGAAAATAGTATGGTGGCTTAAAGCAGGTTTGAAGTAAAGCAGAATGCGCCTTAAGGCGCATTCTGCTTTACTTTCAACCTGCTTTAAGTGCTGACCTTTCTTCAAAGTTAGAAACAGGCTATGGGGTAAAGAGTATTTTTTTCTGTTTCAGAGTTATGGCCTGCCATAGACAACTGCAGTTCTCTTGCTTTGCCCTTTTCACCCTGTATTGTGTATTGGTGAAAGGACAAGTGCAACAAAACCAGCAGTTTCCAGGGCAACAAGCTGGACGCCAACCATTGCTAGGACAACAGGCTGCAGGACAACAGGCTGGAGGTAAACCATTTCTAGGACAACAGGCTGGAGGTCAACAGTTGCCAGGACAACAGGCTGTAGGTCAACAGTTGCCAGGACAACAAGCTGGAGGTCAACCGTTGCCAGGACAACAGGCTGGAGGTCAGAGTGTGCTTGGACAACAAGCTGGAAACCAGCAGTTTCCTGGGCAACCAGCACTACCTAAAATTAGACATATTGAAGGTGAACGAGTTATTGGACAACAAGTTGGAGGTCAACAATTTCAAGTGAAACAGGGTCAACAAGCTGGTGTTCAACAGTTGCCAGTAGATCAGAAATTGGGTCAAGGATTACCGAAGCAACAAGGCTCTTTTCAAGGCCAAAAACAAGGTATGTAAGTTCTAACTGATGGTCTGGTCTCTAAATGAAAGAAACTCAATGCTTCATAGCATTTTCAGTGCTTAAAACAAATTGAAAATAAAAAGGAAAATTCCCAAAACTTTCTGCTTTACTTTCAGTCTGCTTTAAGCATCTCCCTGTAATAAGGGTACCATCTCTTACATTTTTGTGAACCATGTTTTCAGCATGTAGATTCTGACTTTTATAGAATGATGCTTTAATTCTTTTATCAACCGAATAAACTAAAATGGAAATATACCTTACATTGAAAAGACTATTAGGCAATAAAACTTGTAGTCAGTGCTTGGTACTTCTTTATGTCTGTGATTCTTCTCAGATTGACAGTAAGACAACAGTTACAATTGAGGTTGCTTGATCAATAAATACAGTCCCATGGAAAATAAGTTTGGAAATTCATATCCAAGATGCAGCTTGCTCCCCAAATGGGACATTTTATGCTGATGAGAGTAAAAAACAATCAAATAACTCTAATACAGTCTCTAATACAGTAAAATCTCTATTATGACCACTGAATTGTGTTAATTATTAGGCATTGAGGCAGATGGTTACTTAAGCCATTACCCCATAAATTTGCTTTTTTACGCCTTTAATTTGTTCCTGGATTGAAAAATATAGTTCCAATTTATGCAGAAATGAATGTGTAGCATAGAAAATATTTTCAATGTCCTAACAGATGATACTTAAAGCAGACTGAAAGTAAAGCAGAATGTGCCTGAAGGCACATTCTGCTTTACTTTCAACCTGCTTTAAGTGGTCACTTGTCTTCAAAGCTATAAACAAGCTATAGGTAAATAGGTTAAAGCAAGGTAACAGTAAAAACAGAAAGCTTCTAAAGAAGTTTTACTTTCATCTTGCTTTAAGCTGTTACCTGTCTTTCTTACAGTCAATTAGTGGTCATAATAGAGTTGCTTTGCTATAATTGTCCTCAATGTTTAACCCTTTCCTCCATAGAAAGGCGCATTCTGCTCAACTTTCAACCTGCTTTAAGTAGTCATCTATCTTCAAAACTAGAAATAGGCTATGGAGTAAAGGGTTAAACATTGCATGCTGGGTAATTTTTCCCCTCTGCAACAATTTTCGTCTGCTACTGTTCTAAAAATAGAATTTTCAAACTAGAATTTTCAAAACAGAGTCAGAGTGTCGAACAGTTTGGATCATGATAAGACGCCCCGATATGCAGCATCTTATCAGGATCTTAACTGTTTGGCAAAGTTAATCAGTACAAATCACTGTGGCACATGTATCCACCGCTAGCATGCAAAGTGTTAATTGCATAGCCAAGCAGGGCATTTATTAGATTAAATTCGGCATGTAATTTGTATACCCCTCATGCTAGGACCTTCCAGCGATCATTAAAAACATGCATGTAGTAAGTGTTTTCACACCTTTCTTGCTTATTGTAGCCACTTGCAAATTACTCTGATTGTTTTATCTATCTAAACTAGATTGTACTACTTAACTTATCCAATAAACACACGCACAAGTGCTATTTCAAACAGCATTCAGAATTCAATAAACCACAAGAAAAATATCTAATCACTTGAGGGGTTTTGTTACTGTGAACAAGACCTAGGGGTTAAATAAAATTTCAAGACCATTTTACAGTCAAAACATAAGCTCAGCGACTACTCTTTGAACAATAGCTTCGCTTTCTTAGCCCATAGAAGCGCCTTTAATTTATTCCTCCACTGAAGAAAATAGTTCCAATTTATACAGTCATGAACATGTACCATAAGAAATATTACCAATATACTAGCAAATCGTAGCCTTAAGGCACATTCTGCTTTACTTTCAACCTGTTTTAAGTGGTCACTAGTCTTCAAAACTAGAAACAGTCTATTTGGAAATGTGTTAAGATGATTCATGACAAATTTTAAAGCAGTAACCTCATGATTGTATAAACTTCTTTATATAACAAAATCAAATATATCTTCTACTTTAATTTAACCCTTTACCACATAACCTATTTCTAGTTTTGAAGACAGGTGACCACTAAAATTTGTAAGGTGCATTCTGCTTTTCTTTTAGCCTATTAACCCTTTACCCCATAGCCTTTTTCTAGTATTGAAAATAGGTGACTACTCAAAGCAGGTTGAAAGTGAAGCAGAATGTACCTTAAGGCACATTTTGCTTTACTTTAAGCTACCACCTGCTAGAATAAAAAAATATTCCCTATGATACATATATATTCAAGATATAAATTGGAACTGTTTTCTTCAGCGGAGGAATACAGTGAATGCGCTAAAAGGCGCTTCTATGGGGGAAAGGATTAAAGCTGTCATCTGCTGGGACATAGAAACTATTTCTTACAGTAACATACTCATGACTGTATAATAAGTTGAAACTTAGTTTTCTTCAGTGGAAGAATAAATTGTGTAAAAGGGCTTATCTATGGAGTAAAGGGTTAAGCTGCTAGCCTTCAGGTATATCTGAGGTTGTCATCAATTTTGAACTGTATTTTCAGATGCTGCATTCCAGAAACAAGACCATGCTCAAAATATTAACTCATTGGATAGCAATAAGCAGAGAGTTGCACCAAATGGCGTAAATGTTCAAGGAAATTCAGCAGATCTCAACATAAAACAGCAGAACGGGAAACCAGTAGTTGATACAGGGGTAAGTATCATTTCAATCAGATCAAACATGTCTGCCATTTAACCCAGTACCCCATAATCTGTTTCTAGTTTTGAAGATAGGTGACCACTTAAAGCAGGTTGAAATAAAAGCAGAATGCGCCTTTAGGCGCATTCTGCTTTACTTTCAGCCTGCTTTAAGCTACAATCTACTAGAATATAGATACTATTTCTTATGGTACATATTCATGACTTTGAGCCTGCTTTAAGCTACCATCTGCTAGAAATTAAAAAAAATAAAATTATGATAAATATTCATAATTGTATCAATTGGAACTATTTTCTTCAGTTGAGGAATAAATTAGAGGCATAAAAAGGTGTATTTATGGGAGAAAAGGTTAAATGATCCATTTTCGGCAGAAGTGTGCAGATTTCTGTTAGTGTTGCATGCCGTGAGTATATCTTGGTTGAAGGGACTGAGAACAGTACATTTATCTGACAAGAACAAGCTCACTGAATCAATACACGCACTGCAGTATCCTCTCTGATTGATCAGACAATTTGTTAAGTAGATTTGTCCAAGCTTAGATACTGCTGTAATTCTTGTGAAAGTTTAATGACTTGTGTCTTTGATGTTTCCGCTGATGGGTTCTTTGTTGTAGCCTTGCCAGGGGCTCCAGATAAGGGGGAGTAATTTGAACAAATCAAGCATTTTCTCACTCATACAGCACCAAATCCTATGGTGTTGCTACTCATTAGAATCGTCTCTTTGAGACGATTCTAATGAGTAGTGAAACCATAGGGTTTAATGTAGAAATAAAGATTTTAGTTTTTGAAATACTCCCCTTATCTGGAGCCAGCGCTACCATACAATGAACATGCAATTCGTAAAGGTTAACCCTTTACCCTAGACTCTAGTTTTAAAGACAAGTCATTATACTTAAAGCAGGTTGAAAGTAAAGCAGAATGTGCCTGAAGGCACATTCTGCTTTACTTTCAGCCTGCTTTAAGTTATCACCTGCTAGGATAAAGAAAATGCTTCTTGTGGTGCACATTCATGACTGTATAAATTATTCTAAACTATTTTATTCATTTGCGGAATGAATTAAAGTCATTAAAATGTATACCTATGGTGTAAGTGGTTAACTCTTGCCATTGATGTCGGTTTTCAATGTTTAAAAATAGGTGTCTTCCGTGCATGAATCAACTTAGAACTGAATCAACTGATTACTTTCACATAAATGCCACTGAAAAATATTCATGGACAGTGTTAAAGCTTGAAAAGAAAAGCAGAAAATTTACCATCAACTTTTTGTCTACATGGATGAAACATTAATCGAGCTTGTGTTATTTTAGTACTTGGGGATCTGTTATCTGAGGCAAAATTGCTTTACCACTTTAACCCATTACCCCATAGCGAGTATACTCTATGCAGAGTGATGCGATTAATGAAGATGATGATGATGATAGCCTGTTTCTAGTTTCGAAGACAGGTTACCTCTTAAAGCAGGTTGAAAGTAAAGCAGAATGCGCCTTAGGGCGCATTCTGCTTTACTTTCAGCCTGCTTTAAGCTATCATGTGATAGAATATAGAAAATATTTCTCTTGCTACATATTCCTGACTGTATAAATTGGAACTATTTTTTTCAGTGGAGGAATAAATTAAAGTCTTAAAAGACGTATTTATGGGGTGAAGGGTTAAGTCACAGATGAGGAAAGGTCTAAAACCCAAATACCTTCAAATCACCAATTACATAGAGGCTAGGCCTACAGTTTATTGAACTTGAACCAAAATCTAGCACTCATTGCTATTATTGATATAGATAAGAACAGTGGTCCTAATTTTAGCTCACCTGAGTCATAGGCTTTAGAACAATGACTGTCATTTGAGAATATTTACATGTAACCTTGAATAACACATTTTGGAAAACTTGTAGGAATAAAAGTTTCTCGAACAAAAATACCTGTACATAGCTGAAATTATACAGTCAAACGTGTATTAACTCTTTTCCCCATTGAAGCGTCCTCTAGTGCATTTAATTTATTCCTTCAGTGAAGAAAATCGATCCAATTTATATACATGTACTCTAAGCATGTAAGAATTATTTTCTAAATTCTAGCAGATTGTAGCTTCAAGCAGGCTGAAAGTAAAGCAGAATGTGACTTGAGGCACATTCTGCTTTACTTTCAACCTACTTTAAGTGGCCACCAATCTTCAAAACTAGAAACAGGCTATGGGGGAAGGGTTAAGCAATCAATAAATGAAGATGCTTGGTGATCAGTAAAGACTGGTGACAGCTTAACTCTTTGAACCCTAGTCAAGCATATGTGCGTCATTTGCTAAGAGCGTACATGTGAGGAGTACACT
This sequence comes from Gari tellinella, assembly GCA_922989275.2. Lineage (NCBI taxonomy): Eukaryota > Metazoa > Mollusca > Bivalvia > Cardiida > Psammobiidae > Gari > Gari tellinella. The sequence goes on from OV277862.1 coordinate 18,596,160, forward strand.
TATTCTTTGCAAACTGTGTAGATCCTGATAAAAGGGCTCCTTAAGGAGCCCTCTGAATCAGGGTCTACACTGTTTGTCATTTTGACATATATTGTAAAAATATACTGTAAAAAGTCAAAAATGGACTAGACTAAATTGAAAATTAGAATGGTCTATTTGAGGTTTCAGGGAGGAATGGGTTAATGCAGGACAATTGAAGACAGACAACAGCTTAATGCAGGACAATTAAGTACATGAGTTTCCTGAATTAATTTATCCCAGTGTATCAACCTGTCACCTTGTAATTGTCATCAATGTAAAACATAACAGTTGATGTGGCTGTTGAATCACACCTGTTGTTTATTTCTGGTAAATAGCTAGTAGTACAGTGCCCCCTCTCTACTACACCAAATGGGAGACAAAGATGTGTGTGTTGATTATATAGTACCCTTAGAGTGCTGAACATGACTTGGCTTACAACAAATGCAAACAGGTTGAATCCGGATCAGAAGCCGCATAATTTAAAGCGGCGTCTCATCTTTGTTCAAACTGTTTGTCACTCGTCTTTATATTTTTTGTGTCAGAATGTCAGTAAGTAACTTTCTTAACTTTAACCCTTTACTCCATAGCTTGTTTCTAATTTTAAATACAGGTGATCACTTAAAGCAGGTTGAATGTAAAGCGCACATTCTGCTTTACTTTCAGCCTGCTTTAAGGTTACATAATTATGCTAGGATAAAGAAAATATTGGTTTTGGTACATGTTTATGACTGTATAAATTGGAACTATTTTCTTAAATGGAGGACTAAATTGAATGCGCTAAAAGGCACTTCTCATGGGGAAAGGGTTAACTATCCACGATCTTCCCTTACATTGCCACTCATCACTAGCTTGTCAAATATATATATATATTAAAACCCATTACCCCATAAATACGCCTTTTTATGCCTCTTCTAATTTATTCCCACACTGAAGAAAGTAGTTCCAATTTATACAATCATAAATATGTATCATAAGAAATATGTCCATATCCTATCAGATGGTAGCTTAAAGCAGGCTGAAAGTAAAGTAGAATGCGCCTTAAGGCGCATTCGACGCATTCTGCTTTACTGTCAGCCTGCTTTAAGTGGTTATCTATCTTCAATATTAGAAACAGGCTATTGGGCAATGGGTATTACCGAGTGTTGAGAAACAGGATTTCAAATTTGACTAATGCAAACAGTGAAGTCCCTGATTAGAGGGCCCCTGCAGGAGCCCTCTAATCAGGGACTTCACTGTTTGTCATTTTTCAATATATTTGAAAATAAACCCAACCCTAAATAGTCTAAAATGGACCAGCCTTTATTGTAAAATGGATTTGTCCATTGAAAGTTTCAGGGGATAATGAGTTAATACCGAGTGTTGAGAAGTAGGATTGCAAATTTTGTTTACACATATACTTTCTTTCTTCAGAAAATTGTACAGAAAAGTCAGCTAATTGACCCACAGAATAGTTACAAAGACAGTAAGAATGCACTTCCTGGTGAAAATGTCAAGGCAGATATAAGAAATAATCAAAATATCCAGGCTGAGGGGAGACATCATAAGGGAGTGGAAACAGCTCGAGAAACTGGGAGATTGGATAAAAATGTGGATAACAATAATGATGCTGGTGCTAAAAATAGTGTTAACATTCCGGACTTACATGGACGTGTGAAAGATTCCAGTGTGTACAGACCAAAAGAAATTGCTCAGAATGATAACAATGGTTTACCAAAGGTTAAAGATGATAGAGTTAGAGTTGCCGGCGGCGGGGCATTTGACATGGCTCAAGATAATCAGGGTAAAGTGAATCAAGATGGAAATAAAGATACCAAAGTTGGAGCTGGTGATTTAAATAGAGATGACAATAAAGTGGTTGCTGATAAAGCAGGTGATACGGGAAAACTTCCAGAACATATAAAAATCATTGACGGTGAGGTAGAGAAAAATAAAGGTGGTGATGTTGGAGCTGATGTTAATGATGACGGTGATGATGATGGTGACGAGGATGATGATGATGAAGAAGATGATGATTACTATGACAACAATCCACAAAGGGCTGATGCTAAAGTCGACTCCGGTGTCATCAATGCTCCTAATGCTGGTAATAATGTTGTAGAAGTTCAGCTTGAGAAGGATAAAACAATACTTCTCCCTAATCAAGCTAATGTAGATAATAATGAAATAATAAGAGACCCTGGGAATGATAGAAAAGTTGAGCCTGAAAAGGATAAAGAAGGTAGCTTGAAGGTTGTGTGGGACTGGAGTGACTTTGCTGTGAACTTTGAGCAATATGTTATGCCAGAACAAAAGATCAGACGCGCTCCTCACGCCACGACGGGGGAGCCATGGCCAATGCCACAGTATTATGTAACAAAGAAGGATAAAGTGTATACGTTAAATAAATCAAGTTTCAGGATTAAGTTATCGAAAATACGTTGTGATATAATTGAAAAAGCAATCGATCGGTACAAGTTTTATATATTTGAAGATGCAGTAGAGGACATGTATGATAACTTTCAACATGCACAGAGTACGATGTTTGAGGACCCGGCAACAAAGTACGAGCAGCCTCTCTTCCTAGAGGCACCATATGTCACTAAGATGGATATTAAAATACGTAAACCTTGTGCAAAATACCCTCATGCAAAGTCAGATGAATCATGTAAGTAGAAATGCATTTTTTTTTGCCTCATGACTGCCATTGTTTTCAGTTTAACCCCCTACCCCATTGCTTATGCAGGGCTCCAGGTAAGGGGAGTTTTTCAAAAATTAAAATCTTTATTTCTGCATTAAACCCTATAGTGTTACTACTCATTAGAAACGTCACTTCGAGACGATTCTAATGAGTAGCAACACCATAGGATTTGGTGCTGAAATGAGTGAGAAAATGTTGGATTTGTTCAGTTTACTTCCCCTTATCTGGAACCCTGCATATGTCTAGTTTTGAAGACAGGTGATCACTTAAAGCAGGTTGAAAGTAAAGCAGAATGTGCCTTAATTAAAGTGCATATTGATGACTATATAAAGTAGAATTATTTTTTTCAGTGGAGGAATAAACTACAGAGGCGCATTTATGGAGTAATGGGTAAAAGCAGACTGAAAGTATAGCAGACATCTTGATAGTGAGATTTCAGCTGTGTATTGGAGTTTGACTAATATATTTTATTCTAACACACCTCGCGCAAGCCCCTATATAAACAACGAAGGAACGTATCTCATGGTATTGTCGATGATGTTTGAACTGGCACCCTATGCATATTCCGCCCTTTTCCGTAAGCTATTTTTATCTTACGGAAAAATATTGGAGAATTCGCCACTGTACATCATCATCTGTTACAAGCGACGATAGCTCAGTGGTTTAATCGACCCACTAGAATCTACCAATTTCTGGGTCGTGAGTTCGATCCCTGCCATAGTAGTTTTACATACATGCATTTTTGCGATGATTTTTTTTGTAAATTCTTTTGTCGGGAAGACGCATGCTTGTCCTAAAAATCATTATTTGTGTGAGTTTCGTATAGTAAGTGAATAAAAGAGTTAAAAAGGATGAAGAAAATAAACATTGAAATAAAATAAATTACAAAATTAATACAGACATATTTTATATTAAGAGAATAAATTTACGATGAAAATATAATATCCATTTTATTTTATTAGCTCACCTGAGCCAAAGGCTCAAGGTGAGCTATTGGGATGGCCCTGTGTCCGGCGTCCGTCGTGCGTCGTCGTTAACAATTGCTTCAAATGACATCTCCTCCTATACCGCTTGACAGAATTCAACCAAACTTTACAGATATGTTCCTTGGGTCAAGCTCTTTCAAATTTGTTCAAAGAATTAAAAACAATGCAGAACTCTGGTTGCCATGGCAACCAAAGCGAAAAAAATAAGGAAATCTTAAAAAATCTTCTTGTCAAAAACTGCAAGGGTCAGAGCTTAGATATTTGGCACACAGCATCATCAACAGGTCCTCTATCAAGTTTGTTCAAATTATGCCCCTGGGGTCAAAATTGGCCCCGCCCCGGGGGTCACAGTTTTACATAGAGTTAAATAGTGAAAATTTCAAACGTCTTCTTCTCTGAAACCAGTATGGCCAGAGCCTTGATATTTGGCATGGTGACACTTCTAGATGTCCTATACCAAAATAGTTCAGATGGTTCTGGTCCGTTGCATAACTAGGTTACAGGAGCTAAAAATAGATTTTTTTTCTATGAAACCTTAAAAAATCTTCTTGTCTGAAACTACAAGGGCCAGAGCTTTGATATTTGGCACATAGCATCGCCTACAGGTCCTCTATCAAGTTTGTTCAAATTATGCCCCTGGGGTCAAAATTGGCCCCGCCCCGGGGTCACAGTTTTACATAGAGTTATATAGTGAAATTTTCAAAACGGCTTCTTCTCTGAAACTAATATGGCCAGAGCTTTGATATTCAGCATGGTCACACTTCTAGATATCCTTTACCTATTTTGTTCAACTGGTTTCAGTCTGTTGCATATGTAGGTCACAGGAGCTAAAAACAGATTTTTTTCTATGGAAACTTACAAAAATCTTCTTGTCTTAAAAACCCTACTACCCTGATCTTAGATATTTGGCACATAGCATCATCTACAGGTCCTCTTACAATACTGTTCAAATTATGCCCCTCGGGTAAAAAATGACCCCTTCCTGGACATAAATAATTATCTCCATTTTGTCAGTTATTCTCAGGTGAGCGAAAATGCCCCATTGGGCTCTTGTTTTTTAAAAAGACCTGAAAGATCTATGTTATTTAAAATAGATCTTACATAGTTTCGAACCCACAACCTCTGTCTTTAGAGTCAGCGACACATGTCACTGAGCTAATGCGTCCGTAATAAACTGTAACGCGAGTATAGTATAGTTCATTTGTATTTATTGATTTTTACCTATACAGTTAACGGAAAGTCCCGACTTTATCGACGAAAGTTGACGGAACTGATGAGTGCCAGTTCAAAAATCATCGACAATAGCTGTGTTTAAATTCTTAATAAACATGCATGTGCTGTAATGTCATATGGCTTCGAAAATGCGTACGCCAAGAAATGTAGCGCCATTGTGTCAGTGCAAATTGTTGTAAAATTGAAGTGTTAGAATCGAAATAATAAATTAATACCAGTGTTTTATTGTGCAATAAAACATGGGTAGTTGTTGAGATGCTGGTAATTAAATCATTCTGCCTTTATAGCCTCATGATTTAATTACTACGCATCTCAACTCCTACCTGTGTTTTATTGCATGATAAAAACACTGGCATGAATTTATTATTTCTTAAATATAAGAGTATTGCTTGTATTTCTTTTACTTTGCATTAAACAATAACCTGTCTTTAGAGACCATCATACTCGTTTTAAAATGACTGGTGTGAACAGGTTTTCCTTGAATGTTCACATTAAAAAGCACCATTACCAGAATGTTTTGAATATATTGTTTCATTTCGTCAAGTAATTCTCTTGTTTTCAGCAATAAGAATGAGAAATAGCAAGAAAAATGTGACAGATATGTGTGTACTAAATAATACCAGTTTTCTAATTGAGTCCTGGGGCCCGTTTTACTAAACTACTTACGCAAAATTTTGATTTATATTTTTTATTATCACTTACTACAAACAGCAAATAGCCAGATCAGAGGACGCGCTAGAAGCTCGTCCTCTGATATGGCTATTTGCTGTTAGCAAACGTTTATGATCGAAAAATAAGAGTAAAACGATTTTGACTTACGCAAAAAATTTGCGTAAGTAGTTTAGTAAAACTGGCCCCTGGTGAATTGTGCCCTATGATTGAATTAACTCATTCACCCCTGAAACTTTTAGTGGACACTTCCAATTTCTTATTAAGTATATTCTATTTTTAGCTACAGTCGATACTCGATACTTTGAACTCGCGTTAGTTCGAACATATCCATAGTTCAAATACGGGTATGTTGACTTCAGCGATATTGAAGTATTGAACCCATTGACACCTGCTCTCTTGAAGATTTTATTATAGACACAGGGCTCCAGATAAGGGGAGTATTTCAAAAATTGAAATCTTTATTTCTGTATTAAACCCTATGATGTCACTACTCGTTAGAATCTTCTCTTCGAGACGATTCTAATGAGTAGTAACACCATAGGATTTGATGCTGAAATAAGTGAGAAAATGTTGGATTTGTTCAAATAACTCCCTCTTATCTGGAGCCCTGATCTGACATACAAGAAGAATGATCTAAGGACACTGCAATGTTTTTCAATATAGCCGAACAGCAAACAGTGCAGACCCTGACGAGACACCACGCTACATAGCACCTCATTAGCGTCTACACTGTTTGCCAATATCCACTTAAGGTTACATTAGGCTTAACCCTTTCCCCAATAGAAGCGCCTTTTAGCGGATATGATTTATTCCTCCGCTGAAGAAAATAGTTCCAATTTAATCAGTCATGAATATATATTATAGGGAATATTTTCTATATTCTAGCACAGGATAGCTTAAAGCAGGCTGAAAGTAAAGCAGAATGCGCCTTAAGGCGCATTCTGCTTTACTTTCAACCTGCTTTAAGTAGTCACCGATCTTCAATACTAGAAATAGTTTATCAGGTAAAGGGTTAATCCTTTACCTCATAGGCTGTTACCAGTTTTGAAGACAGGTTACCACTTATAGCAGGTTGAAAGTAAAGCAGAATGCGCCTTAAGGTGCATTCTGCTTTACTTTCAGCCTGCTTTAGCTACCATCTTCTATTCATGACTGAATCAATTTGAACTTTTTCTTCAGTGAAGGAATAAATTGAATGCGCTATATGGCGCTTGAATGGTGGGAAAGGGTTAAATGGGTTAAGCTCAGTTTGAATAGAGGTAATTTGCCCTGATGGCTGTGAAGGTATTAGGGTTACAGAGTACTATTAGTTTGTCACAAATTGGCTGTGTATAAATCCTGGACTGTACATGTTAGTATTGCTGTGCCTAATCTCTTCAATTAATGTCAATGTTTAAGGCCCCTGCACAAAGCCTGTGATATGCAAATGGCTTCAGCTCTGTATACTTTATAAAAGGAATCAACCTTTTCCACCACAGCCAATGGTGCGGATCACTTTTAACCCGCGGATCACTTTTAACCCACGGCTGTATTATAGAGTAATTCAGTATGGAAGGCATGTGACTGCTCAACCCTTTACTCTATAGTTTGTTTCTAGTTTTGAAGACAGGTGACCACTTAAGCAGGTTGAAAGTAAAGCAGAATGTTCCTTATGGCACATTCTGCTTTATTTACAGCCTGCTTTAATCTACCATCTGCTAGGATGTAGGATAATCCAATATGTGTCTGTAGTGCATATTAATGACTGTATGAAACTATTTTCTTCCAAGTAGGAATAATTTAAATGTATACAAATCTGTATCTGTGGAGTAATGGGTTAAATAAAGGTGCAAACAGGCATCTTTACAAGGTAATGTATTTAGGCAGGTGACTGGTTAAAGCAAGCAAGTAAAGCAGAAATCCCCATTGGTTTTACTTTAAATGTTGCTTTAAGCTACTGCCTGTATTGAACACAAGCAGTGAATCCTGATGGGAATGCATTCATTAACCCTGTACTCCATAGCCTGTTTCTAGTATTGAAGATGGGTGGCTACTTAACTCTTTCCTCCCTGAAACTTGAAATGTACAATCCCAGTTTCCATTTGAGTCTAGTCCATTTCAGACTTTTTAGGGTTGTTTTTGTCAATGTTTTGCATTATGACAAACAGTGAAGATCCAGATCAGAGGGCTCCTTTGGGAGCCCTCTGATCTGGGTCTTCACTGTTTGCATAGGACAAGTGTACTATTTACATGTACACTGTTTGAAAAGGACGTCTATATGCGGGACTAGGGTTCAAAGAGTTAAAGCAGACTGAAAGTGCATTCTACTTTACTTTCAATCTGCCTTAGTTACTATCTGATAGAATATTGAACATATTTTTGATGGGCATATCCATGAATGTATAAATTGGAACTCCTTCCTTTAGTGGGGGAATAAATTAAATAAAGCATATTTATGGGGTAATCGGTTAAGATAAGGCACCACCTTCTATGGTACTTATGTGAAGGAAGGGACACTAGAGCATTTTGTGCAAAAGAAATGGCTAGGCGGTTTTCACGGAATAATAAGTTAGAAAATAATACTTAAAGCTTAAGGTTAGCTCATTTGCACGAGATGTTGGTAGTCAACTATTGGGATCATGCTGTGTCTGGCGTCAGGAGTCATCTGAGGGTCTGCACTGTGTGTGATATTGCCATACATTGTCAAAAACAACCCTAAATAGTCAGTAAGCTAGACTAAATTGGAAACTTTAACTTTCCACTTGAAGTTTCAGGGAGGAAAGAGTTAAGTTGATAATAGAGTTAAGTTAATGATTTCCTGCGTGTAACAACTTGTTGATTTGGTAAACCATTTGAGTGCAGATCTCAATGTTTTTATACAGTAAAAAATCTCTATTACAGCCACTAAATTGTTTTTATCATTACATGTGAAGGACAAGTGACTGCTTGAAACAAGGTGTAATTAAAACTTAAAGATCCTTTAGGAGTTTTCTGTTTGACTATCACCTTGCTTTAAGCTGTCACCTGTCTTTTATACAATCAATTAGCCTTGTTTTTAGTGGTCGTAATAGAGATACAAATTGTGCCAAATCTGTTTGTCCATAATAAAATAACTATCAGCATCTTACAACAATGAATGACTCTCATTTGTTGTCCATTTATGTAAATTTTCTATAATTTGAGTACCTATATTTTCAAGTAACCTGCAGGGCTGCCATAAGTTGGCATGAAAAATCCTAAGATTTCCAAATTTGCATTTTTCAAGTGCGATTTTACGAATCCTACCTTTACCACATAGCCTGTTTCTAGTTTTGTTGACATGTGACTACTTAAAGCAGGATGGAAGTAAAGCATTCTGCTTTACTTTCAGCCTGCTTTAAGCTACCATGTACCAGAAAAATATCCGAAGATTTAGGAAAAATCTGAAGAAATGGCAGCCCTGAACCTGTATTTGATTTAAACCTTTTCCTGCCTTGTCTTGATAATGATGTTAAATATAAGTTGTAGGTTTTAACCGCATTCTGCTTTACTTTCAACCTGCTTTAAGTAGTACTTAACCTGTCATAGATACTAAAAACAGGCTATATTGTTAGCTAACCTGAGCTAGCTCAGGGTGAGCTTTTGCAATCCTTGAATGTCTGGCGTGCGTCGTCCGTCGTGCGGCATCAACAATTTTAGTGTTTACACTCTAGAGGCCACAATATTTATCCAATCTTTCTCAAACTTGCTCAGATATTATATTGTCATAAGAGTTCAGATGAGTTCGATTATGGTTGAAATCAGACAAATAGGTCATGAGTTATCTACCTTTGAATTGCTGAAAATGCCATATTTAACAGTGTTTACACTCTAGAGGCCACAATATTTATCCAATCTTTATAAAACTTTATCAGATTGTATATGACCATAATAGTTCGGATGAGTTTGATTTTGGTTGAAATCGGACAAATAGATCAAGAGTTATCTACCTTTGAACTGCTGAAAATGCCATATTTAACGGTGTTTACATTCTAGAGTTCACAATTTTTATCGAATCTATCTCAAACTTGCTCAGATTGTATTTGACTATAAGAGTTCAGATGAGTTTGATTATGGTTGAAATCAGACTAATAGGTCGAGAGTTATCTACCTTTGAATTGCTGAAAATGCCATATTTAAAGGTGTTTACACTCTAGAGGCCACAAATTTTATCCAATCTTTCTCAAACTTACTCAGATTGTATATTACCATAAGACTTCGAATGAGTTCAATTATGGTTGTAATCAGATCAATAGGTCAAGAGTTATCTACCTTTGAATTGCTGAAAATGATATATTTAACAGTGTTTAATATAATTACGCTCTAGAGGCCACAATATTTATCGAAGCTCTCTCAAACTTGCCCAGATTGTATATGACCATGAGAGTTCGAAAAAGGGTGATTATGGTTGAAATTGGACAAATATATCAAGAGTAAGCTACCTTCGAATTGCTGAAAATGCCATATTTTACAGCATTTACACTCTTGCAACTACAGTTTTCAATGGATTTTATTATACTTGGACACAGTATATAGCTATACAATTGAAGGAGTGCAATTATTGTTGAAATCTAATCAGTGTGGCAATAGTTACCTGCCCTTGATATACATGTACTTTGAAATGCTTAGGAAAAAGGCTTCATTTCAGTATTGTTTAGGCTCTAGTTATCTGCCTTTGATGTACTCTACTATACTAGAGTAGGTCGACAAACTTGAATGGATTTAGAATAAAACGGGTGAAATTCAAAGGTAAAGCTATCAGGCTTCATTACAAATGGTGAGCGATATCAGGGCTTTCAGGCCCTCTTGTAATGGGTTAAGTAGCGACTTACAATAAACAAGTACATGATATGCTATACCAGTTGTGTGTATATCTATTTAAACTTTGGCTATTGAGGAAATCGATTGATAGATTTTAATTGTTATGTTCATGCATTGTTTCTTTCTTGTAGATGACTTGTTTGTAAAGAGAACTGGGGTACACCTATGGGCTAATGAAGTGTGGGGTGCTCTGAGGGGCCTGGAGACCTTCAGTCAGCTTGTGTTCAAGGGAACTAATCAGCAGGTAAAGTGCAACAGTTATCTCCCTTTCATCTTTTACAATACAGTTAATTCTCAATAACTGATATTAACCCATTACCCCATAGCCTGATTCTAGTTTTGAAAATAGATGACCACTTAAAGCAGGTTGAAAGTAAAGCAGAATGTGCCTTAATATAGGCACATTTTGCTTTACTTTCAGCCTGCTTTAAGCTATCATCTGCAAGAATATAGAAAATAGTTGTTATCATACATTTTCGTAACTGTGCAAATTGGAACTATTTTCCTCAGTGGATAAATAATTCAAAGGCGTAAAAAGGCGTATTTATGGGGTAATGGGTTAACCCTTTCCCCCACAGAAGAGGCTTTTGGAACATTCAATTTATTCATCCACTGCATGAAGAAAATAGTGCATGTTTACAGTTTATGCAGTCATGAACATGTATCATAAGAAATTTATTCTAAATCCTAGCACATAGTAGCTTAAAGCAGGTCTATGAAAGTAAAGCAGAATGCGCCTTCTGCTTTACTTTCCACCTGCTTTAAGTGGTCACCTATATTCAATACCAGTACATGTACTAGAAACAGGCTATGGAGTAAAGGGTTAAATTAAACTTACTTGTATTTCAAATGTGAAACGTGTTGTAGCCAGCTTGAGTTGGTTTGAGCCACTGAGACTGAAATATATATATACTGAAGTATAGTAATTACACACAATTAAGGCCTTTCGCTACCGGAAGTCGGTCTTGCGGGCGAGCGGATATGCGTCTTGACGACACAGACTTCTTCCGTACGTGCTTATACTAGACAATTTATATAAAGGAAATGTTGATACGATTTAGTATAATCCTTCATAACGCAGTCAGTACAGTGGTTGACTAGCAATTGAAAGGCCATAGGTTCGAGACCAATGCGATCCAAATATTTTTTTAAGTGTCCGATATATTGACTTCTCAATCCATAACAAGCAGTGATCAAAGGACATGTTATGTTTTGTCTTCGTTGATTAGAATAAGTGATGTTATATACGGTCCAATTATATTTCCACTTACATGTACGTTTTAGTTTAATGACTTACAAGTCAATAAAATCGGTATACACGTATAAGATTTGATCGAACTATAAAGCCACACATTGAAGCTTTTCAAGATTGATATTGCCCATTATTATGTTTAAACAATATAATTAACCTTGTATGCAAGTCCATGAATAAATAATAATGCATTTTAATGACAGAATTTCAATTTTAAGGTAGGTAACTGTATTTCAACTTCTTTCCCATATTTTAATAAGAAAAACTGACATTACAACAAATCCTGACTGTAATATTTTCTAATTTTTTCTGACCAACTACTTCATCAACCATACATTTGAATAAAATGAAAAACAAAAACATTGAATGAGTCAGTATTTTGTAATTCAATTTTTTAGCATTTTGCAAAATTTAAATAGCCGATAACATTTTTCTGAACACCTTTATTCAAAATGTTTTTAACTTTTCTTGTAATGAATGTTGTAGGCTACCTTTTGGGCGAGACTTAAAGTCATTAGCTTTATTTAGTTTTGAGAAAAATCAAATCATCAAAATTCCAGGTTTTTTCAGGAAAAGAGACCTAAAAGACAAACCACACGATAGATTTTGCGTATATTTTCACACATTGTTTCTTAGGCTATTATCATTCTTCATAAAAAGTTTCATACACATTGTATGAAAACTAAGCGCATATGCGAAGTACCTTAAGTGTAATTTGAGACTTCAAGTAACTTGCCATTAGAATGGTATAGACCAGCACAAACAATTTGATTACATGTAGTTTGAATGTGGTATAACCATTTTACTCTTCAAGCTGTCTCAGATATAGCACCATAGTCTTGAAAGGGTGTCTTGATTTCAGCATTTAACCCATTACACCATAGTATGTTACTAGTTTTGAAGACAGGTTACCAATTAAAGCAGGTTGAAAATAAAGCAGAATGTGCCTTCAGCCTGCTTTAAGCTACCATCTGCTAGAACATAGAAATATATGATTTATTTATTTTGATACATATTCATGATTGTATTTATTTTGAGCTTTTTTCTTCAATGGAGGAATAACTTAAAGTCTTTAAAAGGCGTTTTTATGGGGTAATGGGTTAAATGAAGACTCTCTGAAATAGTCATGGGTGACTACTCAACCCTTTACTCCATAGATATTCATGATTATGTTTAATAAAAGTTTAAAAATATATTTTCTATATTCTAGCAGAAAGTAGCTAGCTTAAAGCAGGCTTGAGCAGAAGCAGAATGCATCTTAAGACATAACTTTCAACCTGCTTTAAACAGTCACTTGTCATTAAAAAAGCAACAGGCTATGGATTAATGGGTTCAAACAGAATAAAAGTACAGCAGAAAGCTCCATAATAGAAATAGCAAAATAGTTCCCTGAAGCAATTATCTGTCAATTTACATAAAACTTCATACGTCCATTACTGCAATAGCTCAGACAAGTTTGATTAATACAATATTAACAGAGTTATGGCCATTTGTTGATATGCCAAATTGGTATATATTACAGCAGTTTCAACTTGGCGCCTTTGTTTTTCCTTTTAGAAATACAGTATGTAAGATTTAACTTTCATTGCAGATTAATACCTCAAGCAATTTTCAACTGGTTTCCATAAACTTCAAGGTCCATTACAACAATAGAATTATATTGTGATAGTATGGCCCAATTGTTTCTCTGGTTAGAAATCAGAGCTCCAGATAAGCTGACTATTTCAAATACTAAAATCTTTATTTCTGGATTTAACCCTATGGTGTTACTACTCATTAGAATCGTCTCGAAGAGACAATTCTAATGAGTAGTAACGCTATAGGATTTGGTGCTGAAATGAGTAAGAAAATTTTGGTTTGTTTAGTTAACTCACTCTTAATACTTTACTTTACTTAATAGTTAACTCGCTGAGAAATGCCTAAACTTTTAACTTTCGAGGCAGATTAAAGTTTTGAAGTGGACAGAATATATTATGACAGGATACGGGTTTTAAGTTTTTGTTTCTTTTCTCTTTTTCAGCTGTACGTTAGAGACACTGTAATCAATGATTATCCACGATTCTCCCACCGGGGTGTCATGATCGATTCTTCCAGACATTTCATATTTAAGGAGACTATATATGACGTCCTGGTAAGTTGATCTCATCTAGTTAGTACGTTGGTTACCTTGGGGATTAACGTATACAGTTGAACTCGGCTACAGTCAAGCTTGTATTAACCCTTTACCTGATAGCATTGTTTCTAGCATTGAAGATATGTGACTACTTAAAGCAGGTTGAAAGTAAAGCAGAATGCGCCCTAAGGCGCATTCTGCTTTACTTTCAGCCTGCTTTAAGCTATTAACTGCTAGAATAAGGAAAGTTTTAAATATGACACATATTCATTACGGTATAATTTGGAACTATTTTCTTTGGCGGATGAATAAAATGAATGCGCTAAAAGTCGCTTCTATGGGGGAAAGGGTTAACACAGTGAGCCCTGATAATTTGAAAGGACAGCCCTGAAACTTTTTATGGACTAGTCTAGTTACCAATTAAGTCTTGCTCATTTACAACTACTTAGGGTTGTTTTCTGATATATATTGAAAATGAAAAACAGTGAAGACCCTGATCAGAGGGCTCCCTTAGGAGCCCTCTGATCTAGGTCTTCAGTTTCCATAGGACCAATTTTAATGTATTAGTCAAAGATGCACTGTTTGTTAGGGACAAGTATATGTGTCATTAGAGTTCAATGGGTTAAACAAGCAGTGAAAAGAATTAGTAGTTTGTAGGACAGATGGCAGCTTAATTCAGGACAAAAGTAATACCAATGAATGTATGCTTTCTGTATTACTTTATCCTCTATTAAGCACTCTTCTGTCTGTAAATGCTTTACTTTGTACATTCACTGTACTTAATGAATATTTACTGATAACATTCAAACAGGTGGCAGTTTAAAGCAGAAGGAAAGTGAAGCAAAATTCTGCCTTTGGAACTTTCTGCTTTACTTTCAATTTGCTTTAAAATGGCCTTCGATCACAACACCAAAGTAAGAGTTGTTTTAGTTATTTTATTGAGAGCTAAGGCTGCATGACTTTCAAGAGTAATTATAACCAATGGACAGAATTACATGTAAATGGTATGTTAATGTACTATTCCTATTGAGTCGTAACATTCCATATTGTGTTAACCTTTCCCTAATAGAAATCCTATTAGAGCTTTTCCACTTTTCCTCATAGAAATATCTTTTCATGCTTCTACCCAGCCCATAACCCATTACCCCATAAATATGCCTTTTCACACCTAATTATTTCTAAACTAAGGAAAGTGAAGGAAAGTGGTCCCCACCTAGGAAGTCCTGAACATAAAACACAGAAGGCATTTCTAGTATCTTTTCAGATAGTATTTTAAAGCAGGTTGCAAATAAAGCAGAATGCTCCATTTGGAGCATTCTGCTTGACTTTCAACCTGCTTTAAGTGGTCACATGTCTTCAAAACTAGGAACAGGCTATTGGATAAAGGGTTAAAGGTATAATCAGTAGCCGAATGACTGTCTGTGAAAAGTTTTTTTTCATATGGAAAAGTGACAGCTTAACCCTTTACCCCATGGCCTGTTTCTAGTTTGAATATAGGTGAGCACTTAAAGCAGGTGAAAGAAAAGCAGAATGTACCATAATGTACCATCCCGAAAGATAGAGGAAATGTCTGCTGTGTTTTATGTTCAGGACTTCTTGGGTGGGGACTACTTTTGTGAAGTTCTAGGATATAGAAAATATTTCTTTCTGTACATATTCATGACTGTATAAATTGGGACTTATTTTCTTCAGTGAGGGAATAAATTAACTGGGATAATAGGTGCTTCTTTGGTGGAATGGGTTAAAGCAGGCTGAATGTATAGCAGACATTATGAAAGTGAGACTTCTGCTATGTCTAGTCAGAGCTCCAGGTCAGTGGGGTATTTCAAAAACTAAAATCTTTATTTCTGCATTGAACCCTGTGGTGTCACTACTCATTAGAATCGTCTCTTCGAGACAATTCTAATGAGTAGTAACATCATAGGATTTGGAGCTGATATGAGCGAGAAAATGTTAGATTTGTTCAGTTTACTTTCTCTTTTCCGGAGCCCTGTCTTGTAGTTTGATTGTAATACGTATTGATGTGAGAGTATTGCCCATATAAAGTGGATATCTGACTGCTCTATTATATTACTAGCTTGCATTCAGCAATGTTTTAGAAGTAAATGACACTGCCATTTCTATTGTTATGGAAGTGCAGTCTGATTGTTAGATTGGAGGAGTTGCCGAGTTTTGAAGACAAAAGTCACCAGTTATATTATGCACTATAAGCATTTGAAGCTTTAACCCATTACCCCATAGCCTGTTTCTTGTTTTGATGACAGGTGATCACTTGAAGCAGGTTGAAAGTAAAGCAGAATGAGCCTTAATGTGCATTCTGCTTTATTTTCAACCTGCTTTAAGCTAGCATTTGCTAAAATATAGAAAAGCTATTTGGTGCAGATTCATGACTGTATATCCATCAGAGCTCCAGATAAGTGGAGTATTTCAAAAACTAAAATATTCAGTTCTGCATTAAACCATATGATGTCACTACTCATTAGAATCGTCTCGAAGAGACGATTCTAATGAGTCAATCGTCTCAAAGAGACGATTCTAATGAGTAGTCACATCATAGGATTTGATGTTGAAACGAGCGAGAAAATCTTGGATTTGTTTGGCATACTCCCTCTTATCTGGTACCCTGCCCGTGCTGTCTCCATCCTACTCTTATTGAATGATTTGATGTTACCAAATTCCCTATTCTAGAGGAGGAAAGAAGCAATTGTTTTTAAAGCCCCAGGTGATACAACTTTTCTTCCAATCCCGCTCAGCTCTCAGTCATTTGGCACTTCCATAGACACCGGGATGTTATGTTATTTCCACGCAAATTGAATTGCTCACCGCTGCTGCCAGAGCTGCCACATTTTCTTTCCCTCATCTCCTTTTATGAACAAAAAGAGTGGTCTGCTTCATATTATAGCATTCGCCGCATTTGCTTAAAACCTGATAGAACTATTATAATGTAGATAGTTTAAGTTGCAAACAAATTTTGAATGAGATGATCTTCCCGCTGTTTCTCCTGGTAAGATATGGCATGCATTTGTTGTACAGCCAGCGATGCATGAAGCAGGTTGAGTATAGCTCACATCTATTACAATAGTATTCACAGTTGGTGTGAAATTGAATCTGAAAATTGTTGAAAAATGAGTGAAACGTAACATCTAGCCAAATTGAAGTTGGAAGTAAGTACACAAATTGGGTTTCAAGAGAATGGATCAATTTCATGGCCATTTAAAACTCATGTACTGGTAACGCTGTAAAATCCGAGAAATTGGGACACCTTATACAGCGGCATAACATTTGAACAAATTGCTTTTATCACAGAGTGATTTGACCAAAATATGCAAACTGAATGGCAAACAGTGTAGATCCTGATCAGACTGCTCCTGACAGAGCAGTCTGATCAGGATCTACACTGTTTACTCAGGCCTGTCTGTCCCAATACTCAGAAACATTACAGTAAAAAATCGGCATTGGGTTTTAAGAGAATTGATCAATTTCATGGCCATTTCACACTCGAGGATCATTTCCATAATTGCACGGTGTTCTCCAAATAATGGCAGGTTACAGACTTAATGCAAATGAATCTGATGTTACGACACCTTAACACGATACAGAATTTACATGTAACGACTGTATGGACATGATCTATACTGTCCATGTTAGCTTTAAATGAAGTGTTGTTTTTAAACTTTGAAATCTAGCATTGGAGATTGTAGTGAGGTGATTATCTACCTAAACCCTTTACTCCATAACATGTTTCTAAATTTGAAGATAGCTAGTAGGCCACTTAAAGCAGGTTGAAAGTGAAGCAGAATGTTCCTTAAGGCACATTCTGCTTTACTTTCAGCCTGCTTTAAGCTACAATCTTCTTGGATAAAGAAAATATTTTATATGGGACATATGTTAAAAAGTCTTAGGAAACTTGTTCTAAATCCTGATAGGTAAATGTTTAAAGCAGGCTGAGAGTTAAAGAACTGCTTTACTTCCAGTCTGCTTTAAGCAACCAACTGTCACATATATTTCATTTCCCAAGTTCTAGTCTATAACTTTTGAATGGAATGTGCTGAAATTGTGCAGCGGTGTTTCTTAGCTGATAAATATCAATTTTGTTTTTATTACATTGATGGATGTTTGATAGAACTCTCATTGACCGTACAGACCCCCCAAAACAACAAACCCTGAAATATTATTGATATTAAAACCCAAAGGACCCAGCTTTGTTTTGTTATTGTCAATCCAAACTTAGACTGACGCCAAATGATCAGAAATAAGCCCCCTTGTTATGGGATAGCTGGTGTGTATCATAAACAGTTTTTGTTGAACTTTCTCTCTCATAGCTTTTTTTAGCATTTAACTTTTTTCCTCCTTGAAGTGCTTTATAAGCACCAGAAATAGAGTTGAATGCAGGTGCCAGCATAAAACAAGGTGAAAAAAGTAAAGCAGAAAACTCCTATGAATAATTTCCTGCTTTACTTTCATATTCTTTAAGCAGTCACCTGCCTTAATTACAGTTGGATATAAAGTAAAGTACCAAGTCATAGTTTATTTTCAATCCGAATGACAGTTCATTTACTTAGGTGCATTAAAACTTTCCACCCTGAAACTTTAAATGGACAATTCCAGTTTCCATTTTAGTCTAGTCCATTTCTGACTTTTAAGGGTTGCTTTTGTCAATGTTTGACATTATGAAAAACAGTGGAGACCCTGGGTCTTCACTGTTTGCATAAGACAAGTGATCTTTTCACATGTACACTGTTTATAAAGGACACACATATGCGGGACTAGTGTTCAAAGGGTTAAACTATTGACTCTTTTTAAAAGACATGCCAAGCTCTTTCTTAATTTTGAATGGCCTCTCAGCACAAGTGTTGACAATACACTTGTATTGAACTAACTGGTAAATCACTTTTTAAATACTGATATAAAATAACAGTATCAGTGCCAATGCAAGCAATGGTGAATGCACACCCTGATCAGTAGCAGTGTTTCCTACACATTGGCTGATCTGAGTCTACACTATTTACAGTGCCTTGATTCTTCTCTATGAGACTTGTACAAACTAGGGTAACTGTAAAATGTTGAGCAGACAAGATGTAGTTCTGAATGCAGATAACAATATAAAACGATAAGGGTTTGATAATATCAAATGATAAGTAGACTGTAGAGTTCACTCAATTGTGCAAGATCAGCAAATAACCATTTACATGCTTACTGGTATTCCTCTGTTTTGTTGTCATCTACTGTGTCTAAGTAAATGTATTTTTATTTTATCCTCATTTCTGCAGACACTGGATCTGGGCGTTTAACAGTTTGGATCCAGATCATACCCTACATCATAATTGTGGGTCCTAATCTTTGTTCAAATTTTTTGCAAGAGTTTTCATGAATTATGTTAACCCTATGCTATGCACAACCTGACTATCATTTGAAAACAGTTTAGATCCAGATCAGATGCCGAGCAACGCGGCATCTGATCTGGATCCAAACAGTTTGTCACTCATTTTCATCTTTTCTTCAGTTTAAGCAAGAATAAATCTAATTTTGATTTTTTGGCACATGATACATAAAAAGCAGGGGACAATTTAGTATGAAAAGGGTTAAAAAGTTAAGAGTTAAATGGATCGAGTAGATAAATTCAGATTACCGAGAGGACACTTAGGTGACTCTGATAAAACCTGCTATCTGAGCATGTACAGTCAGTGCTTCATAACCCATTACCCCATAAATAAACCTTTTTAAGCCCCTAATTTATTCCTGCACTAAAGAAAATAGTGCCACTCTTTACATTCATGAATAAGACGTTTCATAAGAAATATTTTCTATATCCACTACATGTATTTGTGTTTTGAAAGGTTACTTATCAGTGGACACCGGGTTAACATCGCTGTCAAACAGTAAATCACTTTAGGAAATAGCACAGCAGCTATGGTTTACATGTATATACAGCAAAACCCCTCTGTTATAAACACTAAATGAAGGTTGATTTATTGTATAAAAGACAGAAAATAGCTTAAAGCAAGGTGAAAGTAAAACAGAAAGCTCCTAAAGGAGCTTTCTGTTTTACATTCACCTTACTTTAAGCAGCCATCTGCTTTAAAAACCTAATAACTAACACAATATAGTGGTCATAATAGAGGGGTTTAAACCGTTTTACTATGTATAATGTACAACGTGTACTTAAATCAAGAGTTTCAAATTTCCAGATTTTCCCCCTCATATTCTCAGTGACTTGCCCTCTGGAGAGTATCTCACTTTTAATGGCAAAGGTTTTACTTTGATGGAGGCTAATCCTTTAAAAGGATATTAAAAATATCCTTTCAAAGTCTGAATAATTATGCTGTCTGCTATACAAAACAAAGATGAAGTGGAGACAGGCTAGACATATAATTTTGTAGAATGCTTATATTAATAATGCCCCGCACAACTTAGTCGGGGGCATATTGTTTTTGGTCAGTTTGTCTGTACACAACATAACCTTGGCCATAATTTTAGAACAACATGTGATAGAGACTTCATATTTGGCATGTGTACTCAACTCTATAAGCTCTCGAGCTCAGTACACCATGGGTAATGTTAATAAAGGTCAAGGTCATTTAGAGGTAAAATAGGGTGAATTTAAAATTGGCCATAACTTTGAAACTGCATGTGATAGATTCTTCATATTTGGCATGTTTACTCAACATAAAAGCTCTTGAGCTCAGTGCAAGTTTTGTCTGATGAATGTCAAGGTCACAAAGAGGGCATGATCACATCAGGGGGCATAGCATTTTGTTTAAGTACATGTATTGTAAACTTCTATGTTTGTGTATTGTAGGTTTCTAGACTTGTTTAACAATGTATTGCAAGCTTGTAGCCATGTTCGACTGCATTGCAAGCTTGTAACTATGTGTGTTGTAGGTTTCTAGACTTGTTTACATGTAATAATGTTTTGCAAGCTTGTAGCTATGTTTGACTGTATTGCAAGCTTGTAACTATGTTTGTGTATTGTACATTTCTAGACTTGTTTAACAATGTATTGCAAGCTTGTAGCTATGTTTGACTGTATTGCAGGCTTGTAACTATATTTATGTATTGTAGGTTTCTATACTTGTTTAGTAATGTATTGCAAGCTTGTAGCTATGTTCGACTGTATTGCAAGCTTGTAACTATGTTAGTGTATTGTAGGTTTCTAGACTTGTTTAACAATGTATTGCAAGCTTGTTTCTTTGTTTGACTGTAATGCAAGCTTGTAACTATGTTTGTGTATTGTAGATTTCTAGACTTGTTTAACAATGCATTGCAAGCTTGTAACTACTGTTCGACTGTACGGCAAGCATGTTTGGTACTTCACATGGCAATATTAATGTTTTAACTGCAACTTTCAGATCTCAATTGTACATGTGATGTTTGACTGTATTGCAAGCTTGTAGCTATGTTTGTGTGTGTAGTGTAGGTTTCTAGACTTGTTTAACAATGTATTGCAAGCTTGTAACTATGTTTGTGTGTGTAGTGTAGGTTTCTAGACTTGTTTAACAATGTATTGCAAGCTTGTAACTATGTTTGTGTGTGTAGTGTAGGTTTCTACACTTGTTTAACAATGTATTGCAAGCTTGTAGCTATGTTTGTTTGTGTAGTGTAGGTTTCTACACTTGTTTAACAATGTATTGCAAGCTTGTAACTATGTTTGTGTGTGTAGTGTAGGTTTCTAGACTTGTTTAACAATGTATTGCAAGCTTGTAGCTATGTTTGTGTGTGTAGTGTAGGTTTCTAGACTTGTTTAACAATGTATTGCAAGCTTGTAGCTATGTTTGTGTAGTGTAGGTTTCTACACTTGTTTAACAATGTATTGCAAGCTTGTAGCTATGTTTGTGTGTGTAGTGTAGGTTTCTACACTTGTTTAACAATGTATTGCAAGCTTGTAACTATGTTTGTGTGTGTAGTGTAGGTTTCTACACTTGTTTAACAATGTATTGCAAGCTTGTAACTATGTTTGTGTGTGTAGTGTAGGTTTCTACACTTGTTTAACAATGTATTGCAAGCTTGTAGCTATGTTTGTGTGTGTAGTGTAGGTTTCTACACTTGTTTAACAATGTATTGCAAGCTTGTAGCTATGTTTGTGTGTGTAGTGTAGGTTTCTAGACTTGTTTAACAATGTATTGCAAGCTTGTAGCTATGTTTGTGTAGTGTAGGTTTCTACACTTGTTTAACAATGTATTCCAAGCTTGTAGCTATGTTTGTGTGTGTAGTGTAGGTTTCTACACTTGTTTAACAATGTATTGCAAGCTTGTAACTATGTTTGTGTGTGTAGTGTAGGTTTCTAGACTTGTTTAACAATGTATTGCAAGCTTGTAACTATGTTTGTGTGTGTAGTGTAGGTTTCTAGACTTGTTTAACAATGTATTGCAAGCTTGTAACTATGTTTGTGTGTGTAGTGTAGGTTTCTACACTTGTTTAACAATGTATTGCAAGCTTGTAGCTATGTTTGTGTGTGTAGTGTAGGTTTCTAGACTTGTTTAACAATGTATTGCAAGCTTGTAACTATGTTTGTGTAGTGTAGGTTTCTACACTTGTTTAACAATGTATTGCAAGCTTGTAACTATGTTTGTGTGTGTAGTGTAGGTTTCTACACTTGTTTAACAATGTATTGCAAGCTTGTAGCTATGTTTGTGTGTGTAGTGTAGGTTTCTACACTTGTTTAACAATGTATTGCAAGCTTGTAGCTATGTTTGTGTGTGTAGTGTAGGTTTCTACACTTGTTTAACAATGTATTGCAAGCTTGTAGCTATGTTTGTGTGTGTAGTGTAGGTTTCTAGACTTGTTTAACAATGTATTGCAAGCTTGTAGCTATGTTTGTGTGTGTAGTGTAGGTTTCTACACTTGTTTAACAATGTATTGCAAGCTTGTAACTATGTGTGTGTAGTGTAGGTTTCTAGACTTGTTTAACAATGTATTGCAAGCTTGTAACTATGTTTGTGTGTGTAGTGTAGGTTTCTAGACTTGTTTAACAATGTATTGCAAGCTTGTAACTATGTTTGTGTAGTGTAGTGTAGGTTTCTACACTTGTTTAACAATGTATTGCAAGCTTGTAACTATGTTTGTGTAGTGTAGTGTAGGTTTCTACACTTGTTTAACAATGTATTGCAAGCTTGTAACTATGTTTGTGTAGTGTAGTGTAGGTTTCTACACTTGTTTAACAATGTATTGCAAGCTTGTAACTATGTTTGTGTAGTGTAGTGTAGGTTTCTACACTTGTTTAACAATGTATTGCAAGCTTGTAACTATGTTTGTGTGTGTAGTGTAGGTTTCTAGACTTGTTTAACAATGTATTGCAAGCTTGTAACTATGTTTGTGTAGTGTAGTGTAGGTTTCTACACTTGTTTAACAATGTATTGCAAGCTTGTAACTATGTTTGTGTAGTGTAGGTTTCTACACTTGTTTAACAATGTATTGCAAGCTTGTAGCTATGTTTGACTGTACGGCAAACCTGTTTGGTTCTTTACATGGTATTAATGTTTTAACTGCATCTTTCAGATCTCAATTGTACATGGTGATGTTTTGTGTATTTCAGGAGGGTATGGCTCAGAACAAGATGAATGTAATGCATTGGCATCTGGTAGATGACCAGTCCTTCCCCTTCTATAGCCAGGTCTACCCAGACCTCAGTGCAAAGGTAAGTTGAAAATATATAACAACCACTATAAAATCTTTCATGAAAGTTTTAACCATTTACACTATAGCCTGTTTCTTGCTTTGGAAACAGGGGCCCACTTAAAGCAGATTGAAAGTAAAGCTCAAAGCTACTATCTGCTTAAATATAGGCAAAATTTCTTATGTTGCACATTAATTTCTGTATAAAATAGACTGTTTTCTTGAATGTTGGAATTAATAAAATGCATAATAAGGCTTATCTATTGAGTAAAGGATTAACGGCAGGTTGAGGCTTATATAATCACATGTGAGTATCTTGCTTTGATCAGCCACCTGCTTTAACCCTTTACCCCATAGCATATTTGAAGTTTTAAAGACAGATGACCACTTAAAGCAGGTTGAAAGTAAATGCATTCTAAGGCGCATTCTGCTTTACCTTCAGCCTGCTTTAAGCTACCATCTTCTTTGGTATAGGTAATATTTCTCATGTTGCAAATTCATTACTGGATAAAGTGGAACTAGTTTCTTCAGCGGAGGAATAATTTAAATATGCTAAAAGGTGCTAATATGGGGGAAATAGTTAAACATTACTGTGCAAGAAACATCTAGTTAGGATTTATAAACAGCGATACAAAATGTACAAGGGTAGAGTAGAATGTATGACCTTGGCTGTCACTCATGTTACAAACATCATTTGAATACATACCAGTATAAAATGTTTTTAAATGAAAATCAAGGTGTTTCTATTTGCCAAACTGTGGTACTAAATTGTTAAATGTTAAACCTAAGCTCTGTTGTTGTTAATATGATATGTACTGGCAGTTTAGTACTATTTATAACCTGCACTCTTTCCTGGGGGATTTTTACCCTATTCTATCAGCCAATGTAATAGTTAAGATGATGAATATTCATAGTGAGTTGAGTTTTATATAATTGTAGGAAGATTAAATTATTGTACAGTACAACCTCTCTATTATGAACCTCTCTATAATGACCACTAAAATGAAGGATAATTGACTGCATAAAAGACAGGGGACAGCTTTAAGCAAGGTGAATGTAAATCAGAAAGCTCCTTAAGGAGCTTTCTGTTTTACGTTCACCTTGCTTTAAGTAGTCACCTGCCTTTAACATCTGATAATTAACACAATTTAGTGGTCATTATAGAGAGGTTTTACTGTATTGTAAGGGAGCTTGAGTGATCAAGCATTATGTCTGTGTCTTACAGATAAGCAATAATAAGTTTCAGATTTTCTTAATACAGTTTTTGTAGGGAATAATCAACACAATTTAGTGGTCATTATAGAGAGGTTTTACTGTATTGTAAGGGAGCTTGAGTGGTCAGCAACGAATCATACTGCCTGTGTCTTACAGATAAGCAATTAAAAGTTTCAGATTTTCTTAATACACATGTACAGTTTTTGTAGGGAAATGAGACACTAGGTTTGAGTACAAGACTATTATAGAGTTATTTGTTGTTTTGATATGGAAACATTTGATACAGTCAAACTTCGTTATCTCGAACTTGGTTATGTCGAACATACACGTAGTTCAAAGTTAAAACGTGGCTTAGCCCCGTTTTAACTTTGAACTACAGGTATGTTTGACTGAACCGAACATGAAATAATGTAATTCTTGTGTCGAAATATTGGTTTAGTTTGAGTTAAGCGAGTTCGAGATATCGAAGTGTGACTGTATATTGTAGTAATCATGTCTTTCAATATTGCAGGGAGCATTCCATCCAACCTTTGTGTACATGCCAGAGGACATAGCTGACATCATAGAGTTTGCCAGAGTCAGGGGTATTCGAGTAGAGCCCGAATTTGACACCCCAGGTACGGTCAAGATTCCATCATTTTAAAATTAATCCATTACTTTATACATGATTATGCCTTTTTATGCCCCTGCACAACTTAGTCGGGGGCATATTGTTTTTGGCCTGTCTGTTTGTCTGTTGGTTTGTCCATCTGTCCACATGTAACTTTAATCTTGTCCATAACTCCAGAACTACATGTGGTAGACACTTCATATTTGGCATGTGTATTCAACTCAAGACACACTTAAATTCAGTATAAATTGGGTCTTGAGGCACACTCTGCTTTACCTGCAGCCTGCTTTAAGCTACCATCTTCTAGGATATCAATCAAAGACCTAAAAACATGTATTTATGAGTAAATGGTAAAGTTGTCAAGTATTCTCTGAGTAGTTTAAACATATGCAAACATACATGGATAATTCTTAGGGAAAGGATTAAAACAAAAGAGTAATCTTGAGTTTCTTTTCTCTGTGCACATGCTAGGTTAATGAAAAAATAAATAATGGTTGGTGGCTTTTAAGGGATAGCGTTTGTCACTTTGAAGCTTATATGGGATGTCTGTTGTTATGGTAACGAAATGCTAAAATATTGGACTTTAATCAGTAGGGGACGTCTGTACTGCCTGCAAGACTTTGATGGCTTTTAACTTAACTCTTTGCATGCTGGGTAATTTTTGTCGTCTGCTACTGTTCTAAAAATAGATTTTCTTTTCAAAACAGGGTCAGAGTGTCAAACAGTTTGGATCCTGATGAGACGTCGCGTAACGCGGCGTCTCATCTGGATCCAAACTGTTTGCAAAGGCAATCACTGTGGCAGATATATCCGCCGCTAGCATGCAAAGAGTTAAGCCTAAGCTATTTTTCACAGGTTTGTTGGACAGTTTAGGGGATTGTAGGTCTCAGTGTGTAGATTGCTTTTGTAAGAGATGATTTGTCTCGGCTGAAATGTGTCTCATTTTGAGTTACTGCCATTGTGGCAGGTGGATACTGGAGAATTAGCTGGTTTACACTGATTAACCTTCTCATTTATAGCTAACAATGCAGATCATCTACATATCATGTTTAACCCATTACTCTATAAATATGCATTTTTATGACCTTGCACGACTTTGGTCTGTCTGTCTGTCTGTCTGTCCACAACTTTATCCTTGGCCATAAATTTGGAACTACATAGGATAGAGACATTATATTTGGTATGTGTACTCACCTCAAGAAACTCTTGAGCTCAGTACAACTTAAAGGTCAAGGTCATTTAGAGGTAAAATAGAGTAGATTCAACATTGGCCATAACTCTGGTTTCAACAACCTGTTGTATGGTATTATTTTACAGACAAATGAATACGTTTCAGTGACAAAACACTTACTGTGACAACATTCTTGTTACCCCTTCAATTTGTTTTTTCTGTACAGAAGAAATTTTCCAATTTATACAGTCATTAATATGTATCATAATTAAGAAAAGTTTTCTATATTCTAGCATGTGGTAACCTAAAATAGACTGAAAGTTAAGCAAAATGTGCCTTAAGGCACATTCTACTTTACTTTCAACCTGCTTTAAGTGGTCACCTGCCTTTAAAACTAGAAACAGGTCATGGGGTAAAAGGTTAAGCAAGGTGAAAGTAAAGCTGAAAGCTCCCAAACCAGCTGTATGTTTTACTTTCATTTTGTGTTTCCTTTTTTCAACACCATCTATAAATTGATTCTCTTGGGCTCTGATAATGAGAAAATGATGACCACAGTAACATTACCTTCTCCAAGCCTCCAATAATGTATTATTAATTCATTTGAGCCACAACTAAAACAACTCCATTGGATATCACAATGTTCAGGCCTTATTTTTGTGTGAAAAGCTAACCCAGGCATTGTTAGCCCTGTACCAACTCTATTTAAGTAAGTTTTTGTAACAAAATACTTGTTCTATTACCACTCGAACTTGTATTGAATGACCATTGAATCTTTAGTGGTGATCTTCATTCATTCAGTAAAGAAAGTTGTTTCACTTTAAATTAAATTGAGTATGCACCACAAGAAATATTTCCTGTATCCTAGCAGATTGGAGCTTAAAGCAGGCTGAAAGTAAAGCAGAGTGCACCTTAGGTGCATACTGCTTTACTTTCAACCTGCTTTAAGTGGTCACCTGTCTTCAAAAATAGAAACAGCTATTTGGTTACTGTATGGCTTAAAATTTGTTAACCCATTACGCCATGGTTAGTTTATAATATTGAAGATATGTTACTACTTTAAGCAGGTTGAAAGTAAAGCAGAATGTGCCTAAAGGCGCATTCTGCTTTACTTGCAACCTGCTTTAATTTTCCATCTGCTGGGATATAGAAATAATTTCTTATGGTACATATTCATGACTGTATAAAATGGAATTACTTTCTTCTGTGGAGGAATAAATTGAAGGCTTAAAAAGGCATATTTAATTTAATTTTATGGGGTAATGGGTTAAAATGCTGAGTCACATCTTTGTTATCTCATTGAAGGTCATACTTACTCCTGGGGTTTAAGCCGACCTGACCTACTGACCCAGTGTTACCAAGGCGACAGACCTGTGGATGGATATGTTGGACCCATGGATCCTAGCAAGAATGAAACATTCCGCTTTCTGTCGACGTTCTTCAAGGATGTGCTCCACGTGTTCAAGGACCAGTATATACATTTAGGGGGAGACGAAGTGCCCATGACATGTTGGTAAGTCTTAAAAAGTATAGACCTGTCGGACAGGACACATCTGAGTACAGGGTCAAAGGTTAAAAGGAGTTTGAGATGGTTCTCAAGCATTTGATTGGTCAGATTTGAGCCTAGGCTCAAATCTGGCCAATCAATTGCTTGAGAATGACTTCAGACTCAACTCAAACTCTTTATAATCTTGGAACCAGGTGTAACTCAAATGAGATACAATTCAATCACCCCTGAAACTTTTAATGAAAAATTCCAATTACATCCATATATGACAATTTAGAGTTGTTTAATGAAATACTGTTCAAAATTACAAACAGTGCAGACTCTGATCAGAGGGCTTCTAATTCTACTTTTGCTACAGTTATGAAGATGTTATTCGTTCTTATTTAAACACAAGCAAATATTGAACGCAATGCAATAAACTGTACAAAATGGCAAGTTGTTGATTCTGACTATTTATTTTAATCAGATTGTTAAACAATTTGGAGCATGATCAGACGACGGGTAACTCGATGTCTGATTTGGCTACAAACTGTTTGCAATGGAAATGACTGTTTTAATATGAATATGTTTATTTGGAAAGAAAAGTGTATTCTCCGCTATAATAATTATGGAGAAGCAAAAGCCAGTTGTTGAAGTATTAATACCAATTATTCAGTTCTGAAAGTGTTTAGTATCAGTCAATGGCATGTACTAGATATTTTGTTTGTTGGTTTGCAGGCAGTCCAATCCAGAAGTGTTGAAGTTCCTGGGAAAGCTAGAGGGACGATCAGATCAGACCCAGCATACCAATGACCCATATTACTACAGTTATGACATCCGCAAGCTGCTTGAATACTACGTCACTAGGTATACACTCAATCTTGTATTGAGCGACCACTCATTATTTGTATCCTGTAATATTCACAGTACTTTAATGATTGGTCCTAAAGTTTGTTTAATCCATTACCCCATAGCCTGTTTCTAGTTTTGAAGATATGTGACCACATAAAGCAGGTTGAAAGTAAAGCAGAATGCACCTTAAGGTGCATTCTGCTTTACTTTCAGCCTGCTTTAAGCTATTATCTGCTAGAATGTAGAAAATATTTCTTCTGGTTTTTATTTGTGACAGTATAAATTGGAATTATTATCTTCAGTAGAGGAATTAATTACCGAAAAAGGCGTATTTCTGGGGTAATGGGTTAAATACAATACAATATACTATGCAGCACATTTTATTTCAGCATTAAACATTGATGACATTAGAGTCAGGTGTCTTTATGTAGAATATAATTAACCATTTACCCAACTG
Organism: Gari tellinella; assembly: GCA_922989275.2. Classification (NCBI taxonomy): domain Eukaryota; kingdom Metazoa; phylum Mollusca; class Bivalvia; order Cardiida; family Psammobiidae; genus Gari; species Gari tellinella. The sequence goes on from OV277862.1 coordinate 18,625,332, forward strand.
ATGCTACTTCTTACGCATTTAATTTATTCCTCCCCTAAAGAAAACAGTTTCATTTTATACAGTTGTGAATATGCATCCTTAGAAATAAATCCTATACACCAGCAGATGATCGTTTAAAGCAGGTTGGAAGAAAAGCAGAATGCTCCTTTCAGGCTGCTTTAAGCATCCATCTGCCTTAAATACTGAAAACAAGGTATGGAGGGAAAGGGGGATTTTCCCCCTTTGATTATATGGCTAAATGCATGGAACAAAAATATGAAGTCAAAATATCTTAATTCCCTTTCTGAAATATTTGTATCTTCATTGAAGACTAGAAGAATTGCCATACTGTTACACATTTCAGTGAATATTGTTCATATTTTTCACAGGCTTATAAAGGATCTGAAGAACATTGGGGCAAAGAGATCTAACGGAGTGAGAATGGTGTTCTGGCAGGAAATAATGAATAACGATGTACAGGTAAAAGTCTTGCAATTAACTCATTGAACCCTAGTGATGAGTATACTAGTAGTTTACAAAGTGTACCTGAGAAGAGTACACTTGCCCTAAGCAAACAGTGTAGACACTGACCATAGGGCTCCTATAGGAGCCCTCTGATCAGTGTCTGTACTGTTTGTCATTTTGCAATATATTAGACCAACCCTATATGATAAGGAGTGAACTTAATTTAATTTGAAACTTGAATTACATCCATGTGAAGTTTCAGGGGTGGGTGGATAAGATAACAAATGATATTCCCCATTCTAGATCACCCTGACAATGAATTACTTTTGCAAAAACTATTTGGTGCACGTTTCGCTTATGAAGGGAGAATGCTTGGAATTGCATTTGAAAAACTTTAACTAATTCTTGACAAAAGTCCTTTTGAATTAAGCTGAAAATAATGCATAGCCCACCTACAGCAGCTTAGTCTATAGTTTGCTTTCCTTCAGCCTGCCCTTAGCAGCAACCTGTCTTAAACCATTACTCCATAGCTTGTTTCTAGTATTGAAGATAGTTGACCACTTAAAGCAGGTTGAAAGTAAAGCAGAATGCGCCTTAAGGCGCATTCTGCTTTACTTTCAGCCTGCTTTAAGCTTCCATCTGCCATTATATAGAAACATTTTCATATGATACATATCCATGACTTATAAAGTGGAACTATTTTCTTTAGCGGATGAGTAAAATAAAAACATAAACAGGTGTATTCATGGGGTAATGGGTTATACACTGGAAGCAAGCTATGGTAGAAAAAGTTAGATTTTAACAGAATTGATATAAGAGTGCCCGGGTTCTCTGTATCTGCTCCCCTCTCTCTGGGGCGTCCAATTAGCCCATAGATGGCAGAAATGGATGTTAACAAACAAAAACAAACAAGAGTGTCCAGGGTATGTTATGCTTAGTCTGTCTAACCTGTTGATATTGCAGTTACCCAACGATACCATCATCCACGTATGGCAGGGAGGGATGGAGGACGTACAGCGGGCAACATCACTGAACCTCAATGTCATCTACTCCACGTGTTGGTACCTAGATCTCATAGAGTACGGCACCAAGTGGTCCAAGTATTACCAGTGTGATCCAGCAGATACTTCATATGGTAAGTTGACCCCACCCACAGCAGGCTGGGCAGTAAATGTATGGCTATAAGATAATCACTGGTTTAATGTTTTAACAAGCATGACAAACTTTCTGTGGTGGTATAATTATGTAGTAGAATTTACAGTTAACCCATTCCCCCATAACTAAGCTTTTTTACGCCTTTAATTTATTCCTCCACTGAAGAAAAAAAATCCTATTTATACAAGTATGAATTTGTATCATAATATAGATTTGCTATATTTTTGAAGATGGTAGCTTAAAGCAGGTTGAGAGTAAAGCATAATGTGCCTTAAGGCACATTCTGCTTTACTTTCAACCTGCTTTAAGCAGTTACCTATTTTCAAAACTAGAAACAGGCTATGGGGTAATGGGTTAAACTTTTCAACTCTGAAACTTTTAATGAACAGTTCCAATTTTCAATTGAGTGAAGTCCAAATTTTGACAATTAAATGGCTTTGAGCAGACATAAATCTTTCTTAGAAACAACAACAACAACAATGGGGATGATAACTCAATGTAGGATAAAAGTAAGGCAGAAAACTCTTCTAGATTTCTACATTACGTTTGTCTTGCATCAAGTTGCTATTTTCTTAAGAGGCTCCTATGTCTGTTCATTAACCCATTAACTTATAAGGGAAAAACTATTATCATTGCTTATCTCAATACAAGCTAGTGGATTAAAGTGTGTCAAAATGAGTCAGTATGAGATATTGCGCAATGCGTCAATATGAGTTAGTATGTCTTAATGGGTTAAAGTATGCTGAGCACAGCATTATCATCAGGCTCCAGAGACCTTCCTACTTTGCCGTAGTTCTGGAGCTTAATTGTCATAGGGGATCTTTTCTGTTTATCAGACCGAAATTATCCCCTCTGTCAAGAACTAAAAGGAAGGCAGGTCGCTGGTTTTGATCCCATGCGCTTCTGGCAACGAATGAGATTAGCCAAAATCATCTTCCTGAAATCATCATCATCTCATCTAATCATCCCTCATCAAACCATCGGCGCTATATGACCTATTTTGTGTCGCAGTGCCGTAAAACCCAACTCATCCATCCATTATCATCAGGATTTTAACATGATGTTGTCATTTAACTTTACCCTACATACTTTATTTAGTAGATATCACATACTTTATTTAGCAGGTGTCACATACTGTATCAGATGTAACATACTTAATTGAATTGTACCCTACGTATTTTATTCAGTAGATGTAGTAGTATGCTAAGCACAACATTGACAGGATTTTAACACGATTTAGTTATTTAACTTTTCCCTACATACTTTATTTTGCAGATGTCACATATTGTATTAAACTTTTCCATATGACTATTTAGTATATGTCACAAGTTATATGATAAAGAGCTACCGGTACCTTGGTTGACCGATAACACTAGTGTAACTACTAATACTTCTAAATTCTTCTTTTAAAACATATAGTTTACTCCATAAACCCTTTGAACCCTAGTACCGCATATAGGCGTCCTTTTCAAACAGTGTACATGTGTATAGTACACTTGTCCTATGCAAACAGTGAAGACCCAGATCAGAGGGCTCCGAAAGGAGCCCTCTGATCCAGGTCTTCACTGTTTGTCATAATGCCAAACATTGACAAAAACAACCCTTAAAGTCAGAAATGGACTAGACTAAAATGGAAACTGGAATTGTCCATTTATAGTTTCAGGGAGGAAAGAGTTAATATAACCTATAGGTGTAGTGTAGCCTTTGAAAAAACAATTTTTTCTCCAAAAATGGCTGTTTGAAAAAAAAAAATCCTTATACCAAATCACTAAATTTTTTGTTGTACTATGTCCATAGAAACACTTAAGAAATGGTCTGATTTTTTCCGGCATTCAAGCTAAATAAACAACAGAAAATTATCGGCAAAAACCATGAATCGCGCTATGGGAGCATAGTGTTTCACAAACACATCTTGTTACTGTCATTTTAACTTCTTGTGAACGCTATTTTAACACAATTCTGAATGTATCTAGAATTTCTAACACGGACCCTTTTCTAATACCATTATTTGTCTGAACAAAGGATTAGACTGTTTATTGAAGGGTTGTGTTTAGGGAGGTCTTACTCAGGGCTGCCATAACTTGATCATGAAATATCCTAAGATTTCCAATTTGTCTATTTTGCAAATGTGTTTACTTAAAGCAGGTTGAAAGTAAAGCAGAATGCGCCTAGGCACATTCTGCTTTATTTTCAGCCTGATTTAAGTTACCTTCTGCTAGGATAAAAATCAGAAGATTTCAAAAAAATCTGGAGAAATGGCAGCCCTGTTTATTGTGTACTTGTAATAAGGCTTGCATGAATATTAGCAGGAGGAGAGGGTAATGAGTCGGGCGGTAAGTTAGGTTCAACTTTCGTTTTCCTGCCTCATATAATATTATGTATGCTTAAGCTTGCTCTTTTTATAGCTGGCATATTGAACCAACAATGTAATACAGTTGAACTTCCAAATCTTGAACTCGCTTAAGATGAACATATCTGTATTTCAAAGTTCAAACGTGGCAAAGCCACGTTTGAACTTTGAAAAACAGATCTGTTAGACATTTCTAAGGCACTTTTGAACTTATGGATATGTTCCATATGGCTAAGCCATGTTTGAACTTTGAAATACGGATGTATTAAATATTAGGGAGCTCAATATAATAAAATTCAACTGTAGAAATACAAAGTTATTTTGACTTAAGCAAGTTCTAGATACCGAGATTGGACTGTATTTCAAAAGCTTAAAGTCTTATGTTTTGATAAACTTTATTATGTTGCAACTCATTAGAATCGTCATAAAGAGACTATATTATTTAAGGCAGGCTTAAAAGCAGAAAATGTTAGAAAATTTTAGTTACTTCCTTTTAACCCTTATCCTGTGGATCTTGTATTTGCAAACCGTTTTTGATCCAGATCAGTTGTTGCTTAACACAGTGTCCAATCTGAATCAAAACTGTTTGACACACATTTTAAGGTTTCTTCAATTCAAAAATGTATAAATCTGAATTCTGCCTAATTTGCAGATGCCAATTTCAAAGCAGACAAAATTTTGACTGGATAAGGGAGGGTTGAAAAATTTGAATTTTTAGCTCACCTGAGCACAAAGTGTTCAAGATGAGCCTCTGTGGTCAGTCAATGTCAAGTGAGGCCAATTTTCCTTATAAAACTTCAGTGCAAATTTACAAATCTTCTTTTCTGAAAACACTTGACCAATCTTATGTCACCATGATCAGGTGAGCGTTGAGGGCCATTCTGGTTCTCTTGTTTTACAGTTCATTGTTAATAATTTTATCTTAACTTTTACAAAAGTTTGATTATTTCATTGATCAATTGCAATCAAGAGATTATGCCCTGTATAAATCAAGTCACATCTTTGCACTTACACTGTTAACTTTGGTATCATTTTATACCAAAAATATGTTGTCACGAAAATAGCATATTACTAATGAAATAATGACTGTAAATAGAAAAAGTATATTCATGTAGATTCGCTCAATTGTTTAGAAAGTAAAGGTACATGTAGTCTTTATCTCTTTGCATGCTAGCGGCAGAAACATGTGCCACAGTGATTACCTTTGCAAACAGTTTGGATCCAGATGAGACGCCGCATTATTATCAGGGTCCAAACTGTTTGACACTCTGACCCTGTTTTGAAAAGAAAATTAGAAAATTCTATTTTCATAACATCAGCAGACGACAATAATTGTTGCAGATGAAAAAATTACCCAGCATGCAAAGAGATAAGGAAAATTCTTTGCACAGTGTGAATTTCACGCTTGTCCGATATGGAGTAACTGGCAGTGTTATACTTGTAATAATATTCCATATTGGGAACACTAGAACTAATTATATTACTATAATACACTCCTCTTGACTGGACACATAATGTAAAACCCTGTGGCAGGGGCCCGTCCTTCTGTCCATCCATCTGTCCTTCCGTCATGGTGGGCGGGTGGTTCAAAACGGGTTCCAGTTGATAACTTTAGTTCTATTTCACGTATTGTGACCCAATTTTATATTCAGCTTTATTTATATACAGAGAGCTCAAATAAGATTAATGGCTGCTTTGAACAAGACATAAGTAATGTAGAAAATTTATATAGATTTCTACATTACTGTTGTCCTGTATTAACCTGAAGACTGTCTTAAATGGTTTAATTGTTTAACCTCCTTTATCCTGAAACCTATTTAAACCCTTTACCCTGTTTCTAGGTTTGAAGACGGGTGACCACTTAAAGCAGGTTTAAAGTAAAGCAGAATGATCCTCTGCTTACTTTCAGCCTGTTTTAAGCTACCACCTGCTATAATATGGAAACTATTTGTTATGGTGCATGTTCATGACTTGTTTTAAAGGCAGGTGATCACTTAAAGCAGGTTAAAAGTAAAGCAGAATGTGTACTTCCAGCCTGCTTTAAGCTACCATCTGCAAGAATATAATAAATAGTTATCATGATACATATTCATGACTGTATGAATTGGAACTATTTTCATCAGTGGAGGAATAAATTAGAGGCATTAAAATGTAAATCTATAGAGTAATGGGTTAAGTCTGTAACCCAGTCCCTAATGTATCCTACCAAGCTTGGCTTTACTCATATTTTGAATACAGATCAGATATTGAGTCTCCCAGCATCTGATTAGAACCCAAACTTAGAATTCTTCACTTACTGTAAACAGAGAGATTGTTCACTTTAGAATTGCTTGCAGATAATGTTTGAAGTGCACAAGGCCTTTAGATAGTACATGTATATTGATAGGATAAGGTTTGTCCCTCATAGCTTGTTTAAGTGTTTAGGACGGACCACTGCTTAACCCTTTACCTGATAGCCTATTTCGAGTATTGAAAATGGATGACTACTTAAAGCAGGTTGAAAGTAAAGCAGAATGCGCCTTAACGGCGCATTAATTCTGCTTTACTTTCAGCCTGCTTTAAGCTATCATGTGCTTGAATATAGAAAATATTCCCTATAATTATATATTCATGACTGCATGTTTAAATTGGAACTATTTTCTTCAGCGGAAGAATAAATTATATTCGCTAAAAGGCGCTTCTATGGGGGAAAGGGTTAGAGCAGGCTTAAAGTAAAGCCACAGCCTGCTTTATAAATGTCAGCCACCTTTCAGTAGCAATCGTCCAGGATATGACATGTTTCCTAAAGCTGTAAATCAGGAAAAATTAGATCCATGTAAAAGAATCCGTGGTTTTTGCGAAACAGACACCCTTTCAATGCAAATGCTATATGTATCAATTTCATTCTTAAATATGTATTAATGTTTAAAGAACACTCCTTGGGTTACATATTATTCATTCATAGAGGTATATAGGTCCGGCAAAAAGTTCTGTCTTTTGGGACTTCTTTGTTTATTTAACTCATTATCCCCTGAAACTTCCAATGGACAATTCCAGTTTGCAATAAAGACTGGTCCATTTTAGACTATTTAGGCGTTTTTTTGTAATAAATTGCAAAATGCCAAACAGTGAAGTCCCTGATCAGAGGGCTCCTGCAGGAGCACTCTGACCAGAGACTTCACTGTTTGTAATTTTTGCAATTTATTATCAAAAACAACCCTAAATAGTCTAAAATGGACCAGTCTTTATTGGAAACTGGAATCGTCCATTGGAAGTTTCAGGGGATAATGAGTTAATAGAAACAGTTTAGAAAAAACACTTCCGAAATGCACACCCAATGACAGAACTTTCTGCAAGATAAAAATGTTTCTCTTTATGCAGCTCAAAAACATTCAGGTAATGCATAAACAAAATTTACGCTAGAGCCAGTGGTAGCAGAGGTATAAGTGTTTTCTTCTGACCTGTCCAAGTTATTTTTAGATTGCAACATTCTAAAACTTTAAAAGGGATGAGTTTTCTCTACATCCAGTTAGAGATACGGATAGCTGTAATTTTTGTGCATAATGTACAGTAGAGGATACATTATTCTTACATGTTTAAACGCAAACGCAATGCACTAAACTGTGGAAATTTACTTTTAGAAATTTTAATTATACTTTTAATCTGAGTAGCAAATAGGTTGGAGCCTGATCAGACGCCGGGTTACCCGGCGTCTGATCTGGCTTCAACCTGTTTGCAATGGAAATAATAGTTTTAGTACCTATAAATGCGTTTATTGGGAAAGAATAAGATATCAGTAAAGTTAGTGCAGCGGTCTCGTGCTGCACGAGGATTTTACTTATCTCAAAAAAAAAAAGTAGGAAAGTGTACGATTACATATTGGATGTTAACTTGCTTACCTATTTATCATTATTAACTATTCTGTTCTAAAATTAACTCAGACAGTTCAGAAAAATCGGACAATAGAACTTAGTCGGCCACTGTTTAGCTTGCCTGTACAAAGTGCAGGCACAACTAATAATTTGGGTCCCATGTTGTAGTTGTCAATAATTGTCAAGGTTGACTCTTGCTACAATTTTGGCTTGCATAGAGAGTATCCAGAGTCTATGTTATCTTGGGACTAGCTAGACTATTGTACACAGGGTTCCAGATAAGAGGGAGTAAACTGAACAAATCAAAAAAAAAAATCACTCATTTCTGTACCAAATCTTATGGTGTAACTACTCATTAGAATCGTCTCTTCGAGACGATTCTAATGAGTAGTAACACCATAGGGTTTAATGCAGAAATAAAGATTTTAGTTTGCGAAATACTCCCCTTATCTGGAACTCTGGTACTGTTCTTTAACTCTTAGCACGCTAGCTGGAGGAATCCTGATAACCAGTGCAAACTCTTTGGATCCTGATGAGATGCTGCAGATCATGGTGTCTCATCAGGATACAAACTGCTTGACACTCTGAGCCTGTTTTGAAAAGAAATTTAGAAAACTCTTCTTTTGTCTTGCTGCAATGAAGGAGCGAAAGCGAGACTTAGATATTGCTTTTTGGACACAGCTGGCCAAACATCTGTTTAGCTCAAACGTTAAACGTTAAGTTTTCACATATAAGCTATTTAGGCTAGCCATGCATTTAATGATAGTACTTGTTTGCTGATGTTTGGCTAGAAGGTTTTAAATGTGTGTACCATGGATGCTTTAGGGTCAAAGGGAAATTAATTTGTTTTTTTTCAATTTTTTACATGTTTTGGACTTAACATTTTTTTAGTCATATCACAAAATTTCAAGTTTTGCAGAAAAAGCAAATTGCTTTTAGATCACTTCTAGACAAAGTGAAACTGCAGCTACAGTCAAATAACTTCACATGCTTTTGCGCTTGGATGAGTACACTATTAACCCATTACACCATGACCTGTTTCTAAATTTGAAGACAGGTGACCACTTAAAGCAGGTTGAAAGTAAAGCAGAATGTACCTTAAGGCACATTCTGCTTTACTTTCAGCCTGATTTAAGCTATAATCATTCTGCTTGGGTATAGAAAATATTTCATATGGTACATGTTCTATTATGAAGACTCAGTTAACCCATTACCCCATAGCCTGTTTCTAAATTTGAAGACAGGTGACCACTTAAAGCAGGTTGAAAGTAAAGCAGAATGTGCCTCAAGGCACATTCTGCTTTACTTTCAGCCTGCTTTAAGCTATCATCTGCTAGGATATAGAAAATATTTCTTATGGTACATGTTCATGACTGTATAAATTGGAACTATATTCTTCAGCAGAGGAATAAATTAAAAGCGTACAAAGGCGTATTTATGTGGTAAAGGGTTAACGTAAGCGGTGTGATACAGGATGATGTATTCAGCCCAAGACGTTTTTGGTGCAAACTGCCGAGTCTGATGGGCTGTTTCAGCCAAAAACATCAAGAGCTGAATACAATGTCCTGTAGAGCACTACCAAAAGGTGATGTGTTTATTAAATGCCTTCAATATATTCGCCAATTAGATAGTTGTTTAAATCAGTTTATACCCAGAAACATTAAATACTTGAAGCAGAAACAAGAATTCTTTAATGCTACAAAGAATACTGCAGAAATTGAACATGTACATGTAGCCAGGGTATATGCATGCCATGCTGATAAAATATGATGTTACTCTTATTGAAAAGGAGGTTGGAGTAAAATACATGGAGTAAATTACAAAGAGTAAGATACAGTCTCATATATCTAACTACAGGTACACCTGAAAAAGCTCGATATCACAAGAAGGCATATAATAAATGTTTTATAATTATGATTCATACTAATTGTGAACACAACACATTTGTTTTCATTTTCTTGGTTATAATTTTGTACATGTACAGGGCTCCAGATAAGAGGGAGTGAACTGAACAAATTCAATCCTATGGTATTACTACTCATTAGAATTGATAGGGTTTAATGCAGAAATAAAGATTTTATTTTTTGAAATACTCCCCTTATTTAGAGCTCTGCATGTACATAATCAATGACTTACTGTATTTAGAGTTCCTTCAATGCTTTAAGTTTTGGAAGTAAAAACTCGCCAGATTATTGTGCAGGTATGTCATTTAATGCATTGTCATTTATGAAGAAAGATGTTTCATTCCTATACCATTATAGCCATCAGTACAACTCACCTGTAGAGACATCCTTACATAAAAGTTAGTTAGAGGTATTAGTGGAAGAATAGTACAGTAAAATCTCTCTGATACAACCACTCAACAATGTTAATTAGTTGGTGCTTACGACAGGTGACTGCTTAAAGCAAGGTGACAGTGAAATAGAAAGCTCACCTTTCCTTAAGCTGTCTACTGTCTTTTATACAATCAATCAGTCATAGTTTTAGTAGTCGTAATAGAGAAGTTTGACTGTATAGTATATACTGTATAGATTGATATAAGCAATGTTTGCACTTATTTCAGGATATACCCTAGACGAGAGCAAGGTGCTTGGAGGAGAGGCTTGTCTGTGGGCTGAATATATAGACAATGAAAATCTCATGACCACATTATGGTAAGACGTAGATCATACAATGAAAATCTCATGACCACATTATGGTAAGACGTAGATCATACAATGAAAATCTCATGACCACATTATGGTAAGACGTAGATCATACAATGAAAACCTCATGACCACATTATGGTAAGACGTAGATCATACAATGAAAACCTCATGACCACATAATGGTAAGACATAGATCATAGAAAATGAAAATCTTATGACTGCATTCTGATAAGGCATAGATCATGTACACAGTGAAAATCTCATGACCACATTATGGTAAGGCATAGATCATCAGTTATGTGATACAGTTAGATAACTATATGTCTGACCATAGCTGCCAAGTCCAGAGTAAATCACTCTGCTTTACCTTCATCTTCTTTAACCCTTTCCTCCGTAGCCAATAGTGCAAATAGTCCATACCAGTTTTCAAGGCAGGATACTGCTTAAAGCAAGATGAAAGTAATGCAGAGAACTCCTGTCTTTAAGCTGTAACTTGTATTCAACAGCATGTGAATGCCTATATATATAGATATAGAGTATGTTGTTGCTTGTTGTAGGCCCCGAGCGTCCGCTGCTGGTGAAAGACTCTGGAGTAACAAGGATGTAAGAGATCTTGATGCTGCTGCCACACGCCTGCAGGAGCATCGCTGTAGGATGTTGAGGTATACTTGACTTATTCCTGTCAGATTATTTCATAGCACAAACTGTAGACAAAGATAAGAGTGCTCGAGGACTTTGAATACAGTTAATCCTGTAGTAAGTGACCACTCAACAGAAGAACCGTGGGTAGTACTTTATACACATGGTTGCGCAACCCAAGATGAACATAATACAGAATACAGATAGCATAAGGCTTTGCTATTTTATGTACTTGGGTAAAACCAATCAAGTTTCAATATTGGCATATAATAGCATAAGGAATACAATAAAATCTCTCTAAACTGGACATTCTTTGTTAAAAGAGGTTGACCAAAGAAGACTGGTGACTATTTAATGAAGGATCAACTGGTTCAGAAACTGAAATATTGTTTTATAAGTGTCCTGTTTAGAGAGGTTTCACTGTATTGCATGATTTAAAGACATCTTTGATGGTTTTGTTGAACAAAACTCATCTTGTCTTTATCTCCCTGCTAGTGTGTAAATATAACCATATGTTTATAGTTATACATTCTAGGCCAACTTTGTTTAATTTGATAGGCAATGTTTCATTACTTATTATGGGTAAAGTATTTGCAAGTCATGGAAGTTTAATATGTAACTGTAAGAAATACTTAAGATATTCCACTAGTGGATTACGATATTTACATAATGGCTTTATATCACTCCCAGACCGCAGATTATGTGATAAAACTATTTCTGGGTTAACTAGATGTTACCATTTTGCCTAGCATCAACACTTCTTACAACACTGCTTTGATACTTTAGTGGAGAATAGGATTAATGGCAATTTGAGAGTTGATCTATTATATCATTACAGTCGAGGTCTTGGAGTTGGTCAGATCAGCGGCCCAGACTACTGTCTGAGACGGGGAAAGAGGCGTCACCAGTTGAACGAGACAGCAGTGAACTGTACACAGTCTCAGTGTGCAGCTTACACTGAGAAAGGGCGAGTAGAGGTAGAGAAAATAAAGGTCGAGTTTGAACAGAAAGGAGGTCGTATGTCAGATTGTTCACAGGTATTGCATAGCGGTTTAGTCAACAAGTACTCACTAACATGCATGCCGATGTTGTTGACACTCTAGGTAGTACACATAGGTAGTACACATTTCTACTAACACACACATCAGTAACGTACAATCAAGTCTGGGAAAGGCAACCATTTAATACATTTATATGTGTATAGACTTTAAAACATGTGACAGCTTAATGTTGAACAGGGCTCCAGATAAGAGATAGTTTTCAAAACAAATCCAACATTTTCTCGCTCATTTGAGCACCAAATCCTATGGTGTTACTACTCATTAGAATCTTCTCGAAGAGACGATTCTAATGAGTAGTGACACCATAGGGTTTGAATGCAGAAATAAAAAATTTAGTTTTTGAAAAACTCTACTTAAGAGCCTTGCTAAACACATTCATCCTTTTGGAAATTTCTTTATTACTGTTGTATTGCATTCAGCAACCAAATGCATGCAGGGATTTTCATGCTCTCTTAATTGAATTGATTGTAAATGTAGTTATATCAAGTTCTCACGTTACTAAAACTATAATAACTAATCTACTAACAGATGTAATCAACTTGACTTTTGCATTATATCTGCATTTCTAAATGCACTAGCAGCCTTGCTGTCAGATATAGTCATGTTCTGTATTGAGCAATAATTATGCAAAGAAGCATAACCCTTTACCCCATAGTATGTTTCTAGTTTTTAAAGTATGTGACCACTTAAAACAGGTTGAAAGCAAGGCAGAATGCGCCTTACTTTCAACCTGCTTTAAGCTACCATCTGCTAGAATATAGAAAATATTTCTTATAATACTTACTCATGACTGTATAAAATGGAAACTATTTTCTTAAGTGGCGGAATAAATTAAAGGCGTAAAAATGTGTATCTATAGAGTAATGGGTTAATGCTGGATGCATGCATCTTTTTGGAACTTTCTTTATTACCGATGCATTCAGTAGCTAAATGCCTGCAGAGATTTTCATGCTCTCTTCAATCATTGAATTGAACACAAGGTTTTGATTGTATTTGTATCAAGCTCTCACATGACTATAATAACTAATCTACTAACAGATGTGATCAACTTTTGCATTATATCTGCCTTTCTAAATGCACTAGCAGGCCAGCTGTCGGGTATAGTCATGATCTGTATTGAGCAACAATTTGGTAAAGAAGCATAACCCATTACCCCATACATGTAGCTTGTGTCTAGTTTTGAAGACAGGTGACCATTTAAAAAGGTTGAAAGTAAAGCAGAATGCCTCTGAAGGAACATTCTGCTTTACTTTCATCTTGCTTTAAGCTACCATCTGGAAAGAAACTGTAAATACTTTCTGTTTTCATGTTAAGGACTTCCTATGTTCCTTAGTACAGAAATAAATTAGGGCCATGAACGGGTCATTTATGGAATAATGGGTTAAAAGAAATGATTTTGATTTGTTTCTCAACAGTGGTTTGACTTACTGACAACCTATGTCTCTATATAGATGTTTGTGTGTGTAGCTGACTTGGGTTTTCTCTTTGCATTATTATTTAAAGCACAAACATTTAACAATAGAATCATTGTAGAAATTTGTAACATGCTTGCTTCCATTCTATAGCATGAGAGCAATAGCTGTGTAAGTATATACATTCCCTGCTCATCTGTAGCAATTATATTGTCATAGGAGGATAGTATCAGGGCTCCAGATAAGGGGAGTATTTCAAAAACTAAAATCTTTATTTCTGCATTAAACCCTTTGGTGTGACTACTCATTAGAATCGTCTCTTCGAGATGATTCTAATGAGTAGTCTCACCATAGGATTAAGTGCAGATATAAAGGAGAAAATTTTGGAAAACACGAGTGTACACTCTTTTATCTGGAGCCTAAAAAGTGAAGTAAAATGCCTGGTATTATGACTACCCGAAGGGAGACTTGAATTTGTCGTGTTTAACCCCTTCACTGCCAAAAAAAAGAAAACCTGTTATCAGCATTTTTGTTAATGTAGATTTTTAGCTTGTCTGTTTTGAAGGAAACAATGAGCTATTGTCATCTCTCCTGCAGCGTTGTTAGTAGTCTTTGTCCGAAATCTTAACATTGCCCATAACTTTAGAACTAAATGTGATACAGGCTTCATGTTTGGTATGTGTACTCACCTAAAAAAGTTCTTGAGCTCAGTACAACTTGGGTCATTTCAGACAAAGGTCAAGGTCATTTAGAGGTAAAATAGCGTTAATTTAACATTGGCCATAACTTTTAAACAACATGTGATAGATACTTCATATATGGCCTGTGTACTCAACGCAAGAAGCTCTTGAGCTCAGTACAAGTTGGCTCATGTCCAACAAAGGTTAATGTCATCTAGAGCCTCACAGTAGACAGACGAAAAATAGTCAAGACAGACGAAAGCAATAAGAATATCTCGCTGTTCCTTCATAATCTATTAGGATAAAGAAATGGACGAGCGTTGGCACCCACATGTGGTGCTCTTGTTTGAATTTAGACTGATTAGATTTGGTGCAATTCACCAATGAGTCTTCTTTTGAGTAATAATAATATTTGGGCTTTACTGAATTTGTTACTTATTTCTCATGGTCAAAATGTGCAGTTCTTTGAAGAAGAATCTATCAGTGGGGACTACTGCATAAACTACATACATTACATTAGAGCTATTTGCTTTCCCTTTCCCCCTCTACATCAATTTCTTATTTTCTGATTTTGCAGATTAGCAATTAACCCTTAGCCCGCCAAATAAATTGTTGTCTGCTATATTTCTCGTCTGCTTCAAGTTTCAAAGTGCTTCAAAGTTGCTCAAAATTGCTGAAAATGTTGTCCGAGTGTCAAACAGCTTGGATCCGGATGAGACGCCGAGTTACTCGGCGTCTCATCCGGATCCAAGCTGTTTGCATATGGAGCTATAGTCGTGAGTGGCAGGCTAAGACCATGTGAGTTACGTTTAGTTGAAACAATATAATGGTTGAAAGACATTTCTTTAAGATGATTTTAAGGAAGTGAGGTTTATTTTCTGTTTGAATATTTTGGTACTTGTAAGGGTTAATTGGTCATTTTGAATTTGGTTGACATTTTTTGACATGGTTAAACTTGCATACAAAATTTAGACAATGTAGATTCAGATCAGAGAACTCCTACAGTGTATGAAACTGTTTGCTGTTTCAGATTTATTCCAGCTGTTTTACTATGCTGTTTTATTTTTTAATCTACACAGGAACCAAACAAATCTCAAAAAGGCAATATTAAAAGGATTTTGATTGAGATACAAGTAAGATATTGACCTTAAGTAGGGAACTTAACAGGTTAGCCCAGTCTCTCATAGATTGAGATACATTTGGTCAGAAACTCAAGCTTCTCTCAAGATAAAGGTCTATTACCATATATCCAGATCAGGTAGCGAGTCTGCTTAAAATAGTAAGAAATGTTTCCTCTATCCTAGCAGATGGTAGTTTAAAGCAGGCTGAAAGTAAAGCAGAATGCTCCTTCAGAAGTCATCTCTTTACTTTCAGCCTGCTTTAAGCAAGCAGATGTCTTCAAAACTGGAAACTTGCTATGAGAAAATGGGCAAAGGGTTTGTTGAATATACAGCAGACAGTAAGACTTCGTTTGACACTATCGATGCCAATCTTTTCCAAGTGTAGTTTTGTTTGCTAATTATGAATGTTTCAACCTCAGTTTTGCAAACACTGAATCGGTTTGGATCTAGACTGTTTCTAAAGACAATCAACAAAGTCCTAAAGGAGATGAATCTTGTGAGTTTCTGGCCCAGGGTGCTGTTTAGTTCTGATTTGCATGTGAGGGTCTGACTAGGTACTTATATTTCTGGGTACTAATTTCTTGTCTTCTCCTATAAATCACACAAATGCTAAATAATAATGTGGAGACTGAGGTATTTGTTTGTGCACCTCACTGGAACAGGTAAATTGGTAAACTCTGATCTGGTATTGCATACACAAGTCTTGGTTTTTCTGCAAATACACAGCTTTTTTAGCTTACCTTTTCGAAGTGAGGGGGACTTATGTTATACCATTAACGTCAGGACTGTATCTCAGAAACTATGAGGGCTAAGTATATGAGACTTGAACCATAGATACACCTTAACGAGTAAAGCATTTTAAAAGTAGTTTATGAGCCTCAATTAGTACACCATATTGCAATGCAGTTTGGTTACCTTGACCTCTATGGTCAAAGTTAAAGTTGTTCTAGCCTAACTAATGCACATATGCTCATAAAACTTCATATGCTGATGTGCCTCAATGAGAACACAACATTGCACCACAGTTGGTGACCTTGACCTCTAGGGTCATGAATTTGACTTTTTGACTGCATCTTCATAAATATTAAGTTTTTGGTTTGATTGCTTGTATCCTTTCAAAATGTGCATGAGGTGAATTTCATTCTGGTTAATATTTATTCAATGATGTTGTTGAATATATTTGTGGCAGCCATGTTGGATATGAGTAATTTGCTCTGACTACAGACAAATAGGTAAACACAACTTTGAAGGTAAATTAAGATCTACCAGTGTGAGAAAAATAGTATAGCAAGCTATGTCAAATACAAAACAAACAACACTCCAACAGCATCAAACATTAACCAATACACTTCACACAAGACAAGTTAGAAATAGGCTAAGTAGAAAAGAAAAGAAGTGGTGGGTTTGTGGTCAAGTTAGCGGTAGTAGTAACAGTGGGGTCTTTTGTTCAAACCCACTGTACCAAATAACTTTAATAATGGTCCTTTGGGTGAGACCTTAAAACTTGAGTTCCCATGTATCGGTGCTATACACTGGGCATTTAACAGAAGCAGTGGTTTCTCCAGCAGTGGGATTCCACCTGTATCCTTGCACCTCCCCCTAAAACTAAAATAACTAATGTTACCTGGGGGCACCCCGATCATTGTTAAATGGGTCATTGCTGTCTTGGAGGGACACACATACATACACATACACAAGGTAAGTAGAAAAGTAGAAAAGCATCCATTGCCATTGGCTGGGAAAAGTGTGTGGTTAATAAGGGCAATAACATGTTTAACAAGGCAGCTTTTGATTGGTGAAAAGTTTGTGTTTAACAGAATTAATCTATAAATAGTAACAAAGACTCATTTATATTTTCTGAATCAACAAAATCTAACTATTTCCATTTGTTTTTTCTTTTTATTTGATCAGTTCTATGCCTTTTACTTTGAAGCATGAGGGAATAAAGCATGTGTGGAATAGAATGTGTATTGCTTAACTGGAGTTCAGTATAACTTTTATTTCATACCTTCCTGTTTGTTTTAAACCGCTATACAATACTTATGGCATCACATGGCATACCCCACCGTTTTGTTTTCTTTTGTTGAATTGCCTGCTCCTGGTGCCCGTTTCATAAAACTTTGTACGACATATTTTGTTGTAAGTCATATTATAAAATCTCAGATATTATTTATTTCTCTTATCAAATCCTGTCTTGTGACATCTCTTTGGAATCATCTTGAAAAGACGATTCCAAAGAGATGTCACACGACAGGATTTGATAGAGAAATCAGAAATTAAATGTATTTTAAAGTTTTGACTTACGACCATTTTTGTCATGCAAAGTTTTATGAAACAGGCCCCTGCTGTTGCTAATAACTCATACAGCATAAAATCAGATTGCCACAGGTATAATGAGAAGACAGTCGATTTTGTAATTTACATTCATTGTATTGTAGTCTTTAACCTATTACTCCATAAATACACCTATTTACATCTTCAATTTATTCCTCCCATGAAGAAAATATTTCCACTTTATACAATCATGAATATATGTTTGAATAGTTCCTTTGTCCTAGCAGATGATAGCTAAAATTGAAATTGTTTTCTTCAGTGGAGAAATTAAATGTATGCATATAAAGGCATATTTATTGGAGTAATGTGTTAAGAGCATTCTGCTTTACTTTCAGCCTGCTTTAATCTACCTTATGTTAGGATATAGAAATTACTTGTTATGCTGCATATCCATGACTGCATAAAGTAGAAAGAGTTTCTTTAGTGGAGGAATAGATTGAATGCCTAAAAAGGCATATTGATTGAGTAATGGGGTCATACATTATTGACAGTATTCATAACAATCTCGAGGTACCATGTCAAAAAAGCTAATTTTCTTCAAATAGACATTGACTTAGTATGCAAACATGATATCATGTAAATGTATATCCCTACCCACATCTCATCAACCCCTCCCTAGTTACTCCTGCATTTTGATCCCACATGAGACCCCACCTAGACATTGAGCAACAGCAGGAACCAGGATAAATAATTATGTTTGCTGTTTAACCCACTACACTATAGCCTGTTTCTAGTTTTAAAGGCAGGTGACAACTTAAAGCAGGTTGAAAGTAAAGCAGAATGTGCCTAAAGGCACATTCTGCTTTACTTTTAGCATGCTTTAAGCGTACCCTCTGCTAGGATATTGAAAATCTTACTTATTGTAAATATTCATGACTGTATAAATTGGAACTATTTTCTTTAGTGTAAGAATATATCAAATGTGTATCTATAGAATAATGGGTTATCAGTAGTGAAACGTTTTCAGTTTCCAAAAGTGAACATTTGAAAAAGCTATGTAGTTGGAAACATTATGTACTGTCATTAAGACGATTGCAATGACGTTTTTGGCATTACATTTGTTTTGAATTAATCCTTTACTCCATAGCCTGTTTCTAGTTTTGAAGATAGGTGACCACTTAAAGGAGGGTAAAAGTAAAGCAGAATGTGCCCTGAGGCATATTCTGCTTTAATTCCAACCTGCTTTAAAACTACCATCTGACAGAATATAAAAAGATAAATATTTATTACAGTATAACATAGATTCCAGGAACTAGTTGCTTCAGCGGAGGAATAAATTAAATGTGTAAAAATATATATCTATGGAGTAATGGGTTAACATGTATTTTTAATAAAAAAAAAGTATCCTCTGTAGATAGTTGTGAAACACAAGTTATAGAGTTTGTAGATTTATGCTTTACCATGTGAAAAATACTTCATAAATTTATGGCTTAGCTCATAAATATACTACTCAAAGCTTGCTAAGCACCATGGGTAAAACTCCATAGGTTCTAATGCATTGAATCTATTACATTCTCACCTCATAACTTTTTAGCTCAGCTGGCACGAAGTGCCAAGGTGAGCTTTTAGGATCGCTGGATGTCCGTCGTCTGTCCGTCCGTTCACAATTGGTTGTGAACACGCTAGCAGCTACAAATTTCATCTGATCTTCATGAAACTTGATGACAATGTTTGTCTTTATGAAATCTAGGTCAAGTTCGAATGTGGGTCATGTCCGGTCAAACACTAGGTCACTAGGTCAAATTATAGAAAAACCTTGTGAACACTCTAGAGGCTACAAATCTCATTGGATCTTGATGAAACTTCATGACAATGTTTGTCTTGATAAAATCTAGGTCAAATTCGAATGTAGGTTATGTCCAGTCAAAAACTAGGTCACTAGGTCAAATTATAGAAAAACCTTGTGAACACTCTAAAGGCTACAAATATCATTGGATCTTAATGAAACCTGATGACAATGTTTGTCTTGATGAAATCTAGGTCAAGTTCAAATGTGGGTTATGTTTGGTCAAAATCTAGGTCACTAGGTCAAATTATAGAAAAACCTTGTGAACACTCTAGAGGCTACAAATCTCATTGGATCTTGATGAAACTTCATGACAATGTTTGTCTTGATAAAATCTAGGCCAAGATCGAATGTAGGTCATGTCTGGTCAAAAACCAGGTCACTAGGTCAAATTATAGAAAAACCTTGTGAACACTCTTAAGGCTACAAATATCATTGGATCTTAAATAAACTTGATGACAATCTTTGTCTTGATGAAATCTAGGTCAAGTTCGAAAGTTGGTCATGTCCGGTCAAAACTAGGTCACTAGCTAGGTCAAATCATAGAAAAACCTTGTGAACACTCTAGAAGCTACAAATCTCATTGGATTTTAATGCTACTTGGTCAGAATGTTTGCCTAATTGATATCTAGGTCAAGTTCAAATATGAGTTATGTCTGGTCAAAAACTAGGTCACTAGGTCAAATCATAGGAAAACCTTGTTAACACTCTAGAAGCTACAAATCTCGTCCGATATTCATGACACTTGGTCAAAATGTTTGCCTTATTGATATCTAGGTCAAGTTCAAATATGGGTCGAAAGTTGGTCATGTCCGGTCAAAACTAGGTCACTAGCTAGGTCAAATCATAGAAAAACCTTGTGAACACTCTAGAAGCTACAAATCTCATTGGATTTTAATGCTACTTGGTCAGAATGTTTGCCTAATTGGTATCTAGGTCAAGTTCAAATAGTGGTTATGTCTGGTCAAAAACTAGGTCACTAGGTCAAATCATAGGAAAACCTTGTTAACACTCTAGAAGCTACAAATCTCGTCCGATATTCATGACACTTGGTCAAAATGTTTGCCTCATTGATATCTAGGTCAAGTTCAAATATGGGTCATGTCTGGTCAAAACAAAATTCACTAGGTCAAATCAAAGAAAAACAGTGTTAACCCTCTAGAAGCTACACATCTCATTAAATCTGAATGAAATATTGTCAGAATGTTTGCCTACATCAAACTAAGTCAAAATCAAACTGAATTGTGTCTGGTCAAAAACAAGGTCACTAGGTCAAATCATAGAAAAATCTTGTTAACACTCTAGAGGTTGACTGTGGGTCATGTCCAGTTGTAATCTAGGTCACTATAGGTCAAGTTTTACATGGTGTACCGGGTTAGCGATTTAGGGCCATTGTGGCCCTTGTTTGTTTGATCCCTTCCAAATTTGGAGATATTATTGCCAAGGGTTCACTATATGGATTCTGATATTTTTTTTACTTGTCTAGGTCCTGTAGGTGAAACCCGAGGAAATTATCAAAATGTGAAAATTCTGAAATTCAAATTCATTGCATTCTACATTGTAACTTCTAAGAGCTGTTATTCATTGTTTATTGGTAAAACAATGTTTTACCTTTTAATGTTCAATTGTACCCATTAAAATCTCTAAGAACACTAAAAGAGTAATGTGAAAGTACTGGTTTCCATATTGGAATGGTATTCATGCTGGTTTCCTGTTTTCTGTTTCAGGCTGTGGTACAAGCAGGGAGTCAGCACTTACTACTACTGTTATTTGCCGTTATTGTCGTGTTGATCATGTTGAAGTTCTCCCGGCAGAAAATCATCCAAGTTCGTTTAGGCCGCAACAAATCAATTTTGTTTGTATTTATAACTCTCATCCTCATCTACTTCATGTGTTACACATCTGTATGGATGCAAGCAATGCAGTTCAAGGGATCATTTGAGAAGAGAGTAAGCTCCAACATATCCTGAGACCGACCGCGGGGCGTGTTATAGTGAAGCTTGAAGATGACGGACGTGTTTAGAGCAAAGCTTGTAGACTATGACGGCGGTGTTATAGGGAAGCTTGTAGACTATGACGCCGATGTTATAGTGAGGCTTTTAGACTATGATCGAGGTATTATAGTGAAGTTTGTAGACTATGATGGCCGTGTTATAGTGAAGCTTGTAGACTATGATGGCCGTGTTATAGTGAAGCTTGTAGACTATGACAGCCGTGTTATAGTGAAGCTTGTAGACTATGACGGCCATGTTATAGTGAAGCTTATAGACTATGACGGTAGCGGATGTCCTGGCTGGCACTTACATTATAGTTCTAATGTTGGTGTTAGTGTTGTTAAAGTCATGTTTATCGATGAGGAAGTTAAAAGCTGTAAGGAATAGGACACAGCTATGTGATACATGTAGTGCACAAACACAATGCGTTATCACAGCCACTAGCATTTCAACACAATGCGCTTCTTGCAGGTACAGTGAAGCTCCAGTAGCAAGACCACCCAGAAAGATACAGCTTCACAGTTTAAGGCAAACTAGGATGACAGCGCCAACATGCTTAGCTACTATCTGCAAGCAAGCACGGAGATCTTATATAAGATTGGGGGTCGCTTCATGCAGAAAATTCCAAAGGCCTAGTTTGCCTCTGAAAAGTAAATATTTCCCCGTATTCTGTAATAATTTCCCATAATATTATCAAAGATAACTTACTATTTTGTCAATACAGTGCTCCCTACTTACAACAGCCCCTACACCCCTCTCACTTTCAATGATTCCCTTCTTACATCAATGCTTGTCACTGTTGCCCAAACAGTGCTCCCTCCTTACAACAGCCCCCACACCCCCCTCACTTTCAATGATTCCCTTCTTACAAAAATGCTTGCCACTGTTTCCCAAACAAGACAAGTATGTTTAATTTTCCCTCCCAATAATAGCTCCCTCTAAGCAATACCCTTAATCTATGTCTCCCCTAGCTTCAAGGATAAACGAACCAAAGGAAATCGTTTCTACATCCTGTCTGCTTTTAGCAGCCATCTGTCTTAACCCTTTTCCCCATAAATACTTTTTTAACGCCTTGACTTTATTCTTCCACTGAAAACAATAGTTCCAATTTGTACAGTCATGAAAGTGCATCATAAGAAATATATACTATAAAGTATGTAGCAGATGGTAGCTTAAAGCAGACTTTCTTTTAAGTGGCCAATTATTTTCAATACAAGAAACAGGTTATGGGGTAATGGGGTTAACCTGTTGCCCTATAGCCTGTTTCTAGTTTTGAAAACATGTGATCACTTAAAGCAGTTTGAAAGTAAAGCAGAATGTGCCTTAAGGCACATTCTGCTTTTCTTTCAGCCTGCTTTAAGCTACCATCTTCTAGAATATAGAAAAATATTTCTGATGATACATATCCATGGCTGTACAAATTTAAACTATTGTCTTCAGTGGAGGAATAAATGAAAAGCGTATTTATGGGGTAATGGGTTAAACCCTAAAACATCTATGTAAAACATGAGTTATCCCCCTGTAACAGGACAATGTCCCTCTTACAAGTGCCATTAGCCCACCACTGTTGTTTTATGTTTTAAGCTGTTTGAGCAGCCCAGATTTTATTGTATATTTTTACGCAGTTTTATTTGTGGTATTAGAATAGTTGTGAAACTATTGTATCATACGTTAACCCTAACCCTTCTGATGGTGACTTGCAAATAGTTTGAATCCAGATCAGACGTCGCATAATGCCACATCTGGGCCCAAGGTTATTAAGCTTTTGAGTTGAATCTGGTATTGATCTCAAGCATTTGATTTGTCAGATTTGAGCCTTTTGCGTAAGAACAATCTCAGACTCAACTCAAAGGCCTTTGGGCATTGATCTGGGTCCAAACTGCTTGCCACTCCTCTTTACGTTTCTGTGATTAAATAAAGGATGCATGTATTATATCTTAATGGAACATTTTTACAGACAACAATGTCAAAGCAGATAATATAAGACAGGTTAAGGATTAATTCTGAGTGTGGAAAAATACCATAAGACCTCTCTGTTATTACCACAAAATTGTGTTAATTATTTGGTGTTTACGACAGGTGACTGCTTCAAGGTGACAGTAAAACAGAAAACTCTGAAAGAAGTTTTCTGTTTTACAGTCACCTTGCTTTAAGCTGTCACCTGTCTTATATACAATCAATTGGCCATTTTTTAGTGGTCATAATAGAGAGGTTTTTACTGTAAATGATGAAAAAACTGTACATCATGTACATAACAGTATTTTACAGTGAGCATAGAGTTATGCAATAATGAAGCATTTGGACTGTGTCAAGATGTCCATGTGCCATATGGAGGAAAGGGTTCAATAAAACAAGTGAATTTTGTCCCGTTTTCAGTCAAGTCCCAAAGCGATGGTAATAAAACAATAAAGATGATAAATTATACCAAAGAATTATTACTAGCCCTTTGACCTGTCTAAGAGCTAGTTGTTATGAACTTATAACACACTGTCAACTCTCTGCTAAGCAACCAATCAGACAACAGTAAAACACCCTCTAAAACTGCCACTGAAATATAGGCTATTTGATGCCAATGAAGACAGCTGAGAGCTTAAAGCAAGATGAAAGTAAAGTAGAAAATTGCTTTACTTTCTTCTTGCTGTAAGCAGTCACCTTTATATAACGGCGAATATTTGGTCTCATGCAGTGGTTGTTATAGAGAGGCTTTGTCTTCAGAAGTACAATTTGTAACTTACACTCATACTGAGAGAATGTCAAACAGTTTGTATCCTGATCAGAATCTGAGTGAAGCTACCATTGGTCAGATACAAACTGATAACAGAGCAACTAGTGTGCAATGAATGTACTGTCGAAACTTGATAGTTCAAACTCGTAGAAGTTTAATATACCCATATTTCGAAATTAAAACGTGGCTGAGCCATGTTTTAACTTTGAAATCTGGTTATGTTAGACTTAAGCGAGATTGAGTTATCGAAATTACACTATTGAAATAATGGTAAGGTTGATTTTCGGGAGTTTGAAGTATCACGTTTCGACTGTATTTTAGAGCAGTCTGCATTACTTGATTCCCAGCATTAGCAGCCATTTGTTTGAAGATTTGGAATTGTCTTCATTACTGCTAAACCCATTACCCCATAAGTATGCCTTTAATTTATTGCTCTACTAAGGAAAATATTAATTTTCTTATGCATATACAGCATAAGAAATCTTTTCTTTATCCTAGCAGATGGTATCTCAAAGAAGGCTGAAAGTAAAGCAGAATGTGCCTAAGGCACATTCTGCTTTATATTCAACCTGCTTTTAAGTGATCATCTGTCTTTAATACTAGATACAGGCTAAGGGTAATGAATATTGTTGGGCAATTACTAGTTTTAACCCATTAACTCATAGTCCGTTTCTAGTTTTCAAGATAGGTGACCCTTTAAAGCAGGTTGAAAGTAAAGCAGAATGCGCCTTAAGGCGCATTCTGCTTTACTTTCAGCCTGCTTTAAGCTGTTATCTGCTAGGATATAGAAACTTTTTCTTATGATATTTATTTGTGACTATAAATTGGAACTATTTTCTTCATTAGAGGAATAAATTTAAGGCGATAAAAGGCGTTTTTATGGGGTAATGGATTAAGAGTAATGCATAAGCTCCTTATAGTATTGTATACCACTTTTATGTATTATTCAGATTTTTAGCAACTGCTGTATGCATGTAATACTGTAATATAATAACAATGGCCTGGGTGATCGTCTTCCCAGCTCCATGGATCACATGAAAAATACAAAACTGTATATAAAAAAAAAATCAGAAAAATATTGGATTTGTTGCCATTTAACCATTGTGATGAATTGAAAAGAAAATCAAAAATATGCACTACACCAAAATGTTGAGTTGTTTCCGAGAAGATTTTTTTTATATTTATATATTTGCTTTTGTTTGTTCTACTATGTTTTCTCCCATTATTTTATGGTTTATATGCATGGATTTAAAGAATTGGGAGAAAAAAACAGTTTATATAAGAAAAATGGAGGTTAGCGAGATACTGTTGTACAGTAATACCTCTCTATAACAACCACTAAAAGAAGGTTAATTAATTGTATAAAAGTCAGGTGACGGCTTAAAGCAAGGTGACAGTAAAACAGAAAGCTCCTAAAGGAGCTTTCTGTTTTACTGTCACCTTGCTTAAAGCAGCCACCTGTCTTAAAACATGTGCTAATTAACACAAATTAGTGGTTGTAATAGAGAGGTTTTACTGTAAATTCTGATCATGGATTTAGCCAGCAGTCACATGAAAATTTAATGTAGGCTGCAGATTTGTTATACTAAATACATGTATATAATTATGTATAAAGTTAGGTAGAAATAGGAGCAAGCATATATGAATTTATACATACATGTACTATAGATTCTATGAAATAATTTATTTGAACTGTTTATAGTGTATACTTGTGACAATTAGTGCTTTTTAACAGGGTGGGCAGTCTTTTTTGACAAGTGGCTGCTTAATGAAAAAAGGAAAATTAATCTTCTAAAGCAATCTTCATATTTTTTAATCTTCATCAAACTGGCACCTGTCTTAATGGCTACTTACATGTCTGTTTTTGAATGACTGTTTCACATAAACTTTAACTGTAGTTTCTAATTATATTGAGATAGTAATTGTGTTTCAATTCATTAAAGACGCTGCAAGATGATTTTACCCCTTCCTCCTTATCTCTTTGATCACTAAATAATTTAGGGTGATAAGTTCCCTTGTGGATCGTTTTAGTTACCAAAACATGAACCGGTCTACTTGCAATTCTGGATACTAGTAGTTTAATAAATAATGTTTTTAATGAGCAATCAGTGTAGACCCAGATCAGAGGGCTCCTGTAGGAGCCCTCTGATCTGGGTCTGCACTGTTAACAAATGTAATGAATATATTTTAAGCTCCACCATGGTGTTGAAAGAGATAAAAGTGCCATAATTCCGCTACTCTGTCCTCATCAACATACTGAAATAGATTCACTGAATTAGGTAGCAGCTTAAAGCTTTAACACATTACCCCATGGCCTGTTTCTAGTTTTGAAAATAGGTGAACACTTAAAGCAGGTTGAAAGTAAAGCAGAATTGTAAAATACAACTAGATATATAGTCACACATTTAATAGACTTCAATATAAACTGGACTAGTCCATTTGAAGTTTCAGGGGTGAATGTATTTGTATTTGTTTTTGGAGATATTTTAAGTGTGAAAGTGTGGTGGTTAATTGTATTTTCTAGATAACCAAAGATCGTACATTTGCACATATGTCACAGGTTTTTGTATTAGATGTTTATTTAAGCATAAGTAGGTTTTTAAAACATGTTTTTTAAAATTTAGTTTTGTTTTGTCTTTATATGGGCATTTTATGTATGTTATGTATTGATTAGTCGTACTGCAACATTTCTATAATGATATACAGTGAAACTTCTCTATTACAAGTCTTTATGACCACTAAATTGTGTTAATTATTAGGTGTTTGTGACAGGTGGCT
This sequence comes from Gari tellinella, assembly GCA_922989275.2. Lineage (NCBI taxonomy): Eukaryota > Metazoa > Mollusca > Bivalvia > Cardiida > Psammobiidae > Gari > Gari tellinella. The sequence continues at coordinate 18,652,310 of OV277862.1, forward strand.
TCTTACAGCAAGATGAAAGAAAAACAGAAAGCTCCTTTAGGAGTTTTTTGTTTTACTTTCACCTTGCTTTAATCAATTGCATAGCATGTTTCTAGTTTTGAAAATAGGTGACCACTTAAAGCAGGTTGAAAGTTAAGCAGAATGCACCTTAAGGCACATTCTGCTTTACTTTCATCCTGCTTTAAGCTACCATCTGCTAGAATATAGAAAATATTTCTTATACATGTTCATAACTGTATAAAGTGGTAGCAATATTTTCTTCAGTAGAGGAATAAATTAGAGACTTAAAAAGGCATATCTATGGGATAATGGGTTAAACTGTTACATGTCTTTCATACAATCAATTAGCCTTGTATTTAGTGGTGGTATGGTGGTAGTTTAGGAGTTTTACTGTATGTTATTACAATGTGTAAGAGTAACTGTACTAATTATATCTTTATTTGTTTGAATGAGGAAAATGAGAAGCACCCACCATGTTGAAACTTAGCCACAATTAACGTATTTTGTCCTTATGTATATGGATATTTGTAACTCTATACGGTCTGTTGCAAGATGACATTTTGTAAATCTATAATAGCCGGTCAGGCTGCAGACATGTTCATATTTGTATTATCTTAATCAATTGACCCATTACCCCATAGCCAGTTTTGAAGACAAATGTCCACTTAAAATAGATTGAAAGTAAAGCAGAATGTGCTGTAAGACACTCTCTGGTTTACTTTCAGCCTGCTTTAAGCTACCATCTGCTATGAATTAGAAAATATTTCTTATGCTACATATTCACGACTGTGCATAAAAAGGTGTACATATATGTATGGAGTAATGGGTTAACTTGTGTTTATGCAGATTGCCATGAAGAATCGATGCATAAATGGGTAAAGTTTCTTTAATGTGCCAAGTCTATTTCTTATTTATCTACATGTAGAATCTATAAATAGATCAGCCATCAACGATGGCATCGTATATTTATGTTTGTTTTTCAGCACAGTAAAGCTTCTCTATAATGACCATTAAAAAGTAGACTAATTGATGGTATGAAAGACAGGTGGCAGATTAACCCTTTACCCCATAACCTGTTTCTAGTTTTGAAGACAGATGACAACTTAAAGCAGGTTGAAAGTGAAGCAGAATGCGCTTAAGCACATTCTGCTTTACTTTTAACCTACTTTAACCCTGTACCCCATAGCCTGTTTCTTTTTTTGAAGACATATGATCACTTAAAGCAGGTTGAAAGTAAAGCAGAATGTGCCTGAAGACACATTCTGCTTTACTTTCAGCCTGCTTTAAGCTTCCACTTGCTGGAATAAAGAAAATATTCTTAATGATACATATTCATGACCGTAAAAATTAGAACTATTTTCTTCAGTGTAGGAATAAATATAATGTGCTAAAAGGCACTTCTATAAGGGAAAGGGTTAAGCTACCGTAGAATATTTGGTTTAAGCAAGATGAAAGAAAGGGGGATTGTTCCTATGAGAATATTCTGCTTTAATTTCATCTTACTTTAAGCAGTCACCTAACTTAAACACAAGGATCAAACCATTCTTTTGTGGCTGTAATACAGACAAACTATAATGTTGTGGTTGTAATAGAGAGGATGTACTGTATTTTGTGTGTGTTTATCACTGTATAAACCATTCTTCACTGTGTTATGTTGACTTTAAAACCTCTCTATAACGACCATTAAAACTAAAGCTAATTTATTGAATAAAAGACAGGTGACAGCTTAAAGCAAGGTGACAGAAAAACAGAAAGCTCCTTAAGGAGCTTTCTGTTTTGCTGTCACCTTGCTTTAAGCTGTTACCTGTTGTAAACAGATACTAATTAACACAATTATGTGGTTGTTATAGAGAGGTTTTACTGTACTTTTTAATTTGTCAATAATGCTTCGACAGATGTGTGAGTGCCATCACAGGAGAAACGGGCATATTTCACTGCAAGCTGTGATCATCTAGATTAGCTGCTCCGCGTGCAGCATAGATTCTGGGTCTGGGGTTATGAAATTTTCTGTGTGTGAGCATGCTTTCAAATAAACCATTTTCACATTAAAATGTTACAGCCTTGAGTGTATACCATTGGCTCTTGTAAAGAAATATCCAGATACTCATAAACCCTTTCCCCTATAGGAGCGCCTTTTTGGCACGTTTAGTTTATTCCTCCGCTGAAGAATAGTTCAAATTTTATAAAGCCATTAGTTTGTATCATACTAAATATATTCTATATTCTAGCAGATGGTAGCTTAAAGCAGGCTTAAAGTAAAGCAGAATGCGCCTGAAGGCGCATTCTGCTTTACTTGCAACCTGCTTTAAGTAGTCACCTGTCTTCTATACTAGATTTAGGCTATCAGGTAAAGGGTTAAAAAGATAGATAATAAACCCAAAATTTCTAGGACTGTGTCTGAGGTTACAAAGTATTCTTAGTTTTAGCAGCGTCTTGGAACAGACCTGCAAACGATGATGGTTTCAATTTCTGTTTCACACTTGTAAAATTCTGCAGATTTTTAGCATGTACATGTAGTATCAACTCCGTACTCAACCAGATTAGTGTGAGAAGACATTTAGTCCTTGCATGCTCAAATTCAAAAAGATTCCTAACCATGGATCCTGATCAATTTGCACAGCAGTCATGGTTCTGACACGGTACTGATCTAGTTCATTAATTTTGTTCTTAGTGACTGAAAGCCTTGTTTACTTCCGTTTGCTTCATACTTGTGTATCAATTAAAACAGCACATAAAATCATGAAACTACATGTAGTTCATAAATGTCAGTATAATTTGCCAGTTGTTGAGCATATAATTATGTGTAGAGTATATGTTAAATGCTGTGCGTGTCAGATACAGGAAGGATATATCGTTGTGATACATCACAAGACAGTCGGTACCTCAAAAACAGCAAAATTAGCACATGTACAGTTATTGTGAAACAATCTATTTTGAACATATTACCCCATAAGCTGTTTCCAGTTTTGAACGCAGGTGACTTAGTAAAGCAGGATTTGGCTTAACCCCTTTCCCGAAGTGACTTTTAGCGCATTTAATTTATTCTTCTGCTAAAGAAAGTACATGTAGTTCCAATTTATACAGTCATGAGTATGTACAATAAGAAATATTGTATAAATCCGGGCAGATGGTAGATTAAAGCAGGTTGAAAGTAAAGCAGAATGCGCATTCTGCTTATCTTTCAACCTGCTTTAACCCATTCCCCCATAGCCTGTTTCTAGTTTTGAAAATATGTGACAACTTAAAGAAGGTTTAAAGCAGAATGTGCCTTAAGGCACATTCTGCTTTACTTTCAGCCTGCTTTAAGCTACCATCTACTAGAATATAGAATTTTTTTCTTATGATTTTTTTTTGTGAAAGTACAAATTGGAACTATTTTCTTCAGTAGATGATTTAATTATTAGTAATTTAAAGCCGTAAAAAGGCGTATTTATGGGGTAATGGGTTAAGTGGGTACCTGCCATCAAAACTAGAAACATGCTATAGAGTAAAGGGTTGAGGCAGATACCTAATATTGTTCCCCAAACTTGCCCACGTTTTACTTTATAAATCTCTACCACTCTGTTTGTATTTTTTCTGTGTTTTTAAAAGAGCCTTTTACTAGTCTTGTATAAGTTCATGCCAATATCAGTTTATATAAGGTCTAGCTAATGCGACATTGCTGAGACCTTGATGAAAATCCATACCAATACCCTTTGTACAAATCAAGGGCTCCAGGTAAGGGGGGTATTTCAAAAACTAAAATCTTTATTTCTGCTTTAAACCCTATGGTGTCACTACTCATTAGAATCGTCTCTTCGAGACGATTCTAATGAGTAGTAACACCATAGGATTTGATGCTAAAATAAGTGAAAAAATATTGGATTTGTGCAGTTTACTCCCTCTTATCTGGAGCCCTGGTACAAATGTCTGTTGGGAATGACAGTCTGGATCCAAACTGCGTGCAAATGCTAGTCATAATGGAATTTGAATATGGTAGAAAAAGGTTAGAAGTGTAAAAGTTGTAGATATTCTTATGGTTTCAACAGACGAGATTTTTAATAAAGATGAGAGTGTTTAAGAGTGAAAAACCTCTCTATTACAACCACTTAACTCTTTCCTCCCTGAAACTTTAAATGGTTAAATGGACAATTCCAGTTTCGATTTTAGTCTAGTCCATTTTTGGCTTTTAAGGGTTGTTTTTGTCCATTTTTGGCATTATGACAAACAGTGAAGACCCTTATCAGAGGGCTCCTTTCGGAGCCCTCTGATCTGGGTCTTCACTGTTTGCACAGGACAAGTGTACTATTCACATGTACCCTGTTTAGAAAAGGATGCCTATAGGCGGGACTAGGGTTCAAAGGGTTAAATGTTTTAATTATTAGGTGTTTACAATAGGAGACTCCTTAAGAGGCTTTCTGTTTTACTGCCACCTTGCTTCTGTAAGCTGCCACCTGACTTTTATACAATAAATTAGCCTTTGCTTAACCCATTACCCCATAATTACGCCTTTTTACCCCTTAAATATGTTCTTCCACTACAGAAAATAAATCCAATCTATACAGTCATAATTATGTATCATAAGAATTTTTTTCTATGTCCAAGGAGATGGTAGCTTATAGCAGACTGAAAGTAAAGCAGAATGCGCCTTAAGGCACATTCTGCTTTACTTTCAGTCTGCTTTAAGTGGTCACCTATCTTCAATACTAGAAACAGGATATGGGGTAATTGGTTAAGTGGTTGTAATAGAGAGGTTTTACTGTATAGCTGTATGTATGAGAGTGTAGACAGCTAGGACTCCAAACTGTGTACAGTAAATATGTATATAAAGTTCTTATGACACTACTAGAATTTTTTTTACGTACTTGACAGTTTCGGTGATTCCTGTCACCTTTCTCAAAAATCCAACTGATTCCGTGGATCATCGGCTATTTCCGTCAGCGCACTTGCTGGCGAAAACCGAGTCCCAGATGTGAGATAGCTTGTAGGCCCCGTCGTCCCGGTTCATAGTCGACTTTTGTTTTCGAATCTGGATGGCCTCTTTCATTTGTCTAGCACGAAGGTCCAACTCTCTATCCACTATTTTTGTGCCCTCCCAGTCAATGATGTGATTAGACTGCAGGCTTTTCTTTCCGATCTAGTAGTGTCATAAGAACTTTATATACATATGGATCTACCTACTAAATGAACTCTTTCAAGGATATGTGTACAGTAAAGTTACACCACTATAGTAACAATAACATCTCTGACTTCATGTTTTTAACCCACTGAACTCCAGCCATCATTTACAGTCAGTCTGCAAAGTGTGCACTTGTCCAATGCAAACCGTTTAGACCCAGATTAGAGGGCTCATAAAGGATCCTCTGATCAGGATCTACATTGTCGTTTTGCAATAAAGTTGTATAAAACAACCCTAAGAAGTAAAAACGGACTAGACTCCATTGGAAACTAGAACTGTTCAGTTGAAGTTTAACCCATTACCCCATAAATACGCCTTTTTACACCTATAATTTAATTCCTACACAGAAGAAAATAGTTCCAATTTATGACTGTGTACTATTAGAAAAAAATTCTTAATCCTAGCAGATGATAGCTTAAAGCAGGCTGAAAGTAAAGCAGAATGCGCCTTAAGGCGCATTCTGCTTTACTTTCAATCTGCTTTAAGTGGTCACCTGTTTTCAAAACTAGAAACAGGGTATGGGGTAATGTGTTTAGGAGCGAAGGAGTTGCAGTAAGCATGGCAAAAGTAAAGCAGAATTGTCCTCAGCTTGAAGCTGCCCCAGTTTTACATTATCATTGAGTATGTTTTATGAGTTAAAATAGTGAGCTTTAACTGTATAAATTGTATTGTTATTTTACCTGGCTGTATGGAGAAAAGAATCCCTGTATAGTCTCAGTGCCACTAGTAATACAGTAAAACCTCACTATTACAATCGCTGAAAAAAAAGTTGATTGATTGTATAAAAGACAGGTGACGGCTTAAGGCAAGGTGAATGTAAAACAGAAAGCTCCTATAGTCTCAACAGAACTCCTTTATGAGCTTTTTGTTTTACATTCTTGTTTGAAGCAGTCACCTGTCTTAAACACCTGCATAATTAAGTGTTTGTTATAGAGAGGTATTACTGTAGTAGACCACAGGTAAATATAGCTATATGGTGCCATGTTAGCTGTTTGGATGATATCAGGTCCTGTGCTTATAAAGCATTGAGAGATACTTCTGAGATTGTTCTAAAGCTTTTAATTGGTCAGTTTTGAGCATTCTGCTCAAACCTGACCAATCAAAAGCTTGAGAACAATCTCAGACTCACTTCAAATGCTTTATAAGCATTGCGCCAGATTAAACTACCATTATTTACTATTATGTACTGTGTACAGGCTCCAATTGTTATGTGTACTAAGTACATCTACTGTCCAGTGTACATAGGCATGACATGAACTTATTGATTAAAACTGTTGAATCTTGATCAAGTGTTGTTTGTTATATCTGTATTCCAGTGTCGTATGTGTAACATGGTGAGAAAAATATGCAGCCAGACCGGGGCTCGAACCCGGGACCCCTTGCTTACAGGGCAAGTGTTCTACCGACTGAACCACCGGGCCGCTTACATAAATCTCTCACCATTTAACCATATACTCAACCCGGATACACACACCCCCTCTACACAAGAATTCGTCCCGAATTCTTTCTAAAGAACACTCCACGAGTTTCTTATTATTATTTCTGTACACTCTACAAGTTACATATTATTCTATGGGTTATTTACGTTGGGCGCCAAATGTAACATGGTGAGAAAAATATGCAGCCAGACCGGGGCTCGAACCCGGGACCCCTTGCTTACAGGGCAAGTGTTCTACGGACTGAACCACCGGGCCGCTTACATAAACCTCTCACCATTTAATGATATACTCAACCCGGCTACATATGTACAGGAAACCACAGGGTTCAGTGCAATTCTCTCCAGACCTCAGGCTAAGTTCCTCTGGGCTTTCTTGATCATTTGAATGTTAGATTTGAGCTTTTGCTCAAATTTGACTAATCAAATGCTTGAGAACAATCTAAAACTCGACTCAAATTCTTAAGACCTTGGGAACAAGTTCCTCCATAATTATGCTCCCTATGACAGGCATCAGAGCAAGTTCCTCTACATTATTCCTATGGCAGACTCAGAGTCCCTTCATATGACAGACCTAGAGCATATTTCTCTATAATAATTATGATCCCTATCACAGGCCTCAGAACAATTGTCTCCTTAGTATCCCTATGACATGCCTCAGAGAGTTTCTCTGTATTATCCCTATGACAGGCCTCAGAGCTAATTCCTCTATATGACAGACGTCAGCAGGTTCCTCTATATGATCCCTATGACAGTCAGTTTCTCTATATGATCCCCATAACAGTGAGTTCCTCTATATGATCCCTATGACAGTCAGTTCCTCTATATGATCCCTATGACAGTGAGTTCATCTATATGATCCCTATGACCTATATGATCCCTATGACAGTGAGTTCCTCTATATGATACCTATGACAGTCAGTTCCTCTATATGATCCCTATGACAGTCAGTTCCTCTATATGATACCTATGACAGTCAGTCATCTATATGATTCCTATGACAGTGAGTTCCTCTATATGATCCCTATGACAGTAAGTTCCTCTATATGATCCCTATGAATGTGAGTTCCTCTATATGATCCCTATGACCTATATAATCCCTATCACAGTGAGTTCATCTATATGATGCCTATGACAGTAAGTTCCTCTATATGATCCCTAGGACTGTGAGTTCCTCTATATGATCCCTATGACTGAGTTCCTCTATATGATCCCTATGACCTATATGATCCCTATGACATCAAGTTCATCTATATGATCCCTATGACAGTAAGTTCCTCTATATGATCCCTATGACTTTGAGTTCGTCGATATGATCCCTATGACAGTGAGTTCCTCTATATGATCCCAATGACAGCAAGTTCCTCTATATGATCCCAATGACAATGAGTTCCTCTATATGATCCATATGACAGTGAGTGTCTCTATATGATCCCTATGACAGTCAGTTCCTCTATATGATCCCTTTGACAGCAAGTTCCTCTATATGACCCCTATGACAATGAGTTCCTCTATATGACCCCTATGACAATGAGTTCCTCTATATGATCCATATGACAGTGAGTGTCTCTATATGATCCCTATGACAGTCAGTTCCTCTATATGATACCTATGACATTCAGTCATCTATATGATTCCTATGACAGTGAGTTCCTCTATATGATCCCTATGACAGTAAGTTCCTCTATATGATCCCTATGACTGTGAGTTCCTCTATATGATCCCTATGACCTATATGATCCCTATGACAGTGAGTTCATCTATATGATCCCTATGACAGTAAGTTCCTCTATATGATCCCTAGGACTGTGAGTTCCTCTATATGATCTCTATGACTGAGTTCCTCTATATGATCCCTATGACAGTAAGTTCCTCTATATGATCCCTATGACTGAGTTCCTCTATATGATTCCTATGACCTATATGATCCCTATGACATCGAGTTCCTCTATATGATCCCTATGACCTATATGATCCCTATGACATCGAGTTCCTCTATATGATCCATATGACAGTGAGTGTCTCTATATGATCCCTATGACAGTAAGTTCCTCTATATGATCCCTATGACAGCAAGTTCCTTTATATGATCCCAATGACAATGAGTTCCTCTATATGATCCATATGACAGTGAGTGTCTCTATATGATCCCTATGACAGTCAGTTCCTCTATATGATCCCTATGACAGCAAGTTCCTCTATATAATCCCTATGACAATGAGTTCCTCTATATGACCCCTATGACAGTGAGTTCCTCTATATGATCCCTATGACAGTGAGTTCCTATATATAATCCCTATGACAGTCAGTTCCTCTATATGATCCCTATGACAGTGAGTTCCTCTATATGATCCCTATGGCAGTGAGTTCCTCTTGATGATCCCTATGACAGTCAGTTTCTCTATGTGATCCATATGACAGTCAGTTCCTCTATGTGATCCATATGACAGTCAGTTCCTCTTTATGATCCATATGACAGTCAGTTCCTCTATATGATCCATATGACAGTCAGTTCCTCTATATGATCCATATAACAGTCAGTTCCTCTATATGATCCCTATTGCAGTGAGTTCCTCTTTATGATCCCTATAACGGAGTTCCTCTTTATGATCCCTCTGACAGTGAGTTACTCTATTTGATCCCAAAGACAGTGAGTTCCTCTATTTGATTCCTATGACAGTGAGTTCCGCTATATGATCCCTTTGACAGTGAGTTCCTCTATATGATCCCTATGACAGTCAGTGAGTTCCTATAATATGCTCCCTATGATAGCGAGTTCATTTATATGATCCATATGACAGTGAGTTCCTCTATATGATCCCTATGACAGGCCTCAAAGTGGGTTCCTCTTTATGATCACTTGACAGGCAACAAAGTGAGTTCCTCTATATGATAGACCTCAGAGCAGGTTCCTCTATATGATCCCTATGACAGGCCTGAAAGTGATTTCCTCTTTATGATCACTTGACATGCCTCAAAGTGAGTTCCTCTATATGATAGACCTCAGAACAGGTTCCTCTTTATGATCCCTTTAACTGAGTTCCCCTATATGATCCCTATGACAGTGAGTTCCTCTATATGATCCAATGACAGTGAGTTCCTCTATATGATCCCTATGACAGGTTTCAAAGTGAGTTCCTCTTTATGATCACTTGACAGGCCTCAAAGTGAGTTCCTCTATATGATCCCCATGGCAGGCCTCAAAGTGAGTCCCTCTTTATGATCACTTGACAGGTCTCAAAGTGAGTTCCTCTATATAATAGACCTCAGAGCAGGTTCCTCTATATGATCCCTATGACAGGCCTGAAAGTGATGTCCTCTTTATGATCACTTGACATGCCTCAAAGATAGTTCCTCTATATGATAGACCTCAGAGCAGGTTCCTCTTTATGATCCCTATAACTGAGTTCCTCTATATGATCCCTATGACAGTGAGTTCCTCTATATGATCCAATGACAGTGAGTTCCTCTATATGATCCCTATGACAGGCCTCGAAGTGAGCTCCTCTTTATAATCCCTATGACAGGCCTGAAAGTGAGTTCCTCTTTATGATCCCTTGACAGGCCTCAAAGTAAGTTCCTCTATATGATACCTATGACAAGCCTCAAAGTGAGTTCCTCAATATATGATCCCTAAGACAGGCCTCAGAGTGAGTTCCTCAATATGATCCCTATGACAGGCTTCAAAGTGAGTTTCTCAATATGATCCCTATGACAAGCCTCAAAGTGAGTTCCTCTATATGATCCCTATAACAGCGAGTTCCTCTATATGATCCCTATGACAGACCTCAAAGTGAGTTCCTCTATATGATCCCTATAACAGCGAGTTCCTCTATATGATCCCTATGACAGACCTCAAAGTGAGTTTCTCTATATAATCCCTATAACAGCGAGTTCCTCTATATGATCCCAATGACAGACCTCAAAGTGAGTTCCTCTATATGATCCCTATAACAGCGAGTTCATCTATATGATACCTATGACGGGCCTCAAAGTGAGTTCCTCAATATGATCCCTATGACAGGCCTCAAAGTGAGTTTCTCAATATGATCCCTAAAACAGCGAGTTCCTCTATATGATCCCTATGACAGGCCTTAAAGTGAGTTAAAGTGAGTTAAAGTGAGTTCCTCTATATGATCCCTATGACAGGCCTCTATATGATACCTATGACGAGCCCCAACGTGAGTTTCTCTATATAATCCCTATGACTGCCAGTTCCTCTATATGATCAATGTGACAGCCAGTTCCTCTATATGATACCTATGACAGGCCTCAAAGTGAGTTCCTCTATATGATACCTATAACAGCGAGTTCATCTATATGATACCTATGACAGGCCTCAAAATGAGTTACTCTATATGATACCTATAACAGCGAGTTCATCTATATGATACCTATGACTGTCCTCAAAGTGAGTTCCTCTATATGATCCCTATGATGAGCCTCAAAGTGAGTTCCTCTATATGATCCCTATAACAGTGAGTTCCTCTATATGATACCTATGACGAGCCTCAAATTGAGTTTCTCTATATAATCCCTATGACTGCCAGTTCCTCTATATGATCCATGTGACAGCCAGTTCCTCTATATGATACCTATGACATGCCTCAAAGTGATTTCCTCTATATGATACCTATAACAGTGAGTTCATCTATATGATACCTATGACTGGCCTCAAAGTGAGTTCCTCTATATGATCCCTATGATGAGCCTCAAAGTGAGTTCCTCTATATGATCCCTATAACAGTGAGTTCCTCTATATGATACCTATGACGAGCCTCAAATTGAGTTTCTCTATATAATCCCTATGACTGCCAGTTCCTCTATATGATCCATGTGACAGCCAGTTCCTCTATATGATACCTATGACATGCCTCAAAGTGATTTCCTCTATATGATACCTATAACAGTGAGTTCATCTATATGATACCTATGACAGGCCTCAAAGTGAGTTCCTCTATATGATCCATGTGACAGCCAGTTCCTCTATATGATCCCTATGACGAGCCTCAAAGTGAGTACCTCTATATGATACCTATAACAGCGAGTTCATCTATATGATACCTATGACAGGCCTCAAAGTGAGTTCCTCTATATTATCCCTATGACGAGCCTCAAAGTGAGTTCCTCTATATGATCCCTATAACAGCGAGTTCCTCTATATGATCCCTATGACGAGCCTCAAAGTGAGTTTCTCTATATGATCCCTATAACAGCGAGTTCCTCTATATGATACCTATGACGAGCCTCAAAGTGAGTTCCTCTTTATGATCCCTATAACAGCGAGTTCATCTATATGATACCTATGACGAGCCTCAAAGTGATTTCCTTTATATGATCCCTATGACGAGCCTCAAAGTTAGTTCCTCTATATGATCCCTATGACGAGCCTCAAAGTGAGTTCCTCTATATGATCCTTATGACGAGCCTCAAAGTGAGTTCCTCTATATGATCCCTATGACAGTGAGTTCATTTATATGATCCCTATGACTGCCAGTTCCTTTAAATGATCCCTATAACAGCGAGTTCCTCTATATGATCCCTATGATGAGCCTCAAAGTGAGTTCCTCTATATGCTCCCTATAACAGCGAGTTCATCTATATGATCCCTATGACGAGCCTCAAAGTGAGTTCCTCTATATGATCCCTATGACAGTGAGTTCCTTTATATGATCCCTATGACTGCCAGGTCCTCTATATGATCCTTATAACAGCGAGTTCATTTATATGATACCTATGACGAGCCTCAAAGTTAGTTCCTCTATATGATCCCTATGACGAGCCTCAAAGTTAGTTCCTCTATATGATCCTTATGACGAGCCTCAAAGTGAGTTCCTCTATATGATCCCTATGACAGTGAGTTCCTTTATATGATCCCTATGATTGCCAGTTCCTTTATATGATCCCTATAACAGCGAGTTCCTCTATATGATCCATATGACGAGCCTCAAAGTGAGTTCCTCTATATGATCCCTATGACGAGCCTCAAAGTGAGTTCCTCTATATGATCCCTATGACAGTGAGTTCCTTTATATGATCCCTATGACTGCCAGTTCCCCTATATGATCCCTATAACAGCGAGTTCATATATATGATACCTATGACGAGCCTCAAAGTGAGTTCCTCTATATGATCCCTATGACGAGCCTCAAAGTGAGTTCCTCTATATGATCCTTATGACGAGCCTCAAAGTGAGTTCCTCAATATGATCCCTATGACGACCCTCAAAGTGAGTTCCTCTATATGATCCTTATGACGAGCCTCAAAGTGAGTTCCTCTATATGATCCCTATGACGACCCTCAAAGTGAGTTCCTCTATATGATCCTTATGACGAGCCTCAAAGTGAGTTCCTCTATATGATCCCTATGACGACCCTCAAAGTGAGTTCCTCAATATGATCCCTATGACAGTGAGTTCCTTTATATGATCACTATGACTGTCAGTTCCTCTTTATGATCCATATGACAGCCAGTTCCTCTATATGATCCCTATGATGAGCCTCAAAGTGAGTTCCTCTATATGATACCTATGACGAGCCTCAAAGTGAGTTCCTCTATATGCTCCCTATGACAGTGAGTTCCTCTATATGATCCCTATGACTGCCAGTTCCTCTATATGATCCATATGACAGCCAGTTCCTCTATATGATCCCTATGATGAGCCTCAACGTGAGTTCCTCTATATGATACCTATGACGAGCCTCAAAGTGAGTTCCTCTATATGAACCCTATGACAGTGAGTTCCTCTATATAATCCCTATGACTGCCAGTTCCTCTATATGATCCATGTGACAGCCAGTTCCTCTATATGGTCCCTATGACGAGCTTCAAAGTGAGTTCCTCTATATGATACCTATGACAGGCCTCAAAGTGAGTTTCTCTATATGATACCTATGACAGGCCTCAAAGTGAGTTCCTCTATATGATCCATATGACAGCCAGTTCCTCTATATGATCCCTATGACGAGCCTCAAAGTGAGTTTCTCTATATAATCCCTATGACTGCCAGTTCCTCTTTATGATCCATGTGACAGCCAGTTCCTCTATATGATCCCTATGACGAGCCTCAAAGTGAGTTCCTCTTTATGATACCTATGACAGGCCTCAAAGTGAGTTTCTATATATGATACCTATGACAGGCCTCAAAGTGAGTTCCTCTATATGATCCATATGACAGCCAGTTCCTCTATATGATCCCAATGACGAGCCGCAAAGTGAGTTCATCTATATGATACCTATGACAGGCCTCAAAGTGAGTTTCTCTATATGATCCCTATAACAGCGAGTTCCTCTATATGATCCCTATAACAGCGAGTTTATTCATATGAAACCTATGACGGGCCTCAAAGTGAGTTTATCTATATGATACCTATGACAGGCCTCAAAGTGAGTTTCTCTATATGATCCCTATAACATTGAGTTCCTCTATATGATCCGTATGTCAGGCCTCAAAGTGAGTTCCTCTATATGATACCTATGACAGGCCTCAAAGTGTATTTCTCTATATGACCACTATAACAGCGAGTTCCTCTATATGATCCCTATAACAGCGAGTTCATCTATATGATCCCTATTGCAGGCCTCAAAGTGAGTTTCTCTATATGATCCCTATAAAGCGAGTTCCTCTATATGACCACTATAACAGCGAGTTCATCTATAGTATGATCCCTATGACAGGCCTCAAAGTGAGTTCCTCTATATGATCCCTATATCAGCGAGTTCATCTATATGATACCTATGACAGGCCTCAAAGTGAGTTTATCTATATGATCCCTATAACATCGAGTTCCTCTATATGATCCGTATGACAGGCCTCAAAGTGAGTTCATCTATATGATACCTATGACAGGCCTCAAAGTGAGTTCCTCTATATGATCCCTATAACAGCGAGTTCCTCTATATGATCCGTGTGACAGTCTTCAATGTGAGTTCATTTTAATATCCCTATGACAGGCCTCAGAGCAAGTTCCACTATATGATAGACCTCAGAGCAGGTTTCTCTATATGATCTCTGACAATGAGTTCCTCTATATGATCCTTATGACAGGCCCCTAACTTTTCCTCTTAGAAGGTACTATAGTCTAGGCAGTAAAAATCTAAGAGTAATAAACGGCCATTGTCAATGGCGTTTATCGTTTATAGAAATGACTTGTTATTTGCTCTGCCGTTGGCGATTTTTTTTTCTCATTTGAAAATCATCATTTACCAAATATGCTGATAGTTCTAGAAAAGGTTTTCATGAAACATGTCCTGCAGGTTGCTGTTTAACACTTATCATGCAGAATTTTCCGTCTGCTACAAAACCACTATCTACACTATCAATTGTATGCTTTCAAAACTTAAGAAAAGTAAAATATGACTGGCAAAAAAAAGGTAACGCGGCGTCCTATCTGAATCTAAACTTTTTGAAAACAGCAAATATTAACCAAATCGCGCTTAGCATAATATTAGTACTGACGCAGGCTGACAATTAGAAGGGAACCTTTTTCTAATTGGAGAATATTACATTTTCTTTTCAGCATGCTTTAAGCATTTACTTAATATATATACTAAAAAAGAAAAAAATCTATGAAAAAAAATTCGTTCAAAAAAGATCGCACGCTGTGTGGTTTGAACCGGATACCCACGACTTGCTAGACGGACTCGTTCACCACTGAGCCACGGAGTCTTAGTTTACTATGGCTCGTCAGTTTAATATAAATGTGTTAAGAAGAAACAATAAGCCACAAGTAGGAATATTAAGCCACTAGAAGGGAACATAAAGCAAAGCCACAAGAAAAGCATAAAGCCACAAGGATAAATAAAATACGACAAGAAAAACAAAAAGCCACAAGACGGGAAATTAGCCCCAAGAAGATAAAAAGCGACAAGGAAAATAAAAAGCCACAAGAAGGGAAATCAGCCACAAGACCGGAAATGAGCCACAAGAAGATAAAAAGGCCACAAGAAAATTAAAAAGCGACAAGAAGGGAAATAAGCCACAGGAAAAATAAAAAGCGACAAGAAAAGCAAAAACCCACAAGACGGGAAAAGAGCCACAAGAAGATAAAAAAGCCACAAGAAAATTAAAAAGCCACAAGAAGGGAAATGAGCCACAAGACCGGAAATGAGCCAAAAGAAGATAAAAAAGCCACAAGAAAATTAAAAAGCCACAAGAAGGGAAATCAGCCACAAGACCGGAAATGAGCCACAAGAAGATAAAAAAGCCACAAGAAAATTGAAAAGCCACAAGAAGGGAAATCAGCCACAAGACGGGAAATTAGCCCCAAGAAGATAAAAAGCGACAAGAAAATTAAAAAGCCACAAGAACGGAAATAAGCCACAGGAAAAATTCGTAGCAACAAGAAAAACAAAAAGCCACAGACGGGATATTAGCCGTACGGCCGCCGCATGGATGCCGTAGAATCCCTACGGCCACCGCAAGATTTTCCTGATTTCACGTTTCTGCGATCACCGTACGGCCGCCGTAGAACAAATGTGAGCGCACTTTAAATGTATCATGCAATCTTAGCAAGTTTGAAAAAGTTTGGATAACATTTTTGACCTCTAGAGTGTAAACGCTAAAAGTGTTGAGGACGGACGAATGTTCAACGAAGTCGCCGTGGCTCAGTAGGGAACGATTCGGACCAGCAAACTCAGTTTGTATTTTTTTATCATATATTTTATTTTTCATAGATTCGTTTCCCTTTAATTCAAGTAACTGGTAAAAGCATACTGAAAAGAATAAATTCATTGAATAAAAATGGTTTATAGAACTAAAGATACGTTTAGCGGAGGCTTTTCAACTTCAACTTCAACTTGATACTTCCAGACGATCAGTGCAGATCATTATCGGAAGGCGCTGTCAGGGATAAAGACGGAATAAGTCTATTAAGTGCAAAAATAAAAGAATAAAAGAATGAGATAAAAGATCGTATAGACAAGTAATAGAACAGGGGTGCAGAGTTAAAAGTAAAAACAATTCATGAGTAGACTAGAAGTTGACCGCTTAAAAGCATCTAGACTGGGGCATGATTTTAATTGAATTGGCAGGCTGTTCCAGTATCTGAAGGTACGAGGGAAGAAAGGGTGCATATGGTATTGGGTCTTGAAATGGGGAATTAAGTAGTTCTGGTTTCTGATGGGTGTAAGGTGGCTGTGGTCTACATAGGCGAGCTGTTGTTGACTTTTACTCGTATATAGCATAACAAGAGAGGTAATAATTCTGCGGTGAGCAAGGGTGTTCCACTCAAGGGTTAGCAACATTTGGGTGACACTACTGGTGAAACTGAAGTCATTCAGGACATACCTGGCCGCCGTTTGTGTTTGAGTGGCTTCGTGAAATTGGGTCAACATCGGGGTGGGGTAACGTCATTACAAACGACTGAGAATACTGTTTAAGACATCATTACCATTATTTCATTATTACGGGTTTCCTCGCAAAATATGAGAAAGATCGATAAATATTCAAATTCTATATTCGAGTAATAAATGATCACTTTATGTACCAAAACTAGCGTAATTACATAATTCGTTCTACATTAAATAAATAAATAACGAACCGAATTTAACGAAGTCGCCGTGGTTCAATAGGGAATGAGTCGGACTAGCATGTCGTGGGTAGCAGGCTCGAACCACACTGCGTACTAATTTTTTCTTAGCGCCTCTTTTTAAATATTCAACATTAATTTCATATATTCGTTTCTTTAGATACAAATACATGTAACTACTTAACTCTTTCACTGCCCAATCTTTCGTGAGATTTTACTCCTTCGTCGTTTCATTGTCGTCTGCTTCATTTTTGTTGTCTGCAATATCGTTTCAAAGTTAATTAACACAGTATGACTGACAAAATTTCTATACGAGTGCCAAACAGTTTGGATCCTGATCAGACGCCGTGTGACTCGGCATCTGATCAGGGTCCCAAATGTTTACAAACGCGCATTTAAGCGCCATTGAGAGTGAAAGGGTTTAAGCATACAGAAAGTTAAGTAAAAGTTTCCAATTAGAAGGTTTCCTTTTTCAGTAATGTCATCTTGCTTTAAGACTTATAATGGTAAGCGTGACTTGGTTCAAATTTGCGAACATATTGCACACAATATAGATCACAGGGCTGCCATTTCTCCGGATTTTTCCTAAATATTCGGATTTTTTTCTAATTCATGGAAGCTTAAAGCAGGCTGAAAGTAAAGCAGAATGCACCTTAAGGCGCATTCTGCTTTACTTTCAGTCTGCTTTAAGCAGCCACATGTCAACAAAACTAGAAACAGGCAATGGGGAAAAGGTACGATTCGTAAAATCGCACTTGAAAAAAGCAAATTTGGAAATCTTAGGATGTTTATGTCAACTTATGGCAGCCCTAAGATTGTACACAATATACATGTAGATCAAGGTCAGGATGACGGCGTATGATCAGGATCCAAACTGTTTGCAAATGCGCTCTTAGCCGTCATTGAGAGGGGAAGAGTTAAAGCATGCTGAAAGTAAAGTAAAAATCTCTAATTAGAAGGTTTCCTAAAAATTTCCTTTCTTATTGGCAGCCTGCTTTAACAACGCGACTTGTTTAGAATTTGCGAACAGTTTGCATATACAGTATGGACCCAGATCAGACGCAATGATACGCGGCGTCTTATCTGGATCCAAAGTTGTTTGCCAGTCATATTTAACTTTTCTTAAGTTTTGAAAGCATTAAATTGATTATATGTGTTTTTCTGGAGATGACGTGTTTGCAGCAGATGACTATTCGGCATGACAAGGGTTAAACAGCAACCTGCAGGACTATTTTTTAAAGCTTTTCAAATATCAAGAAAGAGTAGAAACATGAAATGAATTTCTAGAACTATCAGCAAATATTTCGAAATATATTGGGTAAATATTAATTTACAAATGAGAAGACCCCCCCCCCCCCCCCCCCCCCGAATAAGCAGTCATCAGCGCGTTAGTGTGCAAGAAGAGTAACGTCATTTTAGTCGAGAAAGTCCCTTGTAACGGCCGTATTTTATTCTTAGAATTTTTTCTCTCTAAGTAATTACTATAATTACTATAGTATTTTCTTAGAGGAAAAGTTAGACAATAATTTTTCTGTTTTAATGTAAGAGCTAGAAACTTCTTAAACCCATAGAAATTTTCACAATACGTCCCCAGGTCTCATTTTAGATAAATTTTGCTCAGATTTGCCGATTGTATTTCCAAAATGCTGTACAGTAAACTGTGGTTACTGGACGTTTCGCTACCCTGTTGCGTTCGCGCCTGTCAGTTCGATACCCAGGGTGTTTTTACCTTGGACGTTTCGCTACCCGTACATTTTCGCTACCCTCGTTTTTTATTACCAAACTAAAATATAATTGTTTGTTAATAACTTATTTTCGTTTATTTACCCTTAGTACTTTAAATTTAGCGTTATATACGAGTATTTAAAATGAATAAATTAAACGTTTAATGATCTGTAATTTGCAGTTAAAAATGAAATTCTATAGCAGTTGTCAATTTTGATAGGCGATTCTGAAATTTATGCCATGGCCTTTTTTTGTGTGATACAGATCAGCTTTGCAAACATCCAATCAGTAAGCCATTTTCCACATTGAGAAGAGTAAATCAACCCGTTACTGCATAAATACGCTTTTTAACGCCTTTAATTAATTTCTCCACAGAAGAAAATAGTTCTAATTTATACAGTTATGAATATATATCATAAGAAATAATTTCTATTTTCTAGAAGATGGTAGCTTAAAGCAGGTTGAAAGTGAAGCAGAATGTGCCTTAAGGCACATTCTGCTTTACTTTTAACCTACTTTAAGTGGCCACCTATCTTCAATACTAGAAACAGGCTATGGAGTAATGGGTTAATAAATTTCTCTTTTATGGAGATTCCATTTGTTTAGAACCAGATTGATAAATATTCCCCCAAAAAATATGTCCATGTCCTGTTAGTTTGGATTCAGATCATTAAATAAAAATTTCGTATTTGGAGTTTGCATTGGTTTGGATTCAGATTAATCAATAAACATCTTTACTGAGGACGCGTGGCGTCTGTGCAAATATTTCACCAAAATTGAAATTATTTCTCTCCGTAGGTTGGACCCTAAATCACTTATATGGTGATTCCATTGGTTCGGATCCAGATTAAAGAATAAACAATTGTTTGATGGGAACGTGTGGAGTCTGTGCAAATATTTCGTCAAAATTGAATTATTTCTCTTCTTTAGTATTCACCAGATTAATAGAAATATCACTTATAAATATGTTGATTTCATTGATTTGGATCCAGATTAATGAAATATCTTATGTGGACGCGTGGCGTCTCTGCAAACTTTGCACAGATGCCACGCGTCCACATAAGATATTTCATGATATTTTGTCAAAACGCTTTTATTTCTGTCCATTAGTATGGATCAAATAGATTAGTAAATAAAACATTCTCTATTTCTTTACGATACTGCGGATCCAGATCAGTAAACAAAAACCGTAATGTTGGCGCACGGCCATGCATATAAGTAAATAAGAGGTGTGAAAAATAAAACAGGGTTGCGAAAAAGTCAAGGTAGCGAAAAGACCAGCCGCGAAAGCCACAAGTTAGCAAAAATCCAGGTAGTGAAACGTCCTGAAATCTAAACTGTCGCCTGCTTGCAAGACGCAACATAGTGGTTGTCGAATGAAATGGTCAAATTTACAAAATGTGCAATTGTTTCGCTAACACTTGGAGAACATCCTAATACATAGAGTTCATTTCTATCTGTAGAGGAGAAACAGTTACCCTTTACATGTTTATAATGCACATAGTCATAATCGGCCAATTTGTGCAAACTACGCACTCGTTGGCAGTGGTGGGCAGACAAAACTCTCATAATTCACGATCCAATTGACGTTTGTAACAGAACAGGCTTGTTTGCGACAGGCAGAAATTAGTTCTGAATCAGTACTAAATATTTAATACTTATGTGTTGCCATAATTGTGTAATATACGTACAATTTATTTATTAACTTGACTCAAAATGAGTTCCTCTATGTGATAGACCTCAGAGCAGGTTCCTCTATATGAACCCTATGACAGCGAGTTCCTCTATATGATCCCTATAACAGGCCTCAAAGTGAGTTCCTCTTTACAATCCCTATAACAGGTCTCAGAGCAAGTCCCTATATATGATAAACCTCAGAGCAGATTCCTCTATAAGATCCCTATGACAGCCAGTTCCTCTATATGATCCCTATGACAGGCCTCAAAGTGAGTTCCTCTATATGATCCCTAAGACAGGCCTCAAAGTGAGTTCCTCTATATGATCCCTATGACGAGCCTCAAAGTAAGTTTCTCTATATAATCCCTATAACAGCGAGTTCCTCTATATGATCCCTATGACGAGCCTCAAAGTGAGTTTCTCTATATAATCCCTATAACAGCGAGTTCCTCTATATGATCCCTATGACAGACCTCAAAGTGAGTTCCTCTATATGATCCCTATAACAGCGAGTTCCTCTATATGATCCCTATGACAGACCTCAAAGTGAGTTTCTCTATATAATCCCTATAACAGCGAGTTCCTCTATATGATCCCTATGACGAGCCTCAAAGTGAGTTTCTCTATATAATCCCTATAACAGCGAGTTCCTCTATATGATCCCTATGACGAGCCTCAAAGTGAGTTTCTCTATATAATCCCTATAATAGCGAATTCCTCTATATGATCCCTATGACGAGTCTCATAGTGAGTTTCTCTATATGATCCCTATAACAGCCAGTTCCTCTATATGATCCTTTTGACAGGCCTCAAAGTGAGTTCCTCTATATGATCCCTATAACAGCGAGTTCCTCTATATGACCCCTATGACAGTCAACGAGTTCCTCTTTATGATCCCTATGGCGAGCCTCTAAGTGAGTTCCTTCACACGATCCATTGGCAGGCCTCAAAGTGAGTTTCTCCATACGAAAGACCTTAGAGCAGGTTCCTCTATATGATCCCTGTGACAATCAGTTCCTCTATATGATTCCTGAGACAGTGAGTTCCTCTATATGATTCCTGAGACAGTGAGTTCCTCTATATGATTCCTGAGACAGTGTGTTTCTCTATATGATTCCTGAGACAGTGAGTTCCTCTTATATGATTCCTGAGATAGTGAGTTCCTCTATATGATTCCTGAGACAGTGAGTTCCTCTATATGATTCCTGAGACAGTGAGTTCCTCTATATGATTCCTGAGACAGTGAATTCCTCTATATGATTCCTGAGACAGTGAATTCCTCTATATGATTCCTGAGACAGTGAGTTCCTCTATATGATTCCTAAGACAGTGAGTTCCTCTATATGATTCCTGAGATGGTGAGTTCCTCTATATGATCTTTTTGACAGTGAGTTACTCTATATGATCCCTGTGACAGTGAGTTCCTCTATATGATTCCTGAGACAGTGAGTTCCTCTATATGATCCCTATGACAGTGAATTCCTCTATATGATTCCTGAGACAGTGAGTTCCTCTATATGATCCCTATGACAGTGAGTTCCTCTATATGATCCCTATGACAGTGAATTCCTCTATATGATTCCTGAGACAGTGAGTTTCTCTATATGATCCCTATGACAGTGTGTTTCTCTATATAATTCCTGAGACAGTGAGTTCCTCTTATATGATTCCTGAGATAGTGAGTTCCTCTATATGATTCCTGAGACAGTGAGTTCCTCTATATGATTCCTGAGACAGTGAGTTCCTCTATATGATTCCTGAGACAGTGAATTCCTCTATATGATTCCTGAGACAGTGAATTCCTCTATATGATTCCTGAGACAGTGAGTTCCTCTATATGATTCCTAAGACATTGAGTTCCTCTATATGATTCCTGAGATGGTGAGTTCCTCTATATGATCTTTTTGACAGTGAGTTACTCTATATGATCCCTGTGACAGTGAGTTCCTCTATATGATTCCTGAGACAGTGAGTTCCTCTATATGATCCCTATGACAGTGAGTTCCTCTATATGATTCCTGAGACAGTGAGTTCCTCTATATGATCCCTATGACAGTGAGTTCCTCTATATGATCCCTATGACAGTGAATTCCTCTATATGATTCCTGAGACAGTGAGTTTCTCTATATGATCCCTATGACAGTGTGTTTCTCTATATAATTCCTGAGACAGTGAGTTCCTCTTATATTATTCCTGAGACAGTGAGTTCCTCTATATGATTCCTATGACAGTCAGTTCCTCTATATGATTCCTGAGACAGTGAATTCCTCTATATGATTCCTGAGACAGTGAATTCCTCTATATGATTCCTGAGACAGTGAGTTCCTCTATATGATTCCTGAGACAGTGAGTTCCTCTATATGATTCCTGAGACGGTGAGTTCCTCTACATGATCCTTTTGACAGTGAGTTCCTCTATATGATCCCTGTGACAGTGAGTTCCTCTATATGATTCCTGAGACAGTGAGTTCCTCTATATGATCCCTATGACAGTGAGTTCCTCTATATGATCCCTAGGACAGTGAATTTCTCTATATGATTCCTGAGACAGTGAGTTTCTCTATATGATCCGTATGACAATGAGTTCCTCTATATGATTCCTTTGACAGTGAGTTCCTCTATATGCTCCCTATGACAGTGTGTTCCTCTATATGATCTTTTTGACAGTGAGTTACTCTATATGATCCCTGTGACAGTGAGTTCCTCTATATGATTCCTGAGACAGTGAGTTCCTCTATATGATCCCTATGACAGTGAATTCCTCTATATGATTCCTGAGACAGTGAGTTCCTCTATATGATCCCTATGACAGTGAGTTCCTCTATATGATCCCTATGACAGTGAATTCCTCTATATGATTCCTGAGACAGTGAGTTTCTCTATATGATCCCTATGACAGTGTGTTTCTCTATATAATTCCTGAGACAGTGAGTTCCTCTTATATTATTCCTGAGACAGTGAGTTCCTCTATATGATTCCTATGACAGTCAGTTCCTCTATATGATTCCTGAGACAGTGAATTCCTCTATATGATTCCTGAGACAGTGAATTCCTCTATATGATTCCTGAGACAGTGAGTTCCTCTATATGATTCCTGAGACAGTGAGTTCCTCTATATGATTCCTGAGACGGTGAGTTCCTCTACATGATCCTTTTGACAGTGAGTTCCTCTATATGATCCCTGTGACAGTGAGTTCCTCTATATGATTCCTGAGACAGTGAGTTCCTCTATATGATCCCTATGACAGTGAGTTCCTCTATATGATCCCTAGGACAGTGAATTTCTCTATATGATTCCTGAGACAGTGAGTTTCTCTATATGATCCGTATGACAATGAGTTCCTCTATATGATTCCTTTGACAGTGAGTTCCTCTATATGCTCCCTATGACAGTGTGTTCCTCTATATGATTCCTGAGACAGTGAATTCCTCTATATGATTCCTGAGACAGTGAGTTCCTCTATATGGTCCCTGTGACAGTGAGTTGTTCCTCTATATGATTCCTGAGACAGCGAGTTCCTCTATATGATTCCTGAGATGGTGAGTTCCTCTATATGATTCCTGAGACAGTGAGTTCCTCTATATGATTCCTGAGACAGTGAATTCCTCTATATGATCCGTATGACAATGAGTTCCTCTATATGATTCCTTTGACAGTGAGTTCCTCTATATGATTCCTGAGACAGTTAGTTCATCTATATGATTCCTGAGACAGTGAATTCCTCTATATGATTCCTGAGACAGTGAGTTCCTCTATATGGTCCCTGTGACAGTGAGTTGTTCCTCTATATGATTCCTGAGACAGTGAGTTCCTCTATATGATTCCTGAGATGGTGAGTTCCTCTATATGATTCCTGAGACAGTGAGTTCCTCTATATGATTCCTGAGACAGTGAGTTCCTCTATATGATTCCTGAGACAGTGAGTTCCTCTATATGATTCCTGAGACAGTGAATTCCTCTATATGATTCCTGAGACAGTGAGTTCCTCTATATGGTCCCTGTGACAGTGAGTTGTTCCTCTATATGATTCCTGAGACAGTGAGTTCCTCTATATGATGCCTGAGATGGTCAGTTCCTCTATATGGTCTTTTTGACATTGAGTTACTCTATATGATCCCTATAACAGCGAGTTCCTCTATATGATTCCTGAGACAGTGAGTTCCTCTATATGATCCCTATGACAGTGAATTCCTCTATATGATTCCTGAGACAGTGAATTCCTCTATATGATCCCTATGACAGTGAGTTCCTCTATATGATCCCTATGACAGTGAATTCCTCTATATGATTCCTGAGACAGTGAGTTTCTCTATATGATCCCTATGACAGTGTGTTTCTCTTTATGATTCCTGAGACAGTGAGTTCCTCTTATATTATTCCTGAGACAGTGAGTTCCTCTATATGATTCCTATGACAGTCAGTTCCTCTATATTATTCCTGAGACAGTGGATTCCTCTATATGATTCCTGAGACAGTGAATTCCTCTATATGATTACTGAGACAGTGAGTTCCTCTATATGATTCCTGAGACAGTGAGTTCCTCTATATGATTCCTGAGATGGTGAGTTCCTCTACATGATCCTTTTGACAGTGAGAACCTCTATATGATCCCTGTGACAGTGAGTTCCTCTATATGATTCCTGAGACAGTGAGTTCCTCTATATGATCCCTAGGACAGTGAATTTCTCTATATGATTCCTGAGACAGTGAGTTTCTCTATATGATCCGTATGACAATGAGTTCCTCTATATGATTCCTTTGACAGTGAGTTTCTCTATATGATTCCTGAGACAGTTAGTTCATCTATATGATTCCTGAGACAGTCAGTTCCTCTATATGATTCCTGAAACATTGAGTTCCTCTATATGATCCCTATGACAGTCAGTTCCTCTATATGATTCCTGAGACAGTGCGTTCCTCTATATGATTCCTGAGACAGCGAGTTCCTCTATATGATTCCTGAGACAAAGAGTTCCTCAATATGATTCCTGAGACAGTGAATTCCTCTATATGATTCCTGAGACAGTGAGTTCCTCTTATATGACTCCTGAGACAGTGAGTTCCTCTATATGCTCCCTTTGACAGTGAGTTACTCTATATGATCCCTATGGCAGTGAGTTCCCCTATATCATCACTGTGACAGTGAGTTCCTCTATATGATCCCTATGACAGTGGGTTCCCAATTATCATTCCTGAGAAGGTGGGTTCCTCTATATGATCCCTGAGACAGTGAGTTCCTCTATATGATCCCATTGACAGTGAGTTCCTCTTTATGATCCCTATGACAGTCAGTTCCTCTATATGATCCCTGTGACAGTCAGTTCCTCAATATGATCTCTATGACAGTCAGTTCCTCTATATGATCCCTATAACAGTAAGTTCCTCTATATGATCCCTATGACAGTCAGTTCCTCTATATGATCCCTATGACAGTAAGTTCCTCTATATGATCCCTATGACAGTGAGTTCCTCTATATGATCCCTATGATATTGAGTTCCTCTATATGATCCTATGACAGTCAGTTCCTCTATATGATTCCTGAGACAGTCAGTTCCTCTATATGATTCCTGAGACAGTGAGTTTCCCTATATGATTCCTGAGACAGTGAGTTCCTCTATATGATCCCTATGACAGCGAGTTCCTCTATATGATTCCTGAGACAGTGAGTTCCTCTATATGGTCCCTGTGACAGTGAGTTCCTCTATATGATTCTTGAGACGATGAGTTCCTCTATATGATCCCTATGACAGTGAGTTCATCTAGATGATCCTTATGACAGTGAGTTACTCTATATGATCCCTATGACAGTGAGTACCTCTATATGATCCCTATGACAGTGAGTTCCCCTTTATGATCCCTATGACAGTGACTTCCACTATATGATCCCTATGACAGCCAGTTCCTCTATATGATTCATGAGACAGTGAGTTCCTCTATATGATTCCTGAGACAGTCAGTTCCTCTATATGATTCCTGAGACAGTGAGTTCCTCTATATGATTCCTGAGACAGTGAGTTCCTCTATATGATTCCTGAGACAGTGAGTTCCTCTATATGATCCCTATGACAGTCAGTTTCTCTATATGAACCCTATGACAGTCAGTAACTCTATATGAACCCTATGACAGTCAGTTCCTCTATATGATCCCTGTGACGGTCAGTTCCTCTATATTATCCCTATGACAGTCAATTCCTCTATATGATCCCTATGACAGTCAGTTCCTCTATATGATCCCTGTGACAGTGAGTTCCTCTATATGATCCCTATGACAGTATGTTCCTGTATATGATCCCTATGACAGTCAGTTCCTGTATATGATCCCTATGACAGTGATTTACTCTATATGATCCCTATGACAGTGAGTTCCTCTATATGATCCCTGTGACAGTGAGTTATTCTATATGATCCCTATGACAGTGAGTTCCTCTTTATGATCCCTGCGACAGTGAGTTACTCTATATGATCCCTATGACAGTGAGTTCCTTTATATGATCCCTATGACAATGACAGTCAGTTCCTCTATATGATTCCTGAGACAGTGAGTTCCTCTATATGATTCCTGAGATGGTGAGTTCCTCTATATGATCCCTATGACAGTGAGTTCCTCTAAATAATTCCTGAGACAGTGAGTTCCTCTATATGGTCCCTGTGACAGTGAGTTGTTCCTCTATATGATTCCTGAGACAGTGAGTTCCTCTATATGATCCCTATGACAGTGAGTTCATCTAGATGATCCTTATGACAGTGAGTTCCTCTATATGATCCCTTTGACAGTGAGTTCATCTAGATGATCCTTATGACAGTGAGTTCCTCTATATGATCCCTATGACAATGAGTTCCTCTATATGATCCCTATGACAGTGAGTTCCTCTATATGATCCTTATGACAGTGAGTTCCTCTATATGATGCCTATGACAGTGAGTTCCTCTATATGATCCAATGACAGTGAGTTCCTCTATATGATCCAATGACAGTGAGTTCCTCTATATGATCCCTATGACAGTGAGTTCCTCTATATGACCCCTATGACAGTGAGTTCCTCTATATGATCCTTTATGACAGTGAGTTCATCTAGATGATCCTTATGACAGTGAGTTCCTCTATATGATCCAATGACAGTGAGTTCCTCTATATGCTCCCTATGACAGTGAGTTCCTCTATATGACCCCTATGACAGTGAGTTCCTCTATATGATCCTTTATGACAGTGAGTTCATCTAGATGATCCTTATGACAGTGAGTTCCTCTATATGATCCCTATGACAATCAGTTCCTCTATATGATCGGATCCCTATAACAGTCGGCGAGTCCCTCTATATGATCCATATGACAGTCAGTCAGAGCACGTCCCTCTGTATGATAAACCTCAGAGCAGGTTTCTCTATATGAACCCTTTAACAGTGAGTTTGTCTATATGATCCCTATGACAGGCCTCGATGCGAGTTTTTCTTTAAGATCCATTGACAGGCCTCACAGGGAGTCCCTCCACATGATCAATATGACAGGGCTCGATGTGAGCTCCTCTTTATGATCCCTATGACAGGCCTCAGGGTAAGTGATTCCAAATTATCCCTTTGACAGGCCTCTATAATCTGTATAACAGTTCTCAGAATGAGTTGTTCTGTATAAATCCTATGACAGGCTTCAGAAAACAGCCCTGAATATGATTCCTATTACAGACCTTGGAGCGAGTTCCTCCTCTATATGATCCATAACAAGATTTCTGGTTTTAACCCATTACCCCATAGTCCTTTTTTAATTTTGAAGATATGTGACCGCTTAAAGCAGGTTGAAAGTAAACCAGAATGCGCCTTAAGGAGCATTCTGCTTTACTTTCAGCCTGCTTTAAGTTAACATCTGCTGGATTAATGAAATATTTCTTGTGACACATGTTCATGACTTTAGAAATTTTAACTTCTTTCCGCAGTTGAGGAATAAATTTTAGACGTAAAAAGGCGTATTTATGGGGTAATGGGTAAAGGAGTCTTGAGGTTATGATACCAATTTTAAATCCAAGATCATCCTGGACCCATAAGTGATATTGTGATTTTTGTTGTAGTCAACCCTAGTGATGAGTATAATCATTGACAGTGTATTTGTGCAAACAGTGTAGACCCTATTCAGTGGCTCCTAAAGGAGCATGAGCCTTCTGATCAGGGTCTTATATATTGTTGTCCATTTTGCAAATATATTGTATATGGACCTAAGTAGTCAAATTGGACTAGACTAAATTAGAAACTGGAATAGTCCATTAAAATACCCTCTCGTAAGCACGGAAGGATGCACGGACAGACAGGATGATTACTATATGCCTCTGCATCTATAGATGCCGAGGGCATAAAAAACACACAGGAGAGGATAAAATAAATTCAAAAAGTGTTTTCTTTCGTATCGCTAATTTATTTTTAGAATTTTTAAAAAACAAACAATACACAGTAACATCCTCTATTACGACCACTAAAATAAAATATGGTTAAGTTTTCAAAGTAAAAGCAGTTGGGTGCTTGAAGCAAGATTAAACTGAATTAAAGCAGAAAGCTCCTATTTGGTCATCCTGCTTTACTTTCTTCTTGCTTTTAACTGTCACCTTTTTTAGCTCCTTCAGCGTCAAGTTTTACAACACTAACATATGCAAACAGTTTTGAACAAGATCAGACGCCACTTAACACTGCATCTAACCGGAATCCAAACTGACACTCGCATTCTTTAAAATCAAAATACCTTTCATTCTGAAGCTGACAAATTTTTTGACATTAGACAACATTATTGCAGCGAATGTGCTAGATAGGTTATAACGACATAGTCAATATTCGATAACTTGAACTCGCTCTATAACCCATTAAGCCATACCTACTCATATCGACTCATTGCGCAATAGCCTCATACTGACTCATTTTGACACACTTTAATCCACAAGCTTGTATTGAGATAAGCATTGATAATTGTTTATGGCTTATGAGTTAAGTCAATCATATCCTTATTTCAAAGTTAAAACGTGGCTTAGCCACGTTTTAACTTTGAAATAAGGATATGTTCGATGTAAGTGATGTCGAAATAGTGAAATTCAGCAGAAGAAATCCGAAAAACTTCAAGTTATGTGAGCTCAAGATATCGCAGTTGGACTGTAAAAGGTAGATTGGTGGTTACTAGTCTTCCATTCAACAGTCGTAATAGAGGGTGTTTACTGTTCATATAATTTTTATTGAACCACCAATATACACATAATTATTTACTCATCATTGAAACTCATTTCTTGTCTCAAATACAGAGGTGTGATACTTCAGAGTTCGAGGTTATGAAACACTTTCTCTTACAACCAATCAAATCATTGTCACATTAACTCTTTGCATGCTGGGTGATTTTCGTCTGCAACAATTGTCATCTGCTACTGTTCTAAAATTAGAATTTTTCAAAACAGGGTCAGAGGGACATAGTGAATCTAACACCACCGTGAGTGTCAGATAAGAATATCCCACCCGAGTTTTGAAGATATTTTTGGAACACGAGGCTTTGCCGAGTGTTCCAAAAATATCTTCAAACGAGGGTGGGATATTCATCTGATACTCAACTGTGGTGTTAGATTTATTTTCTCACCTCGTCAACCCTAAAAACGCGTTAACTTGCTATACAGTGGCGAGGTGTATTTTAATGCGCTAATGCATGCATGACGACGTCATAACAACGGCATTAACAACCAATCATAAAATAGTTCGGCTTGTCTGTCCGGACGGATAAGGTTATCTCACACCCACTAGATTTCGGGATACCTCTGTCCGAGAGGTGAGAAAAACAGTTTGGAACCTGATAAGACGCCGAGTTATGCGGCGTCTCATCAGGATCTAAACTGTTTGGTCAGGTAATCACTGTGGTACATGTATCCGCCGCTAGCATGCAAAGAGTTAAAACACTACCCCATTGAGTGTTAACCACTGTCTATTGTAAAATAGAAATATACAATGACTTCAAAATCAAAACCCTATAAATCAATGAACACTTGAAATACAATGACTTCAAAATCAAAACCATGATATCTTTATCCTGATTGTCATGATTTTAGATAAAAAAGATATCAAAAATAAGAAAAACAACAGTTGCTTTGTCATCAATTGATTTTAGCCCTTTACCCCATAGCCCATTACTAGTTTTGAAAACAGGTGATCACTTAAAGCAGGTTGAAAGTAAGGCCTTTAGATGCACTCTGCTTTGCTTTTAACATGCTATAAGTTACCATCTTCTATGATAAAAAAAACTATTTTATTATTTCCATGACTGTTTAAATTGAACATATTTTCAGCAGAGGAGGAATAAATTAAAGGTGAATTAATGGAGTAATGGGTTAAGCAAATCCGTCTTGGCTTTTATTTCCGTCTTGTAGCAAGACCTAAAACCTTGCAATAACCACGACAAAAAAGAAGTCTGTATGAGGATATGTGAAAGCCATGCAACTACTTCACTCTTTCGACACTCAGTAACTCTTGTTGGTTATTATCCCTTGTGGATATTTTTGGTTACCAAAACATGAACCAGTCTACTTGGAATTCTGGATAGTTTAATAAAATACTGGTATAAATTAGCAAACAGTGTAAACCCTGATCAGAGGGCTCCTATAGGAGCTCTCTGATTTGGGTCTACACTGTTTGCAAATGAAATGAGTATATTCTATGTCCATGGTGTTGAAAGAGTTTAAAGCTGGAAGTAAAAGAGCAGCTAATTTAACTTCATCATTACTTCCACCTGCTAAAAATATCAACAACAATCCTCCTTCCATGTGGCATAATAGCAGATTTTTATTATAAACAAATACATTGACTAAACAGACTTATTGAATCTTACCAAGCTCTACACTGGTAACCATGGTAGTGTCAAATTGTGTACACCCTGATCAGACACCACAACTCTAAGGCAGTGGCTGATCTGTATCTTCACTGTCTGACATGCAACAGGTATGGTTGTCTGCGTGGCACAGCTCATACCTATTTACACCTTTAACCCATTATCCCATATATATATATTTTATGCCTTTAGTTTGTTTCTTCATTGAGTCATGAATATGCATCATAAGAAATCTTTTCTTATCTTAGAAGACAGTAGCTTAAAGCATGTTGAAAGTAAAACAGAATGTGCCATAGGCACATTCTGCTTTACGTCCAACCTGCTTTTACCCATTACCCCATAAATCACCTTTTTAGGCCTCTAATTTATTCCTTCCCTATGGAAGATAGTTCCAATTTACACAGTCTTGAATATGTATCATAAGAAATATTTTCTTTATTCAAGCAGATAGAAGCTTAAAGCAGGGTGAAAGTAAAGCAGAATGTGCCTTACGGTGCATGCTGCTTTACTTTCACCCTGCTTTAAGTGGTCAACAGTCTTCATTACTAGAAACAGGTTATGGGGTAATGGGTTAATAATTTGTTCAAGGGGAGAACTATGGCCCAAAGTTCATTATACAAAATAGAACAAAATAAAGTTAAGTTCACTATACAAAATAGTAGAAAATAAAGTTAACATAAAACATGATGAAAGCTTGACAATCCTCAGGAGCCTTTGACGCCCTTTACCATATCTTCTAGTATGTCCCATTGCTCATTGGTCACTGCACGTAGATCATTAAATGACCCCGCGCGGCTGTAATATTCTCCTCCATCAAGTTTCACGACCTTAAAGAAAACACAAAAATACCTAGTTTGACAACCTTAAAGAAAATATAAATATATCCAGTTTGACAACCTTAAAGAAAACATTAAAATACACAATTTGACAACCTTAAAGAAATCACAACTAGAGGGATGGCTTTGTCTGTAAGACAAATATGATGCCCCCATCGGCAAGATATGACTGAGTTCAACTGACTGTTATTTTGTGAAAATTTATAGCAGATCAAAACCCTGTTCACATGCACATCTATGGTATATGTACAAACACTCTGAGGAGTTATAAATAAGGTTGTAGCTTGAAAACTGTAGGAGTTAGCTGAACAAAGTATGTACTGTATGTGGGACGGACGAAAGAACGAATGGATGAATGAACCGATGAACAGACAGCGGTAAAACGGTATCTTTTCTTAGTCCAAATTAGGTCAAGGTAAAATTGAGGATGGGTTATATGGGTAAATCGGAAATGGTCCAAGGCAACAACTGTTTAAGTATCCAAGGTAACAACTGTTTAAGTATCCAATTATTCAAGTATGCGGTAAAATCTAGTTAACAAAGAAATAACCCATTTACAATATTCTTAGTCCAAATTAGGTCAAGGGCAAGGTTGAAATCAAGGTTGGGTGATGAGTTATTTGGTAACGGTCCAAGGTAAATACTGGTTAAGTATCAAAAGTACAGTCGAATACCGTTACCTCGAAGTTGAACAGACCGTGAAAAAATATCGACGTATCCGAAGTTCGAGCTAATGGGAGTTGCTCATTTGAGATCTGTATCGTCATATCGAAGTTTTAACGTTATACTCGAGCCTTGTGTTTATTGACAGTTATATGATTGGTAATTGAAAATAAATGCGTAGGCAAGTAGAATCTGACAAAATCTTCAACTCATAATTTTCAAATTGATGAAGGTGGTCAGTATTTTTAAAGATAGAGAATCTACGCGTCTATTAGATATGATATGCGGGAGCGAGTAAACAATTTTCGTATTTCAATGCATTTGGTAGATCTACCTGATTTCATCAGCATAAACATCCAGCGCATGGGTGCTAACACAATTTTTATAATACACATTTCATCACACCAGTGAACTGTTTACACTTCCGGTGACGCTCTGGAAGCGTAAGTTGTTTACATGTTTAACTTTCAAAAGGGTGTGTCCGACTTCGAAACGCCGGCGAATTATTTCGGCGTTTCAAACAGAAGCGACGTGTTTGAACTGACTTAAATAAAAAATAAATCAGAAATGAAATGTAACTTTTGTTTGATCTCACTACACTTATTCGCCGTACGGCACCTTCAGTATGCACTACAAAGAATTATGTAGTCTGATTTAAACAGCGCGGCCATAATTGATCCAGGTTTGACAGAATCGTCATCGAAAATATTTACGCAAACTTCGTAACCAAAGTTATTCGGGAATTCATTAATAATATTGATCCAGTGCAATTAAGATGGGATTATCTTTCGTGCAGATTGGTGCAATTTCGGACATGTTCACACATTTGGTGCTACAATCAGTCACGGTGGCCGACAGCCATTTTCGCACCTCCATTCAATGTTTGCCGAATGTGCAATAAGCAGTCACGGTGAAGCAGTTATCGACGTAAAGGTGAGAAAAATTGCCCTGGGTCTGAAAAATTACATCGACGTAACCGATAATATCGAGGTAAGCATATCGAGCAAATGAGAGATATCTTATATAGATAAAGAAGGAATTCGCCGGGACCGGCAGAACAAATCGACGTAAGCGGAGTATCGACGTATCCAATATCGAGGTAACGGTGTTCGACTGTATTGTAGTAAGTGTTGACGCTAGATGAAACGCTAAAATCTAGTTTATCCAGAAATAAACTTTAGAATATTGTAAGTCCAAAATAGGTCAAGGTCAAATTGTGGTTGGGTGATATTGGTATTCCAGTATCAGTAAGCAGTATTGATGATAGAAGAAACAGTAAAATCTGGTTAACCCTTTAGCCTGTTTTTAGTTTTAAAGACAGGTGACCACTTAAAGCCTGCTTTAAGCTAAAATCTGCTATACTATTTAAAATATTTGTAATAGTAATTGTTCATAAGGATATAAACTGGAACTATTTTCTTCAGTGGAGGAATAAATTAAATACGCTAAAAGTCCCTTCTATTGGGGAAAGGGTTGACCTCTTACGCACCGACAGGCACGTCAATCACTCTATGCCTTCCACATCTATAGATGCTAGGGGCTTAAAAATAATCAAGTTAAAATGTTACCAAATATTATGGCGCATAACCGTATTAAAACGAACAAATGAACCATGCTCTCTCGGACTTCGGTTTTTATAAAGTCTCACCCAAAGGACTTGGTCTGACGGGCATCGAACTCATGACCCCTGGTATCGATGTCAAGCACATTACCCCTCAACTACATGAGCCGGTCAAAGGAATGGAGTTTATTTTCTCACCTCTTGGACAGAGGTATCCCGAAATCTAGGGGGTGTGAGATAACCTTATCTGTCCGGACAGACAAGCCGAACTAATGGAACTATCTTATAATTGGTTGTTATTGCTGTTGTTTTGACGTCGTCATGCATGCATTAGCGCCTTAAAATACAACTCGCCACCGTATAGCAAGTTAAACGCGTTTTTAGGGTTGACGAGGTGAGAAAATAAATCTAACACCACAGTTGAGTATCAGATGAATATCCCACCCTCGTTTGAAGATATTTTTGGAACACTCGGCAAAGCCTCGTGTTCCAAAAATATCTTCAAAACTCGGGTGGGATATTCTTATCTGACACTCACGATGGTGTTAGATTCACTATGTATGTATACTCCTTAACAGGACCCCAGATAAGAGGGAGAAATAGGTTCAACAATATCTCCTAATGTTTCAACCAAACCCTATGGTGTGACTACTCATTAGAATGGTCACTTTGCAATGATTCTGTTTAGTAGTGTCACCATAGTTTTATTTTTTAGCAAGCATAAAGATTTTAGTTTTCAAAATACCCCCCTTATCTGGAGCCCTTCTTTATTTGATCCTTTATCAGCCCTAAAGACAATGTGATAATTACCTCCCCTGTCATCCAGCTGCTATAGTCACTGACCATGTAGGATACCAAGTTAGATAACTCCTGGTTCTCTCCAAGTCTCCCGGTTGGTAGAATTTCCATCATCTTATCTGCCCATGATCCTGTTGGGTCCAGTCGACTGAATGCACCCTATAAAGCAAGATAACAGTTTCATTAGCAGCGAAAGCCCTTTTCATAATACAGATCTCCGACATATCTAGTTTCTGCATGTAAAACCTCTAATAAACTAGAGGGATGGCTCTGTAGATGTAAGACAAATATGATGCCCCCATCGACAAAAATTTGACTTAAGTTTAACTGACTGTAATTTTGCAAACAATCTGCCAAGTTATAAGGTTGTAGCTTGAAAACTGTAGGAGGAGTTAGTCAGACAAAGTATGTACTGTATATGGGACAGATGGACGGATGAACAGACGGACGAACGGACAGACAGGGCTAAAACAGTATGCTCCCTGACTAATCGTCACAGGGGCATAAAAAGAGTAGGGCATTGCCCAGGCACCTCTGTATTCACTTCCCTCTCTATGGGATGTCCAATTAGCCTAAAGTTGTCAGATATAGACATAATGAAAGTTGTCAGAAATGGGCATAACCTACCGGTAAAACAAGCATGCTTAACCCATTACCCCATAGCCTGTTTCTAATATTGAAGATACATGAGCACTTAAGCAGGTTAAAAGAAAAGCAGAATGTGCCTTAAGGCAAATTCTGCTTTACTTTCAGCCTGCTTTAAACTATTAACTGCTAGGTAATAGAAAATATTTCTTACTATATATATTCATGGCTATATAATTTGGAACTATTTTCGTAAGAGGAGGAATAACTTAGAGGCGTAAAAAGGTGTATTTATGGGGTAATGGGTTAATCAGTAATAAGAGTTGTCAGAAGATTACAAAACTTGCTGGTGGCACATTCCAAAATTTAGAAACAGAGGCCGAAGTCATGGTCAATGTCACAGGGATCAAACTTTTGACATGGATGGAAAGGTATTGTCTAAAGGTAAGTGCGCTGCAAGTATGAAAGCTGTAGGACAAACTGTATAGTAGTTGTGAGAATTTTCAAAAACTGGGTAAAGAGTTCAAGGTCTCAGGATTCAAAATTTTCATATGGCTGGAAAGATATTGTCACAAGGAATGTGCTGTCTATATCTAAAATCTGCATAGAAGTTGTTAAGTTAATGTTAACACTTTCTTGAAACTGCTAATGGGACCAAGTAACCATGCATCACTTGGATTGAGTTCTGTAAAGTTAGAATCACACATACACATACAGGTTTCGACCTGACTTGTCTGTGGTTGATCATATCTAGTGAAGCTTTATAATGTTACATACCTTGGTTTTAATTGGACCAGGCTGTATACAATTATACCTAATGCCATATCGTCCCCACTCACTGGCTAGTGATCTACAATATAAAGTACACATAACATTAGAAACACAAATGATGCCACCTTGTTGCATGTGTCCTATATGCAAAAAGTAACAACTGCCTGTAATTCTTTGAAAACTTGAAGCACATCAAACATCCTTTGGAATATGTGCAAACATCCTGTAATTTTATAAGGTTGCACATGTAACATGAAAACTGTAGGAGAGATATGTACCATCTATATGAGTGAGCAGACAGACCAACGACTGACAGACGTTTTCCTACATATGAAGTCTTGTGTGACTATTTCCTTAGGGCATGGTCCACCAAAACGGCTCTTCTATATAACTTATATAAAATACGTCATTTCCAGTACAAATTCAGTCATGTCCAACCAGGGTCAAGGTCGTAAAGAGGTAAAATATGGTAAATTCAAGATGAACCATAACTTTGAAACTACATGTCATAGAGACTTCATATTTGGCATGTGTACTCAACTCATAAAGCTCAGTACAACGTGGGTCATGTCTGACCAAGGTAAAGGTTATTAGGGTTCAAATAGACTAACATTTGACATTGGCCATAACTTTAGAGCTGCATGTGATTGAGACTTTCTAATTGTCATGTGTCCTCAACTCAACAGGCTTTTGAGCTTAGTACAAGTTAGGCCATGTGAAACAAAGGTCAATGTCAATTCGAGTTCATGGTCAATTAGGGGGCAAATTTTTTCACAAACACATCTTGTTTATGTCTCAACCAAGCCCTATGTTGTTACTTCTCAAAATAATTGTCTGAAAGAGACAATTCTAATTCAATAATAATCCTAAGAGAAGTCACAGCGTAAGTTTTGGTGAAGTTTAGCATTTAAAATACTTCAATTTGGTTGTGCTTCACACAATTCAAAACCTATTTAACCCATTACCCTATAGACTGTTTCTAGTTTGGAAGACAGTTGACAACTTAAGCAGGTTGAAAGTAAATCAGAAAGTGTCTTATAAGTTAAGGCCCATTTCTCTTTACTTTCAGTCTGCTTTAAGTTATCATCTGCTAGGATATAGGAAATATTTCTTATGTTGCATTTTTCATGACTGTACAAAGGGGAACTATTTTCTTCAGTGGAGGAATGAATTAAGAGCGTAGAAAGGTGTATGTATGGAGAAATGGTTTAAACATACAGCACAAGCTATGAGGGAAAGAGTTGACCTTTGCAGTTTCATCAGGATACATACTTGGCTAGAGCTTCCACACCGGCTTTAGCTGCTGCACTATGAGCCACAAAGCCTGACCCACTGTTAGCATAGATTGTTGAAATGGCCAGGAAAACAGCACCTTCAAAACACAAAACACAACATGTTAACCCATTACCACATAAATATGGCTTTTGACGCCTTAAATTTATTCCTCCACAGAAGAACAAAGTTCCACTTTATATAGTCATGAATATGTACTATAATGAATACAATGTAGTTTCTATGTCTCAGCAAGTTGTAGCTTAAAGCAGGCTGAAAGTAAAGCAGAATGCACCTTAAGGCACATTCTGCTTTACTTTCAGTCTGCTTTGTGTGGTCATCTGTCCTCAGACCTAGAAACTGGCTATAGGGAAATGGGTTAACTCTTTCCTCCCTGAAAGTTTAAATGGACAATTCCAGTTTCCATTTTAATCTAGTCCATTTCTGACTTTGTCTATGTCTGGCATTATGACAAACAGTGAAGACCCTGATCAGAGGGTTCCTTTTGGAGCCCTCTGATCTGGATCTTTACTTTTTGCACAGGACAAGTGTACTATTTACATGTACATTGTTTGAAAAGGACGCCTAAATGCGGGACTAGGGTTCAAAGGGTTAAACAAGGAAAACAGTACCTTCAAAAACACAATGCAACACAATGAATTGTTAGAGTAATACAACTTTGGTTATTAGTGATCATTGACCCAAACTGCTGTACTCAGTAGCATGGATGCAAGAAGCCTACAGACTATAGCTATAACTAAATGGTAGGCCAAGAAAAGACTCCATTTCAATGAGAAATAGGCACTGTGAACGAAGATATTTTGGTCCCCAGAATGCCTTTATAAACACAGTCAGTGCTATA
This sequence comes from Gari tellinella, assembly GCA_922989275.2. Classification (NCBI taxonomy): domain Eukaryota; kingdom Metazoa; phylum Mollusca; class Bivalvia; order Cardiida; family Psammobiidae; genus Gari; species Gari tellinella. The sequence continues at coordinate 18,691,016 of OV277862.1, forward strand.
CCACAGGACTTCCCGTTTTATTGCAAAACATGATTCATGCTCCAAATTGTAAATATTATCCTGAGCTCCTTCGTTTTTTCAAGTGAACTAAAGAATTTAATAGTTCCTTTTAGAGCATTCTTCATTACTTTTATAACTCATTAAGATGCTATTGTGTGTAAAGATCTTGCTTGAAAAATGTCTTTCAACCGAGATCTGGACCTATGATTATAAAGCAATTGAGATGAGTCTGAGATTGTTCTCAAGCATTTGATTGGTCAGATTTGAGCCTAGGCTCAAATCTGACCAATCAAAAGCTTGAGAATGATTTAAGACTCAACTCAAAAGCTTTATAATCATGGACCAAAGACCTATGCTTATAAAGCATTTGAGATGAGTCTGAGTTTGTTCTCAAGCATTTTGATTGGTCAGATTTGAGCCTAGGCTCAAATCTGACCAATCAAAAGCTTGAGAATGATTTAAAACTCAACTCAAAAGCTTTATAATCATGGACCCAGGACCTATGCTTATAAAGCATTTAAGATGAGTCTGAGATTATTCTCAAGCTTTTGATTGGTCAGATTTGAGCAGAATGCTTTATAAGCATAGAGCCTTATTGTACCTTGCTCTGCCTCAATGAGTCTCTTTCCAATATCCAGTGACACGTAGGCGGTTCCATTGAGGACTATGTCAACCACTGTTTTCCAGGCGTTAGGAGACAGTCTTTCAGAAGGTGAGATGAAATTGCCTGCTGCGTTGTTGATGATGATGTTTGGAAGCCCATATGCTGCAACACACTCGTCAACAGCTGCTTTAACAGCTGCAGGGTCTCTAACATCAGCAGTCACTGGAAGAACCTACAGAAACAATCACTTAATTACTCAAGTTTATTATAACATTCTGTTCTACACTTACATGTAGGTTAGTACCTGAAGCTTCTTCTACAGTCTATTTTAACTCTTTCCTCCCTGAAACTTTAAATGGACAATTCCCGTTTCCATTTTAGTCCAGTCCATTTCTGACTTTTAAGGGTTGTTTTTGTCAGTGATTGGCATTATTACAAACAGTGAAGACCATGATCAGAGGGCTCCTTTTGGAGCCCTCTGATCTGGGTCTTCACTGTTTGCACATGACAAATATCCTATTCACATGTACACTGTTTGAAAAGGATGCCTATAGGCGTGACTAGGGTTCAAAGAGTTAACACACAAATGAGCCGTGTCATGACAAATCTGTCTCATTGCATTGCAAACAGTGTAGAGCAATGGCAGCCGCCACTTCTTTTGACTCTGCAGCTGCCCTTGATCCACACTTTTTGATACCCACATGCATCTAAAGCATTTTATGTAGCTGTATCATATAAGGTATTTGGCAGTGTAGACTAAACTCAAATACAGAGCCTGGGATGACAACGGTGCTTGGTCTGTAAAATGTTGCAATGCAATAACGCAGGTTTTGTCAGGGCACGGCTTGAATGTATTCTGTATTACCTTATTGCCTGTAGCCTCTTCTATCTCCAATGCTGTCTCTTTCAACACATCCATCTTCCTGTAATAGATAGTCCTTACATATTAGCCCACTACCCCATAGTCTGTTTCTAGATTTGAAGACAAGCAACCACATAAAGCAGGTTGAAAGTAACGTAGTATGCACCGAAAGATGCAATCTGCTTTAATATTAACCTGCTTCAACCCATTACCCCATAGCCTGATTCTAGTTTTGAAAATAGTTGACCACTTAAAGCAGGTTGAATGTAAAGCAGAATGTGCCTTACTTTCAGCCTACTTTAAGCAAACATCGGCTATAATATAGAAAATAATTCTGATCATACATAATTTTAACTGTATAAATTAGGACTATTTTCCTAAATAGAGAAATAAATTAATGGTGTAAAAAGGTGTTTTATGGGGTAATGGGTTAATCTGCTTTACTATTAACCTGCTTTAATCCCTTACTCCATAGCCAGTTTCTTACTTTGAACACAGTTGACCACATAAAATGGGCTGAAAGTAAAGGAGAATGCACCTTACGGTGCAATCAGCTTTATATTCAGCCTGCATTAAGCTTCTTTCTAGACAAAATGCTTCCACCATTTATTTCCAGAACTTCCTAACTAAGGACTACATGCAGGGCTACAGATAAGAGCAGGTAAAGCGAACAAATCCAACATTTTCTCACTTATTTCAGCACCAAATCCTATGGTGTCATTACTCATTAGAACCGTCTCTTAGAGACGATTCTAATGAGTAGTGGCACCATAGGGTTTTATGCAGAAACAAAGATTTTAGTTTTTTGAAATACTCCCTTTTATCAGGAGCCCATGTACTTCTCTTACCTAGGAAGGATTAGAGGCGTTTACAACTTAACATGCATTAACCCATTCCCCCATAAATATGCCTTTTCATGCCTATCGGTATATTTATTCCTGCACTGTAGAAAATAGATCTTTTTTATACAGTCATGAATATGTATCATAAGAAACATTTTCTATATCCTAGCAGACACCGGTAATAGCTTATAGCAGGCTGAAAGTACAGCAGAATATGCCCGAAGGCGCATTCTGCTTTACTTTCAACCTGCTTTAACTCTTTCCTCCCTGAAACTTCAAATGTAAAATCCCAGTTTCCATTTTAGTCTAGTCCATTTCTGACTTTTAACAGTTGTTTTCATCAATGTTTTGCATTGTGACAAACAGTGAAGACCCAGATCAGAGGGCTCCATAATGAGTCCTCTGATCTGGGTATTCACTGTTTGCATAGGACAAGTGCACTTTTCACATGTATACTGTTTGAAAAGGACGCCTATATTCGGGACTTGGGATTCAAAGGGTTAAGTAATCAGCTTTTTTAAAACTAGAAACAGGCATTGGAGGAAAGTTTTAAATATAAAAGTTCAATGTGAATCACCTGCTTGTTATAACGACTTGGGCCCCAAGCTTTGACAGTGTTCTTGCCATTCCCTTGCCCAGACCGGTACCACCCCCTGTAATAAAGGCTGTTTTCCCATTAAATGTCCCATCTGGAAGCATTGGTTTGATATTAGCCTTGAAGTGCTTGCATTGACTCTTATTAGATGACCATCGTAAAGGCTGCAGTACATTCTGAAATATATGACAATGAATGCATACAATTCTAAAATGATATTCTGTCATTTTTTCCTTTTACATTAACCCTTTCCCACATATACCTGTAAGAAACACCTTTTAGTGGATTTAATTTATTCCTCCACTGAAGAAAATAGTTCTACTTTATACAGTCATGAATATGCACCAAAACATATTCATGTATCTAAGCAGGTTGAAAGTAAAGCAGACTGCACCTTAATGCAGTATTAGGGCCGTAACAATACACTCGAATATTCGAATATATTCGAATATTAATTTTGGTGAATACGTATCGTATTCACCTGGTCAAGAACCAAATATTCGCCAGTACAAAAAAGAAAACTGTAAAACAACTAAAAGGGTGAATACTGCAGCTTACAAACAATCTCCAGTACCATATTTGTCCTGAAAATCCACCTAGGGTCCTACACATGTTTTAGCTGACAACACAGCTGATTGCTGTATTTTGTATAACAAAGCTTTTACAACATCTCATAGCGCGAGATAATACTTTTAAAGGATAATCACAGAAGTAATAAAATATTAAGGAAGTTTCACATAAAGAACTACAAAGAAACTATTGCATTCATATTCGTGAATAATTATTCGTATTCGTCACCCTATATCGTGATGTGTATTCGTATTCGCTACATGGTGTATTCGTTACAGCCCTATGCAGTATGCTTACTCTCAACCTGCTTTAAGCAACCACCTGTTTTCAAGCCTAGAAACAGGTTATGCGGTAATGAGTTAAACAGGGGCAATGTTTCTCAGCCATCATCAAGTTCCTTTAATAAACATAAAACTGCAAATCTACTTGTTTGTTCATGACACTGAGTAATTACCCACGGAAAAGAAACGATCTATATAACCTATGGATTTCCTGAATATATAATCTTGGCGTACATTGGTCATCCGATACCTGTATAATAGATCAATCAATAATTCAGTATGCCTAATGTAAGGCGATCGTGTGTAATGGTTACCTACTTTTAGTTAAAGTTACACAATCTCCTCAATTTTCGCACAATTTTCATAATAGTAATACTTGTCTTAAGCGAAGGCCAAGATATTCTCTATCTTTTGGCTACAAAAATATCAGAGTTTATTTTTGAACTAGAATAATCTTAAGGGGAGTTAAAGAGGTATTGCCAAATGAATTTGCTGATAAAACGAATTGTGATGTCCAACAAGAGGTCCAGAGGGCCACATTTTGCTCACCTGAGAACATTAGAAGCTAATTGGGCAAGACAACATTTTGATATAGCTATGACCCAGGTGTCATAATTTGATCTCGGTAGAGGACCATAATGTGAAGCTTCATCTCAGATATTGATGATATGGGCCTTACGGTTTAAGAGAAGAAGATTTTTTAAAGGTTTCCCGTAAAAAAAACCTGACATGCCCAGGGCGGGGCCAATTTTAGTCAGGGGGTCATAATTTGAACACACCTGGTAGAGAATCACATAGCAAAGCTACGTATATGTCAAATATTAAGGATCTGGGCCTTACAGTTTTAGAGAAGAAGATTTTTAAAGGCTTTCCTATATAAGTCTATGTAAAACTGATAAGCCCCAGGGCAGGGCCAAATTTGATCCAGGGGTCATAATTTGAACAATCTTGGTAGAAGACCATAGGGCAAAGCTACATGTCAAATATTAATGATCTAGGCCATACAGTTTCAGAGAAGAAGATTTTTAAAGGTTTTCCTATGAAAAGCTAATAAGCCCAAGGACGGGGCCATTTTTGGCCCGGGGGTCATAATTTGAACAATCTTGGTAGAGGACCACAAGGCAAAGCTTTGTGCCAAATATTAAAGATCTTGGCCTTACAGTTTAAGAGAAGAAGATTTTTAAAGGTTTTCCTATATAAGTCTTTGTAAAACTGATAAGCCCCGGGGCGTGGCCAATTTTGACCTGGGGTTCATAATTTGAACAATCTTGGTAGAGAATCATAAGACAAAGCTACATGTCAAATATTAATGATCTAGGCCATATAGTTTCAGAGAAGAAGATTTTTAAAGGTTTTCCTAAGAAAAACTGATAAGCCCTTGGGCGGGGCCATTTTTGGTCCCAGGGTCAAAATTTGAACACTCTTACTAGAAGATCATTAGGTTATGATACATACCAAATATCAAAGGTCTGGGCCTTTGGGTTTCTGAGAAGAAGATTTTTTAAGATTTTCTTATGCATTAAAAGTTGTCTATACGGTCATGTTAGAAAATCTGGTCCCACAGCAAGGCGAATATATCTAGCCAAAAACTTTGAACAACATTTCGTTCCCCCTTGCCACTGATGCTTCTGACAAAGCTTGGTTGAAATCGGGTCAGTGGTTTCTGAGGAGATGTTGTTTGAAAATGTGAACGTACGCCGGACGACGGACACCAGACAACGGACAACGGACGGAATGGTATCACAATAGCTCATCCTGAGCCTTTGGCTCAGGTGAGCTAAAAACAATATGAAAAACCAAATATTTTCAGTTTACCTGCAAGCTTAGTGGTTTATGGGTGAGTATTTCTTGTTATGTAATATGTATTCCTTCTAAATTTAACACAGATACTTTATGAGATCATCATACATGATCTTTTCCACTGAGCTATACTTGAGTTGATTAGTTAAGTAATTCCACTTGATTGAAGCCATGAAAATGGTGATTTCTCGACAATAGCGTTGATTTTTATAGATAATGGCATTTGTAATGTGCTGTTACTGTTGCTTTATAGAAATGTAGATCTATTCCTATTTATTTTCACTTAAAAATTGGTTCTATTGTAACACTGGTGTTGTTGTTTTATCACGTCATACATTTTCATATACTGCAGGACTCCAGATAATTTTTCTTCAAATCAGTACAGTACTGATCAATTTTAAAAACAATCAGTAAGGGTTCCCAGATTTTTTCATCAGTACACATTGATTTTCAATTCATTGCGCAGTGGCGGTACCATAGCCGATGAGGTTAATCCGAGGCGTGGTTATTGCTAGTTGAAAACTATGAACTGTATAAATTACAATTTTCAAGAATCTAAAATTTTCGCCACTTGTGACTTATGCTGTTTTTCTCTCCGCCAATGAAACAATGTTCGAATTTATATCAACAAACAACCAAAAGTTTCATTAGGTGTTAGTTCCTTTTAAATCAGAAAGCTGACAACCAATGGTTTTTAAAAATTCTATCGTTTTTCTGACTCTTCTGAGTCTTCCATGCTTAGATTTTGACATTTTGTTGAGAGTTTTTCAACCAAAACATTTTTTTCCGGAGAATTTGGATTTTATCGTCAATAATCAATATATCAATGAAGATAAAGATGTATATGCGAGTGCGCAGTAGCCTCCCTTTGCTACTGGTGCGCAAGTAAAAAATTACCATAACTAAATCAAACCTACCGACAACGACGACATCTCGAGACAATTCATATTCCCATTTTTCTGAACAATAAGAATCTGAAATCAATTTGTTTTTATCCTGAAATCAATTAGTTAAAACGATAAAACGAAGCTAATTATTACGAGACCGGAAATCGATAAAATTTGACAATACTGGAAATCAATAAAATTTGACTATGTCGTGGAAGACTCAAGTTGCAAATCTCGCTATGACAAAAACTCAGCTTTTGAATTGATTCACGCGTCCCCGAGAATTTCTCGCATGCACAGTACTTCATTATTTTGAAATTAATGCATACACCGTCTAAATGTTTGCGTATTTCACTGAGTATGCGGGCTTATGATTATCTGGAGCCCTGTACCAGTAAATTAAATTCTTTGGAGTATGTAATCATACTATACTCTAGTCCAAATTATTTAGACGTTTCGCTTGCTCTTTTTTATCATTCCTTTTTTGTAAGCTTCAACGTCTAAAAGTTATTGGCTAATTCCCTAACGCATTTTCTACCTGAATCGATTTTCGTCATTTATCTTAGTTCATAGAGAATATGGGTTTCATTTGATACATTAAACAGTTTTATATTGTATACTGCCTAAAATCCATGTCAATCACCTACCTATAGGTCAATAACGCTTACAGTAATATTCCCAGTCGAAAAATGTTCAAACAGTCCGCCATGCTTGTGATGACGTCATACGGCTACACAATTGTATAATTCATTTGAACGAAATAGCTTAAGAATGGAGGGGGAATTGTAATAGTGGATTTCGTTTAAATAATTAGTTTGTGAACCAACTTCCGGTTTACCTCATATGCAAATCAAGGGAATTCCCTATACTGATACTAATAATAGACATGGGTTACTAATGAAATGTGTAGGAGTGATTCAAATCAGATAAATAAACACAAAATGTGAGTACTGTAAACTATTTTGTGGTAAAATATGTTTGAAAAACAGTCATTTTACAGGACTGAAGTGAATTACGAGCTCAAACACACCTAATTTGCTCAATATGTCTCTTGAATCGTTCCTCCGTGGGAACGTTGCGCCGAGTTTTCATTGAAAAAGTGAAAGACGTTGTATATGCCAGAAACTGAAAACTGTTAAATATCACAAAAAATGATGGGAAATGTTGATATTAGCATATGCAACGGCTTCCTATGAAGGACTAACTATACTCTTACAATCCTGAATTTAAAACAACCAGTTTTAAACACAGCGAGATACTATGTGTTTAACACACTTAATTCTCACCGTATAGACCCATTAGAGTACGAAAAGTCGAAGGTACGAAATGACCCGTCTCGAAGTCAAGGGTCAAGAAGTAGGACGATGAATTAAAATTGGCATAAAATTTCATACAAAAAATCAAAAATACTGCATTGACATAGGCGATACTATTGTGCAATATCAACAACTCTAATTAACATAGAAAACATGTAGAAAGTAAACGAGGGAAGACAGTAAGCGGCATCGGTAAAAAATAACTCGTGTGACAAACTGAAACTGAAAGGCGAAACTTTTTGCAAAAACTGATTTCACCGAAAATAATTGAATATTTTATCCAGTCAAAACAATCTTTAAAATAAAATTAAAATGTTCAGCCGTGACAACTAATAGTACCGCGGGTATTTGTCTTTGAACTGGGTGAAAAATTCTAGCTATTTTCTTCATGGAGGCTGCCATCTTGAATTGACCGGTAACTGTGGGGATCTACCATTGTTGACTCACGTTTAAGATCAAATATCATGTCCCACTTCCCACCAGCTTAAAAATGTATAGAAAAGTTACTAACAATTAAAATCAATATTTTTATAAGTAATGTTTAATCAATTTTAACTTTTTATTTTATATTAAATGAAGGTAGTGACTAGGGGTACGTGACCGTACCTCTAATATTTGAAATTAGCGGTACGGTCACGTACCCCTAGCGAGCCCTGTGAGGGTTGACTAGGGGTACGTGAGTCATTTAAACTATGTAGCAACATATTTATTTGCCTGCAGATACGTTTTATTGATGCTAATATTAATAATCTCTCATTTCTACCTTATCTTGTGGATATTTAATGGAGAAAAACAAAGAAACTTCGACAAATATTCCCCACCCAACTTGTTCTCACCGGCAGCGATGAGAATAGATGTATTCCGCATGTATTGGGTTAATTATTGTCAGATACGCCCGATATCTGAAAATCCGTGACCAATGTTAAGTTTTTTTCTTAAAATTTTGATTCAATGGTAACTTAATTAATACAATAAGCTTGTAAGAAACTACTACTGATGTGCCTTCCTAACTTAGCGATGAATATAAAGTGGTAGATCTAAGAAAATAAAAAATATCGAAGCTTCGGCTCCAATCAAAACATGTAAGTTTGCCGGTACCCAAGTTTGCTGGTTAATGACCTACACAAATCAACTCGTAAAACACGTTTGATAACTGATCGCAATTAAACAGTGCATTTATTCTAAACAAGGCTGGTATTGGATATTTATACATGTTTGTAAAAATGTGTGAACGTTCTTTATTCATAGGTATAGTTTTCGCTGCCGTGAAAAAAATGCCGATTGGAAATTATTTTTGGATTAATTTTTTTTTGCTTTTCTGCGTTAAACAGTCAGAATAGAAGGTTGAAATGAGATATTATTATACATTAGCATCGCTATTAACGTATCTGCAGACACAATAAAGTGTTGCTATACAGTGTTATGGACTCACGTACCCCTAGTCAACCCTCACAGGGCTCGCTAGGGGTACGTGACCGTACGATTTACAGACGTTTCGGTAAATGACCAGTTCGGTAAATTGATTTTATATAGTGAAAGTCTGGACGTTTCGGTAAAAAGGTAAATTATAGTAATTATAGGATTAAGTACATGTATATCGCACATCGCACCTCTCTCGGTAACAATGAGATTGTGGCACAGTGTTTGTGCCAAGTTTGCAGGGTTGTTTTAGTATGTGTTGATCCTGATCTACCAACAGATACAATTTTTCGGCCTGTTTACCAAACGAAATAAAGGGCATGTGAAGGGGGTAAAAATAACTTGATATCTTCAATTTTTTTTATCATTTCTTCTATAAGGAGATGAGATTATTGTTACATCTCAAAATAATTTATAATTTATTGCCCCAATTTTACCAATTCCAGAACTAGATCGTATAGTTTAGACCCAACCCATTTGCAAGACGCTACAAGGTACAAGTGATTAGAGATCAAGCGCCATCAGTTATTGATCTAGCGAAAGGTGTGATATACAGGTACATAAACCTATAATTACTATAATTTACCTTTTTACCGAAACGTCCAGACTTTCACTATATAAAATCAATTTACCGAACTGGTCATTTACCGAAACGTCCGTCACCCGACCGTACCGCTAATTTCAAATATTAGAGGTACGGTCACGTACCCCTAGTCACTACCTTAAATGAAAGTGTTATATAAAGTCAAATGAAGTCTCCCCAATACCTCAAGGTGACAGATCATAATGTTTAGACAGATTTTGGTGAGCAAACAAAACACAGTTATTTATTTGAAATCTATTCGATTTATGCGTTTTCCTTAATTGATTGTCTTAGATATTCAGATCTTGATCACAATACTCAAATAGGCGATAGAAATTGCATAGACCACCCTTCCATTAATCCACAAATTCACACCTCTGTACTGTTGTCCCTGCAAAGTTGGAGATTTGCACTTTTTAGTATGGAGGACCATGTTGGACCATAATCCACAAATTACACCTCGTCCATACAAAGTTGGTGATTTGCATAATTTGTGCATGCACACATAAACAGGAAAAAATAACGTCTTCTCCCTCACTGTACACTAAAGTAGATTGAATCGACCAACGATGAATAAATGGATCTTTAGCCCAGTGGTTAAGACCACGGAATTATACATCACGAAATTGCAGCCTTGCGCTCTCTCACCAATTATGTCCGGCGCCAATGAGACTTCGCGAGACTTGATAAGATCATGTCTATAAGATAAGATAAATTTTATTTTAAGTCGGCAAGACATACAATGGACAACATAATTAAGCCATAAAGGATTTTGAACCGACTATAAATGGTTCTCAGATCTGTAGTCAATATGATTAATGTCTGTATCGAAGTATCGTTCATGGGTTTATACTCGCATGGATTGATAGGAATGTCCACCAACTTGTTAAAATCCACTAAAATGTCAATTATATAGATACACTCTAGTCATTTCCCCCTAGAGATTGCGGACCACGGTTGTGAGATCTCAGACGCTCTCCTATAATCAACTTCGATGAGTTGCCATTCCGACGTGTTGTATAATTCCATGTTAAGACCTCTTGACTCAATTTTTGGTTTTTCGAATCCAACCTGAGCTCAGTGTTTTTTCTTTGAAATGCAGAATTTCTTATATTCAAATTCAACTTATAAAAAAAAGTTATATTTATATAAGAAAATACAGAAGGGATTCGGGAGGTACCGTACTGCATATACATGTGCGCGCAAAAAAGATGGTTGTTTCATAAGTCAAAAGTGGCTGGCCCTTTCAATAGGGGGGGAAATAATAATAAACAAAGCCTTTACCTGTTTATATGAGCTTTTTGACATATTTTTGATTCATTACACCAGGAATGTACACTTTGTGTATACTTTAGCCTAAATGGTACTGTACAAAATACCACAGCTATTTTCCTATGTGAAAAGTGTAGACCAAGATCAGAGAGCTCCCCCAGGCTAAAAGAGCCCTCTGATCAGATTCTGCACTGTTGGTCATTTTGCAATATATTGATAAAACTGGAATAGCCCATCGAAAGTTTCAGAGATGGATTAGTTAACCCATTACCGCATCATATAGCCTGTTTCTTGTTTATAGACAGATGATTACTTAAAGCAGGTTGAAAGTAAAGCAGAATTTATTTTAAAATCAGTCTGCTTTAAGATATTATGTGCTAGAATACAGAATAGTGCATTCTTGACTGTATAAACTGAAACTGTTTTCTTCAAAAGGGACTAAATTAAATGTGCTAAAAGGTGCTTCTATTGGGGAAAAGGTTAATGTATATATTGTCTTTACAGAGAACACAATGGCCCCACCTCAGACGTTTTTTGTCAGATGCTTCTCAGGGCAAGATCACTGAAGGAGAACAAAAGCTGATAGAAGTACTGAAGACAAAGTTTCCTAAACACACAGAAGTACAAGTTTCAGACATTTCAGGTAACAGAACTAGGTTTAATCCATTACCCCATAGCCTGTTTCTAGTATTGAATATAGGTGACTACTCAAAATAGGTTGAAAGTAAAGCAGAATGTGCCTTAAGGTACATTACTTTACTTTCAGCCTGCTTTAAGCTACCATCTGCTAGAAAATAAAAAATATTTCTTATGACACATTTTCTTGACTACAGGTGTAAAGTGGAACTATTTTCTTCAGTCTAGGAATAAATTAAAGGCGTAAAAATGTGGATTGGGTTAACACATTCATCCCTAGTGACGATTACACTCATCATTAACAAACAGTGTACATGTGAAGAGTATGCTTGTCCTTTAAAACAAACAGTGTAGACCCTGACCAGAAAGCTCCTACAGGAGCCCTATGATAGGGTCTGCACTATTTGCCATTTTGCAGTATATTGTCAAAAAGCAACCCTAAATAGTAAATAATGGACTAGATTTCTTTGGAATTGTGGTGTTAACCCTTTACCCTATACTTTTTTTCTAGTTTTGAAAACAGGAGACCACTTAAAGCAGGTTGAAAGTAAAGCAAAATGTACCATATGGTCCATTCTGCTTTACTTTCAGCCTGCTTTAAGCTACCATTTGGTAGGATATAGAGAATATTTTTACTGGTGTATATTCATGGCTGTTTATATTGGAACTATTTTCTGCGGTGGAGAAATAAATTGAATGCGCTAAAAGGTGCTTCTATAGGGGGAAAGGGTTAATTAATGAAGTTGTGGTGTTGATGAAGTTGTGTGGTTGTTTGATTGTGCATGATGATTTTTGTTTCAGGAGGATGTGGAGCTATGTATGAAATCTCAATTGAGGCAGAGGAGTTCCGAGGACTGCGCAAGGTGAAGCAGCACATGCTGGTGAATGAGGTGGGTATTGTTATCTTCTGGGTCATATAAGACAAAGGTCAAGGTCATTTAGAGGCCATGGTCACATTAGGAGGCATAGTGTTTCACAACCACATCTTATTGTGTATGATTTGACAATGAGATATCTATTTCAAACAAGGGAACATTACATGTACACTGTCTGTTCAGATTCTGCACTTTTTGCTGCAATAGTAAACAAACTTGTGTAATCTCTGAAGATAGTTGACCGGGACCCTGATCAAATGTATTTCTAAAACTTGATTTACACTGTTTACCCCTCACCCTACCCAGCCGTCATCATAACAGCCACTCAAAGGAAGTTCTGATTCTAGTTTTGAAGACAGGTGACTAGCTAAAGCAGGCTGAGAGTAAAGCAGAATGTGCCTTAAGTTACGTTCTGCTTTGCTTTTAGCCTGCTTGAAATTACCGTCTGCTAGAATATAGAAAATATTTCTTACGATTCATATTCATAACAGTATAAAGTGTAACTATTTTCTTCAATGTAGGAATAAGTTGAAGACGTTAAAAGGCGTATTTAACTATTTAAGGGGTAATGGGTTTAGACCCATTCTGCTTTACTTTCAATCTACTTTTAAGTTTTCCCCTGTCTTGAAAACTAGAAACAGGCTATCTAGTAAAGGGTTAAGGAGCTATTTGCTTTATTTCTGTCTGCCTTAAGCTACCATCTGGAAAGAAGATGGAAATGCCCTTTGTGTTATATGTTCAGGACTTCATAGGTTGGACTACTTGTCTTAGTGTAGAAATAGCTAAAGACATAATAATTTGCATTTTTATGGAGGTAATGGGTAAAACACTGACAAGAGGCCTATTTCAAATGGTCATAATAACCATGTTTTAACCTATTACCCCATAGCCTTATTTTAGTTTTGAAGACAGGTGATCACTTAAAGCAGGTTGAAGGTAAAGCAGAATGTGCCTTAAGGCACATTCTGCTTTACTTTCAGCCTATTTTGAGCTACCATCTGCTAGAATTTAGAAAATAGTTCTTATCATACATATTCATAACTGTATAAATCAGAACTATTTTCCTCAGATGGGGAGTAAATTAGAGGTGTTAAAAGGCGTATTTATGGGGAAATGGATTAACTGTATTTAAACAAGACTATCACTTATTTGTCTTCTTTAAACTGTTATTTCAGGCATTAAAACAAGAAATTCAGGAAATGCATGGGTTGAGAATAAACACCAAGATACCTGGGTAGTTTTATAGTGGAAGATGTGTTCCATATACATAGAACATTATGCAATATCAGTCAACATTGGAGTGCATACAGAAATAGCAGAGGGCTCGCCAAGACTAACAGAAACGTTGAAACAGCAGTGATAAAAACATTAGCAGATATTCTTTATGCTTGTATCATAAAATGATACATGTATATAAAGTGTGTTTTACATAATTATGATGTTTATTTGTGTCATTATTAAATAAATTGTACAGATCTACTGCATAAATATTATGATATTTATCTTTGTATTATGCATAACTAGTTACAGTGTGGAGATATTCTAAATATGATATTTATGCTTGTAGCATGCATGAATACATTATGGGAGATAATGTACATGTGATGTTTGGGCTTGTACAGTGGAGAATAAGTTATTCTTTTCCATTTAAATGAAACGCAAATGCAAAACACTAAAACGTAGAAAAGTGCATCTTTTGGACAATTCTGATAATTCATGTTTATCTTGGTGGCAAACAATTTGGAGCCTGATCAGACGCCGGGTTACCCGGCGTCTGATCTGGCTCCATTCTGTTTGCAATAGAAATTATGGTTTTAGGAAAGAATAACGTTTTCTCCACAGTATCATGCAAATATATCATATTCTACTGGTTTTATCAGAGACAGTGTATACACTGTCTTTGGTTTTATGGTGGATCCATTTATTGTGGAGATATTCTACATTTGATATCTATGCTTGAAGCGTGCATGAATACATTATGGAGATATTCTTCATATGATATTTATGCTTGTATCAGTACATTGTGGAGATCTTCTGCATTTGATATATATGCTTGAAGCATGCATGAATACATTATGGAGATATTCTTCATATGATATTTATGCTTGTATCAGTACATTGTGGAGATATTCTACATTTGATATCTATGCTTGAAGCATGCATGAATACATTATGGAGATATTCTTCATATGATATTTATGCTTATATCAGTACATTGTGGAGATCTTCTGCATTTGATATCTATGCTTGAAGCATGCATGAATACATTATGGAGATATTCTTCATATGATATTTATGCTTGTATCAATACATTGTGGAGATCTGCATTTGATGTTAATGCTTGCTTTATGAAAGAGATATTCTTTGCACACTGTTTATGCCTGTATCATGCATCAATACATGGTTGACCCATTTTACATACAATGTTTATTCTTGTATGAATGTCATGATCAAATTACTAGTTTCTCGTATTAAAATGTCTGCAAGATTAGAAATATTAACAGGATATTAAATCAATCACCCATGCAAAATCCAATCTCCAAGTATCCCACTACCGCATGGCCTGTCTCTAGGTTTAAAGCAAGTTGAAAGTAAAGCAGAATGTTCCTTAAAGTTCATTCTGCTTTACTTTCAGCTTGCTGTACTTTCAGCCTGCTTTAAGATTTCATCTGCTAAAAGAAAGAAAATATTTCTGATCAAGTATGAAATGGATCTATTTTTAAAGACAGAAAAATAAATCAGAGGCATAAAAAGGCTTATTTATGGGATAATGGGTAAAGTTGAGTCCATTATTGACTATTTAGGGGTGTTTGTTACAATATGTTTCAAAATAGCAAACAGTGCATAATCTGATCAGAGGGGTTCTTAGAATATTAAAAAAATAAAATATCTTTAAAATAGGACCAGCTTGTTAAACAGGGACACTGATGAGGTGCACTGTGACACAGCATCTAGACCCAAACTGTTTGCAGGTGTAATACAGTGGAACCCCTCAAAACCGGAACCTCTAAATACCAGAAATTTCTCTAAACCGGACAAAAACTTTGGTAGTGTTCCCAATCCATCTTTAATTTAACCCTTTACTCCATAGAAGTGCCTTTTAGCACATTTAATTTATTCCTCCACTGGAGAAAATAGTTCCAATTTATACAGTCATGAATTTGTAATACATGTACATGTATAAGAAATATCTGAGTTAGCTTATTAAAGCAGGCTGAAAGTAAAGCAGAATGCGCCTTAAGGCTTATTCTGCTTTACTTTCAACTTGTTTTAAGCAGTGATCTATGTTCAATACTACAAAAGAGCTATGAAGTAAAGACTTAACCCATTACACCATTAATACACCTTTTGGAGCATTTGATTTATTCCTACACTTGAGAAAAATTCAAAATAGTTCCATATTCATGAATATGTAGAATTCACCTTACGGTCTTCAAAACTAGAATAAGGCTTGCCGAGTAATTTGGTTATTTGCAAACAGTTTGGATCCTATAGACTCCTATTAGAACATATAATCTGGGTCTACTTGACCTGGCTAAAATACAAGATGCAAGATAGTTTAATGAGTAAGTAGGGGCCTAAATTAATAGAACAAAAGTTAACATCATTTATGCTAAATAGAGTTGTTTTCTATTGTACAGTTACCATGTTTTTGCTTACATGAAGGGGAAAAGGCATGTGTCGTCTATGATTTGAAAAAGTTTTGCTGTAAAAACTTCCCCTTTTACTAGGATAAATTTATATAAGGGATGCAACTCAGACTCTTGCACGACTCTTGAAATCAAGTTGCCTCTCTTCAGACGAGTTCTAACCAATACCTTTCTGACGGTTGTAAGCAATAAGCAGAATGTGCCCAAAGGCACATTCTGCTTTACTTTCAGCCTGCTTTAAACTACCATCTGCTAGAATATAGAAACTATTTCTTGTGATACATATTCATGAATACACAAATTAGAACTATTTTCTCAAAATGAGGAATAATTTAAAGGCGTATTTATTGGGGTAATGGGTTAAACGGGAAATAATAAGGTCTTTTCTACTGTACAAGATCACTGAGATACATTACTCCAGCCATAGGTTTTCCTGATATTAATATGACATTACTGGTAAGCACTCTGTCCAGTTTGTGTACCTGATAAGGATTTACGCCCCTCAAAGCTCTGAAGGATATGTCATCCCAATGATTCCAGGGCTGTCATAAGTTGATAATAAAATACCAAAGAATTCCAAACTAGTTTTCTATTTTTTCAAGCGCGATTACGTAAAGCAGGTTGAGAGTAAAGCAGAATGCGCCCTCAGGCGCATTCTGCTTTACTTTCAGCCGGCTTTAGGCACGGAATTATATGTACATTATATGTACATTGTCAAAACACCACTAGATAGTCAAAAATGGACTCGACTAAACTGGAAACTGGGATTGTCCATGTGGGGTGAAGGGTTAAATGTCTCGTCCTATAATGGACTATTCAGTAATGTTAATGGTGTTGCGGGCCCAGCGAACCCGAAATTTGCCCAAATGCTCTTAACTTCCTTTATCCTCTAAAACTTCTATGGACAGTTTCAACTTCAAAATAATCTAGAAATTTTTAACTATTTAGAGGTTGTTTTTTTTTTGTTAGTGTGTGTGCATTATACTGCAAATAACAAACAGCGAATACCCTGATCAGAGGGCTCCTGTAGGAGACCCCTGGGGCCCGTTTCATAAAACTTCTTACGACAAATGTTGTCGTAAGTCAAAACTTTAAAATACATTTAATCTGTGATTTCTCTATCTAATCCTGTCTTGTGACATCTTTTTGGAATCGTCTTTTCAAGACGATTCCAAAAAGATGTCACAAGACAGGATTAGATGGAGAAATAAATAATAATTGATACTTTTATAATCTGACTTACAACAACATTTGTATTAAGAAGTTTTATGAAACGGGCCCCTGATCTGGATGTACAGTTTGCTTACTCTTCAAGCCCGATACACTGCCTGTAAAAAAAATACTCGCGTTGTTCGGAGGGAGTAGTTATACGGAGGTAAATTGGCTTACATTTGCAAACAGCTTGGATTCAGATCAGACGCCGCATAACGCGGCGTCTGATCTAGGTTCAAGCTGTTTGTCTCTTGTCATTAAGTTTTTTCTGTCAAAATGTCCATTACGTAACACCAGCTGACAATTTTAAGTAGACGACATTGCAGTCGTGAATAGATATGACATAATTGTCTTGTTGTCCTGCGTTGTTGTAAGGAGGGCGTCGATGCTGGGAGGGCGGTTGTAGGGAGGGATAGCTGTATACACGTCACAAGGTAACAGTGGCTTAATTTTTGTTATTAGCTCACCTGGCACAAAGTGTCAAGGTGAGCTATTTTTATCGTGCTGTGTCCGTCGTCGTCCGTCTGTTCGTTATTCTGTCTGTCCTCAACAATTTCTTTAAACGACATCTTCTCCTAAACTGATCGATGGATTCTTACCAAACTTGGCAAGGACTATTTTAACATGGTCCTCTTTCAAAGTTGCTCAAATAGTTCCAGTTCCTTGGTACCTAGGCCACGGAGGTAAAAATAAATCGTTTCTATAAAAATTAAAAAACAAATATTCTTGTGAAAACCACAGTACTCTGATCTTAGATATTTGGCACAAAACATCATCTTCATGACCTATATCAAGATTGTTCAAATTATGACCCTGTGATAAAAAATTACTCCGTCCCGATGGATCACTGTTTTACAAAGATGCGTATTTACATTCGTATATTGAATTTTCAAACATATTCTCTGAAACTAATATGACCAGAGCTTTGATATTTGGAATGGTGTAACTTCTAGGGGTACTTAACCAATATTGTTCAAGTGGTTCCGGTTAGTTGCTTATCTAGGTCACAGGAGCTAAATATATAAAAACTTTAAGAAAAAAAATCTTATCCTGAAATCTTCAAAAATCTTCTTGTCAAATTGGCCAGGTCCGTGGGTCACACATTTTACAAAAATGTTTTCGAAATGTTCTCTGTCAATTTTGTTCAAATCATTGCCCTGGGCATATACACAGCGATTGGCACAGTCATATTGTCATAATTTCTCAGCTTTCCAAATTATTGTACATTTACATCAGTCGTTCCAAGTGACGTACACGGCTCTTGTGACTATGGTGATTGATTGCACTATATATAGTCTAACTTCGATATCTCGAACTCGCTTTAGGTCGAACACATCCGTGTTTCAAAGTTAAAATTTGGATTAGCCACGTTTTAACTTTGACATGCGGACATGTTCTACTTAATTGATTTTGAAATGTACACACTACAGGTAAGTTCGAGTTGATCCATGCACTGCGCCATGCCGTCATCTAGTTTAAACAACAGGAGCCCGTTTCATAAAACTTCGTACGACAAATGTTGTCGTAAGTCAGATTATAAAAGTCGCAATTATTATTTATTTCTCCATCTCATAACAGGGCTGCCATTTCTCCGGATTTTCCTAAATCTTCGGATTTTTTTTCTAGTACATGGTAGCTTAAAGCAGGCTGAAAGTGAAGCAGAATGCGCCTTAAGGCGCATTCTGCTTTACTTCCAGCCTGCTTTAAGTAGTCACATGTCAACAAAGCTAGAAACAGGCTATGTGGTAAAGTTACGATACGTAACATCGCACTTGAAAAATGCAAATTTGAAAATCTTAGGATTTTTCATGTCAACTTATGGCAGCCCTGTCATACTGTCTTGTGATATCTCTTTGGAATCGTCTTTAAAAGACGATTACAAAGAGATGTCGCAAGACAGGATTAGATAGAATAATTAGAAATTAATTGTATTTTAAAGTTTTGACTTACGCCAGTTTGTCGTACGAAGTTTTATTGAAACGGGCCCTATCTTCTGCATTTGGTTCATAAATGTTTATTTTAGAATCAAATTTATCGTGAGGTTTTAACCCCTGCACTGCCATAACGTCGTCTTCTTCAATACTGTTGTCTGCAATATCGATTCAAAATTAGATTTAAGGCAGTATAACTGACGTTATTTCAAAACAAGCGGCAAACAATTTTGATCCTGATCAGACACCGCGTCACGCGGCGTCTGATCAGGATCAAAATTGTTTTTAAATGCGCTTTATGACGTCATTGAGAGTGAAAAGGTTAAACGAGTTCGAGACATCTAAGCTCGACTACAATTGAACATATTGTCTGGAAAGGAGCCGGGTTCAAACATAGCAAGTCAGTTTTTCATATTCACTTTCTTTATTACCACTGTCTGACTACTGCCATATTCCATGGCAAATATATTTGATATTTATAAATTATAAACAAAAGCTAAACAAAACATAACAGTTACACAAACAAAAGCTTAAATGTGTTACAGTTAAACCTCTCTATTACGATCACTGAAATCAGGCTAATTGATTGTATATAAACGGGTGACAGCAAAGCAAGGTGACAGTAAAACAGAAATCTCCTAAAGGAGCTTTCTATTTTACTGTCACATTGCTTTAAGCAGTCACATATTGTAAACACTTAATGGTTTACACAATTACGGTGTCGTGATAGAGAAGGTTTACTGTATATAAAAGCCTATTACTGTCGCAGTCAAATCCAGATACACTAATGAAGCATAGAATAACAACTTATGTTAATTGGCCCTACAAAGAATAAACATGCATTTCTGATAATCAAACGCACTCACCCTTGAAACTTTTAATGAATATTACAAGTTTCCAATTCAGTCTAGTCTATTTTGAAATATTAAGGGTTGTTTATGCAATAACATGATATGTTTGCAATATTATATATTGCAAATTGACAAACAGTGCAGACCCTGATTAAGGGGCTTCTTTAGTCTAATAGAACCCATATGGAGTTTGCATGTGGCAAACAGTGCAGACCCTAATCAGATGGCTAGGTATTTTAAGAGCCCTCTGATCTGGGTCTGCATTGTTTGTATATGACAAGTGTACGCTTCATGGGTACATTATTTGTAAATACCGAGTAAAGTCGTCGTTCTGGTTGAATGAATTTCAGATAAGACAGTAGCTTTGTGCCGGTCAAAGAAAATTCAGGATTTGTCAAGTTCTGCAACAAACTTTCACCGCTGTTGTCTTGAATGACATTGTGTTTGCCCCAGAATACATGATTGACTGTACTTATAACACATAACCCCCATATATACGCATTTTATGCCATTCATTTATTCCTCTACTCAAGAAAATAGTTCCAGTTAATACAGTCCTATATATTCATCATAAAGATATTCCTTATACCCTAGTAGATCGTAAAGCAGGCCAAAAGTAAAGCAGAGCGCGCATTAAGGTGCATTCTGCTTTACTTTCAACCTGATTTAAGTGGCCACCTTTCCTCGAAACTAGCTAAAGACTATATGGGATAATGGGTTAACCCTTTCCCTCTCAATGACGCTTTAAAGCGCGTTTGGAAACAGTTTCGGTCCTGATCAGACGCCGCGTAACGCGGCGTCTGATCAGGACCAAAATTGTTTGACACTCTTATCGATATAAATTAAGTCATACAACCTTAAATCTAACTTTGAAACGTGCCTTGCAGACAACGACGATGAAGCAGACGACAATAAAGCGGTGAAGGCGTAAAAATCTTCCGAA
Source organism: Gari tellinella (assembly GCA_922989275.2). Classification (NCBI taxonomy): domain Eukaryota; kingdom Metazoa; phylum Mollusca; class Bivalvia; order Cardiida; family Psammobiidae; genus Gari; species Gari tellinella. The sequence goes on from OV277862.1 coordinate 18,712,145, forward strand.
TAATTTGAAAATGAAAGGGTTAAACGCCAAGTTACCATGATGTCTCATCAGAATCCAGACTTATTCTTTTAACTCTTTACCCATTATTAAACCCGTTTCTAGTTTCAAAGACAGGTGCCCACGTAAGGCAGGTTGAAATAAAAACAGAATACGCATTAAGGCGCATTTTGCTTTACTTTCAGCCAGCTTTTAGTTTTCATTTGCTAGGATGTAGAAAATATTTCTTATGATACATATGCATGGCTATATATAGTGGGACTATTTTTTTGAGTGGAGGAATAAGTTAAAGGCGTATTTATTGGGACTAATGGCATAGAATAGCGGAAAATTAGTCTCACAAACAGTTGTAGACAAAATAAACTGTAAGTGATAATAAATATATACTTAGGAAACATATATCTGGTTTTTACTCATGAACAGGAGCAAAATCAAGTCCAGAACATTTCTGCGTTTCATGGATATTTAAATTTCATATTAGTAACGGGGCACCTGAAGTCACACAACTAAATAGCAGATATCAAAAGGAATCGTTAACAATAAATATAATGCCCAATCCTAAGTTAGTAAAGTCTGGTAAAAGCATGGACGTCGGTAAAACAAGATAAATTTAATTTACTCGCCCATGAAACTTTTAATGGACAATTCCAGTTTCCAATTAAGTGTAGTTAATTTATGATGACAATCACTTAAATACGGGTTGTTTTCTGCGATAATATCGCAGAAAAAACAACCGTATTAAAGTGATTAGAGCCTAAAAGACGACAAACTGTGTAGGTCCTGATAAAAGGGTTCCTTTATCCCTCTGATCTGGGTCTACATGGTTTGCATAGGACAAAGGTACTCTTAAAAGATACGCTGTTAGTAAATGATATACATGTAGTAAACGTATACTTGTCGCTAGTAATATATTGTACCAATGGGACGCTCATACAGTTGAAAAAAGACTCTTTTTTCTCAACAATATGAGTTCACACCAAAAATGCGTCCAATTCTGCTTTACTTTCAGTCTTCTTTAGCTACGATGTACTTGGAAACTTCGTGTAGAAACCATTTCGTATGGTGCATAATATTCATGACGGTGTAAAGTGGAACTATTTCGCTCGAGAGTACTGACTCTACCACATAACCCTCTGATTTTGGTATTTACAGTGGAGAAAACGTTATTCTTTCCCAATAAACGTGCTTACGCTAAAACTATTATTTCCATTACAAACAGTTTGTAGGCCGATCAGACGCCGGGTAACCCGGCGTCTGATCAGGCTCCAAACTGTTTGCCACTCGTATAAAAATATATAGTCAGTTGTGAATGTCAAAAAGTGGTTATTTTGTACATTTTATTACAATGCGTTTGCGTTTCGTTTGCGTTTAAACGGGAAAGAATAAAATTTTCTCCACTGTAGTCTATACTGTTTGCATTGGAAAATTGTACTCTTCACATGCATTCTGCTTTCAAAAGACTTGTATACATGCATGTTTCAATGGGTGAAATACCGATCATGTATAGGAGCAGTCTGATCTGGGTCTATACTGTTTGCAAACTTCTTGAAAGACTTTCTTAGTGTTAAAAGATTATCCGAACCATTTTTTCTAAAACAAAATATTATTCAACATTCGATCTTTAAGATAAAAGAGCTTTCTGTTTAACTGTCGCCATGTTTTAAGCAGTCACCTGTCCCAAACACCTAATCATTAATACATATGTAGTGGTCGTAATATAGAAGTTTTACTGTATTAAGGGTTGTTTTCTGTCATGTAAATGATGAATTGCAAAATGACAAACAGTGCAGATCCCGATCAAAGGGCTCCTGTAGGAATCATCTCGTCTGGTTCTACACTGTTTGCATAGAACAAGTGTGCTTGTTCCTCGTCGCCAGGGTATACTGTGACGAGGAAATTAACTACATGTAATTGCAGCAATATCACAGTTTGCTTAACCCTTTCATTGTCAAAATTGTCGTGAGGTATTTACCCCTTCACCGCCATATTGTCGTCTGCTTCAATATTATGGTCTGCAATATCGTTTCAAAGTTAGATTTAAGGCAGTATAACTGACGCAATTTCAAAACAAGTGGCAAACAGTTTTGATACTGATCAGACGCCGCGTTACGAGGCGTCTGATCAGGATCAAAACAGTTTGCAAATGCGTTTAGATATGACGTCATTGAGAGTGAAAGTGTTAAACTAGTATACAACGTGTCTTTTAAAAGCACTATTAATACGTCTCTCATTTAGAGGCGGTTATTCTAGGTATTTATTGTACAGTGCTCCCTCCCTCCCAACAACAACCCCTTCTAACAACGACCCTTGCCGCAGTTCCCAAAACAAGACATTTATATCCAACCTTTTCACGGCTGCAATATCGCCTATTTAAAATTGTCGTCTGCTGTTTTTCTCAAATTTACATATTGGATATATTGACAGAAAAAAACTTAATGACGAATGACAAACAGCTTGAATCCAGGTCAGACGCCGCTGGATTAAAGCTGTTTGCAAATATAAACTAATTTCCCTCCCTATAACGACTCCCTCAGAAACAATGCACACAACTTATGTCTCCCATTGGGTGTCGTTGTAGAGAGGGAGCGCTGAACTTTAAAGATAACTAGAATGTCTGGAGATGGTTAATGGAACTTTGATGCATGAAATATAACAATTATTAAAACTACACTAGGTCATCATTATCCGGCCGTTTTCGGTCGTTTCGTTTTCATTGGTTTTGTTTTCTTCTTCTTTGAGGCAGTGATAGCTTTGTCTAGTTCTGTTAAAGAGTTTTTACGTTGTGACGAGAAACTTTTGCCCGGAAACATCGCATTCCTGCTTCGCGGGCGACTAGAAGTGGATGTACTTGGGCGTGGAGGCTGTGTCATGTCTATATTTAACTTCTCAAATTCTACAAGAACATCCACTGGTAATTGGGTCGGTGGTTTGGGTCTGAGGTCTTTGGGTTTTGCAGAACCTTGTCCCCGCGTGTAGGTGCTATTATTAAAGCGCTGTGTTCCTAGAATAAGATTATTCGCGTTGATAAATTTCGCATTATGTCTTCTCTGACAGGATGAGCACGCGCGCGGGAATGGCGGCTTTGGTGTCAAAGGTCTCTCTTCCTCAGTTCGAGGTTGGCGCATGCGCTGATCGTATCGAACGTCTTTGCAAGTTCCGGTACATAAGGACTGTCTGCAAAATTCACAATTATTCGATTGCACGAGTTTTTCCGGGCAGTCACCAAAGCATGACGCTTGAAGGCAATTTGCATCACAGCGTTTGTCCTTTAATTTAGCGCTCGTGTTTCGCCTAGGTAGAGTTTTTCTTAGTTGAGCGGCTCTCTTTTGTTCCCACTCTACTGTATCTAACTGCAGTTTTTCCAATTCAACCAATCTATCAACCATTCCTTCTAGACTGGATTCTCGCGGGCCTGTTTTCGTCCTAAGATGGTTACGCCAATTCCACTTTAGTTTAGCCATTTGTTTAAGATCTACATTATCTAAGTATTCGGGGAAGGGGTTTTTGAATTCATACGCAGGCATATCAATGTTTGTCATATCAAAATCGTACTGCCGCCATCCCCGCTTTGGTTCAGGTATATAAATAGCATCCAATTTCTCCGGACGTAAATTTAACTGAGGAATTTTAATAGTGGGGTCAATATCCGGTTCGTAATCACTATCTGAATCCTCGGTTGGACTCTCGTTTTCGGAGGCGCCTGAATCTATACCGGAAGTAGTACTCGCATCATCATGATCAATAAGCTTTTTTGTTTCTTTCACAAGCACGTCAATTAAAGGAGATTTATCTTCTGGAGGAGTATATTGACCCGAAATTGGCCTTTCTGTATCTCCTATCAAATCTGAAATAACTGACGGACTGAGTGTATCAAACTTCCCCGGGCGCACGTCCGCTGGAGTGTCGCACCTGCGTATTTGTTCACTTCCGGATCGCAATGACGACGCAGGTACGGATCTAGGACGTTGGAATCTTGAAGGTGAGCCACCACGGGTAGAACATGACGTCGATGGTCTGAAAGCAAAAAAAAACATGAATATAGCTGACGCCACCGAAGTTTATCATGAAGTCAAAACGAAGTGACAGTTACATGCACAATAAAACTACACAACCATAACGACTCCTTGATTTAATTGTACAAGAAAAGAAGATTATTTAACAGCTACGTAGACCAGTAAGACTCGAGTCTAACTGTTACGTAGGCCTGCGTGTATGGAGCTTGTCAGATTCTTTGAAGACATGTATGATACGTATCTCACGTTACGTAGATCAGTGTGACACATTTTTGACTGCTACGTAAACCAGTGTGCCAATTGTCTGATTGCTACGTAAGCCAGTGTGACGTGTTCTGGTACATAAACACCAGTGTGCTATCTGTCTGACGGCTACGTAAACAAATGTGACACATGTCTGATTGCTACGTAAACCAGTGTGACACGTTCTGCTACGTAAACCAGTGTGGCAATAGTCTGACGGCTACGTAAACCAGTGTGATACGTGTCTGACGGTTACGTAAACCAGTTTGACAAGTATCCGACGCTACGTAGACATGTACGGTATGCTTTTAGGAGCCCTCTGATCAGGGTCTACACTGTTTACAAAGGATTAATATACTATTCACATATACACAGTTTGTAAATGACGAGCGTACTCGTCGTCAGGGTTGAATCTGTTAAATGGTTACAGTTTTCCCCATGAGAGATTTTTCTTTTGTTGAATAGATCAGTTGTAATAGAATCCAATATCATCTCAATAAAAATAACAAGCTACAATAAAAAACTCCGTAAGAGGTAAAAATCCATTTACATCCAGAATTCAGCAAACAGAAACTCCATAACAAATTCTACAGCCACTTCGAGTCTTTTAAACGATCTCTTTCACTATACATTCTGGTTTTTATTTCGTCTCTCTGGACGATCATGTAATCAAGTCTAGTCAAGCCGAATACAGTGGAGAAAACGTTATTCTTTCCCGTTTAAACGCAAACGAAACGCAAACGCAAATAAATTGTTATAAAATGTAAAAAAAACAAAAACTTTTTGACAACTCTGACTATAAATTTTTACACGAGTGGCAAGCAGTTTGGAGCCTGATCAGACGCCGGGTTACCCGGCGTCTGATCTGGCTCCAAACTGTTTGTAATGGAAATAATAGTTTTAGCGTAAACGTGTTTATTGGGAAAGAATAACGTTTTATCCACTTTACAACAAAAGAAAAAGACATCGTGTCACTCTCTCTTGTGTTTGTTTCATCACTCCCTTTCAGTAATTACTTGTAATCAATAATTCATGTCCGGGGCATGCGCGCACACGCAATTTGGCGTAGGATGCCGGAAGTTGTTATTGTTGTTCCCTTGTGAAGACCGAAGATATCTTAACAAATTATGTCAATGAAAAATAGTGGAACTATTTTTTTTCATTTAGGTTAAGGGACCCTAATGAGATCGGGCCAATGTCGGTCAATATCGAGATCTCTACATGGAGCGATCGGACATTCTCGTCAACTGCCGACCTGTCCCGAATCATCTAGTTATTGTATTTTATCAATATCACACATATAGTTATTGTATTATTGTCACGAGCACACATCTAGTTATTGTATTTTATCAAAATCACACATAGTAATTGTATTATCATCACGATCATACACCTAATTTTTGTATTTTATCACGATCACACATCTAGTTATTGTATTTTATCACGATCACACATCTAGTTATTGAATTTTATCACGATCACACACCTAGTCATTGTACTTTATCAAGATCACACATGTAGTTATTGTATTTTATCAATATCACACATCTAGTAATTGTATTTTATCACGATCACACATCTAGTTATTGTATTTTATCACGATCACACATCTAGTTATTGTATTTTATCACGATCACACACCTAGTTATTGTATTTTATCAAGATCACACATCTAGTTATTGTATTTTATCACGATCACACACCTAGTTTTTGTATTTTATCAAGATCACACACATAGTTATTGTATTTTATCAAGATCACACATCTAGTTATTGTATTTTATCAAGATCACACAATAGTAATTGTATTTTATCACGATCAGACATATAGTTATTGTATTCTATCAAGATCACACACCTAGTTATTGTATTTTATCAAGATCACACACCTAGTTATTGTATTTTATCAAGATCACAACCTAGTTATTGTATTTTTATCACGATCACACACCTAGTTATTGTATTTTTATCACGATCACACACCTAGTCATTGTACTTTATCAAGATCACACACCTAGTTATTGTATTTCATCACGATCACACACCTAGTTTTGTATTTTATCACGATCACACATCTAGTTATTGTATTTTATCAAGATCACACATCTAGCAATTGTATTTTATAACGATCACACACCTAGGTATTGTATTTTTTCGTATTTTATCACGATCACACATTACCTATTGTATTGTATCACGATCACACACCTAGTTATTGTATTTTATCAAGATCATACATCTAGTTATTGTATTTTATCAAGATCACACACCTGGTTATTGTCTTTTATCAAGATCACACATGTAGTTATTGTATTTTATCAAGATCACACACCTAGATATTGTATATTATCACGATCACACATCTAGTTATTGTATTTTATCAAGATCACACACCTGGTTATTGTATTTTATCAAGATCACACATGTAGTTATTGTATTTTATCAAGATCACACACCTAGATATTGTATTTTATCACGATCACACATCTAGTTATTGTATTTTATCAAGATCACACATGTAGTTGTTGTATTTTATCACGATCACACATGTAGTTTATTGGTTTTTTTTTATCAAGATCACACATGTAATTATTGTATTTTATCACGATCACACACCTAGTTATTGTATTTTATCAAGATCACACACCTAGTTATTGTTTTTTTTGTTTTATCAAGATCACACATCTAGTAATTGTATTCTATCACGATCACACACCTAGTTATTGTATTTTATCACGATCACACATATAATAATTGTATTTTATCACGATCACACACCTAGTTATTGTATTTTACCACGATCACATACCTAGTTATTGTATTTTATCACGATCACACACACATAGTTATTGTTTTTTATCACGATCACACATGTAGTAATTGTATTTTATAAAGATACTAAACTCTTATATTCAGTTATTGCTTTGTCGATTACAATATTAGAATATAATGTTCATGTTTTTTTTAACAATATAGTCGACTAGATTAGAAAGTTTAGCTGACGATTGATCATGTTTAGTTGTGTTTCTCACCTGAGCAGTCTGTTTTATCAATAACAATCATATTAGTCCCCATGTCATTTTAACTGAAGATACCTAAGATACCGAATTGTCCAATTTTCGAGACTGATCAGACGCCGAAGTACGCATTTTCGAATCTAAATTACACGTACTTGCAAATGACAACTTGCTGTCGCGTTAAACTGCAAAATGGTTAGATAAAACACTTGCACACTGATCGATGAGACTAGATTGAATATAAGCAGCAATGTCGCAAACTGACTCCGGTTTTCATGGTAACGACTTATCATACACACATCTATTGTAATGTAGCTATATGTAGTGATTTTCATCGTCATAGGCCAATAAAGGTGACTTTGTAATTTTTTAAGATCTTTATCAGACGCGTCTGATCTGGCTCCAAACTGTTTTGGCTAACGTATCGATAGCTTTTCAGTCACAACTTAAAAAAAACCTTTAGGACCCCCCTGATCAGGGTCTACACTGTTTGCATAAGACGAGTGTGCTGTCACTGGTACAGTGGAGAAGATGCTATTCTTTCCCGTTTAAACGCAAACGAAACGCAATGCAATTATACGTAGAAATTGACAATTTTCCCAATTTTTATATGAGTGGCAAACAGTTCAGAGTCTGATCAGACACCGGGTTACCCGGCGTCTGATCTGGCTCCAAACTGTTTTACTGGAAATAATAGTTTAAGCGCAAACGTGTTTATTGGGATAGGAGTCTTCTCCACTGTACTCTGTTTGTTGAACACGAATATACTCGTCGGTAGGGTTGAATATGATAGCCTTACCTTCAATAAAATCTTAACACATTTAGTCGTAGTCAGTTTCCATGGCAGAGTTTTGATTTTCTTTTCCAAAATACTTCAATGGACTAAAGCACGACTAATTCACTAACAGAAAGTCACATGTTCAGTCCGCAATGTTACATTATATGACACTGTAATTTTAACCCATTTCTCCATAGCTAAGCATTTTTACACCTTTAATTAACTTCCACACTAAAGAAAATAGTTCCACTTTATTCAATAATAAATATGCACAGTAAGAAATGTTGCCTATACCTTAGTAGGTGGTAGCGTAAAGCAGGCTGAAAGTAAAGTAGAATGCGCCTTAAGGCGCATTCTGCTTTACTATCAGCCTGCTTTAAGCAACCATCTATATATATTAAATACTGAAAACAATACAATATATGGCGGAAAGTGTTAAGGAAGTTCACTGTCTCTGTGTGTTTACACCTCTCTCTAGATAGAAACGTTTTTTGTCCACCTCGTGCAACCCCAGCATCAATTATTGATAAACCTCTTAAAGCTGTCTGTAAGCACAGGACCGAGTCACATCACGCAGCAGGAGTGAGACACTCTCGTATCGATTCGTTTGCATGGCGACTTCGTCATAATGTCAAACCCGTGTTAACCCATTACCCCATAATTACGCCTTTTTATGTCTCTTTTTTATTCTCCACAGAAGAGAATAGTTCCACTTTATACAGTCATAAATATACCTACAACCAAAAGAGCTAAACCATTCCTGCATCACAATATCTAAACCTTTACAGTTAACGGAACTATCTAAAACTTTACCTGCAACCAAAGTATCTAAACCTTTACCGTTAATCCAACTATTTGAACCTTTACCTGCAAGCCAAACTTCTTTACTTTACCTGCAACCGAAGTATCTAAACCTTTACAGTTAACCAAATTATATGAACCTTTACCTGCAAGCCAAACACCTAAACCTAAGTATCTAAATCTTTACAGTTATAGAAACTATCTGAACCTTTTCCTGCAAGCCAAAGTCTCTCTTTTATTCTCCACTGAAGAAAATAGTTCCACTTTATATAGTCATAAATATGCACCATAAGAAATATTTTTTACATCTTGGTAGATGGTTGCATTAAAGTAGGCTGAATATAAAACAAAATGCGCCTTGAGGAGCATTCGGCTTTATTTTCAATCTTCTTTAATAAGTCAACCGTCTTCAAAACTAGAAACAGGATATGAGATAATTGTATAAACACTACTAGTTGACCAGCCATTCAGATTGTTTTCCAAAGGCAATATTTGAGAAACTGTCAGCTTAATGCAAGATATAAATAATGTAGAATACTCGTATTTGGAGCGCACTGTGCATGGCAATCATAAAGACAGGCGGTTGCTTATTACAAGACCGCAGTAAAACAGTGAATTCTAGTAAGCGTATTTTGCCATACTTTTGGTGTGCATCAGATTTCCCCCCTATGAATAGTCGCTTAAAAATCAAGTTTGGCCAAGTCTATTGAAGAGTAATCATTCCAAAGAAGATACAGAGTCAGTACAAAAAGTTCTAAACCCTACTTTAATTTTCTAAACAGTATATCTGCAACCCAAATGTTTAACTACAAACCTGTAACTTAAAATCAAATATCTTAATCTTTTACCTTAAAGACCCAAACTTGTTAACCTATTCCAGCGACCAAAATGTCTAAACCTTTACCTACAAACCAACTATCTAAACTTTTACCTGCAGCCCAAATGTCTAAACTTTTACATATAAACAGCATATCTAAACCTTTACCTACAATCAACATATCTAAACATTTATACCTGCAGCCAAACTATCTAAACTTTTACTGCAACCCAAATATCTCAACATTTACCTACAACCAAGACATTTAAACGTCTACCTACAAGCGAAATATCTAAAACTTTATCTGCGGGATCCAACTACATGTATCTAAACCTTTACCTGCAAGCCAAACATCTAAACTTTACCTAAAACCCATTTTTCTAAACATTTACCGATAACCTAACTAACTACAACTTTACCTGCAAGCCAAACATCTCAACTTTACCTGCAGTCCAAGTATCTAAACATTTACCGTTAACCTAACCTATCAGAACCTTTACCTTCAAGCCAAACATCTAAACTTTACCTGCAGTCCAAGTTTCAAAACATTTACCGTTAACCTAACGTATCTGAACCTTTACCTGCAAGTCAAACATCTTAACTTTACCTGCAACTCAAGTTTCAAAACCTTTACCGTTAACCTAACCTGTCTGAACCTTTACCTTCAAGCCAAACATCTAAACTTTACCTGCAGCCCAAGTATCTAAACCTTTACCGTTAACCTAACCTATCTGATGCTTTACCTTCAAGCCAAACATCTAAACTTTACCTGCAGCCCAAGTATCTAAACCTTTACCGTTAACCTAACCTATCTGAACCTTTACCTTCAAGCCAAACATCTAAACTATACATGCAGTCCAAGTATCTAAACATTTACCGTTAACCTAACCTATCTGAACCTTTACCTTCAAGCCAAAACATCTAAACTTTACCTGCAGCCCAAGTATCTAAACATTTACCGTTAACCTAACCTATCTGAACCTTTACCTTCAAGCCAAACATCTAAACTTTACCTGTAGCCCAAGTATCTAAACATTTACCGTTAACCTAACCTATCTGAACCTTTACCTTCAAGCCAAACATCTAAACTTTACCTGCAGCCCAAGTATCTAAACATTTACCGTTAACCTAACCTATCTGAACCTTTACCTTCAAGCCAAACATCTAAACTATACATGCAGTCCAAGTATCTAAACATTTACCGTTAACCTAACCTATCTGAACCTTTACCTGCAAGTCAAACATCTAAACTATACCTGCAACTCAAGTTTCAAAACCTTTACCATTAACCACCATGTCTAAACCTTTACCTTCAAGCCAACTATCTAAACCCTGAACATCTAGAGAAAAATAAGTAGGTGACCATAGCATTTCTCAGAAAGAAAAATATTTTAATTCTAAAAGAGGATCATGGCGCGGCACAAGTAATGGTCATAATTGCCCAAATGAGCTTAAACGATGACATGTCGACGAAATTGCGCACACCATACCATATACAATACAACCGCTCTATTACGACCGCTATAAAGAAGGCTTATTCAAATGTATGAAAGACAGGTGACAGATTAAACCAAGATGAAAATAAAACATAAAGCTCCTTTAGGGGCTTTTTGTTTTAATTTCGCCTTACTATAAGGAAAGCGGTATAAAGGAACTTTCACTTGATATTACTTTAACCTTGCTTTAGGCAGTCAACTGCCTTAAACCTTCAATCCTACAGTCCTCATTAGCGATTACTGATTACATATATAAACAGTGTATACCCTGATCAGAGGGCTCCTATAGGAGACCTCTGACCAGGGTCTGCACTGTTGGATATTTTCATTGTTTTTTGTTGTCATACCAAAATATTAACAGTAGATTGGTGTAAAATATCTGTACTAGAAGAGTCCAAAAGTATTATAAATACACACAAGAGAATTTAGGGTTGATATGGTTAACATCTAATAATGAACATATTTCAGTGGTCGTTAGAGAGGGTTTTTACTGTAGTGGCCTGCAGTTCCCGGTGACAATAATACATGTACCCTGTATGCACTATAATGTTTATATCTTTATACAATGTGCAATTCAGTGGTCGTTAGAGAGGGGTTTTACTGTAGTAGCCTGCAGTTCCTGGTGACAATGATACATGTACCCTGTATGCACCCAGTCGTGAACAGTGCTGTCATCCATCAAAGACTGATTGAATCAGTGATTGAAGCTCTGCATGTCATCTTCTAGCCAATCAATAATCATTATAGTTGAGAACACGCTTTGATTTCAAATTTAACTACAGTAAACCCCCTCTATTACGACCACTGAATTGTTTCAATTATAAGGTGTTTACGACAGGTGACTGCTTAAAGAAAGGTGACAGTAAACAGAAAGCTCCTATATATATATCTCATAACCTGTTTCTAGTTTTGAAGAGAAGCGGCTACTTAAAGCAAGTTGAAAGTAAAGCAAAATGCGCATCTGCTAGGATATAGAAAATATTTCTTATGATATATATTCATGACTGTAATAATTGGAACTATTTTCTTGAGTGGAGGAATTAATTACAGGTGTAAAAAGGCGTATTTATGGGGTAATGGGTTAACCCGTTATCCCATAGTCTATTTCTAGTTTTGAAGACAAGTGAGCACTTAAAGTAGGTTGAACGTAAAGCAGAATACGCCCTAAGGCGCATTCTGCTTTTTTCAGCCTTCTTTAAGCTATCATATAGACGATATTTCTTATTGTGCATATCTATAACTGTATAAATGGAACTCTTTTCTTCAATGAAGGAATGAATTAAAAGCGTAAAAAGGCGTATTTATGGGGCAATGGGTTAAGCAGTTGTATTATAGTGTTTACCTTTCTATGTTGTGCTGTACAGGCTTACAGCGTATAAAGTTGGGATCCAGCTCCTGGTGGTTCAATGGCTGCCATTGCTTCTGTTGGAAGGCCCTGAGGCTGGCAGCCAGCTGGCTCCGGTAGATCTGACTGGGATTCTCACTCGCCGGTCGCTGGTACAGCTTCTGAAAATACAAAGTAATTCAACAGTTTTAAGGTGGATCCGTCACCTTTTGAGGAAATTTTCCGCTCAATTCTAGAAATACGGGACTTTTTTATAAGCTAACAAACTAACAAACTATTTGGTATAATATTGAGACTTTTTTCTGTGAAAAGATGTGTGGCGATGTGAAGTTTTAAAACCAACTTATAATGTTTCGCTATACTATGTCTCTCTCTCTTCCCACCTCTATGTCTCTCTGTCTTTTAATCTATATCATTCTCCCTCTCTCTCTCTCTGTCTCTCACTCTGTCTCTCTCTCCCTCTCTATATCCATGTCTCTGTCTGTCTGTCTCTCTCCGTCGCCTTTTCGCTCTTTGTCTGTATGTCTCTATCTCCATCTCTCCATCTTTCTTTCTCTTTCTTTCTCTCCTTCGCTTTCTCACTCTATATCTATCTGTTTGTCTGTATGCCTCTCTGTGTGTGTCTCTCTTTCATTTAATTAAAACAACATTATTGATAAAAGCAGGAAAAAGTGGTTACTCTGCTTATCTGTTAACAGTAAGACTACTCTATATGCGACTCTCTGAATTTGCATTAAGTTTGTTCTGCAGTAAAGTCCATTGAATATGTCCGTTTTAAATCAATCTTCTTTTACTTGTCGTTTGATGGAAAGTTGACACACGTTAAGACATGCATGGGTTACATGCATACAGATCACCCAACAGTCTGGAGTGTATGTGCACACATCACGTGACGACCTGGGCAAACATGGGCGTCGGGCGGGCGTCATTTATGGCTATATTACACACACTCAATCATATGGGCACTTCACTTGCAAACCACAGCCTCATTATCCTATTACCCTATAGCCTACACTGTTTCTAGTTTTAAAGACAAATAACCACTTAAAGATAGTTGAAAGTAAAGCAGAATGCGCCTTAAGGCGCATTCTGCTTTACTTTCAGCCTGCTTCAAGCTACAATGGAAATATGTCTTATGATATATTCATGATTGTATACATTTTACAATTTTCTTCAGTGGATGAATTTTAAAAGTAAAGGCTTATTTATTGGGAAATAAACCACGAAGGATACCATGAATATTTATAACCGGATTAACTCTGAATCTTTATCAAATATTATCCTGTTTTCTGCTACATGTCATAGGTATTTAAACTGCAACTACAAACTGTCAGGTATTTTGGTCTGGTAGTGTCAAAACAGGTTGTAAACAATATGCCTTTTGAGCTTTTAAGGTTTTGAGACACAAACTCCCTATAGCTCATGAAAGAATAACAAACAACAGTGAAGAAAAACTTCTCTATAACCACCACTGAAACAAAGCCCGATTTATGATGTTAAAAGCAGGTGGGATCTTAAAGCAAGTTGAAAGTAAAACAGAAAGCTTCAACAGGAATTTTCTGCTTTTCTTTCATCTTGTTTTAAGTAGTCATCTGCTCTAAGCATCGACTTATATAACCTCATTTAGATGCAGTGACCGTTTTAAAGAGGATTTTCTGTAATCATATTCAGCATCAACTTCAAAAATCAAAACTTCTTTTTGATAACCATGGCACGTGGAAACTTAAAGACCGATGAACGGATGTTCCATCTGTTCCATTAATCTAAAATACTTTCAACGAATACAGTCATGTAGTAAGTGTATGTTGGCCATACTAATAAATTACTCTATAAATATGCTTTTTGCATCTTTAATTTATTCCTAGCAGAAAACAGCTTAAATCAGACTGAAAGTAAAGAAGAATGCGTCTTAATGCGCATTCTGATTTACTTTCAAACTGCTTTAAGAGATCAACTGTCTTCAAAACTACATGTAGAAACAGGCTATGTGGGTAAAGGGATGTCAGTGTTTCACTGTAAGTCAATGCAATGAGCCCACCTGGGCTCAAGTACCTCGCAACGAGGACCGAACGCCCAAAACCAAACATAAATCACTTGCTTATATTACTATTCACTGCCGTCGACAGTACTCGAGTCTATTTGCATCTATTAAATATGATTGTAAAACAATCATGCAGTAATTTTAAATAATCTTATGGGATCGTTGAGAATATTTCTTGTAGATTATTCTGATATATTGAATATATTTATAAGCTTAACTCTCAACTGGTCCCCTTAGACTTTGTTTTCAGTGAATGACTAATTCACCGCCCAATATGAATTCAGTCAACATTGCAAACAGTTTTGATCCAGATCAGAGTCCGCCTAACCTAACGCTGCGTCTAATCGAAATCCAAACTGTTCAACACTCTTGTCAACTTTTGTTCAGTCAGTATTTTTTTTAATGCGGCTTCTGATCTGGGTCCCTATTGCTTTGAAATGTTAATCAAGTCTTGTCCATCACTCTATGTGTTATAGGATCATGCTTCATGAAAGGGTACAGTGGAGAATCTGTTATACTTTCCCGTTTAAACGCAAACGTACGCAAACGCAAAACACTTAAACGTAGAAAAGAACAACTTTTGGACAATTCTGATAATTCTTGTTTATCTTGGTGGCAAACAGTTTGGAGCCTGATCAGACGCCGGGTTACCCGGCGTCTGATCTGGCACCAAACTGTTTGTATTGTAAATAATAGTTTTAGCGTAAACGCGTTTATTGGGAAAGAATAACAGATTCTCCACTGTAGCAGCAAGAAGAAGCAAGTGAGTTAGTAAAAGTTTGGAAATTCGTTTCTAGCTTTCAATTAGTAAAAGGCAGCATGACTGTCATTTTCAATCAGATTGTATTCTGATCAGCCACCGATTGATTCAGAGTCTAGTGATCCTAATTATTTGAAAATATTGCCATTGTTGGTTTTTGTCTTAGGAATAAAGTACAACTCTAAGGCAAGGTAAACACACATATATACATACAGACGGAAATACATGTACGTGTATTATCTGG
Source organism: Gari tellinella (assembly GCA_922989275.2). NCBI lineage: Eukaryota > Metazoa > Mollusca > Bivalvia > Cardiida > Psammobiidae > Gari > Gari tellinella. The sequence continues at coordinate 18,727,696 of OV277862.1, forward strand.
TTTGACAAGAAATATGATTCGATTGAACAGTAACAAATGTGAAACAGACATAGAGATGGAGAAGAACAAGGAGAGAACAGATAAACAACACAAAGACAGACATGTAATCAACCAGCCAGTGAGAGGGACAGAGCGAAATTGAAGAAGAAAAAGATAAGATAAGATAAGATAAGATACAGAGTAGGACGAGAAGAATGGATGTTTCAAATATAATAGCTGCAGTTACCACAGGTGCTCCTGTCACTGGTGGTTCTATATCCATACTGAGCGAAGGCAAGGCTTGAACCACCCGACGTTTAGAAGGTGGCTTACGTTTTATGTATATGACGTCATCTAACGTCGCTAGGCGCGATAAACGTTTTTCAAGCACATGGTTAGTTCTATCCAGAAAGTGTTCATTGCACAGAAGCACAGATGAATCTGTAGATTTGGAATCACTGACTTTCATGGTTAATGTTTCAACGTTGTTAATTAACAGACAGGTCATAGTATTAAAACTAGATAGTCGTAAAACACGTCAGTCTCCCAAAGACACACATGTCTTCATCTACCTATAACTGAATTAAGGCATGTTTCTCTTCCATACGGAATCAAGGTATGAACTATATAAGTAAATATTTGACATAGAAAATTATGAACAGTCGAACCTCGATTAATCTAACACTTTCACTGCTGCAATATCGCCTGCTGAAAATTGTCGTCTGCCGTTTTTTCTCAAAGATAAGTATTAGAGTACATTTTGACGGAAAAAATATAATGACCAGTGACAAACAGCTTGAATCCAGATCAGACGCCGCGTAAGGCGGTGTCTGATCTGGATTCAAGCTGTTTGCAATTTTCCCTCCATATAACTCCCTCCGAAAAACACACACAATGTTTGTCTCCCATTGCATGGGTGTTGTTGTAGAGAGGGAACACTTTACTCGCATTTCAAAGTTAAACGTGGCTTAGCCAAACTTATGCTTTGAAATACGATTATGTTCGACTAAAGTGAGCTCGAGTTAGCGAAATCTAACCGAAAAATACGTATAAGTTCGACTTAAGCGAGTTCTAACTATCAAATTTTAACTGTATAAATGTAGCTATACATAGTAGAATGAGACAGAAAGAGGGAAAGAGATATGTACTATGACAGCAAAAGAACAACATAAACAGACAAATTATAATACGAACGGATTTCATAAATTCTGAAAATCACTAGTACATTAAAAATATGAACAAAACGGTGTAGACTCCTCGAACGAGCTGTCACAAAATGTGTGTCTTTAGGGTGTACACCATTTGCTTAGGTAAAAAGTTTTGATTATGAATTTTCAGTTTAACTTTTTGCACGCTAGCGATTAATAAGTGATTAACTTTGCAAACAGGTTGGATCCAGATGAGACGCCGCGTCACGCTCATCAGGATCCAAACTGTGTGACACTCTGACCCTATTTCGAAAAGAAACTTTTAAAAAATTCTATTTTAGAACAGCAGCAGATGACAATTGTTGCAGAACAAAAAAATATATACATGTACTCAGAGTTCAAAGAGATGAATGACAAAATAAAAATTAAACCAATGATATTTTACAGATCAGATTATAACACGGCGGTGGACATCCCCAGGATGATATAATACTATAATTATAACACGATCAGCGTTAAATAAATGTCATATTTCACAGCCGCAAAGGGTAAATTAAGTCCAAATGCATAATATTTAATTCCATTAATTCCGGGCCTGTAAGCCCTCTGAGTTTGACTAGGTCCTCACAAGGTGTGCTGTCGTTAACTCTGTGTGTTCAATTAATTCCATTAACTGGGACTATAACACTATAATCCCGTGTAATACCATAATTCAGCTCAACTATTCGCATGCTAGCGGCGAATCCATGATTATCCTTGCAAACATTTTGGATCCAGATGAGACGCCGCGTAACGCGGCGTCTCATCTGGATCCAAACTGTTTGACAATCTGACCCATATTTTGAAATTAATTTTTCAGAAAATTCTATTTTTAGAACAGCAGCAGACGATAATTGGTGCAGACGACAATTTTGCAGAGCGTTTAAAAGGAGTTATGCACTTGTAAAGAGCGTGAATAGTACTGTATCAGTTACACTAGTCAATTCAGCAGGTATATGGCTGCTTTTATGATATTCCCGCCATTGCATACATACATTAAAACCTCCATAATACGACCACTAAAATATCAGCTTATGGATAGCATTTAAGACAGGTGGAAGTTTAAAGCAAGATGACAGATAAGCAGAAAGCTCCTAAAGGAGCTTTCTGCTTTACTGTCATCTTGCTTTAAGCGGCCACCTGCCTAAAAATGGATTTTTAATCTCATGTAATGGTCTCGTATTAGATAGGTTTTTACTGAATACAGAAAAACATGCCTGTCAGAAAGAATAGTGTCCAGTATAAAAAGGACACGATTACTGGACAATGCTTATGCAAAAAGAATTCTTAAGTACACACCTGTATTACTTTTGCAATGATTTAAGCCATCAACTGTCTTAATTAAAAACAGCCATAATGCGTATTTTCACAGTCGGTTAAGAGGGGGTTTGCTATATACATGTACTTATAACCCTTTGCTTAGCTGATGTCTGAAACAGTATAACCATTACTATTCTATATGTCAATGTGTCATAACTCTTGCAAACAGTGTATATCCGGATGAATATGTCAAGTAATTCGGCGTTTTATCAATATCGAAAATGTTTGACATATGATAAATTTATTTTATATGAACGAAAGCTTGCTGCAGACAGAATGCGTGTAATGTTAACAATTTGGAGATTGCTTGTGTCCAGATCAGAGAACTCGAACGAGTAAGGATCTGCGACTTATCTGGACCCTAAATATTATAATACTTAACTTTATGGTAAATTTTCAGGATAAGTATCCCTAATACATCGTTGAAAGACTACGAACTTGAAGCAGCCGACAGTTTCGGGCAGTTGGAAGGTATATAACATAGACCATAATCCATGCTGTAACATCGTCTGCTTCGAAACTGTTGTCTGTAAAAGTGTTTCAATTCAGATTTGTGCATTTCTAAATTGAAAACATTTTAAGACGAGTGTCAAACAGTTTGGATCCAGATCAGACGCCGCGTTACGCGGCGTCTGATCTGGATTCAAACTGTTTGTAAATACCAGTCAAGTCGCGATCGGCAGGCTTAGGGTGAAACAGCATTCATACTTTGGTGTAAAAAGTTGAATAGGAAAGAAGCAAAGCCTTTACAGATATATACCATACAACAAAACCCCTTAAAACAAAGCAGACGGATCTTTACAATAATGGCAGACACATTTTATAAATGAACTTTAAAATGTCAACGATATTTTGGATATTCAGTCACTATACGATGTGTACACGGCCATGTATAAGTACGATACTATAGTCACTCAAAATAGATATGGTGTCTGATTCTACCCGTTTCGCCATAAATACATATTAATTTTTTTAACTTATTCGTCTGGACTAAAGTCATGAATATGCACCATGATAAATAGTTTCTATAAGCTAGTAGATGGTAGCTTAAAACAGGCTGAAAGTATTTACTTTAGCAGACATTGCCTAAGACACCATCTGATTTATTTTCAACCTGATTTATCTTCCTTGGTAAGATGGCTCTTTAAAACAAGAAACAGGTTATAGAGTAAAGGGTTAGTGGAATAGTTTATGACCTTTCCTCAAGATATTACTATTGTCGACAGAATTTCATTGCAAAATGTTGAACTGTCAATCCTCGATTACTCGATTAGCTTATGAGGGATGAAAGCATAGTATGAGGGGTGTTTTATATAAATGCAACTTGATAAATAACTTTAATATAATAAGTGTAAATACTATGCATGATTGATATATCGTTGGAAAGGGCAATTCCTAACCTACACGAATGTATAATGTACGATGAGATCAAATAACTCGATATCAGTTGAAACTTTTGAAGGTTAGTCAAATAAAATCAAATCTGGACGTCTAGGTGTTTTTCCAATTCAGGGAATATGTATATACACTGTATGTGTTATACAGAATAGCTCCGTTTCATGTCCATTCTAAAATAACCAGAGACTAGTGACAGCTCAACCCATTATCCCATAAATACGCATTTAATGTATTTCTCAAAGAAAATAGTCCTTTATTCAGTCATGAAACATGCACCATAAGAAATAATTTATATACCCTAACAGATGGTAACTTAAAGCAGGCTGAAAGTAAGGCACGTTCTGCTTTACTTTCAACGTGCTTTAAGTGGTCACCTGCATTCAAAACAAGAAATATAGGCAAATGGGTTAAAGTTGGATGAACTTGATTAAACAGAAAGCTCAAAAAAGAAACTTAAGGAAACGCCTGCTTTGTTTACCGAAAACCATGTCTCCTTTTGGTGGTGGTTATAGTTGATAACTAATTTAACAGGCATTTGAATTTTAGAATTTGAATTGCAATTGAATCAAATATCAGATGCGAGTTTAATACTCACAAATTGGTCGTATGTAAATAAGTATAGATCTATTCATCAGAACCCGTCTGTACATAAATATGCCTACAGAAAATGTAGGACTTGTGGATCTGTTCAATGTATAAATTCTATACATGGGCCACCTGGGAAGGTCACGTGAATTAGAGTAACTAACCGCTTTCATAACCAAAGTTGACGTCTGCTTCAACCCTTTCACCGCCAAAATACCCGTCTGCTTTAACCAATTGCCCAATTAATACGTCTTTTTACGCCTTTATTTAACTCCTCTACTGAAGAAAATAGTTCCAATTTCAGTGTACTGTCACAAATAAAAACCATAACAAATATTTGCTATATTCTAGATATTGTCTCTCAATTATGAAACAGTTACTGTATCAAATTGAGTTGTCCATCATAGCTATTGTGTAGCCACCACGAAGCCATTGTATCAAAACGGACACTCTTAAATATGTTTCTTCATTAGAAAATAAGCGATTCAAAAGAGATATATTTTGTAACATATAGTATGACAGATTTAACCATTTCCCCCTTAGATACAACTTTTTAACATCTTTAATGTATCCCTCCAATGATGAATCTAGTTTCAAATTAATTCAGTCACAAATATGCAGCATACGAGACATTTTCCATACATCCTAGCAGATGGTAGTTTTAAACAGGCTGAAAGTAAAGCAGAATGCGCGTTAACCTGCTTTAACTGGCCACCTGTCTTCATTACTAGAAACAGTTTATGGTGTAAAGGGTTAGCCTTGGACGCACTCCGGTTATAAACTCTTTCGCTTCTATGTTTTATCGTCTGCTTTAACCCTCTTACAGCCAAAAATATCGTCTGCATCGATAGTGTCGTCTGTAATATATTTAAATTCAGATTTGGGGCTGTTTTGATTGAAGCAATGTCGATACAAGTGTCAAACAGTTTGGATCCTGATCAGACGCCGCGTTACGCGGCGTCTGATCAGGATCCGAACTGTTTGCAAAGTCGAATTTTGGCGCCAATGGCAGGGAAATAGTTAAATTGTATTATCTGTAAATCAGTTTCGTGTGCAGTAATTATCCAAGTAGATTTTGTCTGAAATTTTATTTTGAGAAAGTATTACAAAAATGGCAAACTGTTTGAATCCTGATAAGACATTGAATACATTGTGCTTTCTGTACGGCGAGGTCTGCTATCGATTCGAAATTTAAGAACACATTTATTAACCCATTACTCCATAAATACGCATTTTTACTCATATCATTCATTCCTACTCTCACGGTTACATTCTTTATACAGTCATGAATATGGATCATCAGTAATATTTTCTATATCCTAGCAGAATTTATCTTAAACTGACTGAAAGTAAAGCAGAATGCGCATAAAGGCGCATTCTGCTTTACTTTCAACTAGCTTTACGCGTTAATCTGTCTTTATGTTAAACGCTATGGGGTATAAAGGGTTAATGAAAAGAGGTATTCATGAAATAGCTACTGACATTTTGTACATGTATTGGCGACATAATGTCATTGCAGAATGTAGAACAGCCCCGACTGACTTAACACAATACCCAATAAATACGCCGTTTTACATCTTTAATTTATTCCTCCATTGAAGAAAATAACTTCACTTTATACAGTCATGAATAGGTAGGCCTAAACCATAAGCATTATTTTTTTTATATTCTAGCAGATGATAGCTTAAATGTGACTGAAAAAAACCCACACAATCTTAACATCAATACACATGTACTATAAACAGCTAGATGCTATGGTGCAACGATTTAAGTCGAACTTAACTTATTTCGAAGTTGAAACTTCGAAATAAGGGTAAGTTCGACTGAAGATGATTCAAGTCATGTTATCGAAATCCATCTTAAGAAATATGGGAAGAAACACACAGGAAAAATAAAAGAAGAAATAATATAGATACAGGAAAGAAAAGTGAATATGCATGCAGATATTGTCATGAACCGTTCTCGTTTTCATTTAGGAGAATTCCTACAATCTATATACGTGAATAAAAATCCAATAAGATTGAAACCCTTTCACAGCCAAATTGATAACCAGCTTTAACCCTTTCTCCGCTAGTATACCGTCTGCTTAAAACTGGTATCTGTTTAATACTTGTATATACAAAGATCATTTGACCGAAAACATGTCGATACGAATGTCAATCAGTTTGGATCCTGATCAGATGCGAGTTACTTTGTGTCGGATCTGGATCAAAACTGTTCGCAAAGTCAACAGTGAAAGGGTTAAAATCACTTCAAACTAAAAACCGAATGGAAATACATTCAAAACTCGTTTTCCAGATTAAATTCGAAATACATCTGCATCCTGTGAATTTCATATCAGTCAAATAGTCACTGACTCTTTTTTACACTGAATAAAGGTCGTCTGCTCATTCCTCAGAATATTTCGAGCATTTCAACAGTTTAAATCCTGATCTGACGTAGAATCACAAGCGCCTATTAACTATTCACATTGGAAACTCCAATAATTTTACCACTATAATGTATGAAATATTTAACAGTATTTCAGTCGTCACACTTCATGACTTTCCCGGATAAATATCCAAGACTCGCCAATTCCCAAGAGTCCTGAATTCATTTCCGGTGACATGTTCCAGTGAATTCTGTCGCCATAATATAAATGGTCATTTATGAAACTCGAACATTAATCATGTATAACAAGCTTTTATAACAGTGTATACTATATTATTCTTTCCCGTTTAAACGCAAACAAAATGCAAACGCAATTTAAAAAAATGTATAGAAAATGACAACTTTTTGACAACTTTAACTATTTCATCTGAGTGGCAAACAGTTTTGAGCTAGATCAGACGCCGGTAACCGGCGTCTGATCTAGCTCCAAACTGTTTGTACTTGAAATAACTGTACACATGTTTCACTGGTATGAAATAGGTGAACAAGTCAATGCCGTAAAATACTTAACCGTGCCGTAAAGCGATGTGTATCGAAAGAGTTCTTGTCAAACAAAAAAAATGGCGAGTGTTTGTCCGCAAATATTTATTCCTCACTTGATAATATGATAAGTAGACTTTCATAAAAGGTTACAAATTTTTAATACCACGAGCTTACTAATGAGAGGATCAGTGTGAAGAACTTCAAACAGAATTTCCGGTTTACTTTTTCAACGTTAAATACATGTCGTCTGCTTAAACCATATCATGCTGAATTGTCGTCTGCTTCTTTTTACGTCTGCAAAAACCTAAAAGTAAGTGTTTAGTTTGAATATGTTTGTGCAATAGTTTGGATCAAGATGACGCGGCGTCTGATCCAGATCAGTCTAGCTAAGTCGCGTTTAAAACATGGTAATTGTGAAAACGGGGACATGCAAATTGCTTCTAAGAGACGGCACCTGATCTGGAACAACAGGACTGCCATTTCTCCAGATTTTCGCGAAATCTTCGAATTTATATTTTAGCAGATGGTAGCTTAAATCAGGCTTAAAGTAAAAGCAGAATTCGCATTCTGCTTTCCTTTCAACCTGCTACAAGTAACCGTGCTTGAAAAATAGAAAATTTGGAAATCTTAGGATTTTTCAAGATGTACTTATGACAGCCCTGTGGTAAAAAACGAGAAAATGAAATGTGCTTCTAAGGGACGACAGAATGTTGTCGTAAGTCAGATTATAAAAGTCTCAATTTTTATTTATTTCTCCATCTAATCCTGTTTTGTGACATTTCTTTGGAATCGTCTTGAAAAGACGATTCCAAAAAGATGTCACAAGTTTGAAAACAGGATAAAATGGAGGAATCAGAAATTAAATTTATTTTAAGGTTTTGACTTAGGACCGTTTTTGTCGTTATAAGTTTTATGAAACGGGCCCTTGATCTGGAACAAGACTGCATGCACATATCCGAAATGTTTGCTTAATGCGTCCAAATATTAAGGTTAAGTGTCCCTAATGAGATCGAACCAAAACCGGTACTCTATAGGTATAGCGATATTCATTTTCGTCTACTGTCGGTCCGTTCCGAACTATGCTTTAGCATGGTTCGGAACGTACCGTCAGTTGACGAACGAACCACGTTTAACATGGTTCGAAACGGGTCAACAGTTGACGAAAATGTCCGATCGCTTTCCGTTGAGTACCAATATTGATCAATATTGGCCCAATCTCATTAAGGATCCTTAAACTGTAACCCAACTGAAGACGTCGTCTGCATATTGATTACAGTCTCCTTTAAATTTTAAATCAGACACAGCTTGCTGTTTCTTTTTTATTCGCATTATCCCGACTGACAACAAACTTAGATTAAAAACTATATACCGAAACGTCTTCTGATCAGAATCTATAATTATTTGATTTATTAATTGGGCCGCATATGCATTCACGTGACCATATGTCAAAAGAAACATGCCAATTTGCTAGTTAAATAAATATCCGAATAAATACCAAATATTTACTCTCTTTTTCGCACTATGAATTTCAATCCCAAGACAGAAATCGTGGCAACTTTACATATACAGTAACCACTCCCCCTATTGAAGCCTAACTAATTGTACCAAAGACAGTTGGCAGTTTAAAGCATGGTGAAACTATGACAGGAGCTTTTCCGTTTTACTTTCGCATTGCTTTAAGCAGCCACCTGCCTTAAACATCTAACAATTATATGATTTAACGGTTCTACATAGAGGGATTTTACCTATCAGTGATCAATGGTAAGAAGCCATGTTCACGTTACTTCCCTCCAAGTAACAAGACATAACGCTGGTTCACTTGTACTCGCACTTTACTCATTATTCATTAGGATCTAGACAGTTTTGCGTATATTCATTAGGATCTAGACAGTTTTGCGTATATTCATTAAGATCTAGACATTTTTGCGTATATTAATTAGGATCTAGACAGTTTTGCGTATATTCATTAAGATATAGACAGTTTGCGTATATTCATTAAGATCTAGACAGTTTTGCGTATATTCATAAGGATCTAGACAGTTTTGCGTATATTCATTAAGATCTAGACAGTTTTGCGTATATTCATTAAGATCTAGATAGATTTGCGTATATTCATTATAGGATCTAGGCAGTTTTGCGCGAAACGAATCTAAGCCTTGCATAGTTACAAATGTAACCTAAATGGGTCTAGGGGTCCGTTTCATAAAACATCTTACGACAAATGTTGTCGTAAGTCGAAATTTTAAAATACATTTAATTTCTTATATCTCTATATAATCCTGTCTTGTGACATCTCTTTTGGAATCGTCTTTTCAAGACGATTCCAAAAAGATGTCACAAGACAGGATTAGGTGGAGAAATAAATAATAATTAAGACTTTTATAATCTGACTTACGACAACATTTGTCGTACGGCGTTTTATGAAACGCGCACCTGATCAGGATCATACTGTTGGACATTTATCTTAATATTTCTTCAGTCAAGATACAAGATACAAGAAGATTTATTTAACGTCGGATACAATATAACAATAAACATTAGCTGTAATAACTATTTTCCGACAAACACAAGTATAATATAAACAAGAGAATTTATAGTCTGAGAAATAAAGCAGGCGAACATTGTTTAAAACGGTTGGTGGCAATGAAGGGGTTGACACCATCTTTCAACACTAAGTAACCCTTGTGTGTAATTAGGTTCTCTTGTGGATCTTTCTAAATACCAAACCATGAACCAGTCTACTTGGAACTAAATCAAGAAACAGTGTAGACCCAGATCAATGGGCTCTTATATGAGCCCTCTGATCTGGGTCTTCACTGTTTTCAAATACAATAATTATGTATAGCTTAAACAGTGTTTTCAAATGCAATGAGTATAGTTTAAACAGGTCCGTGGTGTTGAAAGAGTTAAAGGAGACGACGAGACAGTAAACCAGAAAGCTCCTACAGTGGATAAAACGTTATTCTTTCCCAATACACGCGTTTACGCTAAAACTATTATTTCTATTGCAAACAGTTTGGAGCCAGATCAGACGCCGGGTAACCCGGCGTCTGATCAGGCTCCAAACTGTTTGCCACCAAGATAAACATGAAATATCAGAAGTGTCAAAAAGTTGTTCTTTTCTACGTTTTAGCGCTTTGCGTTTGCGTACGTTTGCGTTTAAACGGGAAAGAATAACAGATTCTCCACTGTATCAGGGCAATTTGCATTTTCTATTGACTTGTATATGTATAAGACTAGAGACGAGTAATAACAAATTATGTACCTGAGAAGAATACACTTTTCCTATGCAAGCAGGATAGACCCTGCTTTGACCAGGGTCTACACTCAGTACACTGTCTGTTATTTTGCAATCTACTGTTATGAGGAACCCTTAATGTTAAAAAATTGACTAGACTTAATTGGAGAATGGAATTGTCCATTAAAAGTTAAATGGGTTAATGATTTATTAAAGCTGTCGTCTGTTTCCGTGAGTGATCGTAAAACCAGCAGCAGTGTCACTGTACAGTGGAGAAAACGTTATTCTTTCCCATTTAAACGCAAACGAAACGCAAACGAAACGCAAACGTAAATCGCTAAAATGTAGAAAATTACAATTTTTTTGATATTTCTAATTATTGCTTTTTATCTGAGTGGCAAACAGTTTGGAGCCTGATCAGACGCTGGGTGACCCGGCGTCTGATCTGGCTCCAAACTGTTTGCAAAGGAAATAATTGTTTTAGCGTAAACGCGTTTATTGGGAAATAATAACGTTTTCTCCACTGTACATCTTCATCTAGGAAAACAGTTCAAGGGATACACATACATCTCATGCAATACAAGACAATCAATTGTTTTCAATATACATGTACCATGAATTGATGTCCAATGCATGAACATGTGCATATTGCTATAATGTTAAACGTTTCATGTACTCGTCAACTCTATGCCAAGAACGGAAACTCTTTCTCTAATTTGCGTACACAGTTGTCCGGGAGTTATCAAACTTCCCACTCTGCTTGTGCAAGGCCAAAGTGGAAAGGAACTCAACTAATACTATGCATAATCCCAATATAAAAACAGAGTAAAATCTTTCTTTTTTCTTATCTAGAGGACAAGGTCGCGATATGATAGCTTGTTCTGGCGTGTATTTGTGTCAAGTTCATGTCCTTTTCATGACCGCCAAACGATTGTCAAAAATGCTAGCTGATAAAACTTCGTAATCGTAAATGTTTCAAACTCTGAAGTTAAAGTTATTCTCACTCTTTTAAACATTACATATTAATTTATTTATATAACCATAAGTAGTACCATGTTCAACCCTCTTGTAGCCGCATAGCATAAACGGAAAAAATACCCTACATATATGTATACTCATTTTACCTCTTCGATCACTGCTTCCTCCGAGTACCAAGGTTATTTGCAAACAGCTTGGATCCTGATCAGACGCCGCGTAACGCGGCGTCTGATCAGGATCCAAACTTTTTGCATTTACAGCGATATTCTTTGAGCCAATCTACCTAAAAATTAATTTTAAGAAATAAAAATCAAACGGAAATTGTTTAAAGCAGGTGACGTCATGGCGAGGTTAAGTATCTTCACTAAGCGTACCCGTGTAAGTCTGATGATAAAAGTTGACTAAAGTTTGTTCAGATAGTGAACTAGACACTCATAAGAAGACATTACACTTAGTAGGAGGTAAGTTCGATTTTCGCACATGGCATATACCAGTGATATAAACATATATGTTGATTACAGGTATAATGACATGTTTATTACCCGAGTATGATATTGTTAATTGAAAATCCAGATTTGATATGATTGTTTGATATTCATTTTGAAATGTTTTAATAGCGTAGAACAAGAAATGTTTAATTTGCAATACAGTGAAGCTCAACTTTAAAGAAGTCCTTAGGACAGTCTGGTTTCTTTCGTTATATCCAAATTTTGTTATATCATGTGGATTTGCTATACAGTCGAACTTCGATATCTCGAACTCGCTTAATTCGAACTATCCGATTTGTCGACACATGGATTGCACTATTTCATTCTCGGTTAAGTCGAACATACCCGTATTTCAAAGCTAAAACGTGGCTTAGCCACGTTTTAACTTTGAAATACGGGTATGTTTGACATAACCGAGTTCGATAAATAGAAGTTCAACTGAACATTGATTAGATTCGTTATATCCAAAAGTTCGTTATATGCAATTTCGTTATAAGCGAGTTTCACTGTAGATCTAAACTAATTCAATATTGATTTCAACAGTTCGCTTTCTTGTATTCATTTCAACAGTTAGAGCCCTGGAGACAGCAAGATGACCAAGTGTATAGGATTTTGGAAACTAGAATCTCAAGACAGTAACTGGGATGAGTACTTGAAAGCAGTCGGTATGTTATTGCACCAACAGGGCTACCATAAGTTGCTCATAAAAATCCTAAGATTTCCAAATGATCAAGGGCGATTTTAGGAAACGTACCTTTAACCCTTTAGCTGAAAGGCTCTATCGTAATTATACAAACAGTTTAAATCCAGATCAGACGCCGCGTAACGCGGCGTTTGATCTGGATTTAAACTATTTGACAACCAAATCCGGAGAAATTCTTTAAAAAATCCGAAGATTCCGGAAAAATCCGGAGATATGGCAGCCCTGCACCAATCTGTTCAATGGGTGTTGCGAACAATGTTTTCCCAATTTCAATTATTTACTCATTCATCCTTGAAACTTCAAATAGACTAGTCCAGTTTGCAATTAAATCTAACCCATTTTTGTAAATGGCGAGTACAATCGTTGCTAGACCCAATGTGTTAAAAGAAGGGTGATTGTCACGGAGTACAGGCTACAAGATTATAGAAAAGTTTGTGTTGAGTCTGAAGTCGTTCTCAAGTATTTGATTGGTCAGATTTGAGCCTAGGCTGACCAATCAAATGCTTTAGAATGATCGCAGAATGAAAATACTGTATTATATACTAGAAAGTGACTCGATGAACAGGGAGGTAATTGTAAAAGTCGGTAGAATATGACATATAAACTTCAGACTTGATAAACCCATACCTTTACCCTTTTTTTTACCTTTAAGTGATCTTATATGTTGCATACCTGATATTTCCCGTATATCCCAACCTATTTTCCTGTACATCTCAATACATTTTCCTGTATATCCCAACCTATTTTCCTGTATATCCATACATTTTCCTGTATATCCTGTATACCCAACCCCAATTTCCATTATATTCCCAACTCATTTGTCTGTTTAAAATTGAAAATAGAATATGTTTAAACTAAAACTATGTATGTACATGTATTGTATTCCTTTTCAGGTGTGGGCTTTGCCATACGACAGATCGGTAAGCGTGTTAACAGTTGGGAAGAAATATCACAAGATGGCGACACTTGGCATCTCAACATTACATCAACCTTCAAGAACTCCTATTTAACGTTTAAACTAGGCGAGGAGTTCGATGAGAAGACACTGGACGGCCGAATGGTGAAGGTGATTGCACTTCCCTTATAACAAATAACATAACATAACATCACGCTCAGCCGACTGTACATTTACTCCCCTGATCATTGAGTCATCATGCCTACAATATTGAGCACTGCTAACATATGGCGCAATCAAATGAATCCGCAGTACCGGCTCAGGCCCTTTACAGGTACCCATTTTAACCCCTGGGTGGAGAGGAGCAATTCGCGGTACATGTCTTGCTCAAGAACATTCCATCTCTTATAATTCCATTAAGGAATGGCGTTGCGCTTTTTTAATGTAAGTATTGTATATTGTATGTATGTTTATTGGATGTGCAATGATGAGATGTAAATAAAGATTCTATCTATCTTCCTGTACATCATCGGGGATTCAGAAATAAATCCCCTAGTCAGACCGCTGGTCCGGCGGAAGATCGAACTCACGACCCCTGGTATCGTAGTCCAACGTGTAACCACTGGAATACTAACTTCATACATAAAAAACCTCTCTATACTACGACCATTAAAACGAAGGCTAATTGATTTTTATAAACGACAGGTGACAGCTTAAAGTAAGGTGGCAGTAAAACAGAAATCTCATAAAGGAGCTTTCTGTTTTATTGTCACCTTGCTTGAAGCAGTCGCCTGTCTTAAGGACCCAATATTTAGTTTTAGCTTAATTTCAGTAATAATTTTAGAAATCAGATGAATGAGTCTTCGGGTGCACATTCTGTAAAACAATGAGACTAAGTCCTTGAGACTAACATTTCTGATGTTGCATATTATATCAGTGGAACTATTCACCTCAGTGGATTCTAAGAATACATGAAAGGTATAAAATTGTGTAATATTGAGTAATAGGTTAATAAAGGCCAGAAAAGCTATGGGTCCATGGGACTCGCAACTTTTAAAATAATGAGTCCCTGGCAAATTCAATGAGTATAGGACTCGGGGTGCACAGGTAAAATTATCGCTGCAATTTATAGTCGTAATAGAGAGGTTTTACCTGTAGTACAGTGGTTATAAGTACAGTAAAACTCCGCCATTGCTACCACTTTAATCATTCACCCCATAGCTTGTTTCTAGCTTTGAAAACAGGTGAGCAATCAAGTTAAAGCAGATTGAAAGTAAAGCAGAATGCGCCTAAGTGAACGCTCATGACAAGTTTAGTTCATCGTCCAAACGTCTTATCGAAAATAAATGCAAGACTTGAGAAGCAAGGAAAACTAGCAACGGCACAAATAAGCAAAAACGATCAACAAAGAAAAGCATGCATGTAAATACAGATTCTCATTCAGATAGGGAAATATAGAGTCGTTTACTTTAAATGAATTAGTTCCTTTAAAGTGTTAAGGACTGATCCTGCTGTCCCTTAAACTTTATAATACAAATTTATACAATTTCCAAAATCTTTCTTTCTTATGTTTCGATAAAAAGAGTGATACTATATTGAAAACTGTTACTTAAAAATTGACTTTATATACAGTAAAACCTCCCTATTGTGACCACTGAAAAGGGATACTTGATTGTAGAGAAGACAGGTGACATTTTAAAGCAAGATGAGTGAAACAGAAAGCTCCTAAAGGAGCTTTCTATTTTACTGTCACCTTGATTTTAGCAGTCACTTGTTGAAAAAACCTAACAATAAACATAGTTAAGTGGTTGTAATAGAGAAGCTTTACTGTAAATACTGAGGACCATTGAAAATATCACCAGACTTGGGGTTATGATCAATGTAGAAAGTTCTGTTTTTCAGTCATTGTTCAACATAGAGGGAGACACACTTGTTCATTATCAGAAGCCAACGGAACTTGGAATCCCCGACTCTGTAGTGGTCCGAGAATTAGTGGATGAAAACACGATGACAGTGGTGAGGATAGACATATAGTCGATCTTTTTAAGGCTGTGGTTCCCTAGTGAGACCGGGACAATGCAGCCAATGTCGGAACTCCACGGAGAGCGATCGGACATTCTCGTCAATTGCCGACCTGTTCCGACCCATGCTTAAACATATTCGGAACAGACCGACAGTTGACGAGAATATCCGATCGCTGTACGTAGAGTACCGATCTCCAAATTTAAATACTGTAATCCTTTGGCCGTCGGGGCAACTTTATGTCAGTATGTGAGAGGGTTTCTTCTATTCTATGAAGCTCAGAATTGTATCAAATCATGCAGCAATAAAATTGGTGGGCTTGAAAAGAAAACTACTGATGAAATACTAATCATTTAAGTTAATTATCGTGCATACTTTGTAAGTTATACTAGTACAGTACATGTATACATCAAAACGAAATACACTGAATTGTACGTTTTGTACTGAGCTATATTGTACTGTATCATACTGTGTTGTATTGTACTCTTTTGTATTGTTCCATATTGTAATGTACTTGTATTTTACTGTGCTGTGTTGTGTTGCATGACATTATAACGTACCGGGTTATATTGTACGGTATCACACTTTGTTGCACTGTAGTGTATTGTATTGCGCTGTGTTGTTTTGCATTGTGATGCATGACAATATAATGTACTGTGTTATATTGTACTGTATTGCACTGTGATATATTGCACTGTTTTGTATTAGACTATATTAAAATGTACTGTAAAAAATGTGTGTTATGTTGTATTGCATGACATTACTGTGTTATATTGTACTTTATATTATGCCTTCGAATGATATCGAGCGTTTCCGCGTGTATCTGCAGAGTAAAATACAAGAGTCTGTATCAGCCACCTTGTATCAGCCACTTTGTATTTTACTCTGACCTCGCTTTCGATTCAACGTGACGTCATTTACGTTCATGTACGAGTGCCGCGTTATTCTTTGTGGCATACAAAACTTCTCGTTCTGCTTCAAATAACTAATAAATTTTGAAAGTAAAATGATTTAAACAACTATTTAGTTGTTTCTGGTTTGTATTCAAGGCATATAATAAACACATTACCAGTTGGCAGTGCGCAACAGAGTGTTGCATTTAGCTCTCGACGTTTTTGGCGGAAACAACCGATCAGACTCGCGCCAAGGCGCTCGTCAGATCGGCTATTTCCGCCAAAAACGTCTCGAGCTAAATACATCACTCTGTATCGCACTGTCAACTGGTAATGTGTATGTATTGCACTATGTTGTTTTGCACTGTTTTGTATTGTACTACATGTATATATTGTTATGCATTGTATATACTACTGTTTTGTGTTGTGTCGCATAACTTTATAATGTAATGCGTTTTCTTTTTTCAGACATTCGAGGCTATTGGAAAGTCCATTAAATCAGTCAGGAGGTTCACCAAGCAAGTCAAGCCACAATAATAAACAAACAACACTACACACCAGCCATAAACTCTGACATCATATGGCTGATACAGACATGAAATCTGCCATCATATGGCTTATAAAGCTACCAACTTTGCCATCATACTGACGCTTGTATCATGTGAATACAGTTACAAAGTCTGCCATCAACCATATGGATTATAAAGCCATGGACGCTGACATGATGGCTTGTATCCAGTACTGCATTTAACATTTTGTAACGAACATTGACAACTTGGATCAAGACTAGATATTGTGTAATATGGGAGTTCTACTGATGAACAAACTCCTAAAGGCATTTAATCCTTCTCCTATCGTGTTATACCATTTTCTGTGAAATTGTCGTCTGCAAACCTTATGTGCATGTAAAATCATGAGCTGAGAGAAATAAAAGAAATCTGAATTCAAAGAACCTCAAGACGATTGTCAAAAGTCTGAATTCAGACCAGACTCCACGTGACGCGGCGTCTGATCTGGACCCAGACTGCTGTTTGTAAATATCAGGCAAGTCACGATCGACAGGCAAAATGTTTATTCCCAAGCGGAAAGTTGTGAACAGTTTGGATCCTGATAGACAGATTCATCGGTATGTAGACAAAGTCGTAATGATGATACAAGAACAGTGGAAAGTACATGTGTAGATCGTAGCCGAACATCAGCATGCATCAACCCATTCTATCATATAGTAACACCTTTTTGGTACATTAGCATTTTCCTTTATAGAAATACATTTTCATGACTAGTCAATATTCAGTTCTGATCACATACAGTATCCCATAATAGCTAAATGTTTAACCTTTTCCTCCCTGAAACTTCAAAATCAAGTGGACTATTCCAATTTCCAATCAAGTATAGTCCATTCTTGACTGTTTGTGGCTGTTTCTATCAATGTATTGCAATAATTGCAAATAGTATAGCCCTGATCAGAGGGCTTCTTTAGGATCCCTCTGACCAGGGTTTTCACTGTTTGCATAGGAAAACTGCACTCTTCACATGTACAATGTTTTAAACGGACGCGTGTATGCGTGGCTAGAGTTCAAAGCTTAAACTAAGCAAAACCCTCAGTAAAGCAATTAAGATGAATATAATTATCTATTTAGCAAAAGGTTTAAGACATGGAACCATTCTGGAATAAATCAGACTGATAGTGGCAGTGTTTTAACCCTTTCCTCCATAGATAATAGTACAAATCACCTACAGTGTTCCCTTCCTACAACGGTCCTCCGAACAACGATTCCCTATTTACAACAACGCTTCCGGCTGTTCCCAAATCAAGACAATTATGTCCAACCTTTTCACGGCTGTAATGTCGTCTTAAACTGCTTAAACTTTTGTCTGCTGTTTTTATCAAAGTCACATATTGGGCGTTTTGACAGAAAAAAAAACAATGACGAGAGACAAACAGCTTGATTCCAGATCAGACGCCGCGTTACGCGGCGTCTTATCTGGAGTCAAACTGTTTGCAAATGTAGGCCAATGTCCCTCCCTATAACGACTCCTTCCGAACAATTCACAAAATATTTGTTTCCCATTTAGTGTCGATGTAGAGAGGGAGCACTGCATATCAAAAGTGTTTATAACGGGAAACTGCTTACAGCAAGATGAATTTAAAGCAGGAACTGTTTTACGTTCATCTTGCTTTAAGCTGGCACTTGTATTCAAAACCATAAATGAATATTCATTTGTGGCACCTATATGGAGGAGCAGGTAGAAAAGCTCTGAGGCGCTTCGTTCCGAACAGAATAGCATGTCAATTTAGAATTAACAAGTATGTCGTACAGTAAAACCTCTATATTGCGACCACTAAAAGAAAGCCAATTGAATATATTAAAACAAGTGACAGCTTAAGGAAAGGTGACAGTAAAACAGAAAGCTCCTGAAGGAGCTTTCTATTTTATTGTCACCTTGCTTTAAGCAGACACATGTCATAAACCCCTATTAATTTAACACAATTTAGTGGTCGTAATAGAGAGACTTTACTGTACCTCTTGTTAATTTTAAATTGACAAAATACGTCCTCGCAGTCCAAGGGAGACAATGCAGAAGGGACAGGTGATAACCAGCTTTATCGTGCAATTGGTATTAAAACTTTAGATCGCGTTTTACTCCGACCAAAGTCTAGTCTATTTGTGACCGTTAAGGGTTGCTTTTATAATATATTGCAGAAATTACAAATAGTACAGAACCTGATCATCTGGTTCCTTTAGGGGTCCTCTAAACTATGCCCACGTTGTTTATAGGACAAGTGCACTCTTGACAGGTACATTATTTTTTAAATGACGAATATTCTCGTTTCTGCTTTACTTCAAAATTACCGAATTTCGACCTAAAAGCGTCCCTAGAAACGCGTCCCCTATTTAAAGTACCGTATATTCCAAATGTGTCGATCTAATCAAATTAAAATGAGTTCTTATGTTCAATGACTATAGCTGCACTGTTTCTTAGCTAATGCAATACATGCATTTCTCAAGTATTTCTTTCATCTTTCAAAGAGTATTTCGGCGCCTTCTTAACGGTTCAAACATTAAAACTGCCTTTGTAATATTGAATGCTTTATTACTACTTAACAAGCTTAATCTCGCTTGATTAGTGTGGAGTTTAAACCTTATCCTGTCGTAATATAATCTGCCTTGAAATTGTAGTCAGCAAAAATATTAATTTCAGATTTATACAGTTTTATTAAAGAAACTTAAGGACGAGCGTCAAACAGTTTGGATCCAGATCAAACGCCGCGTTACGCGGCGTCTGATCTGGACCCAAACTGTTTGCAAATACCAGTCAAGTTGCGATCGGCATGACAAGGTTTTTCGGAGTTTAGGTAGCGGTCGTGCAGATTATCGCAGTGCCACTACAGCTCAAATGCTCCAATCTGGTTGATACTTATTCTGCAAACAACAAGTATGTCCATACAATGGTTTGGAGGGGGGAAAACAACATCTGGTGCTGCGAAACTCGTTGTCTGATCAGTATCCAAAACTGTTTGACACTCGGATCTACACCTAAGAATGAAAACCTTAAATATTAATTTGATAAATATTTAGCCAATCATTTAAGGAAGACGATAATAAGGTTGAAAATAAGGGTGATTGGCTCCTAGGACCAATAAGGTGTTATCAACTTGGTACAACGAGCAAATATGTAAAGAGTACTACAGTCGAACTTTGATATCTCGAATTCGCTTTTTGCTAACTTATCCGTATTTCAAAGTTAAAATGTGGATATATTCGACTGAAGCGATGTTGAAAAAAGGAGATCAAACAGTGGAACAGTAAAATATCCACTCCTGTAACTTGAAACTTTAAATTCAAACTTCCACTTTCTAATAAGACATAGTCCATTTTTTACCGTATAAGATTGTTTAATGTGTAATGTATTTCAAAATTGCAAAGTGAAACGCTAAAAGAAAACTAGGCTACCCTCGTAAAACAGGGCACAAACCATGACTAATTAAAATGAAATTGATAAAATTATTGATTAGCTGATAAAACTTAGTTTGTCTGATTGTGTGTTAATTACCAATTTTCAGTCATTAAATTTGGAAATTCCCAATGCCAGGGGTATGGGTCATATTCTCAAAAATGATGGGAAATCCCTGTCTATTAGATCTAGCAGCCATGGCGATACTATCTTGTCTTGTCATGGCTTTGCCTAATCACCAGGAAGTATTGACAAACCGTCTTCAATATCAGCTTTAACCCCTCAACTGCCATGACGTCATCAGTTTTAAACAATTATCGTCTGCTTTGATTTCTCAAATTTAAATTTTACGTAAATTGACTAAAGAAATATCATAATGAGTGTCAAACAGTTTGGATCCTGATCAGACGCCGCGTTACGCGGCGTCTGATCAGGATCCAAACTGTTTGCAAATAACCATTGTACTCGGAGTAAGGAAGTGAAGAAGTTGGAACTTTTAGCGCGCTACTACAATTGTCGTCTGTCACATTTGTTGTCTGCAATAAATCTCAGAGCTGATTTATTCGCATTTTCTTTCAGTGAACATCATCAGAGTGTCAAACAGCTTGGATCCAGTTGAGACGTCAAGTTACTCGGCGTCTCATCTGGCTGAAAACTGTTTTCCAAAAGTTGTCACAATTTCGCCCACTAGCGTAAAGCAGTGTTTACTCTTACACTACTGCAAACAAATAACAGTGTTCCCGCTCTACAATGGCCCTCTCAACAACGACTCCCTCCTTACAACGACACCTGCCGCTGTTCCCCAAACAAGACAAAATGTTTAACACTTTGACTGCTGCAATATCGTCTGCTTCAAATTGTCGTCTGCTATTTTTTCTCAAAATTACATTTTGATTGAATAAATATAACGACGGGTGACAAACAGCTTGAATCCAGATCAGACGCCGCTTTACGCGGCGTCTGATCTGGATTCAAGCTGTTTGCAGATGTAGGCCAATTTCCCTCTCTGTAACGACTCCCTCTGAACAACGCACACAATCTTTGTCTCCCATTGGGTGTCGTTGTAGAGAGGGAGCGCTGTATATACATCATCTGCAAACAGTGTAGACCCATTTCAGAGGGCTCTGAAATGGGTCTGCACTGTTTGTCATACTTTAGAATGCCCCTAGAGAGTCAATGTTCACTAGTTATTTATCTGAAATGGGCGATTCCATTTGAAAATTTAGCATTTTAAGGGCTAAACGATCGACTACTGCACCGCATTATAGCCTGTTTAGTAGTGATTGAGGGGTATTTTATCATATATACAATACACATACAAACACAATGCATATCAATAAGTCTATTGTCTGAGTGCCTAGACAGGGTATGCGGTTTTTCTTCAGTACAAAATGTATATAGGTTAGTATGTCTGATGAGTTGGCATTTTCAGCAGTGTTATAGAGGGTCATTGGCAAAATACGTTTCAACAGACGTCACAGCGCGTATAGACTGGCATTTGCAAATAGTCTTGATTGTTCAAATAAAACAAAAATTAAACAAAATCTTAAGCAAAACTTTCAAAACTTTGAATCTGCCATTGAATTAAAGAAGACAAATTATGACAGACGATATTTTAACTGGGAAAACCATTTACTTGCAGTTGCAAAATGTTTGGGTCCAGATCTGATGGTGAGTAACAAATGGTCTAATCAGGAATTTGAACCGTCTGTAACCTTGATGGAACTTCTGATACTGCATAGTTTATACAGTTGAAATAGTTTACATTGTATCTTAGAATGTCAGCAGACGACACCTTCGAACCAAACGACAATTATCTATCACAATTCTTTAAGAGCCAGGGCTGCCATTTCTCCGGATTTTTCCTAAATCTCCGGATTTTTTCCCAGTTCATGGTAGCTTAAAGCAGGCTGAAAAGTCAAGCAGAATGCGCCCTAAGACGCATTCTGCTTTACTGACAGCCTGCTTTAAGTAGTCCCATGTCAACAAAACAAGAAAAAGGCTATGGGGTAAAGGTACGATTCGTAAAATCGCACTTGAAAAATTCAAATTTGGAAATCTTAGGATTATTCATGTCAACTTATGGCAGCCCTGAAGAGCATGCTACAATAGAACCTCTCCATTACGACAACTTAATTCATATCCATAGTCAGAGTGTTCTTTCTATTTGTATGTTGTTATCTGTAACATATGGACATTTTTTGCTAATTATATATTGTTGTTTAATGAAAATGCATTATAACATAATTTATAGAACTGTGAATGTATTCTGGGCCGACGGCCTTCATTACACCGAATAAATTGAATTGAATTAGTAGATGTTTAAGGAAGGTAGCTGCTAAAAACAAGCTCCTACTGGAGTTGTTTTATTATAGCCTTGTTTTATGCTCTCATCTGTGTCTTTCATACAATCAATTAGCATTCTTTTAACCCTTTACCTGATAGCCTATTTCTAGTTTTGAAGATAGGTGATCACTTAAAGTAGGTTGAAAGTAGAGCAGAATGCGCCTCAAGGCGCATTCTGCTTTACTTTCAGCCTGCTTTAAGCTTCCATGTGCTAGAATATAGAAACTATTACCTATGCCATATATTCAAGACTGATGTAAGACTATTAAACTATTAAGACTATTTTCTTCAGCGGAAGAATAAATAATATCCGCTAAAAGGCGCTTTAATGGGGGAAAGGGTTAAGTAGTCACGCGTAATAGAAGAGTTTCATTGTATACCTGCAAATGAAAATTCCATTGACAACCCTGTAAACAATTTTACTTCAGCCCGATTTGTTTTACTTTATTCGATCTATCGTGTTGTCAGTCCATTAAACATTAATCAAACTTTGACCTGAAGTATCCCCGAGATAGATAAGGACCTACACTGTTTGGTTGACAAATAACTGTGTATGTATACAAGGCTAACAAATTAGCCATAGCTTCAGATAGAAGACGACAGGGAAGTGAAACGTGCTTTAGACGAAATACACGGCTCCCTCCCTATGACGACCAACAACGATTCTCTCCCTTAAAGCAATGTTTGCTGCTGTTCCTTAAACAAGACACATATGCCTAACTCTTTCACTGCTGCAATATCATCTCGTATCTTTTCTCAAAGTTACATATTGGTCATTTTTATCAGAAGAAACATAATGACGAGTGACAAACAATTTGAGTCCAGAACAGACGCCGCCGAACGCGGCGTCTGATCTGGATTCAAACTGTTTTCACTCTAAGGGTATTAATATTCCATCCCTACAACAACTCCCTCCGAACAACAAACACTATTTGTCTCCCATTTGGTGTAGTTGTAGAGAGGGAGCACTGTACTCTTTCTGATTTAAGACATTACTCCATATATACGCTTACAGTGTTGATTGGTAAGTTGGTTACATCCATAGATACGGCACACTACATACACTACATTTAAAAATTATTTTGCGTTGCAATCGCCTAGTTGAAATTACCAAAAAATTTACGTCATTTTCCTCTTTACCATCTACCATTGACGTTTTGATTATGTATTTATAGTTTTGAGTATACCTGTTGTACGAGCGTATATACCGTTGAGTATACTAATGGGCCTATGACCTTTTGTATCAATAAACTATCTATCTATCGTATGGTTATGTGACAACTGTTTGTAACAATTCGAAATCCAGATGAGACGTCAAGTATGACCAACTTGGCGTCTCATCAGGAAATTAACTGTTGTACTTTTGCGAACATTCCATAGATCTAAATCATATGAAAATCGTTGAACTATTGTCGTCCATTCACAAGAAATAAACGTAATTCCGTTGGTTCTACATGAACTTATTTTCCTTATCAACAGTTTGGAGTCTGGTCAGAGAGAAACCCGGCAGCTGACCAGCTTTTAAACTATTTGCTATCCTAATTAAAAAATATGTACATTACTTTTATAGCACTATGATTTTCAGTACTATATTGCAAAATATGTTGCTTTTATTTTAGTTTTCCCGGACACGAATGACGTGTTCCCCTACAGTAATAAGTTAATTACCAAAGAAGATGTTTTAACTCCTTCACTGCTTTACCAAGAATATAATTATTACTTAAAACGGTTTAGATTCTGATTAAACGCCGCATAACGCGGCGTCTAATCAGGATCAAAACTGTTTGCGAAGTCGCCTTTTGGCACAAATAACAGTAAATGGGTTAAACTTGTATGTGTAAACAAACAGGCAATCGTCTTACTAGTTTTCTTCTTCTGCGTCGTCGTCGTCTTTTTCTGGGCTTCTGTGGCGGCGCCGGGATTGGGAAGAAGTCAGCATTGACTTGGAAAAATGGCAGCAAATGCATGGTCACTGTAGGTTGTTTTCTTTTGAGGTTGTTAAATTGTACATACTCGAGTGATTGTTAAACCGTCACGATAAATACTTGGATCATTATTTGATGCTGTGCATATGGAGTTTCCAGATGACAATATTAGATTGTCAACAAATTGTATTAGTCATTTTTAAAGCAATTATTCAAGTGTATATAATCTCAATAAAACTGCACACTCAATATATAGACATCCATTCATTAATCTCACTAGTATTCAGTCCCTATGCAGTATTCACAGTATTTAGCATCTCGCACAACGGTCTTGTATAGCATTTCTATGGCAACTGTAACACTCTGTAACACTGAGATTCAGCCTGCAGTCGTTGTCCAGTATATAGTTTACACGTCACTTAATATTGTTCAAAACCAATGATTCGTTGTCTTTGTCGATCAACATCCACAATAATTAAATTTTCTAGACCATATGCTGCATGCCATTTCAATTTAAAGAGACCCAAGGTGTCACGTGCATAGAAATGTATTGATCTACATGTCAAGTCAGCATGCAATATTCATACGTCACTCCCATGTTTAGTTTCCAAGTGTCACTCCAACATACATGTTCACTGCGATTCACAGTCCACTACAATAAAGACAGAATTAGCATATCGTTCCATTATAAACGGAATCAACATGCCGCACCAACATGATCATAAGTAACATGTCGTTCCATGATAAAGACAATCAACATGCCACTCTACTTCAACTTCAACTTCAAATGTTGTACTCAGCAAAATCCTCTTGGACATCCACGCTGAGGGGTATATGCAAATTTAGTATAAGCAAACGCAATACTTATGTTGTTCCAATATTAACAAAACTGACATGCCGCTCCAACATAAGCAAACGCAATTTTGTTCCATTATTAACAGAACTGACATACCGCTCAAGCATAAGCAAACGCAATAACTGTGCTCAATTATTAACTTAACAGAAACAAAATGCCGCTTCAACATAACCAAAACCAACACATCGTTCTATTTTAAACAGAATCAACATGCAACTACAGCATAATCAAACTCAATATTTCGTTCCTCTATATTCCGAATCAACATTTCGCTCCAACATAACCAAAACAGCACATCGTTCAATCACCATACAATGCGGCTCCAACATAACTTCAAACAACACATCGTTCAATTAGAAACGGAATCAACATGCCGTTCATATACATAACCAAACAGCACATTGTTCCATTAAAACAGAATCAACATGCCGTTCCTACATAACCAAAACAACACATCGATCAATTATAAATAGAATCACCACGCAGTTCCTACATAACAAGAACAACACATCGTTCAATTATAAATAGAATCAACATGACGTTCCTACATAACCAAAACAACACATCGTTCCATTATAAATAGAATAAACATGACGTTACTACATAACCAAAACAACACATATTTCCATTATAAATAGAATCAACATGACGTTCCAACAAATCGTTCCAACATAACCAAAACAACACATCGTTCAACTATAAATAGAATCAGTTAATCACCACGTCGGTCCAACATAACCAAAACAACACATCGTTCATTTATAAATAGAATCCACATGCTGTTCCAACAAATCGTTCCATTATAAACAGAATCACCACGTCAGTCAAACAATAACGATAGATACTCGTAGGTAACATTATACATATTGATGATGTTGATGACAGGTCGCACCTTAGAGCAGGAGCAAAGTAGAGCAGCTCCAATAGTACCGGAACTATATTGTACGACACTCACTTTTGTTATCCGAAGTTGATATATGCGTACAAAATGGAACAAAACACAGCACAGTTTCTTTCAGCGGTGCAATACTCGTTTGTAGGCATGTGTCAAACGATTAGATCAACTCCGTAGACAGTGAGCATTATCAGACTAGAAAAAGTGCTTGATCGCCATATCTCCTGTTCGTAACATTAACCTATTACTCCATAGATACACATTTATACACATTTATTTCAAACGTCCACTGAAGAAAATAGTTACACTAAAGTCTTTATACAATCACAAATATGAACCTTAATAAAATAGCTTAGAGCAGGTTGAACGTAAAGCAAAATGCGCTTTAAGGCGCATTTTGCTTTACGTTCAACCTGAATTAAGTGGTAACCTGTCTCCAAAACTAGAAAGAGGTTATTGTATAAAGGGTTAAGTCCATGCATACAATGGTAGAACTAGGTGTGATTGAGCGGTCATCGATAAGGCAATCAGGTGCATCTGTTAGATCTATACATAGAGCAAGATAGCGCTGATTGATTTATACAACTATCGCAACGTCCGCACAGAAGCCATGACATGACATTCGGGATAAAACCTTTCACTGTCGGAGGCGCCTAAAGTCAAGATTGCAAACAGTACGCACTAATATAGACGGAAAATATCTCAACGTATGATCATGATTCACAGTGTTAAAATTGAAATGACAATTGCATCGTTAGTTCTTCAATCAAAATGTCTAAAATCTGATTTTGAAACAACATAGTTCAGACAAAAATATTAGAGAATACTGTATGATAGAAAGACGAAAAAACTGATCTGAAACACACTGGGGTTCTCAACGTTTTTATCTGACCACTCAGATATACAAATGGTTAGTGGAAGGGGAAGTCGTTCGCATGTTTTCATGTGAAATCATGAACTAAGAGTAAAAAATGAACTTGAATTCGTTTGAGAAATGTACTGGTCTTTTCTGAACAGAACTGCGAGGAATGAGATGGCGTATAAATACGTACATGACTTTGAGTTGACATGGACCATGCTTAGAAACAACAACAGGCAATGCGCAATTTGAAAAGAATCAACTGAAACTACCATGCATTCTTAACCCTTTCATGATCAAATTTATCGTGAGGGTTTTACCCCTTCACCGCTATCTTTGTCTGCTTCAATATTGTTGTCTGCAATATTGTTTCAAAGTTAAATTTAAGGCAGTTAACTGACGTAATATCAAAACAAGTGGCAAACAGTTTTGATCCTAACGCGGCGTCTGATCAGGATCAAAACTGTTTGCAATTGCGCTTTATGACGTCATTGAGAGTGAAAATGTTAAGTTCTCAATCCACAATACATTGGTACGTTTTTTTATTCTGTTGCAATGGAAAATCAGCAAGAAACTATCACTGCCTGTATCTCTTTTAGTCGAGATCAAACTGAAATAACCAATAACTTAGATAATTAGACAACAACACAATGGTCTTACAAAATGGTATTCCCTACACATACAAAATGGTTTCTCTGCAATTTCACAATCATTGAATGGTATTAAATTACACTATGGTCTACATTACAACTCCAGGGTCCATGATTATAAAACGTTTGAGTTGAGTCTTTGAGTCTTAAATCATTCTTGAGCAAGCACTTGATTGGTCAGATTTGAGCCTAGGCTCAAATCTGATCAATCAAATGCTTGATATTGAATTCAGACTTAACTGAAACGCTTTATATGTATGTTGGAGGAAAGAATCCACTGCACGAACTGGCAGACTGGTAAAACTCCACCAAAAAGTGACACCAATGAAGTAACCATGCTTAATACATCGACCCTATATAACCATAAATGTGTTGCAGTGCCTTTTAACTCAAACAGTCAAACAAACAAACAAATACGAAACCGTTTTCCTAACACATTGATCCAAATGCTCTTAATTTTCACAACAATAAACTGTTATCTGTTTCAACAGTTCGTGCTATCAGTCCAGTGGCTATTCCGTCTATAGACATTTCCGGTTGTCCATGCGTTATCTACTCATTACTGCCTCCTTCAACACACCATCCATCCAAAGTTATAACATCGATGAGTATTGAACAAAATCCTTGAACAAAACTGACCAAATGACCAGTCCCAATAAAACCATCGACAAAAGACTGAATAAGTCCGTAATCTACCATCCATTATTGTGCTAAATTGTCGCCTGCTTGCAAAATATCGTCCGTAAAATCACACTAATTTAGAATTGGTGTCGTTATACTTAAAGTGGTATTTGGTGACAAGCTGTATGTCTTGATCCTGTTCCAACGCCGAATTGCTCTGCGTGTAATCTGGATTCAAACCGTTTACAAAATGAAAGTCAAAATTGACTTAGCATGTTAACCCTCTCAGGGTCAAATCAATCGTGAGGTTTTTACCCCCTCACCGCTATATTGTCGTCTGCTTCAATATTGTTGTCTGCAATATCATTTCAAAGTTAAATTAAAAGTTGCATGACTTAAGAAACATCGATACGAGTGTCAAACAGTTTGGATCCTGATCAGACGCCGCGTGACGCGGCGTCTGATCAGGATTGAAACTGTTTGTAGGGACGACTTTATGTGATTTCGGCGGGAAAAAGGTCAAAAGATTAGAGACTGTATTAAGTAAAATGTTGGAACTTTAATATACATTAGCCGCACGGGATTAAGATATTTCTATATTAATATTCATTCCAATGTTATGTTAGTAAGTTCCGAAGGCCTTGAGTTCAACGAACATTGATTTAATGAATCCAATTAATGCCCAACAAGCTCTGGAGATTAACTAGAAGTGTGTTTACCGTAAACCTTTTTGCACCAATTTGTTACAATATTACTTCTCCGTGTGAACTAATAAAGCACTACTGGACACTTAATCCTCGTCACCACAATCATTGCCTTTCTAAAATTGCAAAGTCAGATAAGTCGTCTCGTTGAAAACATTGCATCTGGTCAGGGTCTACACTGTACGCTGCCCAGAGAGAATAGAAACGTGCGTTTGCAATGCGACTGTTGTTCTCGGTCTAAACTGTTCATATTGTCTAAAAGAGAGTTTAATTCTCGCTTCGTTGTCTTATATTATTTCAAACTTATTATTCACCACTTATGTGTTTAACCCATTACTCCATAGGTGCACATTTTACGCATTTAATTTAGTCCTCCACTGAAGAAAATTGCTCCACTTTATACAGTCACGAATTAGTACCTCATGCAATATTTTCTACAGCCTAATCTATAGTATACAAGCTTAAAACAATTTAAAAAAGTAAAGTTAAGTAGCAGCTTAAAAGAGGCTAAAAGTAAATCAGAATGCGCCCTCAGGCGCATTCTGTTTTGCTTTCAACCTGCTTTAAGTGGTCACCTATCCTAAATATTAGAAACATTAAATTGCGTAAAGGGCTCACGAGTATCAAATCTAGTATGGCTTATTTATGAGAAAACACACCAACGTTTAGTGAGTGTTTGAACAAGAAGAGATATCAGTGATTGGGTAGCCCTTAACGTTCGACCAAATTTGATGACAAAGGAAGAAACAATCATTTTCGATAAATCTTTTATGACAGTTTATTTGCTTTAATGTAGACAGTAAACAGACTGTCAACCCAGACCGGGTGAATAATCCGATAACAACTTAAACAAAACAGGCTTGGTTATGCAATATACATGTATATTGTCCCATGTCGTATAATAGTCATTAGCTTGTAACCTATGTAAGTGATCCACTTGTCAAAGAACTAAGATCGCAAATGATCGGTGCCTGCTTAACTCAGGATATCAATAAGACAATTCCCTTTATACAGGAACTTTCT
Organism: Gari tellinella; assembly: GCA_922989275.2. Lineage (NCBI taxonomy): Eukaryota > Metazoa > Mollusca > Bivalvia > Cardiida > Psammobiidae > Gari > Gari tellinella. The sequence goes on from OV277862.1 coordinate 18,758,131, forward strand.
GTATCATTTTTTTCCAACATTAACACGCTCAACCCTAGCAACGTATATGCTCGTCATTAACACACAGTATCCTATGAACAGTTCACTTTTCATATGCATACAGTGTAGACTCTGATCAAAGGGCTCATATCGGCTCATATGGGAGCCCTCTGATCGGGTCTGCACTGTTTGATATATTCGTAATTTATTGCAAAACAACCATATATACATGTAATCAAAAATGGACATACTTTATTGGAGAAGTCATTCAAGCTATTTGTCACTCGTTATTTCTTTTCTCAAAATATGTAACTGTGAGAAAAATCAGCAATAGACAATTTAAAAAAACACGATATTGCAGCAGTGAAAGCGTTTGACATACTTGTCGTGTTTTGGGAACAGCGGCAAGCGTTGTTGTTAGGGGGAATTGTTGTTCGGAGGGTCGTTGTAGGGAGGGAGCACTGAACATGTAACAGGGCTGCCATAAGTTGACATGAAAAATCCTAAGATTTCCAAATTTGCATTTTTCAAGTGCGATTTTACGAATCGTATCTTTACCCCATAGCCTTTTTCTTGTTTTGTTGACATGCGACTACTTAAAGCAGGCTGTAAGAAAAGCAGAATGCGCCTCAGGGCGCATTCTGCTTTACTTTCAGCCTGTTTTAAGCTACCATGACATTGGAAAAAATCCGGAGATTTAGGAAAAATCCGGAGAAATGGCAGCCCTGATGTAATATTAGAACCAGATAATTCTATGACAGAAAGAGTATACAGGGTGCAAAAGCGACTAGAAAGAAAAGCTAAAGAAACAGAAGTCGTCACTCAAATCGAATTTACCTGCTTGATATGATTTCAAGATTCAAGATTTAAAGATTCAAGATTCAAGATTTCAAGATTCAAGATTTTATTCATATCAAACCAGAATGTCACAGACCAATATGGCAACATTTACAAAATGATATGATATGAAATGAAACGGAATCGTACATGTAAATATCAAATAATTTTACATGTGCAATTTCTGAACAATGCTTTCTTAAAAATGCAATGACAATCATTTATAGCAGCCCTTTTTGTCAGTATTTGAACTTTCTGAACGATATGTAACTGACGCCTTCAACGATTCTAAGATTTGATTTGTGCATTTTATTTCAGAAAATATCATCAAAGTGACAAACAGTTTGGATCCAGATGAGAAGTCGAGTTTAATCTTCTTTCATTTATTAAATCTTAAGTTTAGGTAAATTGCCTGAAGTAATATCGTCATGAGTGTCAAAAAGATTGGATCCTGATCAGACGCCGCGTTACGCGGCGTCTGATAAGGATCCAAACTGTTTGCAAAAAAAACTATTGCACTAGTGGTAAGGCTGTGACGGGGATAATACTGAATATAAGAAGCTAATAGAGACCAGGGACCCGTCTTACGAAACGTCGTACGACAAATATAGGTGTCGTAAGTCATATTCTAAAATTCTCAATTATTATTTATTCCTCCATCTAATCATGTCTTATGACATCTCTTTGTCCAATCACGTTTGAACAGAGTTGATATTAAATGGTTAAATAACGCCATTGTTGCATTTCAAGACGATTTCAAAGAGATTTCACAAGACAGGATTAGATGAAGAAATCAGAAATTAGATGTATTTTAAAATTTTGATTTACGAGCGTTTTTATCGTACGACGTTTCGTAAGACGGGCCCCTGAAGCTTTATGAGTGATAGAACTAAAAGCTATTTCAATATAGTTCAGAGTGAGTCTTCTGATATAAGTTAAAGCTACAAGAGTATCTAAAATGGGAGAACATTGTAATAATAAAGATTGAGGTAAAATGGTTACAAAGGGAGGTAACTACGCATGCACCTATATCTATACTTCCCTACCTTACTTCTGGCTTCTACGCAAGGTGGCTGTGATGAGATAAACGTTCATGAATGAGAACATGTTAAATATCAAACAATATGAATATGAATAAAACATTATCTAGGAAGTTTCTATAAAACATTGTTTACATTGGCCTGACTATATATACAGATTGTTATTTACAATCTTTATTAAACCCATTTAGCATGATGTATAGGTAATTGGGTATACATGTACATGCAATACATATATAGTTAAACCCGTGTAAACCCATCATGAATATGACGCATTAATTGTTTAACCCTTTTCAAAATATAAGTGCCTTTATTTTTAGCGCATTTGATTTATTTCTCCACTGAAGAAAATAGTTCCAAATTATACAGCCAAGAAACCTTAAGAAAACATTATATAAATATTAGATGGCAGTTTGTGTGACATTCAAATTGTCAACCCGAGAAACAGCATGTCACCCTGAGGCGTAGCCGAGGGTGACATTCTTGTTTTCGAGGGTTGACAATTTGAATGCCACGCAAACTGACATCTAATATTTATTTTATTACACCGAGCTTATCAACCTTAGCTTTAGAATCGTCTCATTTGTATTTTATAAAATGTGTTGTGAATACCAATTTAGCGCGGACATGTACGTAACGCGGGAAACGACGTGGCCGTCTATGACGTCACATTGTTTATAATTATATTACAAGAAAGAAAGAAGAACGTTATGACAAGTAAATTGAAGAAACAGCGTCTTTACATTGTCTAGGTGGCAAATATCCACTTCCGAAATGGTGACAAATCGTTAAGGAATGGACAAAAGGAATCAACTTGTACAGAAAATGCCAAAAGTTTATTAGAAGTTACTACTCTTTAAAACGTTCCAATGTAGCCAATAGCGAAAGTCATGTCAATGCTGACAGTACGTTTTCGGACGGAGTAAAAAAGTAATATCCTTTAGAGTGACGTCACAAAAAGAATATCATAAAGAGTGACAGTATATTTTGAATAGATGTAAAAGACATGCAAAATGTTAACTGTAGGTCTATGGGAATTTAACATTGTAACTCAAAGCGAGGTGTAATAATACTTATATACTAGCTGATGGCAGCTTAAAGCAGGATGAAAATAAAGTAGAATGCGCCTTAAGGCGCATTCTACTTTACTTTCAACCTACTTAAGTGGTCGTTTATCTTCAATCTAGAAACAGGCTGTGGGGTAATGGGTTAGCAGCTTGTTACCTAACTCATTACCCAATAGAAACGTTTTTTAACAATTTTAAGTATTCATACATTAAGAAAAGCAGTCCCCAACTAGGACGTCCTGAAAATGAAATATTAAAGGCATTCCAGTACCTTCCCAGATGGGAGCTGTAAACAAGCTGAAAGTAAAGCAGAATGCTCGATTACCGCCAACCTGTTTTAAGTGGTTATATGTTTTCGAAGCTAGGGACAGATTCATGAAATACGTAAGTAGTATTCACATGAGCTGTGTTTAAATTATACTTAATAAATACGACATTTTTGTTTTAAAGTTAAAAAAAAAACCATTTAATTTATAATAGCATAATTTGACTTATCAAAATCTACCATACCGTCTTATTAGAATATTTATGAAGATTATATTTAGGACTACATTTAATGATTCCCCCACAGAAGCTCCCGAACTGCTCTGCTGAGTGTTCTACATAAGCTGCAGAACTGAATATTCTTCGACAGTTACAACTACAGTGGATGGGATTGACAACCAGACTTGACTTTTATAAAAATCTAAATCGTTATGAGAGGTTCATATTAATACGTGAACATAACTTTAAGAAAAAAAATAATGAAAAAAGTAGATTCGATCAGAACAATATCATGGTCGTATTTCGACCGGCAACTCCAAGGCAAAATTGTGTGTCAATCTCTAAGCACACTGCGCTATTTACAAAAAACCCCAAACCCAACGATATCTCTATATATCTTAATGTATGTACATGTGGCTATTTATAGTAACGATGTACCTCGTAACTGTACGTATACCTAGAAACGTTATTTCTATTTAATGTAACGGTGCACTTCGTAACTGTCGTATAACTAGACACTATTTCTATTTATTGTAACGGTGTACTTCGTAACGGTCGTATACCTAGAAACCTTATTTCTATTTATTGTAACGGTGTACTTCGTAACGGTCGTATACCTAGAAACCTTATTTCTATTTAATGTAACGGTGTACTTCGTAACTGTCGTATACCTAGACACTACATGTATTTCTATTTATTGTAACGGTGTACTTCGTAACGGTCGTATACCTAGAAACCTTATTTCTATTTAATGTAACGGTGTACTTCGTAACGGTCGTATACCTAGAAACACTATTTCTATTTATTGTAACGGTGTAATTCGTAACTGTCGTATAACTAGACGCTATTTCTATTTATTGTAACGGTGTACTTCGTAACGGTCGTATACCTAGAAACACTATCTAGGCACTATTTCTATTTATAGTCACGATGTACCTCGTAACTGTACGTTTACATAGAAACACTATTTCTAAAAATACGAAGTATACAGGTTAGACTTATACAAGATCAACAACTCAAAACCAATGCAATTCAGTAATGTTTTTCAAATTCCACGCTCGTTGCACAATAATACCATATCTTTATTTACGTGTATCCAAGTATTCCAAGCCATTTTATTCAACCTACACGTTATTAGAAAACAATCAGTCAACCCAAATACATTTTCCATATCCTATGTTTGTCTCAATAAGAGAAATAAAAATCATATCTAATAAATGAAATATACACTCACAATAGTTTTCCTGAATTTGATTTAATTGTATTATCCTATATATAACACCTGTCCTCTTTACCTAACCGTATATAACCTAGTCCGACAGTGCTTTCATATACTGAAATAACTACAAAAATCTTTGTCAAACAGTTTGGAGAGGATAAAAACTTCAACAATTTAATGTATGAACTATAATTTAACACTGATCATTTCAATCGTGACTTGAATGGTATTTTGCAAACAGCTTGAATCTAGATCAGACGCCGCGTTACGCGGCGTCTGATCTAGATCCAAACTGTTTGACACTCGTCTCTAAGTTGTTTCAATTAAAAACTGTATAAGGCTTAATGGGATATTTTTGAAGACGACAATTTCAAAGCAGACGATATTACGGCAGGATAAGGCTTAACCCTGTGATCACTTAAAACATGTTACCTGCTCGCAATAAAGTATACTTTAATGTATAAATTAACGTGTTTCTGTAAGTATACCATCGAAGTCAAAGCAGTACTTTGTTTCCAGGTCAGGCGCCGAATTTCGTCGAGCTACTAGGCGTCTGGTCTGGATTCAAACTGTTTGCAAAATATCTAAACAACTCACACCAAGCATTCAAAGTGGTTAATGTAAGATCTATTAACTGTCAAAATACACCTATTGAATATTTCTAAAGTGAATGGTTGTTTTTTATTGAAGTATATCCCTCACAATACATTGACCAATCTCTATCTGTATTTTTGTAATCGCAAGCTATTATTATTTCTAGTTTTTCTACGTGTATACGGGTTAAACTATGCGATTTTCCATACATGCGTATTAGATAATTAAATGATATAATTGGCAAACAGTTTGGAGCCAGATGAGACGCCGAGTAACTCGGCGTCTCATCTGGATCCAAACTGTTTGACGGTTTAATACTAATGCTCGAAGAAGAAATAGGACGTTCAGAATAGGTGAAGACGATAATTTTGGTATATCAAGTGTCTAGGGTATTGTGATAAAGTTTAAATATATTAAAATAAACCTAATATCCTCAGGTCTTCCATCAAAAGTATATGCCGCTACCGTAGAATTTGACTGCATGCATACAAGGATTTAGAATCTAAACTGACCGATGGCAAATTGAAATTAATACGAATGAATGAATGTTTTTTACGGCCTATCGACACAAAAAGAAATTCTTTACGAAGGTTCTTGCATGATAAATGAAAATATGATTTTTTTGTGAAAAGTGCAATACATTTTAATTGTTGGCATGATAATTGAATAAATAAATTAAAGAATGAAATAATGAATGAACCAATGAACGAATCAATGTATGAATGAATAAATGAGTGACTGAATAAATAAGTTTATGAATGAAAGAATAAATAAGTGAATAAATTAATCAATAAAACTGGATTGCATTCAGTTTGATTGTTATCACATATTTTAAAGTACTCACACAAATACACACACAAAAAAGCAACATAATACATGCAGGTCTATAGGGCCTAAAAGCATATCAAAATCAAAATCTTGTTACGTAGTCCAACCTCTTTAAAGGAAAGAAACAGTTAGATAATAATACCTTGTTAAGCGCCATTGTATATCTACTCTGAATGTTTACACACAAAGGGAAGGGCCGAATCTAATGTTGTGAGAACTTGTGGCCCAACCCCATTTCACTGCATATTTATGAAATTAAATATATTTAAATTAAACTCAACTAGGAAAGAAGCATATATTTAAGAACTGTTCATGCAATATGAAGTAATGACACGCGGCACCAACCACTAAACCCATTACCCCATAAAACGCCTTTAATTTATTCCTTCACTGTTGGAAATAGAAACTAGTTCCACTTTATATAATCATGAAAGTGTATCACAAGAAATAGTTGATATATCCTAGAAGATGATGGCCTAAAGCAGGCTGAAAGTAAAGCAGAATGCGCCTTAAGGCGCATTCTGCTTTACTTTCAACCTGCTTTTAGTAGCAACATTTCTTCACAACTAGAAACAGGTTATTGGGCAATGGGTTAAAGGAAGGCCAATAGCTGAATCAGAATACGTACAATGACGCGGATCATCGACTAAAGTGGCAGAGAACGTTTTGTGCAAAAGGGAAACAACTCTCCCATTTAAGACATCAGTCGATTCACTGGTTAAGTTTTCCTTATAATGCAGCCCAAATAATTCTACACGCAATTTGTTATTTCAGACATTTCCTAGAGAAAAGAAATGTTGTACATAGCTCTCTTTAGGCATATCAGGCAAACTTTAATGACCAAATGGCAGTTATGTTTTTTAAGCTAGCACAATTATTTGAAGAAATCTGGTAGAGGGTCACGAATGGATAATTTGTGTAAAATTATTCTCAATTTTGACCAGTAATTTCAAAGAAGTTTTCACCTAGTCGTATTATTTTACATACTTTAGGCTATACCTAATACACTCCCACCCAAGTTTTCACTAAAAAGCCATATATAAGAAAAATATACCTCATCCACTGGCGGCCATGTTTTTAAAGCAAGGAAAATTATTTTGAGAAATCTGATAGAGGGTCACCCATGGATCATTTTTCGTGAAATTAGTTTTTGACAAGAAGATTTTTAAAGTTTTTACAAGAAGATTTTTAAAGTTTGTTTCAATTGGTTGGCTCGGCAACCACACTTTCAATTGGATGACCTATATTTGAAGTCAAACAGTTCTGATCAAGATCAAACGCCGCGTTAGCGTCTGGATAAAACATGTTTGCCAAAAACATTTAAACAATCGGCAGGATAAGGTTTACACCCTTTACCCAGAGTGCAATAGTTATTTGCAAACAGTTTTGATCCTCATCAGACGAAAGCGGCGTCTGACCAGGATCATAAATGTTTGACACTGATATCAATATTTCTCAAGTTAAATTACTTACAATTTTAAAATCTAGAAATAAAAGCAGACGACACTTATTTAAAATTGATGACGTCATGGCAGTGAAGGTTTTAGGGTTAAATCGCTATAATCATTTGCTTAAACATGAACAATTGCTTTTCACATTCGGCGTATCTCAAATTGTTCATGAGCGATCAAAAGAAAGAGAAGATTATTATGGCCGGCTGATAATTCATTGGAATATTTACATGGATACCCATATACAAACACACAGTTTAGTCAAAAGTTCCTGTTCCATATATATCATCTTGGTAAAAACATACATTTACCTTGCAAATTTTGAAATAAAATAAGTCAAACTTCGATATATCTAACTCGCTTAAAAGTCGAACATATCTGTATTTCAAAGTTAAAAAGGGGCTTATAGGATTGACACATGGATGAGCTGGTGTTGCTTTGAAATAAAGGGTTCATGATGTATATTTATAAGTTCGGCATTTTGTTCTGATCGTTAGGGATATCTGTGTATACATGTATTTTAATTCGAGATTTACAAACTTCATACGACAAAAACGGTCGTAAAAGTCTCAATTATTATTTATTTCTCCATCTAATCCTGTATTGTGACATATCTTTAAAATCGTATTGAAAATACGATTCCAAAGATATATCACAAGACAGGATTAGATATGGAAATCAGAAAATAAATGTATTTTAAAGTTTTGACTTACGACAATTTTTGTCGTACGAAACATCTTTGTTATATAATAAATACCTTCTCCGCAATTGTGTGTTTTGTTTATATGTATTTTGTAAACTGGCATATCATACTTCCAGTCATGTGCTTATTTGTTGATGTATTACATGCATGGGCTTTTAAGCCTAATGGGACTATTATGAATAAACGTTCAAACTATGCCCACCACAAATATCTTCTTAAACATCCCTAGTTTCTTTTCCCAGTTTATAAATAATTTCTTTGGCAACGTTTCGTATGTGCATGTACTAGTACCTCTGAAAATGACAAAATATGACAATGTAGTTCTGACTACCAGTCTATGTTTGTCATTATTTATCATTTTCACAGTTGTTGGGTTACATTTGTCAAATAAACAATATACACAACAGTTTATTACTACCATTAGACTGTCTTCATACAAATGTAGCTTTATGTGACATCTAGTCGTATTATACTACACTTCAAGCGACATCTAGTCGCATTATACTACAGTTTAAGAGACACATATTCCTGTTTATACAGTGTTCTCTCTCTACAACGACACCCAACGGGAGAACCAGATTGTGTGTGTTGTTCGGAGGGAGTCGTTATAAGAAGGGGGAATTAAGAATTGGCTTACATTTGCAAACAGCATGAATCCAGGTCAGACGTCGCGTCACCGTCACGCGTCGTCTAATCTGGATTCCAACTGGTTGTCACTCATATTTATTCTATCAAAAATGTCTACTTATATGTAACTTTGAGAAAAACAGCAGACGACAATTTAAAGCAGACGATATTGCAGCAGTAAAAGCGTTAGACATAACTGCCCTGTATAGGGAACTGCGGCAAGGGTCGTTGTAAGGATGTATAGATAATTAGACTACTTTATAGCGATATCTAGTCATATAACTCTAAATTTTGGCAATACATATGATAGTCTTTTAATTAAACATACATGTATTTATATTATTAGGCGATACGTGTAAGACTACTTTGTAAGCGATATCTAGTTCTATTATTCCACACCATAAGCGAAACATAGTCGTATTATTCTACATCTTAAACCATACATAGTCGTATAAGCGACACCTAGACGTATAATTCTACATCTTAAGCGACACCTAGGCGTATAATTCTACATCTTAAGCTACACATAATCGTATAAGTCTACATATTAAGCGACATCTATCGTAGTCGTATAATTATTTAAGCAACATCTAGTCGTATAATTCTACATCTTAAGCGATACCTAGTCGTGTTATTCTTTATACTAAGCAATACCTAGTCGTATTATTCTAAATCTTCAGTGGAACCTAGTCGTACTATACTGATACCACCGTCATGAATTTAAAGTCAAGCGATGGAACTGTTTTATAGAATTAACCCAATTCTGCCGTTTTATCGCCTGCTTTGAGAATGATGTCTGTAATATTTTGACAAATTCAGATTTATGCATTTATAAATTGAAGAAACATAATCACGAGTGTCAAACATTTTAAATATGTTAAGCGGCGTCTGACCAGGATTCAAAACAGTTTGAAACTCAGAATTATGCTTTTAAAATCAAACTAAAATGATTCTCAACTTTAAAAAATAAAGCAGGCGATAAGGTTCCGAGCAGACGATGACTATGACTGAACGTGAGAGACAGGATATGACATCATAATGACAGTGAAATGTGTTACTTTCGATTGGTTCAATAAAAGCGGTACTTACCTCATATGCAGAGGTCCGGAATCGGTTCTTGAGATTCATGCTGACATCACGAACCTGCTCCTGCAACTTCCGGAATTCCGCCTGTTCAACATACCAAAGAGATGTCGACGTTAGCAATGGCATTATTTCATGAATATGTTTCCATAACTACATACAGTAAATATCTTGGTAAAATGGAGACTGGTGTCCTTAGAGCACCCAGGCTACCAACGATAGTGTCACTTTAGCGGTAGTACCTTCGTAAAGTTATATACAGTACAGGTAATCGTATATATCCGTTTTTAATATTCCATCCTACAAAAGTTACACACACAGTTAATATTTGTTGAAGATGTTAACCCTATTCCTGTCGGTCGCGACTTAACAGTATTTTGTAAATAGTTTTGATCCAGATCAGACGGTGTCTGTTAACGCGGTGTCTGATCTGGATCAAAACTGTTTGACATTCGTCTTTAGGTGTCTTTACTTAAAAAATGTATACTCTACATTAAAATTTAACAAATTTTGCAGACGACAATTTCAAAGCAGACGATATAACGGCAGGATAAATGTTAACTTGATATTCCGATCTATTAAAGCTTCACACACTGTTCATATTTATTGATAATGTTAACATATGTAAGTCCCATTGCTTATAATGTTAACATATGTAAGTCCCATTGCTGCCAACAGTGACAATACACGGCTTTTTAAAAGTGAGTTTACAAACATACACCCCACCCACCGCGTTGTCATACAAGTTTTAATCGATTTGAATTGACATGTAAGTTATTTACAACAGACACTCCCGCTTGCTATTTAGATCTCAGATCAACTTTACCGGTTCTCATTGTGCTTTAGTATACACAGACACATCACAATCGATCCATATTTTTATCGATGACAGTGTCAAGTGGGCGCTGCCAAATTAATCGTGAGAATTTTACCCCTTCACCGTTTCATTGTCGTCTGCTTCAATTTTGTTCTTTGCAAGATCGTTTCAAAGTAAGATTCAATGTAGTATATACTTGAAACATGTCGATACGAATGTCAAACAGTTCGGTTCCTGATCAGACGCCGCGTAACGCGGCGTCTGATCTGGACCCAAACTGTTTGGAAAGTTGCATTTATGCGACGGTTAAATTAATACAACACACGACCCCTAATCAACATAGACATCAATCCATATTTCTTCTGCTGCCAAAATTATCGTCTGCTTTAAATTTGTCGTCTTCAAGTTTTGCAGACGAACATTTAAGACGAGTATTAGATAGTTAAAATCCTGACCAGAAGCACATTGACCTGGCGTCTGATTTGTACCTTAAGTTTTCAAAATAGCAGTTATATCGCGATGACAAGCATTTATAAGACGTCAAAGCTCGTCGTGCAATACCACCATGTTATATCACCCGACAATAACCACTGCCATGTAGTATCACCGGGCAATAAACACTGCCATTTAATATCACCCGACAATCGAAGTTTAACCAACGTTTTATCAGTTCAAACAAACACTTCGTTAGCAATCCATTATCCAACAAAGTCATGAATTTTAAACATTAAAGTCAAGTTGTCCTCCTACTTCACATAATTGTATTTCTATGTACAAGAGGACCCACAAAAGCCACGAAGAACGTGTCCAGTTACCCTCTAATAAATACAGTAGCATTCCTCTATTAAAACCCCTACATTGCCTTAACTTTAAGGCGTTTAAGACAGGTGGTTGCTTAAAGCAAGGTGAACGTAAAACAGAAATCTCCTTTAGGAGCTTTCTGTTTTACTTTCTCCTTGCTTTAAGCCGTCACAGGTCTTTCATACAATCAATTAGCCTTTGTTTTAGTCGTAGAAATAGAGTGTTTTTTCTGTAGTAACCAGATACAGTGGAATTTGTACTGACCTTCCATTCAAATACTAACTACTGGACAATCTTTAATAATTATGTTTATGTGGTAGCTTCAGTCATAGAACGGTTATGTAGAATGCCCAATTGAGCTTCATCTATATTACCTGTGTCCTGTACTAAACTGTCTCTTGTACATATACATCTTAACTGAAAGGATCGCTAGACACAGGTCTATTTGTACTAGGAGAGTGGAACCAGTATTGTCTGAGAACAGATAACCCCTCGTAAATAATCACACAGGATCCACTCAGCCAAAGCGACATACGAAAACAAAACCTATTCATAAAAGCTTATTTTCCAATACAGTAAAACCTCTCTATTTCGTCCACTATACCGTGTTGATTTTTAACGGTTTAAAGCAGGTGACTGCTTAAAGCAAGGTGAAAGATAAACAGAAAGCTCATACATGTTTTACTTTCACCTTGCTTTAAGCTGTCACCTGCCTTTAATAAATTCAATTAGCCGTCTTTTTAGTGGTACATGTAGTAATAAAGAGATTTTACTGTATATTGTGTATTCATTTTATGACATGTAAGTAACACATTACCACATTGGAAATATTCGTCCGCTGAAAGTTTGTTGTTAGTTAGTGCTGAATTTCTCAGTAATTATTCTTCACATTTTCTAACCATTTTTCTAGTTTTGAAGACAAGTGACCACTTAAAACAGGTTGAAAGTAAAGCAGACTACGCTTCAATGCGCCTTCTACTTTACTATCAGGCTACTTTAAGCTCCTATCTACTAAAATATATAAAACATTCGTACGGTGCATTCTATTTTCTTTATAAGAAGAATAAATTCAAGACATTAAAATGTGTATTTATGGAGTAATGGGTTAAATCACACGGTCATATACAGTGGAGAAAAGGTTATCCTTTCCCAATAAACGCGGTTTACGTTAAAACCATTATTTCAATTGCCAACAGTTGAGATCAGGATCAAACCTATTACACACGTTTATTCCATTACCGTTCTGAATATTAACCCCCTTTCCTTCGAACAGCTCAGTACTGGAATTTGAAAACAGTTGGATCCAGTGGTATGGCGTATGACCAGGATTCACTATTAATTGTCGGGTAAAACGTTTTTCGGTTTCTTCAAATGAAAAAGAGAGATAGGTCAATAATTACAAAAATAATTATAGACGAGACTTTTAACCGTATAACCTTAACAACGAGTATACTCGTCATTTACAAACAGTTTACTTGTGTCCTATGCAATCAGTGTATACGTGTCAGAGACCAGAGGGCGCCTAAATGAGCCTTGCACTGTTTGCCATTTTGAAAACAATGCACAAGTACATTATACAAAACAACCATAAAATTAATAGTAAAAAAAAGGTATAAACTTAATTGGAAACTTGAATGTGTCCGTTTGAAGTTTTAGAGGTGATTGAGTAAAAGCAGACGATACAAATGTGCGATAATGATTAACGAGGGCATTGAAGTACAGATATGGACAAAAATCAATAGTAAGAAGCCCCATTACAAACATAATTAACCTTTTCACTGTCAAAGGTGACTTGGTCGCACATGTAAAAGGAGGGTTACTGACGTTCTAGATAGAGTAGCGTGTTCAGCAAAGAAATCGATGGCCGTCGATGGCCATCGATTGCGAGTTGGCTACCAGTCTGAAATACAGTGGTGAAAACGTAATTCTTTCGTTCAAACGCAAACGCATCGCAATGAAATATAGAAAATTACATCTTGACAATTCAAGCTACCAGTTTTAATCTGAGATGCAAACAGTTTGGAGCCTGATCAGACACCGGGTTATCCGGCGTCTGATCTGGCTCCAAACTGTTTGCAATGAAAATAATAGTTTTTAAAAGCGTAACTGGGGTTATTTGGAAGGAAAATATTATCTCTACTATACTCTGCACGCTGCATACGGGGAACACACTGCTAACCTAAACAGCAAGCAATGGTAACTGAACATGCTACTGCACTTTCATTACATTGGTACAGTTAAACTCAACGTGTGACCATTAAATAATGTTTTTCCTATTCCTATATTACCATCAGTTTTAAAAGATTTACTTCCATATCGAAACCATACTAAATTGTCAGAAATACAAACGAACAGTTTATGATCCTGTAAGATAACTTAGAGTTCAAACTGAAATAGTTTAGAGCCAACCCAAGCCGTTAGAAACAAGGTAAGGTTCAGGAAAATTCAATTTCGAATCTAGATTCTAGAAATTCCATACAATATATTTCAATATAAATCTGGCAGTCGGTTTTGGAGTAATAATCAACAGATCACGAAATACCAGTATAAATATCATATAGCGTTTAATAAATCAAGGGGAACAACTCTAGCCACCCTGACCTAATACATATATATGTATCATCCATAGTTAAAATGTGGCCCTGATACTCCAGCGCTGGTATATCAGTTTACCTTTTATTTCATAGTTGTCTGTTTCCAGTTTAAAGGAGGTTACTTTTTCAGCCTGCATGCTTTAAGCTACAATGCACTAGTATAATAGGAAAACTTGTATAAGTAACTATTTTTTAGTGGAGGAATACGTTAAATGCGTATTTATAATGTAATGGGTTAACACAACCTTCAATGAAAACCAACGTAACCCTAAATGGCATGTGGTTGTTTTATTGCTACAAGTCAATTGCTACGCTGAAAGCATTATGCTGTCATCATTCTTCCTAAGCTGTCTTTGCTTGCTCCTTTGGATCGCAACACATGTCTTAGTACTGCCCTTCCTCTCTTGAGCGATACTAAAACGCGTACAGCAGATAAATTATATTAAACGAAACTAAACGCAATGCAATAAATTGTAGAAAATGACAACGTATTGGAAATTATGAGTTTTAAAAAGTTTTTACTATCCGAGTGTCGAATGATTTGGAGCCACGTTAGACCCCGCTTTAACCGGCCTCTGATCTGGTTCTAAACTGTTTGCATAGAAAACATCCGCGTTTATTGAGAAAGAATACCGTCTTCTACGTTGTTAGCATCGTCAGTGTGGAGACAGATGCCACGATGGTTATAAACAGGACGAACGAACGTAATGCTCAATGTTCTTTGCATCTTATTTGTTTATATGCATTAAGCACCAATATGCATTCTTCCTTAATGTCTGGTCGTTCCAGAGCGGTAGAACTGCGATAACAAATTTCAGTCAGTTATCTCGGTACCATAGTGAAGCAAGTACGATGTCAGCTTGGTATTTTGTTTTGTTTTTTACCCAGCGTGTGTTCTGAGGAAGACTTAGAGACACTATCTCCGTGCAAAAACAAAACACTTATATTGTCTGATGAGAGCTCATATAAAGTGTTCTACTCTCTGTTTGTCTCCCGTTCATTGGTCCTTTTACACTGACCCGGACATCTTGGACAAGTTGACATACGTCTATGCTTCAAACTTGGAGTAGTTATAGGGACGGACCAATATCATTTGAGTACATTTGAAAACAGTTTGAAACGCGGCATCTGATCTGGGTTCAAACTGTTTGTCACTCGTCATTATGTTTCTTCTGTCAAAATTGTCCAATACGTTACTTTGAGAAAAATCAGCAGGCGATAATTTTAAGTAGACGATATTGCAGCTGTGAAAAGGTTAAACATAATTGCATTGTTTATGGAACAGTAGCAAGTGATGCTGTAAGGAGGAAATCGGTGTTGGGAGGGCCGTTGTAGGGAGAGATTACTGTAAATGACAGTTGCCACTTGCCATGCAGTCGAGAATACCTAACTATACATTTGCGCTAGAATAATTGTTTTTTTTTCACTGTAAAAAGTTTGGATCCAGATCAGATGTCGGATAACCAAACGCCTGACCATGCTCCAAAATATTTGCAATTTAGAAGTAACAAATGTCTTCAGAATTAACAAACAAGAGGGCCATGGTGGCCCTAAATCACTCACCTGGCAGCCTATAGTTTTGGTTAAGGTGACAATAGATAGGGCATGGGTTTTCAGGAAAGACGATTAATTTTTTGTAAGCTTCGATGAAGTCATGTACGGAAAACCGTCCTTGCCTACTTGTGCCATGAAGATTGATGTACGAAATCAAGGTGAAGGTTACCAAAGGATATTTTGTGTAAATTAATATTCAAATAATGCAGATAGTTGCTAATATGAAAACCTGCTCCCATCAACTGTCAGCCATGTTTTTAAGCCAATTTCAAGTTAACCCATTTATGCATATTTACTCATAATTATTTATGGTTGTTTTCTGAAACATACATATATTGCTAAATGACAAACATTGCAGACCCTGATAAGAAGGTCTGAGAATGTACTGTTTACAAGAACGTTTGTTTGTCAATGGCAAGCATACCCGTCACTAGGTTTGAATTTAATAAGGAGCAGAACTCTACAACGACATCCAATTGAAGACAACAAGTGTGTCCGTTGTTGATTGGGGGTCGTTAAAGGGAGAAAAATCGGCTTACATTTGCAAACAGTTTGAATCCTGATCAGACGCCGCGTCACGCGGCGTCTGATCTAGATTCAAGCTGTTTGTCACTCGTCAGGAAGTTGTTTCTGTCAAAATTCCAATATGTAATTTTGAGGAAAACAGCAGACGACAACTTTAAGCAGACGATATTGCAGAAGCAAAAACGTTAAACATAATTGTCATGTTTGGGGAACAGCGGCAAGGGTCGTAGTAAGGAGTGAGTCGTTGTTGGGATGGCCGTTGTAGAGAGGGGACACTGTATAAACGTTTGATTTGTTTTCCATAATTATGTCTGAATATTTCTTTTCAGTATTTTTGAGACGTTTGTCAGACCTGTCGATATGTTCTTAATTTGTAAGCTTGATTCAAAAGTATGGCATGAAATCAATAATGCCAGTTTCTGCTTCAACTAAAGTTTTAATTTCAACAATAGACATTTATAATTTAGCGTGACAGAAATAAATTTCGATCTTCGGTGATTACAAGATTGGATGTAAAAATAGCTGGCAGTAGTGGCCGTACGGTATTTTGTTTTTTTCCATAGGAAACCCGTATTCTCCTTTACTCAATAGAGGCGGCTTTTAGCTCATTTAGTTCCTTCCTCGACTGAAGGAAGTAGTTACAATTTATACAGCCATGATTATGTATTATAAGAAATAGTTTCTATATTTTAGCAGATAGCTTAAAGCAGGCTGAAAGTAAAGCAGAATGCGTCTTAAGGAGCATTCTGCTTCACTGTCAAGTTGTCAACCTACTTTAAGTTGACACGTCTTCAAAAATAAAAATAGGGTGTGGGGAAGTAGGTTAATTCTTTTACATTACGTAAAACGAGTGGGTAGGTTGGGTTTTACGGCACTGCAACACTGAATAGGTCATATAGCGCCGAGAATTAACCATTAAGAATATCGATTAAAGGTACAGCAGAATGCGTGCTAATGCACACTTTGCTTTACTTTCAATCTGGTTAAGCTACTATCTGCTCGGATATAGGAAATATTTGTTTGGTTCACATTAATGGCTGTATTAATTGGAACTATTCTAATTCAGTGGAGGAATAAACTAGTTGCGTAAAATGCGTATTTATGGAGTAATGGGTTAATAAGTGTTTTACCTTATGAGTGACATAATTATTTATATTATGGTAGCTGACAGGGAAAGTAGAACATTATAATAAACTTACCTTGGTGAACTTGTACAATTCATGGGCTGAAAACAATTAGAGAACAAGAGTGAAAACTCTCATTAGAGTTAAAGTTATTTAAAGATTTAAATAATGGTTTTCAAAGTTCTGAGACAATTATGATCACTGGGCAAGATTAGGAACATTATTGAGACAAAAACTGGACCAACATTCAAAAGAGGTGATATTAAGATAATTACAGCAGTAGGCAAACACGAGCATTTACATACAACTAAAACTGTATTAACTCTTTGCATGCTGGGTAATTTATTCGTCTGCATCAAATGTCGTCTGCTGATGTTCTAGAAATAGAATTATCCTAGTTTTCTTTTCAAAACAGGGCCAGAGTATCAAACAGTTTGGATCCTGATGAGATGACGCGTTACGCGGCGTCTCATCTGGATCCAAATTGTTTGCAAAGGTAATCAATGTGGCAGTTTATCCGCCGCTAGCATTGTTAAGACTTAAAGAGTATGACAGCAAGAGGTTGTCAGAAAACTGCTCAATTTGAAACAGTGGCATTTGAATTCATTTATTGGCCAATTAAATGCCACAGGGAATATTAATAAGTAGCATAATAGAGTTTTCGATTGCATGATCCACAGTCGTTTGTAGTGGTTTTCTGCTTAATTACAATCCGCTTAAAAGTACCGTATACATATACATCAAGCACTTTACATAATAGCTGTAAAGTTTACAAAAAGTTAGAAACCATCCAGTTTGAAACTCAGATTAAATTGTGCAAAACAGGCTTAACAAGCACCTTAGAGCTGATATCCCCTGCCGCAGCGATTGTCCAGAAGAAAGTGACAAACTTTAATGTGGGAGGAAGGGGCAAATGGTGATCACCTGTCTTAAGTGTCTTTAAAGATCAACATTCAAAAGCTTTTTACAAAGTTTTATAAAATCCATTCAATTTTGTACATGTTAAAGCCTAAACAATACAAAAAATAAAGCCGTTTGTAGCATTATAAATCTAAGTATGACAGGGGCAGGTAACTCTTGATTCAAATGCAACAGTAATTAAACACTTTCAAGAACTTATAATTGTGTGCAAGTATTATTAAAAAAAATTCAGAACTGTAGAATTTACTAGAGTGTAAACACATTTTCAACTCTTCAAGGGTAGAGTATTCTTGACTAATTTGCACATTTTCGACAATAATTGAACTCATTCTATAAATAATAGCAATATATGATTTAATTTTTTTTTTTCAAAATCCATTCACATTTGTACACAATAGCATGTAAACAATAAAGCCATGTTGAGCATTACTAAGTACATAAAGGGCAGATAACTCTTGCCACAAAGTATCCTTTTTTGACAATAATTGCAACCCTTATATTTATATACATCGTGTGTAAGTTAAATCAAAATCCATTAAAGACTGTAGTTTCTAGATGGTAAAAACTGTTAAATATGGTTTTTCGACTCATCAAGAGCAGATAACTGTTGACTAGTTTCTCCGTTTTCAAAAATGATAACAATTATTTGAAAACTAATAGCCATACATAGTTTAAGATTTTTTTTTTATCAAAATCCATGCATATTTATAGATACTAGGATGTAAACAATATTCAAATAAAGCATTTTCTAGCATTTCTAAGTACATCAAGGGCAGATAACTCTTGCCACAAGTATCCTTTTTTGACAATAATAGCACACCTACAATAACTTTTACTTATAGACATTGTGTGCAAGTATCATTTAAATCCATTCATAATTGTAGTTGCCAGAGAGTAAAAACAGTTAAATATGGGGTTTTTTACTTATCAAGGGCAGATAACTCATGACTCATTTCTCCGTTTTCAA
Source organism: Gari tellinella (assembly GCA_922989275.2). Lineage (NCBI taxonomy): Eukaryota > Metazoa > Mollusca > Bivalvia > Cardiida > Psammobiidae > Gari > Gari tellinella. The sequence goes on from OV277862.1 coordinate 18,777,345, forward strand.
CAATAATCAAATTCATTTGAAAACTAATAGCCATACATAATTCAAGAAAGTTTTTTCAACATCCATGCATATTTATAGGCTCTAGTATGTACAAAATATCAAAATAAAGCATTTTTAAGTACTTCAAGGGCAGATAACTCTTGTCACAAGTATCCTTTTTTAAAATAATTGCACACCTGCAAGAACTTGTACTTATAGACATTGTGTGTAAGTATAAACAAAATATGTTGAATACTGTAGTTGCTAGAGTGTAAAAACTGTTAAATATGGCATTTTTAACACAAAAAGGGCAGATAACTCATAAATTCCTATAATTTTCTGAAAAAAAATTGATTTCCCACGGTGCTCCTATGATGACAAATAAGTATACCAAGTTTCATCCAAATCTGTTTATCGGTTTCGGAGATACAGTTGCGGACGGAGCACGCACGCACGCACGCACACACGCACGCACGGACAGCCGGACGGACAGACCTAAAACAGTATCCCTCTGTCTTTCGACAGGGGATAAAAACTACCTCCAATAACTCTTCGAAGCGGAAAATATAACCCTTGGACATTAACAATAACAATGTAACACTTGAAAACGTTGCATGCATGCAAGAGTTAATAGGTGCAGCTCCTCTTGTAGTAAAACATATTTACTGACGTACGATATAAACGTGTTAAAATTGAATAGTCTAGTTTATAACTACAGTAAAACCTGTCTTTAACGTCCACTCAATGATACAGCATGGTGATCTCCTAACACATGTAATTGCTTAACCCATTCTACCCTGAAACTTTAAAAAGACAATTCCAATTTTCTATTAAGTCTTGTCAATATTTCACTATTTAGTGTAATATTTGACAATATATTGCAAAATGACAAACAGTGTTGATCCTGATCAGAGGGCTCCTGCAGGAGCCCTCTGATCAGGATCAACACTGTTTGCATAGGACGAATGTACTCTTCACAGATAGACTGTTTGGCAATGAAGAGTATACTCGTCGTTAGGGTTGAATGTGTTGATAAAGTGGGGGTTTAAATGACGGTTTACTGTAGGCATATTACTGCTAAAAGATGGACATACTACCTGAAACCATTTAATTTTGATGTGTTCGAATGTCACAAAAGAAAGGTTTTACTGTCTTTCCATTTATCTATAGACAAACTAGAAATTACAGTATCTGCCTTTTCTCTATCATTTTACAAACTGCAAACAGTATAGATCCCGATAAGAGGGCTCCTTCAAGTTAGTATTTACTTTAATCCATCTGAATTAATTTCTAAAGTCAGTCCTAAGATGCAATATAAACTGGTAAAGTGGTAATGTTTGAAACTGGAATTATCCATATGAAAGCATATAAAAAACACATTGTTTTGGGTACTGGTTTTTGGGGATATCACTGCGACACCAGATGAGAGTCAGACAGACGGACATAGATTAGGCACATACCTGCGTCACGTGTTTCTGATTTCTTCTGCTGCGTGTCACATGCAGACATCCAGCCGATTTTGTGTAGTGTATTCTGGCAAAAGACAAAAATACAATGCATTACTATGGTTACAAGAGACAATGAATAATCTTACTTTGAGATAAAGCCAGTCTTTCATTCAATTATGCATTTAATTTATTATCTTCAAATGGAGAAAATAGTTATTATTTATACAGTCATGGCTATGTACTATAAGAAATAGTTTCTATATTCTAACCCATGGTAGCTTAAAGTAGGCTGAAAGTAAAGCAGGATGCACGTTAAGAAGCATTCTGTTTTACGTTCAACCTACTTTAAGTGGCCACCTGTCTCCAAAACTAGGTAATGGTTTAAGTTGCATTGAAAGCTTTAAGGACAGGTGGTATTGGTGCAGCTTAGAGCTTGACAGCGTTGTTGAAGCAGTGATCGCACGTAGTTACATGCTTTTCTGATAGTTATATCTGGTAAAACCTTGCTGACAGCACCTTGCTGACAGTTATATATGGAAAAACTTTGGTGATAAGTATATATGGTAGAACCCTGCTGACAATTATATATGCTAAAACCTTGTTGATAGTTATATATGGAAAACAAAGTTATTGACAGTTATATACGACAACTCATTGCTGATAATTATATTATGGTAAAACCTTGCTAATAATTATATATGGTTAAGCATATAAGTTGATAGTTATTTATTGTCAATCCTTGTTGAAAGTTATATGTAAAATGGATAAGACTTACTGATAGTTCTACATGTACATGCATATAGAAAAAACCTTGCTGATAGTTATATATGGTAATTTTTGCTGATAGTCATGTATGGTAAATCATTGCTTATAGTTATATATGGTAAAGCCTTGCTGATTGCTGATAGTTATAATTATATGGTAAACCTTTTCTGATAGTTATGCATGGAAAGCCTTGCTGAGAGTTAGATATGGTAAAAAATCATAGTTAGATATGGTAAAACCTTGCTGACAGTTATATATGGTTAAATATAGTTGATAGTTATATGTGGTAAAATCTTGCTGATAGTTATATATGGTTAATTCTTGCTGAAAATTATATATGGTAAAACCTTGCTGATAGTTATATATGGTAAATTCTTGCTGATTGTTATATATATGGTAAACTTTGCTGATAGTTATATGTTGCAAAACTTTGTTGATAATTATATATAGCAAAACCTTGCTGATATTTATATATGGTTTACCGTTGCTGATAGTTTTATATTCTAAAACCTTGCTGATAGTTGCTGATAATTATATATGTTGAAATATTGCTGATAGTTATATAAGGTAAAACCTTGCTGGTAATTATATATGTTAAACGTTGCTGTTAGTTATATATGGTAAAATATTGCTGATAGTTATATAAGGTAACACCATTTATGGAGATATAAGACAAGTTTTGCTTACAAGGGCGCATAATCTTAATCCAACGTTCCATACTTTGTCTGATTATGATAAGTTTTGTTTTCTGTTTTCAATCCCAGATATGAATCCTGATTGTAAATATTTATATATGGTATACGTTGCTGATAGTTTTATATTCTAAAACCTTGCTGTTAGTAATATATGGTAAAACCTTGATAATATATAGTTATGGTAAAGCTTTGCTGATACATGATAAATGTCCTATCGCAGCTTTCGCTTACTTTCACTCTGACTTAAGAAACCACTTGTCTTAAACTACATGTTAAAAACATCTTCCGGGTTGGTTGTGTCGATAGTTACGGTTTGTTTTATCAGGGATTTATAATCGACAGCCAGCCTATAACGGAATTTCTATAAAGTTAACAACAAGCGGATACTCAATGTTAGAAAATATCACGCAGAAAATGTGGGTTTGTTGTAATACTTTCTCTCTACAGTAACTCTTATAAGGCTAAGCACGACTTTGCAAACAGTTTGGATCCAGATTGTTTGCAACTCAACTTCAACCTTTCGTCAGTTATAGATGCTTAAAAACTAATTTTGATTTAATTTTGCAGACGATATATTTAAAACAGACGACAATTCAGCAAGCTGAGGATTAAGCAACATATTTCAATGGACGCTGGAATGACGTTTACTTGCAAAGAAGACGTCAAATCTCTGCATGGCGCCATGTTTGATTACGTTATTGCACCAGACGACATGATACATGCAATGTCTTATCGGTTCTCAGCCATGTTGACCCTTACCCTTCAAATCGCGACTTGACTGGTATTTGCAAACAGTTTGGACCCAGATCAGACACCGCGTTACGCGGCGTCTGATCTGGGTCCAAACTGTTTGTCAACTGTCTTTAAGCTTCTACTATATATGTTTAATTATAAAAAAAAAAAAATTCACAAATTTTGCAGACGACAATTTCCAAGCAGACGATATTAAGGTATTTAAGGGTTAACTCTTAGGGGGACATCTTATTTATGTTTGAATTGTTGTCAATATTAATCCTTCAGTCGATCCGCAAGTAAGATACTGGAGCCATGCAGGGGAATTCTTGAGCGGGAATCTAAGCACATAATCTCCATGACAGACTGTGTCGTCTGCTTTAAGAATTCTATTTTTTTTTCATTTTTTTCATTTTTCAATTTTATAAAGAGACTGAAAACCAAAATAATATATTTCCAAAAAGAAAAGACACTACTCAAATAAAGACAAAGGCATTTATGATATCAAACAAATATTATCGGTATAAAAACATCCTCAAGAAAACTCACAGATTTTTTTTGGGATTTTGTTTTTAGATTATTCTTCGATTTTTTTCTACTGCGACATAAGACGGGGTAGATCTTTGGACTCCGTTACATACAATTCAAAAGCAATAGCGCAGTTTTAGGACATATCTTGTGTTGTCTCCCCTGAGCGGGTTCGATCCCAACCGAGCGCAATACATGTATTATTATGTTTTCTTTGAAATGCATTTTTTTAAACTAAATGCGATGAAACTAATATCAGTGGGTAAAATTTTCTTGTATATTTTTCAAACCACTTTTCTGTCAATCGCATAGTGAGAATACTGTAAACGGTCTAGGCCAAGAATCATCTGTACCGATTGATATACATATACAGTAAAACCTCTCTATTACGACCTCTAGAAAAGAAGGCTTATTAAATGCATATACAAGACAAATGACAGTTTAAGACAAGGTGACCGTAAATGCATACAAGACAAATGACAGTTTAAGACAAGGTGACCGTAAAACAGAAAGCTCCTACAGGAGCTTTCTGTTTTACGTTCATCTTGCTTAAAAGTATTCACCTGCCTGAAACACGTGCTAATTAACACATTTTGTAATACATGTATAAAGGTTTAACTATATATACTAGGTATATGATCAGGCTCAGCATTGTTGGTAAAGGGCTCTAGTCAACGACTCTGTGTCTAGAATACCAACAAACAACTGGCCCTAACGTGGATTTTGTCCACAAAAAACCCCATCCAGATAGCACGTGGCATGAAAACCAAACTTCTAAGTATCTTGTTAACCCTTTCCCCCATATACTGTTTCTAGTTTCGAAGACAGGTGGCCACTTAAATTTATCCTTCTCCCACATACATGTATTACGTATTTCACGCTTAAGAAACATTTTCTATATTCTAGCAGATTATGGCTTAAAGCAGGCTGAAAGTAAAGCATAATGCGCCTAAATTAAGACGCGTTCTGCTTTTCTTTCAACCTGCATTCAGTAGTCACAAATCTAAAGTAGAAACAGGCTATGTGGTAGTGGGTTAAAACAGGTGGAAAGAAAAGCAGACTGTGCCTTAAGGAACATTCTGCTTTAGTTTCAGCCTGCTTTAAGATACCACTTTCTTCAATCTTCAAATAGTATGAATCTCGTCAACATCTCAGCTGAACATAAATGACGAGTTGTGTAAACGATCTACTTCGATATAGAAAACAATTCTTATGGTGCATATTCATGACTGTATAATGTGGAAATATTTTGTTCAGTAGTAGAATAAATGAAAGCTGTAAAATCATATTTATGGAGTAGTGGGTTAATTCCAAATATCACTAGAATGTAATCCTATTCCCTTACAAGGTTCTATGGCCTACATTTTATTGTAACTCCGATTGTATTTCTTTTACTTACTCTTCAGATTTTCGTAGTTAATAATTGAAGTTATTATAAAGGGCAGCAAATATTTCTTCATTGAGTAAACACACACCTCACTGTTAATAAACCAACCCCTCTTCACTTAGCGGTGCCATTTCAATGCCATTCAATAATATTGAAACATTCCTTTATCGATATTTAATTAAGTACTTCCACCAATTCTTAACGTTTAACATGCTAGCGGCAGATATGTGCCACAGCTTTTATCTTTGCAAACAGTTTGGATCCAGATGAGACGCCGCGTTACGCGGCGTCTCATCAGGATCCAAACTATTTGACACTCTGACCCTGTTTCGAAAATAATTTTTTAAAATTCTATTTTTAGGAGCAGACGACAATTATTGTTGCAGATGAAACTATTACCCAGCATGCAAAGAGTTAACCTTGATCATACAGAATGACCATCTGCTTCAAAATTGTCCGTTACTAATAGTTCGACCTTTAAGAGTCTTTATCAAAGAAAATCATGATTATCCTCTTTGGTTTTAAAGCTGAAAGCATGAAACATATATGTGACGTGTGTTTGGACATCATTTTCTTTGGTAAAGGTCCATGGAGGTCAAAATATTACATATTTCATTTTTCCATTTTTTACCTACATGTATCTTTGATTCCTTTTTTGATTGTTTTTAATCTTCATTGTCAAACTTGTCGTGTCAGATATGAGTGTCAAACACACAGTTTTGGATCCTGAACAGACGCCCACATTAGATCTACCTGATTCCGGATCTAGAGCAACTGATCATTTATCGTACCTAGCAAATCACGGGTTAACCTTTAACCTGTCGTAATATCGTCTTCTTTGAATGTCGTCAGTAAGATTTGTCAAATTATGATTTATAATAATTATTTTTCAATTCCAAAATAATACATATAGACGAGCGCCAAACAGTTTGGATCCAGATCAGACCCCCTTCACGTGGCGTCTGATCTGGATCAAAACTGTTTGCAAATATTAATCAAGTCGCTATCGGCAGGATAAGGGTTAATAAATTTCATTTCTAATAAATGTCTTTGTTACGAAGTGACCGAGGGCCGAAATTGGTTCAAGGCAAACGTGCCAAGGTCTTTACTTCTGGTATTTGCAGAGGAATATGGCTTAAATCTTTTCTGCAAATAGTTACTGACTTAAGACCATATGAATAACAATTAACGACCACATACTTGAGCAATATACATGTACCTGTTAAATGAACCTATTCATTAATTATTGACCGTACAGTCTTTTCATTTGAAACATCCCCTGTGTTTTATACAATTTGGTAGAATTTTGCCATATAGATAATAGGACAAACACAAATTAATTAATTAATATATATAGATAAAAAATATGTTCTCAATAATTGTTGTGCCTTAAACATACTGTCTTGCAAATAGGACAATATCATAATTTACTAACCTTTTCACTAGTTTACCCCTAGTACAATGGTAATTTGCAAACAGTTTGGATACTGATCAGATGCTGCCTCTGTCTAAACATAATACATCATTCGAAGGAAAGTAGTATCCTACATGTACAGATAGTATAAAACTTCATCAACTCTTTACTCCATGAAACTTCAAATGAACAATTCCAGGTTCCCAATTTAGTGAAGTCCGTTTTTGACTATTTATGGTTTGTTTATGGCCAATGTATTGCACTATGAAAAGCAATGCAGACTCTGATCAGAGGGCTCCTTTAGGAGCCCTCTGATCTGAGTCTTCGCTGTTGCATAGGACAAGTGTACTCTTCACATTTCCGCTGTTTGCAAATAGGACATATATGCGTGACTATGGTTAAAAGGGGTTTGTTTATGCTGTTTAACCCTCTTACTTATTTAGAAGAGACTTCTTCAAAATTGTCGATAACAAATAATCAAATCATGTGTATGGTGGAACTCTAACTACGGATGTAAAGTCGTTGGACTTCTGATCAAGTACTGTTTTTAGGGTCTGATCGGGTCCATGTTTTTTGAAAATGTCCGTGAAATTGGGCTGTCATAACAGGAGGAGGGTCAGCAGTTTACAAGGGAAAGTGACGATTCAGCGCGAAATGATCCCTTACCGAAACGCGTGTAATGAGATTAAACACATTCAACCCTGCAAGTATTAATATAATCGTCATTAACAAACAATGTACATTTGAAGAGAACACTTGTCTTATGCAAACAGTGTAGACCCTGATCAGAGGGCTCCGTCGGGAGCCCTCTGATCAGGGTCTACATTGTTTGTCACTTTGCAATATATTGTTAAAATCTACCCTAAATAGTCAAAAGTGGTCTAGACTGAATTGGATGTTGGAACTGTCCATTTGAAGTTTCAGGGGTCAATGAGATTAACATGGGTTAAGAGGTTTACTGGATTACGGCAACACGCTTGCTGATCAACTCTTTATCAGCTTTCATGTTACAGTTACTGCATGTGAAACAGAAACGACAACAATCTGACACGGGAAGTCATAGGTGAACCCATTACCTAATAGCCTGTTTCTAATTTTAAAGATAGGTGATAACATAAAGCAGGTTGAACGAAAAGCAGAATGTGCCTTAACTTTACCTTCAGCCTGCTTTAAGCAAAAATCTGCTAGAATATAGAAATCATTTCTTAAGGTACATATTCATAATAGTGTAAATTGGAACTATTTTCCTCAATGGAGGAATAAACTAGAGGCGTAAAAAGGCGTATTTATGAGGTAATAGGTTAAAAATATACGAGACAGGGCAACACACTGACAGCTATAAGGAGAACACTCCTGATCATGGGGTGAGAATGGCAGATAGACAACCAACCTAACTAGTCAGAAATATAGAAACTCACAAACATATTCAAGCTAGAAATATAGACAGTCACAAACTTAAGCTAGTCAGATATAGAGTCGGAAACTAAAGCTATAGCCATACATATACATACAGTCAGAAACTAAAGTTCAGGTAGGGAATATAAGGAACAAATGAAAACATGAAAACAAGACAGGACAAGTGAGATAAACAGACAGTAAGCCAACCAATGAGTCGGACAGACGGACGAACGCACATATAGATGTACAAGCTAGTTGATAAGACACATTGACTTTCAGCAGATAGGCACAGAGCGAGTGGCAGAAGATCAGATGAATTGGCGGAAGCATACAGTGGAGAAAACGTTATTCTTTCCCAATAAACGCGTTTAAGGCCAGATCAGAAGCCGGGTAACCCGGCGTCTGATTAGGCTCCAAACTGTTAATCCCTCTTTTAAAACCGTTAAAACTTTCTAAAACTTTACATATTCTACATTTTATTGCAATGCGTTTGCATTTCGTTTGCCTTTAACCATGAAAGGACATGGGATAGATAGACTAGAAAACGGAGTAACAACAATACATGTGCATTGTTAGAATCTTTCATTGACAATGGCGCCTAAAGGCGACTTTGCAAACAGTTTGGATCCTGGTCAGACGCCGCGTAACGCGGCGTCTGATCAGGATTCAAACTGTTTGGTATTCTTATTTAAAAAATTTCAAACAAAAAATACCTAAATCTGGTTTGAAAAAATATTGCAGACGACAGTATCCATGCAGACGATAGTTTGGCGGTAATAGGGTTAAAGCAGACGATGAAATTTGAAGATGAAATAGTTAAATAGTCTTACCACGTCAAGTTTTGCAAAAGCTCGTGTATTATCAACATCATCGTGCGTATTGTTGTTGTCATCATATATCTCTGGCTTCCCAGTCATCTTTTCCTGGCCATTCTGTATGCGTTGGTTTGGGGTTTCTTCCATTTTAGCTGAGCCCACTGTCACTATCCGGCTATCCCGGAACTCTGCATGTCTCCTGCGCTGCCTAGCCATCCCGGGGCCGCAAGATTTGGACCTGTATTTAGATATACGGTACATAAGCAATCGATCATCAGTTCCTGCGGACCGTTTGGAGTCCGGCACGGCACTGATTTTCTGCCAGCCACGAACTAGAGGGACCATATCTTAGCCTTACACGGTTATAAACGTTTTATCTAAATATATAGGGATGAAGGTTCCAAGATAAAACCCCACAACACACAAGTTCACGGTGGAACGTGACATTACCACAGATCTCGATCTATTCTATCGACCATGGCCAATATCGAGAGTGACCTGTTATACACAATAAGTAGTATGATTTATCTGGTCATTATGTGCCGAGGTTAACCTCTGCGGAATGTTTAAATCCTTTACCTCCACTTTTGCACATTTAAATCCTCATTTTGTCAATGCCATAGAGGCCATTTCGGACAACATATTTCGGTAACGAATTAATATTGGTTCGTCCAAAATATCGACACGATGTCAGCTCCAGATCAATAAATATAAGCGCATTTGTAAAACGATCATTCCCTTTAACCATACATGTATAGAATCAAACTCTTAGTTTCCCCTCTTTTATTTCACTCGGTGTCACTTTGTAATGTTAGAAGCGAAATGTTTTCATATTTAACTGAGCTGTTTTCATCCCAACAAAGTCCATTCATGTCTATCGAACTTGCTGTCAATAACCTATTATTTGTTAAAACCCACTCGGAACGATTTGCCTTATATAAAGGCACAATAATAGATAGGGTAAAACGATAGTAAATTGATAGATATATTTCATGCTAATCGATAGCCTAACAAAGTAAGAAACACAACACGATAGTTCACACGCTACAGTATTGTAAGTAAAACAGAACTACAATAACCCTTTCATTATTAAATTATTCGGGATATTTTTACCCCTTCACCGTTTCATTGTCGCCTGCTTCAAATGTGTTGTCTGCAATATCGTTTCAAAGTTAAAAAATAAGGCAGTATGACCGAAGAAATTTCAAAACGAGTGTCAAACAGATTACGCGGCGTCTGATCAGGATCTAAACTGTTTTCAAACGCGCTTTCAAGCGTCATTGAGGGTGAAAGGGATAAAGACCCTCTGTAAAAATCACTAACAAGAATGCTCATTGGTATTATGAAAGACAGAAAACAGCTTAACCCATTATCCCATAAATACGCCTTTTTACACCTTTTATCTATTACTCCACTGAAGAAAAAAACTTTTTACAGTCATGAATATTTAATAGAAGAAATATTTTCTATATTCTAGCAGGTTGTAGCTTAAAGCAGGCTGAAAGTAAAGCAGTATGTACCTTAAGGCACATTCTGCTTTACTTTCAACCTGCTTTAAGTGATACATGTAACCTGTCTTCAAAACTAGAAACATGCTAAGGGGTAATGGGTTAAAGCAATGTAAAAATTTACTTTCTCATTGCTTTAAGTAGCCACCTGCATTAAACACGTATACTAATTAACATAATTCAGTGATCGTAACAGGTATAACAACATCAGAACGGTAGTTGTCTAAAGGTGCTATGTTTATAACGATGTTTCCTTAATGTTGATCAAAACTTTCCGCTTAATTCAGACGGGTTCTCGCATATTCTATTCAAATCAATATTGCAGCTTTGAGACGCATTATATATACAGTAGAGCCTCTCTATTACAATCACTAAATGGTGTTAATTATAACGTGCTTAAGACAGATGATTGCTTAAAGCAATGTGACAGTAAAACAGAAATCTCCCGTCAGCTTGCTTTAAGTTGTCACTTGTCTTTTATACAATCAATTAGTCTGATAAGGATCAAAACTATTCGACACTCATTTCAATATTTCTTAAGTCAAAATGCCTCACAAAAAAGAAAGAAAAAGAAAAGCATAGGAAACATGTTTAGGCCTAAAGCAGATGACGCCAATGCAGTGAAGGAATAAAATTACAAAGTGGTATCGGTTAAGAGACTGTAAACCAAATTTGGCCTAAATGTTTCTCTCGTTCATTTTTCTTTTGTAAACGGATGCCAACCGCCTACATAAACACGTAAATGTTATTTGAGGAAAAAAGATTTAGGTTAAAAAATTACATTCAAAGCAAAATGAAAACTTTGATCTCGGTGGGGATCGAATCCGTGGCGAGAAGGTAAAACAAGATATGCGCTAAAATTGTCCAACATTTTAGCGCACTCGACTAACGAGGAATATTGTTATCTGTTTGGTCTATTTTATCCTGCTTGAATTGTAGAGAAATTCAAGGCAAATATCTTCTCCGTCTAAAGTCGGAGTAGAAAACCCGATAGCAAAAATCTAAAAAAAAACAAAACTACTGTGACCTTGACATTGACCTCAATTTTAGAAAGGAATTGTCCGGATAATATTTTGTTTTCTACATCAGCTATAGGGGTACTAAATTCGGGTTACGAGTACATCTCAGGAAAATAGAGTTTCAAATGCGGTTTTCAGAAACCCTGTTGTTCAGACACAACTATGTGTGTGTATGTCTTGGGATAGTGCAGTGTCGAGTAGCATTTAAATGTCACTGTGACCTTGACGTGACATTTGACCTCATTTATAAAAAAAATTGTCCTGCTACTATATCAGCTAGAGAAAAAGAAATTAGTGCGATATTGGGACAGTGGAGTATCGCGTACCTTTTTAACATGTTGTGTTTGGGTATACAGCGCTCCCTCTCTTCAACGACACGCAATGGGAGACCCAAAAACGTGCGCGTTGTTCGGAGGGAGTCGTTTTAGGGAAGGAAATTGGTTTATATTTGCAAACAGCTTAAATCCAAATCAGACGCCGTCATTTAGTTTTGTCTGTCAAAATGTCCAATGTGTGACTTTTGGAAACAGCAGACGACAGTTTTAAGCAGACGATATATAGCAGAAGTGAAAGTAGTACACATATAATTGTATTGTTTGGGGAAAAGCGGCGATGGTCGTTGTAAGGAGGGAGTCGTTGTTCGGAGGACCGTTGTTGAGAGGGAGCGCTGTACATTTACTGGTCTGCATGCAACAACAAAATGCATTTCAATGTCAATGAACGATTTGGAGGCATTTGTCATTTATTGTGAATCAGTTCTTGTTCTGGTACATTAAATCAACATAAAAAGAGATTAACTAAACTCAGGGGATTTATTTCGAATGCTAGTATACATAACAGGGCAAATTTCATAGGCAGTGAAGGTATAGTACCCCGTTGCTCTCGGTTGATGGCAGAAAATACTGTAAAACCGGTTTTATTCGCGAGAATATAATTTACGCGTTAATTCGCGAGTGTCTCTAGTTTTGAAAATAGGTAACTTCTTAAAGCAGGTTGAAAGTAAAGCAGAATGTGCCTTAAGGCACATTCTGCTTTACTTTCAGCCTGCTTTAAGCTACCACCTGCTAGAACTATTGCATGATGTCGCGAATTAATACAACATCGCATTACGCGAAATATTCATGACGCCAAAAAAACCTGTTTTACAGTACACACAGTCACATAATCAATGTTGCTGACAATAACTACAGTTATACAGCATGCTAATGTTCGAATCATTTTTCGAAGTTTTTTTTTTCAGTCCCATTTTTACGCACAGACAGAATGTGAAGTACAGTAGAAGTGCACTTGTTGGTTTCATGCAAGGCTTTCAAGTGTTGGTTCAAGTCTTGTCAGGGCTATATACTTCATATCAAGTGAACTCAAGCAGGTGTATAAGTCCTCAAACCATGGCAGAAAAACCTCGCCTAGGGAGAAGATAACAGTCCGAGAGAACAGAAACTACTAACAAGTTGGTGGCAATTTCAATCCATGCATGTTTAACCCATAATGTCATTGCTTGTTTCTATTTTTGTAGAGAGATAACCACTTAAAACATACTGACAGTAAAGCAGAATGCGCCTTTAGGCGAATTCTGCCTTACTTTCAACCTGCTTTAAGCTACCATCTGTTAGGATATAGAAAACAATGCTTATGGTGTATATTCTACCCTGTATACATTGATACTATTTTCTTCAGTGGTGGGGGTGGGGTATTTTAAGTGCTTAAAGGCGCTTCCATGGGAAATTGTTAAACCCTAACACAAAAGCCTGTTTCTAAATTTGAAGATACGTGCCCACTCAAAGAAGGTTGAGGCAAACAATATCGACATGATAGATGATACGCCATAAACACTGGCGTCGCATCTGGGTCTGCATGATTTGTTATTTATAATAATTATAGACGTCAGTTATCGACAAATTGGCGTAATCTACAGTACACGTTCCGAAAAAGTGAAGATGCATTGAAAGCAGCGAAAACAAATCAAATATAGAAAAGTGTAGACTCCGTTTAATAGAGTCTGTTCATGGGCAATACTGAAGTGCAAAGTTGTTCACACTCTCTAGCACCGGCGTTAGCTTAATTCAAGTTTCAACTATGAAAGTGTTGAAATCAATGACCCAAAAGGGCAATGGTGTATGACAACAAAGAGTATGATGCATGATTAAGACGACAACAAAGTATTTCCTACCTGAAATTAAACCAAGTTTTAGGCCAATAACTTCAGAACTTATGTTTTACGATTATACTCCTTTTCAGCTAGACTGTACAAAGTATAAGACGAACTTCTGCTATAACCCCGACGTAGTTGTTGTCGGCGTCGTCGTGAACGGCGTTAATAATTTTAAGAACTTAGGGCCAATGTGTAGGTTTCGAAATCTGCGTTAAGATTTTCACAAATGCTAATATCTCGTATGCCTCTTGAGCTATTGCTTTCATAATTGATATGCAAAAGTTGGAACACTGTAACCTTGAACTTACAGTGCCCGCAAAAGTTTAGGTTTTGGGAACTGCGTTTAGGTTTTGTAAATGCTTATAACTCCCATGTCCCTTGAGGTAATTATTTCATATTTAACGGCGCAGGGAGCATTATGTTTATGAACAATACCCTTCCATGCACAGTGACTCTCTGTTGACTTTGGCCTTGAACTTAGGACCATCCGTTTAGGTTTCAAAATAGGCGTTTAAGTTTTAAAATGCTTATAACTCATTTGTCCCTTGGGCTATTGCTTTACATGTGTATATTGACAAGGCCGTTCAATGCACGCAAAAAGATATTCCCCTGCGGTAGTGTCCTTAAACTTAGGGCCAATGTGTAGGTTTCGAAATCGGCGTTTCAGAGGTTTCGAAAAATTGCTAATAACTTCTATGTTCCTTGAGGTACTGTTTTTCATATTTGATATAGCCTACATGTGTATATGGATAAAACCTGTCCATGCACGATAAAAATGACCCCTGCGACATTGACCTCTGACTCTGATTTTAAGTTTGGAAATGTGCCGCCGTCGAGCTTTGTTGTCTCTTTGACAACACTTGTTAAGTAAATATGATGTGCTTTTGCTAATTGTGACACGAGTAGATTTGTGTGTTTGTGATAAAGAATAGCAAATATAAATTTATACATCCCTGTTCGGTAAAATACTTTTTATGTTTTGGTCCGTAGGATGCTTGTAAGGCTAATAAACCAAACACGATGGTGACATTTGGTATACATGCTAACCTAAATTGTAACCCCAGATAATGTGGTTTTTCAAAAACTATTTCTCCGCCTAAACATTTGTTCCATTTTGACCGACTAGGGGTTTGAAGCAGAAATAAAGGGCTTAGGTACATGTATGTCTATGGAAGGGGTGGTATAGTGTCGCACTTTCAGAAGAGTGGTTCACTGGTTGCCAGTAAAACATAAGAGACCGTGCTTTTATAACGTTCTCGACATGAACTATCTTATCAGGGTGTAAACTGTCTGTCAACGTCCGAGTCATTAGCAACTCACATACAACTGTTGCAAACTTTGCAGTCAATTGATATTGGTCTACATGCGGGAAACGTTATTATTTCCCGTTTAAACGCAGCCGAACGCAAACGCATTGCAACAAAATATAGAAAATTACATGTTTTTTTTTTTTTTAAATTTCTATCAATTTATTCTAATCTGAGTATCAAATAGCTTGGAGCCAGAACAGACGCCGGGTTTCCCGGCGTCTGATCTGGCTTCAAACTATTTTCAATGGATATAATAGTTTTAGTATATAGTGAAGCTCGCTTATTGCGATAACGGATATAACGAAATATTGGATATAAGAAAACAAAATGCATCTCCCGCCGTCGATTAAAGTATAGTCAAATTGACCTGATATAACGAACGTTGTGTATAACGAAATGGTCACCAAGACTTCGTTATAAGTGAGCTTCGCTGTAAACGGGTTTTTAGGAAAGAACCACGCCTTCTCTATCGACATGCACTGTTAAAAACGTCAGATGTCACTTCTCTAGCGGTGTCGCTCATATTTAATGCAAGACATCGTTCTACATCAGTTAATTGATGATACTAAAATAATTAGATAGGAACAAGAAAGTATTTGTCTCACCTGGGTCTGAACGAATCCATTTTCATTCTGTTACCAATTTCCCCTGCCTTTGAATGTACCGGCCAATACTTTTTATAGCCAACAGAAATAAGATTTTCGTCAACCAAACCGTCACACATGTACATCGACCCCATGTTGGTTCGCCCCCACGGAACTGTTGGACCCTTCTTGTCGTTGTTGGTTTACCTCTTTGTTTCACTCATCAAAATGCTATTATCCAGTGTAACAACTTTATGGTTCAAAGGTAGTTAAAGCAGTTCTTATCTGACTAACACACAGTGAATTTTCTTTTTCCTCTACCGCAATCAGCGTTATTCTTGTCACCATTGTATTCTTTGGTACAGTCGAAACTCGATACTTCGAACTCGCTTAAATCGATCTACAAGTATTTCTTAAGTTAAATTTCGATAAATCTATCTCGCTTAAATCAAACATACCCGTATTTCAAAGTTAAAACGTGGCTAAGCCACGTTTTAACTTTGAAATATGAGTATGTTCGAACGAACGCGAGTTCGAATTATCGAATTTATACTGTATTTAAATAGACATGTTTTTCGTATCGTTGATCTAAGAATGTTCCGTATTCTTTACGACAAATTCACACTTTCCTCATTGATTTAAACTTTATCCCACATATGAATCATTCACATTTAATCGGTTCGACCTTCTCTATTGTAACAAATCCGCAGATTTAAACCCGATAGTTTACGTTTTAACAATACTGTTTCTTTCTTTTTTTTGCTTACTATTTTTGTGTATGTATAGCCCGGCTATCTATAAAACGATGGTGTCTATTCTATACATTGCCGCACGATATAACAGCTGCCAAATGATCTACACACCTATCTTAATTAGGGTATTGACACTATTGTCAGTGCGTGACACAGAATTTGTCACCGGCCTTATCGTATACATACAGTTTGATTTCCTGTATTAAAACAATAAACGTTTTATCATTACTGAATATCATCTGGATTCCAATAGTTTTGGTACAGTTCGGTTCTTTAGGTGCTTAAAAATGAAATTCTTCACTGAATATTCACATCATTTCAAATATTCGTTACGGCCACTGGATAAATGACTATTGATGGTGTTAAAAACAGATGACAGCTTGAGGCTTCCTGCTTTACTTTCATCCTGCTTTGAGTAATCATCTGCCTTAAACACCACAAAGATTGATATCAATTAGTGGTGGCAATAGAGGGTTCTACTGTACATTTAGACTTGTATTAAGCGATCACTCCGGAGACGATACACTATCAGTTTTGTATATATGCGACAGAACAATGAAGCAGAAAAACAAAACAGAAACTGAATGGTGTCACTTCTCATTCGAATCGTCTCTTCGAGACGATTTTTAATGAATAGTAGCAACATAGGATTTGGTGCTGATATGAGTGAGAAAATGTTGGGTTTTTTCCAGTTCTCTTATCTGGAACCAAGATGTAGCAATGGGAGAGTGAATCAGTGAATAAATATATACTATAGTGACACAGTCACTAGTAATATACATTGTATACAATTTCTTTCGAAATAAAGTTCGCTTTAGACCTTTCTATTTACTTCAATCCCAGATTTATCAGCTAGCTGTGTTAGGAGAGCATACTTGTTTTCAACAAGTGTCTGCTTAACCTGTTGAACCCTAGTCACGTATGTACGCGTCCTTTGCAAACAATGTACATGTGAAGAGTACACTTGTAATATGCAAACAGTGAAATATCCTTAAGGAGCCCTCTAGTCACTATATAGTGATCAGGGTCTGCAAGATTTGTCATATTACAATGCATTGACAGAAACAACCCTCAAAAGTAAAAACAAATGGAATAAACTAAATTGGAAACTGAAATTGTCCATTTAAAGTTCCAGTGAGAAAAGGGTTAAAACAAGTTTAGCTGTAATTTTCGTTTCACATATTCTTATATACAGAATAAACTTCACACCAGTTTAGATTCATCAATAAACACGTCATGAACTTTTTAAAAAGAAAAAGCGTATTTTATACATGTATCCGTTTGTTACATCGTAAGCGAACTAGTAGATTGACACTTTACTCCGCCCTTTGACACATTTATTTGATTCCCTCACAGAAGAAAACAGTTTCATTTCATTCAGTTATGAATATGTAACATATATAATTCCTATATCCTAGCAGATGGTGGCTTAAAACAGGCTAAAAGTAAGCAGAATGAACATAAGGGCTCATTCTGCTTTACTTTGAACCTGCTTTAGTAGTCACCTGTCTTCAAATCAAAGCAACCGGCTATGGAGTAAATTGTTAATGATAAATCTTAAACACAAAATCGACTGAGTATATTTGAAGAACTAAATGCTACAAGAATTAATGCCATGATTTTCAATCATCGTGTATGTCCACCCACATTCATTGAATATGACCAGAGCGCAAACATGCATTTGATAAACGACGGTACTGTACTCGTAGTATCACGTGATTCACGGCGTACATGTTTTGTAAATCACGGTTCTCGTGGAAGTTTGTTTAGCGCATGTTCTACAATCCCTAACACATCCAGATACCATTAACAGAAATCATCATTTATCTCCAATACGAAGTGTCACTATGAAACCTGTGTCCTGAAAAATATTCTCAATTATTGAAAACAATGCAGACTATGATTAGTATTCATGTTAAAAAAGCGGCGTCTGCCAAGAGACTGTACTAATTGTACAGTGGAGAAAAACGGTGTTGTTTTTTCTTTCAATAAACGTTTTTTATGCTAAACCTGGACCGTATGACAAGGTTCCAAACTGTTTTCGTCTCAGATTAAAACGAATTGTTAGAAATTTCTAAACAGATTGACATTTTCTATATCTTATTGCAGTGCGTTTGGGTTTCGTTCGATTTTTATAAAAGCAAGAAAGAATAACACTTTCTCCACATTAGCGTTACTAGACACAATTTTGTTTAATCTGAAACGGAGAATCGTTTTAGAAACACATATGCTGTATTAGGCATACACTGCCTGCCACTCCGTTATTTCTTTTCTAAAACAATACCCGTTTCCTAAACTTCCAATGAGTTTATCACTTTCTGTCTCTACTCCACACTATCATAAATAACAATAAAATTTTCCAATACAAATATTCCGTTCTACTTTTACGACCAATTCAACCGTTAGAATTTCTTGAATTTCATCGAGCGAATACCTGCCATAAACAAAACAGATTAAAGCTATTACAATCTTGAATGAGCCGAATATAATAATAGTTGAAGAGGGATTTATGCTTAAACCAAATCGAGACAAATCTCCAGAACTGATCTGTATATTTAATGAATTGGTTATTGTGAAAACAACAATGATCGGTCAAAAACGAAGTTGGGTTATTGTTGCAATAATTATTGGATTTTGATTTTAGGTGATACGAAACTACTGTAAAAACTGTCTATTACGACCACTAAAAAGAAGGCTAATTAATTGTATTAAAGACAGGTGACAGCTATAAGCAAGGGGACAGTAAAACAGAAAGCTCCTAAAGGAGCTTTCTGTTTTACTGTCCCCTTGCTTTAAGCAGTCACTTGCCATAAACACTGAATACTTAACAAAAACTTGTGGCCGTAATAGAGAGGTTTTACAATATTTCTCTCCTAAACTGTGGTTAATATTTGACACGCTGTGAGCTAATCTGTAATCACATTTGCAAACAGTTTGGATCCTAATAACACAATTAGATTCAACCCATCTGTGCCTTGTGTCCCATAAAAAGGGATATGGGCAAACAGTGTATGCGGCGTCTGATCAGAGTCTGCACTGTTTGCTGATAGGAATATCAATGTAAATAAAAAATAATTAGAAAATTTAGGTCCAGGCATCCCTTATAAAAATGGACTAATCCAATACGTATATGCATGGAAGAATTCACTGGGAGCAAATAGGTTGAATGAATAGTTTTTTGCAACTGTGATGACAATTTCAAAGCAGGCGACATTGCGGCATGATAAGAGTTAAAGATAATTAAGAAAAAAGTATTTCGAATCACGTTCTTATCACACTTTTTCCATTAATTTAAATAGCATTATTTCCACTGCATTGTTCCCTCCGTACAGCGGCCTCCCAACAACGTTTCCCTTCTTATAACAATGCTTGCCGCTGTTCCCCTGACAAGACAATTATATCTAACGCTTTCACTGCTGCAATAACGTCTGTTAAAATTCTGCTGTGGTTTTTTTTTTATCGAAGTTGCATATTAGTGGATATTTTGACAGAAGAAATATAATGACGAGTGACAAGCAGCTTGAATCAAGATCAGACGCCGCGTAATGAGGCGTCTGACCTGGATTCAAGCTGTTTGCAAAATTAAATCAAGTCTTAAATTTCCCTCCCTACAACACTTCCCTCCTAACAACTTGTACAATATTCGTCTCCCATTGGGTGCACTGTACATATAATTCCATCCATTAAGCTTTCACTTCACTACAGTAAAATACAGTGGAGAATCTGTTATTCTTTCCCGTTTAAACGCAAACGTACGCAAACGCAAAACACTTAAACGTAGAAAAGAACAACTTTTGGACAATTCTGATAATTCTTGTTTATCTTGGTGGCAAACAGTTTGGAGCCTGATCAGACGCCGGGTTACCCGGCGTCTGATCTGGCACCAAACTGTTTGTATAGTAAATAATAGTTTTAGCGTAAACGCGTTTATTGGGAAAGAATAACAGATTCTCCACTGTACAAACTTGACCAGACTCCATCATCTGTCTGTATATGTACACTGTTCACCGTGAGACTAACGGGCCTGTTAAAACAATTACCCCGTATAAAATCAGGTATGCATGTGACGTAGGCAAACATCCATCTCTAAGATAAACATTTAAATAATTGAAAAATTGATCCAGACCTATTAAGTGTGGCACGTCCGCCCATTATCATCTTGTTGGTGAGCGCACATTGATTAGTTAGTTAGAAGAAGCAATATCAATAACCACCTTATCTTTAGGGGTACATGTACTTAACCCAACGCCTTTTAGCACATTCAGTTTATTCATACACTGGAGAAAATAGTTCCAATTTATAAATTTATATTTTTATGTACAATAAAAAATATCTTCTATATCTTAGAGGATGGTAGCTTAAAGCAGGCTGAAAGTAAAGCAGAATGCGCCTTAAGTGGACACCAGTCTTCAAAACTAGAAACAGGCTATGGGGTAATGGATTTACATATTCAATTGTAACCCCGGCGACAAGTATACTCGTCATTGACAAGCAGTGTACCTGAGAAGTGTAAAATTTGTCCTATGCAAACAGTGTAGACCCTGATCAGAGGGTTCCTGTAGGAGCACCTAATCAGATTCATAATTATGTTGTCTTTACCGCCACTCCCCGACTCCTAAACACTGTATATCGTCGGCCTAATATCAAAACCTCGTATAGTCAGTTTTTAGAATTTTACAGGAGAGACTTTTTTGTGTCTAGCTATTTCAAACATTGACAAAATCTCTATAAATTTGAAATATATAATTAAGATATCATAGTATAATATGTCACTAACTGATTTTCGACTAAGTACAAAGGATAATTGAGTAATAACTTAATTATTGTTGTATACGACTCTTTGACATCACTTTAACACAAATTTATGAACATATCGAATCAAAATATCGTATATATCTCAAATTGCTTCCCATGAATGTACATAGGTAAAAACCTCGTATTTCAAAAACATAAAACCCTACACTCAAGCAATACCTATAATTTATTGCTTCATGTCGCTCCAAAGACTGAGAGATACAGACACATCACAAAATTACAATTTTTTTTTTACCAAGTACGATGTTTTGAAATTAAGACTTTTGCACCAATCGGTATACGACATTTCACCAGGTGACTGTTTACAGCCTTTCTCATTGGGATACAAGTACGGGGTTTTGTCAGAATCTGCGTATAGGCGCAATCTTTCCTAAGATGTCAAAAAGTGATTTTCTGAAAATTGGCTCTATACGAGGTTTTGATATTAGGCCGACGATATATTAATATATGTACATGTCTAGTGTGTATGAGTCGGGGAGCGGTATAGACCCATAATTATGATCTATCTACAAAAACTTTATATTTGAAAAGAAAAACACACGATAATTGCTTAAAATTGGGGACGTCATGGCAGTGAAGGGTCTAACTGATAGCCTGTTACAATATCATCTGCTTCATATTCGTCGTCTGCAGTTGTTGCTAAAATGTAGATTTACGGTATTTTAGATTAAGATACATTAGCATCGAGTTTCAAATAGTTTGGATCCGCATCTGATCTGGATCCAAACTGTTTGCAAATCCAAGTAAAGTCGCGATAGGCATGGAGCTAATTAGTAAGGTCTGAATCACGACAAATACTTGTAGGTCAAACCCGACAATATACAGGGCAAAGACGGGCTTAGACAGTTTGTAATTACACTGGAATTTAAATCGTATTTACTACCTTTGTCATTTCTACAGAAAGAATGCATTTGAATTGGTTTCTACATATCGAACTATTACTGTTTTAACCTTTTTCCACTAACTCATTGGACCATAGCGCCGAGTATACTCGTTATTTAAAGACAGCATACCTTTGAAGAGTACACTTGTCATATATAAAACCATATAGACCCTGATTAGAGGCCCTCTTAGTTGACCTCTGACCAGTGTCTGCATTGTTTACCATTTGGCAAGACTATTGCAAACAACAACCATATACTATTATAGTAAAAATGGAATCGACTTAATTTGAACTGGTGAATTATCATATGAAATGTCAGTGGCGAATGTGTTAAACAGGTGTTTGCTTAGAACAGGCTGAAAATTAAGCAGAAAGCTCCAAATGCAGGAAACATTTCTGGTGGCTTTATAACTGGCCAATAAAAAGGCTGTTAATATATGAGAAGGTCCCGAGAAATTGGAGGGAATAAACTTATTTATATATATCATATATATGTAGATTATCATTGCATCCTAGATGGTTAGACAGAGTACGCAATTATGCATTTAATACTCTGCGAATGTTCTCTCTTTCTCATACAAAAAACATCTTTGAAATATTCGATAGTCCAATATAAAAGTTGAGGATTTTATTTTTACTTTTTGATTGGTTCTAGTAGTTATAATCACAAGTTATTGATTTAGCTATTTGTAGAAAACGGTTAGAATATGTGCATTGTAGTTTTATCATTTGTTGCCATGACTATAAATTGCACATTTATTTGAAGAGTCGTTTCATGAGGATTTGTTTATTCTTTTCCGTCGTGACAATTTACAGTGTCGAACATGTCGTGCATGAGAACTTTACCAGGTGTTGTGAGGCGTACAATCATCCGGATGAAATAGAAAGAAAAACAAGTAAAACCTCTTTATTACGACCACAGCGTTCCAGATAAGTGGAGTATTTCAAAAATCATAATCTTACTTTTACTTTAAACCCTACGGTGTCACTACTCATTAGAATCGTCTCGAAGATACAATTCAAATGAGTAGTAACACTGTTGGATTTGGTGCAAAAATGAGTGAGAAAATGTTGGATTTGGTCAATTTATTCCCTCTTTTCTGGAACCCTGCGACCACTAAATGGTGTTAATTTTTAGGTGTTAACGACAGGTGACTGCTTAAAGCAAGATGCCAGTCAAACAGAAAGCTCCCTAGGAGCTTTCTGTTTTACTATCACCTTACTTTAAGCTGTCACATGACTTTGTTACAATCAATTAGCCTTCGTTTTAGTAGTTTTAATAGAGAGGTTTTACTTGTAGATAGAACATAAAGGTAGAGTGAGTGACACGTACAATGTTGAACTGCAAAATTAGGAAAGGCAAGTGTCCCATAATATTTTCAGGTCACTGTGACATTGACCTTGACCTTTCGCCTCAATGATAGAATATTAGACAAAGCTTGTCATGAGGATAGTTGTTACACAACACGAGCAAGGTGTACGACATTTTGTTGCGTGAGTACAACTTAGTAGCAGTGAACTGTCAATGCATTCAGACATAGCTGATGTTTAAAAGCAAATATGTTCCAGAGAAGCTGTTCCTATATATTTGAGGTAAAATGTCGAAGTCAATGGCACAGTCTACCTTGACCTTATCCTTTGACCTCAACTATACAATAAACTTGCCCGGACTGTTTGAAACATACCACCCACCATACGTGGCGTATCACGTACCATTTCGGGTCACTGTGATCTTGACTTAAAACTCAATTATAGAAAATGACAAATTTTAGAAAACAGTGTTCTGAACATATTTGCTATACCATCCCAACTAGGGAACCCAAAACATTTTGTGGATACATCTTTGAGTGGTAAAGTGTCGCTGAACATTTTAAGGTCACTATCACCTTGATCTGGACTATTGACCTGACTTATTGCAAATGCTTGTCCGGATCATATGTCCTATACCACATTAAAGGGATACCAAATTCGTGCTTAAGTACATATTTGGATAACCTAGTGTCTCGTGTCACTGTGACCTTAATCTTGACCTTCGACAACAATTATAGAAGAAGCTTGTCCAGTGCATACCTCCTTTATCATATTAGCAACGGACATCGAATTGTGTGAGAGAGTACATCTTGGAGCTAACCAATGTCTGACCACTGTTTTGTTAACAGCTATAAGTAAATTAGATTTGATTCTTTTAAACCATTATCCTGTGGATCGCAACTTGAATGGTATTTTCAAACAGTTTGGATCGAGACCAGATGCCGCTTAACGCGGCGCATTGTCTGCATCCTAACTGTTTGACAATCGATCCTATTTTTAACCTATGCCACTAAAATATTAAAGTACTATTAAGGGTTTTTAGGTTGTTTTGAGTACGGTTGTTTTTTTGCAAAATATTGCAAGATGAAAATCAACACACACTGATCAGAAGTAAACACTGTTTGCCTAGGACAGTTGTTATCTATACAGGTACACTATTGTTAAATGATGAGTATACTCATTGCTAAAGTTCAATCTTTTAACAAAGTTTGCAGGCGACAAATTCAAAGCAGACGGCATTACGACAGAAGAAGAGTTAAAGATTCTAATCCGCCTTGCGACAGGTAAATTATGGTAGTCTGTATTACCTCCCATGTCCTGCAAACTGGCGCTTTTATCATGTACATAATAGAGATAATAAAAAGCTAACTACAGTGGAGAAGACGTTATTCTTTCGCGTTTTAAAAAAAGAAACTTAACTTTTAAGCACTGCAATAAAATGTAGAAAATGCCCATTTTTAAAAAAAAAATGAAACTCATTTTAATTCTAGGGGCAAACAGTTTGGAGCCTGAACAGACGCCGGATTATCCGGCGTCTGATCTGGCTCTAAACTGTTTGCAATGGACATAGAGTTTTGCATAAACGTGTTTATTGGAAAATAATAGGAATAATTTTTTCTCCACCGTAACCTTAGCATGTTATGTAAAATGTCGTCTGGAACATTTTTTCAATGTTGATTATCTGTATTTCATTCCAAAAATATCACCAAAGTGCCAAACAGTTTGGATCCAGATGAGACGCCGAGTTACTAATGAAGTGAAAGCTTAATGGATGGAAATTCATGTACAGTGCTCCCTCTTTACAACAACACCCAATGGGAGACGAAGATTGTGTACGTTGTTCGGGGGGAGTTGTTGTAGGGAGGGACATTTAAGACTTGACTTAATTTTGCAAACAGCTTTACGCGGCGTCTAATCTGGATTCAAGCTGTTTGTCACTTGTCATTATATTTCTTCTGTCAAAAATATCCACTTGATATGTAACTTCGAGAAAAAACAGCAGAGGACAGTTTTAAGCAGACGATATTGCAACCATAATTATTTTGTTTGGGGAATATCACAGTATGCGGACTCCTACTGTACCCTCACCGGAAGTCGGTAGCTATTAGGGACACAGTTTCGCCAAATAGGCATACAGACGTGTTATTTATTGCTCATCGCGGGGGTATAAGCTATTTTTGAGACGTCTAATCGCCGATTTTACCCTTTTCACATATATAAACCAGATTCTATCGTCCATTTTCTTGCAAATAATCGAAATCGGAAGGTTTTTCGTGTAAAGCATATATTGACCAAACTGTACGAATAATCGCTAACTTCTGTATGCTGATCGCAAATTTTATAAAAAAGACTGTATGCCTAATCACATAATCCCGATTTCATGTATCTAGTAATTTCATGGAAACATGGACAAATGGCTGTGTTATAACTGCAGTTCGAAGAAACCACCAACCACGCTGTCTACAATCATTCAAACAACGTTCTCAAAGTAATAATGAAAACACATTCTTCAAATAAGATAAAATCACATTGTGCTTTCAGCAATATTCGTGAAAAACAAGCTGATTTTCCCGTATAAAGGAATCGGCAGAATATTAGATAGCAATTTCGTCATGCCTAGATTTTAAAGATACATTTGCGTCACCAGACAAAACAAGAAGTATGTACGAGATACACGAATGCCCCTGATGGCACAGGGAGGTGAATCCAGACTATCCTATAAAACTGTTCGAGTTAGAGAGCGGAACCGTCGTGGATCGCTATAAAATCACCATTTTGCGGAATTCAAGGACCATAACTCGAAAGGGCCTAGTGTAGATTGGTGCCGCTGGTTATCGAACTTGGTCTCCATATTATGACAACACACATTTTCAGAAAGTTTGATGAAGATCAGATGAAAAACATTGTGTTTGTGAAACACAAATGCCCCTAGCCAGCATCATGTTCGGTATTGTAATGCTTATTTGCAAACGTAGCATGGTCGCATGGTAAAAACATTGGCATAGTTGGAAAATTCTTAACACCAGAAAGATACAATAAATACAAATAATGGAAGCTCTATAGGCCTACTGGTTCAAATGTTATAGACATTTAAATATTTTTACAAGAATAGCTCAAAGGTCAATGTCACAAGGTAAACAATTTTTGTATGCCAAATACGAGGGGCTTTTTTAAATACATGTAGTGGTGATTGATCAGTAACTTCAATAGAATAAGTGCAAAATGCATGTATGCTATATCATTTTCAAGAACAATTCTTTTCCGACACGATGGTGTAATGCACGATAAGATCACATAAGTCGATAAGTCACAAAATGATCCTAAATGGCCCCTACTTCAGGACACTACAACATAGCACTTGTCAGACATTATTTTTTGATGTAAAAACTTCTTCAATTTTTTTTTTAAAAATAATGGTTTAAATATATAAGTTCACGTCCCTATTTTAATGTAAATAATTTTTTTCATTACCATTGAAACGGTATCTTACGGAAGCCGGATAGTGCCACTTTTACAATTTTTTAAAAAAGAAAATCTTGAAAATTCAAGTTATTATCTTGAAAATTCAAGATAGTATCTTGAATTTTCAACATACTATCTTGAATATTCAAGATAATAACTTGAAAATTCAAGATAGTATCTTGAATTTTCAACATACTAACTTGAAAATTCAAGATACTATCTTGAAAATTCAACATACTATCTTGAAAATTCAAGATAATATCTTGAATTTTCAAGTTAGTATGTTGAAAATTCAAGATATTATCTTGAATTTTCAAGATAATATCTTGAATTTTCAAGATAGTATCTTGAATATTCAAGATATTATCTTGAATTTTCAAGATAATAACTTGAATTTTCAAGATACTTATCTTGAAAATTCAACATACTATCTTGAAAATTCAAGATAGTAACTTGAATTTTCAACATAATAGAGCTGGAATAAATCTGTTGTACGGAAGGTGGATAGTGCCACTTTAAGAATTCATAGTAGGCTGAGTCTCGAATAAATATTCAAGGGAAAAGTATTAAAGGCATTTTAAAGGTCAAAGGGTTAAAATCCAGATCGAAGAGAAATAGTTGCTTTTATTTCTAGCTCATCTGATCACAGCTTTGTGCATCTTGCATCTTTCGTAAACAGTTTAGCTCACCTGAGTTTATGCACTGGTTGGGCTTTTATGATCACCTTTTGTCCAGCGTCTGTCATTCTAATCAAATATTACGAAGCTCACATCCTGCACAGAACAGACTTTAACGCAAAACCTTAACGTTGTGCCTAGAGGTAAAGGCCAAATGTCAAGGTCACCACATACTCTAAGTTATGAATATACTTAAACGCAAAACCTTAACATTAACCCTAGAGTTCAAGGTCAAAGGTCAATGTCACTCAACTACGTTTTACAATGCTGTACTGATTACGGCGCATTTATGGTTCAAGTTGGTTCAAGTTTCATAGACCTAGCCCTTATAATTTATGATAGTTTAAGATATCCAGTCCGGACGCTGACGCCGGGTATAGCATATAAGCCCCCTCACTTCGTGAATGTGAGCTTAAAAGCATCACTAAACTGGGAGATTTGGTAGAAATTAGCTCAGTAATTTCTGGAAAGGTTTTCAAAGATTTTTCAAAGTTTTAAGTGGTTGGTTGCCATGACAACCACGATTCTTCACGTAATAAACATTAGGAATTTGCATAAGACTCATATTTAAGTATCATTCAGGTAAATTTGGGTGAAAATCTATCCAGGGGTTTCACAGAGAAGACTGCTAAAACAAGATGGCCAAGTTGGACCTTAAATCGCCCACCTTTAGGCTAAGAAATTCTACTAGATTCAGAGAAAACAAGTGAACCCTAATTTTCAAGATACTATGTTGAAAATTCAAGATACTATCTTGAATTTTCAACATAGTATCTTGAATTTTCAAGATAGTATGTTGAAAATTCAAGATACTATCTTGAATTTTCAACATAGTATCTTGAATTTTCAAGTTAGTATGTTGAAAATTCAAGATAGTATCTTGAATTTTCAACATAGTATCTTGAAAATTCAAGATAGTATGTTGAATTTTCAAGATAGTATGTTGAATTTTCAAGATAGTATCTTGAAAATTCAAGTTATTATCTTGAAAATTCAAGATATTATCTTGAATATTCAAGATACTATCTTGAATTTTCAAGTTAGTATCTTGAAAATTCAAGATAATATCTTGAATTTTCAACATAGTATCTTGAATTTTCAAGATAGTATGTTGAAAATTCAAGATACTATCTTGAATTTTCAACATAGTATCTTGAATTTTCAAGTTAGTATGTTGAAAATTCAAGAGAGTATCTTGAATTGTCAAGTTATTATCTTGAATATTCAAGATAGTATTTTGAAAATTCAAGATATTATCTTGAATTTTCAAGATAGTATCTTGAATTTTCAAGATAATAACTTGAATTTTCGAGATAAAAAAAAATAAAAAATTGTAAAAGTGGCACTATCCGGCTTCCGTATTGACTAAGGCATAATAAAAAAGTACATGTGTTTCCGGTAACCCGACCGACCCTAGTTTTGCCACCGACCCTAAACTTTTTTTTTTTCATTTTTCAAAAAGTGTATCAGCGAATTCGGTAATTTTTGCCAAACTTGTGACAGTCGTGTGTTGTGGAGCGTGTAATAGAAACTATTCTCCAATAAATTGTTTAAAATACTAATTTATAGACGTTTAAGTGTTTAAAAATATATTGTTAAATAAGCAAATATCTAAGTGAAATTTGCTATAAATCTGTCTTTAAGTACGATCCTTGCACATATGACTTGCTAGTGAATTAAACATTGGCACATTCAACATGCAGACAATACATTTCAAAACATAGTTAACTGCATCATAAAATATATGTCAATACTTCGCTGTTTTGATTCACCAGTATTGAACAACAATGGTACCAGTTTAGATTTTAATTTGGTAATGGAGCCTACCAATAGAATAGCAATTTGAATTGTTAATTACAAGAGATTTTTATGAAAATCCACAGGTCTCTGCACTATATAAAATACTCCACCAGAAAGTTAAATGTATCATTCGATGGTTGTTTTTTTTTTTTTTTCAAATAAAAAAAAAATAATAAAAGATTTTCCGACCTACCGTCCCTAATTTTTTTGGGCATGTAATAGAAAACACAGGTACTTTTTTATTTGGCCTAAGATATAATTTTTGTGGTGGTGGTAGGGAGGGGGGGGGGTAATAACACGCAACGGGCATCTTGATGTTATAGGCGAATTCGAGACATGTTACACTCAATTTCTGCGCCAACGGAAAGCATGTCGCCATTAACGTTTATTTGAAGTATAGTATAGGTGTTCGGGATTCAAAGGTTCCGCTGTAATCAGTGGAATCTCTCAATCAGTCGAACACAACTCTATTGCTATAAACAGTAAAACCTCTCTATTACGACCGCAAGGCTAATTGAGTGTTTAAAAGACAGGTGACAGCTTAAGAAAGTTGACAGTGAAACAAAAAGCTCCTCGTTTTACTGTCACCTTGCTTTAAGCAATTGTAAAACTGGTCGTATTAAAGACGTTTTTGTTATTACTCAGAACAAACATGCATGTATTTCAAAACGAAAGCTTTAAAAGTATGTATGTTTGATTTAAGCAAGTTTTAAGAATCGAACGCAGAAATAAAGCAGACCATTTTGGGAATGAGTTGGAACTGGAAGAATCCGACGACCATATGTCAGACTTCTATCCATTGATGCACTATCCCCTTAAAGGAATGGTGCAAAGGAAAAAATCTGAGTGACTTACAGGTAAAACCAAGCACTCAAAGAAGCCGAGTGACTTACAGACATAGCCAAGCACTCAAAGAAGCCGAGTGACTTACAGACATAGTCAGGCACTCGATTGCTGCTCTTGTAAAAGAGCAGCAAACGCACAGTCTAATTCACCCCGTTGGTGCAAGACCGGTGCATACAAATACAAATGACACCAAAGGCGTCAGTGATTACCCATACGGGAATCTATTCAAAGAACGCAAGTATTGCACTTTTCAATGAAATTGGCAGAAGGGAAATTTATGACATCTTAAATAAAACATTTCTAACATTCAGCAAGTTAATATAAATTCTGAAAGTGATACAAAAAGCTTTTAAATTCACATGGTTACGTGGAAATATATCATAATAATTAATTCTTCATTCAATCTTATACTAGCTGTGCTATCTGAATTAATTTTAATGAAAATTATAAAACGTA
Source organism: Gari tellinella (assembly GCA_922989275.2). Lineage (NCBI taxonomy): Eukaryota > Metazoa > Mollusca > Bivalvia > Cardiida > Psammobiidae > Gari > Gari tellinella. Next base: position 18,808,081 of record OV277862.1, read on the forward strand.
CATCAGTCGTTTTGTACTCCGTATCGCTACTGGCCCTAGATTAGCATATGAATAAAAGGTGTTAGGATCCCAGCACCCAGCTAATACATGTACCACCATTCTACTTAAGTGCTGATAGCTCAGTCGGTAGTGTGGTTGACTAACAATCAAAAGGTCATAGGTTCGAGTCTCATTCAAATCAAAACTTTTTTTTCCTTTTTTCTTTATTTTTTTTTAAAAAAAAGTCCAATTGTATTGACTTGTGGGTAAATAACGCAGATAAAGGACATGTTTAGTCTTTGTTGGTTAGAATCATTGTTCGCTATATAGCTTGTCGAATTAAGTTTTTGGTTCATGACTGACACACACCATTGTCTGGATGCAATGTCGTCTGCTTAAAATTGTCGTCTGCTTAAAATTGTCATCAGAGTTACGTAATGGACATTTTGACATAAAAAACTTAATGATGAGTGACAAATAGTTTGATTCAAGATCAGACGCCGCGTTACGCGGCGTCTGATCTGGAATCAATCTGTTTGCAAAGTTCCCTCCGATAACGACTCCCTCCAAACAACGCCCACAATGTGTGTCTCCTGTTGGGTGTATCACCTGGTTCCTCTTGTCCGTAGAATGGTGCACCTTGAAGGGGAGAAGCATGTCCTAGACATGCACTGTAGATCGTATGACCAAATCATGCATTGGTTATGTTCCGTACTGAAATCACGCTATTGCAGTCCTCAGTCATTGTGCAGAAACTGGCACACTCTGCAACACTTCGTGCTGGTACCTCAAACGTTATGACACTACTATAACAGAGCTGGTTAACAAACGACTCGTCTAAAATGTTACCATTGTTCAATAATCCTAATAATCTTTCAAATGTGTATAAGTCTAGATACCAAAGAACATGAGCTTCGTATGGCTGTTTTATAGATGGAGCACTGTATTTTAAACAGGATTGTTGTTGCTAACTACAACACTTAAGTTAACGTATGTGTTGTCACTATAGCTTGTATTAGATACATGTTCCGTGGAACCTTTTTGTTCTTTTATTCTGTTTGTAAAAGACTGGCGTCTTCTTCTGGCTTTTTGGAAGCAGCTTCACTAAGGTGTGTGTTGTTTAGCTGACGTGGTTAGTTAAGAAATTAACTGATTTTTTCGGCGTTTAAGCGAAATACGATTCATGGAATTTGCCGATCATTTTCTGTCGTTGTTAGCAATTCATGGAGTTTGCTGGTAATTTTCTGTCAAAGTGATGAAAAAACCCCGGCCGAGAAATTATGTGTTGGGATATTACTCTGAATACAACCTTGATTTGCTTTTGTTTTTTTTTTAAAAAAAAAAACCAACAACAAACAAACAAACCTTGAAACTGTGTGCAATTTAAGAAACAATGTCTCGTTCATTTTAGACTATCAGTGTCGGGTCATGATCCAAACTATTTCGACACGGATTTTATCATGGTAACTCCCAGCAGCGTTTCTGCTCCGAGATGGTAAATAAGGCCCCCTGCAAGTTAGAATTACACAAAGGTGCGAGACCGCTCTCCTTAACCCTTATCGTGCTAATTGGGACTTGACAAATATTGGTAAACAGCCTGGATCCAGATCAGATGCCGCGTAACATGGTGTCAGATCTGGATCCAAGCTGGATCCAATAGTTATTTAAAATATCAAAATTAATTATGATATTTTTCGCTGACGATAAATTTGAAGCAGACGACTATTGAACACGATAAGGGCTTAATTGTGACACTTTTCCTGCAAACTCATTCAACCATAATCTAATGTAAATGGACACTTCCGATTTTCAATTAAGTCTAGTCCATTCTTGACTTTTTACGGTTGATGTTAACAATATATTGCCAAAAGACAAACAGTGCAGACCCTGGTCAGATGAATTCTGCTAGCATAGGACAAGTGTACACTTCACAAGTATACTGTTTGTTAGTGGCAATGGGTTAATATATTGTTATTGTTTTGAGATTGCTGTACTGCAAGCCGGCTTAATCCAGGTCAGATGTAAAGTTACTTGGTGTTTGATCTGGATAAACATTGTTTGCTAATGTAATTCAAGTGGCATTCAGCCACAGAATTATACAACACAGATGCAAAAAGCCGATAAAACTGAGATCGATCAATTTCCCTATATAGAATCTATAGAGGAATAATTCTAAAACTCATATTTTAAGTTGTTGAATATATCGGACAATATTTTAGCAGTTATAGCTATAAACTTCATTTTCTTCTATTTCACATGGTGTAAATTTTAATTTTCTATTTTAATGACATTATGCTTCCATTTTGATTTGAACAAGAGCCGCATGCGGCCCTAAATCACTCACCTGAGGACTATTGCGTTATATATTACTCAATGCAAAATGAAGTTTGTCATTGCATGTATGTGAACTGTTGCATGAAGAAGTAATTCGGAATATGTTTGTCATTATTACTATTTGAGCAAAAGGGGAAAATATGGCAATGATATAAATAGTGCTAATAAAGGGTCACTTTAACAATATTCATTCAAAATATTATTGAATTCTGACAATGGTTTCAGAGAAGCAATTGATTTTTTAAAAAAATCCATTATAAGTCTATGTAAAACTGATAAGCCCCGGGGCAGGGCCATTTTTGACCATAGGGACATGATTTGAACAATGTTGATAGAGGATCATAAGGCAAAGCTAGATGCCAAATATAAAAGATCTGGGCTTACGGTTTCAGAGAAGACGATTTTTAAAACTGATAAGCCCCGGGGCGGGTCCATTTTTGACACGGGGTCATGATTTGAAAATTTTTGGTAAAGGACAGTAAGGCAAAGCTAGATGCCAAATATAAAAGGTCTGAACCTTATGGTTTCAGAGAAGACGATTTTTAAAGGTTTTCCTATATAAGTCTATGTAAAATTGATAAGCCCCGGGGCGGGTCCATTTTTATAAGTCTATGTAAAACTGATGATGTAAGTACGGAAATTGACCACGCCCTCTGGGATCCAAACTGTTTGCAAATATAACTGACTCTCTCTTCCTCTCTATGTGTATGTATATATATATATGTCTCTCTTGGATATATAAGCACTATTAGCACTATTTATATCATTGCCATATTTTCCCCTTTTGCTCAAATAGTAATAATGACAAACATATTCCGAATTACTTCTTCATGCAACAGTCCACATACATGCAATGACAAACTTCATTTTGCATTGAGTAATATATAACGCAATAGTCCTCAGGTGAGTGATTTAGGGCCGCATGCGGCTCTTGTTCAAATCAAAATGGAAGCATAATGTCATTAAAATAGAAAATTAAAATTTACACCATGTGAAATAGAAGAAAATGAAGTTTATAGCTATAACTGCTAAAATATTGTCCGATATATTCAACAACTTAAAATATGAGTTTTAGAATTATTCCTCTATAGATTCTATATAGGGAAATTGATCGATCTCAGTTTTATCGGCTTTTTGCATCTGTGTTGTATAATTCTGTGGCTGAATGCCACTTGAATTACATTAGCAAACAATGTTTATCCAGATCAAACACCAAGTAACTTTACATCTGACCTGGATTAAGCCGGCTTGCAGTACAGCAATCTCAAAACAATAACAATATATTAACCCATTGCCACTAACAAACAGTATACTTGTGAAGTGTACACTTGTCCTATGCTAGCAGAATTCATCTGACCAGGGTCTGCACTGTTTGTCTTTTGGCAATATATTGTTAACATCAACCGTAAAAAGTCAAGAATGGACTAGACTTAATTGAAAATCGGAAGTGTCCATTTACATTAGATTATGGTTGAATGAGTTTGCAGGAAAAGTGTCACAATTAAGCCCTTATCGTGTTCAATAGTCGTCTGCTTCAAATTTATCGTCAGCGAAAAATATCATAATTAATTTTGATATTTTAAATAACTATTGGATCCAGCTTGGATCCAGCTTTGACACCATGTTACGCGGCATCTGATCTGGATCCAGGCTGTTTACCAATATTTGTCAAGTCCCAATTAGCACGATAAGGGTTAAGGAGAGCGGTCTCGCACCTTTGTGTAATTCTAACTTGCAGGGGGCCTTATTTACCATCTCGGAGCAGAAACGCTGCTGGGAGTTACCATGATAAAATCCGTGTCGAAATAGTTTGGATCATGACCCGACACTGATAGTCTAAAACGAACGAGACATTGTTTCTTAAATTGCACACAGTTTCAAGGTTTGTTTGTTTGTTGTTGGTTTTTTTTTTAAAAAAAACTCCAAAAGCAAATCAAGGTTGTATTCAGAGTAATATCCCAACACATAATTTCTCGGCCGGGGTTTTTTCATCACTTTGACAGAAAATTACCAGCAAACTCCATGAATTGCTAACAACGACAGAAAATGATCGGCAAATTCCATGAATCGTATTTCGCTTAAACGCCGAAAAAATCAGTTAATTTCTTAACTAACCACGTCAGCTAAACAACACACACCTTAGTGAAGCTGCTTCCAAAAAGCCAGAAGAAGACGCCAGTCTTTTACAAACAGAATAAAAGAACAAAAAGGTTCCACGGAACATGTATCTAATACAAGCTATAGTGACAACACATACGTTAACTTAAGTGTTGTAGTTAGCAACAACAATCCTGTTTAAAATACAGTGCTCCATCTATAAAACAGCCATACGAAGCTCATGTTCTTTGGTATCTAGACTTATACACATTTGAAAGATTATTAGGATTATTGAACAATGGTAACATCTTAGACGAGTCGTTTGTTAACCAGCTCTGTTATAGTAGTGTCATAACGTTTGAGGTACCAGCACGAAGTGTTGCAGAGTGTGCCAGTTTGTGCATAATGACTGAGGACTGCAATAGCGTGATTTCAGTACGGAACATAACCAATGCATGATTTGGTCTTACGATCTACAGTGCATGTCTAGGACATGCTTCTCCCCTTCAAGGTGCACCATTCTACGGACAAGAGGAACCAGGTGATACACCCAACAGGAGACACACATTGTGGGCGTTGTTTGGAGGGAGTCGTTATCGGAGGGAACTTTGCAAACAGATTGATTCCAGATCAGACGCCGCGTAACGCGGTGCCTGATCTTGAATCAACCTATTTGTCACTCATCATTAAGTTTTTTATGTCAAAATGTCCATTACGTAACTCTGAGAAAAATAGCAGATGACAATTTTAAGCAGACGACAATTTTAAGCAGACGACATTGCATCCAGACAATGGTGTGTGTCAGTCATGAACCAAAAACTTAATTCGACAAGCTATATAGCGAACAATGATTCTAACCAACAAAGACTAAACATGTCCTTTATCTGCGTTATTTACCCACAAGTCAATACAATTGGACTTTTTTTTAAAAAAAAAATAAAGAAAAAAGGAAAAAAAAGTTTTGATTTGAATGAGACTCGAACCTATGACCTTTTGATTGTTAGTCAACCACACTACCGACTGAGCTATCAGCACTTAAGTAGAATGGTGGTACATGTATTAGCTGGGTGCTGGGATCCTAACACCTTTTATTCATATGCTAATCTAGGGCCAGTAGCGATACGGAGTACAAAACGACTGATGTACGTTTTATAATTTTCATTAAAATTAATTCAGATAGCACAGCTAGTATAAGATTGAATGAAGAATTAATTATTATGATATATTTCCACGTAACCATGTGAATTTAAAAGCTTTTTGTATTACTTTCAGAATTTATATTAACTTGCTGAATGTTAGAAATGTTTTATTTAAGATGTCATAAATTTCCCTTCTGTTAATTTCATTGAAAAGTGCAATACTTGCGTTCTTTGAATAGATTCCCGTAAGGGTAATCACTGACGCCTTTGGTGTCATTTGTATTTGTATGCACCGGTCTTGCACCAACGGGGTGAATTAGACTGTGCGTTTGCTGCTCTTTTACAAGAGCAGCAATCGAGTGCCTGACTATGTCTGTAAGTCACTCGGCTTCTTTGAGTGCTTGGCTATGTCTGTAAGTCACTCGGCTTCTTTGAGTGCTTGGTTTTACCTGTAAGTCACTCAGATTTTTTCCTTTGCACCATTCCTTTAAGGGGATAGTGCATCAATGGATAGAAGTCTGACATATGGTCGTCGGATTCTTCCAGTTCCAACTCATTCCCAAAATGGTCTGCTTTATTTCTGCGTTCGATTCTTAAAACTTGCTTAAATCAAACATACATACTTTTAAAGCTTTCGTTTTGAAATACATGCATGTTTGTTCTGAGTAATAACAAAAACGTCTTTAATACGACCAGTTTTACAATTGCTTAAAGCAAGGTGACAGTAAAACGAGGAGCTTTTTGTTTCACTGTCAACTTTCTTAAGCTGTCACCTGTCTTTTAAACACTCAATTAGCCTTGCGGTCGTAATAGAGAGGTTTTACTGTTTACAGCAATAGAGTTGTGTTCGACTGATTGAGAGATTCCACTGATTACAGTGGAACCTTTGAATCCCGAACACCTATACTATACTTCAAATAAACGTTAAGTGGCGACATGCTTTCCGTTGGCGCAGAAATTGAGTGTAACATGTCTCGAATTCGCCTATAACATCAAGATGCCCGTTGCGTGTTATTATCCCCCCCCCCCCCCCCACCACCACCACCACCAACTTTCACGAAAACGTAACACAAACACATAGTACTAACTCATTCCGTCTAAAAGATGTTCGAAGAAAACAAAATGTTGGGGGAGGGGGGGTTAATTTTATTCAGAAAAATGTCGTTTTACGGTTTATACTTTGATAGCAGTGGTGTAGATATGTGTGTGCTGTTGAAACTGTGCTTTGTCTATATTAGTGTTTTCTTCTGACCTGTCCAAGTTATGTTTAGATTGGAACATTCTAAAACTTTAAAAGGGATGAGTACATCCAGTTAGAGATACGGATAGCTGTAATTTTTTGTGCGTAATGTCACGGAGTAATTAGAGCTCGCTCTAATTACTCCGTGGTAATATACAGTAGATGATACATTATTCTTTTCCGTTTAAACGCAATGCACTAAACTGGGGAAATTTACTTTTAGAAAAGGTTAACTATGGTTTTAATCTGAGTAGCAAACAGGGTGCCTGGTTTAAATTTTCATTTTCGTTTTGCTTGATATTGAAATTCCTATAATGCGGCGTCTGATCAGAAACTACACTGTTTGCCTATTTCCCTTTTGTAGGATGGATTAAATACAAGAATGAGGAGAAGGCGTTATTCTTTCCAAATAAACGAGTTAAAGCTATTACTTCCATCGGAAACAATTCATATCTTGCAGTCAACAATGAGTGGTCGTTAAGTACTTTGTTGTTGATTAAAACAAAATAAAGGCTAAAAGATCATTCAAATGTCTTTATTACATGAGATAGAAACACATAGTATCCCTTTCCCACATAGAAGCGACTTTTAGCGTATTTAATTTATTCCTCCGCTGAACAAAATAGTTCCTATTTAAACAGTTTTAAACATGCACCATAAGATATAATGTCTACATATTAGCAGATGGTAGCTTAAACCAGGCTGAAAGTAAAGCAGAAATCGCCGTCTGCATTACTTTCAACCTGCTTTAAGTGGTCCCTTATTTTCAATACTAGAAATTGGGTAAAGGGGTATAGATGCTTAAAGTTGAACCTATGCATACCTAGACATTTTTATGAACACTGTGTTGTATTTGCATATTAAAGGAATACATTGCCAGTAAGTAGTTCTGTAATAGCGGAAACACTTAACATGGCACGGATTTACCGGGGGGGGGGGGGGGGGGGGGGGGCACAGGGGGCAATTGCTGGCCTGAATATATATATTTTTGCTTGATTCATATATTCACGGCAGTGTCCCCCCCCCCCCCTCCCCCAACCAAAAAAAAATTGCCCCTGTGCCCCCTAATAATTTTGCCAATACATGTGTAAGTAAAAGTTACCTAGATCTTTACATAAATTTATGCAAGTATTGTACCTGTTTTGAATGTGCGAAAAGCATTCAGTGCGTACACAAAATGGACTAGCTATGCCTCAGGTCTGTGCCCCCAAATTGCATATCCTACAGGCTAGTAAATCCAAAATTTCCCCTGTGCCCCCCCCCCCCCCCAATAATTTTGCCAATACTGGCCTGCTTAAACTTAACTGGAGCTGCTGCAATGGTTTGTATCTCTTATATCGGGCTATCAAAGGCTCAGCATGCCTGGTCTGTGTTTGAACCTGACACAGGCCCGTAGTAACAAGGGGGGTGGCAGTGTGCCCCCTTCCCCCAACCAAAAAAAAAATGCCCCTGTGCCCACCCCCCCCCCCCTAAATAATTTTGCCAATACATGTGTAAGTAAAAGTTTACCTAGATCTTTACATAAATGTATGCAAGTATTTTACCTGTTTTGAATGTGCGAAAAGCATTCAGCGCGTACACAAAATGGACTAGCTATGCCTCAGGTCTGTGCCCCCAAATTGCGTACCCACGCCTTTTCGTACCCTATTTTTTTGGTCATTTCGTACCCATATTTTTGGTCATGTCGTACCCTTTCAAATTCACTAGTCATTTCGTACCCATATTTTGGTCATTTCGTACCCGCGATTTTTTTTTTTTATTATTATTACATATATTTCATCATTTTACGCAAAATTTAATGAGATAAATGTTAGATCGGATAATATGTCTGCTCAGAAATGAAAAAAGAAATCTTATTCTGCTGGTTTCATAATTATTTGAACAGTTATCAAATCCAGTATTAACTTCGAATCCATATATGTTTGGTCATTTCGTACCCACCCCATAAAAGGTAAAAAACCAACTTTTACTAAATGTGAAACGTATTTAATGAATGGGAAAAGAAACAACAAAACAAGAATCTATAAGTAAATAATATTTAATAGACTTTTGAGAGCTATATAGACATGCACAATACAGGAAAACCTCTCTTTTACGACCACAAAAATACAACGGCTAATTGTTTTATGAAAGACAGGTAACAGTTTATAGCAGTTTGACAGTCAAACGGGAACTTTCTGTTCTCCTGTCACCTTGATTTAAGCAGTCACCTGTATTAAACACCTAATAACTGACACAATTTTAGTGGTCGTAATAGTAAGGTTTTACAGTACTAGTGTAAAAACATACTAAAATAACAGGGAAAACTCCTGTATTTCTGCATAACACTTCTGCGCCGCACTAAGCTGATACTTTAATAAAATTTAACTGAATGTTCTCCATTTAAGTATTCGCTTTCCATAATAGCTATGTTTACTACAACTATGAACTTACATATTCAACATGCAAATAAAAGACACGCATATTCAATGAATACATAGTTATATATGCTGTTACTTCTGATCTGGATCATAACTATTTGCGAATAATAATAACTTTACACAATATGATTTATAACGGTCAAATTGACCAATGTACTCTTCACAGGTACACTGTTTGTTAATGGCGAGTTTTAACCTTTTCAGAGGTGTGGCGTATAAATACGTTCAAAGTGTGCCGTAATTGTTTGATTGCATTAAAGGTGTTAGTTAATCTGCTGTTAGATTTGTGGTTGTAAAGGTTAACATAAAAAAAACAGAAAAACACACAATTAATTCTAAATTTTGTGATAGATATTTTTTGTTGAAAATGGGTTATTTATTTCTATTTTCAGAAAGTTTAGCTGTTGAACCAAACAGTTTCATCACTTAAAAAAATTAACTAAAGTTGCTAAATATTTTAAGTCACATTATAAAACGACACCCAATGTCAGCTCGTGAACTACGTTATATTATCAGTGAACATAAGCTCAAGCTATACAAAGGAATTAAAACACACCAGCAGTCAATGTCCTTTTTCTAACGTTTATTCCACTCTTTTAACAAACTATTTCAATGGAAAAATTTCTTATGAAAGAATATTTTTTTATGGAATGCACATGTGAAAATATTTATGAAAGGTATTTCTTGTTATTTTCTTATTATTTGCAAACAGGTATTTTGAATTCAAGATAAGAATGTTCTTGGTGATGCTACACGTCTTGCAAATGCATTGCATAAGTTCAACAGTACTACATGTTTAGAAAACCTATACTATGTTGTGGGATGAAAATCGAGACAACAGCAGGTGCCTGGTATATTACAATTGTAAATGGTAACGTAGTCCACAATATTTTATATTTCAGAAGATGAAGTTATTCTTTGAAAATAATAATCCTGGTAAAATCGTACGCATCACTCATTATATCAAATCAAACAAATTAGATCTACCATATTTACCCTTAACAGTTCTGACACAAAAAAATAACTATATTATTTTGCTGTCGGGATACATGGTTAATTATTTCAAATTAATTTAGTAGTTGTCTGAAATCATAGAAATAGTAAAAAATTGATTGTGAATGAAGTATTTTTCCCCTTGTACCAATATGACTGAACAACAAAACTAATCTTCGACATCTTTCAACTACTGATGCTTTCAGATGCTGATAAAAGTTTGATTAAGCTTATATTGTATAATCACCTTGAACTTTCGCCTCTTATAGCATCCAATTATTTTCCTCTCTCTATATATACTTTAAAAACATACTTTAACACTGATACTTTTTACACACAAGGTCACTGACAAAACATTACAGCATAATTGAGGAGCCCCGCCTATTTTCATCATTTACTTAGAATTAATAGTCTAGCTTTGGCTATAGATATACATGTATATCCAACATATATCCATATATATAAATTATTTATCTTAAGACAATTTGTCACAAAGCACTGGGAAGTAGACAATCTTGCAAATAACATGCTCAGCCGAGCACACTGTTTTGACAAGCATAAATGGAAGTAAGCGACAGTTGGATCATGTGATTATCCCATTTCTGAAATTATATGCAATTCCAACGTGCATATGTGAACTACGTTACTTTCTGTGAACTACGTTACCATATATAATATGGTTTCTGTTCACTAATTGTAATCTTACTCTAGTTGCATTTCAATACAGAGTCATCATTTTATGTTATATGACAGACAATATAATTTAGTTAAGTGAAGGGTAGCGATATTTTATAATTTTTTTTTTAGAAGAACGGTAAAATTCTCACCATTCAAATCAATTTTTTCCCTAGGAGCGCTCCACTGATCCCCCACATTCGTTGACACTGTGCACTGTGTACAGTTTTAGGTGTGTACATACACCATTCCTCGGTAGAATACACTCCTTGTTGAAAAATGTGTGCACAAACATATTGCCGGTATCGTAGTTCACGGTAACGTAGTTCACAGGAGTTAAGAATATGTTGCCAGAATTCAAGGTATCAAGAATGGGAAAATTTGTTTTGGCTTTAATAGGATATCTCCCTAGTATACACATGCTGACAAAATAGCATTAACATACTCTTCTTGCATAGTACAATAGAGCATGGTAACATAGTTCACTGAAATACACATAATTTTAATATCTAAAAAAATACCATGAAATATGTTCTTTAAACCATGGAGCATGTAAAAAAAACTTATTTTGCATGATTTTTAATTCAATTTCCTATTTTAGGGAACCGTAATTATTGTATTTTGCATACATTATTATTATACAACACATACCTTAAATTGGTAACGTATTTCACGGTTATTTTTGTGACGGCATAAAATCGCGAAAACTCAAATCTTGATCTTTATTATTGCCTCAATGAAATATTTGGTCATAGTTTAGACATATTCATCTAAAAATAGCACATGTTTGCCTTATTAGCTACTACTAGGACTAGATAGAGTTAAGTTAAACACTATTACCCACACTTGTGACAAAGGTTTTTTACTATTTTAGGACATTTTGAAGTGATATTATTCTTGAAAAATGTGGCTGTAAAGGCTATAACTTTTACATTGTTCAGAATACTTCACCAACTCTTGATAAAAATGATATTACAATAGTTAGGAACCTAGTGTGTGTGGTCTACATGACTGTGACAGTCATTTTTAGTAATTGTGCTCTTTTCTGGTTTTTTAATGTTAATCTCTTCACTGCATTATCCGAGGTACACTGGTTATTTAAAAGCTCTGATCCTTATCAGGCACGTAACGCGGTATCTGATAAGGATCAGGATCCAAACGTTTTTCTGATGTCAACAAACATATAAATAGACTTTGAGTAATAAAAGTAATCATTATTAATCTGTTTCCAGCCTGTATTGAATATAGTTATAATCTCACAGTTTTATACCTGATCAGATGCCACGCTACCACAAGGATCAATACTTTTTATTTATTTCTTAACTTTTTATAATATATACACTGACTAAAGTTATATACAAAGTTATGTATAAGCATACTCATTATCAAAATAACGTCATCTTCCAATGTCAGGTGTTTAAATAATCGCTGCTTAAAAGCCTTTAATTGACACGTGCCGTTATATCAACAGAAGAACATACATGCATAATTGCTTTAAAGGACTATATTTTAACACAGCATTGTGTCGGGTGATAATATCAGCATTAAAGCGGGGTTTTTTTAATATTAAGAATCATTCAGTAGGGATCAGTTGATACATTCACATTGTGCGTCCCAAAGAGATTGGATCCTAATGACAAGTCGCGTAGAATCTAACTAACCTTTAACCTGTTTATTTTTCTTACTTTTATTGTTGTAAACAGTAATACAGAAAATGCCGGGCTACAATACAATGCATTCTATGGGGCATACAAAGTAGACCCTGATATCCAAAAGGAGTTACCTGATCTGGGTCTACGCTTTGTGCAAATAGTTTATACATATATCTTAATTTTATCCAGTTCAATTAATACAATAGGGAATCTGAATCACATGTGTTTTGTATAATTTTTACATCATTATTTCCCCTCTTCTTTTCGTTGAATTTATTCAAACTCTTCAAATAATATAGGATTGCAGTCTCCTTTCTGTTATCTACCTGTAAATGCCTAGTGCTAGACTACTGGAACAGAGCAGAACATTAAGTACCCCGACATCAATAAAATTGGCTCTGTAAATTTTGTATGTCGGTACAATATACGAAATTGGCATCCTGCTGAGCCTAAACTAGGCACGTGGCATAAATGACACGTGTCTATATTGTTCACAGCGGGGGTGGATGCTGTTAATAGATAATGTCTGTATATCCAACTTGTGTATTACAAGTAGTAGTTCATGTTGGTCTGTTCGTAAAAACATATAAGTAAATAAAGTAACTACATGTATACAAAATCTTAATGTGTGATCAAAATTGGATCAAACATTGATCAACTATTGGGGAAAATCGTGGATAAAGTTGGTGTACCTTTTTGTATGTTTAATGCAAAAAAGAATTGATTATAAGCCTAATCATTATCGAACTAATGTTATCTTCCATTGTCAGGTGTAAATTAATCGCTGCTTTAATCTTTGAAACTTTGAAACTTTATTGAAATATATCTGTATAACGTCCACTACCATGGACAGCAGCATTAACTCTTTGCATGCTGGGTAATTTTTTCGTCTGCAATAATTGTCGTCTGCTTTTGTTCTAAAATTTCTTTTTAAATTCATGGTCATAATGGCAAACAGTTTGGATCCTGATGAGACGCCGCGTTACGCGGCGTCTCATCTGGGTCCAAAATGTTTGAAAGGGCAATCACTCTGGTAGATATATCCGCCGCTAGCATGCAAAGAGTTAACATTTATACAAATAGTAAACATACATATCAATAGGGAGCTCATTAGTTGGGAATACGCAAATTCATTTGAATTTTTTATAATTTATAATAAAGCCATTTGGTAAAAGTAAGTATTTTACTTTTTATTGGCAGGGTAAGAAATGACCAAACATATGGAATCGAAGTTACTAGGGGCGTGTTCGATTATCAGTCCGGAATTGACGGGATTGACGGAATCGAAATCGAATGGTCCGGAATTCAATTCCAGAACTGTTCTGTCAGTTCTTTTCAAGGAGGTGGTGTGAGCAGAATTGTGACGTATCATCGTGGTTCCCAGCACAATTTGACAATGCTTCGACAGCAAATTTATACTAAATAGGGAACCAGACCACCATATTTGCAAGGGTTCAATTCCGTTTTTATTTCTAATTCCATGGAATCGTTCAAAACAGTTCTGGAACTGATAATCGAACACGCCCTAGATCTTCTGGATTTGATAACTGTTCAAATAATTATGAAACCAGCAGAATAAGATTTTTTTTCATTTCTGAGCAGACATGATGAAATGTATGTACATGTAATAAAGAAAAAAAATCGCGGGTACGAAATGACCAAAAATATGGGTACGAAATGACTTGTGAATTTGAAAGGGTACGAAATGACCAAACAAATGGGTACGAAATGACCAAGAAAATAGGGTACGAAAAGGCGAGGGTACGAAATGACCAGTTCCCGGCAGTGTGCCCCCTTCCCCCAACCAAAAACAACCCAATTGCCCCATCCCCGTCCCAATTTGATGAAAATACTTAAGGGTAACAAAAAGCAAAGGCATTTTTGAATGCCTAACTAGATTATGAATAATACCCCCCCCCCCCCCCTTCCCCTCCAATAATTTTGCCAATATTAGATGCAGCATATTTATATAGATTTATGTACATGTATTTATATTATTATTGTAACTGTTTTGAATGTGCAAAACGCCCCAGAATGTACCAGAGACCATCTAGAAATTAAAAAGTTCCCGGGGAGCATGCTCCAAGACCCCCCTTAGTGACAGTGTGAACAATAATCAGAGGGGGTAGGGGTAGGTTTCAGGTTAACGGCCAGAAAACATTCTGTCAAAGGTATTATCCTATATTAAAGAATTTTATGTTATTTTGAATCGAATATTTACATAGATTTATGTAGTATTTTACCTATTTTGAATGCGAAAAAACTCCCATCAGAACGCACCATTGATCATCTGGGAATAAATTTTTCCAGGGGGTGGGAGGAGGGGGCATGCCCCAGGACCCCCGCCCCTAGTAACAGTGTGCATATGAATAGGAGGGTAGGGTTAGAGATTAATGGCTGGACGACAACCTTTCACCATAGAAATATTAAACAAACAAGAATATCGTTCCCAACGATGGAACGATCCCACAAAGAAAACACCAAAGGTATAGCATGTTTAGTAGGTGAACACAGTATCAAGTTTCATCAACTTATGATGTAACATTCGGGAGATATGCTTCAGACAAAAATGATTTTTTATGAAAAAAGGGAGGCAATTAAATATTTGGAGATGACAGAGTTATAATTATTGTGTACTACACTTCTTTTTGTCACCCTCTAACACAGTATCAAGTTTCATCAAGTTACAGTGCGGCAGAAAATTTGGTTTTTTAAATTTTTATGTAGAGAAAGGGAGATAATTAATTTTGGGAGATGGCAGAGTTATGGTTCTTGAGTACAGCACTCCCTCTTTCATCCTGTATCACTGTATCAAGTTTCATCAACTTACAATGCAATGCTCAGGAGATATGCTCCACACAAAATTTGATTTTTTTAAATAGAAAAGGGGAGATAACGAAATATTGGGAGATGACAGAGTCATGGTTCTTGTGTACTGCATCTCCTTATGTCACCATCTATCACTGTATCTTTTTTTTGTTCTTTTATTCTGTTTGTAAAAGACTGGCGTCTTCTTCTGGCTTTTTGGAAGCAGCTTCCCTAAGGTGTGTGTTGTTTAGCTGACGTGGTTAGTTAAGAAATTAACTGATTTTTTCGGCGTTTAAGCGAAATACGATTCATGGAATTTGCCGATCATTTTCTGTCGTTGTTAGCAATTCATGGAGTTTGCTGGTAATTTTCTGTCAAAGTGGTGAAAAAACCCCGGCCGAGAAAGTATGTGTTGGGATATTACTCTGAATACAACCTTGATTTGCTTTTGCTTTTTTTAAAAAACAACAACAACAAACAAACAAACAAACCTTGAAACTGTGTGCAATTTAAGAAACAATGTCTCGTTCATTTTAGACTATCAGTGTCGGGTCATGATCCAAACTATTTCGACACGGATTTTATCATGGTAACTCCCAGCAGCGTTTCTGCTCCGAGATGGTAAATAAGGCCCCCTGCAAGTTAGAATTACACAAAGGTGCGAGACCGCTCTCCTTAACCCTTATCGTGCTAATTGGGACTTGACAAATATTGGTAAAAAGCCTGGATCCAGATCAGATGCCGCGTAACATGGTGTCAGATCTGGATCCAAACTGTAACCAATAGTTATTAAAAATATCAAATTAATTATGATATTTTTCGCTGACGATAAATTTGAAGCAGACGACAATTGAACACGATAAGGGCTTAATTGTGACACTTTTCCTGCAAACTTATTCAACCATAATCTAATGTAAATGGACACTTCCGATTTTCAATTAAGTCTAGTCCATTCTTGACTTTTTACGGTTGATGTTAACAATATATTGCCAAAAGACAAACAGTGCAGACCCTGATCAGATGAATTCTGCTAGCATAGGACAAGTGTACACTTCACAAGTATACTGTTTGTTAGTGGCAATGGGTTAATATATTGTTATTGTTTTGAGATTGCTGTACTGCAAGCCGGCTTAATCCAGGTCAGATGTAAAGTTACTTGGTGTTTGATCTGGATAAACATTGTTTGCTAATGTAATTCAAGTGACATTCAGCCACAGAATTATACAACACAGTTGCATAATTCCGACTATACAATACAGTTGTATAAATCCGTGAGACCGTGACGCAGCAAAGCAATGGTTAATTAACTGGAAAGAAGAGTCGATGTGGAGTTGAATCTGTATCCAAACTTTTGGCAAATATAACTGACTCTCTCTCTCTCTCTCTCTCTCTCTCTCTCTCTCTCTCCCTCTCTCTCGCGCGCACACGCTCTCTCTATCTGTCTCTCACAATGTTTGTATGAATCTCTTTCTTTCTTCCCTCAGTCCCTCTATCGATGATCTGATCTGAATCCAAACTTGAGGCCTGATCATGATATAATGTGCTAGGCGATATACATATATGTATATCTATGGAACGAATTTCGGTAAACATCTATATATTCAATTGTAAAACTTTTTTTTTAGACTTAATCCTAAGAGAAATTACAAAGTTTCAAATAGTTTTCCCAATCCCAACTAATGACCGCCATATTCATATTTATATTTATCTAATACTTGTATAATGTTAATGCTGTCCATGGTAAAGTGGACCTTATACAATAACGATAAATAAAAAAAATGAAAGTTTGATAAGTTAAGTTAGAATTTATTAAATCAAAATATCCGGTACTCTGAAAGAATGTATAATAGACATATGTTTCTAGGGTCCTTTACCCCCTATATATACTGACACGAAAAAGAAACTGTGCACTTTTATATTGAGTGTAACTTTTTTGTTACTAAGATTAGAATGATAAATTTTAGCGTAATGATTGATAAAAGAATTCTACACACATTGCACTAATTTACCTAATATTAAAGCACCCGGATGTTATTCAAACGTACCAACGGCTAAAATGCAATATTGTGCACTTGTTGCCTGTGCAGCATGTTAACAAGTACAGATTTTCACTGACCGATATCTTTACTGATTATGCAGTAATAAAATCACAGTATATTTGAATTAAACTCGTTAATAAGCTGCCACGACTTCAAGAAAAAGATCGAATTCAGACAATTCAGCAGCTTTCACACGACGTCAGCGTCTCTGACGTCACTGGGCAGTATTATTTCCACCATAATACTATCATCACTCTTCGACATCGTAACGGTCAAAATAGAAGCGTTAGAGATCAGTCATGATCCAGCAAGCCAGCACATCAGGCAAGATACATGACGTTGTCGAATCAACGTCACAAGACGTAACGTCAGGCCAATGCGTTCGAGAATGAATGCATTGGTCAGTCTAAGATGGGGACATGACACATACCGATTTAAATCCATTTTATTTTTCAAAAATTTAGGAAACAACTTTCACTTTTAACCTCTTCTTCATTCAAGCGTTAAAAGTGCATTAATAATTACACGGATTTGATTAAAAACAAAGCATCGTGTAAAACAAGTATTTACAAACATTTTGATACCACATTTGCCTATATTTCTTTAAAAAAGATGGAAATTTTAATTCCTAAACAAGTGCACAGTTTCTTTTTCGTGTCAGTATATATGGCATTTATTTGTCACACATGGACATCAGTCCCAATCAACACACAGCCGGAATCAGATTAGTGAGATCACTGCCCTTGAACGATTACGGTAATATCCGATTATGGGTTGGGGGAAAAATGACTAAGTCCGATTTCAGCATCACGACATTTGTCAATATTCAAATTAAATTGGAAGCAAAAAGACTTCATTCAAATTCAAACTGTTTTGAAAACATTCGTTCACCTCATAACTGCATAACTGCTAAAAAATTCGCAGATATTAAAAAAGATACTTTATTTGCGTTCAAAATCAGCAAACTACAGACTTTCATTTTTTTTACTATATGTTTAATGTATTTTCAAATCAAAATGGAAGCAAAAAGTCGTTAAAATAGAAAATTAAAAATTACATCATGTGAAAAAGAAGAAAATAAAGTATATTGCTATAACTGCTAAAATATTAACAAATATATGCAAGACCTTAAAATATGACTTTGAAAATTATTCCCCTATATATTCTATATAGGACAGTCAGACAAGAAATTTATCCATATCGATTTTATCGGCTTTTTGCAAGGGGGGCAACCTACTTGATTAAGCCAGTAAAAATGGACTGAAAGTTGGGTATGGATAGTTTGACCAGTTTCTACTGTTTAAGTCAAAAAGCAACGTTGATCCCTTTAGATACATCAATTTTGAACTGGAAATCGTTCAGAAAAACGAATCTATCAGCAACTGTGCAACACAAATAACTTAATAAGACGTCTGTATGCATATTTGGCGAAACTGTATCCCTTATAGCTACCGACTTCCGGTGAGGGTACAGTAGGAGTCCGCATACTGTGAATATAGCGGCAAGCGTTGTTGAAAGGAGGGGGTTGATGTTCAGAGGGCCGTTGTGGGGAGGGCGCACTGTTGCCGGTAATTGCTTTATGCAATATGAAAATAAAGCAGAAATGTCATATAACGGAGTTTTGTGCATTGTTTTCAACCTGCTTTAAGTAATCACCTGTTAACTGAAGTATGAAGAAAATGGTTAATGCAAGTTTAACTATTTCACTGCAAAATTAATCTTGAGTTTGTTACCCCTTTACCGCTACATTGTTGTCTGCTTCAATATTGTCGTCTGCAAGATGATTTCGAAGTAAAATTTTAGATAGTATAATTTAAGAAATATTGATATGAGTATCAAACAGTTTGGATACTGACCAGACGCCGCGTTACGCGGCGTCTGATCAGGATTCAAACTGTTTGCAAAGTCTCCTTTTGTTGCAAAAAAAAATGGCAGTGAAAGAGTTAACTATTTCAGTATGTTTGGGTTGGGTACTTAAATTACCTGTCTTAGGGACACTGATGAACCCTAGATAAACTCTAACCCCTTTTTCTTCCTGTTAAAATGACCCTTGTACTCGTACATGTATATACTGTATGTGATCTCGCACCTTACTCATACATGTACATGTATCTACATTATGATCTACCGGAGTACCCTATATATACCCATAGAGTCTACTAAAGTAGACATGAGCAAACAGTGTAGACCCTGGTGAGACGGCGCGTTACCCAGCATCCCATCAAGGTCGACACTGTTTGTTATCCCATATGAAAAGATTTGTCGTATGGACAAACACTGTTTTGTCTCTAGCGGCGGATTCGTGATTATCTGTGCAAACAGTTTGGATCCTGATAAGACGCCGCGTAACGCGGCGTCTCATCAGGATCCAAACTGTTTGACACTCTGACCCTGTTTTGAAAAGAAATGTAGAAAATTCTATTTTTAAAACAGTTGTAGACGACAGTTTTGGCAGACGAAAAAATTACCCAGCATGCAAAGAGTTTAGATCGCCCTTCGTTATATATATAGCGAAATCTTCCAGAAAGCAAACTCAGTTCATTGTAATGTCCATGCATTAATAGACTCTATGCTCTAGCTCAATTACCCCTGAAACTTCAAATGGAGCATTTCAGTTTCCAGTAAAGTCTAGTCCATTTTGGCTCTTAAAGGTGTATCAATGTCATAAGCAAATTTTTCAAAGTATTAAACTTTTTTTCTATCATTATTTTTTTGGAAGAGCTGTTTATGATGAATGAAAAAATGAAAAAAAAATAATATGGTGGTGTCCTTTTTTTTTAGCTACAGCAATTTGAAAAAGGTATGTCAAATTTGGATTTGTTTCCCCAAATTTTACCCATTCAGAGTACACGCTTCAGTAAAATCTATTTCAAAACAAAACAAACATGGTAATTTGGGTTTTCATTATTTATTTCATGTCTATGGTGGTATTTTCACATATAGAAAACAAATTTAGACAAATCAGGCACTAGGTTTGAACAATATGGATCCTCGAATATCAAAAATATGCTTTTTATAGGGCATGATTTTTAAAAGATTTTTTATTTTATGAAAAAAAGTAAAAAAATTTGAAAATGAAATAGTTCTAGTATTTAACTTTTTCTTATATTCTACCAAATGAAAGCCGATTTTAAGGCAGTTCAAAATATGAAAAGAAATTGAAAGGTCGGTGTTGAAAAGTTTGAGTTATTAAAGTAAAAAGAGTTATCTCCCCTTACAAAATTTACAAAAAAGTACCATATTGATGATATTTAGAGCTTTATAAATTTCACATTTGGTGCCTTTTTTTTCTTAAATTAGTTTTTGTATGAAGAAATACGACCATAGATAGGAAATAAATAACACAAAACCAAATTATCATATTTGTTTTCATTTAAAATGGATTTTATTGAAGCGGGCTGTTTAAAAAGGACAAAATAAGAGGAAGTGGGTGGGGTAGATTTTACATGGCCGTAGAGCCAACTGTTGTTCACCAAAATGTACACTTTTTCTATTTTTTCATTCATCTTAAATAGCTCTTCAATACAAAACCATCATAGAGTGTTTTCAAATACTTTGAAAATTTTCCAAATGCATGACATTGATACACCCTTAAGTGTTGTTTTTAACAATTTATTGCAACATATACATCTAGTGCAGCTCCTGGTCTGGGTCTACTCTGTTAGTATATAACATGAGTATGCTGCACATGTATACTGCTTGTAAAGGACGAGTATAGTGCTCCCTCACTACAACGGCCCTCCCAACAACGATTCCCTCCTTACAACAATGCTTGCCGCTGTTCCCCAAACAAGACAACCATATCTAATTCTTTCACTGCTGCAATACCGTCTGCTTAAAATTGCCGTCTGCTGTTTGTTTTTTCTTCTTAAAATTACATATTGGGAATTTTGAAAGAAAAAAAACCACAATGACGAATGACAAGCAGCCTGAATGCAGATCAGACGCCGCGTTACGCGGCGTCTGATCTGGATTCAAACTGTTTGCAAATGTAAGTCAATTTCCCTCCCTAAAACAACTCTATCAGAACAACACACACACACATTGTCTCCCATTGGGTGTTGTTGTGGAGAGGGGGCACCGTAGGCTCAAAAGTGAAAGGATTAGACACACATGTCTTGTTTGGGGAACAGCGGCAAGCATTGTTGTAAGGAGGGAATCGTTGTTTGGAGGGCCGTTATAGGGAGGGAGCACTGTATACTCATCGCTAGGATTCAATGGGTTTTAAAATGCACGGATGATAAAAAGGCCTGTCCATTCTTGATTGTATCTGAAACATGATCTTAGATGTTATAACGTGTACGCTTTAACCGCTCGTTTAAACACATTGTACATGGTCCGTGATGTAAAATAAACCGTGAATAAATTACTCATCTTTTACTACCCTTTAACGGTTGTTTTCCGAATAAGGTTAGCCCAACTTTTGGTACGCGAAGTATATGTATGATGCTTGCACGCGAGTCATATAGGAACGCTAAATATATGTGTCGATCCTGATCGGAGAACTCCTCTAGAAACCGTCGCATTTATTTATTGTTGGTTGATACCATGTTTAAAGCGGCATAGATGTGACTGTATGTTTTGTAATTATTGTTAATGTATCAAATAGCAAAATCCAATAAAATGATTGAATAATCAGAAAATCGCCATTCTTACACAAAAGCCCGTGACATCATAAGGAAATTAAAGTTTCGTGGCAAGTAAAGTCATGTTTTTATGCAAATATAATTTTCCGGTGTCGTTTTTAAAAATATGTACCCTGAAAATCACGATTTCCTAAAAGGCACCCATACAATATGTGAATATATTGATCGTTCATTGAGAAAGGACTAACCCAATATGAGTCGCCGGTTTAGGAAAGGCTAAACTACTTCACGCACTGGTGACTGTGTTTCAAAACGTAGCTATTTGTTAACTCCTTGTAAGCTGGGTAGTTTTTTTCGTCTGCAACAATTGTCTTCTGCTACTGTACTAAAAATAGAATATTTACAAAATCTATTTTCAAAATTCGACCAGAGTGTCAAACTGAGTGGATCCTGATAAGACGCCGCGATGCGCGGCGTCTCATCAGGATCCAAACTGTTGCAAATGTTGTCATTGCGTCGCCGCTAGTTTGCTAAGAGCTAAGACGCACCAAGTGAAATCCTATCCACATCTGTCTCGACTGGTTCTCTGCTGTATATTAAACACAAGAGACCGGGGACTAGTCTCTTAACAAAGACCTTTATTAGAATAAGTAAATTTCGTTTTAGAGGTATTTTTGTTGACAAAAGTTCTCAATACACAAATTGATTTGACAGTGTGTTTGAATTTCGCAATGTTAAAACTTGGAAATATGTCGGGGTTTTTGGGGTTGGCGTGTTAGAAAAGAAGGTGGTTTCACTAAAACATAATGCCGAAGTTTGCTTGTGACACATTTAAAGCTGGAATTTGCATGGTGTCTTTTTTCATTGCGCTTACAAGTTGTGTCGAAAAATGTAAGTTTATTTGTTATTACTAACCCTGAACCCATCACCCCTAAAGCATGCTTCTTGTTATGATAACACTTAAAGCATGTTGAAAATAAAGCAGAATGCGCCTTATATAATGGTTTAAGGCGCATTCTGCTTTACTTTCAGTCTGCTTTAAACGACCATCTGATAGGATATAGAAACAATTTATACCGGTACATATTTTCTACAGTTAAGGAGTAAATTAAATGTGTAAAAATGCGTATATTTGGGGTAATGGGTAAAAGCCTATTTTATTAGCCACGATCTATCGTTGCAAAATGTTTAGTTCTAGATTAGATTCTGAATAACGCAGTTTTGACGAGGTAACAATCTCTTTGATACCCTTCAGACAAACTAAATTTAATAACTGTAGAAAGTTAGTTTGCGGTAGGTGAACTTATAGCATGTACATATATAGTTTATATATAGTTATATGTACTTTTAACAGGTTCAACCCTAGGGGCGAGTATACCCGTCATTTACAAGCAGTGCACCTGTGAAAAGTACACTTAATCCTATGCAAACTATGTAGCCCTCTGATCTGGGTCTACATTGTTTGTCATTTTGTAATATGTGAAAGAACACATTCCTGAATAGTAAAAGATAAGCTAGACATAAACTGGGTTTTTTCATTAAAAGTTTCAGAGATGAAAACGTTAATGCCTGTATCCAAATAGCCATTGGCAAATGTTTTAATTACAGTAAGTTGGCAAACGTTGAAACAATGCTAATAGGAAGTTTTTGCTGCCGCAAAGCCAAATGTTTTAACCCTTTTCATGCTGAAGTATCATCTGCTTCAAAAGTTTTGTCTGCGATTTTTTTTTAAAATGAAGCTATTTAAACTGATGCAAATCTGAATATGATTGACTAACAGTTTGGACCTAGATAAGACGCCGTGAAATCTGGATACAAACTGTTTGTAAAACAGTGCGTGGTCGCGCTTAACATGATTAAGAGTTAAACAATTTTAGGTAATTTTGAGTTATCAATTCACTCTCAATGACGCCAAATAGCGCGTTTGCAACAGTTTGGATTCTGATCAGACGCCGCGTGACGCGGCTTCTGATCAGGGTCCAATCTGTTTGACATTATTTGGGAAATTTCTTCAGTCAACAGTCTTAAATTTAACTTTAAAACGATATTGCAGACAATAATATTGAAGCAGACGACAATGCTTATTTCAATAACAATTTGGTGTTGATAATGACTTAAGCTGAACAGTAAATGAAACCTTATTGTAGAGACATGTATGTTTGTCTGTAGAATGCGTCAGTCTTAACCCAATTATGCCTATATAGTTCTATGGATTCTCCCATTGAGTTTGTTAGAAGATTTCATTATATCTGTATATAAGGACGGACTGAAGACACTCTAATTATTGAGTGTGCGTTCATACAGAAGAAAATTGCATTTAAAAGAGCAAATAGCGTATACTACGATTTATGACACATAGCACATGGTCATAAGGTCTTATAGATCTACCTTTTTCTGATTAGACATTTTATTGAAATATGTACAGTAAACCCTCTCTATTACGAGCACTATATACTATACGTTAGCTGTTTATCGAACGTTGTAGAGTGTAGGTCAAAGTAACTCTCTGTGTAAACATTTACATACTTGGGGATATAAGCCACAAAAGGAAAGAAAATGTTTGAAAATGTTTAACTCTCATTCACCCCTGAAACTTTTAATAGCCAATTCTTGTTTCCAGTTTGGTCTAGACAATATTTTACTTTCAAGGGTTGTTCGGGGTTGTTTTTTGTGTAAAACATTGCAAAATGACAAATAGTGAATGTCCGTATCAGAGGGCCACTTTATGAGTCCTCTGATCTGGGTCTACACTGTTTGTAGAGGACAATAGCAATACAGTGCTCCCTCTCAACCACGGCCCTTTGAACAATGAGTCCCTCCTCAGAAAGACGCTTGTCGCTGTCGCTGTTCCCCAAACAATACAAGTATGACCAACATTTTCTCATCTGCAATATCGTCTGCTTAAATTTGTGGTTTGCTGTATCTATAGTAACACATTGGAAATTTGGACAGAGAAAAAACGTAATGATGAGTGACAAACAACTTAAATCCAGACCAGACGCCGCGTTACGGCGTCTGATCTGGATTCAAGCTGTTTGCAAATGTAAGCCGATTTCCCTCCCTATAACAACTCCCTCCGAACAACACACACAATCTTTGAATCCTATTGGATGTTGATGTAGAGAGGAAGCACTGTAGTCCCTTGTACAATGTTTGTTAAAGATAATAAAGACTAGTAAGGTTGAATATCTCCAAAACATTCAGGGTATCGGACAAAACTCTAGACTGCATTTTTCAGAGCATATCTACTTGTCATTTCTTTCAGGGGTGACATAAGGGTGTTAACAGATTATACGTTGGGTAATTCGATGTTTTATCAGGATTCAAGCAGTTTACAACATTGATCACAATTTCCGCCATAGCTTACTGGATTTAATGTGAAATATTTGCTTAACACATTATTATTTATTATTACATGTATTATACCAGATTTATATATTAAGCGCTCTTTCACACAAATGCGCTTCACATTGAAATGATATACATGTACAAATAAAGTGAAAAACAAAGACAAATAAATCATTTACAATAACGCAAAAATCGAAGTAAATTCAGAAAAGGAAACACTCTTTCAGTATCATAAGATTATAAGAATTATCATTACGTTACCCCATAAATACGCCTTTAATTTATTCTTTGTTCCATTTTAAAGAGTCATTGATATACTGCTTAAACTAATTTCTATAATTTAACAGATTGTAGCTTAAAGCGGGCTGAAAGTAAAACAGACTGTGTCTTAAGTCGAATTCTGCTTTACTTTCAACCTGCTTTAAGTATTCACCTATTTTCAAAACTAGAATCAGGCTACGGGGCAATGGATTAAGGTTACCTATATATTAACTCGTATTGAAAATGTCTGCTTGTGTGTTAGTATGAATTAATGTGTATTCACGTTTGCTTCTGATAGTTCTAGACTAACTGATAAAGTATATACAAGAGTTTCTGAGAAAAAGTGAGGTTTCTGCTCATGCAGATTGTTGTAGTCCGACTGTTCAATTAGAACTAGTAGTTATACTCCAAAAAACAACAAAGGCACTGACTAATTCAATATCCGTGACTTCCTTATTTGTACTTCAGTCTGTACTTTATCATCATCATCATCAACAACAACAACATCATCATCATCATCTTCTTTTTCTTGTACTTTAGCCTCATGTTCCTCATCATCAGAGAAAGAGAAGAGACAGACAAAAAGACAGACAGAGACATAATACAGCGCTCCCTCTCTACAACGACACCAAATGGGAGACACACCTTGTGTGTGTTGTTCGGATGGAGTCGTTATAGGGAGGGGGAAATTAAGACTATGCTTACATTTGCAAACAGCCGTTAAGGGAACTGCAGCAAGAGTCGTTGTAAGGAGGGAGTCGTTGTTGGGAGGGCCGTTGTATGGAGAACGTACTGTAATACAGATAGACAGAGAAAGAGAGACAGAGACAGACATACATACATACATACATACATACAGACAGACAGACAGACAGACTTAGATGCACAGTGGGACAAAGTGTTCATTGTATGGTTAGGCTCGTCCATTTTTATCTACTAAAAATACACAAACTGTAAACCCACAATTACATCAGATATAGTGTTGATCAGTGATTGTATTGTTTAAGTAAACAAGGAGACATTAATGTTGTGTGGTATCATACTAGCTCTAACCCTTATCCTGCCGATTCGAGACCTCACTGGTATTCGCAAACAATATGGACCTAGATCAGACGCCGCGCAATGCGGCGTCTGATCTGGATCCAATCTGTTTGACACTCGTCTTTAGGTTTCCTTAATTACTGAATGTATCAATCTTAATTTAAGAAATTTTGCAGACGACATTTTCAAAGCAGACAATAACACGACAGGATAAGGGTTAAAAAATTAATGTTTGTTTATAAATTTAAAAATCGTATATTATTTTGTAACTGAATTAACATCGATACGAATATCAAATAATTTGGATCCTAATTAAAAGTATCTGACTCCAAACTATATCTGAATACCCGGTCGAATGACGATTTGGGTTTGCCAACTGCTAGCAATCTATACGTTCTGTTAGATGCACGTGCGATAAGATATTGATTATGATAATTGATTAAATTGTCAATTTAAATTAATCAAACTAGGCAGGGGGTATGTGTGGGTGTCTAACAAGCGCATTGATCAGCAATTTCGATGTTTGCCATGATAGTTCCATGCCTCAAAACCTAGCGTCCTCCGTTAATTGAGGTCAGAAGTAAAGGTCAAGGTCACAGTGACTTGAAAATTACATGTGACAGTCTACCAATCCAAGATGTACTCACACACCAAACTTGGTACACCTAGCTGATACAATATAGAAAAAATGCCCCGGACAACTGTTTTGTTTTTAATTGACGTCAAATTAAGGTAATGACCAAGGTCACAGTAACTCAGAAATGGCAAGCGACATTGCAACATCTCAAGGTACATTCACATGCCAACTTTGGTGTCCATAGCTGACGTGATCATGGGACATATAATAATTATGCTCTGGAAAGCTTCTTCTATAATTGAAGTCGAAGGTCAAGCTCAAAGTCACAGTGACCTGAAAACGATGCGAGTGACTACACCTTCCCAAGATTTACTCACACTTAATTTAGCATCCGTAGCTGATGTTGTATAGGATAGTAGGACATATGCCCCGAACAAGGTATTTGTCTATAATTGATATTAAAGGTCAAGATTACAGTAACAATGTACCTGAAAATAGTATGTAACACTCTGCCACCCTAAGCGTCAGCTCACGCCTTATTTGGTATTTGTAGCTGATGTGGTATACGGAAACATTCCCCGGACTTCTATAAATAAGGTCAAATGCCCCGTAAACTCGTCACTAATTTCAATATGTTGATATTTTACTCACGTTTTTCAAATGTATTACGGATTATATTTATCAATACATTTTCAAGGCTTGTTTGGTAATTCTATTCATGGCAATTTGGGTTTAAGGCGAGATACCTTCACGACTTCCTTTTTTTTCAAATATAATTGACTACTGTGGCAAATAGCGTCACCATTGAGCAGTTACAATTTAGGAATTTATTCAATAATACAGAAGTCGAAACAAATATATTTGTCGAACGCTGAAAAATGGACAAGCTATATATACACTGTGTTGACTGAAGGTGGCTGTTGAAACCAATATGAAGACAGAATTAAAGGCGCCAAAAATAGTGTTTTGTTTCATCCAGCCTGTCTGAAGTATTTAACACTGCATGTCGAAGTCTCCGGGAATGGCTGTAACAGCTGGGTCTTACTGTATGTATGGGCTGTGACCTATTGGATGTAACTGTAGTAAAAACCTCTTTTACGACCATTGAGATTAGTTTAGCTGTTTTAGCTGTTTTTCTTTCATTTGTGACAAAAGCAGGGACACTGACAGGCATTGGCATGCTGACAGAATTGAGCCAGGCTCCAAGGTTAAAGCTTCTGAGTTGAGTCGGACCAATAAAATGCTTGAGAACGACTACAGACTCAACTCAAAAGCTTTATAACCTTGGAGCCTGGCGTAAAGAAAATGTTGTTTGTAGCTAGTCAAATTTCAATATCTCGAAATCACTGAAGTTGAACTTGTTAAAACGTGGCGTAACTTTAAAATCAGGATAATTATGTTCGGTCTAAGCGATGTTGAAAAAAATGAAATTCAATCGAGTTCGAGATATCGGAGTTCGTCTGTAGGTCGGCATACTTTTTATATTGACATATTTTGAGAAACTAAGTATGAGAATGGTGAATACGATACGCCATTCAATCAGTGTCATTGTAACATGATGTTTCCTTTAAATTTAAACCGATATCAAAGTTTAAAGGTTTATCAATAACTCGTTTAAAGTTTGTGTATTAAGAGACTGTGGTCGATCACGCCAGTTGAAAAATCAACGGAACTTCAGCGCATTGTAATAACATGTTCGTTTATCAAGGACATCCTGTTAATTACATTGAGCTAATATCAAAGCTAGTATGTTGTTGTAAAATGCATGTTACTAATCAATTTGTAACCATTACTCCAGCAATGTTCATTTTACGTCTTTAATTTATTCCTCCACTGAAATTAGTAGTTCCAATTCATACAGTCATGAATGTGCACTATTTCAAATAGCTCCTTTATCCACGAAGATTTTAGCTAAAGCAGGATGGAAGTAAAGCAGAATGCAGCTTAATGTGCATATTGCGTTACTTTCAACCTGAATTAAGCGGTCACCTGTCTTCAAAAATAGAAACAGGCTACAGTGTAATGTGTTAAGACAAGTAAGCAAGGTGTAACGAGTCATCTGACATATGTTTCTGTTTCAGGGAACATGCACGAGCGCTGCGGGCAGCAGTTACAAGGCTATGGTGGGGAGATTTACTTTGACGCCAGCTGGTTGCCGCCCCTTACCGCCACGTGCACGGTCAACATAGTGGGTAACGGCACGGAAGGCTACATGTTGTCGCTCTACTTTACCTCCTACAATGTTAGCTCGGACTGCATGGCCAACATAACACTTCGAGAGGAAGAAAAACATGGCAAAGGTATGTGCCACCCTTTCAAACAATTCACTGCCATGACGTCCGCCGTCTACTTCAAACAATTGTCATCTGAGTTTATTTCTCAAATTTAGATTTTACGTACTTTGACTTAAGAGACATTGATATGAGTGTCAAACAGTTTGAATCCTGAACAGACGTAGCGTCACGCGGTGTCTGATAGAGTCCAAACTGTTTGCAAATAACAATTGTGCCCGGGGTAAGGCAGTGAAGGGTTAAATACACTTCCAAAACTTTATGAAATTTGATGATATTTTTGTATAGACCAGCTCTGGGCAATTTTATGATCACATTTCATCGATGTATTTTTAAGTATTTTGCACTAACAATAGATCTACATAATAATGAGTGAATTACAATATGGGTAAGAATGAAACATTCTGACTCTATTAAAGAGATGCAAAGGTACTTATACTGAGCGAAAAAAGTTTAGTCAGTTGTTTAACATGGGATTTCCCATAGACAACATTTTAAGTGTGTAGGTCTGGAAAGCATTATCAAAGAAATATGGACCAGCAGAAAATAAATTAAGGTGCACAGCCAAGGGTATTGCATTGAGAGAAATATGTTGCAATAATTTGTCTTTGAGTATCGTTTGTTCAAATTTACTCTTTTTTCTATGTTTTCTATGTTATTAGACTTTGTCAAACAGAGATGCTAAACATGCTCCTTGTTGGATAGACATTTTCCAGTCATGTAATTTCATCACATTATTTATTTGCATATTATCATACAAGGTAGAAACAGATTAAAAGGATATTCGTCGCAGATTTAGTTGTTTGGGGTACATTATTTATTGGTAATACGGCGTCTGATCAGGCTGAAAACTGTTTGCCACTCAAGCTTACAATCGATAGTAAGACACAGTCAAAAAGTTTTGTAATTTTCTCCATTTTAGTGCATTGTATTTGCGTTTATAAACGGCGTCGGAAAGAATGATGTCTTCCCCACTGTTTCGGTAATCATGTTCTTTATGTTTTTCAGGCCTGTACCAGTCTTTTTGTACAGAGAATCCTTACCTCAATGAGTATTTGATCTACACAACAAATGATAGATTCCTGTCTCTTATTTATACAAGACACGTGTTCAACAAGCCCGTTGCCATGACATTTCGCATTAAATATGTCACATTTGCATCTCGAGGTAAGTGTTTACAAGCATTTTCACTCCTTTGATTATTATGTTGTATTTTTTTCTCTTTCTTAAAGGTCCATTTTATACAGTCATGAATATGCAACAGGAGAAATATTTTCTACATGCTAGCAGGTGGTAGCTTAAAGCAGACTGAAAGAAAAGCAGAATGTGCCTTAAGGCGCATTCTGCTTAACCTTTACACTGATTTAAGTGGCCACTTGTCTCCAAAACTATCCAAACTAGAAAGATACAGTGGGGTTAAGTAAGCTGTCTTCTTGTAAAAAGACTATCTTTTTCATACCTAAAACTAACGATTTCACCAATACACTCGTAGCTGCATGTGAAAGGTACAATTAAATGGTCAACTGCTTGGATCTGGGTGAGATTCCGAATTTCTCTACATCTCATACGGATCCCAACTGTCTGTAAAATAGCAAGGTAATAGTTGCAAATTCGTACAATTCTTACATGAGTTAAAAGCCTTTAATCATTTAATTCGTCCCAATCCCCGTGTTGATGAGGTCAACGTGAGTGAACTGAACGGTAAATCTACCTTTTAGGAGATGAGTGTTTTTTTACTGACCAGTACATTTCTTTATTTCCTTCAGTGAAGGGATGTACAGAAGCTGAGGTGAAGTATCAGAATATGTTCTCGTGTAGGACCGGTCGCTGTGTGCACAAGAGCCTCATGTGTAAAGACTTGAACCCGTGTGGAGATCACAGAGACTGTTCGGAGGACGGAGAGATTCTAACCATAGAGGAGGAAGGAGGGATGAGTGTTATCGCAGTTCTTATAGTGGCCGGGGTGACAGTGTTCGCAGTATTTGCTCTCATACAAATTAGTCTTGTAATGCGCAATGAACGGAACCTATGTTTGAAGCAGGGCCAGGAGTCGAGGATAGAAGTTGAACTTGTAAGTACCAATCATAGTCTACCACAGAGGACCCGTGTACATGTATACAGCGAATGTCCTTATCTTACACCAGGGCTGCCATTTCTCCGGATGTTTCCGAAATCTTCGGAATTTCTTAATTTCTCCGGACCTACGGAATTTTAAAAACTCTTTGGACTTCTGCTGTTACTTTAAATTTTTGAATTGTATGCGGGTTTTTTAAGAAACATTGATATGTGTGTCAAATAGTTTAGATCAAGATCAGACGCCGCTCTAACTGTTTGCATAATTATGTTTTAAGTGTTACATGTATAGAGCCTGGCAGCGAAAATGTTAATGTACTATTCCTAAACATCGCGCTTGAAAATTTGGAAATATTAGGGTTTTTATTAATAGCGAATTATGGTAGCCCTGATACACTGCCCATCGAAAACTAAAATGCTAAAACCAACAGTCACAAACTGTGATTTACTTTCGTCTTTCTTTAAGCTATCACCTGCTTTTCATAATCAAATAGCCTTTTAGTGATCGCAATAGAGATATTTTACTGTGCACTTTATTTACATATACAGATATAGGCTTTCTAAAGAGAAACATACCTAAAGCATCAAACAACCTGAAGCAGACTGGTGTTTTATATCGCTTGTATACAACGTACAAGATGAGCTTATTATTGCCCCCGGCACAGGCGTCGTTACAGGCGTAAACAACGTAAATAAAACGCTTATAACGTCTATGTTCTGTGAGATACTGCTTTCATTTTTGGTGTGCATTATTATATGGACTAAACCTTTCATGCCCGCAAGAATTTGACCCAGTGACCTTGACCTTGAACTAAATGTCCTCGTTTATGGTTAAAAACGCTAATTACTCCTATGTCCCTTGAGATATTGCTTTCATATAATTATTTGATATGCATGTGTATATGGAAAAGAATGTTCTTTGCACGCAAAAATGTTGACCCAAGAGACATTGACCTTAAACTAAAGGCCCGCGTTTAGGTTTCTTAATCTGCGTGTAGGTTTTGAAAGTGCTGATAATACTACATGTGTAATAGGAATTGCTTTCATATTTGGTATGGATGTGTATATGGACAAGATCTTTCTATGCACGCAAAAAGTTTGACCCCAGTGACATTGACCTTGGATTTAGGGTCTGCATTTAAGTTTCAAGATCTGCGTTTTAGCTTTCGAAAAATGCTTATAACTACTATGTCACTTGAAGTATTGATTTCATATCTGGTATGCATGTGTATGCTATATGGAAAACACCTTTACATGCACGCAAAACGTTTGACCCCAGTGACCTTGACCTGAGGGCCCCCGTTTAGCCTTCTAAATCTGCGTTTTAGGTTTCGAAAAATGTTTATAACTACTATGTCCCTTGAGGCACTGCTTCCATATTTTGTATGCATGTGTACATGGACAAGTCATTGCTTTTACAGATGACCATACCCAATGAAGAAACAAGAAGACCAGGAAATCCAAAGAACATATCAGAACAATACACAGAGGAAACAGATAGCGGCACAGCTAGTGATAAGGAAGCAGCTAGTGAAAGTCTTATCATTCGAGAACCAGCTTAAACTGTTACATTGTTCGGGGTAGGCCAAGAGGTCCAGCTAGTGTGCAAACTTATCCTGTCGTAATATCGTCTGCTTTGATAATGCTGTCTGCCAGTTTTTTTAATGAAGATTTATACAGTTTTTAATTAACCCTTTCGCACTCAGTGACGCTTCAATGCACGTTTGCAAGCAGTTTGGATCCTGATCAGACGCCGTGTAACGCGGCGTCTGATCAGGATCCAAACTGTTTGACACTCGTTTTGAAATTTCTTCAGTCATACTGCCTTATTTTGTTTAACTTTGAAACGACATTGCAGACAACAAAATTGAAGCAGACCACAATGTAACGGTGAAGGGGTAAAAATCTCACGAAAAAGTTGGCATTGGAAGGGTTATGGAAACCTAAAGACGAAAGTATAGCAGCTTGGATCTAGGTCAGACGTCGTGTTACACAATGTCTGATCTGGATTCAAAATGTTTGCAAATACCCAGTCAGTCGCGATCGGCAGGGTAGGGTTGAAATTGTATATTGTACAGGGACAGACCAATAAGTTCAGATAGAGCGCAAACAAAGTGCAAGGCATGGTAAAACTATTAGAATCTGTGAAATCCTAGAAAACATGTTTGCTGAGAATGTGCCGGGATTAGCTGTTGTAAATACCGTCCATTTACAAGTGTCACCTTTCTATACATGTATATATACTTGGTGTAGGAAGTAGATATATAATCATGACAAACATGTTCTTGACATACAGTGGAGAAGACGTTATTCCTGTTTTAAGTGCACACGCAACTTGCAATGAAATGTTGAAAAAGACATTTTTTCGACAATCCTTAATTTATATTAATCCGAGTGACAAACAGTTTGGAGCCTGATCAGACACCGGGTTACAGGAAATAATAGTTTTAAACAGACGTACTTATTGGGAAAGAATAACATCTTCTCCACTGTATCAGAGAGACTGCTGAGGTCTTAAGTCAAGTTTGACTGTACTTCATGGTATCATTTGACTGCTTATTATATATGCATATGGTAATATATAATGGTAGACCATGATCAGGTTACATTATATATGCTTAAATCCTGTAATACATTGCCTGTTTGGAAGTATTGAAGACAGGTGACCACTTGCATTCTGATTTGCTTTCAGTCTGTTTTAAGCTACCATCTGCTAGGATATAGGAGCTATTTTGAATTGTACATATGCATGACTGTTTCAAGCATTCTTCAGTGGAGGAATGAATTAAAGGTATAAAATGACATATTTATGAGGGAGTTACAAGTTATGTACCTTTACAGTAGAAACTTGACTACTGGACATTTTTAACTGGTATTTCAAAAGTAAAAGGTGCCTTAGCCAGAATATTGGTATGTTTGACTTGAGCAAACTCGAGTTGTCAAATTGCCACTGGCGAAACAAGAAGGTGATTACTAAACCCGTTACTCCATAGATACACATTTTACTTCATTCATCCACTGAAGAAAATAGTTCCAATGTATACAGTCATAAATGTGAATCATAAAAATAGTTTCTTTATTCTAGCAAATTGTGGCTGAAAGTAAAACAGAATGTGCCTTAAGGCACATTCTGCTTTACTTTCAAACTTATCTGTCTTCAACAATAGAAACATGCCATGGGGTAATGGGTTAAGTGAGTTTGAGTTAAGGATGTTTGACTGTATTTTCACTAACTATTATAATTTATGTTGTCATGAGGAAAATTAAATGTCATCTTTCATCTTACCATTATCGATGTTGGTTTTCATTCACTGACCCAGAAAAGCTGTTTGATGCATGAAGACCAGGGTTCAACTTTTTATAACCTCTTATCAGGCTGTTATATACTCTGCATAACACATTACCCGAAAGCCTATTTCTAGAATTGAAGATAGTGGACATCTGCAGCAGGTTGAAAGTAAAGCAGAATGCACATTAAGGTGCATTCTGCTTTACTTTCAGCAAGCTTGAAGCTATCATTTGTTAGCATATAGAACATATTTCTTATAGTCCATGTTCATGGCTGTATAAATTGGAACTATTTTCTTCAGTGGAGGAATAAATTAAATGCGCTAAAAGGCGTTTCTATGGGGGAAACAGTTAACAAATTACCTGAACACATGTTTCTAGTATTGAAGGTAGTTGATTTCTTACAGCATGTTGAGAGTAATGCAGAATGCACTGTAAACAACTCACCTAGGAATAATTCATAAAATTCCAAAATGATACTAGTATTACAGAGAAATAGACTAGACAAGTTTTTTGACTTAGCAAGAATAAAGGAATTTACTCATTGAAACATCAGCACAAATCACAAATCAACTCGAAACAAAAACACAAGTTCCACATTTTCACTTCAGAGTGATGCATGATAAATTTTTGACTCCCTACAATGGACCTCTGAACAATGATTCGCTCCTTACAACAATGCTTGCTGCTGTTTTCAAATTAAGGCAAATATGTCTAACCCTTTCACTGCTGCAATATTGTCTGCTTCAAATTTTAGTCTGCCTTTTTTTCTCTCTCAGTTACATATTGGAAATTTTTACCAAATAAACTATAATGACGAGTGGCAAACAGTTTGAATCTAGATTCCACGCTGCGTTATGCGGTGTCTGATTTGGATTCAAACTGTTTGCAAATGTTCAGCACTCTAAGGGTATTGATTTCCCTCCCTATAGCAGCTCTCTCCAAAAAAAACCCACAATCTTTGTCCCCCATTGGGTGTTGCTGTAGAGTGGTTTTACTGTACATACAGCTTAGAAATAACCTGGCTCCAAGGTTATAAAGCGTTTAGGTAAGTCTGGGTTTGGTCTCAGGCATTTGATTGGTCAGATTTGAGCCAAGCCTAGGCTCAAATCTGACCATTCAAATGGTTGAGAACGACTTCAGACTCAACTCAAATGTTCTTTAACCTTGGACCCTGGAAAACCTATTGACATTTGTGAGGAATGTGGGACAGACAAAGTGGAGAATGATCTTAATCATCAATTTTCGAATTAGAGAGGGTGCATAAAAACATCAGGGTTGCATGAAAATAAGGTCAATATAGCTTCTAACATTTATTCTGGTTAACATACAAAATGTGCCAACAAAACAGACAAACACTCCTGCCTTAGTCACATTAAGAGAGCTGTCTTAGTGACAATTTAAAGTAAGCAGGGTGTTTAACAATGTATCATTATACTCTGTGTGACTGAAACTCATTTTTAACAATTTCATTGTCAAATAAATATATAAATACTCTCAAAATAGTGTTAACCCATTACTCCATAATTATATATACCTTTTTTACGTCTTTAATTGATTTCTCCACAGAAAATAGTTCCAATTCATACAGTCATGATTGTGCACAACGAGCAAAAAAAAAATCTTTATCTTAGCAGATGGTAGCTTAAATATAGGCTGAAATAAAGCAGAATGCACCAAAAGTCGCAGTGTGCGCTACTTTCTTTAAGTTGTCACCTGTGTTCAAAAGTAGAAACAGGCTATGGAGTAATGGGTTAATCAACCTGTTGCAAGCAATCGTTTTTCATTTGGGTGGCCAAACCAGTTTTTTAGTAACAAATGTCACAGTTATACAAAGTACATGTATAGCATAAGTGTCATTAAGTGAAAGTCAACAAGTTTAGAAGTTAAAAAGTCCTTGACAATAAACCAATTTTACCTTTTTAACATTGCAAGCAAGTTGGTTAATCACTGTGTCTTCTAAATAGGTGGGCTAAGTGAGACCAAACAAGGTTTCAAAAGAATTCAATGTGTCAGCTGACTCTATAAAGGTAACAAAATATTTCAAAGACTTATGTTTTAAACCTTACAGTACAGACTTTCCAGAAGGACTCTTCTATTTTCTAAATAATGACCAGTGTACATTGACTCTTGAGTGCTTTGTCCAAAAATGGTTTATGGAAAACAGTGCAGATCCTGATCAGAGGGTCCCTGTAGGAGCCCTCTGATCTAAGTCTTTACTGTTTGTTAACAATGAAAATACTCATTTCTTTCACAGTAAAGGCTAGCATTCATGTATCTCAGTACTAAAAGGGTTAATGCAATCAAAATTGCTGTTCTAACAAAAGTGCATATAATATTATTCAAATGTTATAAATTCATATATTATACAAGAATTCTGAGAGAATAGATGTCTCACAACACTAATAACAAGCAAACTCACACTAAGGTACTGCAATCAGATAATGTGCAAAAACACAACTTAACCTTGGAGCTATAGCTAAAAGTTTGACTATGCCAAAACCTGTGCTGTCTTTGTCCCCACCACCACCCACTGAAAAGCAATAACCTAGTTTTGCTTTCACTATTTTGTCAAGGCAAGACAATTATTAAACAAATTTGTTAAAAATGTATTACCAAAGAAACTTGTTTTCCAAATCTCGTATCAAAGACTATTCTGTGCATAATTCTCAATAAACTGTTAAAGTGATGTAAAATCATAACAAATGATTTGAAATCCAAATCCTAAACTTGAAATTCTAGAAAAGATCCAACATCTGAAGTCTTAATGAGATTCTGAAAACAAAATCAAATTTCACACAACAATATTTCATCAAGAGAAAACCTCATATAAAGAGACAGATAAGGTTCAATACTGACATTTTTCAGACTTTGAGCTTTTTGATTGTGTTAGCAGCATTTGGACACTTAACCCATTACCCCCACTGTCTGTTTCTAGTTTCTGCTTGCTTTTCTGCCTACTTTAAGCTATAACCTGCAGAGATATAGAAAATGTTGTTCATGGTATATATTCATGGCTATATAAAGTGGAACTATTTTCTTAAGAGAAACAATACATAAAAGATGTGAAAAGGCACATAAATGGGGAATGGGTTAAGATGTCATCTGTTTTTAATGCCATCAATAAGTTGTTTATTTCAGCAGTTGTAATAGAACACCAGATGCCAGATAAGGGGGGTTATTTCAAAAATTAAAATCTTTATTTCTGCATTAAACCCTATGGTGTCACTATTTATTAGAATCGTCTCGAACAGACAATTCTAATGAGTAGTAACACCATAGGATTTGGTGCTGAAATGAGTGAGAGAATGTAGGATTTGATCTGTTTACTCCTTCTTATCTGGAGTCCTGGAACACAATGACTGTACCTTTTCTATCACTAAGTTTACAACCCTTTTAAAGCTGAGAGTTGTCTACACCAAGAAACTGACCATGTTTAGGTCAGAATACTAAAATACAGTAATACCTCTCTATAACGACCACTATTTTAGGTTAAATTGTTGATGTTTAAGGCAGGTGGCTGCTTAAAGTAAGATAAAAGTAAAGCAGAAAGCTCCTTAAGGAGCTTTCTGCTTTACTTTCATATTGCTTAAAGCTGCCACCTGTCCATAAAATCTTTAATTAAAAATCTTTTTAATGGTCGTACTAGGAAGGCTTTACTGAAATGCACCAATGAGAATTGCTGGGATAGTAAACGATGAAGTCCGTCTGTAGGTGGGCCTATTTCTTGTTGGTCTTGTAGAAGTTGATCAAGCCGTTTGTTGAGGCATCGTGAGAGCTGACTTGACTGTCTGTACCAAGTTCAGGCTGGATCACCTTAGCTAACTGTTTACCCAGCTCAACCCTGTATAATACACAAAACATGCTTAAGAAAAGATAAGATAAGATAAATTTTATTTTAAGTCGGCAAGACAAAATATAGACAATATAAGCCATATAAAGGCTTTTGAACCGACTATAAAACATATGTATAGTTATAACAAAGATAAAGCAGCTAAATCTTGTGTTTATAGAACTAATGACACTATTGTATGCTGGATGATTGATATACATGTAGCAGTGAAATACAAAACAAATCATACACCCTTACTATTAACCTTAAGAGAGCTGAATTACAATTTTTGTGTTCAAAATGGTTTTATTTCTGAAATCTATACCATGTACATAGATGATAGTTGGTGTATTTTATTTTACATTTGATGCAGCATAAAATAAAGGACGAAAAACACCACAGAAAACGAAGGTTTCTCTAGGTTATGTTATAAATAGAATATAACATTCGTATAATTAATTGGATTTATCAAACTCATCCTTTTAGAAACTAATAAAGACTCAGGAAAACTGAATTTTCTAAAAGACTCATTTAACCCTTAGCCTGCCAGTCACGACTATAGCTCCATATGCAAACAGCTTGGATCCGGATGAGACGCCGAGTAACTCGGCGTCTCATCCGGATCCAAGCTGTTTGACACTCGGACAACATTTTCAGCAATTTTGAGCAACTTTGAAGCACTTTGAAACTTGAAGCAGACGAGAAATATAGCAGACGACAATTTATTTGGCGGGCTAAGGGTTAATAAATCCAATAAAATATGAACACTTTTCTCTGAATCCAATCCTTTTCTCTGAATAAAATATTGTTTAAACTAACACTCATATAATACTCCTATATTAATAACACTTTTATTGCATGGTAAAGTGCTAAAAAAATAGAAATGGAGCAATACAGACTAATGACATGCCATTGTTTGCAACATCTTGTCAGAGTTTGAGTTGAGTTTGAGATCATTCGCAAGCATTTGATTGGTCATATTTGAGCTTTTGCTAAGCAAAAGCTGAAATCTGATCAATCAAATGCTTGAGAATGACCTCAAACTCAACTCAAAAGCCTTATAACTTTGGATCCTGTACTTTGCTATGGCTATGTGCTTTTTGTGATGACGGGATTGAAAGGATTGTAACCAAGTCTTACTTACCCCCATTGATCATAAGAGTTGATGTCCCAGATTACACCTTGGGTGAAGATCTTGTGTTCATACATTACTGAAATAAAAACAGTTTCAAAGGTATAGTTTAACCCATAACCCCATAGACTGTTTCTAGTTATGACAGTGACCACTTAAAGCAGGTTGAAAGTAAAGTAGCATGTAACTTAATATGCATTCTGCCTTACTTTCTGCCAGCTTTAAGCAACCAATCTGCAAGAAAACCTAATACATTTATTATGATAAACATTCATGACGGTATGAATTGGAACTATTTTCTTTAGGGGAAATATATTGAAGGCATAAAAAGTGTCTTCATGGGGTGATGGGTAAACAAGAATTAACTATTCACTGGAGGAGCTGGGAGATCTGTAACTTTAAAATTCAGTTACTTTTCCATACTTTTTGCAGCGCTAAAGTTCTGCCCCATTAACTTCTCTGAAAAGTAAAGGAGTCTTCTGGTCAGGGTATGCCATTTTTCTATATATTGCAGATAACAACTTTAAATAGACATGAAAGTACTGAACTTAATTTGAAACTGTTATTGTACTCATATTTTGTTATGATAAATTATTCATGGACTCACCTATAAGCAGACCTAGGGTAAATGGTGTGATTTTCTTTACCATGATGGAATTGCTTGGACGGTTGCCTTTGAATGCCTGAAACAGAGATAAAACAAAATCTACTGATCTCAGTCTGGCACAGCAAAATAGCTACTGTATTTATTTAATACTGTTGACTTAATGTATACAGTAAAACCTCTCTGTTACGACAATTTAAACAAATGCTAATTGATTGTATGAAAGACAGGTGACAGATAAAAGCAAAGTTACAGTAAAGCAGACAGCCAGCTCCCAAAGGAGCTATCTGTTTTACTGTTACCTTGCTTAAGCACTCCCCTGTCATAAACACCTAGTAATTAACACAATTTTGTGGTCGTAAAAATAGAGAGGTTTTATTGTAAATTATCAATTAACATTGAGAGGCTTGTCGCATTATTATCCCATAACCCTTTAACCCATTACCCCATAAATACGCCTTTTTACGCCTTTAATTAATTTCTCCACCGAAGAAAATAGTTCCAATTTATACAGTCAAAAATAAAAATCATAAATATTTTCTATATTCTAGCAGATAATAGCTTAAAGTAAAGCAGAATGTGCCTTAAGGCTTATTCTATTTTACTTTCAACCTGCTTTAAGTGGTCACCTATTTTCAAAACTAGAAACAGGCTATGTGGTAATATATCCTAGCAGATGGTTACTTTAAGCAGGCTGAAAGTAAAGGCCCATTTTGCTTTACTTTCAACCTGCTTTAAGTGGTTATGTGTCTTCAAAACTAGAAACAATTTATGAAGTAAAGGGTTAAAGGTATCCTTCAGGATGGGTCCGGGCCATCTTATCTTGGTCTGCACTATTTTCGAAGGATACATCATTACATGTATTCGGTTCCCACCCTTTAACCCTTTGTCTAGTGGACTGAGCTAGCAAGTTCGGTAAGAATAATTTCCTATTGTCTATATGTACAGTCCAACCTCGATTACTGTAAAACTGGTTTTGTTCGCGAGAATATAATTTACGCGATAATTCGCGAATGTCTCTAGTTTTAAAAATAGGCGACTTCTTAAAGCAGGTTGAAAGTAAAGCAGAATGTGCCTTAAGGCACATTCTGCTTTACTTTCAGCCTGCTTTAAGCTACAACCTGCTAGAAATATTGCATGATGTCACGATTTAATACAAAATGGCATTACGCGAAATATTCATGACGCGAAAAATACCTGTTTTACAGTATGTAGGCATGTTTTAACTTTGAAATACAAGTATGTTAGACAAAAGCAAGTTAAAGCTTTATAAAAATTAACTGAAGAAATATAGGTTAGTTCGACTTAGGTGAGTTTTAACTGTACATTTGGGCTTACTTTGTGGGGAAGGATATGTTCTAAGTCCTGGGGTGACATTTTGGCAGCTTCCAGCTCAGCACGTGCCTCTGCCTTAGTTTTACCCTTCATGAGAGCTTCTGTCTGTGCTAGGAAATTGGCTGTCAAGATCTGTCAATAAACAAAACTCAGTTATTTGTTGACAGGGTCCAAGGTTATAAAGAGTTTGAGTTGAGCTGTAAGGAATACAAAACAACTTTAATGTACTTTAACTCTTAGCATGCTAGCGGCGGATATATCTGCCACAGTGGTTGCCTTTGCAAACAGTTTGGATCCTGATGAGACGCCGCGTAACACGGCGTCTCATCAGGATCCAAACTGTTTGCCATTCTGACGCTGAATCTAAAAATAAGTTTTGAAAAATTCTAATTTTAGAACAAAAGCAGACGACAATTGTGGCAGAGGACAAAAATTACCCAGCATGCAAAGAGTTAAGTAGTTGCTAAACACAGATTTGACTCTATCAGTATTTTTATTTTTACATAAACAGAGTTATAAATGGATGAGGTAAGAAAGTTAGCTGTGTAAAACTGTAGAAACAATATATACACTTTACCAGTTGACAGTGCGATACAGAGTGATGTATTTAGCTCGAGACGTTTTGGCGGAAATAGCCAATCTGACGAGCGCCTTGGCGCGAGTCTGATCGTTTGTTTCCGCCAAAAACGTCGAGAGCTAAATGCAACACTCTGTAGCTAACTGCCAACTGGTGATGTGTTTATTATATGCCTTGAATACACTCCATAACAACTAAACAGTTGTTTAAATCATTTTATATCCAAAATTTATTAGTTATTTGAAGCAGAAAAGTATTTTTTGCATGCCACAAAGAATAACGCGGCACTTATACATGTACGTATATGACGTCACGTTAAATCGAAAGCGACGTCAGAGTAAAATACAAAGTGGCTGATACAAGGTGGCTGATACAGACTCTTGTATCTTACTCTGCAGATACACGCGGAAACACTCGATATCATACGAAGGCATATAATAAGCGATATTATCTTCCACTGGAGGTGTTTTATGTGAACAATATCATCCTTACCTCGTGGTGCAGACCTCCCTGTATTGGGTTATGTGTCTGCACTGGCAGCAGGAAGTCACAGGGAATAATGCGGGTACCTGCAAAGTAAAATTCGCGAAACTGTTTAACCCATTACTCCAAAGGTACACAATTAACACCTTTAGTTTATTCCTCCACTGAAGAAAAATAGTTCAAATTTATACAGTCATGAATGTGAACCATCAGAAATATTTTCATCATCCTAGCAGACGATAGCATAAAGCAGGCTGAAAGAAGATCAAGGTACATTCTGTTTTACTTTCGACCTGCTTTAAGTGGTCATCTGTCTTCAAAACTAGAAACAGGCTATGGGTTAATAGGTTAAATAAAATTCACCCAGATTTCTACAGTTGAACCCTTGATAACTCCATTATGGCTCAAGTTAACCACACCCATATCTCAATATTGAAACGTAGCTAAGCTACATGGATACTTTGAAAATTTAATTTTGTCTTCAGCAGACTTGAGCTTCAACTAACGGGCTTTAACTCTTTCCTCCCTGAAACTTTAAATGGACAATTCCAGTTTCCATTTAAGTCTAGTCCATTTCTGACTTTTAAGGGTTGTTTTTGTCAATGTTTGGCATTATGACAAACAGTGAAGACCCTGATCAGAGGGCTCCTTTCGGAGCCCTCTGATCAGGGTCTTCACTGTTTGCATAGGACAAGTGTACTGTTCACATGTACACTGTTTGAAAAGCACGCCTATATGCGGGACTAGGGTTCAAAGAGTTAAACTAATACAGTAAAACCTCTCTCTTACCACCAATAAATTAAATAAATTATTTCGTGTTTAGAGCAGGTGTCTACTTTAAGCAAGATGAAAGTAAAACAGAGCACTTCTAAAGGAGCTTTTTGTTTTACTTTCACCTTGCTTTAAGCTGCCACCTATCCTTCATATAATCAATAAGCATTCTTTTTTGTGGCTGTCATAT
This sequence comes from Gari tellinella, assembly GCA_922989275.2. NCBI lineage: Eukaryota > Metazoa > Mollusca > Bivalvia > Cardiida > Psammobiidae > Gari > Gari tellinella. Next base: position 18,851,846 of record OV277862.1, read on the forward strand.
GGAGGATTTTACAGGGCTCTAGATAAGGGGGAGTAAATTGCACAAATCCAACATTTTCTCACTCATTTTAGCACCAAACCCTATAGTGTTACTACTCATTAGAATTGTCTCTTCGAGACGATTCTAATGAGTAGTGACACCATAAGGTTTAAAGCAGAATAAAAGATTTTAATTTCTGAAATACTCCCCTTATCTGGAGGTCTGGGTTTTACTGTAGTGGGCAAGGTTTGTACCTTGGTGTATAAGCTGGTAGAAGGCGTGTTGACCGTTAGTTCCAGGTTCACCCCATACAATTGGTCCTGTACTGTAGTTGACCTCCTGACCACTACGGGTCACATACTTGCCGTTACTCTCCATATCGCCCTGCTGGAAGTAGGCTGCAAATCGGTGCAGGTACTGAAACACACACACACATATAGAGTAAAACCTCTCTTAATATGACCACTAAATTTAGTTAATTATTAGGTGTTCAAGGCAGGTGACTGCTTAAAGCAAGGTGCCAGTGAAACAGAAAGCTCCTTTAGGAGCTTTCTGTTTCACTGTCACCTTGCTTTAAGCTGTCACCTGTTTTTATACAATTGATTAGCCTTCATTTCAGTGGTCGTAATAGAGAGGTTTTACTGTACAGTTAAACCTCTCTATTAAGACCACTCAATGAAATCAAATTTTAAGTGATATAGGCAGGTGGTTGCAATAAAGCAATATGAAAGTAAAGGCCCCGAGCTGCATATACCATACATTTATGAAAAGCATGACTAAATTCACTCGCCCATGATACATGAAAAATTAATGAAACATTAAAAACCATATGCACATCTTTGGTATATGTGGAAATTTCCTATAAAATAACAAGGCTGTAGCTTGAAAACTGTATGTTAAACAGACAATGCATGTATCATATCTTTGGACGGACAAAACAACAAGCTTAGAAGATAATTTTACCCTTTTGCACTATCAAAACTAAATCATAATTATCTAAAGTTTTAATCTTACTTAATACTGAAAAGTGCTTCAATGAACATCTGATTGTGTGTTAAGAGTGAGCTTACCTGATCATATGGCAAAAGTGTCATGGTCTCTGCTCCAAAGAAGTTTGAGTACCAGACGCCTAACAACGCTAATATCACAGGTATCTGAAGAAGACAGATTAACACATTACTCCATATAATTATAAGCATTATAAACCCTTTAATTCATTCCTTCATTTAAGAGTATACATGTAGTTCCAATGAATACAATCATGAATATGTAGCATAAGGAATATTTTCTATACCCTAGCAGATTGCAGTTTAAAGCAGGGTTAAAGTAAAGCAGAATTAAACTGATACCATCTGCTAGGAAATAGAAAATATTTCTTTTGTTACATTTTCAACATTTCAAAGTAACAATAGAAATAAATCTTCATTCTAAAGAAATGTTGTCTCCCAATTTACATTGGGTAAAACAGTGACATATTAAACATATTCTATATCCAGCAAATTTCGTCTTATGAGTCAATCAGATTGCAGGAAATCAATATTTTGTGTTTAACCCATAACCTGTTTCTAGTTCTGAAGATGGGTAACCACTTAAAGCAGGTTGAAAGTAAAGCAGAATGTGCCTTAAGGCACATTCTGCTTTACTTTCAGCCTGCTTTAAGCTACCATTAGCTAGGATACAGAAAATATTTCATATGATACACATTTATAATGGTATAATATTGAACTATTTTCTTTATTGGAGGAATAAATCAAAGGCGTAAAAAGGTGTATTTATGGGTTAATGGGTTAATAACATATTCATTTAATGCTGTAAATGACTCAAGAACTTACATTTTGCTCTAATGGTGTTTCTCGAAAATGTTTGTCCATAAAATAGCCACCACTTTGCAATTCCTCAAAATTGTCCATTCCTGAAAAATAACAATGTCACATCAAGTGATATTGGCAAAATGGCAAACTGTCTCTGATAATAGCTCATGTGTATTATTTTCTTATAAATAATGATGTGGAAATGTCATACCAATAAATTTGAAATTGACAGCTCTTTTTACCCATTACCAAAAAAGACTGTTTCTAGTTTTGAAGACCGATGGCCACTTAAAAAGGTTGGATGTGAATTAGAATGTGTCTTTAGGCTCATTCTGCTTTACCTTCAGCTAGTTTTAAGCTACCATTTGCTATGATATAGAAACTATTTCTCATGATGTATATCCATGACTGTATAAAGTGGAACTATTTTCTATAGTGGAGGAGTAAATGAAATGTGAAAAGCGGCATATTTTAGTAGTAATGAGTAAGAAATACCCAATTTACACACAAGAAGAAGATTTGACTGCATATATCAATTTACCTCACAGTCATATATTTGTCATGATTTTACTTACCAATAAATAAAGCTATAGACATTCCAATGGCAGACCAAAGAGAGTACCTTCCTCCTACCCACTGAAAATACACCAACATTATATGTTAAACACAAACAAGAGATGTAAGCAAACAGAATACATCATCTATTACAATGGTTTCATAACATTTCCTCTATAGTCTGTTTCTAGTACTCAAAACATGTGACCACTTAAACAGGTTGAAAGTGAAGCAGAATGTGCCTTCAGGCACATTCTGCTTTACTTTCAGCCTGCTTTAAGCTATAATCTGCTAGAATATAGAACATATTTGATACAAATTTCATGACTGTATAAGTTTCTTTCGTAGAGAAATCAATCAAATGTGTTAAAATGTGTACATTTGGAGTAAAGGGTTAAGTAAGTTAATCAAGTATCACATCTTTCCTCAACCTGGATATTTTAATAAGTTTAAAACAGCCTTTTTTACAGGTAAAACATTTGAGGAAAAACAAGAACTCATTTTTCAATTTTTGCATGCTGTGTATTTTTTTCTTCTGCAACATTTGTCGTCTGCTATTGTTCTAAAAATCCATTTTTCTAAATATCTTCTTAAAACATGGTCACAGTATCAAACAATTTGGATCCTGATGAGAGGTCCAGCTACGTGGCATCTTATCTGGATCCATGCAAACTGTTTGCAAAGGTAATCACTGTGGGACATATCTGCCACTAGAATTGCTTTCACTCCTTATTTGTGGCAAGGAAAAAACTTACAACTACCAAACAGAAAAATCTGCAATACTTACATCCCAGAATTCAAACATATTGGCCTCATCAATCCCAAACTCTTTCACTAATTTCTGAAACAAGTAAAAACATCTCATATGGATAATCAAGTATCTTTTCAAACAAGTTATTCTATTTCTCTAAAACATAGCAATTACAAGTTTCTATCTCTGTGATGTTTAACATTTTGAAACACAACTCTGGATGCATTTAGCCCTTCTTCTGCAAATGTTTACCAAGTTATTCTAATAAATAGAGGATATTGAATGAGTGTTTTTTCAGTAATTAATTTATTGAACGAGTTGGATAAAAATGATATTTTGCGAGCCTTGGCGAGCAACATGTCATTTTTATCCAACGAGTTCAATAAATTTATTATTGAAAAAACACGAATTTAATATCCTATTTATCACATAAACACCAAATGACACGAAAATCTGAAAGGTCTTACTTTCACTTTTGCCCTCGGCTCTTAGGTAAACGATTCGTCATAGGTGTTATTGGGTTTTTTTCATCCACAGATAAAAACACCAATCATATTAACGTAACGAAAATCAACACCATTACGTTGTGAAAAGACTTCTCCGATACCATATTCAAATTTTAAATTAATATTTAAATTAAAGTTGTTCTAATTGACTAAACATGATCATCTGACATTAAGAATCTAGTTTCGTTTTCAAAATAACGTCAAGACTTAACATGACGTCATTATCATTGTAACGTCTAAATTTGAAAAACAGTTTGAGTCACTGTTAATACTAAAGTCTATGTGGTATTAAGTTTAGCCTGATTTGCAGCCTGAGTTTGCGAGACTGCTAGGGATTATGTTTCTAGGACACTTCGAAATGTTTCAATACCTAGTGGTGATCTAAATGTTTGTCTAGATTCTCTTAACTGATTTACAGTCGGCGTAGTAGTACATTATTTTGGTGATTCGAAAATTAGTATAAAATATATGCCCAGTGGGCCATACAATTTTTATGGCCCTCTATATTTTGCACGTTTATACAGTCATATACATGTATATATATAAGAAGATATATAGTCTATATCCTAGCAGATGGTAGCTTATAGCAGGTTGAAAGTAAAGCAGAATGCGACTTAAGGCGCATTCTGCTTTACTTTCAACCTGTTTTAAGTGGTCATCTGCCTTCAAAACTAGAAACATGCTATGGAGTAAAGGGTTAAAGAGTTGTCGTAATTTGTCAAACTAGTACTCAGTCATCATTCAATAATTTAAAGTCAGTCAACATAGCCAGGCCAACAAAATATAGCTGATGCTGATTAAAAATTTGTACACATGTATGTATTCATGTTAACTCTTTCAACACTAAGTAACTCTTGTGGGTTATTAGGTTCCCTTGTGGATCTTAGTTACAAAACCATGAACCAGTTTACTTGGAATTCTTGGTAGTTAAATACTGGTCTCAATTAGCAAACAGTGAAGACCCAGCTCCTATATGAGCCCTCTGATCTGGGTCTACACTGTTTGCAAATGTAATATGTTAACAGGTCCATGGTGTCGAAAGTGTTAACTTAAATTCTGATGTAGTTGTTACTTACTGCGTTTGTTGATAATGCAACAAAATGTTTGGCAACTGCACTAGCCTGAAATACAAGGCATACGGTATTCAATAAGAGACAAACAGTAGTTAACTCATAGGCCCTTGAAACATTAAATGGACAATTCCAGTTTCCAATAAAGTCTGGCTCATTTTTTAATATTAAGGTTTTAGAGAGACCCAGACTTTTTTAGAGAGTGTTTATTTCATGAAATTTGTAAATAAGGTGTAAACACCTAGCATCAGTAACAATAATAAGAACAATTCAGCAAAATAATGTTAACGGTCAGTAACTACAGCAAACCAACCTGACCGAAACTATATTTTAAACGTGTGAATGCTCAATAAATGCTGTTCAACCTTTATCATCCTGGGTGTGACTTAGCAAACGTTTGAAACCAGTTTGGATCCAGATTACAGACTAGTAAACAGGATCCAGGAACTTTTTAGCACACATATTCAACTTAACTTCAGTTTGACAAACATATAAATTTATTTTGAATCTTTTTACAGACAATATATTTAAAGCAGACAGCAACTCAGTATGATAAGGGAAGAAATGATTTTTGCTGCGATTCTGAAACTGCCTCGGTCTTGTTTACACTTGCAGGTATATGATCTATTAACCCAACGCTCAGTGGATAAACATTTAATTTATCCCTCCACTTAAAGAAAATATTCATGAACCTTAGGAAACATTCTCTATCTTAGCAGATGGTAGCTTAAAGCAGGCTGAAGATAAAGCAGAATGTGCCTGAAGGCACATTCTGCTTTATCTTCAGCCTGCTTTAAGTGGTCACAGGTCTTTAAAACTAGAAACAGACTATTGGGTAATGGTTAAAATTGGATCATGATGCAATGTTCAATTATTTGGAGTCTGATCTCAGTCAAAACTGTTTGTAAAGGTCTAGAACCATTGTTTCAAGTCTTCAAGCCAGCAGAGCTCCAGATAAGGGGAGTAATTAGAAAACTAAAAAATTTATGTCTGTATTAAACCCAATGGTGTCACTACTCATTAGAATCGTCTCTTCGAGATAATTTTAATGAATAGTAACACCATATAATTAGATGCTGAAATGAGTGAAAAAATGCTGGATTTGTTCAGTTTACTCCCTCTTATCTGGAGCCGTAACTCAAGGGGTTGGTTTCAATACTCACATCTCCACCTGCTTTCTCCAGAAGCCACTGTTTGGCAGAATTGGCGTTTGTTATGGTTTCTTGAGTGGTAAAAGTCTGTAAAAGTTTCAAAACAGTAAAGTTTAAACTGGTATTCAATAGCAACCTCTTAATGTTAACTCATTCACCCCTGAAACTTGAAATGGACAATTCCAGTTTCTAATTAAGTATTGTCCTTTTTCTTTTTTTTCTTTTTTACATATCTACGGTCGATTTTAACAATATAAATGCTTTTAACAGTATTTCAGTTAAATTGCAACATCCAGCTTATTTCAGGTGGAGGAAGACCCCAGAAGTCATTTATGCACTGTTTTAGACACAAATCGGCAACTGGGTAGAACCACCGACCTTCCACAAGCCAGCTGGAATGAATGAATGAATGAATGGTGTTTTACGGCCCATCGACACAAAAAGGTCATTTAGAGCCGAACAACAAGCCAGCTGGAAGGCTTCCCCACATGAAAAATCCAAACGATGGGCTTAAAGAAGGCTGAAAGACTGAAGTGCAATATATGTTTAGTTTCAAGATTATGTTACGGCTGATTTACCTTGGAAGCTATAATGAACAGTGTAGTTTCAGCAGTCAGGTGTTTCAATGTCTTGGCCATATGTGTACCATCAATGTTTGAAACAAAGTGGACATTTGGACCAACTTTGTATGGCTGTAAAGCCTCTGTCACCATCAGTGGACCCTGAAATAGCAGAAATGTGAACCTTATCAAGTGTTCTAAACACATCAAAGTCTTGATTATCTAGCATATTTACATGGTACAGTCAAACTTCAATATCTTGAACTCGCTTAACTCTTTCCTCCCTGAAACTTTAAATGGACAATTCCAGTTTCCATCTAAGTCTAGTCCATTTCTGACTTTAAAGGGTTGTTTTTGTCAATGTTTGGCATTGTGACAAACAGTGAAGACCCTGATCAGAGGGCTCCTTTCGGAGCCCTCTGATCTGGGTCTTCACTGTTTGTATAGGACATGTGTACTATACACATGTACACTGTTTGAAAAGCACGCCTATATGCGGGACTAGGGTTCAAAGAGTTAACTCAAACAATTGGATAGTTCGACACATGAACTGCATTATTACCTGCTCGGTTAGGTAGAACATACCCATATTTCAAAGTTAAATTGTGGCTAAGCCACGTTTTAACTTTGAAATATGGGTATGTTCGATTTGACCGAGTTCGAAATATCAAAGTTTGACTGTATTTTCTTTTAACTATTTACTTCATATAGTCCATTTCTTGTTTTGATGACATAAATCTTTATATTTTCTAAATCCTGACAGTAGGTCGCTTAAAATAGGCTGAAAGTAAAGTAGATTACTCCTAAATTAGCATTCTGCTTCACTTTCAGCCTGCTTTAAGCAACTACCTGTCTATGTGGGGAAATGTTAACCTCTTTGAGTGATTATAATAGTGAAGACTTTGTACTATTAACAGTACTCACCAGATCTGACCCTCCAATACCAATGTTAACGACATCTGTAATGGCTTTCCCAGTAAAACCCTTCCAATGCCCTTTAATCACTGCCCCGGTAAACTCCCTCATATGTTTTAATACGTCATTGACATCTGGCATAACCTGTAAAACACAAAATCATTCTGATACAATACTGAGGTCATCTTATACATTTAGTCAAATCTGTTGAACAAATGCATAAATGATTATCTCTTTAACTTTAACACTTTCCTCCCTGAAGCTTCAAATAGACAATTCCAGTCTTCAATTTAGTCTATTCAATTTTTAGCTCACCTGAGCAAGCTCAGGGTGAGCTTTTGCAATCCTTGAATGTGTGGCGTCTGTCGTGCGTCGTCTGTCGTCAACAATTTTGGTGTTTACACTCTAGAGGCCTCAATTTTTATCCAATCTTTATTTAACTTGCCTAGATTGTATATAACCATAAGACTTTAGATGAGTTCAATTATGGTTGAAATCGGACTAATAGATCAAAAGTTATCTACCTTTGAATTGCTGAAAATGCCATATTTAACAGTGTTTACACTCTTATAATAGGCCACAATTTGTATCCAATCTATTTTAAACTTGCTGAGATTGTATATGACTATAGACTTCGGATGAGTTAGATTATGGTTGAAATCAGACAAATTGGTCAAGAGTAATTGCTAAAAATGCCATATTAAAGGGTGTTTACACTCTAGAGGCCACAATGTTTATCCAGTCTTTTTCAAACTTGCTCAGATTGTATATGACCATAAGAGTTTGAATAAGTGTGATTATCGTTGAAATCGGACCAATAGGTCAAGAGTTATTTGCCCTTGAATTGCTGAAAACCCCATATCCAACAGCGTTTATACCCCAATTCCACTAGACAGTGATCTATGGAGCGCCACAGGTCACCATACAGAGCGCCTACATCCCCAAGAGCACTACCTGAGCGCAAATTGATCGCTATCTGATCTCCATGAGCGCCAAGGTCGCCGTTGGTTTACTCCCCTGCACAAAGATCCGTGGGGCTCTGGCCAGAACGCCATCACAACACTAATTCATCGCCTAAGTCACCATCAGAGCGCTAATTGTTCGCCAAGATCATAACTGGAGCGCTATCGGATCACCTTAGAGCACCACCATGATCCAACAAAGCAAATCAGTAGATACATCGTGCTCCGTGGCGATCTGATATAGATTCTCTGCATTTTAAAATACCCGATAGTATTTTCTATCAATAGATCAAAATTGCATGATGTAACGACGTCGCATCCGGATCCAAACTGTTATACATCCATACAATGATGGTACCGAAAAGTGTGTTAATATAATGGCGTTCAACATTGATTTTGATGTGCGTTAGAACATCTGTAGTAGCTATTAAATGAAACAAGAGCCGCATGCGGCCCTAAATCGCTCACCTGGTACCCATGAGTACGGTCATGGTAATGGATCAATAATGATTAAGTTTTCACTTAATCACCCCCAACCACTGGTAGCAATGTTGTTTGAGCTAGGAAGATTATTTGAAGAAAATTGACAAAGGGTCACCCATGAATCATTATTTGTGTAAAATCATTCTTAAATCAGACCAATAGTTTCAGAGAAAAAGATTTTTTAAAGCTGTTCTATACAGAAATATAAAGAAAACTTGCCCCACCCTCTGGTGGCCATGTTTTTTTCGATAACAAATGATTTTGAAAAATCTGGTAGAGGGTCATCAATTGACCATTTGTGTAAAATTATTTTCAATTTGGACCAGTAGTTTCAGAGAAGAAGATTTTTAAAGTTTGGTCTATGACATGTATACAGTACTATACAGTAACATAAGGAAAAGGTGCCCCACCCACTGGCGGCCATGTTTATTAAGATAACAAAATGATTCTAAGAAATCTGGTAGAGGCTTATCAATTGACCATTTGTGTAAAATTATTTTCAGAGTTTCAGAGAAGAAGATTTTTAAAGTTTTTACTATACAGTACTGACAGTAACATTTAAGTAAAATGTGCAATGTTTTTTAAGATAACAAAATTATTTTAAGAAATCTGGTAGAGGGTCATCATTTGTGTAAAATAATTTTCAATTTGGACAAGAAGTTTCAGAGAAGAAGAATTTTAAAGATTTTACTATACAGTAACATCAGGAAAACGTGCCCCACGCCCCACCCACTGGCGGCCATGTTTTTTTAGATATCAAAATAAATTTAAGAAATCTGGTAGAGGGTCACCCATGGATCATTTGCATAAAATTACTTTCAAATCAGTAGTTTTTGACAAGAAAATTGTTAAAGTTTTCACTATAGCCATATATAAGGAAAATCTGCCCCATCCACTAGCGGCCAATATTATAGTTTTTTAAGATAGGAAAATTATTAAGAAATCTGATTGAGGGTCACCAATGGCACATTTGGGTAAAATTATTTCCAATTCGGACCTGTAGTTTTTGACAGGAAGGTTTTTAAAGTTGTTCAATTGGTTGCCATGGCAACCACAATTTCAACTTAATTACCTACAGTTGAAGAAATCTGAGAGAGTACTCTACAAGGAACAATCCTATGAAATTTTGATGAAATTGGCCCAGTGGTTTCCAAGAAGAAGATCTTTGAAGAAAAAGTTTGACGACGCACGACCGACACACTCACTGGGCCATCACACCTCGTATTTATGGGGTAATGGGTTAATTGGTTGAGTTGCATAATTGGTTAATTATACTGTAGCTTCTTATTGACACTAATTATCAGCTTGGTTATCAGCAGGCACTAATCAGTGTCTCTGGTAATTGGTTTGTTCATATAACAGCTATGTTGTGTTGATTAGCTTTTGACAGCTTTGAGCAAGCTGTTGGCACTCTTGTCTCATTAAATTGTATATATATATATGTTTGGCCTACCATATGTGAAACTATTTAATATAGAGAAGGAGATAGCCAGTTTGTAATGAAATACACTATGGAGCATACAAGAGAGAGACCTTATAAGTGTGACTTGTGTGGAAAGTCATTTTATAAGAAAAGCCATTTAGTGAGACACAAGAGGACACATACAGGAGAGAGACCTTACAAGTGTGGCCTGTGTGAAAAGTGTTTTACTAATAGCTCCAATTTACAGCAACACATACTAGTACATACAGGAGAAAGACTTTACAAATGTGACTTGTGTGAAAAGTCTTTCAGTTACAAAAGGGGTTTAGTGATACACATGAGGAAACATACAGGAGAGAGACTTTACAAGTGTGACTTGTGTGAAAAGTCTTTCAGTCACAAAAGTGTTTTAGTGACACACATGAGAATACATACAGGAGAGAGACCTTACAACTGTTACATGTGTGAAAAGTCTTTTACTACTAGCTCCAATTTACGGAAGCACATGATGATACATACAGGAGAGAGACTATACAAGTGTGAACTGTGTGAAAAATCTTTTACTGAAAGTAAAACTTTACGGAGGCACATAATGATACATACAGGAAACAGACCCTACAAATGTGACACATGTCAAAAGTCTTTTAATCAGAAAAGCAGTTTAGCCAGACACATGGTTGTACATACCGGAGAAAAACCGTGTGTCATGTTTGAAGCAAGGCAATTAAAACGAAAAGAAATTTAGTCAAACATGAAAAGATACATAATAAATTAACCCATCAGTTTCTAGTTTTGAAAACATGTGTTCACTTAAAGCAGGTTGAAAGTAAAGCAGAATGCGCTGTTAGGCGCATTCTGCTTTATTTTCACCCTGCTTTAAGCTACTATCTACTAGAATAAAGAAGATATTTCTTATCATACATATTCATGACTGTATAAATTGGAACTATTTTGCTCAGTGGAGGAATAAATTTAAGGCGTAAAAAGGCATAATTATGGGGTAATAGATTAAGAGAGAGACTCTACACTTGTGTGAAATGACACAGCTTTGACACACTTGAGAGTACATTAACTCTTTCAACACTAAGTAACTCTCTTGGGTTATTTGGTTCCTTTGTGGATCATTTTAGTTCACACGAACTAGTTATTTGTCCCATTCATTACTATGGTAATTACTGGGTAGTTTAATTTATAGTATTATCAGTAATTAACAGTGTATATCCAGCTCAGAAGGGATCCTATAGTAGCACTCTGATCCAGGTATACACTATTTGCATATGTTATGAGTATATTTTAAACAGGTCCATGGTGTTGAAAGAGTCAAAATATGCTTAAGTAAAGTAAAGCAAGCAAAAGTCACACAGTTTTAAAAATTAATTGGTAAAATTGATTTCCCATGATATAGACTTCCATGTTAATATAAGCATTTTATTGCATGTCAATAAACTTCAACATTAAGCATTTCTGTAATTTTCTTTTGTTTCCTTTTGAAAGTGCATGCTATTGTGAGGCAGAATATGTTTTCAAATTTAAACGCTTTTCAATTATAGTTATTTGTCCCATTTAATTAAATTACCATGGTAACCAGTCTAGTGGAACGATTCAATTTTTCATTTATATTTTAAAGTCGCCTGGCAAAAGAGAAATTATCTATACATGTATTTGAAAAGTTAACTTTTAAACTGGCCAACACCATGGTGCATGGGTGAAAGTTGGCAAAACTGAAAATACTGAAAACTATGCTGGGGGCTTGGGGGCCGCCAGGAACTGTGTGAAAAATCTTTTACTGAAAGTAAAACTTTACGGAGGCACATAATGATACATACAGGAAACAGACCCTACAAATGTGACACATGTCAAAAGTCTTTTAATCAGAAAAGCAGTTTAGCCAGACACATGGTTGTACATACCGGAGAAAAACCGTGTGTCATGTTTGAAGCAAGGCAATTAAAACGAAAAGCCCCCCCCCCCCCCGGCCTGTTTTGCGCAGGCGGACATAAGCCCCCCTGGTCGGACAGATAATTAACTAATGTTTTGTTAATATTTGTAGCAAAAAATGAAGTTTTTCTTCGGCTATAAATATTGCCTTGCTTGTAAGTAATAATTCGCCAATTATTAATTGTTTCCAACCTCGTAGGAAAAAGATAATGATGATATATCTAATCATTTATATTGTCAACTTGATTACACAATAGTGACAAAATAAGATAATCGTTGCCTATTAGCGAATCAAACTGTCGGTAACACTTTGATGATACATGGAATTAATTGTTTAATTGACTCTTCTTACTGAAGAAACACCGACAGTGAAACGTGTAAGTTTGATAGATTGATTGAATCTATTATCCTCATAATTGTAAGTTAAAGGTGTTGTTTGCGTCTCATAATTCTCAAACAAAAGTTTGGGGTTAAAAGCATGATATATAAAGTGCAATAAAGACTTTTGAAGTTTAAAATGTACAATTTTACACAATAAAACATGTATCTTATGATAAGGTGGGTCGGGGGCTCATGTCCGCACGCACAAAACAGGCAGGGGGGACTCATGTTCGCCCGCGCAAAATCGACCGAGGGGCTCATGTCCGCTTACCGGCCCTAAGTCGCTCACTTGGAACGACTGAAATAAATGTAAAATATCTTGGAAAGCTGAGAAATTATGACAATACGATTGTGCCAATTGCTTAGTAATGATTCGACCAATATTGACAGCCAACATTTTAGAAAACAATTTAGTAAAATTTGTGACCGACGACGTCTGGCCAATTTGACAAGAATTTTTTTGAAGATTTTACGAAGAAGATTTTGATATAGGACCTATAGATGATGCTTTGTGCCAAGTATCTAAGCTCAGGGCTCTATGGTTTCAGACCAGAAGATTTTTAGAGTTTTAATCGAAAAAGTCTATTTTTAGCTCCTGTGACCTAGATATACAATGGACCGTAACCATTTCAACAATATTGGTAAAGACCCTCTAAAAGTTTCACCATGCCAAATACTAAAGCTCTCAACATATAAGTTTCAGAGAAAAAGATTTCACTATATAAGTCTATGTAAATTTGTGACCCAAGGGCGGGGTCATTTTTTACCCTAAAGACATACCATAATTTATTCAACTTCGATAGGGGACCATTACATGATGCTTTGTGCCAAATATCTAAGCTAAGGGTACTGCGGTTTCAGACAAGAAGATTTTTTAAGTTTTTATTGAAGCAATCTATCTTTAGCTTCTGTGACCTAGATATGCAACAGACCGGAACCATTTCAACAGAATTTGTAAAGGCCCTCTAGAAGTGTCACTACGCCAAATATCAAAGCTCTGGCAATATTAGTTTCAGAGGAGAAGATGTTAGAAGATTTCACTATATAAATTTGTGACCCCCGGGGCGGGGTCATTTTTGACTCAAAGGACATAATTTGAACAACTTTGATAGAGGAACATTACATGATGCTTTGATCCAAATATCTAAGCTCAGAGTACTGTGGTTTCAGGCACGAAGATTTTAAAGTTTTTATTGAAGAGATCTATTTTAGCTCCTGTGACCTAGATATGCAACGGACCGGCATTGTTTTAACAATTTTGAAAGAGGACCATATAAGGATCATTCCTGCCAAGTTTGGTCAAAATCCATCCAGTAGTTTAGGAGGAGATGTCTTTAAAAGAAATTATTGATGACAGACGGACGAACGGACATCGGACACAGCACAATCAAAATAGCTCACCTTGGCACTTTGTGCCAGGTGTGCAAAAAACACAGATTTCAAAAGACTTGAACGAACATAATGCAGAAAGCTCTTATAGAAATTGTCTGCATTACTATGCTACTGCATTAAGTGGACATGTGTCAAAAAGAAAGCAGCTTTATGTATGACTATTTGCCTAAACATCTGCTGCCGAATCTAAAACGAATGAGGTCTGCATAGGATATCTCCCTAATCAGATTAAGTAGAGCGCTAACAGAGCTGAAATGGATCTCTATCGGTCGCCAACATCGCTATCAGATCTCTTTTGAGCGCAATAGATCGCAGTGATCGCCATCGGAGCACCAATAGAGTGCAATGTATCGCATCTTAGTCGCTTTTGAGCGCCAACGGAGCGCAATCTGATCATTCAAGGTCGCAACATTTTTATGAATTGGATGGTGACCAATGACCATGAAGCCGCTATAGGATCTTACAGATCGCTAACGGATCGCCATCAGAGCGTTATCTGATTGCAATCGGATCGTAAATGCTGTTAGATCAGAGCTCGAGATAGCCATCAAACACCATCTAGTGGAATGGGGGTATTACACTCTTGCAACTACAGTTTTCAATGGATTTTGATTATACTTGCACACAAAGAATATAGCTATAATTTCTCGAAGGAGTGCAATTATTGTTGAAATCTAATCATTGGGGCAAAAGTTATCTGCCCTTGATATACTTTGAAATGTTAGACATGGCTTCATTTCAGTATTGTTTTGGCTCTAGTTATCTGCCCTTGATATACTCTACTATACTAGAATTATGAGGTTGTATTCCAAAATTGTTTACACGCTATACTACAAATTTGAATGGATTTAGATTAAAACGAGTGAAACAGAAAAAGGTAAAACTATCAAGCTTCAGTACAACAGGTGAGCCATTTAAGGGCCTTCAGGACCTCTTGTTTACTTTTATGGATTGTATGCCAATGTACTGCAATATGATAAACAGTGCAGACCCTGATCAGTGGGCTTCATGAGCTCTCTGATCTGGGTCTTCACTGTTTGCACAGGACAAGTGTACTGCCTGGTACAGTAAAACCTCTCTATAACGGCCACTAAAACGAGGACTAATTGGTTATTTAAATGACAGGTGACAGCTTAAAGCAAGGTGACAGTAAAACAGAAAGCTCCTACAGGAGCTTTCTGTTTTACTGTCACCATGCTTTAAGCAGTCACCTGTCAAAAACAACTAATAAATTAGCACACTTTAGTGGCCGTTATAGAGAGGTTTTACTGTACTTACAGCTGGTGCAGTACAGGTATCAATCAGATATGCCTATCAGGAAATACAGTAAAACCTCTATATTATGTCCACTTATTTTTGTGAATTATTAGGTTTCTAAGACAGGTGACTGCTTAACCATTACCTGATAGCCTGTTTCTAGTTTTGAAAATAGATGACTACTTAGAGCAGGTTGAAAGTAAAGCAGAATGTGCCATATGGCGCATTCTGCTTTACTTTCAGCCTGCTTTAGGCGACTACCTGCTAGAATAAGTATTAAATATGACACATATTCATTATGGTATATAATGGAACTATTTTCTTCAGCAGATGAATAGAATGCATGTGCTAAAAGTAGCTTCTATCAGGGAAAGGGTTAAAGCAAGGTGACAGTTAAACAGAAAGCTGTGACCTTGCTTTAAGCTATCAACTGTCTTTTATGCAGTCAATTAGCCTTCTTTTAGGTGGTCGTTATAGTGAGGTTTTACTGTAGTCCAAAATACCCTAGATACTTACATCTTTTCCTCCAACCATTATGGGAGTGTTTCCTTTGTTCCTCAGTGCCACATGGAGGACAGCTCTGTTTTCTGTAAAGTTGATCTTTTCTCCAGTAAACATGGCTTCACACATCTCCTTCACTTTCCTCTGTTTGGCCTGAGAATAAAGACAAACAGTATAATTATCAAACATTTATAACATATAATTATCAAACATTTTTACTTAACCCGTTACCCCATAAATACGTCTTTTTATGCCTTTAATTTATTCCTCCACTAAAGAACATAGTTACACTTTATATAGTTATGATTGCATACTGTGAGAAATATTTATGTATCCTTGCAGATGGTAGCTTAAAGCAAGCTGAAAGTAAAGCAGAATGTGCCTTAAGGCACATTCTGCTTTACTTTCAACCTGCTTTAATTGGGCACATGTCTTCAAAACTAGAAACAGGCTTTGGGGTAATGGGTTAATAACATATACAATTAGGCCCAAGATGTCATGGAGGGAGCTGACTGTGAGAGGCCAACAAAGTTTTGGGATTTGCAGCAGTTGACCCACATGATAGAAAGGTCTGGGGGTCCTGTGTAAGAACCGCCATACATGCAGCTAGCCAGTTGCCTGGAAGGGAGCCTGACTGTTGTGGACGATGCTCCCACCACTCAGGGCTCCAAGGGGAGTATTTCAAAAACAAAAATCTTGATTCTTGCTTTAAACCCTATGGTGTCACTACTCATTAGAATCGTCTCGAAGAAAATGTTGGATTTGTTTGGTCCTGCACCCCTGCATGTTGTAAACGCCATAAACAAAGTTTGTTAGTAAACACCATAAACAAAGATTTTAGGATGGGAATAAACCTAAGAAGGCAAGTTTGACATAAATGCAATTTAACCTATTACTCTATAGGTAATTAGGCACACCTTTTTTTCTGTACAAAATGGAACTATTATCTTCAGGTGTTAAACAGTGTATCTATGGAGTAATGGGTTCACACAAATATGGCTGTGCAACTTATCCGGACATTAAGTTATTTCTTGAAATACGTCTCCGAACTGAACTGAACATATATCTAATCCGTTTAAATCTAGTTCTGGTGTTTATGGCAGGTGCTTGCTTAAAGCAAGATGATATACAAACAGAAAGCTCCTTTACCAGCTTTCTGTTTTACCTTCAACTTGTTTTAAAAAGATTTGCTGCTCTACAACTAATGAGATAAGCCTTCATCACATCACATCATTCCACTGTGCTATATTGACCTATTTTGTGTCGCAGTGCGGTAAAACCCAACTCACCCCCATACCCTTGTCACTGTCCGTCATATACCATGCACTTTTCTAAACCTGCTTTCAAATAAAAGGAGAAGGAGGAAACAAAAGCATTCAGCAATCCATTTTTAAGATTTAATTTATATACCATTCCACTCATTGCATGTTAGCAATAAAACTGTAATTATCTTAGCAAACAGTTTGGAACCAGATGAGATGTAGCGTTATACGACATCTCATCAGAATTAAACAGCTTGTCACTTTGATCTTAGTTTCAGCAGACATTTTCAAAAAATTCTATTTTTAGATCGATAGCAGCTCACAATTATTGCAGATGACAACATTATACAGCATTCAAGGAGTTTAAGTATTGATGCCAGATCATACTTTTATAAATTGCTTTGTTAACTCATTCATCCCTGAAACTTTTAATGGACAATTCCAATTTCCAAATACGGGTAAGTCTAGCCAATTTTAGACTTCATGTAGAGTTGATTTTAATAATATATTGCAAAATTTAAATGACAAACAGTGAAGATCCTGCAGGAGCCCTCTGATCAGGGTCTACACAGTTTGCATAGGACAAGTGTACATTTCACATATATACACTGTTTGCTAATGACGTGTCTACTTCTCAATTATGAATAGGGTTGAATATGTTAACATTTTTTACAGAGTATTTACCAGGTCAAAGAGTAACTTCATGGCCTGCTCGTTCACCAAATTTTTAGAGTAATCCAACAAAACATCCCCATCTTTGCAGGACAACTTCTGGCTGAAAAACACAAACAGAATAAGTCATAAATACAGTAACTTGAATCTATGAACATTTCAGCTACAGCACCAGAAAAATGACTAGACACAAGTCAGATACCAAATTGAAATGTGGCAGCTCCACCAGTAGGAAAACTATCTGTTAGGTTTGAAACTGGAATTCAGCCCACATTGCCCATTTGTACATCTTTCCCTTACGGCCTTAGTAACTCTAAGTATTATCCTATTCCAATTTTTATAAAACACTTTGACCAATTTTATTTAGTTTTACCCATAATCAATGACTCAGAACAATTAATGCACCTTAAGGCGCATTCTGCTTTACTTTCAGCCTGCTTTAAGCTACCACCTGATAGAATAAAGAAACCTTTTCTTATGATACATATTCATGACTCTATAAATTGAAACAATTTTCTACAATGGAAGAATAAACTGAATGAGCTAAAAAGCGCTTCTATGAGAGAAAGGGTTAAGGGTGGTTTAACCCATAACTCCATAGCCTGTTTCTAGTTTTAAAGAAAGATGATCACCTTAAGCAGGTTGAAAGTAAAGCAGAATGTCCCTTAAGGCGCATTCTGCTTTACTTTCAGCCTGCTTTAAGTTATTGTTATCTGCTAGAATATAGAAAATATTTCTTATGATTCTTATTTATGACAGTTTTAGTTGGAACTATTTTCTTTAAAAGAGGAATGAATAAAAGGCGTAAAAATGGTGTGTTTATGGGGTAAATGGTTAATTCAAGTTTGACTGTAAATCTTTTTTTTTTTATCTATACAGTCAACCAACTTGCACCTACTTGGAATGGAGCCAATTTATCATGGCCATACCACTACAATAATTTCCTTGAACAAAGGTGCATGACAAGACAGCTTAACTACAATGATTCCTGCATTTTCCTTATTTTCTTCATAAATACCGTTCCTTTCTCATCAAAGTAATTTAACCCTTTACCGCATATAATGTTTTTTCTTATTAACCCATTCCCGCCTTTTTACGCATACCGGTATAATTTATTCCTCCACTGAAGAAAATGGTTCTTTTTTATACATTTATGAATATGTATCATAAGGAATATTTTCTATATCCTAGCAGATAATAGCTTAAAGCAGGCTGAAAGTAAAGCAGAATGTGCCCTAAGGCGCATTCTGCTTTACTTTTAACAAGTGCTTTAAGTGATCATCTTTCTTTTAAACTAGAAACATGCTATGGGGTAATGGGTTAAACTGGGTAACAGATAAGGTTTAATGCAAGATCTATGGTTACAGTAAAACGTCTCTGTTACGACCATCAAAAAGAAGGCAAATGTATACACATAATGCAAGAGACTGGACATGGTGATAGCTTGAAGCAAGGTGACAGTAAAACATTACGCTTCTAAATGAACTTTGACTTTTACTGTCACCTTGCTTTAACTCATTCCTCCCTGAAACTTTAAATGGACAAATCCAGTTTTGATTTTTGTCTAGTCCATTTCTGACTTTTAAGAGTTGTTATTGTCAATTTTGGCATTACTGACAAACAGTGAAGACCCTGATCAGAGGGCTCCGAAAGGGCCTTCACTTTTTGCACAGGACAAGTGTACTGTTCACATGTACACTGTTTGAAAAGTCGCCATATGCGGGACTAGGGTTCAAAGGGTTAAACACTTTACACCTAATAATTAACACAATTTAGTGGTCATAATGATTATTGATAATAGAATTTTACTACATATATATATAAAATTTCAGCTTCCCATATCAGGACCTCCTAATGTACTGAAGTGGAAACTTTATCTGATGTAGAAACAGGATGTAATCACTGGCTTAAAACAAATTTAAGCTTTTTACTGATACTGTATAAATGCTGTCTGTTCAAAATGTTGTCAGCTTTAATTTCTTCATCATATTTTCATACTTACAATCCAAGTGACAAACAGCTTAGATCCTGATCAGATCCTGAGATGTATGTAAAGGTCGAGACAACTCAGTTCCCCTACCCTTATCAGTATATAGCTCAGTAGTCTTATAGCAACTTTCATTTACCTGTAACCATGTTGACCATTCATAAAGATTTGGTTGATTTAAGAGTTTAACTCATTACTCCATATATACACATTTTTACGCATTAATTTTTTTCTCCACTAAAGAAAACAGTTCCACGTTTTACAGTTCACTCATGAAAATGTATCTTAAAAAATAGTTTCTATATTCAATCAGATGGTAGCTTAAAGCAGGATTAAAGTAAAGCAGAATATGTACACCTTAAGGCACATTCTGCTTCATTTCAACCTGCTTTTTGTGGTCATCAGTCTTCATAACTAGAAACAGGGTAATTGGTGAAACAGCATCTTCCACTTGCTTGTAAGTTTATGTAACATCTTCGACTTGACAATTCATAAGACTTTGGTTAATTTTAAGGTTTAACGTCATCCTTAAACACAAGGTCATTTTCAGACCAGGCCTTGAGTTGAATTGGCATCAACCATAATGTGTTACAAAGCAAGTAGATAAATCATATTAATGCAATACACTACATAAGTACATAAGAAACACTTGCATTTACTTTTGAACACCAAAATACTGAAAAGTCTTCATTACAATACAGCAAATGGTACTTTCCAAAATTACCTTTTAATATAGGTTTGTTAACAATTTGACTGTATAAACATAATAAAAGAAAGCTGTGTCGCTTTGTATGTCATGACTGTGTCAAATTAATGCGACACAGGATACAAGTATGACGCATAACATTGTAAATTGTAATGACGCATGGCACACAAAGTGACCAAAGATAGTATTTCACACAAATGTAGTGCAATTGTCATGTGTCATGGCCAACACAGAACAATTCTAAATGTATGATGGACTGATGGTTGACACATGATAAAAGCATGACATTTGCAGAACAGAATAGAACAAATCTTTTATTATCACCAAGGTATAAACATTATACAACATGGGAATAAAGTGTCAAGTGCAGCGTTTTTTTCCTTCTTTGGACGGTACCCGGGAAAGGACCCATCCCAATTGGAACAGGACCCGTTCCCAATGCAAAGAAGGGACCTGGCAATATGGTAAAAAAAAGTATTTTCATTGAAAAAGAGAATGTCTGTTACAAGTGTTAGCATTGCCTGTGATATGAACTGCATAATTGCTACTTGATATTTTTTTAAGTTAGATCAATATAGGCCTACGTAATTATATTATGAAATAAACTTCCCAATTTCTTTTTTGTCATCATTTCATGACTTGTTTTTTTCCCAATTTGAAGTTTACGTGACAAGAAAAATTCGCAATCTGAGGGGTACCGGACCTGTTCTAAATTGGGTGAGAAAAAAAACGCTGCTAGTGTCCCGTCGTCTTATGTCGAGTGTTGTGGGTTAAAAATAATTGGCACAACACATGACAAGTGCACAACTTTTTATTGTATGTTGCTTTGTGTGTCATTGTGTTGTCATGCTTCATATCATTTGTACCATACCATGGTCGACACATGACACACGAAAAGGCACACAGTATGATGCATGACAATGCGCGACACCGCTTCACATGATACGACGCAATTATTAACCTGGTAGCGCCATAGAGCAAAATGGATGTCATTGTGTTCAATGATGTGTGCCCTATCACATTGTGATGTGTCATGTCGCACATCAAATTGTTCAGTGTGGCATTAAAAAGTCAATCATGCATCATGCATCATACATGTGTGTCACGTTGTGTCGTGCGTCGACCTCAAAGCATGTATGATGAATCAATGGAATTCTGGATAATTTCCCAACTTCTTAAACTATTTACTGTCGACAATCTTTTTCTGATTGCTATTGACATGCACTGTCTGTAACAGTCAGGAAACAGTGTGCTAGGTTAAAAAAAGATTGAACATTATAACAATTGTGCAAGTTATAAAAGATAAAGGCCCCAAACAATAACAACAAATTTCAGCAATACAATGTGCATGATTGTGACTTCATGCATATGTATACTTGTACTTGTCACATAAATTAAAGCATGATAAAACATAGATCTACACAGTTGGCTAAATTCAAAGAGAAACTGTAACCTGAATGTGTTGAATCGACCCGGATCACTATTAAACATATCCAGCATATTTAGCTTCGATCCATGCTCGTTATAAAAAGCTTGAAGTGCTTTGTATGTACTCTCGGAGGTCAAGTTTGGCCTTTTTATGTCTGCCATCTTTGCAAGTTTGTGTAGTAATGCCGTTTTGACAGAACACAGTTTATTTTGGTTTGCCGGGTGACTTTCAATTCAGCCTTGACCCTTTGCACGGATCTGTACCATTCAGGCGGTTGCAAACTCCCCCTCCCACATGCGTCTGTATGACACAGACCAAAATGAACAGCAATTTATACAAAATTAAGCATAGATTACATATTTGGGTCAAAATAACAGTTTGATAACTGTGAATTTATGATATTCAATGTACAATAGTTATGTTCTACTAAAGGTATCTTTTTTTTTTATCTGCTGATAAGTTAAATAGTTCAACTTCCGGAGTGCATCCACTCAGCATCCGAAATGTCAAAGGTAACTTTTCCAGTTTGTCAATGTTCTCCTCAACTTCTTTTGGTTATATGTCAAACTATATCTCACCTAGAACAGCAATTGAATGGAATATTAAACGTTGGAGTATTTAAATACATTTTAGGCGGTATCTGGTTAGAAATTTTATCTTTTTTTGCGTTTCGGACCATAATCATTTCGTACCAACAGTCAATTTTTTTCACAAGGATTTCACTTATTTAGGCTAAATGGCCACAAAAAGGCCTGTTAGCTATTTTCCACCATTTGATTTGGGTATTGGCTTATCAGGAGGAAAAAAACAGGCCAGAATTGGGAATTATTTTTCAGAATCGAGAATTATTTTCACAATTTCTCATTGGGAATGGGTCCGTTCACCAGACCTGTGGATACACAAGAAAAAGGCCTGCTTGCCCTGCTAGGACTCTAAATTTGAGTTCTGTAGTTCAATGCTCTACCATCTTGCTACAAGAGCTAACAAAGTAACTTTCGTTGAAAGACATATGGTCAGTTCTAGCAGTAGCATGCAGCATCTGCTTCTACTCCCCACCATCTCTTGATTTTGTTCTGCAGTCACCAATTTCACGCTATAGCAGACAAGAGGGCATTGCAAATTGAATCTGGGAACAAAGATGTTAGTACTTGATATCTTTGATGTGACCAGACCACCACTGCCATCAGTTTGCAAAGAAATAATTAACTGGCCCTTCTTCTTCTTCTTTATAAATGTATACAACACTCTCTCAAGATTGAGAATTATGTCATGTGCTGGCGCCAAAATTGGGAACGGGTCCGGTACACCTCAGATTGGGAATTTTTCTTGTCGCGTAAACTTCATATTGGGAAAAAAACATGTCGTGACATGTTTACAAAAAATAAATTGGGAAGTTTATTTTATAATATATGTAGGCCTATATTGATCTAACTTATCAAGTAGCAATTATGCAGTTTATATCAACAGGCAATGCTAACACTATGTAGTAACAGAAATTCTCTTTTTTTTCACTGAAAATACTATTTTTACCATATTGCCAGGTCCCTTCTTTGATTTTGGGAACGGGTCCTGTTTCAATTTGGAACGGGTCCCTTCCTGGGTACCGTCCAAAGAGGGAAAAAGAAAACGCTGTATACATGCTATTGCTTACAGATTTAGCTGCTGAAAATTGGTGTTAGGACAGTCACAGGAACAAGGGTTTTGACTGCCGATTGTATAGAGACAGGCAAAAGGTTCCACTGGGCTACTTTTCTTGGATAGAATAAATATTTGTAGGTGTCTTTTGATGTTGCGATATGTTTGAAAGAGTATTTGTTGCCTTGTCTAGTTCTGAGATCTGATGCCTGGAGAAGTTGGTAAGATGGACAGGCCCAACTGGGACACAGGCTCAAGTTCAGTAGTCCAGCACCCTACCACATCACTTCAAAAGCTAGTTTGAGTTGCGAGACAGAACAAGAATCTTAACCTATATATACATTTTAACCCATTAGCTTTATATCCACGGAAGAAAATGGTTCCAACTTCCAAGTGAAGTTATGAATATAATATATGTACCATAAGAAATATTTTTTATATTCTAACAGATGATAGCTTATAGCAGGCTGAAAGAGAAGTAGAATGCTGCACCTAAGTTCTTAACCCTTTACTCCATAGCCTGTTTCATGTTTTGAAGAAATATAACCCATTACCTCATAGCTTGTTTCTAAGTATTGAAGATAGTTGACCACTTAAGCATGTTGAAAGTAAAGCAGAATGTGCCTTAAATAAAGATGCATTCTGCTTTACTTTGAGCCTGCTTTAAGCTACCATCTGCTAGAATATAGAAAGTATTGGGACAGTGTGTTGCATAACTGTTTAGTGATCTTTACATTGTTTAAAACTTTACTGCCTAGTCAGGTGTTTCTAGTTTTGAAGACAGGTGACCACTTAAAGCAGGTTGAAAGTAAAGCAGAATGTGCCTTGAGGCACATTCTGCTTTACTTTCAGCTACCATCTGCTAGAATGTAGGAAATAATTCTTATGTTGCACCTTCATTTGTTTACTGTATAAAATGGAACTGTTTTCTTCAGTGGAGGAATAAATTAGCAGCGTATTTATGGGAAAAAGGGTTAAAGTAAGCTCTTGAGTTTAGGTCAGTGGTGAACTAAGTTAGTACAGCATGTACAATATGTGCACTCAGCTTCACATGATTATTGGCCTTTGATGAATACAGCATGCTGCATCATAGGTTGGTGACCTCGACCTTTGACCTAGCTTGGTTGAAATTTTGCATTTAGGTCAGTTATGGTTATGGACTACTAAAGTGTTTACAACGAGGCATGCATTGTATATTATGAACACATAACAAGATACAAGATTACAAGAAACTTCATTTTTAGTTGGGTGTTTACAAACATATATAGTTTAACAATAGCTAGAAGCTATTTACCGACTTCTTTCTTCTTTAAAATCTATTGTTAAGCAAGCAGTTTTATCACCTTATCTTATACACTATAGAAGGTAGCTTAAAGCAGGCTGAAAGTAAAGCAGAATGTGCCTGCTTTTAGTGGTCACCTGTCTTCACAACGAGAAATGAGTTATAGGCCATAATAGGGTAATGGGTTAAATTAAACAATGTTGCAGTCAAAGCTGAGTATGTACTAACTACTAACATCCCTTTATTATTGTGGCAAGTCTACTTTTATATATTAGTCACCTACTTGACTCTTTTAACTCTTTGCAAGCTGGGTAATTTTTTCGTCTACAACAATTATAATCTAGCTGCTACTGTTCTAAAAATAGTATTTTCAATATTTCCTTTTAAAACAGTCAGAATTAGATCAGACAGTTTGGATCCTGATGAGACCCCGCATGATGTGGCGTGACCCGTCTCATCAGGATCCAAACTGTTTGTGCAGATAATCACTATTCGGCCACTAGCATACAAAGTGTTAATCTAAAAACAGGCAGAATTATGTGATCGATCTATCTATGAAAGCAGGAAGATTTCAAAACATGTATTCTTATAAATACTGGACAATAGGAATCAGAAATAATTACAAGGAGCTGTTAGCTTTTTGTTTTGCCTGAAAAAAGGCAACCAGATTGAAAGACAGGTTTTGCATGTTGTTTTGGTCGGTTGATGAAGATGAGTGTGACTGTCTGAATCAATGTCATCAGGGCTCCAGATAAGGGGAGTATTTCATAAAATGAAATATTTATTTCTTTATAAAACCCTATGGTGTCACTACTCATTAGAATCATCTCGAAGAGACGATTCTAATGAGTAGTAACACCATAGGATTAAGTGCTTAAATGAGTGAGAAAATGCTGGATTTGTTCAGTTCAGTCACCCTTATCTGGAGCCCTGTGTCTGAATCAATGTCATGACAGGTTTACATGTGACCAACATAGATTGTTATTACAAATGGATATAAATATGTTTCACTAAGTCGTAATGACCTTAGTTTATAAACATTTGCTTGTATGTTGGATATTGTTTGAGGTAAGGGTTAAGATAATTCTGAATTATTAAAAAGTACATCTTGGTTTGAATTGTCTCTCATAGAAGTACCATTTAACCCATTACCCCATAAATATGCCTTTTTACACCTTTTATTTGTTCCTCTGCTGAAGAAAATAGTTCCAATTTATACAGTCATGAATATGTACCAAAATAAATATTTTCTTTATCCTAGCAGGTAATAGTTTAAAGCAGGCTGAAAGTAAAGCAGAATGTGCCTAAAGGCACATTCTGCTTTACTTTCAACCTGCTTTAAGTGGTCACATATCTTCAAAACTAGATACAGGCTATGGGGTAATATGTTAACAAAAACTTCCTGTAGACCATACTAACTCTTTGAATCCTAGTGATGAGTATAATACTCAATATTACATATTTCACAAACAGGTAATATAAAGGAGCCATCTAAAGCCTGTCTCACACAGAACACACGGCTTATACGGTTGGCCACCCGTGTAAACCGTACATACAACCGAACCAACCGTGGCCTTATCCGAGTTACACTCGGGCCATTCGAGTGTATCCGTGAGAGCCGTGTATGATTTTTAAAACTTTTAAAAAACTGACACGGGTGCCATGTCCGTGTATGATCGTATTAGCGATCGTACAAGACCGTGAGAGACCGTGTGAGACCGTGCGAGACCGTATACACAACCGTACATGAATTCCACTTAACACGAGTGAGCTCAACCGTGTCAATATCGTATATAAATCGTATGGAGCAAAAGTCGGTGGGACCGTATGTAAACCCTGTAAATGTCCAATTAATCCAGTAAAAGTTGTGTTTAATCGTACTAGGCCGTAACAGACCGTACTTGGAACCGTGCAACGATCGTATGAAAATCGTTTTGCAAATCGTGTTCAAACCGTGACAAACCTTGCTTGACCGAGTATATCCGTACTTTGTTCGTACATACTCGTTCTACATTCGTACCAGTCAACCCGTGTATAACCGAGTATACCGTATTGGAACCGTGTGCCCAACCGTGTTCTGTGTGAGACAGGCTTTAGCAGGGTCTGTACAGTTTTTCATTTACAAATACAACCCTATATAGCCAAAAATTTATTATACTTAAAAGTTTGAAACTGGAATTGTCAATTAAAATTTGCAGGGGTGAGTGAGTTAATACAGGGAAATAAGGTAACTGGCTTCACAGTGCAGACATGCAAGACCCTAACATTTCGTCCTCATCATTTTCCATAATAAAGCATTTTTGTCCTTTCAGAAATTGTCACATGTACGTAGCATTAATGTATGTACCCCAACAAGGAAGTTATCCAAGGGTTTATTAGTTTCAACCTGCTTTGGATCTGTTGTCAATATTAGAAACAGGAGTAAATGGTTGATATAAAACAGGATCATGTATATATGGTAGTGAATGAGTATATGACCTATTTGTCATTATAGTGTACACTAATTACATCCTGGATACTTTAACTCTTTGCATGCTAGCGGTGGATATAGCTGCCAAAGTCATAACTTTTGCAAACAGTTAGGATCCAGATGAGACACAGCATAATGCAGCGTCTCATCAGGATCCAAACTGTTTGCCATTCTGACCCTGAATTTAAAAGAAATTTTGAAAAATTCTAATTTTAGAACAAAAGCAGACGACAAATTGTTGCAGATGAAGAAAATTACCCAGCATGCAAAGAGTTAAACCTTTAGCACACTGTGGGCAGATTTCATCTGAAAAAGTTGTCTATTTCACAGCAACTTGTCACATATTTCTTAACCCTTTACCCCAAAGCCTGTTCTAGTTTTGAAGATATGTGACTACTTAAAGCAGGTTGAGAGTAAAGCAGAATGCACCTTAAAGGGACTCGCAACCGGATGGTGTACTTGTCAAAATAAAATAAAATACTCAAACAAAAGCAAATTTGTGGCATTATTTGGCTTCTGACATTAAAAAAATATGATCAGTCCAAAAAAAGTCTCAAGAATCGTCACCGAATCTTAGATTTTTAGATATTTTCCATCGTTTTTCTATACCGACTAGTAGACGGTATAGTTGTTGTTGTTGCTTCTCTACACGGGCTCAGACATAAACACGAGCCGAATTACGAAGTTGTATGCACTTTCGATGCTACACATTGAAATACGTTAAAATCGATCCGAGATAAACGGATAGTTCCGTGGTCCATTGGTCTAAGCGGTTTCCCCTATTTTGCCTTCTGTCCGCCAATGCCGGGCCCCGGGTTCGAATCCCACCAGAGACCAATATTTTTTTTTATTGAAATACATTTTTTTAAACAGAATTTCTTATCCTAAACTAATTCTTTACCATTTATATAAGCGTTTGACACATATTTACAAATTACTATTTTTAATGCACCATCTGGTTGCGAGTCGCTTTAAGGCGCATTCTGCTTTACTTTCAGCCTGCTTTAAGCTAGCATCTGCTAGGATTTGCAAAATGTTTATTATTCTGATGATGATGATGATGATGATGATGATTTTCATGACTGTAAAAATTGGAACTATTTTCTTCAGTGGATAAATAAATCAATGCGCTAAAAGGTGCTTCTGTGGGGGAAAGGGTTAATTATACCAGATTCAAACTGTCACATCCACAATGAAAGGCAATGTCAAATAGCATGTATCTCGATCAAACCTGTTTATAGTTAATTGTTATCGCAAATTCACCAGTAACAATGGGAAGGTTTAATGATTTTATTGTTTACTGTATTTACTATCTCTTTGCATAATTATTGACAAAGGTCATTCAGTATTGTAAACATACGTTTTTCTGTTTGTATGTTCTTATATGTGTATGGGCCGGAGGCCTATGATGCGAAATAAACTGAACTGAACTGATCATGACGCTATAAACTATTATTATCAATTTTGTAGTGATTTGAACTTTAATCAAATTACTCCTTAAATATCCCTTTTTACACCTCTAATTTATTCCGCTATTAAAGAAAATATTTCTAACTTATACAGTCATGAATAAAAAAAACACCAATATCCACTATAAGAAAATAAGAAATAGTTAATTTTTATATCCTTACTGATTCCTTAGCAAATGATAGCTAAAAAAGGTTGATGTTTGAGAATAGAACTCAACAACATTTTGGGCTGGTGATACTTTGTCAGTGTTCAAATGGTTCATTTATAGAAGGTTAGACAAACAAATAGCGTTGAATCTTGACAAACAAATATCATTGAATCATTTAATGTACTATGTTGCCATCATCATAAACCAGCCATTAAAGTCAGCTAAAACTTGGTGATAAAACTGACCAGTGACACAATAAAAATGACTTTGTTTTAAGAGATGTTGAGGCTTTTTAACCCAATACATGTATCCCATAGTCTGTTAGTATTGAAGATAACCCATGTTTAACCTATTACCCCATAGCCTGTTTCTAGTATTGAAGATAGGTTATCACTGAAAGCAGGTTGAAAGTAAAGCAGAATGCGCCTTAAGGCATATTCTTCTTTACTTCCAGCCTGCATTAAGCTACTATCTGCTTGAGCATAGAATATAATTTCTCATGATACATATTCATGACTCATGAGTATGTGTTTCAACTGGTACTATTTTCTTCAGTGAAGGATTAAATGAAATGTGAAGAAGGTGTTATATTTATGGAGCAATGTGGTAAAGCTAGCAGAGAAAATGTTTCTTATGATGCATATTCTTGCCTGTATAAAGTGAAACTACAGTACAGTAAAACCTCTCTATTTCGACCACTAAATGTTGTTAATTATTGTGTATTTAAGGGAGGTGACTGCTTAAAGCAAGGTGACAGTGAAACAGAAAGCTCCTTTAGGAGCTTTCTGTTTCTCTGTCACCTTGTTTTAAGCTGTCACCTATACAATCAAATATCCTTTTTAGTGGTCGTAACAGAGAGGTTTTACTGTATTTTCTTAGTTGAGGATTAAGTTTAAGGTGTATAAAGACATATTTATGGAGTAAAGGGTAAATACATACCGGTATTCTCTTACTGTCTTTTTCTTCAGTTTATTTTTTTTATTATGATTTCAGGTGTCCAGACTTCAAAACATCATCACAGATTAGTGGTTTGATATCCCTGGTAGAGTTTAGGGCAACTGGCGAAAACTGAGCAATGTGGTGACATACAATTTTCCTAGTGGACTTACGGGTTCGTGCCTACACTTTTAAGTTTTTGTAATCATGCAATGATGAATACGTCTACAAGACATAAAATGGAGTCCAATCAAGGAGAGAATTCTGCAAGAAATGTTGCTGGAAGAAATCCTACAACTGGTAAACCAGATGGAAGTGATACAAATAACCTGGGAACTCTAATCACAAATTTGTTAACATCATGGAAAAAATTTGATGGGGCTGGATCCCATTTCTTATTCAACATATGCAGTTCTCTGGCCGGGAGTCAGTATGAAGGTATGTCAAGGGATCTGGTGGCAGTGCTGGGCCCAGTGTTCGGATGTGGGGAGTCAGAGCTGGTTCTCTGTCACCTGAGGAAGATGGAAAGCCTCTTGTGTGGGGTACAGGCAAGGCAAGCAGGGCACCAAGAGAAACATACAGAGTCTCAAGAACTGGTAAGTCATTCTTGTCTCCAGGTTGAAATGCAATAAAGAAGCATGAAGACAGGTGGCTACTGAATGCAAGACAAAACACAATAACAAACACATGTTTTAATCCATTACCCAATAAATACGCCTTTTGACGCCTCCAATTTATTCCTCCACTGAAGAAAATAGTTCCAATTTATACAGTTATGAATGTATAATACTATGATAAATTGATAAGAACTATTTTCTATATTCTAGCAGATGGTAGCTTTAAGCAGGCTGAAAGTAAAGCAGAATGCGCCTTAAGGCGCATTCTGCTTTACTTTCAACCTGCTTTAGAGGTCACCTATTTTCAAAACTAGTATATGACTATGGGTGAAAGGGCTAAACAATAAGAATAGTCATGAAGGCAGAAGGGTTTAACCTATTACTTCATAGCCACTATTAGCCAGGTTCTAGTTTTGAAAACAGGTGATCACTTAAAGCAGGTTGAAAGTAAAGCAGAATGCGCCTTAAGGCGCATTCCGCTTATCTTTCAGCCTGCTTTGACCTACCATCTGCTAGGATAAAAGAAAAAAATTGTATGGTGCATATACATGAAAACTGGTTAAAATGCGCTATTCCTGTGCGTTTGTGTTCAAAGTCATCATTTCAAAACATTTATCACACCATTTACAGCAATGACCTTTTGTAAAAGTGACCTGGAAAGTGCCACTGAATACAGTCAAACTTTTATATCTCGAACTCGCTTAACTCGAACTATCCGATAGTTCGACACATGAACTGCATTATTTCATGCTCGGTTCAGTGGAACATACCCATATTTCAAATTTAAAACGTGGCTTAGCCACGTTTTAACTTTGAAATACGGGTATGTTCGACTTAACCGAGTTCGAGATATCGAAGGTCAACTGTTTATTCTTTGTGTTACAGATGTTGTGTCGCTGCCTTCTCCTTTTTGTCAAGCTACAGGCTGAATATCATCATTTGTGCTCAACCACGCTAACATCTGTGATAAATCACATCCTCTCCTCCAGTGATAACCAGGCAAGTCCAGACCTTGTACAGGAACTCCGCTCTTTAGACTCTGCCATGTCTCATTCTCAGTCCCCTACAAGGGTTCTGGGAGGAAAAAAGG
This sequence comes from Gari tellinella, assembly GCA_922989275.2. Classification (NCBI taxonomy): domain Eukaryota; kingdom Metazoa; phylum Mollusca; class Bivalvia; order Cardiida; family Psammobiidae; genus Gari; species Gari tellinella. Next base: position 18,883,185 of record OV277862.1, read on the forward strand.
GTCAAGTTAATAGTGGTTCTCCTAGAACACAGAAACATGGATTTAAGGCCTCTTTGTTTTCTTTGTTTGAGAAAAAAAACTCTCCAGAAGAAGGAAATAGTTCATTTTATGTAGACATTGGTCAGAGTGGTGATGCTGAAGAAATGGGAGGTGATATGGGTGGAGTCAAAAGTGGTCATGTGTCTGATACTAGCCAGTCACAGATGTTGGTACAGCTTGGGCTGGATCCAGGCTTGTCTCATGAAAATTGTGCTCAGAGATTTGATGGGGCTGGGATACAGCAAATGAAAGAAGTATTACCCATGAGCATGGGGACTGATTCAGGCAGCAGGCCACAGGCACACAAGAATATAATGCAACCTGGGGACCAGGCAGCAAAAGGTGAGTACATGTACATTTAGTAGAAATTTCATTGGATTACTCGGTAAAAGATTAACTCTACTCATTACCCTGTAAAAGCACCTTTTTACACCTATAATTGAAAAAAATAGTTTATTAATCCACTGAAGAAAATACAATGTAGTTTCACTTTATACAGTCATGAATATTTGAGTTACGAAATATTTTCTTTATCCTAGTAGATAATAGCTTTAAACAGGCTAAAAGTAAAGCAGAATGCACCATATTTAAGGAGCATTCTGCATTACTTTCAATCTGCATTAAGTGGTCTTCTATCTGAAAAATTACAGTGCTCCCTCTCTACAACGACACCCAATGGGAGACAAAATTTATGTTCGTTGTTTGGAGGGAGTGGTTATAGGGAGAGACATTGGTTTACATTTGCAAACAGCTTAAATCCAGATCAGACGCCGTATAACGCAGCGTCTGATCTGGATTCAAGCTGTTTTGTCAATCGTCATTAAGGTTTTTTTCTGTTAAATGTCCATTATGTAACTTTGAGAAAAACAGCAGACGACAATTATAAGCAGATTACATTGAAGTCGTGAATATAGGTTGGAAATAATTTTACTGTGTAGGGAACTGCGACAAGAGTCGTTGTAAGGAGGGAGTCATTGTTGGGAGGGCCGTTGTAGGGAGGGAACGCTGTATTGGATAAAGGGTTAAAAGAATATGTTATGGAGGTTGGCCTGTTTTTCAGGGTTACAGAATGGTGAAGTAGCTACTCAGGAGGAGTGAACAAATCCAGCATTTTCTCTTTCATACAGCACTAAATCCTATGGTGTTACCACTCATCAGAATTGTCTCTTCGAGACGATTCTAATGAGTAGTTACACCATAGGGTTTAATGCAGAAATAAAGATTTTAGTTTTTGAAATACTCCCCTTATCTGGAACCCTGTGATATGTTATGGAGGTTGGCCTGTTTTTCAGGGTTACAGAATGGTGAAGTAGCTACTCAGGAGGAGTGAACAAATCCAGCATTTTCTCTTTTATACAGCACTAAATCTTCGAGACGATTCTAATGAGTAGTAATACCATAGGGTTTAATGCAGAAATAAAGATTTTAGTTTTTGAAATACTCCCCTTTTCTGGAACCCTGTGATATGCTATGGAGGTTGGCCTGTTTTTCAGGGTTACAGAATGGCGATAAGAGGGAGTAAACTGAACAAATCCAACATTTTCTCATTCATTTTAACACCAAATCCTATGATGTTACTATTCATTAGAATCGTCTCTTCGAGACAATTCTAATGAGTAGTAACACCATAGGGTTTAATGCAGAAATAAAGATTTTAGTTTTTGAAATTCTCCCCTTATCTGGAACCCTGTGATATGTTATGGAGGTTGAACTGTTTTTCAGGGTTACAGAATGGTGAAGTAGCTACTCAGGAGGAGCTGGACAATGTGATCAACCTTCTGTCAGGGGTTGGAGTTGGCCCCACCATGCAGACAATCCCAGAAGACCAGAATCCTAACCGCCTTAGAGTTCCCCAGGGCATGGCCAGCTCTCTCAGTCCGTCTAGTCCAGAGTCTCGGGCTGATGAGAGACTGGCACAGGCAAACAAGGTACAGAGGAGGTCAGAGGGGTCCATTGACTTGTCAGGGTTTGGAGCTGTTCCTGGTAGCAACACTTGGCCTTATCAACATCGCTCTAGTCTTCCAGGTAAGTTAGTTACTGTCAGGGAGGAGACAAGTTCCTCACCCATACAGTGCTCATAGCTCCAGATAAGAGGAGTATTTCAAAATCTAAAATCTTTATTTCTTTCTGAAACCCTATAGAAACCCTGATAGCAACCTTAACATGTAATATTTGTAGTTCAATGAAGGTGTTCTAATATTTTATATACGGTTGATTCTCACTAACACTTTAGAAACAGATACGTTACATTTATGTGAAGATGCAAATCTGATGCATTGTCAATTGACTATTTTGTCATGAAGATTAGTTACAATATATTTATCATGGACTTAGTTTGATTGAAATCTAAATTGCATGTATGGTAAATTTTGAAGTTGTTTGGCATCATTTTAAAATGTTATATGTGATGCATCTGTTACGCTAAATTGGATGGTATATAGTCCCAAACCGTATAGATTGTGTATTTTTCGTAGCTTTTTATTCAAATTTTCACATACAAATATACCGACTTTCAGATTTTTAAAAACACAATATTCGCTCTAATCTGAGAGTGTCGACCTTAGGTCCATTTTCCAATCTGAAATGTTTTCCATATCTGAAGGTGCAGGAATAAATCAAAGGCATAAAAAAGCATACTGATGGTGTACCGGTAATGGTTTAAGACAAAATCTCCATTGATTGCCCCGTCAGAACCAAGTTTAGTCTGTGTTTTGATATAATTTCCTTTGCCATTGTGTTTATAAAAGTCTAACAAAGTAAACAGTAGTGGTTTTGACTTTAACCCTTATAATGCCATTATTAAAAATGCTGATATCCTATATATATATTTAATTATATCATTTGCAAACAGTACAGACCCATTTCAGAGGGCTCCTTCAGGAGCCCTCTGAAATGGGTCTGCACTGTTTGTCATACTTCAATTTCTTTGTGGAAACATCTATTGAGAGTTGATTTAAAGTACAGGTAGTAACTTATCAGAAATAAGGATGGGTCCATTTGGAAAGTTAGCATTGTAAGGGTTAATCCTTCCCTGCCTGTACCTACTTCTCCACATAATCAACCACAAATGACTTTTCATTTATTAAGGTTTTGTTTTAAATACAGACCTGTGGCGGCTGAAAGCAAGATGAAAGTATTATTGTAATCTTCTTACTTTAAGAGTCACCTGTCTTAAATTTCTGTTTGGTTAATGGGTAAAAGACTTTGTCAATTGTGATACTGTTGTATGACAAATTTTTCTGTTGCAGGAGGGCAGCTTGGGACTTACTCTCAAGTACCGTATGACATCAACACCACATTCCCTCCAAACTTCAGCATGGACATGCGACCTACAACTCTGCCCCCTGGTGGTGCTGGACACTTCCAAGGGGGCTATAACTGGGGCTTTCCTGACCCCAAACTAAACAGAACATGGCCAGTAACCAACCTAACAGGGACTGGGTAAGTATTTCTTTAAACTGGAGAATCTAAAAACCTCAGGAGAAAATTGCTGGCGGTTTTAAATGAATTTATGAAATATATACCTTTGCATAAATCTTAAAAATTTTGTGTGCTTTCCATCGCCTATAAAATAGATTGCCTAAATAGTCTAGACTCTTCCACATGTAAGTTCTGTTTTATGGCATATCTGCCCAATATTAGGGATTTGGACATAAAGTTAGTGTTCTTTGAATTTCTGCTCTCCCTATATAACAGCCTTATCCCAGTACTCCATAGCCTGTTTCTTTGTTTCTATTATTGAAGATAGGCGACTACTTAAAGCAGGTTGAAAGTAAAACAAAGTGATGTAAGGCACATTCTGCTTTACTTTCAACCTGATTTAAGCTACTATCTGCTAGGATATATAAAACAGTTCTAATGGTACATATTCATGACTGTATAAATAGTATATTTCTTCCATGGAGGAATAAATTAAAAGTGTAAAAAGGTGTATTTATGGGGTCATGGATTAAATAAATAAGTGTGGTGCATGCTACATAAGTTGGATATACAGCGCTCCCTCTCTACAACGACGCCCAATGGGAGACAAACATTGTATTCGTTGTTCGGAGGGAGTCGTTATAGGGATGGATAATTGTTTACATTTGCAAACAGCTTGAATACAGATCAGTCTGATCTGGATTAAAGCTGTTTGTCACTGGTCATTCAGTTTGTATCTGTCAAAATGTTCAATATGTAACTTTGAGAAAAACAGCAGACTGCAACTTTAAGCAGACGATATTACAGCAGTAATAGCTAGGGCGTTTGACATAATTGTCCTGTTTAGGGAATTGCGGCAAGGGTTATTGTTTGGAGGGAGTCATTGTTGGGAGGGCCGTTCTAGGGAGGGAACGCTGTAGCTGCTGCAATGACAGAAAACTTGTATCTGACCCTGATCTGTACAGTGATTGTCAGTGTTTGCAATTATTATAGTCCAAACTACTGTGCACTGGCTTTGACAAGTGGCCTGAAGTGTTAACTTTGTGATTAGGTGACATGGCTTAACCTACTCAATCCTAGCGATGAGTAAGCTTGTCATTTATGAACAGTGTACTTGTGATGAGTACACTTGTCCTATGCAAACAGGATGTAAAATGTTTTTGCATTTTGAAATACATGTACATTTTAAAACATTACCCTAAATACATGTAATCTAAAATGGACTAGACTTAATTGGAAACTGGAATTGTCTATTAAATATTTCTTGGATGCATGAGTTAATGGGTCGTTGTATATATTATGAATTAAAGGGTTAAAACTAATGAGTTGTTGTATTGTGTTATGACAGGTCAGTTACAGACACTATCAACAGTAGCTGGTCAGGGGCCCCAGACTCTGATGACTTGAGTGATGACTCCTCTTGTGGTGACCAGTTCACAGCATTGACACAGCTACAAAATATTGAACAGAGGTAGCTTGCTTCTCCACTTGGCTGAACTCATTCAGTCCTAGCGACAAATATTCTCGTCATTTACAACATTTATGTTTTGGGCAAACAATAAAGACCCAGATCAGAGGGCTCCAAAATGAGCCCTCTGATAAGGGTTTACACTGTTTGTCATTTTGTAAATATAGCACAAAAACATTCCTAAATAGTAAAAAAACCAAAACTATACTGAATTGGAAATTGGATTTGTTGAATGGAAGTTTCATGAGTTAGTTTAACTAATAAGAGAAAAAAAACATAATTAAAATAAGAGTAAAGGACAATCTTCACATACAGAGGAAGTTTCATGAGTTAATTGAATTAAAAAGAGACAGAAATCATAAATAAAATAAGAGGAAAGGACAATCTTCACATACAGAACTGCTCTTGTTTTACCTTGGTTATGTCTTGTTTTGTCTCACAGAGGCATGCTTTAAAAGTTACTGTTTCCAATAGAAGGGAGAATGTAAACAATTATTGCATTAGGGTTTTGATTTAACCCATTACCCCATAGTCTGTTTCTAGTTTTAAAGACAGATGACCACTTAAAGCAGGTTGAAAGTAAAGCAGAATGCACTTTGTGCATTCTGCTTTACTTTCAGCCTTCTTTAAGCTACCATCTGCTAGGATATAAAAAATATCTATTATGGTATGTATTCATGACTTATAAAGTGGAAATGTTTTCTTCAGTGGCGTACTTATTGAGTTATTGGTTAATTTTAAGCTGGTGATACTATTTTGGTGGCTAATTTGTTCACATGCCATGATGTTTGTGTTGTGGCTGTTTCAGGAAGGAGATTTCAAGGGATGATTCTTTAGCTGGTGTGACGAGGGATGACCATGTGGGAGATATTAAACACCATAGCCTTGAGGACTTACTGGTAGGGTTACCATTACCTTGAATAGACAGACTTGATGGGCACAAGTGTCACTGTACTTTCATACTGCATTAATAAGTTTGGCTATATACATTCAAAACTGGATACAAATGTACAGCGCTCCCTCTCTACAACGACACCCAATGGGAGACAAAAAAATGTATGTGTTGTTTGGAGGGAGTCGTTGTAGGGAGGAACATTGGCTTATATTTGCAAACAGTTTGAATCCAGATCAGACGCCACGTCACATGGCGTCTGATCTGGAGTCAAGCTGTTTATCACTCGTCAGTATGTTCCATTCTGCAAAAATGTCAAATATGTGACTTTGAGAAAAACAGCAAACGACAATTTTAAGCAAATGATATTGCAGTAGTAAAAGCGTTAGACTTAATTGTCCTGTTTAGGGAACTGCGACAAGGATCGTTGTAAGGAGGGAGTCGTTGTTCAGAGGGCCGTTGTATGGAGGGAACACTGTACTTAGAACTGGCATTCATACTGAATTAATAAGTTTGGCTATATATATATATGTCTCTGCAACAATTAGTCAAGGGGCATACAGTTTAACCCTTTCCCTCATAGAAGCGACTTTTAGCGTATTTGATTTATTCCTCCGCTGAAGAAAATAGTTCCAGTTTATATCCTCATGAATAATTGCCATAACAATTATTTATATATAGCCTAGCAGATGGTAGTTTAAAGCAGGCTGAAAGTAAAGCAGAATGTGCCTTAAGGCACATTCTGCTTTACTTTCAACCTGCTTTAATTGATCACCTGCCTTTAGTGTTATAAACAGGTTATTGGGTAAAGGGTTAACAAGCATGGCAAATCTTCTTTCTGAAAACAATTGCCGAATTTTAATGGCACATTAATCATAACTATGGGCTACCAAGTGAGTGATTTAGGGCCGAAATGGCCGTCTTGTTTTCATATATAAAATGGCTTTGATAGGACCGGCTTGTTGCAACGAGAGGGTATTATATGAGTCTAATTTTATATTTGCACATAGCATTATTTTGACTTTTTATTTGTGTTTAGGATGGAAGGTCTAACACTTGGCCCCAACAACTACAGCCCTGGTCCCAGTCCCAGCATGGCCTGGAACAACAGGACCAGCTCCACAGACCTCTACAGATGCAGCTTAGTGATCCTCTGACAAGGAGAAACCTCTGGCCAAACTCTGGTATGCCAATCATACTAACCCCTTAACTCCATAGCCTGTTTCTAGTTTTCAAGAGTGTTGACCACTTAACCCATTATCCACTAGCCTGTTTCTAGTTTTGAAGACAGGTGACCACTTAACCCATTATCCACTAGCCTGTTTCTAGTTTTGAAGACAGGTAATCACTTAAAGCATGTTAAATGTAAAACAGAATGTGCCTTAAGGCACATTTTGCTTTACTTTCAACCTGCTTTAAGCTAGCATCTGAATGAATAAAGGAAATTTCTGTATAAAATGGAACTATTTCCTTCAGTAGAGAAATAAAAGGAGGTGTCTATGGAGTAATAGGTTATGATCTGTCGTAGTGCATTGCAAGTAAAATATTTAGGTCTGTGTAAATTACAGGGGTTAGAGTTCATCTTTCGTAATGTTGTTCTAATTTTGATACACATTTAAACCCGAATAATATTACAACTAGTGTGGTAGCCCTATTGTAATCACCCTGTCTGTCAGTCTGTCCATCACACATATTTGTCTTCTCAGTAACTCAAACAGTAATCATTCAATTTTCACCAAACTTGCTGAAAATGTTTATAGATGTAAGATCTTGGCCAAGTTCTATAACTACCAAAATTACATAAGGCATGTCAGAATTATGGTCCTTGAATTATTAAAAAGTAACTGTTTTAGCATTGTCCACTCTCAAACAGTTTTCATTTGATCTTGTACAAACCTGCTGAGAATGTTTTTATGGATGTAAAATCTTGGCCAAGTTTGATAACCTGCACATAGGGTTAAAAAGATAGTTGGTGAAAGCTTAGAAAAAGCTTTTAAACACTCTTTAAAGAGCCATTTTTTAGCTTCAAATTCGATGTCATATATTAGGTGTTGAATGCAGGTGGCTGCTTAAAGCAAGGTGAACGTAAAACAGGTTTTACTTTCACCTTGCTTTCAGCTGTCACCTATCTTTTATACAATCAATTTATTCAGCTGTCACCTATCTTTTATACAATCAATATTCAAACCTTCTTTTTAATGGTCGTAATAGAAAGATTTTACAGGTACAATGTACAGTGTTTGTGAATGAGGAGTAAACCCATTGCTATTGTTAAATGTGTTTATGTATTTTTAGATGAGCCTCCTAGTCATCAATTACCACCAGCACAAAATGTCCAGGGAATTCCCCATCTTTGACAGCTCCCTGTGATGCCTGTATGTAGTTGAGAAACACAAAATGTCCAGGGAATTCCCCATCTTTGACAGCTCCCTGTGATGCCTGTATGTAGTTGAGAAACACCAAATGTCCAGGGAATTCCCCATCTTTGACAGCTCCCTGTGATGCCTGTATGTAGTTGAGAAGCACAAAATGTGCAGGGAATTCCCCATCTTTGACAGCTACCTGTGATGAATGTATGTAGTTGAGAAACACAAAATGTGCAGGGAATTCCCCATCTTTGACAGCTCCCTGTAGTTGAGAAACATCTGAGAGACTGCTGCACAGTCACTACAGAGAACATCCTGAGACCATGCTACAAGACTCCTGAAAATGACTATAGACAGGCATCTGCTTAACCCTTTACACCATAGAAGCACCTTTTAGCGCATTCATTTATCCCTGCACCAAAGAAAATAGTTCAAATTTATACAGCCATGAATATGTACATGTATTATAAAAAATGTTTACTTTATTTTAATAGATGGTAACTTAAAGCAGGCTGAAAGTAAAGCAGAATGTGCCTTCAGCCTGCTTTAAGTGGTCACCTGTCTTAAAAATAGAAACAGGCTATTGAGTCCTTGGTTTATGCAAAAACAAACTTTATGAAGGAGGCTGTGAATGAAAGTGAGGTGTTTTTATTTAAAAGAGCCCTCTGATCAGGATCTGTACTGTTTGTCCTTTTTGTGTCACCTGCTGTAGGCAGAGGTGACACTAAGGGATCACTTTTCTGGTGTGTCCATCCATCCGTCCGTCTGTCTGTCTGTCTGTCACGCTTTTTGCATCACACCTCATAACTCCTGTTCCACTGAAGCTTTTAAGATGAAACTTCATTTATGGAAAGAGCTTGACAAGTGGAAGTATTGCACAAGGGTCCTAACTCTTGCATCAATTTTGTGAGAGTTATCCCCCTTTTCAACATTTTCTTTTCATGCAGATTTCTTCCGTTTTACTGAAGATTTTGAAATGAAATTCCTTTGATGGAAAGAGAATATTATACTGATACTTGCTGGCAGGTGACACACGTGTTCCAAGGAATCCATCTATTTTATAATAAATTGTAAAAAACAGCCCTAGTCAGAAATGGACTGGTATTGTTCAATTAAAATATCAGAGGCGAATGAGTTAATAATGAGAGAAAGACTAAGAAATTCAGGGGGCTTTATGTGGTGCTTTAAAGAACAAGTGAAATCCATCATTGTGTGCTCAGATTGTTGTACAGATTGTCTTATGCAGAGCTCCAGATAAAGGGAGTATTTCTAAAGCTAAAAACTTTATTCTTGTATCAAACCATATGGTGTCACTACTCATTAGAATCGTCTCTTCGAGACGATTCTAATGAGTAGTAACACCATAGGATTTGGTTCTCAAATGAGAAAATGTTGGATTTGTTCAGTTTACTCCCTCTTATCTGGAGCCCTGGTCTTATGTCAAATGAATTCCTGTTTCACCCTAAGCAAACATAATATGTTCATCTGCTCATATTGATGTACAGTTGAACATCAATATCTCGAACTCTGTTAGGTCGAACATACCCGTATTTCAACGTTAAACATGGCTACGCGTAATATAATGCAATTCATGTGTCAACATTTCGGATAGTTCGAATTAAGCGAGTTTGAGATATCAAAGTTCGACTGTATAGAGTTGGATATATCAAAGTTCGACTGTGTATAAGTTTATTTTCTGATTTTGAAAACTTTATTATCTGTACATACAAAGCAAACATTTTGGATCCCGACCAAAATTAACTTTTTACTCCATATATACCCATTTTACCCATTTTATCAATTCCTCATGAAGAAAATAGTTCCATCTTATACAGTAATGAATTTACATCATGATTAAATTTCCTATATGCCAGCAGATGGTAGCTTAAAGCAGGTTGTAAGTAAAGCAGAATGTGCCTTAACCCTTTCTCCAATGAAAGTGCCTTTTAGCACATAATTTATTCCTCCAATGAAGAAATAGTTCAAATTTATACAGACATAAACATGTACCAAAATAAATTATTTCTATATCCTAGTAGGTGACATCTTAAAGCAGGCTAAAAGTAAAGCAGAATGTTGCTAAAGGCACATTCTGCTTTGCTTTCAACCTGCTTTAAGTAGTCACCTGTCTTCAAAACTAGAAACAGGCTACTGGGAAAAGGTTTAAGGGGTATTATGCTTTACTTTCAACCTGCTTTAAGTGGTAACCTGTCTTCGAAATTAGAAACTGGCTATGGGGTAAAAAGTTATGAGAGAATATTGCATATTCAGTATGTTAGGAGGAAGAGGGCTCTTAGGCATGGCAAACACTATAGACCATGATCAGTTGCTGGTTTACACTTTCATTGATTGTCACTCATCAAATTCAACAGTATTATAATGTCCATCAATAGGACAAGCAGTGGAGACACTGCAAAGACACCGAATTACCAGTGGAACAACTGATCTCGGTGTATATTGCTTGCCATTTCTAGGAAGTGTTTACTAGAACAGGCTGCCATAAATTGATCATGAAAAATCGTAAGATTTCCAAATTTTCTATTTTTCAAGCGTGATTATTTAAAGCAGGTTGCAAGTAAAGCAGAATGTGCCTTAAGGCGCATTCTGTTTTACTTGCAACCTGCTTTAAGCTACCATCTGCTAGGATAAATATCCGACAATTTCAGAAAAATCCGGCGAAATGGCAGTCCTGCTTGAGAAGGGGTTTGTATTAGTTATTCTAGTCGAATATTCAGTTCTTTTTGTTTATTATTAGGTTAACCTTTATAATGTAATGTTTGTTTTAAATTTCTGATACTCATAAATGGCTTCTGATAATAAATGTTCAAGTTCATACTGAGATTTATTTATGGTGCTTTTCTGTATGTAACTATTTTTCTTTACAATGTCTTGCCAGCTTAACCCATAACTCCATAACTGCATTTTTAAGCCTTAAATTTATTCCTTCACTGAAGGAAATACTTCTACTTTATACAGTCATGCATATGTACCATAAGTGAAACATAAGTATTGTTTTTAGGAGGAGATGACTACAATGTCATCAAACTCCAATCCACAGTAAAGTTTTCCTGTTTAAACTAATTCTCTGCAGTGCTGGTGGGAATTTTACTACTAAGTCATGATGTTCATTTTGCGCCATGTTGTTCTGGGGCATGCCAGCTTGTTCAACTGGCAGAAATAAATGGGTACCATTGCCATAGCCTTGAATGATACAGTAGAAGCCTGCCAAAAGGTGTAACGTTTTCAGTGATTCGATTGATGGATAAATCCATCATAAAATGATGTATTTGTACGTCAGTCCAAGTACTGAAAAGGTTAGAATCCAGAATATTTTTAAGTCTGGTATACTGATCAGGGTTCAAATTTTTATACCTCATATTTTAGATCAATGTAAATGAGGTGTTGATCTGGCAACTTGTCTCCTAGAGTCGTGACATGACTGGGACTTCAAACCCTATTTCAGGAACAGCAGCAATCCTATTGTGTATCAATACCTTTGTTTCACTTTTTCTTCTTCATTGCAAAGAGACATCTTCCTCCACAGACGTGTTCCATTAACCCATTACCCTATAAATAAGCCAAATGGGTATTAACAATTGAGTAATTAGCTTTAACTCCCTCCCTCCAAATAGCTTCTTTTCAGTATTGAAGACAAATGGTTGCTTAAAGCAGGCTGAAAATAAAGCAGAATGCTCCTTAAGGAGCATTCTGCTTTACTTTCAGCCTGCTTTAAGCTATCATCTTATAGGATACAAGAAATATTTCTCATGGTAAATATTCATGACTGTATAAGTGTTAACTGATTTCTTCAATGGAGCAATGAATTGGAGGCATAAAAATATGTATTTATGAAGTAATGGGTTAATTTATACATCAAATTAATCTTAAATAGATTCAATTCATATTGGCTTGGAAGCTTAATACTTACTTGGCCTGGATAAAAGTTTGGATTAAGTTTTGAATGATGTACAATTTCATAGTGTTCAATGCATTTTATATATGTTACAAAATATAGTTATATGTTTTGCACTGTTTTCGATGTATATGGGTAAAAAAATAATGATATTGACTCAATGAGGCTGTTGTGCCATATCACCTAGCATCAAGTTTTCATAAATATATGACATAAATTCTTGTCTCGTCCAGGTCCAAGGTTATAAAGAGTTTGAGCCAAGTCTAACTTCGCTCTCAGCATTTGATTGGTCAGATTTGAGCAAAATCTTTATAACCTTGGACCCAGTGCTTCTTGCAGGCAGACTGTACATGTGCGGCTGAAAACAGCCAATATGCTAGATAACCTACTGCCACAATAACTCAGTCATGCAGGGACTAGGGACTATATTGTTTGCTTCCATTTTGAATATTGTCTAGGAACAGTCCTCAATGTACCCCTGAAACTTTAAATTGACAATTCCAGTTCCCAAGCAGATTTAAGTCAATCTATGACTATTTAAGGTTGTTTTCTGCTATATAATAACGAGTAGATAAAAATTATTGCAAAATGTAAATCTGTGCAGATCCTGATCAGAGCGCTCCTTTAGGAGCCTTTTGATCACGGTATTCTCTGTTTTCATAGGACACATTTACTTTTAATAGAAATCTTAATTTCCAAGAAAGTCTAGTCCATATTTGACTACAATGTATATAGGGTTGATTGAACCCATTATCCCATGAATACACCTTTTTACTCCTTAAAGTTATTTATCCACTGATATGAAAAAAACAGTTCCTTTTTATACAGTAATAAATATGTTTCATAAGAAATATATTATATATCCTATCAGATATTAGCTTAAAGTAGGCTGAAAGTAAAACAGAATGTGCCTTAAGGCACATTCCGTTTTACTTTCAACCTGATTTAAGTGGCCATCTATCTCAACACTAGTAACAGGCTATGGGGTAATGGATTAAACAATATATTGCAAAATGGCAACCAATGCAGACTCTTATCAGAGGGCTCCCTTCAGAGCCTTATGATCAGAATCTACACTGTTAGCATAGGACAAGTGTACACTTTACAGTCATACTGTTTGTTAATGATGAGAATATTCATTACTAGTGTTGAATGTGTTAATGAATATTTAGTTAGGTTGAGCAGTAGTATATGAGCTTTGTTAGTTAGGCTTTTTGAAATGCTGTTTGAACCTTGTTTGCTTTGTATCGTAGAAATCAAGTTTTATATGCAAGTGCAATATACCTGTCTACCATTGTGTATTATTCAAACTGGAACATGTATAATATATGACGAAACTCGATGTTTGAATTCATTTAACCCATTACCCCATAACCTTTTTCCAGGATTGAAGATAGGTGACCACTTAAAGCAGGTTGAAAGTAAAGCAGAATGTGCCTTAAGGCACATTCTGCTTTACTTTCAGCCTGCTTTAAGCTAAAATCTGCTAGAAAATAGAAAATACTTTCTATGGGACATACGCATAACAGTATAAATTGGAACTATTTCCTTCAGTGGAAGAACAAATTAGAGGCATAGAAAGGCGTATTTATGGGGTAATGGGTTAAATTGATCCTAGCAGTATTTCGTAAGTTAATATTTGATAAGTCGATCTTGTTTAAGTCTAGCCATACTTCAAAGTTAAAATGTGGCTAGTCACGTTTTAACTTTGAACTATGGGTATGCTCAAGCTAATGTGAGTTTAAAGTATTTTGTTTCGACTGTTTATGTCTACAATTGTGTGTTATTATTCAAAATGCACCATGTATATGTTTATATATATCTACAATTGTGTATTATTGTTCAAACTGGAGCATGTACATGTTTATACCTGTCTATATGGGTATCTATGTTTTTGACCCAACACGACTTAGTATGGGCATTTTTTTTCCCCTGTCTGTTTATCTATCGCCATAATTTTAAAACGACATGTGATAGAAACTTCATATTTGGCATGTGTACTCAACTCAAGAAGTTCTTTAGCTCAATTCAACATGGATCATATCTGACAAAAGTCAAGGTCATTTAGAGGTCAAATACACCGAATTTAACATTGGCCATAACTTTGGAAAAATGTACACTAATAGAGACTTCATATTTGGCATATGTTCAACTCAAGCAACTCTTGAGCTCAGTACAACAAAGTTCATGTCAGACAAATGTCAGAGGTCATTTAGAGGTCAAATAGACTGAATTCAACATTGGCGATAACTTTGGATTTACACTGATAGAGACTTAATATCTGGCATGTGTACTCAACTCAAGAAACTCATAAACTTTGTAGTGTATGTATATAGCTTATGGTTGGTAAAATCCCATAACAGGGAGCCTACAGAATGACTATAATTGGTTAGATGCAAATTCCCCTGGTCGGTTCGGAGTGTTAGGACATCCAGTGTATATAATATAGCTGGTGGTGAAGCAATTCTATTGAGTTGATTAGCTACCAGTCTGTTGTTATGCACTGTGTGTCTTAGCTAGGCGCTGCTGCTGTATACGACTGATTAGGAAAGGACTGTATAAGAGAGGTTTACTGCATTCATATGAGTACAAGTTTGGTCATGGCCAAGTTTGGTTTATTTAGACAACCATCAAGGTCATTTAGATGTCACTGTCACATCAGAGGGCAAAGTATTTTACAAACACATCTTGTTTAACTGAACTCTTACTGCATGAGAAACCAGTTTATGTATACTTCATAAACAGTAAAGACAGTCACACTAATCAGTGTCTGCAAGGTTTGTTTTCACATAACTCTTTCAACACTTAGTAACTCTTGTGGGTTATAAGGTTCCCTTGTGGATCTTCTTAGCTACCAAAACATGAACCAGTCCACTTGGAATAATGGGTGAATACTGTTCTAAATTAGCAAATAGTATAGACCCAGATCATAGGGCTCCTATAGGAGCCCTCTGATCTGGGTCTACACAGTTTGTAAATGTAATAGTATATTTTAAACAGGTCCATGGTGTTGAATGAGTTAATTTAATAAAATACTGTCTGCAAACAGCCAACAAACATCAGCATGAATTTATTAAGAATGAAATAATCCATTAGAAAAAGGTTGTTTTGTTAGGTTTACCTATATTCTTATACAGTCAATTCTTAGTTTGGCTTTCATTCAGAGAAAATTATAAATGAATATAAAGACTGTTGGCGGGTTCATGCAGTACTAAGTCATTCAGAAAGACCCCTCCACAGAATCTGAGGATGCCTTGAGCTCCTCCATTGAAGCACTACTTTGATCAGCGCTCCAGAAAAGAGGGGGTAAAGTGAACAAACCCAAGAATTTCTCACTCATTTTACCACCAAATCCTATGATGTTACTACTCATTAGAATCGTCTCGAAGTAACACCATAGGGTTTAATTGAGAAATAAATATGTTAGTTTTAAATACCCCCCTCATCTGGAGCCCTGATTGATGGTGTTGAATATAGATAGCAGCTGAAAGCTTGGTGAAAGTAAAGCAGGAAGGAATTTTCTGCTTTACTTTAATCTGTCACTACCTTAAACTTACAGTTGATTTACACTTTTATTTGTTAAATATTTTAAAAAGATTTTATTTGCAACTGATCCCGTATGTCTATTAATGCTCAAACATTATGGGGGCATTTATAGGTTTGTGGTATAAAATGAAAAGAACTTCAACCTTAGAAGTTCGCCAGTATGCATATACATTTGTACCCTTAATGTGTTATAGAATAGATTCTGTAAAGGATGACAAATGTCCTTGAATAAATTGTAAAGAAATGGAAATTGATCTGGAGTGTTTCTGTTTTGTCTTCCAGTTTAATACTAATCTTTAAAAATAACTTTCTCCACATTAACATGTGAAGTTTTATTACCCTAACTAAAGTACCAAGTCCATTAAATGACCTTAAATTTGTTAAAGAGGTCAGTGGTTGTCATCAAACTGTGATTCAACATGCTGCCAAAAGGGTATCTCTATTAATATAGACTATACTCTAATAGATATATATAATATGCTGCAATAATGGAGGCGTATATGTATTTGAAGTTGCAGTAGCTGCAGTACTCAGTCCACAACTAAACAATACAGGGGACATGGTCAATACCAGCAGACAACTACTAGAACTATCATTAAAGGTGGTTAATATCCCCACTACAGCTCCCTGTCACATGTTCTGGATAATCAAGGTCAAAGTCAAAGTGACCTGAAAGTGGTAATCCAAAGATGCAGGCCCTCTGATCTCAGTCTGTACTGTTGCAAAGGCGAGTGTTCTCTTTACAGGTATGCTAGGGTTCATTCAAAGGGTTGAGGTAGACATTATGCATGTAGTGTTTGTTAAATATACCAATGCATGTTCATATACTGGCTACTCGTCATACATGTAGTACAGTAAAACCTCTCTTTTACAACCATAAACATTATGCTCATAATTAGGTGTTAAAGGCAGGTGACTGCTTAAAGCAAGGTGACAGTGAAACAGAAAGCTCCTTAAGGAGCTTTCTGTTTCACTGTCACCTAGCTTTAAACTGTTGCCCGTCTTTTAAACAAATAATCGCCCTTCGTTTAAGTGGTCGTAATAGATAGGTTTTACTGTATCTGCAAAATCGGCCAGATCAAACAGTTTCATGGGTCTAAGATTAAAGACAAAGTCAGTATACAAGATAAACCATCTTTTACTAGCAATTACTTGTAAACACTGTATTGCCTGCATATAAATATGATAACAAGTGAATGGTAAAAAAGGAACACTAAAGCTGTAAAATGTCTAAAAAAGCTTACAATGTATAAAATACCTTCAGTTAAAGCAAGCACGTTACAAATGTGTATAAAGTACAATTCAATATTTCTCTTGTGTTGTAATAACTTCAACAAATTTAATAGTTAACAGTTGTTATTATGAACTTACATAAGAAATTTCTATTTCACATTTAAGACACAAAGCACCTGAAAGTAGGATGAAAACAAAGCAGAAAGCTACATAAGCTTTCTGCTTTACATTCATCCTGTTTTATAGTCATCTGTGTTCTGAACTCTTCTTTTGATTTGTTTTTAAATGCACTGTACACTTAATATTCAAGCCATACAGAGTTGATTTTGAAAAACTACAAAATGATAAAACCAAACATGATCTAGTGGCAATTCTAAACAAGAGATGGCCATTCTGTAAGACAGGTGGCTGCTTTTAGGTATGTATGAACTTGCTACATTAAATGTATTCAGCATAACCCATTACACCTTTTTTACATCTTTAACTCTTTCCTCCCTAAAACTTCAAATGGACAATCCCAGTTTCCATTTTAGTCTAGTCCATTTCTGACTGTTAAGGGTTGTTTTTGTCAATTTTTTGCATTTTGACAAACAGTGAAGACCCAGATCAGAGGGCTCG
The DNA here is from genome assembly GCA_922989275.2 of Gari tellinella. Taxonomy (NCBI): domain Eukaryota; kingdom Metazoa; phylum Mollusca; class Bivalvia; order Cardiida; family Psammobiidae; genus Gari; species Gari tellinella. The sequence goes on from OV277862.1 coordinate 18,900,680, forward strand.
GTAAGGAGCCCTCTGATCTGGGTATTCACTGTTTGCATAGGACAAGTGAACTTTTCACATGTATACTGTTTGAAAAGGACGCCTATATGCGGGACTAGGACTCAAAGGGTTAATTTATAGGGTATTGGTTTAAGTAGTTGCCCGTCTATCGAGATTTCCTCCCTTCTTCAATAAATTGCCACTAAATTACACAAGCCTTACTTTATAACCTAGTTTAGCACACTTGAAATACATCACTAAATCTCTATCAACTCAGTAGTAACTATTGTCATACAATGGCGAGAAAAGATACAAAGATTTTAAAAGATTGCCCAGCAAATTAACCTGTTTTTCTTGTGAAATGAAAAATAAATGATGAGATTTTAGCACCATATATATTTAAATGCCATGATTCACAACTGTATATGGGTAAAACCTCTCTATTACAACCACTAAATTGTGTTAATTATGGTGGGGCCTGTCTTATGAAACGTAGGACAAAAACTGTCGTAAGTCAAATCTTTCAAATACATCTTATTTCTGATTTTCTCCATCTAATCCTGTATTGTGACATCTCTTTGGAATCGTATTTTCAAGATGATTCCAAAGAGATGTCACAAGACAGAATTAGATGGAGAAATAAATAATGATTAAGAATTTTAAAATCTGACTTACGACAATATTTTGCAACCTGGGGAGTTAAATGCTATTTTTAACTGATCCAAGTTAATCTATGGGTTTAAGCAGTGATCTAAGCAGTTATTTACTGCATTACTACCACAAAAAAGCACATATATATTACATGAGATTTTGGTGATACATGTGTATATGGTTAATTGGAAATTGAATGAAATTATGTTTCCACACCTATGCAATGAATGAGGGAAGCAAATACAGTCAAACTTCGATATCCTGAACTCACTTAACTCGAACTATCCAATATGTTGACACATGAACTTCATTATTTCATGCTCGGTAATGTCGAACATACCCGTATTTTAAAGTTAAAACGTGGCTAAGCCACATTTTAACTTTGAAATGCGGGTATATTCGACTTATCCGAGTTCTAGATATCAAAGTTTGACTGTATTACATAACATACCTTAAACCTATTTAAGTGTTACTCTTTTCAGAATTACTTTTTATTTATGATTTGAAAGTGTCCTGACAAAAGCTTTGGAAAATGAGACATGTCAATGCAGCAAGACTGAAATTTAAACGAACTTTTGAAATTCATCAATAGAATGAAGATCCTTATAATATAAATAAGCTTCAACAAGTGTTAATTCATAACAATAAACAATAATACTTGTACATCTTTCTTTAAAATTCAGCAGACAAAAGAGCGAATAACCCTTTACCACATATCCTGTTTATAGTTCTAAAGACAGGTGACCACTTAAAACAGGTTGAAAACAAAGCAAAATTTCAGCCTGCTTGAAGATATCTGCTAGGATTTAGAAAATATTTCTCATGGTAGTTTCATGACTATTAATTGGAACTATTTTCTTTAGCAGAGGAATAAATTAAATGCCCTAAAAGGCGCTTCTATGGGGAGAACGGGTTAAAGCAATAGTGATTTTATATTGCATTTAAAAACAAGATATTGAGGGCCAATGTGACCCTAACATCACTCACCTGAGGAAATTTGTAGACATTAGAGAGTAAACATTGTTAAAATCTTGCCTTTTTGCAACATAGCTGAGTACATCAAGGGCAGAAAACTCTTGACTGAATAGTCTCATATCATCCAAAAATAATTTTATCAAAGAACTTACAGTTGTATACATTGTGCGCAAGTTAAATCAAAATCCATTCAGTAGCCGGTACAGTGGTAAACACTAAAATACCGAAAAAATCCTAAAATTGGTACACCCTGTGTTATTATCATAAAAGTTCAACAAGTTTGTTACACAGTAATTTGTCCCAAAGGTGCAACCTGAATGGCAAATAGTGTAGACCTTGATCAGACTGCTCCCATAGGAGCAGTCTGATCAGTATCTACACTGTTTGCTCAGACCTGTGTGTCCCAATACCTAGGATCATTATGGTATGGCATTTTCAACATACATGTTTCAATCGCCGATAACTCTTGACCAGTGAAACCTACTTCATCCATAATCTACCTTGGAGCACTTATGGCCATAAACATGTAAATTTAATAAAAATCAATGCCAATTTGTAGACACTAAAGTTGCAACAATCTGATTGGAACAGAATACTAATAGCTAAAACTGATCTCCAACAAACCATTGTGAAAGTTCTTGTTACACTGCTGAAAAGGTATATTTACTCAAACAGATTCATGAACTGGTCTGTTCGCTTAATCACTGTTACTGAACTGTAGTTGATAGGGTATTACTTCCCTTTGTTAAGACTGTTTATGTCTGGGTAAATTTACCTTTTTAGCAGTGTAAAAAGAACTTTCACAATGGAATAAAATACCTGTTAAATGAACATATTGCAGATCTACAACAAAGTTTCCAAACAATAATATGCACTTTATTACATAACTTCTTTATGTAATAGCACTAACATCAATACAGAACTTCTTTATGTAATAGCACTTACATCAATACATAACTTTTTCAGTAATAGCACTTAAAATGAAAATGTTTATAAAATCAGGCAAATACCTTAACTGTTCGTAGTGAAATGTGTACAACACTAACAAGTTTAAAATATAAATATATACATTTTCTAAAACTCTGTAAAAAGTCAAACATTAAATTTTGTTATGGTGCCATTCAAAAGGCAATCTGTAAGACAGGTAGCAACCTATAATACAAAATTAATTTAAATGGTGAAAAGCTCCCATTGAAGTTCCTGCACTACTTTTGTTCTGCATTAACCCTTTACTCCATAGCCTGTTTCTAGTTTTGAAAAACAGGTAACCACTTAAAGCAGGTTGAAATTAAAGCAGAATGTGCCTTAAGGCACATTCTGCTTTACTTTCAGCCTGCTTTAAGCTACCATCTATTAGGCTATATAAAATATTTGTTGTGGTAATTGTTCATGACGGTATAAACTGGAACTATTTTCTACAGCGGAGGAATAAATTAAATACGCTAAAAGTCGCTTCTATGGGGGAAAGGGTTAAACAATTTTCTTTCAAGATAATTATAATAGTTCCACTTTATAGGATCATAAATATGCACCGTAAGAAATTTATTCGATATCACAGCAGATGGTTAGCTTAAAGCAGGTTGAAAGTAAAGCAGAATGTGCCTCATGTCACATTCTGCTTTACTTCAGCCTGCTTTAAGTGGTATCCTGTCTTTAAAACTAGAAACAGGTGATGGTGTAATGGATTAACAGGCATGTCAGCAAGCTCTATGATATTCTTACTACAAGACAGTGACCCGATTGTGCAGAAAAATGCAGTTTAACCATTACTCCATAGATATGTGATTTAATTTATTCCTCTACTGAAGAAAAATATGCAATTAATATGCAAAAGAAAGAAATATTTCCTACATTCTAGCAGAGTTTTGTAGATTAAAGCAGGTATAAAGAAAAGCAGAATGTGTCTTCATGTATCGCGGTAACTTAAAGCAGGCTGAAAAGTAAAGCAGAATGCGCTTTAAGGCGCATTCTGCTTTACTTTTGACCTGCGTTAAGTTGTCACCTGTCTTCAAAAACAGAAACAGGCTATGGAGTAAAGGGAGGCTATGGAGTAAAAGGGTAACTTATAATTTATGTCACAACAATTTCATAAACAAGAGACAACAGGAAATGATAATGAATATACACATGAGGTGGTATAGTTAGTCAAAATTGTGCTCAGTGGCAATTCTAAAACCCAATAGTCCATAGATAGAACAGACTATTGGGTAAAGAGTTAGCCCAAAACTCCATAGATAGAACAGGCTATTGGGTAAAGAGTTAGCTCAATACTCCATAAATAGAACAGACTATTGGGTAAAGAGTTAGCCCAAAACTCCATAAATAGAACAGGCTATTGGGTAAAGAGTTGAAGAAACATGTTATCTTTTAAGCTGTTGACTGTTTAATTTATACAGCAAAAATACAGTAAAAACACTAATTAGGAGCTTTTTGAATTGCATAAGCTCTTCTCTTATCAGTCTTTAGCCATCACATGTCTTAACCAATTAATCAATAGCCTGTTTCTAGTTTTGAGGGCAGGAGACCACTTAAAACATGTTGAAAGTAAATCTTGGCTTAATTTGCTTCTGCTAGGATATAGGAAATATTTCTTGCAGTGTATAAAGTATTTTTTGCATAAAGTGGGACTGTTTTCTTTAGTCGAGGAATAAATTCAAAGTGTAAAAATGTCACTGTGAATGTTCATCTTTGGAGTAAAGGGTTAAGATCTTCAAGTTTCTTCATTGAATAGCTGTTGAGTACAAGTTTGACTGTATTTCACAAATTGTCATCACTAACTAATACAACAATAACAACCTGTTGTGATATGACTGGCAGTAAAAGTCCTACATGATATATGGCAATTTACTTTCGCTGTTTCTGGTTTTTGTCGAACCATTTTCCCCCTTGCCATATTTGGTTTCCTCCAATAATGAAATCCAACCTTAGCTGCAGGTGTCATGTATAAGTGACTTATTTCAAACACTGTGTTATCATGGGACATTAAAACATCGATGAACTTTTATTTCGTGTTTACTTAACCCTTTCCTCCATGGCACAAAGTACAAATCGCCTATATCCATCCGTACTAATGGCAGGTGACTGCTTAAAGCAAGATGAAAATAAAGCAGAAAGCTCCTTAAGGAGCTTTCTGCTTTATATTATCTTGCTTTAAGCTGCCACCTGTAATCAACTCTTATCAATGAATATTCATTTGTGATGCATCTATGAAGGTGTAGGCAGAGATGCTTAACCCATTACCTCACAAATACACATTTTATGCCTTTAATTTATTTCTCCATTGAGGAAAATAGTTCCAATTTAAACAGTAAGTTCAGAATATGTATGATCAGAACTATTTTCTATATTCTAGCAGATGGTAGCTTAAAGTAAGCTGAAAGTAAAGCAGAATGTGCCTAAGGCGCATTCTGCTTTACTTTCAACCTGCTTTAAGCGGTCACCTTCAAAACTAGAATCAGGCTATGGGGTAATGGGTTTAAGACGCCTCTATCAGACCTCTATGGAGAAAAGGGCTAAGTCTTTAATAATTGTTCAGCAATCAATATTTCTAGATGACTGCTTAAATGTACTAACTACAAGCAATTCCACCTATTGCACTGGGTGGACAACCTATTCCACTGTTTCAGCCTCTACTTTCATTACTTTCAGATCTGCAGGTTCCATGGCCATCTCCACCTCTTTACTATCAATATCTGTCTCATCAACTTCCGTCTCTTCTACTCCCTTCTCAATCAACTCTGCCTCCTCTTCTGCAGATTTACAGTCTAAACACATGGGCTCGTTGAGCCCGTAGTCCATACATTTGTCGCCCACACACTGACAACACCCCTCATGGAACCAGCGATATTTGGCTGCACCCATAGACTTACAGGACTGTCTACAGCGTCGTCCATTCATACACTTTGACATGAAGGCTACAGTACAGTTGTACAGACCCTTGGAATCTATATGAGGCACTCCATCTTTTTCACGTTTGTCTGAAATGGATGGAAACAATATACAACGTTAACCCTTTACTCCATAGCCAAATGCTAGCTTTGAAGACAGGTGACACATTCTGCTTCGAGTAGATGGTACCTTAATTAACTCTTTCCTCACCTAAAACATTAAATGAACAATTCCTATTTCCATTTTGGTATAGTCCATTTCTGACTTTTAAGGGTTGTTTTTGTCAATGTTTGACATTATTACAAACAGTGAAGACCCTGATCAGAGGGCTCCTTTCGGAGCCCTCTGATCTGGGCCTTCACTGTTTGAACAGGACAAGTGTACTATTCATATGTACACTGTTTGAAAAGACGCCTATATGCGGGACTAGGGTTCAAAGGGTTAAAGCAAGTTGAAGGTAAAGCAGAATGTGACTTAAGGTGCATTCTGCTTTACCTTCAACCTGCTTTAAATGGTCCCCTATCTGCAATACTAGAAACAGGCTATGGGGGTAATTGGGTTTAGCATAGGACAATAAGCATTTATAAACATGTCTCTGCAAATTAATCCAACTTGTAAAATGTTGATCAATTTATTCACAAGGTACCATTATGCTTCTGTGAAAGATATTTGTTGAGGCTAAAAGAAGAAGAGTCATAAACATAACACAACAGACATTGCCTGTACGAAATGTTCCGCCCGGAATTGGGGCGGAATCTCACATCCTATTCCGCCTGCATTTCCGCCTGTTTCCACTTATATGAAATAAAGAATAAATTCCGGGCGGATTCCAGGCGGAAACGGGGCGGAATTCGGGGCGGAATATGTAAATGAGGCACATTTTACGGACGGAAAAAATTCGGGGCGGATTCCAGGCGGAATTTGGGGCGAAATATGTAAATGAGGCGGAAAATCTTCCAGGCGGAATTAGGATATGCAAATGAGGCGGAATATATTCCGGGCGGATTCCAGGCGGAAACGGGGCGGAATTTGGGGCGAAATATGTAAATGAGGCGGAAAATCTTCAGGCGGAATTAGGATATGCAAATGAAGCGGAATTTTCTTTGGGGCTGAAATTTTGATGCAGAATAAGTAAATAAAGGAAGGGGAATATTCAGGGTAGAAGCTTTGCAAAATCTATTTTGGGTAGAATTTGACTTTAGAACATCCTCTTTTAATTTTGCAGTCAAATTAGGCATGCCCATCACAACTTCCATCAAGGATTGCAAAAAAGAAACTCCAAGAGCTACTGAAAATAGATAAACAACCAAAAAAGTGCATATCATTAAAAATTTTAATTAAAAAAGTACATGTAACATATTAATCAATTTAACTTACATAATCACACACCTTGATGCTGTCCTAGAAACCAAATGTCTTATAATGTGTCTCGTATGATAAAATAACTCCAAGAACAAACCTGAAATCGTTCCCCAACAGCACTATTTCTTTAACACATTCAACCATAAATATGCCTTTTTACACCTTTAATGTATTAGTCTGCTGAAGAAAATAGTTTATACAGACATGAATGTGCTTCATAAGAAATATTTTCTTTATCCTAGCAGATGGTAGCCTGAAATCAAAACAATGCACCTAACAGTGCATTCTGCTTTACTTTCAACCTGCTTTAACCTACATAACCCCATAAATACATCTTTAAATTATGACCCCAAAGTTCCGTTTTTCCTATATCCTAGCAGATGGTAGCTTAAAGCAGGTTAAAATTAACTAAAGCAGAATGTGTCTTAAAGTGCATTCTACTTTACTTTCAACCTGCTTTAAGTGGTCATTTGTCTTCAAAAGTTTAAACAAACTATGGAGTAATGGTTAAAATGTCATGCTCCAATTATAATCAAATTAGTACTTGACAGAAATATACATAGTTTGAACTTGGAATGGGAATTTCTTATCCAAGTAAAAAGAGCAGGATAACACCTGCAAAATTTGATAAACAAACAGAGCAAACACAGATCAGGAACAGTCAAATCTGGGTCTTCTCAGTTTGTTAATGCCATAAAAAAGTGTCTATGGGGGAAATATTTAATCTGTCTTAACTAATGTACAATTGTATAATCAAATATTTATACACTTATTAGTTACAGAGATATTTATCAAGTCATTGTCTTTGAATTCTACTTTCTTATTAAAAACCTCATATAAATTTGATGGGTTACAGATTATCAAACAGAAAATTTCTATCTTTGACATAAACACTTTAGCTCGTTTAACTCTTTCAACACTAAGTAACTCTTGTGTGTTATTAGGTTCTCTTGTAGATCCTTTTAGTTACAAAAATATGAACCAATGTCTACTTGGAATTCTGGGTAGTTTATAAATACTGCTCTACACAAACAAACAGTGTAGACCCTGATCAGAATAGCCCTCTGAAATGGGTTTACACTGTTTGCAAATTATGTAACTAGTATATTTTAAACAGGTCAATTGTGTTGATAGAGTTTACCCTTTTTGAAAATAGGTGACTATACTTAAAGCAGGTTGAAAGTAAATCAGAATGCACCTGAAGGTGCATTCTGCTTCACTTTCAACCTGCTTTAAGCTACCACCTGCTTGAATATAGAAAATATTCTTATGATACATATTCATGACTATAAATTGGAACTATTGTCTTCAGCAGAGGAATAAACTAAATGCACTAAAAGGTGCTTCTATGAGGGAAAGGGTTAAACAAATATGGCACAGGTAATGTTCAATTTGGCCTACAGAATTACCTAAACAAATCCATTCTAGGATCAGGATAAGTCTAGTTCTAATGACACATCCATATCAAATGTCTAAGGTTTTAGTTGTAACTTGTTTCCTAGCATAAGATGATCTCCATGTCACCGGGCATCATTCATTCACTGCCTTGTTGGTAAAAACTTGGCCAATATTTTCCCACATCAAGTGTTGACATAATCTAAAAGACAATCAGGAGACACTAAATTTAAAATATGACTTCAAATATTTATTACAAAAAAATTGAGTCTGAATCAATTTTAAAATGGATCTTAAGGTTGAGTACCCCTAATGAGATCGTGCCAATTTCGGTCAATATTGGAACTCTACAGAGAGAGATCGGCCATTCTCATCAACTGCCGACCTGTTCTGAACTGTGCTAAAACATGCATGGTTCGAAACACTTTGGCAGTTGACAAGAATGGCTGATCGACATAGAAATTAGACTACCAATTGTGGTCTGATCTCATTAGGGGTCCTAAATCTTAAATCATTAACTTCAGTAAGCTTCTTATTTTATCATTAAATCGGATTAAAACCGAACTTCCTGTTCAATCTTTTAATTTTGTTTAGATTGCGTTAAATAAAAGTTAACTTTTACGCTGCATTTGACAGATACGCCAGTATATTAAATTCGCGAAAACTGGTGACAAAATTAACTAATTGCAGTTTGGTGCACCCCAACGATAAAACAGGAGGCGTTCCGCGTGATATATTTTAGCTTCTGGTTATCGGCATCATTCATAAAACAATGAGCGCCCAGTAAGACTACGACGAAAACAAAATGAAGCTGCAAACCATCGAATGTCGCGGCGATAAAAGAGGTTTTAGAATGTCCAAATGAAGCTTTTCGTACCGCTACGGAAAATTATCGGCAACAATATCAAAATCACAAACGACCCCTGTTAAATTTGCTAACCTTGTTATTTTAGAAAGCTTGTCATATTATTGAAATCATTCAAACATCAAATACACCTAATACACAATTGAATATTTTCGTGATATATCTAGTATATGTGGTGCGCTTCGATAAAAAATGGTACGCTTTGATCTGGAGTTCTAATCCTTACCATTTGATGATTTGGTCACATATCAATTATTATGGATGACTGGCTCACGCCGCTGTAAAGCATCACTGACTGTGTTGTACCACACAAGACAACCATCCAACATTAAAGTTCAACAACATCATGGGTTTTCCCTTCATTTTCTGTCCTGACTCCATCATTTCCATAGTTTCTGAAAAATAAAATTTATCTAAATTAGTGATGAATTAATTAGTAACCAGAATTATACTCACTGTAGGGACGGGTCCATGGAATTTTAATTCAAATTCAATGTTCTTTCAGAGATGTCCTTGAAGTGAAAAAGTTGTGAGTTTTTGCACCTCAAAGAACTATTTTACAATAGAGTCCTTTGCAAATTCAATAAGTATTTTAATGGGTACTCTCGTAACTCTGAGGGAATGGTGGGGGGAATACTCATTTGAATTTTCATTATATATATATCATAGATTCAAAATTGCCAAAACAATGTGGAATTCTAGTGTATTAGTGTTAAAAAAACACACTAAAGAAATTGTGTTCAGTGGTGATTAAATAAATAATATATAAAGAATCAATGTGTCAAATATTTTTTTGGCGACTTTGAATTCGGATAGTAACAAAATTGACATGGTCTGAAACATCAAACACGGAAATCGACTCTCTAACTACGAAAAACGCGTAACATGCGTTTCTCGCACGTTGTCGACATTATAACAGTATCTTCTCAGCAGACTCGGTTATTAACTTCATCTTTCGACATCACGTCTTTATCACAAAAAAGCTGATCGATTCACACGCCTTTTTCATAAAACAAGAGCCGCATGCGGCCCTAAATCGCTCACCTGGTACCCATGATTACGGTCATGTAAATGGACCAGTAATTATTACGTTTTCACTTATTCACCCCACCCACTGGTGGCCATGTTGTTTGAGCTAGTAAGATTATTTGTAGAAAACTGGCAAAGGGTCACCCATGAATCATTATTTGTGTAAAATTATTCTTAAATGATGGCAGACCAATAGTTTCAGAGAAATTGTTTTTGAAAGTTTTTCTATACAGAAATATAAGGAAAACTTGCCCCACCAACTGGCGGCCATGCTTTTTAAGATAACAAAATGATTTTAAGAAATCTGGTAGAGGGTCATCAATTTACCATTTGTGTAAAATTATTTTGAATTTGCACCAGTAGTTTCAGAGAAGAAGATTTTTAAAGTTTTACTATACAGTAAGGAAAACGTGCCCCACCCACTGGCAGCCATGTTTTTTTTTTAGATAACAAAATGATTTTTAGAAATCTGGTAGAGGGTCATCAATTGACCATTTGTGTAAAATTATTTTGAATTTGCACCAGTAGTTTCAGAGGAGAAGATTTTTAAAGTTTTTACTATACAGTAACATAAGGAAAATCTGCCCCACCAAATGGAGGCGATGTTTTTTAGATATCAAAATAATTTTAAGAAATCTGGAAGAGGGTCACCCATGGTTCATTTGCATAAAATTACTGACAAATCGGACCAGTAGTTTTTGAAAAGAAGATTTTTAAAGTTTTCACTATATATCAATATAAGGAAAATCTGCCCCACCCACTAGCGACCATGTTTTTTAAGTTAGGAAAATTATTTTAAGAAATCTGATAGAGGGTCACCAATGGCACATTTGGGTAAAATTATTTACAATTCGGATCTGTAGATTTTGACGAGAAGATTTTTAAAGTTTTTTCAATTGGTTGCCATGGCAACCACAATTTCAATTGGATGACCTATATTTGAAGAAATCTGAGAGAGTACCTTACAAGGAACAATCCTATGAAGTTTTGAAGAAATTGGCACAGTGGATTCCAAGAAGAAGATTTTTGAAGAAAAAGTTTGACGACGGACACAGGGCGATCACAATAGCTCACCTTGGCACTTCATGCCAGGTGAGCTAAAAAAAAAAAAGCCGACCGGGTCTGGACAAACAGTGACTCAGTGAGTAGAGATATTTCCTTAGACCTTTGTTTGTAAGAATTATTGATATTTCAAATACACGTTCTTTTCGGGTTCTTACCAAAGTAAATTATCACGATATGTCGTAGATTCAGGAATATGTGCACTGTGCAGTTTTTATTGGCGAAATCTTTCTTCGACCTCGACCTTTGACTTTTCCATTTGATTTTGACCCAACACTACCGGCCGGTCACTTTATCCTGACACCGACAAAACCAGTTGTTACTATATGCTACATGTAACCCGAAACCCTGAGCGAGGAGGGAAGTCATTAAAAACTACTAATTTTTAAGTCTTTGGTTTGCCCCAGCCTGGGATTGAACCCGCAACCTCCTGTACTAGAACGGGACGCTCTGTACCACTGAGCTACGTACACAGACCGTGTCAGTGTTGATCATCTAAAATAGAAGTACTCTTGTTTAATATTTCGTCAGTCTTTACCTTGTGAAATGGTTACAGCTGTAAGGCCACCTCAATATCTCTGGTCCATGGATCTTTAAATAAGATGTTTCAACAGTGTTGTAACTATTCTATTAGTTGACTCATGGAATCTGAAATAGAGACATATGCTTTGATAAAATTAAAGTGTATCTAGATCTAGATCTAAATTTAAAATTTGAGTTGTGAGAAGATAGATAAAATCACATCTAAATAACTTGTTTACCACACATTAAACTTTAATTAACTTGTTTAAACTAAAAGAATGTATTTAAAAAACAATCAAATACGGGACAACTTAATTACAAAATGTTGAAACGATTTTCTCTATCTAACTATACACTGCAATCACTATTCTATAGTGTGTAGGCCGAATTAAACCAGTTACGATTTGTCTTGGGACGAATTGAACCGCTACGTTTTCAGCATAAGGAGATTGTATTTTTAGGTCTACATTCACCTGAATCTGCCTATCAATTGCATTTCAAATGATGGATTAGGTAAATAAATATTTGCAGCTTCGACTTGAACACCTATCTACTGAAACAAATCTAAATACATGTAAATATATCTGCATTTAAAAGCCTTTACAGGATTCTACGACGTACTATATTCAGATACAATATCCTAGTAGGATCAACTGACAAAAACACCCAGGCAGCGTGCGATAACATCTGAATTATAATTTATACACGAACATACAAGTTTAAATACACAATTTACCTTTAATCACAACACGCATTGTCCGCGACAGCGTGTATGAGCCAATACAAGGTGTGATTTCTTGGTAAAAACACAGGGACATTCATGTATCGTCGTTACAAATTATGGCTCTTCATTTCAAATTTCGAGACCAACAGCTAGCGCATGCGCGGAACGGAGCACACGGAGAAACTTCGACCCCATAGAGGTTCGGCCTTTCACGTAAATAAGGTGTTATTCTTTCTGCTAGAAACAGAGAATAAACGTGAATTATCTCTGAAATGATATTATGTGCATATGAAAACTACGTAAAACGCTGAAGAGAATTTAAAATTGTTCTTTCCTTAAAGTTAAATGGCTATTTCTTAAAACAATTTTCCAAGATTAAAAAAAACAGCAGTGGGTGGGGCACTCGTATTTCCTTTATTTGCCTATAATATAGTGGAAACTTTAAAATTCTTCTTTTCTGAAACCACTGACTCAATTTAAAAATAATTTCATACGAATGGGTGAATCTGTATCAGATTTCTTCAAATATAGGTCTATCAGTTGAAACTGTGGTTGCCATGGCAACCAATTGAAACAACTTTAAAAATCTTGCCTAAATGAAACTGCAGTTCTGAATTGAAAGTAAATTCACACAACTGATTCCGAGAGAGAGAGAGGGGGGGGGTATTGTCTTTATTGTTAGCTCACCTGGCACGTAGTGCCAAGGTGAGCTTTTAGGATCGCTGGATGTCCGTCGTCCGCAGTCTGTCCGTCCACAATTGTTCGTTAACACTCTACCAGGTTCAAATCTAATTGAATCTTGATGAAACTTGGTCACAATGTTTGCCTCAATGAAATCTAGGCCAAGTTCGAATGTGGGTCATGTCCGGTCAAAAACTAGGTCACTAGGTCAAATTATCGAAAAACCTTGTTAACACTCTAGAGGCTACAAATTTCATTGGATCGTCATGAAACTTCATCAATATGATTGCCTCAATGAAATCTAGGCCAAGTTCGAATGTGGGTCATGTCCGGTCAAAAACTAGGTCACTAGGTCAAATCTTCGAAAAACCTTGTTAACACTCTAGAGACTACAAATTTCATTGGATCTTCATGAAACTTCATCAAAATGTTTGCCTTAATGAAATCTAGGTCATGTTCGAATGTGGGTCATGTCCGGTCAAAAACTAGGTCTCTAGGTCAAATTATCGAAAAACCTTGTTAACACTCTAGAGGCTACAAATTTCATTGGATCTTCATGAAACTTCATCAATATGATTGCCTCAATGAAATCTAGGCCAAGTTCGAATGTGGGTCATGTCCGGTCAAAAACTAGGTCACTAGGTCAAATCTTCGAAAAACCTTGTTAACACTCTAGAGACTACAAATTTCATTGGATCTTCATGAAACTTCATCAAAATGTTTGCCTCAATGAAATCTAGGTCAATTTCGAATGTGGGTCATGTCTGGTCAAAAACTAGGTCACTAGGTCAAATTATCGAAAAACCTCGTTAACACTCTATAGAGACTACAAAATTCATTGAATCTTCATGAAACTTGAACAAAATGTTTGTCTCATTGAAATCGAGGTCAAGTTAGAATGAGGGTCATGCCCGGTCAAAAACTAGGTCACACGGTGTACATGGTTACATGGTTATCAGGTGAGCGATTTAGGGCCATAGTGGCCCTTGTCTTTAAGATATTTACTCCAGTTTAACTGATGCTAGCGGAATAAAATTTCATATATGGAAATAGCTAGCTTGGAGAGATTAAGTGCAGGGTCCATAACTCTGACTAGACATTAATATTTTTGGAGTTATTCCCCTTTGTTATATTTGACCAAAAGACCTTCCTCATTTGTACATATATGACTTCTTTGTTTTATGGCGATAATTTTGAATCCATGAACACCCTGATTTTATTAAATAATTAAAAAGATACAATTTTTTTAAACTTTTTTCACGTTTTGGACTTAAACATTTTTTCAAAATTCACAGTCCAAAATTCCGCCTTGTTGCAATAGTCTAAGTATGAAATTCCGCCTCATTCAGGCAGAATTTTAACTAAGTCCGAAATTCCGCCTTATTGAAATAGTCTAAGTCAAAAATTCCGCCTCAATTTCCAATGTTTTCTCATTTTCCGCCTCGAGATGCTAGTCTAAGTGAGAAATTCCGCCTCTGAAAAATGTCAAAGTACAAAATTCCGCCTGGATTTTAAATTCCGCCCGGAATCTTCTCAAAATTCCGCCCGTAAAACTGACTGACTTGAGGCGGAATTTAGGTTTCCGCCCCAAGTCCGCCCGGAATCGGCCATTTCCGCCCCAATTCCGCCTCATTTCCGGGCGGATTCCGCCTGGATTTTTCGTACGGGTTGTGAATGGTACATAACACCCATTGCTTAATTTTTCATTTACAACTAACAAAGCACATCCAGTCTCTCTCTCGATGGGATAAAAATTGCAGCTGACAGTTTTGAAGCAGACACACTAAAAGCAGGGGAAAGGATTCACTCTTTGCATGCTGGGTAATATTTTGGTCTGCATTACAGTTGCTGTCTATTATCATGCTACTGTTCATAATATAGAATTTTCCAAATGTCATCAACAAGGGCCACTATGGCCCTAAATCGCTCACCTGGTAACCATGTACACCGTGTGACCTAGTTTTTGACCGGGCATGACCCTCATTCTAACTTGACCTCGATTTCAATGAGACAAACATTTTGTTCAAGTTTCATGAAGATTCAATGAATTTTGTAGTCTCTAGAGTGTTAACGAGGTTTTTCGATGATTTGACCTAGTGACCTAGATTTTGACAAGACATAAGCCACATTTGAACTTGACCTATATTTCATTGAGGCAAACCTTTTCATCAAGTTTTATGAAGATCAAATGAAATTTGTAGTCTCTAGAGTGTTAATAAGGTTTTTCGATGATTCGACCTAGTGACCTAGTTTTTGACTAGACATGACCCACATTTGAACTTGACCTAGATTTTATTGAGGCAAACATTTTGATGAAGTTTCATGAAGATCCAATGAAATTTGTAGTCTCTAGAGTGTTAACAAGGTTTTTCGAAGATTTGACCTAGTGACCTAGTTTTTGACCGGACATGACCAACATTCAAACTTGGCCTAGATTTTATTGAGGCAATCATATTGATGAAGTTTCATGAAGATCCAATGAAATTTTTAGCCTCTAGAGTGTTAACAAGGTTTTTCGATAATTTGACCTAGTGACCTAGTTTTTGACCGGACATGACCCACATTCGAACTTGACCTAGATTTCATTGAGGCAAACATTGTGACCAAGTTTCATCAAGATCCAATGAGATTTGAACCTGCTAGAGTGTTAACGAACAATTGTGGACGGACGGACGGACGGACGACGGACATCCAGCGATCCTAAAAGCTCACCTTGGCACTATGTGCCAGGTGAGCTAAAAAGGGTCAGAGTGTCAAACACTTTGGATCCTCATATACAATGTACTACATTACACACTGTCAGAGGCTCCAAACTGTTTGCAAAGGTTACCATGGTTTCAGGGCTATAGCGACTGCTAAGAGTTAATTCAACAGATGCAGATCTTAATTATAGTATTACAGTAAATGTTCATGTTCCCTTCAAATCCAATTAAATCGCTTAGCCCTTTGCCTGATAGCCTGTTTCTAGTATTGAAGATAGGTGATTACTTAAAGCAGGTTGAAAGTAAAGCAGAATGTGCCTTAAGGCACATTCTACTTTACTTTCAGCCTGCTTTAAGGTACCATTTCTTAGAATATATAAATTATATCTTATCATACAAATTCATGACTGTATAAAGTGGAACTATTTTCTTTAGTGGGGGAATAAATTAAAGACCTAATAGGTGTATTTATGGGGTAATCAGGGTTAATATCTCTTATATGCTGGATATGTTGTCTGATGAATTCTAAATTGGCTCAGTCATCTTATTTACAGAAACAAGATAATAAGTTTGGATCCTGATCAGAATGGCCTCACTTGCAAAGGTGTTCAATACCTTATTCCAGTGTTTCAAGGGTCAACGACCCATGATGCAGTCAGCCACAGGCCATTTCTAACTGTGATACATACATCCTTTAGGCAGTAGATAGTAGCATCTCACTGCAAGTGTCTGCTACATAAATAGTGTCTGATTTAACCTACATGTATTTATGCCTGGATTTTGCAGTGAACTCTCCCTGTATACTTGCTGGAAGATTTCATTGTAGATATACAAGGGTGATCAAACGACTGCAGTGTTTATGTATAGAGAAAAAAATATTGTGTATGAAATAGCAAACAGTGCAGACCCTGATGAGACTCTGCGTAACGTCTACATTGTTTGCCAATGTTCACTTTAGCCTTTTACTAGGCTTAAATAGGTTAAGGCCAAGCTACACAATATCATCTAATGTACATGCATTAAAATGTCAATCCGAATGTTAAACACAATAGGAAATATATATATCCTAGCAGAAGATAGCTTAAAGGAGGCTGAAAGTAAAGCAGAATGTGCCTTAAGGCACATTCTGCTTTACTTTCAACCTGCTTTAAGTGATAACCTGTCGTCAAAACTAGAAACATGCTATGGAGTAGTGTGTTAAAGACTGCTCATGCAGCTTCTTTTGAAAGCTCGGCACACTGTGTGTAGTTATGACTGTAAACAGATGCTAATGGATGTAAACTATACAACAGAACAGACATAAACATTACATAGGTAATGTAAGCTCTAGAGAGACAGGCAACATGTACAGCCCTCCCTCCCTACAACGGCCTTCCGAACATCGAGTACCTCCATACAACAATGAATGCTTGTCACTTTTGCCCAAACAAGACCATTATAGCTACGGTAATGCTTTCACTGCTGCAATATTGTCTGCTTAATATTGTCATTTGCTGTTTTTTCTCAAAGTTATGTATTGGACATTAAAATTGACAGTAGAAACATAAAGATGAGTGACAAACAGTTTAAACCAAGATTATACACTGCAGTTACGACGCGGCATATGATCTGGGCTCAAACTGTTTGCAAATGTAAGCAAGGTCATTCTTAGCACTCTACGTAAGAGTATTAATTTTCTCTCACTACTAACAACTCCCTCTCACTTTCGGAACAACATGCACAATCTTTGTCTCCCATCAGGTGTTGTTGTAGAGAGAGAACAAGTCTTTTGCAAACATTGTGGACTCAGTTCACATTCCATTTGCATGTGCAAAACACTAGGCTGGCATCTGAGATGGATCTAAACTGTTGACAATTTGAATGTGTGTCATAATATATATTTTCTATATTATAATAGCAGATCATAGCAGTTTTCAGGGGAGTTTAAAGAGAATGGTCTTTTTAAGTGTATCTCCTTTAACTGGCTTGACCCTCCAGATAGTAAAGATCCAGATCATACAAAACATCTCAACAATTTTTATAACTCCTGGGATTATTTCAAGGTGTACACTCTTTCCTCCCTGAAACCTCAAATGGACAATTCTAGTTTTCAATTTAGTGTAGTCCATTTTTGACTTTTTAGGGTTGATTTTTACAATGTATATCAAAATAACAAACAGTGTTGACCCTGATCAGAGGGCTCCCTAAGGAGCCCTCTGATCAGGGTAAAAAATTTGCATAGGACATGTGTACTCCAAAGGTACACTGTTTGCAAATGATGCATAAATGCGTGACTAGGGTTCAAAGAGTTAAGGAATATAAGACTGCTCAAAACCTTTTTTATCATACATAATGGTTAACCTTATCAGTCTCAGCAAGCCCTCAATTTGTAGGTACAAAAGGACTTCCAAAACCACCTGCTGATTCACCTTGTTAGGAGTAGCTTTGAAGCTCTACCAGTTGAACACAAAGCATTCTTTATAACAAGCCAATTGAAACAGCCGCAACAATTACTCGAGCTTTGTACCTAATGTACCGATAAATACTTTACCATAATACGGCAGTTTCTAAATTAAGCCTGAATGGTTATCAGTTTTCGATCTTAAATCTTGGATTAAAAATGGAGTTACATACAAATCCTAGTTAGCAGTACCTATGTCCCTTGTTCAGCAGATAAAAATTACTGAACATTTTTACCCATTACTCCATATACCTGAATACCACATTTTTTACACCTTTAATTTATTTCTCCATTAAAATAGTTCCAATTCATATGGTCAGGAATATGTATAATCATAATAAATATTTTATTTTTCTTTATTCTACTAGATTGTAGCTTAACCCATTACCCCATAGCCTGATTATAGTTTTGAAAATAGATGACCACTTAAAGCAGGTTGAAAGTAAAGCAGAATGTGCCTTAAGGCACATTCTGCTTTACTTTCAGCCTGCTTTAAGCTATCATCTGCTAGAGTATAGAAAATAGTTCATATCATACATATTCATAACTGTTAAAATTGCACTATTTTCTTCAGTGGAGGAATAACTTAAAAGTGTAAAAAGGCGTATTTATGGGGTAAAGGGTAAATATGCCTGCTACCATTGTTCCATGGAACTTGTTGAGATTAGGTGGATGTCTTAACTGCATGGCACTCAACACTTTAATTTTATATCACAAGATTTATTGGGATGATGTGTAATTGTTACAGGTATAGCACCTGTTGATACTAAAACCAGCACCTGTTGTTTTGTTACTAAACATAATGAAGATTCATTGGAATTTTCTTCTGCATGCCATCTACATGTACTAACCCTTGTTGTGCTGCAGCCAGACATATCTACCCTTTGCAGACAGTGTAGACCAAGATCAGATGGCTCCTCATCTAGGTCTGCACTGTTTGTAATACCGGTAATTTGGGGACAAAAAAACCCTAAGAGTGGAATTATGTAATCTATCAGCATATGGACAATTGGAAATTCAGCAGTATAAAGGTTATTTATTCATCCCTGAAACTATCATTGGAAATACCAGTTTCCAATTAAATCTAGTTTATTTTTTTGACTTCATGTGTATATAGCGTTATTGTTTGCAATATTTTGCAAAAAAACAAATAATGCAAAACCCTGATCAGAAGACATAGGACAAGTGTACTATTCACTGGTACACTGTTTGTAAATGACAAGTATACTCGTCAGTTGGGTTGAACGTGTTGAAGGAGTACTTGTAAACTCTTTCCTCCCTGAAACCTCAAATGGACAATTCTAGTTTTCAATTTAGTCAAGTCCATTTTTGACTTTTTAGGGTTGATTTTTACAATATATGTGAAATGACAAACAGGGTAGATCCTGATAACTGATCAGAGGGCTTCTTCAGGAGCCCTCTGATCAGGGTCTACACTGTTTGCATGGGACACTTATATGCCCGACTAGGGTTCAGAGAGTTAATTAGTGGCTTAATTAATTTACAATTGTCAACAGTGTTTCTGAAAATATTCAAAATCAAAGACATGAATTTGTTAGACAGTTTCACCCAAAAACATCTTTAAAGCAGAGAACTTTCATTTAGCAATAAAGAGTATTGTATTCATTTGTAATACCTAATTCTTAACCTTTCTCCTGTTATCAGGGTTTATTGATACTGTTTGAAAACACTGTAGACAAGTTGCTCCTGATGGACCCATCTGATCAGTACACCCACTACAATATTATTTTCTTATATAAGATCTATCTGACATGATTCTGCACTCTTTCCTGATTTTTTCCCCCTTATCATATCATATAATTATATTAGTAACACTACTAATGGTAGATGTTTAAAGTTCCATATAATAACCCCTTTTCAGCAGGAAAAGGGTTAGAAATAATGACCACACTGAATATTGGGACATTAGTGACAAAACTTCAGTCAAAATTGATATGACTAGATATTTTTTTCATATAACCAGCAAAATTTAATGCACAAAAATGTTAACCAGGTTATCCAGCTACAAAATTGCCAATTTTCATCAAATCAGATGATAAAATAATTATACATGTTCTTGGTGAAGTTCAAACAGCCATAAACTCATTAGTCTGTGACATTTCCCTCTGAAGTTTGGAAAGGGGTGTACCAGTATGTAGATAAAATAACTCTTACGGTAGTATGTGTGGATCAAAGTCAGAAGTATTAACCCATTACCCCGATAAATACGCCTTTTTAATGCCTTAAAATTATCTCTCAACCGAAGAAAATAGTTCCAATTTGTACAGAAATGAATATGTATCAAAGGAAATAGTTTCTATTTTCCAGCAGACTGTTTCTTAAAGGCTGAAAGTAAAACAAAATGCACCTTAACGCGCATTCACAATACTTTCAGTCTGCTTTAACCCATTACCCGATAAATACACCTTTTTACGCCTTTAATTTATTCATCCACTCAAGAAAATAGTTTTAGTTCATACAGTTATGAATATGAATTGAAATAAATATATTCTATATTTAAGCAGATGGTAACTTAATTTGCTGCTTAAAGCAGGTTGAAAGTAAAGCAGAATGTGCTTTAAGGCAAATTCTGATTTACTTTCAACCTGCTTTTAAGTAATCATCTATTTTCAATTTTAGAATCAGGCTATGGGGTAATGGGTTAAGTGGTCACTTTTTTTTCAAAACAAGAAACAGGCTATGGGGTAGGGCTGCACTGACCGTTCAGGTACTTCACGGTTCGGTTCGGGTTCGAGTAGACCCCTTCGGTTTTCGGTTATTTCGGTTCGGGTATTACTATTAGGATAAGAACTTGATAAAATCAACAACAAAAATCTCATTTACTGGCACATGTCTACGCAGACAATAGATCTTAACACTTTTTCGAAAACGCTATCACTGTCATCTATAATTTTATCATATGTACGAGAAAGATGTGCATTTCTTTCTACCATTTTAGGACATATTGTAGCGAATTTAAGGCGTGGTTCGTCCCGACCTGTTTTTCATTGAAGTTTCATTCTAGCTGGTCTTCCTTAAATGCCTCATCAGCCTTCTATTTATAAGCGCTAAAAGAACTACCTAGCTCCAATTATATTATTATTTTACTGAAAAAGTCAATAATATTTCAGTTTAATTATTTACATTGCCATTCGCAATTTGGGGTCGCTAAGTAATAGACTGGTTACCCTTTTTCTGATGCTGATTCGACTTTGGTACCTTTGAAGCCGGGCTATCAATGGTGCGCATGCGTTAAGTGCTGGATTTCCCGGAATTATAAATAGCCGATATGAAAAGAATGAGACGGACGAGAAGCGAGCTATTTAAATTACTGCAAGAAGAAAAGGTTAGAACTGTGATTTAACCTTACATTTTGGAACGTCTGACCATCAAAAATATACACGCAGACTGCACGCTGATTGGTAAATTAGCGGTCTAGTGTAATTTACCATACATCGGCGCACCGAACCGAAAATTTGCGGTGCCGACCCGAAACTCGAACCGAGACAAACGAACCGAAAATAACCGAAATTCGGTGAACCGTTGCAGTCCTACTATGGGGTAATGGGTTAAAAAGCAATTTGTGTTTTGCACTAATTCAGTCGACCACAATTCAAAAGCAGACAGCATTTTCACACCATCATTGATTGTATCTCTAACTCATGTCTCCCTTCACCGATCCCAAAGAACAAGCAGGTGGTTAATAACATCTCATAATACAGTGTTTAACATTCCTTAACCTTTCGCTTTGAAAAGATTGTCTGTCTCAAAATGTCATACGCCAGTTTTGTATTAATCCATTGCTCAATAAATACGCCTTTTTGCATCTTTAAATTTTATACATCTAAGAATATGCAACATAGGAACTATTTCTTGTATATATCCTAGCAGATGGTAGCATAACTCATTGAGCCCTAGAGACGCATACAGTAAAACTCTGATATAGTGAATTTCAGGGGACCACCAGATTTACTTCACTATAAGCATACTTCACTATATTGATATAGTGAAATAATTCACTATAATTTTTCAACTCAAATATGGATTTAAATACTTGTATATGTACAGTGCATAGATCTACATGTACATGTATGTGTAGCTGAATCTGTATTTAAGTGAAATACATGTTATACAACAGTAAATAATAACTATTCATTCATGTTAAGTAACTTTATATGTTTAGGCTAATTCAGTGTACAGTCGAACATGCCTTAGTGACCGTCTGTTTTAAGAGACTATCTGTCTTATGTGACCTTACTTGAGGCTCCCAACAGTTTTACTATATATTGAACCTGAATCAGAGACTACCTGTCTTATGTGACAAGTGACCATGAAATGTGACTCCCTTCAGCAATTATCACCCTGTATTTAAAGACTTTAAGATAGTGTTTTAACACTTTTTAGCACATGGTCAAACATTTATCATTTTTATGGTTCAACAATTAGTTATTTGAGGTGTGACATTAACACATTTGAGTGTTTAAGTGTCATTGTAGGAAATAAATTGAAATGGATTTATATAATAGATCCCTATGATCTTGTTAAATGTATGTAAATTGTAAATACATGTATAATTTAACCCTAATCAATTATTAGATTATACAATTCTAATTAAATAAAAATGTACTTTAAACATCTTACTGTAACTTTTGTATCTATAAAATTAATGAGCTACTTTTATTACTTTACTAAAATATCTTCTGATTAGGTAATGTATCAAAGTATGCAAAAAACATACATGCTGAACTAATTATGCCTCCAGGTTCGACTCCACTATAACGCAGGCATTTTATGCAATTTTAATCATTTCGGGACCTGAGATTTGATTCACTATAAACGAAACTGCACTATAACCAAATTCACTATAAACATCAAATTTTGTATAGGCTATAGAGGCTTTTCGCCGGTGAATCGATTTCGATTCACTATAACAAGAAATTCACTGTATCAGAGTTCACTATAACTGGGTTTTACTGTATATGCGTCCTTTACCAAATGTGTACCTGTGAAGAATACACTTGTCCTATGCAAACATTGAAGTCCCTGATCAGAGGGCTCCTGCAGGAGCCCTCTGATCAGGGACTTCACTGTTCGGATTTTGCAATTAATTACAAAAACAACCCTAAATGGTATAAAATTGACAAGCCTTTATTGCAAACTGGAATTGTCCATTGGAAGTTTCAGGGAATAATGAGTTAAAGAGGGCTAAAAGAAAGGTTTTAGATTAAAATGTGGTATCTGATCAGTATCCAAACTGTTTGACCCTCATGTTAATGTTTCTTAACCCTTTACTCAACAGATATGCCTTTTTTACACATTAATTAACTTCTCTACTGAAAAAAGTAGTTCTATTTTATACATTTAAGAATGTGCAACATAAGAAATATTTCTTGTATATATCCTAGCAGACCGTAGCTGAAAGGAGGCTAAAAGGAAAGGAAAATGCCCCTTCAGGTGCATTCTGCTTTACTTTCAACCTGCTTTAAGTAGTCACCTGTCTTCATAAAAGGCTATGGGGTAAAGCTAAAATTGCTAATTAAAAACAATTGAAGAGCACAACTGTAACACGTACAGGTGATATCGTTTGTTACAGGCAAAGAGTTATCCTGCTGCGATGTCGTCTGCTTTGAAATTGTTGTCTGCAAAATAGGAAACCTAAAGATGAGTGTCAAACAGTTTGGATCCAGATCAGATGCTGCGACGTCTGATCTGAATCCAAACAGTTTGCAAAAAACAGTGAAGTCGCGATCAGCAGACAAAGAGTTAACAGTTGCTCCATAACATGTTTATTTGTTTTGAAGGCATGTGACTACATAAAGCAGACTGAAAGTAAAGCAGAATGCTCCTTAAGGTGCATTCTAATTTACTTTCAACCTGCTTTAACCTACCATCTGCTTAGATATAATAAATATTTCTTCTGTTGCAGATTCATTACTGTATAAAATGGAACTACATTCTTTAGTGGACAATGAATTAAATGCTTAACTAGGTGTATCAAAGGAGTAAAGGGTTAAATATATTCTTGTAAAATCTGTTATCTATATATATGTAATGGCAGTATCATATGATTGAAAACCACACCATTATGTTTTAATTTCTTACCAATTTCTTATTTATTGCTATGGTATATGTCATTTGACCTGCCAACGGTTATTGTGGTTTCAGGTTATAAATGCCGTGCAATGGATATGAGTCATGCCACAGTGTGTAGAGACCTCAATGTGTAGGGATAGTGCCCTATATATCATAATACCTTCAGTGTCATGATCCTATGGCTTAACAATCAATCACACTCGAAACACCAAACTATCCTTCCTTATCATTTAATTATTTGCATGCTGCCAAATTTTTTTGTCTGCAAAAATTGTCTGCTATTGTTCTAAAAAAAGATTTTTCTAAATTTCTTTTTACAACAGGGTCAGAGTGCCAAACACTTTGGATTCTGATGAAATGCATCTGGATCCAAACTGTTTGCAAAGATAATCACTGTGGACATATCCACCACTAACATGTAACTTTAAGAGTTAAATAAAAAAGAAAGAAAGATTGTTTGGCTGATTAACCCTTTCCTTCATAGGTTTTTTCAGTGTTGTTGCTTAACCATATATCCCTTAAAGGCATAAAATTAAATACACTGTTTTATGCCTCTTTACGCCTCTAATTTATTCCTGCATCGAAAGCACAAAACAGTTTATAAAATGTACTTTATACAGTGACAGTGAGCCATGTATAAGTATGGTAAGAAGCTTTTTCTATATCCTAGCAGATTATAACATGCTGAAAGTGCAGCAGAATATGTCTTATAAGACTGATACACAGGACCTTGGTTTAAAGTCTCATTTAAAGGACATGGTCCAGCACGGAATCAAACTCATTGCCCCTAGATTGGCAGTTTGACTGAAAACCAGTAATCTGTTCAGTGGGAGAATAAAGTTCTCCCTTTTCTGAGAATCTGACAAATGACCAGGCCCCGAGGTTATAAAACTTAAAATGAACTCTGTGCTCAAAACTCAGAATTTTTCTCAGCTCATCACACTTCAGCAAGCGTTTTGTAATTAACAAGTATTTGCACCCCATAATTCTATTGTAAAAATATATCCAAATCAGGTTACTTAACCCTTTCCCTTATAGAAGCGACTTTTAGTGCAATCAGGTTACTTAAATCAGCTCAGGCATGTTTTGTAAAAACTAGAGCATGTAATCGAAACTGAGTTTTGAGCACAGAGTTCGTTTTAAGTTTTATAACCTCGGGGCCTGTTTTTATTGATGCACCACACTGTAGTTACAAGTATGACAAACAGTGCAGATCCTGATCATAAGGGCTCCTTCAGATGCCCACTGGTCAGGATCTACTTGGTCTGGATGCACAATAATTGCAAAGAATTATATACTTGATCCCAACACAAGGGTTTCAAACCTTTTACTCTATTATATGTTTCTAATATTGAAGATAGGTGACCACATCAAGCAGCTTTACTTTCAGCCTGCATTAAGCTACTATGTATCTATCTACTAATATATAGAAAATCTGTTTTATGCCACAAAATTAAAAAATGGAACTACCGTATAGCTGGTATTTTCTGCTGTCATAATATTTTGCGATTTTATGAAAAAGCAGGGTGAATTATATTCTACTGTTTTTATTTCTGCGCTTCTCTGAAAGCAGTATAATAAAATTCTGCGGATTCGATTCTTAAGATAGTTATAAAAGCTATTTTACCTATACGATCGCTGTTGTTTACTTCCGATATGGGCTAAAACCCAATCATAAAATCGGCTTTTCATATATAAAGTAGTGGGTATGTAGATCTACGATAATTTGCAATTGGGTTTAAATGTGAAACAAATACGATAAATATCTGAACAAATATGTTTATTAACACGAATTACATCTGTAATTATCATAAAAAATAAATACACGGCAGAGAATTCATATACCCTAAGGCCTTCACGACCTAATCCGGCAACACTAACAGTAGCAAACAGATTGGACCGATAATTACCTATAATTATACATTACCCGCTTTGTTGTATTCGGAGTATCTTGGACATAGTCGCTTAAAATTAACTTTGCCGTGGTAAATATCGGTACATTTTAAATACGATTTGTTAGGGGTTTTCCAGCGTCTAATATAAGGAAATTTGATAGAAACTAAAATAACAATACAAATTTAATGTTCTAAATTGCAGAGTGAGTATGTTCTGTGGTTATCATAATATGATCTGAAAGCAACCAATGTCCGAGTGAGTGCAAATACCGATCACTTATCGAAGAAGCTACTGGAGGATTATTTATTATTTTTACGTGATAAAATAGTATGGTAATTATATTCTGCCGATTTTTTTCTGCGATCCGATGTTGGAACCGCAGAATGGCAGAAATTTCTACCCCGCAGAAAATACCAGCTATACGGTACTTTGTGTAGTAAAAGAATAAATTGAAGGTGTAAAAATTAGTCTACAGTACTACAATGTATGTAATGTGTTAAGACTTGAATAGGGGCCTCTGTGGCCTAGTGGTATAGTCACTGTGACTTACACCACTAAGCTCCTCACCGCTGTGAGTTCGAATCCCAGTACGGTCATTCAGAATTTTCATATGGGGAAGCTTTCCAGTAGGCTTGCAGAGGGTCGGTGGTTCTACCCATTTGCTGATTTGTGTATGAAACATTGCATCGAGGGCTTCTGGGGTCTTCCTCCACCTGTAATTAGCTGGACTTCACGATATGACTGAAATACTGTTAAAAGTGATGTAAAATCAAATCAAATAAATAAGACTTGAACAGCAAGAAAGTGAGACTTACCAGCCATCTGGTTGACATGTTTTGAGTAGAGTGTGTCATAGTACACTGG
Source organism: Gari tellinella (assembly GCA_922989275.2). NCBI lineage: Eukaryota > Metazoa > Mollusca > Bivalvia > Cardiida > Psammobiidae > Gari > Gari tellinella. Next base: position 18,927,808 of record OV277862.1, read on the forward strand.
GTATCTGTAGGTTGCCCATCTCTGTAGATAGTCTTCCTCCTCTGTCAGAACATTGAACAACTCTGGGATAGGATCAGCCAGGTCCTCTATTGTACTCGTCTTCAAAATGCTGTCCTCCGGATCTGGTTTCGGACACATTCCTGTTAAATTGAGGTAATTTAATTTAATACAGTCAAAAGTGTTGTGAAGCTGCCATAAAATTAACGGTTACTCCATAGCCTGTTTCTAGTTTTGAAAATATGTGACCACTTAAAGTAGGTTGAAAGTAAAGCAGAATGCACCTTAGGGCACATTCTGCTTTACTTTCAGCCTGCTTTAAGCTACCAGCTGCTAGAATATAGAAATTATTTCTAATGTTAAACATTCAAAACTGTATAAGTTGGAACTTTTCTTGAGTGGAGGAATAAACTAAAGGTGTAAAAACGCGTATTTATGGGGTAATGGGTTAAAGGACTATAAGATAGATGGTCAGACTGACCAATTGATAAAGATACAAGAAAAGATGATGATTATGTTCTCATATTTAACACAAAATATCTATCACAAGATATAAACAACCTCCTGAAATCTGTACATAATTTATGTTTTCAAAAGTGTGTTTTTATAACTTGTTAAGATGCCACTCATTACAGGTACATGTACTAAAGCAGCATAGAAATGACAGAGGCCATAGCAAGCAAAAGAGCAATGTTAAGCCCATGCTTTACACCAAATATGCCTTTTTATGCCTTAAATTAATTCTGCCACTTAAGTAGATAGTTACACTTTATACAGCCGTAAATATCAGGCAATTAGCATCTAACCATGGTAATTCTGAGACATTCATCCAATTACCCCAAATCTGGTTCTGAAGATAGATGACCACTTAACCCTTTCCTACCTGATACCTCAAATGGACAATTCTAGTTTTCAATTTAGTCCAGTCCATTTTTGACTTTTTAGGGTTGATTTTTACAAAATATCATGTCTAATGACAGTGTAGACCCAGCTCAGAGGGCTCCTCCAGGAGCCCTCTGGTCAGGGTCTACACTGTTTGGATAGGACAAGTGTACTCCTCACAAGCACACTGTTCGCAAATGACACATACACGACATATGATATATGAGTGACTAGGGTTCAAAGAGTTAAAGCAGATTGAAAGTAAAGCAGATTGTGTCTGCTACATGCTACCATCTGCTATTGGTTCTTATAGTGCATATTCACTGCTGTATAAATTGAAAATAACTTATTCAGAGGTGGAATAAATAAGAAGGATTAACCCATTACCCCACAGCAAGTTTTAGTATTGAAGACAAGGTGACAACTGAAAGCAGGTTGAAAGTAAAGCAGAATGCGAGTTATTCAACTTACCAACACAAGAGCAGCACTCTGTGTAGAGCTGTGCGAGACAGCGCTGGCAGTACTTGCAGCAGGTACAGTTAGCCTTGTCAGTCATGTCACACTCACAGCTCTGGATCAGCTGACATTTACTGACCAGGCTAGCACACACAACTTCATTGCACGACTCACACATATACACAGTCACCCCCAGAAATACCAGCAGGGCAAGCACTTCTGATGTTTTCATTGTTTCGTCTTTTCTGAAAAGCAAGATTCGAAAATAGCATTACATGTATATAGCAAATAGGGACTGTGAATCTAGATGTGAAGTGCTTCAGTGACAGCCTGACTGGGATTGTCATGCAAATAAGGTAAACCTCTACACATGTTTTATTCACTTGGCTGCCCTGTGTAGAGACTTCGATTCTAAAAGCTATCCGAAAGCTAAATAATACAGATAACAGTTACCCTATTATTGTCACAAGAGATGACCCCTTTAATTTCTACCAAAATACCCAAAAAACAACTACAGCGGTTTTTTCCTTCTTTGGATGGTAACCGGGAAAGGCCCCGTTCCCATTTGGAACATGACCGGTTCCCAATTCAAAGAAGGGACCTGGCAATATGGTAAAAATAGTATTTTCAGTGAAAAAAAGTGAATTTCTGTTACTAGTGAGTAGTGTTAGCATTGCCTGTTGATATGAACTGCATAATTGCTACTTGATAAGTTAGATCAATATATAGGCCTACTATATTATACAAGGGCCACCATGGCCCTAAATCGCTCACCTGGTACACCATGTAAAACTTGACCTATAGTGACCTAGATTATGACTGGACATGACCAACAATCAACCTTTAGAGTGTTAAGAAGATTTTTCTATGATTTGACCTAGTGACCTAGTTTTTGACCAGACACAATACACATTTGATTTTGACCTAGATTTGATGCAGGCAAACATTCTGACAATATTTCATTCAGATCTAATGAGATTTGTAGCCTCTAGAGGGTTAGCACTGTTTTTCTTTGATTTGACCTAGTGACCTAGTTTTTTACCCAACATGATCCATATTCAAACTTTACCTAGTACCAATTAGGCAAAGAGTCTGACCATGTTGCATGACTTGTACAGTAGCCTCTATAGTATTAACAAGTTTTTTCTATGATTTGACCCACATTCAAACTTGACCTAGATATCAATTAGGCAAACATTCTGACCAAGTTGTATGAATATAGGATGAAATTTTAACCCTCTAGAGTAGAGTGTTAACAAGGTGATTCTATGATTTGACCTAGTATAAACCTATTTTTTAACCATTCATGACCCATATTCAAATTTGACCTAGATATCAATGAGACAAACATTCTGACCAAGTTTCATCAAGATCCAATGAGATTTGTAGCCTCTAGAGTGTTAACTAAATTTTTCTATGAATTGACCTTGTTTTTGACCGGACATGACCCACATTCGAACTTGACCCAGATATCAATTAGGCACACATTTTGACTTAAGTTTCATGAAGATCAAATGAGATTTGTAACCTCTAGAGTGTTAACAAGATTTTTCTATGATTTGACCTAGTTTTTGACCCAACATGACCAACATTCAAACTTGACCTAGATTTCATCAAGACAAACATTGTCTTCAACTTTCATGAAGATTGAATGAAATTTGTAGCCGCTAGACATCCCGCGATCCTAAAAGCTCACCTTGGCACTTCGTGCCAGGCATGGAGAAAGGACAAATGGAGAAGTATCCGGCCTGCTCGCGATTTATCGTGTCGTTCAATCAGCGGCGCTCGCTGGCGGCTAGAAAACAATGTTTTTCCGAAAGTTTGGTGTTAATAGAAATGCTTTTAATGTTATCTTTTCGTTATAAATTTTAATACAGATGTTTTATTAGACCATGATCTCACGACTAGTACAAAATTTGAGGCGATAGCTTATAAATTGTTAGTTTAGTGAGGTTTTGAAAATGAGAGAGAAAACGTACAGTACTGTATTATCCGTTTTTCCTACGAAAGTTTGGTGTTAATAGAAATGCTTTTAATGCTATCTTTTCGTTATAAATTTTAATACAGATGTTTTATTAAACCATGATCTCACGACTAGTACAAAATTTGAGGCGATAGCTTATAAATTGTTAGTTAAGTGAGGTTTTGAAAATGAGAGAAAAACGTATTCTTTCGTTTACCTACGAAGTTTGGTGTTAATATAAATGCTTTTAATGTCATCTTATCGTTATAAATTTTAATACAGATGTTTTATTAGACCATTATCTTACGCGTAGTACAAAATTTGAGGCGATAGCTTATAAATTGATAGTTTAGTGAGGTTTTGAAAACGAGAGAAAAACGTATTTTTTCGTTTACCTACGAAGTTTGTGTGTGTCTATATTTCTCTGCCACTGTCTGTATTTATGTCTCTGTTTCTCTTTGTGACTGTCTCTCTGTCTGTCTGTCTGTTTTTCTCTTATCTCTGTCTGTCAGTCTTTCGCTTCTTCTTTTCTGTCTCCATCTTTCTGTATGAATGTCTGTCTGTCTCTCTGATGATCCTCATGCGGAGAAAAGGTAAAGTGTGTCATAAAGAGCTTAATTTGAAAAAGGGGTAAACTATATTTCAAGAGACATACTCTATGAATCCGACATTTTTGCAGCCTGGTCTGGATTACAACTGTTTGCAATTGCAATAGTCATCATGTTACTGATATTCAGTAATGAGAGGGTTAATCCAGTCATCAACCAAACCAGGTGCATTGATGTTGGGGGGGTTTTGGGTTTTTTTTGTTGTTTTTTTAATTCAATTCTATTATCTTTATTTTTTGTGATTTGTATAATATATAAACATCATGCGGTTACAGAAGTCAAAAACACATGTTCAAGTTACACGCACGGGTAGCATTGATCTTTTTCATTAATGTGGCAACCCGCTGGTGTCCATCTTCATAGATAATCGGCATGTTCAAGAAGCATGGACTTCATGCTGGGACAGTTTTATGACGCTGATAATTGTCCTGCTAATTTGGTGCGGGTTCTGTATACGGTTACGTAATGTGTCACATTCCTTTGTGATGTGTAATATGGTAGACATTTTGTAAGTAAATAAAGCTAAGGACGAGTGTCAAACATTCTGGATCCAGATCAGACGCCGTGTTACGCGGCATCTGATCTTGATCCAAGTTGTTTGCAAAAAAAGTAAAGTCGCGATCAGCAGGCAAAGAGTTAAGCAGTCAGTAAAATAGATTGCTTAAGGCATTGGCTGCTTTATAATTTACTCCGTTATATAAGACATAAGTAAAGCAGAAAGAAACGGAGATCTCATGTTATCATGTTTGCAATTAATTTCTGAAGATAATGCAAACTGTTACCTCTTTCATAGAAATGGGACGGATAATATGTATATTTTAGTCTGGATGTAAAACTAACCCTAAATTCATTTTTTGAAGTAATATGTTAATAATTCTAATTTTCCTTTCAATAATAATAATGATCACATACGACATAATAATACAGTTACAACTTTGGCCGTTTTGGATTTTGGCCGTTTGACGCGCACTCCTTTCAAATGTCTCTTTACATACAAAATGGATTTTTATTTTTGCTTCCAAGGAAATATCTCCTCCATGTAGAACATTGTAACAATGCATGAACACATTTTTAGAAGTTTAGAAGTTTAGAAGTTTGCTTAAGTTTTTATACGGAAGGAATTCTTTTCTTACGCGAGTTGGTCTAGTCACTTCATTAGCCAGCAACCTTTGTAGGTCATCATTACTTTTTTCGCTTCAAGAAAAACCCTGGTATTTTAACAACCGAAAGATAAGTGTCACGGCTTTATATCAAGACCTTTTTTTTTTAAATATATAATATATATCGGACGAAAATTATGGATTAAATTCAAGTTTTTGAAACGGGACGTAGTATATATTTCGCGATCGCCTGCTCTCGTTTATCGACTATTTCATTTGGCCATCGCTCTTTAACTCGCCATAAAATTTGTCGATTTCGAAAATAAACACTTGCATTTTTACAACTGAAAGAAAAATATCTAAGCTTTCCTTTAAGACCATTTCTTTGAAAATCGGTGGAAAATTGAGGGTTTTATGAAAGGTTTTGTAACGGGGCGTGATATATTTATGCCCGAGTGCTTGCTCCCTTTTATCGGCAAATTCATTTGGAAACCACTCTTTAACTCGCCATAAAACTGATCAATTTTAAAAAATAAAATCTGTTATTTTTACAAGTGAAAGATAAATATCTTAGCCTTCATTTAAGACCATTATAATGAAAATCGGGTGAAAATTAAGGATTTTATGTAACTTAAACTAACAGTAGGTAACCATTCAACACGATAAAAAAACGCGATAGCCCGCTATCGGCGTACCGGTGCAGTTGAATTATCGATCGATTAAGCGTTATCGCACATACAGGTAACGGACGACACCATTTTCGGGAAAATGCAGATTTGAGTATAAGTAACTTCTCCATTTGTCCTTTCTCCATGTGCCAGGTGAGCTAAAAACCAAACTTTCCCATCTTTTTGTCATTATTTCACGACTTGGTTTTTTCCCAATTTGAAGGAAATGAGTACGCGACAAGAAGAATTCCCAATTCTGTTTTCCAGTGCTACGTCATACCCTCTTTGTCAACACTTAGCGAGCACGCGCACTCAGGGACTAAAACCCGAAATCTACATAAGTTTGTGCAGCAGGGTGTTTAATCTCATTCTTTTTTATGCATTATTATCTGAATAGGTCCTATGAATACTACGAAGGTCTTACATAAGTTGCAAAAGCACGATTTTACTTGACTTGACCGAGTTAATTTGTCATCTGCTGCGGGATTAGTCCCAGTAGCTGGGGTAAGCAGCAGGCGGCTAGAGCGTCTAACCCCTGATTTCCACGCTCCTCTGTTCTGTGGGTCTGTGGCTCCCATGCCACAGATGTGCAAGTCATCCTTAACACAGTTTGACCACGATTTTCTTGGTCTCCCTCTACCTCTGGCACCAAAAATGGCCATCTTCGTGTTTGAGTTGGTGCAAGAAGTGGCACGCTCAACATGTCCATACCACCTCAGACGTCTGGCTCTCAGTGATGCCATGACTTCTGGTATCCCAAGTTTACCATACAGCGTATAATACTGAAAATTATAATTATTTTTTTCTCGGAGTAAGACCGACACCATCCGAATGAAAGACAGAGAGAATGCGTATGACATTAAATATCCGGATGATTGGGAAAGATAATCTGAGGGGTACCGGACCCGTTGCCAATTGGGTGAGAGAAAAACGCTGAACTACACAACAAAACTTAACCTTCAAGTTCAACGGCCTTGGTCCGTAATGACAGACGTACTTACGAACAAGGGTAACACTACATGCCATGCATCACTTTGTCGCTGGGCTTGAAAAACAATTGTTGGGTATTTACTATTTGCTGGTACCGATGGCGCTTGAGGCCGAATCAACATTTCTACAAAGGCTTATGACGGAACTTCGTCGATTTTGTGTAAGACAATATAAACTTCTTGATGACAACTATAGTGTTCACATAAGATAACATACCTGCAGTGTTATATCACATATTAAATATCCAGATACAGAAATACCAAAAACTGTCAAGTTTGTGTACTTTGTTACTGAAGTTTACAAAGTGCATTTACGGCAGCGCCGTCTATGATGACAAACTCGATCAGGGCCGAAAACTACGTTTGAGAATAGGAATAAAACACGGACACTGATACAGCTACTATCAAGTTTTCTCGGTTTTCTGTAGGATGTTAAGGTGGTTCGCAGGTCTGCTTTATTCCTGTCAAACCTCGATTAAATTGAATTATACCATATTGAGAGTGAGAAATTGTTAAAAATTAAAAAAATATATATTACAACACCTTTTTTATTTTTTCTGACAGCCCTGACTATTGCTGCTACTATTTCTACCACGGCATTCTGCTACACTACTGCTGCTATACGTTCTGCTGCAAAACTTAGCTACTGCTGATCACACACTACCCTTAAATCTAGTTCACCTACTGCAGCTACATCTACTTCTTCCAAACAAACTGCTGATACACCTACTGCTGCTACTCATACTTCTTCTACACGTACTTCTCTTACACGTACTGCTTTTACTCATACTTCTTCTACACCTACAGCTGCTACACCTACTACTGCTACACCTACTGCTGCTACACCTACTACTGCTACACTTTCTTCTCCTACACGTACTGCTTTTACTCATACTTCTTCTACACCTACAGCTGCTACACATACTGATGCTACGTGCACCTACTGCTGCTACACTTACTACTGCTACACTTACTTCTCCTACACTTACTGCTGTTATTCATACTTCCTTTACACCTACTGCTGCTACACCTACTACTGCTACACTTTCTTCTCCTACACATACTGCTGCTACACCTTCTTCTTATACACATACAGGTGCTACACCTACTACTGCTACACCTACTTTTCCTACACGTATTGCTGTTACTCATCCTTTTTCTAAACCTAAAGGTGCTACACCTACTACTGCTACACTTACTTCTTCTACACGTACTGCTGCTACACTTACTTCTCCTACACATACTGCTGCTACTCCTACTTCTCCGACACGTACTGCTGCTACACTTTTTCTCCTACCAATACTGCTGCTACTCCTACTACTCATACACATACTATTGGTACACCTACTTCTCCTACACGTACAGCTGCTACTCCTACTTCTCCTACACGTACAGCTGCTACTCCTACTTCTCCTAAACGTACTGGTGCTTAACCTTATTCTTATTCACGCACTGCTGCTACGCCTACTTATTCTACACCTACTACTGCCACACGTACTTCTCCTACACGTACTGCTGTTACTCATACTTCTTCTACACATACAGCTGCTTCACCTACTACTGCTACACTTACTACTGCTACTCCATTTTCTTCTACACCTACAGCTGCTACACCTACTACTGCTACACCTACTACTGCTACATCTACTAAAAAGTACTGCTACACATACCACTGCTACTCCTACTACTGCTACACATACTACTGCTACACTTACTACTGCTACTCCAACTTCTTCTACACCTACAGCTGCTACACCTACTACTGCTGCCACATCTACTACTGCTACATCTACTACTGCTACACATACCACTGCTACTCCTACTACTGCTACACCTACTACTGCTACACTTACTACTGCTACACCTACTACTGCTACACCTACTACTGCTACACCTACTTCTCCTACACGTACTGCTGCTACTCCTACTTCTTTTACACCTTTAGCTGCTTCACATACTGCTGCTACACCTACTACTGATACACTTACTACTGCTACACTTACTACTTCTACTTCTACTCCTACTACTGCTACACGTACTGATGCTTTACTTTTGCTGCTATACCTACTGCTGCTACACCTATTATTACTATACTTACTTACCGCTGCTATACTTACTGATGCTATATACGTTTGCTGCTTTATCCACTGCTGCTACACGTACTGATACTACACGTACTGCTACTATATCTACCACTGCTACACCTACTGCTGCCATACTTACTGATGCGATACTGTTGCTGCTACACATACTGCTGCTACACATACTACTACACTTACCGCTGCTATACTTACTGATGCTATACTTTTGCTGCTTTACCCATTGCTGCTACACGTACTGCTGCTACACGTATTGCTACAATACCTACTGTTATTGCACGTACTGCTGCTATACGTACTACTTCTATACCTACTGCTGCTACACATTTTACTTCTACAACTACTGCTTCTCTACGCACTGCTGCTAAACCTACTACTGCTACATGTACTGCTGCTACACGTACTGCTGCTACTCCTACTTCTGTCACATCTACTGCTGCTTCATCTACTGCTGCGACTTCTATTACTGCTACACCTACTTGAACCGCTTCATGAATTGCTGCTACATACACTGCTGACTCACCTACTACCGCTACACGTACTGTTGCTACACGTACTGCTGCTACACATACTGCTACTACATCTACAACTGCTACACGTACTGCTTCTTCACGTACTGCTGTTTCACGTACTGCTGCTACATGTACTGCTGCTACACATAGTGCTGCTACACGTACTGCGGCTACACCTAAAACTGCTACACCTTCTGCATCACCGACTGCTTTTTTTTTAGTTTAAACATATTTTATTTCCAAATTGTTGTACAGGAAAAGGGGTTGGGCCACAAGTTCTACCAACTTAGAATCGGCCCTTCTCCTACAGTTTTACAAATAATACAATCACTATTGGAGAGGGGGAGAGAGAGAGAGAGGAGAGGGAAAGAGAAAGATAGAAAGAGATAGAGAAAGAGAGAGTTTGCTTGTTTACAGGTGTCACCACATTATCTTGATAAGAATAATCAACTTAGATAGATAAAAAACACAAAGCTAAATTATCTATCGGTGCATATTAAACTGTCTCTCAAAAGAATCCCAGAAATGGTCTATTAGTTAATGATTACACTCATATCAATGTAGGGTAAAAGTAATGCAGATAGCTTCTAGAGGGGCTTTATGCATTACTTCTATCCCACGTCATTTTCCAAATAAGTAAGGTTCTATGCTTCTGCATTTAGGCTAAACTTTATTTAACATACACATATATAGATGAGCAACTAGTAAAAGGTCTAAGGGGGCAACTTTGCACATTTTGGGATAACAACTTTTGAGATACGCCCCACTTAGACATTGGCATCGCTTCATAAGGTTTCACACTGCATTAGTGCTCCAGATAAGAGGGAGTAAATTGAACAAATCTAGCCTTCTTTTTTCGCTCATTTCAGCACGGATTAATATGCTGCCACCACCCACTAGAATCGTTTCTTCGAGACGATTCTAATGAGTAGTGGTACCATCGCGTCTAGTGCAGAAATAAAAATGTAGTTTTTCAAAATACTCTCCCCATCTGGATCCCCGCTGCATATATGAATTGGACAATATAACTAGTCAAACTAGGACATATTAATTATATATGTATCAAAGCTCAGTTACAGAAACGAACCAAGATAGAGGGGAAAGAACTGATCAAGTGTTAAAACGTTTGGTTTCTTTTATAAACGCTTGAACAGCTCCAAAAATCAAGCAGTTTTGCTCAAAAGTTAGGTTATCACTTCCATTGAGAAGTATATTGCTATTAATCGGATTAAACGGGCTTGTGTTCTGGAGTAGGGTATGTCGTACGTTGATATAATTGGGGCATTTAAAAAAGTAATGGTCAACATTTTCAATTTCATGTTCACAAGAGCAGAACCTGTCTTGTTTTAAGTGATTTAGAAAAAGGTGATCATTCAAATTACTACACCTGTTTCTTAATCGTGCATGCAATACTGATAAATGTCTATTACCGACCAGATAGTACCCCGGAACTCTCCCTGGCTTTGATCTAGACACTATATTGCTTTTAAATGAAGAAAATGTAGGGACCTGCCTGAGATCAGAGCCAAGAGAGTTCCAGAGCACTACGGAAGAAGGAATACAAGATTTCTGAAAAATGGAAGTTCTAACTGGTAACATTTCATAATTTTCACGGTTTCTTAAGGGATAATTTGACATTTCACCCACAAGTGGAGGAATTATATCACTTATATACTGTGGGACAGTGTCATGTGAGACTTTGTACATAAAAAATAGTTTTTGGTTTTCTCGCCTCTTGAACAAAGACTCCCAGCCACATTCAGCGTAGAGATTTTCAAGGGAAACTGATCTTGTCAGCCCTGTGACGATACGTGCAGCTTCATTCTGCAATTTTTCTAAAGTGTTAGTATGTATTTCAGGGCAGCCATCCCATACAATTGAAGAATATTCAAAAATTGGTCGTACATATGACAAGTATATTTGATTTAGAGCAGATCTTGATAAAACAAATTGTACCTTACGCATTATTGATCACTTTAGAAGCTGACTCTATGATATTATCTATGTGGTTAGCCCACTGGCCATTTTTACTGAGTGTCATCCCATAGTGTTTATGGTGGTCGACAAAGTTTATTTCAGTATTATCAAAGAGCAGATTGTCTTTTAAGAGTAAATAGAATAGCTTCTGTTTTATTTGGGTTAAAATTAACTAGCCATTGGTTTGCCCATTCTGAGATGTTATTTAAGTCATGATTAATAATACCTTCAATATCGTCTAGGGTACTTGCAGAGTAATAAAGAGAACTGTCATCAGCATATAATCTTGTTAAACTAAGTAATGAATCAGTTATGTCATTTACATAGATGAGAAAAAGTAATGGTCCTAAAACAAACTGAACCTTGAGGGACACCGGCATTAACTGGCATTAGTTTTGATTCAGCAGATTGTATTGTAACTTTTTGATGTCTATTATTTAAGTAACTTGTAATCCATGTCATTAAGTTAAGATTAATACCATTTTCACTTAATTTAAAAAGTAAACCCTTATGCCATACTCTGTCAAAGGCCTTTGAAATATCACAAAAAACCATATAAGAATATTGATTATGCTCAAAGCTTTGACAGATATGGTGATATATATCAACAAGTTGATATGTAGTAGAGTGATTTGGTAAAAACCCTGACTGGTATTTATAAAGCAAATTATTGTCTAAGAGAAAATTGTACATATGTTTAAAAACAATTCTTTCAAGGATTTTTCCACAACAGCTTAATAATGATACAGGTCTATAATTTGAGGGTGTTGATTTGTCTCCTTTTTTAAAAATGGGAGTTACTTGGGCAATTTTCCAAGCATCTGGAAAGATTCCTTCCTGTATAGATCTATTAAATAATATAGTTAAAGGAATTGAAATAGGTTTAGCACAGTTTTTCAACGTTTTATGACTTATGCTGTCAGGTCCACTTGCTTTGTTCACATTTAAGTTTAAAATAATGTCTTCTATTTCATGTTGATTAATGTTAAATACTGAAAGTCTATTAAGAGTTTTTTCATGAAATAAGGGAATATTTACATTATTATCATCAACATTTGAGATTGACGTAAAATACTTATTTAAGCATTCTGCCTTTTCTTCATTTGTTGTAAACCAAAGTTCTTGACCATTAGGTAATGTTTCACAAATAGGGGGGAAGCAAGTTGAGTAAGAGTTATTTTTTACGAAATGTCTTATTATTTTCCAAAAGCCCCGCTTGTCATTGCATTGTAATTCTGCCAAATTTGTTTCTAAAGTATTATAAAATTTCTCCTTTGCGTGTTTCTTTAAATTATTAACTTTGTTTCTTAATTGTTTATATTTTATCCAATCTGTTTGTTTTTTAGAAGAATTTGCTGTTCTTTTTATTCGATCTCTCTTTCTAGACATTTTTCTTATTTCCGAATCATACCATGGTTGATCGTCAGGCCGTACACACACTTGTTTAGAAGGAATACACTGTTTAATAAAAGACATAAATAATTCAGTAAACACAATACAAGCCTCATGAATTGATCCATGAAACAAAACATCCCAGTTATTATCACGTATTTTCTGATTTAATAATTCAAAATTTGTCCTATCATAAAGCCACACAGTTCTTTCAAAACAAGGTTGAACATGATAAGAGAATGGTAAGATTATGTATGTAGCACTGTGGTCACTGATTTCACTTGGTACCTGAATAATTCCTGCATCTGAATAAGCTGTGTCTGTAGGTGTGATTATAGGATCAAGAATAGCTTTTTGTCTGGTAGGACCATTAATAACATTGTGTAGTGAATTAAGTAACATAACATCTTTTAAATTATGAAAAGATGGATTTAACAAATCCTCATTTAGATCTCCAAGCAAAATTATATTTTTTGATTTTTCAAAAGCTGCTTCCAGGTTTAAATTTAAATTATTAAAAAATACACTATCAGTAGTTTTGGGGCTGTAAAAGACACCAAATAAATAACACTCATTTTTTATAATAACCTCTACCCAAATTGATTCGGCATAGAATATCTCACGATCAGAAACCCTTGAGTGCACTAGATCTTTGTTCAAGTATACAAGAATTCCACCTCCATGGTTCGTTCTGTCTTTCCTGCATGGTTCATCAAAAGAATTGGATACAAACAATGATTCATTTGACATTAAATTATCTAAATGAGTTTCTGTGAAGCATAGTATGTTAAAATCGAGAAAATGATCTTTAATAAAGTCCAGTTTGTTTCGTATGCTCCTTATATTACAATGCATAACAGATAAATCAGATATGACAGGACCAGGGTTTTTTTCAACGTCTCCTGCTTCAAAAAGTAGTAGCAGGACAACCATACTGAAACTGATATTGTAAATTATTTCTTTTAAAAGACATATTCCTTTATGTAGAAAAACTCGCAAATTTCCAAACAGCCATATACAATATCTAAAGAAAACAAAAGTATCATGATGCACACAAAATCGTTTAAATACAATAGAACATCTGCCATGAAACAGTCCAATGGATATCCTCCACGCATTTAAGTCGTTACCTATGTGGTAATAGCACCACCATTAATTGAAAGATATCCATCTGGACCATTTCATGACCAATGTCTGTCATTGGGGCACCTGTATACCAAATTACAAACTTATTGTAAACATAACATTGAAAGAGAGAAGAAGAAAGAAGGAAGTAAAGAAGTAGAAGTAGAATAATACATGTTGGAAAATATAAAGTTGTAGTCATACTGAAATCAAATCAGTGGAAAGGAGAATTCGAGAATTTTGGTGTTACAAAAGATCGATATGGTTGATCAAAAACAAAGAAACCAAGATTTGTATTTACTAGTAAATAGAGAAAATTATGGAGACGAAAAAAAAAAGTCCTTCATTTATAGTTTCGAATTCTTTTCGTCTCTCATTTATGTTTAATCTTCAGAAGAAACACTTGCAAGTTTAAGTTATCAAAAACAAAAACACACACACAAAAAACTCTTTATATTCACACCGGCAACGAAAGCTAAACCAAACAACTACACACACAGACAGCCACACGCCATACAATCATACATATACTAACATGCACACACCCTCACGCACGAGCTTACACACGCTCGCTTGCACTACAAACTTACACACTACAAGCCACTTATGTCATGTATATGTACATATGGTCACGTGATAGAGATAGGTCGCACGTTACATCGCTCTCGAAAGTTTAGTAATTTATAGGATATTTAAAGGACATTTAGTGATACAAGATCGGATATTTAGCTATCAACATGTAGTATTTGTGATAATGAGTGCTGTGGGAAAGAAAAAGGACAAAAAACGTAAAAAGGGAAGCAGTAGTGGTGATGAACACGCTATACGCTGGAATGTAAACAAAGCATTCCGAGCGGGAGGCCCGTCTAGCGATACAGGGGAACAGACGCAACAGAGCGAGGCAAAAACTGTAAGTCAGCTATTGAGTGAAACAAACTGTGTTCTATTTAATGATTCAGCAGACTCGTCAATTTCTGTCTTCGATGAACAGTCAGTTTCAGATAAAGCAGAACATAATATAATAAACTCTAAGCAGAAAATGGCATCGATTGCAGATCCTGTGTTAACGACAAAGGCCGACGAGGCTCATCAGTCTTCAACCTCTCCAACAATTAGTGATGTCATGCTCATTCTTCAATCATTATCAACTAAAATGGATAATATGGAGTCCAAATTAACCAAGCTCGACTCTTTGGAGCAGAAAGTAGATACATTTGATAAGGAAATAAAGTCCTTGCATGTCTTGGTTCATGAAAATAGAAAAAGGACTGATGAAACTATTTTGAAAGTTGATGAACGGATCGACAGAATAGAATTTATTTCGGCAGATTACCAATCACGGATAGATCAGCTAGAAAAGGAAAATGAGGAAATGAAGGACCATATAACGTATATGAGATCGCAAAGTATGCGTAACAATCTAGTGATTGGCGGAATCAAGGAAGAGGCGGGTGAAGATCTGGAGACGAAATTTCGTTCATTCTTGGTAGAGAAACTACATTTAGCGTCAAGTTTGGTCGAGACGATGAAATTTGAGCGTATCCATAGGATTGGTGCTGAAAGAGGGGCCCAGAATGTGAATCGTAAGATTGTGTGCAAATTCGCTTTCTTTACAGATCGTGAGTTAGTTAGGCGTCAAAAGCGCTCTCTTAGTGGTACAGACTTCTTTCTACATGAGCAATTTCCACCTGAAATTGTTGCCAGGCGACGAAAATTGATGCCACAATTGCAAGCTGCCATCAAAGAAGATCAGAAGGCGTGGCTAGTGTATGATAAACTCTATATAAATGGCAAGCCTGTTAAGTGTAACTAGGACCGGCCGGAGAATGGACCCGAAGTGCTTGTGTGGAATTGTAATGGCTTGACAGAGAGTAAATTGAAAGATCCTGAATTTGTGTCTTATATAACAAGTAAAGATATAATTATTTTGAGTGAATCGTGGACTGATAAAGACTCTGCCATCGACTTAGATGGATTCACCTGTCATAATTTTTACCGTAAATTTAAGCACAAAAAGGCTAAACGTAATAGCGGTGGTATTGTTATTTATATACGTAATTCGTGTAAACAGGGTATATCAGTGGTAAAAAACCATTTTGATTCGATAATTTGGCTTAAGTTAGATTGTAATTTCTTTAATTTTCAGACTGATGTTTATTTATGTGGGCTATACCTATGGTCAGATGACTCCCCAGCAGCAGGTTTAATTGATGCTGATTTGTTTCAATTGTTAATGCAAGACATATCTCATTTTGAGAACCAGGGAAATGTTTTATTAGCAGGTGACTGGAATTGTCGTACAGCAAAAAGACCCGATTTTATTATTTGTGATAGAAATGTAAACAGTTATGACGATGTCTATTATTTGCCAGACCAGTACCTAGATAGGGCCTCTCTCGATACTACTTGTAATACCCGAGGGGTAAAATTGTTGGACCTGTGTAAAGCGACAGACTTGAGAATTGCTAACGGTCGATTAGGGCGAGATTTTGGCCTTGGTGCATATACTTATTTTAGTCGTGGATGTAATAGCATAATAGATTATTTGCTGTTGAAAGAGTCCGATTTTCCTATAGTGAGCAGTTTTCAAGTCTGTCCTTTCAATATATTTAGTGACCATGCTGCATTGAATTTTGTTATAGACGGTGTTAAACCATGTCAATTACCTAATAGCGATAGTGTTAATAGCGACTCGCATATATATTTTAAATGGAATGTTGATTATAAAGACACATTTAGGCGTGGACTTATTGGAAAACTACCTGCCTTGAACAGTATTATCTTAAATACAGGCTCGGCCGAGCACGATCAAATCGATCGTTTGATAAATGACTTTACCACTATTATTTGTGATACGGCTGAACCTTTATTTAAGCGTACATTCAACAGGTCCAATAATTTGAAACGTAAAAACGATTCTTCATGGTTTGATAAAGAATGTATCGAACTTAAAAATGCATATAAAAATGCAATGCACCAGTTCAATTGTTGTAAAACTGCGACAAGCAGAATATTATTATGTGACAGAAAACGTCAGTTTAAGTATACTGTTCGCAAAAAGAAGCGTGCGTATAGGATTAAACAGGCGTCGGAGCTCATCGAACTTAGAAAACGAAAACCCCGTGACTTTTGGAGACATTTTAAACAGAATAAACAATCTGGGTGTGATATTACAGTAAACGAATTCCAGACATATTTTTCTGAATTATTCAGCGATATTAGGACTATGAATATTGAAAATGTAGAAAATTTTAATAACAACACTGACTTTAACATAAACGACCCAACTTTTGAAGAACTGAATATTCCAATTTCACAAGATGAGGTAATTGCTGCTATTAAGCGACTTAAAAGGAATAAGTCCCCATGCCCAAGTGATAATCTTCTCAATGAGTATTTCATAGAATCAGTAGATATTTTAGGCGGACATATAACAGATATTTTTAATAAAGTTTTTAACTCTGGTTATTTTCCTGAAATATGGGCACAAGGTTTCATTGTACCAATACATAAAAAGGGCGATAAGAATTCACCTAACAATTACAGGGGTATTACGCTACTGAGTAATCTCGGCAAGCTTTTCACGGGCATACTTACTGCACGGGTTGAAAAATGGTTTAGCGACCACAACGTTTTATCAGACGCTCAATTTGGTTTCAGAAAAGGCTGTAGTACAGTCGACGCGATATTTGTTTTACACAATTTAATTGAGCATGTACTAACACAAAACTTAAGATTACCGTGTGCATTTGTCGACCTTAAGAAGGCGTTTGACTCTGTCTACCGCAATGCATTATGGTTTAAATTGTATAATATGGGTTTAGACAGTAAGCTCCTCGTAATGTTTAAAGCTATGTACTCTGTTGTAAAATCGTGTGTCAAACACTGTAACTCTTACTCTGACTTCTTCAATATATCAGTTGGATTACGTCAGGGACTTAACAATTCTCCAGCTATGTTCGCGCTTTTTCTAGAGGACATAGAACTTTTTTTGCAGGATAGTAACACATCTGGATTATCTTTTCACGATATTTGTATAATAATTCTTTTGTTTGCTGATGATATGATTTTAATAGGAAATTCAGTACAAGACTTACAGTACAGCTTAAATAAGCTTTATGAATACTGCCAATATTGGGGTCTTGAGGTAAATACAAGTAAAACAAAAGTAGTTGTTTTCCGCAAGAGAGGGCCAGTAAAACAGGATGAACGTTGGTTTTATAACAATGAGTCTCTAGAAATCGTAAACGACTTCAATTACTTAGGCGTAGTTTTCAATTACACGGGTTCATTTGTACTAAATAACCAGTATATTGTGGGTAAAGCTAACAAAGCGGCTAATACGTTATTGTGTAATATTAACAAATATGAAATTAGCCCTTTGATAGCTTTACAATTATTTGATTCGTTTGCTGGATCTATTCTAAATTATGCTAGCCCTGTCTGGGGGTTTTCAAAGCCAAAAGATATTGAGCGGGTACACCTAAGATATTGTAAGGCTATACTAGGCGTTAAACAAAGTACAAGTAATGCGGCGGTATACGGAGAGTTGGGAAGATATCCTTTGTACGTTAACAGATTTGTTCAAATAATTAAATACTGGAACAATTTATTAAGTACTAACAATATAATTTTGAAACATATATATCAAGATGTCCGTATAAAATGTAAGAAGGGAGCAACTAATTGGGCTTCGAAAGTGAAAGGTTTACTAAATGATTTTGGTTTCACAGACGTCTGGGACTTCCAAGAACAAGTTGATTTTAAACGTTTTCTACCAGTATTCAAACAGAGAGTTATAGATTGTTTTACACAACAATGGCACGCTGATTTAGAAAACAATACTGTTTTAAGTCACCTATATGTATATATTAAAGAAGATCTCTGCCTTGAAGATTATTTGAACACTTTAAAATATAAATCCTCAAGGTTTGCCTTAACACGTTTGCGCGTGTCTGCACATAAACTACGTATTGAGTTTGGAAGGTATGGGCGAAATCGCTTGGAACGACATGAAAGAATATGTCAACTATGTGACAGTAATGATTTGGAAGATGAGTTTCATTTTATTTTGAAGTGTTCGGCATATACAAATCTTCGCTTTAAATTCATTAAACGTTATTTTTATAGCAACCCTAGTATGCAAAAATTTACAGAATTGCTCAAGTCAAAAAACAATGCTGAACTGATAAAATTAAGTAAATACATAGTAAAGGCCAACACTATGAGAAAAGATTTACTCATAGGCTTATAGATCAAGTGTTTGTATGTTTGTTAATGAATGTATGCCATGTCAGTGTTATATTACATTATATGAATGATCAATCAAATCTTTTTAACAACCATAAAAATCAATTAATCGTCTAATTTATCTGCAAAATTGCATAGTTCATTCTCCTAAATAAGGAAGGTTAGAAATGTTAACAGCTTAACTTTGTTAAATATTTTATAGAGAAAGTACATAAATTACAGTAAGATGCACAGTGCTTTCTTCAGCACAGTGCTTTCTACAATGCTTTCTTTGAACTCTAAATGGCTTTCTACTTTAATTGTATTACTACAAGTTTAGACCTATACTACTAATTACCATAAACTACAGTGACCATGTATGTATGTTTGTATTGTATGATTGTTTGATGTTTAACGAGGTACCTGATTGTGTACAAGTTGAATAAAATTATGTTATATGTTATGTTCATAATCTCAAAACCCAATACACACACGCACGTGCACACTCACACACGACATAACGTATCCAAAGCCATTCATACACACACCTATTCGTAAGAAGAAGTATTTACTAGATTCATATAACCAAAATCAATGTAAGAGAAAGCCCAATTCACGGTGTGGTGTCGGCACACGTTTTGACGCATACAGATACAACCGTGCACTAAGCCGTCGGCGTCTAAACTGTAAGTCTACCTGATGTTAGGTAGCTGTTTTGAACCCTTTCCTCCACATCTATACCCATGTGTCTTTATGACAGGGTGTTGCAACAGGTGAGACGAAAACAAAGCAGAAAGCCTTTTTAGATTTCGACTTTGCTTTCATCCCACTTCGAGCCGCCGTTTGAATGAACAGAATCAAATAAAATTCGTACAAGGCGCCTATAGTGTGGAGGTAGGGCTAAAGACAGTCAATGAACATTGTGTGAAGGAAAGGATCAAAGATCTATGAGTACAATGTTTCAGCTTCTTTTTTTTTTTTTTTTTACAGCTTTTTGGATTATAAGAAAGAAAAAAAATAAAGCTGACTGCTGTTACCCATACTTCTGCAAGAGGTAGTGCTGCTACACCTACTACTGCTTTACCTACTTCTGCTACACTTACTTCTACTACACCTACTACTGCTACACCTACTGATGCAACATTTTGCTACTGCTACATCTACTACTGCTACACTTGTTGCTGCTACACCTACTGCTGCTACACTTACTGCTGCTACATCTACTACTGATACACCTACTTCTGCTATACTTACTGCTGCCACATCTACTACTGCTACACCTACTGCTGCTTCAGCTACTACTGCTACACCTACTGCTGCTACAGCTACTGCTGCTACATCTACTACTGCTACACCTACTGCTGCTACACCTACTGCTGCTACATCTACTACTGCTACACCTACTGCTGCTACGTCTACTACTGCTACACCTACTGCTGCTACAGCTACTGCTGCTACATCTACTACTGCTACCCCTACTGCTGCTTCAGCTACTACTGCTACACTTACTGCTGCTACATCTATTACTGCTACAGCTACTACTGCTACACCTACTGCTGCCACATCTACTACTGCTACATCTATTACTGCTACATCTACTACTGCTACACCTACTGCTGCTACATCTACTACTGCTACACCTACTGTTGCTACACCTACTGCTGCTTCACTGACTGCTGCTACATCTACTACTGCTACACCTACTGCTGCCATATCTACTACTGCTACACCTACTGCTGCTTCAGCTACTACTGCTACACCTACTGCTGCTACATCTATTAGTGCTACAGCTACTACTGCTACACCTACTGCTGCCACATCTAATACTGCTACATCTATTACTGCTACATCTACTACTGCTACACCTACTGCTGCTACATCTACTACTGCTACTACACCTACTGCTGCTTCACTGACTGCTGCTACATCTACTACTGCTACACCTACTGCTGCCACATCTACTACTGCTACATCTACTATTGCTACATCTACTACTGCTACACCTACTGCTGCTACACCTACTGCTGCTACACCTACTTCTGCTACACCTACTACTGCTACATCTACTACTGCTACATCTACTACTGCTACACCTACTGCTGCTACACCTCCTGCTGCTACAGCTTCAACTGCTACATTTACTACTGCTACACCTACTGCTACCACATCTACTACTGCTACCACATCTACTACTGCTACATCTACTACTGCTACATCTACTACTGCTACACCTACTGCTGCTACATCTACTACTGCTACACCTACTGCTGCTACATATACTTCTGCTACATTTACTACTGCTACACCTACTGCTACCACATCTACTACTGCTACCACATCTACTACTGCTACATCTACTACTGCTACACCTACTGCTGCTACATCTACTACTGCTACACCTACTGCTGCTACATATACTTCTGCTACACCTACTACTGCTACACCTACTGCTGCTTCAGCTACTACTGCTACACCTACTGCTGTTACATCTACTACTGCTACACATACTGCTGCTACACCTACTTCTGCTACATATATTGCTTATACACGTACTACCACTAAACGTACTGCTGCTGCACTTATTGCTGCTACACGAGCTGCAGCTAAATGTACTGTTGTTATACCTACTGCTGCTACACCTACTGCTGATTCACTTACCGCTGCTATACTAACTGTTGCTATACATACTGCTGCTGCACCAACTACTGCAACACTTACCGCTGCTATACTTACTGATGCTTTACTTTTGCTGCTTAACGTACCGCTGCTGCACGTACCACTGCTACACGTACCGCTGCTAAACCTACCGCTGCTACACATTGCGCTGCTATACCTACTGAAACTACAAGTACTGCTGCTACACATACTGTTGCTACACTTACTACTGCTATACATACTGCTGCTATACGTACTGCTGCTGCACGTACCGCTGCTACACGTTCCGCTGCTACACGTACCTCTGCTATACCTACTGATGCTACATGTACTGCTGCTACACATAATGTTGCTATACGTACTACTGCTACACGTACTGCTGTTGCACGTACTGTTGATACATCAACTTCTGCTACACCTACCTCTGATACAATAAAAACTGCTACACTTATCGCTGCTATACTAACTGATGCTATACTTTTGCTGCTATTCCTACTGCTGCTGCACGTACTGCTGCTACACGTACTGCTGCTACACGTACAACTGCTATACATACTGCTGCTATACGTACTGCTGCTGCACTACTGCTGCTACACGTACCGGTGCTTCACGTACCGCTGCTTCACGTACCGCTGCTATACGTACTGTTGTTATACCTACTGCTACTATACGTACTGCTGCTGCGCGTACCGCTGTTGCACGTACATGTACTGCTGTTACACCTACTGCTGCTGCTCTACATACTGCTGTTATACCTACTACTGCTATACGTTTGGTGCTGCACGTACCGCTGCTGCACGTACTGCTTTAATACCTACTGCTGCTGCTGCAAGTACTGCTGTGATACCTACTGCTGTTGCACATACTGCTGTTATACCTACTGCTGTTGCACGTACTGCTGCTACACGTACTGTTGCTACACGTACTACTGCTGTACGTACTGCTGCTACACATACTGCTGCTACAGTACTGCTGTTATACCTACTGCTGCTGCTATACGTACTGCTGTTATACGTACTGCTGCTAAACGTACTGCTGCTACACGTACTGCTGCTGTAGGTACTGCTGCTTCATATACTGCTGCTACACGCACTACTGCTATACATACTACTGCTATACGTACTGCTGCTGCACTTACCGCTGCTACACGTATTGCTGTAATACATGCTACTGCTATGCGTACTGTCGCTGCACGTACCGCTGCTACACGTACTACTGCTATACATGCTACTGCTATGCGTACTGTCGCTGCACGTACCGCTGCTACACGTACTGCTGTAATACCTACTGCTGCTGCACGTACTGTCGCTGCACGTACCGCTGCTACACGTACTGCTGTTATACCTACTGCTGCTTCATATACTGCTGCTACACGTACTACTGCTATACATGCTACTGCTATACGTACTGTCGCTGCACGTACCGCTGCTACACGTACTGCTGTAATACCTACTGCTGCTGCACGTACTGTCGCTGCACGTACCGCTGCTACACGTACTGCTGTTATACATACTGCTGTTTCATATACTGCTGCTACACGTACTACTGCTATACATACTACTGCTATATGTATTGTCGCTGCACGTACCGCTGCTACTCGTACTGCTGCTACACGTACCGCTGCTACACGTACTGCTGTTATACATACTGCTGCTTCATATACCGCTGCTACACGTACTACTGCTATACATGCTACTGCTATACGTACTGTCGCTACACGTACTGCTGCTACACGTACTGCTGCTACACGTACTGCTGCTTTACGTATTGCTGCTGCACATAATGCTGCTATACGTACTGCTGTTATACCTACTGCTGCTGCACATACTGCTGCTATACATAATTCTGCTATACATACTGTTGCTATACATACTGCTGCTATACATACTGCTGCTGCACGTACCGCTGCTGCACGTACTGACTGCTGTTAAACCTACTGCTGCTACACGTACTGCTGCTACACGTACTGCTGCTGTACGTACTGCTGCTACACGTACCACTGCTGCACGTACTGCTGCTACACATACTACTGCTATACATACTTCTGGTGAACCTACGTTTGCTACAGTCACATACTGTATGTGTAAGTCTGTTTGTATATTGGACAAAAACTAACATCAGGACACAAGGTTATAAGCTCAAAAACTCAAATCTGACAATCAAATGCTTTAGAACGATCTCAGACTCAACTCATACGCTTTATAACCACGGCGCCTGTGTAGCACAATACCCCTACAAGCTTGCTGAAAGGCTTCATATTAAGTAATGGCCAAACGTCCTGACCGGGATTCAAACCTCTGTCGTTGTGGCTGCTAATCAGTAATCAAACACCATAACCATAACCACTCTACCACGGAAGCATCACTAACAGGCCATCAGAACAACATTTATTGACAAATTGATTTCGATCTTGAAGAGACTGACCCTTGAAACAAACAAAGCCAAAGAGATACTTAGTAATCGGATTCAGCACTAATCACTCATTCAGTTGTCAAGTTCTTGTCAAGATGAGTGGTCCGTGCTTGGCCTGGTATTAGTCAAGATATTGCTTTACTCTGGTCAGTCAGAATTCCATACCAGACAAGTGTTGAGAGCAGGTCTGTAAACATGCTGATGATACTATCTACAGGTAAGAAATGTTTTATTTCGCCTTTCTATGAAAATAACATCTTGACTCATTCACCCCTGTAACATTTAATGGACAATTCCAGTTTCCAAATAAGTCCAATCCATTTTCGACTATTTTGGACGTTTTAACAATACAGTATACATGTACAAATGTAATTATAAAATCTGACAAACAGTGCAGACACTGACCAGAGGACTCCTTACGGTTTGCAAATAACACGCATACAATTCACAAGTACACTTTTTGTAAATGAGGAGTATATTAATCGCCAGGGTTGAATGTCTTGGCTCATTCATTCCCAGAACTTTTAATGAACAATTCAATTTTTTTATTTAGTTTAATCCATATTTGACTATTTACTAAGTATTTAGGGTTGGTTTAAAGAGGCTCGCAACCGGATTAAGTATTAAAAATAGTAATTTGTAAATATATGTCAAATGCTTATATAAATGGGTAAGATTTAGTTTAGGATAATAAATTCTGTCAAAAAAAAAAAGAAAAGAAGAAGCTCTGGTGGGATTCGAAGCCGTGACCCTCCAGTCGGAGACAAACATGAAAAATGAGGAAACGCCTTTACCCCCTCGGCTACCAGCGCTCTCTCTATATATGGTAGCGAATTAACGTACTTCACTGGTAGCAATTGATAGTACTTTATTCGGCTCGGGTTTATGTCTGAGCCCGTGTAGAGAAGCAACAACAACAACTATACCGTCAGCTGACGCTATAGAAAAACGATGGAAAATATCTAAAAAAACTAAGATTCGGTGACGATTCTTGATACTTTTTTAGGACTGATCATATTTTTTTAATGTCAGAAGCCAAATAATGCCACAAATTTGCTTTTATTTGAGTATTTCATTTTATTTTGACAAGTACACCATCCGGTTGCGAGTCCCTTTAACTCCTTCACTGCCAATGGCGCCATAAGACGATTTTGCAAACAGTATCGATCACGATCAGACGCCTCGTAACGCGGCGTCTGATCAGGGTCCACACTTTCTGACACTCGTATCGATATTTCTTCAGTCAAAATTCTCTATAACCTGACAAAATATTGCAGACGACACTATAAATGCAGACGATAATTCGGCGTTGGATCCTTAAAGCGGACGATAAAACTTGGCAGTGAAAGAGTTAAAAGATATAAAAAGTTGCAAGCAACAGACAGTGCAGACCCTGATCAGAGGGCTCATTCAGTTTGCATTGGAGATGTGTGATCAGAGGGCCCATTCAGTTTGCATTGGAGATGTGTAATCAGAGGGCCCATTCAGTTTGCATTGGAGATGTGTGATCAGAGGGCCCATTCAGTTTGCATTGGAGATGTGTGATCAGAGGGCCCATTCAGTTTGCATTGGAGATGTGTTCTTACATACGTGTGACATACGTACACTGTTTGCTAATGACGAGTATACTCGTCGCTAGGCTTGATTGTCTTAACTGACTACTTAGGCATTTGCAACCGAATAAATCTATGTCTGATCAGGATCCGGACTGCTTGACTTATGGTGAAAAACAAAAATACAGTCGAAACTCGATACTTCGAACTCGCGTCAGTTCGAACATACGCGCATTTTAAAGTTAAAACGTGGCTTAGTCACGTTTTAACTTGGAAATACGGGTATGTTTGACTTAAACGAAACATAAGATCGATTTATTGAAATTCAACTTATGAAATACTGGTACAATCGATTTAAGCGAGTTCGAAGTATCGAGTTTGGATTACATTGCATTTCAAATACCTGTTTCATATCGTTTATCAACCAAACACAGTCAATATTTACTTGGTATACTATATTTTGATTGCAAAGTGCATAGATGGATATTGGATAAGTATATTTTCAAAGTTAAATTATTAGTATGCTTGCTGCCCCTCTGATCACAATATAGATGATGACAATAGCCACAAGAGGCAGTTTGTATGTATCTATTCTCGCTATTATTCTTGTATGACCATTTCTTCTTCTTTTCCATATTCTTCTTAGAACTACTACCGCTTATAAATAACCCCTATGCACTATTAAACATGGCAATTTTTACGCCTTGAATTAATTCCTTAACTGAAGAAAATAGTTCAAATTTATAAAGTCAGGAATATGCACCATAAGCCTGAAATATTTTCTTTATCCTAGCAGATGATAGCATCAAGCAGGTTGAATATAAAGCAGGCGCATTCTGCTTTACTTTCAATCAGTTTAAAGTGGCCACCTTTCTTCAAAACTAGAAACAGGCTAGAGGGTAATTGATTAAACCCGTCATTATATATAGATATTCTGAAAGGGGATGTCCGTCTCCAGTACTGTAAGAACTTGTGGCCCGACCCCATTCCAATGATGAGTATGAAATGAAATGTATTTAAACTATATACTTCAAGTTTTCAGTTTGTTAAACAATTTTATGTGGTTTATATGTATGTAGTACGAAATATAGGAAAGGACCTAATAATGAAACATGCTACAGAATGAATGATCACATTGTGAAGAGCATTGCAAAGGATGTGTTCAAAATATGCAAGCAATACTACTGTAGTTAGGCGAGGAAGGAAAACGTTTTCCCTTAAACTTATTAACTCTTTCCTCCCTGAAACTTTAAATGGACAATTCCAGTTTCCATTTTAGTCTAGTCCATTTCTGACTTTTAAAGGTTGATTTTGTCAATGTTTGGCATTGTGATAAACAGTGAAGACCCTGATCAGAGGGCTCCGAAAGGAGCCCTCTGATCAGGGTCGTCACTGTTTGCATAGGACAAGTGTACTATTCACATGTACACTGTTTGAAAAGCACGCCTATATGCGGGACTAGGGTTCAAAGAGTTAATTATAATGATAAATAAATACATAAATAAACTAAGAATTAATTATACAAAAATGATAAATGCACGACCCTGGATCTACAAGATTTCTATGAAATTTCCTGCTTTAACTCTTTCATTGCCAACTGCGTCAAAAGGCGACTTTACACACAGTTTGGATCTTGTAACGCGGCATCTGATCTGGATCCCAACTGTTTGGCGCTCGTCATTATGTTTCTTCCAATTAAATGTGCATACATTTTAACATTACATTCGTTGCGGACTACACTTTCAAACATATTTCGGCAGGAGACGGGTTAACTAGTTTTCAAAGAAACCGTATTTGAAAGCTCCTAGCTATAGGAGTTTTCTGTTTCACTTTCACGGTGAATTAAGCTGTCACATGTCTTGCATGCACATAATTAAATGGCCTTCTTTTTAGTCGCCGTACATTTAAGCGTTTTAATGTATAAATGCAGTGTCTGTCCAACAAAGAAACAAAAATTTACATAAAATATTTCACGACATATCAGATCACAATCAATGTTGAATACACATGAAAACGGCTTTTTAAGACTCAAAGATAATAACATTTACTTATCTGTATACAATTTCAATAGTCATGCATTTATCTAAACTATAAAACACTGTTACTTGATCCACTAATCACTGATCACTCACAGATCATGAGATCTCATGTTCTTTGATCTGCGAATGATAATGTGGTCAAACTCTTACTCTCAAACAAAACACTTAAATAGCTGATTTCCACGTACATTGTATTTGTATGCTGATGTTTCTTGCATTACAGTACTTACGCTTGTTCAAATAAGTGTTGAAAGTTGTTTTCATTTACATAAATGTATGACGTATTCAAAACTACCAATTTTCTTATGTTTTACTGTTTTACAGTCATTCTCAGCTTCCTCGGTACACAAGTCCTGTCACTCAAACATCCAAACCACGTCTGGCCGCTAGGAAATACTTCCTTATATAATGACGTCTTTGGCAATACTAAAATTCGCCATAATGTCGCCAAGCAATGTTTTCTCTTCTCAACTGGCCCAGAAGTTCTACCATACTCAGTACTGCGAATGGACGAAGAGCAAGATTCATGCTTTGATGTCACTTTGGATGGAAAAAATCCTCTTCAAAACATGACCATCTCCTTTTACGTGTACCCGGACAATGACGTCACTGATATTGGTGGGACAATTCTCCATTACAAGTTTGAAGAGCGGGAGATTCTCCGTGTCCGAGCCTTGGCAAATACTTTTCTAGTCTCCTTCAGAGATGAGTATGGCATTAGTGCAGGCACAATGTACATTGTTAATTTCTTCACACCAAATGAATGGAACCATATTGTGTTGTCGCGTCAGTATGAGACGGGTAGGATCGTTGTGTTTAAGGATGGCATTGAGATGTACAACGAAGACGACGAGTTCTCTGACGTCATAGGCTTTCCTAACACAGGAATTCTCCGACTTGGGAAATCCCACGATGAAGATGATGAGGATAATTTCGATGGAAACTTTGCCTGTGTGCAGTTGTACCAGAGAGTGGTTGAGGCATCAGACTTGGGCGACCTGAACAGGTTCTGTTTGCCAGAAAGTTGGCAGCACCATTTCAACTGTAAGTGCAAGCATTCTAGCTACAGTGCCCCTTCTCTAAAACGACACACAATGGGAGACACAGACTGTGTTTTTGTTCGGAGGGAGTCGTTATAGGGAGGGGAATTAAGAATTGGCTCACATTTGCAAACAGCTTGAATCACGCGGCGTCTGATTTGGATTCATGCTGTTTGTCACTCGTTATTATGTTTCTTTTATCAAATGTCCACTGATATGTAACTTGACTTTGAGAAAAAACAGCAGACGACAATTCGTCGCACTATTGTTAGAGTGCTCTATCTCCATTTTTGAAAAAAAATGAGATTTTTATATCACTGGATTCGTCTTGACGAGCTCTACCATAATATACAATCTAAATATAGACTTTTACGTTATGGAAAAAGTTACCGCGTAACATCTTGCTCTATCTCCACTGTTTTCATACACTGATAACAATTTAAATTGCTCTATCTCCAGGACATAGTGCAATTCTGTATTAATCATCATTCTGTCCAATCAAACAAACCAATTATAACACGTGACGAGTTTCTATTCGAGTAAAGAGCTGCTCTAACTCCAAGAGGTTTAATGGAAAAGTGCTTCATCTCCGGTTTAGTCAACCGTAGGCTTTTATACAAACACGTGATCATAACAAAGAGGGCCGTCATGTTAATATGTGAGATCACATTAATATTGTGCTCAAAATATTGTTCAAGCTATGGAAAGGTAATTGTTATTTTTTTTTTATCATAAACAAGCAACTCATCCTTCAATCTGGTTTACTGAGCTAAAATTTTATGACAATATTACGTGAATGTATTGATGAAATCACGCTACAACAGCATCATTGTGAACCAATTTTCGGATAGAAAATGCGTCTCTTTCTGATCAGTTGTTTGCTCTATTTGTGCGAAAATGCATGTTACCAATTACATATACTGGTCGTCTGAATCCGTGTTAAATATAGAATAAGGAATAAAAATGTCTAGTACACAACTCAGTGTTGTATCTAATGGTAATCATCTAAACAGAATGTGTCGTTGCATATACATGTATAATGGGTCAATATCATGCCAATATGAAGTACCATCAGAATAATACTTGTTGTGTCTGCCAAAGTCATATTGTTTATTTATGCAGTACAAAAAGAACAAAACAGAACGCTTCCGTCAGAGCTGTCTGCATCATGTTGGTACTGCATTTAGCAACCACATGTCTAGTAAAGAAATAATACAACTCTGTTGTGATGGTCTCTTAAGACATGTTCGAATGGACGCATAACTTCAGATAACTCTACACAGAGATTTAATAAAACCATTATTCGATAGGATTGTCCGTGGAACATAAACACTGCTTTGAGCACTATGCTATGGAATTTACAGCAACTACCCTTGCAAACAGAATAAACATGTTTTGGCGTAAACCTATTACATTTTCCATTCAATGACGTTTGCTTAACTACATGTAATTTATCCATAGATATGTATTTTAATGCCTTTAATTTATCTCTCTACTCAAGAAAATTGCTAGACTTTAAACAGTCATGAATATTCACCATCAGAAATAGTTCCTATATTCTATCAGATGGTAGTTTAAAGCAGGTTGTAATTTAAACATACAGCTTTACTTCCAGCCTGCTTTAAGATATGTCTTTAAAACAGAAATTAAGCTATGGGGAACGGGTTAAGTAAACAACAAAACTTGAAGAACAAAAAATCGAAATTATCGAAATTACATGTAGAAACCTACAATGTCTACACTGATTGCGGTGTCATGTGGCAACGACCCTTGCCGCAGCTCCCTAAATAGGACAAATATGTTTAACGCTTTTACTGCTGCAATAACGTCTGCTTAGAATTGTCATCTGCTATTTTTGTTCAAAGTTACATATAAGTGGACATTTTGATAGAATACAAACAGCTTGAACCCAGATTACAAGGCGTCTGAGCTGGATTCAAGCTGTTTCAAAATGTAAGTCAAGTCTAAGGTGTCCCTCCCTATAATAACTCAATCAGAACAACACACGTTGAAATCGTTTGAGATTAGTGATTGTCCGGTGTAGAATGGGAATAAAGCAGAAATCTTCTTTCTGGATAGCTCTTGTTTTACACTTGACGGTCACTGGTGTAAAGGAAACTAGCCATGAACCTTCTAGTTGGTGGTCGGTCAACATTAGATTAACTGTTTATTGATTTAACTGTTATATGTCTCTTTTTTACACTTACTCCTGACATTTAAGTGTATAATTCCTGTTTTCAATTAAGGAAACGTCCATGTATTATTGTCTTTTCAATATAATTTGAAAATACAAACATTGCAGGTGGGTCTGCACGGTTTTTGTATAGTTAATTGCTACTCTTCATATTTTTACGTGTAAAATGCTTATATACGTTGAAGTGGTCAGTGTAAGATGCACTTATGTGTATTTGACACAACTCTCTGTAAATTGCGTATAAATGTTGTATTTTGGGCTGGAGGCCTATATTTACTAATACATGTACATGTAAACGTATTGTATTGTATTGTTACTCGTGGTGATTAGCAAACTTTGAGTAGTATATTTCAACCCTTCAGCAGACAATTATTGTGTTACAAATGTCTCACTTCTGTCACAAGACGTTTCCCAAAGATGTTCTAGTTGTTTTGTGAAGCCTAACTTCTACAATGTCAAACAATAATGATCTAATTTAACTGTCAAACAATAATTGTTCTAAATACATAACAATACAATACAAAACTGTTCATTTTTTTATTCGTAAATACAGGCCTCCTAAAATTCATGCCACCAGATAAATGTCTGTTCATGCAGAATTGTATATAAATATAGATATAAATGTCTACACTCTGTGAGCAATAGTAGGGGACGCAGTTAAGATTCTCAAATCTCGGTGTGACCACATGTAGGAATAAACAGCTTAATTGTTTCAAAATTACAATCTTATTGTTTATTGCCACTGTTTATTTACCAAAGTCAATTTGAGCCAAACCTGTGCTTACACAGCTGAACTTCAGTAAGTCGAAGTCACATAAGCTGAAAATCTGTTTTAAGTCGAAGCTGAGTATGTATCCAAAATTAATGGTAACTTCTATAAAACATGATTTTGGCAAAATAAGTCCAGGCTTTTTGTTTGTCTCAATAAATTCGATTTAACAATGTTCATATGTTTTTGAAACGAAGTTGGATCTAGATAAAAGTTAATTAATTGTTTGACAGTTTCACTGTAGTTTTAACCTTAAGAGTGTTATCGCTAATTCGTTGATATTTTCGAAAATAAAAATGCATCTAGGCGAGACACAGAGTAACTCGACGTCTCATCAAGATCCATAGTTCTAAACTGTTTGACACTCTGATAATGTTTGCTATTAAACATACATGTACATATTGATGGAGGAAAGGGTTCAACATTGGGTATGCCCTTTCCAGTCATGCAGAATTAAGGTCAAGGTAACATGGAACAATTAATTTAAACCCTTTCCTTCATGATTAACTATTCTAGGTCCCAACCATTACCTCTTCATACTTGCTAAAATGGAATGAAATATTCTAATGGTAGCTGACCAAAATAGAACAGCCAGGCATTATGTGAGTCTACTCTGTTTGCAAATGTGAAACATTGCACATTTTCGGAGGAAAAGGTTAAAAGCCAAAAGGTCCATAGATTATTTTACACACAATCATACTGAAATTAATACGACTGCGTGACTATTATACTGCCCCATGTCCAAAATTGCTATCCAATATTGCTCTATCTCCCAATAGAGCAGTACAACATTGAACAAAATTGAATTATTTTTACTGTAATGCTCTATCTCCAACACAAAATATGCAAATAAGTTTGAAATGGTAAAACAAATTATATATATTTGTATAAATTTGAAATGTGCTTAATATGTCGAATACACTGTTATAATTTTAACAATTTTCATCAGAAAATGAATCAGATATGACCCGTCAAACCTTTAGAAGCGATTTTCTCCATAACTGAACAAGAGGGCCTGAAGGCCCTGATATCGCTCACCATTTGTAATGAAGCCTGATAGCTTTACCTTTGAATTTCACCATTTTTATTCTAAATCCATTCAAGTTTGTCGACCTATTCTAGTATAGAAGAGAACATCAAAGGCAGCTAACTTGAGCCTAAACAATACTGAAATGAAGCCTTTTTCTAGCATTTCAAAGTATATCAAGGGCAGGTAACTATTGCCACAATGATTAGATTTCAACAATAATTACACTCCTTCGAGAAGGTATAGCTATATACTTTGTGTATAATGAAAATCCATTGAAAAATGTAGTTGCAAGAGTGTAAACACTGTAAAATATGGCATTTTCAGCAGTTCAAAGGTAGATAACTCTTGATCTATTGGTCCGATTTCAACCATAATTACACTTTTTTGGACTCTTATGGTCATATACTATCTGGGCAAGTTTGAAAGAGCTTGGATAAATACTGTGGCCTCTAGAGCGTAAACACTGTTAAATATGTCATTTTCAGCAATTCAAAGGTAGATAACTCTTGACCCATTGGTCCGATTACAACCATAATTAAACTGATCGGAACTCTTATGATCATATACAATCGGAGCAAGTTTGAGAAAGATTGGATAAAATTTGTGGCCTCTAGAGTGTAAAAACCATTAAATATGTCATTTTCAGCAATTCAAAGGTAGATATTTCTTGACCTATTGGTCCGATTAAACCCATAATTGAACTCATTTGAGGTCTTATGGTTATATACAATCTGAGCAAGTTTGAGATAGATTGGATACAAATTGTGAACTCTTGAATGTAAACACCGTTAAATATGGCATTTTCAGCAGTTCAAAGGTAGATAACTCTTGATCTATTAGTCCGATTTCAACCAAATTCGAACTCATCCGAACCCATATAGTGATATACAATCTGGACAAGTTTTAGAAAGATTGGGTAAATATTGTGGCCTCTAGAGTGTAAACACTGATAAATATGGCATTTTCAGCAATTCAAAGGTTGATAACTCATGACCTAATAGTCAGATTTCAGCCATAATCGAACTCATCCGAACTCTTATGGCAATATACCATCTGAGCAAGTTTGAGAAAGATTGAATAAATATTGTGGCCTCTAGAGTGTAAACACTAAAATTGTTGACGCCGCACGACGGACGACGGACGCCGGACATTCAAGGATTGCAAAAGCTCACCCTGAGCTAGCTCAGGTGAGCTAAAAATGGTAGATAGAGCTTCGTTCCATTAAGGCGACGAATTTTAAGCAGGCGATATTGCAGCATTAAAACGTTAGACAAACTTTTCTTGTTTAGGGAACTGCGACAAGGGTCGTTGTAAGGAGGGATTCGTTGTTTGTAGGGCTGTTGTAGGGAGGGAGCACTGTATTTCCGTGGTTTCTTACACGTAGAATTGATAATTTTAACCTTACACTGATACAAAACGACTTCAAATAAGTTAACCTCTTCTCTGCCTTACCTCGAATACAGCAGTTATTTGCAAACAGATTTGATCCAGATCCAAAATGTTCGACACTCGTTTCAATATTCCTTCAGTCAAAATACCTCAAATTTAACTTTGAGAATTAAAGCAGTCGTTTAGAATTGCTGACGTCAGGGCAATAAAGTGGTTGCAATTATACAGTTGACTTTTGCGAATGTTTTTAGGTAGATATAGTTAACAATGAGCACATAATTTTTCTATCATATACCTATCGATGATTTATAGAGATTTCGTTAGATAAATTTCATATCGTCACAGTTGATATCATCGCTAGCTAGTGACGATATCATTTTTGTGACGTTACGTCACAATATTTTTTGTGTTGTCGCGCGTAAACAATTAATTTTGTGTTTTTTTTTTTTGTGTGAAAACGTCATTAAAATGTTTACAATAAATAGAATAATCAATTCCTTTCGATGGATATGAAAAATATATCACTCGAATGGGTTGTCATCTGGTTTAAAAAAAACTCGTCCAGTGGACTCGTTTTTAACCACATAACAACCCATTCTCGTGATATATTTTTCATATCAATCCTAGGGTCCTGTCCTTGAATGGACAAAATTTCGCCTATGTAAAATTAGGAAAGGACAATGGTCCGCTAAGGGGCATACACATTTTTGGGGAAGGAGAACAATTCCGGAGGGAAGGGCAAAGTTCCGTCAACCAAATCAAGAGCATAAAGATAAGAGTTAAATCGTTGTGTCATCCGTGTACTCAGAAATATTAGAAGACCAGTAGGTCCTATTCAAACATTGTTTACACTCTAGTGTCTACAAATTTCAATATATTTACTACATGTACTTTCAGACTACTATGAAGACATGGAAGAGCAGAAATGTTTGACAGAGCCCCCGAAAATCACGATACCAGATCGGATCGTCAATTTGATTGTCTCTCGAACAACAGTCACTCGCCAGTCCCAGTGGTTGGCCTTTCTGTACAAGTATGGCCTCCAAGACAGCGGGAAAACAAGCGGCTACTGGAGTAGGAAACAGATAAACAAAATACCAGAAGTCGGCGATGACCTCATCGGAAGTTTCAATGCAACCGACAAGAAGATTTGCGCGCAACTCTGTATGCGCATCGACACGTGTCAGTCATTCTATGTTGGACTAAACCTGTACTCTTCTGGTTTGAAAGAGTGTATTTTGTACGACAGTTTACAGTCAACTTTCGTCGATAACCCTGGTTCTCAGTACTTTGAAATCAATGATTGAACTGTTTCTGAAAAAGAAACTACAGGCGAAACTCGATAAATCGAACTCGCGTTAGTTCGAACATACCCGTATTTCGAAGTTAAAACGTGGCTAAGCCACGTTTTAACTTCGAAATACGTGTATGTTCGATTTAAGCGAGATAGAATTAACGAAAATCAACTTATGAAATACTAGTACGATCGATTTAAGCGAGTCTCGACTTCATGTATAAGAATGACCTTATTTTATGCTAACTGTATTCAGTAGAATCAGAGATCTAGATCCTAGTACATGTATATATATCTCTGGTAGAATAGACGACGGAAATTGGCATTTTCACTGTCGCAAGATTCGTCTTCTCCAAAAGAATCGAAATAGAAAAAATGTGTATTTTATATAGATCTACTATCGGTTGAATGTCATAAAATGGTCAATAAAGTGTGAGTAATATATTTACAATCCAGTGTGTAAAATGCGTAAATAAAACACGAGTTGTTTTTATTTATTTTAAATGCTTCTTTTAAACAGGGAAATCAACACTTGATTAAGGACCCTTAGAACTGCGTTTTATTTACCATCCATGGACAAAATCATAATGTTCTCAAAGTTAGACTTTAGACGGTTACTTTTTCAGGGAATAGCACATTGTTTCGTGTAGGGTTGTCATCAAGTGTCAGTGTCGTATCAATACATCAAATGGTTTTAAGACCGACGATATACGCGATACCTCGATTGAATCAATATCTATTCACAGAGTATCCATAATTAAACTTGAAAACAAATCTTGTTTCTTACCCGGGTCAAAGGGTTCTCAAGCATTAGATTGGTCAGATTTGAGCAATATGGAGAAGAAGTGACTTTTTAATATCACAATGTATAACGCTGAACTAACATGTACACATGTAGGAATACATATTTCCATTGTGATTCCAGAA
The DNA here is from genome assembly GCA_922989275.2 of Gari tellinella. Lineage (NCBI taxonomy): Eukaryota > Metazoa > Mollusca > Bivalvia > Cardiida > Psammobiidae > Gari > Gari tellinella. Next base: position 18,964,107 of record OV277862.1, read on the forward strand.
AATGAGGTTCGAATGAAATACAGAGAGTTGAATTGTGTATATGTATTCCATCCAACAAGTGTGTGCGGAAAAGGTTCGGTATTACAATATATTGTGAAAGTCATTTAATACTATTATATAATGTACACCTTATGAAACAGGCAAACTGGGATAAGTTTTCAATTCTTTATTTCCATTTATCATTATCCAGCATAAACATGTGATATATACATAATCTATGACAAAATTTTCAGACAATTAATATACTCTATAGTCTATACAACAAAGTTGAGGAATGTAAAAATCATTAAACAACATGATACTTTACACTTGTCCTTAAAAAATAACATTAAATAAGTTGAAATCACAGTAATGTAACTACAACACAGTGAACCCAGCCATTCTGACAACTCAAAAAGGAGGATCCTTTATTTATAGTTATACCGAAAAAAATTCTAAAAATTGGAACACCCTTAGTAACTGCTGTAATTATTATAAAATATGAACAAATTGCTTTTATCACACAGTAATTTGTCCAAACGGTGCAAACTGAATGGCAAACAGTGTAGACCCTGATCAGACTGCTCCCTCAGGAACAGTCTGATCAGGGTGTGCACTGTTTACTCAGGCCTGTCTGTGCTGATACTTAGGATCAATATGGTATAGGTGGAAATCTTATTTACTTTTATCCTGTTTTATGTTACCAGTAATAACCACCTATTTAAAGTTAAAACCCTTGTTTGTTTTTGCGTAATCACAATGGCAGCATTTCACCGCACAAGTTTCAGCAAATTATCTCTCTATTAAACAAATCTGTTAGGTATATCTAGCTGCTTGAAATACCTGCCAGCAGCTAATGAATGTTCAAATAAGTTATTGAGACAAGTCTGCCTCTGAATGAGATACACCACAAGAGAACCATGTGCAGTTGTAGTCACCCGTGTATGATGAAACACTGCTTTGTTACTGAACTCTTTACTCCATGCATACACCTTTTAACACATTTGGATCTAATTCATTTCTCCACAGAAAAAAATATGTTCCATTTGATGGTAGCTTAAAGCAGACTGAAAGTAAAGCAGAATGTGCCTTCAGGCACATTCTGCTTTACTTTTAATCTGCTTTCCCATAACTGGTGAGTGAAGACCTATGTGACCTAATAAAGAAGACTTTCTGCTATTATTTCTGACAGTCTACAGCAATATGTCAGCAGCTTCATGCATAATATGGAGACCTATCAGGGTCTACAGTGTATCATATGCAATGTTCAAATGCCTTTTTAGCTGCGACACGTCAGACAGTTCAACAACTGGGGCCCGTTTCATAAAACTTTGTACGACAAATGTTGTTGTAAGTCAAATTATAAAAGTCTCAATTATTATATATTTCTCAATCTAATCCTGTCTTGTGACATCTCTTTGAAATCGTATTAAAAAGATGATTCCAAAGAGATGTCACAATACAGGATTAGATAGAGAAATAAGAATTCAAATGTATTTTAAAGTTTTGACTTGTCACCGTTTTTGTCGTATAAACTTTTATGAAACAGGTCCCTGGTGTATGGATTTCCTTAACAAAAACACATGCAAAACAATTGACAAAATGTGATTTAGATTACAATACTATTAAGAATAATTGACGGTCTATTCTACAGTAACATCTCTCAACCATCCGTTAACCCATTACCCCATAGCATATGTCTAGTTTTGGAGACAGGTGACCACTTAAAGCAGGTTGAAGGTGAAACAGAAAGTGCCTTAAGGCGCATTATGCTTAAGTTTTACATTCAGCATGCTTTAAGCTACCATCTGCAAGAATATCATACACATTTCTTAGGATGCATATTCATACATGTAATTATATAAATTTCAAATGGAACTATTTTCTTCAGTGGAGGAATAAATTAAAGGCATAAAAATGGGGTAATGGCCTATGAAGAAAAGAGATAAAACAAACAACATTCACATATTTTATACTTATGCCCATGATTTCCCATCAGATCAAAATATCACAACATAACAAATTTTTTTCTAGCTTTCCTATAAAGTTTGACAACTAGGATAGAGAACACCAGCAACTTTCATATTTTGACCACTCAAAAAATGGCAATTTAACCCATTACCCCATAAATATGCCTTTTTACACCTATGATTAATGCCTCCACCATAGATATCTTAAAATAACCTAGATCGGCTATAGGCCAATCAGCGACGGTCATCAAGAAGCCATCTTGGGACGAGTATGCTATTCATGTTCCAATGGTCTGGTGCACGTCGTATTGCGGTAAATTAATGACGTTACATGCTGTGCGCAGTAATCCCGTCTACGTTGACGGTGCGTCATTGACTACAGAAGTTGCTAAGAACCGTTCCATAGTTGCTATGATTAACCGATGAGTTTCTTCAGTTAGATAAGAATTACCATCACTTTGTGCTTTTTTTCGTTTGATTGTCCGTTTTAAGGTGCATATTTATGTTACAAGATGCATGTAGTACGAATTCATTCTTAAATGAAAGTAAATCATATTTTGTCTCCGGAGGGAAAGTGTATGATACACGTATCAAGGTGACGTCTCTCTGACCGTCGACCAATGGGAGCTCAGCGCTAGGTGGCCGATCTAGTCTCTTAAGATATCTATGGCCTCCACTAAATCAAACATTTCCATTGTATACAGTCATGAATATGCTGCATAAGATTATTTTCTATAAGCTAGCAGATAGTAGCTTAAGGCACATTCTGCTTTACTTTCAACCTACTTTAAGTGGTTACCCGTCTTCAAAACTAGAAACAGGCTATGGGGTAATAGGGTTAAACCATGATAAAAGTAAAACAGTCAGCGCTGGATGTGAATAAGTCTTACTTTCATCTGACTTTTGAGTTTCCATTCATCTGGAACATTGAGAATCAAGCAATCTTGGGATCATTTATATAGGAGCTTAACTATTAAAGGAGACTTAAACCACAATTGATTTCTGACTTAAATTATTGATCAAGAGGCTCTTGATATGCCAGGTTTGTTTTTTTACCTGAAATATAAATGCCATGGGAAAACGACATTGCAAACAATGTAGACTCAAATTAGCCACTGTTTGTAAATACAAAATCTGATCAGGGTCTACACCGTTTTTATGTCTGACACTCCTTTTTCTTTAAACTGGCTACATGTATATAGTTTATACATGAATAGTTTTCAAAATTACCTGTTGCTTTTTAGGAAATACAGAGCTCAAGATAAGGTGAGTATTTCAAAAACTAAAATCTTTATTTCTAGATTAAACCCTATGGTGTCACTACTCGACACCATTGGATTCGATGCTGAAATGAGCGAGAATATGTTTCATTTGTTCGGTTTTCTCGCTCTTATCTGGAGCCCTGATTAACATACAGACTATTTAACACAAACCCTACATATTAATTTTATCAGATATATTCTTCTGTAAATCAGTATCTTGAATATTGCTTAACACCTAACTATATGCATGTCATGTACATGAAACTGTTTGAATGATCTAGGTCTGAGGTTTTGAAACTTTCTCATTTATCAGTATTACTCTCTAACTTGTCCATGACCAAATGGTTTCACCGTAGGTGGGAGTTGAGTATGCAAATTGAGAATGATTTAATTGGTTGCCAGCTCAAGCTGAGGTTTCATAACCTCGGACCCTGGTCACTTCAAACCTAAGCCTCTTTGATCTGTCACTTATATTAAGCCACAAATCAGACAAATCATGGCCACTCTTGAAGACAATTTCCAGCCTAATGCAGCACTTTTTTTTATTAACTCATTCATCCCTGAAATTCTTTATGAACAATTCCAAATTAAGTCTAGTCTATTTTGGATTATTTGGGGTTGATTTTTGTAATACATGTACATTGCCAAATGACAAATAGCACAAACCATGGTCAGAGGGTTCCTGCTGAAGCTCTCTGATCATGGTCTAAACTGTTTGCATCGGACAAGTGTATACTCTTCAAAGGTGCACTGTTTGCTAATGACAAGTATACTCGTCCCTATGGTTGAATGTGTTAATCCAAAACTATTCTTATGCAGCCTTGTACAATGCATGGAAATGCCTAAGGGGAGTTTGTCACTTCTTCATGAGCTTTCTGCATTAGTTTTGTGCTGCATTAAGAAGTCACAGTCTTTAGATCAGAGCTCCAGATAAGGGGAGTATTTAAAAAACTAAAATCTTTATTTCTGCATTAAACCTATGGTGTTACTACTCATTAGAATCATCTCGAAGAGACGATTCTAATGAGTAGTTACACCATAGGATTTGGTGCTGAAACAAGTGAGAAAAAGTTGGATTTGTTCAGTTTACTCCCTCTTAACCGTAGCCCTGCTTCAGATATTTAATTGTTTATTGATAGATTAACACAGGTTTGACTAACAACATATACAAAATGGCCAACCCAGCTAGCCTCTAAATTTGACAAGCACAATTTTCAACTGTGCAATTATTTTGTTTTGTTTTTACTGTATTTCATTGCAAATGTCAGTAAGTAGAAATTTTGGGCTAGAAGATGGGTATATAGCTGTCAATTTTGGCCCTGTGGCGCTGGGCTACACACTCAGCAATCCACACAATGTTTCTGTTCTCCTGCTCCTTCAGTTTCACATACCCATAGAAGATCCCAAGCTGAAACTGCATCAAGAACGAATTCTTCATCAATTTGACCTGGAAAAGAAGATATCGAGGTAATGACTATACTTCGTCGCAAGATTTGATGGTGTTAAATCTGTTTCCAATAGCTTGCACAAATCAATCACGACAGTCTGGAAGTGAAGAGCACTTAACCCTTTACCCAATAGCCTATTTCTAGTATTGAATATAGGTGACCACTTAAAGAAGGCTAAAAGTAAAGCAGAATGTGCCTACTTTAACCTATCATTTGCTAGATTATAGAAAAAAATTCTTATAATACATATTCATGAGTTTATAAATTGGATCTATTTTCTTCAGTGGAGGATTAAATCAAATGCGCTAAAAGGCTCTTCTATGTGGGAAAGGGTTAAGACGCTGACAATCAGCTTAAGACATTCCAAAGCATATTAGCAGACCATCACTTGTCTAATATTTGTCTGTGTGGGTCCTCCTAGTATGCACCAGGGTCTAAGGTTATAAAGCATCTGAGTTGAGTCTGTTATCATTCTCAAGCATTTGATCGGTTAGATTTGAGCCTAGGCTCAAATCTGACCAATCAAATGCTTGAGAACGATGAGTCTCAATTCAAAAGCTTTATAATCTTGGACCCAGTTGATAAACTACAAATGTGTTCCACAGTAAAACCTCTCTATTATGACCACTAAATTGTGTTAATCATTAGGTGTTTACGACAAGGTGTCTGCTTAAAGCAAGGTGACAGCAACACAGAAAGCTCCTTAAGGAGCTTTCTGTTTTATTGCCACCTTGCTTTAAGTTGTCACCTGTCTTTTATACATTCAATTAGTCTTCATTTAGTGGTTGTAATAAAGAGGTTTTACTGTACATCATTACGCTCACTGATTTCTCTTATTTAATGTCCTCTGCAGTCAATTAACCCAGTCAGCCTTAGGGACGAGTATACTTGTCATTTACAGACAGTGTACCTATTCAGAGAACAGAGAACATTTTCCTATGCAAACACTGAAGACCCATATCAGAGAGCTTCTAAAGGAGCTCACTAATCAGGGTCTGCAGTGATAATCATTTAGCAATGAATTGTTTAAACCTCAACAGTCAAATATTTGACTAATCTGTGTTGGAAACCAATTGATTGTTTTCGTGTAAGACTGGCATTTCTTTCATACATGACAAGCAAGGAATATGTCGACTAGTTGCTAAACCCTAGTGATATTATGATTCTCACATGTCATGAAATACAATATATTATTTCTTTCACTGAAAAAAATAAATTTGTATTTCTTTCATGAGCCCAATATATAATTTACAAGTGTGAGAAAAAGCGCAAATCCTGATTAGGTACACACTGATCTGGGACTACACTGTGTGCAAAATATGTTTTTATACTAGGTGCGCACACTGTAACGGGTAAACAGAAATATGGCTTTATTTTGATTTAATGTCAAGGGAGATAATTAATGTTTTACCTCATGCTCAAAGAACCTGTCCTCAAGAGTTTTGTCCCCTGGATTTGTTCCTGCTCCGTCAAAGAGCTCTTTATACTCCTTGAAAAGTGAAAATAAATTTACATAATATCATACAGACTACTTAACCCTTCACTCCAAATAAGCCCTTAGACAGACTCAGATAAAAGTAATTGTAATGTCTTTGGTCTTCAAGCTTCACATAATAAACCAATTATTCCATAGACATGCATTTTTACGTCTTTCATTTATTCCTTAATGGAATATTATAGTTCCGCTTTATACAAGTTAAGAATACATGTATATGCAGCATAAGAAATATTTACTATACCCTAGCAGATGGTAGCTTATAGCAGGCTAAAAGGAAGGCACATTCTTATTTACTTTCAACCTGCTTTAACCCATCATCCAATAGCTTGAGGCACATTCTGCTATACTTTCACAATCAGCCTGTTTTAAGCTACCATCTGTTAGAATATAGAATATATATCTTATGATGCATATTCATGACTATAAATTGGAACTTTTTGTTCAGAGGATGAAAAGTGTATACATGTACATGTATTCATTCTTACGCTGAAGAAAATAGTTTCACTTTATACAGTCACAAATACATGTATGCACAATATTTTCTTTACACAGATGGTAGCTTAAAGCAGACTAAAAGTAAAGCAGAATACACCTTATGGCATGTTCTGTTTCACATTCAACCTGCTTGAAGTGGTCACCTGTCTTGAAAACTAGAAACAGGCTATTGGGAGAAAGAGTTAAAGAGCCCGGTCGTCGATTTCATGTTTTACACATAGGTCTGTATAGAATTTGCATGAAAGGAACCAAAATTATAGTGGAAATCCGCCTTAATGAAATTTGACATATACAGAGTAGTGTTAAATAGATTTAGAAGGGGGAACATTTTGGACTGATTAAAAAGTTGTCTAAATGAGACATTCCTCTTAACCAAGTTTGAGTTAACACCAGGGGCAATTGTATAAACCTGTCACAGAGTGATTAATTTAGCTGCCAGTCCCAAGTCTTATACTCGTTAAAATTGCCAAGGACTCATTTGTCAAGAAACTATGATTCCCATGGACACATAATGTTTTGGCTTTTATTTATATTTTAATCTGAAAAAACCAAGTGACTCATTGTTTTACTAAATGTGCCTCCCAAGGACCCTTTTTTTGGAATGGGAGAGCTAAAAACGTTATTTTTAGTGCTGCAGAATGCATCTTTAAGGAGAAGCCACCATCTTAAATCCTTGTAGATCCATATTGTTTCTTGGAGAGACAATAAAAGGCTTCATGTACTTACTGCATAGCAGTCCGCCACAGCTCTAACTTGGTCATAGTCATCAGCACGTCCCAACAAGGCTAAGCCATCTGGCTGCAGCTTCCCACACTTTGGGTAAAGCTTAGCTCTATCCTCCTTATTCAACTCCGTGCCAAACGAGTTGATCGTGATTATAAATGCCCTTCTGTCTGCTTCAAACTGGATAATAAAATTAATACAAAATTATTTTTCTGAAAACACTCTTTCACATACATGTACATGTAATTAAAAGTACTTGTCTATTAATAAATACAGTAAAACATCTCTATTAACCACTAAACAACATAATTATTTTGTGTTAAAGGCAGGTGGCTGCTTAAAGCAAGGTGGAGGCTCTTTCAGCTATTATTAGCTGGAGGCCCTCTTACACTGGAGACAGAAACAACCCAGATTAAGGTCTGACTAACAGTATAGTACCCCCTCCCTACAACAACCCTCCAAACAACCATTCCATCCTTACAACAATGCTAGCCGCCATTCCCCAAACAAGACAATTATGTCTAACGATTTCACTGCTGCAATATAGTCTGCTTAAAATTGTTGTTTGCAATTTTTTCTCGCAGTTAGGCATTGGAAATTTTGAGAGAAGAAACATGTATGAAAACGAGTGACAAACAGTTTGAACCCAGATCAGACACTGCATTAAGCAGCGTCTGATCTGGGTTCAAACTGTTTGCAAATGTACTATAAGGGTATTTATCTGCCCTCCCTACAACAACTTCCTCTGAACAACACACACAATAGTTGCCTCCTAATTGGTGTTGTTGTAGTGAGGGAGCACTGTAGTACAGAAAACTCTGATGACAGAGAGGATAGATCCTTATGAGCTACTGCATTTCTAACTGAAGCCTGCTGTTCATGCTAGAAGAAATGGTAAAATATGCTTTACCTCATACCCCCAGACAGACATACTCACAACTTTTGCTATTTCTTTGCGGCTATTTCTTTTAATCTATTTTGCATGGCTAGCCACATAGCAGAAAATTCCTGTTGCTCTAACTTTGGAATAGAATGATCTAGTAGCCCAACCCTAAGCCTAAGCCTATTCCCACTTATGACCGGGTAAGTGTCGTACTGAATGGTCAGATTAATGCCACAAGAAATGGCCAGGATAATGCATTTCACGTCTGCGACTAATTATTTTGGCCACATATACATGTGGATTTATGAGCCTTAAAGAACACATGGATACACAGACAGACAGGACAATCACTATATTTATATGTCTTCTACAGCTATCTATGCCCGGGGTATAACAATATGTCATTGGATGAGCTTACCGCCAGGGCCTCACACATGGACTCTGCTGTAGATCCACCCAGCTGTTTACAAAACTGGTAGAAGTCTTCCAGGTATGCCTGTTGATACACAAGTCACATACAATAACCATGGTTGTCATAAAGACATTAAAGGTTTCAGAGATCCAGATAAGGGGAGTATTTCGAAAACTAAAATCTTTATTTCTGCATTAAATCCTATGGTGTTACTACTCATTAGAATCGTCTCTTTGAGACGATTCTAATGAATAGTAGCATCATAGGATTTGGTATTGAAATAAGTGAAAAATTGTTTGATTTGTTCAGTTTACTCCCTCTTATCTGGAGCCCTGGGTTTGATTCATCCAATCATTTCTACTAACTTTCAGCAAATTCAGTCAAATAACCCATTACCCTATAAATACAACTTTTACGCCACTAATTTATTCCTCCACTGAAGAAAATATTTCCAATTTATACAGTTCATAAGAAATATTTTCTAAATTCTAGCAGATGGTAGCTTAAAGCAGCTGAAAGTAAAGCAGATTGTGCCTTAAGGCGCATTCTGCTTTACTTTCAACCTGCTTTAAGTGGTCACCTGTCTTCAAAAGTAGAAATAGGATATGGGATAATGGGTCAATTCATCAGATCATTTCTACTAACTTTTAACAAATCTGGTCTATTAAAGTTTCGCTTAAATTTAGATTTTCAAGATGGTCACCATGGTGGTCATTTTGGATTTAGGACCAACATGAAAGTACAATTTCGTTAGGACCATACACTAGTGTTTTAGCTAATGCGGAATGGCGGGGCGGCCCGCCCTTCTGCCCTTTTGATCCGCCCTTCTGCCCTTATTCCGGTGTAAGGATCCGCCCTAGTGCCCCTATTCTGTGCCCCTATCCATTTGATATAGACCGCCCCGCTGCCCGGAGCGATACCACTTACTGTCGCTAATCCCATTATTGCCAATCAGTGCAATGTGACACGCGCGTGTCATAGACAATCAACAATTATAGTGTGTAATCGACTGATACACATATGTACCTGGTGTGGTACCCCGCATAGCGAGAGTGTACGACTGAAGCCGGATTAAATCGAAACGCATGTTGGCCTCGTTGAAAAACAGAATATACGACACCCTTTTCCCTAAATTTAAACATTCATATGATTATTATCCATTATGAAGACTGAAAAAAAAATCACAGATTAAAACGCAAACGCGAGTCGGATCTTGGAAAAATATGCTCGATACAGGGCCAATAAAGAATGCTCGACGAACGAACATTTTATGTGAATATAGATCTAAAACCGAAATTAATTTTCTTAGAAGGAAATACTTTCCATACAAATCTTTATAAATATTCACGTACCAGAAACGAACAGTCTTCCAAATTTCGGAAATGGAAAATTCAAACGCGCACCGTGCTTCGAACTTTTACACAAGTTGTCTTTACTCGTTTTATTGGCTATAAGAAAGGTAATTCCCCGCATCTTTTTTTTTAAACATCCAATGAATGTAGACGTTATATACACCCGATTATACACCCATTTAGAAAGACAGTATTGATGATTGATGTGAAATTAACAAATTACATCTTACAGGTGTATATTTCGCTGGAGTTTCGGGAAATAAGTTACGACCGAGAGAGGTTTGGTTGGTTTGATAACGTCCGTTTCTGCCATCAAATACTACATACGCGCGAGAATCGAAAAATGGGATATTTCTATTTCTAAAAGTATCGGTTCTGTGCTGTTGTTTTTATTTTGGTAAGTTCATATTGAATGATCTATTTGAAACAGAACATCAGCGTGACAACACATATCTAAGTAGATCCTGTTTAATTTTTCCCGTGATGCGGTCTAATTAATTGTATTTTGTTTTATGACAGGTGGTTGCTTAGGGAAGGCTGAATTTTATTAATAGGAAAATCCTTAAGACACCCACTTGCCTGGATACAGCAACAATCAAATGCCAATAATTATTGTACTTTATAGTAGATCTATTTGTTTGTGTGCATGTTTAACTGTGTGCGATATTAGAAAAATCTCAAAATAATTTTAAATCAGACAAACAGGTAATACACCCTATACAAAGGACTTTCCCAGGGCACTCTGATCTGGGTCTATACTATTTGCATAAAGGTAAAGACACTCCATAACCAAGTTTCTTGCTTTTTTTTTTTTTTAAAGAATTAAGTAAGAGAATTGATATTTTCTAGTATTGATCGTTTTGGGGCTTTTACACCCCTGTTTTACAAAATACGTTGTTGAAAAAGAATGGAATACTAGTTTAAATGCCAACCTCAATCAACAGCTGTAATGGGAAATCATCAGGTGCTGGAGTAAAATTTAGTTGTGTAACTTTAAATATTAATAATATGTGATTTAAAGAAAAAAAAATCTTTATCTTTTAATATTCAGACATTGGCTGATTTCATCCATTTTCCATAATACTTGTATGCATCTGTATAATGTACATGTATAGCTAAAATCCACTACATGTGCATACATGTTTATTATATATCTCTGTATAGCAAAATTGCACTATTTCATCATTTAAAGTCCAAAAATTTCCGCCGCAGGAGGGGACGCCCCTCCCCATTGTTCTATAATGCCACATGTATAACCTTTATCTTTACAGACTTATATGCTGAATACATTAAAAGTGCTTATGGACCTATAAGACTTCGAATATGATGAAAAGACACCTAGAAATGTTAACAATCCCCTCGCCGAAGTTGCGGGTCCGCACTTTGTTTGCACCCTGCCCTTTTTTGGTGCCCCCCCTGCCCCTTTTTGGTGCCCCCCCTGCCCTTTTTGAGAGTCTGGCTAAAACACTAATACACTAATCATTTCTACCAAGTTCAACAAAACTGGTCCACTGGAATTTGAGTTGAAGTTTAAAAGGTTAAAATTATCATACTATGCTACTACTATATGAGCATTAACTCTTTGCATGCTAGCGGCAGATATGTCCCTCAAGAATTACCTTTGCAAATAGTTTGGATCCTGATGAGACGCCACATAATGTGGCGTCTCATCAGGATCCAAACTGTTTGATACTCTGGCCCTGTTTTGAAAGAAATTTAGAAAATTCTGTTTTAAAAACAGTAGCAAATGACAATTGTTGCAGACGAAAATAATTACCCAGTATGCAAAGAGTTAAAATTATCATATTATGCTACTATTTAATGAGCATTAAAAGCCTGAGTAGTTTCACTGTACTATTCAAAGCTAATTTTCAAGGCTGTCATCGACTACAGTAACACTATATGTACCTTGTACAGGGTGTTTCTTATGATCTCTATGTTCATCTCATCCAGATCCTGTTCCGATATGCAGTCCATAAAATATGGAGCTGAAAAAAGCAATACTTTGATAAGATTATGCAACCAGGATACTTGACCCCTTTACTGCATAGATACACATTTGACAACACATGCATCTTAAAGCATTTTCTGTAACTGTATAATATATGGTATATTTGGCATTGTAGATAAAACTCAGAGAGCCTGGAATGACAAAGGTACTTGGGTTGAACTATACTGTAATGCAATAAGGCAGATTTTGTCATCGCATGGCTCAAATGTATTTATAGGAGAATAATAATGGCTCATTAAGTTTAACCTAACATGACTCCCATTAACACATCCAACCCTTACTCGAAAACAATGCAGCACCCGTGAAGAGTACACCTGTTGTATGCAAACAGTGTAGACACTAATCAGAGGGCTCCTGCAGGAGCCCTCTGTTCAGGGTCCACACCATTTGTCATATTGCAATATACATGTATTGTTAAAATCAGTCCTAAAAGGGTCCAAAGTGAACTAGGCTTAATTAGAAATTAGTACTGTGACTACTGTCAATTAAAAGTGTCAGGGTTGAATGATTTAATTTAATATTACAGGTGATTTACCTAAAGGTGTGTCTACCAATACAGCATTATACAACTCGGCTGGGGTGGAGGCTATGTGAATGGCTTCCATCTGCTCAAAGCTTCCCAGAGGATGGCATTTAGGGATCAGCTCATTGATTGGTCGCTGATGAAGGGTACCAGTGATGAGCAGAATGATGTTATCAATCATGTAACTGTACCTGCAAACAACAAGAGAAGAATAAGAAGTTTCAAAAATCTAGTTTCAAAATACATGTACATGTAGAATATAATTTATTGGTATGTCATGAGCACAAATGCACTAATATTTCAAACCTGAAGTAATTAGGTTACACTATAACCCATTACCCCATAGCCTGGCTTCCAGTTTTGAAGATAGGTGACAACTTAAAGCCTTGAGGCACATTCTGCTTTACTTTCAGTTTCAGCCTGCTTTAAGCTACCACCTGCTAGAATATCGAAAATATATTTTCAACTATACTCTTCTGAAAGGCGTATAAAGGTGTATTTATGGGGGTAATGATTTCCTTCACCCCTGAAACTTTAAATTGGCAGTTCCAGTTTCAAATAATAAACTCTAGTTCATTTTTTACTACTTTGGGTTAAGATCCCACAGTGTGGCTATCGTAAAGGCAGACAGACAACAGGCCATCTATTTCCAGAACGGGAAACAGGCTGTGGGGTAATGGGTTAACGTATTATTGGTTAGGTAGACAATTAAACCGACTTACGTGATATAATCAAGGAAAGTTGCTAGAGGCTCTAGACAGTGATTCCTCATATGCTGGAACTCTATGACCAACTTCTCCTTCAGTTTATCATCTATAGTTGACACAGAAAGCGGACTTGGCTCGTTGGCAAGGAAGTTGCCATAGTCTGTACTCTGCAGGTGCAATTTCAAGTCTGCAAAATTTAATGTTATTAATATAATAATTTGTCAAAAAATTACATTAGTGTCATTACCAATATTCAAAACAAGCATTCCACACAATGACATTGAGATCTAATACACCTGTATTCCTAGTTAAGTTTTTGATAACCTGGCAGAGCTAAACAGATCTATGCAAAATCAGGGGTAAAAATTCCACAGTTCCACTTGTATGCTTTTCTCATCTGGATTGCCTTCATCAATTCTCTTTTATGCAGGATGAGTGACAAATTTCAGAATCCAGGATTCCAACAATTTGAATCCCTATTAGACATCGTGTAACGCTACAACTGATCAGAGTGCAAACTCTTTAACACACAAAATGAGTAATGCTGTATAATACATACATAATGACTGGTTTAAATCCTCCACTACATTAGCATTTGCAAACAGTTTGGAATCAGACTGATACCACATAAAGCAGCAACTGACCAGAATCTCAATATAATATTAATTAATCAATTAATTTGCCGATTTTTTTTTTCCAACTCCATCAAATTCATTGTTAGATCAGGATCCATACATCATAGTTCATACATGTATACATGATACTAAAGCCACATGACACTAACACTGTGGCATAGTACATTGTTACTGCAAGACTACTCCAAATAATGAGGACGCTTGTGAATCTAGCGTCAAAATTCATTTGCTCAATTCCCGATATCGCGTTAATACTAACAATGTCAGTCACGCTGACTTAAGTTCTATTATAAGGTCAAAAAACATTTTTAAATAGCATTCTGCACAGAAGAAAATAATTCCCTAACCTTTTTTTGCTTTATTTCACATATTTCCTCAGTTGAGCGAGAGAGATCTGAGAGAATAAGAGTTGAATCTTCAACTTCCTGTGAACAATTAAAACGTCAACTTCCGGTTAATGTAATGAGAGTAAAAAAAAAATGAAACCAAAAATTAAGATTGCATGCATGATTGGGAGCCAGCGAGCCCATTTTCACTCAAACCGGAAATGGAAATTGGTATTCTTGTGTTTTATACATGACCTTACATGACCTTTGTTCCACAATGGCTGAGTTTCAGAAAAAACGTGTTGTGTTTGGTTGTGTTTGGTTTAAACGAAGGAATAAGACGCTAAGGTAGTTGTCATTCTATTTTTGTCAAAAATATTGAATATAATAGCATAAATTGTAGGCTACAGCACAAACTGTGTGCACACAAAGTTCAAATTAAGAGAAAATTGTGTTTGAAGTCACGGCTCGGTTTTGACCCATAACTTGCTATCGGAAAATGACATATTAGTCAAAGACCCTGATTGAGCTGAACTGAAAAAGCAAAAAACCAACATGATAAACGTGAAATGATAAAAAATCGAAACATAAGGTCTTTCTAAAAGGACTACTGGGAGAGGTGCGATATACTTTATCCTTTAATTACTGTATAATTTACCTTTTTACCAAAACTTCTTGACCTTTCACTATATAAAAACCAATTAATCAAACTGGTCATTCACAAAAACACAAAACCTACACCAGACAGTGATCTACTTTGATTGTAATCATTTTGAAGTGCCAATATGCATAAATTACTTTAAGTTGAAAAGTTGAAGTAATGTGAAGTGAGAATAACTGTAAAACCTTCAACACGATCAGCATGGTATGGCAATCTCTCAATTCATGCAGACTTGTTTGTAATTTATCGTTACCTTCCAACGTTTCACATTGTACAAGGTTGAGATAATCGGGCTGTTTCAGGATTCCTGATTTAAATCCGCGGACAAGACCTTCCAAATATCCGTGATCGACGTTGAAGTATACGTCCTGGTATTCCATTCTGGTAAAGTGTCCTTAAATCTGTTAAAATATAGGAAACAATATTTCTAATTAATATTTTCGATTTTCCTGTCACATGATACTCCTTTATTCACTTCCGGAAGATTCCTAAAGGGAAGTAACTCACACAAAACACAGTCGTAGTGGCAGCGAATAGTTTCATAAGACCACCATCACACAAACAAGTTGTATCTTTAAACAAGAAAGTCAAAGGTGGGCGTGGAGTGGTGCAGCAAAGATGGAGACCTAGCTAGGTATATTCAAGGTGTGTGCTGCAGTGTGAAAAACTGCAAACATTGTATGATATTTTGGATTGAAAACCAAAAGTATAATAAATACAATGCGTGTACAGTAACTGTTATCTAAAATCATATGGGTCCTGAACGAAAAAATTATTCAAATCTATTTATAGTATATACTTTAAATAGATTTGAATAAATTTTTCGTTCAGGACCCATATGTCTAAAATATAGCATAATGACTATTTAACCTTAATCCTGCGGTAATAATGTCTGCTTCGAAATGGTCGTCTGCAAAATTTGTTAAATCTAGTTCTATACATGTTTAAGTAAATAAACCTATGGACGAATGTCAAACAGTTATGCGGCGCCTGATCTGGATCCAAACTGATTGCAAAAACAGTTAAAGGAAATTTTAGTCGCGGCCAGCAGGCAAAGGGTTAATATCTTTGATAAAAACTCAAAAAATACAAGTACATGTACAACGGCAACAGTAAATTCTATTTTTAAAATATAGCATAACCACTAAAAACTATCGTCTACAGAAATACAACACAACACTTTAATTTAACCGTTGATCGAAGTTCCTTACTTTAATCTACTGTTCTATGGCGATGAGTTTTTCACAAGTGTTTTTACAAAGGCGAAATCAGAGTATATCCCCAGTTGAAGACCATGTGTTCAGTAACGAATTTACGGGTATAGTTGTGACCAAAGAAATAGTGGAGCAAAAATTCCTCAATTTGAACGCATCGAAATCACTAGGAGACGATCAGATGCATCCTATGATACTTACATGAAATGCAGATGTACTCAGCGTTTTATATTTGCAAAACTTTTTACAAAGACAATTGAAGAACGTTATATATTCTCGGACTGTAAAATGCAGTTGTTGTACCCTTGCACAAAAAAGGAAGTAAGAAGAAAACTAAAAAATTCCGACCTGTGAGTCTTACAAGTATAGTTTGCAAAGTGCTAGAATCCATCTGTAGAGAAAATATTTTACATCACATGAACACTAATGACCTTTTCACTGTCCACCAATATGACTTTAGAAAGTAATGGAAGACTGGGTAGAGATCTTAGATAGAGGAGAGAACTTGGATTGCATACATTTAGACTTTAGCAAAGCTTTTGATCAATACTGTCCCTCACCAAAGGTTATTAAAAAAGTTGCAGACTTTTTGTACACGGGGTCACGTCCACTCATGTGTTGAAACTTTCTTAGTGAACAGAAGCCAAACAGTAAGAATAGGAAATGTTATATCAATAAAATCAGATGTAATTAGTAGAATCCCTCAAGTATCTATTTTGGGACCAATTCATTTCTTAATAATTCATAAACGAATTACCAGATGTAGTAAATTCAACTATCAAGTTATTCGCAGACTACACAAAAATATATTCCAAATTTGACAAGGATGAAGAATCGGAACTCTTGCAGATAGATCTTAACAATTTGGCACAATGGTAGAATAAATGGCAACTGAAATTTAGCGCTGGAAAATGCAAATCTATGCATATTGGACGTAAAAACCCAACTCATGTTTATACAATGAATTCTGAAAATGAGGAAATAACTATTACGCAAACATTAGAGGAAAAAGATCTTGGTGTAACATTTGATAGCCAAATGAAATTCAATACACATATTTCAAATATTGTGAAGAAAGCAAATCAAAGATCGGGGCTAATAAGAAGAATTTTTGAAAATATGGACAGAGAAATGTTTTTGATTCTGTATAAATCCTGAACCAGACCTAAATTGGAATATGCAACTGTAATAACGAGCGAAGCGAGCTTCTACAGCTACGTATACAATAAATTTCAAGTTAAAATTCACACTTTTAGACCTGTATGTTAGACCTGTATGTACATTGAATAGATTTTTCTTCGTAGGTTTTTTGTACTTCCGCCGGATCTACTTGCTACATTATTTTTCACAGACTGGTCGACCCTGCTCGCGTTTTATTTATGAACATGTTGAACAAAAAAAGTTTCGTTAAAAATTTTGCTTCCGGTTACCCATACGTTGACCCGGAAGTTATTGTCTATCACTTGCGACCTCTCAGCTATTTTTCACATACTGGTCGACCATGCTCGCGTTTTATTTATGAACATGTTGAACAAAAAAAGTTTCGTTAAAAGTTTTGCTTCCGGTTACCCTAGGTTGACCCGGATGTTATTGTCTAACACGCGCGACTATTCTGACTGACCTCTCAGCTCTGGACGAGTCTATTTGAGATTTTTAAGTGCACATTTCCGGTTATCTCCAAAGAAAACATAATTAATTGCGAGAATCACACATCAAATTTAAATAAAAAAACCTCGCTCGTTAATACCATCCTACTGAAATTATCAACACAGTCAAAACTGTTTTATTGAGTTTCCCCCCTTTGTTTATCAGTTGTGATGTTTATGACGTCACTTCCTACGATTAGAAAAGTACAATGTCACACACATTCGACCGGTTTCGACTAGGCCTAGATCTTTATTTCTGTGATATCAGATATGTTGTTTCTAAATCTTGTCAATATCAAAGTGCATGTGTATAATACACAGATGATTTCAACACTGTGCTCGATCATGCCAGGTGGGGTAGATTTACGTAGATAGTCTGGCAGTGTTGACAGTTTCAGCCGGTTTCGAAACACCTAGAAACCCAGGGCTATCCACTATTAAAACCCACCGTCCAATAGCCAAGAAAAAAGTCATTTTCTGTAATAGTTTTCGTTATCTGAATGCCAGTCAGCTATATGGAAGTAATAAAATTAGTGCCAACTATACACTTAATCCTCATTCATCAATTCACCCAAAGTCACCCAAATCCACCCAAGTTCAACAGTGTTTTTAAAACTCTAGAAGCCACAATATGTCTCCAATCTTTCTCAAACTTGGCCAGATTGTATATATGACCATAAGATTTTGTATGAGTTCGATTATACTTGAAATCAGATCAATAGATCTAGATCACATCAAGAGTTTTCTATCTTTGAATTGCTGAAAATGCCATATTTAACAGTGTCTACACTCTAGCGGCCACACTTTTTCTTCAAACTTGCTCAGATTGTATATGACTATAAGAGTTCAGATGAGTGTGATTATGCTTGAAACCAGACAAATGGG
Organism: Gari tellinella; assembly: GCA_922989275.2. NCBI lineage: Eukaryota > Metazoa > Mollusca > Bivalvia > Cardiida > Psammobiidae > Gari > Gari tellinella. The sequence continues at coordinate 18,982,737 of OV277862.1, forward strand.
TTGAGAGACTGAGTTATCTACCTTTGAATTGCTGAAAATGCCATATTTAAGGGTGTTTACATTCTAGAGGCCACAATTTTTACCCAATCTATTTTAAACTTGCTCAGATTGGATATGACCATAAGAGTTCATATGAGTTTGAATATGGTTGAAATCGGACCCATAGGTTGAGAGTAACCTACCTTTGAATTGCTGAAAATGCCATATTTAACGGTGTTTACACTCTAGAGGCCAGAATTTTTATATAATCTATCTCAAACTTGCTCAGATTGTATATGACCATAAGAGTTTAGATGAATTTAATTATGGTTGAAATCGGACCAATAGGTTGAGGATTATCTACCTTTGAATTGCTTAAAATGCCATATTTAACAGTTTTTACACTCTAGAGGCCACAATTTTTATCCAGTATTTTTCAAACTTGGCCAGATTGTATATGACCATATGAGTTTAGATATGTGTGATTATGGTTGAAATAAGACCTATAGGTCAAGAGTTGTCTGCCCTTGAATTGCTGAAAATGCCATATCTTACAGCGTTTACACTCTTGCAACTACAGTTTTCAATGGATTTTGATAATACTTGCACACAAAGTATATAGTTATAAGTTCTCAAAGGAGTGCAATTATTGTTGAAATCTAATCATTGTGGCAATAGTTATCTGCCCTTGATATTCTCTGAAATGCTAAAAAGGCTTCATTTCAGTATTGTTTAGGCTCTAGTTATCTGCCCTTGATGTACTCTACTATACTAGAATTATGAGGTTGTATTCCAAAAAGTTTTACATGGTATACTACAAATTTGAATGGATTTAGATTAAAACGGATGAAACAGAAAGGTAAAGCTTTCAAGCTTCAGTACAACAGTTGAGCGATATCAGGGCCCTCAGGTTATTAAATCATTTAGTTTATTAACCCATTACCCAATAAATACGCCTTAATGGGATATAGTCAAAGCGTACCATGGTTAAAGCGTACCAAGTCAAAACGTACCATTTTTGGTCGAAGCATACAAAGGGAACATTTTCAATATGTTATTAGTCGATAATTTATTGTTTTTTTGCACATTATATAACCTCGCGTAAATATCGTAATTAGATCTAGTGTATTAAATATATGTCTTGATGTATAGTTTTTACCCAGACACAACAGTATCTTTGAAACTTTAGTCATTAGGAACAAATTTGCCATTATGATCATCAGTTCTCAAAGTTTCGAAATTATTAATATTAACATTAGTGCCAATAATTATGTTGATCCTGACCATGCGTCGCCGTACACATCTTCTAATAAGGATCCAAACTGATTGAAAATAAATTGTGCACCCATGCACCACAGTATCTCTGAAGATTCAGTTCTCAAAATTTCGAAATATTAACGTTAGTGTCAACAATTGTGTATGATAGATCCTGATCATTCGCCGCCGTACGCAGCTCCTGATCAGGATCCAAACTGCTTGAAAAATAAATTTCGTGCCCATGCAAAATATAGTCTCTAATTACGAGGCTTCTGATCAGGATCCAAACTGTTCAAAAAGTAAATAGTTCCATTTGATACAGTCCAAAATCTGTACCATAAAATTATATTCTATATCCTAGCAGATTCTGACTTAAGGCAGGTTGGGAGTAAAGCAGAATGCGCCGCAAGGCGCATTCTGCTTTACTTTCAACTTGCTTTAAATAACCCTTCATTCTGTTTTCAAAACTAGAATTAGGCTATGGGGTAATGTGTTAATTTGTTAAAATGCTCCATTATTTAACAGCTTCGCTCGCTTGTAGGCTGTGCCTATTTCATATTATGGTCACCTTGGTTGAAGAAAGACATACAGTGCTCCCTCTCTACAACGACAGCCAATGGGAGACACAGATTATGTGTGTTGTTCGGAGGGAGTCGTTATAGAGAGGGAAAATTAAGACTTGGCTTTCATTTGCAAACAGCTTGAATCCAGATCAGACGCCGCGTAACGCGGCGTCTGCTCTAGATTCAAGCTGTTTGTCACTCGTAATTATATTTCTTCTCTCGAAATGTCCACTTATATGTAACTGTGAAAAAAACAGCAGACGACAAATTTAAGCAGACGATAATGCAGCATTGAAACATTAGACATAATTGTCTTGTTTAGGGAACTACGCCAAGGGTCGTTGTAAGGAGGGAGTCGTTGTTGAGAGGGCCGTTGTAGGGAGGGAACGCTGTAGTATCTATAGAGCAAGTTCAACGACGCGCAACTAAACTGGTCAAGGAAATTTCTCATCCAACCTATGAGGCAAGGCTCAAACAATTAGGTCTTCCAATATTGATATACAGAAGATTCAGCTATTTAAGATTATAGAAAAATATGATAATATACAATTGCAACCCATACATACAAATGACGATCAGATAACAAGAGGTCACAATAAAAGGACAGGGCTGCCATAAATAGATAATAAAAATCCTAAGATTTCAAATTTTCACTTTTTCAGACGCAATTTTACTAATCGTACCTTTACTCCATTGGCTGTTTCTTGTTTGGAAGACACATAACTGCTTAAAACAGGTTGAAAGTAAAGCAGAATGCGCCTTTATGCGCATTCTGCTTTACTTTCAGCCTGTTTTAAGCTACGATCTGCTAGAATGAAAATCCGAAGACTTAGGGAAAATCCGGAGAAAGTGCTAGGTGTGCAAATCCTCGGAACTCAGTACCCAGTGATACAGTTAAAAGCAGCAGTGTAACAAATTTTAAATCTAATCTGAATGTTGCCTGTAAGTTCAAATTAAATAAATGCAGACAAGAGTTTTAAATATGTATACAGTGAAACCCTCTAAACCGGAACCTCTAAATACCGGAATTCTCTCAAAATCGGACAAAACTTTTGGCCCCGTTTCAAACCCTTCTTTTTTAACCAATAACACCATAAATTTGCCTTTTACTCCTTTGATTTATTCATACACTGAAGGAAATATATTAATAAAAACAATGAAACATTTTCTATATTCTAGCAGATGAAAGCTTAAAGCAGATTGAAAGTAAAGCAGAATGCGCCTTACTTTCAACCTGATTTAAGTGATCGGCTATCTTCCATACTAGAAACAAGATATATGTGAAAACCCCTTTAAACCGGAAACCCCTTTTAAACCGGACATTTAGTTTGTTCCCACACATGTCCGGTTTAGAGGGGTTTCACTGTATTCATAACCGGAACAGCAGAGAAAACCAAGGATATAAGAGGGTATTGACAAGCCAATGGCTTATTCTCGACCAGGCCCCGATGTTATAAAGCGTTTTAGTTGAGTCTGAGTGTGTTCCCAAGCATTTGATTGGTCAGATTTGAGCCTGGGCTCAAATCTGACCTATCAAATGCTTGGGAACGAGTTTAGGCTCAAGTCAAAAGCTTTATAACCTCGGAGCCAGGCATCAAAGTTAATCAAAGGTAAATCTACTGCGAAAAGTACTGAGATAGTCTGCTCAGAATAGGTATCATAATTAATTACATGTAATATTAATTATGTTTGTTTCTAGTTGATATACGTTCGGACACCCTTGCGTACTGATTTACAGTTAATTCATATAAATAAATGCTATTCATAATAACTATAGAAACATATATATGTTACAGCCAATATGTGTACACGAATCAGTCGTTTCATGAAATGACTACGAATTTCAGTCATTACGTGAAATGACTGTTTCACTTAGTCATTTCACAAAATGACTAAAGTTTTCAGTCATTTCGACTTTAAAACTGTGCTGGTAAGGTCAAATGAGCAAATTATAGCAAAATGCGATCATATTGCATTGAAAATGACAAAGGTTTCGACATTATAAAGCCGTCACATATCATCTTGTTTTAATAATATGTTGTTTCAATTGGTAAGCCATTAAATCATCATAAAATAATATTGCTGTTCGTGTTCATGTCTTGAGGATCAACATCTTGCAATCACCCAAATAATATCCAAGAAGGGCATGTGTTGTTGATTAATGTTGAAACATCCTCTTGTGCATAATGAGCTTTAAAAGGGTAATTGCATGGTTTTAGAAATCAATCAGGGAATTTTCTAATGCAACACGTGCCCGCTACATGATTGATTGATTGATTGAGAGGGATTAACGGCACCGCGAAACATGAAACTGTTATATGATGCAGATATCATTATGTAAATATTTAAAAGAAATCCATCAACGGGTGTGTACAAAACTTCTACAAAAGAATCAAAAAGTATAAAAATGTATAAGGATTCAAGCTTTTTAAAACTAGACATTGGTGTATATACCGGTATGTACCAAGAACATCACCCTGAATTCCAAGATGACTGTAATTTTATTGACTGGAATGTGATGGCGTTGGTAGATGCCTTTTAAGATCTTGGAAATACCTTTAATGGCAGATAATGGTGAACTGCTTGACTTCGACAAGTCAATAACCCCTTAATGTGAAAAAAACGCTATATGTCTGGTATAATAATGATATAATGTTTACAGTTGCGCATTAATATGCATAATTATGATAATTCACTTATTAGCAAAACAACACATCAGACAAATTGTAAAACGATTTGAAATTACAATGTAGCGAATACATACACATTACCAGTTGACTGTCCGATACAGAGTGATGTATTTAGCTCGAGACGTTTTTGGCGGAAACAGCCGATCTGACGAGCGCCTTGGCGCGAGTCTGATCGGTTGTTTCCGCCAAAAACGCCGAGAGCTAAATGCAACACTCTGTATCGGACTGTCAACTGGTAATGTGTTTATTATATGCCTTGAATACACTCCAGAAACAACTACAAAGTTGTTTAAATAATTTTATATCCAGAACCATTAGTTATTTGAAGCAGAACAAAGAATTATTGTAGGCCACAAAGAATAACGCGGGACTTGTACCTGAACGTAAACGACGTCACGCTAAATCGAAAACGAGGTTGGAGTAAAGTACAAGGTGGCTGATACAAGGTGGCTGATACAGACTCTTGTATTTTACTCTGCTATGCAGATACACGCGAAAAAGCTCGATATCATACGAAGGCATATAATAAATACGATGCCATGACAAAACCTGCCTTATTGCAATGCAAACAGCGTATATCAAGGCCAGCCGCCGCGTCAAAGACGCGGCAGCTGGCCTTGGTCTACTCTGTTTGACACCTACAACAGGCTGACCATATCTGCGGATTTTTCCTGAATCTGCGGATTTTTGACAACTTCTACGGATCTACGGAATGATTTTCAAATCTGCGGAATTTTGGAAAAATATTCAGCCAATTTCTTTTTAATGTATATCAATGCAACAACTCGGTCATGTTTCTCTTAGTGTTGGCCACTGCAATGCATTATACGATCGCTAACTAATTCACTGCCGATAAACAAAGAAAATTATCTAATAGCGCACAACACCCACCCCACCCCATGCCGATTACACATGTCAAGTGGTATCTGGTATTTTGAAAAGATAGATCTATCAATTCTGTAATGGCAGATTTAAATGATTATCGAGTTAAATAAAGTACAAAATCCTCTAACAATATGTATTTTAGTGGTTTTTTTTTTCACGTACGAGTTCATAGTCAAGTTAAAATGTGCATTTAACCCGGGATGATTACTCCATAGCCTAATTCTTGTTTTGAAGGCACGATACAGGTTGAAAGTAGATTTCGCGTTAACTCCTTAATCCATAACTTGTTTTAGTATTGAAGACAGGTCATAATCACTTAAAGCAGGTTGAAAGTAAAGAAGAATGTACCCTAAGGTGCATTCTTCTTTACTTTACAGCATACGCTGTTAGGATATAGAAATTATTCTATATGGCATATATTCATAACTGTACAAAATTGAATTATTTTCTTCAGAAGAGGGATAAATTAAAGACTTAAAAAGGCGCACTATGGGGTATGTGGTGAAGACTCATTATGTTTTGCTATTCATCAGAGACCATACATACATGTACATGTACATGTATGTATGGTCTCTGTATTCATCAATGGAAGAGTGAAGAAATGCGTACGTATAAAGGTGTATCTATATAGTAAAGGGTTAATTAAAGAGCGCACGAAAACCGACAAATATTCAGAATCGCGCCCTTCGATCGAAAAATTTGAAATCTGCGGATTTTTTGTTTCAAAGTTATGGTCACCCTGCTACAATCATATAAAGCACTATATTAAGTATTATTGTATACGATATTTGGCAGTATAGACCACACACAAGTACATATTCTGGGATGACAACTGTGCTTGGTCTGTACAATGTTGCAATGCAATAAGGCAGGTTTTGTCATTACATAGCTCATATCTTATATTGCAACCTATGTTAGTAATTTAGTATGTAGTTGGGCTCCACCTCACTCTGGAGGATATTTTATCATGTAAAACTATCGATTGTGAGTTTTATTAATTGTTAGTTTGTAAACATAGTGTGTACCAAACGTTTACAAAATTCAAAGATATTTGATGATATTAAGGGTGTAGCAAACTCATGAATTTGGGAAATTTTCAAAGTATATGACAACACTCTATGATGGTTTTGTATTGAAAAGCTATTTAAGATGAATGAAAAAATAGAAAAATAGTGTACATTTTGGCGTACAAAATTTGGCTCTACGGCCATTTTAAAAGGTGTAAAATTTACCCCACCTGCCTTTTCTTATTTTGTCCCTTTCAAACAGGCCGCTTCAATAAAATCCATTTCAAATGAAAACAAACATGATAATTTGGTTCTGTGTTATTTATTTGATATCTATGGTAGTATTTCTTCATACAAAAATTAATTTAAGACAACACAGACACCAAATGTGAAATTAATAAAGCCTTAAATATCATCGATATGATACTTTTTTTGTAAATTTTGTAAAGGGGGATAACTCAATTTTCAACAATAACATATCAATTTCTTTTCATATTTTGAATTGCCTTTGTATGGATTTTCATGTGGTAGAATATAAGAAAAAGTTGAATACTAGAACTATTTATATTTTTACTATTTCTCATAGTTTTTTGTTTTAAAAAAAAAAGATCATTACCCATAAAAACCATGTTGTTGATTCAGAGATTCATATTTTCCAAATATGGTGCCTAATTGGTCTTGATTTAGTTTCTTTATGTCAAAATACTTACACAGACATGAAATACATGTACATAATAAAAAAAATTACCATGTAGAGCAACGGCGGGTATTAGCGGCCGTAGGTAGTCACCGACTCACCGGCATGCTCTTTTATTATATTATTTTTTCCAATGATGACGTAAAGTTACCATACTAGTGACGTCAATTATGACATCACTTTTCCATTAAAAATCAATACTGGCTATATTTGTATTGTTGGTTTTCCCCACGACCGTTGTGTCACAAGATGAAAATTGTAGGTGCACTTCTCATATATGAAAACCCTCTTCTTATCGAGTGACTTAAGAGAGGTCGAGTACCTGAAAATGCGTTGACACACAAACCCCACTTAAAAGGGTACCTTTTGCATACAGTGATGCTTAAAGGATGTTATACGTTGTATTTGCCGCAAAACCATGTGCCTAAGGTATAAATAAGTTCAGATTTTGTTGTGGCCGATCAGGTGCGGATCCATGTCTGAGATAGGTTGTCCTCATTTATATCCATGGGGTTCTTAGATCTGGATCAACATTTCATGTACAGTTTGTTTTTGACAAATTACATGTAACTTGATGGCCACAACGTTTGCAGACTATAGGTCTACAGTTGTGTCGACAATATTTTGAGTCAAACTATTTAGATTAGGAGCCACATAACATGACAACCAGTGTAGACTCAGATCAGTATCTGCATGTAAATGTGGCGTCTGATCAAGGTGTACATTTTTTACAATCATAATTTTCAACTCGAGTATATCTTCACCAATAGCGCACTATAACCTAAACATGCACTGATAGAATAAGTGTACCCTATAGTTACCACTCGAACATTCGCTTGTACATTATGTCGGCAAATACCGGCACATCTTTATAAACAACGTTAAACGGCCGATAATACCCGCCATTGCTCTTTCTAAAATAGATTTTATTGAAGCTTATAATTTAAATTTGACAACATTTGAGAAAAAGTCTGAATTTGACACATCTTTTCAAAATTATCGTAGTGCAAATAATGCGCACCAACATATTTTCCCCCTGTTTTTTTTTATCTATCATAAACAGCTCTTTCAAAATAAAAATGAAAGTACTTTGAAAAATTCGCTTATGGGTTTGATACACCCTTAAGTTTAAAATGTATGTTACATTGTATATTTGGCGAAAATACATGCATGTTTCCAATTGCTCATTAAATATGCATATCTATGCAAATAAGCTAATTAACTTGATCACACATCAAATGATTTGCATAACGATATCTTTTGTTTAGGCAACGTTGGAAATGATTTATATCACGATATAGCAAAGATATAACACAAAACTGCATCCTATATAGTGAGTATTTGGAATTTCCGCAACCCATCCCACCATCGCTTTGGGCGATATTTTATCACTAAAACTATCGATTGTGACATGTTTGCAGTTAATTTGTAGTAACCCCCCCCCCCCCCCCAGTCCGGTTAGGGGGTGGGGTCACTTATTGGCTCATTACTTATAACCCTTTCACTCTCATTGACGCTTTAAAGTTCGTTTTCAAACAGATTGGATCCGGAACGGACGCCGCGTAACGCGGCGTCTGATCAGGATCCAAACTGATTGACACTCGCTTTGAAATTCAGTGATACTGCCTTATATTTTAACTTTGAAACGACATTGCAAATAACAAAATTGAAGCAGACGACAATAAAAAGATGAAGGGGTAAAACTCTCTCGAATAATTTGACCATAAAGGGTTAAACTATCAAATAGACAATTCAAGTTTCCACTATAAAAATGTGTTTGACAATACTTTATATTATGTCAGACAGTGTACATGTATACTCTGATCAAGGACTCCTGAATGAGCCCTCTAATCTGGGTCTACACTGTTTGTACACCAGTCACACACTTTACCAGTCACTAGTAGATTGTGAGCAACAAAGCAATTTCAATCATAACATATTCTTCACCTAAACATCCAATGGAACATTCCAATTTCTAATTAGATATACATGTGTAAGTCAAATCAAATTTTCACTATTAAATCAACGTTTCGTTTTACAATATACAGTGGAGAATACGTTATTCATTCCCGTTTAAACGCAAACGAAACGCAAACGCATCACAGTAAAATGTATAAAATGACATCTTTTCGACAATTCTGACTATCTATTTTAATCTGAGTGGCAAACAGATTGGAGCCTGATCAGACGCCGGGTTACCCGGTGTCTGATCTGGTTCCAAACTGTTTGCATTGGAAATAACAGTTTTACCTGAATCGAGGGAAAAACTTCGCCGAACCGAACCATCTGGTCACGTGGGATGGCCACAGTGCTGCTTACAGGTCTCGATCTGTCTCACTCACTCACTCCCTATGTCTACATGTGTATCTGTCTGTCGCTCTTTCTCTCTGTCTGTGTGAGTCTATCTGTCTATACATGTCTGTCTGTCTCTGTTTATATATCTCTCTGTTTGTATTGCTGTCTCTCATTCTGCCCCTGTCTGTCTTTCACTCTCACTGTCTGTATATGTTAAGTATGTTTGTCTCGCCACAACAGTACACAGCATTGCCTGAACGGGTTAAAATACGCAAGATCTACTAATACCTTAGAGATTTCCCTGTAATACATTTATCTCTCACCTATAATCACTGCAAAAACACGACCTGTACAAACAATTTATGAATAAAACATGAATAAATGTATATATTTGATGTAATTTCAATGGAAAGTGTTCCTTTTATATTTAAAACAGGTATATATTCAATCATAATAGTGCATGTTATTTTATCCTATTCCATTCACAGACTTTAACCCTTTGAACCCTAGTCCCGCCTATAGGCGTCATTTCAAACAGTGTACATGTGAATAATACACTTGTCCTGTGCAAACAGTGAAGGCCCAGATCAGAGGGCTCCGAAAGGAGCCCTCTGATCAGGGTCTTCACTGTTTGTCAGTAATGCCAAAATTGACAAAAACAACTCTTAAAAGCCAGAAATGGACTAGACAAAAATCGAAACTGGAATTGTCCATTTAAAGTTTCAGGGAGGAAAGAGTTAATCTACGGTACCAATGCTTCATTATTTTAGAATGATTAGAATCATATATTTTACATTAATGAAGACATGTTGACAGAAAATTGTTGCAAAGAAATTTGTGAAGAAAGGACTTATTAAAGTTATAAATGTAACATCTTGGTTATTTGTTGGTTTCAATACATCTTTTTAACCTCTGTAGTGTAACATGTAACGCGGAATCTCTTTTAGTGTTTATCACAAATTGAAGCAGACGACTCAAACCTCTTTGGATCCATAAAGGATCCTGACCAAAAGCCGCGTAACAACCATCTTTTCCCGGAAGCAATATTTATTTTCATGCATTGCGGATCTTTACCAGAAGCCGCATAAAGCAGCGTCTGATCAGGATCCACAATGGTTGACATTAATTTTAATTTATTAGTTTTAGATTTAGAACAGACAACTTTCGTTTTCAAGTAGTTTTGGATCCTAATCAAAAGCCGCGTAACCAAAACGTTTTCAAGGATGAAAGATTTATTTTCAAGCGTTTTGTATCCTGATTAGAAGCCGTGAAAAGGGCGTCTGCTCAGGCTCCACAATGATTGACACTTAGTTTGAGCACAGACGACATTTGTTTACGTTGTCGTACGGCATATATTTAGATCACTTTTGGAACAGTTTGAATCCTGATCAGAAGTCGCGTAAATAGAGGCTATGATTCGCATGGGTGCAAAACATTTTTTTTCAAGCAGTTTGGATCCTGATCACAGAGCTGCCATAAGTTGACATGAAAAATCCTAAGATTTCCAAATTTGCATTTTTCAAGTGCGATTTTACGAATCGTACCTTTACCCCATAGCCTTTTTCTTGATTTGTTGACACGCAACTACTTAAAGCAGGCTTTAAGTAAAGCAGAATGCGCCTTACGGTGCATTCTGCTTTACTTTCAGCCTGCTTTAAGCTACCATGTACTTGGAAAAAATCCGGAGATTTAGGAAAAATCCGGAGAAATGGCAGCCCTGTGATCAGAAGCCACGTACGGCGGCGTATGGTCAGGATCCACACAATTGTTAACACTAGTTTTAAGACTTCGAAACTATGAGAACTGATGAAAATTGTTTCAGCAAATTAAAAATGTGTTCCTAACTTACTAAATCTTCAAAGATAATGTGGCGCATTGGTGCAGAATTTATGTGGCGTGACTGGTGTTTGTGTGAAAACTATATAGGCGTATATTCAATCATTGGCAATGATTTATATTAGCTAGACACTTATATAGGGATAGAAGGAAATTAATGGAGCCGTGAATCTCTGGTAGCCTACACTGTTTGGGTGGCACGCTTAGTCTATAACTCCACTGTCTCTGGTTCAATATACCAGAGACAGTGTATACCACTGTCTCTGAATATACTAATTACGATATTTACAGGTATATACTGTGTGAAAAACAATAAATCATCACCTAATAACATATTTAATGTTTCCCTATATATTCTTTATGTGGTACGCTTCGACCAAAAATGGTAAGTTTTGACTTGGTACGCTTAACCATGGTACCCTTTGACCATAAATCGCCTGAACTAATAAGAACTATTCACTACAACTCCTCGTGTACTGCAGCATCTCGGACTACATTACGCTGTTTTTCATAACGTACAGATCTAAGGACTTCCCAATGTGTTCATCCAATCATACGAAAGAATGCTATGGACACGTGACAGTCGCCGTGTATATAATAGCGTGACTCCGGAAAATTCGGTCTCTCAGATTCAGTTAGCAGTCAGAATAGTACTGATCCAACAGAAAGTACAAAATGTCAGGCAAACCTCCATACAAAGTCGGTAAGTGAATAATACATTACATCTAATTATCTATTGAGATCAATTAATCAGAAACGGATATTGTCAGTTATTTGCTCGTTTGGAACACCCACGTGCGCCGACCGCAATTGACGCCGGTAAATAGGTCGTCAGTGACATGTCAAAATGAAAGTAGAAATTGATCTATGTATGGTTCTAGAACCGGCTATTATTTTATACTTCGTTTTCGGACACTTTGCATCGTAATTCACATAGATTAGTATGACATTTATTGAAGTTATTTACCCCATAGCCTGTTTCTAGTAATGAAGATGGACAACCACTTAAAGCAGATTGAAAGTAAAGCAGAATGTTCCTAAGGCACATTCTGCTTTACCTTTAGCCTGCTTTAAGCTAATATCTGCTAGGATAAAGAGAAATACTTCTCATGGTACATATTCTTGATTGTATATATTGAAACTAGATTTCAATTTTCTTTAGTGGAGGAATTTTTAAAAAAAGGCGTATTTATGGGGTAATGGTAGAATAGGTTAATTGCCATCTCAGGATCTTGATGCAATAGACCATTTAGTAAAGTCAGATTGTGTCAAATTAACTCGTTGAAATTACTCGGTTATTGTTAAAAATTATCAAGCTGCAGCTAGGTTGCTATCAATCCAATCTTAACTTTTTAAGATACTCCAGCAGAGGCTGTTTTTATTGTTGTTTAGGGTTTACATCATTGCTTGTACAAATAAAGTTTAAACTTCTCCAGTTTTAAGTCAAATAAGGATTAATTTTGGTACCAGGCTCAGCAGGCTGGTGTATTTTTGCATCCTGAATCTATGAATAGTCAAATTTTAAAGGTAGAGATCTAATGACTTGGCCTTTGCTTTTAGAGAAATTAATTTCTGCCCAATTAAACCTGTTGTGGGTTTGAGACTTTATAAACCGAGTTCCAACCAATAGGTGCTTTACACTAGGCATCCGAAAGAACCAGAGATCTCTGTTGATAATAAGAGTACTGCAATGCACCGGGGTATTCTGTATCCGCTGTCCTCTCTCTGGGGCATCAAATTAGCTTATAGCTGGCAGAAACATCTAGGTCAACTCGTTTACCCAATAATCTGTTTCTAGTTTTGAAGATAGGTGATCACTTAAAACAGGTTGAAAGTAAAGTAGTATTAAGTTTGAAATTATTTTGTTCAGTGGAGGAATAAATTAGAGGCATGAAAAGGCATATTGCATGCTACTTATGTGGGTAATGGGTTAACAAACAAAAAAAACGGTGTCTGAATACAGAGAATAGTCTACACTGTTTGCTGATAGGATTTTCAATATAAAACAAAATGAAATGAAAATTTTGACCAGGCATCCCTTTGCTACAAAATGGACTTATCCAGTATATAATCATGGAAGAATCCACTGGGTGTAAATGGGTTAATGAAGTCCTTTTCTTGTTTTTCAGCTGACATCAAATTGGCCGACTGGGGCAGAAAATGCATCGAAATTGCCGAAAACGAGATGCCCGGTTTGATGGACCTGCGAAAGAGGTACGGCCCATCCAAGCCACTGAAGGGAGCCCGTGTGGCAGGGTGTCTACATATGACCACACAGACAGCAGTGCTTATAGAAACCCTCACAGCTCTTGGCGCTGAGGTTAGTTTTAAAGCCTTTACCCCATAGCCTGCTGCTAGTTTTAAAGCCTTTACCCCATAGCCTGCTGCTAGTTTTAAAGCCTTTACCCCATAGCCTGCTGCTAGTTTTAAAGCCTTTACCCCATAGCCTGCTTCTAGTTTTAAAGCCTTTACCCCTGGAGCCTGCTGCTAGTTTTAAAGCCTTTACCCCATAGCCTGCTGCTAGTTTTAAAGCCTTTACCCCATAGCCTGCTGCTAGTTTTAAAGCCTTTACCCCATAGCCTGCTGCTAGTTTTAAAGCCTTTACCCCATAGCCTGCTGCTAGTTTTAAAGCCTTTACCCCATAGCCTGCTGCTAGTTTTAAAGCCTTTACCCCATAGCCTGCTGCTAGTTTTAAAGCCTTTACCCCATAGCCTGCTGCTAGTTTTAAAGCCTTTACCCCATAGCCTGCTTCTAGTTTTAAAGCCTTTACTCCATAGCCTGCTTCTAGTTTTAAAGCCTTTACTCCATAGCCTGCTTCTAGTTTTAAAGCCTTTACCCCATAGCCTGCTGCTAGTTTTAAAGCCTTTACCCCATAGCCTGCTTCTAGTTTTAAACCCTTTACCCAATAGCCTGCTGCTAATGTTAAAGAAAGATGACCACTTAAAGCAGGTTGAAAGTAAAGCAGAATGCACCATAAGACGCATTCTGCTTTAGTTTCAACCTGCTTTAAGCTACCATCTCCTAGGTTAAACAATATTTTCCATGTGATGCATATTCATGACCATTTAAGGTACTTCGCATATGCGCGTAGTTTCCATACGATTGTTATGAAAATTGTCATGAAGAATGATAATAGCCTAAGAAACAATGTGTGTAAATATAGGCAAAATTTATCGTGTGGTTTGTCTTTAAGGTCTTTTTTCTGACAAAAACCTAGAATTTTGATGATTTTATTTTTCTTAAAAATGAATAAAGCTAATGACTATAATTCTCGCCATATAAGTAGTCCACAACATTCATTACAAGAAAAGCTAAAAACATTTTGAATAAAGGTGTTCAGAAAGATGTTATCAGCTATTTAAATTTTGCAAAATGCTAAAAAATTGAATTAAAAAAACTGACTCATTCAATGTATATTTGTTTTCATCTTATTCAAATATATGGTTGATGAACTAGTCAGTCTGAAAAAATTAGAAAATATTACAGTCAGTATTTGTTGTAATAACATATTTTCTTATTAAAATGTGGGATATTTGTTGTTTAGATACAGTTACCTACCTTAGAACTAAAACTTCGTCATTAAAATGCATATTATTTATTCATGGACTTGCATACAAGGTTTATTATATTGTTTGAACATAATTATAATGGGCAATATCGATCTTGAAAAGGTTAGCGTATTGATAAGCTTCAAGGTGTGGCTTTATAGTTCGATCAAATCGTTTACATGTTTACCGATTTAATTGACTTGTAAGTCATTAAACTAAAACGTACAGGTAAGTGGACATATACTTGGACCGTAAACATCACTAGTACTAATCAACGAAGACTAAACATAACATGTCTCTTGATTACTGCGTTATGGATTGACAAGTCAATAAATCGGACACTAAAAAAAATATTTGGATCGGATGGGTCTCGAACCTATGACCTTTGGATTGCTAGTCAACCACTATAGTCAACCACTATACTAACTGCGCTATGAAGGATTATACTAATTTATATCAACATTTCCTTTATATAAATTTTCTAGTATAAACACGTACGACTAAAGTCTGTGTCGTCCAGACGCATATCCGCTCGCCCGCAAGACCGACTTCCGGTAGCGAAAGGCCTTAAATTTCCATGTAGGCTACAATAGCGTGTCAATGTGAACTTTTTCTTCGGTGGAGGAAAAAACTAAAGGCTTAAAAAGGTGTATTTATGGGATAATGGGTTAAATGGTCATCTGTCTATAATTCTAGAAACGGACTATGAGGTAACGGGTTAATAAGATTATATATTGGTAAACCGTACACTAGTGCATGGTGTACTGCTCTGTTCAAAGTCTCATCAGTCATGAAAAGTTCACATTGACACTCTATTGTAGCCTACATGGAAAGTTTTATCTCATATCTATCCAAGGTTGAAGTCACACTGAATATTTTCCCACACTAAATGAGCCTTTATCAAATAATGTTGACCTTCATTTTAGCTCAATTGGCACAAAATATTTAAGATATTCAAAAGAAGAAAAAAATGTCTTGTCTGAAAATTAAAGGCATTACTAATACTTTTACAGAAATGATCCATGGAACTTTTTTAAAATCAATGGGTTTTTTAAGCTTAAGAGAAAGGGATGCCAGAGGAAGGGGCAGGTTTTCAATATATTGAGTGTTGTGAAAAGTTTGAAAACTTGAATAATCTAGTCTGAAAGCACCGACAGGATAAGAAATCTTCCTCCCCTCCAAAGGCTTGGACCAAATATAAACAAATGTTTCCTATATCATAGCAGATGATAGCTTAAAACAGGCAGAACGTGAAGCAGAATACACTTGAAGTTCAGGCACATTCTGCTTTACTTTCAACCTGCTTTAAGTGGTGACCTGTCTTTAACCCTTTCCCCCATAGAAGCGCCTTTTAGCGCATTCAGTTTATTCTTGCCTTGAAGAAAATAGTTCCAATTTATACATTCATAAATATATATAATACAAAATATTTTCTATATTCTAGCAGATAATAGCTTAAAGCAGGCTGAAAGTAAAGCAGAATGCGCTTAAAGCGCATTCTGCTTTACTTTCAACCTGCTTTAAGTGGACACCTATATTCAATACTAGAGATATGCTATGTGGGAAAGGGTTAAAATTAGAAACAGGCTATTGGGTAAATGATTAAAGGGTACTGTTCAGTGATGGATAAGTGAGAGACTTATTCATGTTGAAACAAAGTTTGTCTTGGTGGACAGGCCCTCTAACAGGCTGTTTATACACGCTGTGATACTCACTCTATAGTTGACTATATCATGTTTATCTCAGAGCCAAATTTTAGATTAGACCAGGTTTATTCACCGTTGACAGTACTGCTCAATGTATATGAGCCGTATGACTTTATAGTTCAGTATAAGAAATTGTAAGCTCTCAAATCTATAGGAGTTTCCACACATTTTAAAGCTGATCACCTGAGTCTGTACTGTTTGTACATTATTAGTAGACTCACCAAAGTCAGTTTTATGAGGGAGGCTGTAAAGACGAACATTTTGACACATATTATTCATAATTATTGACTTATAAAGTAGGGGACATTCATTACATGTAGGTAGCAAAAAATACTCATAATCTTGAACTTAGCTCTGTGAACCCTTTTCCTCTTTCTAGTATTGAAGATAGCTGACCACTTAAAGCAGGTAAATTAAAGCATCTGGACATTTTTTGATAATGTGCCGAAAGAAAATTGTAAAATCATACTCAAGTTCAAATGTAAGGAGTAAAAGTCCAAAATATGCATCAATATTTTATTGCAGACATCTTTCGAATTCGTATTTTAATTTGAACTGCAGTGACAACATTTGGTTTGTTGCCTATTTCAGGTTCAGTGGTCAAGTTGTAACATATTCTCTACTCAAGATTTTGCTGCAGCAGCCATTGCAAAGACTGGGGTACCAGTGTATGCATGGAAAGGGGAAACAGACGAGGAATACATCTGGTGTATTGAACAGGTATGTTGTACTGCCCTCCGAATAACGATTCCCTCCACACAACAATGCTAATTGTCACCGTTTCCCAAAATAAGACATTTGTAACTTGTGCTTTCACTGCCAAAAAATTGTCTGCTTAAATTTGCCATCTGCTGTTTGTTCTCAAAGTTCCGTACGGAAATTTTATCATGAGGAACATAAAGTGTCAAACAGTTTGAACCCAGATCAGACGCCGCGTTACGAGGTAATGAATGTAAATTAGAAAGCTTCAATATGACCCTGTACCGAGTTGTCGATTTGTGCCTGAAACAGTGCATAAAGGACTTCTGGGGTCTTCCTCCACCTATAATTAGCTGGACGTTGCGATATGACTGAAATACTGTTGAAAGCGACGTAAAATCAAAACAAATCAAATCAAATCAATATGACCCTGCTTTTAAGTTGATTTGAACACTTTCTAATTTTCTTGTGATGAGGTGTCCTTAATTGCTAATGTAGACTTGAAGGGTAGCCAGTAACTATGGCTGCTGTAGCCTTTTATGCACAGTAAAACCTCTCTATTACGACCACTAAAGCAAAGGCTAACTGATTGTATAAAATGCAGGTGACAGTTTAAAGCAAGAGGACAGTTAAACAGAAAGCTCCTACAGGAGCTTTCTGTTTTACTGTCACCTTGCTTTAAGCCTAAAGGAGCCTTGTTTTTCTGTCCTTGCTTAAAGCCTAAAGGAGCTTTCTGTTCTACTGTCACCTTGCTTTAAGCCTAAAGGAGCCTTGTTTTTCTGTCCTTGCTTTAAGCCTAAAGGAGCCTTGTTTTTCTGTCCTTGCTTAAAGCCTAAAGGAGCTTTCTGTTTTACTGTCGCCTTGCTTTAAGCCTAAAGGAGCCTTGTTTTTCTGTCCTTGCTTAAAGCCTAAATGAGCTTTCTGTTTTACTGTCACCTTGCTTTAAGCCTAAAGGAGCCTTCTGTTTTACTGTCACCTTGCTTTAAGCCATCATCTGTCATAAACATGTAATAATGAACATGAGGTTTTACTGTAGTGTTGAAAGTTAACATACTCAGGAAGATCTTTACTTGTATGAGATAAGCTGAAGAAGTACACTGATAAACGTTGGGTCAAAATCTGGTGTACTGATACATGTATGTGAAATATTCAGTGTATTATACAAGAGCAGGCCTGGTTACTGACTGTACACTGAGACATGACAAGAGTTTGCATGCACCGAGAAATGGCGTGAGTTTGTGAGACTATTTTGCAATGATGGAATTTCAGTTATACTGTTAAATAGAATTGCTGATTTAGAATTGCAATTATATTATATGACTTTAATCAACTCTGAATGGCAAACAGTATAGACCCTGATCAGACTGCTCCTTCAGAGGCAGTTAAATCAGTGTCTACACTGTTTGCTCAGGCCTGTAAGGCTCAGTACTTAGAGAAGTTACGTAATGGCCAAGCTAAAGTCCAAGCGTGATCTGTATTTTATAATCCCTGTATTTCAGACTCTGGTGTTTCCCGACGGTAAACCCCTGAACATGATCTTGGATGATGGTGGTGACTTGACAAACCTGGTGCACGACAAATACCCAAAATATCTGGAAGGTCTGTGCAACTGCAATAATATCTAGTCTACAATCAATTAGACAAATATTTACCCCTTTACTCCATAGCCTTTGTTTCTAGACAGGTAATCACTTAAAGCAGGTTGAAAGTAAAGCAGTACGCGCCTTAAGGCAATTCTGCTTTACTTTCAGCCTGCTTTAAGCTATTATCTGCTAGGATATAGAAAATATTTATGATGCATATTCATGACTGTATAAAAGGGAACTATTTTCTTCAGTGGATGAATAAATTATAGGCGTAAAAAAGCATATTCATGGGGTAATGGGTTAAAGCAGATGGAAAAGGCACATTTCAGCCTGCTTTAAAGTGCTATCTGATATTACATGTATGTAGAAAATATATCTTGTGGTGCATATTTACAAAATTAATGTTTATTTAAACTGGCTCTATTTCCTGCAGTAGAGGAATAAAGGCATATAAAGGCCAATTTTATTGGTAGTGGGTTAATTTGCTAAAAAATGGAATAAACATGTATAGAATGGTGAAAAATATACAAAATATCCAGACATTATACTGGGTGTGACCGGAATGTACCCGTTTTCCAGTAAAATATCACATGCTCAGTACAATTTGGGTCATGTCTAATAAAAGTTGAGGATAATTAGAGGTTATGGTAACATCAGGTTGCATAGTGTTTCAAAAACATATATATTATATTTTTTTCAGGCATCAAGGGTCTGTCTGAGGAGACGACCACTGGTGTACACAATTTGTACAAAATGTTGGAACAAGGAAAACTGAAGGTGCCAGCCATTAACGTCAATGACTCAGTTACAAAGGTAAGGTACCAGTCAGTTATCAGGGGTCTAGATAGGTGGGGTGTTTCAAAAACTAAAATCATTATTTCTGCTTTAAAAGTTTAAACCCTATGGTGTCGCTACTCATTAGAATCGTCTCGAAGAGACGATTCTAATGAGTAGGAACAACATAGGATTTGACGCTGGAAAAAGTGAGAAAATGATACACATAATTACACATTTAATTAATCCGCTGAAGAAAGTAGTTCACTTTAAACTGCAATGAGTGTGCAACATAGGAAATATTTCCTATATTCTAACAGATGGTACCTTAAAACAGGCTGAAAGTAAAGCAGAATGTGCCTTAAGGCACATTCTGCTTTACTTTCAACCTGCTTGAAGTGATGGCCGTTCTTCAAAACTGTAAATAGGCTATGGGGTTGATATTTAAGCTGCCATATGTTTTTAGGACTGGAGTAAGAATTTTATTTTGAATGATGGTTTGGGGAGATTTTAACTCTATATATCTAAATTGGAATGCATTATCTCTTGTCAAATTCACTTTATGAAATGAGCAGAATTTTCCTGCCTTGTTAACTTTACACTAGAATGCATTATTGTGCACTCATCTTTTTGCTTGAAAAATATTTAAAGTAGACTTTTCCCCTAGTTGAGCCATGGGGTGATGGTAAAGGAACAAAGCTCTATCATGATTCTAATTTTGCTGACAAAGTAAAGGAAAACCAGCAGTTATTTTTGGATTACCTCCCTTTACTCAAGATATTTAGGAAATTTATAGATTTAGGAAGTATTTCAAATGTTAACATCCTAATTTTTGTGTACTCCTACTTGTAGGTAGAATTGTCTTAATGAGATGAGTGTAAATAATTTTATTGATATAGATGCAGATAGATATGATATTGATTGGACTGATGTGTTTTTCAGAGCAAGTTTGATAACCTGTATGGGTGTCGCGAGTCTCTGATTGATGGTATCAAACGTGCCACTGATGTCATGTTGGCTGGTAAAGTGGCCTGTGTCGCCGGCTATGGTGATGTTGGTAAGGGTTGTGCCCAGGCTCTCCGGGCTTTCGGGGCTCGTGTCATCGTCACAGAGATTGACCCAATCAACGCACTACAGGCAGCAATGGAAGGTACACAGATTAGATTCTCAAAAATAAACTTTATGTACATTCCAGTGTTACAATACATACATGATAAATTTACTCTTCGAGTGTCTGCAAATTTACATGGTTTTAACCCTTTCCCCTTTTAACGACTTTTAGCGTATTTAATTTATTCCTCCGCTGAAGAAAAGAGTTCCAGTTTATACCCTCATGAACAATTACCATTACAAATATTTTATATAGCCTAGCAGATTTTACCTTAAAGCAGGCTGAAAGTAAAGCAGAATGTGCCATTAGGCACATTCTGCTTTACTTTCAATCTGCTTTAAGTGGTCACCTGTCTTCAAAACTATAAACAGGCTATGAGGTAAAGGGTTAAACATAGTTGCAGGAAATTATATTTTTTTTCAAGATCATGGAAAAGGCTGGGAATTTTGAAATTGGTCAAGGAAATCAGTGTGTCAGGAAAATTCAGAGAAGTTTGTAATTGGAGGCCCCAAATTCCCAGTTAACTATTTTCAAACTTGAATTTCAAAGTTTTCTAGGGAAGACCTCCCAAACCCCAACTTTCATGGCAGCTATATAAGAGGTAGATTGTGATTGTAAGAATGTCATACTTCCTGCTGGTTGTGAAAATTTGAGTCACAATTATATAACGAGAAAAAGAGAAATTGCATGCGGTCTGTGAAAAAGGAATATTTTAGTTTTGCCAGGTCAGGGGTTTTGAAGCTGGTCACGGAGAAGTCTTGGAATAGTCTGCTAATTTTGATCTTCAATTTTTCTGGGGACCCTGTAAAAAAACTAATAATCTAAATTCTTTATGGCTACAAGTTCTTGGATGAGTTTGATTGTGGATGGAATCAGACCATTTTGTCTACAGTAACCTTTCCATTGTGAACTCGAGATGTAGTAGAAAAAACTCATTTCAAAGTGTTGTTTACACTGTTTATAAATTTGGATAGATTTTAACCAAACTTGGTATAAAAGTTATGTATGCATTAACTTAACACTTTACCCCATAGCCTGTTTCTAGTTTTGAAGATGGGTAACCACTGAAAGTAGATTGAAAGTAAAGCAGAATGTGCCTTCAGGCGCATTCTGCTTTACTTTCAACCTGCTTTAAGCTATCATCTGCTAGTATATGGAAAATATTTTTTATGGTACATATTCATAACTGTATAAAGTGGAATTATTTTCTTCAGTGGAGGAATAAATAAGAGGTGTTAAAAGGCGTATTTATGGGGCAATGGGTTAAGAGTGAAATGTGTTTTCTTGTTGCTAGGCTACGAGGTAGCTACCATTGACGAAGTGATCTCAAAGGCAAGAATCTTCGTGACAGCCACTGGCTGTGCTGACATCATCACCGGCAAGCAGTTTGAAAACATGCTGGAGGATGCCATTGTGTGCAATATTGGCCACTTCGACTGCGAACTGGAGATTAAGTGGCTCAACGAGAACTGTGCCAAAAAGGAAGAAATTCAACCCCAGGTGAGCTTGTGCTGATCCATTGGCTTCTGCTAATTTCCTCACCCTCATAAAATAGTTCAGCAAAAATACATAAAATTCCTCTTTTCAAGAACATGTACAAAAAATGTTCGGTGGCCATTATGGATCTAGAAGTTGTTAGGGATGTGCTTTCCAATATATTTCAATTAATTCTAAAAACAATAAAATTCTGAGGCTAATTGTTTTTTCCCCAATATTCACAATTTTGATTTGTTCCAATGAAATAAGCCATGTGCAGAGAATGGGATTCTCTCCTTATTGTTCTTGGCACAGAGTATGTCATTGATGCAGAATCAGTGTGCATACCAGGGGCCCGTTTCATAAAACTTCTTACGACAAATGTTGTCGTAAATCAAAACTTTAAAATACATTTAATTTTTTATTTCTCTATCTAATCCTGTCTTGTGAAATTTTTTTGGAATCGTCTTTTTCAAGACGATTCCAAAAAGATGTCACAAGACAGGATTAGATGGAGAAATAAATTATAATTGATACTTTTATAATCTAAATTATAATTGATACTTTTATAATCTGACTTACGACAACATTTGTCATACTTATAATCTGACTTACGACAACATTTGTCGTACAAAGTTTTATGAAACGGGCCCCTGATCTAATATCTTTTATAAAACATTTAAAAAAAGTTTACATATCTGAATGAAAAACATAAGTTTCCAAAAAATATGTATCAAATATTGATGTGTGTCGGTCACTTCAGAAACTTTTTCTTAATTAAACTTTTGTTGGAGTCAAACATACTTGCCCCAGATGCTTCATTTTTAAGTCACTTTAATAACACTCAATATATACTCAACAAAATAATTAAAGGGGCAAAGGTATAAGTTCATATATCTTTTTCAAAAATGCAAACATTTTCAAGTTAAAAGAGTTAATGCGTGTTTAGATGCTTTGGAATAAACAAATTAAGAAATAAACGTCACAATGTGCAAAATTGGTCATAGTTGAATGGATTGAAGCGGACACGTATAAAAAACACGGCTTTTAACGTCCACTGGATTTTTGCACGATGTTTCTGCCTATTCTTCAATGAATCGTTTTATAGTTGTTTTCATTATATCGAGTGCATATGTGTGTCTAAAGCAAAAAAAGATTGCATATTGGTACAAAATTTGAAAACCAAGCCCCTAAAGACGTCATTTGTCGTTTTCCAACGTCATGTTGCGACGGAGTTTTACGTTAGCAAGGGTGTCGTCGACAGGTTGTGGAAGTTGTACCTGGACACTGGAATGGTTAATTGGAGATCAGGTCAAGGTCGTTTGCAGGTCATATTTGAGGTAAAGGACCGACGTTGTTACTTATGGCATGACATGACGTCAATGGCTCAATTCCCTCGATACGCTTAATAGTGTTTATAAACAGACATGTGGTTACAGAATTTCTGTTCATGTCGTCGGGAATAGACTTCATGCTGCAAACCTATGGGCTAGAAGACCTGTCGTGTGACCGGCCTTGACCCCACACAACCGAAAACGTCATCCAGCGTTTTGCGAGAAACCATGCCATTTGAACGTTTACGTTTTCACAACGTATTGTGGACTAGTGCGTCAAATTTCATTTTGGATTTAAATGACGACTGCAGACGAATGTAAAGACAGCGATATAAATGTTTCTTCGACTGTTATGTGGCAGAGCATGACGGACTCAGAAAGGGGTCAGGGCTCCTATGGGTGGGCATATCCTACAACGGTTGCACGGACCTTTACGTCATTAGGAACTGGACTCTGATTAGTTTGGGGTACAGGGACGAGACCCTAGACGCTATTGCACGCGCTGAAGCTGGATCTTTGGGTGCAGGCTTCATCCCGACAGACGACAAAGCTCGTCCGTACAGAGCACGCGTGGTAGACCAGTACTTGAAACACGAGGGCATGGGGCAGATGGACTGGCCAGCAAGGTCAATACACTTCGGTCACATTGAGGATGCTTAGGACATGCGGCAACGCCGGATATCCGGTCGAGATCGTCACCTTAGAGGCTAACAGATATGCTTATTGAAGAATGGCACATAATGCCCATTGCATATATCCTTAAGCATATTCTCCGATTTTCCTGTAGATGCAAGGAAATGATTAATGCACGTGGTGAACACATATGATACTAGATGTAATTTAAGAGAAGAACCTAAAAGCTGGGTCGCTTGGTTAAGTTGTTCGTTACCCCACCCACCTAGTCTGGCACACGGGTATTTTAGACTGGTTGTGTTTGACGGGGAACTGCGATTTTCATTTCTACTTTTCGAAATACATTTATACTCTACAACGAAGTTAACATGTAGTTTTACATGAAACTGTTAAACACATATTGTACAAACTTATTTTTATATATTGGGCCTACCAAATATATTTGCCCCTTTAATTATTTTGTTGAGTATAATTAAAGCGTTGATCATTTGGGTAATCCTATATAGATACTAGTATGGTGTTTGATGTTTACCTTTCAGGTTGATAGATACACACTCAAGAACGGCAGACACATTATTGTCCTGGCTGAGGGGCGTCTTGTTAATTTGGGCTGTGCCCATGGTCACCCTAGCTTTGTTATGAGCAACTCCTTCACAAACCAGGTGCTTGCCCAGATAGAATTATGGACCAAGTCTTCAGAATACAAGCTGGATGTGGTCATGCTGCCAAAGAAGGTTAGTACAATCTAAACTCGATACTTCAAACTCGCATGAGTTCAAACATAACCTTATTTCAAAGTCAAAACTTGGCTTAGCCACGTTGTAACTTTGAAAAAGGGGTATGTTCTACCTAAGCGAGTTAAAGTTGTTGAAATTACGGCTTAAGATAAACCGGTAATATCGATTTTAAGGGAGTTCAAAGTTTCGAGTTTCGAAACTTTCGACTGTATTACAATAAAAGTAAAATATTTAACCCTTTACCTGATAGCATATGTCTAGTAGTGAAGATAGGTGACTACTTAAAGTAGGTTGAAAGTAAAGCAGAATGCGCCTTAAGGCGTATTCTTCTTTACTTTCAGCCTACTTTAAGCTATCCAGCGCTAGAATATAGAAAATATTCCAGGTAGCATGTATTCATGACTGATTAAATTGGAACTATTTTCTTCAGCGGAGGAATAAAGTGAATGCGCTTAAAGGCGCTTCTATGGGGTAATGGGTTAATGTTCAACTCTAGGGAGGATTTGCAAACGATCTACACAGTCATACAGTAACTCGAAATCTTTGGAGGATCTTGTATTAACCCCTTACCCCATAGCCTGTTTCTAGTTGTGAAGTCTGGTGACCACTTAAAGTAGGTTGAAAGTAATGCAAGCAAAATGCATGTTTAGGTGCATTCTGCTGTACTTTCAGCCTTCTTTAAGCTACCATCTGCTAGGATATAGAAAATTATTCTTAGGGTACAAAGTCATGACTCTATAAAGTGGTACTATTTTCTTCAGTGGGGGAATTCATTAAAAGGCAAGATGTATACATGGAGTAAATGGGTTAAAACCTCAAAGGCGGTATATTCAGGAGTGGAAGTTGTTGATTAGGATAAATTTACAAGCTGTTTAAGTAAACTTGTGTGTTTTGTTGTGGGAGAAAATTCAGGGCGAATGATTTTAGAATTTTTGCAGATGACAAATTGACCCAGATCGGATGCAGAATAATTGTTGCATTTCCCCTCATATGGGGAGTATTTCAAAAAAATTAAAATCGTTTATTTCTGCATTAACCCCTTTGGTGTTACAGCGTTCCCTCTCCACAATGGCCCTCCTTACAACGACTCCCTATTTACGACTCTTGCCGCTGTCCCCAAAACAAGACAATTATATATGTCTAATACTTTCACTTTTGCAATATCGTCTGCTTAAAACTGTCCTCTGCTGTTTTTCCTAAAGTTACATATTCAACATTTTGACAAAAAATGACAAACAGCTTGAATCCAGATCAGACGCCGCGTTACGCGGCGTCTGATCTAGATTCAAGCTGTTTGCAATGTAAGCAAATTTCCCTCTCTATAACGACTCCCTCCAGACAAAGATTCAACACACACAATCTCTATCTCCCATTGGGTGTCGTTGTAGAGAGGGAGCACTGTACTACTTAATAGAAATATCCCTTCGAGACAATTCTAATGAGTAGTTACATCTCGGAGAAGGAGAAAATGATGGATTTGTTCAGTTTTCTCCCTCTTATCTTGAATCCTGTTAATGTTTAGCTGTTGAGAATGCCCATGGATCTTCTCTCGAATGTTTCACTGAATGCAAACATTTACAACTTTATTCTTACTTTGTTACAGCTTGATGAAGAAGTGGCTGCTGCCCATTTAGACCATCTTGGTGTAAAACTGACCAAACTTAGCAAGAAACAGGCCGATTATCTTGGTATTCCACAAGAAGGACCATTCAAGCCCAGCTTCTACAGATACTAAAAGCCAAGGGACAGTTGCTGACTGTTGGGGTCTTCTAATGAGATTTGACAGCCATGGGAACACTAGTGCTATAATATATGAACAGGCCCAGTGCTTGTAAAGCGTTTGAGTTGAGTATGAGTATGTTCTCAAGCATTTGATTGGTCAGATTTGAGCCTAGGCTCAAATCTGACCAATCAAATGCTTGAGAACGGTTTCAGACTCAACTTAAACGCTTTATAAGCATGGGACTCCAGACCTGAAATCCACTAGCCTATTCAGAGGCTTCAACAATGTAGGACATATCAAAACTGGCCAAAAGATATGAGGGGAACTAATAAATCTAGTATTTTGACATACTACAGTAGATGAATAGGTTGTGAATTTAAGGTGGTATTGTTGTTGGACCTATCCCTGTCTGTTATCAAAATATATTGATCTGTTGGTATTCACATATTTTACAGTCAAAATTGTGTTAAACGGCCATTCATTGAGACATCTCTGTCGTAATAGAGAGGTTTTAAATAAGTGCTTTGTTGTGTTGGTTGGCTGTAAACACAACTTACATTCCTGCTAAATCATTTGCCAGGTTTCAAAGATTTTAAACATTTAGTGATTTTTATCTTGTTATCATTAGTCTCTTGTACATGTAGTCTCTTGTACATGTATCATTGAAATGTTGGGTTTATATTTGGCAGGGCTACTCATTGTTTAAGTAGGGTCACACAGTAAATATTGTTGAAATCCTACATTAAAGATGAAGAGGTATATATTGTGTTATGGTTATTTCACCCTTAATAAATATACTCTGCCAAGAATGAAAATACCCCTGTTTTTACATTAAGTAAATTTTAAAGCTCCATATCTTCTAAAGTACCATATACAACTCCAGTTTTGTTTTAGATTTTAAAGGTTCATACGCTTACCAATGAATTCCATAAATAAACCATTCAGATTAAACGACACATTTAACGAAAATGCAACACTTAAAGTTCATTCTTATTTTAAATGAAAGGGAGGTAATTTGATAATTTTAAGACCTTCTAGTCTTAATAACACCCTGAATGTTGTGATGAATGAAAGTCTATAATGTGATTTTATTTTCTTTAAGAAAAAGTTCTAGTTGTTGAACATGAGCAACATTGTTTCTCTTCTATGGAAAACATGTCTAAGCAAAAATGCTGCTTTCAGGAAAAAGAGTTCTAGACCTTTTATTCATGTCATCTGCCACTTTCTATAAAACATTTTATGTACGAGACACTGATAATTTGTAATACAAAAGTGGGTACTTTCTTTTTTGGCAGAGTAGATTACATGTACGAATTGCATATCTTACAGTTGCCGTCTCATCTGCTGGTGGGTGGGGAACTTTAACCCTTCACCCCATAGCTTGTTTCTAGTTTTGAAGATAGGTGACCACTTAAAGCAGGTTGAAAGTAAAGCAGAATGCGCCTAAAGGCACATTCTGCTTTACTTTCAGCCTGATTTAAGCTTTTATCTGCTAGAATATAGAAAATATTTCAAATGATTATTATTTGTAACAGTGTAAATTGGAACTATTTTCTTCAGAGGAATAAATTAAAGGCATATTTATGGGGTACTGGACTGTTTCTGCTGTTTATTTGTCTGTACACCTGCTTCACCACTTCAACCTTGGTCATAACTTTGTAACGGCATATGATACACCTCATGTTTTGCATGTGCACTCGACTGAAAAAGCTCTTGAACTCGGTACAAGTTTGATTGCTGTTTCTAATTAATGCAGCACCAAATAAACCTACATTTTGTCTGAAGAGAGAGTGTCCTATGTATAAAAGTGTAGACCCCGATTAGAGGGCTCCTGCAGCAGTCCTCTGATCTGGGTTTCCACGGTTTGTCATTTTGTATATTAGTGTTAACATCGGTCCTAAATAGACTAGTCTTATTTTGAAACTGGACCGTTTCATTTATCTTATGGCAAAATGAGTTAAATACAACCGAAAAGAAGCTCATACTGCAGCTTACTGAATTTCTTTCAATCGGTATAAGTTGTCACCATATCAAAGACAAGTTTCTTCATCTCTGGTCACGTGAATGCTTTACACCAGGGTCCAAGGTTATAGAGCATTTGAGTTGATTTTAAAACGTCTCGAGCATTTCACCGGTCAGAAATCTGACCAATCAAATGCTTGAAAACTAAGACTCAACTCAAAAGCTTTATAACCTTGGAGCCAGTTTGGTTACCATTTGTCTAACATTTCTGCACAGTCAACCTCATGAACCTGGCCCCAAGGTTACAGAGTTAGAACAAACCTCAATGATTCTGAAATAAATGTATTTGCATTCTGTCTCTTGTATAATGTGTACAGGTTTCTTGAATCATATACATTATAGAATATTGAGAATACTAAATTTTCGATGAAATGATTCCCCTTTGACCCTTTCACTGCCAAATGTTTCGTGAGAATTTTACCCCTTCACCGTTTCATTGTCGACTGCTTCAATTTTGTTATCTGCAATGTCGTTTCAAAGTTAAAAAATACGGCAGAATGACTAAAGAAATTTCAAAACGAGTGTCAAACAATTTGGATCCTGATCAGACGCGGCGTCTGATCAAGATCCAAACTGTTTGCAAACGCGCTTTGTAGCGTCTTTGAGAGTGAAAGGGTTAAGTTGGTGTTAACACGTTCAATTCTGTATACTGGCGATGCGTAAACTCGGTGTACATACAAACAGTAGTATACCTGCGAAAAGAACACTTGTTCTATGTAAACAGTGTAGACCCTGACCAGAGGGCTCCTCCGAGGACTTTCCAACAAACGGGTTTATGTTAAACTTCTGTCAATTGAAAACATTTGGATCAAAGACATCGAGCAACCCGGGGTGTGTTTTATTTAAATAATCATGATTATGATTAAACTTATAATCAGAATCATGATTTAAGTGATAAAAATACAGCGTGATTAGACAATGAATATGATATCAAACTGCTTGTATCATGGCCAGAGCCCGGCATACGCAGGCTAGCGTCTGATTAGTATCCAAACTGTTGACAAATTACCCTTATACTCGTGATAAGGCAACGGATGAGTTGATTCAAATACAAATTTATTTCGAAAAGATAACTTTTGGGTAAATTTTGACTTAAGTTATAATGTAGTTGTGTCGAACAGTTTGAGACCTGATCAGACGCCACGAACGTTATTCAAGAAACTGGTTGCAAAAAGCAGTAAGTGTGTTTATTTAAATTGTTAATTTATTGCTCAAAGTTAATTTTAAATAAACTAAAGTTATAAAGCATAATGAGTGTCGAAACACTGTTTAATTCTTTTGCCAGGTGTAAATGAAATAGCTGGTTGAATCGACAAGTGCTATGATTACAATTTAATCGAGCGTTGGGCTCGATTATTTCTGATTAGCGTGATTACAGAACATGATTCTGATTCGATTAAAAAAAACAACCGAGTCACAATCATGATTGCTGATCATGATTATGATTTTGAATAAAAAAAACACACCCCAGCAGGTGTCACATATTGCTCTAAACTGTATGCCACTCAAATTTAATATAGTTTATATTATTTGTTTTTAAAAAAACGGACAATTTCCTACATTTCATTGCGTTTGCATTTAGTTTCAGTCAAGCGGGAATAATGATTTGTGTCAACATTGTCCGGTTACCACACGTCTATTAACCAGTTTCGCTGTAAATATCATCATCTGCTTTAACACTTTCCCACCATTATATAATTTCATTAATTTGCTTTAATACTGTCAGTGTGGTTTGTATTGTTTCACACAACTAGATTTAAGACAAACTGGCTATAAGCTTATCGAAATTATTTACAAACAATTTGGAACCTGATCAGACGCCGCGTTACGCGGCGTCTTATCAGGATCCAAAATTTTGTAAAAATAACTGTAATCGCATTTGGAGTGAAATCCTTTAATCTTTAGTCGTTTTTCCTATTTAGAATCTACATCGTTAACAAACAGATAAATCGTCTACTTCAATACAGTGAAGCTCGCATATAACGAAACTGGATATAACGAACTATTGGATAAAAGTTCACCATAAAACAAAACAACCTGACGTGGACCTGATATAGCGAAATTTAGACAATACTCATGGAATCAGATGGTCACATAGACTTCGTTATAAGTGTGATTCATTGTACCTTTGTCACCCATCAATAAAATTGTTGACCTGAAAATAATGATCTGGTTATATTTTAACAGAAATCAAAGAATATGGCAAAACCACTGGTTCATCATTCGGAAGCCTCTGATTTCTCGTCAGCATCTTCAATGTCGACATAGTGCCCGATCTCGTCGACGCTTTCATCGTTGAATGACGTCATTTCCTTTACGTTGTCAAAGGAGTCGGTAGACATGGAGTCTCCGCCATCTGTAGCCGAGGCTGCAGTGCTGTCTGTGATAACACACGCACTGTCACGAT
Organism: Gari tellinella; assembly: GCA_922989275.2. NCBI lineage: Eukaryota > Metazoa > Mollusca > Bivalvia > Cardiida > Psammobiidae > Gari > Gari tellinella. The sequence goes on from OV277862.1 coordinate 19,013,702, forward strand.
CGCCTGCTGTATCTGAAAATGAAGTAATTATATGCATATTTAAGGTAGCTCGCAGGTTAGCTTAGTTTTCACGAAATCACGGAATCGTTATGAGAATATAATATTTCTCAAAAATAGATGAAGCCATTGACTGTAAGTCACGCGGAATAAACTGTTCACCACATTCAATACATGAAAATCAAAACAACATATTAGTGTTCAGAAAGATGTTATCAACTTTTTCATAAAAAATGGAATTACATAAAATCGACTCATTCAATTAATACTTTATTATCATCTTATTCAAAAATAATTATGGTTGGTCAGAAAAAACAGTAAAGATTTGTAGTAATGCCAGATTTTCTGATAAAATGTGGGAAATTTGAAGTTTAGATACAGTTATCTCCCTTAAAAGATGAAATCTGTGTTTAAAATGCATTAGTTATTCATAGATAACCCTTAGCCTGCCACTCACGACTATATCTCCATATGCAAACAGCTTGGATCCGGATGAGACGCCGAGTAACTCGGCGTCTCATCCGGATACAAGCTGTTTGACACTCGGACAACATTTTCAGCAATTTTGAGCAACTTTGAAGCACTTTGAAACTTGAAGCAGACGAGAAATATAGCAGACGACAATTTATTTGGCGGGCTAAGGGTTAATATTTGTTTAAACATTATAATGGGCAATATCGATCTTGAAAAGGTTGAAATATTGATAAGCTTCAAATTGTGGCTTTATAGTTCGATCAAATCTTGTATACTGATCTAATTGATTTGGAAGTCATTAGACCAACTCGTACATGAAATTTGACATATATAATTGGACCGTAGATAGCGACACTAAATTTAACAAATGAAGACTAGACATAACCTGACCATTGATCACTGCGTTATGGACTGACAAGTCAATAAAATCGGACACTACATTTACAAAAAAAAATGAATCGAATGGGACTCGAACCTAGGACCTTTGGATTGCTAACCAATCACTCTACCGACTGAGCTATCAAGGACTACTCTGACACTTATCAACCTTTTCTTTAGGTAAATTCCAGTATTAGCATGTGCGGAAAAAGTCTATGTCGTCGAGACGCATTTCCGCCCGCCCACAAGTCCATAAAATGCTAAGGGGGCCTTTTCAGGCTCATGTTATTCAGGCCGATTTTGCGCTTCATTCGATTCAGATGCACCTATGACATTATTTTATTAACATTTCAAGACATATTTACAAGTACTTTGAGTTAAAGGGGTTAATAATATGCTCGTAGCTTGGCTCATGTTTCTACTGACCTGCTTTTGAATACTCAGTGAACGTTGTCTCAGGAGGGAGGGTCACTTTCCCGTTCCCAATCATGCTCAGCTTGAGGTTACGCTTCTCTGAATTTTCAGACAGTTCCATTTTCCCAACATCGTACCTATTTCTAGGTTGCATGTCACTCCTGCAGGCCAATACAGCGAAAACGAAAGTAGAAATCGTGGACAGTATGCTTGCCACGCCACAAAGAATCACTGACCAATGATCAAAGAGATCGTGCTGCTCATGCGTGTTGATGAACATATTACCCCAGTTTCTCTTGCGAACCATTTCCGAATGCATATTCACGTGGGTAACAATGACGTGTACCACCGGAATAGCCATCACTGCACCTGGAAAATGGAACGTCAATATATATACTATGCCAAACCTCCGAGTTCCCATCTATTTTCATATCAGAGCGGGTGTTTGAAATCGATGGAAAAGTTGACACAAAATTATTAAATGTTTTTATTTGTGTTTTTAAATTAATGTACTGTCCTCAAAGTTGTTAATATTGGCAACGAATTTTCATTGACACTTCTGACGAATAATAGGCTAACCATCTATCCAAACGTATCTCTAATTTCTGGTTAACATTCCCCATTGAAAATGTAATTGGAATGAGATTTCTAACTTGTCATCATAAAATTCCATATTTTTGGGACCAAATGCCAATTCATTTTGTTTTTGTTTACCACGAGTATTGTCCATTGATCACTCTATGATTTGCAGAAGAAATCTAATCAGGATATGCACACATTACAGAATTGACCAGACTAACTTAAGACATATTTAACATTGGAAGTAATGGGACTATCTGGGGTGTTGCGTTGGAAGTTTGGCATAGTATATTACAAGAAACATCTTTAATGAGACTGCGTTCAATAATAAATAGGGGATATTGCGGACTCGTTTTTAACCAGATAACAACCCATTCGAGTAATACATTTTTCGTATCCATCCAAAGGAATTGATTATTTTATTTATTATATACATTCTAATGCCGTTTTTATAGAGACACACACAAATTAACTGTTAACGCGCGACGTTACCAAAGATATTGTGACGTGTCGTCACAAAAATGATTATATCAACTGTGACTTATATGACATTTAACCAACTGAGAAATCTCTATAAATCATCGATTGTTATATAAAAAATACAGAGGATAATTAATTTCTTTGGATTGATATGAAAAATATATCACGAGAAAGGGGTGTTATCTGGTTAAAAAAAACGAGTCAGCAGGACGAGTTTTTTTAACCAGATAACAACCCATTCGAGTGATATATTTTTCATATCTATTCAAAGGAATTGATTATTCTATTTATTATATATATATTAATGACGTTTTTACAGAAAAAAACACACACAATTGATTAGCGCGACGTCATTAAATTAATTTTGACGTAACGTCACAAAAAAGGGATATAATCACGACATGTAGTGACGATATCGACTGTGACAATATCATATTTATCTAACTGAGAAATCTCTTTAAATCATCGATAGGTATATAATAAACGCTTATATCACAGATGACAACATTGGCAATAAATTATGAATATTTTCTAAGTCCAAATTAGGTCAAGGTCAATGTCAAAATGAGGTTGGGTAGTATAAATGAATTGGTAATGGTCCAAGGCAACAACTGTTTCAGTATTGTAGCAAGTAGTGTTTATGAAAGACGTAACGGTAAAATTAGTTAACAAATAAAAAAAACATTTAAATTATTATAAGTCGACATTAGGTCAAGGTAAAATGTGGTTGGGTGATATTGGTGGATTGGGATGTTTTAAGGTAACAACTGTATAAGTATCAAACTATTTGTATGAGTGGTGTTGGTGCTAGACGAAACGGTAAACTCTAGTTAACCTTGTTACGGACGGACACAAGGACATGGAAGTAATGCTTATCATTTATCATTGGCTGAAAATGCTGTTCTAAATAGATGTTATATAGCTTTGCTGAATAAGAATGCCAATATATTAATCATTACAAACATTCATTCTTTGTAGACACAGTGATACACTGGAACAAACTGCCAGACAGCATAGTGCATGCTGATTCCGTAGAAGCTTTCAAGACAGTACGGCCTACGAGATCATCGCTAATAATACGGCGTCTCTTTTTACCCGTCGTATGAAAGCCTAAAATATAGGATTCTACGGCGTATTGATACAGAAACAGTAGCAAGACCCATAAATACAAAACATCTTTCATTGCCATTTTGATGCAATGACCCTCGAACACAGTCTTCTACATAAACATCCTCTATAGGATAACTAGGAGACCCTGTATTTATTCTCTGACACCCGTGTATAACATCAAAAGCATACAAAACTGAATGTCTAGCGACATTTTGAGGCAAATAAATGATGGCACTATAATAGGGGACACTGTTTACCTGACAGAAACAAGGCACACACAGATGCTGCCAGACGTATCTTGGCATGGTGTTTGTAACAGCACGTCGTCCCCGCCAGAACAACGCTGATCACGCTGAAGGCTATCCCGAAACTCGCTTCCATACGGAGCTCAAACAATCTCCCCTTCTTCTCTGAAATTGTAAAATAAAGTGACATTTAACTCATGCACTGTCTTGCCCCGGCTACAACGGTTATTTGAAAACAGTTTGAATCCTGGTCAGACGGCGCGAAGCGCGGCGTCTGATCAGGATCCAAACTGTTAGACACTAATTTCGATATTCCTTATGTCAAAATATCTAAAAATTAAAACGCGCGACGTCATGGCAGTGAATGGATTCAGATTAATTCTAACACATTTGCTTTATTCGTTTTCACGTCTCTTTCCCGGGGTACTCTCTTAAAGAGATCTAACCCATGGTCGGGGGAGCACCAATTCTTTTTTTATATTTTATATATTTTTATTCTAACACACCTCGTCCACACCCCTATATAAGCGAAGAAGGGCCGTCTCGGTGTACGAATTTTCAGTAGAACACTCACCGCTAAACGTTCTAACGTGACGTCATATAGCTTCGAAAATGCGTACGCCAAGAAATGTAGCGCCGTTGCTTCGGTGCAAATTAAGGTTAAATTATGTGTTAGAATCGAAATCATAAATTAATACCAGTGTTTTATCTAACAATCGAACACGGGTAGTCGTTGAGATGCTTGTAATTAAACCACTCGGCCTAAAGGCCTCGTGATTAAATTACTACGCATCTCAACTCCTACCAGTGTTCGATTTCACGATAAAACACTGGTATGAATTTATTATTTCTTAATTCTAACACACCTCGCCCACACCCCTATATAAGCGAAGAAGGACCGTCTCGGTGTACGAATTTTCAGTAGAACACTCACGCGCTAAACGTTCTAACGTGACGTCATATAGCTTCGAAAATGCGTACGCCAAGAAATGTAGCGCCGTTGCTTCGGTGCAAATTTAGGTTAAATTATGTGTTAGAATCGAAATCATAAATTAATACCAGTGTTTTATCTAACATTCGAACACGGGTAGTCGTTGAGATGCCTGTAATTAAACCACTCGGCCTAAAGGCCTCGTGATTAAATTACTACGCATCTCAACTCCTACCAGTGTTCGATTGCACGATAAAACACTGGTATGAATTTATTATTTCTTAAAAAGTAATGTTAAAGTCTGTAAATACATGTAAATAGTCAATGTATGAAGAAGCAGTGTCATAGGTAACGATTGATATATACCATGGAGGAATATTTTGCCAGATTACACGACACATCTCTATCATCAGTTTGAAGAAGTTTTAGGAATTTAGCAATATTTGGTCTTTCATAATAGTATATATTCAAATATTTCTTAACATGGGCATTTTAAAATAAAGTGGTATTCATCTTCAATATCATTATTAACACAATATATGTATACAAGACTAGTGTCCGCTTTAAGGGGAAACTGGCAAACAATGAAGACCCTGATGAGACGCCGTGTTACACGGCGTCTCAACAGGGTCTGCACTGTTTGCTATTGCATATCGTCACCTGAGCGCAACACGGTCTTAAGTCACATTTTTTAAATTTTACAGGAACGACAAAAAACTATTTATTTTCATAACATTTTGAGATGTGCAGACAGTTTTTCAGTTATATCTCTATTATATCCATTTGTTTGACATGGGATATAACAAAAATAATAATGTTTAATTATTTTAGGTATTTTGATGATTTGTTGACTTAAGACCTTGTTGCGCCAAAAATTGGCTCTGTTCAGGAAGAAAAATTGGGCGCAACATGGTCTTATCTGAATTTTTTTTTTTTTTTGGAGATAATGTTTAGTGGAATCTTTCAGATATTTTTTGCATAATTATTACCTGTATCAAAACTCTGTATTTGGAGTAAATCAGTTTCATTTATAAAGTAAGAAATAAAAAGTTTTAATACGTTTTAGTGTTTTTAAGTACTTAATTCATAGAACGAGTATTGCCTGTTGCTTTGGATGATGCTTAAACATTCCATTTACCCTTAAAATGCAATTTACCAACTATTCAATTAAATATTGTTTAAGAACTACAGTTTTTCCAGGTCTGCATTCATATTTTTGCTTGGTAGGTACTCTTAGGTAAGGGTATGAAGTTCATTATCAAACAAAAAGCACAGCGTAAAATCAACTTCTTTATTAAACTTTTAGAACATTACAAAATAACAATCTGCTATAACAATTTGCAACTGCTATATTATTCCATTAACAAGTAAATGTATTTAATAATTTTAATATACTATAATTATAAACCCATGCCCAATAGGACATGTTTTAGAGATCATTTTAGAAAGCATTATTTCACAATGTTTTAAGCATAAATTATTTTTCATTTTCCAATACAGAAATAGATAGACTCAGTTGCTGTAGTTTTAAGTTTTAGGCAATTATGCTGAAGAAGGCAACAAACTTAGTTGACACGTTTTGACCTAATGATAAAGTCCAGAGTCGTAGATTATAGTTCCCATTGATTATAGTTTTCTGAATTTCTTGTGGTGTTATGAATGCATTCTAATAATTTCAACATTTGATTCACAGTTAAAGCATGCAAACAATACTAATAGATTATCAATGCTAGACTTTGAATGCTAAAACACAATGGTCATCATGATTGAAATATAGAGGATCTGACATGATTGCCTATTACATCTTAATTTTATGACACAAGTTCACCAAAGTAAGAAGATACGAGCTTTTGCGATCATTATATTTATTTGTGTGAACAAGTTTCATAATATCAAAATTAAATGAATTAAATAAACTAATGTTCTTTTCATGGAGTTTTTCTCTGTTACAAATTTATTATTATTCTAAGAACCAGGAAATTAAATAAGCTAATGTTCATTTCATGGAGTTTTTCTCTGTTACAAATTTATTATAATATCAAGATGTAATAAGAACAAGTGTGAAATTACATTGATCACATAACCCATAAAGACGTTGATTTTGACACTAGAAAACAACAGTTTTTCCTAAAAATTTGGCTAAAATTGAGTTTGACATTGAACATGTGTCCTAACTACAATAATATCATCTATAATGTGTTGCATCATTTGGACGTCGTCATCTGCTACTTACTTCGTACATTATCTCACTCATTCAATGCACTCTCAAACTGCAAGTTACATGATAAATTATATCCATAGCTAATGTTAGGTATTATCCAATTCAGTTGACCCATTACCCCATGGCTTTGAGGACAAGTGACTACTTAAAGCAGGTTGAAAGTAAAGCAGAATGCGCTTTAAGGCACATTCTGCTTCACTTTCAGCCTGCTTTAAGCTATTATCTGCTAGGATATGAAAAATATTTCTTTTGATACATATTTATGACTGTATTAAAGGGAACAATTTTCTTCAGTGGAGGAATAAATTATAGGCGTAAAAAGGCGTACTTTGGGGTAATATGAGCTAAGACTCATTACAAGTCATATTCTGTAATCTATGGTCAACTATTTTTTTTCATTCAGCAGAGCAGAACGGAATTCTAGTAGTTCGAGAATATTAATAAGTCTCAACTGAAAAGGTTTTGACAATAAAACATCAGAAACAGAAAATAAGCATAAACCACAATCAATATTACACTAAATAATTTCAATTTGATTCTTATTACAGTAAACTGTTGCAAATTAACAAGCTACACTTCATGAAAGAAATTCATCAGGATAGCATTTTCCATATAAGTTACAGGTTCTAATCGCATGTATATCCAGTAAAAATTCTTACACTTATCATGACAATTGCATGATCCACCATTGGTGAACTGAAACTGCCATGGCTAGTGAAAAAATCATTTTTGGATATCCGATTAGAACCTTAAACTAACAAGCTATAGTATTTTCCCTGAAATTTTCACTTACTAAATGTAATCAGGGACATTCAATAACAAATGTTACTGAATGTCCCTGATGTAATCCCAATGGCCTTATCTTTCAGGCATATCAAACAAACTTTTTGATAAAGCAAGTATCTGATAATCTCTTACATTTCATTGTAGATAAACCACCTTTTCTCCATTATTATGTAAATAGTAAAAAAAATGCAGGATTTTCTATCCCGTATACTTCCGTACTTTTGATAAAAAATATTTTGTAAAAAATTCAATATTTTTTCTTATTTGATAATAGATATCAAAATGTCTATTGATATACGCCTTTTTACACCTTTAATTTATTCCTTCACTCAAGAAAATACTCTCAGTTTATGCAGTCATGGATATATATTATAAGAAATATTTTCTACATTCTAGCAGATGGTAGCTTAAAGCAGGCTGAAAATAAAGCAGAATGTGTCTTAGGCACATTTTGCTTCACTTTTGACCTGCTTTAAGTGGTCACCTGTTTTCAAAAATAGAATCAAGCTATTGGGTAATGGGTTAAGTATGTGTACACAGATTTATTGCAGTTCAGTTTTCTTGAAACAAGATGGATCAATCAGCACCACACTGATGACTAAAAAAGTACAATAAGATAAAAGGCATTTAAGTTCAATGCTAATTCAAAAGACGTGCTTCTACTATGAAACCGGAAGTCCACTGGGGTCTCGGCTGTGACTGTCGAAGATAAAGGTTTTTTGTATCTTGAAGATGCTTGTAGAATATGCTGGGGTTCTGTCCCCAATCGTTATTATGCATTTAGAGTTGTCTGTACACATTTTTTCAATGGCATCCCAAATGTTGTAGAAAGGTCCCCAGGCTCTGAACGATCTCTGCCAAGTGAACCACTTATGCATGTGGAATATCGCATACTAGAATATTTCACTTTTTAGGTAGGTCCTCTGTTTGAATTTCTTGCAATATCCTGGTACAGTTTATCACCATCTTCAAGAATGGAATCAAAGTTTCTTTGGTCCAGAGCTCTGGGTTGATTTGTTTTGACTTGATCATTGCCATAAGTGATATGGCCATACACTGTCGCTCGCTACTTTTGTATTTGGGATCACCCTGCGGTGGCTTGACGCCCTCAACATGGTCAATCTAGAAAGCCAAAACATAATTGTAGATATGTTGCACACAGATAGATTCAGAATAATTTGAATCACTATGTGGCCCAAAAGCTTACAAAATGTTTCGCTAAATTGTGAAAACATGTACTAAAGAACACCCATTCATGCATAATGATGTAGTCAAACATACAAGTTTTATCATGATATATTCTATACCCGATTTACACTGATGAATGACAGTGAATGCTTATTTACTAAATAATGTAAGATGTCCAAGTTAATTGTACAGTTTTACACACCATCCAAAAATGAGACTATTTTGCCACTCAGTTCAAACTAACCTAGCTCTATACTAGTAAAATATTACTTTGTTTTGTATTTTAAAAACCTAGCAAACCATACAGCTTTATACAATGTAAGGATTTTTGTTAAGTATCAGGAAGATAGATACTAATCTAATCAATAATTCCATAAAGTCTGCTAATTTTTCTGCATCAGACTTAAATCAAAATCATGCATGAAAAACCTTTGTACTTACCCTATTCTAGGTCTTCAAAGCATCAGAAAACTTGGCAAAAAGTAGGCTTCTTGAAATAGATAAAAATCACTTCCTTTTTTAAAAACTTTTTTTTTGTGTGCAACGCGGTCTTAAGTCTACTTAGACCGTTTTGCAATTTCCATTTTTTTATCATAAATTTATCACAAATGTAAAATTAATAATTCATAATTATGATGTCATCATTTGATGTCATAAAGACAACTTATAATGTCATAGGACAAATGCAATTTGAGTTACTTCCCTTTTTAATAACTTTTTTTTTTGTGTGCAACTTGGTCTTAAGTCTACTTAAGACCGTTTTGCACCAAAAGACTTGGACAGTTTGAGTTAAGAACTTTGGACAATTATACCTTTTTTGTCAACAATTTTCAGAATTTTTCTGAAATGCTTTTTCATAAGATGTATTATGGGGAAATGTGTTAGAAAATGATGAAAAGTCCATTTCTGAAAAATTGTGACTTAAGACCGTGTTGCGCTCAGGTGACGATATGACATTTTCTGCATGTTGTATGAAAAAAAAGAGTGCAGTGCCCTTGGATCACCATTGTTTATCTATAATGAAATCTTCCAACAAGCACATAAGGAGAGTTCATTGCAATATCAAGGTTTAAATGAGTTAAGAAAGTAAATGTGCTTTACCTGTCATAGACGTGTTAGTGCGAGCATACAGTGTGCACCACTCTGTCCCAGGCTGCTTTCTCATCTTGTTCAACACAGTTCTGCTATTGATACAGGCTCTTCCATACCACAGACCCATAGTCATGTGAACAAGGGAGGGTGTTCCGTTCATACGTTTCTTTAAACTCGTCTTATTTCCCCTTCCATTTACGTTATTGATATGATCTCTCGCGTCATTGTTGAACTTATCCTTCATCGGATATTTCGTATCATTGCTGTCCATATCATTGTTAGTAACTCTCGCTTTATCGCTGGTCGTATTCTTGGGCTGGTCTTTCTCGTTATTGTTGGTCATACCACCCTTGTTCGGATTTCTCTCGGCAGTGGTTGATATGGATGGGCCCTTGTTGGAGTTAGAGGTTTTGCTAGGACCTGTATCACGTCTCTGTCGTCCAGACCCGTGCATAGCCCCACCGCTGCTTGGTGTGGGAGGAGTAGTTGGACGTGTCCGCTTTACACTGAAGGGAAACAACAACAACAAATACAGACAAACCTTCTATAACAATCACTACAGTAAGTTAATTAGTTTGCGTTTAAGGCAGGTAGCTGCTTAAAGCATGGTGAAGGTAAAACAGAAAGCTCCTTAAGGAGCTTTCTGTTTTACCTTTACCTTGCTTTAAGGTGTCACCTTTCTTTCAAACAATGTACTAGCATTATTGTTAGTTGTCGTAATGGAGACTGTATTTATAGGAAACTGGTATCTTTACACTAGCTTAATCCTAAAATACTCTCTGAAATTTCATATGGACAATTCGTGGGTAATTACTTTAAGACATTTATATTTTGTAGCTGTCTTATAGCCATCGTGGCCAGACCATGCACATCCACATGCCCTACCTGGCATCTGCCACCAATTCAATATACAGCGCTCACTATCTACAACGACACCCAATGGGAGACAAATATCATGTGTATTAAACGGAGGGAGTCGTTATAGAGAGGGAAAATTAAGGCTTGGCATACATTTGCAAACAGCTTGAATCCAGATCAGACGCCGCGTAACGCGGCGTCTGATCTGGATTCAAGCTGTTTGGCATTCTTCATTATTCGTATTCTATCAAAATATTTAAACATATTTTATTTCAAAACAGTACATATTTCATAATCATACATAAATATACTTTAGGATGAGAACGAAAGCAGTGTCTGTTTATTATATAGGTTCTTCTCTTAGTCCTATCAACTTTTATGTAACTTTGAGAGAAAACAGCAGACGACAATTTTAAGCAGACGATATTGCAGCAGTAAAATGGGTAGACACAATTGTCCTGTAAGGGAATTGCGGCAATGGTCGTTGTAAGGAGGGAGTCGTTGTTGGGAGGGCTGTTGTAGAGAGGGAACGCTGTAGTGCACATTGTATCCATACATAATAACCATACCAGTGTTTAAAGAATTAGATAGTTTGCTGCATATGGTCTATAATAAACATGTTCAATAGCAGAACTGTACTAGTTGTATATCTGTGTCACAGACTTAGGTAGCACTGTGTTATGTGTATAATGTATGATCTCAAAGGAACTTACTATGAATATACATTAGCATTTTATATATCACTAAACTAAGCACTAGTGTAATGATGGACATGCATTTAATACCATGCACCTATTGCATTGCAACGCTTGAGTTTTGCCATCTTGTATGTAACTACACGTATATAATCACTCTCAATTATTATCTCAACTCAACTAAACTCAATTTTATTGGCAATCGGCAACGTTAACTGATTTTTGTTATGTTCTTTGAAGAAAGTCGGTGTATGAACTTATTTAGAGAGGGCCAGGAAATATGTTTTAAAAATTCAACTCTTTCTTGTCTATATTTTGACATATTAATAAAAAGTGATATTTTGATTCAATTACATTTTGATTACAAAACATGAATTTTCTATTTCTGCGATCAATATTATTATATCTTCTAGCTTCTATAGCCAAATTGTGTGAGGAAATACGAATTCTTGAAAGATGCATACGTAAAGAATTGTTAGATATAAAATTATTTATTTTGTAGGTATATTTCCATTTCAAATGATTCGTTGAATATTGCATAATACATGTATTTCAATTTTAGTGAGTTTCATATTGATGTTTGCCATTCCTGGATTAAAAGTTGCTCGATATGGTGCCTTGGAATTGGGATGTATATATTTGCAGACAATCGTCCCGAGGGACAAACCGTTAAGAAATAATTCCACATGTCAATGAATTACAGTCAAGCTCACTGGTAACGGAATTTCCGGTTCCTTATGATTTTTTTCCGTCATATCCAAATTTCGTTATATCAGGTCCATTTAACTATACATTAATTAGAAGAGATGAGGACTCAATTTTGGTTTGTTATTTTCAATATTTCGATTCTACAGCGCCTTCTCCCTACAACGGCCCTCCGAACAACGACTCCCTCCGAACAACGACATTTACCGCAGTGCCCTAAACAAGACAATGATTTCTAACACTTTTACTGCTGTAATATCGTCTGCTTAAAAGTATCGTCTGCTGTTTGACTCAAAGTTACATATTGAACATTTAGATAGAAAAAAACTGAATGAAGAGTGACAAACAGCTTGAATCCAGATCAGACGCCGCGTTACGCGTCGTCTAATCTGGATTCAAGCTGTTTGCAAGTGTTAACTAATTTCCCTCCCTATAACGACTCCCTCCGAACAACGTACACATTTTCCGTCTTCCGTTTGGTGTCGTTGTAGAGAGGGAGCGCTGACCCAGTTTCGTTGTAAGGGATTCACTGTACACGCTTAGACTATTTGAATGGATACTGTAATACTGTAATTACACTAGAGCCAAAATTAGCGGGAAAACCACTGAGATAATGCAAACAGTGCAAACCAAAAACAAACTCGGTGTGTTTTCAAATATAAGCAAGGTGTGCCCTGTTGACGACATAAACAGACAAAATACTGATGAACACACCATCAAAGACCCTGACTATAGACGATGCCTTTCTTTCGCAATGGCAACATTCGGTCCATTGTTTGAAATGTCCAAGAGTCGCAAATCGGAGATTATCTCAAAAACTCTTTCGCTGCAATATTATCGTCTACACAGAAATAGTGTCTGTATATTTCCAAATTTAAGTCTTGCTATTGTAATTCAAAAAGTTATTGAAATGAGTATCAAATAGTTTGGATTCTTATCAGATGTACGCCGCGTTAGTCTGGCATTCCATAGTTCCGTGTCCGTGTTTTTTGCATACCAAAGAAATATCTCAACTTCTTTAGACAGTGCCATTTTCAGTAGCTTAAAATACCAAATGGTTTTAGTTCACGAACGGTTTTATGGCAGTATGGAATAGCACCTCACGGATGTAAAAGGACCGGACACGGTCGCAGAAGACGGGCCACGGAATCATGGAGCCAAACGATTGTGCCATTGGTTGTGAGTAAATAGGTGTACGAAGGTTGTTAAAAAATAATGATACTTGATCAATAACTTCAAAAATATAAGTGCAAAAAGCATGTGTGATATATCATTTTAAAGAACAATTATTTGCCTACACGATGGTATAATGCACGACAAGATCACATAACTCAATAAGACAAACATGAATCTAAACGACACCTACTCGAGGACATTGGACCTTTTTGTGTAATGTTGCAGCAATTTTTCTGAAAAATATTTGATACTATAGTTATTATTGCGACTTTATCATTTTAAATAAGTTTATGAAACTTTCTGTCAAAAACATAATATTATTATGCAAATACTACATATGATTTGTATTTATTCTATAAAATGTACAAAATATAGCTAATACTAAACACATACTTAAACTATCATAAAAGAAATAATCTACTGTTATGTATAAAAGTATTTGGTGAAAGTACAAACTCGTTTTCGATTTTAGACCAGGCTATAATTGAAGCCACTGAAGTAGGATGTTATGTTTAAAAATAAAAATATAGATACATGTATACTGATCTTGAACATTTTCATAGCGTTCAAAAGCATATGTCTACCTTTGTCATTATCAAAAATAAGTAATGTTGATTATTTTGACAATTAAACCTTTCAATTTAAAATGAAATTATATTTATAATAAAATTCAGACACAAACTGATATATTCAAAACATTTGTTTTAGAAATTTTACATTTTCTGAAGATATTACGTCAAAAACATAATGTCTGAAAAATGCTATGTTCCAGTGTCCTCGAGGAGAGGTCATTTAGGTTAATGTTACTTATCGAGTTTGTTGATGTTATCGTGCATTATACCATCGTGTAGGTATTGAGCTCCTCTTTAAAATGATATATCGCACATGCATTTAGCACTAAATATATGAAAGTTATTGATCAAGTATCATTACTTTTTGAACCACCCTCAAATACAAATGTCATGGTTAATGCTGTTTTATGATTTAATGTACAGTTGAGTTTCGATATTTCGAACTCAGTAGAATATCCATATTTCAATGTTAAAATGTGACTGCGCTTAAGCTTTAAAATAAGGATATCGTAATGTGCCAACCGAGTGGCCCAGCAGCAACAAACCCAATAGGTGCGAAGCTTAAGCTAACATCAAGAGGTATTTGTTGCGCTATATATACTCACGTCCCAACATATAATGATTTGGGAAGCCTCAATTGCAAATCAGAGTTAAGCGAGTTCGAGATATCAAAGTTCTACTGTATATATAAATTGTATTAATGAGAGTAGATAAAGAAGTATAAATACCGCACTGTGGTTCTGGTTGGTCTCCCGGACGGCCGTGGTCTAGAATTGTTAATGTAAAAAAACGACATTTCAATGAAAACCCCAACAACTACAATAGGCGCAGCGAAATCAAATTCAATGAACACAAAATGCATCTAATTTTTAAACTAGCAGGTAAGATTGTTTTACACAGCAGAACCTCTATATCACGACTACTAAACCGCAGGCTGATTGATCGTATAAAAGACAGGTGACAGCTTTAAGCAATGTGAAGCCCAGTAAATCAGAAAGCTACTTAGCAGTCATCTGTCGTAAACATCTACTAATTAACACAATAGAGAGGTTTACATTTACAGTGAAAACATATATTTGTCTATACATTTTGATTCATTGGTATATTGTAATTCTTTTCTGAGTTTAATGGTTAATGCTTTTCTATGAGTGAATGTACAGTTTAGACTGAACTCAACTGTAGGTCATAAAGACGATTGTGTCATTGGTAGTGCATGAGCAAGTAAATATGTGTATACAAATGTCATGGTTAATGCTGTTTTATGATTTAATGTACAGTTGAATTTCGATATTTCGAACAAGTAGAATATCCATATTTCAATTTTAAAACGTGACTGCGCGTTAGCTTTAAAATAAGGATACTGTAACTTGCAAACCGAGTGACCCAGCAGCAACAAACCCTGTCGATGCGAAGCTTAAGCTCACATCAAGAGGTGTTTGTTGCGCTATATATACTCACCTCCCAACATACAATGATTTGGGAAGCCTCATTTGCAAAAAAAAACTAAGCGATTTCCAAACTGTACAGTCGATCTTTGATATCTCGAAATCGGTTAAGTCGAACATATCCGTATTTCAAAGTTAAAACGCAGCTCAGACGCGTTTTAACTTTAAAACACGGATATGTTCATCTCAACCAAGCTTGAAGAAATGCAAATCATGTTTCGAAATATAGGATAATTCGAGTTCAGGGAGTTCGAGATATCCAAGTTCTACTGTATATATAAATAGTATTAATGAGAGTGACATAAAGTAGTATAAATACCGCACTGTGGTTCTGGTTGGTCTCCCGGACGGCCGTGGTCTAGAATTGTTAATGTAAAAAACGACATTTCAATGAAAACCCAAACAACAACAATAAGAGCAGAGAAATCTAACTCAATGAACAAAATTACCTCTACTTCTTAAACTAGCCGGTAAAATTGTTTTACACAGCAGAACCTCTATATTACGACCACTAAAACGAAGGCTGATTTATTGTATAAAAGACAGATGACAGCTGAAAGCAATGTGAAGTCCAGTAAATCAGAAAACTACTAAGCAGTGATCTGTCGTAAACAAATCATAATTAACACATTTGAGTGGTCGTAACTGTAGGATTACGGGAAAATTCGATTTAAGCGATTTAGAGGTATCGAAGTTCTATTGTTTGTCCGATTCTTCAGACATGGCCGAGTTATTTTTAGAACAGATTAATTAATAGCGGTAAAAAGGTAACAGGGTAACATCGGAATATATATTCGTATACTTTCCTACTTGAAATGAGCATGATCACCGTGCAGCACGAGACAGCTGGGCTAACTTTACTGATACGTTATTCTCCAATCTAAAAAAAACTCGGCCATATCAGAAGAAAACACTAATATATGTACATAGTATGAATAAGAGTGAAATAATGAAATATAAATACCGCATTGTACTGTTTCCATTCGGTCTCCCAGTTGGTGGTGATCTGGAATTGTTTATGAAAAAAAATCAATGAAAGTGCGGCGAAGTCACATTCAATGTACAGTTGTGTTAATTATTACTAATTAAGGCAGGTGACTGCTTAAAACGATGTGTCAATAAAACAGAAAGTTTTCTTTTTTACTGTCACTTTGGTCACCTATCTTTTATGCATAAATAAAGACGGACCACGGAACCATGGATTGCCGGTGTAACGAAGTATTTTGACCCCCAATCGAAAAGTGACCCCCGGTCAAAATTCGACGTCGTAGAATGACCCCCTGTTGTCGAAAAATGACCCCTTAATCGAATTTCGACCCCCTCCTGTCGAAAAATGACCCCCTATCTACTTACCTTTATGTATTTTTTTAAGTTAGTTTTGCAAGTGATGACTGTGTATGTATACCCCAAAGCTCAATTTTGGGCGTTTGGAGTGATACAATTGCGCTTCTGGAAGTGATTCCTTCTGCTCGGCTACCTTTTTTTAAAACTTTAAACTATAATGTCTTTATTATATCAGCAAGAATTACCAAAGTTAGTGCGTGAGAATATCTTGCCATTGCAAAGGGACCTATAACGGCTTAGGTCATTGTGACATTTATCTTGACCTTTGGCCTCATTACCCTTGTCATCTGTCAAGGTCGTTGAATGACTTCGGTCATTACTCGATGACGTAGAATGACTCCCCGGTCTTTATTCGATGTCGTAGAATGACTCCCCGGTCATTATTCGACGTCGTACAATGACCCCCGGTCTTTATTCGATGTCGTAGAATGACTCCCCGGTTTTTATTCGATGTCGTAGAATGACTCCCCCGGTCATTATTCGATGTCGTAGGATGACCCCCTGATAGTATTCTATGTCATAGAATGCCACCCCTGCCCCGGTAATTTAATTATTTAATGTCAAATAAAGACCCCTTGCCATTTTTCCAATGTCGTAGAATAACCCCGATATGGTAGCAATCAGCTTCCTCAGGGTTGATTCATGTCAGATTGCTAAATACTTAAACTATTGGATGCTTCTATATTGTACAATATACTGTCAACAATTTAATCAATTTTCATAGTCACATGCCGCAATGTTGTTGTTGCGATACATTGTAAGAAGACGAATGCCACTGAAATCGATGTTAATATTACTTTATGCTGTAAAAGGGATCAATGTTTTTACTCGTTCAAGTTCATTGGTATAGAGAACCCCTAATAGACAGTAAACTACGTTCATTAAGTGGCCGTTCACATATCTTGAACATTAGAAACAGGCTATGGAGTAAAGGGTTAAGTATTCAGACCTGACATAATGCATCTAACAGCCAATGCATTTGAAACTTTAATGATGTTATGAGCAATAGCGGCATAGCAGCAATTGAGTTAAGAAGTATAGAGGTAAAAAAGACAAGCCAAATCATAAAACAGGTTTAATACGTAGAAAGCTCTTCAACGAGTTTTGTAAAATACTTTTGATCTGTATTTACCCTTTGCTCCATCTAGGCAATAGTGCAAATTAACTACCGGTATGTTTAACTGTGTTTAAGGCAGGCCAATGTGTACAGCAATATGAATGCTATGCAGAAAATTCCTGAAAGCTTTCTGCCTTACTCTCATCTTGATGTTAGCGGTATTCAACACCATTATCGATTTTATTAGTGGCTCTTAGTCTTATTTGCAGATTGGGTACAGGCGGTCTGGGCGTTTCTGTCGAAGTACGGGTTAAGGGCTCACTTGCTTACAAAATATGCTTCCTTACCCGGTGGGCACTATAAAAAGGCCTTGACTTTTCAAACTGTATACTTGCATACATGTATTCTAATGTTTAATCCCTACCATCAGTATCCAACAGATAGACACCGGGTTAACGGTACCCCACCGGGAACAGCATTTAGTATACTGTACGTTCTCATTGCGCTCTTATCATAAGTCTGAAATTTGACTTGTTTATCATCTAAATTTTATGTATCTTTTAAACTCGTTCACATCTGAAACTTCAAATGAACAATTCAAATTTCTAGTTATGTCAAGTAAATTTTCGACTAGCCAGGGATGTTTGATACAATATATTTCAAAACTGATATATGGAGAAAACCCATAGCATAGGGTTCCTTTCTGGGTCTTAACTTTTAACAAAGGACAAAGTGTATTCTTGCCAGGTACACTGTTTGTAACTAATATAATCGTCGCTAGGGTCCAATGGGTTAAACTGCGTCGTTTAATTGCAGGAGGGGTGGGGTCATTTTTCGATGGGGGTCGATATATTTCAGGAGGGGTCAAACTACTTCATGAGGGGAGTCATAATACTATGACCGGGGGTCAAATTTCGTCGTCGAATTATGACCGGGGTCATTGTACGATATCGATGTGTGTCAAAATACTTCGTTACACCGGCCTTACGCGGCGTCTGATTTGGATCCAAACTGTTGGCAAATTAAGACGATTGTGCCATTGGTAGTGAAAGAGTAAATATGTGTATACAAATGTCATGATTAATGCTGTTTTATGATTTAATGTACAGTTGAATTTCGATATCTCGAACTCAGTAGAATATTCATATTTCAATGTTAAAACGTGGCTGCGCTATAGCTTTAAAATAAGGATATTGCAACGTGCCAACCGAGTGACCCAGCAGCAACAAACCCTGTCGATGCGAAGTTTAAGCTCACATCAAGAGGTGTTTGTTGCGCTATATCTAATCAATTCTCAACATGTAATGATTTGGGAAGCCTCATTTGCAAATAAGAGCTAAGCGATTTCAAAATATCGAAGTTCTACTTTACAGTCGAACTTTGATATCTCGAACTCGGTTAAGTCGAACATACCCGTATTTCAAAGTTAAAACGCGGCTCAGTGGGTATGTTCATCTAAACCAAGCTTGAAATAAGGCAAATATATGTTTCGAAATATCGAGTTAATTCGAATAATTCGAGTTAAGCGAGTTCGAGATATCGAAGTTCTACTGTATATATAAATAGTATTAATGAGAGTGAAATAAAGATGTATAAATACCGCACTGTGGTTCTGTTTGGTCTCCCGGACGGCGGTGGTCTAGAAGTTCTGTTTGGTCTCCCGGACGGCGGTGGTCTAGAATTGTTAATGTAAAAAACGACATTTCAATGAAAACCCAAACAACAACAATAAGAGAAGCGAAATAAAACTCAATGAACAAAAATGCCTCTACTTCTTAAACTAGCCAGTAACATTGTTTTACACAGCAGAACCTCTATAGCACGACCATTAAAACGAAAACTGATTGACTGTATAAAAGTCAGGTTGACAGTTGAACGCAATGTAAAGTCAGAAACAGAAAGCTACTAAGCAGTCATCTGTCGTAAACATCTAATAATTAACACATTTGATTGGTCGTAATAGAGAGGTTTACATTTAAGAAATGTTTACCTGATATAGCAAGTAAAATGTTACATATCTGTGGATTTTACATGTCCGGTACTTTTATAATGGAGGGTGGTCAAAAAGTAGCGATGGGGGAACGGGGTAGAACTTGAATATGCACCAGTTTGGATCCAGATCAGATGCCGTGTAACTTGGCATGTGATCTTCTGATCTAGATCCAAACTGTTTGCAAATAAAGACCGTGGGTCACTCGCAGTGAAAACGTTATTTGTGTATACCTTCATTTGTATATTGTTATTATCTTCAGAGTTCCATGGTTAATGCTTTTCTATGAAAGAATGTTCAGTCTTGACTGAGTTCTACTGTAGAATTACGGGAAAATTCGATTTAAGCGATTTTGAGATATCGAAGTTCTACTGTATTGTCCGATTGTTCTGACACGGCCGAGTTAATATTTAGAACAGAATAATATTTTAGAACAGAATAATTTATAACGGTAAAAAGGTACCTTTTTGCCACTCAGATAAAATAGACATAAATATCTAAATGTCGTAATATTCAATAGTTTAGTACATTGCGTTTGCGTTTAAAATAGAAAGAATAATGTCTTCTCTACTGTACATTTCGCAATTCCATTTCTCTAGCTGACTGTAAGGAAATCATCGAGCACAATGATCATCCCATTTTCAGTTTTAGAATGTTCCAATCTAAAAATAACTCGGCCATATCAGAAGAAAACACTAATATATATGTACATAGTATGAATGAGAGTGGAATAATGAAATATAAATACCGCATTGTACTGTTTCCATTCGGTCTCCAAGTTGGTGGTGTTCTAGAATTGTTTATGAAAAAAAAAGATATATTTCAATGAAAGTGCGGCGAAGTCACATTCAATTTACAGTAAAATCTCTGTGCTATGACCACTCAGTTGTGTTAATAATTACTAATTTAACAAAGTTGTGCCCAGTGGATTCTTCCATATTAATATATTAGATTAGTCCATTTTTTATCAAAGGGATGCCTGGTCAAAATTTTCATTTTCATTTTGTTTTATATTGAAATTCCTATCAGCAAACAGTGTAGACTCTGATCAGACGCCGCATTATGCGGCGTCTGATCAGAGTCTACACTGTTTGCCTATGTCCAATATATGGGATCGTGGGGACAAATGGGTTACGGCAGGTGACTGCTTAAAACGATGTGTCAATAAAACAGAAAGCTTTCTGTTTTACTGTCACCTTGGTTTAAGCTGTCACCTTTCTTTTATGCAACCAATTAGCATTCGTTTAAGTGGTCGTAATAGAGATGCTTTTACTGTATATATTTTTTTAACTTGAACTAGCCGGTAAAATGTTGTATATTTGTTGTTGTTTTTTAAATTGAAATAAATGCAACTCAGTAATGTTCCGGATGCTAAGTTGTATGTCAACAAACAAAATAACTAACCTTTGCACAATTACATTATGCCCATTACCCAATGGCCAGTTTTTAGTTTTGAAGACAGGTAACTACTTAAAGCAGATTGAAAGTAAAGCAGAATGCGCCTTAAGGCGCATTCTGCTTTACTTTCAACCTGCTTTAAGCTACCACTTGCTAGAATAAAGATAAATATTCCTTTTCATTCATATTCATGACTGTATAAATTGGAACTATTTTCTTCAGCGGAGGAATAAATTAAACACGCTAAAAGTCGCTTATATGGGGGAAAGGGTTAAGTTATTTTCATTATTATGAACCTTTTTAGATAGTCAATTTGCCTTCTGATTTCCAATTGATGTTTGACAATAACAAAATGCATGTAACTTAATCAGTGAAACAGTAATAATAAATATGAAAATGGTTTAGTAACGTTTATAATACTATAAAAAACAAACAAACAAAACAAACTACGTAGTACAATTGTTATAATAAAATACAAACATTTAGAGGATCTAATGATTTGACTCAGTTGGATTTATCAAATGTGTACTATAGGTGAGGTTTGTCGATTTAACTTTTGTTGCTTTTAATTGATTGTTTAACAAGCATAATCATTAGATTGGCGGTGTCGGCGTCAAACTTTCGATTTCGGATGATAACTTTTCTCAGGGTTCCAGATAAGAGGGAGTAAACTGAACAAACCCAGCATTTTCTCACTTATTTCATCACCAAATCCTATAGTGTTACTATTCATTAGAATCGTCTCTTCGAGACGATTCTAATGAGTTGTAACACCATAGGATTTAAAGCAGAAATAATGATTATAATTTTTGAAATACTTCCCTTATCTGGAACCTGTAGGTGTTATATTTGTTCCTTTTTAATACATGTACATGCTAAATCTATCATAAAAAATGACAAATAGAAGTTTTAGATATCGAACTTCTACTATATCGTAAATACAGTAAAAACTCGATACTCCAAACTCGCGTTAGTTCGAAAATACCAATAGTTCAAAGTTGAAACGTGGCTTAGCCACGTTTTAACTTTGAAATACGGGTATGTTGGACTTCAGCGAGATTGAATTAACGAAATTCAAATTATGAGATACTGATACGATCGATTTAACGGAGTTCGAAGTATCGAGTGTCGACTGTTCGATGAATGAGAGTGTAATAAAGAAATTTATTTCTCACATAACCATCACTACCCCTGTTTTCTATAGCGAACAACGATCACGAATATCCTTGTCTCCAACATTAGTGAGATCACTTAGATGACGTCACTATTTAAAAAGGTGTTTTGACGTCAACGGGGCTCGAAAAAAAATGCATATTGCTTTAAAAAATAACTTAAAACTGATTGTTATGTGAGAAAAAAGAATCTGTCACTCGTCGATGTTTACGACAAGTTGATCTCAAACTCGTCTAGAATAGAAAAGTTATTAAGCTCGCCAAGGCTCGCTTGATAACATTTCAATTCTAGACTCATTTGAGATCAGCTCGCTATATATACCACCTTGTAACTCTAGTCGGTCTTCGTGAGGGCGGTGGTGGTTTAGTGTTGGCCGGCCTAGTAGTCATTGGTCTTCGACTTACTCGCGTTGTGCGCCGTGGACGATCGGTATGCATTGGGTACTTCGTCGGTCCCACGGTTGTAAGTCCAAGTCCCATGTTGTCATAACTGTCCTCACTGCTCATCCATGGCAATTCAAAATTTCTTCCATCAGCACTAAACACAATCTGCTTTAACGAAACCTCCCTCACAAACCAACCAGGGGACAGGTACCCAATGCTCTGTAGGATGAAGCAGAGAAGACATGTCCAAAACACACAATTATTCAAACGTTCAATCCTCATGATTGTGAACCAAGAAGCAGTTGCGCACAGAATTCAAGATGGTCTTATGTTTGTCCTCCAAAGGAGAAAAGTAACACTCCAGCCTGGGATTCAAGGCGTTGACTCTAGAGATTAGAACGCCACTGATGTGCCCTTCTACCCCAAAGTTCGCGATACAAATGCCAACCCTGTGGGGGATGTATCAGAGTTTATAAAGAAGTTCAGTAGCAACTCGATACTTCAAACTCGCGTTAGTTCGAACATACCCATATTTCAAAGTTAAAACATGGCTTAGCCACCGTTTAACTTTGACATATGGGTATGTGTTTGACTTGAACGAGTTCGAGTTATCGAAATTAAACTTACGAAATACTTGAAACATCGAAATAAGCGAGTTGAAAGTATCGAGTTTTGATTGTAGATGAACGCAATGTTAGTGAAGCGAGCCATCATGTGGGCAACAATTACCGCAGTTGACACAACCAATGAACGTCCTCGACCAGGAAACACAATACTCGAGATGCTACCCCGTTGCTCTACTTAGCGGCTTCTTCTTGGTGACTTGCTAATCAGTGTCTGGTCAAAAATATCGCCTGCTTTATAAATAGCTTCCGTTAGCCCTTTACCCAATAGGCTGTCTCTAGTATTGAAGACAGTGGACTACTTAAAGAAGGTTGAGCGCATTCTGCTTTACTTTCAGCTTGCTTTACGCTTCCATCTGTTAGGAAATTGAAAATATTTCTTACGATACATATTTTTGACTGTATAAATTGGAACTGTTTTCTTCAGTGAAGGAAAAACTTAAAAAGCGTAAACATGCGTATCCATTGAGTAATGGGTTAAAATAAATATTACTCTGTTCTGTTCAGTGAACATTTATAATGTTACCCTGACTTTTTCCCACTTGAATTCTGAAAACTAAGAGGAAACACTTGTAAATTTTATTTCTAAAAGTTGTTTGTGATCTTATTTTCAGTCTCGTTAAGCCTCCGCTATAACGACCGCAGAAAAGATGATTAATTTATGTTGTCAAGGGAAGGACCTTTTCTAAAGTATTTTTTGGTGTATTGTGGCCCAACTCTTTTTCAATACAAAATACATTTTGCTTGTATAACAGTATGTAAGCTATTGTTAATGTGTATCTAACATATATATGCCGTAAACCCCCGTTTTAACCCTTCCCCATAGAAATGCCCTTTGGCGCATTGCTTTATGATTTATTCCTTCACTGGAGAAAATAGTTCAAATTTATAAAAGTCATGAATATGTACCATAAGAAAAACTTTTCTACATCCTAGCAGATGGTAACTAAAACTGACATGCTGAAAATAAAGCAGAATGTGCCTTTAGGCACATTCTGCTTTACTTTCAAGTTTCAACCTGCTTTAAGTAGTCCTATGTCTTCAAAACTAGAAACAATCTATGGGGTAAAGTGCTAATGTTGAAACATGTATATGTGATCATATATGAAAAAACTATGATTAAATTAAATCAAAATTATTCATGATGTTAACTCTTTCACTGTCAATGGTGCAATCGTCTTTTTTTGGAAACAATTTAGATCCAGAGCAAACGCCGCGTAACGCCGCATCTAATCAGGATCCAAACTGTTTGACATTCGTATCGACATTTCTTAGTCAAAACTCACAAAAAATGAATGTACCATGAAATTGCAGATATTAATTTTTCAGCAGACGATAATTTGGCAGAGAAAGAGTTAAGGAAAGGCTGCAAAAGGCGACCCGTTCACCACCAAGACCTACGATACGGGCATTTGTAAATAGCTTGGATCCTTTCTGATTTTATAAATAAAGGCAGATGTAAAAATATGCATACGGTATTACGTCAGTTACTGTGTTGGACGGGGAATTGTTTTATAAGTTTAACCCTTTACCTGATAGCCTATTTCTAGTCCTGAAGATAGTTGACCACTTAAAACAGGTTGAAAGTAAAGCAGAATGCGCCTTAAGGCGCATTCTGCTTTACTTTCAGCCAGCTTTAAGCGTCCATGTGCTAAAATATAGAAAATATTCCCTATACTATATAGTCATGGCTGATTAAATTGGAAGTATTTTCTTCAGCGGATGAATAAATCATATCTGCTAAAAGGCGCTTCTATGGTGGACAGGGTTAAAGTAAGATTAACTCACTGACCACCTGAAACTTCAAATGGACTTCTCAAATTCATTACTTCCAATCAAGTCTAGACTTAAATATGAGAAGCAACTTTGTTCTGAATTACAGAATACCTGACACAAATTCTTTCTTCTATCGGAAATATTGGAGATAACATTGGTTGACGTGTATCTGTATACTATAGGTCCCGGAACAACAATGTGATAAAGCAAATTAGAAGGCATTGACCGGGTTAGCCATTGTAGTTATTTTACGGGGACTTTTCACGGACTGACACTGAATATTAGGAAAACCATTTTTTACCATAGGCTGAAATACATTTAGCCGTGTATTATATATTGTTCAGAAAACAGTCTTATACAAAAGGTGTTTAGAAAATGGATTGTTCAAATAGCTTAGGAAATGTCATAAAGCATTCTTCTTGCATGTACGTTCTGCTGGTTAATTACTCCCTTGCACTCGAAGTGTTTAATATATGTATTTAAATGTCCTATTGGGCTGTTTGTTTATTTGTTTTTATATCCTTGAAACTTTCATCCTTCCTAGTGTTCCTTTACTAGATACTCTGTTTAGGTCGTATCATTGATAGAGGATGTATATATCTTAGAATATGTAAATGAAAGCTGTAGCATATAGCTTTTAATGAATATTGTTAATGAAATGAAATCAAACATATAGTCTCTTATAATTCTGTTATGAATGGCATGATTTTGTGTAAATGGAAATTGTGTGATATGTATTACATGCATATGTTGAAATCATGATGAGATTCAAATAAAGATATAAACCTATAAACCTCGACATGCGAACGACAATTGTCACACACTGTTATGTTTCATGTCAAAACTCCGTTTATTTCATCCAAGTAGGTATCATATAGATATAAAACCCTATTTTGATGTTTTCATAGACCAATAACGACCAATAATCATACAAGCTGACTTTTTGTTTAGTTTAAGGCCTTTCGCATACGGAAGTCGGTCTTGCGGGCGAGCGGATATGCGTCTTGACGACTTGATCTTTTTCCATACGTGCTTATACTAGAAAATTTAAATAAAGGAAATGTTGATACGATTTAGTATAATCCAGCATAGCGTAGTCAGTAAAGTGGTTGACTAGCAATGCAAAGGTCATAGGTTCGAGACTCATCCGATCCAAAGTATTTTTTTAAGCGTCCGATTTATTGACTTGTCAATCTATAACGCAGTGCTCAAGGGACATGTTATTTTTCTAGTCTTCGTTGATTAGAATTAGTGATGTTATATACGGTCCAATTATATGTCTACTTACATGTACGTTTTAGTTTAGTGACTTACAAGTCAATTAAATCGGTATACATGTATACGATTTGATCGAACTATATAAAGCCACACATTGAAGCTTATCTATACGTCAACCTTTTCAAGATCGATATTGCCCATTATTATTATGTTTAAAAAATATAATTAACCTTGTATGCAAGTCCATGAATAAATAATAATGCATTTTAATGACAGAATTTTAATTTTAAGGTAGGTAACTGTATCTCAACTTCAAATATCCCACATTTTAATAAGAAAATCTGTTATTACAACAAATCCTGACTGTAATATTTTCTCATTTTTCAGACTAACTTTTTCATCAACCATATATTTGAATAAAACGAAAACAAATATATACTCACGGAATTTAAAAACTGTGCATGGTTGAAATATGTTTTAAATGTAAACGTTTTCAATGAGCTCACGTAAAGACGGTTCATACAGTTGTATAAAATGTGTAGAATTTGTTGGTTATCCTTTTCGTTAAATTTACGTTACTTTCGTTTGTCTATTTTGGCATAAATGGGTCAGAACACTCATTTGTACGGTAGGTGCAACACGTTTTCAATGTACACTGGTTGTTTTGGGAGTAAATCAATGGAAAAACAAGTAAACTTTGTTATATCGACCATGACGGCTATGCCACGGCTGTCTGAAAATGCGAGTTTACGTTCAGTTTGCATAGTAGAGGTTGGAATGCAGAAAAGTGATTTTGCAGGACAATCTGACCTTCATCGTAACATCATGTTGTCATTATCGAGACGTGTCGACAATTTGGCAATGCTCGCGAGAACCTGCGACAAGGGATACCGCTATTTAACGTAACGTCGACAAGATACGTATATTCCCGTTACACATGTACGTCATCATCTTCAGTCTTCAAACTTTAAGCTCAAAACATTTGTCTCATCAGCCCGAGGACAGTGCGCAAAAGATTACGCTAATTTTGAATCCGTCCTACTCTACGTCCCATTCTGACGTCAAACTCGTCACATTGCCTTATTGACAAAAACGCCTTGCAGTACAATCTTGATTGACATCACACTTTAATGACTCTTATGAAATGTTAGATTGATGTTTAAAATAACATAATAACAAAGTCCATTATAATTGGATTGTTATTCTATAATTTAGAAAGCTTTTCCCAATGCACAGTTTTTAAATTCCGTGAGTATACATTGAATGAGTCAGTTTTTTGTAATTCAATTTTTTAGCATTTTGCAAAATTTAAATAGCTGATAACATCTTTCTGAACACCTTTATTCAAAATGTTTTTAGATTTTCTTGTAATGAATGTTGTAGACTACTTATTGGGCGAGATTTATAGTCATTAGCTTTATTCATTTTTGAGAAAAATGAAATCATCAAAATTCCAGGTTTTTGTCAGAAAAAGATACCTTAAAGACAAACCAATCGATAAATTTTGCCTGTATTTTCACACATTGTTTCTTAGGCTATCATCATTCTTCATGAAAAGTTTCATAAGTTATGTATGGAAACTAAGCGCACCTGCGAAGTACCTTAAACATTTTATTTCAATATTGTACTTGAATTTGGTCGGGCTACAAGTGCTCACCACTTAGTTACAGCTTTCCCCTTATGTTTATAAAAACAAAGAATTGACAATAATAGCATAGTTAACATAAATAACCTTATAGACAAAAACAAAAGTGCAATATACGAGGGGTGTTCAAAAAATACGCGGACAGATGCTGCCATTCTCTCAGATTTTTACTGAACGGCGCAAAACTTGCATATCATGATGCCCAGGAAATTCTGTATTTGCAGTGAAAATTTCATACAATTGACTTCAAATATTATCAAACGTCTGTTGTTATGGTAACGTGGTGTCGTCAAACCCGGCCCAACGTCATTCAACGTCACATTGACGTCGAGTTATCCTAGAGTGATTATTGACTGTTGTTTCACATACCTTTCCGTAATATCTGTCTAAAGGCATTCGTCCTTTTCAAAGTACTCCCCTTTGAATGAAATACACTTTCTGCACCTTTTAACCCATGAATAGAAACAGTTATTGTATGCGCATGGTTCAAGGGAAGCGATCGCGGACTGTACCGCCCTTTGCAAATCGGCAACATCGTCAAATTGTCGACCTCGCAGAATCTTCTTCAGTGTGGGGAACAAGAAGAAATCACAGGGAGCCAAATCGGGGCTGTACGGGGGATGACCAATCACTTCAATTGACCGTCTGTCGATCGTTTCCTGAGTCGTAGAAGCCCGGTGACTAGGTGCATTGTCATGATGAAACAGCATGGTCGACAACTGGGGCGCTCGTTTCTTCCGCATGGCTCGAAGAAGGTCTCTGTTCAGTACCTGTTGGTAAGAAATGTAAACCATAACAAACAATCTATTAAACATGTTATCGATTGTTTCCATATTATAATAAACTATTTTCTATAAATGTAAAATGTTGTTTAATTTCAAACTCACCTTTGAGTAGTAATTTGCTGTGACCGTCTGTCCTTGCGGAACGGCATGGCTAAGGATGACGCCGTGGATGTCAAAGAACATGATAAACATCTGTTTCTTCGTTGAACGACTGACTTTAAATTTCTTGGGTGATGGAGACCCGGGAGTTTTCCACATAGTAGATTGTTCTTTTGATTCCGGTTCATATAGACTGATCCACGTCTCGTCTGCGGTCACAATCCTACTGAGAAAATCTTCTCCTTCTCGTTCGAATCGCTGAACAAAACGCCGACACGACTCCACCCTTTCAGCTTTCTGACACTCCGACAGCATTTTAGGGATCCATCTCGCACATAATCTCCTCATATGTAAACTGTCATGAATTATATTATGAACTGCCCCAACACTACAGTCTACCCGCTGGCTAACTTCTCTTATCGTGATGCGTCTGTCCTTATCCAGGAGTTCTTGGATTTCCTTAACTTTCTGCGACGTTATTGACGTCGGCCGCCCGCTACGATGTTCATCCATCACACTTTCGTGTCCGTCTTCATATCGCGAGTACCATTTATGTAATGCCGTCCTCTTCATTGCAGCATCGCCGTATGCCTTGACTAACATTTCCATAGTCTCTTTTCTGGTTTTTCCATTGAGAACACAAAATTTAACCGCCGTTCTCTGTTCGACACTCATTTTGATGCACCTTCTACAAACAAAATGGCCGCTAACGCTCAAATTACGTCAGACGTTGATGTGACGTCACGGACGTCGTGTCAAGAGTTGGCGCCATACTGTGTTAAAATTTGGTGACGATATTGGATCAGACGAAAGTGATACACGTCATTTTCGGAGCGACACAAGTTTGCATTTTGTTACATTTTGGGCCGGGTGTTACGAGGTGACGTTACCATAACAACCATACATTTATCATGCGTACAGATTTTGTCGGCAAAGTTACACTTTAGGTACAGAATTCTTTGGGCATCATTATGTGAAAGTTTCGCTCCGTTCAGTAAAAATCTGAGAGAATGGCAGCATCTGTCCGCGTATTTTTTGAACACCTCGTACATGTAAATAAAAAAGTACAGCAGAAATAATAGTATCAGTTAGGCACAATAGGACATCGTGTATGTACTACATTACAGCTCTAGTACGGTACGTGACAACGTTTTTTGTGCGCTAAAGTTTGTGAAAAAACAACGTCTGAAATGCGTTTTGTGGCGTATATCTAGTAATGATAAAAACTGTTTGGTTACCATTATTGGCAAAATTCTTGCATTTTCCTGGCTAAAGGTTTAATGACATATTGATATGAATAAATTAGTCGGGGTTGCAGTGCTTTTAACATTATTGCTATGGAGACCTTGACTATTTTAGAGGGGTATAGTGCTGTTGACACTTTGATAGCACTGTGTATAGACTCGTGGCATGAAACACACCCAGTCGCATTATAACTTTGATGTATTGCGACAAAGATTGAACAAGCAACCTCTCGTGCTCGAAGACGACATTCTATATACCAACTGATATAATAGTGCTGGTCGCATATTGATAACTGGCTTTCATTTGAGTCGGGTGTGATGCAATTCTATTTTTTATGTATATAGAATAATCAGTTGTATATATTTAACTATTACAAGGTCTGTCAATGTTGGATATAGCTATAAGTGACTGGCCATTAATACTCTGGACTAATAGGTCGCCAAATGTGGATCAAGCTTTATGAAAGAATTTACTGATATACACCAGTTCTTTTCGTATGTAACACATTAGCACAATGTAGTGATTGTCATGCACATAGCAACATAAGCCCTCTCAGGGCTTTGGCTTTAAATTATATTGCAAAATTTCAAACAGTGCAGACCCTGATCAGAGGACTCCTTCAGGAGCCCTCTGATCAGGGAAGACACTATTTAAGCGCGATTCATGGTATTTGCCGATAATTTTCTGTCGTTCATTTCGCTTGAACGCCGAAAAAAATCAGTTCATTTCTTATATTTACAATATATTTGCTGTAATTTCTAACATTAAATAAACATTTTGTTAGTACGCATGTATGTTTAATCCATACTAGAGGTAGATAACACGAATAACGTGTACCCTATAAGGAACAGCCATGACCGATTTACTGAATCTGTGTACATTCAAAAGCAGAAAAAATAAGTTCCTCTGTCAACAACTTGACTGTTTGGCGGGAAAAATGACGATTTTTGACGTCATTGGAAGTGACGTCATTTTAAAGTAGGATAAATATATCGGGTTTTTTTGTCACAAAGAAACGCAGATAGCCGAGCTTTTTATAAGGTAGATTCTTATGTCAATTTTCTTACAATTTATCTCATTAATAAAGAAGAATATTAGTCGGGAATCATGGTTTCCACTAGTAGGAAGGCATAGATCGGTAAAGAACAAATTTGGAAAAACTCCGCCAAATGTTTGCTGCCCCATGTTCCAAAGATTAATTCGCGAATGTAAACTGCATATGCCCCGCCTCCCCATTCGAAACTTTTCCACAAGTCCCGCCCTCTCGAAAAGTGGTGTTTATATGAAATTAACACACTTTTTGTCAATGGAATTGAATGGGGCGATTGTAAATATTTGCATATGACAAAAGTATGTCAAAATACATAATACATGTATGTACACTGTTTGTAAAAGACACCAATATGTGGCACCAAGCGGCCATTGAGCTGATCCCAAGGTTATAAAGAGTTTACGTTGAGTTTAGTTTAACCATATTTTATTTCAAATTCATGAAATCGGGTCGGGCCACAAGTTCTACCAACATTAGTTACGGCCCTCCCCTATTCAAGTAGTGATACAAATAATATACAGATGGTCACATGATATGGAAATACAAATTATGTACATTTGCACAGTAGTCACTCTGTAAGAAGTAGAAGAACCACGGATGGTTTACGGATGTATAGTGCTGCAGGACACAGTGACGCTGAAATCTCCATAAGGAGCATTCCACATCATCCTGTGTCCGCATATGATTACCAAAATTCTAGTAAGATTTCCTGCACACCTGTTCCAGAGTGTCCACTGTACATTGACCTTACACACATACTCACACACACGCACACTAACACGAACTAACAGTTATGACGTAAACATAAGTTAGGGCTCCAGATAAGGGGTATTATAATAAGAAAAGGTTGTCTCTTCATTTAGCCAAAGGTGCCAGCCATCTTAAACAATTGTCTATTAGAGACGTTATTCAATGAGTAATTACTTCGCATGGTTTCATAACTCAAATGAGTTAAAAAAAAATATTTGATAATTTAGTCCCTCTTATCTGGAGCCCTGTGCATAACTAATGCAAGAAACATATTCAAATCGACATAACAAGAAGATAAAGAAGAAGAAAGTGAATGTAGAGGAAGAAACAGAAAAAAGAAAATAAATAAGTATTGAGACAGGGAGAGAATAGATAAGAACAGAAGTTTAAGTACTATGTAGTCTACTTGAGGATACAGCCAGGCCTGTCCCGAACGACCACTTCTAAACATACAAAAATGCATGTCTTTAAAACTTATGTCTGCTTTCTTATCGGAATTACCTATTTAAAGTACTGTCCAACACTAAGCAGTTGTTATATTTGGGTAAACCCTATCAGTAGACAGTGGTCGCCAAAGACAAGCAAACTGTACGTTGAAAACACAAAAAGTCATGTGGGGGCTAATCACATTTTAAGGCTTAAAACACTTAAATATTGCCGTGAAACAGTGTTTACAAGCAAGGCTCCAGATAAGAGCGATTTATTTGATCAAACCACTAACTTTGAAACCGTATGAGTAGTCACCACATAGGCTCAGTGGCAACAGATCCTCTGGTGTGACTACTCACTAGAATCGTCTTGGTAAGACGATTCCGATATGTAGTGACACCAAAGGATTTAATTCAGAAATTGAGATCCTAGTTTTTAGATATTCCCCTTATCTGGAGCTCTGTACAAAAATCTAAAGTCGATTACAATATAAGAATTTATCAGTTATCCGAAAATCTCTTGGATTTCTTTATAAAATTCTGAACAGCATAAAAAATAATTATGTTTTGTTCAAAGGACAAATTGTCACTACCTGTAAGCAACAAATTAGTATTAAGTGGATGGAAAGCTCTAATTTTATTAAACATTTCTAAGCGGTGATTATAAAACATACTGCATATAAATAGATAGTGTTCAGCGTCTTCTACTTGGGTATCATTACAAGAACAATAGGGGTTTGGTACGTTGAGTCTGAGATTGTTCTCCAGGACCTTATTAGTCAGATTTGAGCTTTTACAAGTGTGACCAATCAAGTGATTGAGAACGATCTCAGACTCAACGCAATCTCTTTGTGACCTTGGACACATGCAGTTGTACTGTTTTGGTTTGAAAATGTGATTTATTTCAAACTGTTTGTCAACGTTATATAACAATTTGAACATCATTCTCTAAAGGTTTATTGCTATCGTCTGTGAGTTATGTCTGTTTTTAGTCTGGTTCGTGTTTTAGCGCTGTCCTTAGTCTGGTTCGTGTTTTACCCCTGTCCTGATCTGTTACACATACTCTTTGTCCATTTGTTAGTAGGGTATGTATTAAATGCAAATTAGAGTTACCGAATCTCCATCTTGTTTATTCTAACTCTTATACAACTAACGTTGACTTTACTCTAATAAACTATTTTGGACCTAGACCATATTATTGATATCCCAGTGTATGATCAAGATTCAAACTTTTTCGCGGCCATTACGTAAATATTTTTGAATTTATACAAAATTTATTTGTTAATGGTAAACTCTCAGCAGACAACATATTTTAACCCAGACCTATAGGAGAGGTAAATAACAATCTAGGACGCACAGACGCTGATAGTCCAATACACCATAATTAAAGGATTGAATTAACCGCTTCATTGCCATGACGTCATCAATTTTAAACAATTGTCGTCTGCTTTCATTTTTCAAATTTAAAGTTTGGTTCTTTTGATTAAAGAAATAATAAAATTCGTGTCTTACAGATTGGATCCTGATCAGACGCCGCGTAACGCGGCGTCTGATCAGAATTCAAACTGTTTGCAAAAATACATATTGTACTCGGGGTAAGGCAGTGAAGGGATTTAAAAAAACAACAGGTGATTATGTGTCTAGCTGTCCAAGCTCGTTGACTGTTATTAAAGTATTTTCTTCGCCGTTTAGCCCGCATCAGTTGAACGCAAATTGGACGAACGTTGAATCACTTATCTACTTATTTTACCTGAAATTGTAAATTGTATCACGAACGGTCTAAGATTTGTCACGATATTAACATCTTCGCACTAAACCCTTTCATTGCTACAATATCATCTGGCTGAAAGTTTGTTCATTTTCAAATTTATAAATTAGATATCTTAATCGAAGATTTCAATCAATGCGAATATCAAACAGTTTGAATCATGGTCAGACGCCGCGTAACGCGGCGTCTGATCTGGATCCAAATTGTATGAAAATTTCAGTATGATCGCGATTAGTACTTTTCAGGGTTGAACAATTCGACTACTAACTGCCACATGACTTAATTTACATTTATATAGGTAACACTTAAAATGTGTTTAGCCCATTTAATTGACATTTTCAAACAGGGTTGATCTTGACCAAACGCTTAATAACTCATTGTCTGGCCTCGGTGAAAAAGATTCAACATTTGTGTTGGTGTTTTTTTTGCGAAATGCTTAAAAATTAAACTTGATTTTGTCTCTCAAAAACAATTCTGATGAAGACACTGGTAATGAAGGATACTATTAAAGCCTAAAAACGTGAAACTTCAGTAAATCAATGTAAAGAAAACATTCATATATATCTATCAACTTGAACATACAGTGGGGAACATGTTATTATTTCCAATTTAACCCTTTACCTGGTAGCCTATTTCTAGTACTTAAGAAATGTGACTACTTAAAGCAGCTTGAAAGTAAAGCAGAATGCGCCTTTTGGCGCATTCTGCTTTACTTTCAGTCTGCTTTAAGCTATCATGTACTATAATATAGAAAATATTCCCTAAAATACATATTCATTACTGATTAAAATGGAACTATTTTCTTTAGCGGATGAATAAATCATAGCCGCTAGAAGGCGCTTCTATTGGGGAAAGGGTAAAACGAAACGAAACTCAAATGCAATGCAACAACATTTAGAAAATGCCAACTTTATTTTAACATTTTGAAAGATTCATTTTGATATGAGTGAGTGGCAAACCGTTTTGAGCTAGATCAGATACCAGGTTACCCGACGTCTGCTCTGATTCTAAACCATTTGCAATAGAAATAAGTATTTAAGCATAAACGCGTTTACAGTGAAGCTCATTTATAACGAAGTCATCGGGACCGTCTGGTTGCTTTCTTTATATCCAAATTTCTTTATTTTATGTCTACTTTACTTTACGTTAAGTAGAGAGGGGAATACATTTTGTTTTGTTAAATCAAATACAGTACAACCCCTCTATTACGACCACTAAATTATATAAATTATTAGGGTGTTTACGGTATAGGCGACCGCTTAAAGCAATGTGACAATGAAACAGAAAGCTCCTTTAGGAGCTTTCTGTTTCATTGTCACATTGCTTTAAACTGTCACCTCTCTATTAAACAATCAATAAGCATTCGTTTTAGTGGTCGTAATAGCGAGGTTTTACTGTATTTCGTTATATCCAATATCGTTATAAGCGAGCTTCACTGTATTGGGAAGGATTATCACCTTCTTCACTGTAGATCTTGTTTTACTTAATTTGTATGTGAAATGTCGAGGTCATTCAAATTCGACACGATGTTAAACTTTTCGTATTCGATTATTGACATGGGTGGGCTTTTAGTCCATTCTTTATTTTGTTAACGCTTTGAGCGCTAGTTACATGTACATACGCGTCCGTTGTAAACAGTGTACCTACGACGAGTACACTTGTCATTTGCAAACATAGAAGACCTAGAGGAGCCATCTGATCAAGTTCTGCGCTGTTTGTCATTTTGCAGTAATAATTCCTTTCGAAAGCAACCATGCCCAGCGCACATGGAATTTTGTCGATTGTTTTAATTCTTCTTTCACTGCCATACTATCGTGTTGTCTGCGCGTTGGCTTCCAAGCGTAACGCGGCTCCTGATCAGGATCAAAACTGTTTGTCACTTGTTTTGAAATAACATTAGTTAATACTGCCTTAAATCTAACTTTGAAACGACATTGCAGACACACAATTTGAAGCAGACAACAATATGGCGGTAAAGGGGTAAACACCTTGAGCACGATACATTTGATCATGAAAGGGTTAAGGCAAAATGACTGAAGAAATATCCAAACTTCAAGTTAGCAAAGTTGTTCGCAGTCACCTGTGAAGATTTAAGGGTTAAGTTTTATCGATTCATTCTTTGGCTTTCAGATAAACCTTTATCATTACTTTTTTAAAACAATATTAAGCGAACATTGTTTAGCCAAATAACAATTTAGAGGAGTTTAATATTGTCAAAGAATTTCATCACCCAAAGTAGAGACCATAGTGTACCAATCAAGTCACTATCTTATAGGTAGAAAATCCTGACCACGAAACAGAAGGTTACAGGTGTAATCCTTTACTGTTCCATAAACGAGTCTGAACTCTTTCGCTGCCAAATTAATCGTGATTTTTATACCTCTTCATCGTTTCTTTCGTCTGCTTCATTTTTGTTGTTTGCAAGATCGTTTCAAAGTAAGATTCAATGTAGTATACCTTAAACATATCGATACGCGTTACGCTGCGTCTAATCAGGATACAAACGGTTTGCAAACGCGTTGCTTTTGGCGTCATTAAGAGTGAAAAGGTTCAACCATTACTGAGTTTACAGACAGATATAGAGGATATTGAATGAGTGTTTTTTCAGTAATGAATTTATTGAACGAGTTGGATAAAAATGATATTTTGCGAGCCTTGGCGAGCAACATATCATTTTTATCCAACGAGTTCAATAAATTTATTACTGAAAAAAAACCACGAATTTAATATCCTATTTATCACATAAACACCAAATGACACGAAAATCCGAAAGGTCTTACTTTCACTTTTGCCCTCGGCTCTTAGGTAAACGATTCGTCATAGGTGTTATTCGGTTTTATTCATCCGTAGATAAAAACACCAATCATATTAACGTAACGAAAATCAACACCATTACGTTGTGAAAAGACTTCTCTGATACCATATTCAAATTTTAAATTAATATTTAAATTAAAGTTGTTCTAATTGACTAAAAATGATCATTTGACATTAAGAATCTAGTTTCGTTTTCAAAATAACGTCAAGACGTAACATGACGTCATTATCATTGTAACGTCTAAATTTGAAAAACAGTTTGAGTCACTGTTAATACTAAAGTCTACGTGGTATTAAGTTTAGCCTGATTTGCAGCCTGAGTTTGCGAGACTGCTAGGGATAATGTTTCTAGGACACTTCGAAATGTTTCAATACCTAGTGGTGGTCTATGTTT
Organism: Gari tellinella; assembly: GCA_922989275.2. Lineage (NCBI taxonomy): Eukaryota > Metazoa > Mollusca > Bivalvia > Cardiida > Psammobiidae > Gari > Gari tellinella. The sequence continues at coordinate 19,050,989 of OV277862.1, forward strand.
GTCTAGATTCTCTTAACTGATTTACAGTCGGCGTAGTAGTACATTATTTTGGTGATTCGAAAATTAGTATAAAATATATGCCCAGTGGGCCATACGATTTTTACGGCCCTCTATATTTTGCACGTTTATGTGATAAAATCATTTATTGCATGTTGAAAGCAAAACAGAATGCGCCTCACGTCAATTGATAGTGGTTCATCTGGCGTCAGTCCGGATAATGTACGCTCGTAATTATGGATTATATTTTTTGTGAACAGAACAGAACTTTTATTTCTCGAATGGCTGCGGGTAGATAAAAGTGGAAGTAAATCGTGATACTTTACATTTTTCCTTTGGAAATGTAAAAAAATCTTCAAAATAACGGCAAACCTGATTGGACATTCTGTGAACAAAAAGGTACTTTGTTGATGCAGCATATAAAACAGTTGAAAGGAATAGCAGGTTTCAAAATATGATTTAGCATTACTTAATATTATTGTTGTATTACAGGGTGGTTAAATAGAAAGCACATTCAGCGGATGGAATGTCATGTACTTATTTCGGTTTGAATCAATTCTATAAAGTTTTGAAAAACAGAATAATTTAAGCTGTAATGTAACATGAATATTTTAAATTATGAATAGATTTATGAACTTGTTGGTTCATATAAAATGGCATGTGCATAAAAAACATAAATACACTATAGAGAAAATGTGTTGAAAGAGGCACCAAGGTCGTCTACGTTCGGTTATCAGTTGTATTCCTTACCCGGACAGTTATTTTTCGTCTAAAATATCGTGAACACTTATGCAATTCAGTTTCAGATATGCGCAGGCAATGTTATTTTGACTGGTTGCACAAAATTGCTTCCATTTTATCACCGTTTCGCCATAAGCAGGACAATTTTCTTGCTATATAGTGATGGCTCAGCGCAAAACTAGGCTAACTCCATTTTAGAAAATTTTACAGTTAATTTTTTCCCCTATTTGATATCTTGTTTATTTTTTTATATGTATATTTTCCTATCCAAGTCTTTAAACTTATGATAATAGTGATTTTCTTTTAAAACCATTTTTAAAGGTTTTTAATAACTTTTTTGAGTTAGCTATAGTTTTGCACTGAAAATCAATGTTTTTTAGAAAAAAAAACTCAGCGCAAAACTATACCTAAGTCAAGTTAGCTTTACTTTTGCGCTGGAAATCAATGTCTTTAAAATAAAAACTCAGCGCAAAACTATACTGTAATATACTTATATACTTATATTTAAGATTACATACTTGTAAAATAAGTACTAACTCAAATAGGCTTTAGCTGATTATTGATATTTTCTAACCAAACTGACAAAAGATGAAAAAAACCCGCTTAGAACAAAATATTATTGTCATTATAAATTCATATCAGATTAATGATAGACTACTTCTGTAAACTTTACAATGATTTGATTAGTCCTTTGCTCAGTGAATATTTATGTGTCACACATTCTCCAATGAACTGTTTCTAGATTTACAGCAATACTCAAATACTATAACAATACTGAAAAGCAGAATACAACCTTTTTTTCTTTTTTTGTTTTTGAAAATGACTTGTCAGTTAATCTAGGGACCCATCCATGAGTATAGTTTAACTTATTTAATTATGATTTCATATGTGTATTGACATTTTCCCTAGCAGGCAAGGTAAACTCCCCCAAACAGATCCAATTGATGGGGAAACAAAGTAGACTCTGATCATCAGAAACCTCCTGTTGCAGCTGTTTGATCAGACTCGGTGTACTAGCTGTTTGTAAATACATAAGGAGCATAATGTAGAGAGAATAATATGGAGAAAATGGCAAAAAGGCTAACTGATTAAACCTTTCACCCTTATATACCTAATGGTTTGCCAACTTTAAACCTTGGAACAGTTTATTTTCTCAGTGTGGATATTTTCACAGGTCTTTTAATTAGAATCTGATTTTGAAATGACAAAGAGTGCATATCCTTATCAGAGGAGCTTTCTGATATGGGTCTACACAGTTTTCAATCATAACATGTAGAAGGCTGAAAGGGTTGAAGCTTAAGAACAATTTCAAATCCATTTCTTTCTTTTCAGTGTAGGGAGCAAGGTAGGAGAGCCTGAATATAGCAAGTAAAATCTTGTAGACCCAGATTGAAGAGCTCTTGAAGAAGCACTTTAATAAGGTCTGCATTAACTGTCATAATTCAAATTTTGTACAAGCTAGCAGAGGACACAGATGCCCCCACCTGGCGTTCTTGACAAATTTATTTAACCCTTAACCAGCTGAATAAATTCAAATTCCTTCTCCTTCTATGACTTTTAACCCATAACATAGCCTGCTTCTAGTTTTGAAGACAGGTGACCAGTTAAAGCAGGTTGAAAGTAAAGCAGAATGCGCATTCTGCTTTACTTTCAGCCTGCTTTTAGCTATCACCTGCTAGGATAAAGAAATTCATATAGTACACAATCGTTACTTCATAAATTGAAATTATTTTCTTCCATGGAGGAATAAATTAAAGGTGAAAAAAGACATATTTATGGGGTAATGGGTTAATTAGGTATTTTTTTGTATAGGCTGAGGGTGAGCATTAACTTTTATATAGACTGAGTAGAGGGTAAGCAGCACAATTTTGTGTGTTGACAATAAATAGTATACCCGAAGTGTTTTATGAAGATTTCCTATGGCAAACTGTGCAGACCCTAATGAGAGAGCTCCTACAGGAGGCGGACATTGAAAGACCAAGCATCAGGAGTTGTATGGGAGACAGCTTGTTTACATTATTGTGAAAAGAAATGGCAGACCTGAGCATTCTCAATGCAGAGCCTAGCTCCTTCAAAAGTGTTGGTTCCATAAATCACAGGCTTTTGTTATAAATGACTGTTCAACTCAGTCTCAGGGTAACCAAAGCCTTGCCTCCAGTAAGGTAGAATAGGAAGGCATTCTCAGCAGAGCCAGAACTGCAAAGACAATACACTCTGGAAGTTAAGAATCAATTCAGAGCACTAGCAGACCTTACAGACTCCTACAAGAACCTAATCACAGCAAATACAGAAGCAATGATGGCATGGGTACCAATGAAAGAATGCATAAAAGTGTCTTAGTGCACCAAACATCAGGATCCCGACACTGTCAATGCCCAAGAGAAAATGAAAAGAACGAAACCAAGCTTTCAATCTTAAAAGAGAAAGTGAGCTGCTATGAGCTTAAGGAATGAGCTTATAAGGAAGCCAAGAGGCATTTTTATGACATGCACAACATATTGTAGAGTGTAGAACTGAGAGAAAGGATCCAGAATAGTGGAACCAGCACATGATAATTTGAAATAATTCTGAATCGTGGAATGCCATTAATGAGATGAACTGAGAGGAAAAGATCTAAGGAGGGACAAATAGCCCTGAAGCAAGAGTAACTACTTGAGAAACTCACTTCAGCAAACTTCTTGGAGGCAATCCTACAGTGAAAGATCCAGAAGGAAGAAAAACCGGTACCTTCTGTCCTCAATATTGATGATGGGCCCTTCACAGCCAATGAATACAGCTAAGTGAAAGCCTCACTCCAGCAGGGAAAGAGCTCAGATAGGACCTGACAATTAATATACCGCCAGAGGTAATAAAGAACTGTGATACGGGTGACCTAGTTCTTGATGTGTGTAACATTGCTGGTAGGTGGTAATCCTAGATAGGGTTCCCTGTCCAACATCATTCCAATCCCCAAATCGGGTGACCTTTCCAAGCCATACAATTTCAGAGGAATCAACCTGTCCTGCATTACTCTGTCATAGACCTCCACTTGAGGAACAATCAGAATGGCTTCCAACAACACTCACAACAGTTGCACAGATTCTTTCAATAAGGCAGATCATTGAGGGAGTCAAGATATCGGCTATGTTTGTACTCCAACACTTGAACCAAGGCTGTGACCATTGATGATGACTTTAAAGAGTTTGACGTCTCATCAGGAGTGCTACAGGGGGACACTCTAGTACCTTACCTCTTTGTCATTGTGCTGGACTACATTGTAAGACTGGCAAGCCATGGAAAAGTCTCATCAGGAGTGCTACAGGGGGGCAGTCTAGTACCTTACCTATTTGTCATTGTGCTAGACTACACTGTAAGACTGGCAAGCCATGGAAAAGTCTCATCAGGAGTGCTACAGGGGGACTGTAAGACTGGCAAGCCATGATAAAGAGGCTCAACAGTCAACTGACCATCCAACCAAGGACATCTTCCAGATCTCCAAAAGTTAATTGTGCTCATTGATCTTGATTTTGCATATGACATTGCTCTCCACTCAAACAATACATGACAGCACATACTCTTCTAGTTGGAATTGAGAAGGCATGCTCTAAAGTAGAACTAATGCTTACTAAAGATAAACCACCCTTCTTTAACTACCATATAGGGCTGAACACTCAAAGAGGTCACATGTTTTAAATGCCTGGGGTCATGGGTAAGCACCACAGATAAGGAAATATAAATATTGTAAAAGCTATAGCCTGGAAAATCCTCCATGTAATGAAGACAGTTTGGATGTCAAGGGTGTTGAGAGAAACATAGCACTGTTTCTTCTTTGCTACAGTTTGGTCAGTTTTATGGTACGGTTCAAAGTGTTGGGACACTAACCTCAGATCTTCAGAGGTTGCTTTACGGCTGCTACACCAGGATGCTGAGACAAGCCCTAAACATCGACCTAAATGACCATATCAACAATAAAGACCTATACCAGGGAGCCTAAAGAGTGACTGACAAAATAGCTCACCGTAGAATTGGACAAACAGGCCACTGTTATCAACATCCAGAGTTACTAGCAAGCAGAGTAGTCATCTGGAAACTGAGACCAGGACACCATACCTCAACCATCATGATCAATGTTTTAATGAAGAAAGCCAGAGCAGCAGGCCCAGAAAAATTGGCCATGTGTATGAGCAACAGGACTGATTGGCAGCGTCGCGAGCGTGTCCGTCTGCAAACGACCTTTCATGAAGATTTCCTCATACTGATATCATTAAATTTTGATGCCTCTGTAAAAGTCACTCTTGAAATTATTGTGATAAACAGAGCATTGCTCCAAGTTTTTCCTTTTTTCTAGTAAATGCTCATTTTCAGAAGATTCATTCATAGAGATTGAGTTTATTGAGTTTGAATATGGCTAGATTTGTCATCGATAGATAAAATATTGATACAGTATATCATTGATTTATTTGGACCTTTACTATATTGGTTCTTCTAATAACTTGCATCTAATGGAAACTAAACTTGGGAAATATGTAGAGTTTTCATAGTTTTTTACTAGTTTTAGCAGCCAAGCATTTGACCAGTGTTTCTCAAACGGGGTTTCAGTTAAAATGGGCACTTTTGTTTTGCTTGCGAGTGCTGTAGTTTACAAAGATAAAACAAAGTTATGGCCTTATGCCTTTTTTTAATTGAAATACAATGCATTTCCTCCTATTACATCATAAAATAACTCAAAATAGTTTTAGTGTGCTGTGCAGGTGGATATATCATATTTCTTAGCTGATGTATCAATATGAAATTCTCAATAAATAACACTTCTAAATATATTGCCTCAACAAAAAGTGGAAAGTAAAATATAGTTTCATTCTGATGTGAGTTAATCATATTAAATCAGACCTTCAGTCTCATGGTTAATCATCCGCATCAGAACTCAAAACCAAAATCAATGCTGTTTTATTTAAAAACTTTTCAAAAACCTTTAATAATAAGCAAACAATGATCACATAGCCTCCATTTAATAATTTTCACTTATTCTTCATTATTCAAGCTATTGTTAAGAAAGTTTTAGTAATTAAGCTAAAAGGTTTTTTTTTAATTTTACCCCACCCACTTTTGAATTACATGTGCTTTTTGACCTTCCCAAAATAGTTCTTATTCTATTGTCAAGAAGCCTCATAATAATAAATGTGTATCAAACTAGAACAAACAAATAAAAGAGCAAATTTTACTCACTTTTTAAGCTCTGATACTCTTCTTGTAATTTTGTAACTTTCAAATTTTGGTTGTAAACCACTACATTTTCATTATTATTTCAGTGCAAAACTATGTCTAAGTCAAGTTAGCACACCTTTTGCATTGACAATATTTTTCAATTTATCAAATTTTGAGAGCAAAACTCTAGCTAACTCCACTTAGACATAGTTTTGCACTGAAGAAGTTACCATTTAGACTTAGCATAATCTATAAAAAATGCAATAATTTTGAAAATATTGGGAATATAAGCCCAATATTTTGTGGGATGATGGGGAATGTATTAAGTCTTGAGAATTTTTGAAAAAAGCACTTTTGCCAAAATAGTGAGTTAGCCTAGTTTTCGCTGAGCCATCGATATGAAGTTATAAAATAGATCACAATGATGTTGAATGTGCCTTTCAATTCTAATTCTGCGACTGAAAGTATGCTCTGAAACCAGTCTGTTCCTCTGATATTTCGTCTGCTTTCGGCCGCAGTATGTCCAGGAGGATTAACTCTTTGCATGCTGGGTAAATGTTTCGCCTGCAATAATTGTCGTCTGGTATTATTCTAAAAATGTTTTTCTTAATTTCTTTTTGAAAACAGGACCAGAGTGTCAAGCAGTTTGGATCCTGATGAGACGCCGCGTTACGCGGCGTCTCATCTGGATCTAAACTGTTTGCAAAGGCAATCACTTTGGCAGATATATCCGCCGCTAGCATGAAAATATTTAGTTCTTAGGACTTAGAACGGCCTTGCTAGGATGGTTGAAGCTGATGTTCCTATAGATTTTGGCAATTGCCTAAGGTTGTCTTTCTTTGGAAGGGACAAGACAAGCAGTTGCGTCCATTTTTCTGGCCATTTCCTTTGGTCCCAGATAGTTTGGGCCACAATTAGTGTCTTTGCAATGCGATATTCAGTTGCACACCTTACCATTCGGAAAGCAATACTGAGCAATGGCTATATAACTCTGACTAACGGAGTGAGAAGATGTTGGAAGAGTTGTCTCACTCCAAGTGTTTCACGGTTAACTCTTTTTTGGCCGAAATATCGTTTGCATTAAAATTGTCTAGCATTAAATGAATGCCAAAACGGCCGTTTTAACTTGTTTAACCCATTTCCCCTGACATATTTAATGGTGAATTGTAGTTTTCAAATATGTCTCATCCATTTATGACTACAGTGTATTTAGGACTGTTGGCTGTATCGTATTGCAAAATGACATACAGAGTAGACCCTGATCAGTGGGTTCCTTCATTAGCCCTCTGATCTGTATCTACACTGTTTGCATAGTACTATACTCACAGGTACATAATGTTTGTAGTTTACAAAGTACGACTATACTCATCGCTAGGGATGAATATGTTAAAGAAAATGAATTTCGAGATTAGACACCATGTAATATGACCTGCCATGTGACCGGGGTGACAAACAGGACCACCATAAATTTATCATGAAAATCCTAAGATTTTCAAGCGCGAGTTTACATCTTATTCATTTTCTAGACACATGCCCACTGAAAGCAGGTTGAAAGTACATTCTGCTTTACTTTTAGCCTGTCTTTAGTTACCATCTGCTAGGGTAAAAACCCGGAGATATGACAGCCCTGCATCGAGGTTTCTTCACTTATATATAAGTTATATTTCATAAAATCTATTTCTGATAAAAAATTTTTTTTTTTAGATAAAATCAAAGCAAGCAGTTAACGTTTTTTTTTTTCATTTTTTTTTCATGTATAATATTGTGCTAGTGTCATGCTGCTGGTAGAATATTATTCAATATGTACAGCAGCACCCTGCTAACTCTTTGACTCTGGTCACGCATATATGCGTCATTTGCAAATAGTGTACATGTGAGGAGTACACTTGTCCTATGCAGACAGTGTAGACCTTGATCAGACGGCTCCTTAAGGAGCCCTCTGATCAGGGTCAACACTGTTTATCATTTTGACATATATTGTAAAAATCAACCTTAAAAAGTCAAAAATGGACTAGACTTAATTGAAAATTAGAATTGGCCATTTTAGGTTTCAGGGAGAAAATGGTTAAGCCTATAACGACAACTTGCAGAATGGTGGTGGTTGGTACATGTATAACCTTCTGGTAAGTGATTACAGCAGGTCAAACAAGACACTTTCAATGAACACCAGGGAGATTAACCCATTACGCAATCATTTTACCTTTTACACTTTTAATTTATTCCTCAACTGAAAAATCAGATCCAATAAGTTTAGTCATGAATATTTAACATATTCAACCCTAGCGACGAGTATACTCGTCATTTACCAACAGTTTATTTATGGATAGTACACTTGTCCTATGCAAACAGATTAGAACCTTATTAGGGTATGCTTTAGAAAAAAACTTAATTGGAATCTTGAAGTGTTCTTTGAAACAATCATGGGTGAGATGAGTTTGACTTAAGGTTCATGGACGTTTGATATTAGAACTGATCGTGCGTCTGTTTTAGCTCCCCCATCCCTAACACACACTGTCCCCGTGTATAATTATGGATAATTCAAGTCTCCAATAAAGCTTAATCCATTTTTAATATGATTTGAAAACTTTGACACTTTGAGTTTATAAGCTTTTATTTGTTTTATTGCATAAGTTGTTACTAGTTGGATTATGTGCGTGCCTACTGTTGTTAATGATGACATGATATCTCCAAAACATTGTCAGAAAAAAAAACATTATTATACGCTAATAACACAAGAATGGTTAATGATTTCACTACAAACACATTGCTTACTAAAACGAAACATATGTTCCAATGCAAACTATTCGAAAATAAAAAATAAGCAAAAGGCTCCAGAGGGGATCGAACCCTCGACCTCCTGTTTACTAGACAGGCGCTCTAGCCACTGAGCTATGGAGCCGTATGTCATATCTGTTATTCACGATATTCTTGATCGAGATTGTTATCTGCGCGGTCTATCAGCGTTTGGGTTTGGTTTTAACCCTTTCTCAGCCAAGTTTTATCGTCTGCTTCTTGAACTCTCTTACCGCCAAAATATCGTCTGCATTAGTAGTGTCGTCTGCAATATTTTTAAAGTAATATGTTTGGATGTTTTGACTGAAGAAATCTCGATACGAGTGTCAAACAGTTACCCGGCGTCTGATCAGGATCCAAACTGTTTGCAAAATCGCATTTTGGAAAGAGTTTATCTGATTCAATAAAACGTTTCCTGCAGCTGCTATTGTATTAACTCATTTATCCCTTTAACTTATAATGGACACTTCCAATTTCCAATCAAGTCTAGTCCATGTTTACAATTGAAAATGTTTGTATTTACATTGCAAAATGGCGAACGGTACAGACCCTAATCAGAGGCCTGCTACAGGGTCCTCCGGTCAGTGTATACACTGAGTCAAGTGTACTCTTTACAAATACCTGTTTGTTAATGGCGAGTATATTGGTCGGTCTTAATCCCTTCACTGCCATGACGTCATTAATCTTATATAATTGTCGTCTGCTTTTATTTTTAGTTATTTTGACTTAAAAAATATTGAAATGAGTGTCAAAAAGTTTGGATCCTGATCAGATTCCGCGGTACGCGGCGTCTGATCAGGATACAAACTGTTTGTAAATATTTATTGTACTCGGGTAAGGCAGTGAAGGGGTTAATTTTATTGTATGCTCGCCATTGTCGTCGGATCATCTCCGGTTGGCACTATTATCTTGAAGACCTGTTATCTTAGCACAGTTAAGATTTCTTCATAGGTTGTTTTTAGTATTGAAAGAAGAAGGTTGCTTAAAGCACAATGAAAGTGAAAATGTATTTGAAATGCCCTCAAACCTGTGTTAAGCTACCATCGCTAGGAAATATTTAGTGTGATACATATTCAGTGTGATACTGTCTCCAATGAGATTGCAGTAGATTTTACTTTTTCTAACCTTTAATGTGTGTTTACAAGTGAGTGAAATTTCCCCTACAGGGATAATCATTAGTATTCTACATGTAATTGGCTGTGTTTTTAAGGAAAAAACCTGATTCTTTGAAGTATTTCGAAACTTTTCGTATATCAATATGAATAAACAAACAAATTCAACCAAACAACATGGAGAGTATTGTTTTAAACATTCGTTTTACGATTTGTGAACTACTCTCCGGCTCTACACTGAAACAAACAAACAAACAAACAAACAAAAAACCACTCTGTTTTTAATCATGCCATTGATCTTTTAATTATTTGACTCATTTTAAAAATGATTTTACAAACTTACTAACCCATTGTTAGTGCCTTTGGTCATATATGCATACATGCATATTATATGAATGTATATATGTGTCTATGTATGTAGGCGTATGCATGACGATGCACGCATTTGACTGCATACATAATTCGCATTTATGTAAATGTGAAAAACACACACGTTTGAAATACGAACTTCAACTAACGATAGTATACTCATCCTAATATGTAATGCTATTAAGTTGGGGTTTCGTATAAACCTGTATATCATTTGTCATGTATATGTTTGACGGGGATTGTGTGTTACATGTTATTGATATTTAGAAATATAGATATGACAAACTAATATTTCTCTTTTTTTAATTCAATATATATGACAAATTATATTGTATATGTATAATGTGCCGATGCTAATTCTTCATTCTTGGAGGAAATAAAGAAATTTATTTAACTTGTAAGTGTCAATAGCCAGCACAAATCAAATACCTGTTTCAATTAGCCTTGAAGTCGCACAGTACAGCGGGCTTGCATAACGTCTTTAACCCATTACTCCATTAATTCACCCTTTTACGCCTTTAATGTACTCCTCCACTGAAGAGAACACTTCCAATATGCTCAGTTAGATACAGTGGAGAATCTGTTATTCTTTTCCGTTTAAGCAAACATACGCAAACGCAAAACACTAAAACGTAGAAAAGTACAACTTTTTGACAATTCTGATAATTCATCTTTATCTTGGTGGCAAACAGTTTGGAGGCTGATCAGACGCCGGGTTACCCGGCGTCTGATCTGGCTCCAAACTGTTTGCAGTGAAAATAATAGTTTTAGCGTAAACGCGTTTATTGGGAATGAATAACGTTTTCTCCACTGTATGTTTTCTATATCCTAGGTATACAGATAGGAGCTTAAAGCAGGCTGAAGGGAAAGGAGAAAGTACATTAAGGCGCATCCTGTTTACTTTCCAAGTTTTCCAAGTTTTGACATGCTCTTTATGACCATCTGTTTTTAAAATAAAAACAGGCTGTGTGGGTATGGGGTAAAACGTAGTTCTTTCAATAAGCATGTTGATTTATTCTCAAAAACAAAACATTGATATCCTTTTCGTTAAGTTCTCTCCCTTTCACCAATTTGAGGTTTTAATGGACTAGGAGCTCTAACTAGACGGGCAAGTTTACAAATATTTGCATATTAACAATGCTTTTATTACCAACAGTTGTGTTGGTGTACACTACTTTTAGACTAAAAAATTCTTCACAGTATTTTCGTAAATTTCATGTGTTCGGAATATATCGTTAGACCGTTTATTCTTCTTGCACTGAAAACGAGAGAGCAGCGCGTGCTCGGTAGCACGTCTGGTTGTCACAATTCCGTTTTCTGCAGGCTCTAGTAATTAATAACAACTAAACCACACGATTTTCGGGTGCTACGTTACTTCAGATAATATATAAATATTAGATGGCATAGCCGAGGGTGACAATCTTGTTTTCGAGGGTTGACAATTTGAATGTCACGCAAACTGACATCTTATATTCATTTTATTACACCGAGCTTATCAACCCTGGCTTTTGAATAGTCTCATTCATATTTTTTTTAAAAATGTGTTGTGAATACCAATTTAGCGCTGACATGTACGTAACGCGGGAAATGACGTCGCCGGGTACGACGTCACATTGTTTATAATTGTATTACAAGAAAGAAAGAAGAACGTTATGACAAGAAGATTGAAGACACGGCATCTTTTCATTGTCAAGTTGGCAAATATCCTCTTCCGAAATGCTGGCAACTCGTTTATCAAGTGGTCCAGGTGCTTGGATTCTTGTAAGGAATGAACAAAAGGAAGCAGCTTGTATAGAAAATGCCAAAAGTTGATTAGGAGTTACCACTCTTATAAACGTTCTGTTTAGTTCCCATAGCGAAACTCATATCATATAGCTGACAGTACTTTTAAGAGTGAAGAAAAAAAATAATAGCATTTAGTGACGTCACAAAAAGAATATCATAAAGAGTGACAGTATATTTTTGGAAAGAAGTAAAAGACATGCAAAATGTTAAATTTAGGTCTATGGGAAATTAACATTGTAACTCAAAGCGAAGTGTAATAATATAGATGAGTCATCAATGAATATAGCTTTACGCATCACTCCAAGATAATGCGCATTTGCGTCATTACTTCATACGCATTTTATGCCATTACTTTATTCTTCCACAGAAAAACAATACCACTTCATACAGCCAAGAATATGCCCAATAAGAAATAGTTTCCAAACCCTAACAGATGGTAGATCAAAGAGCAGAACGCGCCTTATGGCGCACTCTGCTTTACTTTCAACCTGTTTTAAGTGGCCACCTGTCTTCGAAACTGAAACAGGCTATGGGGTAAAGACATTGTGTTGATGGATTGTTTACATGTTTGGTTCAATAGCTATTTGAATGTTAGTGTCAAGACATACATATACTTTAACAATATACACGTCATCACTTGCCAGGTAAAGTAAGGACAACAGAATAAATTTGACAATAGAGTAAAAAGTTTATTCATATAGGACATTTGTTGCGTATGTCTTCAACAGCGCCGTTGTTAACATTTATGGTTAACCAGATATTGTTATCAAACAAATCTTTGTTGGTCGACCATGTAGAACAAAACTTGTATGTACGTGTGTCTGTCATGAAACACCGCTTGTTTAAGAGTTATCCGACACAGTATAACTTCAGTAAATGGTCACATGGCATAGACAAGACTGGTATAATGCAATAAACTTTTCACTTCATATAAGTTTTTTGAAAAGATACATAAACTGCGTTGTCTGTTAGCATTTCTTGGATTTCTGGTTTTAACATTCTGTAAATAAACTAGTGGAAAAACCATTATCACCTTTGCAAACAGTTTGGATCTTGATGAGACGGCGCGTAAAGCGGCGTCTCATCAGGATCCGAACTGTTTAACACTCTGATATTATTTTGAAGACTATTTAGATAAAATATTTAATTTTAGAACAGTAGCAGACGACAATTATTGCAGACGACAATATCATTGAGTGTTCAACGAGTTAAGAAAGACATACAAGCTGTTAATCACATAACAACGAATATCAGTAAAAGGAGTGCACGTTCTATAATTAAATTAGAATTCAGGCAACCGAACTGACCAGCCAGGAATATTACATTTCTACATTGAAGGAAAACCATGCACATTTTTTCACGAGTACACAAAACCATGTGTTTTGTCGTTGTTGGCTGCATAGTGCATACAGCACTATTGAGGAGACTTTCTTTGGTGGCTTCCCTATAGATGGTTTTCTCTCACAAAGCACAATAGACTGCTTTGGATTTTAAAGTATGTTACATAGACTACCTCGGGTCTCGATGTAAGACTGAAATGAATATACAGTAAAATCTTTCTATTTCGACCACTAAATTGTGTTAATTATTGTGTGCTTTATGATAGGTGACTGCTTAAAACAAGGTGACAGTAAAACAGAAAGCTCCTTTAAGGAGATTTCTGTCTTACTGTCACCTTGCTTTAAGCTGTTACCTGTCTTTTATATAAGCAACGAGGCTTCGTTTTAGTAGTTGTAATAGAGGTTTTACTGTACACCGTACGGTGTCTGTAAAACAATACGATGTTTGGCAAGCATTGCTTGTTATATAGTCTCATGCCTGTTTTTAAGAAAAGAAAAATTAATGTTAGGCACTTATTTAAACGTTGTTGTATTCAGGAAATTGGTCACAGAAATCGGCTGTTGCGTCGATATTGTATAGTACAGCTTGCAATGTAAAGCCGGATGAGACGCCGGGCCGTTTATTGGGGCAGCTAAGTATTTACAGGTTAACTAAGCTACTATTAAGGGACAGTTATGTAACACCAAAAGAGTATGTGTTTACAAAATCTATAAAAAATAGTTCTTTTCAGTTTGTATAATTAACAATATGTACAAAAAAGAATTAACAGTTTCACAGTTATAAATTCACAGTCGGTTGGAAAGAGCTAGAGAAAATAACATTTGATGTAAACAAATATTAGCAAACCCCGCTATCACGAAAATAGACGGCAAACTGTTGGTGGAGTATTTCAAAAACTAAAATCTTAATTTCTGCATTAAACCCTATGGTGTCACTACTCATTAGAATCATCTCGAAGAGACGATTCTAATGGGTAGTAACAACATAGATTTTGGTGCTCAAATGAGTGAGAAAATAGAGGATTTGTTCAGTTTACTCCTTCTTATCTGGATCCATGAAAGCGGGTATTACTGTTTTGTTTTGTGATAAGTAGGACATATTTTACACAAATATCAACTTGAAATAGCTTAACACAACATTTCTTTGAAAATATAAATTTATCGAAGTCCAAACTTAAAGCGTTTAAAGTACATGTACATCGTTACAATAGAAACAAAAAGCACTTCTTTACAACTTCATGTACGATCAAATCTCTTTAAACACTAGCTCGAAAACAAGGTAGATCACAAAAAGAAAGGTTGACCTACTTATTGCAGGACAAAAGACAGAATTCGCCCAAAAGAGAGCTTTCTGTCTTTCTGTATCCTGCATTAAGCTGCAGCCTATTACCAGAATGGTTAAGAGACCGAACATGTCGTTTTATAGGTGTTCAGTTTAGAGAGATTTCACCGTATTCCATCTCTTTTCGCTTTACAAAAAGCGAAGCAAACTTCCTCGGATTTCAATGCCGACTTCAGAGCTTCTTCAGATCTATTCAATTGGTTTCTTCTCAGGCTCCGTATCGGCCTCGACCGGCTTGATGTCACTGAAGTCGCACACGTCTGTCAGACCTGCTTTGACTGGATAGGGGTCATTGTAGAAAACTAGAGCTGGTCCCTTCTCAGACTTCTTCTCCTCAGCCATGTCGTTGTTAAAGCGGTACCATTGTCCAGAGCGTGTAGCCATACGTTTCTGGGCGATGAGTCCACACAGGGCAATGAGGGCGCTGAGTAGGACCATAATGCATCCGGCACCGGACAGAATGGCGGAGTAAGGACACTTGGCATAGACGCCGTCATGGAGGTTCCTCCTGTAGTGTGTGTAGTGGGCCATACGCATGACAGGCACAGACACCAGAATAACTGAAAACATAAAGTCATACTGTGAACTCAAGCCGTTTTCCAAGTGTAACTTTTTGCATGCTGGGTAATTTTTTGGTCGGTAAAACTTGTCGTCTGCAGCTGTTCTAGATAATTATAGAATTTTCTAAATGTTTTTCAAAAACAGGACTCTTTTAAAACACTTTCAGTGACAATGGCGCCATAAGGCGACTTTAAAAACAGTTTTAATCCTGACAAAACGCAGCGTCTGACCAGGGTCCAAATTGTCTGACACTCGTGTCAAATTTTCTTCTGTCAAAAATGCTCTAAATCTGAATTGACAAATATGGCAGACGGCAGTATGAATGCGGTGAGATTGTTCAAGCAGACAATAAAACGTTGGCAGTGATAGGGTTAATTGATCATGGGAAATCGCAGAAACACAAAGTAAAACACGAACAATGTCGTTGCGTAAATTTCGGTATTGTATAAGTTTGCATGTAGGTTGATATACATGTATACATAACATTGATTACTTGTTTGGTTGGCATGGTAACATATCAGTATGAACATTGAATCTGCAGGATTGGTATTATATATATTGTTAGAATCTGCAAGTTCATAAGGTGTGGTAAAACCTCATTTCATCCTGATAATCAGGTATTAACTTAGTCATCTCGTGAAACGTTAAGTGGAACATTCCAGTTTTCCAATAAATGCTGGTTCCATTATTTACTATATAGGTTTGAGTTTTAAAATATATCTCAAAGTGACAAACTTTAATGATAATTACAAACAGGACAGACCCTGATCAGAGATTTCCTTTAGGAGCCCTCTGATCAAGGTCTACACTGTTTGTCATTTGTTGCAAAACTGATATTACACACACTTACCCTACATAGGCAAAAATGGACAAGCCTTTTTTGAAAATTGGTTTTTCAATTTATAGTTTCAGGGGTGAATAAGTTTATCCAAATATATATATGAATATAAAAATCATCTTTTCAATAGGCTATTGGGCGGTGGAGCGTCTGATCAGAATGAAAAGGACTTGTAAGTGCCAGTGTAATGGAGCTGGGTGAATGCCACTCAAAGCTTTCATAAACTAAAACATGATTATATATACACAGTACAATTTCTCTATTACAACCACTATATAGAGTTAATTAATCATGTGTTTACAACGTATGACTGCTTCAAGCAAAGTGACAGTAAAACAGAAAGCTCCTATAGGAGCTTTCTGTTTTACTGTCATCTTGCTTGAAGCTGCCACATGTATTTATAAAATCAATTAGCGTGTGTTTTAGAAGTCGCAATAGAGAGGGTTTAATGTAGTTAACAGAGAAGATGTTTATAGAATAAAATCGATGGTTGCCAGGCGGTATTAACAAAGTCATGCTTTGAACATGGTAGGTATAGAGCTTGAATCGATACCCTCAATACACACAGTCTCGTCACGTCAACAAGTCTGGTTAGCTCTTTTACCCTTTCATGATCAAATTATTCGGGAGATTTTTACCCCTTCACCGCTATATTGTCGTCTGCTTCATTACGTTTAAAAGTTAAATTTAATGTTGTATGACTCAAAAGATATCGATAAGAGTGTCAAACAGTTTGGGTCCTGATCAGACGCCGCTTTACGCTGCGTCTGATCAGGACCCAAACTATTTGCAAAACGCGCTTTAATGCGTCATTCAGAGCGAAAGGGTTAAGAGGAAAGTGTCCGACAGTTCGGTTTCTAATCTGAATCCTAACTAATTTCAATCGTCTGTCAAATCGCATTAAGCTCAATAAGTTAAAACTCTGGTAAAGATTTACATTTATATCTCGAGTAGACAAATCTTGGTGAACAGTTAAATGAAACAGAAGGCAGGCAACAAAATAACACCAGTTTTCCAATCATCAGTTTCTGTTGAATGGTATGGTTTATAGCTAGTTTGTTCCTGGCAGCGCGTGTACATGCATGTACACGTGTGCGCGAGTGTGCGACATGCATACAGACAGACAGTCAAACATATTGACAGACAGAAAGACAGACAAACGGACGGACGGACGAACAGACAGACATACAATGACAGATTGAGGGTGATAAAAGGTAGAAAAGGTAGAGAATAGGTGGAGTAAGACGATAGTTCACTGTTGTTGGAAACACGCATGAACTTACCAGCAACAAGCATGATCAAGACGGTGGCAACTTTAATACATCGGCAACCATCGGCTTTGCGGAAAGTGGCGACTCCACAGATCAGACCGATCAGCATCAAACCTAGAGCAATGGCTGTCTCAACTCGGTGTTCTTTCAGACTGCCGTGACCCATGTCTAGAAAAAAAATCAAAGTTGTTTATATGTGACTTGTTCAATATACTAGTCTATCGATATTACATGTACATGTATATGTAAACAATTTAATTCAAGATCAGACACACTGTAATTGTGCGATTTGTATCAATTTGCATCAATTTAGTTTGAAAAAGTCTGACCGTATGGTTATAAAAAGTTTGAGTTGAGTCTAAGATCGTTCTAAAGCATTTCATTGGCCAGATTTTAGCTTTTTGAGCTGAAATCTGAAAAATTAAGTGCTTGCGAACGATCTTAGACTCTCAAACCTTGGGCGCAGGAAACAATAATTTTAAAACCAGTGATTGTAGAACAACGATTAACATTGAAAACAAACCGTCTACTGTGTGGTTTCATAGAGGGGTTTCCTATGTGGTAAGAAATACAACAGCCTGACACTGGGACAATTCAAAAGCATATTATGGTCACATTCGAAGTACAGTAAAAACTCCAAAATCACCAAAGTGTGTTAACTATTAGGTAGATCTATTTAGGGCAGGTGATTGTTTAAAGCAAGTAGACAGTAAATCAGAAGCTCCGCCTTTTATAAATCATTCTTTGAGTTGGTCGTAATAGAGAGTTTTTGCTGTATCACAGCTAAAAGAAGGACACTGCCAAACAGGACTATAGAGTTGCTGCCTAGTACTAGTATGAAGGGGCTATATAGGAGCTAACTAACACGCCAATTGGGCTTAAAGACTATATTTTTGCTATTTTTGTCACATTTGATAAACGGTTGAGAAGTTGCACTTAGGAGCTGCCAATCACTTTTGTTCAGATAATTTGTACTCTATTATATAACCTGTGAAGCTGTTTTCATTTTTTCTTCAAAACGGTTTATGTGTTACGCTTACAAGCCACAAATCACGAAAGTTCATCTACACCCCACTCCCCAACACGCTTGAAAATCGATGAATGGTGAATATTTCCTTATGCTTATTTTGAGATGGTACTCTATCAATCAGTGATTTGTTTTTCATTTTTCTCTTCAAAATCCGAAGAAAGGTTTATGAGGGTTTGCGCTTACAAACGTTGCAGCGGACACCGACAGACTGACGGTCAGGATGATTCCCTGTTTGTTCAAAGGCATTGTTTTCGATGGGGTTGGGACTAAGATTTGGTGTATTAAAAGCTAATGAGAATTGATATGGCTATTGCTTTAACCCTTTCACTCTCAAATGACGCTTTAAAGCGCGTTTGCAAACAGTTTGGGTCCTGATCAGACACCGCGTAAGGACCTAAACTGTTTGGCACTCTTATCGATATTTATTAAGTCATACAACCTTAAATCTAACTTTGAAACGTATGTTGCAGACAACAATAATGAAGCAGACGACAATAAAGAGGTGAAGGGGTAAACATCTCCGGAATTATTTGATCATGAAAGGGTTTAAGCAGCGAACTACATTGAGCACCGAATAAAGCTCATTTTGGGTGAGTGTATATCAACAGGGTGATACGCAATTAATTACTGTAGCAAGCGATATACATGTACATGTTTATATACCTCAGTATTAATTAACTGATAAACGAATAAGTATGTTACACACTTAATTATTCACCCTATCTATAGGGTTATTTGCATATACAGTCGAAACCCCGATAATTCCCAACTCGTTAAGTCAATCTTATCCGTAAATCAATCTTATCCGTATTTCAAAGTTAAAACGTGGCTTAGCAGTACACTGGCTATTTGCAAACAGTTTGGATACAGCGTCTGATCGGAATCAAAACTGTTTGGCACTAATTTCAGTATTTCTGATGTCAAACTACATGAACTTAAAATTTGAGAAATAACAGCAGACGACAATTATATTAAGCAGATGACGACAAAGGCAATTATTTATATTAACTGGTATACTGTACATGGTCGCTGCATGGCCAAAGGTACTGAAGGGGTTTACCCAGAGTAAGTATCCCCCAATATTTAGCAGGAACTTTATGTGTTGCCAAATTTGTAAACCTGTCAGCCCAACAAGGCGTGATTCGCATTCTACCCGATAGAAGGTCATGGACAAGGAAGTGTTGTTGAATAAAGTTTATAAACATGTACAGTACAACCTCTCTATTACGACCGCTAAATTGTGATAAGTATTAGGTGTTTAAGACAGGTGAATGCTTAAAGAAAGGTGACAGTAAAACAGAAAGCTCCTATAGGAGCTTTCTGTTTCACTGTCACCTTGCTTTAAGCTGTCACCTGTTTTCATACAGTCAATTAGCCATCGTTTTAGTGGTTGTAATATTGGGGTTTTACTGTATACTGTAGAGAATCGCTGTTATACAGTGGAGAATCTGTTATTCTTTCCCAATAAACGCGTTTACGCTAAAACTATTATTTGCAGTGCAAACAGTTTGGAGCCAGATCAGACGCCGGGTAACCCGGCGTCTGATCAGGCTCCAAACTGTTTGCCACCAAGATAAACAAGAAGTATCAGAATTGTCCAAAAGTTGTTCTTTTCTTCGTTTTAGTGCTTTGCGTTTGCGTACGTTTGTGTTTAAACGGGAAAGAATAACAGATTCTCCACTGTAACAGCCCAATCGATATTGTACAAATGAATGAATGAATGGTGTGCTAAAGTAGATGACAAAAAATAAGCAAGCTGAAAGTTTCTGTAGGAATCATGAAGGAACTTTTTGTTCTATTACTTATACATGTATACTTAACCATTGCCTGACTTTTAAACCGATTCAAATATATGTTGGATCAGATTGACATCCTGTTCTGGTAAGGAAATTTATAATGTGCATTACGCATTTCTTAGCGACAATCTGACGACCCTGAATAAACCGGACACCTTTGAAAACTAGACGGTCGTGTCGGTCTAAAACCGTCTTGATGGTGTCCGGGTTTTAAACGCTCTACGCCGTTATCTGTTATTACTATTAATAACAACAACAACAGCAATAACAACAACAATGATAATAATAATGATAATGATAATAACACTAATAATAATAACACTAATAATAATACATGTAACACTTTTTATAATAATAATAATAGTAATAATAATAAGATTCTCATATTCAACATTTCGCTGCGTCTCTTAATACCTTGCCTGCTAGTGCCACTTGACAAGAATTTTTAAAACAGTTGGGATCCAGAAATGACAATGAGTATAGCTCGTTTTCAGATAAGGGCACAGGTCCATGCTTATAAAGCGTTTGAGATGAGTCTGATATAGTTCTCAGCAAGCTTTTGATTGGTAAGATTTGAGAAGAAATAAACTTACTGGATGGACTTATTCTGTTCTTCATGGAGGCGGGACTCTCGACTAACATGGCGTTCTTCAGTGCGCACTTGGTGGACACCTTTACGCAATGGCATTTCTTGTCTGTAAAGTAAAAAACAGCGACACTTAACTCCTTACTCCATAAATGCACATTTTAACACCCTTAATTTCGCTCCTCCAATGTAAAAAAATAGTTCTACGTTAATTGGTAGTAGTACAGTCATGAATATGTACAATAAGATCTGGTCCTAAAGGTTGAGTTGAGTCTGACTTTGTTCTCAAGCATTTGATTGATCTGATTTGAGCTTAGGCTCAACTCTGACCAATCAAATGCTTGAGAATGACGTCAGACTCAACTCGAAAGCTTTATAACATTGGACCCTGATTTCTTTATACTGCTGGTATTTACAAAATAGATTTAATCCATAAGTCTGATGGCTAGATAGTCACAAGGTATTTGGTAAGATCCATTTCACACTCGTATTTATGTTTCTCTCGATAGGCTAAACTGTGTATATAGTCCCCTGTAACATAGGCAAACAGCGCAGATTCAAGTATGTGTATGTAAAGTTCACTGAAAGGATTTTCTATCAACGACATAATTAAAATGAAAATTAGAACAGACACATAAGAAAGAATTGAATCGGTCTAAATTGGTTGAACTATATAAATATTCGTTCTTGTGAGCCCTTTAATCCGGAATTTCACTGTTTGCATTAGACAAGTGTACTCTTCGCATGTACACTATGGGTAAAGGACGCATATTACGTCACTAGGACTCAATGAGACAAGCGACCAACCATAAAACCACGATATATATGTAGTATTCATCGTTCAAGAAAGGTGACAGTGTAATGCACGACAAGAGAACTGCAGGAGGCATTACGTTTGTACTGCATTTAGCTGTCACCTCTCTTCAACGACCACTCTGCTGTTGTCTCAGCCAGTGATTGTTAACCCTTTCACTCCCAACTTTTTCGTGAGAATTTTACCCCTTCACCGTTTCATTGTTGTCTGCTTCAATTTTGTTGTCTACAATGTCGTTTCAAAGTTAAAAACTAATTAAGGCAATTTGACTGAATAAATTTCAAAACGAGTGTCAAACAGTTTGGATCCTGAACGTTACGCGGCGTCTGATCAGGATCCAAACTGTTTGCAAACACGCTTTTAATCGTCATTGAGGGCGAAAGGGTTTAAAAACACGGGGTTGACAGTATTAGCTATACATACGATGTTTTCTTTCCCCATCGTGGTCTTCACTGCTGCTGCTGCTGCTGCTGGAGTGGGCATGACGTCGTTGTCTGGGCTCGCCTTCAGGCTTCACTTCGTCATTATCGTCCATATCATCGTCCATCTCATGGCCGTCGGGCCTCATTTTGTGTGCACATATTTTGGTGTACCAGAGACCATAGTGAAAGCTCAGATGTTCGTACGAAACTTCGGCCTATAAAGGATACATGAAGTCATTATTCAGTTTCACTCCAGGCTAATTGAATAACTGATTAGTCAAGTGTGTTCATGTGATTACCCACATATCAAACATCACTTGTACAACGACCGAATACAACCACATGTACTTGACACAATGTTTCGTGTCTATACCGTGAAGTCAAATGTTTGTTTGTTTGTTTTATTTTTTAACATTTTTGTTTTAAAAATTATGTGTTTTAATTTTATTTTTTTGTTTTTTTTTGGGTGTGTGCGTGTTTTTTTGTTTTTTTATATATATATATATATATATATATATATATATATATATATAGACGGAAAATGTAAAATATTCCGGCAAATGCCGGACCGGCAAAAGTATATATAATTGTAAAGGTAAAAATGACTAAACACACCTTCTATTTTTTCTTTTTTATTACCATACGCGTTTCGCCTCTCGGCTCATCAGTGATTGTAATATATTTGTTGCTATATATATATATATAACAAAAGTGTGTCAAGTACCTGTGATTACAACATTTGGGCCTCGGTCATTCGTACCAATAGCTTACTGTGCTACTTTAATTCTTTCACTATCAATGACGTCATAAAACGCATATGCAAACAGTTTTGATCCTGATCAGACGCCGCGTATCGCGGCGTCTGATCAGGATCAAAACTGTTTGCCACTTGTTTAGAAATTACGTCAGGTATACTGCCATAAATCTACTTTAAAACTATATTGCAGACAACCATGTTGAAGCAGACGACACTATGGCGGTGAAGGGGCAAAATTGGATCATGGAAGGGTTAAAGTAATGAATAATACCTTCTATTCACATAATGAAGGTAAACTCAAATAGATGTATTATTTTAGAGTAAAAATTGAGATTTCATGAGACAATTTAACCCTTACCATGTTAGCGGTGGATTTAGATGTTCTCCACAGTATTTACTCTTGCAAACAATTTGGATCTGGACCAGACGCCGTGTAACGCGTCGTCTCACCAGGTTCCAAACTGTTTGACACTCTGACCCTGATTTAAAAAGAAGTGTTGAAAACTCTATTTTTATAACAGTAGCAGACGACAATTATTATTGCAGATGAAAACAATAACCAACATGGAAAAACATCATAGTCTTAGTTACTGTTAAGATATATGAAATTCTCAGGATTAAAAAAATTGTGTAGATAATCATAGCAAAAGGACCATGATTGGTTGAAATTTAACCAATAATCTTTGACAGTTCCCTTGTTCAGCACTAGGAATCAGAACAAAGGGGGAAATAATATTTTGGCGTTTATAGCGTTTGTTGGGAAATAATATATAAAATGTATCTATTATCCTACGTATTCTCTACTGCAATGGACATACATAATACGTTTAGAGTAAATAGAGGATCTTACATGAGTGCTCATTATTTATCATTTTTAATAAACGAGTTGACTAAAATGATATGACGCGAGCCTTGGCGAGCTTAAAGCATGTTGAAAGTAAAGCAGATAAGCGATAAATTGCGTATGTTTTCGGGACGTTAATAATAGTTATATTTAGCCCCGAGATTGCTTGTTTCGAATAAAACATACCATAACAGTCAGTATAAACTTATGGAACGTAATGTCCTCCTCCTCAAATTCCATCATTTCTCCGCCATTCGACTTCATCATCTCTTGTTGTTTCTGATTCATCATATCTTTTTTCTTCTTCATCATCTCATCTTTGTTTGCTTCCATCATTTCTTCCCTATTCTCTCTCATCTTATCCTGACTGCCTTTAGTTTCCCCCTCTGGGTGAGGCATCTCGGGTGGTGGTTTTACACCGCCCTGATCAATAAGCCGTCCTTGGGTGATCCGAATGTGCTCTGTTAGCTCCGTTTCGGTCATACCTAACAGACGTATATCCATCACCGATCTCTTCATTACGATCCATCCTGGCATCACAAATCCAGCAAGATGGAGCCCAAGACCCACAATCCCGAAAAACAGGAACAAACAGAGAAATGTTTTATGTGTCGCCGCCATATCTTAACGAGGACGAAATAGGATGTGTGCTCCCAAGTAAATGTATTGCGTAAATAGTTATGCTGATCCGCAAGCACACAGGTATGGTGATATCCTAGATTTTATCGATTGCCAATGTCATGCGCAGATGGTACAGAAGGACAGGGTGGCACAGTCTTGAATTTGTACGCGTCTTTTAATGTCTGTGGCTCTCGGTGTACAAACAACAACGTACACAATAATAATAACGGAATGGCTATTGACAGTCGAATGTCAATAGCGATTTTAAAGTAAAACCGCTATCGACAGTCGACTGTCAATAGCGATTTTGACGTGAAATCGCTAGTGACAGTAGACTGTCACTAGCGCCTTCCTAATAATAAAACCCCACACAAAACAACCACACAAACAAACAAATAAATAAAAAAGTACAAAATAGAAATGAACAAATAACACACTTTTAATGGATTCAATGTGATATATAATCCATCAGATAAAACAAAATAGTACTGATACTTAAAATAAACACTTTCTCATACTTGGTAAAACCACGGGGGGCCAACTAGGTATTACGATGAAATGTTTGTCTACGACAACCTATATGGGTATTATAACAAATTTGTATTGCTACGAAGGCAATTTTGTTGTCGTAGACAAACATTTCTCACTATATACACTGACTTCGTAGCTATACAAATCTCTTATAATACCCATATAGGTTGTCGTAGACAAACATTTCATCGTAATACCTAGTTAGCCCCCCGTGAAAACTAACTTCTAGTTTTCAATGTTAAAGAGACAGGTGGATACCTAACCATGTCACTCTCAATGACGCCATTAAGCGCATTTGCAAACAGATTTGATCCTGATCAGAGGCCGCGTAATAGTTCAAAAGTCATTTAGTGACCGAAACGTCGATGTCATGTGCACGATCCAATGCCAATATTTCCATACAGTATGGACTGGCTACTTTAGTGGTTATTGGCCCGACTAATGATATATTTGGGTGTAGTTGCTTGTTTATTGTGTGCGTTGCATAATTTGACCGTGACATAGGAAGTGCACCTGTAAAAGTTAAACACACTGCATGAACTGTAGCACATATATATTTTCTTCAGTAGATCAGTCCTGTAAAGGATAAACGGTTATTAACCACTAAAGGTTTGCATAACCATGTACATGTAGTAAATGTATAGCATCTTTGCTAGCGCGCTACTTTCATGCATGCTAAACTCAATTTACTGAAATTGCCCCTTAAAAGTTCCGGTTGAATTATTTCAAGCAATTTCTCAGTTCCAACAAAATACAGTGGAAATTCGATACTTCGAACTCGTCTTAGTTCGACATATCCATATTTTAAAGTTATAACGTGGCGTAGCGTTTTAACTTTGAAATACGGGTACGTTCGACTTAATCGAGACAGAGTTATCGACTTCAACTTAATACATGTAATACTGGTACGATTGAATTGAACGAGTTCTAAGGTATCGAGTTTCGACTGTATGATAAGCAAGTTTCACATAAAAGAGGCTAGCTCAACAATACTAGTTTATGCTATTCCAAAACAGCAATTTTATTAGATAATCATATATTTCAGTTTACAGTGTTTTAAGCCAAAGATACCTAAAAACGCTATAATTTATCGTGTCCATACTACATACTTTTAAGCGCTTTTAAACGCACCACCCCTACTGTGTGAAAAGAGTGCTATATAAATCTGGTATAATAAATAAATAAATAAATAATACTACGCTCTAGCTGTTAGTCCTAGCGTTTTCAAATGGTTAATTACCAAAGTGAGTGTCAGTTTACGATGAAAGATTGCATTTAAATCTTTCACCTCCAAATGTATCGTGAGAGCTTTATCCCTATTTCGAAAAGAGGGTCAAACAGTTTAATCTTGATCAAAATCCCAGTTAGCAGCGTCTGCATAAACATGATCCAAACTGTTTGCCAATTCGACTTCATTTGCCTACGGTATAGCGGTGAATGTGTTAAATATAAAACCTCCTCAAGTGAATTTACGCAGTATCACACCCCTGAAGTTGCGATCGTGACTTAATTTCTATAAATAACTATTTTAAATGTTTAATGTATGTTTGCCAATGACTTAGTCTGTGCGAACCTCAATATCATATTTGATGCGGAACCAATGACCCCGGGTATTGGGTTTTATATGTACATGTTTCATATGACGGTATTAGTGAACAGAAACGTGACTGTTCTAAATATTTACCTTTGCTACCATGATGTAAATTTTACTGCACAAAGAAAACGTCCGTGTTAATCATACGGAGGCAGGTGATTGCCGTCTACCCAAATAACATCTGCTTTAACTCACTACTAAATAAATACGCATTTTTAAGTCTCTAATTTATGCCTCCACTGACGGAAATGGTTCGAATTTATGCACTCATAAATATAAAGAAATATAATAATTATGCTATATAACAGATTGTAACTTACAGTAGAATGCTCCTTAATGCGCATTCCATTCTGCTTTACTTTCAACCTGCTTTAAGTGGTCATTTGTCTTTAAAAAAGAATCAGGCTAGTTGGTAAAGGGTTAATTGTGTTTTACAATCTTTGGCCCATATATTTGTTAATGAAGAATTCAAGTAGTTCTAGTTTGGTTCTTGATCTTAATCTGAACCAAATTGTTTGTTAAGATTTAGAGCTAGTCGGCCTGACTGGCTATTGGATCACGATCAGACGCCGAACAACTCGTCTCCCGGCCATCTTCAAATTGTTTTTTATGTTTACATGTTATCAACTGTTTTAAGTTTAAATTGTATATATTTTCCATCGAATACGAAACAAGTTATAACAACTTCTATACAAATCATTCTCGATAGCCCAAACGATTACGTATTTATTATTCAATATGTTAACTTCTGTTAGAGGACACCAATTAGCTCGGAAAAAACCTTGGCCCCAAAGTTTTAAAGCTTTTTGAGTTGAGTCTGAGATCGTTTTCAAGCATTTGATTGGTCAAGTTTGAGCTTTTGGACTCATGTGCCCGGACGGGCGACCAATGTATCCTTCAACATATTGCCCTGGCCCGCGACCCGGACAATATTAGTGAGGCATTGCACAAAGAATTGCTGATGGCAATTTGCAACGTTCAACCATTTTAATATTGTTGATTAAATAGTCTATACATGTATAAGTTGATAAAATGAATAACAATATTTTTTCTAAAGTTAACATATTCACGCTTCGTTTCGTGTTTAATGAAAGAGGCTGAAAAAGCGTTTTTAGAAATGTGGTATTTAAGTACATGTAGTAGTTTACCATCATATTTATAATGTTATCTGTATTAATTAATGATTGATCTTAACACTTTACCATAAACATGAAGAACATGTTTGAATTTGACCACTTAAAACACGTTTAAAGTAAACAGAATGCGCCTTTAAGCGCATTCTACCTTACTTTCAGTCTGCTTTAAGCTACCATCTGGTACAGTTGAGAAAACGCTATTCTTTCCCAATTAAATTCATTATATCCATTGCAAACAGTTGGAGCCAGATCAGACGCCGGGTAACCCGGCGTCTGATCAGGCTTCAAACTGTTTGCCACTCAGATGAAAATGAATAGTTAAAAGTGTCTCGAAATATTGTATTTTTCTAAATTTTATTGCAATGCGTAAATGCGTTTCGCTTCCGTTTAGACAGAAAAGATTAACGTATCCTCCACCGTAGGATAAAGAAAGTACATGTATTTGTTATGCTGCATAATCATATCTGTATAAAGTGGGACAACTGTCTCCAGTGGAGGAATAAATGAAAGGCGTATAAATAGACACATATATGGAGTAATGGGTTAAAGCAGACGATATTGCGTGTAAGTTTGGTACATAAACACCACTCCTGGAAATGTGTCTACCCGAGAAAACAGACACAAATCATTACCTTCAGTCTAAGGGTATTTACAAGAAAAGGAAGTTTAACATTTCAAATCATATGAGTGCATAATTATGTTTATGGAAATTTTCCTAAACTAGGAACTAAAGTACTGACACTCGTATTCAGATTTCTTAACCCTTTCCTCCCTGAAACCTCAAATGAACAATTCTAGTTTTCAATTTAGTTTAGTCATTGTTTTACTTTTTAGGGCTGATTTTTACAATTTTTGTCAAAATGACAAACAGTGTAGACCCTTAAGGAGCCCTCTGATCAGGGTCTTCACTGTTTGCATAGGACAAATGTACTCAGAACAGGTACAAGGAGATTTGCAAATGACGCATATACATGTATGCATGACTAGGGTTAAAAAAGTTAACGATAAAAAGACAAAGCAAAATTTGAAAATACTATTTTGAGGCAGCCGATCTCACAGTTTAAAAGTTATGTTATGCCCATGTACAGTAAAACCTCTCTATTACAAACACTAAACTGATTAGCAATTAATTGTATAAAAGACAGGTGACAACTTAAAGCAAGTGACAGTAAAACAGAAAGCTCCCGAAGGAGCTTTCTGTTTTATTGTCATCTTGCTTAAGCATATCACCTGTCGTAAACACCTAATAATTTAACCAATTTAGTGGTCGTAAGGGAGATGTTTTACTGTACTTCTAAATATGTATATTTTCAACGCATGAACACCCCTACTGGATTTGAATTCTTGCCAGAAATATATCATTTTTGCCGTCTCTTATATACATGGTTAACCCATTCGTACTGAAACCTAAGTATTTTAACGGAAAATAAATACCAGTTTCTAATTTAGTCTAGTACATTTTTAACTTTTAACAGTTGTTTTCTGCAGTTTATTGAAAAATAGCAAACAGAACAGACCCTGATCAGAGGGTTCCTTTACATGTATATATAGGAGCCCTCTGATAAAGGTATTCACCGTTTGCATATAGTAAAACTGTCCTCTTTACAGTAGCCTGTTCAATTACCACTGTTTGCTGTTTAGGTAAGCAGTTTGTGCCCCGTGTGCAGTGTGCAGAGTACAGTAGAGAAAATATTTTCTTTCCAAATAACCCCGGTTATTTTCATTGTAAACAGTTTGGAGTCAGATCAGACGCCGGGTAACCCGGCGTCTGATCAGGCTCCAAACTGTTTGCCACTCAAATTAAAACTGGTACATGTAGTCGGAATTATCAAAAAGTTGTCATTTTCTATATTTCATTGCAATGCGTTTTGCGTTTGAACGAAATAATAACGTTTTTCTCCACTGTATTTCAGACCGGTAGCCAACTCGCAATCGATGGCTATCGATGTCTTTACTGAACGCATGACAGGTACACTGTAGATTAATGACGAGTGGTACTCGTCGCTAGAGGTCGCTGTGTTTCAATGGTATCATTATCTTGTCTAGTGCCACCTGTCTGGCATTTGAAAACAAGTGGATCCAGATCAGATGTTAATCAACTCTGTAGTTGATCAGAATAAGAAACACTTAAAATTCATCTTATGATGATTCATAACATACGTAATATCAAATAAAATGTGTGAACGTTAAATCTAAAGCAAAACAACTTCAGGACACAGCTCAGGTGTTAAATTACAGTTATGAAACTACTCGTATTACAATAAGGGCAAACGGAAATAAAACTACGGAGGCGAACAAGGAGTGCATGTAACACAAACAGAGGGTCAGGGGGAAAAGGGAGAGATAGGTGAATGGATAGATGAAAGAGAGAGAGAGGGGGAGAGAGAGAGAGAGAACGAGAGGGACAGAGAGAGTAGGAGAGGTGCATACATAGAGACAGACAGAGAGAGAGAAAGAGAGAGAGATAGAGAAAGAGAGACAGAAAGAGAGAGAGAGAGGAGGGATAGGGAGAGAGAGGAGATAGATAGTACATACAGACAGAAAGATATAGAGACAGGGAGACGGATATAGAGTCAGATAGACTAGAGAGAGAGACAGGGGAGAGAGACAGAGGCAAATACAGACATAGAGACATACAGATGTATATAAGAGAGAGAGAGAGAGAGAGAGAGAGAGAGAGAGAGAGAGAGAGAGAGAGAGAGAGAGAGAGACAGAGGAGGTGCAAGGAGAGAGAGACAGAGGGAGAGAGAGAGAGAGAGAGAGAGAGGAGGGGCATGGAGGGAGAGGGAGATAGATAGTACATACAGACAGAAAGATATAGAGACAGGGAGACGGATATAGAGTCAGATAGACTAGAGAGAGACAGGGGAGAGAGACAGAGGCAAATACAGACAGAGAGGCATACATATGTATATGAGAGAGAGAGAGGGAGAGAGAGAGAGAGGAGGGGCAGGGAGAGAGAGGGAGATAGATAGTACATACAGACAGAAAGATATAGAGACAGGGAGACGGATATAGAGTCATAGAGACTAGAGAGAGACAGGGGAGAGAGACAGAGGCAAATACATACAGAGAGACATACAGATGTATATGAGAGGGAGAGAGAGAGAGAGAGAGAGAGAGAGAGAGAGAGAGGAGGGGCAGGGCAGGGAGAGAGAGGGAGATAGATAGTACATACAGATAGAAAGATATAGAGACAGGGAGACGGATATAGAGTCAGAGAGACTAGAGAGAGACAGGGGAGAGAGACAGAGGCAAATACAGACAGAGAGACATACATATGTATATGTGTGAGAGAGAGAGAGAGAGAGATAGGAGGGGCAAGGAGAGAGAGGGAGATAGATAGTACATACAGACAGAAAGATATAGAGACAGGGAGACATGATATAGAGTCAGAGAGACTAGAGAGAGACAGAGAGAGAGACAGAGGAAAATACAAACAGAGAGACATACATATGTATATGAGAGAGAGAGAGAGAGAGAGAGAGAGGAGGGCAGGGAGAGAGAGGGAGATAGATAGTATATACAGACAGAAAGATATAGAGACAGGGATACGGATAAAGAGTCAGAGAGACTAGAGAGAGACAGGGGAGAGAGACAGAGGCAAATACAGACTGAGAGACATACAGATGTATATGAGATAGAGAGAGAGAGAGAGAGAGAGAGAGAGAGAGGGGAGGGGCAGGGAGAGAGAGGGAGATAGATAGTACATACAGACAGAAAGATATAGAGACAGGGAGACGGATATAGAGTCATAGAGACTAGAGAGACAGGGAGAGAGACAGAGGCAAATACAGACAGAGAAACATACATATGAATATGAGAGAGAGAGAGAGAGAGACAGAGAGAGAGACAGAGAGAGAGAGGGAGAGAGAGAGAGAGAGTGGAGGGGCAGGGAGAGAGAGGGAGATAGATAGTACATACAGACAGAAAGATATAGAGACAGGGAGACGGATATAGAGTCAGAGAGACTAGAGAGACAGGGAGAGAGACAGAGGCAAATACAGACAGAGAGACATACAGATGTATATGATATATATATATATATAGAGAGAGAGAGAGAGAGAGAGGAGGGGCAGAGAGAGAGAGGGAGATAGATAGTACATACAGACAGAAATATATAGAGACAGGGAGACATGATATAGAGTCAGAGAGACTAGAGAGAGACAGAGGCAAATACAGACATAGAGACATACAGATGTATATGAGAGAGAGAGAGAGAGAGAGAGAGAGATGGAGAGAGAGAGAGATAGATTGGGGAAGAGGGATGGGGGGGGGGGGGGGGGGGGGCAGACAGACAGACAGAGATCGTTTCTATATAGGAGCTTTCTGATTAATTTTCATAAAAATCTTATAATCATTACCCCGTGCTTTTAAATAATACATGTCTATAAAGTCGTGTCTACATATTCTAAAATAGTACTGTTTTGTAAACATTTTGGAATGTTTCAAATAGAGTACATATACTTAATGTTTTGAATATTCGTGTCTATTTGTGTTTGTTCATCTAACCGTGCGAAACAAGAGCGGTTACGAAAACAGCATCACGAGTGTATCTTACCTGAACCGTATCGATCGTGCTAAATTATTTATAGAAGTACAGTCGACACCCGATACTTTGAAGTCCCTTAAGTCGAATTTACTCGTAATTCTTCAGTTGGGTGTTGTCAATTCGAGTTCACATATGTCGAACCTACCCGTGTTTCGAAGTTAAAACGTGGCATGGCCACGTTTAAACTTCAAAGTACGAGTAAGTTTGACTAAAGCGAACTCGAAATATCGAGTTTTCGAACTATCGAGTTTCGACTGTAATATGAGAGAAATATAACCCTTGCACATCCATAGGCTACTCTCTGTCTGGAGCAGACTCTTCGCTTCAATTCCTTTATATCTGACTTTGAAATAATACCTAAGGAGACATTTTTGATGAGACGATTTAACCCATTATTCGATACATATCCATTTTAGCGCCTATAGTGTATTACTCCACTGAAGAAAATAGAGTCATGATAGTGCACCATGAGAATTGTTTTCTCAAGCTAAGCAGATGGTGCATTCTGCTTTAGTTACAACCACAGGTATTTGACACATACATCTAGATTTTTTTTTACTTGACTTCTTTATAGATACATGTACTATAATAGAAGTCTAGTAAAAATCTAGATGTATTAGTCAAGTATCTGTGGTTACAACCTGCGTTTAGTGGTCACCTGTCTTCAAAGCTACAAACCGACTGTGTGGTAATGCATTGGGTTATAGCAGATGGCAAATTTTGACGTTGCAAAATGTAAATCACTCTCTTGACATAGTTCATCGCCTGTTGAACTGTCGTGTTCTATATTTAAGAAATAATCATTTTATACCAGTGTTTTATCGTGGCAATAAAACACGGGTAGGAGTTAAGTTGCGTAGTAATTAGATCACGAGGCCGAAGTCCTCGTGATTTAATCACCATCATCTCAACGACCCGTGTTTTATTGCACGATAAAACAATGGTATTGATGTATTATTTCGATTCTAACACTTACATTTAACTAGGTTAACCATAATTTGCACCGACGCAATGGCGCTATATTTCTTGGCGTGCACATTTTCAACAGTCTAGTGGCAACGTTTTTATAGGACCACTCCATTCCAATCCGCGTAGAAAGTTACAAGAGTTACATCCCTTAAAGTTAATGTAATCGAAACGATACCATGATGCATTCAGTCGTTTAAATAGCAAACAAAACAAAACTACTCCAAGCTAAAAATTAAAAAAAACAAAACAAACAAACACCACGAGCCTAATAAACCAGGGTCCTGTTTCATATAACTTCGTACGACAAAAACGGTCGTAAGTCAAAAAATTAAAATACATTTAATTTCTGATTTCTCCATCTAATCCTGTCTTGTGACATCTGTTTGGAATCGTCTCTTCAAGACGATTCCAAAAAGATGTCACAAGACAGGATTAGATGGAGAAATAAATAATAATTGATACTTTTATAATCTGACTTACGGCAACACTTGTCGTACGAAGTTTTATGAAATGGGCCCCTGAACAGTAACGGATACTACTAGCACTGATTCTATTATATTTGCTATCATCATGGCTATTGTTGTCTTGATCCCTTAACTTCACTGCCTCACCCAGAGTACAATGGTTATTTGTAAATAGTTTGGATCCTAATCAGACGCCGCGTAACGCAGCGGCTGATCATGGTCCAAACTGTTTGACACTCACCAATTACGATATAACTGAAGTCAATTAACGATGATAACTAAAATATTACTGAAGTGATAAATAAAAGCAAACCACAATTTTAATTGCCATTGTCAGAATACGATTTAGTCCATATATATACATGTATATGACTTTCTGTGTTTGTTTTCTTCCATATATTTGCAAACTTACTAACAGTGTCGACACTAACCAGAGGGTTCCTTATCCTCTGATAAGGGTCTACACTGCTTGCATAGGACAAGTGTATACCCGTCACATGTACACTATTTATAAATGGCGAGTATACTCGTCGCTAGGGTTGAATATGTTAAATACCCTTTTATCTTATTGAAGTTCCACCAATTGATTACATATAGGATCTTACATGAGTGTACATAATTTATTGAATTTATAAAACAAGTCTTTTAGAAAACGATAAAAACGAGGCTTGCCGAGTTTTTATTACTTTCTAAAAGACGAGTTTTATAAATCCGATTGATTATAAACATGAATGTTAGATTCTATTCATAACATAAATGGCAGTGTTGATTTTACCATCTTAATACTTATTTTAGATTGCTAGCTTAACTATATAAGTCAATGGATGTCGCATGAATTGACCGCATAAAACATGCAA
Source organism: Gari tellinella (assembly GCA_922989275.2). NCBI lineage: Eukaryota > Metazoa > Mollusca > Bivalvia > Cardiida > Psammobiidae > Gari > Gari tellinella. The sequence continues at coordinate 19,085,295 of OV277862.1, forward strand.
AAAGTAGATCCAAGGTTAATTCCGATTTATTCAGAATAATTCAAGGTAGCAAACATTACCTGTCCCTTCCAATCTATAGCCACTCGATCGCCGAAAGAAATGTCGTTTGACGTCTTATTTGTTTACACATCTGACAGCGCATAGGAATAAACATTTTAGTTTGCATAGTTAAAACACTAGTTATATACGAGAAATATACAATGAGTGTTATTCAACACTCGCACCGTAGGTTATGTTATAAATCTAGTTATACAACAGCGTATGTAATACTAATTTATTTGTACGTTTGAAACTGTAGATGTAATTATCACTTTATTTTGTACTTTACATCAAGTGACCCCTAATGATAAAATAAATAGCAAAATACAACTACAATGAATCCTCTTTATTGCGACTACTCAAACGAAGACAAATTGATTGTATAAAAGACAGGTGCCATATTAAAGCAAGGTGACAGTAAAACAGAAAACTCATAAAAGAACTTTCTGTTTTACTATCAATTTGCTTTAAGCATTCACCTGCCATAAACATCTAATAATTAGCACAATTGTGTGGTCTTAATAGAGAGGCTTTGCTGTATTGATAATGGCTATTTTCACTATCGCAATCCACTATTATATACGGTGGAGAAAACTCTATTCCCCCCGTTTAAACGCAATTCAAGGCAAGTGCAATTCACTAAAATGTCGAAAATGACAACATTTTAAATAGTCGGACGATTTGCTTTTTCATCTGCGGAGCAAACAGTTTGGAACCTGATCAGATGTCGGGTTATTTTAGTATTAACGCGTACATTTGTTATTCTGCACATATACAGATTTATACTGTTTCTGAAGTGTTTTATTAATAGTGTATGATATATTTTGCTTGAATAGGAGGCCAGTAAACCCTAATTTTTTCAAAATATCAGCGAATTAGGGGCAACAACTCTGGTGCTGATGGTACACCATTGCTGGTTATCGGACTTGACCTAAACGATCTGTGTTTATACAAGTTACACAATTTGTACTAATCGGAAAGTTGTATTCTTTAAGAGAGTGGACCAAAACAAACATATGTCAGACTAACGAACAACGACACCACATCTACCCCAATCCTAATCCCCCGTATCACGTTGTTTTTACTTTCAGCTAAAACGTTACCCAAGCGGTTTGAAGACTTAAGTACAGCGTGATTTAACACTTAAAACGCGATGCTTTATTTTCTCATTTTAAACATGTCTTTAAACTAGAGCAATATATGCTAGCCGGGACGCTATTAACATATTGAGTCCTGGCGACGAGTATAGTCGTCCTTTAAACACAGTGTATACTCAGATCAAATGTCTCCTAAAGGGCCAGCTGGTCAAGATCTACACTGTTTATCATTTTGAAATACCGGTATATTACAAAAAAATCAAAACAAACAACATAAATAAATAAAACGGACTAGACCTAATAGGAAACTGGATATTTAACAGATTTGTGCCCACGATCCCGTATATGGGACATAAGCAAACGGTGTTTACTCTGATCAGACGCCGCATTATGCGGCGTCTGATTAGAGTCTACACTGTTTGGTGATAGGAATTTCAATATAAAACAAAATGAAAATGAAAAGTTTGACCAGGCATCCCTTTGATAAAAAATGGACTAATCCAATATAAAACATGGAATAATCCACTGAGCGCAAATGGATTAAATAAATGTTTCAGGGATGATTCAGTTTAAACCCCAGTGTGTCATCCTCCTCCTGTTACAGAACTGTTGTCCTTTCAACTCCATTGAATTTCATTCAGGCATAAGGTCATGAAACATCAGCTTATATAGTGATGTATACCACGCTCAATGAAACAACGATGAAAACAGTTTCGAAACTAGGTCTTACACACAATGACAGAGATCTTATGTCTTATAATCGATGGCCATCGATTGCGAGTGGGCTACCGGTCTGAAATACAGTGGAGAAAACGTTATTTTTCCGCTCAAACGCAAACTCATGCATTAAAATATAGAAAATGAAAACTTTTCAACAATTCTGACTACATGTACCAGTTTTAATCTGAGTGGCAAACAGTTTGGAGCCTGATCAGACGCCGGGTTACACGTGCGTCTGATCTGGCTCCAAATTGCTTGTAATGAAAATAATAGTTTAAGCGTGACCAAGGTTATTTGGAAATAAAACGTTTTCTCTACGGTACTCTGCACGCTGCATACGGGACACAAACTGCTAACATAAACAGCAAACAGTGGTAACTGAACACGCTATTGGGATTGCCCACAAAAGTAACAATCATCGCAAAAGGGTCCTTAGCCTTAGTGTACGAAATTAATCGCTATTGGAAATACTGTCGATATTTACATTAAAATGCAAATACATAATTATATCCAATTCCAAAAGAAAGTGTGCACTTTTTAATTTTGAACATTTTAATATCTAAAAGACATGTCGAATTAAATTTTCGCACACTATGTTTCAGGTATATTTGCAATCCATGAATTGCAAAATCTACCCGTGGTATAGAAGTATTCTTTATTATTTTTGGAATTTTTTTATTTTAATTTTCAACGCACATGGATCCAATTTGTTTGCAAATATGAGCCGAGACGTGCGTAGCACGATAAGCAATAAGTCGATATTGCAAACCATCAGACGCCGCACTCATATAAATATTTCTTCAATAAAAACTTTCAACGACAAAAAAAACATATAAAGAAGAGGAGTGGGGGTCATAGTATACTAAAAATACCATCATGGGAATCAGATACTGAGTATTCAAAATCATGAAGTATTGATTTACATCGTGAATACTATTGTTAACAGCTTGGATTCTGATCAATAGCCAAGTTGAGAGGCAACCGATCAGGATCAAAACTGTCATTTATGGTAGAAGAAACTTTCAGAATTCGACGACCATATGTCGAACTTCTGTTGCCTGCACCATTCATTCATTCAGGCATAAGGTCATGAAACATCAGCTTATATAGTGATGTATACCACGCTCAATGAAACAACGATGAAAACAGTTTCGAAACTAGGTCTTACACACAATGACAGAGATCTTATGTCTTATAATCGATGGCCATCGATTGCGAGTGGGCTACCGGTCTGAAATACAGTGGAGAAAACGTTATTTTTCCGCTCAAACGCAAACTCGTGCATTAAAATATAGAAAAAATAAAAACTTTTTAACAACTCTGACTACCAGTTTTAATCTGAGTGGTAAACAGTTTGGAGCCTGATCAGATGCCGGGTTACATGGCGTCTGATCAGGCTCCAAACTGTTTGTAATGAAAATAATAGTTTAAGCGTAAACAAAGTTATTTGGAAATAAAACGTTTTCTCTACTGTACTCTGCACGCTGCCTACGGGACACAAACTATTAACCTAAACAGCAAACAGTGGTAACTGAACGCGCTATTGGGATTGCCCATAAAAGTAACAATTAATGCAAAAGGACCCATTAGCCGTATTGTACGAAACAAATCGCTATTGAAAATACTGTCGATATTTACGTTAAAATACAAATACATAATTATATTCAATTCCAAAAGAAAGTGTGCACTTTTTAATTTTGAACATTTTAATATCTAGAAGACATGTCGAAATTGAATTATTTGCACACTATATTTCATGTCTATTTGCAATCCATGAGTTGCAAAACCTACCCGTGGTATTCTTTATTAATTTTGGAAATGTTTGATTTTAATTTTCAACGTACATGGATCCAATTTGTTTGCAAATATGAGCCAAGCCGTGTGTAGCACGATAAGGAATAAGTCGATATTACAAACCGTCAGACGCCGCACTCATATAAATAATTCTTTAATAAAACTTTCAACGACAATAAAACGTAATACGGTTGTAGACGAAGGAAGAGGGGCGGGGTCATAGTATACTCAAAATACCACCATGGGAATCAGATTCTGAGGAATTAAAATCATGAAGTTTTGATTTACATCGTGAATATTATTTGTTAACTGTTTGGAATCTGTTCAATAGCCAAATTGTGAGGCAACCGATCAGAATCACAGCCAATTTCATTGTGAAAAAGGCAAGTGCCAGAGGCGCATTCAAAACAAACACGAGCTGAAAGGTAAATTGGTCCCACAAAAGAGACATATTTTCTTTACTAAACAGTAATGCTTGTATTAGATCGCATGTACTTTATATCCAAACTCAATATAACTTTGAAAAGATTTACTTAATCAATGAAACGCTTAAATAAATATCAAACTTTTGCAAACTGTATATTTTTAATGTTTGGTTATTAGTATTCGTTCGTTTTATTCTTTATCCTTCTACTTTTTTCAAATTTATTGAATTTTGATGCGTTGCCATGTTCGAACTATATACGTTTTGCAATGAGTGATTGTGTTTGTTCGACAATATTGACCTGACGTTGGTGACCTCTATTAGCATAATTACACACTTTGTTGCATTTCTAAATATAGCTTCGGAACACTTCGTTATCATTTATACGAGAACGCACATTGTAACCACATCGGCACCGAGAAAATATAGCATTGCCCGGTTGCACAAATATCGACAGGTATTTAGCGCAAGTGGTAAGGAAGATGACTATAGATTATTTTTCCGTACAGTCAGTAGTTCGAATCCCATGCAATACTCTTACATTTTTTCACATTTTTTTTTATCAATTTATGCTGTTTCTTTTAAGTAATCATACAACATCTATTTCGATTGGAACACGGTTCTTTTGTTATTTTTAAAAACATTATGTCATAGCGTCTGTTTGGTCTATAAAATAACATTTTATAAAATAAAAATATTTCCCCTCTATCGGGATTCGAACCCGGAACCTCGGTGTTACAAATCCCTTGCTCTAACGACACACCTATTGCAGATTAGTTACATATGGGGGTTGTAAATTAGGCATATATTGGCAAGAGTCGCAGGTGAGAACATCGATGATCTCAGCTGGATTATAGCCCACTCGAAAGCGCAACATGGTGCGTTTTAGTAGATGCGATTATACTAGGAGACTCGGGAATAATAGTTTATCAACAATAATCTTTTGAACTTGCTCAATGTGGAGTGTTGATCCACTGAGGATCACAACTGTAACAAGATTTACGTAATCAGCCGAAACAACCCGAAGTTGTACGTAGGCTATCGAGTATTGATTTATACTGCGTCATCTTTTTACAATTTATTCATGCATAAAGTTCAACGTCAGGTCAATATTGTCGAACAATATCAATAGGTAGAAAACTTAAATATGCGTCGACCTATCTACCATTATCAGCTTCATTTCATGGTTTCTAATTATCAAGGATAAAATACAATGTCAATCTACAATGATTATGCAAATACTCTGGACCCTCTATATGTTTTCTAGAATGCGAATCATATTGTATATTCAATTGTTTTCTTCATGCATATTTTATTGAACCCACCCCCCCCCCACACACACACCTTGTAGACGAGTGCATCGTAACGCCCATTGTCAGTTACTTCAACTTAGCACGTGTCCTACAACTTCGAAAACATTTGTCTTCAGCATACAATCTGATCTTCATTTTTGACTTGACCGCGTGCCAGGTTAAACAAAATGTATATAGATCACTCAGACATTGAGATACCGATTTTATTGAACCCCACCGATTAATCTGAGTTTCATGTGTTGTATGTACTACCACAATCAGAAAGGGGATGTTCGTGAGCACGTTAGGTAAGATTGATGGCAGAAAGTTCTCCCAACGGTAGAAACATCCACCCCCTTCTAATAGCTTCACATTATAGTCGTCTGCTTGTTTACAATACTGTTATGTACATTTTTAAATGATCAATAAAGATGAACAATAGCAATGGAAAAGAAATGTATTGAAACAAAAAAAAGAAACAATGAAACAATGATAGAGATAGACTCGAGAAATAGGAAACACAAAACGAGACAGAACCATACTCGAACCCGAAAATCATAATTAAGTCTTTTACGCATCTCATGTATTCCTCCACTGAAGAATTTAGATCCAATTTAAACCGTGAGTGAGTTAAGACTAATTTACCATAAACAAGTTGTTTTTTAGAATTGCCTATGGTGGCTTAAGGCAGGCTGAAAGTAAAACAAATTACGCATTCTGTTTTATTTTAAATCTGCTTTAAGCTGGCATCTATATTTAATCCTGGAAATAGGCAATGGCTTAAACAGGCTATGGCGTAAGGGGATGAACAGGTGGTCTAGTATCTCAAATAGGGGACTAATCCATTCAATACGGTTTGTGTTGACAATGTGAACGGAAAAGCATATAAAATTATGACAATTCAGAAAATTCAGAGAACGGACAAAAAGGGATTTCGAATGACTGAGTGGATTCCGAGTGACTGTTTTTGAAACAGCTTAAAATTCTTTTTCACTGTTCCTTTTCTTTTCACTGCTTCCTATCCTACCCCTTCCCCCTTCTTACTTACTTTAAAATAACGAAAACCATAGTTTTTGCAACCATCAACCGGGCGTACCCCGAAATCTTCGAGAGTAATAGTATCCACTAGCTTCCGACATTTCGTCCAATTATTGAAGTAAACAATTGTATATATAATATGATTCGCATTCTAGAAAACATATAGAGGGTCCAGAGTATTTGCATAATCATTGTGGATTGACATTGTATTTTATCCTTAATAATTAGAAACCATGAAACGAAGCTGATAATGATAGATAGGTCGACGCATGTTTAAGTTTTCTACCTATTGATAACAATCACAATATCATTTCTCGACACAGATTTTGTTAATCCAGGTAAATGAGAAAACTTGTACTCATTGCAAAACGTATATAGTACGAACATGGCAACGCATCAAAATTCAATAAATATGAAAAAAGTAGAAGGATAAAGAATAAAACGAAAGAATACTAATAACCAAACATTAAAAATATACAGTTTGCAAAAGTTTGATATTTATTTAAGCGTTTCAATGATTTAGTAAATCTTTTCAAAATTATATTGAGTTTGGATATAAAGTACATGCGATCTAATACAAGCATTACTGTTTAGTAAAGAAAATATGTCTCTTGTGGGACCAATTAACCTTTCAGCTGGTGTTGTTTGAATGCGCCTTTGGCATTTGCCTTTTTCACAATGAAATTGGCTGTGCTCCTCTTTACCCCTTTATGTCTACCATTTGCAACAATGGTGCAGGCAACAGAAGTTCGACATATGGTCGTCGAATTCTGAAAGTTTCTTCTACCATAAATGACAGTTTTGATCCTGATCGGTTGCCTCTCAACTTGGCTATTGATCAGAATCCAAGCTGTTAACAATAGTATTCACGATGTAAATCAATACTTCATGATTTTGAATACTCAGTATCTGATTCCCATGATGGTATTTTTAGTATACTATGACCCCCACTCCTCTTCTTTATATGTTTTTTTTGTCGTTGAAAGTTTTTATTGAAGAAATATTTATATGAGTGCGGCGTCTGATGGTTTGCAATATCGACTTATTGCTTATCGTGCTACGCACGTCTCGGCTCATATTTGCAAACAAATTGGATCCATGTGCGTTGAAAATTAAAATAAAAAAATTCCAAAAATAATAAAGAATACTTCTATACCACGGGTAGATTTTGCAATTCATGGATTGCAAATATACCTGAAACATAGTGTGCGAAAATTTAATTCGACATGTCTTTTAGATATTAAAATGTTCAAAATTAAAAAGTGCACACTTTCTTTTGGAATTGGATATAATTATGTATTTGCATTTTAATGTAAATATCGACAGTATTTCCAATAGCGATTAATTTCGTACACTAAGGCTAAGGACCCTTTTGCGATGATTGTTACTTTTGTGGGCAATCCCAATAGCGTGTTCAGTTACCACTGTTTGCTGTTTATGTTAGCAGTTTGTGTCCCGTATGCAGCGTGCAGAGTACCGTAGAGAAAACGTTTTATTTCCAAATAACCTTGGTCACGCTTAAACTATTATTTTCATTACAAGCAATTTGGAGCCAGATCAGACGCACGTGTAACCCGGCGTCTGATCAGGCTCCAAACTGTTTGCCACTCAGATTAAAACTGGTACATGTAGTCAGAATTGTTGAAAAGTTTTCATTTTCTATATTTTAATGCATGAGTTTGCGTTTGAGCGGAAAAATAACGTTTTCTCCACTGTATTTCAGACCGGTAGCCCACTCGCAATCGATGGCCATCGATTATAAGACATAAGATCTCTGTCATTGTGTGTAAGACCTAGTTTCGAAACTGTTTTCATTGTTGTTTCATTGAGCGTGGTATACATCACTATATTGAAACTTTGAAACTTTAACTTTATTGAAACTTTATTGAAATATATCTGTATAAGGTCCACTACCGTGGACAGCATTAACATTTATACAAATAGAAAACATACATATCAATAGAGAGGTCATTAGTTGGGAATACGCAAATTCATTTGAAATTTTTATAATTTATAATAAAGCCTAAATAAAAAGTATTTCTTATGAATAAACAGATGTTAACCAAAATGTGTTCCATATATAGTCATACATATCACCTGACAGTTTAGATCATGATCAGTTCCTAGGTAACTCGGCCTCTGATCGTGGTCTATGCTGGCTCGAGTTCACTCTTTCAATTTGTATATTGATGTGTCATAATAGAAGAAGAAAGCATACAGGTATTTACCAAGCTCTACCTAATAGGATGAATAACAAAATAAATAAATAAATACTTCATTTTTGCCAACAGTAATGCTGGGGTACCCATATGATATGCTTCTCCAGCTAGACGAAATTTGGAGAAGAAATACAGGTACACACAGCAGTCTACTAGCTAAGAGTAGTATATGCGTTTACCAATTTCTCAATTTCTCCAACGAAACAAAATTTGGAGATACATGTAGATATTAGATACGAGTATATAAATAACTAAACCACTGGCACAAACATAAATACAAACTAAGAAACTTACTACATGTACAAATATAAGCTGATGTTTCATGACCTTATGCCTGAATGAAATTCAATGGAGTTGAAAGGACAACAGGTCTGTAACAGGAGGAGGATGACACACTGGGGTTTTAACTGAATCATCCCTGAAACATTTATTTATCCCATTTGCGCCCAGTGGATTCTTCCATGTTTTATATTGGATTAGTCCATTTTTATCAAAGGGATGCCTGGTCAAACTTTTCATTTTCATTGTTTTATATTGAAATTCCTACCAGCGAACAGTGTATAATGCGGCGTCTGATCAGAGTCTACACTGTTTGCCTATGTCCCATATATTGGATCGTGGGCACAGATGGCTTAAATGTCCAGTTTCCAATTAGGTCTAGTCCGTTTCATCTATTTATGTTGTTTGTTTTGATTTTTCGGCGGAGCTGTCTGTTATCTATTTAGTCACACATTTCTATTTAGACAAACATTTGAACCAATCATATTTGATCAGAAATTTAGAATTAAGAGCACCTGTTGAAACTGACTTGTCTGATTGGATAGTAGCCAGGGCTCCAGATAAGATAATTATTTCAAAACTTAAAAACTTTATTTGTGCATTAAACCCTATGGTGTCCAACTCATATGAATTGTCTCTTCGAGACGATAAAAATGAGTGGTAACACCATAGGGTTTGGTGCTGAAATGAGTGAGAAAATGTTAGATTTGTTCAATTTACTCCCCTCTTATCTGGAGCCCTGAAACAGTAGCCTAGCTGTTTATGCACTGATGTGAGTGTAAAATTAGACACAGCCAGTGTGTAATACTGAGCTTCTATTTTAGGATATGCTAGCAGAATCTGATGTGTATTTATAGATAGACAGTGGCAGCTAGGTATTTTGTTTAATAATGGTTTACTTCCAATTTATTTTAATTGTTAACTATTAATTTTGTACAAATTTACCATACATTGATAGCAATATAATAAATGACCTCAAGTGAGTTAAACACAATTGTGTTGTTTCATCATTTATTTACAAGAATGAGGCGTTATAGACCTTGTAAAGCAGGGCAGACTGTTCTGTATGGGCCTGCACAGTTTATCTAGTTATAGTTTGTTTCAAGAAACTCCCCATGAATGAAGTTTGATATACAGAACAATATAATTTAATCTGAGGATCTCCTACCAGTAGCTAGGATATGTTTTGCATTTCTGTACATTTATAGTTTTTTAGTCAGAGTTATGCTATATCGTTGAATGTGTATTTTTTGCTTTTCAATCCAAGATATTACAATTCTTTGAAAACCTCCAATTTCGTACAATTTTGCACACCCATCAACAGCATGAATTTCACCAACCATTCCGCCGAATATCTTTTTTAAAGATATTTCTTGTTTGTAATATACCGGTATTTCAAAATGATAAACATTGTAGAGCTTGACAAGATGGCCCTTTAGTAGACCTCTGATATGAGTATACACTGTGTTTAAACGACGAGTACACTCATCGCTAACGAGAATAGTGGATAATATCTTAGATAATTAACACAATAACGCATTAAACCAAACACTCTTATTTAAGGACATTTGACTCGACTTAGCTTGTGGACGAAAAGGTTCGACGGGAGCCGAAAAATAGTGTAGACCAAACTCAGAAACAGAGCCTGGGGGACAACTGTTTTTGGTCTGTACAATGTTGCAATGCAATGAGACAGACTTTGTCATGTCATGGCTCATATACAGTTAGTCAGCAATTTAGAAATAAAACCAAATTATTGTACGGACGTGCGTTTACCTATAGTTTTGCAGGGCTGCCATTTCTCCGGATTTTTCCTAAATCTCTGGATATTTTTCCAGTACATGGTTGCTTAAAGCAGGTTGAAAGTAAAGCAGAATGCGCCTTCATGCGCATTCTGCTTTACTTCCAGCCTGCTTTAAGAAGTCGCTTGTCAATAAAACAAGAAACAAGCTATGGGGTAAAGGTACGATTCGTAAAATCGCACTTGAAAAATGCAACCTTGGAAATCTTAGGATTTTTCATGTCAACTTATGGCAGCCCTGGTTTTGTTGAAGTAATATAAAACGAAGTTTGAATGCATTCGAAAAGCACGTCACGCATATTTGCGTCCTTTACAAAAAGCACCTGTAAAAAGTAAACTTAATCTTGTCCTATACAAACAGTGAAGACAGATCAGAACAACCCTTTAGAGGGAAGGGTCTTCACTATTTGGACATTGACGAAAAACAACCCTAAATATTTAAAAACGGACTAGAATAAATTGAAAACTGGAATTGTCCATTAAAAGCGTCAGGGGTAGATTCAGGCTACCAAAAGTTTAGAGATACCTTTGAAGTAGAAAGCGCGCCCGTTATCACGGGTAGATCTATATCATACCTTTATCATGCTTTTAACTCCGTCACTGCCATGGCGTCATCTATTGTCCACAATTGTCTTCAGCATTATTTGTTAATATTAAATTTTGGTATTTGGAGTAAACAAACTTTGATGTGAGTGTCAAACAGTTTGGATCCTGATCAGACGCCGCGTCACGCGGCGTCTGATCAGGATCCAAACAGTTTGAAAATACAAGTCGGCTCATGGTAAGGCAATATAAGGGGTCAACGGGCAAACAATGTTTTAATGTGTTTTGACATGGTAACCGAATATGCCTAAACTACCATAGTGCGTTGAGGCGCACAGTTTATTGGTTAAGTGTCAGTAGGGCAAACGCTGACTTGGACTTTTACAGAATAGCTACTAATGACAACTATACATAGTATCACCCTAGTTCGACAGTTTAGGAGAGTATTCGCCTGGGCGTTTAAAACAGTTGGTTTTCTAAGAAAGTTTAATGTATATAGGTGTACAAATCTTCCGTAGTAACCATGATTCTGCTTTACAAACACGAAGCTATGACCTGCATTTAACCTCACCAATTTGATTACGTGACATCGACCTTGTTTAAAAGTATACTGTTACAGTATGACTTTTGAAGAAAGATGGCAGTTGATTTATATCTGGGAGTTTTATGTCTGTTAACAACTCGCCTGTACGGTGGCTTAAACGTGACATGGGTTATCCTACAGTAAAACCTCTCTATTCACGTGACGATCACTTATTTGTGTTACTTATTAGGTGTTTAAGACAGGTGACGACTTCTTAAAGCAAGGTGATAGTTAAACAGAAAGCTCCTTTACTGTCACATTAATTTAAGCTGCTACCTGTCTTTTATACAACCAATTAGCCTTCAGTTTTAGTGGTAGTAACAGAGAGATTTCACTAAGTTCTGGCCACGACTTAGTTTCTTGTGGACTTCATTGACCAGTCACGTCTAGTCCTTTTTTGACGTGTGATGGTTGATTTAAAACAACATGTTCCAAATATGCAAACAGTGCAGACCTCGATCGGGTGGAGACATGTGCAACATCCCTCAGCTCTGATCGTTGTCAAACATGTGCTAACTTCCGGAAGCTCCGCTGAATTTGAGCTCACTACCGGTAGCTCTAACAAACCTGACATCACTTCCTGGAGCTGCAACTTACTCTCTGAAACATTAACACCATAAATAGAAAACGACTGCATTACCTTTGCGTCTCTCAAAATAGTTGCAAGTTGAGAAAGTGGTGTTTAGCTTGAGAATGTTGGGTTGGTGAATAGGTAATATAGTGCTGATGAATGAGTTGTATTCGTTTAAAGTATTTGGAACAAAACGACAGTTAACAATTGCTTGTTTTCCATAGAACTTGCCATTGTTGGTCAACGGGTATATCAATTACACCATAATTTACAATGAATATCATTAACGATTGAATTGTTATTTCTGTACGCGCTGAGATACAATTTAGGACACGGTGAAGCGCTTAACTCATAAGATGAAATGGCCCTTATTGTCCTCCGTAGCTATCAGCGTGATAATGCATTACTGCGTAAAACGATGCCTCAGTAGCAAGTTGTCTAGGTGTCCAGTATTGTCGTGGATTCATAGTGAAAAGACAAGGTAGACAGTTGGTTAAAATCAGTTTACCATTTTCGCAGCCAATCTCTATAACACTAACATTTGCAAACAGTTTGGATCCAGATCAGACGCCGCGTAAGGCGGCGTCTGATCAGGATCCAAACTGTTTGAAACTCATACCAATGTTTCGCAAGTAAAAAACGCATACAATTGATTATTCAAAATTTAGAAATAAAAGCAGAGATAATTATAAGGATAATGTGAATGTGGTGGACGGATAATTGACATATTATGACAGTGAAAGGGTGAACAATTCTCCATATACAGGACGAATACTGATGTAATGACTATACCTGTGACACTTGTCACAAATATTTAGTTATTCTGATTTTACTTAAACTTTACCATAAATTATATTTCATTTACAAATAATTGGAATCCTGATCAGACGTCTAATCACGTATCCGGTGCCTGCTCAGGATCCAAACTGTTTCGACCTTTATCGGTAGTTTTTGATTAAAAGTTTTTAAATTGGTTTTATGAAATTTGAAATTTCAAAAATTGTTTTGATTTTTTACAGGCGACAAAAAGACAATTAAAATTTGAATGAAAACATCCTTCGATAAATCGAACGTTAGTTCGAACATACCCATATATCAAAGTTAAAACGTGGCTATGCCACGTTTTAACTTTGATATACTGGTATGTTCGACTTTAAAGGGAGATCGAATTATCGAAATTCAACTTATAAAAAATGGGTACGATTGATATAAAAGAGTTCGAAGTATCGAGTTTTGACTGTACATTTATATAGCAAAGGAAGTTAGGAAACAATGGAAAGAAGGAAGCACCTTTTTGTTGCTATGGTAACAGGACTTGTTGCCATTGGTTTCATACTGTGTGGGATGTGTATCCCTGCCCAGCTAGTGCTCGAGCTGAAGCCATTCGCACAAGTAGTTCTACGAAGCGGAAATCTTGATGACTGGACGGCGGAAAGTTTATATATAGATCAGGTCAAACTGGACACCGTCAAGAACAGCTACAAGCTGTACTTAAAGGGCAACAGAGGAGACGACTCAGAGAGTAGTAGTGATGACGATGATATCGAATCCTCAGAAAGTGAATCAAGTGCAGACGAAGGTAAGAGTCTACGTTTGATATATCAAATAATTTACTGTAAAACAGGTATTTTTCGCGTCATGATTATTTCGCGTAATACGATTTTGTAATTAATTCGCGACATCATGCAATATTTCTAGCAGGTGGTAGCTTAAAGCAGGCTGAAAGTAAAGCAGAATGTGCATTAAGGCACATTCTGCTTTACTTTCATCCCGCTTTGAGAAGTCAGCTATTTTCAAAACTAGAGACGCGAGGCAACACATTCGTGAATTAGCGCGTAAATTATATTCTCGCGAATAAAACTGGTTTTACAGTAATTAACTTGACAACCAGCCCAGGTCTAAATAGTCTATCGGAAAATATAAACATAAGCTTCTGTTTTATTTATTTATTATTTAAAAAATAAGTCCAACAACTATCTACTTGACTATATATCTCCATTTTAACACAAAACTTTGTCACTTGGATTCGAACAAAGGTCGCAGTGACAGTAAAAAAGGCCAGTGCGCTTACACACATCAACTACGACATGTGATATGATATGATATGTTTTATTCAGCAAAGACATACATGTCTATCAGCATTACATAATATAATACATATAAAGACGAGTAATGACGGGCAGTCATTCTTATAAAAATAATCTGCCAAGTACTGTATATTAGAATCTGAACATTTTACTCTTTTTGTTGTATACGAACTACATGTATTGATTATTTAATACATGGCAGTATTATTTGAAATCGGTAGCAAACTGGCTAAAGTTGAATACGAAATTCCGCTGGTGCCGCATTAATTGTCATAATCATTTAGCGCTTTGAGCTCGATGCACGACACACGACACACGAAGAGAAATACATGCATTAAATGCAAGATAATTTAAAGCGACACATGATATGAAGCGAGACATAGCATTTGAACAGTCATAGCGTACGCGCTGTCCCGCTAGGTCATTGCTACAGGAACTTTTCTGTTTTACTTTAACCTGCCTGTCTGTAACCTAATGCTATGCACACTTTAATGGTCTTTATAATGAGGTTTTATTCTATCTCAAAAAAAGTTAAATCTATATATTTATGTTTATATCTATAATGACTCACCGACTATAAATAAAAGTTGTATTTGTATTTTGTACCGGTATTTGTATATAGTCGTCATCCAAGAGAATGTACACTGGAAATTTATCAGACTCGTATACAGTTGTTTAATACAGGACAATTTCAAAAATAATGCAAATTGCGTCCTTTATAGCATTCTGAATTCACTGCTTTTGTTCTGTATTAAACAGTCACCTGTCAATATGATGATGCTGAGTCAGGTTTACGGCACTGCGACACAAAATAAGCTATATAGCGCCGATGAATGATTAGGGATAAGATATGAGATGAGGATTTCGCAAAGATGATTTTGGCTCATCTCATTCGTTGCAATTTGTCAAGGAAACACGCATATTAATATATTATGACACAGTTATGAATATTTATATATCATTAACTAATAAATAAATTATTTATTGAATTAAACATACTTATACTGCTAGTACTAGTCTACAGGGCTGCCAATTCTCCGGATTTTTCAGAAATATTCGTATTTTTACCCTAGCAGATGGCAGCTCAAAGCAGGCTAAGAGTAAAGAAAAATGCTCCCTAAGGGGGGTTCTGCTTCACTTGAAACCCGCTTTAAGCAAACGGATTGGAAGAATAGAAAAAAAGAAAATCTTATGATATTTATGATCAAGTTATGGCAGCCCTGGTACTACGTTTAAAACGAATGAAGAACGGTCGTTCTTCATTCGTGTTACTAATATAATAAAATACAGCCTCGTGTTCCTAAAATATCTTCAAACCTTGGGTGGGATATCCTTATCTGACACTAACGGTGGTGTTAGATTCACCCTATTTCTCTATTTATTTTCTTGTGTGTGAACACTTTCAGATCTCGAAAGTCCGCTTCCTGGCTCAAGACTGAAAAAGAAGAGGTTTCTGCAGAGTGGTTTGGCCCATGTCAATGAAACAGGGACGAACACAAACGAAAATATCCGAAACGAAGGTACCGGAGAATTCACTGATATTTTGGATATTGGCAGCGTAATGGGTTCAGATGATTCTTCAGAATCCTCTGAGAGCAGCGAGGAATTGACACTCGAGGAACAGTTAACAGGTGTTCCGATTTGCGAGACTGTGAAAGTTGGACTGTTTGAAAGCAGGGTGTGCACAATATCCGAGCATCACGAGGAGGCGTGTAACAAAGTGTCTGTTATGACAGGAATGCAGAAAGTTATCACTGCAACACACATGGCTGAAAACGGTGAGTACAGTAGAACCTCTTTATTACGACCACTAAAAAGATGGATAATTGTCCGTATAAAGGACAGGTGATAGCTTAAAGCAATGTGAAAGTGAAACAGAAAGCTCCTTTAGGGGCTTTCTGTTTCATTTTCACATTGCTTTAAGCAGTCACCTGTCTTAAACGACTAATATTTTACACAACTTAGTGGTCGTAATAGAGAGGTTCAACTGTATTAACAAGATAACTTTTGTTGGTCGGCCTCCTCAACAAAAAGGATAAGTAATCAGCCTTTCAATCAGACAACAGCTAAACTGCAGGTTAAATGTTTATCTTCATGTGGCCCATTTCATAAAACGTCGTACAACAAATATTGTCGTAAGACTAAATATTATAAGTCTCAATTATTATTTATTTCTCCATCTAATCTTGAAAAGATGATTCCAAAGAGATGCACAAGGCAGGATTAGATAGAGAAATCAGAAATTAAATGTAATTGAAAGTTTTGACTTACGACCATTTTTGTCGTATAAGGAGTTTTATGAAACGGGCCCCTGTTCTATAGTTGTTTTGTACAGGTCGATGTGATTCATCGGTTTAATATTTTCGAAACGACTGTGACTGCTTGGCCATACATGTATATACTTTGAGTTTTTGTAATATCAGCTTTGGGATGTCAATTACAACTAAACTATTCTAATGAAACAAGAGCAGCTTATTGCAACACTAGAAAAGTTTGTTTTCTATCGTATACTCGAGCTATTTCTAGTTTTGAAGACAGGTACCCACCTCTTAAAGCAAATTGAAAGTAAAGCAGAATTGGCTTGATTGGCTTTGCTTTCAGCTAAATGAAAACACCCTCTTTCTAGGAAATGGAATATTTCTTACTGTGCATATTCATGACTGTACAAAGTAGAACAATTTCAATCAGTAAATAAATAAATTTGAGGAGTGAAACTGCGTATCAATAAAGTAAAAAGTTTAAATCACTGTTATGTTTGTATTAAGCTGTCATTTTATTGACATATTTGAACGATTCATCATTGAATTGCCGTCCCTATAGATACTAATTTTTACGCACTTAATGTATTCCTCCACTGAAGAAAATAGCTCCAATATATACAATCATGAATATAAATTATACGAATTCTTTATGCAGATGTTAGCTTAAAGCAGGCTGAAAGTAAAGCCGAATGCGCCTTTAGGCGCATTCGGCTTACTTTCAACCTGCTTTAAGTAGTAACCTTTTTGCAACAGGTTAAATAGTGTTATCGGATGACAGTGCACAACTTTATTTAACATTTCTATATATTTTAGAGCTGACTACAGAGTTCTGGAGCCATATGAGAATGGAGTGTCTGTTCTCCCTGGCGGCGTGTATCGGGGGAGTGGTGTGTCTTATAGCAACGTTCAGACCTTGCTGTGATATAGAACAGACCCCATTATATCTAGGATCAGTTTGTTTCTTTGCTTCAGGTAAAACAACAGAGTATATATGAGCCGTGCTATTAGAAAATGTATTGTTGCATTTCAAACAGTGTAGATCAAGGTCAGCCGCCGCGTCAAGGACGCGGCGACTGGCATTGATCTACACTGTTTGATACTCGCATGCATCTAAAGCAGTTTATGTAGTTGTACCATATACGTTATTTGGCAGTGTAGACCAAACAAATATATAGAGCATGGGATCACAACGTTACTTGGTTAGTCGCTCATATACATAAACCTTTCTATAAAGAACACTTAATGGAAGGCTAATTAATTGTAAAATGACAGTTGACAGTTTAAAGCAAGAAGAGCGTTAAACACATTTCTGTTTTAAGTTCACACTGATTCATACAATTAAGTGGTCATTATAAAGAGTTTTTTGTTCTACACTCAAATTTGTTTAAAAAGACTCGCAATCAGATTTAGCATTAAAAATAGTAATTGGCAAATAAATGTCAAACGCTTATATAAACAGGTAACAATTAGTTTAGGTTAAGATATTCTGTTTAAAAAAATGGATTTCGAACAAAAAGGTATCGAGGTCTAGTTGGATTCGAACCCGGGACCCGGCATGCGCGGAAAGAATATGAAAATAAGACTACCATTTAGCCCCCTAAGCTAACCGGACTATGCATATATTGTCGATCGATTTAATGTATTTCAGTGTGTATTACACAATTCGTTCCGGCGTATGTCTGAGTACGTGATAAATTTCTGCTGCGTCGACAGACGCAACGGATAAAGCGATGGAAAATATCTGAAAAACTAAGATTTGAAGACTTTCCTTGAGGTTATTAGACTAATCATATTTTTCTAATGCCAGATATACCATAATGCTACACAATTGCTTTTATCTGATTATTTTCTTTTATTTTTGCTAATACACCATCCGGTTGCGAGTCGCTTTAAGGTTGCACGCCGTATTAGGATCGGGCCAATATCGGTCCCAGTCTGGATTACCTACCTGCACTAACTTCGATAGGGCCAGGCAAATTGCATGTCAGTGGGTGTGTGGGGTTACATGCGTTGTATAGGGTTTCTTTCTTATCTTACATGTAGCTGGTTCGCTTGAGCTGGTTCGCTTTATCTTATGGTATCAAATGGGATCAATTTTATACAAAACTACAGTACCAATTCAAAACTATGTGACCCCTCTATTCAGCGCATATTACCACACTCACCCACTATAGCATGCAATTGCCATTTACCTTGAAACCCCTCTAAACCGGACATGTGTGGGGGCAACATAAATTTACGGTTTAGAGGGGTTTCTGGGTTAGAGGGTTTTTAACTCATAGCTTGTTTCTAGTATGGAAGATAGCTGATCACTTGAAGCAGGTTGAAAGCATGGGTGAAAGTTGACAAAACTGAAAATACTGAAAACTTTGCTGGGGGCCAGGGGGCCGCTAGGGCCCCCAGTGGGTCCAGGGCAAGGCCCTGGCCGGGGGACCAGGGGGCCGGAGGCCCCCGGAAGCTCCTGGGTTTTAAGCATTTTGAAGGTCTGAAACGGTTGGAAAATTGTTTGAAAATGACAAGCAATGGAAAAATATATAAATAATTTTCTTGGTCATAAGCATTAATATTTTCCAAGGATTGAAAAATAAATCTTAATTTTGATTTTATTTAACAAAAGATGGAAATTGCTTTCAGCAAACTGTTATACTCCAAAGTAAATGATAAGCACTTTGCTTTTACAATTATCATTGTAAGGCCACAAATATATGGTTCTAGTTAGGTCCATGTATGAGTTAGATCCAAGGGAGAAAAATATGAGATGGTATTTAGGTTTTCTATCATTCTACTGTTTTATAAAGCTGTATGTATAAGATTTTGTATCACTGAGACTTAAAAATTATGACATGTATTACTAGATCCAATACAAAACATTTAGAACATACTCTATTTCCAGTCAAGCATTACCATAAAAACTGACTCTGGTTGTATAAGCTTTTGCAAGGATACTGTACATATCCGGTTCAGAAGGTTCTGATGGGAACATTCTGATCTTAGTCTACACTGTTCGTACAGGATATATGTACATATAATTCATAACTGGCCCTTGCTTTCAGTTAACAGTTTAGAGTATTCAAATAAATCATTGTTGTCAGTACTTTTCAGTTGAATATAGTTAAACTATCGTACATATACTAAAAGCCATTGTCACAGAAAACACCCAGTCCTGTCTGATCCTGTTTTGACACCTATATTTCATTTATACAGACCAGTGCATAGGTGCAGGATTATATATATGAAGGGGCAGGGGCTGACCACATACCCCGCCTCATAAAATGATTTTTTAAAAAATGGCATGGGACTTGGGTTACCCTATAAATATATTTAAGAAATATTTTTTCATTATTATGTGTACAGGCCATTCTAAAGTTTTGTACATTTAAAGGCATGACATTTGAGAGGGGTGGTGATAGGCATTTCACTTATCCTAATGAAAATACCTCCCTCTCTCTGCTCAACGGATTTACTCATAAAGTAAATAACTTACCTCTGTGCCATGTCTACTTAATTTGATTGATAAATGGTTTCTTGATAAACGATTTCTAACCGTGATCTGTGTGTGAGTTTATTTTAGCTCTCATTTTCATGTTCAATTTAATGCTTTCAGAAAGTTATAACTAATTAAGTGGCACAAAATTTAAAGCAGTAGGCTATGATGGGAGAGGGAAGCCTTCCCATAGTTGATGGAACAAGAGGCCTCCCTAAAAATGATTTTAGTGGTTCAATTTTATACATTTTGATTTTTCTAAACTGTTTCAAAGCTGTGATGCTAAACTAAATTTTAATCTTGGGTTACCCAAATCAGATAAATATTTCTTTACTTAATAAATTAAATGGTTACTATCAATTACTTTAATGATAAGAATTCTATTAAAATACCTTTTCAATACTTTATAGCCATAGGAAAACGGATTGTTTAACAGTCCAATAATATGTAATGTGAAAAATTAAAAAAGGTGACATTAATATTTCAGTAACTGAGTAAGCTAGATCTACTTGTTTTAAAATAAAATCGGATTTTCAGCCGAATTTCCTAATTTCGTATAGTTCGCGTTTCTTTAAAGTTAACCATTCAGCTGCATTTGACAGATACGCCGGTATTTTAAATTCGCGAAAACTGGTGACAAAATGAGCTAATTGCATTTTGATGCACCAACGATAAAACACGAAGCGATCCGCGTGATATAGTTTAGCGTCTGGTAATCGGATGATTCATAAAACAATGAGCGCCTAGTAAGACTCCGAAGAAAGAGATTTTAGATTTTCCAAAAGAAGTTTTTCGTACCGCTACGGAAAATTATCGGCAACACGATCAAAATCACAAACAGCCCCCTCATAAATTTGCTTACCTCTTTTTTTTAAGCAAGCCTGTCATATTATTGAAATCAATTACGGAAATGTTTTGGTCAGAGATTGGTTTCCGTGTTTTCAACGCTGTCCGCGTGCGTGTAGCAACCTAATTCGGCAACCAGTCCAATTTGTTTTGGTTCACTCGGATTTTGCCGTCACCGTTATAGTACGACGAACGATAGGGCCGAACGGTAACATTGGCGAACATTGACACCGTAATTTCAACTAATTTGACAGCTCTCGAAATCACCTTCGATTTTGTTTTTTCAATCTTACTCGGCAAAGACATCCTCTACCCCCCCCCCCCCCCCCCCCCGGAATTTCTCAACGGATTTACACGTTCTGGAAAAATGAGCCTCGGCAATTTCGGAAATACGGAATTCCGTCACAATACGGAAAACTTTCACCCATGTGAAAGTAAATCAGAATGCGCCTAAAGGCGCATGCTGCTTCACTTTCAACCTGCTATAAGCTATTATCTGCTAGAATATATAGAATATTTCTGATGATACGTATTCATGAATGTATTTTCTTCAGTGAAGGAACACATCAAATGCGTAAAGGGGCATATTTATGGTGTAACGGGTTATTTTAAGTAAGAAGGGTTGGAAACATGACCAACATTTTTTGTACGGTTCAACGAGAATTCCGATATTTAGAGATTCCGGTTTAGAGGGGTTTTACTGTACATGAACGCCGACATTATTCAGCATTGCCTGTCGTACTTTTTAAGTGCGACAGGGTACCAAGGGCCCGTCTTACTAAACGTCGTACGACAAATATTGTCGTAAGTCAAATTCTAAAATTATGAATTATTATTTATTTCTCCTTCTAATTCTGCCTTGTGATATCTCTTTGGAATCGTCTTGAAAAGACGATTCCAAAGAGATTTCAAAAGATAGAATTAGAAGGAGAAAGCAGGAATTATTTGTACTTTAAAGTTTTGACTTACGACAATATTTGTCGTACGACGTTTAGTAAACGGGCCCCAGGGAACCAGGGTACATTTTATATGTCGGTCAGTGATGTAAGGCAGTAATGTCGGTCTGTGACTGACATTAGCCCGATCCTGTTACGACGTACTGTAAAAGAAATACCCTACACTCGTGATTGCACGTATGGTCACGGATTATTTACTCCCTGGTATAATATAATAGCAGGGCTGCAAAAAGTTGACATGAAAAATCCTAAGATTTCCAAACTTGCAATTTTCAAGTGCGATTTAACGAATCGTGCCTTTACCCATTAGCCTTTATCTTGTTTTTGTTGACATGCGACTACTTAAAGCAGGCTGTAAGTAAAGCAGAATGCGCCTTAGGGCGCATTCTGCTTTACTTTCAGCCTGCTTTAAGCTACTATGTATATATACTGGGGAAAAATCCGGAGATTTAGAAAAAATCCGGAGAAATGGCAGCCCTGTAATAGCGGTTAGTGCTCTGCAGATCGACATTTGAATTACGTAAGCTTGCATAACAAGGACGTGACTTTGCAACCTGCTTGACGGTAATTCAGTATAATGTAGGCTAATATACAATACCTCGAGCGGGATCGTATGCAGTCTCATCGTTATTCATAAAGACGGTCAAAGTTACCTGGAGTTTCAAACAGTTTTGATTCAGATGAAATGCAGTGACTAAGGGTTTACAGCTTTTTATAGCCGTCTGCATCACCTCGTCTGCTTAAATTCTTTCAACGTCTGCTCTAACCTCACCATCTGTTCCAACCATTTCACTGCTTCGTCTACTCAATCCTGTCGCCCTCTCGTTTGCTCCAACCGTTTCGCAGTCTCCAACACCTTTATTGCATCAGCTGGGGATACCAAGTTGTCTATTGGGATGGTGGAGCATATCATTGTCAGGTCACTGTGAATGGAACTTGACTTTTGACCTTAATTATAAAAAACGCTTGTCCGAGACATATTTCCTATACCACTTACGCTAGGGCACTGTTGCTTTGACTTTTGGTCTCAAAATAGTCAAATATGGAAAGAGCTTTTTCGAAGTACATTAGGTGCACCACACCAGAAAAAGATATATTCATGTATTTGGTGTTCGAGTACATGTTGGGGTGACGGAGCGTCGTGTACAATTTTCATTTATTACATCTCGCTTTGAGTTACAATGTTTTAATTTCTATAGACCAAAATGAAACATTCAGCATACAAAATGTATTTTTACATCTATCCAAAAAGTTTACTGTCATTCTATTATTCTTTGGAATGTCACATAGGGACAAGTAGCTCTAATGTCTCTTGACCTCTGTTACCATATGACATTGCTGTCTGAGCTATGCGACATTCTGTGGAATGGCACATACATGTAGGGGCAAGTAGCTCTAATGTCTCTTGATCTCTGTCACTATGACATCGCTGTCTGAGCTGTGCTACATTCCTTTGCTATGTGACAATCTTTGGAATGTCACATAGGGGCAAGTAACTCGGTTTCTCGATGTTCTTTCTGTATTGAGAGTGCTTTGCTTCTTATGCAACATGAACAAGACAATTTTAAAGCCAGTGTTGATAAGCTCGAAGTAATAAAATGAATATTAGATGGCAGTTTACGTGACATTCAAATTGTCAACCTACGAAAACAAAGAATGTCGGCCACCGTCGGTTTCGCATCGGGTTAACAATTTGAATGTCACGCAAACTGCCATCTAATACATGTATTTATATAATGCTGTTTATAAGTGCATATACCAAAATCATGCATTTCCGTGTCAATAACCGCTTTTGGACATCTGTCATTTACTCTGTCAGTTCCTGTTTATATCATTTCGTGTTGTTTTACATAGATCTTGAGCAATGCATTGCAAGACATTCCACAGTTTAACATTTTTGAACAAAATTATCTGGAAAGGCAGTTTGGTGATTATTTTTACCTAGTACCAAGGTCTTAAAAAGTTTGATTTGATTCTGACATCGTTCTCAGCTATTTGATTGGCCAGATTTGAGCTATGCTCAAATCTGGCCAATCTAATGCTTGAGAATGATCTTAACTTAAACTCTTAATTATTTTACTTTCAGGTGTACTGGCGTTGGTAACTGTCATCAGAATAATTCTCTTGTCAGTGGACATCCGGGATACTTTAGACGCAGATATAAACGTAACAACTGAACTGCGCATGCCCTGGTCCATTCTGATCTTTGGTATCGGAGGGGCGTTTACTTTCATTGCTCTGACGTCACTTCTCCTCAGCAACCAGTGCGGATTAACGGAAAACATTTACAAGCTTCTCTCATCGAAAAACGTTCCATCTACACAAAACGAACATGGAGTTAGTATGCATATTATAAGAAATGGGGCAAAAGATGTTCGCATGAAATATGGCGATGACGATGTGAAACAAGACAATGAAATTGGAAAGCCCCTTTATCCGAATGTGCAGTGACTGATCTAGGGCTAAGGGCTGTGTCATTTGTAAATACATATTGGATATTTGAGTCATGCCATTTAGTCATTGTAAAATAAGCAGATCGAGCCTCCTTTTAAAGATTATAAAGAGCTGGAGTTGAGTCCGAGATCTTTCTCAAGCATTTGATAAGTTATATTTGAACGTATGCTAGCAAAAAGTCAAATTTGACAAATCAAATACTTGAAAACGACCCACGACTCTACTCAAACTCTTTATGGACCACAGCTTTTATCACAGGTTCGTTAAGTATTCATATTTCAAAGTACAAAAGTGATCCATTCTCGTTTTCACTTTGAAATACGGATAGGTTCGTCTTAAGCTAATTAAGAAATTAAACTTCGATTTTATCGAACTTCAGATACCGAGGTTCAACTGTACATGTACAGTATTCCCTCTTTACAACAGCACTCAATGGGAGACAAAGAATGCGTGTTGTTCGGAGGGAATTGTTAAATCGAGGGAAACTGAACTTGGCTAACGTTTTCAAACAGCTTGCATCCTGATCAAACGCCGCGCCTGATCTGGATTCAAACTGTTTGTCATTCGTCGCTATATTTCTTCTGTCAAAATGTCTACTAATATGTAAATTTGAGAAAAATAGCAGACGACAATTTTAACAGACGATATTGCAGCAATGTAAGCGTTAGATCTATGTGTCTTGTTTGCGGAACGGCGGCAAGGGTCGTTGTTAGGAGGGGGTCGTTGTTCGGAGGACCGTTGTAGGCAGGGGACACTGTACCGGAAAGACACCGCTTCTATGACGAGCGGATGGTTCGAGTCTACACTGTTTACGACGCAATTTTAAGTCCCATACAATTACGATCGACATGGGTCAATTATTTTCAGTTGGAATGCCATTTCTTTGTGAGACACAACCATATGAGACGAACACTCTGAATGACGGTTGGAATCAGTGGTGGATAATATAAAACCGATCGTTTTTAACTAATTCTGCAATTTAAAACTGATAAATACAAAAAAAAAACATTTGTTTGTGAAAATGCATGTTTTGTCTAAGTATACAGAACGACCTCTCTATTACGACCACTAAACGAAGGCTATATAATTGATTGTATATAGGACATGTTACAGCGTAAAGCAAGATGACAGTGAAACATCTAATCTATTTCACTGTCACATTGCTTAAAGCAGTCACCGTCCTTAAACACCCAATAGTTAACAAAATTTAGTGGTCGTAATAGAGAGGTTTTACTGTATATTATTTTTCAAACGGTTTCCGGAAAACCAGTGAACTTGTGATAGCCATGGATAAATTGGCATGTTTTAGGATACACTTTGTACCTCGTGGCTGCCATGTAAACGGACCTCGAAAATGGTTTTTAACAAGGTTTTTTAAAGATTTTCTTAAATTTTATTACTTGGTGTTTCACTTTCATTCCTGTAAAGTTTGGTTTAAATCATGTATATAGTTTAGAAGATGTCTTAAAGAAATTGTTGACACACAACACATGAAATTGACTGACTATAAAATCTCCCAACTTGCGCACTTTGAGCTCAGGTGAGATAAAAGGGCAAATGTCACAGAAAAACGTGACAGACGGACAAGGTATTTCCTATATAACCCCACCCCATCACAGGTGGTTGAGGCACAACAGTTCCAATTTATAAACATAAATATACACCATAACAAAGGCGTGTACCAGATAAACGAATTGCCCCTATGGCACAGGGAGGGGGATCCAGACTTTCATATGAAAACTGTTCTACTAAGAGAGCGGAAACTGTCGTGGAGAGTTCCATTTTGGGGAATTCAAGACTATTCAAATAGGACGAAGGTCATGGTCACATTGTAACAAAAATTGGTATGGTTGGAAAGGTCTTGACACAAGAAATACACATATTACAAAATATGAAAGCCCTATCTGGTTCAAATATTTAAGGATGTTTACAAAAGTAGGTTAGAGGGCAAGGTCAAAAAGGTTTGTATGGATAGAAAGGTTAAGGTTTTTGGCACATACAGACGGACGAACAGACAGGGCAAAAACCATATGCCCCTGAATTGTAGATTCTGTGGGCATAAAAATATCTTTATTCCAACAGACAATATCACATTCTTCTTTACTTTCAATCTGCTTTTAGTAGTGGCCTGTATTTAAAATAACAGGGTGTCTGGTTTAATATATGCAATATTCCATTGTGCTTGCTATAGTAGGGTGCATTTATAGCATGGATATATGAAACTCTCAACGAGTTATTTTGGCTTGAAATAAGTGAGTTATAGCAAGCTGCATAATAGGTGCATTTATAGGGAAATGGGTTAATAAATCTGACACAGATTTGAGCCTACTGCGGTGATGGATTGGGTGATTGTTGGTTAACCTATTTCTCCATAACAACTGCTTTGATGTATTCCTCCACTGAATAAATAGTTACAAATTATACAGTCATGTTTTCATTTTGATTTTCTATTTAAACTGTTTTCTATATCTTAACAGATGGTATCTTAGTGCAGGCTGAAAGTAAAGCAGAATGTGCCTTAACTTATATGGCACACTCTGCTTTACTTCAATCTGAATTAAGAGGTCACCTGTCTTCAAAACCATAAATAAGCAATGTGGTAATGGGTTAAATACCATAAACTCTTTGGGCCTCAAATTGTTATGGGGGGGGGGGGGACAATAGATTGCTATAAGGCTGGACTGTCATCACATTTATTCACATGAATCAGTAGCTAACATTTACACCAAAAAATGCTTGCATCACTGGGTCCATGTCTATCAAGCTTTTGAGTTGAATCTAAAAGTTGTTCTCAAGCATTTGGTTGGTCAGATTTGAGCCTAGGCTCAAATCTGACCAATCAAATGCTTGAGAACAAACTCAGACTTGCCTCAAATGCTTCATAAACTTGGACCCGGGGCTTCAAATACAGAAATCTCTTCTCAAACAAGACAAGGACCATTGTTATCCATCATTTAGGCAGGTTGCTGTTTAACTTTTGATACAAGAAACCCAGAAGGATTTTGGATTATGACATAGACCTCAAATAGTTATAATTGCAGTTTTAACCCTTTACTTCATAGATACTCATTTTTACCTATTTAATTTATTCCTCCACAGAAGAAAATATTTCCAATTTAAGTCATGAATATATACAGTAATAAGAAATATGTTCTATAGTCTAGCAGATGATAGCTTAAAACAGACTTACAGTAAAGTTTTACTTTCAGCCTGGTTTAGGCTACAATCTAAATGTTTTGTATGGTACTCTATAAATTAGAACTATCTTTTTAGTTGTGGAATTAATTAAACACATAAAAAGGTGTATCTATGGAGTAATGGGTTAAAGACTGCCCATGGATATGCTTCCATTTTGCTGCTTGAAACAAGTTTGACTGTAGTTCAAGAAATATTGCTTCCTCGATTACATGCTGACATATAGCCCCGTAGTCTTTATATCAAGTCAAAGAGGTATTATAATGGGACACCTTAACTTCTCACAAAAATATCCCTTCAAAGGTTTAAGTTTTTAGAATGACTTTCTTTGTAAAAAGATGGAAAGTTTGCTAATTTTAAACTGTTGCAAATTACAGTGCAGTTTGTGTAATGCAATCATCCAGACGATGCATTATCAGTTTTACAGTAAATTACAGCTAATTGCTGGAAAAATGTAATGCAAAAAAAAGGCTCCCTTAATAGGCACTTTCTGTATCATGTTTTATTGTACAAAAAGGCTTTGGTAAATTTTCCATTCTTCATCATTGCATTGTAAATTAACAACAGTTTATTTATACTTGTTTCTTGGAGAAAAACTCTGGATACTATTCTATCAGGGCTTTCCCAGAAATCAAAGACTTGTGTCCAGAGCTCCGGATAAGGGGAGTATTTAAAAAACTAAAAATCTTTATTTCTGCATTAAACCCTATGGTGTCACTACTCATTAGAATCGTCTCGAAGAGATGATTCTAATGAGTAGTAACACCATAAGATTTAGTGCTTATATAAGTTAGAAAATTTGAGAATATTTTAGTTTACCCCCTCATATCTGGAGCCCTGAGTGAGTTGCTTCTGTTAACCAATGTTTCTTAAGGTCAATGTGCGTTTGCTCTCATTGCTGCTCTTCTGCCTGTTACGGCCTGGAAACCTGACTTGATACTCGCCACAGAACACCGAGATCCACACGTCTCACATTGTAGAAAAAATAATCGTTCCTCTTTTTGAAGCAATGTGTCGGGTGATTTACAGGTGTGGCACGTCACATACTCTTCTGCAATAAAATAGGTATAAAAATTACAGAAAAGAAGCATTTAAACAAGAGTCCTTAGCAATTTGTCCACATCCAAATTTCAGGGAATAACTTTTGCATTTTTTCTTTCTTAAATTTTCAAACTTAAAACTCTTTACCCAATAGCATGTGACCTCTAGTGTGTTTACAAAATGTTTCTATGATTTGACCTTATGACCTACATTAATATGGGGTAAAGATTTATAGGTTTTACTTCATTTATCCAGTATTCTCCAGTTCTCCTTCTCTACCACAACACCCAATGGAACAAAGATTGTTTGTGTTGTTTGGAGGGAGTTGTCATAGGGAAGAAAAATGAATACCCTTAGAATACATTTGCAAACAGTTTGAATCCAGATTAATCACACTGAAACGCAGCATCTGATCTGGGTTCAAACTGTCAATTGTCTTTATGTTTCTCCCCTCAAATGTCAAATACATAACGTTGAGAAAAATCAGCAGACAACAATTTCAAGCAGACGCTTTTGCAGCAGTGAAATGGTTAGACATAAATTGATAATGGTATTGTTTGGGAAACAGTGACAAGCATTGTTGTAAGGAGGGACTCATTTTTCAGAGGGTCGTTGTAGGGAGGGAACACTGTACTTACTTATATATCTTCTGAGTACATTCTCTATCTGTTTTTGGTTAAATCTTCCTCTGATGATGAGTTGATTGTTTCCATCTACTGAACCACTGTAATCAATAAAACATCATTAACCCTTTCCCCAATAGAAGCGCCTTTTAGCGGATATGATTTATTCATCTGCTGAAGAAAATAGTTCCAATTTAATCAGTAATGAATATCATTATGTATTATAGGGAATATTTTTATATATTACAGCACATGATAGCTTAAAGCAGGCTGAAAGTAAAGCAGAATGCGCCCTAAGGCGCATTCTGCTTTACTTTCAACCTGCTTTAAGTAGTTACCTATATTAAGTACTAGAAAAAGGCTATCAGGTAAAGGGTTAAAATACATGTACAGTAAAACCTCTCTATTACGACCACTAAATTGTGTTGATTATCATGTGTCTAAGGCAGGTGACTGCTTAATAAAGCAAGGTGAACATTGAACAGAGAGTTCCTTTAGGTGCTTTCTGTTTTACGTTCACTTTGCTTTAAGATGTCACCTGTCTTTTAAACAGTCAATTAGCATTCTTTACAGTGGTTGTTATAGAGAGGTTTTACTACACATATGATACATAAGTAAAACATCAATAAAATACACACATAAAACAGTGCTACTAAAATACTGCAATTCAGTGCCAATTTCCCTCCCTACCACAACTCCCTCCGAACAACACACATAATCTTTGGACATTGCGTGTTGTTGGAGAGAGGAAGCACTGTACAGTCAAACTTAGCTCTCCAAATTCATTAAGACAAACTTGCCCCCTTTTCTGCAATTAATTTCAATACTTTAAACCTGCTTACGTCAAACATTTCCGTATTTCAAAGTTGAAATGACACTAAGCCATGTTTTAACTATGAAATACGGATATGTTCAACTGAAGCAAGTCACTATATCGAAGTGTGACTGTATGTACATTACAGTATAAAAAGACTTATCTGATAATCTCATAATTGGGTGTCCAAAACTTCCCTGTAAATTGTACATGGTTTAATCCAAACTTTAAAGGAATGTATATGTTCATGGTCTTGGATGATTTAACTCTTTCCTCCCTAAAACTTGAAATGGACAACCCCAGTTTTCATTTGAGTATAGTCCATTTCTGACTTTTAAGGGCTGTTTTTTCAATGTTTTTCATTATAACAAACAGTGAAGACCCAGATCAGAGGGCTCCATAAGGAGCCCTTTGATCTGGGTATTCACTGTTTGCATAGGATAAGTGCACTTTTCATATGTAAACTGTTTTAAAAGGACGCCTATATGCGGGACTAGGATTCAAAGGGTTAAGTAAAATTACTGCAGAAAATATAATGGTAGGCTATTATTTTGTATTATATAACTGCAGCAGCCCTCCATGCTAGATTGAGCTTGTAGCATTCTGCTTCACTTTCAGCCCTATGGTCTGCTATGATTGGGCATAAATATTCTTATGATGCATATTCCTGACTGTATAAAGTGAAACTATTT
The DNA here is from genome assembly GCA_922989275.2 of Gari tellinella. Taxonomy (NCBI): domain Eukaryota; kingdom Metazoa; phylum Mollusca; class Bivalvia; order Cardiida; family Psammobiidae; genus Gari; species Gari tellinella. The sequence continues at coordinate 19,116,148 of OV277862.1, forward strand.
TCTTCAGCAGAGGAATAAATTTTAAAAGTGTAAAATTGTTGATAATTATAATGGAATACTGGGTTAATGTAAACATACCTTGTTCCCAACTCTGCCAACAGGAATGCAAGAACATGTTTTGACTGTCTATGTAACCTGTAAAAACAAGAATGAAATAAGATGACAACAAACAGACCCTTTTCCAAGTCCTTCATATTAAAATTCTTGCGTTTTTCACAGATGTTTGTGTAAGCTGCCATGCAACAAATAGATTGGCCATGAAGGCCCTAAATTGCTCCCCGTGTCCAACAATAAATTGTTTAAATACCATTTTGAATCGGGCAAGGATTTAACAATTTTACTATTGCCATAAAAATCCTACAGGATTGTTCATTCTATTTACTTTTACCTTGTTTCCTTTATTGCCATAAAAATCTAAACAAGTAAAATTGTACTAACAAAATTGGTAGAAAGTCATCTAAGTATCAATTATGTTAAACTATTTTCAAACCAACTCAGAAGTTTCAGATGAACTAGAGATGTGGCCGTGTCTATCAGACACATAGGATGCCTGTTAGTTGTATGTACTGTATATGGAAAATTAATGGAAAGTTGGCAGAAAAAGACGGATAGCAATAGTTCATATGATAAAATCTTTTGAGCTATGGTACTGGAATTGATTTGAGGATAAGGTTTGTATAGGGGGGAATACTCTGTGTATAGGAAGGCTAATTATTGTTCTGAGCGTGTGGCCCTTTCTGATGTTAATGACCAGAACAAGCAATATTTACAGTGGGTATGGTATTTTTGCTATATAATCTTTCATCACCATAGACAATACATTTGCAAACAGTGTAGACCTTGATCAGAAGGATAGAAGCCCTCTGATCTGGTTCTACAATGTTTGCTTATTTGGACCAGAATATACCAAACTACCCAGAAGTAGACTGCTTCATGTTTTGGAAACTTAAAAGATCTACAAGGGAAACTAATAACCCACAAGAGTTACTAAATGTTGGAAGAATTAACCCTTTACCTGATAGCCTATTTCTAGTATTGAAGATAGGTGACTACTTAAAGCAGATTGAAGTTAAAGCAGAATGTGCCTTAAGGCACATTCTGCTTTACTTTCAGCCTGCTTTAAGCTACCATGTGCTGGAATATCGAAAATATTCCATATGATATATGTTCATGACTGATTAAATTGGCACTGTTTTCTTCAGCGGAGGAATAAATCATATTTCGCTAAAAGGTGCTTCTATCGAGGAAAGGGTTAAACAGGAAAAGTTCGTACATTCTACTGATTTCTGCGAAGTTGGCAAACGACGTTCTTCTAGCACCTGCTCTGAGCACTTGTGGAGGTCGCATCACAATCTTTTTCTTCTCACCAGTTGCCATTTCAGGATTCTTTTCTCGAATGATATCGAACACTCTTGTCAGAAGCTGTTTATAAAGAGAAAGTGTATTTACAGTAATACCATTTTGCTAGAACCCTTAACTCAATAGCCTGTTTCTTATTCTGAAGACTGGTGACCACTTAAAGCGGACTGAAAGTAAAGCAGAATGCACTTTACGATGAATGTGTCTTAAAATGCATTCTGGTTTACTTTCAGCATGCTTTAAGTTGCCATCTGCTAGGATATAGGAAATATCTAATGTTGCATATTTGCTAGTATAATATGGTAACATATCGTAACTGTATAAAATGGATCTATTTTCTTCTTTGGAGGAAGGAATTAAATGTGCCTATCTATGGAGGAAAGGGTTAAGCAAGTTATGCAGAGAACTACAGGGCTCCAGATAAGAGGGAGTAATCTGAACAAATCAAATATTTTCTCACTCATACTGAACCAAATCCTATGGCATTACTACTCATTAGAATCGTCTCTTCAAGACGATTCTAATGAGAAGTGACACCATAGGGTTTAAATTTTTAAATACTCCCCTTATCTGGATCCCTGGAACTACATATTAAAGACTGAAATGCACACAGTTGCCAATGACCCTGTTAAAGTTTGCACAACAAAAACAATTTAAAATCTGATTTCTCTATCTAATCCTGTCTTGTGACATCTGTTTGGAATCGTCTTGAAAAGACGATTCAAAACAGATGTAACAAGACAGGGTTAGATGGAGAAATAAATAATAATTGAGACTTTTATAATCTGACTTGCGACATCATTTGTCGTAAGAAGTTTTATGAAACGGGCCCCTGGAACTTCATATTAGAATGAAATGCACACAGTTGTCAATGACCCTGGTCAGCTACAGGTACCAAGTAGTTTTCTATTCAATTTTATTTTGAAGATTAACTCTTTCAGCACTCGAGTAACTCATGTTTGTTATTAGGTTCCCTTGTGAATCATTTTAGTAACCAAAATCAATGGATCATTTTAGTAACCAAAATCAATACCAGTCTTCTTGGAATTCTGGGTAGTTTAATAAATATTTGTCTAAATTAGCAAACAGGGTAGACCCATATCAGAGGGCTCTGATTTGGGTCTTCACTGTTTGCAAATGTAATTTGTATATTTTAAACAGGTCCATGATGTTGAAAGACTAAGAGTTAAAGACTTTGCACTGCATTCAGTCTAAACCTAAATTCCCCATTTTTCACAGCACTGCTCAAGTTTGAGTCTTACCTCATCATAGGTATAGTCTCTGTCTGTAGCTAGCCACGCCTTTCCTTTTGTTTTAGCACTGTCGACCGCATCAACTGGAAATAAATTTTAAATAAAAAATAATTAACCCATTAAGCCATACTGACTCATATTCACGCTTTGCACAATAGCCTCATACTGACTCATTTTGACACTTTAATCCACTAGCTTGTATTGAGATAAGCATTGATAATTGTTTATCGCTTATGCATTCAATAATCAGTTGTGCTTTCTGTGGCATTCTTGCAAATAAATTCATAATCTTTTCAAAGTCCAAATTAGATGATATGGCTGTTTTTGGAAGGGTCCAAGGCAACAACTGTTTAAGGAACCAAGCATTCTAGTAAGGTGTTGATGTGAAGACAAACCGTAAAATCTATACTATATATATCTCTATCACATGTAGTTCTAAAGTTATGGTCATAGTATTAATTTACTCCTTTTTTGCAGTGTGACATTAAAAATGTAAAGCCAGTAGAACCTTTATCAGTGATAATTTTAGAAATCAGATGAATGAGTCCTTGGGATGCACATTTTGTAAAACAATGAGTCCTTCAGACAAACATCGAGTTCTTGAGGTGAAAAATTAACACAATATCCCATAGCTTATTTGTTGTTTTGAAGACAGGTAACCACTTAAAGCAGGTTGAAAGTAAAGCAGAATGTGCCTTAAGGCACATTTTGCTTTACTTTCAACCTGCTTTAGGTTACTATTTGCTAATGAGTAATAGGTTAATAAAGACCAGAAAAGCTATGGGTCCATGGGACTTGCAACTTTTTGAACAATGAGTCCCTGGCAAATTTAATGAGTATAGGACTCGGGATGCACAGATGAAATTATCACTGCTTTATCCCTTAGTCAATCAATAAACTATGGTAATGCTCATACAATTTTCATCAGCAGCTGCATCATCTTTTGTCAGTTCATCGATATCTAAGCCTTTTGGTTTTCTCTTCTTTTTTTTGGGCAGTGAGAGATCGGGGTCTGTGATTTTGGGTTCGGATGCTGACCCGCCGTCCTCTGCAGTCTCTTCTTCTTGCTCTGTTGTCTGTAAAATAACCCACTGTCAATACACAATGCCAGGGCTGCCATTTCTCCGGATTTTTCCTAAATCTTTGTATTGTTATCTGAGCACATGGTTGCCTAAAGCAGGCTGAAAGTAAAGCAGAATGCATTCAGCTTTACTTTCAACCTGCTTTAAGTAATTGTGATTGAAAAATTTGGAAATCTTAGGTTTTTTCAAGATCACTTTATGGCAGCCCTATAATGCTAGTTGCTATAAACAAAACTCGGTATCAATGGGCTTATTGTTAACTCTTTGCATGCTGGTTTTTTTCACCTCTGCAACAATAATAATAAGACTGTGTTTAATAATCACTTATGCTCCTTGTGGCATTCTGGCAAACCGTTTCATAATTGTTTCTAAGTCCAAATTAGATAGCTCAAATCAAAGTTAGATGAAATGGCTGTTTGTGGAATGGTCCAAGGCAACAACTGTTTAAATATCGTTGATGTCAAGACAAATGGTAAAATTGATAAATATTAGATCTCTATTACATGTATGTACATGTAGTTTAAAAACCGAAAATGATCATGCCCTCTGGCGGCCATGTTTTTTTTACCGATAAAAATTCTTTGAACAATTTTGAAAGTCTATCAATTGACAAACATTTTTGACAAAAACTCAAATCTGACCAATCAAAAGTTTGAGAACGGTTTCAGACTCAACTCAAAAGCTTTATAACCTTGGGGCCAGTTATTATAAAGAAGAAAGAAAAGTTTACCGGAAGGTTTTCTTTCAGTTCTCCCATGTCTATTGGCTGTTTCTTCTTCTTCTTCTTCTTTTTTGTCAAAGCACCAAACTCTAATGAAAGATCTGAAAACGAAAAATTATTCAGTAAAAAAACACCTTAATGTTAATTTGTCATAAAATCGAAAAAGGCCAGTCAAGTCGCAGATAACTTTTTTCTTACCCCATAGCCTGTTTCTAGTTTTGAAGACAAGTAACCACTCAACCCTCATTCTAAAGCCTGTTTCTAGTATTGAACATATGTGACCACTTAAAGCAAGCTGAAAGTAAAGCAGAATGTGCTGTAAGGCACAAACTGCTTTACTTTTAGCCTGCTTTAAGCTAGAATAGACAACATTTCTTATGATACATATCCATGACTGTATAAATTGGATTTATTTTTTGAAGAGAAGGAATAAATGACGGACGTAAAAATAGGTATCTATGGTGTAATACTAGTATGAAATAAGCCAAGTTTCCTATTTTTATAACATAGGTAACATAATACATCAACTTACCAATTAGAATATTTGAGACGATGCGTTGTTTAAAATTGCACAGTTAAAATCAAGTGAGAAAATTTGAGTAATCCTCTCTTGGAGCAAGAAAGATTTGATTTGAACTGCCAGTTACAAGCAGTCATCAATAACATGGTGTCTGATCAGGATTTTAACTGTGATTCATCTGTTCAAAGGAAATTAATTCCTGAAGTGAAACTTAGAATCATAAAGGAAACAACATCACAGCACACAAATAGTTATCAGCTGTGATATCAGATAGCGTCAATCAAACACCACTTTCTTAACCCATTAATCCATAGATGCACAGTTTGACCCTTTTAATCTATTCCTCCACTACAGAAAATAGTGTGTGCTTATGCAGTCATGAATATGTGTCATACGAAATATTTTCTATATTCTAGGGGATAGTAGCTTAAAGCAGGCTGAAAGTAAAGCATTCTGCTTCAACCCATAGCCTGTTTCTAGGATTGAAAATAGTAGACTACTTAAAGCAGGTTGAAAGTAAAGCAGAATGCACCTTAGGTGCATTCTGCTTTACTTTCAGCCTGCTTTAAGCTATTATCTGCTAGAATATAGAAACTATTTCTTATGATTCTTATGTGTAACAGTATAAATTGGAATTATTTTCTTCAGTGGTGGAATAAAGTAAAGGCGTAAAAGGGTATATTTATGGGGCAAAGGATAAATATCAACCTGTTAAGTTGTTATCTGTCTTCAAAACAAGAAACAGGCTATTAGGGTAAAGGGCCTTTCAGATGAGAGCATGCACCTTATAGGAAGTCCAATGTGTATGGACACATCCGACACAATGGCCCAGAACACAACAGAAACCCTTGGGATAAAACAAGGCTTCTAGGTATAAGACCATTATAATAAGAATCATGTTTGAAACAATGAATTTCATTGACACATATCAATAATGATGTCTTATATTGTATTTTTGCACATTATTTTTACAATAACTCACACATGTGATCAAATTGCTCTGAATGTCACAGACTCTCAGAGACATTCTATAACATTTATTTTTACTTTCAAAGACATTGAATATTCAAAGTTTTAACCCATTACTCCATAAATACACCTTTAATTGATCAATCCATTGAAGAAAATATATCCACTTAAACTTTAAAAGTCTTATAGTCATGAAAAGAACAATAAGAACAATTTTAAGGTACAATCTGCTTTACTTTCAACCTACTTTAAGTTGTCACTTGTCTTTAAAACTAGGAACAGACTAAAGGTGTAATAGTTTACTAGAAACATCATTGACTAATCAGCGCTCCAAATAACTGATAAGGGGGGAGTAAACTGAGCAAAACCAACATTTTTTCTCTTATTGCAGCACCAAATCCTATATTGTTACTACTCATTAGAATCGTCTCTTCGAGACGATTCTAATGAGTAGTGACACCATAGGGTTTAAAGCAGAAACAAAGATTTTGATTTTTGACTCCCCGTATCTGGAGCCCGGCTAATAATAATATTGAAGGTTTGCTAATGCTCACCATCATCAACAGGTTTCTCTTCTGTTTGTTCTGTGTTCTGTGTGACCTCTTCTACGACTGGTGCCTCTGGGGCAGCTTCTACAACAGATGGTTCACCGGCTTCCAGACCTTCTGGATCAAAACCAGTCTTCTTCTTCTTCTTTTTCTTCTTCATTGAAGGATCAAACAACATCTGAAATATTCCAACTTTCCAATATTAACCGACTACTCCATAAATACCCCTTTTTATGCATCTTATTTATTCCTCCACTTAAGAAAATAGTTCCAATTTATACAGTCATGCCTATGTATCAAAAGAAATATTTTCTTATATTCTAGGAGATGGAAGCTTAAAGCAGTCTGTAAGTTAAGCAGAATGCATCTTAAGGCGCATTCTGCTTTACTTTCAACCTGCTTTAAGTGGTCACCTATCTTCGATATACGAAATATGCTATGGGGTAATGGGTTAAACATTACAAAAATGACTACATTCTAATAATATACATTATACATCCTGGTGTGTATATCTGGTACTATAACAATGCCTTTATTATGAACTACAAAATCAAATGATGAAATAAGAAGAAATCTTAAATTCAACCTGATGAAATATTGCAATTTAGGTTTTCCCTTTAAAAAATACCCTAATTTTAGGTTTTCCCTTTAAAAAATACCCTAATTTTAATCCCATATAACTCAAATTCTACACAAATCATAATGAAGTGAATAGGACTACCTTTTATATGAAACATTTAGATAACCCCTTTCCCTCATTGAATCACCTTTTCAGCGCAAATTTATTTATTCCTCTACTGAAGAAAATAGTTCCAATTGAATCAGTAATGAACATGTACCATAAGAAATACTTCTTAAATCCTGGCTGATGGTAGCTTAAAGAAAGCAGGTTGAAAATAAAGCAGATTATGCCTGAATGCGTCTGTTATCAGATCAAATGTTGTTGTTATTGTTAATCCTTTACTCATTATACAGCTGAGTATAGTTTCTATGTGGTTGAAAACTCTATGTGGTTTTCTTTAATACTCTTGATGCTAGAATACTTGATAATTGTCATCAACAGGCTGGTCTAGAATCTTTTGTCTAAGAACTGGAGAAAGTTTTCAGCAATCTCCGAATTCATACACCTTTGTCCATCTCCATTTCCGGTCAGCACTTTCTGACAAGTTTCATGTCCACTCCTGAATTGCTAACTTCTCTGTACTTAATCAGTGTCTCTTGTAGCCTTCTCTCCTTCACATTTCTTTGATATTCGAAGTTTAAGCAATCAAACACCAGCGGGTTTTTTTCACCCAATTTGGAATGTCCGGTACTCCTCAGATTGGGAATTTTTCTCGTCACGTAAACTTCAAATTGGGAAAAAAACAAGTCGTGAAATGATGACAAAAAAGAAATTGGGAAATTTATTTTATAATATAATTAATATATGTGTCCTATATTGATCTAACTTATCAAGTAGCAATTATGCAGTTCATATCAACAGGCAATGCTAACGCTAGTAACAGTAATTCTCTCTTTTTTCACTGAAAACACTATTTTTACCATTTTGCCAGGTCCCTTCTAAGTTCTTGAATTGGGAACGCCCGTTACGGGTCCTGTTCCAATTGGGAATTGGTGTACACAACTTTAAAGCTGACTGTTCATTGTGTAAAAAGCTTGAAATAGAACGCTGTTATAGAAGATTTCTGGGTTTTGTGATGCATTATGCTGTAACCTGTATAAAATAGACCTCTACTTCAAGTTCCTGCATCGTTGTCATCCTGCAATAATTGTTGTGGCCAAACAGTTTGGATGCTGATCAGTGGTGCGTAATGCAGCACCTGATCAGGATCCAAACTGTTTGACACTTATTTCGAAACTCATTGATTTGACAGTGATGCTGAAGCAGATGACAATAATTATGTCAGAGAACGGGTAAATCTTCTGCACGGTGTAGGACACTAGGTGATGGGGTGCGACTTAAGAAATACAGCAGGGATTTCCCCAGGATTTTCTGAAGGCATGTTGAATTTGGGGCATAGGGGGAGGGTGCGAGAGGGCTCCCCCTCCCGCACTGTGGCAAAATTTTTTGCCCTTTAAACAATGAAATAGTGCATTTTTAGCAATACATATATGTAGTGTATACTATAGTGTATTTATATGGAAATGGCTGAAATAAGTATTATTCTGTTTGCAAGAACTAGTGTGTGTAGGGTTTTTGTTTTCAAGTTCAGCACCAATATTTAAGTTACAACTCGATCATGCCGTAACTAAAGTTTACAATAATACCTGCTGATCTCCCAGTACAGTTGCTGACTGCATCTTGCATTAACTAGTATTCCATTAGTTTGCAACAAAGCATTACATTGTAAAGCCTTACAGGTTGTAAAAACACGAGCATTATAGATAGCTGAAACACATTAATTCACTTATTTTATTCATAATTTTACCCAAAAAATATATCCAGAAACTATGAATGCCTGGACCCAGTGATAATTTTACCTGTGCATCCTGAGTCCTATACTCATTGAATTTGCCAGGGACTCATTATTTAAAAAGTTGCGAGTCCCATGGACCCATAGCTTTTCTGGCCTTTGTTATTTATATTAACCTATTACTCAAAAGCAAATAATAGCTTAAAGCAGGTTGAGGTAAAGCAGAATGTGCCTTAAGGCACATTCTGCTTTACTTTCAACCTGCTTTAAGTGGTGACCTGTCTTCAAAACTAGAAATAAGTTATGGGATATTGGGTTAATTTTTCACCTCAAGGACTCAATGTTAGTCTCAAGGACTCATTGTTTTACAGAATATGCATCCCGAGAACTCATTCATCTGATTTCTAAAATTATCACTGCCTGGACCTATGGAAAAAGTGTAGACCCAGACTGATCTCCTGGGTGAGTCCTCTGATCAGTGTCAGTGCCATTTACAAGATTGTAAATTCTTTGTAAGAATTATTTTTGACAGAAACAGCAAACAAAATGCAGTCTTTTAACCAAAATGGAAAAGTCTTTTTTTTAAAAGTTTAAAGCATGTGAAATGTACACACCTTTTCATTTTTCTCTGCCATACACACTACACTACTGTAACTGTCACACTCAATCAGATAACACACACAAATACTAGAAATGCTCACTTTTGCTTTCAAATAAATCAATAAATTCTGAAACAGGTAGATAGAGCATGTGCTGCAAACAGTAGATCCAGAACAGGAAGCCCCTGATCAGGTTAGAACAGGTTGTCTTAATTCATTTTAATGGAAAAACATTCATAAGTCTCATAAACAGTGCATGATTGTATAATGTGATTTGAATGTATAATGTTTTACCTCTTATTCCTCATAGTCATTTGAGATAAGTTTTTATGCCTTTACTATTCCCTTGAAGTTAAAGTAAATAATTTTGTTTTTATTTTATCGAAGACAGATTCTATCTAGATACGTTAATATAATAGAGGTCTAGTAAAAAAAAAAAAAAAACTTTTTTTTTTCATTAATTTTTTTTTTATGTGTCAAGAACCTATGGGTTAAGAGAGTATATACAATTTCACTGCATCCCGACAAGTTGATGTCTAATGGAGGATTCAATTTTACTTTAAGCCTGCTCTAAACAACCATCCATCATAAAAACAGAAAACCAATTTAACTTTGTGAAGAATTAAGATGGTATGGTATGACTGCTGCGTCACGGGATAAATCAAGGTCTACTTAAATATTTGTTGTCACGATTTTCTTTTTCAATATTTCATCACCAAGTATTCTATTTCTATATACACCCAAAATGCCAGAATGCAGATTCCTCGTTTCCCGCGTGTATGTTTTGCCTTTGTTCTTAAAAAAAACCTTATTTCCCAAAACTCCCACGAAAAACGTCTTCCGCGTCGCTAGCGATTTCATACGAATAAGTGCTAATTTTAACCATCGTAATTTATGTTAATTTCACTAGTATCAAAGCTGTCTATATAACGTCTAATATAATTGAATGTTTTCTAAAGGACGCTGGGAGTTACCTTTTTGATAACCAATAAAACAAGTAAAGACATGTGTCAAAAGTTTGAAGCGTGCCGCGCAATTGGATTTCATTTCGGAAGTTGGAATACTGTTTGTGTCTGTTACGTGATTATTAATACGGAGTTGTCGAGGAAATCAATTCTTAAAGGTAATTAATATCCACCTAAAATGTTCGTTTGTTCAATATATTCGTAGAATTTTCTTATTTAATAGGCCCCGTAACGAGTATATTTTTCCGAGGCGACAAGCGATTCCGCCGCTGTTACTCTCATCTGCATAAACGCAGTGACCTGGAAACCCACGCGCCATGCGCCATAGTCACATAAAAATAAAAAATGTCACATAGAATTTCCAACTGGTGCGCCCAGCGTCTCGCCGATTTTATCTTACCATACAACTTAAATTGCCTTTGGCTAGATATTCATCCAGTGCTGGGAGATCAGCAATTACGTAATCAAACAGTGTGCATGCCAATATTTTTCCAGTTAGAATCACAATTCCTTGAATACACACACGTGTCATGATTTCGAGTAAAATCCGCCTGGCTACACTGATGATTTCTCTGTTGATATATTACCACAGGGGGGCCACGCACAAATTTAAAATGTATCCTGTTACTATGATATAGTCTATTATTATAGTAGGCTGCTGTTCCCCTATTTTTGTGTTCCAGGCCCTTGTGGCCGATATTCTGAAGAAGTCGCGGCTTGTCGGGAACATCAAAGGCAATGAAAATTTGGTGACCGTCTTCAACCCTAGTGACGACTAGAGTTCAAAGGGTTAAGATTTTGGTGACAGTCTACGACTTTTTGTCGATTACAGTGTCAAACTGCAGCTGCATATTTTGTCCAGTGTCAGATATATACATGTATCTAGATAAATATATATAAGTGAACCCACAGAGCTAGGTCATTGAATCAAAATGGGCGGAGCTCCTCAAATCTGCTTTGATGTTTTAACACCTTGTGTGTAAATCGTGTCTGAGTAACTCAGTATGAAAAGTATCATGTATAGAGAGGATAATTTTGGATGCTATTAGAGGCAAACATTCAAGGTGATTATCTGATATCATTTATTTTAGACTTTTTACTGTCAACTTAATCAAACTTTCAGCGGTTTGGGAAAACATCAGTAGTTTAGAGATGCTGACGTTCCGCCATATTGGCATAAGTTTTACTAGTAGTGATACGTTTCAACATTGATCTAGATGTTGGACCAAACATTTTCAATTTTTTCTTGGGACACTGATAAAAAATAATTATTTTTTGCTGGCCCAAGACTCGGAAGAAATAGATTTTTATCGAAATCTAAGCATTTTAAAAATTGGCCCATAAAATTTCAAAATGTCACATAGATTTTTGAAATGTCACATAAAAAATTATAGATGATGGGCCATAGTCACATAGAAAAAAAATCTTTCCAGGTCACTGTAAACGCTGCGAATTTTCAGTCCGAAATATGGTAAAACATCTTCTTAAAGTTTAGATTGGGGAAATTCCGGTTTCGGTTAGTATTCATCTTTCTTTCAGTGTTATTCGTAGCTTGTTTTCCGAAAATCATGTTGCAGAAGTCCGCCATTGCCAGTACTAACGGTTTTTGAAGCGTCAATCAAAAGTTAATCTCGGTCAAACAGAAATAATCCAAGACCCTGTCAATCACCGTTTCGATAGGGAAATTCGGCTTTGTGATTGGTTGATGATGCTATGCTCACGCCCGACACGCGCGACGGTGTTTGACATATGAAACAATTTACTCGAGTACACAACACAGACGGAGCCGTGATTAAGGCTAGTCGCTTTACAGATTAAGGCATGTCGGTAAGACCAAAGCATGTCGCGAAGAGACCGCCTGGAAGGAAGGCATGTCGCTCGCGACAGGCGAAAACGGCCTGGGGAAATCCCTGTACAGTATTAATTAGTCAAAATATTTTAAAGAAAGGGCTGGCTTGAAACCTTTAGTGTCTTTGCGCTCAGTGTCCAGATGGTTCCAATCCACTGCTGTTTGGACAAAGAAAGAGTTTGTGTATTGGTCAAGTTTACTTCCACGTGAATGCCTTTGTCATGATTCCCAACATATTGATCGTCTAAATCCTCAAGATAAACTTGACCATGTTGTATAAGGTCTTCTGTCTTCTCCTCTTGACGGGTAGAAGTCCAATGGAGAAAATTTCAACAAAACTGTCATTCGACTCAACTGATTTATTGTGCACACAACAATATAGACAAAGAGTTGTCTGAACTTACCTGTGCAAAAGATAAAATGTTGTACAAACTTTAAATAGATAAGAAAATTCGTTAGCACTTGTGATGAGTTCGCCATTGTATCATTGGTTACTACTAAATAAAATCATTTCCGCGACATGTTGAAAATGCCGGTTTGATGGAGGCCGCCATATTGCATGGGGCCATGCGATCACAAAATGACCAATACGGTCTTACCTGTTCCTCTTCCGCCATTTTCAGACTTTTATTCGATTAAATACGTTTAAACTAAAAGATGATTCCAACAATTTCTTCTTTCTCTTCTTTTCTATTTGGGTTTCAGTACAAAATAACAGCTGATCAATCGTTGCATCAGTTGGGTTTGTGAAAGTCAAGGACGTTTTCGATGCGGAAGAGTATTTCCGGTCCGGTCATGTCGCACAAATCTGATTCGTACTCAATTCATTTCCAATTTATTTTTGTTCGTTTCTCAAGTCTCAACATAAGTCTCTTGGTCATAGGATATGTGGGACAGCTCCAAATGCTTAGATTCTTGACATAGCTGTAAAAGTACAGCCTTTAAACCATAAAACACACTGATTAAAATCAAAAGTAATAATGTGTCTAAAAGTTGTCAATCATCTCATTCTCCCCAGAAACATAAAATGGACAATTCCAATTTCCCATTAAGTTTAGTCTTTTCCCCAATTTAGGTGTGTGGTTTTACGATGTCATAACATGATAACAGTTCAGACATTTGTGGCACGGTAATATTCAGTCAGTCAGGAACGCATATTTAATCTATGTCTCTGAGTCTGTGTATAATTCCGTGTTCAGACCCTGATAAGAGGGCTTATTCATGAACCACCTTCTGAACAGAGTTTATAATTAGGCCTATACATTGTTTGCATACGGGACAACTTCAAGTGTAGGGGAGACCGGGGATAGTTGATACACGGGGCATGTTGTTACACGACTGCGCGTGACGGGTACACACTTTGGCGCCAAAAGAGTGATTTTAGACCACGTGACTAAATTTTCATCTAATTTACACTGTTTCGTGCCAGTGCTTTACGTTTCGAATGCCTTGAAACATATAACGGTATTTTGACTCGGCTTTAAATATTTTCTATTCTCGATGACGAAACGCGATGTGCAAGTTGCCTCCCTTAGGTTTCAAGTCACGTGATATGCTCGGGGCAAGTTGTTACACTAGGCATGGGGCATATGTTGTTACAATTTAACAACTTGCCCTATTCAATTCATTTCAAAGAAAAAATCTTTTTAAAACATTATTATATTAAATAAGAACAAAATAAATAACTTTTCTTTGAGTTCTACATTGTTTTTTATTTCCAAAATGGTCAGAAGCTAGATCTAGATCTAAACAAGGATGAGAAGCAGAGAAGAAACGCCGCGGCACTTTCAAGATCGAACTTGGGTTGATTGGAATGATATTCTTTGGGCGGAAATAGCTCAATGACGCTCTGTAGATATATTGTAGCAGGCACAATTTATGTGTTTATGTGACTTAGAGTTGCAGTTAGATAATCTGTCACCTCAAATAGTGTTTTCAAGAGAGCAATAGGACATTCTACAGGGCTAGATCTACATGTATATCATAACCTTGGGCTGCAAACATTTATTTCGGTCTAGATCTACCTACAAAATATATGTCAGAGTTCTGGCTTAGAGTTCAGTGTGCCATTGAGCCATATCAATGTGCCATTGAGTTAAGAGTAGAAATGGCTGGACAATGGAAGCGGGATAATTCTGACCGGTTTGATTGGTTTTCCGGTATTTTGTATACCTAGATCAGATGCATCGCCTGCAATTTGGCGGGCGGTTTAAGTCTTCACTTTCTGTAATACCATTAGGCCTATTTCCATTTGGTATGGCTCACATGTTAGCATTGATATATGTTTGTTTTGTTTAAAGATGGGCCATTTTTCCATAAATAAAATGTAAATTTAGTCTATAAGGACAAAGTGTAACAATTTACCCCGAGCCCTGTCACAACTTGCCCCAAGGGCGGGGCATGTTGTTACATTGCACTGATGGAATACGTCCAGCTGGTTCGAGCGGAAACGTTCTTGTATTTAACACTTTCAGTGCATGTCTGTAAACAGCAAAGGTTGTGCTTTGCGTTGATACGTAAATAATATGCATCCGCATATTATTGGAGAAGATATGAACAAAAGTGTAAAAAGTGTAACAACTATCCCCGGTCTCCCCTACTTCACCTAAAGGTAAAGGTAAAGGTAAGCTTTATTTAACCCTTTCACTCTAAATGACGCAACAAAACGATGGTTACTAAAACGCGGAACGACGGAATACCGGAACAGCGGAACAGACTAAAATGCGGAACCGGTCGCGGAACGTTAAAAAAACGGAACAGCGGAACAGTCGATTATACGGAACGACGTCAATAATACAGTGACGTCACAATCAATCTCCATGGTAAATTTACGCCGGCCATGGCTCAAGCAATGCTGTTTAAGCCGATGTCTGAAAAAAATGGCCCACTAACTAATGACATGGAGAAAGGACAAATTTGTCCTTTCTCCATGCTAATGATGAAATCGTTAGTTTATTTAAATCATGTGAAAATATTGAAATAATTCCTTTTCGACCGAAAGGAGGGCAAATTTTGGTATTCAAGCCAAAATCATCGACACAAAAAGATGATTGGCGAGCTGATGGCCACAGGTAGATCTAATTAAACTCTAATAGTAAAGGAAAACTATGTTCTACGCGAGAATTATAAACAAACTGTATTTCTTCTCTTTTCATATCTTATCCTTACTTTCTTCCTTTTCTTATCGTTACTTTATTTCTTTCTTTTGCTAGATGGTCTAATTGATCCACAAAGAAAGTGCCACGAAAAGACCCTATCTACAAAAAATCGTACTTTTACGCAAAAGGAGAAGATGGCAAACCAGTAACAGGCTTCAGGAAAGATGTTTACTTTCCATTGGAAAATCCCGACCACTTGGCCGTCGTTCATTATATTGGTAACGAAGAACTGTCACTTGTTGGAAAACACGGAAATAGTTTAAAACAAACTAAACTATTTTCCCGTACAAAACCCTCTGTACTTAAAAGAATAGCTGATGAAGTTCAGGATGATGTTCCACATAAGGTTTACAAAAACCTGATAACGGAACAGCATGATCATCCGATAAATGAGGCTACAGATCGGCCAAGAAATGTGAAGCAGTTATCAAATATGAAGGCCACTAAATGTGCAGAGCAAAGGATCTCGAGAGACGCTGTCATGAATCTGCATGAAATTGCATTTGAAGAGAACGGGTTTATCTGGCATATAACCACATATCCGGATCTCGTAGTTATGTGCGGACTCAAAGAAATGGTAAATCTGTTATCGGAAACAATTTCATGGAACAGATCTGAAATTCTCCTCTCATATGACACTACCTTTTGTCTGGGAGAGTTTTATGTCAGTCCGTTACTGTTCCGCTGTTCCGTATTTGAGGAAAATCCAACTGTTCCGGCACTGTTCTAGAATCTTTTGTCTAAGAACTGGAGAAATTTTCAGCAATCTCCGAATTCATACACCTTTGTCCATCTCCATTTCCGGTCAGCACTTTCTGACAAGTTTCATGTCCACTCCTGAATTGCTACCTTCTCTGTACTTAATCAGTGTCTCTTGTAGCCTTCTCTCCTTCACATTTCTTTGATATTCGAAGTTTAAGCAATCAAACACCAGCGTTTTTTTAGTTATAGCGGTGAAGTTTGGATCCCAGCCGACGGAATGATAATGAAGGAAAATCTGAACGTCTCGGATCGTGATTTAATCCCATCACCGTTCGGGTGGTTAAACGGAACACTAATTGATGCCTCCATGGACTTAATTCGCCACCAGTTCGGAAAATTGAAAGGTTTGAAATCATGTTGTTTGGCCATTCAGTTTGACTTTACTAGACACTCAGATCCGTTCATACAGATTATTAACAGATCTCCGACTAACGGGGCAAACAACTGGCTGACAGTCACGAACATTGGTTGTGATATAGGTATTAACATATGCGACTCGTCATTTGATGATGTTCCCGAATTAGAGGCCCAAGTATTGAGTACTTTAATTAGAATAGAAGGAGATTATCTCCATTTGAATATGCTGGATGTTTTCCCACAGAACAACTCATACGATTGTGGCCTGTATGCAATTGCAAATATGGTTTCACTTGCCTATGGGAAAGATCCTACCGCTCAGCGGTATGATCGCAAAAAGTTGCGATCTCATCTCTTTGGCAGTTTAGAGAGAAAAATGTTCAAACCATTCCCTACTCTTGCAGTTCGAAAGGTTAAAAAAACTGTTAAGAAAGTACACAAAATTCCTGTTTACTGCGTCTGTAAATTTCCCGATACCCACACTCTGTATATAATATGTGATGGGTGTGACAAAGATTTTCACCCTTCCTGTATTGGTATAGCAGAGGAAGATCTCGAAGGCAGCAAACAGGTATTTTGCCCAGGATGCAGACAAAAACAATAATTACACTTAAAGGTAAAATACTTGTTTTCTTTTATTTTCTTTGCCTAGAAATTAATTTGACGGAACAGTACGGAACAACGGAACAACGATATGACAATTCCACTGTTCCGCTTTTTACATGTTATTCCGTGTTTTAGTCTGTTCCGCTGTTCCGCTGTTCCGTCTTTTAGTAAACTCCCAACAAAACGCGTTTTCAAACATTTTGGATCCTGATCAAACTCCGCGTAACGCGGCGTCTGGTCAGGACCCAAACTGTTTGACACTCTTATCGATATTTTTTAAGGCGGCACACAACCTTAAAACGTTATATATGTATAGTCGTCCCTAGTGTTCAGTGGGTGTATTATTATATAGTTAGGGCGCCCAGGCCAGTGGAAATTTTTTTTTACAAGTGGTGATGCAGAAAATTTTCAGTTGTATTGCCGAATTCGTAATGCATTTTTATGAAGATTTTATGCGGATGCCAATTTCAAAAGTGGTCAGAATTTTTTCTACAGTCATTTTACTTACCCCACCCACCAACGTTCAATGCTAATTCTGATAAACGGAAAGCATGCCAACTAGTTTCAGGTCTGACTGGACCCTAGGTCCCCAAATAGCCAGAATTTATGAGACCTATATCATGTTAAAGGTGCAAGTATTCTCTACAGAATGGCACTTGTTTGAAGTTAAACGGCCGCCGGATGACTCGGAAAATTTGTATTGATTATCTGCGCCTGAATACTGAATTCCAGCTCCTTATTTCCTAGTATATAAACTTATTAGTAGACATGATACGTGAATTTCGCTTCAAATCATGATGCTAATGTTACCTTTTGTGTATGGGAATTGCATAAAACCAACGGAAAAATGAAAATGAAAACATCTAAAAATCCAAGATGTATGCCGTCGGCCATTTTGTCGGCCATTTTAAAAATACCCGAAAATGTTTTTGCCTTGGAACACGGTGTGACACATGATTTCTAGCTAATTTGTGGTCAATAAATTCATTGCTGACATTAAAATTACATTTAGACGGTGTTGGATAGGTCAAATTATCTTATTCTAATCAATTGCCACTATATGGTATTGATAAAATGAAAAACAGTGTCGACATATATTATTGTCACATAACATCATGTGAAAATAACATATTGTACTAACAGATTTGTCATTAAAGCATCTTTATGGTAATATGGCTGTTCATGGTCATGCCTTTAGGACATACAGCCAACATAAGCTTTCATGTGGCAATTCTCCTGATAAGCGAAGGGCACATGCTGTTGAAACATGTACACATCTTGGTGTTGAAATGGGTTCCTTATGGACTGTTTACTTTGCCAGTATCGCATAAATACTCAACGACCCATGCCATACATGTTGTCTCAGTTCGTTGAGTCATCTAAACGTTCTTCAATAGTTTGGCAAGGAATTGAAGTCCTCCATAAAGTCGTATAACAACATAAACCAAGGACAGTCACAAGGTATGGTAGTCGACCAGCCCGTCTTCATGTTTGAAAAGAAACTTCAATAGCAATATCCGCAGATAGAACACGATAAGGCCCTTGCTACACTTGGTGCAGTGTATACTGAACATAATTATACGTTGCAATTAGTGTCTGGAGATGGGCTAGATTGTAAAAGGTTACACTAGCACTCACTAACAGTGGTATCTCGAATAGTGGCAGAGTTCATCCCTTCATTGGCAGCAATTACATTTGCAAACTAAAATGCGCGCATCAGAAATAAGCAAGAAACACATATTTTCTATTATGCCAAACTTGCTACAGACAAATTGTCATCTGACGGGTGGATTAAACATGTGCCATCAGCCACATGTAGATTACTGCTAAAAACTGAATCTTCTGATTCTTCAATTTGTTAAGTCTTGTCGCACAGCTGATTCTAGTCTTTATATAGAAGCGGTTGATTCATAGATACTATGAGTCTTCATATGATACTATTTCTAGTATTTTATAAATCTGAAAATCCACCTCCGCCATGTGGAATTACGCGAAAAGAAACACACCGTTGTACCAAAAGGCTGATTTCATGGGTCTAAAAAATCAATGGAGGCATTTTTAAACGTCAAACGTGCCAGCTTCGTGATTGATTAATTGAATTTGGTTTCATGGGATCGCAAGACATCAAATGGCCATATGGCGCAGAGAAATGATTACGTATCATGTACATATTGAAATATGTCGATCAACGATTGTGTACCTTAGAAAATAACCCAACGCATGTATAAGGATAAAGGCAATTGAAAAACAAAACTAGACATATATGTACAATAAATAGCGTCCTGGATTACAAAAAGCATTATAATTATATTCATTTGAATGTGATAACTCTAGTAGATGCCTTTGAAGATCTTAGAAATATCTTTAATGGAAGACAATGGTAAACTGCTGCACTAAGATACGTCAACACATACCCTTATGTGATGGAGTAGGTTAAATTCTTTGGAATGCAACTAAATATAAACTTTCTAAACAAAAATACAAGTTTCCAAGAGGAAGCATTCACTTTTACACTATCAACAGTTAAAGTGACGTTGTTCAAGATTTTTTTTTGTCTGAGCCATGTTACTTACTTACTGGCGTTTACCGTCTACAACGCCAGTCCAGATTCTGCCATGAAAGATGTAATCCTCCTAGATTCCTCCATCCGTCCATATAGCTTGGTCTGTACAGGTATCGTCTCTGGCCACATATGTTTCCCTTTCTCGTCCAGATGTGGGCACCTCTGCAGTATATGCCAAGTCGTTTGCTATTCAAGGACACAAGTACATAAGGGGATGGGACTATCTTCATCTTGGTAAACATATGTGAGTAAAGCCTGTTGTGTCTAGTGCGGAGCCTTATTATAGCCACTTGTTCCATTCTGTGTCTGAGCCACGTTGAAACGTAATTGGAAGTTGCCAACCCAATATTACTTTCAAGCAATTCTGGATGCAGGTCCAATGAGTACATCCTAACCAAAACAAGGTATACCTATGCACTTACCCTAACGGAGAAAGGGCTTATGAATCACTGGGACCAGAGTAAATGATTTGACTGTCCCGTAGATCTGGTCACTTGCAGACCGCTGAGGTGTTCGACGAAACTTTTCGTATTGACTGCATGGTTCCAATGCCAAACCAAACAACAAGACATTCTCTTAAATGAACAAACCAATGAAGATCAAGACAGTATAGAAGATTGAATTCGTTAACATGGATAACTATTCAGAGAGCTGACCGTAGCCGGAAAAAAACGTGAAATCGACGTTAGAAACTTCTTGTTTCATATGAGCTGACCTCGTTACTTTGGCACCATTCAATCTAGATGGTAACATGAAGAAAACTACAAAATCCGAAATATTGTCTATGTTTGAAGGAAAGGTGGAAAAAAGCAGCTAGACAAAAAAGAACACACAGGGCTTTTAGTCATTGACTTGATGTTGCTTAGGATGATATGCACCAAAGGGTCTGATTATAAAACATTTGGTGATATTTCAAAGAAAGTTGCATCAGAAGTTTTAGGCGTGGCACTCAAATACACAGCTCTGGTTGGGGATAACTACCAGTATGAAAAATCTATCAAGTCCGGAGAAAGGACGAGGCACGGGCATGTAGAGATGCAGGAAATAAGAAATCAGACAACGAACACGCCCATGTCAAGGCAAATAACAAAGTTACTTTTAAATCCTGTCAACAAGATCGAAAATATCAATGCGGATTTCGTTTTGAGAGAATTGACTGGTCAGTTTGAAAAGTAATTACCAGATGATATGACTGTATTTATCGGTTGCGGTTTCAAAGACACAGATAAAGTAGTAAAAGTACTGAGACACACTTGTGAAAGTGTAGAATAACTACGGTTTGACCATGAGAAGGCAAACTCTAGAATGATTCCACATATAGATATCGCCGTGAGAGAGCTCCATGTTACAAATATTGTTCTGTTGATTCCGAAGTGGCAGATATTTGTCAAAGAATAACATTGGATCAAATATTCAGACGCCAAATAAAACGTGTTATTCATATCCACGACAAAAGCATCAGACCTTGGAAAAACATTTTCAAATGTTTTGCCGGTCATACATGCGTTGAGGGTTGTGACTCTAATAGTGCATTTTATGGAATGCGGAAGAAACGTTGGAGCACCATTGCCACGAATAGTGTCATTGCTTGAAGGACATGGAGAAGTTGGAGAGGACCCAGTAGACATATCAATATGTGCAACATAAGCTGTGACACATGCAGTGTCTGCTCATACAGCGACATGCTAGAAGAAAACATCGACAGTGTCAAGTATGACCTGTTCTCAAAGAAGTTTTTTTTAAAGCTTAAAACCCCCGCCGACATCTGATGCACTGAATGAACATTTACGAAGAGAAAAAACTACAAACGTACCAGACTTTTATCTGGAATTCTGCCACCAAGCAATACCTCAAACTACCCTCCCCAGTTAACGCTAGTTGGTGAACCGTTGGAAATAATCACCTTGTTCTGATTAAAATAACTTAATACATTCTGCAATAATTGGTTTCAAAAGATGCGCATGCCAAAGATATTGCTCATCGAGGCGATGCAAATGCCAAAAAGAAAATTTGCAGCCCACTAACGCATGTGCTTGCGATGACGATATATGTGACAACCGGGTTGGTTATGCTCATGTAGATAGTGAATGAGACGACCAGTAGGCTATGCAATATGTGACTAAATTTTCAAGCCATTACGTATGATGGAATTGGGAGCATAGAAATTACCTATTGCTCGACCGGCAGAGTGGCACATTTCCATCAAACCGGTCACTTACACATCGTAATTCACACCATACACACTAGTTGCGATATTACTGAACTACAGTAAAATGAAATAATTCATGAAATAATTCACAAAATATTCATTAACGTACGTCAGTTTGCGTCAGTCAGACGAAAATGAAATGTCATTATATTCAGATGAACACCATAGTAAAAAGAAAGGTGCACTAGCCTACATGTTACATGTATGTGAGCGACATGGCTATAAGCTACATGTATGAATGTTATTAAGGTTCTTGTAAAGTGTTTTTTGGTGCATTTTTGAAAGGTGATTGTTTGGTCATTTATGGAGCAATCTTGCATAATTTCATATCAAAATGTTCGTATTGAAATGAACAAGCTTATGAGATAGGAAAGGAAAACTGTGTATCTTGATTTTGAACAATATGTTTGGATTTGCACCAAAATGTGAAGCAAATTTTCTGTACTGAAATTCAACAAATACTTCCTCTATCTTGAAGAATATGCTTTACATGAGGTAGTAGGACCAAAATCCTGACGAAATCCACTCAAATAACAACAGAAGAAGTCATGGAATATTTGACAATTTTCAAGGACAACACTATTGTTCCATGGGTGACTACTGATTTTTTCCAAAGTATGGTGGGCAACACGAGCCTCTGTCAAACATTATTACATGTATAAATATGCAGACTGTATTATTTTTTTCGTCTTTTTTTAACTGAATTATACCTTGAGAATACACTGAGAATCGTTGTTGGGCTCTCGCGGGAGGATCTGCTTCTTTATAAGCCCATCCTCTTCCTAGAATTCTTCTATAACTGTGTTTTAACGCATGTTGCAAGATATATACATGATTATAATGACTTCATTGCGTATAACGATTACACAATTGCTATTCAAATCCCAGGTCTCTTTATGCGTCTAAGCTTACCAACGTGTTCCTTACTTTGCACGTGCGCAGATACAGGTGTTCCACTGTAAACAGCGCTACATTCATTACCGCGAAGGCAAGAGAATCTCTCGCCACGGTCCGCTCGCCTCAATGCGCAAAAAGGAGGAGTGACCGTGGAGAACGATATGTTTGAGAGAGACATAATGGGTGGTGGCAGCGCTATGGTCTGGGTTGGGAAAATGGGAACTCTGGAAATTGACTTGGTTATTATTCAATAAAATGCCAACGCTCAGCGTTACATCAATGTTTTAAATAGCACAGTGATTCGATTCATGCAAAAGAAAGGAAGGACCTGGCAATTTCAGCTTGACAATACATGTATAAAGCATCACACGGCGCGTATCACCACACACTTTCTTGCTAAAAATACATTAACGTCCTGCCTTGGCCTGTTTTATCCTCGGACATGAGCCCCATAGAACACATATCGGATGTATTTGATAACAAACTTAAACTTAAACTTATTAATTTGATTAAACGCCTATTTTTACACATAGTATATTCAATGGCGTTGTACAATGAATGATAGAATAAAAATGAACAATCAATAGAACCAAAGTACACATAACAGTACTATCTATATAATTATATAAAGAATACTGACAGCTGACATTCTTGTTCACACATTACTTAAACCACGAGTCAAACTTTCTGAAAAATAGTGTTTTAAGATTTCTCTTGAAAACACTCACCGATTCAGAAGTCCTTACACGTGATGGTAGATTGTCCCATAATTTTGGTCCGACAGTTTTAAAAGCTCTGTCGGCGAAGGTTTTACGTCTATTAAATGGAACATTGTAGCAACCTGTTACAGAATCTGAAGATCTTAAACTACGCCTTGTTACCTGCTCTGTCAACTGTTCAGTTAAATAAGCTGGAGCTTGACCAACTGAACAGTTGAACATCATAGTTAACAGCTTAAATTCAATTCTGGCCTGAATGGGAAGCCAATGCAGTTGGGTCGGGTCGGGTCGGGTCGGGTCGGGTCACATCATCAAATTTATACCATAATGACCTCCCAAGTGCATTTTGTTCGGAATGGCAACGTTTTTGAAACGTTACGTAAAATCAATGAGGGGGCGTATTCTGCTATGTATCCGTAAAATGGAGGGAACAGTGGTTACTAGTGCTTTTTTAACATCACTTTAAATGCGCATCAAGTAAATGTTTGTTTCCAGATGCTGTATGGTTATTCTAATTATTAAGAATATTCAATTTCGACCCCTCTCAACTGAATTATTCATTAAACAGTATGCAGTATTTGATTTTAATCCAATGAAGTACACAAACACATGACTATGACATTGAAGCTTCGATTACAAAAATAATTCATCCGGCATATAAATGTATCAACAAAATTTATTATTTTTAATTCTATATAAACTGAAGTGAGATCCGGTTGTTCATAATTCTCTGTGAAAAGTGTTGTAAACTTAAAATGATGTTTTTTTAATTCAAAAAATAGTTTTAAGGTAAAATCTTTCTATATGTATATCCTCCATTTCTTAAAATAATTTTCAACATTGTATCATGTCACCACGGCTTCGTCGATGACCAAGCAATTTTTGAAAACCAATCGTTCGGTACATGTAAGGTTGACAATCGAGGAGACGCTTATTGGTAGGCTTACATAATTTTTAAACACTTCTTTTAAGAATAGATACCATAATACATGATAATAGTGTCTCCATATTGACCTGACGAGTGCTTTGTACAAAATTATGAAATAGCTTTTCGCAATGTAATCATACATTCTGATTATTAAGGATAATACACTGTTGGATTTGTTATCTTTTTCAGCTATATGACTGCTTACTTTTTAATCCTGTTAAAATATTACCCCTAAATCCCCCTTTTCACTAGAAGACTCAAAATTCAAAATATACTGGTAATATTGGTTGTCCCTTCCAAAGTGTATGGTTCTGTAATTTTTCACATTAAAACGCAACAGCCACTTTGACTAAGTGTAAGGCATCTAAGTCGTGCTGGATAATATCAATTTTAATGTCTTTGTTGTATAGTTTGGTACCATAAGCGAATAATTTCACAATACTACGTATAACTTCAGGGGTAGGGGGTCATCTATTATAAACATATGAATAATATGGATCCCAGGACACTTCCCTGGGGTATCCTACTTAAAATGTCTTTCCACGAAAAAGATCAGGGTCCTTTCACAGATACATATTGCCTACGTCCAGTAAAAAGTCACGTTTCCCTGACAAAACTGGCCCTCTGATACCAAATATTGATACTTTGCGAGAAAACGTTAATGTACTATGCTCTCAAAAGCTTTGACAAAATCTAAATATACAATATATTTTCCCAAATTCTATCACCCTCAATGTAATGTGACTAATCATCTATGTATTCAATTAACTGTAAAACGCAGGATCCCCTAGAACGAAAACCAAATTGAGCATCAGATAAACTAATATATGATTGTTTCTGACTAAATTTCCAAATATCTGTGCCCTTATGATTGTTTTTAAATTCTTACAACTACTGAAGTAAGGCTATCAGGGTGGTAGTTGCATAATTATACTTATGAACTATTACAGTATTTTAATGTGTGTGTATGTGTGAAATGCAGAAGCAGAATATACGTGAAAAAAGAAGTAAGGAAAAAAAGGAATTGTGTGTATCTGCCCAACGAAATCGTCGGTTGTGTCCCTACTAGGACACCATAGAAAGCCTTGTCCAAATCGTGCAATAGTATATACATGAGAATCTAACCCTGTACCTGCCAAAGGCTTGAATAGTTTCACAACAATGTACGCTTTATATAATAGAGATCGCAATGCAAAGTGAAATATTAATCAACATTACAATAGCCGGAAAGATGTGGAATACTTGAATGGGTGTAAAAAGGTGATTTAAAGGGACAGACTCTTGATTTTCCTGAAACAAAGGTCAGCTGTACAGGGACGGAATTACTTTCCCGACAAGTAATCCGCTAAAGAATCGTGACAGTCGGAGGAATTTATGATCGAAAGTAATGCGCAATGTACTTATTTTATTGTTTATGTATCAAACAACAATAGTGTACTGAAATAAAAGTTGAAAATATGGATATTAAAAAATGAGAAAATGCGGATTAATCGGAAAAGTCGAGGTGTTGGACAAATTACATATTTCTTTGACCTGGATATAATTGAACGGATATATTGTCTAACTGCAGTGATTCGGGTGAGTGACATTCCATCAATCATATTGCTTGTTCTTTTCTCTGTCCGCACGTATATAACAATTGTCAATCGGTTTTGTAGATTTGGAGTAAATGGACTTTAAATGTTGGCAAACTTCTACAAATTTGTAAAATGCAAATGGCTGCCCTTGAATCAAGCATGGGGTATTCTAAGGGCCAATTACAAGGTTTTTTTCTGACTTTTGTAAGACATTCTGTGTAGGAGTACCCAGTATGTAATCGGTTCTTTGTATGTATTCTACCAGATTTCCAAAAATACGTGCCATTAAGTGGTTTGATATATTCTGCTGAAGAGGCTATTTTCACTCCATGTTCGTTACTTTTGGATCTTCTGACATCACAAGTACACTTATATTAATGAAACTTTAGGCATGCTCCTTTTCATTGACTAATTATTTATACTGTGTGCAAATATTTTTAGCCAATGTGGTATAGTTATTGAGTAATGCAACTTTTCAAATTTGGGTATTTCTTTCTCGTGTAAGGACATTACATGAACCTTAACAATAATTATGTAGCTAGATATCAATAGTGATAACTTTTAGCAGACGTCAAATTTTGAAAAGATAACTAATACTCAACTACTCCGATACATATGCTGCTGATTTGCCTTCTAACCAACTCGCTGAATACACAATGTCCATGTGCGTGACCATATTGTGAACATAATACGAAAACGGCAAAAGTTCCTAACGTAATGCAGTTGAAACTCGGAATTGTTAATGTGAGGAATGATTCAACTGGCGTTACGATACACTAAAATTATATATGACGGTTCTGTGTTGATATTTTAAAATGTGTATATGATATTTGGCAATATATATATTCAACTTAAACAAAGGGAAGCCTGCTCAAACAAACGAGACATCGCAGACGATGCGAATACCCTCGCTCAGTTTATTTATACTTACGATGGCATTTTAAAAGGGGTGATTTCTATAAATATGTGTGTGAATTTTCGTGGTAAAGGTAATCTACCATGGAAAAAATGAGTTACATACATATGCACATACACACATTTTGGAATTGAGGTCACGGTCAAAGTCACGGTGACCTTAAAGTAGTATTCAACACCCCGCCATCTCATTATGTATTAACACACCAATGTTTCTATTCCTTGCTGATACGGTAAAAAAGGATATACTCCAGACAAGCTTTCAAAAAAGAATTGAGGTCAAAGGTCAAGGTCAAGGTCACAGTAAACTAAAAGTAGAACACGACACTCCGCAATCCCAAAGTGTACTCACACAACAAATTTGCTCTTCCTAGCTGATGTGGTAATAGAACTATACTCAGGACAAAATGAGTTACATATATACAAGCATACACACATTTTACAATTGAGGTCAAAGGTCAAGGTCAAGGTCACAGTGACCTTAAAGTAGTAAGCGACACTCCGCCTTCTCATGATGTTCTTACACACCAAATTAACTATTCCTAGCTAATACGGTACAGAAGATATGCTCCGGACAAGCATTTTTTAAAAATTGAAGTCAATGGTCAAGGTCAAGGTCACAGTGATCTAAATTTAGTATGTGACACTCTGACATCCCAAGATGTACTCACACAACAAATTTGTTGTCCCTAGCTAAAATGGTAAAGGAAATATACAAGTTGTACTAAAATGCAATATAATTGTGGCGAAAATTGAATAATTGAAGGTCAGAGTTATCGCCCTTGTAAAAATGTCCCTGACCACTTTCAGCCTTGGCATCCGGCCTTTCCAAACTCGGGAAGGTCCAAACTATTCAAATATACCATTAGAAATTTTCTGCATCTCCACTTGCAAATCATTGTTAATTAAGGGTCTTTTGAGAGTTGGCGCCCTCACTAATAGTTTTAAGTCGAGAAGTATAATCATGAAGACACAAGAGACAATCCTAGAACCGTTTTCGTGTGCCGTCCTGAAAGAAAAACATTCATCATTTGATGAATTTCATACGGCAACCATTCAGCCACTATAGACTAGGACATTAACTATGTATTATTATGTTAACCACGTGATACAAAAGCGTGATCAAATTGGAGGGAGCGCTGGCATAATTACAGCTAAAATACGTTTAAACACTGACCTCGCCAAAGAGTCAGAATTCAGAATACCAAACCAAAAGAAGTAGTATCCTTATTTCAATAACATTTGATGAGCAGATACAAATAATGAATAATATATACTGACACGAAAAAGAAACTGTGCACTTTTATATTGTGTGTAGCTTTTTCGTTACTAAGTTTAGAATGGTAAATTTTAGCACAATGAGTGATACAATAATTCTTCACACATTGCACTAGTTTATCCAATATTAAAGCACCAGGATGTCATGCAAACGTAACAACGGCTATTATGCAATATTATGCACGTGCTGTCTGTGCAACATGTTTACAAGTACATATTATCACTGATTGATATCTTTACTGATTATGCAATAATAAAATCACAGTACTTTTGAATTAAACTCGTTAACAAGCTGCCACGGCTCCAAGAAAACGAACGAGTTCAGACACTTTAGGACCTTCAATCCGACGTTAGCGTCTCTGACGTCACTGGGCAGTTTGATTGCCACCAAAATACCATCATGACCCTTCGACATCCGAACGGTCAAAATGGAAGCGTTAAGGATCAGTCAGGATCCAGCAGTCCATCACATCAGGGTAGAAACATGACGTTGACGAATTGACGTCACAAGACGTTACGTTAAGTCAATGCGTTCGAGATTTATTACATTGGTCAGTATAAGATGAGGACATTACACATACCGATTTAAATCCCTTTTTTTTCTTCAAAATTTTAGGAAACAATACCGATTTGCAACTTTTACTTTTAACCTCTTCTTTATTCAAGCTTTAACAACGCATTTATAATGACACGAATTTGGTTAAAAAATAAAGTATCGTGTAAAAGAAGTATTTACGAACATTTTGATACCACACTTGCCTATATTTCTTTAAAAAAGATGGAAATTTTAATTCCTAAACAAGTGCACAGTTTCTTTTTCGTGTCAGTATAGAAACAAAAATAAATATAACGAGTGTCACGTGGTATACAAATACATTGAAAAGAGGAAAGAAAAATACATGACAGCAAATCCTTTCACTCTCGATGACGCCTAAAAGTGCGTTTGCAAACAGTTTGGATCCTGATCAGACGCCGCGTGACGCGGCGTCTGATCAGGATCCAAACTGTTTGACACTCGTATCGATATGTTTTAAGCTATACTAAATTGACTATTACTTTAAAACGATCTTGCAAACAACAAAATTAAAGCAGACGACATTGAAACGGTGAAGGGGTAAAAATCCACGGAAAATTTGGCAGTGAAAGGGTTAAGCGGCTACCAAACAGAAGATAGGCGGATTGTCTTACATATACAGAATACAGATGACCGCCGAGTGCAGGACAAAAATGATGCAGAGAGTTCCTACGGAGATTCTCTACATCCTTTCTACCACACTACAAGTAACCATCTGTCACCACAGATTTCAAAGGTACATCAATTAGTGGTCGATTAACAAACGATGAGCTGAATACAACATTATACAAGACAGACATGATATATCAAATGAAAAAGGCATTTGCAAGATACATATTAAAGCGCAATATGCAATTGTTTCAATGTTGAGGATGTCCCTGTGTATACTACACACTAATAAACATGTGCATACAACATAACTACAGTAAACCCACCTCCAACACGACCACTGAATAATTGTTAGATTTTTTATTTTTATGGGAGATGGCCGCCTATATCAGAGGTAAAATAGAAACAGAAAGCTCCTTCATGGGTTTTCTACCACACCCTCATCCCTCCCCAGGCTTCCATCAGTCCTGTATTTCATACAATTAATTAACCCACGTTTTAGTGGCTGTAAAAGAGAGGTCATACAGTAATCGACACTACTTTTATACTATTTTAAACATATCAGATATGTATCTGCCAGGTTAATGTCACAAGAGTTGGCCAGGTTTTTTTCACTTACATGTATGTGACGGTATAAGTTATCGATTGTTTTATACCATTTACCATTAACATATTTTCTCCCTAACGCCGAGTACATTGATTATTTGCGTAACGCGGCGTCTGATCAGGATACAAACTGTTTGACACTCACAATGACATTACTTTAGTCAATTTACATCAAATTTAAAATTGAGAAATAAAAGCAGATGACAATTGTTTATAGCAGATGAAGTCTAGTCATGGCTGTGAAAGGGTAACGCGATTGCTTCCCTTGTTCTACAATGTGAATTATTGAGGGAAGTCATTATTCTAGAAACAAACTCTGGCCGACGGGAGTTATATATTAATGTAACGTTATGGATCCGTCACAGGAGTGTATTTAGATAGAAATAAAAGGATACTATAGTTAATATATGTGTTTTACTTTCAACCTGTTTTAGGTGATCACATGTCATCAAAACTATATAGAAATGGTCTAATGGGTTTATTCTTTTTATCAAGTTTTGTAGTGTGCCATGTATATTTATTATCAATACAGCAGCCCCCGTCCAGGACACGCACATTGAATATTGCTTCCCCCGGACACTCCGGACGGTGTCCTCGAACGTAACCATTTACCCCGTAGCCTGTTTAATACTCGTCCTTTACAATTAGTGTACCAGCGTAGACTACACTTGTCATATGCAAACCACGTGTACCCAAATTATGCAGGAGTTCTCTGATCAGGATCTTCACGGTTTATCACTTTGGGCCAGTATATTGTTAAACACAACTCTAAATAGCCAGAAACGGACGCGTCTTAACCCTTTCACTCTCACTAGTCATGTTTGTATAACAAATAAAAAGAGTAATGTCTGTATATACACATATAAAGAGTATTATTATACTGCAAAGTAAATTCCTTACTTTTCATTGGTCAACGAGCCCTAGACGTGATCCCATGTACCCTGTGAGCTGACAGGGTACATTGAAATGCAGCTGTTTTCATTGGCTGACAGGTCCCTATCAGGAGCTCTTTAATCTAATCTCCATGTTCTTATGAATAACAACGTCAGAAACATGACGTCACCCACGTTCAACGTTATCTGCTTTGGCGCGATTTTGTTATAGTTTATTATGAGCACTAATTACACGACAAATTCCGAAATATTTCGTTTGAACAGTGAAAACTTTGCAGTATAATAAATTCGTTATACAGTTTCTTCACAGTGAAGAATCTGTATAACTAATAATGTTTGTGTATACACATATAAAGAGTCACGTCTGTATATACACATATAAAGAGTAATGTTTGTGTATACACATACATGTCTGTATATACACATATAAAGAGTCATGTCTGTATATACACATATAAACAGGCAGGTCTGTATATACACATATAAACAGGCATGCCTGTAAATACACATACATGTATTAAGAACCATGTCTCCATATACACATATAAATAGTCATGAATGTATATATACACATATAAAGAGTCATGTCTGTATATACACATATAAAGATTCATGAATCATGAATGTATATATACACATATGCACATACATTCATTAAAACGGCCTTCAGTCTGGAGTTCGATCCCGGGTCGGGGCAGTATGTGAGAGGGTACATTGGTTGCCCCGTCCGAACACGTGTGCTTTTCTCCGGGGAACTCCGGTTTCCT
Source organism: Gari tellinella (assembly GCA_922989275.2). Classification (NCBI taxonomy): domain Eukaryota; kingdom Metazoa; phylum Mollusca; class Bivalvia; order Cardiida; family Psammobiidae; genus Gari; species Gari tellinella. The sequence goes on from OV277862.1 coordinate 19,147,845, forward strand.
CCCACAGAAATAACCAAAAACGCCACCATTCGAGCTGTTGAGAGTGATTTGTAGATCTATAAGTTAATATAGATTGTTTCATAGTCGACGTCAAAGAAATAAAGTTGAAACTTTTTAAACGACCTTCAGAGTGTGACTTTACACCACTGGTTATACATGTGTATGAAATGCATTCCATTCGATTCCATGCATGATAACATTCTATTCATAATTTAAACTACAGTCGAAACTCGATATTTCGAACTCACTTAAAGCCGCATTGTGCTTTTGGGAAACCTGCATAAAACGGTTGCTTGGGATCCCATTAGAACTACATGGGACGTGATTCTTTCACAAAAAGCGGCTTTACCTAAGAAATTCGCTTTTTATTTATGTTTTTAATTTATGGGTGTTAACATCCATTAATTTGACCTTGTGAACGGAAAGAAGGACAACTCTGTAAATACAGGGCTCCAGATAAGGGGAGTATTTCGAAAACTAAAACCTTTATTTCTGCTTTAAAACCAATGGTGTCACTACTCATTAGAATCGTCTCCAAGAGACAATTCTAATGAGTAGTAACACCATATCATTCGGTGCTGAAATGAGTGATAAACTGTTGGATTTGTTCAGTCTACTTCGGATTAGCTGGAGCACAGGAATGAAGTGGTTAACCCTTATTCTGCTGCACAGACGTCTGCTTTGAAATTGTCATGTGCAAAATTTGTTTAGTTTAGATTTATTCATAGTTTTAATTAAAAGAACCTTAAGACGATTGTCAAACAGTTTGGATCCAGATAAGACGCCGAGTTACGCGGCGTCTGTTCGAGATTCAAACAGTCAAACAACTAGGTCTGACGTGTCAAAGGTCAGCCGAGTCCATTTTTAGGTAACACAGCATTCCGCATGTTCTCGGACCATATTTTAAACAGCCGAGTTTCGTATATGAGGTGAAATAATGAAGGCGGAGTTATTGTGAGCAGTTTAGCACAGTAGGCAAAGGTTAGGTATGCAAAGGCAAATAGCAGTATTTTTAGTAAGCGTGGGTTCGAATCCCACGTCGACCTTACACTTTTTTTATATATAAATCTTGCATGAATAGTAAAGCATTATATTCTATTCCATACTGTATAATATAAGCTGACCATTTATGAACACGTTCGCCAGTGTTGGAGAAGGGTTGCTTTGTTTCAGTTCGAGTCCGATATTAGTCATATTTTAAACAATTAATCGATGATAAAATACATACATATACATACATGTACATGTATATACATATAGGCTTCTATAATATTGAAATGTAATGAGTTACAAGCATGGTCTGTTTACTGGGCTCCAGATAAGGGGGAATAGACACAAGTTTTCCAACATTTTCCTCATGTCTGCACTAAACCTTATGGTTTGATTGCATGTACTAATTAGAATGGTCTCTTCGAGAAGCTTTTGATTAGTAGTCACACTATGGGGGTTGAAGGAGACATGAAGATTTTACTTTTTGAAATACTCTCCTTGTCTGGAGCCTTAATTACGGTGAAACACATAGGAATCGACCACTCATTAAGGACTATTAAAGTGGTCTTTTTAGACAGGCTGCTGCTGAATGTAGAACAAAAGTAATGGAGACTGCCTTATGCATTATTCCCCCATTATGCTGTCACCTGCCTTAAAGGCCAACAATGACTTATGTATAGAGATGTTTCACCGTATAATCATCTACATAGATCTACATTACAATGAAAGTATATGATGGTTGAAATGAAATTGGAAATAAAGTAATTATAGAATCCTTAATATATTTTAGCAAAAAAAAGTTTTAGGTTGATGCGAGTTTCGAACCCACGCCAAATAAAATTTCCCCGATCATATACTCGATTATGGGCCTACGACCTATCCATTACGCTATGTTTCTGATAACTAATCCGCTCATTGTTTATACCTATAACTCAACCTTGTTTTTTAAAAGAATGAGACGAGGATATCCGAAATGCTGATCTCCCTTAAAATGGACTCGGCGACCCCGTGACACGTCAGACCTAGTTGTTTGACTATACTTTCGCTTTGTTATGGTTTTAAACTGCCACTTTTGATGAATTAGGTCTGTCTTTAACATTTCATAGATCAGTTCGGTCCATAAGAAGGTTGAAACATTATTATTAATCGTTATTGTATTTCGGACATTAAAAAAAGGTCTGAAAACACAATGGGACTTTAAGTCGATCGTACCAGTACAATGTATTTCGTAAGTTGAATTTTCCCGATTTTGATAAGTCGGTCTCGCGTAAGTCGAAAATACCCGTATTTCAAAGTTAAATTAGCCACGTTTGGGTATGTTCGAACTAACGAGAGTTCGAAGTATCGAATTTCGACTGTATATTGAGGCTAATTTAAGTGTTTCAGTGCTTCCATAATGAAACATGTTTTTCCAGTTGTCAATTTTGCTAACACATACTTATTATGTAAAAAAAAATCTTGCAAGTAGATTATTCTAAGAGATAATTAGTAAAGAAAGGTTAAGGTCTGTTTTTAAAACAACCTCAGGCTGAACTGCACTTCATATTTTAACTGAGCGTATTTGTTTACTGATATGGTCTTAACATGTAACAGATACATATCTTGTATTTCATTATTGTAAAATTCAACGGTCTTTCTTTCACGCATATTTCATAATCTTTATTCCCTTTTATTTTCATCCTTTTTATTTCTTTTCTTCCTTTCTTTCCTGTTTTCCTTTTACTTCTTCGTCTTTAACTTCCCCTCTTTCTCTTGCAATTTTTATTGAATCTTGTTCTCAATTGAATATACATTTAGCTTGTCTCTACTCTTCTCGTGTGTGTGTGTGTGTGTGTGGGGGGGGGGGGGGGGTTGCTCCGTGGCCTAGTGGTATAGTCACTGTGACTAACATCACTAAGCTCCTCACCGCCCGCTGTGAGTTCGAATCCCAGTCGAGGTATTCATTTTTTTTTCATGTGGGGAAGCCTTCCAGCTGGCTTGCAGAAGGTCGGTGGTTCGTCCCAGTTGCCGATTTGTGCCTGAAACAATGCATATAAAGAGCTTCTGACCGGGGTCTTCCCCCACCTGTTATTAACTGGACGTCGCCATGTGACTTAATACTGTTAAAAGCGACGTAAAATCATAACAAATCAAATCAAATCTACTCTTCTTAATGTTTTAATTCATTCAGCCCCTTTCCCACTATCCAGTTATCCAATTTCTCTTGTATTGTCTCCTCGCCTCTTTTTATCTAAAGTTTTATGAACCTCTAAGATATAGAAGCCAAACCAATTTCCTGGTAACACAAGAGTTGCACATTGGACGTACATGTAACCCCTTCTCTGCCCTACCCCGAATTCAATAATTATTTTCATTTTCAGTTTGGATCCAAACTGTCTGACACTCATTTCAACATTTCTTAAGTCAAAATAACTAAACTTTAAATTTGAGACATACCAGCAGACGACAAATTTTTAAAATTTATGACGTCATGGCAGTGAAATGGTTAATGTTTCCTGCAGACTTTCGAGCGTGATAAACCTTTCACTCTCAATGACGCTTAAAAGGGCGTTTTCAAACAGTTTGGCTCCTGATCAGACGCCGCGTAACGCGGCGTCTGATCAAGAGCCAAACTGTTTGACACTCGTTTTAAATTTTCTTCATTCATACTGCATTCTTTTTTAACTTTGAAACGATATTGCAGACAACAACATTGAAGCAGACGTCAATGAAACGGTGAAGGGGTAAAAATCTTCGGAATAATTTGAGAATAAAAGGGTTTAAAAACCTTGTGCAATACAGTCCTGCTATTTTCTTGTCGATAAAAAGGTACTACTACAACTCCCAAATTGTTCGTGATGTTTAAGCCCTTCACCGTTTCACTGTCGTCTGCTTCAATTGTGTTGTTTTCAAGATCGTTTCAAAGTAAGATTCAATTTAGTATGACGTAAAACATATCGGTACAGTTGCCAAACAGTTCAGATCATGGCAAGACGCCGCGTTACTGTACCATCTTGATACATGTAAGATATTGTTAATTATTTGTTTTGTACGAAATGCCTTTTGTTTTATGTACTTGTATATATGTTGAGGGCCTTATGGAAGATTGAATTTTACCAAATGAGTTCTCTCGTTAAATAAAGTCTTTACTATTATTATAATTATTATTACTATCATAATTATAATTATAATTATAATTATTATTATTATAAGATAACATTATTTTATGACACATACTAGCAAAACCAGGCTTGTGCCAAACCATACGAGGAAAATGGAAACAATATTGCAAACAGTCACATTAACTAACAATAAGGATCCTATTGTACTCGGGGTAAAGCAATGAAGAGGTTAAACCGATACAAACAGCTAGCTCTACTGAAGGCTACATATTTAATCATGTACATGTATGTTTTAAAAGCATAACACCATATTTAACCATTTCACCGCCCAAATCATGATGTTTTTACCCCTTCACCACCACATTGTCACGCGCGTCTGTTTTAATTTGGTTGTCTGCTATATATATCGTTTCAAAAGTAGAATTAAGGCAATATGACGTTTCGTTTGGTGTCATTGGCTGTAAAAGGGATAAAGATCTCCAGGCTAGTCGCTTAAACCATGATTATTAACCATTTCCCTGTCAATGACGTCATAAAGCGCACTTGCAAACAGTTTTGATCCTGATCAGACGTCGCGTAACGCGACGTCTAATCAGGATCAAAACTGTTTGCCACTTGTTTTGAAATTACACCAGTTATACTGCCTTAAATCTAACTTTGAAACGATATTGCAGACAACAATATTGAAGCAGACGACAATATGGCGGTGAATAGGTAAAACACTCACAATAAATGTGATAATGAAAAGGTTAAACAATTCATTGCCTTGCCCCGAGTACAATCATTATTTGCAAACAGTTTGGATCCTATTTAGACGCTGCATAACACAGCGCCTAATCAGGAAAAAAGATTTGACATTCATTAAGATAATACTGTATAATAAAGATAACTATATTCCAAATAGGGAGTTAAATAGTATTAAATTATAAAATATCCTTAATCTAATACAATGTTCCCATTCTTCAAGACAATCTATGGGAGTCAAATATTGTGTGTGTTGTTCGGAGAGAGTTGAAATAGGGATGGACATTGGTTAACAATTGCAAACAGATTGAATCTAGATCAGACGCCGTGTAACCCGACCTCTGATCTGGATTTAAGCTGTTTGTCACTCGTCATTTTTTTTGTGTCAAAATGTCCAATAAGTGACTTCGAGAAAAAGAGCAGACGACACTTTTAAGCAGACGATATTGCAGCAGTGAAAATGTTGGACATAATTGTCTTGTAATGGGAACAGCGGCAAGCGTTGTTGTAAGAAAGGACTCGTTGTTCAGAGAGCCGTTGTACAGTGGAGAAAACGTTATTCTTTCCCAATAAACGCGTTTACGCTAAAACTATTATTTGCAGTGCAAACAGTTTGGAGCCAGATCAGACGCCGGGTAACCCGGCGTCTGATCAGGCTTAAAACTGTTTGCCACCAAGATAAAGATGAATTATCAGAATTGTCAAAAAGTTGTACTTTTCTACGTTTTAGTGCTTTGCGTTTGCGTACGTTTGCGTTTAAACGGGAAAGAATAACAGATTCTCCACTGTAGAGAGGGAGCACTGTAGTTCGATTTCTATGGGCATTTTCAAAGAAACCCATGTCCAAATACGTACATGTCGTATTTTGTTACATGCATGGAGCCATAAAATCATAAAATACAACTTTGATAAAGACCCTTAGAGTCGATTATATCAGTTATATTACTTTAGTTAATTTACCTAAATTTTAAATTTGAGAAAAATAAACAGACGACAATTTTTAAAAGTAGATGACGTCATGCTAGTTAAGGCGTTTACAAACGGCATACCAGTATACATCTGTATGTGTTTGTCGCGACGATTATATATTCTTATGTCAGAAAACGCCTCCGAGCTCATATATGCATTGAAATATGTTCTTAGATATATAAACAAATATCACTTATAATTCGTGCAAATATTCGAAACAACCGCTGAAAAAAATGACTTCACTGTAGTCGGTGATTACAGTGGAGAATCTGTTATTCTTTCCCAATAAACGCGTTTACGCTAAAACTATTATTTGCAGTGCAAACAGTTTGAAGCCAGATCAGACGCCGGGTAACCCGGCGTCTGATCAGGCTCCAAACTGTTTGCCACCAAGATAAACATGAAATATCAGAATTGTCCAAAAGTTGTTCTTTTCTACGTTTTAGTGTTTTACGTTTGCGTACGTTTGCGTTTAAACGGGAAAGAATAACATATTCTCCACTGTAGAACGAACGTATTGCACTAGGCTGCCACTTTTTCTTAAAGCTGCAAATGCTTTATGGTTGAACACATTGTTATTGTACAAGCGAAGTACTGTCAAACCTGTATTAAGCGACAACTGAATGAAGAAATATAGTAGTCCTTAAAGAGAGGTGGTCGCTTAATGCAGGACAAAGGTAATGTAGAAGGCTCCTATAGGAGCCTTTTGCATTACATTTGTCCTGCATTAAACTACTTGCAGTCATAAATATTAGAAACATATAATATTTCTAGTGATTGCTTAATACAGGTTTCACTGTACAGTAAAACCTCTCTATTACGGCCACTTAATCGTGTTAATTATTAGGTGTTTACGACAGGTGAGTGCTTAAAGCAAGGTGACAGTAAAACAAATATCTCCTTTATGAGCTTTCTGATTTACTGTCACCTTGCTTTAAGTTGTCACCTGTCTTTTATACAATTAATTAGCCTTTGTTTTAGTGATCGTAATAGCGAGGTTTGACTGTATTGTGTAATTATAATTAGTATGTAGAGTTTGTACATGTACATGACAACAACCGAGACTAGTTATCAGTAATGAAATCTAAGGAAAAAACACCACCGGCACGTACATCTCTATTAGGTTAAATACCCACAGGCGTCGTCCATTCTAATTATTATAAATGCTCAAGACTGTACCTACTGTTTGACTAATTAAAATTATGCCCTGTAATATGTTTCTCTAAAGAAAAACATGCCCTACACAGTCTTAACTACTGTGAACTTACGGTGAAGAAAACCTACACACTTTTAATCACTGGCTTTCGTTTTAAAATTTGTGATTGTGAGATAGAATAAATGTATATAAGAACAAATAGGACTGATGAGCAAGAGTTATAATTGTTTAGATTCGCTGTTTTCGACTTATCTTTTTAATGAAATACCTGGCATTACTTTATGTGTATATAATTTTCCACTGTGTCGGTACTGGTTCGGGTAGAGGGGATGATGGTGATGGATACCTCGCTTTCCTAACGGACAACTCGGGTAAGATTCTTCTTAACTCATTTACCCCTGAAACGTTTAATGGATAATTCAATTTTCAATATAAGTCTAGTCCATTTTTGACTATTTGGGGATGATTTTAACAATCTATTTTAAAATAACAGACAGTGTAGACCCTGATCAGAGGGATCCCTCTGATTAGGATATACACTGTTTGCATAGGACAAGTGTATTCATCACAGTTACACTGTTAGTAAATGACGACTATTCTCGTCGCTAGGGTTGAATGTGTTAAATTATTTGGATTAGCGTTGAAAAGACGATATTATTTCCAAATAAACGCAACTTACGCTAAAATTATTTTTTCCTTAGCAAGCAGTTTGGAGCCAGATCAGACGCCGGGTGACCCGGCGTCTGATCATGCTCCAAACTGTTTGCCACTCAGATTACAATACATAGTTAACTTTTTCGCAAAGGTTGGATATTTAGTGTGCGTATTTGCGTTTCGTCTGCTTTTAAGCGGGAAAGAATAACATATTCTCCACAGTATATGCAGCTTGCTTATAACGAAATTGGATATAACGAAATAGTGGATTTAACGAAACAAAATACATTCCCCTTCGTTAACTGACGTATAGTAAAATGGACCTGATATAACGAAATTTGGATATAACGAAATAAATCAGACTGCCCCGATGGCTTCGTTATAAGTGAGGTTCACTATACAGTCAAAGTTTCATATCTCGAACACGCTTTATTCGAACTTAACCGTATTTCTACAGTAAATATTTCGAAAATTTCATTATTTCAAAATCGTCTAAGTCGAACACATCCGTATTTCAAAGTTAAAAGTGGTTTAGCCCATCAGTTACCAGGTTTAGCCACGTTTTAACCTTGAACATGGATATGTGCGACTTAAGCAAGTTCGAGATATCGAAGTTCGACTGTGTTTTTTATGTGTTACGTAGGGTACGATTCGAGTACAATTTTCAAATAGTGCAGACTCAGATCAGATATTATGTTTCTTACTCGACATATGTTCAGCGTGCACACTTTGTGCCCAGTCATTTTATATTTCGAAATTGAATGGACAGCAACCCGTTTTCAGTTCTGCCGATGCTGGTCGGAACAAAATGTTTTCAAACCATATATCATTGCTTTGAAAGGCAAAGGTCCGTCTAGATTAACATCATTTGTAAAAAGGGTAAAATGCAACAGGCTTTTCTCCCGTCAAGCGTGTTGATTTAGACCTGTCTCCGAGTACATCGTTGTACAAATTGTTTTACACCCATATCAATAATGTTTTAGTGAAATAATGTTTTAGTAAAACACCGGCTTAGATATGGGAAGTTGGAAAACGATGGCACCAGTAGATGATATTACAGCGACACAATTTCTCATGGTTTCCATTTTTTGGATTAACTCTCTCACTGTCATTATGACGTGATACAGAATTGAGCCATGCCATGACAAAACCAGCCTTATTGCATTGCAACATTGTACAGACCAACCACCGTCGTCGTCCCAAGCTCTGTATCTGAGCTTGGTCTACACTGTCAAATATCCTATGTATTACATCTATATAAAATAGTTTAGATGCATGTGGGTATCATACAGTGTAGATCAAGATCAGCCGCCGCGTCTTTGATATATAAACAAATATCACTTATAATTCATGGTGGCCTTGATCTACACTGTTTGCAATGCATTAAGGAAGGTTTTGTCATGGCATGGCTCATATGTAACCGTCAGTAACAGCCACTGCAATCGTGTCGTCTGCTTAAGTTTTTCATCAATGAAATTTAGAATTTTATTTGGTTTTTACCAAAAAATCATTAGTACGAGTGTCAAGCAACTAGGGTCGTGATCAGGCGATGCTTTTCGCGGCACCTGGCCAGACTCCAAACGGTTTGCATGTGTAAGTACTGTGAGACTTGGCAGTGACAGGTTAAATCGAACGGGCTTAATAGTATAGCACAACCTGATTTATAAGCCGTTGATGAGAGTTTGTTTGTTTGTTGTTGTTGTTTTTTTTTTTTGGGGGTGGGGGGGGTGATAGTATTGTTGATATAGTCACTCACAGATGTGTAGTGTTGTTGATTTTGTTAGGGATTTATCGTGTTGTTGTTATTGTCAGTGGTGAATAGTATTGTTGATATAGTTACATATGTATAGTGTTGTTGATTTTATTAGGCATTTATAGTGTTGTTGGTATTGTCACATATATAGTGTTGTTGTTTTTGTCAGTGATGAATAGTATTGTTGATATAGTCACAGATGAATAGGGTTGTTGATTTTGTTAGGGATTTATAGTGTTGTTGTTATTATCACATATATAGTGTTGTTGTTTTTGTCAGGGGTGCATAGTATTGTTGATATAGTAACAAATAAAATATTGTTGTTGATTGTGTCAGGGATTTATAGTGTTGTTGATATTGTCAAGTATTATAGTGTTGATGGTTTTGTCAGGTGTGTGTAGTATTGTGGATATGGTTACGGATGTACAGTGTTGTTGATTTGTCACGGGTTTATACTTTAGTGTTGGTGAGATAGACACAAATGTATCGTTTGTTGATATCAATCACTTCATATAGTTGTTGATTTTATCACGTATCTATAGTGTTGTTGACATTTCCATGAAATTAAAGTGTTGTTGACAATGTCACGAATCTATAGTGCTACTAGGCAGCGATGTATATAGTTGTTGAAAGAGTCACGCATGTATAGTGTTGCTAGTACATGTATAGGCGCAAAGTAAGGAGTTTATAGTGTTGATGATATACATGTAGTAAGGAATATAAAATGTTGTTGATATATTAAGAAATGTACAGTGGCGTTGAGTTTGTCCCTCATTGACATTATTGTGAACAGTTTTCACGGATGTACAGTATTGTTTATATTAGCGCTAATAGACAGTAGTGTTGATGTTGTCACGGACTGTTGTTGATATGACCATGAACCTGTAGTATTGTTGGTGATACGGTCACCGATGTACAATAGTGTTGATTATTTAAGCGCTAATATATACAGTTGTTGACAATAGTCAGCATACAGTCAAATCTCTGTAAAACTCTGTGATCTCACTAGGCGTGAAAGTAACGGTAAAAACATGAAACCAGAAGGCCCAGAAAACAAGACGCTTTATGAGATGTTTCACTGATTCTTTGCTAGGACATTCTGCAGGGGTTGCATGCTTATTTGCCACTTTTACCGGACTAGGTGTAACCACCTACGTTAGGTCAAGTAATTTCTTAAAGACATTACCCTAGTACATTCATTGACCCCCATTGTCCTCACTAGGCGTGAAAGTAACTGTAAAGCATGAGACACATGTGCTCAGCCAATGTCAGCAATCTCAATTTTTCTATAGAAGCCCTGATATACCCACACTCAAGTTTTTTTAAAATAGGTTTTACTAACCAAACTATCAAGTATAAGATACGGGCCTCACACGAGACGCTTCAATGATTTTCTTGCCAAGACATTTAAACAGGTAAAATCATGCTGCATGCTTTAAGTCAAACTGTCTATGGGTCTAGGTGTTACCACCCAAGCTAGGTCAGGTAATGTCGTTAAAGTTAGCGCAAGGGTCTCGTGCTGCACGAGGATCATGTTATCTCAAGTTGGAAAGTGCACGACTATATAGATCCGATGTTACCCTGTTATCTATTTACCATTATGAACTATTCTGTTCTAAAAATAAACCCGACAGGCCAGAAAAATCGAACAATAACACTTAGTCCGAAAATAAGTTTGAATTATAGCATCGATAGCATGCTTAACTTTACAAATGTCTAGGCAAAGAATAATTGAAGTGTCCTATGTGAGGCCCGTACCTTATATATTTGATAGTTTGGTTAGTAAAAGCCATTAAACAACAACCGTTAAGTTTGTGTATATCAGGGCCTCTCTAGACAACTTGAGATGGCTGTGTAATAATTTGCACCATTTTCTCATGTTTTACAACTTTCGTACTTTCACGTCTAGTGAGAACAACGGGCGAACGGGAGAAATCATTGAATGAACTGGGGTAATGTCTTTAAGACAGACTGCAGATTAATTCTTGACAACAGTAATGCAGAAAACTTCTGACATCAGAGCTTTCTGCACAACTGCTGTCCTGAACTAAACGGCCACAAGTTTTATGAACTTTGTTTACTTTTTTGTTGAAGTTAACCTATTTGTTGTAAGATTGGTGGTGAGCATGTAGAAGAAATAGCTTGGACCGAAAATTGGTTAGGTTTTCACAGACTTCCGGTTTTCACATACTTCCGGTTTTCAGAGGTTACACTGTATATACGAGTATATACATGTAGTTATTGACATTGTCACAAAATTATGTAATGTGCGCTTTGTATAGTGTTATTAATAATATAAGTCAGCATTTATGGCGAGTACGGTATTGACTTCAATTGCTCGAGAACATGTCAGCTATACTCTATATCTGGACGAGGTAAATACCGAGTCCTAATATGGACTATTATTGCTGTTCCAAGATTCCAGATGACTTGAGTAGTGCACGATACCTTGTTATTTTTTAAAAATCAAAATTATGTAAAACCTAAATTAATTAAAAATGCGGAATTTATTGTTTGACAACATTTTACTGAGCAAATTACAAATGGAAACTTAAGGTACAAGAATACTCATTCTTTGCGACTCAAATCTAATATTAAGAAATTAAGACTTCATTTGAACTGCACATTTTGTATATTGCTATAATAATTAAACATATAGAGCAATAATTCAGTACACTACTCGTTCTTATTGTAGCATCACATTGTAACAAAAACAGCTTTCAAATGGTTAAATCTATTTAGGTGTGAACAAATAGCTAGCATGTATTTTCCCTATAGATAAGTGATACCTTTTTATTCGTGCACTATTTTGTGTGTATATCTTCGAAAATTAACGGTATTTCGGGTGACGTTATAGTATTTTTTAACAGCGCTGAATACTTAACTGTACTTAACTCTATTAAACGAATGCACAGCATGAATAAGCCATATCTTATGAGATCTATAGGAGGCGAATGACGAGTCCAAATAAGGATTATTACTGCTGTGTACGAGTCCAATTGAATTCAGTATACATCAAGTACTCAACACTGTTAAATGTCTTTTCTTTTTCACTCCATTAAATAGAAAAATCACGGAAAAATAACACTTCCCATAAAACGTCATTGACAATTTGCAAAATATAAAAAAGGAACTTTATTTTAACAAAATTTTCCTCAGGAGTTTGCGCGCTGATAGAAATGAAGTTGCTTTCAATGGAGGTAACCCTGAGCCAACGGTGTCGGAATAGTTGTCCCGTCGATAAAAAAACTCGATAATTAAAAAAATAATATAATCTTTAAAATAAGTACAATACCTGGTTATATTGTTTCGTCAGGAAGTAGAAAGAGAAGCTTCCAGTTGGTTTAATCTATATAGATGTGAAATAAATACATTTATTTATCTATTTGTGTGAAATGATACAACACTTTCAGGAGAAATTTGATCTATGAAACCAAATATGCAATGCAAATTGCTCCATTGAAATCATGCCGTAATTATTTACCAATTTATGCCCACTGTCCTATATATAGGACAAAGGCAAACAGTGTATACTCTGATTAGTGTATTCACTGTTTGCTGATAGGAATTTTAATAGAAAACAAAACGAAAATGAAAATTTAGACCAGGCACCCCATAGATAAAAAGGAACTAATCCAATATATAAGCATGGAAGAATCCACTTGACACACATGAGTTAATTTCAAATATACATACACAATGATAAAGCCATGGTTTAACTCATTCACCCATAAAACGTAAAATAGAATTGTCCAGATTCCAATTAAGTTTAGCACAACTTTGAATATTTAGGATTATTTTTGTCAATATATTTCGTATGTGATAAACACTGCAATTCCTGATCAGAGAGCTCATACAGAATCTCTCTGATCAGGGTATGTACTATATCGTTTGCATAGGAAAAGTGTACTTTTCACAGGTACGTTATATGTAAATGACGTCGCTAGGGCTCAATGTATTAAACCTGCAGATTAACATGTTGAATAACTTATAGATAACATGCCCTTTGTATTTGCAATAAATGTTTATGGCTCAATAAATGAACTCCACCCTCAGGGCCAACTCCAAATACTTTTATCTAACAATATAAACGTCTGCTATGAAACAATAAAAGTAACCCGTCTGTCTCTGCGTGTCTCACTTTGTCCCTCTCTCTCACTATCCCATCATATCTCTCTTCTCTCCCCCTCTCACTCTTTCTCTTTGTTTCTATGTGTGACTCTGTGTGTCTCTATGTCTATTAATCTGCCTGCCCCACTGTCAGTCTTTATCCTTCTCTAAGTCTCACCTTTATCTCAATTTCTATTTATATATCTTTTCTCCCTCTTTCTCGCACTCACTATCGCCTGATCCGACGAACAGTAGGTTATTATTTCCTTATAAATGCATATGTGCTCTTAAATATTATTATTTTCCAATAAAAGCGCCACCGATAAGTGTCTGCTGTAAACGGTTGGAGCCGTATCATAAGCCGAATCATTTATCACCAGGGTAAATACAATTTTATAAAGTTAATATCTCCCTGTCTCTGTCTGTCTGTCTGTATCTGTCTGTATCTTTCTGTCTCTTTCTGGCTGTGTACCTGTCTATCTGCTGGTCTATCTGGTTGTCTGTCTGTATGTCTGTCTTCTCTCTCTCTCCCTCTCTCTCTTTCTCTCCCTCTCTCTATGTATATGTTACAGTCAATCTGTGTAATCAGTTATTTCACGAAAGGATGATTAGTTATTCTGTGATAATACCTTTTCACATAGTCTTTTGATGATACAATTTATGATAATATACTTTTTATTATTACATTTTTTTTAAAGTTCAAAGATTTCATGGAAACACCACATATTTCACGTCTTGTTTTAATCAGTTTGAGAAATGATGTTTTAGTCCTAGACAGCTGTAATTATGAAAGAATGTAATACTTTTCATGTTATTCCACATGCTTTATTTGTATTTTGTATGTTTCGAATAGTGTGATAGTATTGTGAACCTGTGAACTCTTCGCCTTTTCAAAATATCATTATATATAATCATAGATTGTATCACTAAAAAGTATGTGAAAGTAATTTCATATATTGACTAGTCATTTCGTGACAAAAGTGCTCACAAAGATTGACTGTAAAATGTATACCTAGTTATATCAATTTTAGTGTGTAACTACATCTTTGGATGACGTAGTGGCTCGTAGGTCACTGTGACCTTGATCTTGACCTTCGACCTCAATAAGAGAAGAAGCTTGTCAGGAATATTTCCCATATCAGGGTTAATATATCCAGTGTAAATCTAAGTATAATACAGGGACACAAACTTTTGTGCATAAGTACACCTATGGATGATCAGTGTCCCCTAACATTTTCATGACACTGTGTCATTGACCATAACCTTTGACCTCAATAGACAACCTACTTTCCGGAGCTTACTTACTATACAACATAATTATGCTAGGGATACTAAATGTAGTGTGTGTGTTCATCTTAGGATGATGAAATTAAGTGTGCTATTTTCAAATTTGTGGATGAGTATATTCACAGGTCTGCATACAACAGCAAAATGCATAAAAACAATTGATGAACATTCGCCACTTACTGTGCCAAGTTCTTTTTTGTCTTCCTGTAGTTAAGAAACCAAACACTTAGTGCCAACTAAGTTACCCGGCATTCGATGTGGATAAATACATTGTTTCGCAAATACAAAACAAGAAATGATTTGTAGCGCATTCATTGTCATTGTCGATTATAGTCACATTTGTTTACACAGTAGAGGATATTATATTAGAGATTTCGTGGGGAAATGCACTAAAATGATGTTTGTGTTAACATGTCCAATATAGATCTACCGGGAAAACTAAATTCAGATGATAGGAAATATGTGCATTTCGGGTAAAATGTTTAAAACAATAACTGAAAATGGGATTTTTTTAGATGGATTGTCCCTACTGTAGCGTCGAGAGTGTAAATAAAGACTCCAAACCTACAAGTTTGACACATATTCATTTACACTGCAGACTGGTACAAATCAGGATGAAATAAAAGGAAAATTGCACAGAAGCGAGTTTTATATGTTCATATGGTAATACGTCTATAGAATAACAGAAACATCTACGAACATCCAGAAATACAAAAACATATTTTGGGTTAAATGGTTGAAACAATGATCGAGCAGTTGAGTTTTTAGAATTTTCCAACAGCAATCACGGATATGAAATATTGTCATACTGAATTAAAGCTTAACGTATGTTCCTGTACACAACATGCTATTTCTTACGGAGAATACAAAATGAAAAACAGATTTTGTGTAAAATTTACCAACAAATTAAGCAACATTTCCTTTTTTGAAATTTTGTGTAATGTCTTGGAGACGAAAAACTGAATAGTGTATTTGCAGAGGTAAAAAAAGAAAATACTAAAATAAAAGCAATTGTGAGGCTTTATCGAGCCTATAGCGTTCAAAAATATGATCGGTTTAAAAATATCCCCGAGTCTTACTTTTTATTTTTGATAAACTAACACTATACCGGGAATCATAATCAAAACATCATAATATAATGCAAAAATCATATTAATTTGAAATATTTGTTCATAAACTCTATTCATGTACGTACAGTTTGACAAAGTTGTATGCGTTTGAACACAGTTGGTAGCTGTACATATTTGAGAAATCTGAATCGTAATACAGTAAAAACCCATTATTGCCACTACTTCTATTTACCACTAAACTGTGGTAATAACTAAGTGTTTAAGGCAGGCGAAGGCTTAAAGCAATGTAAGCGTATAACAGAAAACTCCTATAACAGCTAATTTATACAATTAATTAGCCTTCGTTTTAGTGGTCATAATAGTGGTCGTACACACAGGTGTCTATCGTTTATGGTATTTTGACAACATTTTGACATGTTTGAGGCTATTTTGACCAATATCTTTCTGTGTGGTTGCAGAGGGAGTTAGCAAAGGAGCGGGTAGGGGGTAGCACACGGCAGACACATGTGGTCGTACAGTATTTCTTTAATATGTCTCAAGATATGTTTTTCACATTATGTGACGCTCTCAGAAGAGACATACTTATATGCCTCTAAAAATGATCGAGTGTAAAGGTTTTGAAGCAAGCAACTGGTTAGTTTCTTTATTTCCTCCAATACTTAACACTTAGCCCGCCAAATAAATTCTCGTCTGCTATATTTCTCGTCTGCTTCAAGTTCCAAAGTGCTTCAAAGTTGCTCAAAATTGCTGAAAATGTTGTCCGAGTGTCAAACAGTTTGGATCCGGATGAGACGCCGAGTTACTCGGCGTCTCATCCGGATCCAAGCTGTTTGCATATGGAGCTATAGTCGTGAGTGACAGGCTAAGGGTTAAGAGTTCAATAATACAAACAAACAACATATGTACATATCAATTAGAAATAAATATATAAATGCAAACTATTAATGGCAATAAATAGTGTAATGAGATAATAACCGCATCTTTACACGTCGACCATTTACAATTTCAATTATGTTCCGGAGTTGACGACAGTGAAGACCGTGATTATCTCATTCACCCGTGAAATGTTTGATTGAATAATCTAGATTCCACATTAGACATAGTCAATTTATAATCAGTTATAACGGTGTATATCCTGATTTGGGGGTTCGCTTAGGAGCCCTTTGACCTGGGTCTGCGCTGTCTACCTTAGACAAGTGTACTTTTTTTGTGTACACTGATTGTAAATGACGAGTATACACATCGCTGGGGTTGAATGTGCAAAATGTGAGCATAGCTTCATACAAAACACTAGTGAATGAAACTAGACCACAATTTACTTACATGTATTAGTCCTGCTTTCAGGAACTTATAACTAACACCGAGTACATCATTTATAGCAATGCATTGTCTTTAGATCCAAGAATTACCCATACATAAACATCTGTCTGCAAATTATCAAGCATTTCTAGAACTGGAGATCCAAATTCTATATCAATATACTGTTTGAAGTCATTTCTGATATCCTGTAAATATGAGCATTAAATAAGACAATGACCTACATCACCAGAAAATAACACACCACATTTAGAGCACAGTTTTTCTACCTCGTATGAATTCATCCCATAACATTTCGACAGTGCTCGTTTAGAAATGGGTAATTTTTGCACATAGACCAAAAAGTACTAGCTCTGAACACAGGATGTATACATCTGAATTGATAAAAGCTATCATCGCTAGTACGAGTATACCACAGATACTCCTCCATATTATTTTCAGCCATCTTACAGATTCTTTTCCACTCATATTTACCTGGAAATACTCTATTACGCACAAAGTTATGCACGTAATTATCAACATTATACAATGATGCAACATTAAAAATATCATTAAAATATCCTGTTTGGCAGCCTTGTGTGTTAATATAGGATGACAAACGCATCAATAAGACATCCTTAATACGTGAAGCTGAGCTAAGATTGCACAGCTGACCAAAAAGTGTCAACTTTTTTATATCAATTTCTGCCTTTACTGATCTCACTCCTAGAAGTCCAAGGGCGATATCCGTCATTGTCCTGGTACCCAAGCATTGCATTAATTTACAACAAAATCTATGACTTCTTTCAAATTTGAGAATGTCAGAATCTTTCAAATTATATAACATCTCACACCCGTATAAACCTTTCGACAAAACTTTTGTATTGTATATTTTTTGAGAGTAAAAGGGTGCAGACTCTGGTGACCAAAACACCGTATACTTAAAAAGGTACGTCTAAGCTTACTATTCATTTCCTTTATACTACGATTAATAGCTAAGTATTTGTCAAAAAGTATTCCAAGGTGAGTATACGAGTCGCAATTTCACGTTCTCATTCCAAAAGCGAACATGATTGTTTATTCTTTAATATATATTTTACATAAACTTATTTAATTTTGATATGAATATTCATGCTTTTGTGTAAACTAGTTGTTAGTCTTCCTTAACAGGATATATAGAATCTATGGATTTTGGGGTTATCTATATCCATAACCATTTTTTTTAAATGTTAGTTTTGTTTATTGTACAGTGATGCTCACTTATAACGTTGCAAATTATTTCGTCTTATCCAAACTTCGTCTTATCCAAACAACAAAATTTGTTGTGAATAGTTTGTATATAGTTTGGAATTTTTACTTATCATACTTTTAGCACAAAATTTGATTAGAAGGAAAGAAAGATAGAAAGGCATAGAAATTAAATCTGATTTTTTTTTTAATTTTACCAAATATGATAAATGATAACAATATTAGATTGGCTATGACATAATAAATGCGTTTTTCCTTCTTGAAAATTTAACCTGTTATCTTTTTTGTATAAATAGAAAACTCAACCTATTATGAATATTTAATAAGTAAACTTTACTAACATAACAAGTTTTTTTTTTATATAGATCTACTATATAGCATCAGTGACTGTTATATTTTTGCAGAATACGGGTGTCAAACAGCAAGAAGTCTGATCAGACACCCCGTTATTAAGCATCTGATCTGGATCCAAACAAATAAGGTGCCCAGTAAACTAAGTAGTTCCAGTTGTTTGAATATCTTATCAATAGCATATGTAAAACATGTTGGTTGGGTAATGTTTTGTTATCAGAGGGGATGAACAGCTAAGCAATTAAGTACTGTCACCTTTGTAAGCCACTTGTCAAACTGTGATAATGACCGGCATGTTGTATTAACAGAACCATTTTACAGGTAGGGACCTAAAAATCATGTTGTCTTATCCAGTTTTTCATTATATCCAGTGATTCCAGTTCATCTTAAGCAAACAGGAGTCCATTGAAATAAAGAAGGAAGCAGTCGGGGAATTATTTTTATTTTGTATTAAGCAGTTTTTCATCTTATCCAAGTTCGGTATAAGTGAGCATCACTGTATAACGTTTTCTACAATATGCATATATTCAAGTTTAGGAACGTTGTATCTATCGTAATTGACAATGTATTCGGCAAGAATATGTAACTCAATTGTGCATTTGGAGCTGTAAGCTACAGTCAAGACATCAACACTTTGGAGAAAAAAGTATTCTAATACAACCTCGCACACACCCCTTTATATATAAAAAGAAACGTACCTGTGTTTAAATTAATTATATTCTAACACGCACGCGCTGTTACAGCTTAATGTTACGTAATATAGCTTCGATAATTCGTGCACCAAGAAATGTAGCGCTTTTGCGGCGATGCCAATTGTAATTAAATTAAAGTGTTAGAATAGAAAAAAATCATATTAGTGTATTATCGTGCAATAGAATACGATTAGTCGTTGAGACTTCGTATATCAACTCCGACCCGTGTTATATTGCACGATAAAACACTGGTGTGATTTTTTATTTTTTTATTTATCCTAATTACACGTAGTAAAATGCTGCATTTATAGGTGTCTATATGATAAATATTGTTTTATATTCATATGTTCGATCACTGTAGCAATATTCCTAAAGTATGTTTTTAAACTACTTACACTTATTAACAAAGGAGTCCTTCATTACGGTATTCCAAAAGTACAGTGACTGCTGCTATTAAATGGAATATGCGTACAGTCATGTATTACGTAAATATATAGAGCGTAATCGTTCATATCCAAGGCCTCAATGAAGAAATTCCAAAACAATGTGATTTTGATATTTTTCATACTTTGACAAGCAGATTGAAACTTTGGAACTTTTACCCGAGCTTTAATGAGACTTGAATATATCCGTCGTCCGATATCAACAGTTTTAGTGTCTACACTCTAGAGGCCACAGTTATTATTCAGTATTTCTCAAACTTGCTCAGCTTGTATATGAGCATAAGTTCTTGAATGAGGTTACGGTTCAAATCGGACTAAAAGGTAAAGCGTTATATATCCTTGATAAGTTGAACAGTATTTACACTCTAGCAACTACAATTTTAAATGGATTTCTTTTACTTGCATACACTATAGATAAGTTCAAGTTCTTGAAGGAGTGCAATTATTGTTGAAATCGTATAATTGTGTCAAGAGTTATTTGCTCTTGATGCACTTATAACTGCAGGAAAGGGCTTTAATCCAGTACTGCCTGACGCCCTAGTGTCTACAAATTTGAATATTTTTGATACAGCTTTGTAAAACTATTGGGAATGATAAGTTTTCGAATAAGTTCAATTATGATCGAAATCAGTCTAATTAGGAAAGAGTCGCCTGTTCTTCATAGAACTGAAATTCCGCATATTTAACAGTGTTTACACTGCAGAAAATACAATTTATAATGGATTTTAAGAAAGACTTGCACACAAGGTATTTAATCATAAGATCTTGAAGAAGTGCAATTATTGTTTTAATCGGAGCATTGTGCTAAGGTTAATATGTCCTTGATTTACTCGGATATACTAGAAAACATCTTTTTAGTATTGTTAACGCTCCAGTGTCTAGCCATTTTCATTGTTTTTCATATAACTTCGTTAAACCGTATATGGCTGTTACTTCTCGGATGATATACATTATGGACGAAATTGATGAGATTATATTATCTGCCCTTGAAGTGTTGAAAATGCCTTATCTAATAGTGTTTTCATTCTAGTTACTACACCATTTTGAAAAATGTTCTTGAGGAGTACGATCAATGTCGAAATCGGATGATTATGTTAATATTATATGCCTTTGGATTACTCCGATAGTCTAGAAAAAACTTGCTTTAGTATCGTTTATGCTTAAGTGTCTACTTTGAATGCATATTCATATAAATTTGTAAAAACTATAGATGGTTAATAGTTCTCGAATAAGTTAATTATGTTTGAATTCGGGCTAAATTAGATAAAAGTTATCTGCATTTGATGTTCTTGGATAAGCAAAATTGGATGATACTACTTTTCAGAGTTATCTGTCCTTGATGAACTCAGCTATACTAGAAATTGTCATATTCCAATATTGTTTATACCATAGTGTCTACAAATTTGAATGGATCTAGATTAAACTTGTCTTGATTATAAGTGAAATTCGAAGGTAAAACTATCAGGTTAAATTACCAGAGAAAAATATCACGACCTTTAAGGTCCCCTCAATTTTCCTAAATAGTTAAAACCTGCATTTAAAGGAATGCTTATCTCAAACACTACCGTTAAGAAAATTCTAAAAATCCTTTGTAGTTTTCTTGATGATCATGGATTAACTTTCACACTGAATTTGGTCTCCCTACCTGATGTGAATAGAAAGTTATCTTCGAACAATTGTTTTCTATAATTCAGGTCAGTGTCAAATTCCTGAATGTGTAATACAGTACCCTGCAATACCAAGATGTACTCACACACATATTTTTGTATCTCTAGCTAATGTGGTTTAGGGAATATGTTAATTTGTAATTGAGGTCAAAGGTCAATGTCAATGTATAAGTAAAATGTGGTGCGCGACACCCCGCCATCGAACAGTTTGCTGAAATATTTAAGAAATGAACTGAAATTTTTCGGCGTTTAAACAAAATAAACGACAGAAAAAGATCGGCAAATTCCATCATTGTAAATTTGACGATCATCTTCTGTCGTCTATTCGCTTAAACGCCGAACATTTCTTATATCTACATTAAATTTGCTGTAATTTCTAATATTAAATGAACATTTTATTAGTATGTCTGTATGCTAAATTCACATTTAACCCATTACCCCTTAAAAACGCCTTTTTACGCCTCTTACTTATTCCTCCACTGAAGAAAAAAGTTCCAGTTTATACAGCAAAGAATATGTACCAAAAGAAATATTTTCCATATCCTAGAAGAGTGTAGCTTAAAGCAGGCTGAAAGTAAAGCAGAATGTGCCTTAAGGCACATTCTGCTTTACTTTCAACCTGCTTTAAGTGGTCACCTGTTTTCGAAGCAAGAAATAGGCTAAGAGGTAATGGGTTAAGGTTGTTACCACAAATAATGTGTACCCTGAAATAAACAGCTATAACGGCGTTACTGAAGCAACGAAAAAAAAAGATTTGCGGAGAGCAAATACATATACCCCACTTCTCCTGCGAATATATCCACTAGTCCGGCCCTCTCAACAAATATAGCATTTCCACAAATAAAACGTGATTTTTTCCAATTGATTTGAATTGGGCGAATGTAAATATAAAAGTTTGCAAACCAAGCTGATGTAAATTAGTAAATATGTTTTCAAACACGCTTTTCCTTTAATCAGAGGCTAGGGTCAAGGACACAGTGACCTGAAATTAGTACTCTAACATGTTGTAGCATATGGAATCACACCATTAACAGGCTTAGAACCGGAAAAGGCACCGAATTATTCGGACTCATAGCAAGATTCAACAAAGTATGTGGTATACTTCAAAGTTTATTTAACATCAAATTCTTAATGCGTAATGATTTAATAAAACTGTATCTGAAATGAAAGCTTTTAACAGCTTTTGACAGGTGACAGCTTAATGCAGGACACACACTGCATGAACCTCGGCCAGAAGCGTTTTGCATTAAATATGTCCTTGTTTTTAAAGATCACCATTCTCATCTACTAGAATATTGTCCGAGACAGGGAACACTGTTAAAACAAAGCTTACAGTTGCTGCAAAAAGCACGCACGTTTATACGCCCCACGGCAAGATAAAACAGTACGTACCGCCATGACCAAAGCAAATTGCATGCACCCGGACTAAACTAATTGTCATGTATCATGACAAGTCAACCAATTAGAACACGATTGTTTTCTTTGGATTATGACAAAAAAATCGCTCTCATAACCGTATTAGTTCAGTTCAATTCACATTTATTGGCAAATTGGCAAATTATACGTTTTGCCATTTAAAAGACACATGGGTATAGCTTAGGCCAAACAATACGATTCAATACAATCAAATTGAGAGAGAAATAAACTGAAATTGAAATAGTTCAACATATTCTCTACATATCAAATAAGAGTTGGCAGACTATACTCGTACATTAATGTTTCCTCTGAATGATGAAATATCACTTTAAAAATAACCCTTTCAGTGCCGAAGTCGCATAAAGTCGACTTTTCAAACTGTTTGGATTCAGACCAGATGCCACATTACACGGCGTCTGATCTGGATTCAGACGGTTTGACAAACGTGTTGAAATTTCGTCAGTCTTTTTGCCTTAAATCTTACTTAAGAAAGATATTGAAGCAGACGACAATATTCGGTGAAGGGTTAAAAATCACAATAAAATTCGCTGTGAAAGATGTATGGACGAAAGCTCCAGTTACGCTTTCAATAGTTTGTGTTTGTGTTTGAAAAGTTTAAATAATTCAGAAACTATTGCAAATACATGTAGTTTGGAACCCCGTTAGACACCGAAATACTCGGCACTAGGATAGGCTAAAAACTATTTGTCACGCAGATATTAAGAAACCGTCTACATTTTGTTCGAAGAAGTCATTTTATACATTTTGTTCGAAGAAGTCATTTTCTACATTTTATTCAGGGCTGCCACCTATCCGAATTTTTTTTCTCCGAAATCTTCAGATTTTAATAATTTCACCGGACCTGCAGATTTTTCCGAAATCTTCGGAATTTCTGTTCTTTCTTTTAAAATTTGGAATTTTATGCGATTTTTACTGATTAAACATTTAGATAGGTGTCAAACAGTAATGCAGCGTCTGATCTGGATATAAACTGTTTGTATATAATTATTGTAGAGTTATAGGGCCTGGCAGCGAAAGGGTTAAAGGTACGATTCATAAAACCGCGCTTGAAAATTTGGAAATCTTAGACTTTTTATGAGCAACTTACGGTATCCCTGTTTATTGTACTAAGACTGTCTTTCGTATCGTTGAAACAGGAAACAGTACATCTTCCTCTATGTATTGTGTTGGTCGTTATAAGGCTTGTATTTGTAAAACTTTAACCCTTTAGGCGCAAAACTACCCGTGAGAGTTTTACCCCATCACTGTTATTTTGTCGTCTGCTTCAGTTTTCCTGTCTGCAGGGTCATATGACTTAAGGTATTTCAAGACTGAAAATCGCCCCTTTCCGTCTTATCTCGACATTTCCGTGTTCAAAGGAACTTCAAGGGAATATACCGACAATTCCGCCCACAAAGCCTGAAGGATAATGTTAGACACGACCCGAACATAGTGTGAAACGTTGCAAACTTGTCTTGTAATATTGTTTTGCCTTCTCTACACGGGTTCGAATCCCGACCGAACTAAATAGTTTTTCTTTGAAAAGTGTATATTTTTTACAACAAATCATTTTCCTTAACTACTGTTAAAAAGTTTAGTGCCTGAAGTTCATTTGCAAAAAAATATTGATAAAGTAATCAATGTCTGCAACGCCTATTCGAGAACAAATGTGAATTTTTCAAGTTAGGTGCGGCGATATGTATTCATAATTGGATGTCAACTTCTTTAGTATCGTATACATCATATACAAGTATCGTATACAAGTGGTGTGCCTTGTCCATGTTAACATGTTTGTACATAACCGTTTAAGTCATATGAAGTAAAAACGTAATGATGAAATGACATATTGGTTAGAAAATATTTCAGATATTTTTTTAGTTTTATACATTACATGATAAATGTTTTAAGACGATAACTTTTATTTTGTGAAGTTCACTTATTCTGTTATATATATAATCATATATAAAATGATATAGACATTACATGATTTTTTTTTTATAATATTATGAAAAATAGATAAAAATCACATTTCAGGAATATTTGTCGTTTTATTTTCTAGCATATTTTCCTGACCTGTAAGGCTAGATACAAATTTTCAAATATTTTCGATAAGAGATGGTGAAAAGCTTACACGATGCACCAAAGACAGGGGAGTTACAAGTAGTATCCATTCAAAACAAAAAAGAACATACATCATAATTACTCTACCTTCAGTGTTGGAATACGTAAAGAAATATCGATACTAGTGTCAAACAGTTCGGATCTTGATCGGGATCCAAAGTGTTTGCAAAGTCCACTTATTGCGATTTCGGTATTGAAAGGGTTAACCAAATCAGTATTTTGTTTTTTTTTCGTTTCAGACATACGAGTGAAGCAGATAGCGGGCAATAAACATGAACGCTTCCCAAAACTTTATTCAATATGTCTTCAAATAGGCGAGAAGTCCGTCTATTTCGAGCTCCAGCGAGATGACGTCATCACTACCTCCCTCTCCCCTGCCTTGTCTCGACTCTCGAGCTATCTTCCCAATAATTTAATAACAGATGAAACTACAGAGGTAAGTAAACGAGAAATGACACTAATTGTTCTGCCCATTCTTCAAACAATAAAGTACAGTGCTCCCTCTCTACAACGACATCCAATGGGAGACAAAAATATGTGCGTTGTTCGGAGGGATTCATTATAGGGAGGGAAATTGGCTTACATTTACAAACAGCTTAGATCCAGATCAGACGCCGCGTAACGCGGCGTCTGATCTTGATTCAAGCTGTTCGTTACTCGTCATTAAGTTGTTTTATGTCAAAATGTCAGATATGTAACTTTGAGAAAAACAGCAGACGTCAATTTTAAGCAGACGATATTGCAGAAGTAAACAGATTGGACACATTTTTCTTGTTTGGTAACATCGGCAAGGGTCGTTGTTCGGAGGGCCGCTGTAGGGAGGGAATACTGTACTCGTATGTGCCAAACATCAGGTACAAACAAAATTACTGTAACATACCATATTTGGCACCACTGGTATACATACAAGTTAGCATCGACTGTATCCATACCCACATTAACTCTTTTAACACCATGGACCTTTTTTAAGTATACTCATTGCATTTGCAAATAGTGTAGACCCTGAGCGGAGGGCTCCTAGGAGTCCTCTGATAAGAATTTGTACTGTTTGCTTATTTAGACGGTATTTATCAAACTACCTAGAATTCCAAGTAGACTGGTTCATGTTTTGGAAACTAAAACGATCCACAAGGGGACCTTATAACCAACAAGACTTAGTGTCACTTATCCGATTCTAGTTTTGAAGACAAGCGACCACTTGATGCAAGTTGAATGTAATGTAAATGTAAAGTAAAATGAAACTGAAGCAGATTTAGCATGCTTACACGTTCTGCTTCACGTTCAGTCTGTTTTAAGCTAACACCAGCTATGGTATTGAAACTTTATTATGAAACATTCTCATTCTTTTACAAAACGAAACTTTTTTCTTTAGTAGAGAAACACTTTAAATGCGTGAGAAGACGTAATTATGAGAGTGTGTTATTACTTGTCTTAAAGAGGCTCGCAACCGGATTTAGCATTAAAAATAGTAATTTGTAAATATATGTCAAATGCTTATATAAATGGGTAAGATTTAGTTAAGGATAATAAATTCTGTTAAAAAATGCATTTCAAAAAAAGAAAAGAAAAGAAGAAGCTCTGGTGGGATTCAAACCCATGACCCTCCATGCGGAGACAAACATGAAAAATGAGGAAACGCCTTTACCCCCTCGGCT
Source organism: Gari tellinella (assembly GCA_922989275.2). Classification (NCBI taxonomy): domain Eukaryota; kingdom Metazoa; phylum Mollusca; class Bivalvia; order Cardiida; family Psammobiidae; genus Gari; species Gari tellinella. The sequence goes on from OV277862.1 coordinate 19,174,568, forward strand.
ACCAGCGCTCTCTATATATATGGTAGCGAATTAACGTACTTCACTGGTAGCGATTGATAGTACTTTATTCGGCTCGGGTTTATGTCTGAGCCCGTGTAGAGAAGCAACAACAACAACTATATCGTCAGCTGACGCTATAGTAAACCGATGGAAAATATCTAAAAAAACTAAGATTTTGTGACGATTCTTGAGACTTTTTTTGGACTGATCATATTTGTTTAATGTCAGAAGTCAAATAATGCCACTTTGCTTTTATTTGAGTATTTAATTTTATTTTGACAAGTACACCATCCGGTTGAGAGTCCCTTTAAACTACGAGATAATCGGGTACAAGTGTAATTTGAAGAGCATAAAACATTAAGAAAACCTCTTGTCGTTTTATTGAAGCTAAACTAATCAACTTTGATTACTACAGTGTCTATAAAGTCTAAATATGTTAAAACTCTCCATAATATCGCCAGGTACAACATTGTTTTCTTTTCGTCCGAATATCGAGTGAATCATAAAGTGATCGGACAAATAAACTTAACCCCTTGTCTAACACCATTCTTTTTCTGTATTAAAACACCAATTAACAATTTTAATTTTCTTATAGATACATGTGACTCGCGATTCTCCCCTAGATATTAAATAAAAGTAAATAAAAGGTTTTAACATTGTAGACTGTAGCAGGGAGAGTTTAAGTTAATATTTAAATCTATATGAGAGTGAAAACCGATTTAACAACAATATTAACTAGACTTATCATGAATGTTTTTCTATCCGTAAATTTTATATTGACAAATTTTCCATATATCATTAAAATCTTTAGCACTATTTGTTTGTTTTCTGTCCGTCAGCATTTGCGAGTCAGCGTTTCTCTAAATAAAGTTTTTAAAGGGAAAGGAAAGCAGCTAGTTCACAAAACATGCACGATATTTAACCCATTTGTACTTAGCGTCCTATAAAAGGGACATGGACAAACAAATGTAGACTCTGATCAGACTCCGCATTATTATCAGAGTCTACACTGTTTGCTGATAAACTTTCATTATAACAAAACGAAAATTAAAATTAAAACCAGGCACCTCTTATTTAAAAATGGACTGATATAGTATATTAGCATGGAGGAATCCACTGGGCTAAATGAGTTCAATAAAGTTTGTGTAGGCGGTGTTAAATACCATTGATTCATTCTAGTTTGCTACGTAAGTTTTACCGGAGTCATATCACGATTTTCATTAGAATTGTCACCGCCTAGGGTTATGTAGAATATTCGATACAACTTAGAACTGTGGTTGTATAAAGGTAAACATCAAGTAAAATTTGAGTGGTCATGTCTACAGTGGAGAACATGTTATTCTTCCCCGTTTAAACGCAAACGTACGCAAACGCATCGCAATAAAACGGAGAAAATGACAAGTTATTGACAATCCTGACAATTTATTTTAATCTGAGTGGCAAACAGTTTTGAGCCTGATTAGACGCCGGGTTACCCGGCGTCTGCTATGGCTCAAAACTGTTTGCACTGCAAATAATAATTTTAGGGTAAACGCGTTTATTGGGAAAGAATAACGTTTTCTCTACTGTACCAATACGTTTGACAGATGTCAATAAAATTGTTTGTAATTCTTCATTTAAAAGTAAAATTACAATTAATACCTAGAAAGAGAGAACCAGAGAGACAGACAGAGAGACAAAGAGAGAGTTAAATCAAACGTGCAACTACATTTGAGCAGTGTCATTGGAAGACCTGCCTTAGTGTAATGCAATTACGCGGTGGCAGGTCTTGATCTACACTGTTTGACACCCACATGCCTTTTAAAGTCCCATTGTGTTTTCAGACCTTTTTTTAATGTGCGAAATACAATAACGGTTAATAATAATGCTTGAACATTCTAATGGGCCAAACTGATCTATGAAATGTTGAAGACAGACTTAAATCACCAAATAAGCGATTTAAAACCATAACAAACCGAAAGTAGATCGTCTGACATAAATATTACCACGCGGATTAGTGGCACGTGGAACAGCTGGGTTCAATATCACCGGGTGCGAACGATTGCTATAAAATGAGTCACATTTCGTCACAACGGTGTTTCAGCCCTTTTTGCTGTCTAACACAAAGAGTTTTTATCGGATCTTCACCAAACTTGCATTAAATGTTCTTTTATATAAAATCTAGGTACAGTTAAATTTCTACTTAAATCGAATGAGGCATGTTAGACGTTTTTCCCTTTATGTATTAAAAGTTGACTGTTTCAGCATTTTTTGCTCTCTAAAACAAGCATTTTTAGTTGATCTTCACCAAACTTACTGAAATTGTTTATTATTATAAAATCGTGGTCCAGTTTGATTACTACTAAAATCGCATGTGGCATGTTTGCGTTTTTGCCATTTTTGTATTAAAAATGAGTGATTCAGCAATTATTGCTCTCTTTCACAAATACATTTATTGGATCTTCACAAAACTTGCTGAAAATGTTCATTAGTATAAAATCTAGGTTTAGTTTGATAACTACTAAAATCGTATGAGGCATATCTAAGTTTTTTTTGCCCTTTATGTATTAAAATGACTGTTTTCAGCCAGTTTTTATCTCTAACACAAATTCTTTTTATTGAGTTTTCACCAAATTTGCTGAAATTTTTCATTGATATTAAATCATGGTTAAATTTGAATACTAGTAAAATCGCATAAGGAATGTCGGAGTAATTGCTCTTGAATTATTAGAAATGACTGTTTCAGCCTTTTTTGCTCTCTAACACAAAGAGTTTTCATCGGATCTTCTACAAACTTGCTGAAATTCTTTATTTATATAAAATCTAGGTCCAGTTTGATTATTACTAAAATCCCATAATGATTGTCTGAGTTATTGCCCTTAATGTATTAAAAAGGACTGTTTCACCATTTTTTGCTCTCTAACATAAATGCTTTTTATTGATTTTCACCCAATTTGCTGAAAATGTTTATTAATATAAAATCAAGGTTAAGTTTGAATATTACTAAAATCGCATAATGTATATCTGAGTTATTGTCCTTTAATTATTAAAATATGACTGTTTCAGGGTTTTTTGCACTCTAACACATACAGTTTTTATCGGATATTCATTAAACTTGCTGAACATGTTTATAAATATAAAATATATCTCCAGTTCGAATAGTACTTATATCGCGTAAGGCATGTCTGAGTTTTTTGCCCTTTAGTTATTAAAAATTAATGTTTCAGCATTTTTTGCCCTCTATCACAAACATTTCTTTTCGGATCTTAACAAAACCTTGCTGAAGATCTTTATTTATACAAAATCTAGGTTCAGTTTGATTATTACTTAAATCGCATAAGGCATGTCTGAGTTATTGTCCTTTATGTATTTAGAAATACCTGTTTCACCATTTTTTGCTCTCTAACACAAATAACTTTTTTGTGATTTTCACCAAACTTGTTGAAAATGTTTATTAATATAAAATCAAGTTCATAATCTTAACTACCAAAATCGCACAAGGCATGTTGAAGTTATTGCCCTTGAATGATTATAGATTGCATACTTCAGGCTTGTCAGCTTTCTGACTCAAACGGTTTTAATTGGATCTTCACCAAATTTGCTGAAAATAATATTGGATAAAAACTTAGTCCAGTTCTATGAATACCCAAATCGCCGAAGGCATGTTGGAGTTACGGTTCTTCAATTATTAAAAATTTGCCATTTCATCCTTATTTTAGCCCTGTCAACTCTGTAACAGGAACTGTTTTTATTCTATTTAAACCAACTATTTGGTCAATAGTTGCATGTGCTTCATCTTGGCCGTGTTGGTAATAAGTAAAGTAATAAATGACTACTCCATACCTCCTTTACCTCTTGAAGGATTTTCAGTCAGCTGTATTCGATTTTTGTCTTGATCTATATTTAAAACAAATACACAATGCCAGCAAGTTTGGTGAAGATCCAATAAAAAGTGTTTGTGTTAGAGAGCAGAAAAGGCTGAAACAGTCATTTTTTTAATTATTCAAGGGCAATAACTCAGACATGCCTCATGCGACTTTAATAGTTATCAAAATTGAGCGTGGGGACCTTATCTCATAGTTTAATCCTGTGCCTACTGGTCGCAACTGTTTGACTCTAAAACAGACACCGCGTAACGCGGCGTCTCATCTGGATCCAAACTGTTTGACACTCGTCTTAAGGTTTGTTTAATCAAAAATATGCATAAATCTAAACTGAACAAATATTGCACACGACAATGTCAAAGCAGACGTCTTAGCAGCAGAATAAGGGTTAAATTCTTCATTTCATCCGGCTCCAGATAAGAGGAATAAACTGAACAAATCCAACATGTTCTCACTCATTTCAGCACCGAATACTACGGTGTTACTACTGATTAAACCGTCTCTTCGAGACGATTCTAATGAGTATGACACCATTGGGTTTAAAAGCAGAAATAAAGAGTTTAGTAATCGAAATACTTCCGTTATCTGGAGCCCTGTATTTACAGAGTTGTCCTTCTTTCCATTCACAAGGAGGCTCTTTAAATTGTGCTAGCACCAAAAAATTATAAATAAAAATTTAAAAGCGAATTTCTTAGATAAAGCCGCTTTTTATGAAAGAATCACGTCCCATGTAGTTCTAATGGGATCCCAAACAACCGTTTTATGCAGGTTTCCCAAAAACACAATGCGGCTTTAAGTATTTCATGTAGCTGTATTATTTTAGGTATTTTGCAGTGTAGACCAAACTAAGAAACAGAGCCTTGGAAGATGAAGGTGATACGCATGTACACTCTTGCAATGTAATAAGGCAGGTTTTGTCATGACACGGCTCATTTGTATATCTTTGTAACAAAGGATCGTTTATAGCAAAATGGGTGTTATATTTGAAAAAGATAAAATAATATGAAGCTACATGACAGTCCTCACGTACATACTAAATATAAGAAAACAGTGTAGATTCCAGTGAGAAACGGCGCCTCTCCGTGCCGAATCAAAACTCAGAATTATCTCGGCTAACAACACTTCAGCAAAATTTTGTATATGTTACAGGTTAATGTTTAATCTGGGAAGACGGGAAATCACTGAACAATCAGGGGTTTCACGAAAACCCTAAATCTTTCAGGGAAAAGGCGAACATTTGAAGCTTTTCCTTGAATTTTTATAAATATTTGACAGTTACTTTTGGTTAAAGTAATCAATCTTACATTGTTTAGTTCACTAAGTTCAAAGTATCACGCTATGAAATATTTTGTTAACCTTATCAACGAGACGGATTTCTTGGTTTTTTAATTGTCTCGGCTTATATGCACACTGTTCACTTATTTGTATTCACTTATGCGAGGAACTTTGTATGATCATTCATTAGACCATGATTTTTCAAGAAAGCATGGTGTTTTAAACCAAAGAAATGCCATGATAATAAAAATCTATTTATTCGATGAAAAAGGGGACATTTCATCAATTCCCTAAAAAGCCCAGTGATTACGCGTAATCTCTAAAACTTTCAGGGATTGCGCGTATCCCTGATTACACGTTATCCCTGTAACATATATAACTAGTATTTGCATACATAATTCTATTGTAAACTTGATCCACATGAGGTTACTTAACAACTAGAACCTGTAATCGAAATTAACTTTTGAGCACAGAGTTTGTTTAAAGTTTTTTGTTTTACCTCGGGCCCTGTAATAAAACACTGATGATGATATGCATTAATTCGAAAATAAGTACACAAAATCCATTGCATGTCTATATTTGAAAAAAATCAGAACAATAAAAAGCAACCACATATTTAAACCCATTCGTTGGTGGGACGGATATTGTTATTTGAAAACCCATACACGTTTTTGACTATTAAATCATCAATTTGAAATGTTTGGTAGTGGATAGTTGAGGTAACTTGATGGTCAACGATTTACCGGGTATCTTAAAATTATGCGGTATTACCTGACGGCTTTGTTTTGTGTACCATATATGGTAAATCAACTTTGAAAAGATGAACTGTGACCAAATTTAGTTTCTTTAAATTACCATTCAATATGATAAAGTAAGGCAAACTGTAATAAAATACCCCCAAAATAGATTGCAGGTATAGTTTTTCATATTTACAATCTATACCATGCCTTTCACGCACATAACGCGTTGCAGTATAAAACACCTTCATACGCCATTGATTTATTCCGTGACTAATTAAAATAATTATTTCTACTTTATACAGTCATGAATATGTACAATAATAAATTATTTCCATATCCTAGCCGAATGTGACTTAAGGCTGGCTGAAAGTAAAGCATAATGCGCCCTAAGGCGCATTATGCTTTACTTTCAACCTGCTGTAAGTGGTGTTCTCTTTTCAATACTAAAACATATGAGGTAATTGAATAAACATGACTCTTTTAACCAATTAAATGATTAGACATGTTTATACGACTATTAGCAAGTCAGTAGAAATATACAGCCAATACAATCATCGTGTGTTATTATAGCATATTGCCCCAGGGTTTTACCATCGCATACATCGTGTCCACTGTCCAGTACAAAGATAAAATAAATTGGTTTTATTTTACTATTGTGCAATATCAACAATGGTTTATTTGCAATGGCATGTCTTGAATGACGTCATGTAGACGTGGTTTAATGACTTTAACATAACGAATATTCTATTTTAAAATATTTAATCTTTAGAAAGAATGTTCTGCATTAACTTTGTGCACGAATGAACCCTTTCATTCTAAATGACGTCATAAAGCCAATTTTGAAAACAGTTTGATCCTGATCAGACGTCGCGTGACGCGACGTCTGATTAGGATCCGAACTGGTTTTCACTTGTTTTGAAATTACGTCAGTTATACTGTCTTAAATCTAACTTTGAAACGATAATGCAGACAACAATATTGAGGCAGACGACAATATGGCGGTGACAGGGGTAAAAACCTCACGAAAATTTTTATATTCAATTTTCGCTTAACTGACATTTGACAATTCCTGTTTCCAATAAAGTCTAGTCCATTTGTAACCATTTCGGGTTGGCTTTAAGATGTAGTATAGAATGACATACAGTGCCTACCCTGATCAGAGGGCTCCTGCAGGACTGTAACTAACCATATTGGTGAACGGTAGTATTTAATGACTTGTGTGTATCCCGGGGGATGTGTTTTATTTCCGTAGTCATGATTACGATTTACCTAATAATCTGAATCAATATTTGGGTGATTTAAATACAATGTGATTAGAAATATGATTTTAAATAGCCTTTTTGAGGTTATTGAACACCAAATAGGCTCTCCTATATAACACATATAAAAGTGTCCATATAAACCCTTTCCCTAATAGAAGCGCCTTTTAGCGCATTTGATTTATTCCTTCACGAAAGGAAATAGTTCCAATTTATACAGTCATAAACATGTTCCAACAGTTATGACAAAACCTGCCTTATCGCATTGCAAAACGTGTAGATCAAGGCCATCCGCCGCGTCTTAGACGCGGCGGCTAGCCTTGATATACTCTGTTTAACATACACAATCACCCAAAACTTTGTATTTAACAGTATCATATACAGTATAAGGCAATATGCTGACCACTGTTCCAATCCTCAGACAATGGGATGACGCACCTGAAAAAGCTTATGCGGGACTAAAACCTTATCAGAAACAACAACAACAACAACACGAGGCAGTATAGATCAAACTCAAATGCATAGCACGGAATGACAACGGTGCTTGGTATATACAATGTTGCAAAGCAATAAGGCAGGTTTTGTCATGACACGACTCATATGCTATATTCTTAGATGAACTAATTCAACCTAGTTCTGTGTCGTATGTAAAGCAATTATTTTATTATTATTGCCATTCGTTGCCTTCAGCAGACCAACTGATATTATATTTTTTGTGAAAAACGAGGTTTAGTTAGTTCATTTTTTGAACAAAAAAGACTATTAGATTATAGGAAATCCTAATTATGCAGAGATATATTATTGTTGCCCGGAGCAAGACATTAACCCGAATAAAATAAGTAAAATCCAGACATAGCCCTCATAAATTAAATCCTTGTACAGTGAAACCCCTCTAATCCGGAACCTCTTAATACCGGAATTCTCTCTAAATAGGACAAAAAGTTTGGTCCCATTTCCAATCCTATTCATTTTAACCAATTACTTCATAAATATGCATTTTTTTCACTTTTGATTTATTCCTACACTGAAGAAAATGCATTCATGAATATGTATCATCAGAAACATTGTCTATTTTCTAGCAAATGATAGCTTAAAGCATATTGAAAGTAAAGCAGAATGCGCATTTAGGCGCATTCTGCTTTACTTTCAACCTGCTTTAAATGATCATCTATCTTCCATACTAAGAAACAAGATATGGGTTAAAACCCCTCTTAACTGGAAACCCCTCTAAACCGGACATTTATGTTGTCCCCACACATGTCCGGTTTAGAGGGTTTTACTGTACGCGTATTACAATAGCTCAAATGAAAACTCAATGATGGTGTAAATGACGAAACTGTCTAAAGCACCATGACTTAGTTAGTTGATTTCACGTTCAGTCCTTGCAACAAATAGACTCGTCACATCAAACAATGTACATGTAAAGAGTACATTTGTCTTTTGCAAACAGTGAAGACCCTAACCAGAGGGCTCATACAGGACCCTCTGATCAGGGTCTGCTATGTTATCCATTGAGCAATACAGTTTTACAACTAACTTAAAACAGAAATCTAGTCAAAAATGGACGATATTTAATAGGAAATTGGAATTGTCAATGAGTTAACTCTTTCAATGCCATGGACCTGTTTGAAATATACTCATTATATTTGAAAACAGTTAAGACCCAAATCAGAAGGCTCCTATAAGAGTCATCTGATATGGATTTACACTGTTTGTTAATTTAGACTAATATTTATTAACCTGCCAATAATTCTAAGTAGACTGATTCATGTTTTGGTGACTAAAATTGTCCACAAGGCCTCCTAACAAACCCACAAGGGTTACTTAGTGTTGAAAAAGCTAAACACAGGAAACATATATTCCTTTGTACGATTGTAAAACTAGAGTTAACTTTACTTTAGAATCACATAGTTACTTAACCCTTATCATGCTAAACGCGACTAAGCTAATGTGCGCAAACAGTTTTTATCCACCTCATATTCAACTTTTCTTAAATTTAAAAAGCACAAAAAGACTAAACCATGAAAAATACCAGCTAAATGCTTGGAAGAAGTAAATTAGAAAGCACCTTTAAGAGGTTTTTTTTTTTTTTTTTTTTTTTTTTTACATTAGATCTTTGTCATCATTAGTTTTTTTTAATTAATTGTAGGTTAAGCTAGTTAGAACTCATACAAATGTTTATACTTAAGGGTGTATCAATGTCATGCATTTGGGAACTTTTCAAAGTACATGAAAACACTCTATGATGGTTTTGTATTGAAGAGCTATTTAAGATGAATGAAAAAATAGAAAAAGTGTACATTTTGGTGAACAACAGTTGGCTCTACGGCCATGTAAAATTTACCCCACCCACTTCCTCTTATTTTGTCCTATTCAAACAGCCCGCTTCAATAAAACCCATTTTAAATGAAAACAAATATGATAATTTGGTTTTGTGTTATTTATTTCCTATCTATGGTAGTATTTCTTCATACAAAAACTAATTTAAGAAAAAAAAGGCACCAAATGTGAAATTTATAAAGCTCTAAATATCATCGGTATGGTACTTTTTTGTAAATTTTGTAAGGGGCGATAACTCTTTTTACTTTAATAACTCAAAATTTTCAACACTGACCTTTCAAATTCTTTTCATATTTTGAACTGCCTTAGTATGGGCTTTCATCTGGTAGAATATAAGAAAAAGTTAAATACTAGAACTATTTCATTTTCAAACTTTTTTTCATAAAATAAAAAATCTAATAAAATCATGCCCTATATAAAGCATATTTTTGATATTCAAGGATCCATATTGTTCAAACCTGGTACCTGCTTTGTCTAAATTTGGTTTATATATGTGAACATACCACCATAGACATGAAATAAATAAAGAAAACCCAAATTAACATTTTTGTTTTGTTTGAAATAGATTTTACTGAAGCTTGTACTCTGAATGGGTAAAATTTGAAAATAAAATCCATATTTGACATACCTTTTTCAAATCGCTGTAGCTCAAAAAAAAGGACACCACCATATATATTTTTTTTCATTTTTTCATTCATCATAAATAGCTCTTCCAAAAAAACAATGATAGAAAAAAAGTTTAATACTTTGAAAAAATGGCTCATGACATTGATACACCCTTAAGAACACAATATTGCATGTGTAACAATTATGCATGGTTTTCATACAGACCCGCTTAAACATGAATTACACTGTCTTACTCTGTATAATAAGGTAACTGTGAACATGTATATTTTCAGCAATTTGCTTTTTACCACAATGGTGAACCAGCGGATTCAACGAAACGAGCACATTTTATAGTTTACAGACCAGATATTTCAACACCAGCATTTTTTGTAAGTATTCTTCAGCGACTTTCAGTTATTAAAACTCGAGCTTGGAAAAGGGGGTTACTGCTTGTCATATTGCAATGTACTCTGAATACAATGGTTACTTGCAAACACTTTGGGTTCTGATCAGACGGCGCGTGACGCGGTGTCTGATAAGGATCCAAATTGTTTGACACTCATTTCAATACTTTTTAAGTAAAAATAGATCTACCTAAAATTTTTAGTTATATGCATAAGTCTTAAAAGTGCACATGCATGTACTCTCTTTAGCCCTTTCATTGTTAAATTAAACGTGAGTAAAAACTCTCCATTACGACCACTAAAAAGAATATTAATTGATAAGTTTAGAGACAGATGATAGCATTAGAGGCGTAAAAAGACGCATTTATGGGGCAATGGGTTAAAGGAAGATAGAAATAAAGCAGAATACTTTCTGCTTTAAAATTCATCTTCCTTTAAACAGCCACAAACTTCAAATAGTTGTCGTTATAGAGAGGTTTGACTGTACACATGTAGGATTTTATTTCAGTACGGACAGATAATTACAGAAGAACACACGTTTAACCTTTCCCCTCATCCAGCCAATCCCGAAAAATATCAACTGCAAAAGGATAAAGGTAAGTACAGTGAAATCCCTCTAAGCCGGACACGTGTGGGGACAACATAAATGTCCGGTTTAGAGGGGTTTCCGGTTTAGAGGGGTTTTAACCAATAGCTTGTTTCTAGTATGGAAGATAGCTGATCACTTAAAGCAGGTTGAAAGTCAAGCAGAATGCGCCTTAAGGCGCATTCTGCTTTACTTTCAACCTGCTTTAAAGACATTACATGACAAAGCTTGGGTGGTAACACCTAGCACCTAGAAAGTTTGAATCAAAGCATGGAGCCCATGCAAAGAATCATTCAGGCGTCGCATGTGAGGCCCGCACCTAATATTTGATAGCTTGATTAGTAAAACCCATTGAAAAACCTATTGAGATCTATTATGTAAGGGCCGCTATTCAAAGCTTCAGATGGCTGAGCCGTTACCTGAGCAATTTTCACGTGATCTACCTGTATTTTCACACCAAGTGAGAACAATGAGGGGGGGAATCAATGAAAGGTCTGGCTTAATGTCTTTAAGCTATCATCTGTTAGAATGTAGAAAATATTTCTGATGATACATATTCATGAATATATTTTCTTAAGTGAAGGAGTAAATCAAAAGCGTTAAAACGTATATTTATGGTGTAATGGGATGAAATAAAGAAGGGTACGAAACGGGACCAACATTTTTGTCCGGTTTAGAGAGAATTCCGGTATTTAGAGGTTACGTTTTAGACTGGTTTCACTGTATAGGTAAATGATCCATATCACGAGGACACCAGACTTATTGCATTTATAAACAGTGTAGATCAGGCGTCTGATCAGGTTACATTACAATGTTGATGCTCATGAGTATCAAACAGCGTAGACTTGAGTTCATTAACCCTTTGAATCCTAGTCCCGCATATAGGCGTTATTTCCAAACAGTGTATATATAAACAGTACACTTGTCCTGAGCAAACAGTGAAGACCCAGATCAGAGGGCTCCTTACGGAGCCCTCTGATCTGGGTCTTCACTGTTTGTCATAATGCTAAATATTGACAAAAACAACCCTAAAAGTCAAAAATGGACTAAGCTAAAATGGAAACTGGAATTGTCCATTTGAAGTTTTAGGGAGGAAAGAGTTAAGTGTCATATGCACGGCAGCTGATGTCGGTATGCAATGTTGACATTACAATAAGTCTGGTTTTCTCACGGCATGGCTCAATTGTTTCACCTTATATTATTAATAGTCATTATAAACAGATACCTTACGTCTAATTTACCTGTAATTTAAATGCACAGTGTAGCATTGGACTTCATTGACAAGACCGCACGGCTTGTCATTTTGCAATATTTTGTTAAAATCAACCCTAAATAGTAAAATATGATGGACAACATGAAATGTTTCAGGGTTATTTCGAACGCCTAGCTGAACAAAATATAGATCTGACTCAATTGTATGAATAAACATGTTATTAGTACATGTAAGAGTGTCCTTCAAAAAGTTCTTTTTCAGGGGCAATGCTTTAGAATCTACACATGCGATTTGTATGTATGATTTATTGTTGAAAAGAGCGTTTTCTTGCGGATACAGTGATGTATAATAATTTGACAATAACATTTCATATCATTATGCAACTAAGACATAAATTAGTGTCAGTCATAGGCACTAGCCATATTTGCTACTGAAATTATTCATATTTTTCTATCATATAGCTTAGAAAAAATGCCATACCGTTTTAATACCGTCCTAGTGTATTGGAATTTTGCTAAAATATTGAGCCAACAACACCAAATATCGAATAGTCTAAATAGTAATATCGAAATATGTCTGACCTACTTGTTTCTAAGATTAAAGCATACATTAAAAGGTACAATAGTTATAATAATATGATTTGATTTATTAACGAAAAACATATAAATACATGTATCTTGAAATTGTTTATTGATTATCTATATCATTTTTTACGAATAAGTGATTGCTTTCAATTTCATCTAAATAGGACATAACTTTACAACAAACAAGAATTTTTACATTTCGGAATAACTAAATTGTTAATTTAACAACCATAAACTGTATATATGAATAACGTATTCATCGACAAACTATACTAAACTAATAATATTGCGTTGGAACGTTCACATAACATCAGACAAACATTAATAATGACAATTTAAAGTAATACACTATATTTTCCCTTTAATGCATCACATGGTAATTTCAAATTCTATAAACATGCTTGGTTATAGTGTCATTTATGGGATCTTATTAACACCCAATTTAGACTGTGTAAAATAAAAATATTGACTTACGTGATGCATTTACAAATCTGCAAGAAATATGCCTTTTAAATGATGCATCAAACAGGAAAATCGTACATGTAGATTCCACGAAAAGGCCGAAATAACAGCACAGTTTGCAGGACTCTCGTATATAGGTGTATATCCAGTGAGAGCATTGAGAAACCTGTCTTATATATGTGTATTTGTTTCTTTGCAGATATTAACGACATTTTAAACGCAGATGAGTATCAACCTACGGAAAATAATATTATTGAGCTATTTGTTTGGTTTGCACCGGATTTATATGAATAGTAAGTAGAAAACACATCATATACCATTGCCTGTATTAGATGTTAGTAAATTATACTCAGGATAATATCGGTAGAGGGTCATAACTGTTACGATCTATGAACTGCTTGGTGGACAAACTTATTTACTTAACGTTTATAGCTGTCAAATATCAATTTCAAACTTCACCAAAGTTTGACGACAACTCATGTCAATAAACAAGCTTTGCTAACCTTTCTTGAATTACCATTCATACATAAATACGAAAGACGCAAACAGGAAACGCAACACAAACAATACACCCACCTCTCAAGCAGAACACACACACAGTCATACCATAACAAACACACACACGCAATCCCATTCCTTCTTCCACACACTAAACAGAAAACAACACGCAAGACAAACATAAAGCAAAATGAATATAGGAGCCCGCCTTGGTACGGTCAGCAGCAATCAATAATTAATTATAAATTAATTATTAACAACCACTGGAGGGGGGGTAAACCTGGGTTTAGGGGCGCCCAACCTCACTCTTATCTCCTATATTCACCTAAACGCATTTACTCATAACGTACATTAATCTTTTCACCACCAAATATATTGTGTATTTCATCACACAGCAATTTGTCCAAAAAGGTAGACACTGATCAGACTGCTCGCTGCAAGCTCATTTCGGAAGAAAACCATTTTTCGTAGCTAGCACTTTGTTATTTAATCATTTTCGACTAGACTGAGACTGAAGCAAAAATTGTACCGTACTTTAACCCTCTCAACGGCAAAAATATCGTTTTTACCCCTTCACCGCCATATTGTCGTCTGCTTCAAAATTGTTGTCTGTAATATAATTTCAAACTTAGATTTAAGATTGCATGACAGCAGAAGTATCGATACGAGTGTCAAGCAGTATGGATCCGATCAGACGTCGAAAAGTCATTTTGCAAGTCGACTTACGACGGTGAACGGATATTCCTTTCACTCTCAATGACGTCATAAGATGCTTTTGCAAACAGTTTCGATCCTGATCAGGCGCCGCTTGTTTGCCACTTGTTTTGAAATAAAGTCAGTTATACTGCCTTTAAACTTACTTTGAAACGATATTGCAGACAACAGTATTGAAGCAGAGGACAAACTAGCGGTGAAGGGGTAAACATATGATGATAAATTTTATCAAGGCACATCTCATACTCAGTATGTGCTGTTGAAATACGTTTTTACTAAACCCATTCCCCCCAAAATCACCCTTTAACGCTTTTAATTCATTCCTTAACTAAAGAAAATAGTTCCAATTTTTACTAGCATAAATATGTACCATAAGAAACCTTTTCTGTATCCTATCAGATGGTAGCCTAGGCAGGCTGAAAATAAAGCAGAATGCGCCTTTGTGCTTGAAGGCGTATTCTGCTTTACTTTCAAACTTCATTAAGTGATCAGCAGTCTTCAAAATTAGAAACATGCCAAGGGGTAAGGGGTTACGAGCAAGCGTTTTCACTTAAGCCAACTTTGAAAGAAAAAAGCAGAATTCATGACCAGAGGGTTCGGCAAAACGAAAAGAGAAGTTTTATACAAGAATACCTCGTAGCGTCAATAAACCTATTTTTCGTGCATTAACCTCTGTAGAAGCCCTCGGACTGTATTGGAGCTCTTGTCTAACGGATTCACGCTTCAAGTAAAGTCCTCCTCGGGCTTCTGCAGATGTAAATGGGATGCATAATTGAAAATTCCCGAAAATAAATTTCTGATGAAGTTGCTCAGATCATAAAAATTAACATATTATAAACACGGAACTTCTTTCTTTTCAGTCATTCGGATAAATTGGCTTTAAATGGCGTGGCCTGGTTACAATCGTTGGCTAGGTCGTTATCTAGAGAGGTGAGTAAACTTTGTCAGGGTACACTTGTCTTTTGTATTACATCTATTTTCATGACATTGTCATTTTCCTTTATTATTAAACACAATGATGATAAAGTGAGAGACGTTTAATGGGCATCTGGAGAAAATCAATTCACTACAATTCATCCACACATTCCTTGCGCTAAAGACATGAATCATTTTTACAATTTGTAACTCTTAATCATAAACGATTTCCTCATAATCTTGTGCAAATAGTTTCCTGCATGGAATAGATTTAGTGGCAATTTCTTTACACGGTATCACTGTATGGTGAGCAATATGGGTAATAATTTTCCACCATTTAGGTGTAAATATATAAAATATGGGAATTATTACACACACAGATCACCAAATTTGCATAAATGATTGTAGATTTAAAGCTTGGTCAAGTTAAATAGTCAGACAAATCGCTTTAGGCACTTCACGATTATGAAACTTTAATTAGTCATAAAATTGGGCATTTTTGCATTGTCCCATATATAAATCATACCATTATTATGCAATATTTCTGAATGTTCGATAACCATCCAATTCGGAGGATATAAGTGGTCCTTGAATTTTACATATGTCAAAAAATTGCCTTTTTCTGTCTATGATTTTATGATCCTTGTTGCTCATCAAATAGATGTTACGCGATTATTTTAGGCAAACGTTTGCCAACGTTTGCAAGCGGTCGCAAACAATACCTACTGGTACACCTGCTGGTCTGTTCTCCGCAAACGATTGCAAGCGCTTGCGAAAAATCCATTGAAGATAGTGCCTAGCGAACAACAACAACAGCGACAACAACGAAAATTGCGACCAAATGACTAAACGACTTGCCGTTCAACTGTATGGTGTAATGTTTTCCTTCAATAAAGCAACAGTTTTCAATACTTGGTGTGTCAAACAAAGCATATTATAAAATTGCTCTCGCCTAAACATTATTTTGTGAAACTGATGCATTTTAGTTCGATTTGTCTTTAATTCCTTCGTACCCATGAAGCGGGTGAAAATTGGCTGCAGTGGTGTTGTTGTTTGTCTATCTTCTTCACATGGAGTAATCAAGTATGTTAGCGATCGAACATCTGTTTATAAAATGTCGCCTGCTTGTATTTCACAAGGTTTTAAAATTGGTAATATGTATTTAGAGCAAATCATAATGGAGAGAGACTGATACTTATTTTAAGACTTGTTTACAATAAAAACCTAAATGGCGACCACTGAAAATAAGCTTTTTGAACTCTAATGCAGCCCTGAAGTTCCCAGCTTCAAATTTAGTTTGGTCAATTTTTGACTATTTATGGTTTTACAATAAACTGCAAAAACAAATACAATCAGTGCAGAATCTGCAGACCCTGATTAGACGGCCGTACACTGTTTGCATAGGACGTTGCACGATAACACACGGTTGTCAGCGATTCTTGGGGAGCCCTGCCGGAAAACTGATAATAAAAGCTACAGAGGGTTCATCAAAATGATAAGTTTACTGATAATTTCACCAATTGAAACAGTAAGCATATCAAGTAAACCACCGGGAAGCATGTTATAAAAATCTTCGCTTGAACTATACCGCTATTTTGTTCTAATTTTTATAAGGAATGCTGTACATAGCGTGTTCAATTACCACTGTTAACAGTTAGGTTAGCAGTTTGTGCCCCGTGTGCAGCGTGCAAAGTACAGTAGAGAACACATTTTCTTTCCATAAAAACCCGTTTACGCTTAAATTATTATTATTTTCATTGCAAACAGTTTGGAGCCAGATCAGATGCCGGGTAACCCGGCGTCTGATCAGGTTCCAAACTGTTTGTCACTCAGATTAAAACTGATAGTCATAATTGTCAAAAAATTGTCATTTTCTATATTTCATTGCAATGGGTTTGCGTTTGAACGAAATAATTACGTTTTCTCCATTGTATTTCAGACCGGTAGCCAACTCGCAATCGATGGCCTTCGACGGCCATCGATTTCTTTACTGAACTCATTACTGTTTTCTATTTTCAGGTGGACTATGTCTTTAAAAGCATCACTAGCGTGCCACTCAGGGTCTACTTCATTGGTTCCGGGTATGACAAAGTAAGCAATATAGCTATGATGATTCCTGAACCCCGATAAAGATAACAATATTCTAAATAGAAAATTAAAATAACTTAGAATTTAAAACATTGCTCTATTCAAATATTTCGACTTCTAAGGGGTTTTGTCAAAGAAAACCATGTTCAAAAACACGTCACATGTTTGTTACATGCATTCAGCCATGAAATCAAAGAGAATAATAATGGTATATTTGGACATGATTTTCTTTGAAAAATGTCCCTAGAGGTCTAAATATATATTTGAAAAGAGCAATGCTGTAATTTAAAGGTATTTGTAATAAGGGGTTTGGGTATATCTAAACCATTTTAGTAGTTCTTAATGCTATTATCAATATTAACCATACCGTTGCACATACTGACAACATTTTTGGAAACAGTTTAAATCCTGTTTAGACGCCGTGTAATGCGACCGTCTGCTCATGATCCAATTGTTTGACACTCATATCAATATTTCTCACGTACAAAACGTACACCTTTTAACATTTTATGGTAAAATAGAGAAATAATTTTTTGTTCGAAAAGTACTTTGACTTATCAACATGTTTACCAACAGGGATCAGATTCAACACCATGGTATACAAACAACGCTAACGGGCGGACTATGGATGCGATGTCTGGTTTAGCTGATGTCACGTCTCACTTACAACAAATGCAACAATCAGGACTTATACCAAAACACGACCATGCTGTAGTTTTAACAAGGTAATTGATATCAATTCTACTACATCATACCCATTGATTTGTATATAGTAAAGTACCCTTATTACGGACACTGAAAACGGAATTTGCTAGTGAAACTTGGGGTTCCTTTTTAGGTTTATCTTGAACAATATTTTTTTTCAGTATTAGACAAATTCAGAAGATTATTTCATACACCTAGTAACAAACCTTATTCTACACTATTTGCATGTACGATGTCCAGTAGTGATTAAATACCAGTAAAGTTATATTATATGTATTACATTCACTGAAAAGAAGGATAAGTTAAAGACAGCCGTTTATACAGGTCTTTGTTTAGGACACTGTTGAAGCCAGACGTTTTCTTGTATTTCTTTTGTTCTGCTTGAAAATTGTATTTACTTTTAATTTCAGAAATATGCTCAAAGAAAATTCTTTGCACGACAAAAGTTTAACACAAGGTAACATTTCATATGACTTCTTTGTTGCTTTTATACTTCAACACGACATAGTCGGACATATTGTTTAGTGTCTGTCTATCTGTCTGTCCATCCCAGACTGTAATATTGGCCATAGCTTTGGGAGAAAATGTGATATAAATGGTAAAATAGTCGTTTTATACTTTTTTACAAATCCTGATAGATAAAGGTATTTTCTACAAGTTACCAAATTCTCTCTTGCTTTCTCGGTCATTTTACCGGTAAATCACGCACCAGAATCCCCGCTGGGTGCATCCATTGCTTAGATTACGTGACTAGATAGGTGATTTATTCTGAAGCTGTCAGAG
Source organism: Gari tellinella (assembly GCA_922989275.2). NCBI lineage: Eukaryota > Metazoa > Mollusca > Bivalvia > Cardiida > Psammobiidae > Gari > Gari tellinella. Next base: position 19,193,603 of record OV277862.1, read on the forward strand.
GTGATTTACGACTTTTACTGTATTAAAATCGTTATTTTTTATATGATTGGCTTTGTTAATTTGGGGCGGAGTTTAACGAAATGGTTGATCATAAGCTGGGTCATGTTATTTGTTGGAAAAGAAGGTCTTAGTTGAATACCGGGCGGTCACTAGAGCCTAATTGACACATCAGTCAGTTAATTGGAGTTTCCGGCATTACATAATTTGAAGCAAGCGGTATTTTTTAACTCCCCTAACTTTCGCAGTTGGGGTTTGATTTTCGTGCGGTTTGAAGCAGATGAAAAGGTATTATCTCCCCTAGGGAACTGTGTCTCAGAAATTGTATAAGTAGCTCCAGTGGTCTGTTATAAAGCGTTACGTAATAGTGCTCGACTTTAAACCGTAAAAAAACTTTGATGTTACATAACAAAGGTTTGAAGCGGTATTTTAAAAATCTGAGACAGGGATCCCTAGATTCTTTTATAAAGAGTATTTTGGGCAATTTTAATCATGTTACAAATAAAGATGGCTTTGATATCGTTGTTTGAATTTTTTTTTAAATGTTCTTATAAAATCGTAAAAAATTAAGATATTTTTTGTAAATTGGCATATTCTGATTGGATGTGTACCATTTTCATCCGTCAGCTATAAAATTGGGGGAAAACTCATCAATCACGACAATTAATTAGAAAAATCCGCTTGCAGCATCGATCGTTTACAGCTACCTTAAGCCCAGTACAACTCTGGTTCATGTAATTTAGAGTCTAAAAAGTGGTCAAATAGGTTGGTTGTTACATTGGTCATACTGTCTTCTGTATCGCTGATATCAGCATTTGTTTGAACCACACTTATATATTTCATAGAATGTAAAAAGAACCCAACCATTTATATTAATTATAAAACGATAAACTTTCAGCGTATGGCAGACAAAATTCCTTATGTTCTGAAAAAGGAGGAAGTTCTGTCAGTTTGGCGACAGTTGGTTCGCAGACATATCTACAGGCCATCGTGCAGTCCATAGCAATGGGGTAAGTACTTTAACCCTTTCACTCTCAATGACGTCATAAAGAGCATTTACAATTTTTTAACCCTGATCAGACTCCGCATAAAGCTGTGGCTGATCAGGATCAAAGCTGTTTGTCACTTGATTTGAAATTACGTCAGTTATACAGCCTTAAATCTAACTTTGAAACGATATAGCAGACGACAAAGTTGAGGCACATGACAATATGGCGGCCATGCAGATCTTTCTGTCCCAAAACTTATGTTCATTGCGATAAAATATAAAGTCTTAATTCAAAAGAAGAAAATGAAGTAAATATATTTTCTCTTACACACATTAACGTTACCAAGATTTCAAAAGGGATTTCTCATGTTCTTTTGGCCTTTCTTTTGTTTTAAACAAAATTCTGGTAAAAGCTATCGTGATTTATGGAATCTTTTAATGCATGCACTATGCGATGATGCGAAAAGGGAATCTTGTATATGTAATCAATATGGAAACATTTTGTTATAATAAATACAATTAAAATGTATCCTTTTTAGATTTGGTTTGGACAAATATGAAGATTTCCAGCAAAACACACCTTTAAACGACAAAGGCATTGCTAATTCAAAGGATAATATACGAGTTCAATTTAGCACTATAGGAGAAATGAAACTTGCCAACTATATAGCAGAACTGTAAGTATGATATATGTATAAGTTTTACACCGTTAGTACGAGTAGAAAAGGTTTCAGAGAAAACAAACATTGTAGGCCCACACCAACCGTCTCTTTTGTAATCCATGAAACCAAATATACGCCCTTTTACACATCAAATTAATTTCTCCACTAACGAAAATAATTCCGCTTTATACAGTTGCGAATATGTACTGTAAAAAAAGGTTCACTAAAGCAGGCTGAAAGTAAAGAGTAATATGTCCTAAGGTGCATTCTGATTCACTTTCAACCTGCTATCAATGGTCACCTGTAATCAAATCTAGAAAAAGTCTAATGGGAAATGGTTAAATGGTGTGTTCAGTGACTGCACAAATAATTGTAGGTCAGAATGAAAAATAGGGCGTTTGCTACCTTTGAAAATCGGATACATTCTAGTTTATAAGTAGGGTTGTAATGTCAATAAGCCCTCTTCTCAACTTATGCTAACTTTTAAAAACAATAATATATCTATTTCGACTGTTTGAAGTATCATTCTAAATACATATTTAACGGCTGAGATCTAGCATGTCACATACGGGACAAAAAAAACAGTGTATGCTAAGATCAAATGACTTTAGAGAGAAGGCTTTAGATTGAAGGAGTCAAATATTTTGCTTTTATCGTCGTCTCGTCATGACTATGGAGAGAAAGCGGCACTTGGGCATATTTTTGTGCTTTTACGCATTCGTTGATCAAAATTATTTTTATGTTTTTTCATATATGTAATCAATTCTCGGTTCCATAACATGACTATTAAAGCGGTTGTTTTAAAATCCATTTCAATTAATCAAAATCTTGGAATGGGTAACACTAGTTGGTCACCTTGACCTTGGCATTGACATTTTACCTCGCTTATACATGCAGAAAAAGTATCTCATAGTGGCAGAGTGTCACACATTATACAACATTTTCAGGTATCCTGTCTCTTAGACCTTGACCTTGGACTTCAATCATAGAACATTTAAGCTTGTTCTGAGCATATTTCTATACTATGTCAGCTAGGAAAATATGTATATAGTAAAATTTCAAGGTCACTGTGACCTTGAAATTGACCTTTGACCTCAGTTAATGTAAAAGCTTGCCCGGGTCATATGTCCTATACCACACCAGCAAGGGATGTAAACTTAAAGACATAACTCTCGGCACTTTTTATAACCCCATTGTTCTCAATAGAGAAGTAAGATCATGTGACATAGCCATATCATCCTGTCTAGAGAGGACCTGCCAAACATAAACTCAATGCGTTTTTCAACGGGTATTTCTAACCAAAGTATCAAATATAAGAGCCGGACCTCACATGAGCCGCTTCACTGATACTTTACAGAGACAGTTTTCCAGTATGAGCTAAAGTTGCATAGGTTTTATCAGCGAAACTAGGTCTGAAAATGTTTTTAAGTGTGTAAGTACCATATTCAGACGGCATAGTGGCACATTTCATCTTATCTTTCAGTTCAACCAACTGTTTGGAAACTGATACCAATGATGTTGACTTCTTTCGGCTTTTGGATCTAACAAGACATGCTGATTTCAACGATAAATCAGTAAGATCGAAATGTGAACACATTTATGGTACTGGGGCTGCCGAATGCTCGGTAAGTAGTATATATAATAATATATTTAAAAATGACGAACAGTGAAGACCCTGATCAGAGGGCTCCTCCAGGAGCCCTCTGATCAGGGCCTTCACTGTTTGCATAGGACAAATGTACTCTTCACAAGTACACTTTTGGTAAAGGACGAATATATATGCGTCACTAGGACTCACTGGGATAATACTAAGTGCTTATGATATCTATAAATGCCGTACATTATTTACATTAACAAAATTCATTGTACTTGTATATGCATCGTAATAACAATTTCTGCAACGTTGCGTTCTGCTTGGTATCCGATAGGATTTTGAGCTTCTTACCATCTTGTCTGATTTCAATTTTTCGGAATGATTACCCCCCCCCCCCCCCCTCCCCCACACACACATGTTCCCCCTTTCTCCCCAAACCATGCCGTCTCTAGTCTTAATATCAACTCAGTTCTTCGATGCTTTCCGTTATTGCTGTTGTTGTTTTTCGTACCATACCGGAACCACAAGAATATATATATATACATGTACATGATATTCTTAAAAAACCCATGTTGTACAACAAATACCTTGGTGAATAAAGGATATGATCTGTTCTTTTCTGGTACTGGGGCAGTCGAGTGCTCGGTAAGTCGTGCTCTACCCTTTTAGTACATATTTTCCTACAAAGGCCCTCTGAACAACGATTCCTCCTAACAACAATGCTTGCTGCTGTTCACCAAACATTTATCTGTAACGCTTTCACTGCTGCAATATCGTCTGTTTGAAATTGTAGTTTGCTGTTTTTCTCAAAGCTAGGTATTGAACATTTAGACAGAGGACACATAAAGATGAATGACGAACATTTTGAACCTAGTGTAACGCGGCGTCTGATCTGGGTTCAAGCTTCACTTTTTGTTTTCACTCGCAGCCGTACATTTACCCGTTTGCCTCCAATTCAATGGTCTTCCGTTTGCCATCTGCCATATAACCATCTGTTTGCCCCGAACCCTATGATTGCCCGATGTCTCAAACAATACATTCGTCTGTTGCCTCCTTTTATCTAACACATAATTCCATTACTACGCATTTTATGCCTTTGATTTAGTCTTGTTCGAAGAAAAAAGTTCCACTTTATACAGCCATGAATATGCATTATAATATTTTTCTATAGCTTGGCAGATGATAGCTTAGAAAAGGCCGAAAGTAGAGCAGGTACGCTTTAAAGTGCATTCTGCTTTATTTTCAATTTGCTTTAAGCTACGATCGGATGAGATAGGAACTATTTTGTATGGTGCATTTGAGTATTTATAACTGTACAAAGTGGAACTACTTGTATGGTCTTCAGTGAAGGTATACATTATAAGCATGTAAAAGGCATATTAATGAATGAATGGGTTAATAGAAAATACATGAATATTTGGAGCTTTGTAACAGTCAGGCATAAATCAGTACAGTTTTATAAGATATATGATTTGAATGTGTAATGTAGTCTTTTATTTATTTCAGCGGTGTAAGCTTGGGAAGTGTCCTTATCGCCGTGCAGCAGTGTAAGTAAATAATCACAGAATTGGGAACAACTGTCATTTTTTCAATCACGTAATATCGAATAAAAAATTGTTTAATATATCGTCAATTCTCGTATTCTCGTGGTTTCTCATAATCTCGTGTCTTACAAAAACAGATTAAATGGACACTCCTGACATCCAGAAATATATCAACGCTTTTCCTCCGATAAATTTATGTTGGAAAATGTTGTAAGGACAAATAAAACATCAATTGGGTTTGAGTTATCTTTTTTCGAAATTTCACATGTAAAACGTGTTGGATATTGTAATTCATTTAATACTAGTGCATAGTTAAATCTAAATAAACAATCAAAAATTGATGCCACAGACGCAGAAATTGTCAATATGATAGATTTAAATTGACTCTAAAAACAGTTATCTGAACTGAAGAATTTATCCCCTCCATAGCAACAAACGTTGACAACCAATCAGAAGGCCCGAGAATATGAGAAACATTTGACTGATTCAGATCATGCAGGGAGGTGTATTCAAACGTAGAAATGACCTAGATATTATTTTTTTATTATTATTTTTATGGATGTTATACTTTATTCGGAGTTTCAACTGTTTTTTAAGCCACAAAGAAGAATTCTTAAAAGCAATGTATGTGCTTTATATATATTCTAAGGCTTAGCCACACGAGAATAGGAGACAACAGTATACAGGGTTCCCTCTCTACAACTGCCCTCCCAACATAGATTCCCTCCTTACAACGACATTTGCCGCAGTTCCCTAAACAAGACAAGTATGTCTAATGCTTTTGATGCTGCAATATCGTCTTTTGAAAATTGTCGTCTGTTGTTTTTTCTAAAGTTACAAAATTGACATTTCGACAGAAAAATATTAATGACGAGTGACAAACAGCTTGAATCTTGATCAGACGCCGCGTTACGCGGCGTCTGATCTGGATTCAAGCTGTTTGCAAATATTGTCAATTTCCTTCCCTATAACGACTCCTTCCGAACAACGCACACACTGTTGGTCTCCCATTGGATGTCGTTGTAGAGAGGGAGCGATGTAACAAGTCGAGGTCCTATCTGCCCTCACATTGTAAATTGGAGTCTCCAGTCGGTACGCGCAAAAGAGTAATGCAACAGATTAATGCAGAGCAATGCAAAATCCAGACTCTCTAATTAACCCATTACACTCTAGCCTGTTTATAGTTTTGAACACAGGTGAACACTTAAAGCAGGCTGAAAGTGAAGCAGAATGCATCTTATTATGCGTTCATGCTTTAAATTACCATCTGCTAGGAAAGTAAAATTATTTCCCGCCGTGAAAGAATAAATTATAAACGTAAACATGCGCATCTATGGAGTAATGGTTAACAATGTACATGTATATCTTAAAAACGTTAAAGTTGCAGGTTAAAGTTGTTTAGGGTAAAGTATTTATTATAAACACTTAACATTTTCATTTTGTTTCATTGTATAAATAGAATTTCCCACATTCAATAATAGAGATTATCCACACTATATTTATAATTGATAACATAGTAACAGTAATAATTTAGACTGTATCTCATTGTTTTGCTAGGCTTAAACTAAAACATAAATGTGCAAAAACAACCAAACACCAGTCTATGCCATTTCGGCCTATTGACCAATGAGACAACTGCATTTCAATCAAGTGGTAATTGACCTTGATTTCTGATCATTCCTAATTGGTTTAATTCCTTCAGAGACTGCAGGTCTAAAGAGAAAACAGACCCGTCTGCGACGGGAAAAAAAAGAAACGCACGCGGTCTGTTTGAAAGGCTGTCAAAATGGTGTAAAGCGTTCACTCAAAACTTGAATAAACACTGGCATTGTACAAGTTTCATTAATTTGTATGAAACTATGAAAAATGAGACTTAACTGTTTCGTCTAATTGAAAATGTAACGCAAAAGCTTTTAACCGATTACCCCATAGCATGTTTCTAGTTTTAAGACAACTGGTCACTTAAAGCAGGTTGAAGTAAAACAGAATACCACTCCATCTGCTAGAATAAAGGACATAGGTCGTATAGTGAATAAAGTGCTACTACTTTCTACATTGGAAAATTAGATTCAAGACGTGAAAAGGTGTATTTATGGGGTAATAGGTTAAACTTTGTTTTCAATATTTCCAGACCACAGATGCAATCTTCTAGATCTATCAGTTCATCGACGATGATGATGCCGTCTTCATCAGCTTCTTACATCGTGGAAGGAAGAAGTCAGCCCCCCTTTTCCAGTACCATTATGTCTTCTACTTTTGACCCAATCTCAACACAAACAGTTGACCCAATCTCAACCCAAACAGTTGACCCAGTCGCAACCCAATCAACAACAGAAGAGGCAACTGCACCAATTATACATTCGCGAAACAGCCCTGGCCCTTTCGAAACCTCTTCACTGGATCCTATTTCTACAAATGTGTTTAGTTCAACTTTTGACCCAACTTTTGACCCGCGAAAAATACCTAGTTCTACAATAGAGCCACAATCCTCAACTTTTATATCAACCTTTTTTCCTACGAGTACAGAGAACGAAACAACGTAACATTAATTACAAACTGTCGAGCGCAGCGGTAAGATAATACTTTCATTTTGTGATTTGTAATCCATTTATAGGATTCAATCTTACAGTATTCCCGCTCTGCAACGACCCCCCCCCCCCCAACAACGACTTCCTCCTTACAACGACCATTGCTGCAGTTCCCATAACAGGACAATTATGTCTAACGCTTTTTTACTGCTGCAATATCGTGTGCAAAAAATATCGTCTGCTGTTTTTCATAATGGACACTTTGACAGAAAAAATAACGAGTGACAAACAGCTTGAATCCAGATCAGACGCCGCGCTACGCGGCGTCTGATCTGGAATAAAGCTGTTTGCAAATGTTAGCCGATGTCTCTCCCTATGACCACTCCCTCCGAATAACACACACAATTTTTGTCTCCAATTGAGTGTCGTTGTAGAGAGGGAGCCCTGTATATAAAACAAAAATGTTTTGTAACGATTAATATTACCGACAGTCTTTAGAGACTCTGATAAGCAATTTCAAACAAAAATAACAATGATTTATTTTTTATAAAAAAAGTCTTTAAACTCTTTCACTGCCAACGGCGCCAAAAGGCGACTTTGCAAACAGTTTGGATCCTGATCAGACGCCGCGTAACGCGGCGTCTGATCAGGATCCAAACTGTTTGACACTCGTATCGACCTTTCTTCAGTCAAACAGCCCTTAAGCTGACTTTAAAAATATTACAGACGACATTTCCAATGCAGACGATACTTTGGCGGTAGGAGAGTTAAAGCAGACGATAAAAATTGGCAGTGAAAGAGTTAAGAACAATTTGCCTGGGTCAGTATTTCAAAGTCGGTCGCAATATTCACTGCCTAGTCCCGAGTACAATACAGATGTATCTATTTCAATGAATCAGTTTGGAGCATGAATAGACGCCGCGTCACGGAGCGTCTGATCAGGATCCAAACTGTCTGCAAATAACCAGTGGACCCGGGTCAGGCAGTGAAAGAGTTATTTGAAATCGTCTTCTACACTTTTGAAGTCAGTTGCTCCAAACGTTCCCATATCAACTACACGTACAGTGATATTAATGTTCTTTTGTGGTTTGAAATATGGCTGCGACAAGTAATAACCCTTTGATTAGGCAAAATAAAAAATACCTGTGTTTCCGGTCACCCGACCGACCTTAAACTTTTTTTTAACTTTTCGAAAAATGTGTTGGCAAATGTCGGTCATTTTTGCGACAATCGATTTTTGAGGTGCGTGTTTTAGAATATATTCTCCGTTAAATTGTTAACAAAGCTAATTTATAGATGTTTAAGTGTTTTAAAATTGATTTTTAAATAAGATTTAGCTAATATCGAAGTGAAATTTGCTCTAAATCTGTCATAAAGTAGCTTCCTTGAAGATGTAATGTGCTAGTTAGCGAACCATATATACATTCAACATTCAACATTCAGCCGGCACATATCAATGACATATTTAACATGCATACAACACATTTCAAAACATCATTAATTCCATTTGTTATATAATGTCACTACTTTGCCGTCTTGGTATATAGATATTATAAACAATCATACCGGTTTATATTTTTAAGATAATTTTGGTAAAGGGACCTATCAATAAAAACAAAAAATTGAATGGATATTTATAAGGTTTATTATGTATGGCCCAGGGTTTTGCACACTAGAATACATTCATGCATGTCCATGTAAAAAATACTCCATTAGAAAGTTATATGTATTATTGTATGTTATTTATAAAAAAAATAATCATAAAAAAAAGATTTTCCGACCGTCCGTCCCTAATAGTTTTGGGCATGTAATAGGAAACACAGGCATTTTTTTATTTGGCCTTACATTAACCAAAAAGTGCCCACAATCCTATATATGGGACATAGGCAAACTGTAGACTCTGCTCAGACGCCGGATTATGCGGCGTCTGATCAGAGTCTACACTTTTTGCTGATAGGAATTTCAATATAAAACAAAACGAAAATGAAAATTTAGACCAGGCACCCCTTAGATAATATATAAGCATGGAAGAATCCACTGGACACAAATGGGTTAATATATGGGAAAAGTATGTGCCCACATTGTAAATGTCGTGCAAGTAACGTTTTCTACACCTTTTTTTTATTAATTATTTTTTTTGGGGGGGGGGGATTTGCTGCAAACTTTCACATTTTTTCTACTTATATGTGAAAGTGTCTATGTGCTTTGGAATTTGGGCGAGGACCGAATGAACAGAAATCTGTATATTTTGGCGTGTCTCGTTCACAGTATAAAGGGGAAAATGTGTGAGGCTAACTGTTACTACATTATTAAAGGGAGTTTTCCCCCAAAACTATCGCTGATTAACTAGCTTTATGTGCAGTTGTTTATTTAGATTGGAACTTAGTCTGCGAAGATTTTTCCAGAATGTATGTTGACTATTTATTTAGGGAAAACTTTTCTGCAGCTACATGTAACTTCTGCAACACATTTGGTCCAAACTTTTACATATAAACTTCTTATATGTGAAGGATTTTAAGTGGTTTCAAATTATGACTGGAAAACTTTTGAGCGAAGCTAAGGTCCTTTGACTAGTTTGCTTACATAGAATATGTAGCGAAATAACATGTGGGTCCCCATAACCTCAAACACTTTTGCAAACCCTTCACAAATTAACTTACAGTCGAACTTCGATATCTCGAACTCGGTTAAGTCGAACATACCCGTAGTTCAAAGTTAAAACGTGGCTAAGCCACGTTTTAACTTTGAAATATTGGTATGTTCGACTGATATGCAGTTAATATGTCGAACTATAAGATAGTTCGAGTTAAGCGAGTTCGAGATATCTAAGTACTTATATTTGAACATGTTGACAAGAACAAGAACGGTGTCACAGTAAGTGACATATGCCCCCGAGTAGTTCCAAAAGTATGGGCAGTGTTAAAATCAGCATATTTCACCTGTAAATGACCATGGGGCCCGTTAATAAAAATTCGTACGAAAAAATATTGTCGTAGTCCGATTATAAATGTCTCAATTATTATTTATTTCTACATCTAATCCTGCCTTGTGACATCTCTTTGGAATCGTCTTGAATAGACGATTCCAAAGAGATGTCACAAGACAGGATTAGAGATGTCACAAGACAGGATCAGATGTAGAAATCAGAAATTAAATGTATTTTAAAGTTTTGACTTACGACCGTTTTTTTCGTACTATGTTTTATGAAACGGGCCCCTGAACTTGATCTTGCATGCCCAAGAACTTCTGGAGTTGAGTATACATGTTATGAAGTCTCCATCACGTGAAATTCGGAGGTTATGTCCAAGTTAAAAATTAGTCTTTATCTCATGTAGAAAAACAACAACACAAAACATGAAAAATAGAAGTTATAAAATACTAAAAAAGAATAATTTCTTGGAACGTAAAATAGGAAATAAATATCACCATAAAGATAAATAATTAAATTCATATTGGCCACTCTATGCTAAGCGTTCAATTTAACACATTTATGTGTGTTTACTGTAAAGTGCTCACGGCCAGGTCAAAAACTGACGCGCACAGTTGGACATGAATATACAGTGATCTCTCCACACAACGATCCTTCGAACAACGTTTCCATCCTTATCCTTAAGAAACGCTTGCCGCTGTTCCCTAGACAAGACCACTATGTATAACCCTTTCACTGCTGAAAAATATTCTGCTTAAAATTGTCGTCTGTTCTTTTTCTCAAAGTCACATATTGGATATTTTGACAGAAAAAAACATAATGACGAGTGACAAACAGTGACAAACAGCTTGACGCGGCGTCTGATCTGGATTCAAGCTGTTTACAATTGTGACCTCAAGACATACCGTAATGATTCTAAGTATTGGATCAGACAAACCTGGACAAACAGTGTAGACCCCGATCAGCCTGCTCCATCGGGGGTAGTCTGATCAAGGTATGCACTGTTTGCCATTCAGTTTGCACCTGACAAATTGCTGTGTGGTGAAAGCAATAACAGTGTTCCCTCTCTCCAACGGTCCTCCCAACAACGACTTGCTCCTTACAACGGCCCTTGACACAGTTTCCTAAACAGGATCATTATGTCTAACGCTTTTAATGCTGCAATATTGTCTGCTTAAAATGTCGTCTGCTGTTTTTCTCAAAGTTACTTAATGGACATTTTGACAAAAAAACAACCACTTAATTAAAAGTGACAAACAGCTTCAATTCAGATCAGACGCCGCGTTACGCGGCGTCTGATCTGGATTCAAGCTGTTTGCAAATGTAAGCCAATTTCCCTCCCTATAACGACTCCCTCCGAACAACGAATACAATGTTTGTCTCCTAGTGGGTGTCGTTGTAGAGAGGGAGTGCTGTAGTTCAATTTTTATGATGTATAGTTACAGCAGTTATAAGGGTCTCCAAGGATTTTTAAAAAAGATTTTTAAGATATATAGAGGATTGATATGAAAATTGTATCACGAGAATGGGCTGTTATCTGGTTAGAAAACGAGTCTGCGGACACATGCGAGTGATATTGTTTTGTTATCAATCCAAAGGAATCGGTTATTCTATCTATTATATACATTTTAATGACATTTTACAGAGAAACCCCACACAAGTAAATGTTTACGTGCGACGTAAAAAAAGATATCGTCACTGCAAAAATTATATAATCACTAGTGATGATATCAACTATGACGTATATGAAATTTATCTAACTGAGAAATCTCTATAAATCATCGATAGGTATATAAATAGAGGATAATCATTTTCTTTGGATTGATATGAAAAATATATCACGAGAATGGGTTGTTATCTGGTTAAAAAACGAGTCTGCAGGACGAGTTTTTTAACCAGATAACAACCCTTTTGAGTGATATATTTTTCATATCTATTTATTATATATATTTTAATGACGGTTTTACAGAAAATAACACACACAATTTATTATTTACCCGCGACGTCACAAAAATTATTATGATATGACGTCACAAAAAGTGATATCGTCACAAGTGATGATATCAACAGTGACGATATCAAATTTATCTAACTGTGAAATCTCTATAAATCATCGATATGTATATAATAAAAGTATATATTTTTGTTTTTTCAGAGAGAGAGGGAGAGGGTCCTATGACTGGCAGTGAACCCGAAATTCGTAAAAGACAAAAGCTCACCATGGACTTCTATACTAATGAAATATCTGTTTTATTTAAATTAACGCGTTGATAAAAAAAAACTTGCATTATTCTTTTTTCAAATCAGAGTATAAATTGTAATAAATGTGGTGGTTAATTGTTGTTGTATTTGTTGTTGGTTTACTCAACTGGATTAATATACAGTCAATCAACTGGATTAATATACAGTCAAAATTCTCTAATTACGACTCATAAAACGAATGCTAATTGATTGTATATAGAGAAGTGTTAGCTTAAAGCAAGGTGAACGTAAATCATTTCTGTTTGACCTTCATACTGCTTTAAGCAGTCACCTCCCTTAAACACCTGCTAATTAATAGACTTTACAGGTGTAAGAGAGAGGTTTTACTTTAATATACAGTAAAGTCAACTATTATGGTTACTCAAAACATTACTTGTTTACGGTATTTTAGACATGGTTTTATTTGAAGCAATGTAAGATTTGGAAACTTTTGCTTTAATTTCATTCTTCTCTAAAATCTTACATATTTTTAAACCTTTTTCTGTCAAATTTTCGTGAGACTTGTACACCTTCACAGTTACATTGTCGTCTGGTTCTATTTTGTTGTAATATAGTTTCAAAGTGTTTTTAAAAAAGAAAAAAGAAATTTCAAAACGAGTGTCAAACAGTTTGGATCTTGATCAGACGCCGCGTTACGCGGCGTGTGATTAGGATCCAAACTGTTTGCAAAGGCGCTTTTAAGCGTCAATGAGAGTGAATGGGTGTAACTCGTTGAACCTTGTGACGAGTTACCTCGTTATTTACGAACAGAATATATGTGAAGAATAACTCTTGTCCTAAGAATACAGTATAGACCCAGAGCAGAGAGGTAAAGGAATATCTGATCAGGATCTGCACTGTTTTTTTTCTCCATTTTGCACTTTATTGTAAAATCACTCGGAATTAATAAAAACTGGACAATACTACATTGGAACCTAGTAATTCATTAGACTCATCACGTGTGAATGAGTAATTACAATAAAGTGTTCTTTTGTGTGATCGTATGTCGATTCTTTACTGTTTAACCCATTACCCCATAAAACGCCTTTTGACGCCTTTAATATTTTCCATTACTGAAGAAGATAGTTCCAATTTATACTGTCACAAATAAAAATCATAAGAAATAGTTTCTTTATTCAAGCAGATAATAGCTTAAAGCAGGCTGAAAGTAAAGCAGAATGCGCCTTAAGGCGCATTCTGCTTTACTTTCAACCTGCTTTAAGTAGTCACATATCTTCAAAACTAGAAACAATCTATTGGGTAATGGGTTAATGACACTTGTCATATTTAGGTGAAATATAAAGTACGCCGATAAATATCAATCACCGGTTGACAGTGCGATACAGGGTGGTGTATTCAAGTGGCTGCTCTCGACGTTTTTGGCAGAAATAGCCGATCTGCGCGAGTCAGATCGGTTGTTACAGGCAAAAATGCAACACCCTGTAGCACTGCCAACTGGTGATGTGTTTATTAAATGCCTTGAATACACACCAAAGGCAACTAACTGGTAAATCATTTTATATCCAGAATAATTAGTTATTTGAAGATGCCACAAAGAATAACGCAGAACTTGTACATGTACAGTATTGACGACACGCTAAATCGAAAACGAGGTTGGAGTAATATACAAGGTAGCTGATACAGACTCTTGCATTATACTGTGCAGATGCACGTGGAAACGCTCGAAATCGTAAGAAGGCATATAATAAATCATGAATCAGATTTTAAGTTATAAGCACAAATCATTTTTGTCAAATATTTTATACAATTTATACGCATTAGCAGTCACCGTTACGATACAGGGCGATTTATCCAGCTCTTGGTGTACAGTACTCTCACTCTACAACAACACCCGACGGGAGACAAAGATTATGGGTGTTGTTCGGAGGGAGTTGTTATAGGGAGGGAAAATTAAGAACCATAGAATACATTAGTAAACAGTTTGAACCCAGATTAGACGCCACGTAACGCGGCGACTGATCTGGGTTCAAACTGTTTGTCACTCGTCTTTATGTTTCTTCTGTCAAAATATTCAATACGTAACTTAACTCTTTGAACCCTAGTCCCGCATATAGGCGTCCCTTTCAAACAGTGTACATGTGAATAGTACACTTGTCCTATGCAAACAGTGAAGACCCAGATCAGAGGGCTCCAAAAGGAGCCCTCTGATCAGGGTCTTCACTGTTTGTCACAATGCCAAACATTGACAAAAACAACCCTTAAAAGTCAGAAATGGACTAGACAAAAATGGAAACTGGAATTGTCCATTTAAAGTTTCAGGGAGGAAAGAGTTAAAGAAACAAAAGCAGACGACAATTGTATGCAAACTGTGTTACAGCAGTGAAAGAGTTAGGCATACTTTTCTTGTTTGGGGAACAGCGGCAAACGTTGTTGTAAGGAGGGAATTGTTGTAGAGCCGTCGTAGGGAGGAAGCACTGTACTTGACAGGAACAGTAAAAAAGGCGCTCATGTGATCGGCTGTTTCCGTCAGGTACGTCGATAGCTGAATAAAACTTCTCTGTAACACACCAGCATCTGGTGATGTGGTTATTATATTCCTTAAATATACACCAACAACTTCAATCATTTGTACCCATAAACATTGGATATTCAAATAAGAAACAAAGGAATCTTTAATTCCGCACACATATCACTGAGCGTGAATATGTATGAAAATGACACCACGCTTACCGAATAAAATATACACGACCAACAAGTGAATGAAATATTTTAATCATTTTGTATCCGTCGCTGAACGTGAGCATGTATGAAAATGACATCACGCTTATCGAAACCGAAGTCGGATGAAATACAGTGTGATGTAGCCAGTGGTGTAGCCCCTGGTCTCTTTGAAACCGACTGGCTGAGGTTCTAGGACAGCTTCTTATCTTTATGTTTTATAAATTAAAAAAGGGTGTTATTCAAGCCATGGATTATGTAGGTCCTAGGTGTGGGTTAAATAGGGTGGATGACTGCTACCGTAGGGCTGTGTTCATTTTGTAGATGATGTGGATCTAAATTGAAGTTCTTGGGTTGTACCGTCGACCAGTGCCTGACTGGTGGATATTGATGGTAGGGATAACCGCTCTGATCTCTTATGAAACCTGCTGGCTGTGGTATAGTTCTTGGACAGCTTTCACCATTTAATCATGACATTGAATCTTTTAAATATTTGACTCATTTTAAAGTTGATTTTACAAACTAATGATATTTTAGCTCGTATTACAGTCACCCGTTCGTCGTCGTCGTCGTCGGCGGCGTTGCATGTTAAGGTTTTTGATCAACTTAGAAAATATCCTTCACTTAAAGCATATATCACTGCAACTTATGTTTTCATTTAATAATCGCTTTACCTCAAACATCTAACTTGCCCCAGACTAGAGGCAGATAGTTCTAGATGGTATTTTAGGTGAATTATCTCACCTTTTGGACTCGGACATCCACGTTAAGATTTTTGACGAACCTAGAAAATGCCATCCTCTTAAAATATGCATCACTGCAACTAATGTTTTTATTCAATAATCGCTTTACCTCAAACAGCTTACTTGCCCAAGACTAGAGACGGATAATTCTAGATGGCATTTTGGTTGAATTCTCTCCCCTTTTGGACTTAGACATCCACGTTAAGATTTTTTGATCAACCTAGAAAATGCCATCCTCGTAAAGCATATATCACTGCAACTAATGTTTTTATTCAATAATCGCTTTACCTAAAAAACTCTTACTTGCCCAAGACTAGAGGCGGATAACTCTAGATGGTATTTTGGTTGAATTATCTCCCCTTTTGGACTTAGACACACACGTTAAGATTTTTGATCAACCTAGAAAATGCCCTTCACTAAAGGCATATATCACTGCAACTGATATTTTTATTCCATAACTGCTTTTAGTACAAATGAGCAGATAGTCGAGCTTGCTGTCTTACGGACAGCTCTTGTTTTTTTTATAATCTTGGTAATTACATTGAAAGAAATTCCCTTGTTCGGAATTATTTCCTGGTAAATCCATAAGGTATCATATTTGTTTTAGATCTAAATGTAGTTATTTGTCTTTTCTCGATTTGTAGGTACATTTATGTCATTTCATGTGAAGCGCTTTTGAACGCACAACCCCTGTGTGAAAAGAGCGCTATATAAATGGTATAATAATGATAATGATAATATATAGGCTTGTGTAATTTTGGAACAAATAAACGCCGAAAATTCCGGTAATCTGTCACAGAATGACATAAAAAAAGTAAAGTATATCCAGGAAATAAAGACAAAATGGCTACACTTAGAACTGAACCAGTTTCTTCTTATCTGTAATATAGCATGTTTAGCAGTTTCGGTTCGCTAAAAAATAGACATATCTCGACAGTCTCACCAGGATCAAATTTTCGAGTCGGGAGAATTTCACCCTGGTACCGTTTTATTGTCGTCTGCTTCAGTATTGCTGTCTGCAACACACGTTTCAAAGTTAGATTTAAGGTTTTATGACTTAATAAAATAACGACACGAGTGTCAAACCTGTACAATTCAAGCACATACGTAATACAACATTTTATGTAAAGTTTCTGTATGACAATGGGGTACGTTACCAGTATTTCAGAGTCTTTCCGCAACACTTCTATCTTACTTTTCAACATGAACACATTACACATCTTGTCTGGCATCCCAAGCTGACAAATATATAAATAGTATAATTATGCAGCAAGTATGGCCCAGACAAGTTCCTTCTATAATTGAGGTCAAAAGCTTTTGTCAAGTTCCAGAAAATTGTAAGCGACACAACCATGCACATTCAAATGTTACACAGAGGCACACACTACATTGAGTACCCCTTGCATTTTTTATATTGAGGTCGAAAGTCAAGATCAAGGTCGCAATGACCTGGAAATGGTTCGAGGCAGTATGACATTCCATGATGTACCCGCGTTCTTAACTGATATGATAGATAGATAGAAACTTCTTTATTCAGTAACTTGAACTTACAAATTCCTCGTTACGTACAACATATATTCATATAGTGGTCACTCAAACACGCATACTCGCAAACCCACATACATAAACACAAACACGCACACGCACGCACGTACAAACACAAAACACATACACGCACGCGCAAACGTGCTCGTAATGAAAAGTATTTATTATGGTTCTTATATTATTTAGAAACGAAACTGAGGTTGAACCTCTAGATACATTAACTAATAAAGTTATGAAACGATCAGAAAAACTAGTGTCAAATTAATCAAGGTAGTTTAAAGCAGCCTTCCGCATCTCAAACGCTTCATAAACAAACTTGATAGATTTAGTAAAGTTTTTGAATTATTTGACTTCATCAATTCTACATATTTATAAGCACTTGGCCTTTGGTAAAAATAACGTTTTATATACTTTTTTCTTAATTCAACATAAAGACTACACATTAAAACAAAATGATACTCATCCTCTACGTCACGATTGTAACAAAATACACAATGTCTTTCCTCCCTGTCAGTTCTGCCTTCGCCATAACGCCCTGATTCTATTATTAAATTATGAGACGTTAATCTCAACTTAGCTAAAGCATACATATTCTTTCATGGTAAAACATCAAGATAATGTTCATGCTCAAAAGCTTCTTTGAAAAACTTGTACGTGTATAAAAAAAACAAGACGTTAGACTCTTGAATAGAAGCATACCAAGATTGTTTAAATACGTCAACTACCCTAGCTTTAAATATAACATGAAACTTGCTTAACTCCATCACATCTCGGTTTAACTAAACGTAGGAACATCCGTAATCATCTAAAAGTGTTTTGACATTACTTAACCAGTTGTATTTACCTTCATTAAAATCATTAGTCATTTCACTCAACAAAGTTTGAAGTATAATATTATCAATTTGAAGAAGTTTACACCAAAATTTAATGACTCTGCTATACCTATTTATGTATAATGGAAGCCTACCTAGCTCACCGTAAATACACATGTTCCTCGTAGATAATCTAACACCTAATAATCGTTTACAAAATTTAAGATGCAGAGACTCCAATTGTTTACTTTTAGTAAAACCCCACACTTCACAAGAATAATTCAATATAGATCCTACAAATGCATCAAAAGCTGACTAAAGCTATACTGTTTAACATTTACAACCAATGTATTAAGAGCTTTTAATCCTTTACCCACTAATGTACTAATGGTAACTGTTAAATGTACCAGTAACTAAAAACAACTCCTAAATAATTAAAATCATATGGTATGGCAAATATCGTCCTGACATGTTTTGCAATATTGAGTCCAAAGGTCAAGCTTAGAGTGACCTACAAATAGTATGCGAAACTCTGCAATCCCAAGATGTATTCACACATATATTTTGTTTCCAAAGCTGTCGTGTCATATGCAAATAACGAAAACCCTGATCAGGGGCTCAATCAAGATCCCTTTGATTGGGAGTCTGTATTGTTTGCCATTTTAAATTATTACAAAAACATCCCTCAATGTTAATACGACAATTTGACAATGACTATCAAACAGAGAAACGAAAAATGCCCAACTTAGAATAAACGCAGTTGGCAGTCCGAACTTGCCTTCCAGCTGGCTTGATGAATGTCGATGTTTCTACCCAGATGCCGATTTGTGTCTGAAACAGTATATGAATGGCATATGTGGTCTTCCTCCGGCCGCCTGTTAATACCTGGACGTCGCGATAATTATGACTGAAAAACTGGTTACCCTTGACTCCAAAGACGCGCCTTTTCACGCATTTAAGTCCTCCACTTAGTTAAATAGTTTCATTTAGTACTAACAACATAAGGAAGTTTCCTATGTTCTAGCAGATGGTGCCGTAAACGCTAACTCAAACAAACAAATACGTTTGACGAAGCAATTTAGAAAATTTGCCGATCATATTCTGTCGCTTATTTCGCTTAAACGACGAAAGAATTCAGTTCATTTCTTAAAATTACATTATATTTGCTGCAATTTCTGATAATAAATGAACATATTATTAGTATGCATGTATGTTTAATCCATATTAGAGGTTGTCAACACGAATAATGTGTACCCTGAAAGGAATAGCCATTACTGCTATAACTCAGGAATCGAACGCCACATAATGATTCGAGGAGAGCAGACCCATAAGCCCGCCTCTACTGCGATGATATCCACAAGTCCCTCCCCCTAGAGAAATGCGTTTATACGAAATAAACATCAATAGAATTGAACGGGGCGACTGTAAATATTGAAACACATTGATAGTGTCCAGCTGTAATAGACATTTGTTTGCAGCCGTAATAAACATTTATTCGAAGCTGTAAGACATTGTTGACATGGTAAATTATTAAATTAACTTAATTAAGCAGTGATTTTTGTTTACACTGTCAGGTGTCAGCGAGATTCAATTTTACCTAGACGAAATTCTCGCTACTACTAAATTCTTTGGCAGCTCACATTAAGCAGGGGCACGAACAGTGTAAATGTCCCCCGGGGCGTGCTTTCAATGTCCAAATTTGTCAACTGAAATGACGCGCTGTGGTCATCTACGGATTATTTATAAGGTGTTCCTTCGACAAAAATTTGACATTTGGGTCATTCAATATTCAGCATTAGTTTCAATCATATGATGACAAGTGGAATATAATGTACGGCTTTGCTGTACAGATACGTGTGGTAGTGTTCTAACTTGCGTTTATTTCGTTGACTTTAGATTTAGGTGAGTATTGTTAGTATATGTCAAAGGTGTGGAGGGATTCTTGGTACAAATGTATCTGCATTTTAAAGACTTAAATGTTCACGTGTCTCCAAATTTCAGTCATTTTGGCCAAGTCCCTCAGTTATAACCATTGAAAAGATGGCTGTATGAGTTTTTCTGGTTTCTTCCTTCTACTTAACCCATTACCCCATAGCCTGTTTCTAAATTTGGATACAGGTTATTACTTAAAGCAAGTTGAAAGTAAAACAGAATGCGCCTTAACTCGCATTCTGCTTTACTTTAATTGATTCTACTTGCTTTAAGTTACATGTACCATCTGCTAGACTATAAGAACTATTTCAAATGTATGCATGTTCATTACTGTATCGATTGGAAGTATTTTCTTCAGTGGAGAAATAAATAAGATGCATAAAAATACGTGTTTATGGAGTAACTGGCTAACTAGCCGTAAGTACATGTAACATAAATAACGAACCATCTATTGAGTTGTCTTTTAACAGTGGGTAAGGCTCTTGTATTTCCCAATCAACGAGTGCTGTAACAAGTATGCCCTTTGTAAACAATTTGGGGCAAGTAACTCAGCGTCTGATCGTATGTCAATACATTTAACCCTTTCATGACCCTCGCCGCTTTATTGTCGTCTGTTTCAGTATTGTTGTCTGCAAGACACGTTTTAAAGTAAGATTTAAGGTTTTAGAGTGTCAAACAGTTTGGGTCCTGATCAGACGCCGCGTGACGCGGCGTCTGATTAGGATCCAAACTGTTTGCAAACGCGCTTAAAAGCGCCATTGAGAGCGAAAGAGTTAAAAGACCCTTTTTGCATTTTATTGCATTGTTAACGAGAAAGAATAAACGCTTCCCCGCTGTATCGATTTGTTCACCCAAAATATGTAAAATATTTGCGTTAATATACTTTCATTCAAAGATATTAGTAATACTTTTGTCTACTAAGATACTTTTATGTTGCATTTGGATTGGCGCGTTTGGGCCAGAGCAATTATGTCCATTGCATAAAACAATTTGGAACCAGATCATATGACCAGTAACTCGGCGTCTGACCAGGCTCCAGGCTAGTTGCCTATCGGATTGAAACTCAAACCCTGTCATTTTCGACATTTCATTGCACAGCCGCCCCAGCGTTTGCGTTTATTTGTGTACTTCGTGATGGAAATGATGAAGTACAGCGCTATCTCCCTACAACGGCCCTCCGAACAACGACTCCCTCCTTACAATGACCATTACCGCTCCCCCCCCCAAACAAGACATTTTATATTCAACCTTTTCATGGCTGCAATACCGTGTTCATAATCTTTCGTTTGCTGTTTTTATCAAAATAACATATAAGTTACGCGGTGTCTGATCTGGATTCAAGCTGTTTGCAAATGTAAACAAAGTCTTAATAATGCCTCCCTGTAGCGACTCCCTCTTAACAACGCACACAACCTGTGTCTTCCACTGGGTGTCGTTGTAGAGAGGGAACACTGTAAATTCTCTCTATTACGACCATCAAATATTATGAATTATTAAATGTTAAAGACAGGTGACTGTTTAAAGAATATGACAGTAAACAGAGAGAGGTCCTTTAGGAGATTTGTGCCGTACTGTCACATTGCTCTAAGATTTCACCTGATTCTTATATAATCAATTAGCATTCTTTTTGGTGGTCGTAATAGAGAGGTCTCACTGTATTATGAAACAGGAGGTATAGTGACTTTGATACACAGTCTGGTCATACAAAAACACATTAAAAACGAGTTACTAATTCTATTGACTTTTACTATAAAACGGAAAGACATGAACTTGTTCATCCAGTGTCAGATTAAAGTGACCTGCAGAGGGCTTAAGTATTCAATCCGAGCGACGAGTATACGCGTCGTTCATAAACATTGTACCTATGAAGAGTATAGCCACTTTGCAAGATATTGTTAAAAGTTAAGCTTTAGTTTAAACATATTTTTATTCCCTCAAATATACATGGAATTGGGGTTGGGTCACAAGTTATAACAACATAAGATCCGACCCTCCCCCTACAATGTAAATATACAGTGCAAGAACAATGGCATATATAGATGAAATCTAACGAGATTACTTAACTATTTTATTGGAGAGAAATACTACAGAAGGAAAGCAGAAGGAAAGAGACAGACTGTCAGAGAAAGAGAGAGAGAAAGGAGAGATATTGTTAAAATCAACCCTACATGTACAAAATAGACGACATTTAACTGGAAATTGGAATTGCCCATTAAAAGTTCCAGGGATAAATGAGTTTTCACAACATCCAATAGTTTTGTTTCGCAAAATTTATTCACTTTAACATTAGCTCAATTCTTGCAGTTGACTTTCATCAAATAAAAAGCGTATGCACTTTCATGAAACGGGCTACAGAGGGCATCAACAAAACGTATGCAGGTTTTGGAATAGTTTTCAGACACTATTTTGACTACACTCAACCCTAGCGACGAGTATCCTCGTCGTTTATAAACAGCGTACATGTTAAGACTATGCTTGTAGTGTGAAAGCAGTGTAGACCCAGATCAGAGGGCTCCTGTAAGTCATTAAAGGAATAGACTTAATTGGATATTGGAACTGACCATTAAAAATCTAAGAGGTGAATGAGTTCAGCTTTCAGAGGTTACACGGTGAGTATATATGTGCATCTATATAGAGTAGCTAGAGCCCCTACTTTAAAAAATGGACTAATTGGTGACATTACAGATAGGTCACAACCACCTGCCTTAAACTACCTACAACTCAATTTCATAAATATTACATGTACATGTATAGTGGTTGTACTGAAGGTATTTTATTGAATATTATTTTATAACATTTTACACAGAATTTAGTCAACTCAATTGACCATCGGGGAAAGAGAAGCTTTCATGATAAACCACTGGATGGTCGATTTTAAGGATAAAATCTGACAAGATTTTCGTTTTATTACCTGCAAATATTTACAGTTTGTATCAAACAATGCGGTCGACTGTACTGATCGCTTATAAAATGTCGTTTGCAGTTAAAACATTATAAACCAGGAATAATAAAAAACTAGTGGCCGTATTTTGTAAAGAAATTTAACATTTACAAAAGTGCAAGCTACCTATACAGTTCAATATCATGTGACAGAGTCAGGAAGTAAGTGAAGTTTTAAGCAAGACTCAATGAATGGTTTCAGCCCAACAAGGTGCGCCTTTCCCAACTTGATTTACTTTAATGAAATACATTTATGAGATATACATGTACAGTGAAACCCCTCTAAACCGGACATATGTGGGGGCAGCAAAAATTCCGGTTATGAGGGGTTTTAACCCATTACCAAATAGCTTGTTTCTAGTATAGAAATAGCTGACCACTGTAAGGCGGTTGAAAGTAAAGCATAATGTACCTTAAGACGCTTTCTGCTTTACTTTCAACCTGCTTTAAACTATCATCTGCTAGAATGCATAAACTATTTCCTTCAGTGTAAGAATAAACCAAAGACGTAAAAAGGCGTATTTAAGGTGAAATGAGTAAAATAAAGAAGGATTGGAAACGGGATCAAAGCTTTTGTCCTGTTTAGAAAGAATTCCGGTATTTTGAGGTTCCGGTTTGGAGGGGTTCCACTGTATGAAGGACTCGTCACGTAGTTTACTGTCAGATTAGTATGTCAGAATCATCATTTTTGTGCATTTCAGTAAATTCGTGTAGCTAAAGCAAGTTACAGGTTTAATGCTTTCGGTACCAAATTAATCGTGAGATTTTTAACCCCACTTCAATATTACATCGTCGACTGCTTCAATATTGGTGTCTGTAAGATCGATTCAAAGTTAAATTTAAGGTAGTATGACTTGAGAAGTATCAATATCGATAAGAGTGTGAAACAGTTTGGATCCTAATCAGACGCCGCGTAAAGCGGCGTCTGATCTGGATCCAAATTGTTTGCAAATGCGACTTTATGCGACATTAAGAACAACACTTCTTTAATTTCTTAAGCTCATTCCCCCTTGAAATTTCAAATGGATACCGGTACAATGTAGGACAGGTTTCCAATAAAGTCTGGTCTATTTAAACCTTAGCTGAGTCACACTCATGGGAAGGGTGTTGTGAGTTTATCATGTGTAGGGAACAGACTTATGGGGAAAAACACTACTTGTGGGTAGCATCCCACAATCATCACCTGTTGAAAAAATCCTCTGGTGTAGGGGGTGCAATGCAACTAACATGTTTGCACAATCTTTTGTCTATATGGTAAAAAAAAAGACCATAAATTGTGAGCTGCTTGTACATAAGGACATAAGGTACTCCTGAGCTGCAATCACCTCACATGCAACCTATGTACATGTGGACGGTGTCCGTCCACGCTTATTTGTGGGGTGTAAAACACAAGTCCGTCCGTTCGTCGTCCGTCTTCAATTGCTTCAAATGATGACGCCTCCTTAACCGCTTGACAGATTTCAATCAAACTTTACAGAAATGTTCCTTGGATTCGGCTCTTTTGAATGTGTTCAAAAATATAAAAACAATGCAGAATTCTGGTTGCCATGACAACCGAAGTGAAAATATTAGAAAAATCTTAAAAAATCATTTGTCAAAATCTTAACCCGTTCAACCCTACACTTCTCTTGTGGGATTTATTTATCCTTTTGGACTCTTAGTCTAGTACAGAAATTTTGAACCAGTCTATTGTTGCATTTTTGATACATGAAAACAAAAACGAATGAAAATATCAAACAGTGCAGACCCTGACCAGAGGGTTCTTATAGGAGCCCACTGATCAGGGTCTACACTGTTTGTATATGTAATCAGTAATATCTACATAAGGCTGTAGCGTTGAAAGGACTAAGGGCGAAAGCTTGGATTTTTTGCACATAGCATCATTTACAGGTCCTCTATCAAACTTGTTCATATTATGTTCATGTGATCATATTTGGACCTGTCCCGTGTGTCACAGTTTTACATAGAGTTATATAGGGAACTTTTCAAACATCTTCTCCTCTGAAACCAATTTGGCCAAAGCTTTGAGATTTATTCTTGTGGAAATTCAACTGTGTGGTATTGTTCATAATTTGAAAGCTAACCTGGAAGCTTTCGCCCGTGTACTACAGGCTTTGTCAACCAACTGATGGTTTTGAGATTTATTATAGTGACACTTTTAGATGTCCTAAACCAAAATTATTGAAATGATAACGGTCGGTTGCATGTCTAGGTCACAGCAGCTAAAAATAGATTATTTTTATCAATGAAAACTTAAAAAAAAATCATGTCTGAAACCCTTGTATACAGAGCT
Source organism: Gari tellinella (assembly GCA_922989275.2). Classification (NCBI taxonomy): domain Eukaryota; kingdom Metazoa; phylum Mollusca; class Bivalvia; order Cardiida; family Psammobiidae; genus Gari; species Gari tellinella. The sequence continues at coordinate 19,219,030 of OV277862.1, forward strand.
TAAATATTACGGCACATAGCATCATCTATAGGTCCTCTACCAAGATTGATCAAACTATGCACCTAGGGCCAAAATTGGGACAGCACCGGGGGTCACCGTTTAACATACAGTTATAATAGTGAAATGTTACATAATTATCTAGGTCAAATGAGCTCATAATAGTGTTTTTTCAATATATATGACAATATGACAATGATTGTATTTGTAGTTGAAGGCCTCCGGCCCAAAATACCATCAATATTACATATAATGTTTTGTGATATCAATATTTCAGTTAACATGAATATAAAATGTATGCATACAAAGTGAACAGTGATGCATTGCTTGGAAACCATTCGCAGTTTCCGCCTCCTTGACTATATGTACACTTTAGCAAGTGGATTGGTTTGCTCAATGTCGTTCGCACGATGCTGAAAACTTTTAATTTTTTTTATCTTAAACTCTAGTACACGGAGCTTAGATATTTGGCATATAGTATCCTCTACAGGTCTTTTATCAATATCGTTCAAATTATGCCCCCGGGTAAAAAATGACCCCGTCCCTGGACATAAATCATGCTTTCAATTTTGAAAATTATGGTATTCTTTTTAATAAACACAGTCTGGATTGAAATTATTTTCAAATATTTGTTTACATAATTTATTCCGGAACGAGCAGTTATATTGTTCATTAGTAGATGAAAATACATTATCATTTGTAGTGTAGTTTTCACTACCCCTCACTGCCTTACCCCGAGTACAATTGTTATTTGCAAACAGTTTGGATTTTTTCAGTCAAAATATCTAAAGTTCAAATTTGAGAAATAAAAGCAGACGATCATTGTTTCAATTGGTGAACGTCTAAACACTAAGCGATGTTTGTGTTGTTAAATCAGCAGAGCACTGCTGTCATCGTAAATTATGTTGTTTCCAAATTCAGTTCGGATTAAAAGTGAAATATAGAATCTTTATTTACATCTCATTAATGCACATTCAATACATATAAGAACATTATACAATAAAATCTTAAAAATAGCGCAAAGCCATCCCTTAAAGGAATTATAAGAGATGATATAAAGGACATACATTTGTAACATGTCATGTATATCATAGATATTTATAACATCACAGTATGACACACATGAATAGAATGTTACAATTTATAAAAATGCTTTATTATATTAAAGCCGTGTAAAAAGGAGAGTAAAGGGAAACTAAGAATAGTCAACAAAAGCAAGATAAAGTATTCCGATGTTCAAAAATTTACATCTGTTAATAAAACTTAAAGATCAAAAAGAAATGACGACCAGTTTCAATTCGTATTGGATCTACCCCTAATCGAAATTTACAAAAAGTTGACCGCTGCTTTGTAGAAAAGTTGGATACACTCTCAACTTGTTTCGACCATGGCCAGATACCTCAACATAACTATAAATTCTATGTAGCCAGCTACTTATAAAATTTTCAAAGTTTTAGTCTCAAAAACATGAGCAAATGATCTAGAAATTGGATAGTCTAAACGACAATATATTCCAATCGTTCTCATAAAAATAAGACTGAACTTTATGGTACAAATTTTTACAAGAACGATTTGATCTTCCGTACGACTAAAGTGCAACGCGTTTATTAACCATTGATCTGTCCATACATGATAAATGTGACCAGTACAGTGCAATGCATTTTCACTGTCGAACTAAAGGTGGCTTTCAGCCCATTTCTCCAGCTACACCATCATTTGATGTGTATTTGCCTACACCTAAAAAGAATCTCTGGGCTCTGTTATGGACGGTTTCAATACAAGAGTATATTTTATAACCCCATATAGAAGCACTATAACCAATAACTGGTCATACAACCGAATCGTACAACTTTGAAAATACGTCATGGTGAAAACCACCTAATGTTTTACACTTGACAATCAAAAGACCCAAGGCTCGACTGGCACTCTGGGCAACACATTTAACAGTCACATTGTAATCAAGGTTTACATGAATAATAACTCCAAGATAAGTGTATCTATCAACAGTGAGCAACTGGTTAGCTCCTAATATGAAATAAAATGATGTGCGTGGTACTGAAGGAGTTCTAAAGTGTACAATATTGCTTTTAGCTGCATTGACATGCATATCATTCAAACTTCACCAGTCGTTTAATGCAGACATTAATAGTTGGAGATCTTTCTCAGATTCTGATAAAAGAGCAATATCATACGCATACAACATGATACATATTTTCTCATCCTCTATAGGTACACCAACATTAAAAGTCTTCAAGTACAATGACAAATCGTTAATAAAAAGATTGAAAAGTATCGGTGAAATGATACAGCCCTGGCGTAATCCACAATTTACTTCAAACAACTCTGTATTAAGGGAATTTACACGTACACAAGCCGTCACAAAGTTATATAATGATTGTATAGGTGCAAACATTTACCACAAATTCTTATGTCAGACAGTCTCTTCCATAATATATTTCTATTAATCGTACCATACGCTTTTTTAACGTCAATAAAAGCATGTAGATTTAAGCAGCTTCTTTCTTGGTTCAATAATACTAGTTAATGAGAAAATATGATCGATTGTACTTCTGCCCTTTCTGACGCCATTTGCTCATCACACACTTAATCGTTATCTTCAGACCAAGTGCTAAGTCTACTATTTAAAACATGATACATGTAGTATAACTTATACATTGATGCGGCTAAGGATAAACACCTGTAAGACAAAGGATGGCATTTATCCAAAGTGGAAGATTTTGGCATTGGATCAATAATACATTTACCCAATAATGTCGGTACAATACCTTTATCAAAACATATAAATGTATTGAATAAAACATGTAGAAAAGCAAGTGAAGAATCGTTATCTAAAACTTCAACTGGTATTTGATTAAGCCCATATGCCTTACCCTTGTAAACAGAGGCTCAGACTTGACGTACTTTTAGTATAGAATATGCTCATTAAAACTAGCTTCCGTATTGGAGTTAACCTTTATTACACCATTATCTAATGATAACGAATTTGGCGTGAGGAATAGAGAGCTAAAATCGTTTCTCCATCTTGAAAGAACGGTGTCTATATAATGTGATATAGACCCATCTGACATAACAACTTCCATAGGGATAGTATTACCCGAGGAACAATTTACACCGATTTTACCTATCGACTTCCAAAGTTTTGATTTGTCAACTTTACACTCATTCTGTAAAGAGTACCAATAGAAACGTTTAGCCCTCTGTACCTCAGGAACAAATACTTTACGCTTACCAACATAAACACATTTCAACGTAACTCTATTCGAACATTTAACTTTACAAGATAACCAACTTTTCTCCGATACAGAACAGAACAGAACAGAACATATTTTATTTTTTGACTTATACATACAGTATCTCGTCAATACAAAACAAATAATATTCACAATTGTCACGTAATCCATTAATGGATCAAATATTATAAGAATACATTTAGATCTTCGTATCAGTATACATACAGTATGTGATTATTTTAATTGGAGATAAACTTTATTAATCTCTTTTATAACACTACACACCGCACAATGAAGGTCAGAAACAATACAGAAAGCTCCTGACGAGGCTTTCTGCGCAATTTCTATCCCGCATTTGGGCGTTTCTTTGTCTTTAGATAAAAGTATATATATATATATATAACATAGCTAACTTTCCTATATTAAGTTGTACAGTGCAGGTGAAAACTAGCACAGGGTGGCTCTACATGAGCTCCCTGCATTACTTTTATCCTGAATTGTGCAAGTATATTAATTTGAGATGAACTATAACAATTACTATACACATACATTATTCCATAATTCAGTCAACTAAAATGTAGAACGTCTTTGCAATAGTATATATACAGGGCTCCCTTCGGAGTTCCTATAACGGCCCTCCTAACAACGATTCCCTCCTTATAGCAATGATTACCGCTGTTCCCCAAACAAGACAATTATGTTTAACGCTTTCACTGTTGCAATATCGTCTGCTTAAAATTGCAGTTTGCCGTTCAAGTTTCCTCAATGTTACACGTTGGATATTTCGGCAGAAGAAACACGAAGACAAGTGACAAAGAGTTTGAGCCTAGATCAGACGACACGTTACGTAGCATCTGGTATGGGTTCAAACTGTTTGCAGACGTAATTGAAGCCTTTTAAACTTCCTTCCCTATAAAAACTCCCTCCAAACAACACAGACAATAGTTGCCTCCCACTGACTGTTGTTGCAGAGAGGGAGCACTGTATGACTGACCATACGACTAAACGAACAGTATTAATTTTTTATCCAAAATGAGATGATATTGCCGAAATAAGCATTATCTTTTTGAGGATAGACAGTTTCTTTAGATGAATTATGAGGTAGATCTACAGTTAACCCTTTACCCAATAAACTGTTTATAACAGTAAAGACATGTGATCACTTAAAGCAGGTTGAAAGTAAAGCAGAATGTGCCTTAAGGCACATTCTGCTTTACTTTCAGCCTGCATTAAACTTCCATCTGCAAGGATATATAAAAATATTTGTAATGGTAATTGTTCATGAGGGTATAAAATGGAACTATTTTCTTTTCTTCAGCGGAGGAATAAATTAAATACGCTAAAAGTCTATGGGGGAAAGGGTTAACCCTTTAATGGTCAAATTATCGTGAGCTGTTTACCTCTTTCACTGCTACACTGTTGTCTGTTTCAATATCGTTGTTTATCACATAAAACTACGGAAGCCGGATAGTGCCACTTTTACAATTTTTTAAAAAAATTTTATCTTGAAAATTCAAGTTATTATCTTGAAAATTCAAGATAGTATCTTGAAAATTCAAGATAGTATCTTGAATTTTCAACATACTATCTTGAATATTCAAGATATTAACTTGAAAATTCAAGATAGTATCTTGAATTTTCAACATACTAATTTGAGAATTCAAGATACTATCTTGAAAATTCAAGATAGTATCTTGAATTTTCAACATAATATCTTGAATATTCAAGATACTATCTTGAAAATTCAAGATAGTATCTTGAATTTTCAACATACTTACATGAAAATTCAAGATAGTATCTTGAATATTCAACATACTAACTTGAAAATTCAAGATATTATTTACAATTTTTTATTTTTTTTTTATCTTGAAAATTCAAGATAGTATCTTGAATTTTCAACATACTATCTTGAATATTCAAGTTAATAACTTGAAAATTCAAGATAGTATCTTGAATTTTCAACATACTAACTTGAAAATTCAAGATACTATCTTGAAAATTCAAGATAGTATCTTGAATTTTCAACATACTATCTTGAATATTCAAGATACTATCTTGAAAATTCAAGATAGTATCTTGAATTTTCAACATACTTACTTGAAAATTCAAGATAGTATCTTGAATATTCAACATACTAACTTGAAAATTCAAGATATTATTTACAATTTTTTATTTTTTTTTTATCTTGAAAATTCAAGTTATTATCTTGAAAATTCAAGATAGTATCTTGAATTTTCAACATACTATCTTGAATATTCAAGTTAATAACTTGAAAATTCAAGATAGTATCTTGAATTTTCAACATACTAACTTGAAAATTCAAGATACTATCTTGAAAATTCAAGATAGTATCTTGAATTTTCAACATACTATCTTGAATATTCAAGATACTATCTTGAAAATTCAAGATAGTATGTTGAATTTTAAAGTTATTATCTTGAATATTCAAGATAGTATCTTGAATTTTCAACATACTATCTTGAATATTCAAGATATTAACTTGAAAATTCAAGATAGTATCTTGAATTTTCAACATACTAACTTGAAAATTCAAGATACTATCTTGAAAATTCAAGATAGTATCTTGAATTTTCAACATACTATCTTGAATATTCAAGATACTATCTTGAAAATTCAAGATACTATCTTGAATTTTCAACATACTTACTTGAAAATTCAAGATAGTATCTTGAATTTTCAACATACTAACTTGAAAATTCAAGATATTATTTACAATTTTTTATTTTTTTTTTATCTTGAAAATTCAAGTTATTATCTTGAAAATTCAAGATAGTATCTTGAAAATTCAAGATAGTATCTTGAATTTTCAACATACTATCTTGAATATTCAAGTTAATAACTTGAAAATTCAAGATAGTATCTTGAATTTTCAACATACTAACTTGAAAATTCAAGATACTATCTTGAAAATTCAAGATAGTATCTTGAATTTTCAACATACTATCTTGAATATTCAAGATACTATCTTGAAAATTCAAGATAGTATCTTGAATTTTCAACATACTTACTTGAAAATTCAAGATAGTATCTTGAATATTCAACATACTAACTTGAAAATTCAAGATATTATTTACAATTTTTTATTTTTTTTTTATCTTGAAAATTCAAGTTATTATCTTGAAAATTCAAGATAGTATCTTGAATTTTCAACATACTATCTTGAATATTCAAGTTAATAACTTGAAAATTCAAGATAGTATCTTGAATTTTCAACATACTAACTTGAAAATTCAAGATACTATCTTGAAAATTCAAGATAGTATCTTGAATTTTCAACATACTATCTTGAATATTCAAGATACTATCTTGAAAATTCAAGATAGTATGTTGAATTTTCAAGTTATTATCTTGAATATTCAAGATAGTATGTTGAAAATTCAAGATACTATCTTGAATTTTCAAGATAATAACTTGAATTTTCAAGATAATTTTTTTTTTTAAAAATTGTAAAAGTGGCACTATCCGGCTTCCGTATAAAACCGACTCTGGGAGTGTTATAAAAAGCCATTCAATAAACTACAGTGAAATTTCAATATTTGGGCTCCGGCCCTACCTGTTCGTCTACGAGCGCTGCATGGCGCTGGGCGCCAAATGACGTCATTTGCCATGGTGTTACTGTAAACAACGTCAAGTTTTGGCGGAAAATACATATGGCGGAGAGACAAAAAACTACGGATTCAGTTCACTTAAAAGGGTTTTAAAGTGTTTATGTGATAAATAGGATCTAACATTCGTGCTCATTATTTATCATTCTTAATAAACTCGTTGACTAAAACAAATATAACGCTCGCCAAGGCTCGCGTCATATTGTTTTAGTCAACTCGTTTATTAAAAATGATAATTAATGAGCACTCATGTAAGATCCTCTATTTGCAATATCGTTTCAAAGTTAGATTTAAAGAAGTATCACTGACGAAATTTCAAAACAAGTATCAAACAGTTTAAATCCTGAACAGACGCCGCATTTCACGGCGTATGACCAGGGTCCAAATTGTTTCAGGGCTGCCATTTCTCCGGATTTTTCCTAAATCTTCGGATTTTTTTCCTAGTACATGGTAGCTTAAAGCAGGCGGAAAGTAAAGCAGAATGCGCCCTAAGGCGCATTCTGCTTTACTTTCAGCCTGCTTTAAGTATGCATGTGTCAACAAAACTAGAAACAGGCGATGGGGAAAGCTACGATTTGTAAAATCGCACTTGAAAAATGCAAATTTGGAAATCTTAGGATTTTTCATGTCAACTTATGGCAGCCCTGTTGTTTGTAAAAGCGCCGTTTGGCGTCATTGACTGTGACTGGGTTAACATTTTATTAATCTGTCACTAAATATGACAATTTAATGCAGGACAAAAACAAGCCGAACAGCTCCAGTTGAAACATTATGCTAAATACTTCTACTGCGTATAAGCAGCAACCCGCCTTTAGGGAGCTCCACGACAGCGTTACGAACGCCAGACTGCATTTATATATAAGCACTTTGGCTGAGATTGTACAAGTTTAAAATCCCAATGTTTGTCGTATAAAGCAATGAGCAGTAGCAAAGATAATGTTTTTTACCGACTTTATTTAACCCATTCACTGGCATGACGTCTTCAGCTTTTAACAATTATTGCCATCTGCTTTTATTTCTTAATTTTGAATCTAAGGTATTTTGACTATGAAATATAAAAATTGAGTTTCAAACAGTTTAGATTCTGATCAGATGCCGCGATACGCGGCGGCTGATCATATTCCAAACTGTTTAAAAAAACTTGTACACGAGGTAAGGCAATGAAGTGGAAAATACATTCTTACCGCATAAAAGTACTTCATTGTATACAGACATAAGCGATATTCTTGGTATAAAGCTATTCATTCTATGAAGGGCCTCCGTGGACTTGTGGTTATTGTTATTGACTGACAATCACTAAGCTTCATACCGCTGTGGGTTCGAATACCAATTTGGGCACTTTGGTTTTTTTGTGCGGGGAAGCCTTCCAGTTTGCTTCTAGGAGGTCCGTGGTTCTCCTATAGTTGCCGATTTGTGCCTTAAACCGTGCATAAAGGGCTTGTGGGTGTTTCTTCCACCGGTAATAAGCTGGACGTCGCGACATGACTGAAATACTATTACGAAATAGCGACGCAATATCATAACAAATCAAATCCAAAATCTGGCTAGAAACAATATATACGTATACAAATGGTGATTAGAATCTTCTTTATGTATCTCATTTGAGCATTCACATGTAGGGCATTTCCTCATATGATTAGTAAAATGTCATTAGATCTATTCAGGTTGCTAAAATTATCTGTTATTCAGACATGTTTAAAACGTTTGACACATTCCAGCCACCGAAGAAATAAAAAGAAGGAATAAGTAATCTATAAGAGCAAAACATTCCTAAAAGATTTTCATGCACCGAAGTTTCTGATTTCAGTATATTTTTTCAACCACTTCACTGCCTTATCCCGACTACAACAGATATTGCAAACAATTCGAATCCTGATCAGGCACCGCGACACACATTTCAATATTTCCTACATCAAAAAACCTAAAAATTAAATTTGAGAAGACAACTGTTTTAAAAACTGATGTCATAGCAGTTAAAGATATAAAATATTGAATACATGAATTTTGAGTATAATGTTGCTCGTGTCAAAGAGGTTGCTAAATGACATATTTCTTACATGCAATTGAGTTATCTCTCTATACATAAGGTACGTTTGGTAATTGATTTAACCCTTTACTCCATCCATTTGATACACATTTTAACACATTTAATTTACAAACGCATTATTTGTTTAGAGTAATGGTAGATCTAGAATTATGACATTGAATTATTCGGAACCCAAAGCTATCAAGCGTTCGAGTTGAGTCTGCGATCATTCCCAAGCTTTTGATTGGTCAGATTTAAGCATCTGCTCAAATCTGACCAGTCAAAAGCTTAAGAATGAATTCAAACTCATCTCAAGCGCTTATATTAATAACCGGTTGACCTAGTATACATGTACTAACAGGAGTGGTTCGGTGCATGTATACAGTCACACCAGCGTTAAACCTTGTCATGCTGAATTGCCGTCTGCTTCAAAAATATCGTCTGCGAAAAAAACCTAAAAAATCTTAAACAATTTATGCTTTTATAACTTTAAAAAATGTGAAAATGAGTGACAAACAGTTTGGACCCACGCGGCGTCTGATCTGGATCAAAACTGTGCAAATATAAGCCATGTCGCGCTTAGCATGATAAAATAATCAAGCGTCACGTTAATCGCTCTTAAGACAGACGACTGTATAAACTCATAGGTAATCTCTTGCATGTGTTTGCTTTATTTTTTATCTGGTTTAAAGCAACGAAGACAACGGATGTATTCTATGAAGTACATGTTGTCCTATTAGCGTGGTGGTTACTGTTCTAGTTCAGAAAATCTGCTGAATCATGGCTGACTAAATTGCTTATCACACCAATTAAGGAAGTAAGGGGAAAGTTTACGTAAATATTGCATATGCACCTGTCAAAATGCTCACTTGATCGGTTTATTACTAAATCATTTTAATTAAAATGTTAGGCTAATCAGTCTTAAAGCTCAGTTTGGAAAATCAACATAGTGGAACAAGTTTTCGGCGGAGCACAGCCATCTGTGATTAGTTTTTTAAAAGTTGCTGTTTAATTTATGGATAGAATTGGTAAATATCAACATAAATAATACTTGTGACGATTTTATTTAGTTAGAAAGCATTTTTTGATAAATGTCTAATTACCTCACTTTGTCAGAGAAAAATATGAGAAAATCGAAATAATGTTTGAATTTCATGTATAATAAGATATTTGTAAACTAACAGATATAAGTCGCTGAGCATTTCTTCAGTGCATTGCATCAATATTTTGTACATTTTAACCCTCTCCTCCGTAAAAATGCCTTTTCACGCTTTTGAATTATTCCTCCACTGAAGAAAATAGTTCCAAATTATACAATCCTGAATATGGATCATAGTACGTTTTTCCAAGCCGGCTGAAAGTAAAGCAGGATGCGCCTTAAGGTGTATTCTGCTTTACTTTCAACCTGGTTTAAATTGGTCAGTTGTCGTCAAAACTAGAACCAGGCTATGGGGTAATGATAAAATGGTATAATGATATGTTTCACATTGATTACTGCAATGTGAGGTTTAAGAAATAATCTATGTTCTACCGTTGTAAAATACCGTTTCACAAGTCGAAATAATCTATTTTCTACCGTTGACAATGTCAACAGTAGAACATAGATTATTTCGATACTAACATGACCAGATTTTAAGAAATTAATTAGAAAGGAAATCAAATGTTTCAAACTTATTTCCTCAGCGGATGCAGTTTTTCGACCGAATAACTGCTCCCACGGCTTTTACAAGAAGCTAACACCCAACAGCAAAGTTACGTACAGCAGAGAACTCGCACACACAATATACATTTACCGACCACCATCTGGCATAGAACAAACATAACATGAAACAAGACAGAAAAATGGGGAAATTACAGTTACATGACTGGTTAAAAGTATATGGTCTTTGCGTAACACGTCACGCCATTTAACCGCGAGAGGCGCGGGGTAGGGAATAGCGTTGTAAAACGTTCCAGGTATACCACGATGAGCTTGTTCTATTTTTATAGTGACCAAAACGCGTGTCATGTTAGAATTGTTGTTTTACCCTCATCCTCATGCATCACACATCAGAACGAGGGCTAAACACGAGTAAATCTTCTTGTAAATAGGAACCAGTCTATCTCACACTTCAGGGCTGCCATAAGTTGATCATAAAACCCCTAAGTTCTCATTTTTCCAAGCGCGATTACTTAAAGCAGGTTGAACGTAAAGCATAACGCGCCTTAAGGCGCGCTCTGTTTTACTTTCAGCCTGCTTTAAGCTACCATTCTGCTTGCATAAAAATCCGAACATTTCGGAAAAATCCGGAGAAATGGCAGCCCTGGTACTTTTCTAGAGTTTCTTATATTAAAATGCATAAAACTTGTATTAACTCACTGATTCCTTATATCGAGTAAATGTATCCTTTACAAACAGTGTATTTGTATAGAATACACTTGTCCTACACAAACAGTGTAGACTTAGATTAAAGGAGCTCACTGATCAGGATATGCATTGTTTGTAAGTTTAAAATAAAAGGGAGAACCAACCATAGTCAGTTGTGGACTAAATTTAAATAGAAACTAGAATGGTTCATTTGAAGTTTCATGGAAGAATGAGCACGAGTTTGCCTGGTTGGAGATAACTTTGAACCAGTCAATTATTCATTAGGATATGGTTCATTATTCTCAACTCAGATAAGTTGACTTATTATATTTATGGTATGCATAGTGTCCACGTTCTATGACAGTGAGCAACACTGTAGACTTTTAAACAGTCAACCATTTTTCACTAATTATAGCTGTACATGATAAAAGTATTCTCTGCATGCAATAATATACATGGAATAGTGTGATTGTCGGTTCTTGGCCTGGTGATTTTAAAACCAAATGTAATCAACCCCATTCTCGGACAATATACACATTTGGTGTCTGTTTCAAAAGTGTGTGTCACTATATTTGTCAGATTCAAATTTAACCGTTTCACCGCCAAATTAATATTGCCATTTACCCCATTCATCACCATTTTGCTGTTTGCTTTAGTATTGTTGTCTGCAATATCATTTCAAACTAAGATTTAACCCTTTCACTCTCAATGATGCCATAAAGCGCACTTGCAAACAGTTTGGGTTCTGATTAGAGGCCGCGTAAAACCTCAAATTTGATCATGAAACGGTTAAGGCAGTATGATTGATGAAAAATTCGATACGATGTCAAACAGTTTGGATCCCGATCAGACGCCGCGTTACTTTTTACAATATTTATTTTAGTTGCCTACGGCGTGCAAAGTTAAAAAAATGGAATAAAAATGCAATATTAATGTCCAAAAGGTTTTATCTTGCTCAGACACCATGTTACTCGATCTAAACTGTTTTCACATATAAATCTAAGTGTCACCGCGAATGAATAACACATATGTGTTATTCATTCGTGGTGTCACGAGTAGGGCCTATGTTGAAGAAGTTGAAAGTTTTTAACGTTATGAGCTCGAATCCAATCGCATTTGCAAACAGGGCACATGCTTATAAAGCGTTGGAGTCTTGGATCGTTCTCAAGCTTTTGATTGATCATATTTGAGCATTCTGCACAACTCTGACCTATCAAATGCTTGAAAACGATCTCAACTCAACAAGCATGGGACTAGGTTGGACCCTGACTGGCGTTCTAACAATTTGACGAGCCAATGTTGACTAGGGCTGCGATGAATGGGGTGATGAATATTACATGGCTTTGAGCGAACGTAAACCTAGTCCGATTCCCGTCGTACTTAGAAAGTACGTCAGACTAAGCGTAATAATAGCTAGCCGGTCCCGTGAAATAGAGGAAAATGAGTGGGTTTATATGAGCTGTAATATGTATTTTTCTCATTTTAGATAGTTCGCAATATCTTATTGTAACCTATGGATTCAATGATATACACAACTTAATTACCAATTCAAAAATATAGGTTAAGCAGAAATTCGGGTAACGAATCATTTTAAAGCAGCCCTATTTTCGGCAATTATATAGATAAATTGGATGAAAACTTGTACTGAATCGTAATGGCGAACCACCTTAAATAAGAAAAACACCCAATAACAGCTGATGTAACTCAACCCACCATTTATCATTGTGGTACCCTGTTTCTTCTAGTTCATGAATGCCGCAAGTATTGCCTTTTGCCTGACACTATCTTTGTAGAGTAAGGGCAAGGTATCCAGACTAATGAAAACCCTTCTAAGAAACAACAACGACCCTGTTGTTGTTGTAGCTAATTTTACGCCCATCAAGGCTCTAAAAGATGCGTCATCATACACATTGCGGCGGCCCATTGTAGTTGAGATGTTAACCAATTCGCCCCTGAAACTTTTAATGGACTATTCCAATTTCAAAATAAGTCTAGGCTATATTTGATTATGTATGGGTGATTTTAACAATATATTTCAAAATGACTAACAGTGTAGACCCTGATCAGAAGGCTCATTAAGGAGCCCTCTGATCAGGGTATACACTGTTTGCATAGGACAAGTGTAATCATCGCAGGTACACTGTTTGTAACTGACGAGTATACTCGTCGCTAGGGCTGAATGTGTTCATGAAACACTGATGCTGTGTCCTTCATTGATCCTTTCATGATCGAATTTATCATGTGATGTTACCCCTTCACCGCCATATTGTCGTTTGCTTCAATATTGCTGTCTGAACTATCGTTTCAAAGTTAAATGTAAGGCAGTATGACTGAAGAAATTTCAACGAATGTCAAACAGTTTGGATCCTGGTCAGCCGCCGCGTTACGCAGCTTCTGATCAGGATCCGAACTGTTTGCAAACGCGCTTTTTTGGCGTCATTGATAGTGAAAGGGTTAAGTAAAAAAAAAAGAAGACATTTTCCCTTCTGTTGAGGGGATGCTGTACAGACATTATGTTTCTATTTCGGATGTGTTAAGGTGGTTCGCGGGTCAGCTCATTCCCTTTCAGAATTCTTTGAAACGATTTAATTGAAAGAGAGAAACATTTTTTTTTTTAAAAATTACAGTACCATTTTTTTCTGACAGGACTTTTTGTCGAGAAAAAATCAATTTTAAACAAACAGGAATATATTATTTTTTTTATAAAAGAATATAACTCAATAAAATCTATACATTCAAGTAAACTGTACAGAGACTATAAGATATTATGCAAACAAAACTATTTCATGAATTATTATCTTGAAATATCAATATTTAAAAAAAAGTCAAATTCTGAGAAAAGGTCACTAAAATTCAAATAAACAAAAAATCTACCTGTGGGACATACACCAATTTTAGATATTAGATAGATATTACTTATATCTACTAGTCACAAAAATTATATGAAAATCTACAGTAGACTTTACATTTTATACATGATTTCAAGAAATTCTGACAATATGTTAACACAGACCGAGTTACCTCCCTTTAGTTCAACTTTAAAATGCCGTCAGCTCTACATAATACCATAAGTCAAACCTGTAATAATGGACCATTGAACACGGTAGCCTGTAAATCTTTAAAGAGAGGTGCATGCTTAATGCATGACAAAAGTAAATTAAGTAATGCATTATAGCTCCCTTAGGATCTATCTTTTAGCATTACTTTTGTCCTGTGTTAAGCTGTCATCTGTCATATAGGCTATAAATCCTGACAAGGTTTTGTTGTCACTTGACTATACTTGCATCTGATTATTCATTATAACATTTGTGACTAAACAAAGCGTGTCCATTGATCACTGCGTTATGGACTGACTAGTCAATAAAATTTATTTTTTAAAAAACGTTTTGTAGCGAATGGGACTCGAACTTACATGTAGAACCACTCTACAAACTGCGCTAACAAAGAAGACACTGAACTTTATCAAAATTCTTTATCTAACTTTTCACTGTCAGCACGTGCCGAAAAAGAGCATGTGAAAGTCATCAGCATTTCCGGAACTCGAGTTGCGGGCCGTCCGCTGTCGAACCACCATAATACGAGCGTAGGAATAGATTGGTATTTAGTAATTTAGTGGATGAAAACTTGGCCTGTGTCCGTAAGCACATATCCCCGCTGAAATCCTTTAAACCATTACTTCCCAGCCTGTTTCCAGTTTTGAACATATGTGACCACTTAAAGCAGGTTGAATGTAAGGCAGAAAATGCCGTATAATGCGTATTCTGCTTTAACTTCAGTCTGCTTTACGCCTCCGTCTACTAAGATATAGAAAATATAATTAGCTTATGATACTCATTTCATGGCTGTATAAAGTGGAACTCTTTCCTTCACTAGAGGAATAGATTAACGACGTGAAAAGGCGTACATGTATCTGTTGGATACAGTGTTAACTGCCGCAGGAAGTAAAACGAACCACAGGTTCCAGTTTCGATAAAAATATTTCACTACATCTATTTAGTAATACAACTACAATGTATATTTCCTTCAAACCTTTGAGGACATAACTAAAGTGATATCAATTTCGGTGTATAAAATCATGACTACGTATGTAGTTGATCCCTACCGATGAATACATATTCATAATTGTATAAGTAGGAACTATTTTCTTCAGTGGATGAACAACTTTAAGGCGTTAAAAGCGTATTTATGGGGTAATGGGTTAAGAAAACAATCAATTACGTTGACATACGCTCGTATAGTCGGCACACAACTGGGAAGTCAGCGTGTTACTCGCATTCTGTCCTAGATTCAAACTGCTTGAGATGCTTTGCAGTGAAAAAAAAAGTTCAACACTATAAACCTATATTGACGAATTTTTTTTCAAACATTTTTTATCAAGACCAGGCCTTACGTAAACGTGGGGCCTGGTCAGGTTCATACCTGTTTGTCAGTCGGATGTTATTTCTGTTTCTGTGAATGGCAAAAGACTGGACCAATTTCAAATTATGAGAAGACAATATTTCAAGCAGGTGGAAGTTACTCAGTGCTGAAAAAGTTAAAAGATCTGACTAATTAATGCCCTTTTATTTGTTTAATATATATATAATAGCCGTGCCATGACAAAACCACGGAATTATACAACCGCGTGTTGTATAATTCCATGACAAAACCACGGAATTATACAACCGCGTGTTGTATAATTCCATGACAAAACCAACTTTCTTTTATTGCATTGCAACATTGTACAGACTAAGCACCGTTGTCATCCCCGACTCTGTATCTGAGTTTGGTCTATACTGCAAAATACCGTATAAAATAGCTATATAAAATGCGTTTGATGCATGTGGGTATCAAACAGTGTAGATCAAGTCCAGCCGGTGGCTGGCCCAGATCTATGCTGTTTGCAATTCAATAAGGCATGTTTTGTCGTGACACAGCTCAAATTTTAATTTTATATACATGTATTTTCAGGGTCAACCTATGAACAATGAAGAAATCGGTTTTAGGATGCGCTGCTTTGCTAGGTGCGATAACTTTGTTGGTTAATCGATGTGTCGACGCCCAAGGCAAGTATCTTATCAAGTTTACATTGAGTTTATTAGGGGACTGCAGTTTCATTTCCTCTTATTTGACAGGTAAAATTTACGAGTAATATAGAGGAAATATAAAAGAAACCGTTGCACCCTTTACCCCATAGCCTGTTTCTACTTTTGAACACAGGTGACAACTTAAAGCAGATTGAACGTAAAGCAGAATGCACATGCTTTAAGCAATCATCTGAATTGATATAGACACTATTTCTTATTATGCATATTCATCACTGTATTAAGTGGAACTATTTTCTTAAGTGGAGGAATGAGCTAAATGCGTAAAATGCATACCAATGGGGTAAAGGGTTAAGGTAAGGAAGATGCATCGAGAGAGGTCAAGTAAACATGCAGATGCACAGGCGGAAGTTTGGAACGTAATCAATTCGAGAATCATACCATTCTCATGCTGTTTTGACTACAACGTAAATAAAGATATCTTGACTCTATTAGGATTTACATTATTTTTCTTTTAACAGGGCTGCCATTTCTCCGGATTTTTCCTAAATCTCCGGATTTTTCCCCAGTTCATGGTAGCTTAAAGTAGGCTGAAAGTAAAGCAGAATGCGCCCTAAGGCGCATTCTGCTTTACTTACAGCCTGCTTTAAGTAGTCGCATGTTAACAAAACAAAAAAAGGCTGTGGGGTAAAGGTACGATTCGTAAAATCGCACTTGAAAAATGCAAATTTGGAAATCTTAGGATTTTTCATGTCAACTTGTGGCAGCCCTGTTTTAACCCTCATCCTGCTGCAATATCGTCTGCTTTGAAATTGTCGTCTGTAAATTTTGTTAAATACATGTTTTATACATTTTTAGGTAAAGAAACCTAACGATGAGTGTCAAACAGTTTGGATTCAGATCAGAACTGTTTGCAAAAAACAACGAAATCGCGATCAGCAGTGTCATGTCTCAGTCAAGGCCAAGGTCACAGTGTCAGTCTTGGACTTCATGTCACACCTTGAATGATAATCATTTAACGCCGGAAACATTCTGACCCAAATAACAGAAAGGTGCTGAACACATATCCATGGCCGTCAAAGGTCACACTTGATGGCCAATGACCACATAAAAAATGACATCATAGGTCTAATGTTTGAACCTCGATTTTCGTGTTTGAGAAATTATCTTTTATACATTATTTACGTGTTTACAGAATAGGGTTTAAGCTAAAGCCGGTGTGTATGCTCTTTATTAATGAATGTTACAATTTCTCTGTACATGATCCATTGATTATTGTTAAATATTTCAAACACCACTGGCCGATGTAAATAATAATGTATTATGCTTGTACATGTGGTAATGGAAGGCATATTTGCCTCTTTTCCTGAAAAAAATCTATCATGTATATATAATATAAAATGTTTTAAATCCTTCCATCGAAGACATTTAAAAAGAAATTAATATTGTTTTCAGATGTTTCACTATTAATCTCCTGGTTTTCTTTTCTTTCCATACCTCTGTATTTTAGTTTAAAGCCATGATAAGTACTCTCAATTATTCAGATTTATCCAGTTTTTCTATTCAGATGTATTCTGTCAAAGACAATATCAGATGATTTTTTATTTGTTTTAATGATTGATTTAATAACTTCAGTCAAACTCAGTAAATGGTCTGTTGTAGTCGAATTAGCTTTCTGCTCTACTCAACCAGTAGTCAGTTTTATTAGATTTTCTGTATTCAGCCATACTGATATCGGCCATATTCGGTGAATGGCATTTTTAAATCTGTTTCTATTTCCAGTTGTACTCTATCAACCCATTCAACATTGGTTTTTTTTATAGGCATTACCAGTTTCCAATCAAGTCTAGTGTATTATTGATTATTTAGAGTTTTTGTCTGCAATAATGTGCATTGCTTGCATAGGACAAGTGTACTCTTAACCTATTACCCCATAACTTGTTTCTAGTTTTGAAGATAAGTGACAACTTAAAGCAGGTTGAAAGTAAAGCAGAATACTCATAAAGGCACATTCTGCTTTACTTTCAGCATGCTTTAAGCTTTGATCTTCTAGGATATAAACAATATTTCTTATGATATATATCCATGACTGTATAAATTAACTTTTTAACTCAGTAGAGGAATAAATTGGAGACGCAAAAAAGCGTATGTATGGGGCAATTGGTTAAACAGTATAGTTTTGTAGATGACGAATATACTCACCAATAGGGTTGACTGTGTTATTAGTCCATTTTTATTTGAATTTCTCTTCCAGTCACCAAGCCAATGGTCTCTTTGAGTTGATTTTATGTTTTCAGTTATACATGTGCTGGGTTAATAGTCAGTTTTAATTTTATTTTCTGATTTCGTTTATACTCGGTCAATAGTTAGTTTAAATTTTATTTTCTGTTTTCAGTTATACTAAGTCAATAGTCAGTTTTAATTTTACTTTCTGTTGTCAGTTTTACTCGGTCAATAGTCAGTTTTAATTTCATTTTCTGATTTCAGTTATACTGGGTCAATAGTCAATTTTAGTTTTATTTTCTGTTTTCAGTTATACTCGGTCAACAGTCAGTTCTAGTAATAATTTTTGTTTTCAGTTATACCCGGTCAATAGTCAGTTTTAGTGATATTTTTTGTTTTCAGTTATACTCGGTCACCAGTCTTGTTAAGTATTTATTTTCTGTTTCTGTTTTGTCTTCAAACATAGTCTATCTATATTTTTGTGTATTGTGTTTTTTCAGTTGTGCCCTATATACACCCATTTTGGATCATGGTCTTTATAGCGGTTAGCTACATCATATTCCGGGACCGTAATTGTGAAACGTAAGTATATATTGTGGTACTGTAAAACCTCTTTATTATGACTATTAAACTATTGTTGACTATCCGGTATTTAAGGTAGGTGACTGCTTAAAGCAATGTGAACGTTAAACAGACAGCTGTTTCAGGAGTTTTCTGTTTACGTTCATCTTGCTTTAATTAACCCTTTACCTTATAGAAGCGCCTTTTAGCGCATTCCGTTTAATCCTCCGCGGAAGAAAATAATTCCAATCTATATAGTCATGAATACGTATCAGAATGAATATTTTCTTAATTCTAGCAGGTTGTAACTTAAAGCAGTCTGAACGTAAAGCAGAATGCGCCTTAGGGCGCATTCTACTTTACTTTCAACCTGATTTAAGTAGTCCCCTATTTTTAAAACTAGAAACAGGCTATAGGGTAAAGGTTTGTACCTGTCTTTTATGCTGTCAATTAGCCTTCTTTTTAGTGGTCGTAATAGAGAGGTTTTACTGTAGTGTAAACCCAGATCAGAGGTCTCTTAATCAGGGTATGCACTGTTTGACATTTGTGCAATACCGTGTTATTAACATTCCCATATAGTGAAAATGGACTAGACGGAATTGGAAACTGAAATTGTTCCATTTAAATTTTCAGGAATGAATGAGTTAAACGAGACATTTTATGTAAAAGTCATAATGGAAATGAAAGAGTAAGGAATTACTATTTGAGTGACAGAGGTTACGTCATAATGGCAGTGAATGAGTTAGGAATTATCATTTGAGTGACATACGTTACGTCATAATGGCAGTGAATGATAATTTTATATTAAATAGGGGTCCAGATAAGCGGGAATAACCTCAAGTTTTCTGAAAAAAAATCTTCATGTCTGCACCTAACCCTATGTTGTGACTACTCATTAGAATTGTCTGTTCGAGACGGTTCTAATAAGTAATCACACCATATGATTTTGATCAAGTATAAATATTTTAGGTTTTGAAATACTGCCCTTGTCCGGAGCCCTGATAAAAGTGTGCTAAATATTGAACGTTGTTTATATTTTCAGAGAAACTTCAGTGCCGACAACAACTCCAGAGTCCACCACCATAGGCATTGGCATCGTTAAGTAGCATCTCTCTCACACAAATACCATTGATAATGGAAATGCGCCTATAATTATATCTATGTTCGGGTCCTTGTCAGCCAATTACATGTATTTCAAATAAACGTTTATTCTAACTGACCATAGTGCTTTCTTTATTCCTATAAACCTACTTTGTAGACCCACATCGTTCTCTAATTATTCGTCAGTTTTTCAAATATAGTCTGTATACAACTCTTCATAACTAATATTTCTCAACCTCTTTCGCTCACTCTATCATACTTTTTACCATTCCCTCTCTGTGCTTACGAGGAGTGTCTCTGTCTGTCTGTCCGTCTGTCTTCTCTCTGTTTCTCCGTATCTGTATGTCTGTCTCTATTTCTGTCTGTCTGTCTCTCAATCTTTCTCCCTCTCTTTTTTCTATCTCTTCATCGGTCTCTCCATTTGAGGATAAACTGTAATGTTTATAGATTATGTAGCATTATTTTTAATGATAGACGTTTTCAGCTTTATCAAGGGGAAGTAAGCGGCCATGTTTAAACTTACTATAAATTTGGATTATTCCCCTTTATATCTGAACACGGGTATACATTGTGTTCATTATAAATTATTTATGGCGATGACTACTTAAAGCAAGGTGGAGATAAAGCAGAATGTTCCTAAAAGGAGCTTTTTGCTTTACATTCACCTTGTTCTAACCCATTACCCCATAACCTGTTTTTAGTCTTAAAAGTAGATGACCTCTTAATGCAGGTTGAAAGTAAAGCAGAATGCGCCTTGGGGCGCATTCTGCTTTACTTTCAGCCTGCTTTAAACTACCATATGGTAGGATATAGACACTCGTTTCTTATGTTTCATAGTTATGACTGTATTGAAGGGAACTACTTTCTTCGGTGGAGGAATGAATTAATAGCGTATAAAGGCGTATTTATGGGGTAATGGATTTAAGCTGCAACCTGTGTTACATACAGTGGAGAATCTGTTATTCTTTCCCAATAAACGCGTTTACGCTAAAACTATTATTTTCAGTGCAAACAGTTTGGAGCCAGATCAGACGCCGGGTAACCCGATCAGGCTCCAAACTGTTTGCTACCATGATAAACATGAAATATCAGAATTGTCCAAAAGTTGTTCTTTTCTACGTTTTAGTGCTTTGCGTTTGCGTACGTTTGTGTTTAAACGGGAAAGAATAACGTTTTCTCCACTGTACTAATATACAGACCAGGCATTATTTCAGTGGTCTCTTGTGACGGATTTTACAGTAGATCTATATCACTGCTTCCTGACAGTTTGGTCTTTATTATTTGTGATTCCTTGTCCATGGCAAAAACAAAAAACTTCAGCCAATTTTGGCTGTACTGGTATGTGTTAATTCAGAACAAAATCTGGGACCCGTCTTACGAAACGGCGTACGAGAAAAACGTAATTCAAAACTTTAAAATACATATAATGTCTGATAGTTCCATGTTATTCTGTCTTTTCAAGACGATTCCAAAGAGATTTCACAAGACGGAATAAGATGGAGAAATAAATAATAATTTGGAATTCGTGAATCTGACTTTACATATTACGATGTTTCGTAAGACGAGTCCCATGCCTTTACTGACATTACGTTATATGCTACAAAAACAATTGTCGCCTGCTTTTATTATTTAGGTATTTGAACTCTAAATATTGAAATGAGTGTCAAACAGTTTGGATCCTGACCAGACGCCAAGTTTGCAATAAACCATTATTCGCGAGATAAGACAGACAAGGAGTGGATTGTATTCAAACTGTTACACACTCCTTTCTTTTCATTAACAATGCATACAATCTATATGTGGGAGAGAAAATTAGCTCTTGGATAGTTTTAAAACAGTCGATACTGTTCGATATTGAGGCATTTTGTGTTTACCTCATAGCTTGTTTCTAGATTTGAAGATATTTTAAATCAGGTTTAAAGTAAAGCAGAATATGCCTTAATGCGCATCCTGCATTACTTTCAGTCTGCTTTAAGCTACTATATCCACAGGGGACCGTCACAATAGAGGTCTGAACCCCAAAAGAAAAACATGTATAAACACTAGATATGGTCTATATATATATCTAGTGTGTATACATTTTTTTCTTGTGGGGTTCAGCCTTATTCTAGTGTGACGGTCCCCTGTGACTATATCTGCTAGAATATAGAAACTATTTATTTTAATGCTATTCATGACTGTATACATTTTTAAACATATTTCTTCAGTGGAGGAATAAATTAAATGCGACAAAAGGCGATTATGTGGGGGAAAGCGTTAAAAGTAGATCTATAGAAGGAAATTTATATTCATGCTTATTAAATATGCGTCTTCCTTCGTGTACATGTAGCACATTTCTGATAACGTGTGTTTCTCAAGTATTTAACTCGTTCTAAAAATAACTGAAAACAATGCGTTTCGCTGTTTGTCATATCTAACGCATTGTTACCCCTTCACTGCCTTATACCGAGTACAATATCTATTTGCAAACAGTTTGGATCCTGATCAGACGCCGCGTAACGCGGCGTCTGATCAGAAGCCAAAATGTTTGACACTCATTTCAATATTTCTCAAGTCAAAATACCTAAGTTTATTTCAGAGAATGAAAGCAGACGATAATTGTTTAAAATTGATGACGTCATGACAGTTTAGGGTGTAACATGGTTTTGGTATTATAAATTGTAAAATTGCCAAGACGAAGACATATCAGCTGTTTTAAAGTGCAAGGCCTGCATGCGGCTCTATATGATCTAGATACAAGACACTCCCCTCTCCCTTGTTTCTAAACATAGACCCAACCCATGTGCGATATTGGTGATCTCAGTGAGCGGTATAGGATATAATTACGAGAATGAACAGCTTCTATCTAGTTACAGCCGGTTTTTCGCCCCTGACAGTTATTGATCGAAGAACGGGGAACGCAATTTAACATTTACGGATTGTCAGGGGTGTTCAAAATGTACAGTGAACAAGTGAATTCGATTCGTTACAGTTAAAGCCCTCTATTACAGCGCTCCCTCTCTACAACGACACCAAATATGAGACAAACATTGTGTTCGTTGTTAAGAAGGAGTCGTTATAGGGACGGAAATTGGCTTACATTTGCAAACAGTTTAAATCCAGATCAGACGCAGCGTATCGCGGCGTCTGATCTGAATTCAAGCTGTTTGTCACTCGTAATTCAGTTTGTATCTGTCAAAATGTCCATTATATAACTTAGATAAAAACAGCAGACGACCATTTAAAGCAGACTTTATTGCAGCAGTAAAAGCAAAAGAAATAGTTGTCTTGTTTAGGGAACTGAGGCAAGGGCCGTTGTAAGGAGGGAGTCGTTGTTTGGAGGGCCGTTGGAGAAAGGGAGCACTGTACAACCAAAATATCGAATACCGTTTGATGGTATTAATCATAAAGAAATGAAAGTAAAGGAGAAGTAGATATGCGTTTTTTACGCAGTTAATTCATTCCCTCCACTGAAAATAAAACCGTTCCTCTTTATACAGCCACGAATATGCACCATAAGATATATTTTCTAACACCCAGCAGATGGTAGCTTAAAGCAAGCTAGAAGTCAAGCAGAACGTGCCTTAAGGCACGCCCTTCTTTACTCCCAACCTGTTTTAATTGGTCACATGTGTTCAAAAGTAGAATAGGGTGCTTTCTGCCTGATTTAAGCTACAATCTTAGAGGCAAATACTAAAGGCATAAAAAGGCGTATGCGTGTAGCAATGGGTTAAAATTTAAACCTTAATGATTTCAAGTGCGCCTACCATCAGCTTGGACTCACACCAGACGTCTCGATTTCGGGTTATCAGGGTCACATCTGTTTCACACATTTGTGTATATTTTTTTCAGTTTAAAAGAAAACGAAACACACGCACATGCAGTGGAGAAAACGTTATTCTATCCCGTTTAAACGCAAACGAAACGCAAACGCAAAACACTAAAATGTAGAAAATAACAACTTTTTGACGTTTTTCACTTTCTATTTTTATCTGAGTGTCAAACAGTTTGGAGCCTGATCAGACGCTGGGTTACCCGGCGTCTGATCTGGCTCAAAACTGTTTACAATGGAATAAATAGTTTTAGCGTAAACGCGTTTATTGGGAAAGAATAACGTTTTCTCCACTGTATTTATTCACACATAACAACTCCTTTTTAGCGAATTGTTTCGTTGCAGTATGAGCCAAACAACTTTATAAAGGGTTTATACATTATATACGTATAAAGTTACCTATATTGCCGCTTATCATGGTCTAACATCTGAAAAAAAGTTCATTTCCTGATAAGAGGTCGTGTACCCTGAAACCCATTACCCCATAGCTACTACTAGTTTTGAAGACAGATAACCATTTAAAGCAGGTTGAAAGTTAAGCATAATGCGTTTGAAGGCGCATTCTGCTTTACGTTCATCCTGTTTTAAGCTACAATTTGTTAAGCTATACTGGTAGCATAGTACATATTCATTACTGTATAAATGGGAACTATGTTCTTTTGTGGAGGAATAAATCATAGGCGTAAAAAAGACGTATTTATGGGGTAATATGATAAGTCTTATGGTCGCCATTTGATCAAGATCAAAATACCCTCACACTCACATCCATGGGGTTTTTTGCTATGTTTTTTAACCATTTACTCCATAGATACAATTTTTACTCATTTATCTTATTTCTCCGCTGAAGAAATTAGTTCAAATTAATACGTTCACGAATATGTATCCTAAGAAAAAGTTTCTCTATTCAAGCAGATGGTAGCTTAAAGCATGCTCAAAGATAGGAAAGCAGAATATGCCTTAATCTTCATAAATTGCTTTACTTTCAACCTGCTTTAAGTGGTTACCTATTTTCAAATATTTAGAAACAGACTATGGAGTAAAGGGTTAATAGGGAAAGAAGTCAGTCAACAAATCTTAACTCTTTACCTGCTGATCGAGACTTCACTGATTTTTGCAAACAGTTTAGAGTCAGATCAGACGCCGCGTTACGCGATGTCTGATATGGATCAAAACTGTTTGGCACTCGTCTCCAGGGTTCTTTACTTTGTATAATTCTAAATTTAACTTTGCAGACGGCAATTATCAAAGCAGGCGATTTTACAGCAAAATAAGGGTTAAAAAGAACTGGATACTAGTAGTAAAGATTTGCAGAAGAAATGAATATAAAAAGTGTACAAAAGGCACATTTGTAAATAATTCAAGTAAAATAGCTGATATATTAATTAACCCATTACCCCATAGCCCGTTTCTAGTTTTGAATTAGGTAACCACTTAAAGCAGGTTGAAAGTAAAGCAGAATGCGCCTTAAGGTGCATTCTGCTTTACTTTCAACCTGATTTAAGCCTCAATCTGATAGGATATAGAAACTGTATCGTACTGTGTCTACTCATGCCTGTAAGTGGAACTATTTTTTGCAGTTGAGGAATAATTTCAAAGTGTAAAAAGGCGTATTTATGGGGTACATGTAATGCGTTAAACAACACTGTGGGTAAAAAAATCCTGTTTTCTCCAACCTGATCGTACAACCTAAAGATGCTCAAAACATGAAAGAAAAGGGAATTCCAGATATGAACGAGCGTTCGTAATAATGCGTAATTTTGTTTCGCCCCTCGTCGATATTTTACAAAGAATTCTAACGAAGGGACGGACAAAGCAAGTTCACTGATAGTTCAGAGGCTAGTGGAGAATGTCGATAACGTTAAAACGTTTATGATGTAGGTAAGTGGTATTTCTTTCGTCTCAAACAGTGAAGAAGACGCTGTTGTTATTTCCATTTAAACGAAAACGCATTGAAATGAAATTTAGAGAATGTCATTTAAGAAAAATCTAATGATTCATTTTAAACTGAGGGACAAACAATTTGAAGCCAGATCAGACGCCGGGCTACCCGGCGTCTGATCTGGCTCCAAACTGTTTGCAATGGACATAAAAGGTTATAAGCATAAACACGTTTATTGGGAAAGAATAGCGTTTTTTCTCATCTATGCATGATACGTTCTGCTTAACCCATTCACTGACATGACGTCATCCGCTTTGATCAATTGTCGTCTGATTTGTTTCTCAAAATTGAGATTTTAAGTATTTTGACCTAAGCAATATTGAAATGAGTGTTGAAAAGTTTCGATCCTTGATGATCAGGATCCAGACTGTTTGCACAAAATAGGGAACAATTATTCTCGGGTTAAGAAAAGTGAATGGGCTAAAGGTTGTCTGCATTTGTAATATTATGACTACAGAAATTACACTATGTCGGGGCAGCCGCCATGCAGGTTATGTAATCCATTGGACATAACGAGATTTTATACATTTGCAACTGTTTGTAATTATGTATGACTCACCATACTACTACATTAGATTACTGTTAACCTTCATTGCCAAGTTTTATCGTCTGCTTTAACCCTCTTACCGCCAACATATTGTCTGCATTGGTAGTGTCGTCTGCAATGTTTTTAAAGTCAGCTTTTATGGATAATTTGACTGCAGAAATATCGATATGAGTGCCAAACAGTTTGGATCCTGATCAGACGCCGCGTTACGCGGCGTCTGATCAGGATCCAAACTGTTTGCAAAGTCGCATTATGGCGCCGTTGGCGGTGTAGGGGTTTAAATTTCACTTGCTAGAATTCGTTATAGTAACATTGTTAATATTGAGCTGTATAATTAACAGTGTAGACCATGCTAACATACAGATACTCGGCATCTGATCAGGAACATATAACTCTATGCAAACATCTAGAAAGCTAGTTTCTAAGAACTCTTTCGTAGACCGCTTTTCCACATCGCTTTACTTATAAACTACAGATACTTAATACTTTATAACTTTGAACACATACAGTGCTCCCTCCGTATAACAGCCCTCCTAACAACAATTCCCTCCCAACAACAATGCTTGCCCCCAAACTTGACATTATGTCCTAACTCTTTCACTACTGCAATATCGTCTGCTCGGCGTCTGTTTGCAAATGTACTCTAAGGGTATTAACATTCCCTCCCTATAACAACTCCCTCCAAAAAGCACACACAATATGTGTCTCCCATTGGCCTGTTGTTAAAGAGAAGGACATGTATATATAATTATAATTTGCATTAAGAATTTTACATTGTATATACAAAAGCATTGTATTTATATACTAATGTTCTGAAATAATAACCGCCCGAAAGCGGTTTAAACTAGTATTCACCGAGCTTAAAATAAATAGCGATTTTAGCTAGACATGTAGAGTTGAATAGGCTCGAGACTGGTAAGATCTATCGTTTTACCTCATTAACACTTTCATAATCAATGACGCCTTAAAGCGCGTTTACAAACAGTTTGGTTCCTGATCAGACGCCGCGTTACGCGGCGTCTGATCAGGACCCAAACTGTTTGACACTCTTATCGATTTTTATTAAGTCATACAACCTTAAATCTAACTTTGAAACGTTTCTTGCAGACAACAATACTGAAGCAGACGACAATAAAGCGGAGAAGGGGTAAACTTTTCCCAAAATGATATGACCATGAAACCCCTGACACTTCAGATGGTTAAATCCAGTTTCCTATTAAGTACAGTGCTCCCTTACAACAACGGCCTTCCCAACAACGACTCCCTCCTTAAGACAATGTTTGTTGCTGTTCCTCCCTAAACAGACGAATATTCTAACACTTTTACTCCTTTATTTGCTTAAAATTGTCGTCTGCTGTTGCTTCGCAAAATTACATATGAGTGGACCTTTTAACAGAGGAAATATAATGACAAGTGACAAACAGCTTGAAAACAGATCAAACATCTGGTCTGAATTCAAGCTGT
This sequence comes from Gari tellinella, assembly GCA_922989275.2. Classification (NCBI taxonomy): domain Eukaryota; kingdom Metazoa; phylum Mollusca; class Bivalvia; order Cardiida; family Psammobiidae; genus Gari; species Gari tellinella. Next base: position 19,246,947 of record OV277862.1, read on the forward strand.
TTGCAAATGTAAGCCAAGTCTTAATTTTCCCTCCTTAAACAACTTCCTCCGAACAACACATACATTCTATATTTCCCATTTGGTGTGGTTGTATAGAGGGAGCACTGTACGTCTAGTCAAACTCTGACTATTTACTAGTAATTAGGATTGACGTGAACAATAAATCAACAAACAGAGAGGATCCTAATCACAGGGTTCATTCAGGTCTGAGGAACTATCTGATCAGGGTCTACACTGTTTGCATAGGACAAGTGTTCTCTTCACAGGAAGTCTGTTTGGTAATGACGAGTATACTCGTCGCTAGGATTGACTGTATTCAAACATTACGTGTGTAGTATTATGCAGTCATTGTTTAACCCATTTATTCCGAGTGGATTCTTCCCTGTTATATATTGGATCAGTCCATATTTTTGTAAAGGGTGTCTGGTCTTAATTTTCATTTTATATTGAAATTCCTATCAGCAAAGAGTGTAGACTCTGATCAGACGCCGCATTGAGAGACGTCTGATAAGAGTCTATCCTGTTTGCGTATGTCCCTTTTATAGGACGCTCTATGGCACAAATGGTTTTAAGATTTACGATAAGCGTATCCGCCATTGCTCAGGAAATAATTTAGTAGTCTACATGTAGTGATTTCAAGTTTGCCGTGTTCCGTTATTGATTCTATATATTGTACTGGTGTCGAGATTCTGCCGTGTTACAGTGGAGAATCTGTTATTCTTTCCCAATAAACGCGTTTACGCTAAAACTATTATTTCCAATACAAACCGTTTGGAGCCAGATCAGACGCCGGGTAACTCGGCGTCTGATCAGGCTCCAAACTGTTTGCCACCAAGATAAACATGAACTATCAGAATTGTCCAAAAGTTGTTCTTTTGTACGTTTTAGTGCTTTGCGTTTGCGTACGTTTGCGTTTAAACGGGAAAGAATAACAGATTCTCCACTGTACATATTGTCGTCTGCTTCAATTTTGCTGTCTGCAATATCGTTTAAAGATGAATTCTTGCTGCATGACTGACGGAAGCTTGATTAGAGCGTCAAACAGTTTGGATCCTGGTCAGACGCCGAGTTACATATTTTCAAATGTAGGTTTTGTCAGGATTGGCAGTGAAATTATCAACTCTTCCGATGATAGCGGTGGAATTTTGCCTCACTAATTAGCTCTACAACTAGTTTGAAACGCCGCGGAACGTGGCGTATCATCCGGATCCAAACAGTTTGTCACTCTGACTCTGTTCTATAAAGAAGAAATTTGCAGACGTCAATGTTTAAGCACAAATGTCCCAAGCCAGCAGCGTATTCTAAAATGTACATGCTTATTTGCAAAAGTATGTCAAAGATCAAGGTCACATGGGTAAATATTTTTTGTTTGGTTGGAACAGTCTAAACAAGAGCTGTCGGAGAACAGCAAAGCTCGCCTAATTAAACCTTTCTTAAATAGGTAACTATCAAAAGAAAAGTGTATCAGTACATTGATATTCAAGCCACAGGGAACCTCCATTCAAAATATCAACTTCCTAATGCAAATATGTCATGTAGTATAAGTGCATTCCAACACTTACTCCTTAACTAACTTTGAAATTTCAGTCCCAATACTCTAAGTCCAGAAAAGGTGTAATTTTGACTAAATTTAAACTTTTTAAAAAAAAACAACTACGCAACTTCAATGTTCAACTCAAGGGCACCTCCATTCCAAATATCAGCTACCTAATACAAATATTTCATGTAGTATTAGTGCATTACAACTCTTACCCCAAAACTTTAACCATGAGAAATCAGCCGAAAAACCTAAGTCCTCAACAGGTGAAATTTTGACTAAATTTAAACTTTTTTTTTAAATTTTAACTACGTAACATCAATGTTCAACCCACAGGGCACCTTGATTCCCAATATCAGCTTCTTAATACAATTATTTCAAGTAGTATTAGAGCATCACAACACTTACCCCAAAACTTTAACCATGAGAAATCAGCCGAAAAACCTAAGTCCACAAAAGGTAAAATTTTGACTAAATTTAAACTTTTTTTCAAATTTAAACTACGCAACATCAATGTTCAACCCACAGGGCACCTCCAATCCAAATATCAGCTTTCTAATACAAATATTTCATGTAGTATTAGTGCATAACAACACTTACCCCAAAACTTTAACCATGAGAAATCAGCCGAAAAACCTAAGTCCACAAAAGGTGAAATTTTGACTAAATTTAAACTTTTTTTTTATTTCTAACTACACAACATCAATGTTCAACCCACAAGGCACCTCCAATCCAAATATCAGCTTCCTAATACAAATATTGCATGTAGTATTAGTGCATAACAACACTTACCCCAAAACTTTAACCATGAGAAATCAGCCGAAAAACCTAAGTCCACAAAAGGTGAAATTTTGACTAAATTTAAACTTTTTTTTTAATTTTAACTACACAACGTCAATGTTCAACCCACAGGGCACCTCCAAATCAAATATCAGCTTCCTAATGCAAATATTTCATGATGTATTAGTGCATAACAACACTTACCCCAAAACTTTAACCATGAAAAACCAACGCCGACGCCGACGCCGACGCCGACGCCGACACCGACGCCGACGCCGGGGTGATTCCATAAGCCCCCCCATTCTCCGAATAGGCGAGCTAAAAAGGAGAGATACAAATCAAGCATGAAAACTCTATCTCTATTGGTTTCAATGATAAGCATTGAAATTGTTTTACAAAAGTAGGTGAGATCATGGGTCAAGGTTAATGTCAGAAGGCAAACATATTAGTGTGGTCGTAAACAGGACACAGACCAACTACGTAGGCCACATGTCCTGTAGATCTAGTGCAAAGTTATAGACAGGGTTAAGATTTAATGACACTGACAGACAAACATGTCACAGATTGTTGACTTTGACCTTGACCTCTGTGGCTTAGGTGTATATTTTGAGTTTAGGTCAGTTATTGACTAATTACCGCTGCAAGAGTCATACAGCTCCACATGCTGATGCATCACATAGACTACTGAATACTACAGTTTGATGGCCTTTTGCCTTGACCTCTTTGGCCTAGTTGAGGATTTATATTTGAAATTTTACAACCTGTAATATGTATTTTATTTTCAGGTTCCATTGCTAGTCTAAAACAAAATATCGAACACAATGGATAACCTTTTTGAAAATACAGATACGGCATCGGGTGACGAAATGAAGGGTTATGTCGAAAAAGACACAAGTGAAACAGTAGTTGAAGTAGGCAATATATCTGATACATCGTGCTTTACTGTAAACAGCGACACGTCGAGCTATAATAGTGAAACCTATAGCTGTGACAGTGAAACTCTTTTAATTGCACCCAGCAGTAAATCTGAAGACAAAGAACAACTGTCAGAAAACAATGTGACCATGACAGACAGAACAACAAATGACACCTTGCAAATAACATACAAAGACATTACTGATAATGTCAGAACTCATTCATATATAACAGACAAGGCAAGCCAAGAATTCGTGTGTCATTCTAACAGAAGTATGTTTGACGATGATAATAATGTTCTGGAAAACATCAAAGTGACTCCTCTGCATATAATAGGGAGTGGCTGGGAGTTTGGAAGCATTACAAGCATACACCGAAGACCCTTAGAGGTAGGACGAAGCAGATCTAACACAATAGAAGGATACAAAGGCAAAGGGACTGTAGAGGATCGATTGTTATACAAGGTATTTTCTAGTCAAGTCGGTGATATCGACATTCTTAAGAAGGGCGTGGATGGCCTGTCTCAGGGAACTACCTTCTTGGGCTCAAATCAAGACGATGAAATCAACGAAACTGACACGAAGCGTGGCAGCAATCTGAGAAATATATTCGCGGTCAGTGCCGGCGTGATGTTACTGCACGTTGGCTTCTACGGTCTACGGAATCTACAAAGTAGTATGAATGCAGAAGGGGGCATTGGAGTCATCTCAATGGGTATAGCCTGCGGCATGTACCTATTTGGTAGCCTCGTTAGCCCATTTATTGTGCAAAAGTTTGGACCAAAGAGAGGTGTTGTCGCTGGTACCATTGCGCATCTGTTTTACATATTTGCTAACTATTATGTCTGCTGGTACACCCTCATACCAACTTCAGCTATCCTTGGATTTGGCAGCGCAATTCTGTGGAACTCTGTTTCTACATACATAACTGAGCTAGGTATCTATGAAGCAGAAGCTAAAGCAAAAAAGTCTAGTCATGTGATCAGCTTTTACTTCGGGCTGTTCTTCTTTTCTATTCAGCTTGCCACCGTCGTAGGAAACTTGATCTCTTCCCTAATACTCGTTCCTAAGTCGTCCGACCATGATAGCATGCTAACACAGATATCTTTACAAAATGAAACATTGATGGTCAGTGATAATGCCACAAGTATTTACTCAACCATCACAAATACCACTAAAGGTATCAGTGCACTCGTCCCTGCTAACTATTCGTGTGGTATAGGGTTTGTTGATGGTAATGGTGCGATTACACAACAGACTGAAATCGACGATCTGGACAAACTATTTCTCCTTGGTACCTTTGCCTTCTGTGGAATTTTAGGAGTCTTCGTTCTAGGCGTCTGTCTTGATCGTCTTCCAAATTTTGTACCGAGGACATCGACTGGAAGAGAAGTTGCATCACAGGCTGTGGCCGTCATTTCCATGTTGGTAGATGAAGACTTTGTACTCGTGATTCCCATGTGCCTCTATAGCTACATGTCTGTCGGCTTTGTCATAGCTGACATATTAAAGGTATGTATTGTTGTTTTATATTTGACATATCTTATGCATTTAGTTTTGTCTTACCGCCTCAATAGTATTTATTATTTCCACCAATGACATATTAAATGCATTTACTATTGTCCTACATCAATCGATAGTACATGTATTTATTATTTCCATCAATGAAATATTAAATACATTAAATATTGTCTTAGAGCTATCAATAGTATTATTTCCATCAATGACATATTAAATGCATTTATTATTGTCTTATAGACATCGATGGTATTTATTATTTCCATCAATGACATATTAAACGCATTTATTATTGTATTACAGTCATCGATGGTATTTAATATTTCCATCAATAACATATTAAATGCATTTATTATTGTCTTACAGCCATCGATGGTATTTATTATTTCCATCAATGACATATTACATGCATTAATTATTGTCTTACAGCCATTGATGGTATTTATTATTTCCATCAATGACATATTAAATTAATCTATTATTGTCTTACAGCCATCGATGGTATTTATTATTTCCATCAATGACATATTAAATTAATTTATTATTGTCTTACAGCCATCGATGGTATTTATTATTTCCACCAATGACATATTAAATTAATTTATTGTTGTCTTACAGCCATCGATGGTATTTATTATTTCCATCAATGACAAATTGAATGTGTTTATTACTTTCATCACTGACACATACAATTACTACAATTGTTTTGAATATATTACCGTTGGCATATAAAATGCATTCATGACCGTAATGCCATGTTCAAGCTATTGATTAAACTGTCTTCGATGACATATTAAATGAGCCGTGCCATGACAAAACCCGCCTCATTGCATTGCAACATTGTACAGACCAAGCACCGTTGTCATCCCAGGCTTTGTATTTCAGTGTTGTATGCACTGCTAAATACCAAATATAATACAGCTACATGGAATATTTTAGAAGCATGTGGGTGTCAAACTGCGTAGATCAAACCCAGCCGCCGCGTCATTAATGCGGTACTGGCATTGATCTACACTGTTTGAAATGCAATGACGCAGGTTTTGTCATGGCACGGCTCAAATGTGTTTATTACTGTCATCGATGACAAATTACTCTTAGTCTTCTTAAAGCTATATCAGCTGTTAGGATAAAGAAACCATTTCTTACGGTGCATATTTACGACTGTATAAAGTGGAACTATTTCGTTCTCGGGATGAATACGTGTATATTAAAGCGAAAGTGCGAAATCTATCTAGTAATAGCTATACCAATATTGCGATGGAAAATTATTCTTTACATAATTATATATGAGAATTCTAATATTTGTTTTAAATGGACAAAATAAGCTCTAATCTATATCAACACTTTACATTTTAGACCCTTTTTGTCGGAAGAAAACTGTTACAGCTAAAATGTTTACTGTTATATTGTTTCCGATGTTGGATAATTATTCTTTAAATATAGGATATTACATGAGTGTTAATAATTTATTGGACTTTTTAAAACGAGTCTTTCAGAAAACGATAAAAACGATCGAGGCTTTGCCGAGTTTTTATCGTTTTCTCAAACGACGAGTTTGATAAATTCAATAAATTATTAACACTAATGTTATATTCTTTTATAACATACCTAGAAAAGTTATTTATCGCAGCCTTTGATGTCAAGTGAATGCTAAGCGCGAAGTCTATACAGGAAAAACAATTGTTCCAAATTAACCCCGTTTACTATCATAATGTTTATGTTATCATATGTATTAATAAACACTTTCATGTAGAATATTGATTAATTACTCGAAAATCTATAAATTGAAATTACATAAAGGAATGAAGACGTTGGATATTGAACGCATAGAATGCATTTTAATGACGTCACAAGTAAACGACGTCGTGGCGTACCTCATTTGCATAGTTATCCAACTAGTCATATATGACAAATAAACAACGAGTGTTATTCAACTCTCATGCCGTCTGTTATGTTTATTTGTATCTTCTTCTTCTTCTATCTATTTCAGGCGTATATAACATGTTCCATTGGCATGTATATGGTTGGTTATACCATGATCTGTTTTGGACTGTGTGGGTCGATCAGCTCCTACGTCAGTGGTAAACTACTGCAGTATACTGGCCGAGTTCCCATATTTGTCGCCGGTAAGCTTCACACTGCATCAGGTTCTGTGTTGTGAAATAGTATCCGCGTGATATACCAAATTTATTTATTTCAGGTGGGCTGGTTTGTATGTTAACGTCCGTTTCCGACATATATGGGCTTATTGGACACCCAAGGGTGCGGTGACCTACTGTTGCTAGTATTATCGACAGAGTTCTCTGGTTCTTTTAGATGCCCAGTGTAAAGCACTGATACATCGGACCTCGGTTTTTATAAAGTCTTATCCGAAGAACTTGGTTCGGCGGGGGATCGAACTCACAACTCCTGGCATCGTACTGGACCATGTCCGTCGATTAATTTATCTCAGAATGTTAAAATTGTATCATCAATGTTCATAGCTCTTATGACATTTTCAGTTAGTTTGATATTTTATAGATAAAATATTCCCGCATACTGTAAACAATTAGGTCAGTTAAAGAAAGGATTTATACTCAATTGTATCTGCCTAGTTTAACAGTGTGTTTATAAGGCAATTTACTTCTTAGAAATGTATACCGTTAATATTTAGTAAAACGTTGGTGGATATGCAGGATTGCAGATAAGGGGGGTATTTCAAAAATTAAAATCTTTATTTCTGCTTTAAACCCTATGGTGTCACTACTCGTTAGAATCGTCTCGAAGACGATTCTAATGAGTAGTAACACCATAGGATTTGGTGCTGAAATAAGTGAGAAAATGCTAGATTTGTTCAGTTTACTCCCCCTTATCTTGAACCCTGGATATGCATGTCTATTTGCTTGCAGCCCAGGGGACAGAGAGGCCAAATACTGCTCACCAGACCAGATGACAGGCTACGCTGGATGTTTGATTAATTTCAGTCCTTCTGTTTTCAGCTTTATCACATAAAGTTTTAGTATCAGGATCAACCTAGTAACAGCTCATCGTCTTGCAGCAAACTACAGAGTAGGCCTTGGTGTGTACACACTCTTTATTGAGTTTGTGTTGGATGGGTGGTAACTCAGTAGAGTTGAGGGTTGTCCATAACCTGTGTCACTAACCAGTCGAAGATTGACTGGAACTCAGATCTGCCTGTTAGCAGACTGAGGTTCTGTAGGCTTGTCCTATAGTCTTCCAATGTCTACTTGATACCAACGATGTTCTCGGTAAGGCAGTAGGTGAGTTGACACTTCCATCTATTAGAGAGCCGGGCACCTCCTAGACATGACGTCTATGATGTGCAACCTCTCTCGTTTGGTCCACAGGCTCCAGTTCGTTCTCCAACAGAATCTTAAGCTGAAATAATGAGAAAGGGTAAAATGCAATGAATTATTGGTATAGCCAATATTGGTATACTTTACAGAAAACTTGCGAATTTAGGTACATATAACACATGATACTTGGGATTTGTCAAAACATTTGTCGAAAAAGTTGGAATTGTCTATTTTAGATTGTGTAACATTTGAATGGTTTTGTGTTTAACTGGACGTCGCTGTCATGTCTTGGGCCCATCCTTATAAATCGTTTGATACGCGTCTTAGAAAATTCTCAAGCTTTTGATTGGTCAGATTTGAGCGTTCTGCTAAGATATGACCAATCAAAAGCTTGAGAACGATCGCAGACTCATTTCGAACGTTCGCTTTATAAGCGTATTCCAAGGTGCTGTACATTTGTATTTGTAGATGTCTGTTGGTGCGACCTCTACCTTATTGTGTACTTAATGCACTCGAAAACTTCCGAGGCTATTTGTTATAATGAACGAAAGGCACAACAAAGATAAAACTGTTGAATACGTTGCACCAGCAGATATCTGCAATTGTAATCAAGATAAATTGAGATATGATGTACACTCAGAAGATCATTCAATGATATGAATATGTGTGTTTACAGGGTTCTGTTAAACATCTGACTTGTCCGTTCTCTTCATTGTGCAACTTAATACTTTAGGCATACTCCACAGCCGTTCCTAGTTCTGAAGACATGGGGCCCCTTAAATCTGGTTGAAAGTAAAGCAGCATTAAGCTACAATATTTAAGCTGTTATCTGCTAGACGATAGAAAATATTTCCTATTATATATTTATACATTCATGACATTGAACTTCCTCGGTATTTTCTTAAGTGTAGGAATTAATTAAAGGCGTAAATGAATTCCAATGAAGTAAAGGGTTTATCCTCACATTGTTAGAACTACAAAGGAGTGGCTAGTTCTTATAATATCGAGAGAGTGACAAACAGTGCAAATCCTTATCAAAGGGACCCTTCAGGTTTTATCTGTTCAGGGTCTACACTTTTTTGCACATGATGTTTACACCATTCCCAGCGCTGTTATAACATGTGGATTAAGCAATATGTTATCTTCAGCTATCACTCACATGCTAACATTCCTGATAGGTACAGCAAAACCTCTCTTTTACGACCAATACATTTGGTTAAGTATATGTATTAACTATAAGGTGCTTCTTACAGGTGACTACTTGAAGCAAACACCTTTTTTATACAATCAATTAGCTTATTTTTAGTGGTTGTATTAGAGAGGTTTTAATGAACAGATACATTTGTATTGGTCGAGGGTTTGGTGAAAAGTCACCGATGTTTCTAAATACGAGAAATGTATACTATATATACACTGGTATCATTATTATGATTATATATAAATGCTGTATTGATATGGTTTTTGACCTTTTATGCTGTCACCACCAGCCCTATCATTTAGCCTGCCGATCGCGACTTCACTGTTATTTGCAAATAGTTTAAATCCATATCAGACGTCATAATGCTGTATCTAATCTGGATCAAAACGTTTTGCTCACTCTCTTTAGGATTTCATTAATAAACATGTATACATCTACAACATTTAAAACAGACGATATGTCGGGGCAGCTCTGACGTCTTCATTAGATTATCACTGAACAAATTTTGACTATATTTGTACTCCTGTGCATGGCGTTCCTAGTGAGTTTAAACTGTAATCGGTCTGAAAACCCAGACATTGACCTTATTATTTGTTCCTATTTTTTGCAAGGGCGGATTTCTATTTACATGTATGCATAATGAGTTACAGGTGAGAGTGAAGTTTTGTTGAAATTCATTTCTATTGTTGTGTAGATGATGGTCCTGATACGTTTTGAAAAATATAAATTACTTTTATATTTCGGTTTATAGTTGAAACAAGTATGAGAGTATTCACAAGTTTAAGAGCAAGCATTTTATGTGAGAAATTCGATTAAAACGACAATTAGTTAGAGAGCTTTTAATGATCGCTAAGTGTCCGTCGTCTCTCATGATTCGTCGACCTTTTCTTTTAGGAACTTCTTGAAAACCACAGTGTCAAATTCATTAAAAATTGATTGAAGTGTTCTTGCAGAGAACTCTGAATTCTGAATTCTTCCGATATATGTCATCCATTAAACTTTAGTGGGTGGAGCAAGTTAACCTATTATAGCTATAATGAAAACGTAAAACAAATCTACTGATCTCCACTGGCCCGATTAAAATATTATCTTACACAAATGATCCATGAATGACCATTTACCGATCAAAAATATGTTTCCTAGCTGGAAAAACATGACTGCCAGTAGATCAGGTAAGGATTTCCTTATAAGTCATCAGTGGAAGCATTACAAATCCTCCTTTTCTTTCTTCCGAAACCACTAGCAAAAGTTTAATATCACCACGAGAGTAACTATGGGCTACATGGTGAGCGATTCGAGACCAACATGGCCCTCTATAATTCGATGTGAAGTGACTAATTTCTAACTCAAATATTTCATTACACAAAATAATGTTTTCCCATAAATAAACACTTTTTATTTGATTGTTGTTCGACCACATCATAATAATGGTTGTAAGGGAATACACATTCTGTAAATAACAAATTCTGTTTAAATGTTATTTTCATACCAACCTGTTTGTTAAACGGATGTCGATATTTTAAATAATACGAGAATTGGTTTTCCTCCATGGCCAAGTCTGTCGTTATTTATATCTTTTAGGTCCGTTATAGCATAACATGTGTAAAATACTAAGAGTATGACAGCGACGTCTAGGATGGCTTTGAGTTTTTTTTATACTCTAAGCATGCTGTTCGTGACGCATAGTATTTTTGCAAACAGTTTGGTCGCTGATGAGATCCCGCGTAACGCATCTTTTCTTCCGAATCCAAATTGTTTGACACCCTGACGCTGTTTCGAAAAGAAAACTTGAAAAATTTTATACAACAATTATATTATTATACGAAAAAATTACCCAGCATGCAAGGAGATATCTTTCAGACTTCAGACTGTAATAATATTCTTTCGTTTATTAAGCCCAGCACTATGTTAATCATTGCAGTCATAGAATTGAAATATTCCCAAGCTTAAAAACACCAAGTGTCATAGTTATATTTATGAGACGCGTCATGAGAAAACTTAACTTTTTGCCACGCAAACAAGGTAGATCTATACCAGCCGTCGAGTCAGAGACTAGACGTATGGTCAGAATCTTCACTGTTTGACCATCATCATCAAGAGTATGATGTCTAATCTTATGCCGAATCTGGCACTAAAACTATATTATTCTGTTGGAGAACTAACTGGAGCACACACATGTATACTATAACGTTTAAACTCACGGAAACTATGTGATGGACGAGAGTCGCTAAAGGAGGTGGGAAATATGTGTACAGTTTTCTACAAAAGACTCTGATCCGCTTCGCATAGGATTCGGTGACCGATCATATCTTATCACAATTATTGAATTGTCAATTTCTCTAACTTTACAGCCACCGTGATCAACGTAGTGTCTATGGCAGTTATGGGGATATGGCGTCCAGTAGAAGATGACGTTTACTACCTATTTGTCCTAATTGGTGCTTGGGGCTTTGCTGACGGTATCTGGCAGTCCCAGATTAATAGTAAGTTTGTTCGAAGGGACTGTATGCGCCGGCTTTTGACCTACATTAATACCTAATAGGATCAGAATTTTAGGTCTAAGCGCATCCGCTTAAACTTGCTAATTTCCTTACTATTCGGAAGTGTAACTGGGCATTAAAAGTGTACAAAATTAAGATACTCTTTGTCTCTCTCTACAGAGAGAGAGAGAAAGAGGGAGAGAGATAGAGAGGGAGAGAGAGGACGAGAGAACGAAGAAAGAAATATAGTTGGGATTCGATTACTATATGACTCCAAGAATGTGATTTGGGTGGACATAAGTGACCATTTTGTGGGTGTGTCCTTGGACACACCCACAGAGGTATCAGAACTGAAAAGTCTAAGCGAAGTTCCACAATACAGTGAAGAAGAACGCACAAACCGAAGCACAAACCGGCGACTTTTAGCCGATTTTGTGGGCATCCGCGGCTAAAAAATAGGCGATGTAAATGAGTCTGAATGTTATTTACCTGGACTAACACTAAGTGAAACCGATTTCTATTTGAAATCTAGATCTTCAAACGTTCTAACTAGTTATTTATTGTAATTTCAGGTCTTGTATCGACTGTTTTTGCCGAACGCTACGAGACGGCATTCGGTAGTTTCCGTGTTGTTCAGGGGATAGCCGGAATGGTGGTGTACGGCATCTCGAGTGTCTTTGGTATCATGACGAAGTTGTGCATTACTTTTACACTGTGCGTCATTTCACTTGCCTTCTATCTTATCATGGAGGTGAGGAGCAGAAAGAAGACCATAAAAGAGATCTATGTGTCCTGATTGGCAGCAATGGATATGAGCAAATCATGACGGGGACCTAAAAACATGTAGTAGCAGCAGAGTTTGCATAAAATCCATACCATATATACATATAGTGATACGATGGAAACACGTTATTCTCTCTCGTTTAAACGCAACTGAAACGAAAGCGCAATAAAATTGCAATAAAAAGTAGAAAATGACAACTTTTTGGCAATTTTGGTTCCGGTGTCTGATCTTGCTCCAAAATGATTGTACTGGAAATAAAGGTTTTAGCGTAAACTCGTTTATTGAGAAAGAATAACGTTTTCTCCACAGTATCGTGGCATTGCTTTCACTCTTGTAGAAATATGAGGTTTTCCGACTTAACACATTCCGCCCTTAGGACGAGTGTACTTACCATTTACGATAAAAGGGCTCTTGCAGGAATTCTCGATCTGATCAAGGTCTTCTTTGTATGTCATTTTGCAAAATATTGCAGAAAAACAACCCTACATTATGGAACGCCGTAGCTGTCTCCTGTTTTCACATTTCATGTCATTATGTTGAATCATTATGTGAACTTGTCTACAGAACGTCATATTATGTTCAACGCCTATGTTATTGTGTTACAAAGTACCGTAGTTTTATCTTGTTAGAGAGCAATGTGAACTTGTCTATATAGTATGTTATCATGTCAAATACGCGTGTTGTTAAGTCAATATACAGTGTTGACTTGTCCAAACTGTGTCCTATAATCTTAGATGAAACTGCTTTGTAACATAAATGACACAGATGTTGAGCATGATAAGACATAGTTTGAACAAGACGTTTTTTTAACAAGACGTTTTTAGCCAACACTGCATATTGACAAAACACATACATTGAACATGATAACATACCGTGTAGACAAGTCATCACTACATTTGACAAGATGAACTGCATTGTTACATAATGACATAGATGTTGCACATGATAAGACACATTTTGGACAAGTCAACACTATATTGATATAACAACACGCGTATTTGACATGATAACGTATTATTTAGACAAGTTCGCATTGCTCTTTAACAAGATGATATTACTTTTTAACATAAAAGCATAGCTGTTTAACATGATCAAGCATGTTATAGACAAGATCACATAGCTCTTCGACATAATGGCATGGTCTTTTGAGATGACAAGTCTCTATTTGAACAAAACAAGAAGAATTGTGACATTAGGAGACGGCTACGGCGTTCCATACTAGATAGTCATAAATCGGCTAGACCAAATTTGAACTTGAATTATCGATTAAAAGTTTCAATGGACTTGGGCTAGCTGTATATGGCAGTGTGTTCTCAGAGGACTTTGATTTAGGGTGAAATCGACGCAATATAACAAGAATTGTTTCGCCTCCATGTGTGGAAAATGCCACATTTGATAGTGTTTAAACTACCAGCTTCGTCGAGGTGAAGATGTGCGATATCAGGGTCATCATGGTCCTCTTGTAAAATATGACATGTTTGTATAATATTTGTCTGTCATACAGATGCAACGTTGTATTTAAACACTGAGTCAGTGAGTGTTTTACTATTCAACAAATTCGTTTATGTATATATATGTTAACCCCTTCACTGCCATGACTTCAATTTTAAAACACCTGTTGTCTGCATTTATTTCTTGAATATATATATTTTTATTTTAATATTGAAATGAGTGTCAAACAGTATGGATCCAGACCAGACGCCACGTTACGCAGTTTCTGATCAGGATCCATGCAGCATTATTGTCTCATTTTCCCCTGAAACTTCCAATGGACAAATCCAGTTGACAACAAAAGCTGGTCCATTTTAGACTCTTTAGGGTTGCTTTTTATAATATTTTGCAAAATGACAAACAGTGAAGTCCCTGATTGGAGTGCTCCTGTAGGAGCCCTCTAATCAGGAACTTCACTGTTTGCTTTAGGTGAAGTCCCTGATTAGAGGGCTCCTGTAGGAGCCCTATAATCAGGAACTTCACTGTTTGCATTAGACAAATGTTCTCTTCAAAGGTACACTTTAGGTGAATGACGCATATATGCGTCACTAGGGCCCAATGAGTTAATAACCATTGTACTCGGGGTAGGGCAGTGAAGGGTTATCACCAGCCTTGTAGATGTAATATAGAGATGCATGATATCTATCGAAACTCTAGATAAGATGAGTACAGAATTTAGTTCAAATAATAGTACCCTTATATCTAAAAATATCCTACAGCATGTAGCGCGCTCAATTACTGTTGTTTGCTGTTTAAGTTAGCAGTTTGTGCGCCGTGTGCAGCGTGCAGAGTACTGGGGCCCGTTTCATAAAACTTCGTACGACAAATGTTGTCGTAAGTCACATTATAAAACTCTCAATTATTCTTTATTTCTCCATCACATCCTGTTTTGTGAAATCATTTTGGAATCGTCTTGAAAAGACGATTCCAAAGAGATATCACAAGACAGGATTAGATAGAGAAATCAGAAATTAAATGTATTTTAAAGTTTTTACAAACGACATCATTTGTCGTACGAAGTTTTATGAAACGGGACCCAGTAGAGTAAACGTTTTCTTTCCAAATAACCCCGGTTACGCTTAAACTATTATTTTCATTGCAAACAGTTTGGGGCCAGATCAGACACCGGGTAACCAGGCGTTTGATCAGGCTCTAAACTATTTGGTCACTCAGATTAAAACTGATAGTCTGAATTGCCAAATGTTGTCATTTTCCATATTTCATTGCAATACGTTTGCGTTTGAACGAAAGAATTACGTTTTCTCCACTGTATTTCAGCCCGGTAGACAACTCGCAATCGATGGGCATCGATTTCTTTACTGAACTCATCACAGACAATTCATTAGAATCCTCTCTTCGGGACGATTTTAATGATAGTCAAAACATACGATTTAGTTTTGAAAAATGTTGGTAACGTTCATATCACTCAATTTTATAAGGAACCATGGGCCGAATTTATAAAACTTCTGTTTAACCCTTTCCCCAATAGAAGCGCCTTTTAGCGGATATGATTTATTCATCCGCTGAAGAAAATAGTTCCAATTTAATCAGTAATGAATAAGTATTATAGGGAATATTTCCTATATTATAGCACATGATAGCTTAAAGCAGGCTGAAAGTAAAGCAGAATGCGCCCTAAGGCGCATTCTGCTTTACTTTCAACCTGCTTTAAGTAGTCACCTATCTTAAGTACTATAAATAGGCTATCAGGTAAAGGGTTAAGAGTTTGAATCCATGGTCCCGTTTAATTATGAGAAAAGGTCAGTAAAACTAGTACAGTAAGCTCTACTAGTATAACCACAAAAAATTGACATTATATATGTCCTTAGGACATAGGACTCCTTTAACACATTCAACCCTAGGGACGAGTATACTCGTCATTTACTGACAGTGTACCTGTGAGGATTACACTTGTCCTATGCAAACATTGTAGATCATGATCAGAGGGCTCCATAAGGAGTCTACACTGTTTGTCATTTTTCAAATATATAGTTAAAACCAACCATAAATAGTCAAAAAATCGGCAAGACTTATTTTGAAATTAGGAAATAATAGATATTAGCTTGACTTTCATCCTGCTATAATGTGATACAATAAAACCTCTATATAACGACACTAAAAAGAAGCAAAGAATGCCTATTGACTGCATAAAAATAGGTGACAGCTTAAAGCAAGATAAACGTAAAACCTAAAGGAGATTTCTGTTTAACGTTCATCCTGGTTTAAGCAGCCACCTGCCTTAAACACCTGCTAATTAACACAATTTATATGTCGTTGAGAGATTTTACCAATGAGTCATCTATTGAGCGGTCATCAGGGGTCCATATGATAGGGGGTGAACTGAATAAATCAACCATTTCCTTTTTCAGTTTAGTCCTATGGTGTTACTACTCATTAGAACCGTCTCGAAGAGCAATGAGTAATGACACCATAGGGTTTAAAACAGAAATAAAATAATATCTGGAGCTCTGGTCATGTACACGAAATTCATTCCCAATAAACGCGTTTATGATAACATTACTATGTCCGATGCAAACAGGTTTGAGCCAGACCAGGTGCCAGAAGACCCGGCGTCTGATCAGGCTTCAAACTGTTTGGCACTAAAATAACACAACCTCGATATGTTAAAAAAAACTGTAATTTTCTCTATTTTATTACAATGTGTTTCATTATGTTTCAATGGGGAAAATTAACATCTCTACTTTACCATATATTATAATTGTGTTATCCATGCTCGTGACATACAGCTGTTAGATCCTTCTGACGCGTTTGATTGGTCAGATTTGAGCGAAACCTCAAATCTGACCAATCAAAAGCATTGAGACGATCACAGATTGAACTCAAACGCGTTATAAGTATGGAGAAAGTATGGACATCAATTCCATTCCTGAGACAATGGGATGACGCATCTGATAAAGCTTTTATGCGGGACTATAAACCTCAGCAGAAACAACAACAACGACATCAATTCGTCCAAAGGTCTTGTTAACAACTAGTAATATTTTCCTATTTAACCCACTCACTGCCTTGTCCCGGGTACAGTACTTACCATAGTTACAAATGTACTTGCAAACTTGACTGGGTTAACATATTCAATCCTAGTGACGAGTATACTCGTCATTTACAAACAGTATACCTGTGAGGATTACACTTATCCTGTGCAAACGGTGTATACCTTGATCAGAGGGCCCTCTAATCAGGGTATACACTGTTTGTCATTTGGAAATATAATGTTAAAAGCAACTCTAAATAGTCAAAAATGAGCTAGACTTAATTTGAAATTGGAATTGTCTTTAAAAAATGTTCCAGGGGCGAATGAGTTAAAGAGTCTGCCTATTGTTGTTCTGTATGAAAACACAAATGTCCACTACATTGTGACTAGTGGCTACTTTATGTGGCCAGGCTTGAGAAATACGTTCGTCTGACATTGCAAATACTGTAGACAAAGGGAAACATCGTTATCCACATTTGTTGGACTATTTGTACTGTATAATTATATAATGTTTTTCAATACAGTCGAAACTCGATACTTCGAACTCGCTTAAATCGATATTACCAGTATTTCGTAAGTTGAATTTTGATAAGTCGACCTCGCTTCAAAACGAGGCTTAGCCACGTTTTAACTTTTAAATATGGGTATGTTCGAACTAACGCGAGTTTGAAGAATCGAGTTTGTACTGTATGTGCATTTGAAGACTATTTTGTCGTCAGTATGTCTGTTATGCTGTTTGTAGAGGACTGAGATAGGCTATGTCTGTTGTCCTATCCTTTCCATTGAATAAAATATTGTTTGAAATAAATTATGTTGTTTGTACTTTAACCCATTCACCGCCAAAATATTTTTGAACTTTTTACCCCTACACAGTTATTGTGTCGTCTGCTTCAATATTGTTGTCTGCAATATAATTTCAAAGTTAGAATTAAGAGAGTATGACATAAAAAATATCGATTAAGCGGCGTCTGATCAGGATCAAAACTGTTTGCAAATTCGATTTTAGTCGATTCTGGCGGTGAAAGGGTAAACCTCTTCTCTCTCAAATAATGAATCCAATTCATTGCCTTACATTGAGTACAAGGGTTATTTGCAGCAAAGCAGTTTGCATTGAAACTGTTTGACACTCATTTCAATATTTCTTTAGTCAAAATACATAAACTTTGAATTTGAGAAATAAAAGCAGACGACAATTATTGTTTTCAGTTGATGACGTCACTGGCAGTGGAACGGGTTCAGCAATACACTCTAGCTTTAATATATTTAATATATTCTGAATATATTAATACGCATTTTCTTGTTTATGTAAGTATGCATACTGAGAAATTATAATAAAATAGGACCGCTATTGCCACCATTCAAAAGAACAGGAACTCTTTGCTTTTTGTAAACTGTTTTCATCCAGATCATACGCCGAGAAACCGTTTGACACTCGTGTTAAGGTTTCTATTTGATATTTGTGAAACGGTTCGTTTTAATATTCCAAATAAATAAGTAACTAGCTAACTAGACTACCCTGCCTACTCTAGCCGCTACTACTCTGACTCCCTACTTTATCACTAACTCTATACACTACTACTACCTACTCTATCACTAATTATATCTACTCTAACACTATCTCTACTCTACTACTATTAACACTATTGCTACCCTACTACTACCTTCTCTAACACTATATCCAACCCTATCATATTACCTACCCTACCCTACCCCTACCCTAACACTATATCTACCCTACTGTACACTTACCCTATCTCTCTACTTTATCGCTACCAACACTATCACTCCCTCTAACCCTGCTCTACTACTACCTACTATAACACTATCTCTACCCTACTACTAATAACACCATCTCTACCCCTATCCTACTACCTACCCTACTACCTACTCTAGCACTATCTTTACCCCTACTACCTACTCTAACACTATATATACCCGTATCCTACTACCTACCCCTACCCTACTACATACTGTAACACTATCTCTACCCTAATCTAACACTGTCTCTAGCCTACTTCTACCTACTTTAACACTATACCTACTATAACACTATATGTACCCTATTACTACCTACTCTATCACTATATCTACCCTACTAAACTATCTTAACCATTTCCCCTAAAGCCAACTTTGTGAATCACCAATATTCAACGGTGGCAGAATACTGCTTAACCCACCTACCAATAACCTGTTTCTAGTTAACCCATTTGCGCCCAGTGGATTAGTACATTTTTATCAAAGGGAAGCCTGGTCGAAATTTTCATTTTCATTTTGTTTTATATTGAAATTTCTATCAGCAAACAGTGTAGCCTGTGATCAGAGTCTACACTGTTTGCCTATGTCCCATATATGTGATCGTGGGCAGAAATGGGTTAAAACAACTTAAAACATTTTGAAAGTAAAGCAGAATGTGCTTTGAAGAGCATTCTACTTTACTTCCAGCATATCATAACATTTCTTTTGTACTTGTTTATAAAGTTTAAATTGGAACTATTTTCTTCAGTGGATGAATAAATTGGATGCACTAAAAAGTCCTACTAAGGGGGAGGGTTAAATAAAGATAAGAGTAAAACAGAAAGCTCCTATTGGAGTTTTCAGTATTACTTTAATCGTGTTTTAACCCTTTTTCACTCTCAATGACGCGTAAAAGCGCGTTTGCAAATAGTTTGTGTCCTGATCATACGCCGCGCAACGCGGTGTCTGATCAGGACCCAAACTGTTTGACACTCGTTTTGAAATTTCTTCAGTCATAAAGAAGGAGTACGTCACGTCGTTATTGATACAAACCTGAAAGAATACCTTGAAAGTAGTCAGACGTGTGAAGGCGCATTCTGTCTGATCTGGGTCGACCTTGTTTTAACTCATTCACCCGCAAGACATTTAAATGGACGATTCCAATTTACAATTAAGTCTAGTCCATATTTTACTAGATCTAGGCCTATTTCAGGTTGATTTTAACAATACGCTAGTGCAGATTCTGATCAGAGGGCCCCCCTTTAAGAGTCGTCTAATCAGTGTCTACATTGTTTGCATGGGACAAGTATTCTCTTCACAGATAGACTGTTTTTTTTAGGATGCACTCCTTTCAGGTTTAGTTATATATATGCAGGATAATATGAACGCTGTTCAGCAAAGTCATGATTACTCTCCCTATCTTAACCCATAACCCATAAATACGTTTTTTACGCCATGTATCTATTCCCTTACTGAAGAAAATAATTCCAATTTATACAGATATACATACATGTATGTACAATAAAAAATTTTTTTTTTTATATTTTAGAATATATTTAAAGCTTAAAGCAGGCTGAAAATAAAGCAGAATGTACCTTAAGACGCATTTTGCTATACTTTCAACCTGCTTTAAGGGTGCATCAATGTCATAAGCCAATTTTTTAAAGTATTAAACTTTTTTTCTAACATTGTATTTTTGGAAGAGCTGTTTATGATGAATGAAAAAATGAAAAAAAATATATATGGTAGTGTCCTTTTTTTTGAGCTACAGCGATTTGAAAAAGGTACATGTGTATGTCAAATTTGGACGTTTTTCCAAGTTTTACCCATTCAGAGTACAAGCTTCAGTAAAATTTATTTCAAAACAAAACAAACATGATAATTTGGGTTTTCATTATTTATTTCATGTCTATGGTGGTATTTTCACATATAGAAACCAAATTTAGACAAAGCAGGCACCAGGTTTGAACAATATGGATCCTTGAATATCAAAAATATGCTTTGTATAGGGCATGATTTTATTAGATTTTTTATTTTATGAAAAAAATTAAAAAAGTTTGAAAATGAAATAGTTCTAGTATTTAACTTTTTTTTATATATTCTACCAGATGAAAGCCCATGCTAAGGCAGTTCGAAATATGAAAAGAAATTGAAAGGTCAGTGTTGAAAATTTTGAGTTATTAAAGTAAAAAGAGTTATCTCCCCTTACAAAATTTACTAAAAAGTACCATATTGATGCTATTTAGAGCTTTATAAATTTCACATTTGGTGCCATATTTTTCTTAAATTAGTTTTTGTATGAAGAAATACTACCATAGATAGGAAATAAATAACACAAAACCAAATTATCATATTAATTTTCATTTAAAATGGATTTTATTGAAGCAGGCTGTTTGAAAAGGACAAAATAGGAGGAAGTGGGTGGGGTAAATTTTACATGGCCGTAGAGCCAACTGTTGTTCACCAAAATGTACACTTTTTCTATTTTTTCATTCATCTTAAATAGCTCTTCAATACAAAACCATCATAGAGTGTTTTCATATACTTTGAAAATTTCCCAAAGTCATGACATTGATACACCCTTAAGTGGTCACCTATTTTCAAAACTAGATCCAGGTTATGGGGTTATGGGTAAAACAAATAAGACGGATGGATGGATGGATAAGTTAGTTTATACGGCACTGCGACACAAAATATGCCATACAGCGCCGATGACAGCTGAGCTGAGACGATGGTGAGATGTTTTCGGCTATTCTCATTTACTGCCAAGTAGCGCATGGGATCAAAACCACCGGCATGCCTCTTTTTCAGTTCTTGACAGAGAGGATAATCTCAGTCAAATGACCAAAATTTACCCTATGACAAGCAAACCCCAGAACCTCGGCACTGTACACATATTTTATAGGAAGGTCAGATAATGCAGGGCTGCCATAAGTTGACATGAAAAATCCTAAGATTTCCAAATTTGCATTTTTCAAGTGAGATTTTACGAATCGTACCATTACCCCATAGCCTTTTTCTTGTTTTGTTGACATGCGACTACTGAAAACAGACTGTAAGTAAAGCAGAATGCGCCTTTAGCCTGCTTTAAGCTACCATGTACTGGGGAAAAATCCGGAGATTAAGGAAAAATCCGGAGAAATGGCAGCCCTGATAATGTGTCTTATTTTGACAGGCCATAGTGCATGGCAAGTAAACCGTTTTCCCATGTACACATTTTATACTTTACATTTAGGGAAAACATTTCATACAACAAAATGCACAGGTTTATAAATTAATCCATACCTCGGAATATAGACAAGGAGTTTTACAACTTTAAGAGTGCACTTTAAATTAATGCGTCCATGTGGATGATCTATATTACATCTTTATTGAATATCTCCTTTTACAAAACATATTACTTTAGTAGTAGTAAAGTATTTAAGGCCAAATTTGGTTTTCAGTCTATTAATTAATCCTTTCACTCTCAATGACGCTATTAAGCGCATTTACAAACAGTTTGTATCCTGATCAGACGCCGCGTAACGCGGCGTCTGATCAGAATACAAACTGTTTGACACTCATTTGAAACTCGTTTTTAAATTTCTTAAGTCATACTGTCTTATTTTTCAACTCTGAAACGATATTGCAGAAAACAAAATTGAAGCAGACAATTGTTTGTTTGTTTGTTTTTTGTTTTTAAAGTCAATAGACTTAGACTTTATATATATTAATTGATACAGTTTATTTCTAAAGCCTTCAATATATTTATATATACTCTCGGAGTAAGTACACATTTTTAAAAATAATAACTGTACCATGCATGATGGCATCTGCCCTGAACAATTGTTGCCTGCTCTTATTTCTTAATCATTGTCTTTTTTGATATTGGACATATTGGAATGAGAGTCTGAACGTTTGGATCCGGATCAGAAGCCGCGTTACGTGCCTAATTGATCAAAACTGTGGTAAATAACCACTGCACCCGGGGTAAGGCAATGAAGGCAAGAATTTCGCGATCTGGAACTGCTATATGTAGATCTATGTAGCGAGGGGACTATCCAGGTACTTGACAGGTCAAATCTATGTCCACAGGACTCCACACACAAACTATATAATATATTTTATGTTTTGTTACAGATATCACGAAGTACTTAAGCATGTATAATAGGAACTTCGCCAAGAAATGAAGGTTCGAAATAGATAGATCAAGGTATACTGGATAAAAAATGGGTACAGCTTGAATCCTCTATCCTCTATCCACGGACTGTTGTCACTAATGACTCTATGTAGATTTTCACATCGGTGTAGTTTGCTTCTTGGTAAGTTGCTCACTGGTAAACTTATGTGAATATGGTGTGGATGTCGGATCAAGGTTGCGCTAGGGAGACGGTGGGAGTTCCGAATCTGCCGGTTGCCTCTATGTAGGTTCCGAGTTCAGCCTGTATGGTTTACCTCCAATTGTCTATATGCCCATGTTCTTCTATTTCTAGTAGTGTATGGATGTCCAGAGCTGGGATGTCGCATCGCTCTTGTAATGACTTGGCTAGAGCTTCTCTCTCAATGGTGTATTTGTTGCACTCCAGGAGGTAGTGTTCAGTTGTCTCTGGAGAGCCGCAGGTACATAGTGCAGAATCGGTCTGGCCAACTTTGTGTCGATAGGCGTTGAGTTGAGAATATCCAGTCTGTAGTTGTAGGATGTAGGTGGCGATAGTCTTGTTTGGCTGGTCTAGGCGTCTTTTGTAGTCTACTGTTGGGACAAACTCATAGTATTTCCTTCCTGTAGATGAGTTGTCCCACCTTAATTGCCACTTGGCTAAACAAGACTTGTGGCTTGCCTCCTTCACCTCCTGTATGGTAACAGTCCTGGTGTCCTCTGGCATGTTAAGTGCTTCTCGGGCCCCTTCTTTTGCCAGTTCATCTGCCTGGTCGTTACCTTGGAGACCTGCATGACCGGGGGTCCACTTCACTTCGACAGTGATGTCTCTGTTTTGGCAAGGATTACTAGGCACTTTTTGATCTCCAAGATGACCCCTCTATGGTTGTTGCTTTTCCATCCCAATGATAGTATCCCTACAACTGATTGACTATCACTGTAGATATGTAAGGCTTTACCTGCTGCTCTTGATGCTGTCTGGATCATATGCTCAAGAACCATGAGTACCACCACTAACTCTGCTAGTAGGATCGAGCCATGTCTCGTTACTGGACGTTTGAGTAGTACTGGGTCGCCTTCTGGGGTATATATTACCGCACCTGCACCGCATGGACCTGGATTGGTTGTGCATGAGCCGTCTGTGAAGGCGAATGTCGTGTCTTCAGGAGTTTCCATCATTAGGTCCATTATTGTCTCTCTGCCTAGGTTCTCCTGTTCTTTGGTTCTGTCCTTTGATGAGCCTAAACTACTCCAGTACTCTGGTCTTGTTCTTGATCTGAATAGGTCCCCAGCTTCTTCGTAGTCTAGTTCAGGTTCGATGAGCTTTGTGGAGACTCAGGTGACTTGCTCCATCTCCACCGCTTGGCTGTGTGCCAGGGCCAATGGGCTGACGTGTCTTGGTGCGGTGTCGTCTTCCAATAGGCTGTTTAGTTTTTGCTTGAGAGGATGGCTTATATTCTTTGCCTGGATCTTGGATAGCTCCCTTATAGATATTTCTTCTAGTCTCAGGTCTATCGGGAGGATTCCTGCGGCTATTTCCATGGCTTCTCTTCCAGCTGTCTGTGGTAACCCTAAACACAAAGCTAAACTTTTCCTTTGCACCGTATCGAGGGGTGTCTTGTCCTTGGCCCCTTGCCTTACTAGTGCCCCATACTCTACAATGGATCTGACCATGGATCCATATAATTTCATCAGCTTTTTTGTGGATACGTTGGATGCAATGCCTTTTACTTCTCTAATTACACGCAAGGATCTATTAGCGTTCTGTTCAACTTGCTTGACGTGAGGTTCGAAAGTCATTTTCTCATCTAGGGTTATCCCGAGGATTTTTGGGCTGATGTTGTATTTCAGGGTTTTGTCATCGATGTTAAACTCCTTCTTGTCTAATTTCTTGTTCAATGAAAAAACTGTGGCCTCTGTCTTTTGTAGGTTCATGTTCATTCTCCATGTGAAACACCACTGCATTACTGTCTTTACTTTTCGGCATACCTCTGTGATAGCATCTTCTGGTTTTTCGCATGTGGCCCATGTAGTTCCGTCATCGGCGAATTTGCAGTGCTGGTTCCCTGTATCCTTGAACATTTCTTCTATGTAGATGTTGAATAAGGTCGGTGCAATAATCCTACCTTGTGGTAGACCTATCTTGGATTGGAATGGTGGACTTTGGTGGTTGTCTATCATGCATGTAGCTGTTCTGTTGGACAGGAAGTCTTTAATCCAGTTCCAAATCCTTCCACGTACATATACATCCATTTTGGCTAGTTTGAAGAACAGGCCTTCCCTCCAAACTGAATCAAATGCGCTGGATAGATCTATGAAGACTGCGGCTGTGCTATGTCCCTTGTTATATCCTTCTAACACCTCTTGTACTAGACGGCCGACAGCGTATGTTGTTGAGCGTTTTTTGCGGAAGCCTTCTTGTTCCTGGTCCAGGAGGTTATTGCTTTCTATATGACCGTTCAGTCTCGCGGCTACTACTGATTCCATCAGTTTGCAGATGGTTTGTGTAAGGCTGATAGGTCGGTACGACGTCGCTGAGTAGTAGTCGGCTTTACCGGGTTTCCTTAGATTGAAGGAATTTGACCAGCGCTTCTTTCCAGGCTGATGGAATGTGTCCTTCTTTCCAGCAGAGATTGAATAGTAACGTTAAAGCCTGGATTAGGTTGTCTCCTGCATGGATGAACAACTCTGGTGGTAACCCGTCTGGTCCTGATGATTTGCCCTTTTTCAGTCTGCTTATCGCTCCTTCAACTTCTCCTTCTCTGATATCTTCATTTATTGGGGTTTCCTCTTCTTCCCCTTTGTTTCGTTCATTCAGTTCTATGTCTTCTACTTTCTCTTGTATAACTTTCTTCCATTCTTCGTTGAATGAGCTACCTGTCAGTTGTTTCCCTTCAAAAAACCTTTCCTGTAGGATCTTAGTCTACCAACATTTTGACCGTTTTTGACCCCTCATGGCATGTCGTGTAGACGGGTTACATCCACCTGATTCGTGTTCAGTGAACATATCTTAGAAATTCTAGGGGGGATGTAAAGTCGAAAAGTTCAAATTAAGGTCAGAAATGAGGTCAAAGGTCAACGGGTGCAGATTTTTGCATACCATAATATAAACCTAACTTTATTTACATTTCAAATATATCAAATAAACTGTTATTGGTTACAATTAGTTCACAAATGTCTGTACTTGCTAAATATTATCAAAAAAGTAAAATATTACTGTCAATGTCCTTTTCCAGGGGCAATAACTCTGATTTTCCTCATTCTTTTTTTTTTATATTTTTTATAGTTATTCTTTCGTTATTTTTGTCTGTGTTCTTATAACATCAAATTATTTTTATGTTTCTTTACACCTTTGACATAAAGTAACAATTCTAAATGCAAATGGAAGTAAATATTACAGCCAATGCCCTTTTCCAGGGGCAATAACTCTGATTTTTCTCTTTCTATTTTATTTTTTATGGGAATTTGTTTTCGTTATTTTTTGACTGTTTTCTTATAACATCAAACTTTTGTATGTTTCTTTACACCTTTGACATAAAGCAACGATTCAATATGCAAATAAAAGTAAAAATTACAGTCAATGCTCTATTCCAGGGGCCATTACTCTGTTTTTTCTGTTCCATATCTCTTTTTTAATAGGAATTTGTTTTCGTTATTTTTTGACTGTTTTCTCATAATGTGTTTATGTTTGTTTACACTTTTGACACAAAGGAGCAGTTCAATATGCAAATAAAAGTAAATATTATAGTCAATGCTCTATTCCATGGGCAATAACTCTGATCTTTCAGTTCCATATTTAATTTTAAATGGGAATTAGTTTTCGTTTTTTTGTACTGTTTTCTTATAATGTTTTATGTTTGTTTACACTTTTGACATAAAGGAGCAGTTCAATATGCAAATAAAAGTTAATATTACTGTCAGTGCTCTTTTCCAGGGACAATAACTCTTGTTTTTCCATTCCTATTTTATATTTAATTATTATTATTATTATTATTATTATACCCGATTTATATAGCGCTCTTTTCACACAGGAGTTGTGCGTTCAAAAGCGCCTCACATGAAATTATATTAATGTACCTACAAAGCGAGAAAGACATATAACTACATTCACAATAAAAATGATACAATATTGAGATGCATGGAAACATGGAAATTCTTTCAATATTATTACCAAGATTATAAAATTGTTATAGTAAGTTTGTAAAATCATTTTTAAAATGAGTCAAATTAAACAATTATTTATTAGAATTGTTTGCGTTATTTTTGACTGTTTTCTTATAATATCGAATTTGTTTGGGTTTACCTAGTACATTTTAATAAAAACAGCAATTAAATAATCAAATCAAATGTAATCTTACAGTCATTGTTCTTTCTTTAGGCAATAACTCTGTTTTTTTCTCTTTCTTTTTTATGTTTGTTTGTTTGTTTGTTTACTATTTATCGTCTGTTTTCTTATAAAATCAAACTACTTTATGTACATGTATATAAACATCATTCACATGAAGCAGTAAATCACTATGGAAATTCATCACTGAAATATGCGTTTTAGGGTATACATACAGACAACCCCGATATATAAAAAAGCCAAAAGATTGGATTGTGTGCGATGCCAAATGAGTTTCTCTTAAATTCACTTTGGGGAAAGTATCATTATATTAAGTATTACTTTCTTAGGAACACTGTATTGACATGAACATACATAATGGATGACTATGTTAGGTTCGAATTTCTATAAAATGTTATCGTTGGTTTTGTGACAAATCCAAGGGTTATTACTATGTATCTGGCTAAAACATGGTGTATTTACAATTTTGTGACGGGAAGTTGTGCTTTACAGCCTGTATACGTGTAATTTTAACACATACCAAATGAATTAGATGTAAACATTCTGTATATTTATTCACATACTTTAACGTACAGTTTTACAAATGAACATTTACAATATCAATATCCTTTTAGAGATATTTGAACGAAGAAGAACAATCACAAACCATACACTCGTGGTATCATTTGACCAAACTTGCGAATAACTTTACAGAACTTTCATCACCAATTGGATGTACTAAGACATGCATTATGCTTCGTTATGAAACAATCAGATCATCGATCTACATACATTCAGTTTACAATGACGCGTCTAGCAAAAGTGAGAATGTGGGGATTCTTATAAAGACGCATGCTACCAATTAATCTGAGTTACACAGTGTGTTGCCTCACAACCACATTCATACATGCATACTTGTTGGCTTTTATAGCAAGCACATTTTGCCGAGCTGCACTTTGTCTTGCAATAGCAAGACGCGAGTTGCATGTATGCCATTGGGATAGAGGGATTTCTTATCCAATTGGGGGTGATACATAATTAGTGTGTGTGTATGGGGTCCAAGGCTGTCTTTCATGAGTTGCCTATACCAGCAAGTGTCTATATACCAGTTAAGGTATGGAAACCTATGATGTTTTGTCGACCTTGAGTGCCTCATATATTTTGTTAACAAGGAATCATCCCCTTTGCTTTGCTGTACCGGATAACATCCATATTAACACGTCATTTCCTACAAAGCATCAACAGTATTACGTCTGTGTCCCTGCATATAACAATCAGACGATCAAATAAATACGAAAGAAGACTCAAGCAGGAAACGCAACACAAACAATACACCCATCTCTAAAGCAGAACACACACACAGCCATACCATAACAAACACACACACACACACACACACACACACACACACACAACCACACACACACACACGCAATACCATTCCTTCATCCACACACTAAATAGAAAACAACACGCAAGACAAACATAAAGCTAAGTGAACATAGGAGCCCGCCTTGGTACGGTCAGTAGCAATCAAAAATCAATTATAAATTAATTAACCATTAACAACCACTGGGGGGTTAAACCTGGGTTTAGGGGCGCCCAACCTCACACTTATCTCCTATATTCACCTATAAAGACGAACAGTGTACATAAAATATAAACCCTGTTCCACAACCTTACAATCAAAAAGACCGCCAGCACAGTAAGTAAATACATGTAAAACATCTAACAAAATTCTCTGACAGGATTATTAGTAACACGGGAAAGAATTAAACATTCAAGCCCGCTTGCAACAGCATCCTTAGCATGGAATATCATTCTATTGTCAGCTTCTTTATTATCGACCGACAACTTATCAGCATGGAAGCTATATGACTTTGCATTTATAACGCCTACGAACGTTCCATCTGCTACAACAAGCAACCCTTGTGGTAATAATGTGTCATTCAGATGATAGAAACTCGGCAATGTACATGTATTTCTACTTCTCGTCGAGCACAAGGTATGGCTCTCTGACATGCGGTAGTGGGTCCAGGTAGTGGGTCTTCTGGACCTGTGATTTTTTCCAGTGGCAGCTTTGATAGACCTGCTCCCAAGGTATCAAATGTGACATCAATGCGAGTAGGTGTGCCTGTGATATGGGAATATACCGACTGAACAAATTCTTGAGCATACTCTCCGAATGTCTGACATCCTTGAGATCTTTCTCGAGCTTTAATAAGGTCAGGTCTTATCTGTTTCGATACTTGTTGCTTGTCTGATCTCGTGTCTCTATAAATACTTGCTAATGTCTTTGACTTTGTTTTTTGGATGGAGCAAATAGTCGGTGTTGCACTCCTTGAATCAATAATTTGTAAAGTCCTAAACCAATTAGATGGTTCTGCAATCACATCGCGTCCAACAAAATATGGCTAATGTCTTTTGTTTCAGCATCCTTTAACGCTGTCTCAACAAATTGGTCTACAGCATTGGATGCGTCTTTCGATTTTTCACTTGTCGAAATACAAAATACATCTAACAAACCGCCCAGTGCAGCAGGGGCTTAGAATTACCTTTGCTAAAAGATCTTGGTATACAGAAAGAGTTGGTTTCCTTTGTACAACAATCAAACTTGAGCTGGTTTCCCGTAATGAAGTTAATATTTTTGTTAATTGACCCTGTGAGATCTGAACATACACAATCAACGCATTATATTTCGTGTTCTGTTAATTCGTATTAGATGGTTTTCATATGGAAAGAGAAAAGGCTGCATGGACCACATCGAATGCATTTCATGGAAAATATTTTACATTTACAATTTATTGTTTATTTACTATTAGTTAAAATGTAGAAACAGTAAAGTCTTGAAAACATTGCGATTGCTATGTATGACAAGCCATTAGATAAGTTGTATTTAATGCAATTATTGTGTTGGACTTGACGTGTTTGCTTGATAGTGGAAAAAACCTTACTTCGCAATTCCTACAAGCCAAGCAGCTTGTTTAAACACACGAAATTATTTGCATACTAAATAGCTTGTGTTTTTTGGCATTACGCAAAATAATATAAGTGTCCAGTAGAGTGTGAATGAAGGAAATATATTGCTGATACATTAGACTAGGCTGCTATTTATTAGATATAGATATACATATAGTTGCGAAGATTAAGCGTATGCGCTAAAGAAAACTGATTGCAGTGACAGATGCCTGTATTTTCGATGTTGCCGCTTTTGTTCAGATTAATAAATTTGTGAATATGACACATCATAAGCAATAATACAACAACAAACAGGATTTACTACTTTACTATTCATAAACCATATATATATATATATATATATATATATATATATATATATATATATATATATATATATATATATATATATATATATATATATATCGGAAAAAGACCTTATGAAAAATCAGCCGCGGCGGCTGATTTTTCATAACGTCTTTTTCCGATATTTATTTCCAGCATCGAGTTCCTTCTTCATTTATATATATATATATATATATATATATATATATATATATATATATATATATATATATATACAATGTATATGTATTTCTTTTTTTTTTTTTTTTTTTTTTTGTAATGAATTTTATTTCATCATTTTTCATGCTATACAATTTCTTATTACATAACATACATTTATACACATGAGATGAAAATTTTAATTTTTTTTGAGAGAGAGAGAGAGAGAAAAGAGGGATAGTGAGAGGAATAAGGAAATTTGTTTGCGAAGGAGTTGAAATTTGACTCTAATTTTGGACTACAGTACCAGTCTAAATCTTTTTAATATAATATTTTCTAAGGAAAAAAGATATATATACATGTATAAAGGTTTTTTATGTCTGTTCTAGGAATGGTCTCCATTTTAAATTGTGTATTTCTATTTTATCTCTGTTTTGTGCTATTTGTTTTTCAATATTTATTTTTCGTGTTAGGGTATTTTTGAAATATT
Source organism: Gari tellinella (assembly GCA_922989275.2). Classification (NCBI taxonomy): domain Eukaryota; kingdom Metazoa; phylum Mollusca; class Bivalvia; order Cardiida; family Psammobiidae; genus Gari; species Gari tellinella. Next base: position 19,278,082 of record OV277862.1, read on the forward strand.
TGGAAGTCGGTATTTCTTTATTGTTTTTTGTTTGGAATATGTATTGTTTTGCTGCTATAAGTATATAATTCTTTGCATGGTCAGTCATATTGTTTCTGTTGCTTATTATTCCTAATGTGATTGTTTGGTAATTTATATTTATGCTCATGTTCATATTTTCTAACCAGTTAGATAAGTTATTCCAAAAGTGTTGTACATGATTGCACTCCCAGAATAGGTGTTTTATTTGTTTCTACCTGCATATTACATAGATCACATATATTGCTTTGTTTGATATTATATTTCATCAGTGATGTGTTTGTTGGAATAATTCTATTTATAAATTTGTACTGGAAGCTTCTGAGAGAAGTGTCAATTGTAGCGGTATATATGTTTTTGTAGGTATTTATCCAATTTATTTCTGAATTGTCTAAGTCCTGTTCCCACTTTTCTTGTGGTTTTGGCTTGTCAAATTTCAGCTTTCTTAACTGAATATTGTATAAGAATTTATTTGTTTGTTTAGCTTTTTGCAGCTTTTGCAGTAAGGTTTCATTTGGTTGTATTGCATCATTTATATTTTCTAGTTTTAATTTATCTCTCCATTGTTTTGGTATACAGGACTTAAGTTGGTTATAAAAGAAAATCTCATTTTCAGTTAGATTGTATAGGTCCTTTAGGGTTTCAAACTTATAAAATTCATTTGTTCTGTAGTCGTATATGTCACTAATGTGTTTAATTCCTTTTTCGAACCAATGTTTTCTAAATATAGTTTTGTTTGTAATTAATATGTTTTTGTTGTTCCATAAAATTCTATTGCTTATTTTTGTACTGTTTGTGTCATCATTTATTTGTGTCCATGCAATCATGATTTCTTTTAAGAAAGTATTTTGTTTGAACATTTCTGAAATGATAGTTTTATTTAGTTCACCTTCGAAAATAAGTTTTCCGCCATATTTGTTTAAACATTTTACATATTTCTGTTTCCAACGTCCATTGTTATTTTCTTCTATAATTCTTTTTACCCAACTACATTTTAGTGCGTTGGTGAAAAGGTTTAGATCTATCATTTTCAAACCTCCCATCAAAGGATCTTGTCTGATGGTTTGCCGGCTATTTTTGTCGGGTTTCGAGTCCCAAAGAAAATCATACATTGTTTTCGTTAGTTTTTTTAATGTTTCTGCTGCGGGGTTTTGAAGAGTACTAAGGAGGTACATGAGTTTTGGGAGTGCAAACGTTTTTATGACTGTGATTTTTCCGAAGAGTGTTAATTTTCTATGTTTCCAACGGTTTAATGTTAAATCAAATTCTTGAATTTTCTTTGCAAAATTTTCTGTTATCATCTTTGATTTATCTGTGTGAAAAATTATGCCAAGTGCTTTTGTCTTTTCCGATGTCCAAGTAAATTTTCTGTTTTGAAAGTATTCTGTGTTTGTGCGTCTTGTAGAGCCTATTCGTAACGAGTAGCATTTAGTAGAATTCAATCTTAGACCAGAGATATAGCTAAAATTGTCCAGCGTGTGTATAATGTTTTCAAAAGACTTTTTGGAACCATCAGTTATAAAAGTTGCATCGTCCGCAAACATGGTTCTTTTTAATTCTTCACCTGCTATTACTTGACCTTTAATGTTTTTGTTGCTTTCTATTTCGTTCGATAGAAGTTCAATGCATATAATAAATAAATACGGGGATAGAGGACACCCTTGTCTTACCCCTCTTTCTACTCTGAAAAACTCTGTGATGTGTCCATTATTTAGAATTGCATTCTTTGAATCCGTATAGAATGTCTCAATCCATCTGATGAGTTCATTTCCAAAATTAAAATGCCTTAGGCATTTCATCATAAATTTATGGTCTAGGCTATCGAATGCTTTCTCAAAATCTGCAAAAAACATTATTCCAGGTAAGTCAAGGTCATCTGTGTTATCTAAGATATCGCTTATTATTCTTATAGTTTCACCTATATATCTTCCTTTTATAAAACCTGTTTTAGAATTGTCAATTAAATTTTCCAAGATTTTCTTTATTCTGTTAGCTATGGATTTTGTTGCTATTTTATAGTCTATGTTTAATAGACAGATGGGTCGCCAGTTTGCCAAATGAGACAAATCTTTATCGGGTTTGGGGAGGAGTGTTATAAGACCTTGTTTTTGGAGATCTGTTAAATTCTTATTTTTAAAGGAGTAATTAATTGACTTTACGTAGTATGATTTTATGTCTCTCCAAAATATTTTGTAAAATTCTGCAGATATACCGTCTGATCCTGGGCTTTTTGAGTTTTTCATTTGTTTAAGAGCATTTGCGCATTCGTATTCGGTTAAAAGTCCTTCACATATGTTTTTGTCGTTTTCGCTCAGCTTTTTCATGTCTTCTTTGAAAAAGTCTATCGATGATGTGTCTGTTTCTTTTTGTTTGTAGAGAGTAGAGTAAAATTTTGTTTGTGCCGCTCTTATTTCTGGTTGGCTTGTGATTGAATTTCCATTTACTGTTAGGTGTGTTATAATTTTAGATTCAGCTCTTTTTTTCTCTAAACTAGCAAAGTATTTTGAGTTTTTTTCATTGAATTCTATCTCTGTGGCTTTTGCTCGAATTATAATTCCTTTTAGTTTATTTTCTATTATCTTATCTAATTCTAATTTTAATTGTTTTAATCTAAGCTTTTGTATTTCTAGTTCTATGTTGTTCCTTGTATTCGCAATTACATTTTCAGCATTTGATATTTCATTTTTTAGTTTGTTTTCTTGTTCTGTTTCTTTTTTCTTTTTTGCACTTGTATATTTTATAGTTTCGTTTCTGATTGTCCCTTTGATAAGTTCCCATAGGGTGTTAGGATTCGCTTCTTTATTTATGTTTGCTATATCATCTATGCTTTTTTTGATCTGGTTTTGGTAATCTGTTTCTAATAGAATGCTATTATTTAGTTTAAAGATTCCCGGTCCTCTATCGACTTTTGTCAGATCTATCGATATATTTATAAGTGAATGGTCAGTGTTGTAGCCATGCTTTATTTCTGCTTTTTTAACGCAGTTTAAGAAAGTGTCTGATATTAAAAAATAGTCTAAACGACAAAAGATGGTTGGTCTGTTGTTGGAATGCCATGTATATTGTTTTTTATTTGGATGCATTTGGCGCCAGATATCTATGAGAGAATTTGTTTGAGTGAGTGTATTTATTTTTTGACGTATTTTTGGGTGCGTGTTTTTGTTACCATTTTTCTTATCTATGCTTTCATTTATGACCGTATTGAAGTCTCCTCCTATTATAAAAGTTTTTTCATTATTGTTGTTCATATAGTTTACAAGATTTTCAAAAATTAAAGTGTCGTCTGAGTTTGGTCCATAGATATTTATGAGTGTAATTATTTTGTCGTTAATTTCTATTTCTAAAGATTGTAACCTACCTGGTATCAACTCTTGGTAATTTATAATGTTATAATTCAGGTTATTGTTTATTAGTATAGCTACGCCTTTACTTTGGGTGCTAATTCCACTAAAATATGCTTTTGATCCCCACTGCTTTTCCCAAATGTCTTTAGTTTCTGTAGAACTATGTGTTTCTTGTAAGAAAATAATTGATATTGCTTCATCTTTGATCCATGTAAATATTTTTTCACGTTTTTCCTTGTTAGCCAATCCGCGAACATTAAGAGAGCTTATATGTATATGTGTTGTCATTGTGATTATGGTGGTTTAAGGTAAGTTGATTGCTTTATTGCTGGTTTTTGTAGTGCGTTTGTATTTTTAAAGTTGGAAGGAAAGGTGGATAGTTTATAGAAGTACAATACTGAAAAGGATGTATCGTACAGTCCAATTGAATACATTGTCTGTTTCTAAATGCATATATAAAGGCAAGCGCCTTTTCGAAAATATTTCTATCGATAATACCCGGTTTTTATAAACGGATATACAACAAACCAAACAAGTAAAAGAAACAAAAGAAAAAACATTTGTCCCAGCAGGCCCGCCAACCCCCACCCGCACACATTGGAAACTTAGGCCGGAATAAATTCATAATTTTGTTGTATACTATATATAGTTTTCCAATGTTTCGAGGGTGAAGATGGCTTGCCCATTGCGACACGGGTTCTTACATTATATACAGCTATAATACCTGAATATGTACAATATGGAATGTCTTGTAGGACATCATTTTATCAAACGTCCCAGCTAGAGCTGTGTTTTGTTTTGTTCTATACATGTATTGTCTTTTTAAAAAAACAAAATAAAAACGCCACAGTTTATGGGATAAAATGCAAGCGCACGATCTTTGAAAACAGTGTACACCTCGGTCGGTGGACTCCTATAGGAGTCCCTCGATCGGAGTCTGCACTGTATACTGAAATACGTTATATATATATAAAACTATCTATAAATATCATCTATAGAGAGAAAGATCTGGAGGGTGCTTTCGGAACGCCAGTGTCTCTTCCCGATAACCATCAGTCAAAAATAGAAAATATAGCAAGCTCTCAGTATAACCGAGGTTACCTATGACTTTACCTGCCCGAATTTAGCATATAGAGAAAGGGAGTAACGCTCATGGTATTTATGCAAGAGTTATGGGCAGTATCAGAACCATTTCCGTTCATCAAACTCTTCTCATCACTGAAGTTTGATCTATAAGGCATCAGTAGAAACCGACCCATAGAAAAGGAAAAAAATCACAAAAACAAATACATGTATATGGGAGCGGGGGATAACTTTAAAAAAAGGACAAAGAGGAAAAGGGGAATAAAATCCGGCATCTTTCATGCACGAGTTATGGGTCTTGTGCTAGACGCTTTTACTTTGTCAGGACCTTTCTTTAAATGAGTTTTCATCTTAAAAGCTTCTATAGAACCTGAGTTATAGTCGAAAGTAACGTTTGACATACAGACGTACGTCAGGACAGACGGCAGACAGATTATGGAAAATGACGTCTAACTCCGCCCACAGCAGATGACGCATACCAAAAAACAAAGTGTGTGGACCTCACGTATCTCGCTAGTTAACTTGCTTTCCACAAAAAGTGGAAAGTCTATTTGGAGTATAATTTGTTAACCCTTATCTTCCCAATTTTAGGCAATATCACCACTATAATGTTTAGATCGAAAGGACATATACCAAGAATTTGTTGTTGTTTTTTCAAAAATTGTTTTGTCCTTATCAAAGTGTTTTCATCCCATAGAGTATGTCCTGGTCCGACAACTCCATTAGGGACTGTCTGATCTAGGTCTTCCCTGTTTTGCATCTAAATGTGTAAAGATATAGGGTAAAAATGTAAATATGACTTTTCTAATGGGCAATAAGCTATAAACCTTTGACTCCATAAACCTTTGACCCCCTCACTCCACACGTCACCTGTATCTCTTTACATTTGTATTTTATGATATAATATATATTCTAAAGGACAAAAAGCTTAGGTTAGGGGAGGATACCAATTCTTATTGTTAAGCAGTCAGAGTAGAAGTGTGGGGCTGCACAAAAAGTAAACAATTGGAGAATCTGCATTTAAAATTTTGTAAGAGATTATTAGGTGCTAGAGCTTCTAGACGTAACATGTGTATTTACGGTGAGTTAGGTAGGTTTCCATTGTATATCAATAGGTATAGCAGAGTAATTAAGTACTGGTGCAAACTTGTTCTAAGTGAAAATATTATTCTTCAAACATTGTTGAGTGAAATGGGTGATGATCTTAACAAGGGTAAAACCAACTGGTTAAGTGATGTTAAAAAACTTTTAGATGATTATGGTTTTTCCTATGTTTGGCTGAATCAATATACGGTGGATTTAAATAAGTTTCATGTTGTTTTTAAAGCCAGAGTAGTGGACGTATTTAAACAGTCTTGGTGTGCTTCTATCCAAGAGTCTAACGTTTTATATACATACAAATTTTCCAAAGAAACTTTTGAACACGAACATTATCTTACTGTTTTACCAAAGAAGTACATGTATATTTTAGCTAAGTTGAGATTATCATCCCATAATTTAAGAATTGAATCCGGGCGTTACGGTGCAGGTAGAACTGAAAGAGAGGAAAGGTATTGTGTGTTTTGTTACAAGCATGACATAGAAGACGAGTTTCATTTTGTTTTAGTATGTACTCTGTATACTGACTTAAGAAAAAAATATCTAAAACGTTATTTTTACCAAAACCCAAGTGCTTATAAGTATGTAGAGTTGATGAAATCAAATAGTTCCAAAACCTTACTAAATCTATCAAGGTATATCTATGAAGCTTTTGATATGAGGAAAGCTGCACTGAACTACCTTGATTGATTTGTATACGAGTCAGTGTTTTATTATCTAATCATTTACCAAAAATGATCATTTAATATCTTTTTTTTTTCATGAAAATAGCAGTTCAACCTCAAATTCTAAATTTTCGAAAATAAATCTACTATCATTTGAAATACTTTTTTTTTATTATTATTATTACATGTATTATTATATGCATGTTTGTTTGGCCACTTTGGCCATCTGTAAATATGTTAACGTGTATGTTAATATGTTAAGAGTAACGAGGAATTTGTTAATTCAAGTTACTGATTGAATAAAGAATTATTATTATTATTATTATTATTATTTATATAATTACAGAATTCAATTGAGTTTTTAATTGATCTTTAAATTTCAATTAGATATTACGTTTGACAACAAAACTTCAGTTTACGGGCAGGATTAGTGTCTTAGGCTATTGAGGAAATTGTTGAATTAATGTATCGGTGAGTATACATATGGTTACTCATTAAACAAGCCTTGTTATGGAAATTAATGATCATTATACCATGGATTTGGCTAAAGTTAATCCATTACCCCATAAATACGCCTTTTTACACCTATGACTTATTCCTCAACTGAAGAAAATAGTTTCCTTTAGTACAGTCATGAATATGTAGCATAAGAAATATTTTCTATATCCTAGCAGATAATAGCTTAAAGCAGGCTGAAAGTAAAGCAGAATGCGCTTTTCTTTCAACCTACTTTAACCCTTTACCCAATAACTCGTATATAACATTAAATACAGGTGATCACTTAAAGCAGGTTTAAAGTAAAGCAGAATTTGCCTTAAGGCACATTCTGTTTTACTTTCAGCCTGCTTTAAACTACCATCTGCTAGGCTATATAAAATATTTGTTATGATAATTGTTCATGAGGGTATAAACTGGAACTATTTTCTTTAGCGGAGGAATAAATTAAATACGCTAAAAGTCGCTTCTATGGGGTAAAGTGTTAAGTGGTCATCTATCTTCAAAATTAAAAAATGGCTATGGGGTAAAGGGTTAAATAAACTGACTTCAGGGGAGTGCATATATCTTTAATTGCTTCAGGCGAGTGCATATATCTTTAATTGCTTCAGGCGAGTGCATATATCTTTAATTGCTTCAGGCGAGTGCATATATCTTTAATTGCTTCAGGCGAGTGCATATATCTTTTATTGTTTCAGGCGAGTGAATCTCTTATAGGAGCCGCCTCATCTGGGCCCCTAACTGTTTGCAACGGTACTGGATTATCTATTTGGAGTGGAAGGTCTGTGGGTTTTTTCTATGTCTTCTTGACAGCCTGTATAAAGTAGTTGTAGTGCTAATTTGTAGGTTTCATATGCATGCACGATAGCAGTTATTAATAACATATTCTAAGCATATTGTGTTAAGCTTTTGGTATATAATATTTATATGCAGTTGTACAGAGGTCTTGACATTTTGTAAATTGAGTTGGCAATTGTTGCCTTATTACACTATGTTGTCCCCTTATGGTTAAAAACCGAAACATTTATAAGGGGATAACTTGTTTTTGTTGTTTTTTCTTTTAGAAATAGATTTCCTGTATTTTTTTCCACCTATCCTTTTTTCCTAGCCCTTTTTTCGAAAAGAAAGAAAAAGGGATAGACAAGGATGGCTTGTTTTTGTTATGTTGTCTGCAGTTTTGTAAGACCTGTACCCCTGCATATATACAACAAACTATGATGAATAAACACATATAATATTTTCTTGTCGTGGTGCCGTTTAACGCATCACTATAGTTTTGGAGACCGTTCCCTTGGGGCCCTTGCAATTATATCGTGTCCTCTACAATAGCCGCTATTGTACAGTGATGAAAGGTTTTACTATATCCCGTTTAAACGCAAACGAAGTACAAACGTATTGCAATTAAACAAAGAAAATGAAAACTTGTTTACAATTTTGACAATTTTTTTATCTAAGTTGCAAAACAGTTTGGATCCCGGTCAGACGTCGAAATGCCCGGCGTCTGATTAGGGTTCATTCGATTTTGCACTGCCCACTGGTTGGTTTATACTAGAGAATAGACTTAGAATATTTAGCTAATCAAGGATTTGCATACTTCGAATATTTCTAATAGTAGGTCAGGCAATTTCAAAAGGTCTCTTTCTACAGTGGAGAATCTGTTACTGTTTCCCGTTTAAACGCAAACGTACGCAAACGCAAAACACTAAAACGTAGACAAGTACAATTTTTTGGCAACTCTGATAATTCATGTTTATCTTGGTGGCAAACAGTTTGGAGCCTGATCAAACGCCGGGTTACCCGGCGTCTAATCTGGCTCCAAACTGTTTGCACTGCAAATAATAGCCTTAGCGTAAACGCGTTTATTGGGAAAGAACAACGTTTTCTTCACTGTAATTGCTTCGCCCTGCAAATCCTGTTTTGTCGCAGGTCCGTAGTATCTGCGGGCGTGGCCTTGGACCGGCGACAAATCATATTGCGGCTGTCATTTGCCGTTGCTTATTTCAACATAATATCCACGTGGTAACCAGTGTTGCATGACCGACCATACAGTCGAACCTCGCCATTCCGAACCTGCTCAAGGCAATGTCACTTGCACATCAAATTCCAAGCGTAATTTAGTCCTTTTTGAACTCTAACATACGGGTTTTTACATAAAAGAAAACATGCCCAAATCCTCGCAAGATATTAACTTAATGCGGGCTGGGAGCAAAAACGGGATGCGCCTTTTGGCTCACTCAGCCTTACACCAAGCCCGCTTTAAGTGCTTTGTCTGTCTTCAAGAGCAGGAACCAAACAACTTTTACTTTTGACTTGTACATAGTGCATTGTCACACACTAACATAATACAGTATAACCTCTGTCGATCGACACCTCTCTTGGCCGGAAACCTCTGTTATCCGACCCTGCTGTTTGGTCCCGGCCGTTTCCCTATTTGTTTTATGTAACCAAACTCTCTCTTGATCGGTTCCTCTGTTAACCGTTATCCGACACACCTTGACGGTCCGATGAAGGCAAATTAGAGGTTTTTCACACCTCGTTATCCGACGGTATGCTGACCTGTGATCATTGACAGCGACTATGCACGCGCAGGTGATAATGACACATATTGTCGGATGGCCGTGTAAAACAAAGTGTGTGGCTTTAACAGTGAGTGAATGATGTGAGGGTTAATACGATTTAATTTAAAAGCTAACAAATGTAAGCAACCCATTCAGTGTCGCAGTGCCGAAAACCCAACTCATCCCATCCTTTCCAACAATGGCTGCCAATCGTCCTCACTGTCAACATGAGAAGTACGAAATATATATCTAATGCGCCCTCCGCATAAGTCAAACCTATATCACTATTCGCAGGTGTAATAGTGTATGATCAATTTATATTGAGCGAAAATAAATACATTCACGCGTTTTGAAGTTTTTGTTAATTTCCCGCGAATTCGACATAACGAGAATGGACTGTACTTGTACATAAAATGTAAATACGAATGTGCCGATGTTTTCGCCGAGCCCTTGATATGTAAATGCGTGTTTACTTCCGATTGTACACTATACACGTTTTATGCCTACTGTAGTTTAAAGGAATAATGGGAAAAACAGTGTAGATCCGGAACAGGGGACTCCTATTTTATTCTTGAACGATCTGATAAGGATATATGCTGTATGCTGCAGTCATACATATTTAATATGTCAACTGGCATCGGGGAATTCCCCTCGCAGCGAAAATGGACTAAACATTTTGGTGTGTGAACTTAGGTATAATAAATTCCGTTAACCGACAACCTCTCTTAACCGACTTACAAAGGTGGAACCAAGGGGTGTCGGATAACAGAGGTTATACTGTATACACATTTTCAGTAGCGTTACGGTGTGTAACCGAGAAAACTCATACATGTATATCTATACTCATAGCCATATACTATATTCTTGTGAAAGAGGGTGAACTTGATAATTTGACAACTATAATAATGTATGCCTATGTATATAATATCATATGGTTAAAATGATTTAGTAGAGAGTATAACGTGGGGAAATTTTTTAAAGGGTAGAATTCCCACATCTATTCGTCTTTTAATTACAGTGTACCCATGAGAGGTTCACATGTTGTGTGTTAACCATGCAGACCCAGACCAAAGGGCCCCTAAAGGAGTTCTCTGGCTAGGATTTACATCTTTTGTAATGGATGCGATCAACTGAAGTAATTATTTAACACTGTCAACTTTATCGAAGAGTATGTTTTTCATTTATTCACATTTTTACCACTGAGTATTACAATTATCATAAGATGACCGTGTAGACCCCGATTCAAAGGACTCCTAGTTTAGTGAGTCCCCTGAACAGGGTCTGCAACGCTCATAGATGTTATCCTATATCTTAATTGCTCTATCTATTTAACTCCCGGCTAGTATAAGTATCTACTAACACTGTATCTATGAGCAGTACACTTGTCTTGTGTTAACAGTTAATACTTCAAAACTGCGACTCAGACCAATCGGAATCTGCACCGGATATGGATACGATTTGACGTCGTATTTTTGTAACACGCTCAACGCTATCTGGCTAGTAGTGCACGAATGAAAACACACATGACGTTTATCCTTCCCGCTTAAAGACAACGGAATTCAAAACCCTAAAATATAGAATATAACATTTAATGGGGTAATTTTTACTATTGGTATTAGGCTGAGTGGCAAAACAATTTGGAGCCTGATCGGATGCCGGGTTACCCGACGTCTGATCTGTTCCTAACTCTTTGCACTGGAAATAGCAGTTTTAGCGTAAACGCATTCAATGGGAAAGGATAAAGCTTTCTCCTATGTATGCTAGCCGTGAAGACCCAAATCAGAGGACGCCTGTGAGTATTCCGATCAGGGTCTGCACTGCTTATGGATAGGACCACATACTGTATTTGCTTAACGCACTTACCCCTATCAGCGAGTAGACTCTTCATTAAGTAACATTTTACCAATGGTAAGAACAATTAGCGTGTGTTTACTGTGCATATCCCGATTAGAGGGCCGCGTCTCAAAGAACTACAATTCAAGACTACAAACAATGTTGGGTAGAGGGTAGGGAAAGCGCTATACAAATGTATTAAAATGCCTACAGTGGTGATCCCTTTTTTCGGACCAGTGCGTTATCTTGAGAAAAATACAAATCTAAAAGACCGGATGAATGATCTGTCTAAACTTGTATTTCGCATAAAAAAACTAAGAAGGTACAAACAACAATATATACACTCAGTGCAAAAAGAAACGCACACTTTTATACAATATTATCTGTATGTAGAAGGAACGTATTTGTGAAATAATCTTTTCATTACAGTCAGTAGTTCCGTCTTGGGCTATCAATGTTGAAAATGGGAGGTTTATCATTGAATTGGTATCATCACAACCTGTACAAATCGGTGCGGTGTTTTCAACAGGCACCAGTTAACTCTTTCGCTGCCAAATTTATCGTGAAATTTTTATCCCACCACCGTTTCATTGTCGTCTGCTTCAATTTTGTTGTTTGCAAGATCGTTTCAAAGTAAGATTCAAAGTAATTTGACTTAAAGTATATCTATACGAGTGTCAAACAGTTTGGATCCTGATCAGACGCCGCGTTACGCGGCGTCTGATCAGGATCCAAACTGTTTGAAAACGCGCCTTTTGACGTCATTAAGAGTGAAAGGGTTAAAATACAGCACAGTAATTTTAAGTATATGTTTTGTCTAAACTTGTGGCAGAATTAAATTGATCTTGAGATATGGTCTTAGTATCTTAAAAAAGTATCTTAATCTGCGCCTGAGTACAATGTGCGTTTCTTTTTGTACTGAGTGTAACCCCAAAATCTCAAAAAGATTGACCTCTCTCGTCTGACAACCTAAACTTGAGCCTTGAAACAGTAGATCATGCACAAGAGCAATTATCAGAGAGGGTTTAGAGTATAAACTTGTTTTCCAAACCTTTTTTTATGATTTGCGAGATTTCCGGATAATCTAGGGTCCGGATCAACTAGACACCTCTGTATTAAGAACATTTCAACACAACGTTTACATACAGTTTTACATAATTTTTTTTTTTTACATACAGTGGAGAAAACGTTATTCTCTCCCAATAAACGCGTTTACGCTAAAACTATTATTTCTATTGCAAAACAGTTTGGAGCCAGATCAGACGCCGGGTAACCCGGCTCTGATTAGGCTCCAAACTGTTTGTTACCAAGATAAACATAAATTATCTGAATTGTCCAAAAGTTGCGTTTCGTTTCGTTTAAACGGGAAAGAATAACGTTTTCTCCACTGTACATTAAGTTTACATGATGATATGGCGACCTTATAGCATCTAATACATGTATAATATTCCATTTGAGACTCCACTGCTATTATGGTGTTTTCCATTTTACAGTCGCTGTCGTAATATAGCTTTTAATTTTCATGTTTTTAATTGGTACGAGTTTGTTGTTTTTGATTATTTAAAAGAAAATAGATAAAAAGTAATTGGAAAACATTGGTATGTGTTGGTACCTCGACCAGTCACCGCGTTGCGTTGCCTCTGATCAAGTTCCAAACCGCTTGGAGATGGTAGATTTTTCGACCTTAACAGTCTAAGGTTGATGTATTGGCCCAAAAAGTGGGTACCGGTACAAAATGTATGCCTCGTATGGGTTCGTGTGGTGCCTGGTATGGGTCCGCACATTATTATATGTATTTGCCAAAAGTAAGTCAATACCCAATTAAACAAGTTCTTTAATAAATATACAATCACAAAATTAGTGATTTTTAACACTACCTTTGACTCCGAAAGTTTGACTAATGGTCATGTATGAGAAAATTTAAGAAACGAAATTAATCATTAGTGCAAAAGGTAAAGGTCATCTTAAAGCAAACACGTTTCTTTTTCAAACATTGGTCATTATGCATTAAAGAAAGCTTCAAATCAATTTAAAATTTTCTTGATTACCTTGCCAATGCTTAAAAAATTACATTTTAAAACGCTACGCGAAACCCGCATTGGACATCAACGTCGATTTCTAAAGACGTTATAAACGTTAGTTCGAACATCGTGCGCGACGTACATACGTTTAAGCTAGGATATAGATTAACCCTACTGCCCCTTCAGCATTTTTCAAATCAAACATAAGGGGTTATGAGCAGTAATGGTAGCTGTTTAACCCTTTACCACGTATCCTGTTTCTAGTTTTGAAGACAGGTGATCACACTAAGCAGGATGAAAGTAAAACAGAATGCACCTTAGGGGGCATTCTGCTTTACTTTAATCCTGCTTCGAGCCTTCTCTCTACATGGATCTAGAAACTATTTCTTAAGCTGAATATTCATAGCTATAATTATAAAGTTGAATCATTTTGTTCACTGGAGGAATAAACTAAAGGCGTAAAAAGGCGTATTTATAGGGTGATGGGTTGACACATGCAGTCCTGGTGACGACTATACTCGCCCTTTACAAACAGTGCACCTGATCAGAGTTCACCTGTCGTTGGCAAACAGAGTACACCCTGAGCAAATTGATCTTTAACGGACACTGTTTTTCATTTTACAATACTGTGCTAAAACAATCAGATATAGTCATAAATTTGTAATGGAATTGTCCATTAAAAGTTAATTCTTTTTTTTTTTATTCTTTCAATTTTACTTTTGTTATATTCATTAGTTTATACGGTTATATTCATTCATTTATACAGTTTTCAGTTTTATTTATACAGTCTATCCCCTCTTCCCCTTCCCCTTCTTACTTACTTACTTTAAAATAACGAAAACCATAGTTTTCACAACCATCAACCGGCCGTAGCCCGAAATCTTCGAAAGCATAGTATCCACTAAGATCCGACATTTCGTCCAATTGTTAACGCAAACAACCGTCTATATAATATAGCCCGTTTGTCCTAGAACATAGAGAAGGTCCAGCTAATTACCATAATCATAGACGTTTGACATAGTGTTTCATTCATAATAAATACAACTCTGCTATGAGATTGACCGTATTCATTAAATCGACGCATACTGTATTTTGCTACCTACTGATATCAAACAAAATATTATTTCTTGCCCTGATTGTTTGTTAATCCGACCCATAGAGATAACTATTACTCATAACGAGTCGTACATATTATACTCGTGACACCGAATTGAAATTCACGGAGTTTGTAATAATTAGAGAGATACAGAAGGAGCAGATTGAAAGATAAGAAATAAATGTTAAAAATATACATCCTCTGAAGCTTTGGTGATTGCTTTTGTTTCACAATGAATTAGTAAACTTTTCAAACGTATCATTCAGTTTGGATATACAGCACTGAGATTTAACTCGAGCAATGTTGCAAAGTATGTCTCCATTGTGCTATTATTCACACCTACCTTTTATTTGGCGTTATTTGAAATCGCCTCAGGCATATGCCTTTTCCACAAGGGAATTGGTTGTGTCCTTCATTCTCGTCGCTCTCTTTTTCTCTTTCTACCATTGTGAAGAATGGTAAAATAACAGAAGTCCGATATATGTGGTCATCGGATTCTGACATGTTTTCTTCTGTCAAAACATCTACCCACTTTCATTGGTATGATCCGAATGCACAAGTTTACAAGACAGTTCGGAATGTAGCTAAATTCGGCTGCACACCCGCATTCACGTTGTTTGACATGACATAGATCGTGCGTGAAGGGCTCCGTATAAAAGGGAGCATTCCCCCACTCATTTCAGTACCAAATCCTATAGTGTTGCTACTCATTAGAATCGCCTTGAAGAGACAATTCTAATGAGTAATGACACCATAGGGCTAAATGCAGAAAAACAAGATTTCACTATTTCAAACATGATCAATTTAAGCAGCCAGTATTATGGCGTCTTACATCTTGTTTTCCACTCAGATAAAAAATAGAATCACCATTTTCTAATTTAATTGCATTGCGTTTTCGTTTTGATTTTTACGGAACGTTGGTGTTTATCACATACTTTTCATTTCGTTTATCTTCAGGGCTGCCATAGGTTGACTAAAAATTTCCAAATTTACATTTTTCAAGTGCAATTTTACGAATCGTACCTTTTCCCCATCGCCTGTTTCTGGTTTTGTTGACACGTGGCTGCTTAAAGCAGGCTGAAAGTAAAACAGAATGCACCTTAAGGTGCATTCTGCTTTACTTTCAGTCTGCTTTAAGCTACCATGAACTGGAAAAAATCCGAAGATTTAGGAATAAAGCGTAGAAATGCAGACCTGTATCTCATACATGTATAAGACATACAGGAAGCAAAATAAGACAATCACTTAGACCACTCGACTAGCCGGACTATGTACATGTATATCTCTGGGATATATTTAACGTACTTAGCTGTGTAGCGCTGAAGAGTACATAATTTGGCCCGGGTATATGTCCGACCCGTGATCAATTTCTGTTGCGTCTTTCGATGCTATAGAATAAATATAGGATTATCTAAAAAAAAATTAAGATTTGAAGACTTTTCTTGAGGGTATTTTTAGACTGATCACATTTTTCTGTTGACAGAGGTAAGAATGGTATCATGTTAAACTTTAACACGTTCACTCTCAATCGTGCTTCAAAGCGCGTTTGCAAACAGTTTGGATCCTGATCAGACGTCGCGTAACGCGGCGTCTGATCAGGATCCAAGCTGTTTGGCACTCGTTTTGAAATTTCTTTAGTCATACTGACTTATATTATAACTTTGAAACGGCATTGCAGATAACAAAATTGAAGCAGATGAAAAAGAAACTTTGAAGGGATAAACATCTCACGAAAATTTTGGTAATGAAAGGGTTAAAGAACAAGGATAATATCCTTAATAATTTACTATTGGCTGTTGTGGTGCAGTCTGTCTTGCAGTGAAATACTTTGAGTGACTACGAGCGGCGTTGTAATGATTCAGACACATCTTATAATGGGAGATGTCTACATTATTTCAACCTGCATTGAAAAGCCTCTCGTCGTGTTGTACCATAGACTACATAGATAGATATTTTATTCATACATAAGGCCAGAGGCCCAACAGTACACAAGCGTACAAAGCATGCAATACATCGTCAAAGGCAAATGGTATGTTAGCAATGTATACGAGGGGAAAATGAGACATTGCTTTTGATACATTCACATAAGGATTTATATCTACATAAAAGTATAAGAAGTTTGTTGTGAATTTTTTTACAAGAGACCGTACCATTATCTAAGTCTTTTTTCGCTGTCCAAATATTTTTATTTTCCTACTTTGCGTACCAGGGTCCCGTTTCATAAAACTTCTTACGACAAAAACGGTCGTAAGTCAAAATTTTACAATACACTTATTTTCTAATTTCTCTATCTAATCCTGTCTTGTGAATTTCTTTGGAATCGTCTTGAAAAGACGATTCCAAAGAGATGTCAGAAGACAGGATTATATAGAGAAATAAGAAATTAAACGTATCTTAAAAAATTGACTTACGACAACATTTTATGAAACGGGCCCCAGATGATTTCGGCTTTTGTGCACCAAATGGGTTAAAGTATCCATTTAATGCTCAAAAGGCGAAGACGTCAGTTCTTGTAGTAGCATGTGCACGTTTACCTGTTATGAATTACATAGAAATATATATATTTAAGCTATTAAACATGTCTTTGTATAATATTTACTACATATACAAGTATAATACTAGAATATTCCATGGAATACTCATCCGGCTCCTCACATATTTACAATACACATGTGAGTATGCTGACAGCAAAACCTTTCTTTGTATCGCTAATTTACCAATGCCTTTTGCCTTTCCGAACAGAAACAAAAGATAGAAAGCAAAAGTAAATTAGCAAGTAAAATAAAAAACATGTATCAAATCAAATTTAATATTTCAGTGCGAAGTCTTACTGAGAAATCTGTAAGGTCAAGCACCGGAACGTTAACCCTTTGAACCCAAGTCACGCACAAATACGTCCTTTACAGACAGTGTATATATGAGGAGTACACTTGTCCTATGTATACAGTGGACACATAGGTCTGAGGTCTTCTATGTGAGTACTCTGATCAAGGTCTGCACTGTCTTACATATTGCAATGTGTTGGCAGAAACTACCTTAAATGGAAAAAAGGACTGGGCTAAAATTGAAACTGGAATTTATCATTTGTGGTATTAGGGAGGGCCGGGTTAAATATACACTTTACTTTTATCTACACTGATGAAATACATATTAACTAGGCTACCAACTTTCAAAGAATAAGTAGCTAACATATAGAGCAGTCAAACCCTTTATCAAGTTGCCACTCTTTGAGAGGCATGTACGTAATACATGGACACGGGATGCTCACCGCAGACAAAGAGCAAAGTAGAAAGCCTCTTAATGAGCTTTCCACATTGATCCCTTTCCGCACCAAGCAGCCATCTGTCCCAAGAACTGACCTACAACCATGATTTAAGTGGCCGCCAGCCTCAGAGGTGTATGCCTGTATATTCACTAAGCTAATTGACATAATGCCCAAATAAAGGGAGGTAATTACGCTTAATTTTTGTATTAGTAATATATATCAAATACAAGTGTTTTTGATTTCTAATTAACAATTATTAAGGTAATGAATAAATTCATTTTATATTTCTATGTCTTGGTAATGACTTGGTACTTTAAATCTACATTTATTTAGATTCACCATATCATTTCGAGAATAAGGAAGCTCTGAGTGTTTTTATTGCTAGGGAAATTATTAATTTCTTTTTTTTGCGGGGGGGGGGGGGGGTTAAATTTATGTTCATTTATCGGTTCACGTAAAATGCAGTGCGTCTTAATTGAAAACTTTTATATACAAACAATGACATATTTCTAACTTCTTCTATATTTCTCAACTTTAAAAGATCAGCAAACTTCTGAGGACTATGGTGTCTCCAATAATAAGGTTTAATATATACGCATCTCAGTTCATGGTATAGCGGACATTTTAATGAAAAATGATACTCATCTTCTAGAGTATTACAAAATTGGCATATTCTGGCTTGTCTAGGTATTAGGTTAGGTTTGTTTCATCTTCTCGTTTCTATTTCAAGACAGTGTGCTGATACTCTTAATCTAGTTAACTCTTGTCTAAATCTTTTGATATTGACTACATCTAGATATCTTTTTAAACCCAAAATCAGAAAACAAACGATAGCTGTCAGCTCTTGGGGGAATTTCCAATTTCTTGATACCAGTTTTGGATGAAATTATTATCAATTCTTTGTTTAAGAAGTACCTACATGTATGTGTTACTTCTGTTGAAGATTGATAGATACAATATTGCTTAACTTGTAAGCTGAAAGAGATAGATAGATAGAGATATAGATAGATAGAGAGACAGAGAGACAGAGAGAGAGAGAGAGAGAGAGAGAGCATGTACTTTTGTCGATGTATACGTTAGTGTTATTATGTATATCATGTCGTGGTGTATGTATCATCGATCGTAACTAGCAATTCAAATGCCTTCTGTTTTCGCTTGACTTTCGATTAAAGGTGCCGTTGAGAGAGATTGAGAGAGAGTGAGAGAATAAGAGAGATGCTAAATTGATGACAATAGAGCTTATATAACCCCATAACTGTCTGTACCATGGACAAAGGCCTGATGTATCTAATGTTGAAAATACCGACAGATACTTGAAGTAATTGAGACAGGAATGCAGAGATTTTTCATTTTCGGAACTGATTGAATTTCCTACGTCCTGGTTTTGATATGTCGCGTGCAAACGCTGTTTATCTTTAGACCCAGGAGAAATGAATCTAGATCTTAAACTACTAATCTTCGAGTTTATGATTCAATATAATATACAGCAGAACTCTGTCCATGAGAAAAATAGTTTCAATAATTGTCATAAGTGCTATGTATACGATGGTGAAATGGTTTATTTTTCACTTTAAATCGCCTTCAAATGTTCGACTTTATTTCTATTGAAGGTGCCATAGTAGTACATGTTCATATATTTACATTCAACCTGTAAAGTCCTTATGTAATCCTATTAAAAATATGCTGTCATCTGCCGATGAACCTTCACTTCGAATCTGGATTTAACCAGTTCGGATTTCCCCCGTGCTATCCGTGGACTTCTTCAAATAGACTACATCGGACACTTAACACTAAGCTCCCATTGGTCGACGATAATATGACACTAGCGGAGTGATACAGACCCATAGATCGTTGCCATCGCGTTGCTATGTGTGTAAATGGGTTAAGAAAACAACCGCGACCTGTAATTTTAGAATGTGCTTTGGCAATAGATATTCAAGTTGCACTGTTATTTGTTTGCCTTGTAAGTCATTTCCATTCACAGAGAGAAAGTTTACTGGAAAAAATCCTGAATTTTTAATACAGTTACAGTACATGTAGTTGGGACTACTTTCTCACCATATTTAGAAACTGGAATGGCTATTACATCGACATTACATCTATCAAACCTCTTTGACCGGTATATGATAAATTCTTATACAGAAAAACAAATCTGGCCAATAAACACATTAAATTGACAAGACAGAAAATATAAATATAAATATAAGGAATAAACAACATCTCTTTGCCGCTCATGACGGTATGACTACATTAGCTTCGGGGGGTAAATTTATCGAAAACGCCCTTCGGGCGTTTACGGAATTTACCCCCTGCGAAGCTAATGTAGTCGTACCGTCATGAACGTCAAAAATATGTTGTTTATTCCTATAATAAAAAGCTCTGACAGTTAAAGTTCACCGCAGCAAGGTTAGGTAAGTCTGGTATTATGAGTTAATCTAGTATTGTTTTATACCCAAATTATTATTCAAATTGAAAACATGTTTGAGCCTGATCAGAGGCCGTGTAACCCGGCGTCTGTGTAGGTTCAAAGCTGTTTTGCCATTGATTCGACTGAGAGAACAGTAAACCATCCAAGTTTATCAAAATGTTATTTTTTGTAACCAATTCGTATAAACTGGATGAAAATAGCATTTTCACTATTGAAAACATATCATAATGATAAAATAGAATGGTATTTTGAATTCACTAGAGTAAAGTTTCTCTTATTGAGAATTGACCATGCTCGTAACTCGGAGTTAAATCGTGGTTTAACCATGATCTGACTTTGGAGTGCGAGTATACATACATGTCGACTGAATATCAGGGAACAATTGTACTTTTCAAACAAATTATCGAAGTTACTTCCCTTTATTGTAAAGAATGAAATATTGCTAAATTTATTAACTGCATTATTTCATGTTCGGTTAAGTCAAACTTACCCATATTGCTATATTAAATTGCTATATCTACATTTAAAGTTCTTTCTCTTGAAATCTATATGTAACGCTACAATTCAAAACGCTACGCAAAACCCGCTTTGGACGTCAACATCGATTTCTAAAGACGTAACAAACGTTAGTTCGAACATCGTGCGCGACGTACATTCGTTTAAGCTAGGATATAAATTAACCCTACCGCCCCTTCAGCATTTTTCAATTCAAACATAGGGGGTTATGAGCAGTAATGGTAGCTGTTTAACCCTTTACCACGTATCCTGTTTCTAGTTTTGAAGACAGGTGATCACACTAAGCAGGATGAAAGTAAAGCAGAATGCACCTTAGGGGGCATTCTGCTTTACTTTCATCCTGCTTCGAGCCTTCTCTCTACATGGACCCAGAGAATATTTCTTAAGCTGGCTATTCATAGCTATAATTATAAAGTTGAATCATTTTCTTCAGTGGAGGAATAAATTAAAGGCATAAAAATGCGTATTTATAGGGTGATGGGTTGACACATGCAGTCCTGGTGACGAGTCTACTCGCCCTTTACAAACAGTGCACCTTGCCAGAGTTCACTTGTCGTTGGCAAACAGTGTGCACCCTAAGCAAAGTGATAGTTGACGGACATTGTTTTAGCACAATATTGTAAAACAATCAGACAAAGTCATAAACTGGCAAGACTAAATTTGTAATGGAATTTATATATTTATACAGTCTATCCCTAACTCCTATCCCCTTCCCCTTCTTACTTACTTACTTTAAAATAACGAAAACCATAGTTTTCACAACCATCAACCGGCCGTAGCCCGAAATCTTCGAAAGCATAGTATCCACTAAGATCCGACATTTCGTCCAATTGTCTATGCAAACAACCGTCTATATGATATAGCCCGTTTGTCCTAGAACATAGAGAAGGTCCAGCTAATTACCATAATCATAGACGTTTGACATAGTGTTTCATTCATAATAAATACAACTCTGCTATGAGATTGACCGTATTCATTAATTCGACGCATACTGTATGTTTCTACCTACTGATATCAAACAAAATATTATTTCTTGCCCTGATTGTTTGTTAATCCGACCCATTGAGATAACCATTACTCATAACAAGTCGTACATATTATACTCGTGACACCGAATTGAAATTCACGGAGTTTGTAATAATTAGAGAGATACAGAAGGAGCAGATGGAAAGATAAGAAATAAATGTTAAAAATATACACCCTCTGAAGCTTTGGTGATTGCTTTTGTTTCACAATGAATTAGTAAACTTTTCAAACATATCATTGAGTTCGGATATACAGCACTGAGATTTTACTCGAGCAATGTTGCAAAGTATGTCTCCATTGTGCTATTATTCACACCTACCTTTCTTTTGGCGTTATTTGAAATCGCCTCTGGCATATGCCTTTTCCACAAGGGAATTCGTTGTGTCCTTCATTCTCGTCGCTCTCTCTCTCTCTCTCTCTCTCTCTCTACCATTGTGAAGAATGGTAAACTAACAGAAGGCCGATATATGTGGTCATCGGATTCTGACATGTTTTCTTCTGTACCCACTTTCATTGGTATGGTTCGAGGGCAACAGTTTAGAAGACAGTTAGAAAATTGATTAAATGTAGCTAAATTCGGCTGCACACCAGGATTCACGTTGTTTGAAATGAAAGGGAGCATTTCCCCACTCAATTCAGTACCAAATCCTATGGTGTTGCTACTCATTAGAATCGTCTTAAAGAGACGATTCTAATGAGTAATGACATGATAGGGCTAAATGCAGAAAACAATATTTCACTTTTTCAAACTTGATCAATTTAAGCAGCCAGTATTATGGCATCTTACATCTTGTTTTCCACTCAGCTAAAAATAAAATCACCATTTTCTAAACTTAATTGCAATTGCGTTTTCGTTTTGATTTTTACGGAACGTTGGTGTTTATCACATACTTTTCATTTCGTTTCTCTTATACATGTATAAGACATACAGGAAGCAAAATAGGACAATCACTTAGACCGCTCGACTAGCCGGACTATGTATATCTCTGGGATAGATTTAATGTACTTAGCTGTGTAGCGCTGGAGAGTACATAATTCGGCCCGGGTATATGTCCGATCCGTGATCAATTTCTGTTGCGTCTTTCGATGCTATAAAATAAATATAGGATAAAGCGATAGAAAATATCTAAACAATTAAGATTTGAAGACTTTTCTTGAGGGTATTTTTAGACTGATCACATTGTTCTATTGACAGATGCACGATAATGCTACACATTTGGTTTTATTTGATTATTTTCTTTTATATTTGCAAATACACCATTGCTTTAAGATAACAAAAATATTTCAAGAATTCTGGTAGAGGGTCATCAACGGATCACTTCTCTACATCTACATGTACAGTTTACGTTAAGCTGTCACACTTGACAATTATTTAATGGTGCGCAAGTATAAGAGAGAAAAATGTATACAGAGGAAAAGGAAAGACAGAAAAGAGCTAGTACGGGCAAGGGTAAGGCTTTGCATGTAGAGAAAAGTTAGGAAAAAGAGAAAATATACCATCTACTACACCCCATTGGAGATACCAATCCGGCTTGCGTGGCGCTACCAGGACACTTACATGTAGTCCCGCCGACACAGCTCTCTCCAACAACTGAGGGGCAGCAGATGGCATGAATATCCCGTAGGGTTGGCAGGACAGCTCCCTTGACACAGAGAGAGAGAGTAAAAACAGAGAATGACGGAAAGTGAGAATGACCGAGAGAGTGATTAACAGAGGGAAGGGTGGAAAGGGAGGGTGTATAACACAGGGAATGGCGGAAGGTAACAATGACAGAGAGAATGATGGATAATGAGAATGACAGAGAGAATAACTAACAGAGGGAATGACGGAAGGCGAGAATGACAGAGAGTGTGATTAACAGAGGGAAGGAGGGACATACATGTACTTATGCGTCTCTGCGGTGTCACAATTGTTCTCTGCCTACAATGGCCACCCGGCATGCCCTTTATGCATTAAATATTGACTGTTTCACCGTTTTTTGTTCTCTAACACAAAGACTTTTTATTTGATCTGCACCAAACTTGCTGAAATTGTTTATTTATATGAAATTAAGGTTAAGTTTGATAACTACTAAAATCACATAAGGTATATCTGAGTAATTTCCCTTTGACTAAATGACTTTCAGTCTTTTTGCACTCTAACACATACAGTCTTTATCGGATATTCACAAACTTGTTGAAAATGTTTATTAATATAAAATCTAGGTCAATCATGTTAACTACCAAATTCGCACAAGGCATATTGGGGTTATTGCCCTTGAATGATTAAAGCAGTTTTAATTAGGTCTTCACCAGGGTAGGGTAGAACATTTAAATAAGAACCTCCAGTAATATATAGTTTAGCGAACAGTTTGGATCCAGATTAGCTACATGGCATCTGATCAGGATAAAAACTATAAGACATTGATTTTCAAGAAATTGCCATTGCCTTTTTTTCACAACGGGACGGTATAAGTAAAAGTATCAATAGTGTAAGAACTCCGTTATACTCCGTGATACAATGCCCCGCCAATAGCCCAAAGCAGACTGAAGGTAAAGGAAAACAAGGCTTAATGCTCACTAATGCTCTTTTACTTTCAACGTGCGTTAAGTTGTCTCCTAGAAACAGGCTATAGTCTACTAGGGCTTGCAAACGAAAATTGCAGAGACGTCAAAATTGAAGCAGACGACAATTAAACATTTAACGATAAATTTGGCAGCGAAAGAGTTAAACTGTACAATTAAAATATTCTGGTGAAATGACAAACGGTGTAGACCATGATCAAAGGGCATAGTACAAATTTACTATTCATACGTATATTCGTCGCAAACAAGACTCTCCAGTAATCGATAGTTTATTTCAGTTTATATTACAATGATTAATACAACTGTAATGCCACTGTATGCAATATGTATTTTCAATATGGCCCAAATTTGATGGTAAGTCTATTTTCTATTTTATTACAACTAACTGCTTACCTTCCAAACTGTGTGTGGGGGCAATTTCGGGAGTTATCAATTAAAATTCCGCTATGGGATATTCATTTGGCTCCCAATATTGCTGTTCTTCATAATCTGCAGGGGAGATAATCAATTACTTATAATTTATGCATATCCGTACTGATTGTCTCCCTTTGTCCACTGCACACATACACTACATTGCAAAATATCGTGTGTAACCTCTTAGTCCATGATATAGCAAGTATCTAGTTTTAAGGGCGAGTGACCACTTAAAGTGGATTGAAAGTAAATGAGAATGTGCCTTAAAGGGACTCGCAACCGGATGGTGTACTTGTCAAAATAAAATAAAATACTCAAATAAAAGCAAATTTGTGGCATTATTTGGCTTCTGACATTAAAAAAATATGATCAGTCCAAAAAAAGTCTCAAGAATCGTCACCGAATCTTAGATTTTTAGATATTTTCCATCGTTTTTCTATACCGACTAGTAGACGGTATAGTTGTTGTTGTTGCTTCTCTACACGGGCTCAGACATAAACACGAACCGAATTACGAAGTTGTATGCACTTTCGACCGCTACACATTGAAATACGTTAAATCGATCCGAGATAAACGGATAGTTCCGTGGTCCATTGGTCTAAGCGGTTTCCCCTATTTTGCCTTCTGTCCGCCAATTCCGGGCCCCGGGTTCGAATCCCACCAGAGACCAATATTTTTTTTATTGAAATACATTTTTTTTAAACAGAATTTCTTATCCTAAACTAATTCTTTACCATTTATATAAGCGTTTGACACATATTTACAAATTACTATTTTTAATGCACCATCTGGTTGCGAGTCGCTTTAATGGGACATCCTGCTCTACTTTCAACCGGTTAAAAGCTACTTACTAAACTATAGAAACTCTCTCTTGTATCCATTCTTGACTATTTAATGACATTTTCCCACCAGAGTAAATTATTTAAAAACATATCTTTGGAGTAATTAAGTGCACTACTGAACAGTTCAGTGTCATATAGCATACCTATTTCAATGGTGTTTTTGTGACGCATAACTAGTCAATACTGTGTTTTTGTATGGACACAATGCTAGAAATGCTATATTTGATTGTGCTGTTGTTCTGTATAGTCTCTTATAATTCAAAATGAATGGCATGGTTAATTCAAACGAGTTTTTCATATGTATATAACCATGATGAGACTTTAATAAAGATAATATATATACAATTATAAATAAATATATGCGTGTATCAAGATACTTTCATTTGAGGGGGTAAACATTTCAACTGCGAACAGTTTGGATCCAGATCAGCTACATGGCATCTGATTAGGATCAAAACTATAAGACATCGATTTTCAAGTACATTTTATTGTATGTGTTTCGTTTTAACGGGATGGCAACGTCTTCTCCACTGTGCAACAAATACAAATTTTCCTCTTTGTCAAAAGTCACATCCTTGGAATAGGTGATCTTGATCTGCTCCTGTAAAACGTTACCTGAAAATTGTACCACTTTATGAAAATAGAGGGTCTCGTTCGTGATTATGAGTGTGATGTGATCTATTATAGCTTCTACTAGCTTAGCTTTTCGGATCTAATGTTTATCTGCAGTGGCATTTATCATTTAACAAGAGCCGTATACGGCCCTAAATCGCTCACCTGCGACCGTTGATGTAAATGTAACATATCTTGGAAAGCTGAGAAATTATGACAATATGATTGTGCCAATTGTAAAAGGTGTAAAGAAACATACAAAAATTTGATGCTATAAGAAAACAGTCAAAAAATAACGAAAACAAATTCCCATAAAAATAAAATAGAAAGAGAAAAAACAGAGTTATTGCCCCTGGAAAAGGGCATTGGCTGTAATATTTACTTCCATTTGCATTTAGAATTGTTACTTTATGTCAAAGGTGTAAAGAAACATAAAAATAATTTGATGTTATAAGAACACAGACAGAAATAACGAAAGAATAACTATAAAAAATATAAAAAAGAATGAGGAAAATCAGAGTTATTGCCCCTGGAAAAGGACATTGACAGTAATATTTTACTTTTTTGATAATATTTAGCAAGTACAGACATTTGTGAACTAATTGTAACCAGTAATAGTTCATTTGATATATTTGAAATGTAAATAAAGTTAGGTTTATATTATGGTATGCAAAAATCTGCACCCAATGACCTTTGACCTATTTCTGACCTTAATACGCGCCTAAGAACTTTACATCCCCCCTAGAATTGTTCGTATACATATGCTGAATATAAATCAAGTGGATGTTGCCTGTCTACACGACATGCCATGAGACCCATTTTCCAGAGCCTTATTTTCGATCCGTAGGCAGACTATCTTGCACTTTGTTTCGGGATCGAATGCTGGGGGTGCTGGCAATTCTACTAACGGTGGTACTGAGTTCGACGATGGCCTCTTTGTCAGTTTTTTGTATGCATCCCACATTTCTCGGGGTTTTTGTGCCTGGTCAAATTTCATCAGGAGAGAGTCAGACCATTCTTCCTGTGCTTTTTGGCTTTGGGCAGATTCTGCACACAGCCTATCTTTTCGTAGAGATAAATCTTGGTGCGAGTGAAGCTCCCCCTATAATAATTTCTGCAGGGCTACCATAAGTTGACATGAAAAATCCTAAGATTTCCAAATTTGCATTTTTCAAGTGCGATTTTACGAATCGTACCTTTACCTCATCGCTTGTTTCTAGTTTTGTTGACATATGACTGCTAAAAGCAGGCTGAAAGTAAAGCAGAATGCGCCTTAAGGCGCATTCTGCTTTACTTTCAGTCTGCAATAATAGACCATGTACTAGAAACAAGAAATATCTTTAAAAAAGATATTCGGCGGAATGAGTGGTTGAACTAAGGCTATATAGATGGGTGTGCAAAATTGAATGAAATTGAGGTTTTCAAAGATTGAAAAGCAAAAAATAAAAGTATACAATTGAAACAGTAACTTTTATTTAAAATGCAAAACTATCATGTACAGAAATGCAAAACAAAACAATAATTTAACTCATATCCTATCTACTGATAGGAGATCCTCACATTAATCTATTGTTCTATGTATCAAACTTCATTCATAGAGTTTCTTGAAACAAACTATAGCATACACAAAATGTACAGATACAACAGTCTGCTCTACTTCACTCTTGTAAATAATGATGAAACCACACAATTGTGTTTAACTCACTTGAGGCCATTTATATTTAATATTGCTTTTAATGTATGGTAAATGTGTGCAAATAGTTAACAATTAAAACAAATTACAAAACACCTAGCTTCCTCTGTATTTCAGATGTCATCTTAAATTGCATCAGCCCCCAGTGTAGTAAACAGTCTGGTCTGTGTCTCTAAATTTTACACTCACAGCCATATCTGGGAAAACTGTAATTGGACATAGACCAGCCTACAGGGCTCCAGATAAGAGGGAGTAAACTAAACAAATCACATTTATTCACTCATTTCAGCACCAAACCCTATGGTGTTACCACTCATTTTGATTGTCTCAAAGAGACAATTCAAATGTTTAGTGACACCACAGGGTTTAATGCACAAATAAAGATTTTAAGTTTTGAAATAATTCCCTTATCTGGAGCCCTGGCTACTATCCAATCAGACTATTCAGTTTCAACAGGTGCTCTTCAAGTCTAAATTTCTGATCAAATATAATTGGTTGAAATGTGTGGCCAAACAGAAAGTGTGGCTAAATAGAAACCAGACAGCTCCGCCGAAAAAATCCGAAGATTTAGGAAAAATCCGGAGAAATGGCAGCCCTGTTTCTGTCATACGGGGTCTCCCAAGGCTTTTCTCAACGCGCAGCGCCGTCTACACTGGGGTTCATCTGAATACCCCAAACGATCCGATCATATTATATAGGTGTATTTTTAGTGCATTGCCTATAGCTGGAGCATTCTATAGGTAGTTAATCTGTAACAAATATCTCTACCATAAGAAATAAATGTACATAGAGACCATGGTTAACAGTTACACATAGGTTTAGATCTATATTCTGGTAACGCTAGATCTGTCTAAAAATAGCCTGAATCGATCACGTGACTAGGTCAGAAACCACCAGAAGCCTATCGGCCAGATGACACCAATTTTACAAAGTTTCGACCCTGATTATTTCAACAACCAGGCGACGAAATAACAATCTGACAAAACAGAATTTTGTGGATCCTTATCAACTATAATAAACCTTTAGATAAAACATGCGAAAAAAATCTAAAATTTTATCAGGATATAGAGATACGACACTCACTCGGATTTTTCCGTTCCTGGTTTAAACTTGCGTGAAAGGCCAAATTTAGTTTCCTATATACAGAGAAACTGCATGAAGATACAGGTAGCGATCAAATTGTTACATAAATACCGTTAATACAGTACCCATAGTCCCCAACGTGACATAGCGACAAATTTGTGTGTGTAGTTGGCACTCATCGCCCTATGCCACCAGTTAAAATAACATGCGTGTATTGTAGTGGTGTCTTTTGTCGCTGATTAAAGGTCATTGTTTTGATAGCGGCTGTCACAGTTTGCCTGGATGAACAAGGTAGCATGGGCTGCATTGTTTCGGGCAATTATCACAGGTCACATAACACATCATTAATAGGAATAGTCCACTCAACAATAGGCATGATGCTGACCAATGTCCCGATCCTGAGACAATGGGATGACGCATCTGTTAAAGCTTATGCGGGACTATAACCCTTAGCAGAAACAACAATCATTAATAGAAACATAAATAGTTATTTTTTCACTAAGGTTATTAGGTAAGGCATTTTCAAAAGAGAACTAAGTAAATAAATCAGTAATATTTCATAATTAATGCGTGTAAATTTGCAGTCTAGAAAACGTGTGTCTTCAACAATTGCGTAATTAGGTCCTACCATTTGGACATTCTTTTGTAGCACCTGTCGTTTGATTTTCAAGCGTCCAAATAAATGAAGGCGGGGCTTAGTTTGATTGACATGCACTCATTGCGTGTAGTCATTGACCCTGAGTTTACCGAGAATGGCCCTTGATATCGGCGCTCGATTTGCACAGTTAAATCTTTTTTGTGTTTGAAATATTCGGAAACCTGTCCGATATAAATATCGTATTGATTGATATTCCAAAAGTGTTACACATATTTAAATTAAACACTGCATAAACTTAAAATAAAAACGCGTTAGTAGACTATTTACAAATTCTGATATAGGTTTTCAACGAACTTCTACTCTGAATAATGCGATGTTTTGAAAGTAATAAAGTACACACGTGAACAGAAACAATGGAATCGCCGTTAACGTTTGCAAGTAACTAGATGTTTTAATAATTGTTGCAAGTTAGTAAAATCTATTGACCACGGGGAGAATCATAAACTAATCTGCTTAAAATTAATTTACAGGCCCATTTATTGAAGCGTTATGAAAGCTTTGGGTAATGGACAATTCGTCAAAGGGCAAACTCGTTAAAAAGGAATTATAGTACAAAAAGGTAGTCAACTCGTCAAAAATGTTTTTATATACCGATTTATTTATATATATTGTTCACACCTACAGGTGCTATTATTACCAGTTGTTTGTATTCGTTAATAGATCCTGTATTTAATTGACACAGATTTTTGCAGACAGTTTGGATCCAGATGAATAGGCTCATAACCTGCTGAAAGCTATACGGGCGAATTTGTGATTACTGATAAAAATAGTTCAGAT
This sequence comes from Gari tellinella, assembly GCA_922989275.2. Classification (NCBI taxonomy): domain Eukaryota; kingdom Metazoa; phylum Mollusca; class Bivalvia; order Cardiida; family Psammobiidae; genus Gari; species Gari tellinella. Next base: position 19,308,172 of record OV277862.1, read on the forward strand.
CCATATAATAAATTAACAATACTGTATTAACCTTCTGCACGCTAATTGTGCAATTTTGTAATACTTTATCAAATATATAGTTTAGATCCAGATATGATCTGGCTCCAAACTGTTTGACAATCGGATGGAATAAAATGCATCTAGATCTAACTTAGAAAATGGTTTAAGACGGCAACGTCTGCCAAAGACAACAACATAGGAATCATAATGCTAGATCTAACCCATATTTAAAATGTTAAACAATCTTGGATCCAGATGAGATATGGATCACCTGTTGACATTCGAACGATATTTTACGATGAAATAAAAAATCACTTTGGCAATTGGTCTAGACGCCAAATACTATAGAGCATAAATATAGTTGACAGCATTTGAAAGCATTTGTTTTGTTGGAAATAGTTTGAATCCAGATGAGGTCTGACACATTGAAGCCATTTTATATGGATTTATTTTAAAACACCGCAGACGACAATTACTTAGCAAGCAGAAGGCTTACTCATGTTTGACGACTGATTATCTTTATAATCAGTATCCAACAAACTGGTCGACATTCGTAGGGCAAAAGTCATGCATTAGGCTGATTTCTTCATAACGTTTGTCCTGCTTTAAGCTGCTACCTTTTAATTTTAATTTCATTAGGTTTTAAGTTTTAAACACTAAATACATTCATGCTCGTCATAATATTTCAAACATTCTGTGAAGGAGCACCTGTTATCCTTCTTGTAATTTTGTGCTATAAGTTTTAAGAGAGAGTCAAATATTTAATTACATGTCAATTAATTTATACTCATTTTTTTAAAAAAAATATTTGTTTAACTACTAATCTCTGATATAGAAATGCATTACTTATTTGAAGCCTGTGCATTTGGGGTACTTGAATAAAGATAATACTTCTTTTCAGTATCCAAACTGTTCAACACATGTTTGATCACTGAGCATGACATTCCAGTGTACGTTTGCCTATGATAATTACATTAATTGGTTAATTGTTTTAACAGTTTAATACCAGTAAAGAAATAACAGGCAATCAACTATTCGCACCAGATAAACAACAATGCCCAGCCAATTAAAGTCATATGCACGTGGCGCTACAGATAAACAACTGTCGTGTTTGATCTACCGTTTCTTACTAAAGCATTGCTTCTGTGTTAATTTTAGCATTAGAGCAGGGTCAAAACTATATATACCGAGACTCAATGTTTAACGGCATACACCAGCAATTCATGAGACACCTAGTGGCTTTTAACGAAGTACGATAAATCAAGAATCGTTACTCAACGAAATCGTGCATATCGGTTACCCCGCGTAGATACTTTCGGTTTCAAACAATCTCCATAAATCGCGTAATAAAGACGTTAAATGCATGAAAGTGTACTTGATAAATGAAAGTATGTGAATCTTGGTAAATACTTCATCTAATAAGGCTAAGTTAATAACCCAAAACTTCAATCAAATTGAATATGAGCGTGAACCCGAGATCACATAGAAAAAGCCGTCGGCTTATTTAGGCCATTGGTATATGTATGCATATGTGTTTTTTTTTACCATTGTCTTATTACTAACACCTATGGCTTTTATTGTGAGCCGTTTCATAAATTTATTTCAGGCAGATTTTGATTGAGTGAGTGTTTTCATTGAATTGGAGCCGAAAACAATTTAGAAAAATGCATATATATCGGGCAACAAACCATACTCTTTGCATCATACTTCCAGTGAGCATCACTTTTTAACTGTTTTAATGTTTGTGCCAATTATTACTTTAAATCATTTTAGAAAGGCAAAATAGCGCATGCCGACTCTTTGCCGAGAATGGCTACATCATACATTTCAAATACCCATAGACAAATAAATACCAATATAACCTATGTTTTTCTTTTTGCCATTGTACTTAGATATGTTTGAAAAACATATGCTGAAATTTTCATAGAGATCCATAGGAGATTTCAATTTGTCGCGTATGTCCTTAATTGATTTTAAATAACACATTCTATCAAGGAGAAGGCACGGGATATTCTAATAGAAGTTTTTGCTTAATGTATGGGCGAAAGATTTATGCATTACTTTTGTCCTGATTTAAGCTACACCTTTCTCTTGTAAATTCATTATGCTTAAACACTAAATAAAATGTGCTCAGTCTTCCACTTCCACTAGCCACCACACAACTGCAACCCCAAAGCCTTCAGCACCTTCAGTGCTTTGATTCTTTTATCTTATCAAATCTGTCTTCAGCCTCTATCAGTCTATGTTTGTTTATTGGTGTGTTTCTCTTCCGAAAAATCTTCTGACTGAAATTAAGGTGTTTTTGGCCATCGAAACATCTTCATTCCACCAGCAGGGTTTTGTTTTCTTTTTTCGTTGTGGCACAGTTTTTTCTGGCATGATTACATCCCTTGCTGATTCCATGATGGTTGTAAATGTCTTGTAACTACTTTCTACATTTGTGTGTTGTTCTTTCAGCCATTCTCCGAACCGTTCCTCTGTTTCCTCTCGCCATGTATTCCAGTCAACATTTTTTAGGGTTCTATAAGTCCTTGGCGGGTCTGTTGCCATTTCCTTGTTTATACTTATATCACTGTATACTGTGAATTAAAATTCTGTATGATATGTACAGGGCTATCTAAGAAAGCATTTAGTGTTTTGATAGTAGGTGACGAAGTAGACGACTTTAAATGGAAATGCAAGAGTTGCAAAACAATAACACCAACCCTTGAGAGAATAGATTCAAATCTCCGAGAACTTAACGAAAGACAAGAAATAAGACTGACGAATTTGGAACAAAAAGTGGACCATCTGGAAATAGAAAAAAAAAAAAAACAATTGATGAAGAAATCATTTTGGCAAAAGAAGAAATTAAAGATGACTTAACTATAGAAATGAAGAAGATGGTGGATGAGAGAACGAGAGAAATGGACAATCGTCGCCGTCGAGAACTAAATATTGTTGTGTTCAACCTACCCGAGGGTACCAATGAAGAAGGGGCATATAATAAACTTCAGGATGAAGAAAAAATAAAAGAAGTAGCAGCAGCGATCAATGTACCAATGTTAGATATTGAAACATCGTATAGATTAGGAAAAGACAACAATCTACACAAACAAAACCTAGGCCAACCAAATTCGTACTTATAAATTGAACACAAAGAAAGAAATTACTTGAGAATGCAAGAAAAATTAAAGACAACGCAACGGGAAATTTGAAATTCGTGATAATAACCAAAGATTTGACAATTGAACAAAGAAATGACAGAAAAGACAAAATCAAAATGAATCGCCCTGCTCAACGAGACCGTCAAGAAGGAGCATGCGGTACCACCAAGGACCCACATATACCCAATAGAATGAACTTAACGCAAGAAGTGAACAGTATCTTTGGCAATGAAACCATTACTATGGATCAGACAGTTATAGGGGGCATAGACAGCAGTCAAGCGAGTGCATCACTACTGAACGCCCAGCAGTGTGAATAATTTATAGTGTTTTATCCCAAAGGGGAATCTTTTAAACTCACATTCAATTAGTTCCCATAATAGTGGGGACAACAGTTCCTTTTTAAACTCACTATATGTTAACAAAGAATCAAATATAGGTGTTATATACACAAACGCAGATGTCCTTAGTAAAACAAAAATGATTGAACTTAAACAAGAAATCGCCTCTAACAATCCACATGACATTGCTATAACAGAAGTGTATCCAAAACACACAAATTTTGATATAATACTAGAACCATACTACATTGAAGAGTACGACATGTTTTCATCAACCAAAGAAAATGGAAGAGGAACATTTTTATACATCAGAAAAGACTTAAATGCCTATGAAATAAAATCCAACATACAATTACAGGAATCCGTTTGGTGTGATATAAGATTGAAAAACAGTGATAGATTGTTACTGGGATGTGTGTATCGCAGTCCCAATTGTGATATGCAAAGTGTAAATATGTTAATACAGAATATGAAAAGTATGTATTCAAGGAAATCTTCACATGTGTTAGTACTAGGAGATTTCAACTTCCCAGAAATAAATTGGAAAGAAGAGACATCTTCAAAAGGCGAAAATCATGCTAGTACCATATTTTTAGAAGGTATAAAAGACATGTATTTATACCAACATGTAAATATAGCCACACGATACAGAGAGAAGCAAAGACCTTCAACATTGGATCTTATTTTCACAAACGAAGAGATTATGATAAACAACATAGAATCTACACCTGGTTTAGGTAAAAGTGATCATGTCATACTAATATTCAAATTCAACTGCTATATAGAATTCCAAGAAAATAATACCAATAAATTTATATATTCTAAAGGAGATTACTTAAGTATGACACAAGAGATAGAAAACTTCAACTGGCTAGATGATCTACAGAAGGATGTCCAGAGCTATTGGAATAATTTCACTGAAATAATAATAAAATCAGCAGAAAACAACATACCAAAGTGTAAAGTGGATGCTTCTAAGCACAGAAATCCTTATGTAGACCGCCAAGCAGTAAAAGCAATTAAAGACAAAAAAAGGAAGTGGATAAAATACCAGCACAACAGAAATCACATATCTTTTAATAACTATAAATTAGCAAGGAATAATGTTAATTATGAACTAAGAAGATCAAGATACCAATTCGAGGAAAAAGTGGCAATGAACAGTAAATCAAACAGCAAAGGGTTTTGGAAGTTTATAAGGAGAAATACGAAAACCTCTATATCCACTAGTCCCCTGGAAAAAAAGAACGGGAAAATGACTGAGACAGACCAAGAGATAGCTGAAACACTTAACAATCATTTCATAAGTGTCTTTACAAAAGAAGATTTACAAAATATACCTGATTTCTTCTATAACAAAGAAATTACAACCATACATACAACAGTTATTACAAATGAAATCATTTACAAAGAAATAAATAACATCAATCCATCAAAATCTGTAGAACCAGATCAAATACATCCCAAAATGTTAAAGGAATGTTCAGCAGCAATGCTTTATCCAATAAAGACAATTTTTAACAAGTCAATAATTGAAGGGAAACTACCGAAAGAATGGAAAGAAGCCAATGTGACGGCAATATTTAAAGCTGGTAACAGAAAAAAAGCAGAAAACTACAGACCAATTAGTATCACATCTATTTGCTGCAGAATACTGGAAAGAATAATAAGAAACAGTATAGTACAACACTTAGAATCAAACAACATTATCTCGCAGCACCAACATGGTTTCAGAAAAGGTCGTTCCTGCACATCACAATTGTTAGAATGTATAGAGAATTGGTCTCAGTCAATAGATAAAGGCAAACAAGTGGACGTCATTTACCTGGATTTCAAGGCTGCCTTTGATAAAGTCCCACATCACAGGTTACTGAAAAAAGTATGGGGGTATGGAATCCATGGACACCTATATAGTTGGATAGAGAGTTTTCTGAGTAATAGGAGACAGAGAGTCTTAGTGAACGGGCAAAAGTCAGGGTGGGCACCAGTCATGAGTGGTGTCCCACAGGGTATTGTTCTGGGTCCATTATTGTTTTTGATATACATAAATGATCTCCCAGAAGTAATCAATTGCGTAACAAGACTATTTGCTGATGATACGAAGATATACAAAGAGCTGGGTGCACCTAGCGATACCATAGTGCTACAGGATAACATTTTCAATACATGTACATGGTCCAAAAATGGCAATTATTATTTAACATAAACAAATGTAAGCATATGCGTATTGGAACATTAGGTAATGAGCAAGGTGAAAAATACTATATCAAAGATAGTAACAGTATCATCCATGAAATTACAGAGGTTGAATCTGAGAAAGACCTAGGGGTCTATTTTGACCCAAAGCTTGCCTTTACTAAACACGTTTATGAAAAAATAAAAACTGCAAATAGGAATCTTGGATTAATTTCAAGATCCTTTACATACATGTCAACCGATATGTTTATTGTTCTATATAAATCACTTGTTAGACCCCATTTAGAATATGCTTCCACAGTTTGGTCTCCTCGATTCAAAAAGGACAAGACAGCCATAGAAAATGTACAGCGCAGAGCTACACGCATGGTTAAGAATATATCAAATCTAAGTTATCCTGAGAGACTAAGGAAGCTAGGTATACCCAGTCTTGAGTATAGAAGAACAAGGGCGGATCTATTGGAAACATACAAAATAATGAATGGACACACGTCACACTTATGTAAAGATAGGCTCTTCCCTGGTCCCAAAGCCACCCATTTAAGAAATAATTCGAGAGCAATTTATAAACAGTGGTCACGTACCGAAATATGTAGGTGCTCCTTTAGCCGGAGGGTTGTCGACCAATGGAATAAGTTACCTGAACAAATAGTTACGGCGCCTTCAATAAATTCATTCAAGAATAGGCTAAATAATAATTGGGTTGGGGGGCCAGATAGATTTAATCCAAACTGTCTAACCTAATAACATCCGAAAACCCAAGTGAAAGACTGTTAAGATAAAACACTGTACACATATGTGAGAATAGTGAGGACTCTGTGTCAGTGTCAGTGAAATGCAGAGAAATTTTTTCTCTTACTGTTCTTTTAACAAGTGATATTTTATCAGAAATAAGAATTGTATAGAATGTATAAGCAGCATAGCAACTTACTTCCGCTTAGTATTAATAAAAGTTACGCGCAAACTAAGACAAGATGTGTGGAAATACAAGAAATCGTAACAGCTGTAAAAGCTAAACCAGACAGAAGAAATCACCAAGAAAACAGCCAAAGAAACCATGTGTTTATATGGGCAGGAGCCCATATCCGGCTGAAAACTATATGAACTATATGGGGATGTGATCTGATCGCACTGTCTCATGTGTTAGGGTGTCACAGGCTTTAACCGCATGGTAGCGATGTTTGACGACGTAATTATAAGGTCTATCACGCTGGTACCGTTCCTCCTGGTTGGTTGGCCGTCATTGTGGATGCTCAGGTTGCTCTCTGTTAGCATATCCTCTATTATTTGGCCGGTTTCATCTGCTTTGATATTCCCCCATTCTTGACTTTTACAAGTCTCCCTAAAAATTCGGGTACGAAAAGGCGAGGGTACGAAATGAACTCTTCAATGCCCGGATGTTGTCTATAGCAACAAACAAGCAAGATGGCGGACTCGGAGAGTGTTGACACTCACGATACTAGCAATGAAGCGGGAGAGGACCCGCTTCAAGATCTTACAGATGAACAGTTGTATCAGCTTGTGGATGATACCATGTTAGTATATGTGAATATCCTATTGTCCTGATAAAATTAGCTCGATCAATGGACATAGCCTGTATCGTGGAATGGTCCAGTTTCAAGTCTATGAAAACATTATTCATATCATGGAATGAGATATTTTCACTTTATCTTGCTCTTTCTTCCCTCGTACCATCAGATACTGCCAAGTCAACTAAAATCATGCCCCAGTCTAGATGCTTTTAAGAGTGTTCTGGGAGCGGTCAACTTCTAGTCTACTCATGATTTTTTTTTTACTTTTAGCTTTGCTCCTCTGTTCTTTTACTTGTCTAAATGATCTTTTATCTCATTCTTTTATTCTTTTACCTTTCACTTAATAGACTTATTCCATCTATATCCCTGACAGCGCCTTCCGATGTGTACTGATGGTCAGGAAGTAACAAATTAGAAGTAATAGAATAGAAGTAATAGTCTAGAATAGTAGTAGAAGTATCCTAGCGTTACCAGTTTCGACGCCATTAAGCGATAAACTCGCCGTAATTTCTGACAGCTATAAAATGAATGTGATTTAAACTATGACTGAAGCTAAATGTGCTTAATTAATGATAAAAACCGTGCAACTTTCAAGTTTAAATGCGCCAGTTGTTCAGAGCATCGCCGATTATAACATACCGAGGAAGCCGCCATATTTGTTGGGAGTAACCTATTTCGACACCTCCGATTGGCTGACCTATATTAGAGTTATTTTTAGCTTTATAAATAAAGTTCATACTGTGCTTCATTGTGTACGCTTATTTTCATACTGGGGAGTCAACATTATTTTTTTGGTATCAATTTTTGTTTCAGATTTGCCATGATTTTCGAACAATTAAAAATATAAATGAAGAAAAGGGTAAATGTCACTGGGCACTCATATTAAAAGAATGTTTGCAGATGACTGCTTATTATGCAGGAAAGTCAAATCACCCGAGGACTCTAGGATCCTTCAAGATGACCTTGACAATCTGCAGCAATGGGAGGATAACTGGCTGATGAACTTTAATGCAGACAAGTGTGAAGTCCTGAGAGTCACTAACAAACGGAAGCCACTCATCTCAACCTATACCATTCATGGAATGCCACTTGCCTCAGTGAAAACAGCCAAATACTTAGGACTCAACATCAGTAAGAACTTGAGCTGGACACCCCACATAGACGATGTAGCGAAGAAGGCGAACAACATAAATGCCTTTCTCCGACGCAACATCAGCACCTGTCCCAGCAATATCAAAGAACAGTGCTATAGGACCATGGTGAGACCAGTTATGGAGTATGCCTGTGTTGTATGGGACCCCATAACACAGAAGGATACCAACAGGATAGAGATGGTCCAAAGAAGAGCTGCACGCTTTGTCTATGGTGACTACAGAACAACAAGCAGCGTAACATCTATGCTCCAACGCCTTCAGTGGGAAACACTGCAACAACGCAGACAACAGCTGAAGTTAACCATGCTGTACAGAGTCATCTATGGACTAGTGGCAGTACCATCACAGCCATACCTGGTACCCAGGAATACCTTGACAGCAACCAGAGGTCACAACCTACGCTTCCTGGTCCCATACTCTCGAGTGCAGAACCATCAGCAGTCCTTCTTCCCTTCTACGATTCGCCTGTGGAACAACCTTCCAGACAGCGTTGCCACAGCCTCTACTCTGGAGGGGTTCAAGGAGCAACTGCACCACCTCCAACCAGCATTATACTGAGTACTCAGGGATGTGTTTAATTGTACATAAAAGACTTTTAAATTGTATCTATTTGGTTTTAAATGGCACGTTATCTGCTGGGCACGAGCACAAAGTCTGCGAAAATACTCCAGAGGAGGTGATGCAGAATATTGGAAGAAGAAGAAGGTGGTTTTGATTTGTGTCCCACTCTCGCTAAAACTCTCTAAACCCTAAAACGTGAATGTTGGGGAGTAGCTCATGTAATTAAAAATTAGCATTGGATGTCTGAAATGAAAAAAAAACAACTTAGATACCTTTCTCATAAATTTATAGCGCATTTATGAGCCAATTAGTAATCACATGTAATCCGATCAGCATATTCTCACAAACTCTATATAGCGTACACCTTCTAAACATTGACCTCTTTTTCAATGGCGGGAAAATTGCTTGTCACGTGACTATCGCGTGAGAAGATAAATATGAATGGGTGTTCCTGACAACTGAGCGTCGAAGTTTTCCGTGATCATTTAAATACAGAAAACGGCTTATAAACTTCCGTACTGGATTGCATTAGTGAAAATACATAAAAATGCATTGAGAAAGGTAAAACGGTTATATTTCTCACTTTTCATATCTGATTATTCACATGTTTGAAAAAGAGAGTAGTTTTTCGTGTTTACAAACAATAGTCAGTGCGCATGCTACGTCACGGGGGTCGCTTAGGTCATATTGACTAGTAAACAAATATGGCGTCGAAATAGGTGAGCGTTAAAACGGGTGCGCGGACGATAATAAATAGAAATTGAAGTAATTTGTGTCAATTTATTTTAATAGCTTCCATATTCATCGCGGTCCCTGCAAATATTGTTGTTGTTGTTCTATGTTTCCGCCTTTGACTTATCGGAGTACAGTGACCCTGCTGTACTTTTTCCTAGGTTTTATGAAAAAAAAACCATGGAAAAAACCACGGAGTATTCGGACGGTCATATAACAAAAACCTTGGAAAAAAAGACGAGAAAACCTTAGAAAATACAAGACCTTGGTTTTTACATGGTTTGACAAAATACCTCGGAAAAGTTTACGAGGAATCCTTGTAAAATATTTTATTTCCAAGGTTTTCTCCTAAATACCACGGAAACAAAAATCCTCGGAAAAGTTTACGAGGAATCCTTGTAAAATATTTACTCTGTTATTTCCGTGGTTTTTTCCTAAAAACCACGGAAATGTTAGAACCATTTTACGTGGTTTCGACAAAATACCATGGAAAAGTATACGAGGAATAGTTAACTACTAGTGGGTGGGGTACCACATGCTTTTGTTTGTATCATGTAAATATCCAAGATATATTATGATCATGATATAATTGTATTTATGTAAGTTATGTAACTTACCATGAATCTTTTGTCAGGAGTCTGAACTGGTTTGGAGTCTTTAATTTTTGCCACATTCACATTTTAAAGTATAGATAAACATACAACTTAAATCTCTGACCTCTGATTGTTGTGAGCTGGTGTCCTGGGTGTGTATAATATTCACTGTTTTGTGAAACTTACAATTGTAGCAAATATTACGAGGTGCAAATTGTTTAAGTTATTATTTTCCAAGGATTTTCCGTGCTAAAAAATGGTTAAGTTCTTATATCCGAGATTGTTCCGTGTTTATTTTTGCCAAAGTCCAATTTTTCCGAGCTTTTGCCAAGGTTTTAAGAGTTTCCAAGGTTTTTTCTTGATATTTACGTGGTTTTTTTGTTCATAAGCATGCATAAACCTTGGAAATGTTGGATGACTAACAAAAACCTTGGAAATTGTTACGAATAACCATGGAACTTTTAGAATTCCATGTAAATTCCACGTAAATTATTCATATTCCATGGAAATTTTACACTGAACCTTGGAAAAAGTACAGCCGGGCGACAGATGTCCTTTGTAAATTGTAATATGGCGTCCTGGTTGACGGTTTGTTGCCAGCTTCATATATAATTAACACATATACAATATTTTGCAATATACTGCAGAAAACTGCCATATAACTGGTTATAAATGGACTAGATATAATTTGGAATCTAGAAAGACCGGCTGCGTGGTTTAGTGGTAGAGCGTCCATTTGCAGTGCAGGTGGTTGTGGGTTCAATCCATGGCTGGGTCAAACCAAATTTAAGACTTTAAAATTGGTAGTAATGGCTTCCCTCCTTGGCGCTCAGGATTTTGGTTAGCATTACAACTGGTTCGTCGGGAAAGGATAAAGTGACCGGCCGTGTACAGTTCCAATATGGTGCACCTAAAAAGTGCCCCTGCTCGTAAAACCCGAAAGGGGTGCGTAGCAGTATATATATAGAGAGAAAATATCCGATTAAAAGTTTCACAGGTGAATGAGATAATCACGGTCTTCACTGTCATCAATTTCAGAACTTAATTGATATTGTATGTGGTCGACGTGTCAAGATGCGGTTATTATCTCATTACAATATTTATTACCATTAATATTTTGCATCTATATATTTATTTCTAACTGATATGTACATATGTTGTTTGTTTGTATGATTGTACTCTTCAGTATTAATTGGAGGAAATAAAGAAACTAAAATATGAATGATTAAGATTTGTTTAAAACTGATAAAAGGTTCACTCGATGTACGTGACTGGACACAGTTATTAAAAGTTCTCTTCCACTATTATAGCGGAAAGTATAATAAAAGTACTAACAGTTAATAAAATTTTATAACCCTCTTAAAATTCAGGAGGGGTGTATAGAGATATTTAATCTACCTTTTATTATTATTGGCATCCTTCAGTCGAGACTATATGGATAAGTCACCTCGACTGTTGGGAGAATCTTTTCTAACTGTCTATTTTTATGCCCCCGGCATCGACAGATGCGGGAGCATATAGTAATCGTCTTGTCCGTCCGTGCATCCGTCCGTCCTTCCGTCCGTAACAGGTTAAGTAGATTTTACCGTTTCGTCTAGCATCAACACCGCTTACTCAAATGCTTTGATACTTATACAGTGGTTGCCTTGGACCATTCCCTATCCACCAATATCACCCAACCTTGATTTTGACCTTGACCTTGACCTAATTTGGACTTAGAATATTTTGAATGGGCTATTTCTTGGTTAACTAGATTTTACCGTTTCGTCTAGCATCAACACTACTTACTACAATGCTTCTATACTTATACAGTCATTGCCTTGGACCATTACCAACCCACCAGTAATACCCAAGCTCAATTTGACCTTGACCTTGACCTAATTTGGACTTAGAAAAGATTCAGAATATATTGTCAAGGATGCCACCGGGGGCATAAGCGTTTATTGAACGCAGTCTTGTTTCATATTTGAATTGTACAAAGATACTTTTGGTGACTAAATATATCCGGTTATCACAGTTATCAATGGTGGATTACATGTAAAATCGAATGAAGCCAATTAAACAATGCATTCATTTATTTGGTTCATATTCCAAAGTATTGTTAATCTCACAAGAATGGTGCTTTTATTGCACATTTCAATTGAAAAATGCTTACCATGCATTGGGCACGCCATTACTTGTCATTGGCGTAGCTTCCTATTAGGCAAGTAGGCACGTGCCTACACTTTTTTTCAGAAGTCAAAAAAAATAAAAAAGGCTAAAAATGCAGAAAAAGCAATAAAATTGACATCTAAGGGGGGTTATAGGTGAACCCCAATTATTTTTACATAGATTCATGTTAGTATTTTGCCATTATCAAACGCGGGAAAAGACCTCACTAGGCACCTAGAGACTATCTAGGAATAAAAATTTGCCGGGGGAGCATACCCCCGGACCCCCCTAAGAAGAAAGCGTACACTTATTAATTGGTCTAATCACTCCGTTGGCACGCATGTACAATTGTACATGTAGGTGCCTTATGCAAAACACACGCTACCGCGTACACACTGTCCTGATACATGCGACAATTCAAAAAGTAAAGAATTGCAATAAAATTAGAATAGGGTGGTGTTAGAGTCTAACTTAGAGATTAATGGAAGACAACCTGTCAACAATTACATTATAACAACCTGGAACAGAAAATTTATGTCATTTTCAGCCGAGTTTTTACATATATTTATGGCAGAATTTTACCTGTCTTGGACGCGCAAAAACGCCCTCAGAACAAGCCAGAGGCTATCTAGGAATCAACCCTCCCCAATCCCCTCCTAGTAAGAGTGAGTTCATAATTTGGTATACATGTAGTTACTTTGGATTTCATGCAGGCCTGTAGTGTGCTCAATCAATTTGTCCCGAAAAGAAAGTTACATCCAAATCATTTCAAGTAGCGAGTATGTTAATGAAAAAATTACGGTATCAGACCCTATGATATACTAATTGACGTGTGGTTGTTTTTTGGTGAATTTTTTCAAGAAAATATGCAGACATATTCCTTTGCAAAAAATTAAAATTGCCTGTTGTTTGAAGCTTTTCATTTCATTAATTCTTCATATAAATGTCTCCCCAGACCCTCCTTAAATGCGTCTACAGTGTTGTAGAACTCAAAATTTTCCAGGGGGAGCATGCCCCCGGAACCCCCCTAGAAAACATATGCCTACACTTTCATTTCGGCCAAGATACGCCCCTGCTTGTGTGTGCCTGACCCAGTCAGTAGTGTCAATGGCAGCCAATCCAGACTACTTAATATACAGTCATGAATATGTACCATGACAAATATTTGTATGTTTTATGTCCTAACAGGTGTCAGCTTAAAGCACACTGAAAGTAAAGCAAAATGCACCTTAACCCCATTTCCCCATAATATACGCCTTTTTACGCCTATAATTTTTTCCTCCACTGAAGAAAATATTTCCCTTTTATACAGTCATGAATATGTATCATAAGAAATATTTTCTATATTCTAGCAGATAATAGCTTAAAGCAGGCTGAAAGTAAAGCAGAATGCGCCTTTAGGCGCATTCTGCTTTTACTTTCAACCTGCTTTAAGTGAGCATCTTTCTTTAAAATAAGAAATAGGCTATAGGATAATGGGTTAAGATAATTCTGCTTTAGTGCTTTACTTTAAATCTGTTTTTAGTAGTCATGTGCACCTGTAAAAACAAGAAACAGGCTATGTAAAATATTGTTTTTATTCTTTGATAGACGAGCCAATGAGGTGCTTGGAACCGAAACACAGATGTTTGAGAAGTATCTCAAACGAGTGGAGCCTAAAGATTTGGCTGGGATTTCTGGAGGAACGGGTGCTACACCTTCGCAATCAAATCAAGACCTCGTAAGAAGAGTTGATCGAAAAAGATCCAAGTCAAGAAGCAGTAACATCGACAAATCCCTGCGACTTACAGCAGAGCAGAAATGTGATATTGCCCAAAGAGAAATTGAAGAGCTAAGGGAAGAAATTGATAAATTGAAGGAAGACTCTGAGAAAGTGCTTGACACTTATAAGGTGAGTGAATAGAATAAAAACCAACTTAACCCATTACCCTATAGCCAGTTTCTAGTTGAAGATGTGTGATCACTTAAAGCAGAGTAAAGCAGAATGCACCCTAAGGCACATTCTGCTTTACTTTCAGGCTGCTTTAAGCTACCATCTGCTAGGATTTAGGAAAAATATTTCATGGTTCATATTTAAAACTGTATAAAGTGGAACAAATTTAAAGGAATAAAAAGGCGTATTTATGTGGTACAAAAGTAATGGGTTAACTTGAAAATACATGTGTAGAGTTAAATTGTTTAGAAAAAAATGTTTATTAGACAACAGTACTGTTTATTTCCAAGCACTGATTTTGACAATGGTGCTTTTAACAAGCATAATCATAGCAAAACACCAACTGTCTGAATAATCATATGATGTATTATCAAGTTTTTGCACCCCATCCAGTGGCCACTTGACTGTTTAAAATGACCATTTAAATCAGGTGCATTGTAGAATGAATACAATTGGGTAAAATCGACATTGCAGCTTAGGTCAGGTAATCATGGCTTTACTCTTTACCCCATAGTCTGTTTCTAATTTTGAAGAAGGGGGATCCCTCAAAGCAGGTTGAAAGGAAAACAGAATGCACCTGCAGGAGCATTCTGCTTTACTTTTAGCCTGCTTTCAGCTACCATCAGATGGCAGCCATCTGCAAGGATATAGAAAATATTTCTTATGGTGCACATAAATGACTGTAAATTGGAACTATTTTCTTCAGTGGAAGAATAAATTAAATGTGCTAAAAGATGTTTCTACGGGGTAAAGCGTTATACCAGATAACCACTATCACAGTGGTATAGTCATTGAGACTTACATCACTAAGCTCCTCACCGCTGTAAGTTTGAATCCCAGTAGGGTCGTTCGGATTTTTCATGTGGGGAAGCCTTCCAGCTGGCTTGCAGTAGGTGGGTGGTTCTACCCAGTTGCCGATTTGTGCCTGAAACAGTGCATAAAGGGCTTCTGGGGTCTTCCTCCACCTGTAATTAGCTGAACGTTGCGATATGACTGAAATACTGTTAAAAGCGACGTAAAATCATAACAAACAAACAGTATAGTGTTTGTAACATATCTTTTCAGGCCATTATGGAAGAAGCGGACTTGCGATTGGCAGAAACTAAGAAAGAGTCCTATGAGTTTGACAGAGACATTATGAAAGGGGCTGTTAGTTCCAGCACCAATAAAGTAGTGGCTGAAAAAGTGGTGAGGTACTTTGAAGACAGACTACGATCACGAGTAAGTATGACTACTGCCAGGGCTCCAGATAAGAGTGGATAAACTAACTGAACAAATCTAAAATTTTCTCATTTATCAGAGCTCCAGATAAGGGGAGTATTTCAAAAACTAAAATCTTTATTTCTGTAGAAACCCTATGGTGTGACTACTTATTAGAGTTATCCCTTCGAGACGATTCTAATGAATAGTCACACAATAGGATTTGGAATTGAAACAAGCCAGAAAATCTTGGATATGTTCGATTGACTCCCTCTTATCTGGAGCCCTGCACTTATTCAGCACCAAATCCTATGGTGTTACTACTCATTAGAATCGTCTCGAACTCTAGGGTTTAATATTGAAATAATGATTTTAATTTTTGAAAAACTCCCATTATCTGGAGCCCTGATTATCATTTCTAAAACAATAACTTACAAATCTTCTTTTCTGAAACCAGCTGTCCAGTTTAAATGTCATCATGACCTGGTAACCATGGGCTTTCAGGTGTGTGGTTCAGGCCCTCTTGTTGATTATGTTAACCAGATTTTATTGTACTTTTAGGACACACTGATCGAAAAGTTGCGATTGAAGAACTCAACCCTGAAAGTTCAAAAGAAGAAACTGCATCTCCAGCTTAAACAGGTAAAAGACATACAGTAAAACCTCTCTATTAAAACCACAGAAACAAATGCTAATTGATTGTATAAAAAACAGGTGACAGCTTAAAGCAAGGTGACAGTAAAACAGAAAGCTCCTAAAGGAGCTTTCTGTTTTACTGTCACCATGCTTTAAGCTGTCACCTGTCAAAAACACCTAATTATTTAGACAATTTAGTGGCCATAATAGAGAGGTTTTATATCATATCTACTGTAAGTTCAATCTAGAACAATTGATGATAAGAATTTATTATGACATTATATTGCCAGAAAAAGTTTTGATTTTTCAGGTATTTAATGTATGTTTTATTCCTTGCAAATACAGTTTGTTAAGTGGCCACAAAGAAAACAATTGATTGGTAGCCTTATAGAACATTGTCAGCTTGATGTAGGAACTTTCTGCAGTTTTTTTGTCCTCCATTAAGCGGCAACCTTACATTGAAGATATATTTGCCTTTTTCACTAAATGACCACAAAATAAAGGCTATATCAAAGTTCTTTTATCTATTTTCCTTTAACCAATTACTCCTTAGCATAGTTCTGAAGACAGGGGACCACTTAAAGCAGGTTGAAAGCAAAGCCGAATACACCTGAAGGTGCATTCTGCTATACTTCGAGCCTGCTTTAAGCTACCATCTGCTAGAATATAGTAAATATTTCCAATGATGCATAGTCATGACTGTATAATGAGGAACTATTTTCTTTAGTGCAGGAATGTATAAAACATGTATTTATTTAATGGGTTAAATATCTTTAACAGTTCCTCCCTACCAACAGGTCATTTGGAAGAGTTTATAAAGCATGACAAGCATTGAGAAAAATATAGTTGGTATATATAAAGATAAAGTCATTAGGAACAGTTATTCCTACATTATTGGTAAATTTTAAAAATGTTTGTTCTACAAGGCAAGTATCTTATTAAAACACTTCCAGACTTTCTTAACCCATTACCCCATAGGCTGTTTCTAGTTTTGAAAACAAGTTACTACTTAAAGCAGGTTGAAAGTAAAGCAGAATGTGCCAGGCACATTTTGCTTTACTTTCACTCTGCTTTAGGCTATCATCGGCTAGGAAATAGGTAATTTTTATGCCCCCGCCCGACTTAGTCGGGGCATATTGATTTGGTCTGTCTGTCTGTTTGTCTGTATACAACTTTAACAGTGGCCATAACTTTTGAACTACATAGGATAGAGACTATATTTATACCCCCAACACTGTGTGGTGGGGGCTATATAGGAAATGCCTTGTCCGTCCGTCGGTCCGTCCGTCGCATTTTTTCGGGACATTTGCCTTTTTCTTGAAAACTATATTCAATACCATTTTCAAACTTGGTATATATAAATCAGTGTTATATGGGGACACTCAGTGACAGGTTTCATAACTCTTGCACAAAATTTGACAAAATTATGCCCCTTTATAACTTTACATTTTGTTCCTTAATATGCGCATCTGGTGGAAAGGGAGATAACTCATCCTATATTATGTCAAGTGACTAAGAAGTGAATAGGAAGGGAAATAACTCATCCCAACTGGCCATAACACTCTGATCATGTGATCATTTCAAAATTTAGAAATAATTCCTCAATATGACATATGACAAACCTTGTTATGACAACGACGTCATCATGACGTCATGATGACATCATGATGCTATGGTGATGATGCATTTGAAAAATCTAGAAAAAGCTTGTTTCTTTGTACATTTCCATCACAACAACAAGGGACATTTGCCTTTTTCTTGAAAACTACATACAATACCATTTTCAAACTTGGTATATATTATCAGTGTTATATGGGGACACTCAGTGACAGATTTCATAACTCTCGCACAAAATTTGACAAAATTATGCCCCTTTATAACTTTACATTTTTTCCTTAATATGCACATCTGGTGGAAAGGGAGATAACTCATCCTATATTATGTCAAGTGACTAAGAAGTGAATAGGAAGGGAGATAACTCATCCCAATTGGCCATAACACTCTGATCATGTGATCATTTCTAAATTTAGAAATAATTCCTCAATATGACATATGACAAACCTTGTTATGACAACGAAGTCATCATGACGTCATGATGACATGATGCTATGGTGATGATGCATTTGAAAAATCTAGAAAAAGCTTGTTTCTTTGTACATTTCGATCACAACAAAGGTAAAGGTAAACAAGGAGTATAATTATAACCTGTTGTATAATTTTACTTGAAAGCCAAATGAATACACTGCAGTGACAAAACACCTCGGGGCATTTGTCACTTTCTGTGACACCTTGGCCATAACTTTTTGATTACTTAAGATAGAGACTTTATATTTGGTATGTGCATTCAGCTCAAGAAGCTCTTGAGTTCAGTAAAATTTGAGTCATGTCCGACAAAGGTAAAGGTCATTTAGTGGTCATTTAGCGGTTACTCTGGTGGAAAGGGATTTACTCATCCTATATTATTTCCAGTGACTAAGAAGTGAGTAGGAAGGGAGATAACTCATCCTACGTAACCGGGTGGTAGTTACTTTCAGGTAATGGGACGAATAAATAACTTCCGATTTAGTTTTGTGATTTCCCTTTTCTGTTGTGAATGTTTTTTCCGTTGAGAGTAGTATTGTCTCGATTATAAAATGTGATTATATGATTTTCTCTGGATTAGTTCAGTGTTCTTTTCCACGATCTGGTATGTCACTTTCTTACGTTATATGAAGTCGCGGATTTTTCCACGAGCATTGTCTTGGAATCGGGCGCGATTTGGTATGTCATTTTCTAACGTTGTATGAATTTGCGTATTTTTCCACGTGCGTTGTCTTGGAATTAACGATATATTAGTAATATCAATTAAACAAACAAAACATTATATTACGTTATATTGGCGCCTTGTGACAGGGAGGTTTCCTGTGGGGGTATCAATCACCTTAAGTGATAGTTCTAGTTGGTATGTGTACTCACCTCAAGAAGCTCTTGAGCTCAGTAAAATTTGGGTCATGTCTGACAAAAGTCAAGGTCATTTAGAGGTCATTTAGGGGTAAATAGGGTGGAAAGGGAGATAACTCATCCTATATTTTTTCAAGTGAATAGGAAGGGAGATAACTCATCCTAACTGGCCATGACTCTTTGATCATGTGATCATTTCTAAATTAGAAATAAGTCCTCAATATGACTCTTGACAAACCTTGTTATGAGGACGACGTCATCATGACATCAATATGACGTCATGATGCTATGGTGATGATGCATTTGAATAAGCTAGAAAAAGCCCGTTTCTTTGTACATTTTCATCACAACAACAGCAAGGAGTACAATCATAACCTGCTGTATGATTTTACTTGAAAGCCAAATGAATACATTGCAGTGACAAAACACCTCGGGGCATTTGTCACTTTCTGTGACAACATTCTTGTTCTTCTAGTGCATATATTCATAAATGTATAAATTGGAACTATTTTCCTCAGTTGTGGAATAAATTGAATGCATGAAAAGGTGTGTTTATGGTGTAATGGGTTAATTTTCATGTAGCTATTTGGTGATCAGTAATATGTTTTGGTAATTAAGTGGTGCTTAATATCTCTTTTCAAAAACTATTTTACAGAAAGAAGAAATGGGTGAGGTCCTACATGAGGTAGATTTTAACCAGTTGAAGATTGAGAATCAGCAGTATTTGGAAAAGATTGATGAGAGAAATCAGGATCTACTCCGCCTCAAACATATGACAGGCAACACTCTACAAGTTCAAAACACACACAAGGTATGTTGGGCTAACCCTCTATCCCAAAGTCTGACTCACTGTCTGTTTCTAGTTTTAAGATGTATATATACATGACTGTATAAATTGGACCTATTTTCTTCAGTGGAGGAACAAATTAGAAGTGTAAAGGGGTCTATTTATGGGGTATTGGGTTAAATACTCAACAGTTTGCAAAACCTTCTGAATACCCATTATATTTTGAAATTTTCTCATGTTTGCAATGTATGAAATAAAGTATAAAAATAGTGACACAGGTTAAGATCCAGAACTATTGCTTATATCTACTGACTGGTTTGTGAAAAGAGATGATATGAGAAAATCAAAGAACTTGAGAGTACTAATGATGGTTTCAAACTGAAATACAGTTGTATGGAATTAAAAGAAAAGCAGGGGCCCTTTTCATAAAACTTCGTACGAGAATGTATTGTTGTAAGTCAGATTATAAAAGTCTTGATTATTATTTATTTCTCCATCTAAGCCTGTCTTGTGACATCTCTTTGGAATCGTCTTTACAAGACGATTCCAAATAGATGTCACAAGACAGGATAAGATAGAGAATAGAATAGAATGTATTTTAAAGTTTTGACTTACAAACGACTGTTTTTGTCGTATAAAGTTTTATGAAACGGGCCCTAGAAGATTAAAAGTGAAAATTCAGAAAACAGTATTTCTGTTTAAATGTGTTTGATAGTAGGCTTTGAAACTGTTTATATAAGAGAACCTTTAGCATGGAATAATACTGTAAAGAGCCTGAAAAGCACAATTAACCTCAACCCTATAATGAAACACGTGAAAATTATTTTAGGCATATTTTGAAATTATCTGTACATATGGCCTTTAAATTACTTTAAACAATCTCAAAGAAAAGGAAACATTTTCAACAGCCGTGGAATCGACAAACTTCGGTGCCACAGCATTTCAAAGCAGCAGGCCACTTTCCTTCTCCCGAAATTATTGGTACACAAAACAAAGTGAAAGTAGATTCTACTGATTTTATGGTCATCATATTTACTTCAGAATATAATGTTTACTCACTAGAATTTTATGATTTTCAATTGTTTCACTATTTCATCTGATACAGTTTTCAAAATTGAACTGATAATATTGAACAATATTGAGTGTTGTTTTCTTGACCGTATGAGTAACGAGTCAAAGATTTGGAAACTCGCCGCTGACTATAGACGGATTTAAATCAAAGATTTGAAACCATCAAAAACCATATGACTGATGGTTAGTGTTTGTTGTAGTATTCAAGTCTTTTGTAATGCAGTTCAAGATGCTTTTTAAGCTACAGTAAAACCTCTCCAATACAACTACTAAAATGAAAGCTAACTGAGCATATAAAGGCAGCTAAAAGCAAGGTGACAGTAAAGTAGAAAGCTCCTGAAGGAGCTTTCTGTTTTACTGTCACCTTGCTTTAAGCACCTGCCTAAACTTGGAAAACATTATCTGATGTTGTTGTAATAGAGAGCTTTTACTGTACTTGTTCTCTAGAATAAATAGCTTCTGGATTTCTTTAAAGATCTGGATTCTCTTTGTGAAAATGTGAATTACCTATTTTTAATTCTTATATTTCAGAAAAAGCTCCGTACACTCACATTAGAGTCTGAGAGATTGAAATCAGAGATAACATCAAGGAATGACTTGCTGACAAAAATAGAGTCAGAGACAAAAGTTGTTGAAGCAGTAAGTACCTGTACAGCCAATCGTTGATCTCTCATCAGTTAACCCATTACCCCATATATACACCCTTTTACTTCATTATTTTATTCCTCTAATATTGGAAATAGTCACAGCCAAGACTATGCATAGTAAGGAATATTTTCTATATCATAGCAGATTGTTGCCTAAAGCAGGCTGAAAGTAAAGCAGAATACACATTAAGGGTGCTTTCTTCTTTACTTTCAATTTGCTTTAAGTAGTCACCTGTCTTTAAAACTAGAAACATGATATGGCAAATATGCACAACATATGCAAATGTAGGGTTCTTTAAATCATTCACTCCTGAAACATCAAATGGACAATTCCTGTTTTCAAATAAGTCTAGTCCATTTGTGACTATCAAGAGTTGTTTTTGAAATTCTTTCACCAAATGATAAATAGTGCATATCCTTGACTGTGTTCTTTAATTCATTACCCCATAACTGTTCTAAGATTTGAAGATACATGATCACTTTAAAGCAGGTTGAAAGTAAAGCAGAATGTGACTTAAGGTGCAGTCTGCTTTACTTTTAGTCTGCTTTTAAGCTATCATCTGCTAGAATATAGAAAGTATTTCTTATGATACATACTCATGACTGTATAAAATTGGAACTATTTTCTTGAGTGGAGAAATAAATTAAATGTGCTAAAAGGGGCTGAGCACTATAGATTTAAGGGTAAAAATGTATACAACAATTATCACATTATTACCCAAAGTAATGAAAGTATACAACAGACTAAAAGAAGTCATATACTGTATTTCAGGAACGATCAAAGGCAGAGAAAATAAACAAAAAGCTTCGTCAACAGCTCACAGACTATCGTGTACCAGAGGTCATGGAATATGTGTCTGAAAAGGCTGACCTCTATGAGCTGCAGAAAAAGGTGAAAAGCTGGGAGAGAAAAGTCGAAATTGCAGATGTAAGTGGCAAAGTCATTAATTATTTATATTTAATGCTTCTAAGAAAATTTTCATAAATGCTTGGTATTTCTAGTAGGCTATTTAACTCTTTTAACACAATCGAGCTGTTTAAAATCTACTGATTACATTTGCAAACAGTGTAGACAAAGATCAGAGTAGCTCCTATTTGCTAAATTAGAGCAGTATTTATTAAACTATCCAGAGTTCCAAGTAGACTGGTTCATGTTTTGGTAACTTAAAATATCAGAACAGAACATTAGTTATGTCATAGGATTTGAAGAAGAAATAAGAATATTAGCTTTAAAAATACAATGTACTTATCTGGATCTCTGCAATCTGTCTATCCTATTTGATTGCTTTAAACTGCAGCTACAATACGTTGTGCTAAACAGGGAATGGAGGGATTGGACTCTGCAGAGCACAGAGATTAGTTATAAACCAGTTATGAAATATTACATCATCAGGGCAGGAAGGGGTCTTGAGACAGCCATGGGTGGGGGAACATACACAGGTTCATGCACAGATATTTTATTAACTCGTTGACTGTTAAATACTTTAAAGAGGGTAATTATACCTCAACAAACAAAGTTCACAAGGGATATAGGAATCACCCTGTCGTCCCATCCATCATGAACTTACACATGGATACTTATGTGGCTATTTCTTTTGTTTTCTCTTGCATGAATAGCCACATAAGGGAAACATTCCATGTATGAAAACTACAGGTGATAGATGTGCACAACTCAAATTTCAGGTCCCTGTGACCTTGACCTGTAAACACCCCCTATATTTTCAGTCTGATACAGTTTACATACATGTTAATCTGGAGTTGTAGATAATAGCAAAATGCAAATTTGAGATCCTTATGACCTTGACCTTGAGGTCTAGCCCCACAGCTGGGTATATTTGTCACATGTAGTTTCAGTTCTACTGAGACCAGTTGACTGCTTAAAATAGAATGGAAAGAATGCCCATGTTGTTGCCTGTTGCTATATTCTTTAATCTTTGCTGTAAACAGCTATCTGGCTTGACCCTTTACTCCATAGTTATTCATTTTACTCCTTTAAACACAATCAATAATATGCACAATAAGAAATATTTTCTATATACTAGCAGATGGTAGCATAGAGCAGACTGAAAGTTAAGGAGGTGTATTCTGCTTTACTTCCAATCTGTTTTAAATAGTAACTCATCTTCTAGATTAGAAATAGGCTATAGGGTAACTGTTAACCCATTACCCCATAGCCTATTCCTAAGTTTCAAAGACAGGTTACCACTTAAAACAGGTTGAAATTAAAGCAGAATGTGCCCAAAGATGTATTCTGCTTTACTTTCAGCCTGATTGGACCTACCATCTGCTAGAATTTAGAATATCTTATCGGGCATATTCATAACTGTTTAAATTTGAACTATTTTCTTCAGTGGAGGAATAAATTAAAGGCGTAAAAAGCATTTGTATTTAGTAATGGGTCAAAACAGAAAACAAGCATGTACAAAAGTGAGAGGTGGTATTGCAAGGATTCTATGTGATTTATTTCACACTTAAATAAAGCCTGAATAACTTTACCTCAACTAAGTCAAACTTTCCTAGCTTTATAATAATAGACGCTTTGAACTAAAACTACTAGAAATTGCTAATATATATAAAATAATAATTAAACATGTAACTTTAGAAATGAGTACTTTTGGCTTGACTTGAGGTTGGCACTTGCCAGTATACATTCCACTTAATGGAGAATCATGGTGATCTTTAAATACCAGTGATCACTTAATGCAGGGCAAAAGTCATGCAGAAGGCTCCTATAGGAATTTAGCCCTGCATTAAGCTGCAACCTGTCATGAATGCAATAAATGCTTTGTCTTATTTTTGACTCTATTAATAAAATCTTATTCTTGTCTGTTTTGTAGATGGCGTTGAAGACACACAGAAAGTCTTGGCAGCAGATGAAGTTCAACCACCAGATGGCAAACCAATGGGGCCAAGTGATGGAGGCCCACTAGACAACAATCCTGGGGATGAGGATTAGATCGCGAATTGTTTAACTTATCTAAGTGGCAGAGGAGAGATCACTCGTTAAACTGTTTACAAAATATACTCTTAGTTGCATAAAGTATTAATTTGTAAGACTGTTAAAGGATGTGTTGTTTACATTATATGCATGTACATATTTTGTTCATTTATTTCTTTTCCTTATGCTATGTTGTTGACATTGTCTTCTAGAATTTTTTTTACAGTGAGCAAATTGGAAAATGTTTACAATGAACTATATAAGAAGACAGACTTATCACAAAAAATGATTTTATTTGTTTTTCTATACATGTTTTGCAATTTTAAACGGAAAACTTGTTCAGCTTGTTTTGAAAAGTTTAACCCTTTACTCCATAGCCTTTTTCTAGTATTTAAGATAGATTACCACTTAAAGTAGGTTAAAACTAAAACAGAATGTGCCTAAAGGCACATTCTGTTTTTCTTTCAGCCTGCTTTAAGCTACCATCTGCTAGAATATAGAAACATAATGAAACATAATCATGATTTTATAAATAGGAAATATTTACTTCAATGGAGGAATAGATTAAGTGCATAAAATATGTATCTATTGAGTAAGTGGTTCAACTTTTCATTCATCAAGTACCTTCTGTGATATTGTACATAAGTAAGACATACAATAAAAAATTTGCCAGAAGTGACTAGTATCTTTATTATATAGATATTTGTTAACCCATTACCCGGTAGCCTGTTTCTAATCTTGAAGACTTGTGACCACTAAAAGCGGTTGAAAGTAAAGCAGAATGCATTCTGCTTTACTTTCAGCCTGCTTTAAGTTACCGTCTGCTAGGATATAGAAAATATTTCTTATGATACATAATTATTCTTGACAGTATAAATTGGAACTATTTACTTCAGTGGAAGAATAAATAAAAGGCGTAAAAAGGCATATTTATGGGTAAATAAGGTAAATATACCGGTATGGTATATATTTCATTGCTATGATAATTTTCTAATGCTTCACTTCTATTACAACATAAACCCTTTCTCTGCAAAACCCACATTTGCAAACAGTTTGGATCCTGATTAGATACGGCATAATACATTCAAACTGTTTGACATTTAAGTCAAACAGGAGAGCCATGATGGCCCCCTATCGCTCACCTGAGGAACTGTTCTTTTATACTGAATGCAAACTGAAGTTTGTCATTGCATAAATACAGTAAAACCTCTCTATAACGGCCACTAAAACGTAGGATAATTCATAGTTTAAAAGACAGGTGATAGCTTAAAGCAAGGTGACAGTGAAACCAAAAGCTCCTAAAGGAGCTTTCTGTGTCACTGTCACCTTGCTTAAAGTAGTCACCTGTCTTAAACACCCAATAATCAACAAAAAATAGTGGCCGTTATAGAGAGGTAATACTGTATATACATAATTATGTTGATTGTAGCTGAGATGTGTCTGGATCAGTTTGTCATTATAACTACATGTAATTGGGCAAAAAGATGATTTATGGAAAACTGGCTGACTTGTAAAGTTTATACTGGAACCTGTACATGTACCTCTTAAAAGTACAGTATTCCCTCCCAACAACGACCCTCCCAACAACAACTCCCTCCTTTCAACGACCGTTGCAACAGTTCCCTTATCAGGAAAACATTTTCACTGCTGCTATATCATCTTCTTTAAAATTGCCGTCTGCTGGTTTTCTCAAATTTACACGTTGGACATTTTGATAGAAAAAACATGATGACGAGTGGCAAATAGCTTGAATCCAGATCAGACGTCGGGTTACGCGGCGTCTAATCTGGATTCAAGCTGTTTGCAAATGTTAATCAATTTCCCTCCTTGTAAAGACTTTCTTCGAACAACGCACACAATCTGTGTCTCCCATTGGGTGTCGTAGAGAGGGAGTGCTGTACAAGCCTTTCTTATAAGTTTCCCTACAGAGCTACTTTTAAGCTCACCAGAGCACAAAGTGCTCAATGTGAGCTGCATGTTGTGATACCACTCTCTGTCATCCATTTGTCAGTCAACAATAGCAAACAACTTCTCTCAAACCAATAGCACAAGTGAAACAAAAGAAAATAGGTGGGGCCATGGTCTTGATGCCATGGCAACCATGTATGATATCTAGAAAAAATTTCTTCTACGAAAGTACTGGTCTGATTTCAATTTGGCTTTTATCAAAATGTTTCTCAATTGATAAACTTAAAAATTTGTTCAAACAAAAGGGTAAAGATGACCTTAGAGCTCTCACCTAGGTATAAATCATGTACAACTTGACCTAGTGACCGTAACTTTTTGACCTGACATGACCCACATCAATCTTGACCTAGATTTTAATGAGGCAGACATTTTGACAAAGTTTCATTAAGACCTCATGAGATTTGTAGTCTCTAAACTGTTAACAAGGTTTTTCTATGATTTGACCAAGTGACCTAGTTTTTGACTGAACTTGACCTAGATATAAAAAAGCAAACATTTTAACCAAGCTTCATTAAGATCTAATGAGATTTGTAGCCTCTAGGGTTTTTTACCTGGCTGGTAGTGCCAAGGTGAGCTATAAGGATCGCTGGATGTCCATCGTCAGTCCGTCCGTTCACAATTGCTTCTTCCTCTCTAGCAGGTACAAATCTCATTGGATCTAAATGAAACTAAGTCAAAATGTTTGCCACATTAAAATCTAGGTCAAGTATGAATGTGTGTCATGTTGAGTCAAAAACTGGGTAAAATCATAAAAGTACATTGTCAATACTCTAGAAGCTAAAAATCTCATTTGATCTGTATGAAACTTCCTCAAAATGTTTGCCTCATTGACATCTAGGCCACAGTGAAATGGGGGTCATGTCGGGTCAAAATCTAGGTCACTATAGGTAAAGTTTTACATGGTGTACCAGGTGAGATAGGCCCTTGTTTTACAATATGTCGTAATGACCTAGTTTTTGACTGGACATGACTTTTATACCAATGAGGCAAACAGTTCCACCAAGTTTCATATATATGTGTATAGGATGATGTTTAGCTTTAGGGGACTTTGGGTTTCACAAATACATCTTGTAAGATTTGTTTACATTCTAAACCCATTACCCCATAGCCTGTTTCTAGTTTTGAAGACACTTAAAGCAGCTTGAAAGTAAAGCAGTATGGGCCTTAAGGCGCATTCTGCTTTACTTTCAGGCTGCTTTAAGATATCATCTGCTAGAATACGGAAAATATTTCTAATGGTGCATACTCTTCGTATAAAATGGAACCATTTTCTTCATTGGAGGAATAAATTAAATGTGCTTAAAGGCTCTTCTATGGGGTAAAGGGTTAAACAGCCGGCCACCTTCTGGCCCTTTTCAAGAACTCATCATTTTAACCGAATACCCTATAGCCTGGTGTATTGCCATTGATAAAAGGGGGTTTGATAAAGAAGTAAAACATGTATATAATTTCATTTTTTATTTTGTCTAATGCAAATATTTCCTTGCTTGATTCTCTTA
Source organism: Gari tellinella (assembly GCA_922989275.2). NCBI lineage: Eukaryota > Metazoa > Mollusca > Bivalvia > Cardiida > Psammobiidae > Gari > Gari tellinella. The sequence continues at coordinate 19,336,197 of OV277862.1, forward strand.
ACTTTATTTGTTTTTAAAGTCTTTATAGTTTTATGATATTGGCCTTATACAAGGCTCTCTATTTAGGGCCTTTAATTTATCACGTTGGCCTTTAGTTTATTCACCTTTGCTCTCCATTTTCGCTGAAGCTTTTCTGGTAATATTCCAGGAAATTCTGCAATGGAATAAATAAAGCATTAATTCAAAGGCTAATTATACTGAACCCTTTTTTCCATATCCTGTTTCTGGTATTGAAGACAGGTGACCACTTAAAAAAACTTAAAGCAGGTTGAAAGTAAAGCAGAATGGACTGGCCTTGTGGTGACATTCTGCTCTACTTTCAGCCTGCTTTAAGCTCCCATCTGCTAGAAAATAGAAAATATTTATGATATAGATTCATGACTGAACACTACTAGGACTATTTTCTTAAGAGAATGAATTACCCAAATGCCTAAAATATATATCTATGGAGTAAAAGGTAAAATACTAAGAGTGTATGAAACTGGCTGTACAGTGCCCCCTCTCTACAACGGCCCTCCCAACAATGACCCCCTCCTTACAACAACCCTTGCGGCTGTTCCCTGAACAAGAAAATTAAGTCCAACCTATTCACATCTGCAATATCGTCTGCTTAAAATTGTCATCTGCTGTTTTTATCAAAGTTACATAACGGACATTTTGACAGAAAATACTGAATAACGAGTGACAATTACGCGTTACGCGGCGTCTGATCTGGATTCAAGTTGTTTGCAAACGTAAGTCAATTTCCCTTCCTATAACGACTATCTCCGAACAACGCACAAAATGTCTGTCTCCCGATGGATGTCGTTTTAGAGAGGGAGCGCTGTATATATAATGCATTCACTGCCAGGATATAGTCTGCTTAACACTTCTGTCCTTTGCATACATTGACACTTGTTTGTAAACAGTGTAGACCCAGATCAGACAGCTCCTGGTAATAATACAGACCATGGTCAGGGGTCCCTCTGATCAAGGTCTTCACTGGTAGTATATGACATGTGTATTGTGTTTGTTAATTGTGAGTATACTCATTGCTAGAGTTGAATGTATTAACTGTTATATAAACAGACTACTTTCATCAACAGTTCTATACCTTTACCATTTTCATTTACCACTTTCACTAACAGTTCTATACACTTACCACTTTCCTGAACAGTTCTATACACTTACTACATTCATCAACTGTTCTATACACTTACCACTTTCCTCAACAGTTCTATACACTTACCACTTTCCTCAACAGTTCTGTACACTTACCACTTTCATTATCACTTTCATCAACAGTTCTATACACTTACCACTTTCATCAACAGTTCTATACACTTACCACTTTCATCAACAGTTCTATACACTTACCACTTTCATCAACAGTTATATACACTTACCACTTTCATCAACAGTTCTATATACTTACCACTTTAATCAACAGTTCTGTACACTTACCACATTCATCAATAGTTCTATACACTTACCACTTTCCTCAACAGTTCTATACACTTACCACTACCATCAATAGTTCTATATACTTACCACTTTCCTCAACAGTTTATACACTTACCACATTCATCAACAATTCTATACACTTACCATTTTCATCCACCTTGATCCTCTCTATGGCTCTACACTGGATGGTAATCTTGTATTTCTGGAGTTTCTCTATTCCCATCCTCTGTCTGGCATTTTGTTTGATCCCCTGTGGCTCGTAAAACTGGGGAACACTTGACAACATAGACCCGCTGCTAGGACCTGGTTTAAATGAGAGAAACCAATACTTTAAAGCACTTATTTGATAGCATAAGCTTTTAAACCTCCTGGTATCATTCACCACTCGAACTGCAATGGTTAACGATCGTTTCTGTCATCTATTGGCTTATTGGAAGCCAGAGAGAGAGGGAAGCGGATACAGAAAACCCGGGCACAATGTCCTGCTTTTATGATCGACATAGTTCTCTGGTTCTTTAGGATGCCTATTGTAAGGCTTATAAAGTCTCATCGAAGGACTTGATACGGCAGGGGATCGATCTCACGACCCCTGGTACCGCAATCGAGTGTACTACCACTCGACCACGACCGCCGGTGAAACTTCAACTGGACAGTTCCAGTTATAATTTAAGTCTAGTCCAGTTTTCATGACTACAGTCAAACCTGTATTAAGTGACCACTGTTCGAAGCAGACTTTTTTATTTTAAACTATAACATGTATGTAGATCTATTTACCTGTTTACATTTACACGAGCGTCTGATAGACTTAAAAATAATGTTATTAATATATAAACTGGTCTATTCTAATATTTCGACCTCTAAGGGCCTTTTTCAAAGAAAATCACGTCCAAATACACGTCACATTTTAAAACCAAGATCAGGGGCTCTCTGATTTTGGTCTTAACCCTTCGCATTGGACAAGTGTAATTTTTACAGGTACACTGTTAGTAAAAAATATAGCATACTCAACGCTAGGGTTGAATGAGTGAGTGATTACTGTGATGATGCAATATCACAAAACACAAAGAATGAAATGGTTAAAATTAGAAAAAATATTTACCTTCTTTCTGCACCATCTTTGGATCATCTTTTCCCCGCCTTATCACCAGATCAGATGTTTTTCCAATGTGCATCTTTGATCTCTTCTTTTCCAAACAAAGTGGTCCTGGTGGTTTGTTCTGCCTCAATATCAATTTTGATTCTAAGATCTTTCTCTTAGCAAATCCTTCCCGTATCATTTTCGGTGAGGCACGAAGGGTAATAAGCCTTGGGTCAAGGCCATCTGGTGACCTAACATACTGTTGTATTTCACAGTGTTCCTTCTCGCTATGTGCATTGATTTTTTCCAATGACTTGGCAACATTTAGGTAAACCCTACTCTCAACATGGTTCATTGGCATACGTTCTAAAGCGGAAGCTGTTCCAAGACATCCCTCAGATGCGGAGATGGAACCTTTTGCATCAGCAAGCCCTTGTGTAACCATATCAGATCTTGATTTTGAATGTGTCACATATTTGAGTGTATCTACTTCAGTGTTATCATTAGCCGCTGAAGTTGTGTCTTTAACTGTGTCTCTATTGTTAGCATCCTCTACTTCAGTCTTATCAATGGCCGCTGAAGTTTTGTCTTTAACTGTGACTCTATTGTTAGCATCCTCTACTTCAGTCTTATCAATGGCCGCTGAAGTTTTGTCTTTAACTGTGACTCTATTGTTAGCATCCTCTATTTCAGTCTTATCAATGGCCGCTGAAGTTTTGTCTTTAACTGTATCTCTATTATTAGCATCATCTCCTTCAGTCTTATCAATGGCCGCTGAAGTTTTGTCTTTAACTGTGACTCTATTGTTAGCATCCTCTATTTCAGTCTTATCAATGGCCGCTGAAGTTTTGTCTTTAACTGTATCTCCATTATTAGCATCATCTACTTCAGTCTTATCAATAGCCGCTGAAGTTTTGTCTTTAACTGTGTCTCTGTTGTTAGCATTCTCTATTTCAGTGTTATCAATGGCCGCTGAAGTTTTGACTTTAACTGTGTTTCTATTGTTAGTATCCTCTATTTCAGTGTTATCAATGGCCGCTGAAGTTTTGTCTTTAACTGTGTTTCTATTGGTAGTATCCTCTACTTCAGTGTTATCAATGGCCGCTGAAGTTTTGTCTTGAACTGTGTCTCTATTGTAAGTATCCTCTAATTGAGTCTCCTCAAGAGCCGCTAAAGTTCTGTCTTGAACTGTGTCTCTATCGTTAGCATTCTCTACTTCAGTCTCCTCAATAGCCGCTAAAGTTTTGTCTTGAACTGTGTCTCTATTGTTAGTATCCTCTACTTCAGTCTCCTCAATAGCCGCTAAAGTTTTGTCTTGAACTGTGTCTCTATTGTTAGTATCTTCTACTTCAGTCTCCTCAATAGCAGCTAAAGTTTTGTCTTGAACTGTGTCTCTTTTGTTAGTATCCTCTACTTCAGTCTCCCCAATGGCCGCTAAAGTTTTGTCTTGAACTGTGTCTCTATTGTTAGCATCCTCTTCTTCAGTCTCCTCAATAGCCGCTAAAGTTTTGTCTTGAACTGTGTCTCTATTGTTAGTATCCTCTACTTCAGTCGCCCCAAGAGCCGCTAAAATTGTGTCTTGAACTGTGTCTCTATTGTTAGTATCCTCTACTTCAGTCGCCCCAAGAGCCGCTAAAATTTTGTCTTTAACTGTGTCTCTATTGTTAGTATCCTCTACTTCAGTCTCCCCAATGGCCGCTAAAGTTTTGTCTTGAACTGTGTCTCTATTGTTAGCATCCTCTTCTTCAGTCTCCTCAATAGCCGCTAAAGTTTTGTCTTGAACTGTGTCTCTATTGTAAGTATCCTCTACTTCAGTCTCCTCAATAGCAGCTAAAATTTTGTCTTGAACTGTGTCTCTATTGTTAGTATCCTCTACTTCAGTCTCCTCAAGAGCCGCTAAAGTTTGATCTTGAACTGTGTCTCTATTGTTAGTATCTTCTACTTCAGTCTCCTCAATAGCAGCTAAAATTTTGTCTTGAACTGTGTCTCTATTGTTAGTATCCTCTACTTCAGTCTCCTCAATAGCCGCTAAAGTTTTTTCTTGAACTGTGTCTCTATTGTTAGTATCTTCTACTTCAGTCTCCTCAATAGCCGCTAAAGTTTTGTCTTGAACTGTGTCTCTATTGTTAGTATCCTCTACTTCAGTCTCCTCAATGGCTGGTAAAGTTTTGTCTTGAAATGTGTCTCTATTGTTAGTATCCTCTACTTCAGTCGTCCCAAGAGCCGCTAAAGTTTTGTCTTGAACTTTGTCTATATCGTCTATATTGTAAGCATCGTCAACTTTTTTCATTCTGGTTTCAGAAAGCATTGCTGTATCTTTTGCTGGTGTCATTTTGGTTAAAGGTGTTGATACCGTTTTTGATGAGATCATTACATCTTTAAAAGGCTCTGGTCTTATCATTTTACATCTTGGCTTGGCTCTTTCTTTTTTATCTATAGTTAATGATGTTGATATCCTTCTAGTTTGTTTGCCAAACGTCTTAACGTCTTTTTTCAATTTAGGACATTTACCATATTTGGTACTTGGATTCTTTTTTATAGTGCCTACGACGTCTTCCTCAATAGGCTTATTTTTTGTCACAGTTTTGTTCTCATTTATACCTGTATTTTCTCCGCTAACAGCTCTTTTATCCATATTTGAACTGTCAAGAATTATGGTCTTGTCAATATCATTAATGCATTCTTTATTTTCTAGATCCTTATTGACGCTGTCATACTTTGTTTTACTACACGAAGGCTGACCTACGCAGGTATTTTCTGTTTTTCTTTGACGTATAGATCGTTTGCCTTTACCCAGTTTCTGTTTATTTGATGATGTCTTATGTGTTGTTGCTCTTATAGGTAATTTGTCGATAATAACGCTAGAAGTGTCCTGCTCAACAACGTTTATCAAGTTTGTTGCGTGCTCTACACCGTTTTTATCAAACCTCGCACTTTTTATGTATTTATCATAAATTGTTTTGTTATCGTCTGTGGTATGCTTGCACTTAGCAGATGTTTTATGTGACTTATTTCTATAGTCACTTATTTTCTTGGCTCTGATATAAAGGAACTCTTTAGGTTTAGTCGCTTTATATGGCAACCTTTTATTACCAGTTCCAATACCTTTTACATTTTCTGTATCCGTACTCGATACAGTATCCTCTGTGTTCTGTGGTATTTCCACTCTATTGTTAGATTGTGCGATACAGTCGTCTCGCAAGTCTTTGACAGTATATTGATGAGGCGCCTTGATAAATTCCGCAGACTTACCCGACACCTTCATTGAGTCGTCGTCGTCAATGCAGACAGGTGTTAACCCTTCTCCAATTTCATCTTCGTTGTCAGCTATGGCATCCGACTTTTTCAAGAGATACTTCATCTCTTTATGTACTTTATGTAGCTCTTGAGAAAAAGTGTTCTGCTTTTCAGACAATGGTTCTAGCTTTGGTGCCATGATGTTTTGGAGATGTTCTTCTTGTCGGTGTGAACACTCTGTGTTGTCTGTCCCATACGTCTCTGTCGTGTCATTGGATTCTGTCGCCGTTGTTTCTGGCTTACCTTTTTCACGATTTGTTGTTGATTGACCGTCGGTAAGTTTCCTTATCTTAGGGCTATCGTCACCATCGTTGGCGTCTTCGAAGATGGCTATTAGGGAACTCACTGTTTCACAAAGTGGAATTTGATATTCCGCATGCGATGTTCCCTTGTCTGGATGTTCCAGTGGTGGAATTGGATGATCAGCTGTTACTATCATCGTTTCTTTATGGTGTAGGCTATCAGCAGATTCATTCTCGCTATCTTCAAACATTGCAATGAGTGAACTGACCGTGAAACAAAGCGGTATATGAACGATATTTTCCTCTGCCCTGACTGGCTCTGTCAGTGTTTGTCGACAAGGCTTGTTGGGTCCACTGACTAGCTCTTGATTCTGTTCTTCTGCACTGTCATTGACTGTAGACTTGCAAGATATGGTTTCTTTATCTGAAACTAAAATCAAAGACACTGGTCAATCGTTTAGCATTCTTTAACATTCTTGCATACATTGCCGACGATTTCAGTGAACGCTTTACGCGTCTGATCTGGATCAAAACTGTTTGCAAAGTCGACTTTAGTCTCCGCTGGCGGTGAAAGAGTTAAACAAATATTGATTTTTCGCCATGTATAGTCAAATTTGATTTAACCCCTTCAGTGTGATGACGTCATCTGCTGAACCCTTTCCCCCCATAGAAGCGCCTTTTAGCGCATTTAATTCATTCATTCACTGAAGAAAATAGTTCCAATTCATGCATTTATAAACTTGCACCAAAAGAAGTATTCTATTTTCTATCAGATACTTGTTTAACGCAGATTGAAAGTAAAGCAGAATGCGCCTTAATGCGCATTCTGCTTTACTTTCAACCTGCTTTAAGTGGTCATTTGTCTTCAAAACTAGAAACAGACTATTGGGTAAAGGGACAAATGTCTGCTGCTTTAATTTATCACAATCAAATTTCACGTATTCCGATTCTGAAATATAGAAATGAGTGCCTAACAATTTGGATCCTGATCAGACGCCGCGTTATGATCCAAATTGTTTGCCAGTAACGGTTGTACTCCAGGCAAGGCAGTGAGGAGTGCAAATGTGGTAATTTGCATTTGAATTACTTTTTATCATGCATTTAAACTGTCTTCTACTAAAACTCAGAATTAGTTTTAACCCTTTCAGGGCCGTAGTCGCCTGTATAAATTCGTCTTTGCAAACAGTTTGGTTCCTGATCAGACGCCACGTAACTTTTTGACACTCATTTGTATATTCATACAACCATAAATCTAACTTTGAAATGGTTTTAGAGACAATAATATTGAAGCAACCGACAATATGACGGCAATGGGGGTAAAAACCTCACCATTACCTTGGCGCAGAATTGGTTCAATGATTTAATAAATGCAGAAAATCTGAGTGCAATTTGGACCCCGTTCAAATGTCCAAGCTACTTTGTATATAGATATAGATATATATATTAACTGATTGCAAATATGAATATAAGCCAAATTGCGCTTAGTACATGTAGGATAAGGATAAAAGACGTACAATAAAACCTCGCTATAACGAACACACAACTGTGTTTATTTTAGGTGTTTATGACAGGTTACTGATTAAAGCATTCAACTTCAACTTCAATGGTATAATCTTCTAAGCCATCGAGACATGGAGGGAAGATTGTGGCAGTAAAACAGAAAACTTTTTGTTTTTTTCTGTCACCTTGCTTTAAGCTGCCACCAGGGGCCCGTTTCATAAAACTTCTTACGAAAAACGTTGTCGTAAGTCAAAACTTTAAAATACATTTAATCTGTGAGTCCTGTATCTAATCCTGTCTTGTGACATCTTTTTGGAATCGTCTTTTCAAGACGATTCCAAAAAGATGTCACAAGACAGGATTAGATGGATAAATAAATAATAATTGATACTTTTATAATCTGACTTACGACAACATTTGTCGTAAGAAGTTTTATGAAACGGGTCCCTGTATTTTATACAATAAAACTGCATTCTGTTTAGTGGTCGTAATACAGGGGGTTTGCTGTAGTTGCATAAAGAAGGATACGAGCAGAGCAGAAATAAAGCTCAGTTCAATGGTTGAATTATTTTTTTTATCTATTAATCTTTTATGGTCGTGGTGTCTGCTTTTATTTCTCAAATTTAGATGTTTGGCATTCTTAATGCAGAATCAGCTATAAGGTTGTCAACCAGTTCAGAACCTGATCAGACATCACGTAATGTGTCTACTGGCCAGTCTCCAAACTGTTTGCAAATAACCAGTGTATTCGGGCTAAGAGAGTGAAGGGATTAACCGGATACAAACTATCTGTATTTCTTCATATTTGTAAACAAGAGGGCCCTTAATCGCTCACCTGATCATGGTGATATTAAGATTGGTCAAGTGATTTCAGATAAGAAGATTTGGAAATTTTCACTGAAGTTATGTAATGAAAATCGGCCACATCCACTGGAAATTAATTTTGAGAACTACATCATTCCCCATTTAAATGTACTATTACGACAATGCTCATACATTGATGTTTGAGTAATCAATATATGTCTTAATATAAGATTGTGATCCGTCCCCCAGTGTCGGGACCACCCCTCCCTACAACGAGCCTCCAAACAACGACTCTCTCCTCACAACGATTTTTGTAGCTGTTCCAAAAATAAGACACTTAACTGGTCACCCCTCCCCGACATTCACACAGTGTGCTACCCTAAACACTCCTAGCAGCATCTATACTTTAGACCCCTTTGGTACTACATACTATCGACAGTAATATGTATTAAGCAATACTTATATACAGTGCTCCCTCACTAAAACAACACCGCGTGGGAGACAATGATTATGTGTTGTTCGGAGGGAGTTGTTATAGGGAAGGAAATGAACTTACATTTGCAAACATCTTGAATCCACATCAGACGCCGCATAACGCGGCGTCTGATCTGGGTTCAAGCTGTTTGCCATTCGTCATTTCGTGTTTTTTTCTGTAAAAATGCCCATTTTGTGATTTTGTGAAAAAACAACAGACGACAATTTTAAGCAGACGATATTGCAACAGTTAAAGGGTTAGCCATATAAATGCCTTATTGTGGGATCAACTGCAAACATCGTAGTAAGGAGGGACTCGTTGTTGTGAGGGCCATTGTAGGGAGGGAGAACTATATACAGTACGTATCATCAACCAGGATCCCTGATCATATATCACATTTGTTTTACAATGTCTCATAATAGAATATCAATCTGGGTTAAACGGAACATTCAGTTCACATCCATATGAGTATTTGAATATGGCCTGTAACAGTTCTAAATATCGTAGATCTACAGTTCTACCTCTACTTCTATTTCGTAATTGGCCGCCTTCAACTAATTGAAGATTACGCCAATGTATAAAGTAAGCTTGGTGCACTAGGAAGTGACTGAGAAGAATTGATTTTACTCTTCAGGATATGTACTGTTTGCTATTGCATGTGTAATGTTCTTCTGTGTGGACAAACATTGTAAAGTGCATTTGGATCACGCTTGTACATCTATAATGAAGTCTTCCAGCAAGCACAAAGGGATAGTTCATTGCAATATCCAGGCATAAATGAGTTGAGATAAACATTGCAAATAGTCTCGGTCAAGATGAGACGCCGAATAATTGATGATATAAAAGAAATGGCAGAAAACGTAGCTATGGAAATTGACACAACCAAAATAAATTGTGTTAACGAATTTTTACCAAACGCACCAAAATACTATTAACACTTTGCCTGCTAATCGCGACTTCATTATAAATAAAAATAGTATGGATCTAGATCACACGCTGCGAAATATGACGTCTGATCAGAACCCAAACTGTTTCACCATTGTGTATAGTTTCTTACGGCTAAATTTGTATAACCCAAAGCAGAAAAATACTGTTGCAGGCATATGCGAAATGAGAAATTCAGAGCTGCCATTTCTCCGGATAATTTCTATTTAAGCAGATATTAGCTTAAAGCAGACTGAGAGTAAAGCAGAATGCGCCATAAGGCGCATTCTGTTTTACTTTCGACCTGCTTTAAATAATCGCTTTTGAAAAATAGAAAATTTGGCATTCTTAGGATTTTTCATGATCATCTTATATGGCAACCCTGGAGTTTTATTCCAATAATCATAATCAATAAATAAAAAACCAATAAAATATAGTCACCCATGGGGTCCGACTGTACCGCAGCCTTTTTGTAATCCTCACTGGATTGTCGTTCCAGTCTCAGGTTCGAATCGTCAACTCCGACTCGGACGAGCTGTCTCCGGGTCAGTAGACCCCGGCATAGCCGCCCGTGGGACTTGCTGGAACGTCGACCGTCCTCCGGTCTATGGGGCCGCGAGCAACAGGTACCCATATATTAACTATGAGCTTCACTTATGAGGCGGTTTCGCTTAGTTTGTACACCAAATAAGAAAGTGCTGCTAACCAGGTAATGGCGTTGCCATAGAATGACGTCATAGTTGACGTCTAGGACGACGTCCCGTCATGCATCACGGAACATGCGCACCACAACTTCCACATTTCGTGAATGACGTTTCACCTTTACAGTACCGGGGGCCGGATATAAACTATGATTGAAAACATTGTAGATGAAGATTAAAGGAACCTCTGGTAAAAATGTTATGAGACAAAGCCTTCGTGACTAAAATGTACAGCGACCATTTATAAGAAACTTCGTCTTCATATTTGGTGCAGTTGTAAACGGGCAAGACTAGTACTAGTTAAGACCTTTCCATGCACACAAAAAGTTTGACCTTTGTGACTTTGAACTCAGGCTCTACTTCAAAATTTTGAAATGTGCCCCTGGCGATCTCCGACAACTTTTGTTACAATTGATAGCAAAATGTCAAGCCGTGCAGACCCTAACTCTGATTTGGGTATAGATTCTGTACCATTTGCCGTTACTGACAAACGTACTCCTCAATGGTACACTACAGTGTTCCCTCCCTAGTTTAAACATACATGTATTTTATTCCATAAATATACATAGAAATGGAGTTGGGCCACAAGTTCTCACAACATTAGCTTCGGTCCTTCGTTCCCTCCCTACAACGATTCTCTCCTTACAACGACCCTTGACGCAGTTCCCTAGAAAGGACAGTTATGTCAAACTTATTCACGGCTGCAATATCGTCTGCTAAAAAGTGTTTGCTGTTTTCTCAAAATTACATATTGGACATTAGATAGAAAAAAACCCAAAATGACGAGTGACAAACAGCTTGAATGGGCGTCTGTTCTGGATTCAAGCTGTTTGCAAATGTAAGCCAATTTCCCTCGCTATAACGACTACCTCTGAGCAACGCACACAATTTTTCTCTCCCATAATTGGGTGTCGTTGCAGAGAGGGAGCGCTGTATTTGTAAATGACGAGTATACTCGATCGTCGCTAGGGTTTAAACAGTATTGGACAGCGGGTGTATGTACCTGTTCATTGGAAAGTACTGTAAAAGATTAGGCTGCCTTAAGTTGATCATAACAAAATCCTAAGACTTCCAATTTTTTCTATTTTTCAAACGCGGTGAATTAAAGCAGGTTGAACGTAAAACAGAAAGCGCCTTAAGGCACATTCTGCTTTACTTTCAACCTTCTTTAAGTATTTTCTTGTCCTCAAAGTTAAAATACCGACGATTATTTCACACCTACATCGATTAAACCAATCGAAAGCCCCTCTTTCTACCACGTGACGGTACAAGAGAACCCTATATTGTACCGGAATTTAAAAAATCTATCCCAGAAGGCCATATTTTTCTCATATTGGACTCCGATCCAAAAAACCTATATTTTTCATATTGGACTGGACAACTCTTCCGACACTCTATTAAGAGTAACTTCCCTTGGCATTTCACCTTGTTCCATCTCTGCAATGACACCCACTTGGAGACACATATTGTGTGTGTTGCTCGGAGCGAGTCTTTATAGAAAGGGAAAAATAAGACTTGGCTTACATTTGCAATATTTATTTAATTTAATGACGTAACGATAAACAATATGCTGTAGACGTTTTGGCGCGTTAACGTTCAAACGTAAAATACAGTAAATAACGTGGTGACGTTATAAAACTTGCTTTATTCGTTTTTCCGTCTCTTTCCCGGGGTACTCTCTTATAGAGATCTAACCCATGGTCGGGGGAGCACTCCCTTCAGCCGGCAGGGCCTAATTGCATAGTCTAAAGTGGCTGTTTTTGAGCATCGGATGATGGTACCCAAAGTGAAATTTTGAAGTTTATTATTGTGCTAATTGCTATTTTATCCCTATATGTTAATGGTTTCCAGAACTCATGTCAGGATGAGGCAAAGGTGGTGTGGTAAGGATTGGTGGAAAGCCCCGCGCGGAAGCATCCAAGGCATCACTCGGTCAGCATCAATCGTCCAGCCTTTGAGGTCGTGCTAGGAAATTCCCAGATATGTGCATGGCGGAGTCGGCGTTGTGACCACGACAAAAACGGCCCTGAAAAAGTTGTTTTTCTATATTATGAATATAATTTTTGTTTATCCGAATATACATTTTAAAAATGCATAAGATAATTTATGCCTTATCGGACTGAAATTCTAAACATTAGTAAGTTTTATAATCATAACAACAAAAGAAAAAATATGAAAATGCTTTTGAGGAATAAAATTACTGTAGGTATTTCTTCACTTTTAAAGGGAGGTAATTCATAAAGTTCGTTATATCATAATTTGAAAAAACGACCCTTTGTTAGATTTCTTACACCTTTAACATGTTTAAAAAGAGTATATTGATGGAGGTAAATGATTAAAAATTAGATCTAGAACAGAACATTATGCAAAATGATACGTGTAGACGATTATAGATTTGAAATAAATCTACTGGTGTGAGTAATAGCATTTTGGAGCTGTTTATAAGAGAGTTACGTCCACTCAGAGTCATGCGTGTAAATGTATAAAATTTAAAAGTAGTCGCCTCGGTAAGATTGTAGTTATAATGTACTGTTAAGTGTTAAGTGATCTACACTATTGTTTGTTTTTCATTGCAAAATAGCAAAATGGCGAATGCTTTTGGAGCGGAAAGTGGGGGTAATTCATATAGGTTATATAAAGTAGGCCTAAGGATTAAACTTAAATGCTTCAAATCAAAGGTAACTTTCCGAATAGCGGCAGTCGACAAATTTAAGCAGATGGTATTGCAGCCATGAAAAGAGTTAGACATAAAAAATATTGTCCTGTTTAGGGAACTGCGACAAGAGCCGGTGTAGGGAGGGAACACTGTATTTTGTTTTTAGAAATTGCGAAGTCAAAGGCTAGGCTAGGCTAGAATGAATAGGAAAAAAATGCATGTGGTTTCTTTTGTCATTTTATAATTTTATGGTGTGAAATAAAGAGGTAATTTAACAGTGTTGAGTACAATACTGAATTCTATTGGACTCGTACACAGCAGTCATAATCCATATTGGACTCGGCTATCGCCTCGTCCAATATGAATTATGGCTGCTGTGTACTCGTCCAATAGATTTCAGTATTGTACTCAACACTGTTAAATAACCTCTTATTATAATCGGAAAATTCCGGAGAAATGGCAGTCCTGTAAAATAAATAAGATGGAGGGCAAATAACAATACCTGATTCTGTTTCAAACTTTATTTATCTTCTAAATGCTCTGACAACAATCTTAAACTTTAGAAGCTCTCACTCCATACATCACACACATCACGCTTAAACAACACACCTTATCATATAGTTCGTGCTATCAAACATCTATTTACATATTTATAACTTATATACAAAATACAGTCAATTTGCATTGTTTTTAAGATAGGTGGCAAGTTGACGCAGGACAACATCAATGATAAAATGATCTTAAAGCGTTATTTTAAACGTTATCTTAAACGTTATTTCCCCCGTTTAAACAAAACGGAAATGCAAAGCAATTAAATTAGGAAAGTTTCATATTTAAGAAAGTCTTAACGATTTATTTTAATCTGAATGTCAAACAGTTTGAAGCCTGATCAGACGCTGGGTTACCTGACGTCTGATCTGGTACCAAGCTCTTTGCAACGGACACAAGGTTTTATTGGGAAAGCATAACGCCTTCTCTACTGTATATATTGCCATGCTTCTTTATTCTTAACTCATTCACCCCTGGAATTTTTAATGGACAATTCCGATTTCAAAATACGTCTAGTCCATTTTTGACTATTTAGTGAACGATTTTAACGATTTTGACGATTTAAACAATATATTTCAAAATGAAAAACAGTGCAGACCCTGGTCAGAGGGCTCCTTATGGAGCCCTCTGATCAGGGTCTACACTATTTGCATAGGACAAGTGTAATCTTCACAGATATACTGTTTGTAAATAACGAGTATACTCGTCGCTAGGGTTGAATGTGTTAACAAGATTGACTGGGCATCCAAAATAAAAGTCCTAATATGTAACCATCATCAAGCTGTATTAAGGATGAGGGCTCCTAATGAGATCGGACCAAAGTCGATATTCTACGTACAGCGTCAACAGCCGACCAGTCCCGAACCATGTCGCATTTTCTTTTCAGCTCAATAAAAGAGTATTGATTATATAATTCATATACAGAAAATGAAGAAATAGGATTTGCAATACCCTGTTTGAAAATAAGCAAAAAAATATTAAAAATTTAAAACGTTAGTAACTTAAGGAGGAAATATCCTCATATCTGCGTTTCACTTGCCGCTCGAACTAAGTTGCCAAATGTTTATTAAACCGATCACTAATAATATTGTCATGGTCAATGTTGTCATGAATGCTCTTCTCGTCGACCTACTCTACGCTTGACCTAGTTCTAAACTATTTACAGTACTACCTATCCTCAAAATAACGATTCCCTCCTTACAACAACGCTTACCGCTGTTCCCAAAATAACACATTTCACTGTTGCAAATACTGCTTTAAACTTGTCGTCTGCTGTTTTTCCTCAAAGTTACATATTGAAAACTTTGATAGAAAAAAACATAATGGCGAGTGGCATACAACGTGAATACAGATAAGATGCCGCGTTACGCGGCATCTTAATTGGATTAAAGCTGTTTGCAAATATGAGTCAACTTCCCTACATATAACAACTTCCTCCGAAAAACAAACAAAATCACCCATTGGGTGTTGTTGTAGAAAGGGAGCAC
Organism: Gari tellinella; assembly: GCA_922989275.2. NCBI lineage: Eukaryota > Metazoa > Mollusca > Bivalvia > Cardiida > Psammobiidae > Gari > Gari tellinella. The sequence goes on from OV277862.1 coordinate 19,351,353, forward strand.
TGTTGTTGTAATGCTAGTGTGGTGAATTCAGTCCTAGGCGTTCAGCAAAACTATTTCCATTCAATTTGAACGATATAGAGTTGTGTACCTTATAATTCACCCCATCAGCACTATTAACCCTTTGCCTGCACTGATGTTTGCAAACAGTTTAGATCCAGATCAGACGCCGCGATACGCGGCGTCTGATCTGGATCCAAACTGTTTGACACTCGTCTTTATGTATCTTTACTTAAAAATGTATTAATCTAATTGTTTTACAAATCTTGCAGACGACAATTTCGAAGCAGACGATATCACCGCAGGATAAGGGTTAAACTCACAATTGACTAAACTGCTATAATAGCATAAAAATGTGCCTCTACAATCATATATGAGAAAACAAAATACTGATAAATGCATGTGGTCAAACAGTAAAATTACAAAATACTATCACGTTGGAGTTCGATAAAATATCCATGCGCCTAGATTTAATCTTTTACCCCATATCCTGTTTCTACTTGTGATTGATCGGGTTTACGTGATTAACTTAACCCATTACCCTACCGAATGTTTTGAAATTTTAGCTTTCTTTAAGATAACATTTGCTAAAATACGGAAAATAATTATCATGATGCATATTCATGTTTGTATAATTTTGAACTGTTTTCTTCCGTATAGGGAAACATTAAACGTGTAAAAATGCGTATTTATGGAGTAATATGTTAAAATCAATTGAAGTAAGTGTTACGAGTCCCGTGGCTTGGAACATAAATATACTGTAGATTTGTGTTATTCTATAGGTAGCATCTTTCTTTTCTTTTCTTTTTAATGATAAGAAATCAACAATAATTATCTAAACCAAAAAATCGAGTTTAATTCCTGCGTTTCCACGGAATAACATGCCTCGATGCAGCGTAATGTCTACTTTTCCACGGAATTACATGCCTCGGTGCAGCGTAATGTCTACTTTTCCACGGAATAACATGCCTCACCACAGCGTAATGTCTACTTTTCCACGGAATTTCATGCCTCGATGCAGCGTAATTTCTACTTTGGAATTACATGCCTCATCGCAGCGTAGACGTGAACGTTAGGCTGAGGTATAGCAGCAAGAAAAGGGTTAACACGAAAACTTAACATCTGTGCTATATGCATGGCGCTCCATTATCGCCAGCCGTAATATCAATTACCTTAGTCTCGCCTTCGTGTCTTCACTGTGTGACAAAAAAATCTCTTTTGACATATCAGTTGGAAACCAAAATATACTTCAGTTTAAGCGAAAACTTCAAGGGATTTCAAAGATGTTAGTACTAAATAGAACTATTAACTTAACATGACTGCATCTAAACCATAAAATCAGTCATGTCTATTCATATTTAAACATGAATGAGTCTTTACCATGTATTAATAATAACCGGTGTACATTGTACATATTTACACATTAGATAACAATTTACCTTTTAAAATTGTAATTTTTTTTTATAAAATTGTTTTTTCTATATTTCTACCTCTATTGACCTTTATCAAAGAAATTAATGTTCAAATACACGTCACCTTTTTTATGCATTCAGCCATATGGCTGAATGCATGGAACAAAATGTCACGTGTTTTTGCCTAATATTTGTTTTTATATAATACCAATTTCCGTTTGGAATATTGTTACAAAAAATGTATTGAAAACTAGCAAACATGTATTAGAAAATCTAGTTGTGACTCAGAAAAATATTTCTCACATAACTACCCTAGTTTTCTACAGCGAACAATGATCACGAATATCCTTGTCTCCAACATGTGTGAGATAAATTTGATGACGTCACTCTAACGTCACTATTAATAAAGGCGTTATAGCTTCACCGGGGTTCCAAAATAAAACCTATTGCTTTAAAATATAATTCAAAATGTTTGGTTATGTGAGAAAAAGAATCTGTCACTCGTCGATGTTTCAGACAAGTTGATTTCAAACTCGTCTGGAATAGAAAGGTTATTAAGCTCGCCAAGGCTCGCTTAATAACTTTTCGATTCTAGAATCGGTTGCGATCAGCTTGTCTCAAAGCTCGACTCATGAAATATTCTTTATGTCTCACACATTGGAAAAGAGAATAGCAAGATGAGTCACATCAGTAGATTCGCGGTATCGAAGAAGGAACATAATACTCTGTTTGCGATAACCGGGAGACTTCTTACAAAAACTACCATAACATCTTGAAATTTAGGGCATCTTCCATAATTGCTGCAATTATCCTAAAAATGAAACTACAAGTTCACATGTAATTACTTTTATCACACAGTAATTTATCCAAAATAGCAAACTAAAAGGCAAACAGTGAAAAGCCTGATCAGATTGCTGCTGAGGGAGCAGTTTAATCAGGTTCTAAAATGTTTTCTCGTGTCTATCCTAAATTTCAGCTCCTTGGGCCAATCTGGATGGAACAGAGATGTTTTAGTTACCTAAAATTAAAAGTTACAGCTTTAACATAGACCCAAGATAAGAAGGATAACCTTAAACTTATAAATTGATATGGAAACGTATTGAAATTGTTTCTAATTAGTAGTCAACACAGAGATGTTGATTTTGGTAGGAGCATAAAACATAATATTGAAAATAGCTCCATCTCATCTGTACTTATGTATATCTATCCATTATGTAGCAATATTTTGAGCAAATATATTTGTAGTATTGTTTAACATCAATCAAGCCAACAGTTATTTACAAAAAGATCTCTTTGTATATAACATAAAGCAAATGTATTTACAAAGCACTCAGCAAAAAGGAGGCAAGACAAATACAATTCATGTTTAACCCTTTCACTCTCAAAGACATCATAAAGCGCATTTGCAATCAATTTTGATCCTGATCGGACGCTGCTTGACAATGCGTCTAATCAGGATCAAAACTGTTTGCAATTTGTTTTAAAAATTACGTCTGTTATACTGTCATAAAGCTAACTTTTAAAACGATATTGCAAACAACAATATTGAAGCAGACGACAATGTGGCGGTGAAGGGGTTAAAACCTCACGATAAATTTCATCATGAAATTGTTACAATCTTAAGACAATTAGCAGTTTAATACTGGAAAAAGTATTGATAAAGCTTTTATGATCATTTCTGATAATGTGTGTCATGCATTAATTTGTCATCCGTATTTAAATTGGCAAACTTTGCAGACGTAATCACGGAAGACAAGGGTATACACAAGTTTTCATGTTAAAACACAGGAGTTTAAATATTGGTAAAAGTAAAATATTCTAGCTGCCCATTAGATGTACAGTGGAGAATCTGTTATTCTTTCCCGTTTAAACGCAAACGTACGCAAACGCAAAGCGCTAAAACGTAGAAAAAAACAACTTTTGGACAATTCTGATATTTCTTGTTTATCTTGGTGGCAAACAGTTTGGAGCCTGATCAGACGCCGGGTTACCCGGCGTCTGATCTGGCTCCAAACTGTTTGCACTGCAAATAAACGTTTTAGCGTAAACGCGTTTATTAGGAAAGAATAACACATTCTCCACTGTAATTAGTTAAATTTAAACGAAAATCCAACGTGTTGAAGGGGTTGTTCAATGATATTGTTCATACAGTAGAGACTAAGGGACTATAGATATTTCCACAAAATGACAACCTAACACATTTCTTTTACACAGAGCGTCATGTAATTCAAGGTTACACCATTGAGGGCAAATCAAATCACTTGAAGCACTATACAAGTGCCGAATTAAACGCATTATTCTATTATCAATTTATCATACTATTCTTTACACCCGGCGGACGTAGTCCAGTGACAACGCGCTAGACTACGACGCGAGAGGTCATGAGTGCGACTCCTCGTCTGACGAGATTTTATAAACCGAGGTCCGATGTATCAGTGTTTTACCAAGGGCACGTCGCATCAGAAAGAACCAGATAAGTTTGTCGTTAATGAGAGTAGGGCATCGCGCCCGGGGATTTTGTACAGGCTGTTGTGAAAAGAAATTTTGAAACTTCTATTTTAGAGCAGACGACAAAAAAACAATTACTCATGTAACAGATGAGAAGGTGGTCATTTTGTGGTATGAATACCTATTGTCAGCGACTGTGCAAAACGAACTACCGGTATTGGTTATGAATGGGATATATATATATATGCGACATGTGTTAGGAATGTTTTGTGATTGAATAATGCATTTTAGTAACTGATTACGACTACATAACACATAAGTGTTGTAGGTTTATAGTGTTCACCTGCCTTCATTTAGTCGTGCTTCTTCTTATTTTAAGGCTGCCATAAGTTGATCATGAAAATCCTAAAAATTTCCAGAATTTCTATTTTTCAAGCGCGATTACTTTAAGTAGGTTGAAAGTAAAGCAGAATGCGCCTTAATGCGCATTTTGCTTTACATTCAGCCTGCTTAAAGCTACCATCCGCTAGGATAAAAGTCCGAAAATTTCGGGAAAATCTGGAGAAATGGCAGCCCTGTTATTTGCAAATGTAAACGGAACTCGATACTTCGAACTAACTTAAATCGAATTTACAAGTATTTCATAAGTTTAATTTCGATAACTCGATCTCGCTTAATTTGAGAAGGGTTAGCTACGTTTTAAATTTGAAATACGAGTATGTTCGAACTAAAGCGAGTTCGCATTACCGAGTTTTGACTATTATAAGCTGATGTAGCAAAGTCGATAACATCAGGGCCCAATGTTATAAAGCGCTTGAGTTGAGTCTGAGAATGTTCTGAAGCATTGAGTGGCCAAATTTGAGCTTAGGCTCAAATCTGACTAATCAAATTCTTGAGAACAACCTCAGACTCAACTCAAAAGCGTTATATAACATTGAAGCCTGAAAGTGGTGAAATATGACTAGAATAGGCGTTCGCTTAAACGGGGCCTATGATTGCTCATAATACTTTGTAATTTTTTTAAATATCAAAAAAGAACATTATGGCTAATACACTTGTTTAAGCGACCATTTTAATAATGCTACATCGGTTGGTTTTCAGATAATGCGGCCCGTATTGCAGGGCAAATCTAATAGAGAAAAACCAAAAACGAGTTTTTGTGAAGTTTTTGTATAAAACTTTTGCCTTGGAATGAACACCCATTGTCTTAAATATCTCATTTGGTTGTTTGTTAACCCATTTGTGCCCACGATCCCATATATGTTTGCTGATAGGAATTTCAATATAAAACAAAATAAAAAAGAAAATTTTGACCAAGCACCCCTTAGATAAAAATGGACTAATCCAATATATAAACATTGAATGACCAACTGGGCTCAAATGGGTTAAACATCTCAATTGGTTGTTTGATAACTCTTTGAACCCTAATCCCGCATATAGGCGTCTTTTAATACAATGTACATGTGAATAGTACTCTTGTCCTGTGCAAACAGTGAAGGCCCAGATCAGAGGGCTCCGAAAGGAGCCCTCTGATCAGGGTCTTCACTGTTTGTCAGTAATGCCAAAAATGACAAAAACAACTCTTAAAAGCCAGAAATGGTCAAGACAAAAATCGAAACTGGAATTGTTCATTTAAAGTTTCAGGGAGGAAAGAGTTAATGAATGATATTATAACACAGGTTTTGGCTATATTGTACAATGAATGAACTTTATATTATATTTGTCTCAGGCACCACCACAAACTTAACAACAAACTTACTATTTACATGAAACAAGATGCCCATTATGGCTTTATGTACAATCATCTGTGTACCATGTACACACAACTGTGAAACCTCTCTATGACGACCACTATATTGCGTTTATTATTAGGTGTGTACGACAGGTGACTGCCACCTTGCTTTAGGCAGTAAAATTCATTCATTCTCTGACAGTGAGCTTTCTGTTTTACTTTCACCTTGCTTTAAGCTGTCACCTGTCTTTTATACAATCAATTAGCCTTCGTTATAGTGGTCTTTATAGAAAGGTTTTTACTATATTTATTTGAAAAAAGATGCCAACTATGGCTTTATGTACAATAACCTGTGTAACATATACAAACTATTATAACCCAACGGCGGACGGTGTATAAGGCAACTAAGTGATGCCTCAGGTTACAAAAATATCAACAACTTTACTTACGCAAAAGGTTTTTGTTTTAAAAATAAATAACTTTCTGTAATATTGCAAAATCTTCTTCCTTTGATTGATCGAAAAAGCGTTCCTTTATATGATAAATATTTCTCCATATAATTCATGACAATTAAAACATTTTTTTGTTCGGATCATAACTAAACATATTTACAAGTTGTTTAACATCACTCGTCAGAGTTATTACCAGCAGACGGTCTACTGTAGTACTATATCTCTTTTATTTATAAATTATTTTGACATAGCACTAGCCATCTAGAAACATTAAAACCTCTCTATTGCGACCACTAAAACGAAGGCTAATTGATTGTATAAAGGACAAGTGATAGCTTGAAGCAAGGAGACAGTAAAACAGAAAGTTCCTAAAGGAGTTTTCTGTTTCACTGTCACCTTACTTTAAGCAGTCACCTGTCTTAAATACCTTATATTTTACACAATTTAGTGATCGTAATACACAGGTTTTACTATACTTCGAACATAATATCAGTCTTTTATAAAGAAATGCAGTAATCTAGCAAAGCTTTTAATACTACTCTATACTATAGCTGAACATTCGGTTACCGACTACTTCTGTTAACGTAAACTATGAGTTCTTATTCTTGTTAATGAACTTCTACTATCGTATTACTACTATCTATATTAACAAAGTACTTCTATTGAATTAATATCTCTTAATAACGCTGTGTTTAATATCATACGAACGATATAAAGTACAATTTCTCTCTATGTCAGCCCTTTCTGCCTTACCAGGGACCCGTTTCATAAAACTTCGTACGAAAAATGTTGTCGTATGTAAGATTATAAAAGTCTCAATCATTTTTTATTTCTCAATCTAATCATGTCTTGTGATATCTCTTTAGAATCATCTTTTCAAGACGATTCAAAAGAGATGCCACAAGACAGGATTATATATAAATATATAATCATAAATAAAATGTATTTTAAAGTTTGACTTACGACCGTTTTTGGCGTAAGCAGTTTTATAAAACGGGCACCAGAAGTGCCATCTTGCCATTTGCAAACGTTTTAATTCCTGACAAAACGCCGAAGAGCTCGACATTCGATTAGGACCCACACGTTTTAATAACACTCGTCTTGGTGATAGACAAAATGCTTAGAGTGTTTGATGATTAATAGACACAATGCCTAAAATAACAATTTGAGAAATAAAGTCAAACGACAATTGTATAATCAGACAATATCCTGATACTGAATAGGTTAACCCTTTACTCTATAGATACGCAATGATATGCCTTTAATTTATTCATCCACTGCAGAACATATTTCTAATTTACACAGTCATGTAACAAATATTTCCTATAGTCTAGCTGATTGTAGCTTAAAGTAGACTGAAAGAAAAGTAGGATGCTTTACTTTCAATCCGCTTTAAGTGGCCACCTATCTTCAATTCGAGAAACAGCCTGTAAGTAATGGGTTAACTTATAAACAATTAGCGGACTTATCTCGGCCTGTTGCACCGTATATATAACATTCATCGAATACCGCTATCTATTGACTATAAAGTCGGTAGCTTATATCTAAGACAAATCTCTGTAATGTGTATGTTAAGATGCTGCCTATCCCTGTATAGGCATATACAGCGCCCCTCCCTACAATGACCCTCCCAACAACGACTCCCGCCTTACAACGATCCTTGGCGCAGTTCCCTAAACAGGAAAATTTAGTCTAACGCTTGAACTGCTTCAATGTCGTCTGCCTAAGATTGTCGTCTGCTGTATCTTATCCAAGTTACATATAAGTGGATATTTTGATAGAATAAACAGCTTGAATCCAGATCAGAGGCCGCGTTACGCGGCGTCTGATCTGGATTCAAGCTGTTTGCAAATGAAACCCAAGTCTTAATTGCCCCTCCCTATAACGACTCCCTCCGAACAACACACACAAACTGTGTCTCCCATTGGATGTCGTTGTAGAGAGGGAGCGCTGTAGTTCAATTGTTGATAAATGTTCAAATTGGAAATCGACAACGTTGAAATAAACCTGTAATAATCATCAACAAAATTATCATCATTTATAATCGTCTTCATCATCATCATCATCATCACTACAATTCACAGCGTGATCGACATCACCACTTAAGTCGTCACGACTGCCACCAGGCAATGATGATGATGAATGAAATCCTTGAACATTACTGCTTTTGACTTTAGTATGTTCCCAATTCTTCTTCTTCTTTTATAATAATGGCCTCGATCACTAATGATCATTATCGCCATGCGCAAATTCTCAATTTATTAGTAAACCAAACTTTAATCTGCCGTTTTCGGCTTGAAAGGGCAAATCCTTCACACATAATACTCCTGGATAAGTACTAAGGGTTCACAACCTTCACTTTAAGCTCTTGGATTTTTTCAGATCTACCCTTGTGTTTAGAGTGGACTGATTTTCACACACACACTTTATCATCTCTTCATGGAATTGATTTTTTTTATATATCACTCATTTAATTGACAGTCAAATGTATCACACTTGACCTTATTACGCAAATGCTTATGAAGTTATGAAGTTATTTCGTTTCTATTCCTGTTTTCACAAGCTTGGTCATACCACAGCTAAGTCACAGGAACAGTTTCGGCATAATTCCTGCAGTGGCGCACCGTCTTCACCACATGTCCTTTGGCTAAAGAAAAGCAAATTTCGATCAGAGCATACCAATGCCCATGGTCATTAACTATTTCAACACTAGGACCTGTTTAAAATATACTCAATATGTTCGAAAACAGTTGTAGACCCAGATCAGAGGGCTCTATTAGGAGCCTCTGATCAGGGTCTAAACTGTTTTCTGTAGACCAATATTTATTAAACTACCCGCATAATTCCAAGTAGACTGTTTCATATTTTGGTAATTAAAAAAGATCACCATGGGAACGTATTAACCCACACATCACAAGTTACTTAGTGCTGAAAAGTTAAGCGTTCGAGAAGAGTCAGATTATTCTTAAGCTGATGTAGGCAGATGCACAAATCTGACTGATCAAACATAAATGCTTTATGGCCTTGTTATCAATCTCGAAACAAAACAATAATGCTGTTCAACCCAAAACGTTATAATCAATGTTTTACTAGATCTTAAACTATATTAAATGACACCTGTCCATCTTGAGGCGGCTCGTCCGTATAGGGTTTAACATTACTGGCAAGGTCATCCGAGTTGTCCCCAGTGTCATCCATACTGCTTACGGAGCGTATAAACTTCGCTGTCGACTGAGTGTAACCAACTGTTTCACCTTTCGCCTGTTTAGCATAATCCCAATTGAGAATGCGCAACTTTCTAAGAATGGCGATACCGGGTATACAACCAACAGCCATGATCACCAGGCTAGCTGCCAAGGCACCACCATACCATGGGTAGGACTTCTGTATCTCCTTAGCCTGTAATGAAAGTGGAAATGTCAGTACGACACACAACCATGTAAGGACAATAGTTGTCAGAAGACAAACTTAAATGTTGTTGGAAACGATGGAAGCGCCCCCAAAACAATACTCCTGGGCCCGTTTCATAAAACGTCGTACTACTTAAACGGTCGTAAGTAAAACTTTAAAATACATTTAACTTCTGATTTCTCTAACTAATCCTATCTTGTGACATCTCTTTGGAATTGTCTTGAAAGGACGATTCCAAAGAGATATCACAAAACAGGATTAGATGGAGAAATAAATAATAATTGAGACTTTACGACAACGTTTGTCGTACAAAGTTTTATTAAACGGGCCCCAGAGGTTAGTAAGTGAGCACATTCCTGTACATTTACTAAATACGTGTACGTTGCATAAAAAATCAATTAGTCAATCACATAGCAAATGTTGCTTTTAATTTTTTTTTTAAAAAAATAACAAGAAAGTGTGACGGATTCACAAAGGACAAAATGTCACTGGGGAGCATGAAACTGTAGAATTTGCTTTTGAACAGTAAATGTTAAGTACTTATACTCTGAAATGTATAATTAAAAGGGAGATAAATCAAAGTTTATTGTATTCATTATTATGGTTCATGCCTGTTTGACCTCCTAATGTTATGCTTTATTTGTGTTTGCATTTTCATTGGGTTTCGTGGAATCATGAAAGAGATATGGGCCAGACAAAAATGTAATACATTGGATATAAAACATGAAATATTAATTTCACAGAAGAAGATTAAAAATAAAATAAATTGTAAACGAAGATAATACTACGTTTTTTTAAACGATGCACATCCTTATGTCACACTTTATCAGTGAACAGAATTGCAATGCGTTACCTTTGATCTCTTTGGATATATCCCTTGGACAAAAATGATTTTATTTTCAGAAAAAAACAGACTAAGGGGTCAAGGCAGAATTTCTTACCGTCTCGGAGTCGTATGCACCATATGTCATTGGAACAGTAAACCATTTGATAAATGTTGATACGAGTAGAATTATGACCAGGATAGGGGCCACGAACTTCCACACAATCTTAAAGTACATATTAGGCGGGTGCCCTATCATCATTTTGATGTCGTCGGAAAATCTGAAAGTAAAATCTCAGATCATTGCTGGGTCCAAGATTATAAAGCGTTTGAACTGAGTCTGAGTGCGATCTCAACTTCTCAGGCATTTGATTGGTCAGATTTGAGCCTAGGCTCAAATCTGACCAATCAAATGCTTGAGAACGCCTTTAGACTCAACTGAAAAGCTTTGTAACATTGGACCCCGGGTGTATATAGTTGTTACAGGAAAGAATACATAAACTAGATTACAATGTTGGACAATCTCAGTCAACATTTTTAATACGAACACAAAAATGTATTTATTATTAGATGTTTACGACAGATGAGTGCTAAAAGCAACGTGCCAATAAAACAAAAATATCCTTAAAGAGGTTTCTGTTTAAATGTCATCTTGCTTTAATCTGTCATCTTTCTTTTAAAGATAAAAAGCCTTCATTTTAGTGGTCGTAATAGAGAGGTTTCGCTATCCTTCCTAATATTCCTAATATTGCGTAACTGAGGCCCGTTTCATAAAACTTCGTTCGACAAAGTTTAATGTTGTCGTAGGTCAGATTATAAAAGGCTCAATCATTATATATTTCTCCATCTAATCCTGTTTTGTGACATCTTCTTGGAATCGTCTTTCCAAAGAGATGTCACAAGACAGAATTAAATAGAGAAATCAGATATTAAATGTATCTTACAGTTTTAACTTACGACCGCTTTTGTCGTGCGAAGTTTTATGAAGCCGGCTCCTGTACTTTACTCACCTGTTGACGCCATATACGTAGCCTATAGTTAGACACTCTGACAGCGCTACAGAGATGAGAGGAAACGAACCCGCAAAGTTGTCAAACAGCGCCACCCAGTACGACCCGCTGCCTAACACAAACAAAACACCAACACCACAACTGAACCCACATATAATGGCTGAAATAAAGTAAAAATATTATATAAAATGCTTTTATTCTATAACAAAAAAAAATATGGTGAAAATTAAACAAAGTATACATATAACTACTCGTGGTGAGGTTGTTCGCAAGATTGAAAAAGCTTCTTTCGTAATCTAGTAAAATAGTGTAAAAATACATACGAGATGAAGATGTAAGCTAACCATCTCTAGACTCATAAATGTTTCAGCTCAAATTTAATTGTAACATAACTGTAACACAATGTGTGCAAAGTAGTCAAAATCTAAATCTATTCAAGGCCTGCAAACCCATGACCTATTGGTCCGATTAAAATCGAAATCGTCCGAGAACTTATGATTATATACAATTCGTATATAATTTATGTAAAAGTCCATGCCAATTTGTAGACTCTAGACAGGTAACAAATTTACAGACGGATTAAGGGTCGGGCGCTGAACGAAGTGAGCTAAAACCGTATGATCAACTCCTAGATTGCGATCATTTATAAGTTTTACAAATTTACGTCATAAAGTATTACGAGCATCGTATCCTAAAATCCGTTTTACCTGACGTAAGCCACTTTCTCCTGGTAATAGCGGGGAATGGTTCCAGGTCGTATATCGAAGCTGTAAAACCCTCGATCGTGCCGAACTCGCTACCCATTCCAAGAGACAATAACATCATAAAGAAGATGATTGACCAAAATGGAGCCGATGGTCCAAACTCCACAATCGCCTGGGTGAAAATGATGAAGGCCAGACCAGTTCCAGAGGCAGCCTGAAAGTTCAGTTGTTCAATATTAAATTTCCCAGTAGAAATCCGTTATTAGAACAACTCGAAAGGAGACTGTGATGAGTTCAGCAAAGAAATCGATGGACGTTGATGGCCATCGATTGCGATTTGGTTACCCGATCAGTAATACAGTGGAGAAAACGTTATTTTTCAGTTAAAATACAAACGCGTTGCAATGAAATATAGAAAATGAAAACTTTTTGACAATTCTGACAACCAGTTTTGATCTGAGTGGCAAACAGTTTGGAGCCTGATCAGACGCCGGATTACCCGGCGTCTGATCTGTCTCCAAACGGTTTGCAATGAAAATAATAGTTTAAGCGTAACCGGGGTTATTTGGAAAGAACACGTTTTCTCTACTGTACTCTGCACGCTGCACAAGGGGCACAAACTGCTAACCTTAACAGCAAACAATGGTAATTGAACACGCTACTGCCCTAGTTAATAGGGATTCAATATGATATCAATTTCTAGCAGCAAAGTCTGCATTTGCGTTTGAACGAAAGAATTACGTTTTCTCCACTGTATTTCAGACTGGTAGCCAACTCGCAATCGATGGCCATCGACGGTCTTCGATTTCTTTACTGACCTTATCATAGTTATGTTTACTAGCATGTTTATCTTCCTATTGGACAGTTTTACTATTATCATTAACGTGACTGTTTCAATATATTAATGTTTTACTATAGTTAACTCTTTCACTGCCAACGTCGCCAAAAGACGACTATTCACTGTCTTATCTTGGATCCAAACTGAATCGTTTTCAGATGATTTATTATTTATCAAAAATGTCAGATATGTTTAGGAAACGTATCAAAATATACGTGTTTATGTATACACTTGTATATATATTATGTACATTTACAAAACTGTACAAGACAAAATGTGTGAGGAATAAAATCTGGTGTCCTTAAGTTTAAACATTTTTCATTTGTATGTTTTCTTTGACATATACAGGTTGGGGATGCTTAATTCAAACTTACATTATCAAGATCGTCTTGGAGACTACAATGCCAGGCCTTCGTCATATTAGCAACCTGGTCGGTGACAGCGTATGTCGTTTCGAAGTCCGCTAGGCTCAAGTTAGTCGCAAGCGCTGGAAACGTCACCCCAAATACCTCATAGTTACTGAAAGGTGTAATTGTTTTTATGCATTTATTAGACAATTCTGCCTTTAGGAAGAATTCAGTTGAAGCTAAAGAGGTGTTTAAAGTCCCATGTGTTACATTGTATAATATAGCAGATTTGAATGATATTAGGCGTTCTGTTTTCTGTTTCACTTTTACCTTGCTCTAAGCAACCATATGTATTTGACACCAAATAAATAACATTATTTAGTGGTCGTAAAAGAGGGGGTTTACCGTACTCACTGTTTCATGCAGTTCTCAAACATAAGAGTTGCCTTGAAACCCAGGACAGAAAAGATGACAGTTGCGGCGAACAATGCAGTGAACCAGTTGACGATTGAGATGACGATGGCGTCCCGCTGACAGTTGTTGTGGATATCGTTGTAGCTAGAGAATGCGACAAGGCCGCCAAACCCGAGACCAAACGAGAAGAAGATTTGTGTGGCTGCATCAAGCCAAACCTGAGGGTCTAGCAAACGATCCATCTGAAAACAACAGTATTTGGTAGAGTTAAATTCTGAATTGTTAACAAGATGGGCCATTGGCTCTATATCTCTTACCTGGGTACATTTGTTTACCTGTATCTAACGGAGTGGCTTGTGACCACAGTATCGAATCTAATTAATGTAGTGCTTTTTAGGCCATTTTTACCCAAGGAAATACTTTGATCAGTCTTGATAGAGGACTTGCAGGTTCTGCTATATGCCAAATATCTAAGCACTGGCTATTGTGGTCTTTGAGAAGAAGTAGTTTGAATATTTCAATATATAATTCTATCTTAAACGTTTATCCCTGTGGCTAGGCCAATTTTGACCATATGGGCATACTTTGAACATTCTTGATAGAGGGCATGTAGAGATTAATTGTGCCAATAATTGAGCTCTGTGTACCATAAATATTTTTTTTTCCATTTAAGCAACTGTTTTAGCTCGTGTGACCTAGATATGCAACGGACCGGAACCAGTTCTACAGTATTGGTAAAAGACACTATGCCAAACTTCAAAGCTCTGGCCATATTAGTTTCAGAGATGATTTTTGAAAAGTTCACTATGCTACTCTTTGTACAGTGAGCTACGGGTGGGGCCATTTTTTATCCAAGGGACATAGTTTGAACAATATTGACAAAACACCTGTAGATGATGATATGTGTCAAAAATCTAAGCTCTGTGCACTAGGGTTTTAGACAAGATTATTTTTTAAGTTCCAATGACAAAATCTATTCTAGCTCCTGTGACCTACATAGTAATCATTTCAACCATGTTTGACATCTATACGTGTCACCTTGCCAAATACCAAAGTTCTGGCAACCTTAATTTCAAAATGTTTGAAAAGTTCACTATATAACCGAACTCCTCGAGGCGAGGCGAGGCCAATTTTGACCTCAGGTTCAAAATGTGAACACTCTTGATAGTGGACCTGAAGATGATGTTATGTGCCAAATATCTGACCCTTGTAGTTTTGGTTAAGAAGATATTTTTTGAAGATTTACGTATTTTTTTCCACTTATGTTGCCATGGCAATCAGTGTTTTGCATTGTTTTCAATTCTTTGAAGAAAATTGACACGGCTTGACCGAAGAAATATTCCTGTGTAAGGTTTTGATTGAAATATGTTAAGCGGTATCAAAACAGATTACATTTGAAGTAATTGTTAACGACGACTGACGATGCACAAGTTACAAAACCGTTTGGATCAAGATCAGACACCGTGTAATGCCACGTCTGATCTGGATCAAAACCAAACTGTTTGCTTTCTGATTAAATCTTTCTTCAGTTTTAAAAGCATGAAAAGTGAGTTTGAGTTTATACGCAGACAAACTATTTGAAGCAGACGACTATTCTGAATAAAAAAGAAAGAAAATAGTGAAATTAAACGTCCCAAAACTGGCCGATTTAACAGACAAACCTGTACTCGGCTACTGCTAAATACGTAAGCCTGTATAATTACATTTTGTATATTGTTATACAAATGAACGCTTAACCCTTTCACTGTCATTGGCGCCAAATTACATCTTAGCAAACAGTTTGGATCCTGATCAGACACCGCGTAACACGGTGTCTGATCTGGATTCCAACTGTTTGCCACTTATATCAATATGTCTTCTGTCTAAGCAACCTTATTTCTGACTTAAAAAAATATTGCAGACGACACTATCAATAAAGTCGTTTTTTAGCGGTTAATAGGTTAACCAGACTATAAAACCTGGCATTAACATAGTTAACTCATGACTTTAGAAGTATTCTGCAGTGCATTTGAATATTGTTATACATTAACCCTTATAATGCGGAATTATCGTGTCTAATCCAACTCTTTCGACAGCTGATTACTACAAATATTACGTTTATGTGTTATTAAAATCCGTACAAATTTATAGTGACTAGAGAGATAACACACTAATTGTGGACAGATGGACGGACGAAAAGCTACCATATAAGCTCACACTGAGCTTTGCTAAGGTTAGCTAAATACTTACGATGAAGTCACGGAAATAGTTGAAAGATAAATTGCATACGTCGCTTTCTGTGCTTTTTTTTCAGGGACGTTGACAGTTTTGAGTTACGTATTTACAAAGAAGTAGGCCGACATATGTCTTAAACTTTTTATGACTAAAACTAAATGGCCCGTAAATCCCTTATACAGCAGAAACAAAACTTCTACAAAAACATCATCTACTCTAATTCATGTGTCTGTATTATTTTTTTCAAATTTAGATTGAATGAAGAAGTGTCAACAAGAGTGTCAAACAGTTTGGATCCTGACTGGACAACAAATGACTGGATGTCTTATTTGAAGCGAACTGTGTGCAAAATGCGATTGTTTTCTCCGGAGGCAGTGACATGAGGATATTAGCCTTGAAAAAACTTGCCTTATTGCACTGCAGCATCGTACAGACCAAAATAACGTTGTCACCCCATGTTCTGAATTTTAAATTTGTCTACACTGCAAAAATACCGTATATAATACAGCTAAATACAATTCTTTAGATACCTGTGAGTGTCAAACAGTGTAGATCAAGACAAACTGCCGCCTTTTTCGACGCGGTGGTTGTTCTTGATCTACACTGTTTGAAATGCAATAAGACAGGGTTTTTCACGGCATTATATACGCCATCGTTATCATTATTGTACTATAGACACAATATGGGTCAGATACATTCGATTTAGCGGAAGTATCACCTATACTTTGGTTAGATACCTAACAGATATGTTGCATTTACTCATTCATCCCTGAAACCTTTAATGGACAATTCCAATTTAGAACATTTTGAATTTTCAAACAAGCTGTTCAAGGTGTGCCTCTTTCCACAACAGCAATGTCAGAAGGTAGCCCATAACTTTGGAATGCTTTATCACGCATTTCAGACCAAAAGGTAAACACCCAATGCCGTGTTTACCAGCTTGCAATTTAAGCCGATACAATTTCACGTAAACTGAGTGAAAAATATACTAAGAAAAAATTATAATAACTAACATTAAACCCCACGACATTGACTACAACCCAGTCGCTTCTTTATACAGGCAAAGGTTATGCTTCCACATGGGGTATGTCTGTCCTGCTTGTTACTTGCATTAATCTTAATTATTTATAAAAATGCTCATTTTACCTTTTCATGAGAGTTAAAGGCATGTTACACTGTACATAGTCTGTGATTTATTAGGGAAGTCAATTTTAAAACATTCACGATGACCAGCGAGCTATGTCGGGCGTTATCCAGACCACTCCAAGTGTAAACAGGTTGTGTACTACTACAATAGATACCCTTGAAACACTTCATTTCACCGTTTAATTTAATGATGCAATATTGTCTGCTTTAATGTTAATTTTTACCATGTAAGCGGCGGATATGACTGCCATAGTGATTACCTCTACAAACAGTTTGGATCCTGATGAGACGCCGCGTGACGCGGCGTCTTATCAGGATCCAAACTGTTTGACACTCGGACCCTTTTTTGAAAATAAATTTTGATAATTCTATTTAAAGAAATTACAGGCGACAAAATTACGCCGCATACAAATATGTTTACTGTATAACTATTAAGTCAGTATCGGCTGCTTGAAACAAGTGTTAAGCAGATTGGCTCGACAATTGATCACACTCCAAATAATTACCTAATGCTCTGTATAACTTGTATTTCGTTAGTTTTGACTCTTATTCTGATATTTTCTAATCCGGGGTAAACAGTTTTAACTGTTCCCCTCTAAGACGAAATGTTTCATGCGCGAAAAAGATGCGTAGAAAACTTTAAAATCAGGGTCATTGAGAAGTTTTCCGTACCTGGGTTTGCCGCATTCAATGAAACAGTATAGCATAAGTGTCATTGATAGGTGTATGGTAAAGGTTTAATATTTTATTTTATGCTTTATTATTATTTATAACAAAACTATTATGAATGAGACGAGTTCGTAATACACATCAAAGTTTAACCGCTATCCTTTATACCGAAAACCAAAACGGACCCGAACATTACATACTGTTTGCAAAGTTTAGTGATTAACTGTTATAAGAAATGACTATTATATTTGCGCCAAGAAAATCGGTGTCTTATACAGATCCATTCTGTTTTACAATTGTCTTGAAGTTTCTTCAAAAATATAATTCATTTATCCTAATTTGATGAACATTTCAAAACTAGTTCAAGGACCCGTATTACCCGTCTTACCAAAAGTCGTACGACAAAAACGATCGTACGTCAAAACTTTAAAATGTATCTTATTCCTGGTTTCTCAGTCAAGACGAATCCGAAGATATATTACAAGACAGGATTGTATGTAGAAATAAATAATAATTGAGAATTTCAGACTCTGACTTAGATTGAATAAAAGCTTCGTTTTGAGTACAGTGCTCCCTCTCTACAACAACACACAGTGGGAGACAAGGATTTTGTGTGTTGTTCGGAGGTAGTTGATTTAGGGAGGGAAATTGGCTTAAATGTGAAAACCGCTCGACTTCAGATCTGGAGTCAAGCTGTTTGCCACGCATCATTATGTTTTTCTGTCAAAATGTCCATTATGTGACTTTGAGAAAAGCAACAGAAAACATTTTAAGCAGAAGATATTGCAACAGTTACAGTTTTAAATATAATAATGTTTTATTTGGGGAACAGCTACAAACATCGATGTAAGGAGGGAGTCGTTGTTGGAAGGACCGTTGTAAGGAGGGAATAGTGTATTGTGCCACAACACTGAAGTAAATTACATGTATGTACTAGTATGGGAGGGTAAGGATAATTGTTACAAAACATTAACATATTCAACTCGTCTTTTACAATAAGTAAACATGTGAAAGAGTACACTTGTTCAAGACAAGAATCAGAGAGTTCCTGAATGAACACTTTAATCTGGGTCTGCAGTCTGCACTGTTTGCCTTTTTGCAATATATTGTAAAAATCAACGCAATGAACTAGACCTTATTTGGAACTAGAGTTTAGAGGTTGCTAACAGCAATCAATAAGTTTATTAAACTAACGCACAACTCTGACATAATCTTCAACTTGATAAAGGTGGTCAGTAATGTTAAGATGTAGATGTAGAGACAACAACAACTATAAAGCTTAGAGTATTAATGGAATTTACCTTAGGAGTGTACATATGAAGCAGTCCGTCCACGGCGCCTCTCAGAGTTATACCCCGCACGAAGAAGATGAGGAGCACAATGTATGGGAATGTGGCAGTAAAATACACAACCTGTGGAAACAAAAACAAAACAAAATATTATTATTATTATACCAATAACATATATGTACCTACAAAGCGAGAAAAGACAAAATAACTACAATTAGATCTGAAATATAACATGAATAAACATATAAGAGACAGTCCCCAAAACGGCGATCACATTAAAATATAAGCAACTCCAATCTCCAATATACAGTCGAAACTTCATATTTCGAACCCGCTTAAATCGATTGTACCAGTATTTGATCAGTTGAATTTAGATAATTCAATCTCGCCGAAATCGAACATACCCGTATTTCAAAGTTAAAACGTGGCCAAGCCACGTTTTAACTTTGAAATATGGATATGTTCGAACTGACGCGAGGTCGAAGTATCGAGTTTCGACTACTTCTTACCATACTAGTATTACTAATGTGACAGTGTTTAGCGTGGGTTTGGTTGGTAATTGGTTTTACGTCCTTGTAACAGAGGAGTCATATCGGAGGGAAATATTCAACCATTTACCCCTATAGCTTGATTTTAGTATTGAAGACAAGTGACCACTTAAATAGGTTGACAGTGAAACAGAATGGACCTTAATTCGCATTCTGCTTTACTTTCAGTCTGATTTAAACTACTGCATACGATAAAAATAATACTTCTTATGGTGCATATCAGTGACTGTATAAAGTGGAGCAAAGCTCTTCAGGACAAAAATACATAATGGGCTTACAAAGACGTATATATGGTGTCATGGGCAAAATTGTCATATCAAGGAAAGACGAAAGTATATATTATCATTGAGGATACGGGTGTAGCACACTAAACTAACCTGAAGTTTTAACAAGGGCCGCTATGGTCCAGATATCGCTCTTCTGAGTATATTGAATTGGATGCTTTTCCTGAGAGTCTTGCAATGTAAAGCTTAGTTTACGGTATCGACTTACATTGTATATTGTTTAGCAAGTTCCAAAAACCCGGCAGTGTTGTGTTATATTCTTTAGCTCATAAATTGTCATTTTGACTCAACACATTCAATCCAAAAATGTATACATATAGATACTGGGGGTTTCTTACAGTGAAGGTACCATAAGACAAACATTTCGGTAAAATTATTATTTAAATTTGGACCATTGACTAAGGAGGAAATCTCATATTTTTCTATTGTTAGCTCTGGTGACCACCTTGCATAGTGAATCGAAACAGTTATACAAATGTTTGAAGAGAACAATATTATGAATATTTCTATTAAGTAGTTTTGAAATCAGGTCGGCAGTTCAAGAAGAGTAGTAATTATGGACGCCGGGCGAAAGGCGACCCTAAAAGCTCACTTGAGCCTTCCGCTCAGATGAGCTAAAAAGGTTTTGATTGCGTCCACACAGACTATATTAAGAGTTAAATCGGTGTATGCTGGGTTATACCCCGGGTATAATTGTGGCTTCGACAAATTCATAAATTGGTTGACATTATGGCCAAGGTTAACTCATAGCTACCAGCCAGATTATAACTAATGAAGTAAGCAGTGTTGAATCTTCAATACGCGATCCATGTATTAAAGGGAGAACCCTTTTTAATAATGACATCGATATTCATTGTGGTAACTTAATCGTTGAACTGCTAAATACATAGTAAAGTTTAATTACATCACCATGATATTGCATATAATGTTTATGTACCACCTTCTTAAAGACTTTTCCTCAGTTCATTAATGGACTACCCCACCCCCCCACCCCCCAATTGTCGCGATAGGTGTGAATTTAACTGTCAAAGCATGCATCACAAGCTATACCAATCTCAGTTTACCTGGTGAGGCCCAGATTATACTCATGCTCTAGTGATTTTCAATGCTTATTTCTAACCAAACTATCAAATATAAAGATCGGGTCTCACACGAGAAGCTTCAATGGTTCTTTGCTACCGACATGCCCACAAGACACATGTCATACAGCAGTAACAGCATACATCCTGATTAAACGCCAATTGACTCGACGATTAACTGTTTTCAAAGTTTACTGAACACTGGTGTTTAACCCTTTCACTCTCAATGACGCTTAAAAGCGCGTTTGCAAACAGTCTGGATCCTGAGCATAACGGCGTCTGATCTGGATTCAAACATTTTGCAAAATCGACTTTAGTCGCTTACGGCAGCGAGAGGGTTTAAAAAAAAAACTTTTCAATATCAATGATGTCATAAACCGCATTTGCTAACAGTTTTAATCCAGTTCAGACGCCGCGTCTCGGATCAGGATAAAAACTGTTTGCCACCTGTTTTGAAATATCGTCAGTTATACTGCCTCAGATCTAACTTTGAAACGATATTGCAGACAATAATACTGAAGCAGACGACAATATGGCGGTGAAGGGGGGTAAAAACCTCACGATAACTTTTATCATGAAAGGATTAAGCTTCATTAACTCATTGACCCCTTTACCTTTACCCATTTGCGCCGGGTGGATTCTTCCATGCTTATATATTGGATAGGTCCATTTTTATCACGAAAGGGTTGAAGACTATCCAAATGTTGGCACTATGGACTGATACGGCTGGGTGTGTTAGTCCATGCTGTGATATGCCAATCTGTTTTATTATATCTCTGTTTCGGCTCTAACGCATTCCATCTCGTTATATACTTGTTTAACTTCCCAAAATCCCCAACATACCTTTCTCAAGATTGATAAGATCATCCGCTCCGAGCATTATGTTGAGGTTGTTATTGTTTTAAGAAGGATTTACGTCTGTTCAAAGCCATGTTTGAAAATATCTTCCAGGGTATATGCTTAACCCATTACCCCATAGCCTGTTTCTAGTTTTGAAGATAGATTACCACATAAAGCAGGTTGAAAGTAAAGCAGAATGCGCCTTAAGGCGCATTCTGCTTTACTTTCAGCTACAACCTGCTAAAATATAGAACATATTTCTTATTCTTTTTATTCATAATTACATAAAAAAGATTTTTTTTCTGCAGTGAAGGAATAAATTAAAGGGGTACAAATGCGTATTTGTGGGATAATGGTTTAAGAGCGATTGATGTAAGTCTGAGATCGTTCTTAAGCTTTGGAATGGTTATATTCAAGCATTCCGTTCAAATCTGACCAATTAAAGGCTAGAAAATGAACTCATTTACGTCTAAAACACTTAATAGCCACAGTTCTTTAATTTTATTCATTTTACAGCATTGTGTTACAGATTACAAGGAATATAATACTTATTCAAATTCATCACCATACCAGTTGATGTTGAAAGGTAGTTTTTGAACGCTTTTTATGGACTGAATAGCACTATACTTGGTTAGCTTAAATGTATTAATTTGCATATTATTCAAATTACCGTGTTGTGAGTTCGGACACAGGCTTAGTCTGCTGTATGCAATGAATGTTAGTCTGGATTGGCCGTCCCTAATACTACGTTATATAGGTCAGGCAAAACTGAATAATGGCGGGTATATGCTATGGTACCAGATTTTCTTTTTTAGGTTGATCAAGTTTTTTAATGTATTAAATGAGACCAAATTATACTAAACCAAATCAGAAATGTGTTGATCGGGCATGAATAAAGTATGACTTGGACAGAGTATCATTTTGTTAAATGTATCTTTTTTCGGATATTATATAGGTCCAAAGACATATACCCTATCATGTTCTACGTCTCTGATAGGTGAATTGACATCAGTGCTGCCATTTCTACGGATTTTTCCTAAATCTTCGGATTATTTTCAAGTGCATGGTAGCTTAAAGCAGGCTAAAAGTAAATCAGAATGCGCCTTAAGGCGCATTCTGCTTTACTTCCAGCCTGCTTTTAGTAGTCAGATGTCAACAAAACTAGAAACAGGCTTTGGGGTAAAGGTACGATTCGTAAAATCGCACTTGAAAAATGCAAATTTGGAAATCTTAGGATTTTTCATGTCAACTTATGGCAGCCCTGTGACATTACTGAAAAAAAGAAGAATTGTTACCATCTAGAACTACGATTTGGATTTGTGCAAGGCACATAAATATATAAACTCGTTAATAGTATTTAAGGGAAAAAAATATATTTTAAAAAATACATTTAAAAAAAAATATTGAGCTCGGTCGGAATTTAATAAATACGAAAGAAGACTCAAGCAGGAAACGCAACACAAACAATACACCCATCTCTAAAGCAGAACACACACACAGCCATACCATAACAAGCACACACACACACACACACACGCAATACCATTCCTTCATCTACACACTAAATAGAAAACAACACGCAAGACAAACATAAAGCTAAGTGAACATAGGAGCCCGCCTTGGTACGGTCAGTAGCAATCAATAATCAATTATAAATTAATTAATTATTAACAACCACTGGGGGGTTAAACCTGGGTTTAGGGGCGCCCAACCTCACACTTATCTCCTATATTCACCTATAAAGACGAACAGTGTACATAAAATATAAACCCTGTTCCACAACCTTACAATCAAAAAGACCGCCAGCACAGTAAGTAAATACATGTAAAACATCTAACAAAATTCTCTGACAGGATTATTAGTAACACGGGAAAGAATTAAACATTCAAGCCCGTGTTAAAAATAACCCACTATGGCAACGGTCAAATTGTACTCAAGCGAATAGTCTGTAGTCACGAGTAACTGTAAGACATGGGAGGGTTTAGGATACGACAGAGAGGGAGAGAAAAACCAAAGCACGAAAATCCGACATAACTCTCCCGGTTAAGGACGGCTTTAGAGATACATCATCATGTAGTGCTAAGCCCTGTCTGTCGTCGCACAACCAAAGAGGAAAGCATAGTTATCAATTGTAGATTGATCGATAACCAAACGTGAAGTGCGCAGCAATATAGTTGGATCATAATCTTTTTTGAGGAAAAATCTAATACGTTTCACAAATAGGTTTTGAAAATGCATATGTCCAAGAATCTTACGAAGTCTGTAAATCACATCACCATAAAACTCCGGATGTGAAATACCTTGCCGCAGAAAAGACTTTAAGTTACATTTATACTTGTTAATGAGAGGAAGATTTCTATAAAAGAATTTAGAAAATGTTTTACGAAGTTTATGAAATCTGTACCCCTGTTTAAGAAGCTTTTCAGTAATAGTTTTATTACGAATGTGGAAGTCCTCAACAGAGGTAAACCCGTGCGGAGAAGGCAAAAACAAAATTGGCCATATAGGCATTTGCTCACATATTACATATTATGATTTTTCTGACATACAACTCTACTACTCTAGCGCGACAGGTACTCATTGATATGTAGGTCATTGCCAGCTTCACGGGAGAAAAACAGTTCACAGTAGCAGTCTAGCCTACTTATACAGGTATACAAAAGTCATAGACACTCATTGTTGAAGTAAAACAACATGCGGTCGTTTACAGGCTCATCTTTCGACCATTAACCTTTTTCTACCAACTAACCGCTTTATTGCAAACAGTGTCGTCTGCTTCAGTATTGACACCTTTCGAAGTCAGATTTAAGGTTGTATGACTTCAGAAATACCGATAAGAGAGTCAAACAGTTTGGGTCCTAATCAGACGCCGCGTTACGCGGCGTCTGATCAGGACCCAAACTGTGTGCAAACGCTCTTCAAGGCGCCATTGAGAGTTAAAGGGTTAACCCTTTACTCTATAAACTGTTTCTAGTTTTGAAGTAATGTTAGTAATAACAGCAGGCTAAAAACGATGAATGCGCATTAACGTATATTCTGCTTTACTTTCAGCCTGCTTTAAGCTACCTTCTGCTAGGATATAAAAAATAGCTAGAGTCAGTAATCTACAGTAGACCATTAACTCTTATCATGCTGAATTGTCATCTGCTTCAAACATATCGTCTGCAAAATAAATCAAAATTAGTTTTAAGAATTTATAACTGACAAAAGGTTTAATATGAGTGGCAAACAGTTAGGATCCAGATCAGACAAAGCATTACGTGTTTTCAATAGTAAGTCAAGTCGCACTTATTAAGATCATGGTTAAAATAGATGTCTAACAGCTTCAACACAGGGAGCGCGTTTTATAAATGTTTTCTATGTACATTTTTAGCATTAAGAAGCCACGTTTTAACCCATTTTATGCGTGATACACTTTTAGGTGTACCTCTAGGCAAACAGTTTTGATCTCAGATCAGGCCCCCCATTGTGGGGCCTGATCTGAGATCAAAACTGTTTGCAACTAAGTCAATATTCTATCAGAAACTGCTGAAATGTTTTGCAAATATTTGAGTTATACCCGCTGCAGACGACATTTTAAAATGGCCGCCAAATATTACCCGGCATACAATGGGTTAAGGCATTCGGTACCTCTTTGACAAATACGTCGTAACTGTCGAATACTTAGTGTCGTTCGTTTGTAAAACTCTGCGTGTACAGTTCTCCCTCTCTACAACGACCCTCCAAACAACGACTCCCTCCTTACAACGAACTTTGCCGCTGTTCCCTAAGCAGGGCAATGCTTTCGTTGTTGCAATATCGTCTGCTTAACATATTTGTCTGTTGTTTTTCTCAAAGTTACATAATGTACATTTTGACAGAAAAAAACTAAATAACGAGTGACAAACAGTTTGAATCCAGATCAGACACCACGTTACGCGGCGTCTGATCTGGATTCAAGCTTTTTGCAAATATAAGCCAATTTCCCTCCCTATAACGACTCCCTCCGAACAACGCACCTACTTTTTGTCTCCCATTGGGTGTCGTTGTAGAGAGGTAGTGCTGTAAATTTTTACAGTAAAGTCTTACATGGTTATTGTCCAGATTCGTATACATGCATGTATTGTGGTATTTCAGCAGTTAATTTGAAATTTTTGTACAGTTACGTTTACTTATATATTTAGTTTCTTCGGTAACGTTTATGTGGCGTTCAACCCGAAGTCTGATCAGGCTCCAACCTGTATGCCACACTGAATCAAATAAAAAGTTAGACATTTCAAAACATTGTAATGCGTTTGCTTAACGTTTGCGTTTATACGGGAAAATAACGTCTTCTCCACTGTTAGATTACGTTTTATATTATGTTTTCTACAGTGTGATTGTCCGTTTCATTTCTGAAGGTGAGTATATTGTTTCGTTTCTGTGAGTGCGTTTAATTTGCTAGTTGTGCAGTTACATGTTATATAAGGGTTATGTGTCATTTATAATATTTTTGTAGTCGATGTCATTTATTGTACAGCGCTCCCTCTCTACAACGACATCCAATGGGACACAAAAATTTGTGCGTTGTTCGGAGGGAGTCGTTAAAGAGAGGGAAATTTATTTACATTTGCAATCAGCTTGAATCCAGATCAGACGCCGCGTAACGCGGCGTCTGATCTGGAGTCAAGCTGTTTGTGACTCGTCATTATGTTTTTTTCTGTCAAAATGTCCAATATGTAAATTTGAGAAAACCAGCAGACGTCACTTTTAAGCAGACGATTTAGCGACCGTGAAAGCTTTAGACATTATTGTCCTGCTTTGGGAACAGCGACAATTGTCGTTGTGAGGAGGGAGTCGTTGTTGGGAGAGTCGTTGTAGAGAGGGAACACTGTAGTAGTGTATTGATCTGTGCTTACATCTTCAACTGTGTAGATACGCATATATATAACTAAACCAATAAGTGTATGTACATTATATTACAAACAACAGAATAAAGTTTTATTGAGAAAATGACGATATTAAAGGTTCTTTTTTAACTCTTTCCTTCCTGAAACTTTATTTGGACAATTCGAGTTTCAATTTTAGTCAAGTCCATTTCTTGTTTTTGTCAATGTTTGGCATTATGGCAAACAGTGAAGATCCTGATCAGAGGGCTCCTTTCGGAGCCCTCTGATCTGGGTCTTCACTGTTTGCACAGGACAAGTGTACTATTCACATATACACTGTTTGAAAAGGACGCCTATATGCGAGTCTAGGGTTCAAAGGGTTAAACAGTAGAAAGCCTTGTGTTGACACAAACCTTTTGCTTAGGCCAATTCGTCGCGATTTGCAAGAAACGGCCTAAATCCATACAAAAATAATTTGTCATATAAATCTTTTTTTAGAGTTCTATAACATTGCATGATTTGCAATCTAGCCGAACAAAAGAAGCCGTATTAGATCTACGACTTCTGTTTTAAGTGTCAAACGATAGCAAACATTCGATTGATGATATTTGATTTATATGGGTTCTTTTTTATAATGACTACAATGGAAATTAATAATTTTCATATCTTCGAATGCTGCGTATAAACAAACAGTCACTGACAAACGAAATCACATTGCCATGTTTATATATCTGTATTGGCAAAATGGAGCTGTATATGGGTAGCTATGTTCAGCTCTGTTCTGGCCGGGTTTAGTGGAGTGCGCAAATATGGTTCATCTCATTCAATAGCAGCTCTATACCCCTTTTTGGATACTTAAAATCCTCTGAAGACGGAGCATGACTGCCTATGTGGCGAGGTAATTAAAAACAGCTATGCACGTAATGCTCCAGCTTGACAGGTCATTCTGTCTGCACCAAGCTGTCATATGAGTGTTAAGCACAGGTACGCCAACAAGAACAACACTTATATTTAGGAAATATGATCGTGTGTGAGTAAGCACGTGCGTGTATCCGCGTGTTTGGTGTGTGTACGTGTGTGTGTGTCAGATCGAATATTGACAGGATGGTAAGAACGTGTGCGTTAAATCGTCTTGCACTCTAATGTCGGCCAGTCTTTTGACTAGCTTGGCCGGTGTTAGAAACTAGCTTGTCCGGTGTTAGGAACTCGGGGAAGTTTGTGAGTTACAGCAAGGAACCCAAATACTGGTGTTTTGTATCTGACATTACTATAACCTGGTGTATTGATATTTCAAAAGGATGTCAAACCATAACAAAAACTTTACAAATGTATGCATCGGTAGTAACAGCCAGTCCAGACAACATCCTAACATACTTGAGTAAGTTGATTTCGTCCTATATAGTATAAACGCATTGTGGTGAAACATTTATTCCCAAGACATTCTGACCAAAGTTAGGCGTTGCTGAACTTCTCCGCAAGGAATTGGATGACACAAACGTTAAATACCTGGAAGGCTCTAACCAGTCAAAGCAACAACAATAACATTCCCTTGCAACCGAACATCATAATACCGGTATCCTATTCTTTAAACACACTTTTTTCTATGTGTTGACATAGTAACCTATATTTTTACTGCTCTTAATGTGTGTTCAAACTTGACCTAGATTTGGTCAAGAACAACATTTCGAGCACGGTTAATGAAGATCCAAAGATCCTAATGTGTGGCCTTTTGGTTGTTAACAAGCAAATATTTACGGATGACACACGGCGCACACCGACGCCGGAAACAACGCGATCACAAATACTCAGTATGAGTATGTGCTCTTATGAGCTAAAAGGATAGAACTATTCTTTTCAATCCGATCTCCTCGACAATTTCCGTAAACTACACAGAACATCGGAATTTAATGATTTACTTCGATTGCCGTACATTGCGGGTAATGACTAAAAGGCGGTCACTAAAAGCATTGTTAGATAGCTCAATTGACATACATTTGTGACAACTATTTTAAATGTATTCAGTAAATACATGTACTTGACTAACGGGTATTTCAGACTTAACAAATAATACGAGTGAAAAAGCAGTACATATTCGGTACCTGTAGCGCTTTGATTACTTCATGTTTATATCTAAGAATTAGACAAAACATGTCAAGCAGCTTCCGAATTGAACAAATATTGTTGGTGTGTTATTGCATACCATATAAAATGTTACCAATAACATTGGGAATTATTGTACCACGTGTATGCTTGAGAAGACATAACTGTAATCTTTAATTTGATCTTACTTTAGCGGAGCAGATAACTGTAACAACCTGTCACTTCCGGAAAAAACACCAAAATTGGCATTTCTTCCTCCTTGAGGTTGCTTTTTTGACAAAACCCGCTGGCCACTTGAAAATCCAAAATGGCCGCCATTTTTCAAGATGTCCGCCAAGGAATATACAAATATATTGTTTTTCACCATAATATGCAATACCTCGTTCTCATTATTTGAGTCTGCGGCGCCTAACAAATATAATCTCCATATACCGATACAAGCACAGTATGGTCTACTGTCATCACATACATGTAAAGGGGTTGGCATTTCAACATGTTGCCATGCTAGACAGTATTCATAAATGCAACATCTGCGGCAGTGTAGTAATGTATTTACGTATGTGTCAATTCAGTAAGAAAACTTCATAAGTATGTCAAACAGTTTAACTCATTCACCCCTGAAACTATTAATGGACAATAGTCTACTCCATTTTTGACTATTTAGGGGTGATTTTAACAATATATTTCAAAAAGACAAACAGTGTAGACCCTGTAGACTCTTTAAGAATCCCTCATCACCAGGATCTACACTGTTTGCATAGGACAGATGTAATCCTCACAGGAACACTGTTTGTAAATGAAGAGTATACTCGTCGCTAGGGTTGAATGTGTCATATCCATAGAAGACATCGATTTACTCGACATATACTATAAAATTAAGCAGGGCTTCAGATAAGAGGGAGTAAACTGAACAAAACTAGCATTTTCTCACTCATTTCAGCACCAAATCCTTTGGTGTACTACTCATTAGAATAGTCTCAAAGAGCCGATTCTAAGGAGTAGTATCACCATAGGGTTTAATACAGAAATAAAGGTTTAAGCTTTTTGAAATACTCCCCTTATCTGGAGCTCTGATTAAGCTTATTGCAAAAGTAGTCATGACTTCCACTCGGGCTCGCTAGATATTGAGAATATGCAAAGGACATAAATAGATTAGCAGACTACATATTAAAGCACCACCAAAAATGCCAGTTAGCCCTTTTTCAAACGTAGACGACTAAAGTCGACTTTGCAAACAGTTTTGATCCAGATCAGACGCCGCATAACGCGGCGTCTGACCTGAATCCAAACTGCTTGACACTCGTTTCGAAATTTCGTCAGTCAAACTACCTTAAATCAAACTTTGACACTATCTTGCAGACAACAATACTGAGCAGACGAAAATATGGCGGTGAACGGGTAACAATCTTACGTTAAAATAGCCTTTGTTATTTATTGCGAAGCGCGGAGGATTAATCCGTATCTTGCCAAGTGCGCCTTCAGTAGCATTTGCCAACAGTTAACATGCAGATCAAACACGATAATCTCGTTACTTGAACATGCGCACCACAACCAGTAGACGCTCAGTATTCTAGGTTTCTTAGATTGATAAAATATAAGCATTAAAACTTGATTTTGAAAGAAATTATCAAAATAAAAGTTTTAAGCAGGCGACAGCAGGATAAGCGTCGTTAAGCGGCTATATCATTTTACAAAACAAGAATGAATACCTGAACAAAACAAAGCTACAAAGTAGAGGACATACAGTAGGGGCAATAGAGTATGAAGGACAATCTAGTCGAAACTCGATTATTCCAACTCGCGTTAGTTCCAACATACTCATATTTCAAAGTTAAAACGTGGCTTAGCCACGTTTTAACTTTGAAATAAGGGTATGTTTGACTTAAGCGAGGTCGACTTATCTAAATGCAACTTATGAAATACTGGTACATTCGATTTAAGCGAGTTCGGGGTATCGAGTTTCGACTGTATGTTTACACGAGACTTGGCTGACGTTTGGCCTTTTAACAAAAATTTGGGTTTAAATAATGCGCAAAAATGCACATCGTCAAATTTAGGTCCAAAATGTTTTACAACATTCAAGATTACTTTATTCAGTAATGGTCCGTTGCTGAGAATTAATAATAAATTACTTGTACGAATTAGGTATTATACATCTTTTCACACACATGATATGGTAACGTCAAACAGGTCATAGGGCCATACCTAACTATGATGATGAAATAGTTTGCCTATTGACTATGTTACTTGTAGAACGAGGCATGTAGTTTAACCCATATTCTGCTATGATATATAGCCCCAATCTGTTTTAAAGCACGACATTGCTCCTGGCAGAGAATTTACATTAAGAAACGTTTGTGAATCAAGCAGTACATGTATACACCTTTTCAGACAAACAAAATTGTTTCGTAAACAGGTCATACCTGTACTATATGATGATGAAATAGCTTGTCCCTATGGAATATGTTACAGTACTGGTAATATGAGATATATAGTTAACATATATCTTGCTGTGATGTTTATCTCAAAACTGATTTTACAGCGCGACAGTGTCCCTTTACTTGCAGAGAAATAAAAATAAGAAACGCTTTGCGAATACGAGCGTATTTACGAGCAGTATACACCTTTTTTCAGACAAACAATAGGGTGTCGTGCTCACACCAACCTATGATGATGAAATAGCTTGTCTATGGATCTATATCGTACAGAGAAAACGTTATTCTTTCCCGTTTAAACGCAAACGAAACGCAAACGCATTGCAAAAATGAAGAAAATGGCAACTTTTTGGCAATTCTAAATGCTGATTTTAACCTGGATGGCTAACAGTTTGGAGCCTGATCAGACGCCGGGTCACTTGTTGTTAACTCTTTCCCCGACACAAGCACCTTTTAGTGCATTTTATTTATTCCTCCACTTAAGAAAATAGTTCCAATTTATACAGTCATGAACGTGTACCATGAAAAATACCACATGTTTCCTAGCAAATGTACGCTTAAAGCAGCCCTAAAATAAAGCAGAATGCGTCTTAAAGCTTTCAACCTACTTTAAGTGGTCACCTGTATTCAAGTCTAGAAGCAGGCTATGGGGTAAAGGGTTAACTCTTTCAACACCACGGACCTGTTTAAAACATACGCCTTACATTTGCAAATAGTGTAGACCCAGATCAGGGTCTACACTGTTTACTTATAAGAGCAATATTTTTTTTAACTACCTTAGTAGACTTGTTCATGTTTTGGTAACTTGAATGATCCAAATTGGAACATAACTATCGTATTTTACGGTGCCTATTCACAAGTATATACATTTGAACTATTTGGGAATAAATCAAAGGCATTAAAAGACGTATTTGTGGGAAAATTGGTTAAATAGCTACAAAACGTGATTTAACTAAACACCTTTTTGCAAAGCAGATAAGTTAAGTAATACCTTTCTAATACGACCACTATTTTGTTTAATCATTAGGGGTGTAAAAACATGTGACTGCTTAAAACAAGGAAATAAGAAACCAATAAAGCTGCTTTAGGAGCATTCTGTTTGACTATCATCTTGTTTTAAGCTGTCACCTGTCTTTTATATAATCAATTAGTCTTTGTTTTTAGAGGTCGTAATAGAGAGATTTAACTGTATATGCTCCTAACCAGACACATTTATGTAGCTAAACGACAATTCGAACCAAGATGTCGTGGGGATAGACGCAAAGGGCAAACACTTAATGTTGTCCGCTATCGTTGTGCGGGCATAGAATTAAAGGTTATTGTTTGACATTGAGCAAAAACTATATGCTTGACATTTGAATATATCATGTCTACCACATTGCTTAATATCAACAGTACTTGGTACCCAAACTGGTTGACACCCAATGCTATGTGTGTGTTCCAGCATGTGCTCAAAATCTACGTTTCAGAATTTAGATTTAACCCATACGTGCCTAGTGTCCCATAAAAGAGACATAAGCAAACAGTGTAGACTCTGATCAGACGCCGCATGATGCGGCGTCTGATCATAATCTACACTGTTTGCTGACAAGATTTTCAATGTAAAACAAAACGAAAAGGAAAATTCAGTCCAGACACCTTTTACATAAAAATGGACTATTTATCCAATATAATTATAAACATAGAAGAATCCACTTGGTTAATGTAGATTGTATTTTAGCAGATGATATAATGGTAGTGAATTGTATAATAGGGTTTTAATGGTGTATGAAACCCATAAGCGAATTTTTCAAAGTATAACTTTTTTTTCTATCATTGTTTTTTGAAAGAGCTGTTTATGATGAATGAAAAAATGAAAAATATATATATGGTGGTGTCCTTTTTTGAGCTACAGCGATATGAAAAGGGTATGTCAAATTTGGACTTTGTTTTAAAATTTTACCCATTCAGAGTACAAGCTTCAGTAAAATCTATTTCAAAACAAAACAAACATTGTAATTTTGGTTTTCATTATTCATTTCATGTCTATGGTGGAATTTTACATATAGAAACCAAATTTTGACAGAGCAGGCACCAGGTTTGAACAATATGGATCCTTGATTATCAAAAATATGCTTTTAATAGGGCATGATTTTATTAGATTTTTTATTTTATGAAAAAAAGTAAACAAGTTAGAAAATGAAATAGTTCTAGTATTAAACTTTTTTTTATATTCTACCAGATGAAAGTTCATGCTAAGGCAGTTCAAATTATGAAAAGAAATTGAAAGGTCAGTGTTAAAAAAATTGAGTTATTAAAGTAAAAACAGTTATCTCCCTTTACAAATTTTTAAAGAAAGTACCATATCGATGATATTTGAAGCTTTATAAATTCACATTTGGTGCTTGTTTTCTCTTAAATTAGTTTTTGTATGAAGAAATACTACCATAGACAGGAAATAAATAACACAAAACCAAAATATCATATTTGTTTTCATTTAAAATTGATTTTATTGAAGCGGGCTGTTTGAAAAGGACACATAAGAGAAAGTGGGTGGGGTAAATTTTACATGGCCGTAGAGCCAAAAGTTGTTCACCTAAATGTACACTTTTTCTATTTTGTCATTTATCTTAAATATCTCTTCAATACAAAACCATCATAGAGTGTTTTCATATGCTTTGAAAAATTCCCAAAATCATGAGTCTGATACACCATTAAGATAGCGCAGTGGTTAGCGCAACCGCTTCTTATCCATGTGTTCCGAGTTCGATTCTGGGTTTAGGCAGTATATGAGAGGGGGATCATTAAGGACTCCCTACAGGTTCAGTGTTTGTATTTGACGATAAATTTTGTCGATAGGGTTGAGTGTGTTCTTTAATTCATTGCTTTTTAACTTTGCAATACATACTTCCGTTAAACTTGTAAAGTAAGACAACTTGTGAGTCACCTAATCTCGCGATGTCTTGTTTCTAGTGCATACACTGTTTAAAACTACTTTTAACAAAATACCCACCAGACGTAAGCTTACACGAGTCTTAAGTGCAAATGGAACAAAAGAGGCAGTACTTGTCAAAGGCTTTGATCCATACAATCAGGAACACTTTACCCGCCATATTTAAGCTCATATTTCCAAACACGACCACTTGTAAAGACAACACTTAGACGAGTTTTTCAAATTCTAAAATCTTGAAATTTTCACAAGCCTGTATCTTGTTGCTTCACATTAGAAACTCCTCTTCGGTTTCTAAATAATATTCTGGGAAAAAGTTGCCGCCTATAGAAAGTTTGAAGTTTTTGTTTCTATGTATTTTTCTATATTTGAATTATAACACCCCCCCCCCCCCCCGCCTCGTCAAGATTCACACTATTTGACACTCATTTCAATATTCATTAACACATTGCACCATAGTGACGAATATATTCGTTTTCGCAAACTATATACCAATAAGTATGTAAACAGTGTAGACTCAAATCAGAGAGCTTCTATAAGAGCCTAAAAAGCCATCCGATCATGGTCTACTACTTTATCGTTTTGCAATATGTTGCCAAATGGTAAAAACATGGACAAGCCATGTGCATTTTCGAATTGTCTATAAAACTTTTCAGGGGCGAATGAGTTAAGTCAAAGTACCTCATTTTTTAAATTCAATAAATAAAGGCTGATGACAATTGTTTAAAATCGACGAAGTCATTGCAGTTAGAGGACTTAAACGTGAATATAGCTTTGTTTCTATGTCAATAGTAAATATGTTTTACAGTTTGGGCTGTCTGACGAATAATCTAATGAAGAACCACAGCTATCTCGTAAAATAATTAAGGCAGCTTAATGCAAGAAATGCATATAACTTTCTATTCTCAATCTTAACGTAAGCTGTTTCACTGTGTCTTTGTCATTCATCAGCAATCGTAACTTATCAGTTACTCAATTGCAATGAGTTCAAGTATATTCATATAAGACATCGACAGCATGTGACTTATATACTGTATACAGTGTAACCCCTCTAAACCGGCACCTCTAAACACCGGAATTCTCGCTTAACCGGACAAACACTTTAGTTCCGTTTCAAACCCGTTTTTACTTTTACCCATTACACCATAAATACACCTTTTTATTCCTACACTGAAGAGAAAGGTTTATACATTCTAGCAGATGATAGCTTAAAGCAGGTTGAAAGTAAAGCAGAATGCGCCACAAGGCCCATTCTGCTTTAATTTCAACCTGCTTTAATTGGTCAGCTATCTTCAATACTAGAAACAAGCTATTTGGCAATGAGTTAAAACCCCTCTAAACTGGAAACCCCTCTAAACCGGAAATTTATGTTGTCCCAACAAATGTCCGGTTTAGAGGGGTTTCACTGTATTTACACCTACTAGTATATACATATCTCTTGTTACGTTATGCTGTACCTATCATCATTGATATATTTTCTTTGCTATCACTGTTGACAATATAGATATACTACCACTACTATAATAAAGCAAAAACTTTCATAATTCGCAGTAATAAGTTACTCCATTAACTCAGAACAAAAGTATTTCGACCGAATTTCGAAACAACTGGGCGTGGACATGTACCATCGGCCATTCAACTCTATCCTCTCACCGGTCACACATAAGAAGGACAAAACAGACAAATTGAAGAAACGTGTTGTGTACTAGGTGACCTGCGAGAATTATATGAATGACTTCATGGGTAAACCAGGGAGACCGCTTGTAAACTATTCAAAGAGTAATGTGTCTTGATCCAACTCCGCACTTCGCGAACACTGTGGAAACATTGAACATCACATTGATCATCACAATGATCCACACAATACAAAAGTTCGAACGTCTAAAGGCATGTACATCTAAAACGTAGAGCAGCGACGAATATATTTTTCAACAGGGACAAGTGGTTTGAGTTGCCAGAGGTGTATAGTCGTCTCCTGGTATCACATGACGACGGTTCAGTCACGTGATACCTACTGACAACTGGAGGTAATGTGACACATACAAAATATCCAGGTATGGAATAGTTTTGCCCTGAGTTAATTGGCTTAGTTATTACTATGGACAGTCAAGAGCAAAATAACAACTTACATTGGGGGGTTTTTATAACTCAAACAAGAGAGCCATTGTACATGTACACTATTAAGGCGTTGTTTAATCCATTACTCGATAAATGCGCCTTTTACACATATAATCTTATTATTCCTTGAAGAAATTCCTTGAAGAAAGTAGTTTCATTTTATTTAAGAAATGAATTGCGTACTTCCGGTATTCATGAGCTGATGGAACTTCAATGCTTTTACTAGCAAAGTGCGTGAAGCCCGAAGGGCTTCTCGCTTATCTTTGCTAGTAAAAGCATTGAAGTTCCATCAGCTCATGAATAACGGAAGTACGCAATTTATTTCTTATATTTATATTCCACTGTGAACTGAGAAATGAACCAGAAATGTACATAACCGTACAAATAGTCACTTTGCACGTTGCTATGCGTTGCTAATCGTAGTAACGATCTCTATATATGGACTGAAAATAGTCCCAATCACATATTATAATTACTGGATAAATTTAGACTTTTAACCGGTAAACTTTCTCGTTATGTTTAAAAACCCTTTTGAGGCATTTAAAAGCACATGAATTTACAAAATATTTGTACTATAAGCATCTTAAATTTAGGTCGCGTTTTTTAAAACCGATTTACTCACACGCCATACTTGATTTAAAATGACGAAGCGGGAATGGAGGTCATTATCGGATTTTTTCTATGCTAACGGTAAGGACATTTCAATATTTATGCTTCACTCATTATTTTATATATAATAGTCTGATACATCTTCTTCTTGTATCGTTTTAACGTCTCGCCCAAACGAGTCAACGCTTCCATGGGGGGAACCTAATAGTCTGATACGCTACGGTAACTGGGTCAGTATTACAATGTACCCCGCGTTAACCACGCCTACCATATGGACTTCTGTATCGATTTGAAAGTGATCAGTATAGCTCCGCCCCTAAACCAGCCCGCTAGAACTGGATTTTAAATGACCATTCATTGAAATATGCAAGTCTCTTTTTAGAATAGTGTTATATAAGGACAATGCTGGGCGAATGTAAATATTCTAATATGAATATGTATCAGACTGTATAATTGAAAACAAGGGTTAAAAGTATAGATAGACAGTTACTCAATTCACGATACTACTCCTTCTTTTTGCAAATAAAATCGACTTTTGTAGGACATAGTGGTTACATGTAAGATATCGCGTACAGAATATAAATTATGGTCTTATATTTACATTTGCCCCAATCTAATCCATTGAAAAAAATGACGTTCAACGTTCAAATCGTGTAAATGATATTTCTCGAGAGGGCGGGACTTGTGGAATAGTTTCGCAAAGTAGGCGGTACATGTGCTTTTTTCACTCGCGAATTAATCTTTGGAACTCGAAGAGCAAACATTTGACCGAATTTTAAAAAAAAAAGTTCTTAACCAATGTATGCATTCCTAAAGGCGGAAACCATGATTAACAACTGGAATTCTTCTTTATTAAAGAGTTAAACTGCAAGAAAACTGATTTACCTAATAAACAGCAGCTGTCTGCAATTCTTTATGACAAAAATCGATATATTTATCCTACTTTAAAAATGGCATTATATCCGAATGACGTCAAATCGCCATTTTCGCGCCAAGCAGTCAAGTTGTTGGCGGTCGAATGTAAACAATGGAACTTATTGTTTTGCTTTCGAATGTACACAGCTTCAGTAATGCGGCCATGTTTGTTTCTTATAGGGTACACATTATTCGTGTTATCAACCTCTAACATGGATTAAACGGACATGCGAACTAAAAAAAAATCATTTAATATTAGAAATTACAGCAAATACAGGTATATTGTTAATATAAGAAATGAACTGATAATGGTAAGATATCGAAGTTTCCTCCTTACTTTCAGCCTGTTTTAAGAGGTCACCTATCTTCAATACAGGGCTGCCATAAGTTGAAATGAAAAATCCTAAGATTTCGAAATGTGCATTTTTCAATTGCGAATTTACGAATAGTACCTTAACCCCATAGCTTGTTTCTAGTTTTGTTTACACGTGACTACTTAAATCAGGCTGAGAGTAAAGCAGAATACGCCTTATGGCGCATTCTGCTTTACTTTCAGCCTGCTTTAAGCTAATATGTTCTAGAAAAAAATCCGAAAATTTAGGAAAAATCCGGAGAAATGGCAGCCCTGTCAATACCAGACATCTGCTATAGGGTGAAGGGTTGGTTGAATATTATTTTAACATTTAGTCTAACAGGATAGTTTACCTTTCCAGAGGACTTGATTCCCTTCCATATACAGGCGTACACGATGGCCCACGAGAAGAGAAGACACAACAGCATTTTCCATTTTATTCCCCCGGCTTCTGTCATATCTCCAGATATATCAAGCGCCTCTCGGAACCAGAAATATGACGTGGACCCGACCTTGACACACTCTTCTACCTCCACAGTCTTATTTTCAAACTCACTGTACTCTGTTGGACAGTTTGCCCAGGGCAACGGACTTTGAAAGGAATGGAACAAGTAGAAGAAACACCACATAATGATTGCGTTGTAATATATGGCGACGTTGAATGACGTCACAGCGCTAGCCAATCCGATGCCACCTAATAAAGGATTAATTTCGTTCCATACAATGACTGTGCCTTTCTGCATTCGCTGTCCAATTGCGAATTCCAGGTAAAGAATAGGCATCCCTTCCGCAAACAGCATGATGAGGTATGGGATAAGGAAAGCGCCTGAAAAACAGATAACACACATTACAGTTACGTGTTTGAACCTGAAACCATGCGTATAACGCGTTTGAGTTGAGTCTGAGATCGTTATCAAATTTTTGATTGACCACTTAAGCATCCTCTAAAATCTAGCCAATCAAAAGCATAGGAACTATCTCAGACCTAGCTCTTGAAAACGTTTTAACCCTTTCACTCTCAATGACGCCTTAAAGCGTGTTTGCAAACAGTTTGGGTCCTGATGAGACGCCGCGTAACGCGGCGTCTGATCACGACCCAAACTGTTTGACACTCTTACCGTTATTTATTAAGTCATACAACCTTAACTCTAGCTTTGAAACGTGTCTTGCAGACAACAATACTGAAGCAGACGACAGTAAATAAAGCGGTGTAGGGGTAAAAATCTCCAGAATATTTTGATCACGAAAGGGTTAAAAACATAGGGATCTGAACTCTTCCAAACACGTAAAAATGAAACGTGACAACTATATACAGGACAGTTATAGTGCAAAAAATGTGTCATGTCCTGCATTTAATATACGTCTGTCTAAAATCTGAAATAGTTCTTTTTCAGCTTTACACAGTCAAGTTTAACAGTGGCAGAACTCGGGACAAAAAGTCAACTTTCTGACAAGTACCAATTTAAGACATTCAGACCTCGCGACGAGTATATTCGTCATTTACAAGGGCTCCGAGCACTGGCGATCAGAATCTCCACTGTTTGTAATTTGGCAATACATTGTAAAAACATCCATCAATACCGGAAGTTAAAATGGAACAAACTTCATTTCAAGTTTCAGGCGGTAATAAGTTAAAGATGATGATTTGGCATCGTTTATCAGGTTACTGTCTAATGTAGGACAACAAGAATGCAGATGGTTCCTAAACAAATTTCAGCATCGTCTTCTTTTTCATTAACCATTCAACCCTAGCAACGAGTATACTCGTCATAAGCAAACAGCGTATGTGTAAAACGTAAAATTGTCTTAAGGAAATACTGTAGACCCAGATCAGAGGGCTCCTGCAGGAGCCC
This sequence comes from Gari tellinella, assembly GCA_922989275.2. Lineage (NCBI taxonomy): Eukaryota > Metazoa > Mollusca > Bivalvia > Cardiida > Psammobiidae > Gari > Gari tellinella. Next base: position 19,391,168 of record OV277862.1, read on the forward strand.
TCTGATCAGGGTCTACAGTGTTTGTCATTTTGCAAGTTATTTTAAAAATCATCCCTAAATAGTCAATAATGGACATGACTTATATGGGAACTGAAATTTTCCATTAATCATTTCTGGCTTGAATGAGTTAACCATTCGACTGTCTTTAGAGTTGGCATTCCTCCATTGACAGAAGAATGTTTTATACGCTCGTTTACATGTGCCCAAAGGATAAACAATTCAGCAGCGATTCTCATAGCTTTACTTAAACAGAGCAGAACAGATGTTTTATTATCCGTATAGTACTATTAAGCATTCAAGCTCATCATCATTGCATCTTAACATAAGAATGATAACACAAACATGATGGTACTATTATATAATGATACACGGCATGTTTATCGTAACATAATTAACATTTATTCCATAACTTGCGGTCTGGGAGTGGAATAGGGCCATTATATAAATATCGTATTGCACTAGTGGAATATCGTTTTTTGGGCTCCGGGCAAACCTTTTCGTCCATGTAGCGGGACACTAAATGACGTTATTTGCGTTGACGTTACCGTAAACAATTTCAGTTTTGGGCGGAAAATTTATATAGCAGAATACTACAAAATATGTCTTCAATTGATTTATTAGGTGTTTAAAAGTGTTATGTGATTACATGTAAAAGAATCTCACACTCCTGCTCAATACTTATTATTTTAATAAACTCGTTGACTAAAATTAATATGACGCTCGCCAATAAATAATGTAAGCTCCTCTATGTACCATGTATCGCGACAGTGCTGCTTATTAGAAACATACATCACTTGGGTCCAACGTTCTTAAACTAAGAGCAGAGTTAAATCTCGCTCCAAAGCACCTAACTGGTCAGATGTAAACAAAAGCTCAAATTTGAAAACCCAAGTTTAGACCTCGGACGGTTCATAACCTTGGACTCTGTTAAATTGTCTCGAAATGCATTAAGTGTATCATTTCTCAATTTAAAGCTTTTGATTAATAGCAAGTTTGTTAAAAAATGTTGTTTTTCTTCTAAATATAACAAATTCATTTTCATACATTTTGAATAGAACCATGAAATATATATTTGTAATTTGATGATTATCAAAAGGGAATTTCAGTATAAGGAGATATTCGTATTGTAAACTATTTAAATGTCATAATGTAAATAACGTTTGATTTCTTATGACAATTCTTTGACTGCCAGTTTCAATATTCTAATCATGAAAAGTCAACCGTATTCTTGCTACAACCCATCTTTATTTTGGGTTTTCAATAGCATGTATGAGGCGTTTACTTAACCCATTATACCCAGTGGATTCTTCCGTGTTTATATATTGGATTAGTCCATTTTTATCAAAGGAATGCCTGGTCAAAATTTTCTTTTTCATTTTGTTTTATATTGAAATTCCTATCAGCAAACAGTGTAGACTCTGGTCAGACGCCGCATAATGCGGCGTCTGATTAGAGTCTTCACTGTTTACCTTTGCCCCATATATGGGATCGTGGGCACAAATGTGTTAATAATATATTAAGGCTTTTATATAAATTGATTCTGACAAAGCCACGTCTCTGCAAAACAACATGTTTGTAAAAAAGGATTCTCACTTTTGATGACCAGTTTTTAACCTAGTGATTGTTTATAAGTTCTATTATTTTTTCATCTACTATGGTCCGTATTATACAGTTATTATGCTTTGCATCCATACAGTTTTAACAAGTATTTAACAATTCTCGTATAGCGATTAATATAAAGCGGGAAAGAGAAAGTATTGATAGACAATTTACCATTTAATATCTTTTTTTGCAGAATTTTCTACGTTTAATGTTTTCTGCTTTTGAAAATCCCCATAGTTCATATCAATAATATAGAACAGACTGATAAAGCATATGAATCAAACAATCTAAACATAACATTAATAGGAACTTCCATGTTTCTAGTAATGCAGTCGAAACTCGATAATTGGAACTCACGTTAGTTCGAATATAACCATATTTCTAAATTAAAACGTGGCTTAGCCACGTTTTAATTTTGAAAATATACGAGTATATTCGACTTACGCGATATTGATTTATCGAAATTTAACTAATCAAAGACCTGTACGATAACTTTAAGAGAGCTCGAAATGTCGCGTTTCGACTGTACTACATAAAGCATTCATAGCATTCATTTTAGCTTTCATTTAAAGAAGTCACACTGTATATATTACACATATTTTCTGCATTACTTTTGGCCTTTATTATTTTTTATGAAAATGTCTTCTCTCAGAGAGAGAAAGAATACTCATTGCACTATGTAGGCAATAAAGTAGTGTTTGGGGTAATCATGAACAACTAAATAATGGTGGGAAGTATAGTGATCCCTCTCTACAACGACACCCAATGGGAGACAACATGTGTGTGCGTTGTTCGGAGGGAGTCGTCATAGGGAGGGAAATAGGCTTACATTTGCAAACAGCTTGAATCCAGATCAGACGCCGCGCAACACGGCGTCTGATCTGGATTCAAGTTGTTTGTCACTCGTCATTATTATTTTTTTCTATAAAAATGTCCAACATGTAAATTCGAGAAAAACCAGTAGAACAATTTTAAGCAAATGATATTTCAGCCGTGAAAGCTTTAGATAATAATAATTGTTTTCTTTAGGCAACAGCGGCAAGGGTCGTTGTAAGGAAGGAATCGTTGTTTGGAGGGTCGTTATAGAGAGGGAACACTGCAATTGTCATTTCATTTAATGTACTCGACCCTTGCGACGACTATACTCGTCATTAATAAACAGTGTACCTGATAAGAGTACACTTGTCATATACAAACAGGGGGCCGCTTTTCACAGAACTCCAACAGAAGCGCCTATTGTTCAGAGTCTGCACTGTTTGTCAAGTTGCAACGTATTGTTAATATTAGAACCAACCATGTGGACATAGACTTCATTTAATTGGAAACGCGATTTAGCCATTTGAAGTATAAGTGGTGAATAAGTTAAGTAATTCCTTCTATCACACAACCTCGCTTAAGTATGTGCCGAGGACAAAGCATGAAGACGATACAGTGGAGAAAACGTTATTCTTTCCCGTTTAAATGAAAACGAAACGCAAAGGCGAATCGCTAAAATGGTGGAAAATACCATTTCTTGACATTTTTAATTATTGCTTTTTTATATATGAGTGGCAAAACATTTGGAGCCTGATCAGACGCCGGGTCACCCGGCGTCTGATCTGGCTCCAAACTGTTTGCAATGGAAATAATAGTGTTATTGGGAAATAATAACGTTTTCTCCAATTATGTGCTGTAACTCATTTAAAACTCAGTTTTAACTCATTTATGCCTATAGTGAATTCTTTCATATTAATATATTATATGAGTACAACTTTTATTGTCTAATTTCATGTCTAATTTTAAAATCTCATTTCATTTATTATAGAAATTCCTGTTAGCAAACAGTGTAGCCTCAGATCAGACGCCGTATTATTCGGCGTCTGATCTTAGTCTACACTGTTGCCTATGACCTATATATGGAACGCTAGGCACAAATGTGTTAACTTTATCACCCCTGAAAACTGAAATGGACGTCTCCTGTTTTTATTCAAGCATTGTCAAGTTTTGAAAATTTTGGATTTTTTTCTGCAGTTAATTACAAAATGACAAACAATACAGACCCTGATCAAAGGGTTTCATTAGGAGCCTTCTGGTTTACGTCCACACATATATCATAGGCTAAGTGTACTCTATACAGGTACACTGTTTGTAAATGACGAGTATACTCTTTGCTCTGTATGCATGTGGTAATGTTTTAAAAAACCTAGTCTTATCCAGATTTTCAAGAATACATGTACTCTAGTGTTAGTGCAGTTTGGTCTCGGTTATGATCTAGTTTTAGTGCAGTTTGGTCTCGGATATGATATTCATGAATTAGATAGAAACTTTGGCGCAAAGCCTAAACAAATTACTGTTCTTGAAAAACGCTGGTGCCAAAGATAGTTTACAGTCAAACGTGCGTTAAGTGGCTATGAAAAATAATACATGTACATCCTTAACAAATGGCAACCTAATATAGGACAAAAGTAAAGTTAATCCTGCAAGCACATTCTGCTTTTTTGTTCTGCATAAAGGATATAACCTATATTTTTTAAGAGATCGTTGAACCCGTAACATTGTGCAACTATTTAATAGTGTGATTATATTATCGTATCATCTTTATTGCGCATCTACAATTCAATCATGATCGTATAATACTTATTTTACACCACATGCACAAAGGAAGACAATAAATATAATTGACACAGTGGATATAAAACATTGCAATCAGATTAACTACATTCAAACTTTGATAACTCGATAAGCTTAAGTCGAACATAGCTGTATTTCAAAGTTCAAACATGGTTTAGCCACGTTTGAACTTTGAAATACGGTTTTGTTGGACTTAAGTGTGTTCAATATATTGAAATTAAACTGTAGATATACATGTAGTTTCGACTTAAGCGTGTTGGAAATACCGAAGTTCGACTGTACTTAGCACAAAAAGATTGTAAACCAGTCTATGGTTAAGCTAAAACTGACAAAACTCGATTCTTCAATATCGCGTTAATCTATCGTACCAGTATTTCATAAGTTAAATTTCGATAAGTTGATCTCGCTTAGCCAAACATACCCGTATTTCAAAGTTAAAACGTGGCTAACCACACTTAAACTTTGAAATATGGGTATGTTCGAGTTACACCAATTCGAAGTATCGAGTTTCGCCTGCATGTTTTGCACTGCAGAGGATTGTTTTTTATGACCATATATTGTTCGATCAAAAGAACAATTGTTATAAAAAACGCACAAAAGATAATTAATGGTATGTGTATGATAAAAGAAAAGACATGTGGGTGAGCATTCTTAATTCGGAATAACTTGAAAATACAACAATACTATAATCCGTTATCCTATATGCTGTTTCTAGTTTTAAAGACAGATGACAACCCAAAACAGGTTGAAAAAATATTGTACAATGTATGTCTAAACAAGGCATTTAGGACAACCGCTGCTGCAACAATAATAATATAATATATTTATTGGCTTCCTCCATTCATGGAGATATTTAGCATATTAACAAACTCTGCAGCTTAGCATTACATAATTATATACACACTATGAATTTGACAGAATAACATTTATTGGCCGTCATAAAGGCAAGTGATGAGAAAGAGCAGAATGACCTAAAACAGAAAACCGCATAAATTAGCTTTCTTCTTCTTGTAATGATACACGTGACCAAGGTTTGTAGTACAGCAGTAGTGTAGGATTATTAATATAGGAGACCGTGTTGTTCTATAACGCGCTTATATTATATCCTTAAAACGACCATTGTTTGTCCTATTATACATTTGTAACCAAATGTACCATTAATACGCCCTAAATACGCATTTTATGTATTCCTCCATTAAAGAAAATAGTCCTAGTTTTTACAGTCATGAGTATGCAGCCTTCTATATATTTCCTATATCCTAGCAGATGGAAGCCTAAAGCAGGCTGAAGGTAAAGCAGAATGAGCTTTAATGTGCATTCTGCTTAAATTTCATATTCATATGTCTTCAAAAGGAGAACAAGCTATTGGGCAAAGGGCTAAGCTAATCACGTACTAAGCGGTCATTGAGAAGAAGAAAACTAACATAAGTATAGCATAATTTGATGTAAATTTGATCTAATCTAATATTTCGACCTCGCTCGGACTTTGTCACATCAAATTTTTCTACATGCATTCAGGCAAAAAATCATAGAGGATTTTTTCTAATTTTAATCCGATCAACAGCATTAAAGAATTAGCGCTGGAAAATCAAATGACTAAATCAATGCACCCATGTTTCTTATGTTGATTCAATCGGGTTTTGTTTGAAGTGTCGTATATTGATATTTATGGCGTTTTAACTTGGCACGCGCCTTAATTCTTTCGCTGCCAAGTTTTATCGTCTGCTTTAACCCTCTAACCGCCAAAATATCCCCTGTATTGATAGTGTTGTCTGCAATATTTTGAAAGTCAGCTTTAGGGCTGTTTTGACTGAAGAAATGTCCATGCGAATGTCAAACAGTTCGGATCCTGATCAGACGCCGCCTTACGCGGCGTCTGATCAGAATCCAAACTATTTGCAAAGTAGAATTTTGGCACTAATGTCAGTTAAAGAGTTAACTAAAGGTAACCTCGTGCCAACCTTTATGTTCCAGTGCATTCTCAACTGTTTCTGTGTAGTCTGATTCCATGGTAGGCCGTCAGTGGTCTAATGGCAACCCACTACACTGCCAATCTAAGGGTCGTGAGTTCGATCCACCGCTAGACCAGGCCCAGCGCTTAAAAAAGACTTTCAGTTCGTTCACAAGCATTTGATTGGTCAGATTTGAGCCTCGGCAGTTTGACACTTGATTTGAAATTTCTTCAATCATACTGCCTTATTTTTGAACTTTGAAACGACATGTAGACCACAGCATTGAAGCAGACGACAATGAAACAGTGCAGGGGTAAAAATCTCCCGAATAATCTGATCATGAAACATGTCTTACATTTGTACGTTCACATGCTCAGCCTTATTATCGTTGGCTTATATTTTCCGACTGTTTTAACTTATAACATTTAGAATTAAATGCGCTCCGTCTTAAAACATCAAAATGAATGTCGAAAAATTTGAATCTTAATCCGACGCCGCCTTAACATGCATACTTAAGGTTGAGGACTCCTAATGAGATCGGACCAAAATTGGTACTCTACGTAATTAGCAATCGGCCATTCTCGTAACTGCAGGCTGGTTCCGAAAATGCTTAAGCAGGTCTTCAGTAGACGAGAATTTGCGATCGCTCTCCGTTGAGTTCCGATATTGACCGAAATTGCACAATCTCAGTAGGGGTCCTCAACCTTAATTTTGAAGCCGTTAAAGGTGTTCACCCATTTACCCCCGATGAAGCGTTTGATATGCATCTTTTACAAATAGTTTTATCATTTAATAGTTCACTTGCCAAACGTAAACAGTGTAGAATCTGATCAGGATCTGCGCTGTTTGTCAGTTTGCAATGTTCTGCTACGACAACCCTAAATACTCAAAAAATAAACTTAGCAAGTGAAAGCTTGAACTGTCTATTTTAATCTATTTGTGCCCAAGGTCCTATATATAAGACATAATATGAATACAGTGTGGACTCTGATCAGGCGCCACATAATGTATCAACATTGTTTGCTGAAAGGAATTTCAATATAGAACAAAATGGGAATGAACATTTTGACCAGGCACCCCTTAGATAAAAATTGACTTATCCAATATATTAGCATGGCAGAATCCATTCTGCGCAAAAGGGTTAAGTTTAAGGGGTCAAGGAGTTAATGAAGCTTAATCGAGTTCGTGGATCAGTCGGAAAGCTTATGTCAGAAGAAATTAAAATAAGCTATTACTTAACGTTAACTCAATTACTCCCGTAGAAGAGTAAAGTCGACTTTGGAAACAGTTTAGATCCAGATCAGACCCCTCGGAACGTTGCATCCGATCAGGATCTAAACTGTTTGACACTCTCTAATTTCCGTCTGTCATACTGTATTAAATATCAATTTGAACGATATTGCAGACAATAATGTTCAACCAGAAGACAATATAACGGTGAAGGGGTAAACATCTCACCATTAATTTGGCGCTGAATGGTTTAAAAACTGATTAACTTGGATTAATGGCTAATGTTTAATGTTTAGATTTCGACGTGCAATAGAAATGAACAAATATTAATAGCATTAGAAATCTAATAGTTATAAATCAAATTTTGATTTATCAGCATAAACTCCAAGTATGTTTTTTGACAACGTTTAACTCTTTCGCTGCCAAGCTTTATCGCCTGCTTTAATCTCCTCACCGCCAAAGATTGTCTGCATGGGTATAATGTCGTCTGCAATATTTCTCATGTCAGCTTTAGAACTGTTTTGACGGAAGACCTATTCACAAAGACACCTTTTGGCACCATTGGCAGTGAAAGGGTTAAAGGAACAGATTTCATACAGTGGAGAATATGTTATTCTTTCACGTTTAAACGCAAACGTACGCAAACGCAAAGCACTAAAACGTAGAAAAAACAACTTTTGGACAATTCTGATATTTCATGTTTATCATGGTGGCAAACAGTTTGGAGCCTGATCAGACGCCGGGTTACCCGGCGTCTGATCTGGCTCCAAACTGTTTGCACTGCAAATAATAGTTTTAGCGTAAACGCGTTTATTGGGAAAGAATAACAGATTCTCCAATGTAAATAAAGGAGCCCTTGGAAGTTGATTAATTTATTTAGTCAATGCTGCTGCGATCTTTAACCAATGCACCATAGCCGATTTCTTCGTACTGAAGGCATGTGACCACTTAACGAAGGTTGACACTTAAGGTATAGGGCCACCAAATAGACCGGAAGTGCTTCATGGTGTAGTCGAAAGAAGTCCGGCAAAGAAATAGTGCCAAACTTTTTGCCTCAGAATAGCTTTTTGTCAAGAAATATGTACTGTTTTGAGCCTTTTATGTAATACATGGATGCTAGAGAATAGATACAAAGACTTTCTGTCATGATAGATGGGTATTTGGAGAAATTATGTGAGCTGAAGTGACATGTCCCTGTTTTAGCCGGTGCCTATTTCAAAATGTATCAAAACACCAGTCATGTCACTGAAGCCAAGAGAATTTTCTTATATGCCACATGACCCCCTGTTTTCTCTGCATATTTTATTTGTGCAAGGGTGTATCTTTGTGGGAAATATAGGGTGGCACATGTGGTTGGAATAAAAATTGTATTTTTTTGACCTTGGAAATGACGCATTTTATATAAGTTATATAGGAGAGTCGTTTTGGTGGCCCAAGCCCTAAAGTTTAGGCAAATTCTGCTTTACTTTCAGCTTGCTTTAGGGTAATGTTAGTTCTATTAGGATGTAGGAATAGTTTCCTCTGCTGATCATTCATTACTTGTACGACCTAAACCGGGCAAAAACTTTGGACCTGTTTACAACCCTTCTTCATTTTCACAAATTACACAATAAATACGCATTTTACGCCTTAGATTTATTTCTGCACTGAATAAAGCACATGATGCAATAAGTACCATCTGAAATAACTTTAATGTTCTAGTAGATGCTAGCTGAAAGCAGGTTTAAAGTCAAGCAGAATGCGCATTAAGGCACATTCTGTTTTATCTTCAACCTGCTTTAATCTTCCATACTAAAACAAGTTATGGGATAATGGATTTAAACCCCTCTGAACTGGAAACCCCTTGAAACCGGAAAAATGTTGTCCCCACACATGTCCGATTTAGAGGGGTTTCACTTTATTAGGCATTCTAGTTTGACTAAAAAAATAATGAAATGGGTGTCAAACAGTTTGCAAAAACTATTGTAGTCGGAAATGAACAGTGAAGGGAATAACCCATATATGATCAGAGTCCACACTGTTTGTTTATAGAAATTTCAATATAAAACAAAGTGAAAATGAAAATTTAGACCAGAATCCCCTTACAGTGGAGAATCTGTTATTCTTTCTCGTTTAAACGCAAACGTACGAAAACGCAAAGCACTAAAACGTAGAAAAGAACAACTTTTGGACAATTCTGATAATTCTTGTTTATCTTGGTGGCAAACAGTTTGAAGCCTGATCAGACGCCGGGTTACAGCCTGATCAGACGCCGGGTTACCCGGCGTCTGATCTGGCTCCAAACTGTTTGCACTGCAAATAATAGTTTTAGCGTAAACGCGTTTATTGGGAAAGAATAACAGATTCTCCACTGTACCCCTTACATCCAAACTGATCTAATCCAATATATAATCATTGAAGAATCCACTTGGCATAAAAGGGTTTATACTATACATTTATTGTCATTTACTATCTTTAACATGAACTCTTTTGATTGTGATTTGACAAAAATACTTAAATTAATATTTCTTTTTCAAAATAAATAGATCTACGACAGAGAATGTTTAATCTTTATCTGATCGAAACTGCGACAAAATGATTATGTTTTCATAAGGGATACGTCTAATAACGGTTTTATATTAAACAAGCTTTAAAATTGAAATCTGACTTAGAATACAACTTACATTATTGTGAGTTAAACCTTTAATCCTTCCACCAATACCTTGTGTTGCCCTGAATATAAGTGTGATAGAAACGGTGCATGTTTTCATAGGTTTCATAGCCCACACGATTTTAAAATCAGGGTCGAACAGTTTCGGAATTTGATGTCCAAGTATTAGGTCACGGTAAATTATTTTACGCTTTCCCCATAGAAGCGCCGTTAAACATATTTAATTTATTCCTACACGGAAGAAAAAAGTTCCAATCTATACAGTCATGATGTACAAGAAAAAATAGTTTTATATGTAAGCAAATGTTAGATTAAAGCAAACCTGCTTTAAGTGACCACATGTTTTCAAAACAAGAAACATGCTATGGGGTAGGTGTAACATAGCATAAATGATTAAAATATTGTCAAGATCTTTACAAAGCAGAGACTTTTGCAAAACCGTGTTGACCTAGATTGGGGTCTGTACTATGTGACAGACACACTTTAAATACTTTTTTTGCAAACCCATTGAATTTCATTACAATGTTCCTTCCCAAAAACGATTCCCTCCTTACAACAACACTTGTTGCTGGTCCCCAAACATGACAATTTAGCCTAAATTTAGCCTAATTTCACTGTTGAAATATCGTCTGCTTAAAATTGTCGTCTGCTGTTTTTTTCTCAATGTTTTGACAAAAGAAATATATATAATGACGATTGACAAACAGCTTGAATCCAGATCAGACGCAGCTTTACGAGGCGTCTGATCTGGATTCAAGCTGATTGCAAATGTAAGCAATTGCTTAATTTTCCCTCCTTATAACAACTCCCTCCGAACAACACACACCATTTTGGCCCCCAGTGGGTATCCTTGTATAGAGAGGGAGCACTGTATCAGCAAATAGAAGATACAGCGTTCCCTCCCTATAACGGCCCTTCCAATAACGAGTCCCTCCTTACAACGACGTTTGCCACAGTCCCCTAAACAAGACAATACTGTCTAACGATTTTACTTCAGCAATATCGTCTGCTTAAAATTGTCGTCTGCTTTTTTTTCTAAAGTTACATTATTCACATTTTGACAGAGAAAAAAACTTAATGACTAAAGACGCGGCGTCTGATCTGGATTCAAGCTGTTTGCTGGTGTAGTCAATTTCCCTCCCTATAACGACTCCCTCTGAGCAACGCACACAATGCTTGTCTCCCATTGGATGTCGTTGTAGAGAGGGAACGCTGTACAATGCGAAAGCTCAGCATTGTAAGGATTGACTTGGGAGATCCATATGTAAACAATAAATAACTTTAAGTCCCTTGGGAAACTGCGCTTCGAGTATATCATTGTTTTGAGAAAACAATACAGCCATTCTGAAGCCTCAAAATTCAGTATTTCATTTTGAGAACATATAAAAATAGTATAAAACAAATAAAATGCTGAATATCAAGTAGGGACAACCATTGAATTTTCATTGCAAACAGTTTGGAGCCAGATCAGACGCCGGGTAAACCGGCGTCTGATCAGGCTCCAAACTGTTTATCACTCAAATTAAAACTGGTAGTCATGAAGAATTGTCGAAAAGTTGTCCTTTTCTATATTTCATTGCAATGCGTTTGCGTTAGAACAAAGAATAACATTTTTTCCGTTGTATTTCAGACCGGTATTCACCTCGCAATCGATGGCCATCGACGGCCCACGATTTTCTTACTGAACTCATGACTGATTATCGGCGATCTAGCGATAATCGGTCCATCACTAGCTATTACATCACATTTTATGGGAAATAGTTAATGACATTTAGATTCAAATGTCAGAGAATGAATATTCGTGCATTTTTTCATCGACATGCGTTTCACTTCGCTCTTCCAGATGCAGGTTTCTCTGAATTCGTGACAAATGCATGATATCGCACCCAAGGTCGCAGAAACACGTGCCCGCTTCCTGTGCAGATCATTAACAGACATATGGACGATAATATTGCAATGGAAATGTGCTGTCTTGTAACTAACACAAGAATGTATAGTTCTAAAAATAGAACAGGAATTCCAGCACGGAATCGGAACATCTGCTACTGATACGAAGAGAGAATCACAGAGGAAGCTCTTTAGTAAAGAGGACATAGGAGATACCTTTCATTAGGTTATTAGGTCATTGCATTCAGACCAGGAGCTATGTTTCCAAAGAATGTCTGAAACTGGGTCTACAATGTACGTAATATCCAAAAGTTTATAGGATGAATTTAGAATAAATGTAAGAATATACGAAATGAGGGGTAGATATACATGCCAAGTTTTTTATACACATTATTATTCAAACATTATGCTTGCCACCAATGTGTTCAGTCAGACATGTGTTAATATGATACAATGGTCTTTAAGGATAGGTTTCATGTATAACAAATGCCACTAATAACGAAATCGAATATAACGAAATAATGTATATATAACGTACCTCGTTCTCATATCTAATTAATGTATAGAAAAATAGACCTGAAACAACGAAATTTGAATATTATCGAAAGAAATAAGACTGTCCCAAGTATTGCGTTATAAGAATTCAATGTACCGCTTAATGCAGGATAATAGTTATGCAGAAGGCTCCTATAGGAGCCTTCTGCATGACTTTTACCCTGCATTAAGCTGCAACAAGACATATTTACTACACATGTACGGACTTGTAATGGTCGCTTAATACAGGTTTTATTGTATACAATAAAGAGAAAGCTTTCCACCACTGGAACTACAGGCGGCAATGGAAAAGTTTCATGGAAAATACTATTGTACATTTACTGTAAACTTGTAACATGAAGGTATTCTTCGGTATGATATCACTTCAGTATTACCTGTAAATAACATAATAACATACATGTATGTTATGTCTGGAATAATTCATACATGTATCTACATTGGGTAAGACGCTATTCGTTCTCCGTTTATACACAAACGAAACACAAAAAGTATGACAATAAAATGTAGAAAATTATATATGTTTTAATTTCTAACGTTCAATAAATAAACTGAGTGGAAAACAGTTTGGAGCCTGGTAAGACGACGGGTTAACCGGCGTCTGATCTGACTCTAGTCTCATCAACGAACCCCTGTGACGGCATGCTGAATGTGTAGCAGTTGCCGTCTGTGGCAGATAGATCCCGATTCAAATAAAGTTCGCTAAAAGGTAACTGTACATAGATGTTGACTAATCTGGCTCCAAACTGTTTGCAGTGGTAAAAACTCCATTTTTTTTACGAAAAAGCAGGTGGACAATGAAAGCAGACGACAATATGGCACTGCAGCGAGTGTGTAAGTTGGGTGTTTACGCCATAATAGCTGTGAAAGGGTTAATCCATTAACCCTTTTTGGCGCCAAAATATGTTTGAGTTTTTTACCCCTACACCGTTATTGTGTCGTCTGCTTCGATATTGTTGTCTGCAATATTATTCCGAAAATATATTTAAGAAAGTATGACATAAGAAACATCAAAACAAATGTCAAACGGTTTTGATCCCGATCAGACGCCGCGTCACGCGGCGTCTGATCAGGATCAAAACTGTTTGCAAATTCGACTTTAGGCGACTCCGGCGGTGAAAGGGTTAATAATAATTAATCGACGAGGCTGTATAGAGTCCATGACTGGAGTATTAATGCATGGACATAAAATGAGACACTATATCCTGCAAATTTACGGAATTTAATTTTTTCTCCCATAAAAGTTTATTTTAAAGACACTGAAAGCAAGCTGGTTTATTTGCCGAAACAAAACAAAAAAAATACTCAAACAAGAGCAAATTTGTAGCATAATCGTGCGTATGGCATTGAAATAGTATGATCGGTTAGAAAATATCCACAAGAATAATCTTTAAATCAGAAATTTTAAAGAATTCCTATCGCATTGATTCTCCAGAGACGGAGTAGATCTTATGTTACAGTTCGCTACATAAATAGTTCAAATAGGATAAAATAGACCGTCAGATAGGAGTGACACTATTGTCGATGGGGTTGAGCTTATATATTTAGGGTATATTGTAAAACCTCTCTATTACAACCACACATGTGTGTTAATCATTAAGAGTAAAAGACATGTGACTGCTTGAAGCAAGGTGACAGTAAAACAGAAAGCTCCTTCGGGAGCTTTCTGTTTTACTGTCAACTTGCTTTAAGCTGTCACCTGTCGTTTATACAATTAATTAGCCTTCGTTTCAGTGGAAATAGAGAGGATTTGCTGTATATCATATTTTACCTTCTCCGCATGGGTTCGAATTCAGAGTGAGCTCATTAGGGTTTTCATTGAAATGTAGTTTTTAACATAAATCATTTTCCTAAACGAATAGTTTAGTTTTTGTTTAGACGCCTTGTATTCATTAACTCTTTCTCTGCCATTTGCGTCATTGCGTAACGCGGCGTCTGATCAGGACATTTCTTTAATCAAAACAGCCCTAAATCTGACTTTAAAATAAACTGCAGTCGATACTACCAATGCAGATGATATTTTTGCGGTAAGAGGGTTAAAGCAGACGATACAACTTGGCAGTGAAAGAATTAACTAAAAATGCTTTTTGACCACATTTTGATATCAATCTCCTTATTATAGAATACTGGAAATTTTGGAAACAAAAATTCGATTATAGGGACAAACATGTGAGTGACAGTCCCTATTCTACTATTTCGACCTCTTTTGATTTTCTTTGACAAAGACCCTTTGAGGTCAAACTATTAGAGCATAGCAATTTAATACTGACAGGCCACGAAAAAATCGTAAACAACACTAGATACTTATGAGCTCTTTCAAAGGGTAATTTGGAGTACTTGGCATCAGCGGTATACGTGTTTTTACAGGGCAAGTGATATAAAAGATTACCTTTTTCCCCGCAAAATTTGTCGGGGGTTGTTTTACCCCTTCACCGCCACATTGTTGTCTGCCTCAATATTGCTGTCTTCAATATCATTTCAAAGAGCGATTTACGTAAGTATGACAAACGGAATTTCGATACGAGTGTCAAACCGTTTGGATCCAGATCAGACGCCGCATCACGCGGCGTCTGATCTGGATCCTAACTGTTTGCAAAGTCAAATTTAGGCGGTGAAAGGGTTACCAAAGACGCACATGGAATACAGCCAAGCAACATTTGCGTAATAGAAAGGATTTCTGGGATGGACATACCTGCATTTAGGTGTAGTGGAATTCTTAGTATGTCAGTGTTGAATGATGAAATTCGCTTGTAAACAATGAATCAGGAACGTATATTATACATTTAATATACGTCCCTAAACGAAAGGAGAGTTAACACTTTCGAGTTTTACCCCTTCGCCGTTGCATTGTCGTCTGCTTCAATTTTGTTGTTTGCGAGGTCATTTCAAAGTAAGATTCAATGTTGTATGAGTTGACTTTAAAAGTGTCAAACAGTATGGAGGATCCAAATTTATTTCTTTGCATACGCGCTTTTTGGCGTCATTAAGAGTGAAAGGGTTATAAAGCACAATTCTTGCACAAGCTTTAAAAACCAATAAACTTGATATATGTAAATATGATAAGCATCTTTTTAAATGAAGAAAAAAGTTTTGATCATTTGAATGCTTATAAACATAGCAAACGTATTACTGGACGCAGTTACCTGTCTTAACGACGTCCATAGTACTTTGACCTTTACTCCATAGGTACGCATTTTGACGCATCTAATTTATTAATACCCTGAAGAAACTAGTACCAATTTATACGGACATGACTATGTTGCATAATAAATATTATATATATTCTAGCAGATTGTATAGCTTAAAGCAGGTTAGAAGTAAAGTAGAATGCGCCTGAAGGCGCATTCTGCTTTACTTTCAACCTGCTTTAAGCCATCACATGTCTTCAATTTTAGACACTGGTTATGGAGTTTTAAGGGTTAAACATGTACATTGGCGGCTATACACAAGTTTGACTGTATTAATAAAACCGGCACCATTCAACAATAAAAGACGGGATAAGGATTTTTCTTAAGACTATAATGTTCCTACCTCCGCCATGCCTCTGTACGAGATACGGGAATCTCCACACGTTACCAAGTCCAACAGCATAACTGATCACCATAAAGATGTACTGCCATTTGCTATCCCACCCTTGCCGCTTTTTTAAGGGTTTTGTTCCGCCTTCTATCTCATTAAGGGGCTCCCCTTCAGCCGTATCCACATTGTGTAACTTTTGCTTCCCCATTTATATTGCAGATGTTGTCAAAATTACAAAACTTCTACTCCAATGCAACGAATTCCAATACGATTGTCCAGAAAGACGGAATAACAATACAAAACCGCAGGAATAGCCGATGTCCAGGTTTAATCTAATATACACTGTTTTACAACAACGTGTATCCACGTGTGTGTATTCAGTAAATGGCTTAACGTAATTTGATCCGCAGCTGGGTGAATATTTATAACGCAATATCAAAGCACTGTAAGTACTCTTCGCGAGTAAGCTTATACCACACATTAGTGTTTGCATCGTGAAAACAGTTAACTGTGATTGCAGATGCGGTGTCGATGATGATAGCAGTTGCTGTTGACTATAGTGACGGTGTTTAGGCGTGTGGAACTGCAGTGGCGATTGTGGTGACGGTGTTTAGGCGGTTACTGGACGTTTCGCTACCCTGTTGCGTTCGCGCCTGTCAGTTCGCTACCGAGGGTGTTTTTACCCTGGACGTTTTGCTACCCGTACATTTTCGCTACCCCCAGTTTTATCGTAGATTATTTAGCCTTTAAATATGAAATATAATGTAAGTATAGCGTAATAAACATGTAGACGTCTGGCGTCTGCACACACATTTCGTCAACATTAGCATTGTCTGGGTGCCCGTTTCATAAAACTTAGTACGACAAATCTTAACGTAAGTCAACACTTTAAAATACATTTAATTTCTTATTTCTCTATCTAATCATGTCTTGTGATTTTTTTTGGAATCGTCTTGGAAAGACGATTCCAAACAGATGTCACAAGACAGGATAAGATTGAGAAATAAATAATAATTGAGACTTTTATAATTTGACATACGGCAACATTTGTCGTACGAAGTTTTATGAAACGGGCCCCAGGTTTATAAATAACCTCGTTATGTTCCGTTAGTTTGGATCCAGATTATTAAGTAATCTCTTGTGGACGCGTGGTGTCTGCGAAAGTTTTACGTCAAAGATTGAAATTATTTATGTCCGTTAGGTTGGGTCCAGATTTTTATTATTATTATCATTAATAATAATTCATTATTACTAAAAGTCACTTTTATGGATATTGCAATGGTTTGGATCCAAAAAGTTTGTTTGTATTTCTCACGGTCCGTTAGTGTGGATCCAGATTAGTAAATAAAACTTCTAATTTTGTACTTTATAGTTTCGATCCAGATCAGTAAATTAAAACCCTCTATGTGGGGCATGCGGTGCCTGCATATCAGTAAAAAAGAGGTATGAAAAATAAAACGGGGTAGCGAAAACATTTAAGTAGCGAAAAGAACAGCCACGAAAGCCACAAGGTAGCGAGTATACTAAGGTAGCGAAAATCCGGGTAGCGAAACGACCTGAAATCGTTTAGGCGATTAAAGTTGCAATGTTGACTGTGGTGACGGTGTTTAGGCGAATAAAGTTGCGGTGGCGGTGTTGATGTACGTTCATTATGGTGACAGTGTTTAGGCGATTAGAGATGCGCTGATGAATATGGTGGGTTTTTGGTAGTGGTCGTAGTGTTGGTGATTGTGATTTGGTGTTATTGTGATGGGACTTGGTATTGAATGGTTTACAAGTGATTGCAATGATTTAGTGATGATAGTGGTTAAAGTAATAGTATTATTAGAAGAGGTGAGGTCTGCGACTGAATCAGTACCGTTGGTTATGCCACGAAGCCGTTTGGTACATACATACAGTGGATAATCTGTTATTCTTTCCCGTTTAAACGCAAACGTACGCAAACGCAAAGCACTAAAACGTAGAAAAGAACAACTTTTGGACAATTCTGATAATTCTTGTTTATCTTGGTGGCAAACAGTCTGGAGCCTGATCAGACGCCGGGTTACTGCAAATAATAGTTTTAGCGTAAACGCGTTCATTGGGAAAGAATAACAGATTCTCCACTGTATAGAAGTTTCGTGCATGCAGTCCCAAAACCCTGGAACACTCTACCGCCAGACATCAGAGATGCGAGCTCACATGCAGCAATCAAAAATGTCTGAAAACACATTTCTTGAACAGGCTCGATGGTGTCCAATATACAATAGGCATTTAGAAAGAATTTCATTAAGTCACTTAGCCAGGATTTACTTCCGTTTCAATATTTACTTTATTAACCAGGTTTTCAACTAAAAATTATTAGAATGGGACATGTCGCTTGACGGGCGGGCGGCGTCAAACATGGGGTTTCTGGTCAATAACTTTAGTTTTAAAATATTTTGACCAAACTTGGTATATAGCTAGGTTACATGAAAGTCTATATTATGATTGTTTTTGTGGTGTCAGATTGGATATCCTAAATTTTGATCAAACTTTGTTTTAAGCAAGCTTATATGAAGATCTAGTTTGGGATTGTATTTTGGTTCTAAAATAGCAAAAATCAGTTTCCGGTCAATAAATTCAGATTTGATATCCAAATTTTGACAAACTTATTTATTTAACAAGCTTACATGAATACGTGTGTAAAGATTGTATTTAAGGGTCACCAGGTCAAGGTCATTGTTACCAAAAACAGAAACAATAACTTCAGATCGATTTTTAACTAAAAAAGGTCCTCGACCTTCTCTCGCCAATGACGGGGACAAAATAAACGGGTCATGGTCATCATGTGAATGTCAAGGTCACTGTTTCTTAAAACAGAAAAAAGGTAATTCGGTCAATAACCTTAGATTGGATAAACGAATTGTTATAGGACCACAATTTGTATCTAGCGAGCTAACATTAAGACCTAACTTTAGATTAATTAGTTAAACGTTGAAAACCTGTGTAACCTGAGTATATAGAGCCTTTTAATTTCGAACTTGAACTCTGTTTAGGCCTGACCTAACTGAAATTCAGGTGCATACCTATTTTGTATACAGTAGAATAAGGAAATGCCACCAAATGGAGAAATAAGTAAGAGCAGAAGCAGCATTTTGACCTGCGAAATGCGTGCGTCAGAAGCACGGCACACATGCGCCACCGTGCTCCTTATCAAATCGTAGTCCGTTGTTTTAACCCATTACCCTATAAATACGCCTTTTTACGCTTTTTATTTATTCCTCCGGTGAAGAAAATAGTTCATAGTTATTGCTAAAATAAAATCAATCAATCAATCAATCAATCAATTACTTTCAACCTGCTTTAAGTGGTCATCTATTTTCAAAACTAGAAGAGGCTATGGGGTAATGGGTTAAACAACATTCATCTTACGTGCTAACGGCCAGTCTGCGGGCTCGGTAGTTGCATGACCCGTGCGTTCCCTTGCGTTGCTTTGTCGTGGATGTCTCGAAGGGGGGTCATTCTCTAATTTATTTATAAATGATATTTGTATTGATATCAATGCTGAATCAATGCTTATCATACTGAACTGTCGATAGCATCAACTTTGCCATCTGCTAAAAATCTTAAAACTAGCTTATATGTTTTTCAAGCTGAACAAAACAACTTAAATATAAGTGTCTAACTGTTTAGATCTATATCAGACAGCGCGTTGCGTGGTATCTAATCTGGATCTTAATTGTTTGCAAATGCTACCCGGTTGTGCCTAGAATGATAGGGTAAACTATTTAACTGCCAAGTTTTATCGTTTGCTTTAACCCCCTTACCGCCAAAATATCGTCTGCATTGTTAGTATCGTCTGCAATATTTTTAAAGTCAGCTTTAGGGCAGTTTTAACTGAAGAAATGTCGATACGAGTGTCAAACAGTTTGGATCCTGATCAGACGCCGCGCTACGCGGCGTCTGGTCAGGATCCAAACTGTTTGCAAAGTCGCCTTTATGGCGCCGTTGGCAGTGAAATAGTTTAGGCAAATGTTAAAAGTAAGGCTAATGATATACATTATGCGATATATGTGACTACATGTATCGCATGCGACAATAGACGCATGTACGATATTCAATTACGAATCTCACTGCATCTGATCCTAATGAATATCATTGGAAATAAAACCATGACACGGTGGATACATGCACGTATAAGGTATTCTAATAACAACAATGCATGTTGCATGTTCTATATGACAGGTATAGTGAAACCCCTCTAAACTGGACGTGTTTTGGGACAAGTTCCGGCTTAGAGGGGTTTCCGGTTCAGAGGAGTTTTAACCCATTAGCCCATATAGTTTCTAGTTTGGAAGATAGCTGACCACTTACAGCAAGTTGAAGGTAAAGGAGAGTGCGCCTTAAGGCACATTCTGCTTGCTTTACTTTCAACCTATTTAAAGTTGAACAATTTTGTTCAGTGAAGAAATAAACCAAAGACGTAAAAATGCGTCTATATGGTGTAAAGGGTTCAACTAAAGAAGGGTTGAAAACGAGACGTTCTGTTTAGAAAGAATCCCGGTATCTAGAGGTTCCGGTTTAAAGGGGTTCGACTGTATAGTATTTAAACCTATTCTCCATAGATACGTCTTTTAATGCATTTAATTAATTCCTTCACTGAAGTAAATACATGTAGTTCCATTTTATACAGCAATGAATGAGCAACGTTAGAAATATTTCCTATATCCTATCAGGTGGTACATGTAGTTTAAAGCAGACTAAATGTAAATCAGAATCAGACTTAATTCGCATTCTGCTTTACGTTCAACATGATTTAAGCAAAAGCAAACTCTTTTAACTGACTACTTAAATCAGATTGAACGTAAAGCATTATACGTATTTAGTAGTCACCTATGAAGACCGTCTGAATTGGTCCAGTGCAACACACTCGACTATACGATACAAGAGGTCGTGAGTTCGATACCCAGCCGGACTCAGTCCTTCGGATGAACCTTTCTAAAACCAAGGTCCGGTGTATCCGTGCTTTACATGTACACTGGGCATCTGCAAGAACTCTGTCGATAATAAGAGTAGGGCGTCACGTCCGTGTTTTCTGTATCAGCTCCCCTCTCTCTCTGGGGCGTCCAATCGGTCCATAGATGACAAAAACGGATGTAAACAAACAAATCAAAAAGAACAAATAGACTATGGGGTGAAGGATTAAACCCTCTCCTACATGTATCATAATATTCTCTGAATGAAAATCGAATTTGTTAATGGTTACAAAAAGAACACATACTAAAATGTGCATAACTCAAATATGTGATATTACAGTCGTGGAAGAGTTGTCTAACATTAATCAGTTAGAATCCATGACTAAAATCTTGCGGTGCTATGGAAGGCCGGTGCGCCATGCTAAATGCTAAATGCGAATTGCTTAATGCGAAATGCTAAATGCGAATTGCGAAATGCTATTTAAGTACAAAACTCTATTAGGGGTGTTTAATGCTAAATGCTATTTGTAAAATGCCAAATGTTAAATGCTGATTGCGAATGCGTTTTGCGAAATGTCATTTGCGGATTGCAAAAATGCTAAATGCGAATTGCAAAAATGCTATTCGCAAATTCCTTAATGCCAATTGCGAATTGCTGTACTAAGACCAAACAAAAATATCTCGGTTTCCGGTACCCAACCCGACCCTAGTTTTTTTTAACACAATCATATAATGATGATATATTTAACTTTTCTGATGGCGTATTTTATATAATTATATTCAAATTGTTATTTATTTAATTGATAGGCCCCAAAACCAAATTTACCTTAAACATTGAAATCTGGTATGATTGTTAACCAATATTGGGATACCAACCCGGCAAAGTAGTGGCTTATATATGATAGGTGGAATTAATAATATTTTGTAATGTGTGGTATGTTTGTCAAATATGTCAATAAAATGTGTTGTCTGCCTGTTGAATATGTCAATGGTTAATTTCGAAAAATGAAAAAAAAAATTTAGGATCGGAGGGAAAAACTAGGGTCGGTCGGGTTACCGAAAACATATGTTTTTTTTGTTTGTTTGGCCTTAGTACAGCACTTCGCATTTGGCATTTAGGAATTTGCGAATAGCATTTTTTGCAATTCGCATTTAGCATTTTTGCAATTAGCAAATGGCATTTCGCAAAACACATTTCGCAATCAGCATTTAGCATTGTAAGAGTTTTGTATGAAACTAGCATTTCGCAATTCGCATTTAGCATTTCGCATATGTGCCGTAAACAAAACTCACCCACTCCATATATTGATGTCAGAGGTGATATGGGTTGGGATCCAGTCGGTGTTAAGCTTTTGAGATGTGTATTCACTTTTTGGATAAAATGTGTCAACATGAAAGCTGTCAGAGTTAATAAACATGTATTTTTATTCTGTATTAACCAGTCGAGTTTTAATTGTTAGAACTGGGCTTTCAGGACCAGAAGTATTTTTGATAAGTTTGATTGTAGCCAGTCTGCAAATGTTGGTAATCATTTATCAAAATCTAATATAATGTGTAAGGTGACAATTGCATACATGGTGAAATAAAAAGAAGAATGGAGAGAAAATATTAACAGGGAACTTTCAATAACAGGATCAGGGCGCAATAAACCCTAAATAAGAACTTATAAGCTATTTAAAAAACCTTTGAAACCTTTTTACGTTAAAATTATTCTTCCTTTGAAACACAGATCTGCTATTGCTAAATTTAGATGTAGAGCTGCCATTTACGGATAGAAACAGGTAGTTACGAGCGGCTACAATTAGAATGTAGAACTTGTCCTTTTGTAAAAATACTATTTAAAATGAATAACATGTGATAACTGAATGTCCACTATATGAGGATATACGAGCTGAGCTATGTTATAAGGAAACTGACTGTGATAAGTTTAAACTGTTGTTTTCTAGTCCGCAACTGGTAGGTTTTACTGCCAAATCCTGCTTCAATATTTTAAAACGACGCACAATTAGTTTGTATAATACAAGATATGTGCAATAACAAATACGATGTACTCATGATTATCTAGTGTAAATAGAAAACTCTTATGTGTGTATAAATATGACTTGCTGTGTTTTACATATATAACTTAATATAATCTCATCAATGTAAATCGTGTTAATCAAGTTATCGTTGATCTGATCAAGGATAAGAATGGATAACTTATAAACATTTCTTAATAAGGCATACTAATGCATTTTTTGATTGTCAGATTTTAAATATAACTTTATGGCAGGTCTTAAGTTTGTATGGTGGCATGGTTCTGACACCACTTGCTACTTAGCTTTTCTCAAAAGTTTAAAGTTAATATCTCACATTCTTATCTAGTAAGTGGAAAGTGGAATATTTTCATGAAAACCTGATAATTATCGTATTGCGTCAAATGACCTGTTAGTGCCACATACTGTCACGACATAATATCTAAGTTAACTAAAACGATTTTTGAAAAGTTTCGTGTTAACTTATCTAAAACTAGATATCCTGTCCCTACCGAAGTCATCCGAATGCAATTTTCTACTTTTAGAGAACTGGTAACACGAAACTTTTCTAGTTAATTATCTAGTTAAGTAACAAGATAAATTCGTTAAGTGGTGGCAGTTTAAAGCAGTACCATGACAAAGTTCGTGTTCAGATATTTATCTGGTTATCGTGAAAAGTTTCCACATTCCACTGCACAGATAATTATCTGAAAACTAACGCGAGAGTTTGTGCGAAAATTAACTAGTTGAGTATTTATTTGAGCTATTAACAGGAATCTGATCTGTCATGATCAATAAGTGGTTAACTGGTGTCAGAAATATGCCAACATAAGTTTGAGATTAGCACTATATACATGGTTTTAGTTTCATGTTTTTGTTTTGAACTGCTGTTACTTGAAATATGATCTTTAGGTAGTAGTTTGCTGTGATAACTACTTAATAGTCTCTTTGATTTCTAATTTGAATGGCATGGTTAATGTTGTTTTATGACTTAATGTATATCATGTATATGAACCATGATGAGACTGAAATAAAGATATAAAATAAATAAAAAATGTCAGCGTAAAAAGAAAACTCTTTAAACCGGGCACTGATTGGGTACATGTAAGAAGGTATGTCACAAAATATCTTAATGCAGGGAAAGGTAAGGAAGAAAGCTCTCAAAGGGAGATGTTTGCCTTACTTTTATCCTGCATTAAGCTGGCATCTGATACAGTGGAGAAAACGTTATATTTCCCGTTTAAACGCAAACGAAACGCAAAACACTAAAACGTAGAAAAGGTCAATTTTTAGATATTTTTTACAATTCATTTTTATCTGAGTGGCAAACAGTTTGGAGCCTGATCAGACGCCGGGTTTCCCGGTTTCTGATCTTGCTCGAAACTGTTTCCAGTGGAAATAAACGTTTTAAGCGTAAACGCGTTTATTGGGAAAGAATAACACTCCACTGTACCAAATGGTTTAGAGACGGAACATTTAATGTATTTTATAAGAGTCCACTTTAGAAATGTCTAAAAAGACAGCATGTAATTGTTCGATTCACCTCTAGATGTAAGAGATGAGAGGGTTACATGTAAGATGGAGTTACCAATTAGATGATATAAATAATTGTCACAACTAAGAAGTACACGCATTGTGTTTCACTTAATTTATTTCATCATAAAATAACAACTTTGATTTACCCATAGGTAGAATTGATAAGTCAACTACAGTAGACATCTATATTTTAGTGGAGAAAACGTCATTCTTTCTCAATAAACGCGTTTAGGCTAAAAACTATTATTTCCAATGTAAACAGTTTGGAGTCAGATCAGACGCCGGGTAACCCTGCATCTGATCTGGCTCCAAACTGTTTTGCCATCAAGGGCAAAATTTACTTTTAGATATGTCAAGAACTGTAATTTTCTTCATTTTATTGTAATGCGTTTGCGTTTAAACGGGAAAAAATAACGTTTTCTCCACTGTACGACCACCAAATCAATGTGTTTATAATAAGTTGTAGGAGCTTTCAGCTTCACTGACACCGTCATTTCACGAAATAACTAGTTATTCTTTGAAAACGACATTTTCACATCTAGTCCTTTGATGATACGCTTATACAATGATATCGTTTAGAGTTCAAAGATTTAATGCACAACCCACCACAATCTTACTATTGATACAATATCACTTTATTTGTCAAATTTATTCTTAAACATAAGCAAAATACAAAATAAATCCTCTGGCATTACATGAACGTTATCTCACTCTTTCATATTTACAACGTTCACGGTCCAAAACATCATTTCTCAAATTGACTGAACAAAGTGTTGGTGTCTTGTGCATGAAATCTTTGAACTTTAAAAAACCCATCGTATATCATCATTGTCAATCATAATCAATACAATCAATCATTGTCAATACAATCATAAATTGTATCATAAAGGGATTATGTGAAAAAGTAATTTCACAGATTGATAAGTCATTTCGTGAAATGACTGATTACACAAATAGACTACAACATATAGTGACGTAAATATCAAAACTGCTCTTTTACTGAAATTGCCGTTAACCATTTCACTGCCAAAGTTTCCGCAAGTTTTTTTTACCCCCTCACCGATTCATTGTTGCCTGCTTAAACTTTGTTACAAGATCGTTTGAAAGTAAGAATCAGTGTAGTATGACTTAAATCATTTCCATACGAGTGTCAAACAGTTTTGATCCTGATCAGACGCCGCGTAACGCGGCATCTGATCAGGATTCAAACTTTTTGCAAACGCACTTTTACTGTAAAAATAGTCCTTTTAAACAGGCTCTTCCTGTACCCACCCTACGGTAAAGCGCAGCTTTCAATGAAAAGTCATGTGGCGTAAAAGGTCTTTTCTTTCATGTTTTATTACAGATTTGTCTCAGATTCATTTAATCTGACTATTACTAAATAGTTCTATGACAGAATAAGTTATTTCTTCACTATTTTTTATTTTTCTTATGTATGACGTACTGAAATTGGTTTCATGTAATAGCCATACAAGGTAAGTAATTCGGTCGAAAACTGCATCTGCAGAGGAAATAAGCCTAAAACATTTGATTGAATTTCTTATGATTTTTTTTATGTTAGTCATTTTAAAATCGAAATATTCGATGTGCTACCTTCGGCATTCGTGGTCAATTCCTGCGCATCACAACTCCCAACCGTTGTAGAATACCGTTTAACAATGGTAGCACATCGAATATTTCTTAAGTCTATCAGGTAGCCGACCAAAGAGGCACTAAGATTTGCCATCTTATATGTATTTCTGCCTCAGCGGAAAATACAGTAGAACCACTCTGTTACGGCCACTAGAAAGAATATTATATGACTTAAAGACAGGTGACAGCTTAAAGCAAGATGAAAGTAAAGCAGAAAGCTCCTTAAGGAGCTTCTGCTTTACATTCATTTTGGTTCAGGTAGCCACCGTATGGTTTTAACACCATAAAATGAACCATAAATAATGGTCGTAATAGAGTGTTTTACTGTTACAGTGGAGAAAACACTATTCTTTCCCAATAAACGCGTTTACGCTTATACTATTATTTCAAGTGCGAACAGTTTGGAACCTGATCAGACACCGGGGTAACCCGGCGTCTGATCGGGCTTCAAACTGTTTGCTACTGAGATTACAATTGATAATTGGAAATTCAAAAAATATGCCATTTTCTACAGTTTATTATTTTGCGTTTGCGTTCCGTTTGCGTTTAAACGGGACAAAATAGCGTTTTCGTCACTGTACTACCGGTATGTAAGTACACTTAGAAAAGTATTGGTGTAGCTCAATGTCACACAACTGGTTCTGGTCGTAATAAAGTGTTTTTATTGTAATTATGTAAGTACACTTAAGGTGTTATAATGAAGCTTAACCAATTACCCCATAGATGCGTCTTTCAGCGTATTTAATTATTCCTCTGCTAATGAAAATAGTTCCAGTTTATACCCTCAGGAACAATTACCATAGCAAATATTTGTATATAGCCTAGTAGATAGAAGTTTAAGGCAGGCTGAAAGTAAAGCAGAATGTGCCTTAAGGCACATTCTGCTTTACTTTCAACCTGCTTTAAGTGATCATCTGTATTTAATGTTAAAAACGGGTTTTTTGGTAAAGGGTTACATGTCACACAACTGTTTCTTCAGTCTTAAGAGCATGGAGCGCTGTATTGGAAATGACATCTTTGTTCAAATCTGTCATCAGTAAACCAGATTGAGATTTGCGGTCTGTTCTGTCTAAATGCTCAGGCTGCGGTTCGTTGGTCGGTGTAGCGGTATCCCGGGATAAGCAGGACAATTCTTCTGTCACCCTAGACAAGTTCATCTCTTTCATTTGCTGTGTCAAAAGAGATCCACTCGTTCGCTTAACAAGTGGCCTGAAGAAAAAACAAACTACACATGTTAATGGAACACATACCCCACATATATACCACTCAAAGTTTGCTAAGCATCAAAGGTATAACCAATGCATTGACCCTATCACTTTCTAACTTTCCACATTTTTGTTCAGTTTCAACAAAAAGTTCAGGAACTGTAGCTAGAGGTACATTCTACATATTCTAATTTGACTTACACATGTAAATTTCCCATGCAGGTGCACAAGTAAAAGAGATAAAAAAAATATCACTAATTCACAGAAAACGACTAAATATACAAATTGTGTTTTTGAGTTAACGAGTATGTTTTACAATTCAATAATGGGTCAAATTGAGCATTGAAAGTATGTTTAAATATAGGTATTGTCTCTTAAACGTATTGGTTAATAGTGAAGATAAATATCAGATATCCGAGCCTGTAATGTTTGCCATAAGGCAATTGTGCCATTTGAACTACAGTGTTACCTCTCTACAACGACATCCAATCGGAGACACAGATTGTGTGTGTTGTTCGGAGGGAGTCGTTATAGAGAGGGAAAATAAAGACTTGGCTTACATTTGCAAACAGCTTGAATCCAGTTCAGACGCCGCGTAACGCGACGTCTGATCTGGATTCAAGCTGTTTGCCACTCATAATTATTTCTATTCTATCAAAATGTCCACTTATCTGTTATTTTAAGAAAAACAGCAGACGACAATTTTAAGCAGACGACATTGCAGCAGTAAAAGCGTTAGACATAATTGTCCGGTTTAGGGAACTGTGGCAATGGTCGTTGTAAGGAGAGATCGTTGTTGTGAGGGCCGTTGTAGAGAGGGAACGCTGTATAACGCGCCTATGTATGTCGGAATACCACTATGTATTTTACAGTTAAAAGGCTGCAACAAGTTCACCCTGAAGTTCGATTTGTTATAGTGTCATTGCCTTTGGAAAACGAGTACCAGCCAATTTATTCTTTCCCGTTTATACTAAATAAAACGCTAACGTAATATAGAAGTACAGTGGTCCCTCTCTTGACAACACCCACTGGGAGACAAATATTGTGTGCGTTGTTCAGAGGGAGTTGTTATAGGGAGCGGAAATTAAGACTTGGCTTACATTTGCAAACAGCTTGAATCCAGATCAGACGCCGCGTTACGCGGCGTCTGATCAGGTTTCAAGCTGTTTGTCACTCCTCATTATATTTTTTCTGTCAACATTCCATCTAATATGTAACTTTGAGAAAAAACAGCAGACGACAATTTTAATAAGACGATACTGTATTACTGTAGTGAAAGTGTATGACATAGTTTTATTGTTTAGGGAGCAGCGGAAAGCGTTGTAGTAAGGTGGGAATCGTTGTAGGGACGGCGTTGTTGGGAAGGAAGCACTGTATATGAAATGTAGATGATGACGGTTACTTACAAACAAACCTGATAATTAACATACACCGCTCCCTCTCTACAACCACACCCAGTGTGAGATAACAATTGTGTGCGTTGTTCGGAGGGAGTCGTTACAGGGAGGGAAATTGGCTTACATTTGCAAACAACTTGAATCCAGTTCAGACGCCGCGTAACGCGGCGTCTGATCTAGATTCAAACTGTTTGTCACTCGTCATTACGTTTTTCTGTCAAAATGTTCATTATGTAATTTTGAGAAAAAAAGAAAACGACAATTTTAAGCAGACGACATTGCAGTCGTGAATAAGTTGGACATACTTTTCCTATTTAGGGAACTGCGACAAGGGTCGTTGTTAAGAGGGAGTCGTTGTTGGGTGGGCCGTTGTAGGGAGGGAGCACTACTTCACTTTACTTCTACTTCTACTTGTTACTCCCGAACAATCAATTATGATTATGACTGGGAGGCGCTGTCAGGGTAGGACAATGTTAGTCTATTAGGTGTAAAATTAAAAGACCATAGGTAAAAGAAATTAAAAACAGTTCTGATATTTAGTTGTTAACCTCACCCAGTCCACCCTTAAAGGCATCTAGGCTGGGACTTAAATTGATATGGTAGGCCATTCCAATACCTAATGTTTCTGGGGGGTAAATCATGTGATACTCAGTCCTTGAATGAGGAATTAAGAAATTTAAGTTTCTAGTCGGTGAGTGTAGTGGTCGTGAAAGAGAAGTTGTACTGTAATTACTCGGCGTCCTGTACCTGTGTTTGGATTCTGGTTCATCAATAGATAAATCGTCTTCAGAGAAAGTATGGATGGCACTGTCCTTGGAGAAATGTTCCTTGGCTTGAAGGCGCTTTACCATAACCAGTTTAAGTGCAGCTTGGTGGAGATAGCGCTTCACTTTGTCATCCGACCTGCAGTAGAATGTATGAAATAAAATAATGATCAGTGACCCGGAACAGACAGTATAATCAACATTACTATCATAGAAATGACCTGACTAACCATGTTGCAGGGCAATTTGCAGTAAGCTCCTGGGGCCCGTTTTACTAAACTACTTACGCAAAATTTTTGCGTAAGTCAAAATCGTTTAACTCTTATTTTTCGATCATAAACTTTTGCAAATAGCAAATAGCCAGATCAGAGGACGCGCTAAAAGCGCGTCCTCTGATCTGGCTATTTGCTGTTTGTAGCAAGTGATAATAAAAAATATAAATTAAAATTTCAAATTTTGACTGACGCAAATAGTTTGCGTAAGTTGTTTAGTAAAACGGGCCCCTGGATATTTCTGAATTGCTGTAGTTATGTAAACCACAAACGTTTGAGACTGACGGGCGTATAGATGGACAGACAATTGCACATTTCCCAATTTATGGCCCCAATATTATAAATCTTTTGAGTTGAGTATGAGAACGTTGTCAAGCATGTGATTAGTCCAATTTGAGCTTTTGCTGAACAAAAGCTCAAATCTGACCAATGATATGCTTGAGAACGATCTCAGACTCAACTAAAATGATTTATAACATTGGACCCTGAACTCAACTACACAACAGCACGCAAACGATCTTCCTACCTAGCCGTATTTCTGGGGCTTAATTGTCATAAGGGGATATTTTTGTTTATTTGACAGAGATAATCCCCTCTACCAAAACCTAAAAGAGTTGCAGATCGGTGGTTTTGATCACATGCACTGCTTAGTGGCGAATGAGATTAACCGAAATCATCTTCCTGAAGTCTTCTATCAGCATCACAATCTCATCTCATTATTCACCGGCGTTATATGAACTATTCTATGTTGCAGTGCCGTAAAACCGACCTCATCCATCCTCACTAAAGCAAGGCGAAACTTATGTATAATAACACGATTCAATAGAGTTTATGTTCGTTATCAAGTTTCAAATTGCTGTACATTATCAATTTTGCACTAGTAGTTAAAGTAGTGATTAAAGTTGGTAAAACTAGAACCTGAAGACGGCAAACAAACACTTCTAAGATTTTTCTTATAAAACAGAATAAGAAAAGCTACTTTGCCATTACTATG
Organism: Gari tellinella; assembly: GCA_922989275.2. Taxonomy (NCBI): domain Eukaryota; kingdom Metazoa; phylum Mollusca; class Bivalvia; order Cardiida; family Psammobiidae; genus Gari; species Gari tellinella. The sequence goes on from OV277862.1 coordinate 19,421,922, forward strand.
GTGGCATATTTCTGACACCTGTTACAACTTAGCTTTTCTGGAAAAAACACCCATACATTAGTGTTGACTGAAAAACATTAATTGGAATACTGTAGTGATTAAAATATTGAATGTTAACGGGTTTGGCAATGATTAGATACAATTCGATGTAAATAATAGAAAAAAATATTTTAAGTGTTTAATCGTCGTCTTCAGGTTCAATTTAGCTGAACCGGCGCCATATGAACTATTCTATGTTGATTTTACTTCAGAATAAATGCAATAGACACATTATATTCTTTAAACAGAATACTTATAGAGATTCACCACAAAGGCATCTATTTCTGTCATATGTTACTACAGTAAAACCTCTCTATTACGACCACTAAATTTTGTTAATTATTAGTGTGTTTACGATAGGTGACCGCTTAAAGCAAGGTGACAGTGAAACAGAAAGCTCCTTAGGAGCTTTCTGTTTCACTGTCACCTTGCTTTAAGCTGCCACCTCTCTATTATACAATCAATTAGCCTTCATTTTAGTGGTCGTAATAGCGAGGTTTTACTGTACAACGAACTTATAACAATACGGCGGCTATCAATATGTTATTGTCGAACCTTCAGGACATGAGTTATTCATGGCTTTGGTCTTATTCTTGTATAGCTGTCTGCTGTTTTGTCTGTTTGTCTGAAGCATTAACTTTGACAATAATTTCTTATAATATGAAAATCCTTTTATATTTATGTTGCGTTCTCTCTCGCCCCTGCTGTCAGTCTTAGTCGACAAAACTAAATTATTAATATTTTGGATCGTATTTAAACATAGATATGTTTGGTCTTTTAAAAAATAAGAAAATGAAAAAGAGGTATAAAATTCGAGGTTTAACATAAAACAGTCTTTAATTAGGTTAATCCCTAATCGGGTGCGCTATTAAAGATACACGCATATGTCACCTTCTAAATTCCTGTATAACAAGGGTAAATTTAATACAATGCTCCCACTCTGGTCTCTACAACAACATCCATTGGAGGCAAATATTGTGTGTTGTTCAGAGAGAATTGTTATAGGGAGGGAAATCAATAACCCTAGATTTATAAATATAATTTGGCTTACATTTAGAAACAGTTTGAACCAAGACCAGCCACGGTGTAACGCGGTGTCTGATCTAGGTTCAAACTGTTTGTCTGTCATATTTATTTTTTCTTCTGCCTAATGTCCAATACCTAACTTAGAAAGAAACAACAGGCGATAATAATTGTAAGCAGACGAAATTGCAGCAGTGAAAGCAATAGACATGTTGTCTTGTTTGGGGAAAAGCGGCATGCGTTGTTGCAAGGAGGGAATCTGTGATGGGAGGGCCGTTGTAGAGAGGGAACATCGTATTTAGTTTGTTTCAAGTTCCTGTTTTCAATCTTACAAAGATGGAAATTATATAATAAAACTATAGAAACGCCTACTGCACAATACAGATAGCAGAAAAATGCATTATTTATAGACAAAATGAAAAGTTTAACCCTTTCATAATCAACTTTATCGTGAGACGTTTACAGGATCAAAACTGTTTACAAATGCGCTTTATGACGTCATTGAGAGTGAAAGGTTCTTATTGGGTAAACCTACCTTGCACTGACATCAGGAACTTTCTGAACCTTTGTCGCTATGATACCTTTTGAAGCATCCTTCGGAAGTCCCGGTGCAAATTTATCCACTGAAGACTGCTTAGTTTGATATGCAGAGTCTTTGAATGATTTCTTGAAGAAACCCTCCTGTGTGTCTATATTTGAACTCGGTGAAAAAGCTAGCGATGAGTTATATGTCTTATCTCCTTCGCTGATGGATTCACTTTCATTTACAAACTCGCCACTTGGCTCTAAATTTTCCAGATCAATTATTTCTATACTGTTTTCGTTATTGTGATCTGTTTGATAAGACAAATTTTCTGATTTTGGCGAACAATGAGTAGTTAATTGCGTTGATGTAGTTCTTTCAAATAAGGTAGCATTGTTGGGACTTTTCTTTTCATTTGTGTCTACGATTATTTCGGATGGGGAGTTTCTAAGAGGGTATGGATCCAAAGCTTCTGGTTCATTTTTATTTTGGTAGGTATCTGATAGAAATGACCGAAGCATTACTTCTTTATATGCCTCGTCAGTATAGAAATCTCTCGCTATTCTTCTTTGCTGACTTACACTTAGAGAGTCATTATATGTTCGGAATGAATTTCTCGTGCGTCTGTCTTTATATAGTTTTCTTTTGCATCTGACATGTTTGCGTGGATGTTGAAAATTTTCGCTTTCGCTGCTCGAAAACCTTTCACAGCTGCGATTAAATGCCTTCGGCTCATTTCTGCTGATGAAATGTCTTGAGTTCGAAGAAATTGAATAAAAACGCTTGCACGATTTGCATTCGCATGATCCATTGTACGAATAGGTAGAATTACATCGATGGTTTTCACAGCTGCAAAGTGCATTGCTTTTTTGTCTTCTACGTCGCTCTAACCCAAGAGAATGGCTACTCGTATCTGTCCATTTGTGTCGTCTTGTAATGTTTTCTAGGTCAGAATCACACGACAAAGTTCCCCTACTGAATTTGTTATTGATGCATAATCTATGTTTAGAATCGCAACAAGAGTTACAGTGCTCGGGTTCATTATAACTTAGGGCCGTGGTCTGTAACATGTCTCTAGATTTCGATTTCTCTGGTAGGGAATATTGACCTCTGATTGTTCCGTTCTCTGATGTATTATCACTAGCAGTGATGTTGTAGAATGAAGAACTTTTGGCCTTTGATCGGTACAATCTCCGTCGCTCAATAGCCGTGGCAGATGCTCGTCTGTATCTTTCACTGGTGTCCAGCTGTGTGTTGGGATTTGTATTTGAAGAAGAAACGTTGGTGGAAGGGTAACCGCTATCAATGCACTCGGATGAACGCCTTAACCCTAGCTTATTATCTTTAAAAGGTGACACGCCATTTAATGTAAACTGCATTTGCGCTCCATCAAAACTATCACTTTCACTACATCTCTTTTCTTCAATACTATTCTCATTCAGAATTTTAATTTCAGGAAAACAGTGACTTAGACGACGCTTTTGTTGAACGATATCGGTGCTCTCAAATCTCTGAACATTGCTTTCGCTTTGCTGGCCTTTGTTGTATTCAGTTGCGCTAATTGTATAGGAACGAATCATCCGCGGGTTCGACTCGGCAGGTGCATCTACCCCTTCATCGTTAAACGACACAGTGCCCTCTAGAATTCCATGAGATCGAAAGTCTGTCATGTTTGATTTCATCATTACTTTATTTTCAATATCTGCTGATGAGTAGTTTGAAGATAATCCGTTTTGATTCGATTTATAAGATTCAAACATTTTAAAAGCAGCCTCTCGATTTTGCTCGTCTATTTCAGGAGTTGCTGGCACCGAGGCGGATGATGACTGAAAGAGATGGACAGGAAAATGGATTTTGGGTTTGCCATCTAAACTATATTATCTTCTGCAACTTCAATGTTTTAGTTTCCAATTATTTGCATCTTTGAACAACAGGGGATATGTTGCACAATATATTGCAAATTTACAGCTCTATAATCAGGATCTTCACTGTGACAAATAAACTCACTTATGATTTAATTCCCTTGTTCAATGTTTGTAAATGACACAGACAGTAAAACCTGTTCATTACGACCATTAGAATACGACTTACTGTATACGCGTAACTAAGGATAAAACAAATTCTTTAAACATTCTCAACACTTTGACATTTCCGAAATGTCAGCGTTTACCATTTAAGATAAATGATCGTCCGTGACCTAGTAGTACGTCACTGTGACTTATATCACTAAGCTCGTCACCGCTGTGTGTTCGAACCCCGGTCTGGGCACTTCGGCTTTTACATGCGGGAAAGCTTTCCAGCTAACTTTAGGAAGGTCGGGGGTTCTACCCAGTTGCCGATTTCTGCTTGGAACAGTGCATAAAGGGCTTCTTAGGTTTTCCACCACTTATTATTAGCTGGTCGTCGCGATTGAGTGAAATCTTGTTAAAGCGACGTAAAATTATAACAAATAAAAACAAAATCTTAAATCAAAACTAGTAAACCTTGTCATTTCGACTTCATAAAACAAGTACATGAGTTGTTTTCGGCATTTCAACATGTGACTAGTTCAGACAATATTGTTTCCTGATATAATTGCGAACACACGTAGACTGGGAATAAATATTACATTGTGATTATACATGTACTACATTACGGAAGTAATGGTATTTTCCAACTATACTGCTTAATTGTGATATCGCATACAGAAGCTAAAATAGGGAATGCCTCGTATCTAACTTTAAAAAAATGAACAAACAGCAGAATATGTTTTTGCAATCGTGACTGTTTATCAAAAAAACACAACATGCAATGATATCTGTTATTCAAGTAAATTTACCACAACCGTATAGCATTCTTTGAAAGTACAAAAATTTCACGATTTCAGGTCAACACCAACATAATCGACTTGTTTATTGGAGAAATAACATTGCAAAGTTTCATTTGTAGCGCATTAAGCTTGTTAGATTTAAGTATCAACTTGAATCGGAGTGAATAAGATTCATGCATTGTATGCAATGATATGTTTAACTGAATTAAGGAATACTTCGAATATTTATTGTATTCATGGAGGTATGAAAAAAAAACCTGGTCACACTGTATGAAACCGCGAAGCGGTTTCATACAAAAGTGTGACCAGGTTTTTTTTTCATACCTCCATGAATACAATAAATATTCCGAATTATTCCTTATAATTTAATATCACTTCTGAATTTAAGAAAGTAGTTAAATAGAGAATCTAACGCGAATGTTCTTTGTAAACGCTTTTAAAACGTAGGTTGTAGTCCCTCCGCCATATATATATTCCGCCAAAACGCGACGTTGTTATGTAGTAACGTCGACGTCAATGACGTCATTTGGCATCCTGCTTCATGCAGCGCTTGTGAAGAGCATTTGGACTAAGGGAAAGTAGTCCTGACAAGGCGTGGCCTGAATTTTATTTTTTTCATGGAGTTATGAAACAAAAATTATCACATAATTTGCGGTCTGGGAGTTGCATAAAGCGATTGTATAAATATCGTAATCCACTAGTGGAATATCGTTTTTTGGGCTCCGGCCTAACTTGTTCGTCCATAAGCGCTGCATGTAGCGGGGTGCCAAATGACGTCATTTACTATGACGTTAACGTAAACAACGTAACGTTTGGCGGAAAATCTATATAGCGTAGGGTCTACAAACTACGGCTTCAAATCAATTTAATAGGTGCTTGAACTTGTAATGTGATAAATAGAATATCACATTCGTGTTCAGTATTTATCATTTTTAATAAACGAGTTGACTAAAATGAATATTACGCTCGCCAAGGCTCGCGTCATATTATTTTAGTCAACTCGTTTATTAAAAATGATAAATAATGAACACTCATACAATATCCTCTATTTACAACCAATCACAGCTAACCAAATATAACGAAAACAAACAATATTAAATTATTGAAAAATAAGTTCAAATAACTTCATTTTTTAAGTTAAAGGCAACTATCTTCAAAACTAGAAACATGCTATGGTGAAAATAGAGAATGGCGTGTACCATCAGGTCAATAGTACAGAGAGCAGAACAGTCTAGGGATGTAACAAGAGTTCCCAATGTTCATTGAACACATTTTAGTTCAAAGCATATAGAATGGAACCAGTGAAAGGGATCAGCCAATGAAGTATAGTTCCGTTGCGGACGATCTGATTTCTATTTATACCTGGAGTTTCTAAACTAAAAAAAAAGCAATCAGAAATTATCAGAATTCTAGGTCAATATTCAATGACTTGAAAAACAATACTCTCATTGACGAATGGGTTCGAATGACCTAGGCTGGTGTGCTGGTTTTCGCACATTTAACCATAGATATCTTAAAATAACTTAGATCGGCTAGGGCCAATCAGCGACTGTCAACGAGAAACCATTTTGGAGCGTGTATGCTATTCTCATTCCATTGGTCTGGTACACGTCGTATTGCGGTAGATTTATGACGTTATATTCTATGCACGGGTAATCCCGTCTATGTTGACGGTGCGTCATTGACTACAGAAGTTGCTTAGAAGCGTTCCATAGTTTGTATGATTAACCGATGTTTTTAGTCAGTTAAATAGGAATTACCATATTTTTGTGCTTATTATCGTTTTACGGTGCATATTTATGTTGCAAGGTGTATGTAGTACGAATTCATTCTTGAATGAAAGTAAATCATATTTTGTCGCCGGAGGGAAAGTGTATGATACACGCACCAAAATGGCATATCTCTGACAGTCGACCAATGGGAGCTCAGCGCTAGGTGACCAATCTAGTCTCTTAAGATATCTTTGCATTTAACTTGGATTGAAAATCTTGCACACTGATGAGATACAGTCTAAATCATTGCTGTTATCGTGTCTTCATAACATTTAGCGTGGACCATTTCTAAATTTAGCGCGTGGGGAACCACTTATCGGACAAATAAAATCAAACCTTCGATATAGAAACGTTTATGCAAATAATACACCCAAAGCAATTTAATCTGCGACGATTATTTCTAAAAAAAAAAAAAAGAAAGATATTCATGTTTATACTTCTATAGACAGCTAGATGCAGGAATTAAGTACGTGGAAATGATGTCAGCTTTAATTTAAGCGTAATGTGGAAATATTTCAATGACATGCTTTTGTAAATTAGCCGGATTTTTAATTTGCAGATTCGTACTCGACGCTAATATAGCGAAAGTAAAGACATCGCGGTAAAAAATAAACGGTATAGATCAATTCATGAGCAAAATGATGTTGCATTAAAAGAGTGCTGTCAAAATGTACGAATAAATTTAACGAATTATTTCTGTTTTCATATGAACTGTAAATACAACAACATTGTTGAAGTTTACGAAATGGAATTGTTATATTTGTCTTAAGATCTACAGCATCCTTTAAGAAGTCATCTGTTTTCTGAACTAGAAAAAAGCTATGGTGTGAACGACTAATGACATGTAACAACTTAACCGTACCAACATCAGACTAATCTGCGGTATTCCGTAGATGCGCAATTTTTCACCTTTAACCCATTTGTGTCCAGATTCTTCCATCCTTATATATTGGATTAACCCTTTGAACCCTAGTCCCGCATATAGGCGTGCTTTTCAAACAGTGTACATGTGAATAGTACATTTGTCCTATGCAAACAGTGAAGACCCAGATCAGAGGGCTCCGAAAGGAGCCCTCTGATCAGGGTCTTCACTGTTTGTCATAATGCCAAACATTGACAAAAACAACCCTTAAAAGTCAGAAATGGACTAGACTAAAGTGGAAACTGGAATTGTCCATTTAAAGTTTCAGGGAGGAAAGAGTTAATCCATTTTTATATAAGGGTTACCTGGTATAAATTTTCATTTTTTATTTGATTTTACATTGAAGTTCCTATTAGCAAACAGTGTAGACTCTGGTCGGAGTCTACGCTGTTTGCCTATGTCCCTTTTACAACACTAGGCATAAATGGGTTGATATGTTCATCCACTAAAGAAAATAGTTCTAATTTATACAGTCATGGATATATATCATACATGTATTAAGAAATATTTTCTACATTGTTACAGATGGTAGCTCAAGCAGACTGGAAGTCAAGATAAATACTTTAATTTCAATCTGCGTTAAGTGGTCATTTTTTTTTCAAATCTAGAAACAGGATATAGAGTAATAGAGGATTAACATGATAATAACGTAAATAGAACCTGTCCGTGAAACAGACAAACACTGAGTCTATATACACTGCACAGAGTAAAGGCTAAAATAGACAAGCCAACGGAGACGGGTGGCATGACCGTACTGGAATGATGAATAAGATCTGAAATGGAACTTCATGGGTTTAACAGACAAGTAGGGGTGTAATGTGCGAACAAAAGGAGCCTGACAAGCAGACTATGCCACTATGAGAAACGTTTCAGCATTATGCATCCACATACCTTTGACACCATCAATGTAGCTCTATTTTAGTTTTTGGTAACATTTGAGTATACTGTACCTGATCAGGTCGCGGACTCCGATGAATGGTTAACTGTGGTGACACTGATGATCGTTGAACTCGTGAAATATCAAGATAGTTTGACGAAACAGACGTTTCGGCCCGGGAGTCCTCTGAAATTATAAGTTACAAGAATAGTAGTGCATTGACAAAAACTGTACCCGACTTATACCGTTTGTATTATTTTTTGATCGTATGATGAATACCATAATGATCTTAAAGATGTTTTTGTACAAAAACAATGTCATTCTATTTATGTAAACTCTAAAAAGAATTATGAATACATGTACATATATTTGCTGTTATGTAAATGTTGGCTAAGTACGTATATGGTTGCCTGCCGTGTGTTCAGGATTTATGTACGACCCTGGTTTTCGCCATGTTCAATGATTTTTTTTCATTAGAAAGTTATGTTAATATGTTACCGTGGCCCTTCTTGCGCACAGAGACCTTCCTACTTTGTCGCTGTTCTTGTCCTTAATTGTCATAGGGAATCTTTTCTGCATATTAGACCGGGATAATCCCCTTTTCCAAAAACTAAAAGGAAGGCATGTCGATGGTTTTGTTTCGCGCGCTGCTCAGCAATGAATGGGATTAGCCAAAACTCATCTTCCTGAAATCCTCATTTCATCACCCCTCATTATTTGGTGGGGCTATATGACCTTTTAAGCGTCGCAGTGCCGATAAACACAACTCACTCATACATCCTTCTTGTGCAATGCATTGCACTCAAATCACGGTGCAATTCTAATTTAGTTGACATTATATTTAAATTTCCAGTGCACGTAAACTTAGCTATTGCAAAGTTTGTATACGGGAGATATTTCAAAAGTATCGACGTCACCGTGATAATAACTTGTACACTGTACTCATCAATATAACAATTATACCTTCATGCTTTCGGCTGATATCCTTAATAACCAGGACACTTACAGATTTTCACTATAAGCGTATGTAATATTTCAACACAGCGGTTGTCAGTGCGAGCGCATGCGCTTTGCCACACAATCATACATTTCAATGAGTAGCCGTTTAAATCAATTAAAAAACTTTCCAAAACTAGACTGCATATATATTGTTTCTTAACTATTAAACTCTTTACTGATAACAAAATTGATACTGTGATAAGTCGGTATCGTTTCGTGTTGGCATACAGATGTGCTCGCTTTGACAGACATACGCAGTGTATATAGTTTAGTTTCGGTTTCTCAATAAGAACCTTTCACTCTCAATGACGTCATAAAGCGCATTTGTAAACAGTTTTGATCCTGATCAGACGCCGTGAAACAGACAAACAATAATTTTGTCTTTCCCCAAACTTTCTCTTATTCATATAACGAAATTTCGTTATCAATAGTTTGCATATCGTAAAATTTTTATTCCTCATATTTTCAGTACAAAATTGGTAAGAAAGAAAGATAGGTTAAAAGGCACCGGAAATCTTAAATATTTCTTTCTTATTTTAATTTTACCAACTATAAAGAATGCTAACAAAATTTAACTCGTTTCATGTTCCGTTTCGTAGTCTTGAAAAAACTCTACTCTGTTCCCTGTTTTAAATTCAAAGAAAATTCAACCAATGTTGAATATTTTATACTTTATTAATATGAAACCTTTTTTATATATAGATCTAGTCTGCTCATATTCTACCAGTGATTATGATGTTACTGTAGTATCCGGGTGTCAAACATAATAAATTCCTACCAGACACCATTATGTTAGGTATCTGATCTGGATCGGAAAAAATAGTATTCCCAGTATATACATGTAATTATTTTCAGTTTGAATGGTATCAATAGCATATATATACATAACATGTTGGTTGGGTAATGTTTCCCATCAGAGGTGATAACCAGTTAAGTACTGTCGCGTCTGTAAGCCCCTTGTCAAACTGTAATAGTGACGGGCATTTTGAATTAACAGACTCGTTTTACAAGTTATATCCAGTACATGTATAAAGACCTAAATATAATTTTGTCTTATCAGAAATTTCGTTATATCAAATTCATCTAAAGCAAGTAGGAGTCCATTGAAATAAAGAAGGAAGAAGTCGGGGAATTATTTATTGTTTTTGTATTAGGAAGTATTTCGTCTTATATAAGTTCGTTAAAAAAAGTAAGCTGCACAATAACACGTGAAGTCATTGTCCAAATATATTGCAAACAATTTCGATTCCGAGTTTTGTCGTAGGTTGCATAAAACTGGGATCTAAACGATGAGTGGATGTATCAAATCGACAAAAAACGATAACAAAACGAAGAAGGGCGATACACACACTAGCTTTACCCACCCTTCATTGATGTAACTGTTGGTTTCGCCTTTTTAGGCAGAAACCGTGCCAGTTTTCTCCCACATTTTCGCCTCACAATGTACAAAATACAGAAGAAGAGTACCAGATTCAGTATCACTATCATTCCTATCCAAATTGGCTCCTTTAGTAATTTCTGACCAATAGTTAGCGTTTCAGGCACTACCGGAATCATTTCCATACAACTTGGACCTGTAAAGATTAAAGTAAATATACGTATAAGATTGTTCCCAAAATAGACTCACATACAGAATAGAGGATAGTTACAGCATGAATAACTACTGAAACATAACCGGAAATTTTAAATCTCTACTCGCTAGTATAATGTTATAACAATGCAATAAAATCATAACATAAGATAATATAGATAACTGTCCGGCCCATATGGTGATTATGTAATAACGCTTATGGTATAGATGAGTGGACGATATTCCAAGAAAACTACTAAATTATTTTATAAAATACACATGCCAAAAAACCGATTATCAGTATTATGAGAGACCCATGCCTTGCAAACAGCGTAGATCAATACCTGATGTTATATACGAAATTCTGCAACTGATCAGGGGCTGAACCAAATTGGATAACCATTTCGTCCACAATAAGTTTGAGTGTAAGAAATCATTACGTGATAAAGCCAAAATACCAATTATAAAGGGTATCTGATACTAGTGCAATGCCCATCAACGAGTGCGTTATGTTCGTGATTCCGGGTGTTATCTTTCTGTTTTATCAGAACATTGTGCGAACTAGTGTGATACCAATGGTTCAAAGGTCAACAAGTAGCATCATTGCTTTCAGAACAATATTTAAAACTCGTACATTTCGGTTATAACGATCTTTTATATTTCGGTTATAATGATACTTTATAAATGCAACATGTTACTATAGCCGGCCGAAAGTAAAAAGAGAAACGTTTTAGATGTTATTGGTGTACAGTGAAACCTCTATTTTACGACCACTAAAAATAAGGCTATTTGGTTATATAAAAGACATGTGACAGCTTAAAGCAATGTGACAGTAAAACAGAAAGCTCCTACAGGAGCTTTCTGTTCTACTGTCATATTGCTTAAAGCAGTCACATATTGTTAACCCCGAATAAAAAACAAACTTTAGTGGTCGTAATAAAGGGCTTTTACTGTACTCTCATCCTGCTTAAGCAAACGGGTTGTTCTTAGCACAATCAACGCGTCCTTTTAATGGCCGTTAAAGTAGAGTGTACTTGCATACGCCATGGTTCTATATGATTCTACACAGAGTAGATAGCAATAAACTGCACAACATCACAAGCTATCGCTCGTGTTTATCTTTGTAGATCGCCTTTGTCTGTCTATAAACAATGTTATTTGCATTATTGCTAGAGTGTAATTAACATAGCTATGCAGAACAGAGGAAAACTGACTGTCGATAAATGTCGCTTCTCCACCAGAAGCTTCTACAAGTATTTATTTCTACCATGGCTATACGTTTCAGTTTTCCTTTTGAACAATATAGATTTACGAGCAAGACCAGGCACCGAGTTTTTATGCGTCTTACCCAAATTGAAAAGGTTCTGCAATCGTTCTCTCAAAGTTGACCATAACAGAAGTACATTAAATTTTCTTACTGTTTGTTGAAACGCAGGGAAATGCATATGCGTTCAAATACAGATGTTACCATACAAGTAAATTCACCGCTTCGAATTTATGCATACTCAAGGGCTGTTAAACCCTTTAAAAAAGTGACGAAAGAAAACAGGCTAGCACTTCAAATAACTTATTTGTTTACCGGTATATGCTCTTAATGACATTGGAAATGACCTTAAAATTGCAAATCTTAGAATTGCAGGAAATAACATATACGTTGCAGACAAACCTACAACAAAGTATCCGGATTAAAGGCGGACAACGCGACACTTACCTGTCCATTTAGGGTCACACAAACATGCTGTCTGGGTCTCGTTGATAGATACACACCGCCCGCGAGACATACACAACTTCCATCGGCAATGAGCATCGTCCATATCACATGTCTCCCCCCAGTATGACGGGTTGCACTTACATACGAATCCGTCGGCAGTAAGATTACATTTGCCATTACGACAAGGTCGCATGTCACACAAGCTTCTCTGACAGAATAGACCTGTTCAAAAGTAAGTAATAAGTGTCTAAAATTTGCCGAAAACTTACATATAAATTTATTGTGGACGATTTGTGATCTAACGGGACTGGTAACACATGGTGTCGCTGGTTTAATCTCTCGCTGCAACACTAATATTACGGTACTATAAGGCCTTAACCCTTTCATGATTAAACTTATCCTGAGATATTGTCTTCTGCTTTTATGTAGTTGTCTGAAATATCGTTTCAAAGTTAGATTTTTTTAGCAGTATAACTGATGTAATTTCAAAACAAGTGGCGAACTGTTTTGATCCTGATCAGGATCAAAACAGTTTGCAAATGCGTTTTGTGACGTCATTAAGAGTGAAATGGTTAAACCGAGTTATCAAGTATTGGTGCTATACACCGGGTATGTTAAAGCTCTAACAGTGGGAGTCCTTCTGTACTAGTACTTGCATTTACCCCTCTAAAATAACTAACCCCTGTTTGAGCGTCCAAACCCCGCAAGGGAGAGGGTGACGAATAATAAAGAACACTAAAGTTTACCCTTAACGTCAAATTCATGTAGACAAAACACATTTTGAATATGTTGAAATCCCAGACCAAGAATTCAATTGGTTTAAAAATTTAAAAAGGATCAAGGAGGCAATTTTCATACATGTCCGGACGTTCAAACCGACGCAAAACAAGGACGACGGGCGGTACAACTCCCCTACGTCTTGGACACCCTGTTAACATCGCTCACAAAGAAAATATCGCGATAGCTTATCCAAAAATAACTCAATCCGTCTGCCGAAGATGTCAACAGTAGGCAGATGAAATCTCCAGGTACGCTTTCTGTAAGTTTTTGTGTTCGAAGTTTAAAGATAAATCTCAAATGAATGACAACACATCTGAACTTTTATAAGATAGAATATCTCGAATAAGATCGATAACCACTCTTATCTGCTCGTCATTAGAACTGATTCAATCTAATGATATTTTCAGATAGAAAATGGTAGATAAATCTATTTTTAAACGTCTGCAGATAAAAAAGAAACTGTCGAATGTGATGGTGCATAAAGATTATTAACCCCTTCACTATCGTGACGTCATCAAGTTTAAATAATTGTCGTCTGCTTTTATTTCTTAAAATTTATTTTTTTCTATTTTGAAATATTGAAACGAGTGTCAAACAGTTTGGATCCTGATCAGACGCCGCGTAATGCGGCGTCTGATCAGGATCCAAACTGTTTGCAAAAAAACTGTTGTGCTCGGGATAAGGCAGTGAAGGGGTTAATAGCATGGTAAGCTCAGCTTAACGTTTCCCCACAAATACGCTCACCATCGAGCTCCCAACACCTATCACATCCTGCCATCACCGCATACTATTATCACGGTGAATAAACGTACACAGGATATAGACACCGAAGTGATTAGGAATTGAAAGCGAAAGTAGCGAGGTGAGTACTTTTATTACGTTTATCTCTAAAATCTTCTTACAAATAAAGTAAACATGAATTGCAAGATAGTCTGTAGACATATGTGACCACACTGATGCCAGGAATATTAATAAATTCACCTGGAAGACTGAATAAAAAGCTTTAATCACTGGCCATAGTCGCATCATCGTCAACGTTTTGTCATTATATTCGCTGTTTATACACGTTATACAAAAAAGTGAATCGACAGTTCGATTTATTTTTCAATTCAAAGTAATTGTGCAAAATCTGCTTAAAATCAGACCAACAATAGCTGAGATAGTTGACGTCAAACCGATAGGACGTTGTACTGGGGATAGTATATTACTGTACCGGGGATAGCATTTCCAAAACTATTTCTGTACTGGGGATAGACGAATATAAAATATGAAACTAGGGCCACTTTTCGAGAAGTACGACGTATTGCAATAATAGTCAGCGTGTATAAACAATACATACATCTTCATAGTCCATCAGATGTGTACAGTTAGGGACATCGAGCTAATATTAGACTTCAGGCGCTGTCCCTCACAGTACACATGCGTTAAGGGTCATCATTGAGAGGTGATATTTTGCTCTATGTTTTATTAAACCCCGACGGATTTTGTAGGGCATCAAATATCTCAAAAGGTAAGGCATTGTTAGCTCACCTGAGTCAAGGGCTCAAGGTGAGCTATTGGGATGGCCCTGTGTCCGTCGTGCGTCGTCCGTCGACGTTAACAATTGCTTTAAATGACACCATCTCCTATACCTCTTGATAGCTTTCAACCAAACTTTACAGGAATGTTCCTTGTGTCAAGCTTTTTGAATTTTTTTCAAAGAATTAAAAACAATGTAGAACTTTGGTTACCATGGCAACCAAAGTGAAAAAATAAGGAAATCTTAAAAAGTATTCTTGTCTGAAACTACAAGGACCAGAGCTTAGATATTTGGCACATATCATCATCAACAGATCCTCTATCAAGTTTGTTCTAATTATGCCCCTGGGATCAAAATTGCCCCCCCCCCCCCCCGGGGGTCACAGTTATACAAAGAGTTATGTAGTGAAATTTTCAAACGTCTTCTTCTCTGAAACTAATATGGCCAGAGTTTTGATATTTGGCATGGTGACACTTCTAGATGTCTTATACGAATATTGTTCAAATGGTTCTGGTCGGTTCATATCTAAGTCGCAGGAGCTAAAAATAGAATGTTTTCAATGAAAACATAAAAAATCTTCTTGTCAAAAACTACAAGGGCCAGAGCTTAAATATTTTGCACATAGCATCTGTAGTGTATCACTGTACATGGCATGTGTATCATATTACATGCCTCTATGATAGCAGTACCACGGGCACTGCATGCTGACCGGGACTAGCCAGTAGACCGCTATAGAGATTAGACGTTATTAATAAATGTATAGTTAGCAGAACTTTGTCTCCGTTATTCATATACACCACAGAAAGCTTGGCGACGAGGATCGGGATCAAGACTGTATTATTAAGTCTAGATGTGGATTAAATTCCGTTGATTTAAATACGGTGGTGCGAGTTGGATTAAATTCCGTTTGGGACATTTAAAGTTGCTGCAACTTGGATTAAATTCCGTAATGGCAAAAGCACTTACAGTGCCGAGTATTGAGCCGTTTCAGCTCAATGGTGACCCATCCAGCCTAGCAAGCAGATGGGACAGGTGGATGAAGTCGTTCAAATATTTCGTCGTGGGATCGGGCGTAAAGGACAAAACGCAAAAGAGAGCGTTATTACTTCACCTTGTTGGTCAGGAGGTGCAGGAGATCTTTGAGACACTGGACGACACTGGGCTTGATAATGATTTTGACACAGCAATCGAAAAATTAGACAATTATTTCAAACCCAAAAAGAACATTTCATTTGAGAGACACAAGTTTAATTCCGAAACTCAAGATCCGAAGGAATCTGTGCAGGACTATGCGACTAGACTCAAGAAAATGGCGATGTCCTGTGATTTCACAGAAGTGAATGATAGGATCAGGGATCAAATAGTGGAAAAATGTTGTTCAACTATTTTGAGGAGGAAGTTTCTCTCCGAAAAAGAACTTACTTTAGAAAGAGTTCTAGAACATTCCGCAACTTTCGAGCGAGCGAAGTTCAGTGCTCTGAAAATGGAAAATGACAGTAAAGTGGATAACGCAAATTACAGTGAAAACGCGCTCCGAATCCAAGGCCGACAAAGGAAACAATACAATCAGGAGTCGATCGAATGCTTTAGCTGTGGACGAAGAGGGCACAGATCAAAAGACACTGCTTGCCCAGCTAAAAATGCAAAATGTCGAAAGTGTCAAAATCGGGGTCATTTTGCTGTTAAATGTAGGACTGTTAAAACAGCACCAGTGCAAAAGCACAAGCCTCACAGAAATGTACGCTCCCTACAAGAACCTGCCACAGAACCAGAGAACCCTGAAGACTTCATGTTTACAGTAAGGGACAAATTTGCTACAACAAGAATAAATGTAGAGGTCGGAAACATCCCTCTAAATATGATTATAGATTCAGGGGCTACATGCAATGTGATTGATATTAACACATGGAAATTTCTCAAATCGCAGTCGAATTTTGAGTGTCTTTCAAATCAACTGACAGACAAACAGATTTTCGCGTATGGCTCCAAATCGCCGCTAAAACTGGCAGGGATATTTAAAGCAAATATCAAAGGAAACGACAGGAAGGCAGAAAGCGTAGAATTCACCGTGCTTGACGGGAAAGGACAGTCCCTATTAGGGAAGAACACGGCGATAGCCTTGGATGTGTTAAGAGTAGGTCCGCAGATTTGCAACATTAGTAGTGATATCACAAACAAATACCCAGATTTGTTTTCTGGGATAGGAAAATTGAAGGAGTTCAAAATGCAAATTCCTATCGATGGCAAGGTAACACCTGTTATACAACCTGTCAGACGGGTTCCCTACCATCTACGGGAAAGGTTAGAAGCCAAACTAGACAGTCTCATACAGACGGACATAATGGAGAAGGTTGACACACCCAGCAGGTGGGTGTCGCCGGTTGTAATTGTGCAAAAAGAAAACGACATCCGTCTGTGCGTGGACATGAGACAGGCAAACATGGCCGTGCGACGAGTACATCACACGATACCTACAATAGACAACATTCTGCAGGAAATGAACGGTTCGAAAATATTCAGTAAATTGGATATTAAACACGCGTACCATCAGATCGAATTGGATGAGAGTTCGCGTGAGATAACAACGTTTGTGACTCATACAGGACAGTTCCGCTACAAAAGGCTTATGTTTGGAGTGTCGTGTGCGAGCGAGATGTACCAACAAGTGCTTCAGCAGATTCTTCAAGGCTGTCCTAACGCACAAAATATCATGGATGATATTATCGTCCACGGAGTATCACAAACGCAACATGACGAGTGCTTGGAAAATGTGCTTAAAGTATTGCAGGAAAAGGGGTTCACCCTTAATCGTGAAAAGTGTGCTTTCAATATGCCTGAATTAGTGTTTATGGGAAATGTGGTCTCAAAGCACGGGGTCGGACCAACAAAAAGCAAAGTAGAAGACGTAATGGACGCCAGAGCGCCGCAAACCGCGTCCGAAGTCCGATCGTTTCTCGGTTTGGTCAATTTTAATGCACGTTACATACCGGATCTCGCAACGGTATCAGAACCGCTTCGGCGATTGACACACAAGAATTGTACATTTAGATGGCAATCCGAGCAACAAAAGGCTTTTGATGAACTCAAGCGTAGACTTGCGAGCGCCGAAACGTTAGGGTTTTATGATAAAAACGCAAAAACGCAGGTAATATGCGATGCCTCTCCTGTAGGAATAGGCGCAGTCCTGTTACAGGAACAGAGCAAACAAATGCGCGTAATTTGTTATGCTAGTAGAAGCTTGTCAAAAACTGAACAAAAACTTTCGCAAATTGAGCGCGAAGCATTGGCTATTGTATGGGGAGTAGAAAGGTTTCATGCATACCTGTACGGTACAGAGTTTGAGCTGCTTACAGACTGTAAGCCGCTGCAATTCATTTTCTCACCTAGGTCAAAGCCGTCTGCTCGCATTGAGAGATGGGTTTTACGCCTACAAAGTTACAAGTTCACAACGCGACACATTAAAGGTCTGGAAAATATCAGTGATTGTTTGAGTAGGCTGCTGAGAAAATCAAAAGAAAGTGAAAAGGAAACAAATGCATTCATCTCAAGTCAAGATTACGTGAAATTTGTCGCCGTTAATGCGACACCGACAGCGCTTACTACGCGCGACATAGAAAAAGCGTCACGTTACGACACTGAAATTTCAACACTTCGCGAATGCATCGCAAACAATCTGTGGCATAAACTGCCATATACCGAATACCTACCTATCCGAAACGAACTGACAACAATTGGTTTTCTGTTACTAAGGGATACAAGAATTGTGGTACCTAGATCTTTGAGAGAGCAAATTTTAGAAATTGCTCACGAATCTCACCCCGGAATTGTGAGCATGAAACAAAACCTAAGACAGCATGTCTTTTGGCCGAATATTGACAAAGATATTGAAAAACACTGCAAAACGTGTTACGGTTGCCAATTGGTCTCGGTGCCTACAAGGCCCGAAGAAATGAAGCGTACGGAGTTTCCCAACGCGGCATGGGAACAGTTAGCAATAGATTGGTTAGGGCCTCTAGATTCAAAAGATTACATTTTAGTAGTGGTAGATTACTACAGTAGGTATATCGAACTGGGACACAGTAAAGCGCCTACGTCAGAAAGCGCCATGAAAATACTCCGAGGTATTTTCAGCAGACACGGTTATCCGCTGTGCGTACAGACAGACGGCGCGAGCTGCTTCACAAGTGACGTATTTGAAACGTTCTTGTCTGATAACGGTATCAACACCGCTTTGGCCAAGTGCAAACGGCGAAGTTGAAAGGCAAAACAGATCGTTACTTAAACGGATCAAAATCGCGCAAGCCGAAAAACGCAATTGGAAATGCGAGCTGGATACATATCTGCTAATGTATCGAAGTGCGCCGCATTCCACCACGGGCGTGTCCCCAGCTGAACTTTTGTTCGGCAGAAAAATCAGGTCTAAATTGCCTTGTCTGCAAAATTACCGCGTAGAATCAGAAGCGCGCGATCGCGACGCAGAGCAGAAAGAGAAGGGCAAATTGTATAGCGATAAAAGGCGCCATGCGAGTGATTCATTCATTCAAGTAGGGGATACAGTTTTGCTTAAAAAGCAAAAGAAAACTAAACTTGATACTAATTTTGACCCAAACCCTTACACGGTGCGCGAGAAAAACGGGAATTCGGTTATAATCGAGAGAGACGGCGTTCAGTACAAACGAAATGTAACCGCAGTAAAGAAATTTTCTCAGACAAAAAGTCATGAAAATGGACTGACATCGCCTTTGCAGACCACACGTCCCATAAAATATGACAAACCAGAGTTCAAGCGTGGCAGCAGATTAATCAAAGCACCTGGGAAATATTCTGATTTTGTGTGTAAATAGAAATTGACTGGTTTGACTTCAACCCAATGACCTTATCATGGAGCTGTTTAGATTAACGCCGTGGACAGACTCATAAATTTTACTCGCAGACCAGGGATAATGGTGCATAAACAGACTTAACCCATTACTGAGCAGCATGTGTCAGTCTTAATTGTGATATTCTTTCACACTTTGTTTATACATTCAATTTAATTCAGGACATGAAGACATGGAATATGTCAAGCGAACGCTAAATTGCAGACGCTAATGGGTGATTAAAGACACTTCAGATATCATAAAGCACTTTACGATTTGTGAAATGCGAGTTGACCTCAGGTCGCATGCTGAATCCGTCCCAGAGAGAGATATGGATTTAGTTTTAGAACTTGCATTGTATTTGCATTGTAGTTAGTGAAATATTTCGTAATGTTTAAAGCTCACGGATATACTACATTTTGAACTAGCAATGTTCATTACTGTTCTAATAAAGTTACAGTAACCAAATTATATTTTGAATTCACTGGTTATAAATGCTTTAACATTTATATTAAAAAGCAAGGGAGAGATGTAGTGTATCACTGTACATGGCATGTGTATCATATTACATGCCTCTATGATAGCAGTACCACGGGCACTGCATGCTGACCGGGACTAGCCAGTAGACCGCTATAGAGATTAGACGTTATTAATAAATGTATAGTTAGCAGAACTTTGTCTCCGTTATTCATATACACCACAGCATCTTCTACAGGTCCTCTATCAAGTTTGTTCAAATTATGCCCGTGGGGTCAAAATTGGCCCACCCCAGGGTCACAGTTTTACATCGAGTTATAAAGTGAACATTTCAAACGTCTTCTTCTCTGAAACTAATATGGCCAGAGCTTTGATTTTCGGTATGGTCACACTTCTGAATATCCTTTACTTATTTGTTCAAATGGTTCCGGTCTGTTGCATATCTAGGTCGGTTCCTTTTAGGTCGCAGGAGCTAAAAATAGATTGTTTTCAATGAAAACATAAAAAACATTCTTGTCAAAAACTACAAGGGCCAGAGCTTAAATATTGTGCACATAGCATCTTCTACAGGTCCTCTATCAAGTTTGTTCAAATTATGCCCCTGGGGGCAAAATTGGCCCGGCCCGGGGGATCACAGTTTTACGTAGAGTTATATAGTGAACTTTTCAAACGTCTTCTCCTCTAAAACTAACATGGCATTTGCCTCAGCTTTGATATTCGACATGGTGACACTTCTAGATGTCCTTTACCTATTTTGTTCAAATGGTTCCAGTCTGTTGCATATATAGGTCACATGAGCTAGAAATAGATTTTTTTCAATGGAACACTTAAAAAAGTCTTCTTGTCTAAAACCCTAGTACCCTGATCTTAGATATTTGGCACATAGCATCATCTACAAGTCCTCTATCAAGATTATTCAAATTTAATTATGCCCCTCGGGTAAAAAATGACACTTCCTGGACATAAATCATTATCATAGCAAACAGCTTGGACTGTTATTACCTATAATTATACATACCCGCTTTTGTTGTACTCGGAGTACCTTGGACTCATTCGCTCAAAGTTTACTTTGTCGTTGTTGATATCGGTAAATTTTAAACACGATTTGTTAGTGCGTTTCCAGTGTCTAATATAAGGAATTGTGATAAAAACTAAAAACCGAACACAATTTTAATGGTCTAAGTTGCCGAGTGGGTATTGTCTGTTGTTATTATAATGGTGTCTTAGCGTACTGAAGGATTATCAATTATTGTACGTGATAAATTAGTATGGTAATTTTATTTTGCCGATTTTTTCAGCTATCCGATGATTAAACCGCAGAATGACAGAAATTTCTACTCCGTAGAAAATACCAGCTATACGGTATATGTTTCTACTCGAACAGTAGTTTCGGAGCTTGAAGATCTTAATTTTTCTCTCAAAAGTATCTCTAGTTAAAACAGTGTGGAGCCTAATCAGACTTGTTATGAAAATAGACGAAGAAATTACCCAAGGATAACTGACAGTAAATTTTGATGCAAATGGACCAGTAGTTTAGAAAAGATTTTTGGTTTTATCGCATATATAGGCAACAACATTGTTTTGTAAAATATTGCAGAGCCTTATGTGCTAGCAATACAGATAGACCGATACAACCCCCCCTCCCACACACATACATTGAAGCAGCATCAACCAAAATAGCCGAGTCCAAATAGCAGGGATTCTTTCAAGAATGCTTTGATAATTTATAGTTTACTCTGTTAAATCCTTTCGACATGTATTTCACCACAAACTATCGCATAAAGGTGTAAGAAGGGAAAATGATATGACATAAATTTAGTGGCTTTGGACTTAACTTCCTAGAAAAATGAAGATTATCCATTATTTCGTATGCTGGAAACGTAGCAGCATGTAGTTTGCCATAAAAATCAAACGCAATGTACCATAATACCATTTTACGACACAAAACAATAAGTTTTCGTGAGGCTATCCCCAGTACGGCCTTCCACTATACCCAGTACAATAAATAACCGTTGGACACTATCCCCAGTACATTTGGCGGTCGGTTTGACATGATATATCTTAGCTAATATGGGTCGATTTTTAAGCAGCTTTTGCATAGTTACATTTAAATGAAAAATAAACAGATCTGTCGATTCACTTTTTTGTATAACGTGTATAAACAGCGAAAATAATGACAAATGTTGACGAAGATGCGACTATGGCCAGTGATTAAAGCCTTTTTATTCAGTCTTCCAGGTGAATTTATTTATATTCCTTGCATCAGTGTGGTCACATATGTCTACAGACTATCTTGCAATTCATGTTTACTTTATTTGTAAGAAGATTTTAGAGATAAACGTAATAAAAGTACTCACCTCGCTACTTTCGCTTTCAATTCCTAATCACTTCGGTGTCTATATCCTGTGTACGTTTATTCACCGTGATTATACTGACCTGTGTACTGTGGTTTACATTGGCACGTGCTCCTGTTGTATTGATCAGGACTGCTACATTGACCGCCGTTATAACAGGTGTCAGCATTGCAGCCAATGAACGAGCCTTCCATTAAAACAGTTTTCCTCAGCAAAGTCGAATCTAATCAAACAAACAGAAAGATTTATCTCTTTTTGGAAATAAACCACATACATGTTTCACAACTAGTACTGAGCATTTAACATGCATACTATGCATGTTAAATGCTCAGTACTAGTTGTGTTATTTCCTACAAATGCTGTTGTTATTTAGAGACCATTTAAAGGTAAAATATGCTTAATTTTACACTGACAATAACGCTAGAAAAACATGTGATACACACTTATATTTGGGTTGTGTACTCAAAGCAAGAAATGCTTGAGCTCAGTACAATATGGGCTATGACCAAACAAGATCAATGTCATTTAAAGGTCATATATGCTGGATTTTGCATTGGAACTGCATGTGAAAGCGACTTTATATTTGGCATGTGTATTCGATGCAAGAAGTTCATGAGTACAGTACAACACGTGCTATGTCAGACAAATAACACGAATAGTTTACAGGTCATTTAAAGGTCATACAGACTGAATTATACTGATGCCATAAGTTTGGAACTACATGAGGTAATTGTAACACCAGGGCATACAGTGTTTGATCTACACGTCTTTTAAAAAAAGTCATAATACCCATCCATGACTAAGTAAACCTTAAGCTACCATCTTATTAACATCGTCTTTTCACATTTCAATTTTTGCTTGTATTGAGGTAGTAATGTAATCATTGGAAGAATTGGTCGAAACCTCAATGGAATTTCAAGAAAAGTGGTTCGTGTCTTTTGAACCAGTATATGTTTGGACAGTCAAACGCGGCTTGAAAATCACATTACAGTCTTTAAGACAGGTTAAAGCTTAATTGAAAACAATCCCTTGGTCACCGTCAGTGATAGGCCACATGTATCTTTAAATACATGATCGTTTAACATACGAATATTATATCGTAATGTTATTGAATTATCGCGAGCTTTGAAATATGTGATACATTACTTTTCTTTCAACATTGAACAGATAAACCACTTTTAAGTATCGTTTCATAAGCCAATGACCATACCTTGATTAAAATGTATGCTTTACCCTTTACCCCATAGCTCATTTCTAATTTTTTGCTATTTTGACGGAAGAAATAATAAAGTGAGTGTCAAACAATTCTTTATATAATACAACTTTATATAATACGGTGTCAAACAATGAAGATCAAGACCAGCCGCCGCGTCTTTGACGCGGCGACTGGCATTGATCTACACTGTTTGAAATGTAATAAGGTAGGTTTTTCATGGCACGGCTCATATATGTACATGCATATTTCTTGTGTTCACCTGCAAAAAAAAAAGAAAACCCATACCTTTGATAGAAGACACTTCAGCTCGAAACTGCATAGTAGAAACATGGTCGATATGGTTACCACCCCGTAAAGTTAATTTTAAAACGTTTAAAACACTCTGTGTTAAATTTGAAATGTTATGTCCGGAATCATTCAAACAGGAGGCTTCGTACACGTTTTCTGTTGGTTCTGAGACGAACGAGAGGTCAAGGATGCTAAAACGGTCCTGTTCACAATTGGAGTCGTTAGATTGTATAATCTCAAGATAGTCTATGGCTACTGTGTAGCCGATATCTGTTTGTAGGACTAAAGTCTGGCTGAATTCTGACGGAAACCCATATGAATACATTACACTTGCAACCGATGTAACTTCGCCTGGTGATATGAACACTCTTCGTGCAAACGTGAAATTCGATGATGACACTGAAATGAGAAAAAATTGCTTTGAGCAGATATTTTAAACCCAGGTTGACCGGCATACCATGTTACATCGAAAACATGCTAAGAGTGTGAGGTAGTTTCAAAATCGAGTAGAAGAGTAGAATAACAAGTCATCACGTTTCAGCACATTGAATATTGTTTTATTATTAGAGATAACGAAGGTTTATTTTTGGCCTAATATTTTTACAACGTCATCGTTTGTTCGTGTTATACAGTTGAAGATACATGTATATATTTTCTTAATTTTCTTTCACTCAACTGAATTGTTAAGGCTATAGAATATTATAAAAACTTTAGGATAGATATTTTTCCTTTTATGATATAGTTACTATCATGGTTTGATAAGCTTTCGAACATCTCGGGACTTATCAACATTTGAGGATGTATTAAAAGCTACCTATGATAAATAAACCATTTTTTAACAATACCATTTTCCAGTATCTTTTTTGCGCAAGCGCAGGCTATTAAACTTCTTCTCGTTCTAGTCTCTTTGACAAAAGATAGATTTGAAATCAAAATCGAACAGATTTCACTACAATTCTTGTTGACCAATTTGGCCAATATATGATCGCTTAAACACGTTTGAGTGTAAATTCTCTCAATGGTTCGGTAAAATCCCGCTGCGACAACACACACTAAAAACAACTGTTGATATGGAAAGTGAGCGTTCAATTAAGTCCTTTTCATCTTTAAAGTGATATCTAGCTTCTATATAATGTATGAGTCTTCTTGGGCGTATATAAGCGGGAATTTTATTGCATAACCCATTACTCCATAGCTGGTTTCTATTTTTGAAGTTAGGTGACTACTTAAAGCAGGTTGAAAGAAAAGCAGAATGTGCCTTAGGCACATTCTGCTTTACTCTCATCCTGTTTTAAGCTTCCATCTGCTAGAATATAACAAATATAGCTTGTGATGCAAACTATTTTCTTCAGTGGAGGAATAAATCTAAAGAGTAAAAGGTGTTTTTATGGGGTAATGGGTTAACACAACGACATTCTAACTACTTACCAAACTTGTATTTCGCCACAAACCCCTCATTTACTCTCAAAGATATGGCCCTGAAGAGAATCGTCAGTGTTGTATTAAGAGACAGAAATATAGCTTGGAATTTCGGCATCTCGGTAAGATTGCTTCCTCCGCAAAACTTGATTCCTTCATGATTTGAAGTATTAAATATTTTGAGCATGCTGTCCTGACAATCATTTCCGGGCAAATTTAACTCAGATATTTCGAACAAAATTTTACGACCAGCCGGAGCTTGTATAGTAAAATACCCATCCAACGTATCCGGAAATGGATGAGGGAAATTAACACTTGATATTGACTCGGAATCGGTGTCTATTGGAAATTCTTCAAACGTTTTATTCTGTAGTAGCCATTGCCACGATAGATTAAAACCACATCCTGTAACATCATCGTCTGATTTAAACCGAACCACAATATAACTATTTTTGGACAGCACAGCAAAAGGCTCATCCGAATTGCCACATATTGTTTTGTGATAATCCGGGCGGTAGATTGTCAACGAGTCGTACATGCAGCTGTTGTGATATTCGATGTCTCTTCCAGTGATTTCAATTAGAATCCTGTAATTTTCGTCTGCTTGAAAAACATATGTGATATCTTCGTTGTTGCTATAGTTGCAGTAAGATCCGATACTTCCCGACGATGAGCTGAAGTTTTTGGTGACCTTTTTATATTCTGGTTCTGAATTTGACAAAGAATCAAATAAAAATTATATTTCACAATTTGTTAACACGAATACTAAATTTTATTAAAACATAAATGTTGGGTTTTCTGGGTAAATTCGTTGCTTTTTAAATAACCTATCATCAACCGAGACAGAGCTATCACACCAGTAGGAAACACTGTTCGTTTGCAATTGGTATTAGAGTTATTGTCTTGGCAAATATCGTCTCTTTAAAATTAATGTTAAGTATAAAAAGTTCTACTTGTTTTAAAATGCTTGCCAATTTAGACGCAAGTCGAAATTTTGTCAACTAAATATCAGTGCTACGTTTATGTTTCATTACAGAAAACCTTGGTTGTCAAACTATTTGTATAAAACAATTATCAGTCTAATGCGGATGTAGCTAAATCGATTTGTGCATAGCGTCCCATAAATGGACAGAGGCAAACAGCATAGACTCTGATCAGACGCCGCATCATGCGGCACATGATCAAAGTCTACACAGTTTACTGAGAGGAATTTCAATACGAAACAAAACGAAATAGAAAATTTAGACATGGTAGGTCCAAAAAACACTTATCCAATATACAACGCTCACTCTCTACAACGATACCAAGTGGGAGACAAAAAGTGTGTTCGTTGTTCGGAGGGAGTCATTATAGGGGGGAAATTGACTTACATTTGCAAACAGATTGAATACAAATCAGATGCCGCTGTCACTCGTCATTAAGTTTTTAAATTCTGTCAAAATGTCCATTATGTAACTTTGAGAAAAACAGCAGATGACAATTTTAAGCAGACGGTATAATATGATTGGTACACGATGTTACAATTACAGTTGAATAAACAATAAGTACTGATTTCTTACCTCTATAACTGCGAATGCAGGTGTAAGCTGTTAGGTTCGTACATGGCATCTCTGTTATAGTCGATTCATACTCGGGAAGAATACCCACTGATGTATTCTTTAAGCATATGCTGATGGTTGAGCACGTATCTAAAATATAAAGATAGGTCGATGAGTTACTTCTCGCTCTTTCTATACGTCTTGAAATATGTTAAATAGTACTACTTTTGATTCTGTTTGCACATAGAACAAAGCATCTGACAGAAAATGTAGACCCAGATGAGTCACCATAATGCACGATGCCTAATCAGGATATATCCTGATTTATGATTATAATATATACTTACTTATATAAGTAACATACAACTTTAAATAAGAAGGGTTTGTCAATTATCTAGGAGTAGGAAACTCGAAACTGAGCAATACATACATTACAATAAATACGATCAGCTTGTCAACTGCTACAGTGGAGAATCTGTTATTCTTTCCCAATAAACGCGTTTACGCTAAAACTATTATTTGCAGTGCAAACAGTTTGGAGCCAGATCAGACGCCGGGTAACCCGGCGTCTGATCAGGCTCCAAACTGTTTGCCACCAAGATAAACAAAAATTATCAGAATTGTCCAAAAGTTGCAATTTTCTACGTTTTAGTGCTTTGCGTTTGCGTACGTTTGCGTTTAAACGGGAAAGAATAACAGATTCTCCACTGTACACGGAGGTTCCCATAAGTTCAGGGCTCCAGATACGAGGGAGTAAAATGAACAAATCCAACATTTTCTCATTCACTTCAGCACCAAACCCTATGGTGTTACTACTCATTAGAATTGTCTCTAAGAGAATATTCTAATGAGTAGTAACACTATAGGGTTTAATACAGAAATAAAGATTTAAGTTTTTAAAAAACTCCCCTTATCTGAAAGTGTAATGGGTAAATAAGTTTAACGGTTTCAGGAAGACCAAACTTTTGTAATTTATTATTTTGAATACTAACCCGAGGTGAAATAAGTTCGTTAATAGCATACTGGTCCAGCGCTTATAAAGCGTTTGAGTTGAATCTGAGTCTGAGCCTAGGCTCAAATCTGACCAATCAAATGCTTGAGAATGAGCTCAGACTCAACTCAATCGCTATTTATAAGCACTGGGCCTGGTGTTCACCAATTTGATTTACTAAATTAGCAAGACTGACAGGTAAATATCTTTTTAATCTCTTCCTGTGTCATTTAGTTATCAATAGTTGAATGCCTCTTGGGAAATTTCACTAAAATGATTCCTAATAATATTCTATCAGTTCTGTGTTATGACATGACTAATACGTTTACTTTTTCTAGAACAAATAGAAGTACATATACATGTACATAAAACGATTGTTACTTTAGAATTACCTGTGAGACCTTTGACAACTCGAATTGTTTAAGGCAAATTGTCAAAGCTCAAAGAAGATTGAAAGTGTTATTTTTGTGCAAACGTCCTGAAGTGGGCAGGTAACTCAAACAAATCCATGCTATGGATGTTTATGACATATGGCTGTATAAATATCTGATCTTCATTTTATTTCAGCTGCTACATGCTTTGAAGTCACCGATTGTAACTATTGTAAATTAGGCAATTCACTTGTCGCTTCGGCTTCAAATTTAAGTCTTTGTCACACTATGCCTTGGACAGATGTGCAAATACTAAAAACGAACATTTCGCATAAAACCGCTTTACATACGAACAGTGTTGGAGTTAGATAAGATAAGATAAGATCAATTTTATTTTCAGTCGGCAAGACATACTATAGACAACGTAAGACATCAAGGATTTTGAACAAACTTTAAAACATATGTGTAATTATAACAAAAATAAAGCAGCTAAACATTGAACATGAGTCGATATTCTAATTATTATACGATGCAAACAGTGGATTTGAAAATATATTTTTGTATCACAGATAGAACTAATCTGCTGGTACAGCACTTTATTATTTGTGCTGTATATGTAATCTTATTATCACGGAATTATAATGATATAGAGCATTACTTACTAGTGTGAATGAGGAGTAAGCCCTAACAAAATTAGGACAAAAATAAAAGCACAACAGTACACAGATCAGGTGCTAAGCCACAGGTAATATAAAGACAGTGATGAACATTATTCAGATACATAAAAACAAAGTTGATTATCACAGAAAATAAGTTTATGGTATTAAATGTTGTGCAGGAATCTGCTGATCTTGACCCATGAGTAGGTCTAAAAACTGCCTTAAAACCAGTTTTAAAAACTGACAATGAAAATTTGACACAAAAGTGCGACCGATAAGAGAAAAGTAAACGAGAATATCAGCTCGAATCAGATTCGAAGTGAACTGATCAGCAGCTTCATCACCATAAAACGGTTGCAAGAAAGGCGAAACTATTAAGAAGTATTTGGTACTCATGACTATGTAAATGGGAACTATTTTCTTCAGTGGAGGAATAAAAATACTCCGCTAAGAAGGCACAATTATTTGGGAAAGTGTTAAAACAAAGTTACACTGCAAAATGATATTGTGATCTTCAATATACATGTTTGTCGTCTGCTCACTTTTTCAAATATATACTTTAGTCATTTTGATTATAGAAATATCAACACATACATCATATCAGTTTCGGGATTGGTTTCCTGTAGCGCGATCCCATTCTAGACTCAATTATGTAGTACATCGTTCCCTTTCTATAACGACACCCAATGGAAGACAACGATTGTGTGCGCTGTTCGGAGGGAGCCGTTATCGGAAGGGAATTTCGTTTACATTTGCAAACAGCTTGAATCCAGATCAGACGCCGCGTAATGCGGCGTCTGGTCTGGATTCAAGCTGTTTGTCACTCGTCATTATGTGTCTTTCTGTCCAAATGTCAATTATGTGATTTTAAGAAAAATAGCAGACGACAATTTTAAGCAGACGATATTGCAGCGGGGAAAGTGTTACACAGCAAGCGCTGTTGTAAGGAGGAAATCGTTGTTGAGGGAACGTTGTAGGGAGGGAACACTGTACAGTGTATCAGTAAACGAGAAAAGGCAATCACTCACCAAGGGTTTGCGAACTGTTGATTGCGCTCGAGTCGTTTTGGAAGTCCCGTGTCCAAATGTTAAAGCAGGCTGAAGTAATGTATGGAATAGAAAAATTATTGTAGCAAAAAAGGAACATCTATAACATTCAAGATAATTGACATATTTTGTGATAAATTCAGAGTAATGAAAATTTCCTTCAATTTTTTTAGGACTATCAAAGTCCCCTTGAAAGGTAACTATGGTCCCCTTTGTCAGGAAACTAATAAGATAAAGCTGCTAACATGCTCTGTTCTATATGAAGGAATCTAAGAAAGGAACACATCTGACTTTTGCCACTTTACAAACATTTACTTCCCCCATTTGCGACACCCTGACTCAATCAGGCTAGAATGATTTAACATATCTAAATCTAAGTTATATACATGTTATTAACCCTGTCATGATCAAATTTATCGTGAGAATTTTACCCCTTCACCGCAATGTTGTTGTCTGCTTCAATATTTGTGTCTGCAATATCGTTTCAAAGTAAAATGTAAGGCAGTATGACTGACGTTATTTCAGAAGATCAGGATCAAAACGGGTTGCAAATGCGCTTTATGACGTCATTGATCTCTCGATCGAGTGAAAGGATTAAAGTAATGCGTTTTGTTTTATGCCAATAAAACTACTCAATTTCCTTGTCAACTTCATAAATGTGGTCAGGAGGACACCGATCAAATAGTTAAAAGCAAGTTCTTATTGGATAAAACTTTTAAATAAAACAATACTAAGCAATGTGTGAACATTTTCAAAGTTTATTTGTAAACATTCCGCTTTTGATAAGCATAGTATCAATTCGAATTTGAATTGTCTTTACTGGAAATCATGTTTCCTTGTTCAGAATTTACTTCGATATATGCTTTATTGTCAATGTATTTATTTGTCTTTGTTTTTTACTTTATTGGTACATGTATATAATATCATGTGAAGCGTATTTGAACGCACACGTCCTGTGTGAAAAGAGCGCTCTATAAATCTGTTATAATAATAATGATTATAATAATAATCATAATTCTTTGTTCGGAATGAATTAATTTAACTAGTATGTATACATTTTGTATCCGATCTGTAATACAAATATCTTCAATTGTCTGCAATCTTATGTGAACCCATTACCCCATAAATACGCCTTTTTACTTTTAATCTATCCCTCCACAAAAGAAAATACTTCAAATTTATACAGTCATGAATATATATACATGTAGTAAGAAATATTTTATATATCCTAGCAGATGATAGCTTAAAGCAGGCTGGAAGTAAAGTAGAATGTGCCTTACGGCACATTCTGCTTTACTTTCAACCTGCTTTAAGCGGTCAACTATATTCAATGCTAGAAACAGGCTATGGGGTAATGGGTTAAACGGTATAAGATTTCAAAAGAAGAATGAACATACTCATATTAGGCTCATTTGACGTCAGCATTTCTCCAACAAACTGTAAATATTTTTCTGCCGGAGCAATTTTTCCATGATCAGCTTCACAAACGGCTTCTGCGTTAAGGTATGTGTCCTCTGCGTATATGTAACGCCAACAACCTTGAGGCCCATACACCCAGCTAGACTGACGAATCCAGTCGCAAGAGAATGCACCTATGAAAACAAAACATACCAGAGATAACGTTAATCCCCAGGATACAATACCATAAAATATATAACGCGTGACACTACTCGTATATATGCAAGAATCAAATCGTGAGTCGGTCCCAGGTCGAGGGCCGATTCGAAAACTCTGGGCCAAATCATGTGTCGATCTGAAAAATAAATGCGTTGAGCCAAATTGGCGACGGTGTTTTTCCGAAAAGAGCTCCAATTTCGGAGCACGATTCGAACTTGCATTTAAAACAATACTAACACGATTCGGAACCTACATAATATAGACACAGAATACTGATCAACGTATTTTATTCCGCGATAATGAACAGCACGCGCGGCCTATGATTTTCGGCCCACCATTTGGGAAATGCCAACGATTTCCGAATCGGCCTTAGATCTGGGACCGGCCCTCGATTTGAGTCTTACACATTCAACCATCCTTTGGATTGAAAGGAAACATAAACCGATTCTGAACTTTTCACAGGCCATTAAAAACACGTCAAATCAGCATGACAATAGTATTTACTAATTTTTCATGTCTAATCCTATAACATTCAAACCTGCATTAGGCGTCCGCTGAATACGGTAGTCTACGGATCTATATAAATATTCACGAACGCTAAATGAATGGCTGTAGAAGCTGTCCGCAGTGCATTTGTCTTGCATTAAAATGCCATATGTCATACATGTCTTAAATAACCCAAAGTATACAATGTCATGAGTGTTCGATACGGATTAATGCATATGCCCATAGTCCTATACATTGTATTTAGGATATATGCAAACAGTTTAGACTATGATCAGACGCCGCACAATGCGGCGTATGATCAGAGTATACACTATTTGTTGATAGGAATTTCAATGTAAAATAAAACGAAAATGAAAATTAAGACCAGGTATTCTTTAGATGAAAAATGGACTAATCCAATATACGTATATAAGCATGGAAGAATCCACTGGACTCAAATGGGTCATATTCAGCTGAGAGAATTTGTTATACATAATTTTACCTTTGTCTGTCATGGTTACGTTTACTTCGTATCCCGTCAAATGTTTAGAATTGTCCGTTTGGAAGGTCAATATTGCATGATTGGTGTCTGAAGACCAGCGTAGGGACTTAAGTTTAGAGTTCCAATTCCCACACACGGTACGACCAGTCCTTCCCAGTGTTTCAGGAAAATTAGAAAGGCTGAGGTTGTCAAACTCACATCTGAAAGCAACAAAAAGATGGCACAAAATAACAGTAAAACTCTCTTTTACGACCACTTGATTGTATTGATTATTAGGTGTTTATAACAGGTGACTGAAAACTTTGAAAACTTTTGAAAACTTTATTGAAATATATATGTATAAGGTCCACTACCGTGGACAGCATTAACATTTATACAAATAGAAAACATACATATCAATAGAGAGGTCATTAGTTGGGAATACGCAAATTCATTTGAAATTTTTATAATTTATAATAAAGCCTAAATAAAAAGTATTTCTTATGAATAAACAGATGTTAACCAAAATTTGTTCCATATATAGTCATACATATCACCTGACAGTTTAGATCGTGATCAGTTCCTAGGTAACTCGGCCTCTGATCGTAGTCTATGCTGGCTCGAGTTCACTCTTTCAATTTGTATATTGATGTGTCATAATAGTTATCAAGAAGTATTCGAGGTTACATGTACATGGAAGAAGAAAGCATACAGGTATTTACCAAGCTTTACCTAATAGGATGAATAAAAAAAAATAAAAATAAAAATACTTGGTTCATTTTTGCCAACAGTAATGCTGGAGTACCCATGATATGCTTCTCCAGCTAGACGAAATTTGGAGAAGAAATACAGGTACACACAGCAGTCTACTAGCTAAGAGTAGTATATGCGAATATATAATTATGTTTACCAATTTCTCCAACGAAACAAAATTTGGAGATAGATATTAGATACGAGTATATAAATAACTAAACCACTGGCAAACTGCAATATGACAGTAAAACAGAAAGCTCCTTTATGTACAGCGTTTTTGTTTTGTTTTGTTTTGGGTTTTGGGGGGTTTTGTGTTTAATGTGTGGGGTGGGGCGTTCCAAATTGCAAACAAGGGTATTTTTCCCCATAACGAGCACTTTACGGCGGGATTCTTTCCAAAATGAGCCTTTTACGGATATGCTTTTCCTTAAAATCAGGTATTTTACGACGTTTTAGGACATACCTTTCCCAATGGGTACCAACATATTCCCAAAGTGGTGAGATAAAATAAAACGGCTTTAGGAGCTTTCTGTTTTACTGTCCTCTTGCTTTAAGCTGTCACCTGTCTTTTATACACTCGTACAATTAATTATCCTTCGCTTTAGTGGTAATAAATATTTGTGTACAGTTATATCAAGTATCGATTGAATCCTTAATTATAGTGCTCAATGCTCGCATCGTAAACATAGAGCTGATTGAGATCAAATACGGTTGCTATCGCATTGTAATGTGTTAACGAGTTTTAAATGTCTTTTCATTTTTCTTATCTCCATAATAATGTATTTTTTCATATTTACATTCAAGAGACAAATTGCATGTGAGCAGTATTATTTTGTTTGCTGATATATATTTCAATATTTCATTGATTTTTCATGCTAATTTAGTTATAAATTACATTGTTTTTTTCTACTTGTATTTAAATTTGGAATGTAAAGATATGTTTGAATGTAAAATACAAAAAATGTATCTTAATAAGATTATTGGAAAAGAAATAATGACTGATCAGTCTTTTAAAGTACAATGAAGCCTGACTTTGTAACGCAATTCCAATACATGTATTCGGGACTACTTTTCATACCATATATAGAGACCGAATGGCTGTTACATCGAGAATTACAAGTATCAAATTTGTCTGGCCGGTATATAATATAGTCATGTGCATGAAAACAAATCTGGCCAAGATACACTTTTAATGGACAAAGAATAATATAAAAAATGAATATAAGCAATGATCGACGTCTTTCTGTCGTTTATCGGAGTATGAATACTCCGATAAACGACAGACAGGTGTCATTTATTCATTAACTGACTGCAACACTATCGCGTGCTGGCAAAAATATCGCTTACTTACAGAACTAAACTTTAGAATCGTGAGCATTTTTACGTAAAAAACATTTATCACATCGTTATCTGCCCCGCAATAGTGATATAAATATCTACTACCTATATTTGCCATGCTGTAAGCTAAATATAAAATTTATTAAATATTTCTTCTTTCAAGAAACACGTCAACAGTTCGACCTTTTCTAAGTTGTTGTTTTCTTCGTTAGAATGGCAGTGTTTGTGTGATTAGTAGCATAGTTGTATAGCCTTATTTAGGTGATTGCAGATAAACCAAATATGTTCTGATCTAACATTCGTAAAAAGTGAATGTTAAAAATAAAAACACAGGTTGTCTGAACTGTTCAAAATCTCGACACAGCCTCGTAGCCTCGTTTTGTAAATCAAAGCTTGGTCTTATCTACAACTCGATTTTTATTTCCAATATTCAATTACCACAAATACTACGTCGTAAATGCTCTATTTATATAAGTGGAAAACAGTTCGGACCCAGATCTTCTGTTCTTGATTCAAACCGTTTGTCAGTGTTTGTTGATGTTGTCGATGTTTAATTTTTGTTGCATACCTTTATTTTGCTGACTTACTGTCTGCTGTAACCATATTTTGTCTATAAGTCAGTGACATGTAAATCCAAATGTCAAACAGTTGCGAGCCTACACGAGTCAATTAGCGTTATTATTTAGCAGGATAAATGGGTACGATAATGATATGTCCACATTAACCCTTTCAATGTAGAGGCCGAAAACACTGACGTTTGTAAACAGTTTTGACACTGATCATACCCCGCGTTAACAAGCGTCCGATTAGGACACGATTTGGTTGACATTCGTATCAATGTTTCTTATGTAAAAACCACATAACATCCCATTTTTTTGTAAATAAAAGCAGGCCAAAAATATAATGTAAGCAGATGGCAATATGGTAGTGACTGTGTTAGATGTGTTAATGCGTCATATTGGCAGTAAAATGTCTATGTGACGTATACATACTCTATAGTACGTTAAATGTGTTTAGTTAAAACCCCGATTTCCTCTACCTGACACACCCAAACTATTAATCCCTTCTCCTCAAATATACCTGTTTGTTACAACTAGCATTTTATCGCATAACCTGTGGTCTGGGAGTGGCATAAAGCCATTTTATAAATATCGTATTCCACTAGTGAAATATCGTTTTTGAGCACCGTTCCAACCTGCTCGTCCACAACCGCTGCATGTGTTTGATATTATGTGATAAATAGAACCTCATATTCGTGCTCATTACTTATCATTTTTAATAAACGAGTTGACTAAAATGATATGACGCGAGCCTGGGCGAGCGTCATATTAACTTTAGTCAACGAGGGGTGCGTCCTGTACTAATATAGCATTGACTACGACGTGACCTCACAAAAATGATATCGTCACTAGTGATGATATCAACTTGACGCATATGAAATTTATCAAACTGAGAAATCTCTATAAATCATCGATAGGTATATAATTTAAAGTATTTCTCGCTATGGACTCGACATTTTTACAGCTAGCCGTATACATTATGTCAACAGGACCACCAGTGGTGGATTCTCAGAGTAAGGGGGATTTCTGAACTACCATCACATTTGTATTAAGGTTGGGATCCCAAATTAGATAGGGCCAATGTAGGTGAATATCTGAATTCTACTCATTAGGGGTCTACAACCTTAAGAGTGTATCAACCCCATAAGTGAAATTTTCAATGTATCAACGATAAATGAAAGAATAAAAAAAGATCAAATGTTGGTATATGCATTTTTATGCACTACGGTTACTTGAAAAAGATGTGTCAAACTTCATGAAAATTTATTTTTAATTAAAAAAGTGGTAATTTTGCTTTTCATTATGTACTTTATGTCTGTGGAAGTATTTTCATAAAACAACTAAAACAAGACCAAACAGGTACTAGATTTGAAAAATATGAATCTGAATCAACAATATGGTTTTTATGGGTAATGATATTTTTGGAAAAGATTTTTTTTATAAAACAAAATGGGAAAAAAACCAACATATTTCTAGTTTCTAACTTTTTCTTATATTGTACAAGATGGAAGCCAGTACAAAAGCAATTCAAAATATGAAAAGAAAATGATAGGTTAGTGTTGAGTTTCGAGTTATTAAAGAGGTAAAAACTATCTCCCTTTACAAAATTTACAAAATAGTACCATATCAATGATATTAAGAGTTTCATAATTTTCACATTTGGTGCCTGTTTTGTCTTTAATTAGTTTTTCTATGAGGAAATACTACAATAGACATGGAATAAATAATACAAAACCAAATTACCATGTCTGTTTTCCTTTGAAATAGATTTTATTTAAAAAGGTCAAAATAAAAAAATTCAAATCCTAATCCGACACACCTTATAGAAATGGCCGTAGAGCAAAATACTGTGCACCAAAATATTATATGTTTTATATTTTTCCATTGAAATTAAATAGCTCTTGAAAGAAAACCATGATATAGTGTTTTTGTATACTTTGAAAATTTCAAATATTCACGAGTATAATACACTCTTAAGCGGCAATTAAAAATTAATGATACATAAGTAAGGTTTTAGACATGTGGTAGCATTATGCAAGAAAATAGTCATTTAAAAATTTATATGGGACATTAATCTTGTGTATTGTATTTGTCTTGAAACTTAACATTCATAAAAACGTCCCTTTTATCACCATTTCATTAGAATTTAGGTGTTTAAGGCTGGTGGCTGCTATTAAATCTTTCTGTCTTACTTCTATCGTGTTTAAACCCTTTACCCTATAGCATATTTCTAGTTTTTAAGACAAGTGAGCGCTTAAAGCAGATTGACAGTAAAACCAATGGCGCATTCCGCTTTACGTTAAACCTGCTTTAAAGGGGTAGGTGCACCTTTGGAAAGTATTTACCAGATTCTTCAAACTTTGCATACAGACAGTAAAATAAGTTTCTATGACAAACTGGTGAAAAAAGTGGAGGGACCGGACCTTTTTTTTCACAATTTGAGATTTTTCAAGACTACCCCCCTAAAATTGAAGCTTCACAAAAAATCCTAATTTTTTGTAATACATATTTTCAATCTTTATTTATACAAACTATTTGTTCAAGAAAGGTCCTCATTTGTATTACCATAACAAGAATAAAACCTGAAAATAATGTGTTGTCAAGATCCAAAATAAAAAAAAATTGATTTCACTGGAAAGGAGTAAAATTTACCCCACCAACTTTTTTATAATGGGAGATTAAGTCACAGTGAAAATTGCCCTACAAATTGTAGCAAACTAATTACCAAATTGTTTATTTGCTGTTTTTAGCCTTGCAAACATTAAGTTTTAGTGAAATTGGAAAAAAGAAACCGCAGGGTCCCGGATCTTATAAAAAAGATATAGACCATTTTATTTAAAAAAAAATCCATTTTTCTCATTTTTTCACTTTTTGGTGTATTTTTTATCAAAAATGACTTTTTGTTTTAAAACAAAATCATTTGATCTATTGAATTAGCTATAATTCATAATAAAACTGTACTTCAATGAAAATTTCATGCTTATATTCTGAGAAATTAAAATGAAACCGGATATAACAAAGTGCAACCTACCAATGAAAACGGTATATTCTGTAAACTACGAATCGGACACAAAAGTAAAAAAGTCCCTTCCGGTTCGAAACCCTATTTTTTCCGGCGAAAATAGTATTTTATGACTGTCTGCATTCACCGAAAATTAGTTCTTAACATTTTTTCGGAAAATGAGTTCGCAAATTTGTTTCCAAAATGTCATCATGCTCAAAAGGACAGGCCGACATCCTTAAGCTTCTATCTTCTAGGATATACGAAAAACTTATTTCTGTCGGTACATGTTAATGAATTTATAAAATAGAACTATTTTCTTCGGCGGAGGAATAAAACAAATGCGCTTAAGGCGCTTCTATGGGGAAAATGGTGAAACTGGTCCTAGTAGAGAGGTTACTTCCTTTGATTGGCTGCTCAATAAGGTATAATTTACGTACCCATTAACACCCTCTTCGATGTGCATATACTTAAAATCAAAGCTGATTTGTTTTCCGAAAGGTGCGTTGAATATCACGTGACACGATAGTAGCCTCTGGTACTGCCCTGGGAATCCCGGTGACGTCATGATAATGCTGGGGTTTTCCGGTGTCAGGTTATACAAGCCTCCACAGTCGACTGGGATGTATCTTTTCGAACGCTTTTCTAAAAAGAAATTGGTATTCCAATAATTATAATTTACCATCGGGCAATTTGGTAAAAAATATTATTATTTTACCTCTTCTCTGCCTTACCCCGAGTTTGGTTATTTGCAAACAATGTTGATCCTGATCAGACATCGTATAACGCGGCGTCTGATCAGGATCAAAACTGTATGACACTCATACTAGCATTGCTTTAATAGTTAATTTAGCTAAACTTTTAATAAGAGAAAATAAAAGCAGACGACAAAATTAATTTTCGAAGCTGATGGCGTTAGGGCAGAGAATGGTTAAACCATACGCATGTATCCTTAACTCTTTGAACCCTAATCCCGCATATAGGCGTGCTTTTCAAACAGTGTACATGTGAATAGTGCACATGTCCTATACAAACAGTGAAGACCCAGATCAGAGGGCTCCAAAAGGAGCCCTCTGATCAGGGTCTTCACTGTTTGTCACAATGCCAAACATTGACAAAAACAACCCTTTAAAGTCAGAAAAGGACTAGACTTAGATGGAAACTGGAATTGTCCATTTAAAGTTTCAGGGAGGAAAGAGTTAAACCATACGCATGTATCCTAAATGTATCAGCCATTATGGTCGTTTGCAAGAAAACGCTAGGAAGGGGTTCAGGACATGTGATAGGACTAAGCGCTATATCGTTTTAACTCTTTGAACCCTAGTCCCGCATATTGGCGTCCTTTTCAAACAGTGTACTTGTGAATAGTACACTTTTCCTGTGCAAACAGTGAAGACCCAGATCAGAGGGCTCCGAAAAGAGCCCTCTGATCAGGGTCTTCACTATTTGTCATAATGCCAAACATTGACAAAAACAACCCTTAAAAGTCAGAAATGGACTAGACTAAAATGGAAACTGGGATTGTCCATTTGAAGTTTCAGGGAGGAAAGAGTTAATCAATCAAATTTCTTCACTCTTAACCCTTTCACTCTCAATGACGTCGTAAAGCGCATTTGCAAACAGGTTTAATCCTGATCAGACAAGATCAAAACTGTTTGCCACTTGTTTTGAAATTACGACAGTTATATCGCCTTCAACTTAACTTTGGAACGATATTTGCAAACAACAATTTGAAGCAGACGGCAGTTTTGGCGGTGAATAGGTAAAAACTTCACGATAAATTTGATCATGAAAGGGTTAAAGCGCTATATACAGATTGGTTTACCTTTGCAAACGGTTTTGATCTAGATCAAACAGCGTCATGCGACATCTGATCTGGGTTCAAACTGTTTGTCTCTCATTTTTATGTTTCTTCTGACAAATGTCCAATATGTATTTGGAGGATAAACAAGGGGACGAACATTTGTAGCAGACTATAATTGAAGCAATGTTAAAATGAAAGGGTTAAACACCAAAACCAAATCATTGATATGGAAAGTAGTCCTGGAAGAACGTTATGGTATTTGTTCAATAGTTTTGGAATTCAATGGTAAATAAAAAATGTATTGTAAATAAGTAAAACCTATTTATTACGACCACTAAATTGTGATAAGTATTTAGTGTTTACGGCAGGTGGTTGCATAAAGCAAGGTAGCAATAAAACAGAAAACTCCTATAAGAGCTTTCTGTTTTACTGTCACATTGATTTTAAAGCTGTCATCTGTCTTTATACAATCAATAAGGCTTCGTTTTAGAGGCCGTAAGAGAGAGGTTTTACTGTAACAATATATGCTGTTACTAGTGCCTAATAAATGAAAATGTTTAGACTATGGTTTGTTGTTAGACTTTGTTTTGATGCCTAGTTGTAAGTGGTCGTTCCATCCCTGTTTGCATTGTCCTACGGTTTACCTGTTACGCAGTCCATTAATTTTTATTTCATTTCTATAGCATTTTTATTTATCTTAAAAGCTATTTTACAAAGTAAGTCCAAAACTCATTTACTAGGTGTTTTCTCATGTTGGCATATGAAGGGGTTTTTCATCTGACAGTCTCTGTCGTTCCAGTAGTAAGAACTAGTGACACCGGTTCCCTTTCCTGGATATGAAAATTGGCGCCGTATTTCTACACAATCTTCATTCGAAAACCCGCCATCACTGGGTTGACTGGTACTCCGTGTTCCAAAGTCATTTTTATGGAGCCACCCTGGAAACCAGTCTGAAAAGAATAATTATTTTGTAGGTTTTGATTTACACATGTAGAACTAAGAAAGTGCAAATGTTGTAAGTAATGTCGAATTCAATTATTTCATAAACTGACAATAGAATTATACAAGTCTTTAGCAGCGCACACAGCTCCATGTTCCCTGCAATGTTTTAACTATGTTGCATGCTAGTGGCGGATATATGTGCCACAGTGATTACATTTGCAAACAGTTTAGATCCAGATAAGACGCCGCGTAACGCGGTGTCTCATCAGAATCCAAATGTTTGACACTCTGACCCTGCTTTGAAAAGAAAATTAGAAATTTCAATTTTTAGAACATCAGCCGACAACAATTGTTAAGGACGAAATCAATACACAGCATGCAAAGAGGTAAGTACCGTTAGTCGAAGACGAGTGATACATAGGATCCTGATAGGGAACATTGGATCGTGTAGCCTGTCAAAAACTTGTATAATATTATATTGTCATACTTCAATGCTGATTTAACATGAAATTATTAATGCTTAACTGATCATATAGAAATGAATCCAAACGTTCACTTCTTCTACACCAAAAGAAGTGATAGTATACTGCGGGACATTTAGGTAATGTCAAAACATTCAGGAGAAATATATATAACATTTGTTCATGCATCTCAGTTACCTGGTTTTAAAGTCTTATTTTTCTAGTACAAGTCGAACTTCGATATCTCGAACTCGCTTAAATCAAATATACCCGTATTTTAAAGTTAAAACGTGGCTTGGCCACGTTTTAACTTTGAAATATGGGTATGTTCGACCTAACCGAGCATGTAACAATGCAGTTCATGTGTCGAACTATCCGGATAGTTCGAGTTAAGCGAGTTCGAGCTATCGAAGTTCGACTGTATGTCATTCTAGAGAAGGAACATTGTAAATAAT
This sequence comes from Gari tellinella, assembly GCA_922989275.2. Lineage (NCBI taxonomy): Eukaryota > Metazoa > Mollusca > Bivalvia > Cardiida > Psammobiidae > Gari > Gari tellinella. The sequence goes on from OV277862.1 coordinate 19,463,582, forward strand.
AAATAAAACTGTTGGCGTGAAAACGCATGAGCTTTTATGTACCACGGCAAGACTAAAACATGTAGTATCTGGCGCTTATTGTCAAGTGAAGTGTATACCGTGTTCAATACAAATCTGACGCTTCTAATGTACCCCGATAAAACAAAAATGGCAACTCGACAATTTTCCTTGCAGAATGGCAATACGTCTTGTCAGAAATATTTCCAGCTCAAATTATCTAGATTTTACAATCTTAACTTCATTAAATTGCAGCGTGTTTGGAAGGCTACTGTTTAATCCTTTTACTCTCAATGCTGCCATAAAGCGCACTTGCACACATTTTTATCCTGATCAGACGCCGAATGGATCAAAACTGTTTGCCACTTGTACGTCTTTTATACTGCCTTAAATCTAACTTTGAAACAATATTGAAGACAACAATATTAAAAACAGACGACAATATGGTGATAAAGAGGCAAAAAATTCACGAAAAATTTGATCATAAAAGCGTTAAGAGTTTCTTAATAAACCGTGTGGTGAGAAACAACGAACATTCGGTCTTTCCATGCATTTCAGCGATTACAGAAACTTTGGTGGACTGTGAGACAATACAGTTATCCCTGTTAAGACGCCAAGACTCGCGTGATATCAATTTAGTCAACTCGTTCATTAAAGATAATAAATAATGAGCACTCATGTAAGACGCTCTATTTACATATGTTTCACTGGTCAATACACTGAACTCTTACTTCTATAGCCCACTGTCGATCTGTCTGTCCACATGTATTCTCCTTCGAACAGTTGATCATGGGCGCCGATCCATAGAGACGTAAAGCTGACATTCCTTTGAGAAAAAAACAAAAAAAATGACAAAAGACAGTCACGAGTATACTGCAGACTAGCACTAGTAAGCATCAATAAAAGATCAGTGGATATAATTTTAAGAAAACAAAAGTACAACTTTTAACAAACACTTTAAGTACTGTGACATTCAATATGAATGCAATTTTATACTCAGAAAAAATAGTACAACAATAGAGCGCTCTAAAAGAAAACTAAGTTATACAAGAAACTGCTGCAGACGGGTGATGCTCCTCATATGTTTGTTTATATAACGAACATAGCTCCAAGTATATGAGGGGTTTTAATGAGTATACATTTCTGGATAAGGTTACGTAAAACAAAACCGGGTCTCAGTGAGTGGCACATGTCCAAAAGCGTGAATTGACACTGAAATGCATTTTGGTAATGAAAACAGACCAGTAAAATACTAATACAAAAAAAATGAAAATTGCACGTGAGTCGACCCCAAGCGCACCAAGTTCTGATACAGCACAAGAAATTAAAACTACACTGCGCCATGCCTGGCTGTACTCATATGTCAATTTGGTGTCCCCTGATGTTGTGATATAGGAAATGTGCTCTGGACAAGTTCCCTCAAGAATTGAGATCGAAAGTCAATATCAAGGTCACCTTGACCTTACAATGATACGAAACACTATGCCATCCCAAGGTGTACGCACACAGTGCATTTTGTATCCCTAGCTGATACTATTATATGGTTCGAACAAACTTTTGCTTTAATTGAGATCAAACGTCTACCTGATATAATTTAGGAACTATGCTCTGCATCAGCTTTTTCATACCCCTGAGATCGCTCTCAAGCTATTGACTGGTCCGGTTTTAGCATTTTATTAAAATCTGACCAATTGAATGCTTAAGAACGAAATCAGACTTGTTTCAAACGTTTCATAAGCATAAGACCTGGGTCCATGCTTATAAAGCGTATGCGTTTAGTCTCTAGTCGTTCTCAAGCATTTGATTGGTTAGATTTGAGCCTAGGCTCAAATCTGACCAATCTTATGCTTGAGAACGCACTCTGACTCAATTCATAAGTTTTATTAGCCCTTGACCTGATTGGTGCTATATGTACCTGTCTTGTAAACATTTCTCCAAAGCCTTGTGCGTAATATCGTCCTCTATTTGTGCCAGCACGGCTCCTTTCTCCCTGCATATATCACGACTGACATTCCATATCTCAGGCTTCGGCATCAACTCAAAGCACGACTCATTGTTCTGATGTAGAGGACAGGCACACGGTGTTGGTAGTCCGCTCTCCGGTATCCCGGGGGTCGAATACCACCTTAGTCTGAACCCTGCTCGCGTGCTTTCTTCATTTGAATGAAACTTCACATTGACAACGGATGAATGGAAAGTAAAATATAAAAGGTGTTCGTTCCCTAACCAGTCTCCGCAGAGTCTAAAAGATTCCTCATCGCCCGATATCTCCAAATAGTCATATACGCACATTTCATTCATAAGGTTATAGTCCAAAGCCGACTCTGTGTGTAAGAAATCTATAAACACTTCAATAGCTATTGCAGCTGGGATATTAATTTTCATATTGCTATCCATGTTATTTGTGTAATTATTTGGATAATTAGAACTAACCAAACTGCCGCTTCTTTCAGATAAAATGGCATCGTATGCGGACATCTCTACATGTATTTGACTACACACGAAGCACACAATATGTGCAATAATAGAAATCGAGTACAACCAGAAGACAGAAAATTTAATCCAAATATGTTTAACACTGACAAGAACCATTGTTAGTCCCATGTCGCACGCAATCATAGAAATAGTCTTGGACTGTCAATCAAACTCGACACACAATATGTGCAATAATAGAAATCGAGTACAACCAGTAAAACAGAAAATTTAATCCAAATTTGTTTAACACTGACAAGAACCATTGTTAGTCCCATGCCGCACGCAATCATAGAAATAGTCTTGGACTGTCAATCAAACTATCTGGTGTCGCTTTCAGAAACAATCAATAGTCAGCCATTCTTGGTATTCCGCATGACATTTAATCCGTAACAGTTTCATGTTCTGCCTTGATCTTATAACATCTGAAATAATACAGCATCATATCATGAAACATAAGCCATTTCCAGTTGAACTTCGATATCTCGAACTCGGTTAGGTCGAACATACCCGTATTTCAAAGTTAAAACGTGGCTAAGCAACGTTTTAACTTTGAAATACGGGTATGTTCGACTTAACCGAGCATGAAATAATGCAATTAATGTGTCGACAAATAGGATAGTTCGAATTAAGCGAGTTCGAGATATCGAAGTTTCACTGTATACTGTTTCTAGTTTTGAAAACAGATCACCAATTAAAGCAGGTTGAAAATAAAGCAGGATGCATTCTGTTTTACTCTCATTCTGCTTTAAGCTACACTCAGATAGGAAATAAAATATTTCGTACAGTACATGTTTATGACCATATAACCTGGAACAATTTTCTTCGGTAGAGGAACAAGCTAATGACGTAAAATGCAGATCTGTGGAATAATAGGTTGACCTGTTTGTGCATAGCGTCCGATTTAAATAGACATAAACAACGAGCAATGATTTTGAAACAATTTGACTCAAAAACAAAAACTACCCTTTTCTTGTGTCAGCAAATTATCAAATCAAATTAGAAATTGTACTTAATGCCAATAAAATATATTGTATGGTATTGTATTGAAATCTCATAACTAAATTGCTGGACACCTTTTTGCTGATGACCAAATGTGCGTCAATAGTACTATAGTTTCTGTCACACATAAACCGTACGTCACTAACAGTACAGGTCAACCAGAGCACATCTCCAATGAAAATTAACAATTTACTTTGTATTACTTTTGCATCGCTTCCTGATTAAACCGTTTTACTGCTTAACCCCCAGAACAATCATGGTTATTTGCAAACAGTTTTGATCCTAATCAGACACCGCGTTACGCGGCGTCTGATTAGGATCAAAACTGTATGCAGGATTAAATATGTTTGAAAGTCAGTACGATATAACTTCAGCTTATATACATAGAATCTAAATTGATAAATAAAAGCAGACGGCAATCGTTTAAGCAAATGACGTCATGGCAGTGAATGCGTTAAATGGTGATGAATTAGTAAATAATGATACAAGAAGAATGACAATGGACATTACGTAGCTGTACACGTCGTTATAATTCTCCACATTGCCAAGGAGCCGATTATATTTACAATCGCCCCATTCAATTCCATTGACAAAAAGTGTGTTCATTTCAAATAAACACCAATTTTCGAGTAGGCGGGACTTGTGGAAAAGTTTCGAAGGGGAGGCGGGGAATATGCAGTTTTCATTCGCGAATTAATCTTTGGAACTTTGGGCAGCAAACATTTGGCGGATTTTTTCAAAATTTGTTCTTAATGCCTCGCTCACATTTGCTGCGGCTGCCGTACGGCGGCCGCACGGCTTGTTATTTCTACGGCGAGTAACAATTCCCCGGCCGCCGCAGAATTCCTACGGCCGCCGTGTGTTGCGCTCACATTTGCTGCGGCTGCCGCACGGCGAGTTTCTATTTTTTTAGGTTAAAAACCCTACGGCCACCGTACGGCCGCCGTACGGTGGCCGTGCGGTCGCCGTACGGCCACCGTACGGCAGCCGTGGAAGCTTCACCAGATTCTCTGCAATCAAAATGCTGCTCCTGCTACATAACTTGGTTTTGCTACATGTTCACAAAACTCATATCAGTCCAACTACACCGTGAACTCAATGGACATATTAGGACAACACTTAAGAACATCTAAATCCATTTTTAATAATACACATGTTATACATGTATGAACAAAAGTACAAAATGCACAATAAGAAAAGTGACAATTTAGTTCCGGCGGCCGTGCGGCGGCTGTACGGCGGCCGTACGGCAGCCGTAGAACCACACAGGAATTAAAAAATGTTATAACTCCGCGTTATATTTCTACGGCGACCTCTACGGCCTATGAAATATGGGTATACGCCGTGCGGCCGCCGTACGGCTGCCGTAGGGCAAATGTGAGCGCACTATTACCGATCTATGCCTTCCTACTAGTGGAAACCATGATTTCTGACTAATATTCTTCTTAATAAATGAGATGAATTGCAAGAAAATTGACATAAGAATCTACCTTATAAACAGCGGCCTATATCTGCGTTTCTTTATGACAATAAAACCCCGATATATTTATTCTACTTTAAAATTACGTCACTTCTAATGACGTCATAAATCAGCATTTTTCGCGCCAAACTGTCAAGTTGTTGACAATGGAACTTATTTTTTTTGCTTTCGAATGTACACAGATTCAGTAAATCAGTCATGGCTGTTCCTTATAGGGTACACATTATTCGTGTTATCTACCTCTAATATGGATTAAACATACATGCGTACTGACAAAATGTTTATTTAATGTTAGAAATTACAGCAAATATATTGTGAATATAAGAAATGAACTGATTTTTTCGGCGTTCAAGCGAAATGAACAACAGAAAATTATCGGCAAATTTACCATCCACTGCCATGACGTCATCTGCATTGCACTATTGTCGTCTGTCATTTTCTCGTTTTTATATTTTAATTTGTTCTGATTAACGCTATACTGAAGTAAGTGTCAAACATTTGAAACCTAATCAGACGCCGTTTAACGCGGCGTCTGATCATGTTCCAAACTGTCTATATATATTTGCTGTATTCGGGGTAAGGCAGTGAATGTATTAACAATATATAATATTTATACTATTGACAGGCAATATAAAATACGTATATCAGTTTTATGTGCACGGGTAAACGGGTGAGCATTTCATCTTGAAATAACAGTGAAAACTCGATTCTACGAACTCGCGTTGGTTCAAATATATCCATATTTCAAAGTTAAAACGTTGTTTAGCCACGTTTTAACTTTGAAATACGGGTATGTTCGACTTCAACGAGATCGACTTATCAAAATTCACCTAACGAAATACTGGTAAGATCGATTTAATCGAGTTCGTAGTATCGAGTTTCGACTGTATTATATTTTAAGAGTTTACTTTTTATAAGGATAGTTTTATAGGCTATGCTAAAATAGTTAAATGCATATGGTATGGGGTATCACACATGTTTACCCAAAGAATAGTACCGAAGAATGGTACCATTTGGTTTGTGATATAACAGATGGTGCGAGCGTTGAATAACATAATTGTTTCTGTTTCGCAATCAACTGGTGGTATATATGTAACTTAGTCCACGTGTGAACAATTACCTAATGAAGAGTTATATTTGGATCAATCATTATCACTCAGACGAACCTGTCACAAAATAAGCATAGAATCACACAGGGGTTCATTGATGAGACTAGATATAAAAATGCGGAAGATGTATAGGGATTAAGTGTAATCAGGGATTACGCGTAATCCATGAACTTTTAAGGGATTACGCGTAATCCATGAACTTTTAAGGGATTACACGTAATCACTGGGTGTTTTAGGGAATAGATGAAATGTTGCTTTCTTCATCAAATTAATAAATGTGTACTATAATGACATTTCTATTGGTTTTTAATGTCAAGCTTTCTTGACATATCATGATCTAATGAACGTTCAAACAAAGTTTCTCGCACAAGTGAATAAAACATAAGTGAACAGTAAATGCATTTTAAGTCAGGACAATTAAAAAACCAAGACATCTGTCTTGTTAATAAAGTTAAGAGCATATTTTATAGCGTGGTTCTTGCCTTTGAACTTTATGAACTAAAAGAGGTAAGATTCATTACCTTAACCAAAAGTAACTGCCAACTAATTTTACCTGACTACGCATTTAACGGTTCATTAGTAACAGATTAATAGCCATTGTTTTAATTAAAAGGCAGCGATAAGTAAGCAATGGAAAAACACGGAAGACAGCGACGTATGTTATGAATATAAAATAGTTTTCGTTATATGCCTAAAGTGCACTGCTATCTAAAGAACGGCTTTAGGGCATAACAACGAGTCAATTTATAACTTTTATTTGAACAAGCATAAGTGTTACCTTGCAGGAAAATGATAATTATAGTTACATGACAACCAGTACGCACATGGACACGGCTATTAAAGTGTTTTTGTTTGTCCACATTACCATTTGCGAATCAAAGAACATTAAATACCATGATCTGTGAGTGGCCATTGGATAAGTTTGATATATAAATGCATGAGAATGGACATCTACTTTCAAATCTTATTGTGTTTTTTCATACAAGTAGATATATATTGGTACCTTTCAGTCTAAAATCTGTGTTCGTGTGTATTAACACTTTCATTCTAAATGACGTTTTAAAGCGGGTTTGCAAACAGTTTAGATCCTGATCAGACGCCGCATAACATCAGGATCAGGATCCAAACTTTTTGACATTCGTTTGAAGTTTCTTCAGCCATACTGCCTTAAATTTAACCCTTGGAACGACATTGCAAACAACAAAATTGAAACAGACGACAATGAAACAGTTGAAGGGGTAAAAATATCACGGAAACGTTGGCAGTAAACGGGGGTTAAACACAGTGATGTATTGAGACAGTGAAGTGCTTCAGGCAAATATTTGTTTTGTTGTTGTTGCTTTTTGTTCTTTGTCGTAACTGTCTTAAACCATTCTAATTGGGTTTTAATGGAGGATAGCTTGCTTCCGAATGTTATAATATGGTTTCACACCACAACTAAGGTTTGAAAACATCACGGTAGAAGAGGACACAGAAAAATCTATACTTTAATTGATTGACAGAGATATAATTTGTGATACTCACATAATTCATGTACAGTTCTGCTTTTCTGTAATTACTAAATGTGTTCAAAACAATACAGTGATGGTAACTTATACTACTGTAATAGCACCGCTAGTGTTGTAATAACACTATAACTGCTGCAGTAGTATCTGACAACTTCAGTTGTTCAATGCTCCCTCCTTACAACGGCCCTACCAACAGCGATTCCCTCCTTATAACAACACTTACCGTTGCTCCCCGAACATTACTATTATGTTTAACCTTTTCGCGTTACGCGGCGTCTGATCTGTATTGAAGCTGTTTGCAAATGGAAACCAATATCCCTCCCTTTAACAACCCCGTCCGAACAACAGGCATACTTTTTGTCTCAAATTGGGTGTTGTTGTGGAGTGGGAGCACTGTAATATGAATTATATTGCGGAGATGCAGTTACTACTGGCGCAAGTTGGTCAGTTGGTACCTTAAACCTTTCATTCTCTAACATTCAGGTATTGGTTGTACTTTGCGACAAACTATAAATATAAAACATATTGTGAAAAAAGCGTGCGTTCGATATTCTAAACAAAGGCACATTAGAATAAAAGGCTTAATAATATTAAAAATAGTATTAAACAATACTGAAAGAATTCGCTTGTGCAATAAACGTTGATTTCCCCAGGGATCGTTTACAAATAATAACGAAACCAGCCTTTGAGATTATTATTTATTTCATTGTACTTAGCGATCGCAATTGTGTTTTGATTTCTGATATGATGGATTTTCAAACCAAATGACGTCAGTTACTGAAAAACTCTCTAGATTAAAATAGATATAGATGAACGCCATTTCACCTCAGGGTTTGTAGTGATTTCATATATCGTATAATGAATTCACTATATACTCCAATTTCTTCTACAATATAAATATATACCGGTATTATCCGATTTTTTCTGTCTGACTTGTCCGAGTTATATTTAGAAAAGAATAATTAATAATGGTAAATAGGTAAGCAAGGGAACATCGAATATATAATCGTACACAAGTATGATCCTCGTGCATCACGAGACCACTGAGCTAACTTTACTGATATTTTATTATTTCCCAATAAACGCATTTATATACTAAACGTATTATTTCCATTGCAAGCAGGTTTGGGCCAGATCAAACGCCGGGTAACCCGGCGTCTGATCAGGCTCCAGCCTGTTTGCTACTCAGATTTTAAAAAAAATAGCTAAAACTTCTAAAAGTGAATTTCCACAGTTTAGTGCATTGCGTTAAATGCGTTTAAACGGGAAAGAAAAATCTCTTCTCTACTGTACAGTGGAGAATCTGTTATTCTTTCCCGTTTAAACCCAAACGTACGCAAACGCAAAGCACTAAAACGTAGAAAAGAACAAATTTTGGACAATTCTGATAATTCTTGTTTATCTTGGTGGCAAACAGTTTGGAGCCTGATCAGACGCCGGGTTACCCGGCGTCTGATCTGGCTCCAAACTGTTTGCACTGCCAATAATAGTTTTAGCGTAAACGCGTTTATTGGGAAAGAATAACAGATTCTCCACTGTATATTGCGCACAATAAATACAGCTATCAATGTCTCTTGCTGGCTGTAGGGAATACTCCTGCTCCTGCCTTTTAGAATGTTCCAATCTAAAAATAACTGCCAAGTCAGAAGAAAACACTAATAATGACAAAGCATAAAATGCTCTTCCAGAAACTATTCAAGGTCTTTTTTGTTAACAATTTCGCTGACAAATCATTCGTTAGGTTTTAAACCCTTCACCGTTACTTTCTCGTCTGCTTCAATATTGTTGCCTACAAGATCGTTTCAAGGTAAGATTTAAGGAAGTAAGACTTAAGAAATATCGAAACGAGTGTCAAACAGTTGGGATCCTGATCAGGCGTAAAGCGGCATCTGATCAGGATCCATATTGTTGTCAAACGAGCATTTTAGCGTCATTAGCAGAGAAAGTGTAAAGCTACAGTCGTTGCGTTTAATTAAACAGTCCTGATTGTGCAACAGAAGAAATATGTTCCTAATCCTAGCAGATGGTAGCTTAACCCATTACCCCATAGCCTGTTTCAAGTATTGAAGGTAGGTGACCACTTAAAGCTGGTTGAAAGTAAAGCAGAATGCGCTTTAAGGCGCATTCTGCTTTACTTTCAACCTGCTTTAAGTTACCAACTACTAGAATATAGAAAATATTTCTTATGGTAAATATTCATGACTATATAAATTTGAACTATTTTCTTCTGAGGAGGAATAAATTAAAGGCTAAAGCGGACTGAATGTATGAAATGCATTGGCAGTGAATTCGTGACAATTCAGTAAAATGTGTACAGAACGACCACTGATGGACGAGTTGTTGCCATCTTCTATGACAGGTGATTGCTAAATGCAGGACAGGAGTAAGCAGAACATACTCTTACAGGAGTTTTACATATGACAGCGCTCCCTCTCTACAACGACAGCCAATGGGAGACACAGATTGTGTGCGTTGTTCGGAGGGAGCCGTTATAGGGAAGGAAATTGGTTTACATTTGCAAACAGCTTGAATCCAGATCAGACGACGCGTCACTCGGCGTCTGATCTAGATTCAAGCTGTTTGTCACACGTCATTAAGGTTTTTTTCTCAAAATGTCCAATACGTAACTTTGAGAAAAACAGCAGACGACAACTTTAAGCAAACAAATTGCAACAGTAAAAGCGGTATACATAATTGTCCTGTTTAGAGGACTACGACAAAGGGCGTTGTAAGGAAGCGGTCGTTGTAGAGAGGGTCGTTGTAGGGAGGATACACTGTACTCTCTTCTCTTCAGTAATTAATGGTCATAAGACACCCCTAATGCATGTTGTTATCAGTTGTCGCTGAATACAAGTTTGACTGTTAACTCATTCACCCCGGAAACTTTAAATGGACAATTCCAATTAACCATTAAATCTAGTCTATTTTTGAAATATTATGATGGAATTTTAAAATATTTAAAAAAATAACAAACAGTGTAGACACTGATCAGAGGGCTCTGATCAGGGTCTACACTGTTTGCATAGGACAAGTGTACTCCTGACAGGTATATAATTTGTCGCTTGGGTTGAATACACTAATAGGAGTCAGAGACAATATTCAACTGCCAAATATGAGTATTCGTGCCGTGGTCGTACTGTACTGTATATCTTCAGAACGGATAAATAATTAATCAGCAGCTATTTACCCTTTCACTACTAACTTTTTCGTGAGATGTTTACCCCTTCACCGTTTCTTTGTCGTCTGCTTCAATTTTGTTGGCTGCAATATCTTTTCAAAGTTAAAAAATAAGGCAGTATGGCTGGAGAAAATTCAAAACGAGTGTCAAACAGTTTGAATCCTGATTAGACGCCGCGTCACGCGGCGTCTGATCAGGATCCAAACTTTTTGAAAACGCACTTTAAAGAGTTATTGAGAGCGAAAGGGTTAAGAGTGGTATCAAATAATAGAACATGTCGCCTTGTTTCAACTATGAAATGAAGGTAATTAATAATTAGATATCGATTTCATGATAAACGTCGGTTTCAAAGAGCATCTAAGACCACTCTATACTGTAAATATATATATGGAGACCGTAGAGTTGTGTATAGATGGTGTGTGTGTGAGAGAGAGGGGTATTCTTTCATGTTTGCAACACCCTAGAATCGACCATATCTAGCAGAAAGTATATTGGAAAAACTATTTGTGTTAAGTTTACAAGCTGAATAATTCACAGAATAGAGCAGAATCTGTAACACCTACATATAATTTTGAAAATTAATGTTTATGATAATTTTAAGAGGGAAATTATTACTGGACCCTGCTAGATGTTACATTACTCTGATTACTTTCGGAACAGGTTGGATATGCTTTACTTTACATTTGTATTAAGAACGTGTATGCCTTCAAATCTAGTACATGTATACCCATTCAACGTCCTAGGTGTGTCGATTAGATCTAATATGAATATACATTTTCCATTTTAGTTATAACACAAATTATTGCACCTGATAAAGGAAAACTTGTAAAAAACACAGTGCGACTTCACGAAACAAGAGAGAATTGAAGGTCCTGATATCGCTCACCTGTTGTACTGGGTTTTATATATTTGTTATGATTTTACGTCGCTCCAACAGTATTTCAGTCATCTCGCGACTTTAAGCTAAGTACGGACGGAGGAAACCACCAGAAGCCTTTATGCACTGTTCCAGGCACAACTCGGCTACTGGGTAGAACCATCGACCTTTCGCAATGCCCGGACTGGGACTCGAACCCACAGCGGTGAGAAGCTTAGTGATGTAAATCACAGCGACTATATCACAAGACCCCTACTCAAAACAAGCTAAATCTAAATCCATTCAAATTTGAAGACTACAGAGTGTACAAGATAGAAGAATACGCCATGTACTCGTATAGTCGAGTACATCAAGGGCATATAGCTCTTGAGCAATTCAACCGATTTCATCAATGATTGAACTCATCCGAGTACTTGTAGCATGTATAACTTTACAAAGTTTATTAAAATTCTTTGAAATTTGTAGACAAAAGAGCGTAAACAATACTGAAATAAAGCCTTTTTCTAGTATTTCAAAGTACATCAAGGGCATATATCTCTTGCCGCAATGATCAGATTTCAACAATAATTGAACTTCTCCAGGAACTAATTGTAATATACCCTGTGTGCATGTATAATCAAAACCCATTGAAAAATGTAGTTGCTAGAGTATAAACACTGTTAGATACGGCATTTACAACTATTGAACTATTGGTTGGATTTCAACCATTTTTAAATTTCTTTGAGAACATATGGTCATATACAATCTGAACAAATATGAGAATGATTAGATAACAAATTGCGGCCTTTAGAGTGTAAACACTGTTATATTTGGCATTTTCATCACATCAAGGGCAGATAACTCATGACCTAATATTTCAATTTCAACCATAATCAAAATCATCCGAGAACTTATATAAAACAGGTTTTGAAAGCATAACTGTTGAAGAGGTTAAACATGGCATACATCAGAACAGACAATTACTGCCAGAGCTTTATTCAAGGTACAGTGCTCTCTCCCTACAACGGCTCTCCCAACAACGATTGCCTCTTTGCAACGGTGTTTGCCACTGTTCCCCGAATGAGACAATTTAATTGATGTCTAACGCTCTCATTCCTGCAATATCGTCTGCTGTTTTTCCTCAAAGTTACATAATGGACATTTTGACCGGAAAAAACTGAACGAGGAGTAATAAACAGCTTGAATCCAGAACAGACGCCACAAAACGCGGCGTCTGATATGGATTTAAGCTGTTTGCAAACGTACGCCTATTTCCCTCCCCATAACGACTCCCTCGTAACAGCGCATATATTATTCGTCTCTCATTTGGTGTCGTTGTATGAATCAGGGTTTGTTGTATGAACAATTGAAAGCATGTAAAGTAAAAGATGGTTTGACAGAGATGTTTAATCCCTTAATACGAAGTTTATGTATTTAATTTATTCCTTCCCTGAAGATAGTTCCAGTTTATACATTCAGGAATATATAAGAACCGTAAGAAATAGGTTCTATATCCTAGCAGATGGTACAAAATGCAGACTAAAAGTAAAGCAGAATGTGCGTAAAAGCGTATTCTGCTCTATTTGCAAATTGCTTTAAGCGGTCACCGGTTTTCAATACTAGAAACAGGCGATGTAGGAAAAGTTGTAAAAGGAGCTCCACTATAATCTTCATATTATTCATAAAAGACTTATCGACGTTCATTAAATAAAAATGTAATGTTAGGATATGTGTGACTCAAGAGACTGAAGATCAGCTAAATGCATCTATGTTTTCCGATTGCGTCGCGATACTTATAGAAAGACTCATCATATAATTACAGCATCAAATTGATGCAATAGATCCATTTTCTAATCATACAGAGATGAACGCATATACCCCTGACACTGAAAACAAATTCAGTTTCCAATTAAGTTTCCAATTAAGTTAAGTCCAATTATAACCATATAAGTACCGCAGTAAATAACAAAATGAAAAACAGCGCATACCTTGATCAAAGGGCTTCTAAAGGAGCCTTATGATCTAGATCCATACTGCTTGCATAGAACAAATGTACTCTTTACAGGTACACGGGTTGTAAATGACGCGTTGACTCTTTACAGACGTTGATTGTATTAAATCATAAAGGATAACCTTTGGTCATTGCATGACGACCGACGGTATTACCAAGGCCAGCAAATAGAGGAACAGTGCTCCTTCTCTACAACGACATCGAATGGGAGACAAGGGTGGTATGTGTTGTTTGGAGGGAGTTGTTAAAGGGAGGGACATTTCTTACATTTGCAAATAGCTTGATTCTAGATCAGACGCCGCGTAACGCGGCGTCTGATCTGATTCAAACTGTTTGTCACTCGTCAATATGTTTTTTTTTCTGTCAAACTGTTTAATATGTAAGAAAAACAGCAGGCAACACTTTTAAGCTGACGATATTGCAGCAGTTGAAACGTTACACATTATTGTCTTCGAAACAGCGGCAAGATTTGCTGTAAGGAGGGAGATGTTGTTCGGAATGCTGTTGTAGGGAGGGAGTAATGTACATGTAGTGTCATTTTGTACAAATAAGCGAAGTCTATTTTTTATAATCTTTTTAAAACTCGATAATACTTGTAAACCAACTTGATTGAAAGTACATATACAAACAATTAGATCGAAATCCTTTAGGTAACGGAGACTTTATCCATAACATGAACTATTTTGTAATCAAATCAAGGCAAAAGGGCAAAAATAATTGAAAATATACATGGCCAAGAACAGATATATGAAAATACAGACAGACTGACCGGCTTAGTAGTACAATAACACGAGCCTTGTATTTAGTATTATCTATTATAAGAGATTAACTCCTTCACTGCCTTAATATAAAACATTATAAACATTATTTGTACCATTTGATGTTGGCATTGATGCAATGTGTGTGAACCCAACTTGTACTCGGAATAATGTCAAATAATCGCAACATGAAGCAGTTTTTTGGTAGTTTCAAATCTTTGAAACCATCTATTGTCAGTGAATAGTTTAAAACTTTTACTTAGTCCTCATTCGCTCAAAAAGGCAATCCACAGTAATATCGTTGGATCATTGTCAGTTCCTTAAAACTGAATAATCGATTCATAACGAGAACTTGATTAGATGAAACAGTAAAACGATTAAGATGACTTTTAGTGAATAAACATTATAGTCTGAAGATAACATGATACCCATAAAATTTGTTGAATTTTATTTCCCTTTGTTTGATGTACGAATAATTGCGGGACAAGGAAAATTGCATGCTGCTTTGAAAAGCGGCGGCATTGAGGGTTGTCGATTGCGCAGCTGTTGAAAACGCTTCAATGAGACTGTTTAATGAAATTTAAAGGTCATAATGTATAGATACTCTCCAAATATGCCTGAAATAATAGTCACGTGTTTCATGAAAACATTGACAAAATAGGGCTGAGAATAAAATCGGTTTCAAGATCTTTATAGTATAATTCAACGGCACAATGTCTCTGTAAGTATCACCAGTTTTAAATCCTATTATCAAATACATTTTAAAAGAAATGTTGTTTCCAGAATGCTCACTGTTAATCTCCTGGTTTTGTTCTTATTCCACACCACTGTATTTCAGTTTGAAACTATCATCAGTACTCCTAAGTGCCTTGATTTACAGTTGGAAACAATACTATATCATTAACTTTAATATAATAAAATAATAACAACAAACCAAAAAACGGATGAGAGACAAACTACATTGGCTACTCTTGAAAAACGTGAAATGAATAATTATGAACGATGGAAATGTTGTGTTCAACGTCTATTACTAATTGTATTTGATACCGAGCACATGCACAATATATAAAAGAAGTCGCTATCCACAATTGCGCTATATAATGTTGCGACGTATCGACAAAAGCAGGCAAACAACATTGGCAACGTCAATATAAAACACCTCTTATATCAGTTTTAAATGAATGCACAGATGGACTATATTGCCGACGCAAAAACGGTCGTTAATTTTCTCTGTAAGACTAATAGATTGTTTAAAATAAGATATGTTTGCAGATATGAGATTTTCGGTCAATTCACACATCAAGAAGTTTTATAAAAAGAAGTGTAAATGGAGGGAAAATGTACAAAACCACCACCTTATTACATGTGTAAATGGTTTATGGACACCTTCGCTGTTAAGGCCACGGCCGTAGTTTACAAAATCAAAGCATTTTGTACATCAACAGAGCTTTAAGATTCTGTTAGTTCTGTTTGAAATACGATTCTTATCATACGTCAAAATTAAAAGGAATTCAGACAACATTTCTTTATATCTTAACGGCTGTATTATATATCAAAAGTCATTTGTTAACTTTCATGTCAGCTAACAGTAAAACTAGTACATTTGCCTTAACTACTAGTAGATACCTTCTCAGTACATTTAGGTACATGTACAGTAAAACCTCATAAATGGCACTTGTCTTACCTATTTAACATATTGGTTGTTTTTAATCCCTTCAATGCAATAACGTCATCTGCTTGAAACAAATGTCGTCTGCTTGTTTTCTTAAAATAGTTCAGACAGTTTGACTGCCGAAACATAGATACGAGTGTCAAACACCGTGTTACGCACAGTCTAATCAGGGTCCAAACTACAGGCGCTCCCTCTCTGCAACGGTCCTCCCAACAACGATTCCCTCCTTACAACGACCATTGCCTTTGGTCCCCAAAACAAAACAATTATTTCTAACCATTCCACTGCTGCTGTAACGTCTGCTTAAAATTATCGTCTGCTTTTATCTCAAAGTTAAATATAATTGGACACTTTGATAGAAGAATTGTAATGACGAGTGACAAACAGCTTGACTCCAGATCAGACGCCGCGTTACGCGGCGTCTGATCTGGAATCAAGCTGTTTGCAAATGTAAGTCCATTTCCCTCCCTCTAACGACTCCCTCAGAACAACATACACAATTTTTGCCTCCCATTGGATGCCGTTGACGAGAGGGAGCGCTGTATTTGCAAATACCATTGTACTCGGGGAAATGCATCGAAAGGTTTAACTCTTTCACTGTAGACGGCACCATACGGCGACTTCGCAAACAGTTTGACTCCTGATATGACGCCGCGTATCGCAAACTGTTTGACACTCGTATCGACATTTCTTCAGTCAAAAAAGCCCTAAATCTGACTTTGATTCTATTGCAGACGACACCATACCATTGCAGACGATATTTTGGCGGTAGGGGGGTTAAAGCAGACGATAAAACTTGGCTATGAAAAAGTTAACCAATTTGTGCCCAATGGATATACATGTGTTTTATATTGGATTAGTCCATTTTTTATCAAAGGGATGCCTGGTCAAAATTTTCATTTTCCTTTTGTTTTATATTGAAATGCCTATCAGTAACCAGTGTAGACTCTGATCAGACGCCGCATAATGCGGCGACTGATCAGAGTCTGCACTGTTTGTCTATGTCCCATGTATGGGATCGTGGGCACAAATGGGTATATCGGTGACAATTCAACTTTATATGACAATTCAACTTTATATGACAATGATATTTACAGAATGAACACTATCGATATGGCATATCATAATTTCACACTAAAGTGATAGGGTCAGTGTTATAAACAATTTGATCGACATAAAAGTTACTAGTTTCATACCTGTAAGTAGTGGTATTGTTATTTTAATATACATGTACATGTATTTAATATCGTTTGCAAAAATTAATATAATACCGGTGATACAACAATGTCACGTATTTAACACGTTTTATGGTGTTATGACCGAGGATATTATATTGCAAATAAACTTTTGTCATTATTGTCATTATAATTGTCACTACTACGTCTGCTACAACTACTACTTATGCTACTACTAGCTCCAGTGTTCCCTCCCTACTACCATCCTCCAAAAACGACTCAGGCCCTCCTTACAACGTCCCTTGTCTCAGTTACCGAAACATAACACTGATATCTAACGTTCTTACTGCTGCAAAATCGTCTGCTTAAAATTGTAGTCTGCTGTTTTTCTCAAAGTTACATAATGGACATTTTGATAGATAAAAACTAAAAGAGGAATGTCAAACAGCTTGAATCTAGATCAGACGCCGCGTCACGCGGCGTCTGATCTGGCTTCAAGCTGTTTGTAAATATAAGCCAATCCCCCTATAACGACTCCCTCCGAACAACACACATAATCTTTGTCTCCCATTAGATGTCGTTGTAGAGAGGGAACGCTATACTCATACTACTGCTAACTATATTTACTTATTTTTACGAATTTGTGTACCATTATTTTTTGCCTTTTGCCATCTTCAACAAACATTTGAACATTGTATCCAGGTGAGTCTTCCCATGCATAAAATATTTTAAGTTTATGTCAGTCATTCTACTTCTATCATAATACGGCCTCCATCAAATAGTTGATTGTTCTGCCGTAACTACTCTTTAAAGTGTCAAGTAATAGTGTACTAAAAAGTATCATAATCATTCATCTTACAATCTACACACTTTTGTACAAATATCCATGGCACTATGCACAATGTCACAAACTTTTGTAAACTTTTGTTTAAATACTGACGACATTGTGCACAAGGTGACGCACCTTTGTATAAATATTCATGGCATGTAACTCAATGCTACTCTCTTTTGTTTAAATATTAATGGCATTATGCAATATTTAAACACTTTTATATAAATAGTCATAGCATTATGCACAATGCTACACTATTTTGTATAAATATCCATGACACGGTGCCCAATGTTACACACTTTTTTTAAATAGTCATGACATTGTGCACAATGTTACACACTTTTGTATAAATAGTCATGGCATTATGCACAATTATTGACAATGTTACACACTTTTGTATAAAGAGTCATGGCATAATGCAAAATTATTGACAATGTTGCACACTTTTGTATAATAAATCATTACATTATGCACAGTTATCGACAATGTCACACACTTTTGTATAAATAGTCATGGCATAATGCAAAAGTATTGACAATGTTTCACACTTTTGTATAATAAATCATTACATTATGCAAAATTATTGACAATGTTACACACTTTTGTATAAATAGTCATGGCATTGTGCATAATGTTACACACTTTTGAATAAATTGACATGGCATTATGCACAATGTTTAACACTTTTGTTTAAATAGTTATGGCATAATGCTGAATGTTACACACTTTTCAATAAATATTCATGGCATAATGTACAATGTCAAATACTTTTGCAATGAATAGTCCTTGCATTGTGTACAATTTTACAAACTTTTGTATAAATAGTCATGACATTATACACAATGTTACCCAATTTGTATAAATAACCATGGCATTATTCGCAATGCTTTTATTTTTTACATATGATTGTTTATATATTGTATTTAACACTCTGAAATAAACATTTACGTAACCTATTACAAATTTTTTTTTATCGGCTACCAAATTCTAAATTACGAAGTATTTTATATATTCTTGTTTGATAATGTGCATATACTTTGAAAAAATCCGTTTTGTTGTAAAAATGCATATTAAATTATGCTGAGTATATAGATTTTCAAAACTATATTGAAACGAAAAAATAGTTCATACTCTTCATCATAGCTGAATAAAGACATTCGCTGGGTCTGTAAAAACTTACTTTGTCTGCGAATTTTCTGGTAAGTATACAACCCCTATCACCTGCAAAACTTGTACAGAACCATGTAATCGCCTATAATTATAAAATTAGTTTCTATTCGCATATCCAAATACATTTTAACTTACATGATAGTTTCGGCACACCATTGGTGTGCTTCTTCAGTCTGAAGAAGCACACCAATGGTGTGCGGAAACTGTCATGTAAGTTATACTTCTTTGAGTATACAAATCTGAAGAAGGCACACCAATGGTGTGCGGAAACTGTCATGTAAGTAAAACTAAGTTGGATATGCGAATAGAAACTTATTTAATAATTGAATGTATGCCATCCTGAATTTCTTTCGTGACCATGTAATCGCCTGTTTCTAGAGTTGCCGTAAAAATCCCTAAAATTAGGACATCCTGTGTAATGTTCTAATTATTCTTAAATTTGAATAAATTGCTTTAATCACACAGATATATGTCCAAAAGGCAAAACATGATGGCAAACAGTATAGACCCTGACCAGATTGCTCCTGGGGGAGTTGTGTGATCAGTGTTTACACTGTTCGTTCAGATCTAGCTGTCATATTACTCACAGTCATTACGGTATCCATGGTTATTCTTCAATGGATGGCTGCTTAACATCATTTTGACTAAAAATGCTTCGCCTTACCTTATATACCTTGGTTAATGTTAGCACATGTCTGTATATCACTAAAGTGTCACTGTTGTTACTATATCCGAAACTTCCATGCTAAAGCTTGTACTGGTATGTCCCCAATCAATTCGCACCATCAATCCGCGACTTGTTGTTTTGTTAATCGCAAAGGTAATGCCATTTGAGTATGTGTATTGAGCTGCCACGCCCAATGATTGTGTTTTCGTTGAGATATTCTTAACATAGCTGTCAGCTGTCAATGCTGTTATGCAGTTATTGTACACGGAAATTTTCATCACTATGACAACGAGACGCATCTCTTTTTACATGATATCTGGCGCGAGTTTTATTGTATTGGAGAAATTTGACACCAGACATCAGATACGGTGTAATGACAAGTAACAAGTGAAGAAGCTCTACAAGTTGGCTAGTCCACTTACAGCGCTCCCTCCCTACACCGACACCCAAAGGGAGACAAAAATATGTCCTTTGTTCGGAGGGAGTCGTTATAGGGAGGGAAATTGGATTACATTTGAAAACAACTTGAATCCTGATCAGACGCCGCGTAACGCGGCGTATGATCTGGATTCAAGCTATTATTCTATATTAGATTCATATGATTAGAAAGGATTTCCTTGCTATCAAAGCTTTGTGTTTTCAACAAATATCCTTGTATCCTTGTAATACATCTGTTAAAATCAGATATAGTGTGGTAGCCTTTTTACAGACCAACATTATGATTTACTGAAAACTTGTTCAAGAGAGGCTTTGCAGTGGACATATTGTCGAACATTTATTATAAATCCGAGACGTAAATACAAGATATCACACACCTTTGGTAGTAAAAACGAACGTTAGTGACCATTTGACTTCACATTAGCAGGCGATAGACAACTAACGTATTGATAGAATGAAAGGGTTAAGCGTAAGACAAGTATGTGTTTTAAGTTGTTTGAATGTTCTGATTGCCTTTGTTCTACATTAACCCTTTCCCACATGTAAGCGCCTTTTAGCGAATATGATTTATTCCTCCGCTGAAGAAAATAGCTCCAATTTATTCAGTCATGAATATATATCATAGGGAATATTTTCTTTGTTCTAGCACATAATAGCTTAAAGCAGACTGAAAGTAAACAGAATGCGCCTTAAGGCGCATTCTATTTTACTTTCAACCTGTTTTAAGTAGTCACTTATCTTCAATACTAGCAATAGGGTAATCAGTTAAACTGCATTGCTACAGCATTCACCCGTTTACCACAAGACCATGCTAGAGTTTTCAATGTTTATCCATTTGAAATTCAACAGATAAAACTAGCGAACGCAGAAAGTTGTATACAGATCGATAAAAAATGCATTCGAATAAACTGATAATTAAATATACGGATATACAACATCGGTTAGTTAAAACAAATAAAATGATTTACTAATGAATCAGTTCAAACTCGACATAATATAAGGACTATACTATACTCATTATATTTGCAAACAGTGTAGACTCATATCAGATGGCTCCTATTATTTAGACCAGTTTTATTAACCTACCCAGAAATTCCAAGTAAGTAGACTGGTGTATGTTTTGGTAACTAAAATGATCCACAGTGAAGCTAAATAACTCACAATAATTACTAAGTGTTAAAGGAATTAAGAAAGTGGACGCCCCCGAGAGAGGGGAGGGGATACAAACAAACCGGGGCGCGATGCCCTACTCTTATTATCGAAAGAGTTCTCTGGTTCTTTTAGATGTCAAGTGTAAAGCACTCATACATTGAACCTCGGTTTATAAAGTCTCATCGGAAGGACTTGGTCCGGCGGGAGATCGAACACACAACCCCTGATGTCGTAAGCGGGTGCTTTACCCCTCGACTACGTCCGCCGATATCCCAGTCGATTGAAGGTCTGTGCATTTCCACGGGTACGTTAACCCCTTGAACCATAGTCACGCTTATATACGTCCTTTACCAACAGTTTATCTGTGAGGTGTACACTTGTCATATGCAAACAGGAAAGAACCAGATCAGAGGGCTCCTAAAAAGCCCTCTGGTTAGCATCTGTATTGTTTGTCATATTGCAATGAATTGACGATAAACAACCGCAAATAGTCAAAAATTGACAATAGACGCAATTGGAATTTGTACATTTGAAGTTTCAGGGAGGAAATTGTTAAGATTAAGTCTACAACGTTCCCTCCCAACAAAGACCCTTATCGCAGTTCCCAAATAAAAAAAATATGTCTAACGCTTTTACTGCTGTAATATCGTCTGCTTAAAGTTGTCGTCTGCTGTTTTTCTCAAAGTTACATATTGAACATTTTGACAGAAAAAAACCTTAATGACCAGTGACAAACAGTTTGAAACCAGATCAGACGCCGCGTTACGCGGCGTCTGATCTGGATTCCAGCTGTTTGCAAATGTAAACCAAGTTTCCTCCTTATAACGACTCCCTCTGAACAAAAATGTGTGCGTTGTTCGGAGGGAGTCGTTAAAGGGAGGGAATTTGGTTTACATTTGCAAACAGTTTGGATCCTGATCAGACGCCGAGTCACGCGGCGTCTGATCAGGATCCAAACTGTTTGACACTTGTTTTGACTTTCTTTAGTCATACTGCTTTATTTATTTTAATTTGAAACGACATTGCAGACAACAACATTGAAGCAGACGACAATGAAACGGTGAAGGGGTAAACATCTCACGAAACTTTTGGTAGTGAAATGGTCAATCGAACATTTCTTAGTGGCCGCTGTCCACATGAGTTATGCCTACACGACGATTAGTTGGAAGAATATGTTTTACCCCTGTCCGATTGTCCGTTCGTTGTTCGTCCGTTCGTCTGTCCACTAAACTGTGATACTTTTTCCGTAGAACGCTTCATACAGTTCCCAAGTTACTAGATCTACCTTGAAATAGTTTTGCTGATTTTTCAACATATAGATCTACCATAGATGTGGATATTGGCAGAAGTTGATTGTCGTCAATTTTTCGAGGATTGCTGCAAGTTGAACTTAGTCATTTTTTGCATTATAATTGTCATGCAGCTTCGAGGAGGACACAGGTACTTGGCAAATTTTGGGCTTTATTTTACTACCTGCTGCATATAAAAGAGAAAAGGTATACGACGGGAATCGTACAGGTAGTCTAAATTGTCAACTTGAACTGCTGCTAAAATCGACCAGAACACTGAAATTCGCTTTTGGTGCCATCATTAAATAATTTATTTTAAAACATTTATTTTTTATTTCATAAAATTCCGTCCAATAATGCAACAAAACGTGCATTTATAACAAAAGTGTGTATAAAAGTCACCCATGTCATTTCTGACCTCCGTACGAAAGTACAAGTACCCGTGAAGGAGGGGTTTTATTGCAGACATAGCCACGTCTCTAGTTTTTGCTCTGTACTTAGTGTACACTATATATTTCGATAAAATATAGAGCTGGATGGTGTGGGGGTACTTTTGCATCAAATCCCTCTCAATATCAAATACAGTAAGGAGAAAAATGCGTTTGTCTCTTGATATTTCCAACATCAAACAGGCTGTTAAATAATACACTTTCGTTTGATCAATTTTTGTGCCAGTAAATTTAAAGCTCGCCAGATCCTAGTGGTCTAATTGAAACCTTCGTAACTATATACATGTACTTTCATTACATAAATCAGATGTAAGACACAACCTATAATTAAATGACAACAGGAAACACTCAGTATGTACAATACAGGCGGGGACTTGACATGAATCTCTAAAACTTCAAATGAACGGTTCCAATTTCCAATTTAGTATAGTCTACTATTTACTGATTAGGATTGTTTCTGTCAATCTTTTACACTATGCCAAGCAGTGCCGAACCTGATCAGAGTGCTCCTTAGAATCCCTCTGATATGGATCTTTAGTTTTTGAATGGGACATGTGTACTCTTCTCATATACACTGTTTGCAAAGGACGCTTATATGCGTAACTATGAATCACCAGAACCGGTTTCTAGTTTTAGTTAGTTTAAACATATTTTATTCTTATAAACGTACAATACATGTTAAAACATATCATAGTACAAAAGGATTAGGTCGAAAGCATAATGCTAATGGAGACCCTCTCCTCCGTTTTCTGAGAATTTTCTAGTTTTGAAGACAAATGGCCGTTTAAGCAGGTTAAAAGTAGAGCAGAATGCGCCTTAAGACGCAGTCTGCTTAACGTTTGGCCTGCTTTACGCTACCATCTGCTATACCATAGAATATATTTCTCACACTTCAAACCCATGACTGCATAAGTCGAACTTCGATATCTTGAACTCGTTTAACTCGATATATTCGATAGTTTGACATATGAACTGCATTATTTCATGCTCGGTTAAGTCGAACATACCCATATTTCAAAGTTAAAACGTGGCTGAGCCACGTTTTAACTTTTAAATACGGGTATGTTCGACAAAACCGACTTCGAGATATCGAAGTTCGACTGTATATTCTTCAGTGGAGGAATAATTTAATTGCGTAAAATGGCATTTAACATACATGGAGTATAAGGTTAACTGCAGTAAAGCATCTCAAAAGAGAATCCTTTATAGGTTGGACAAAACAGCGACTCGGAGAGGCTCCACTGTAGGGGCTTAGAAATTTGTAGAGGTTTCAGAGACTTTTGATTTATAGGTATTCTGTTTCCATAAGTTACGATCGGTTGTTGTTGTTGTTGTTTCTAAGACGAATTAACTCCGACCCTTGTAAATAACCTTGTGGCCCAACCCAATTGCAATATCTTATAATCTATTGATAATTTGTATACATATATACTGTAAAAACTGTGTACATGCAAGTCGATAAATGTATGATATCTGATATTTGCAATAAATATGATTAAATCACAAGTAATACCTTAACAGAGAGTTTCACTTACAGTCGGCATATTTAACATATAGTTTCACTTACAGTGGGCATATTTAACATATAGTTTCACTTACAGTGGGCATATTTAACATATAGTTTCACTTACATTGGTAATATTGAAAATATAGTTTTTCTTACAATAGTAATATTGAACAGATTGTTTTTCTTACATTGGTCATATTGAACAGATAGTTTTTCTTACATTGGTCATATTGAACAGACAGTTTTGCTTATATTACAGTGGTCATTACAGTAGATATTATGGTAGATGGAAATAAACTTGACTCTGTCCCAGAATTCACCTACCTTGGAAGCACAGTTGCAAAAGATGGACGTATTGATGTCGAGATTCAGAAAAGAATGGCAAAAGCCAGTGTATCATTTGGCAGACAGCGGCAGAGACTCTGGAACAATCACCATGTCTCAATGAAGGTGAAAGGCAAGATCTACAGAACAGTAGTGATAAGTACTCTCTTGTATGGAGCGGAATCTGGGACGATGTACAGACGCCATGTGAAGAAGTTGCATGCCCTTATGATGCGGCGCCTTCGATCCATTCTGGGGGTATCCTGGATGGAAAAAGTGACAAACGGGGAAATACTGGATAAAACAGGACTGCCACCCTTGGAAGACCTCCAGGTTAGAAAGAATCTTCAATGGACTGGACATCTTATGACGATGTCACAAGACAGATTTCCAAAACAGATCCTGTTCTCATTGCTGCCAGTTAGTCAAAGAAAGAGGGGTAGACCTCGTCTACGGTATAAGGATACCATCAAGAGAAACTTGACGCAGAGAAGCATCAACCTGTATTCCTGGGCTAAACTGTCACGACAGAGAAATCAATGGAGGACAGCGGTGAAATAAAAAGATGAAAACAGACATTGTCCTTTCGCGACCGTCAGCATAGTAGTAGTAGCAGGTCATATTGAACATCCAGTTTCACTTACAGTGAACATATTGAACAGACAGTTTCAATTACATTGGTCGTATTTAACGGCCGGTTTCACTTACTGTTGTCATATTTAATAAACATTTTCACTTACAGTGGTCATATTGAACATCCAGTTTCACTAACAGTGGTCAAATCTAAGAGACAGTTTCACTAACAGTGGTCAAATCTAAGAGACAGTTTCACTAACAGTGGTCATATTGAACAGACAGTTTCAATTACATTGGACATATTTAACTGACAGTTTCACTTACCGTTGTCATATTAAATAGACAGTTTCACTTACAGTGGTCATATTGAACAGACAGTTTCACTTACAGTGGTCATATTGAACAGACAGTTTCACTTACAGTAGTCATATTGAACAGACAGATACACGTACAGTGGTCATATTGAACAGACAGTTTCACTTACAGTGGTCATATTGAACAGACAGTTTCACTTACAGTAGTCATATTGAACAGACAGTTTCACTTACAGTAGTCATATTGAACAGACAGTTTCACTTACAGTAGTCATATTGAACAGACAGATACACGTACAGTGGTCATATTGAACAGACAGATACACGTACAGTGGTCATATTGAACAGATAATTTCACTTACAGTGGTCATATTGAACAGACAGTTTCACTTACAGTAGTCATATTGAACAGACAGTTTCACTTACAGTGGTCATATTGAACAGACAGTTTCACTTACAGTGGTCATATTGAACAGACAGTTTCACTTTCAGTAGTCATATTGAACAGACAGATACACGTACAGTGGTCATATTGAACAGACAGATACACGTACAGTGGTCATATTGAACAGATAATTTCACTTACAGTGGTCATATTGAACAGATAATTTCACTTACAGTGGTCATATTTAATAGACAGTTTCACTTACAGTGGTCATATTTAACATCCAGTCAGTGTCACTTACAGTGGTGGTCGTATTTAAAATACAATTTCACTTACAGTGGTCATATTGAACAGACTAGCAACGTATTAAAATTAGCCAGCATAGGTTACCAAAATCATCTTTAATTCTAGATTTCTATATTTGTTATTCAAACATGCATTCGAGAAAATAAATGTTATAATATAGGTCATATAGCTCTTACCCTTTGTTTCAGCGTTTGGCCACAGGTCAAAGTCAACATCACCAAGCAAGACTCATTCCAAACTATCGGTAGCTTCAATGAACAGCAAGTCGTCGTATTCATATAATTCGTCGGCTGGCTTCTACCTCCAGTAGCTCTAGATACGAGTCCAAGGTTATCAACCGTTTGAGCTGAGTCTGAGTGTGAGTGTGTTCTCAAGCATTTGATTGGTCAGATTTGAGCCTAGGCTCAAATCTGACCATGACCAACCAAATGCTTGAGAACGACTTAAGACTCGCTTTATAACCTTGGACCCATGTACTTTCCAATGTCACTCTTGCAAGAGATGACCATCAAAACTTCAAAAGTCAATCTTACTAGGTAAAGTTGCATTTAACGAAGTATACATTGGTCTGCCTAACGGCATTAATTTTGTTATGAAGAAGATCAGATTGGACAGAATGACGGAAGAAAAAGTAATAGATGAGGCCACGCTACAGAAGCACATTTACCCTGGCCATATTGTACCAAAGGTGATAAATGTTCTGACCACTGAGTACAATACATGTGCATACATGTACATCGTTGGGGAGTATGTAAAGGGCGATATGAAAGATGTCCTCCATACCCTGACAGATGCAGACTGGTTGGAAGTCTTACTTAACACAGCAAGGGCCATCAACATCATGTATGATTTGCTGGTTCTGCATAATGATATAAAAGCAGACACTATACGTCTGCAGAGGAACAATGATGGGATAACAGTGTTATTAATAGATTTCGGTTGAATTGTGCCACTTTTCGTAAAGAGCAATGTTATCGAGCAAGTGCAGAAAAGTTCTCATTACACATTGTCCCAGAAGCTTACCGTGGATGTGAAACAACAGCGGCATCTGGGACCCGTTTCATAAAACTTCGTACGACAAATGTTGTCGTACACTGTAAGTCAGATTATAAAAGTCTCAGTTATCTTTTATTTCTCCATCTAATCCTGTCTTGTGACATCTCTTTGGAATCGTCTTGAAAAGACGATTCCAAAGAGATGTCACAAGACAGGATTTGATGGAGAAATCAGAAATTAAATGTTGTTTTTTACGTGTAGACTTACGATCGAAGATAAGAAACAAGATTGTATCAATTAGTCGACTGATGCAAATAAGCAAAATAAGAAATAAGCTTGTAGTTATTGGTTACATGTAACAGAACCGTAAAACGATCTTATTACGACCACGCACAAAGCATATCGTGTTAATGGTATAGGTTGCTGAAAGCTCGATCAAAATAGCAATATATTTGGGATTATAGCAAATTCAAATCATATTATATTTCAAAATAATCGTATTTCAAGCTGTCTGGGGTTTACAGTACATGGTGAACGACATTAACTCATGATTAACATTTTCTCACCTGAAACTATTTCCCTTTCACTCTCAATGACGTCTTAATGCGTATTTGCAAAAAGGTTTGGTCCTGATCAGAAACCACGTAACGCGGCGTCTGATTAGTATAAAAATTATTAGCCACTTGTTTTGAAATAACGTCAGTTATACTGCCTAAAATCTAACTTTGAAACGTTATTGCAGTAAACAATATTAAAGCAGGCGACAATATGGCGATGAAGGGGTAAAAAACTCACGATAAATTTGATCAAAAACGGGTCAAAAGGAAATTCCAGTTTTCTATTAAGTCTAGTAGAATCTACATGTTGGAATATTTTGTTTTGATTTGAACAATATATTAGAAAATGACAAACAGTGCAGACCCTGATCACAGGGCTCGCCCTGTCAGGAGTCCTCTGATCTTGGTCTACCCTGTTTGAAGGGATACATGTCCATTTCACATGTACACTGTTTGTTAATGACGAGTATACTTGTAGCTAGGGTTGACTGTACAGTGGAGAATCTGTTATTCTTTCCCGTTTAAACGCAAACGTACGCAAACGCAAAGCACTAAAACGTAGAAAAGAACAACTTATGGACAATTCTGATATTTCATGTTTATCTTGGTGGCAAACAGTTTGGAGCCTGATCAGACGCCGGGTTACCCGGCGTCTGATCTGGCTCAAAACTGTTTGTAATCTTAAGAAAAAACAGTTTTCGCGTAAACGCGTTTATCGGGAAAGAATAACAGATTCTCCACTGTAGCATTTATGCATTGGCTGTTGGAACTTCCGATTATTACCCACACAAGGCTATTTGAAACTACAAATGTGAGAATGATATTAGTGTACTGTTTACAACGATTAATAGAAACCGACACAGAGACGATAGGCGTATTAATAAGCAGATGACGTTATGCTATATCGATCAGCTATTTGTATCTGACTAAGTTATACATGTAGTTTACGCAATATAATTAAACACATTAACCCATTAACCCATAGTCTGTTTCTAGTTTTTGAAATTAGCAGATTGAAAGTAAAGCAGAATGTGCCTAAAGGCGCATTCTGCTTTACTTTCAGCCTTCTTTAAGCTATTATCTGCTATAATATAGAAAAAATTTCTCATGAGTCTTATTTGTAACGTTATAAATTGGAACTATTTTCTTTAGTAGAGGAATATATTACAGGCGTAAAAAAGCGTATTTATTGGGTAATGGGTTAACCATTTCACTACCCAGGCAGTTGGCATTTGCAAAAAGTTTGGATCCAGATCAGACGCCGCGTAACGCGGCGTCTTATCAGGAGTGGACCTAAACTGTTTGACACTCATATCAATGTTTCTGATGACAAAAACCCGTATATAATTCCAAGTTTAACAAGAGAAAGCAGACGAAGAATAAAAGTAGAAGACATATGGCAACGATTGTACTGGGCAGATTGTTACGTCATGGCGGAAGTGAAAGGGGTAGCCCTTATCCTGCTGTATTGTCGTCTGCTTTGAAATTGTCGTCTGCAAAAAAGTAAATTTAGATTGCTACCTTTTTTTAAGAAGAGAAACACGAAGACGAGTGTCAAACAGTTTGAATCCAGATCAGACGCCGCATTACCCGGCGTCTGACCTTGATCCAAACTGTTTGCAAAAAAACAGTAAAGTCGCGATCAGCAGGCAAAGGGTTACACTTTCAAGACACATAATCATTTTAAACAGAGAACATAATATGGAAAATATAATTAAGTGCACATTTTTAATCTGTGTGTAGCTGACCATACAATGAACTTAACCCTTAGCCCGCCAAATAAATTGTCGTCTGCTATATTTCTCGTCTGCTTCAAGTTTCAAAGTGCTTCAAAGTTGCTCAAAATTGCTGAAAATGTTGTACGAGTGTCAAACAGCTTGGATCCGGATGAGACGCCGAGTTACTCGGCGTCTCATCCGGATCCAAGCTGTTTGCATATGGAGCTATAGTTGTGCGTGGCAGGCTAAGGGTTAAAACATATACATCTGCACAAACACGCATGGGTGCACGTTCGTGCGTAAGCTCAAACGCACGCATAGGCATGCATGCGCGTATGTGACTGATACTGTTTAACATGATCAGATCTCTATACTCTAATTCCCTTGCCTTTACAAATAATGAGGCAATATGAGTGGATAAAAAGCATTTGATCGATTCCAAACTTTTATTGGTTCTATCTCTTATTCCCCGCCCCCAATAGCTCTAAGCGCCATTTAGAGCATGATATTTATTCCTCCACTGAAGAAAATAGTTCCAATTTATACAGTCAAAAACATGTACCAAAATAAAGATATTCCATATCCTAGCATAATAAGCATATATGCAGGGATAATACATAAACTTTATGTATTATCCCTGATATATGGTAGCTTAAAGGCTTAACGTAAAGAGTTGCGCATTAATGCGCATTCTGTTTTACTTTAAACCTGTTTTAAGTAGTCAACTGTCTGCTAAACTAGAAACAAGGGTTAAATAAGTATCCAAAAAATATGAGATACAAAGTAAAACGTATTCGTTTCATTGTTATACCAACAATGTTCGGCTTTCCGTGCATATTGTGGTTGAACTGTGCGCCCGTCTGTACACCCGTCCGTGAACAGTGCGCCCGTCTGTACATCTGGTCGTGTCCCTTTTGTCCGAGGTATATTTCCTACATCATATAAGCTCCCTCTCTACAACAACATCCAATGAGAGACAAAGATTGTATGTGTTGTTTTCAATATATCTATAATCCTACGTTTCGGCAGCAAAACACAGAATTAATTTCATTATAAAAAACATGTTTATCACAAACATACAACACAGTTCTTGATTGAAACGAAAGCAAACTAACTTATTGGGCTTTTCTCCTTGCACCGTTATGTATACACATGCTCTATCTTTAACAATAATAAATTATTCTTTTTATATCGTATAAAATCTTTTTTCACAGCAAAATATATTATACAATAGCTTGACTAGTTCATGTGAACGAATACGTCAAAAAACTCGTCATGGTGTTACTCATTAACAGGGGCCCGTAAGTCAGATTATAAAAGTATCATTTTTATTTCTCCATCTAATCCTGTCTTGTGACATCTTTTGGAAAAGACGATTCCATAGAGATGTCACAAGACAGGATAAGATGGAGAAATCAGAAATTAAATATATTTTAAAGTTTAAGGCGCATTCTGCTTTACTTTCAACCTGCTTTAAGCATCACGTGTTTAAAAACTAAAATTAGACTATGGGTAAAAGGTATAAATCGGAAGATCGCACTTGAAAAATTGAAAATTTTGAAATCTTAGGATTTTTTTTATCAATTTATGGCAGCCCTGGGACTCCCCGTCACCAAATATTGTACCCAATATTGTACTCACACACTACATTTGGTACCCGTATAGCTGATATGATATAGAAAATATGCTCCTAACAAAAGGTACATACGCGGACAGAAGAACGAACAGGCAGACAGACGGACCGACGGACACAGCCCATAGATGCGCGCAAAACTAGCATACGGGGCGAATTATCTTTATTTTTTCACAATCCTGCACTGAAGATTGAAAAGAGAGTCATATGTATTGATTAGAACTAACAATCTGGGTTTTGACCCTACAGTAGTCGTTTTATATGTACATGTGTTACAGTATTATGTCGTTTGATCTGTCACAGACAAGACTGTATATTTCTTCCGACTTTTATAGGCGTAGACAAGATCATGTTGATCAATGGCGATGGAGCTTAGTAACATGCCGATCCCTGTCATTAACTGTCTTTAGTGCAGTTTCCACGAGGAATTTCATAAGTCAATAATTGTCTTTTTGTGCAACTTTGTCCGGCCTTTCTTTTTCATATATCACAAGATTGTCATGTCCAATTTAGTCAAATTATACAGAGAGTATCAATAAAGGGCAAGACAATGTTGTATAGAACGATTTTATTGACCTGGCAGGGCGGAGTTTCGATCCTGACCGTTGCATTTCAACTTTAAGGGCGACAGCACGCTCTTTTATTATTGGAATTTACCGTTGTCGTCTGCCATTTTCCCCAGGATTACATATTAGTGGACATTTTGACAGAAGGAATAATGTATAACTAGAGCTATCACTAAAGATGATTATTTCTAGTAATGAAAATAAAGGACCACTTAAAGCAGGTTGAAAGTAATGCAGAAAGCGCCTTAAGGCGATTTCTGCTTTACTTTCAGCCTTGTTTAAGCTACCATCTGCTAATATGTAGACATTATATCTTATGGCGCATGTTTAAAACTGTTTAAATAGGAACTATTTTGTTCAGCGGAGGAATAAATTAAATACGCTAAAAGTCGCTTCTATGTGGGAAAGGGATACTATGTGTTTCTATCTCATGTAATAAAGATATTTGAATGATCTTTTAGCCTTAATTTTGTTTTAATCAACAACAAAGTACTTAACGACCACTCATTGTTGACTGCAAGATATGAATTGTTTCCGATGGAAATAATAGCTTTAACGCGTTTATTTGGAAAGAATAACGCCTTCTCCTCATTCTTGTATTTACTCCATCCTACAAAAGGGAAATAGGCAAACAGTGTAGACTCTGATCAGACGCCGCATTATAGGAATTTCAATATCAAGCAAAACGAAAATGAAAATTTAAACCAGGCACCCCTGTTTGCTACTCAGATTAAAACTCATCCCTTTTAAAGTTTAAGAAAGTTGCAATCTAAAAATAACTCCTACAGGTCAGAAGAAAACACTAATACTATGTGTTTGTGTTACGTTTTTGTGAAAGGTGGTGGTGGTGGTGGGGGGGGGGTGTAACACGCAACGGGCATCTGGATGTTATAGGCGAATTCGTGACAGGTTACACTCAATTTCTGCGCCAACGGAAAGCATCTCGCCAGTTAATGTTTATTTGAAGTATAATATAGGTGTTCGGGATTCTAAGGTTCCACTGTAATCAGTCGAACACAACTCTATTGCTATAAATAGTAAAACCTCTCTATTACGACCACTAAAAGAAGGCTATTGAGTGTTTAAAGACATGTGACAGTTTAAGAAAGCTCCTCGTTTTACTGTCACCTTGCTTTAAGCAATCAAACTATTGTAAAACCGTAATAATTAACTGGTCGTATTAGAGACGTTTTATTATTACTCAGAACAAACATACATGTATTTCAAAACTAAAGCTTTAAAAGAAGTATGTATGTTTGATTTAAGCAAGCTTTGAGAATCGAACGCAGAAATAAAGCAGACCATGTTGGGAATGTACTAGTTGGAAGTGGAAGAATCCGACGACCATATGTCGGACTTCTATCCATTGATGCACTATCCCCTTAAAGGAATGGTGCAAAGCAAAAAAAACTGAGTGACTTACAGGTATAACCAAGCACTCAAAGAATCCGAGTGACTTACAGACATAGCCAAGCACTCAAAGAAGCCGAGTGACTTACAGACATAGTCAGGCACTCGATTGCTGCTCTTGTAAAAGAGCAGCAAACGCACAGTCTAATTCACCCCGTCGGTGCAAGACCCGTGCATACAAATACAAATGACACCAAAGGCGTCAGTGATTACCCTTACGGGAATCTATTCAAAGAACGCAAGTATTGCACGTTTCAATGATATTGGCAGAAGTGAAATTTATGACATCTTAAATAAAACATTTCTAACATTCAGCAAGTTAAAATAAATTCTGAAAGTAATACAAAAAGCTTTTAAATTCACATGGTTACGTGGAAATATATCATAATAATTAATTCTTCATTCAATCTTATACTAGCTGTGCTATCTGAATTAATTTTAATGAAAATTATAAAACGTACATCAGTCGTTTTGTACTCCGTATCGCCACTGGTCCTAGATTAGCATATGAATAAAAGGTGTTAGGATCCCAGCACCCAGCTCATACATGTACCACTATTCTACCTAAGTGCTGATAGCTCAGTCGGTAGTGTGGTTGACTAACAATCAAAAGGTCATAGGTTCGAGTCTCATTCGAATCAAAAGTTTTTTTTCCTTTTTTTTTTTTTTTTTTTTTAAAGAAGTCCAATTGTATTGACTTGTGGATAAATAACGCAGATAAAGGACATGTTTAGTCTTTGTTGGTTAGAATCATTGCTCGCTATATAGCTTGTCGAATTACGTTTTGGTTCATGACTGACACACACCATTGTCTGGATGCAATGTCGTCTGCTTAAAATTGTCGTCTGCTTAAAATTGTCATCTGCTGTTTTTCTCAAAGTTACGTAATGGACATTTTGACATAAAAAACTTAATAATGAGAGACAAACAGCTTGATTCAAGATCAGACGCCGCGTTACGCGGCGTCTGATCTGGAATCAAACTGTTTGCAAAGTTCCCTCCGATAACGACTCCCTCCAAACAACGCCCACAATTTGTGTCTCCTGTTGGGTGTATCCCCTAGTTCCTCTTGTCCGTAGAATTGTGCACCTTGAAGGGAAGAAGCATGTCCTAGACATGCACTGTAGATCGTAAGACCAAATCATGCATTGGTTATGTTCCGTACTGCAATCATGCTATTGCAGTCCTCAGTCATTGTGCACAAACTGGCACACTCTGCAACATTCCGTGCTGGTACCTCAAACCTTATGACACTACTATAACAGAGCTGGTTAACAACGATTCGTCTAAGATGTTACCATTGTTCAATAATCCTAATAATCCTTCAAATGTGTATAAGTCTTGATACCAAAGAACAGGAGCTTCGTATGGCTGTTTTAGAGATGGAGCACTGTATTTTAAACAGGATTGTTGTTGCTAACTACATCACTTAAGTTAACGTACGTGTCTTCACTATAGCTTGTATTAAATGTATGGATTCGAAGTTACTACTGGATTTGATAACTGTTCAAATAATTATGAAACCAGCAGAATAAAAAAAAAATTCATTTCTGTGCAGACAGATTACCCGATCTAACATAATTATATCTTATTAAATTTTGCGTAAAAATTATGAAATATATCACGAATGAATTATAACGTTATAATTCATTCGTGAATATATGTAATAAAAAGATTTTTTTTCGAGGGTACGAAATAACCAAAAATATGGGTACGAAATGACTAGTGAATTTGAAAGGGTACGAAATGACCAAAAATGTGGGTACGAAATGACCAAAAAAATAGGGTACGAAAAGGCGAGGGTACGAAATGACCAGTTCCCAGATGATTGATACCCCCACTCCTAACTGACTTGTCACAAACACCACAATGACATGTAGAGAGAATAATACATGCATATTAAGGAACTAATTTTCAAGTTGAAAAGGGGCAAACTTCTATCAAATTGTATGCAAGAGTGGTCACACTTGAATAAAAGTCTCACAATACAACACTAATAACGTGTACCACGTTTGAAGACAATGTCATGAATAGTTTTCGGGAAAATGGCATGTTCCAAGTAAATAGAACAAAATTTCAAGTTAAAAAGGGGCATAATTCTGTTATTTGTAGGCCAGAGTTATGTAACTTCAAGTAGAGTATGCAAACTTCACACTTATAATGTGTACCAAGTTTGAGGACAATGTCATTAATAGTTTTCAAGAAAATGACATGTCCAAAGAATTAATGCATATTAAGGAACAAATTTTCAAGTTATAAAGGGGCATAATTCTGTCAAATTGTGTGAAAGAGTTGTCAAACTTTATGAAAAGTCTAACAATACAACACTTATAATATGTACTACGTTTGAAGACAATATCATGAATAGTTTTCAAGATAATGGCATGTTCAAAGAAAAAAGTCTCAATTAAGGGACAAAGAAATCAAGTTAAATAGGGGCATACTTCTGTCAAAATTGGTGCAAGAGTTATGAAACTTGTCAATGAGTGTCCCCAAATGACATTTATAATATATATAAAGTTTGAAGATGGTATCATAAACAGTTTTCAAGAAAAAGGCAAATGTCCCGGAAAAACGCAACGGACCGACGGAAGGACCGACCGACGGAAGGACGGACGGACAACGTGATTCCTATATAACCCCACCACCGGTGGTGTGGTAGCATTATAAAGAATGACAAACAGCTTGAATCCAGATCAGACGCTGCGTGACGCGGCGTCTGATCTGGATTCAAGCTGTCTGGAAATGTAAACAAAGTCTTCAGTTTACCTCCTATAACACCTCCCTCCGAACAACACACGCATTTTTGTCTCATATTTGGCGGTGTTGTAGAAAGGGAGCACTGTGTATACCATTTACACGTTGATATGGAAGCACGCATAAATTGTGTTTCTCCATTTTAAAAGTATCGGAAAATAACGATATAATACGGATCTGTACCTATCACCCCTAAATTCTAAAGTAAATTAGCTTATCTTTGCCAAAAATAAGCTCCGCCCTGCAAGGTGGAAAAATGGCCTATACCTAACACTATATGTTTCCTCAACAGCAGTGCACATAGTTGTATTGTTAAAAACTGGATATGAACGCTATGATACGTATACCGGTAATATATGATAGGCAAGCATAATGAGGTCGATAATTACCTAGCATTATACCTAGTCGCGAGTTGCTAATCGGTGTACCTTGGCATTATCGGCTTACAAATTAACATTTGTCGTAGGCAGCGGTCTAAAGGTACTAACGATACTATTTCTCAGGCTTTCTCAGACCTTGCATTTAGCGTCGCACTATATACTCCATATTTGGCATCTATACTATTACTATCGGTGTCTCAAGCTTTGATTGGTTGTTAAATTCAAGCGCGAAAATAGCACCAATCAATGAGTTTGGGACAGGACAGGAATGTGATGACGTCACACGGTCATTGATTGGGCGTTTGGTCTTATTGATTTTATGAGTGAAACGGACAGTATGCTCGATTCGCATGTGTTGATGGTGACGACTGTCACTCTCTGCAAGAATTAACCCTTACTATGCCGATTACGCATACTGACTATTCCAGATTCTGGAATGAAGACCAGTTACCTAATCGACTATTTATTGTTCTGAACCCCTACTGCAAGTATTGAAGACCTAAATAAATGGGATCCATCATGATCCCTCTGATCTGGGTCTATACTATTTGCGCAGGTAAAATATACTATCTTCACGCACAGTAAGGGTTAAATCGTGATTCGTAAATAACTTATGCAGATCTAGGCCTGGGTCAAATATTCTGCACGCGGTGAAAAATTGTTATGACTGATTCAAGCGATTCGGGTCCATTAACGACGCCAAGTAACTCGGCGTTTCATTTGGACCTTAATTGTGTGAAAGACTGCCTCTTTCTCTTTCTCTGTACGTTAGTATTGTATTCTAAAGAAAATGAATCGATGCTTTAGATACCATCCTCGTTAAAATTTCGAAATTACGTCATGTAAAATAATTCTGGCTGAAAGTTAATAGATCTAGATCTACATATCAAATTTGACCTTGTATTATATGTTATATTGTAAATATGTATGTATTATGACGAGAAACTGTATAGTTTAAGTCAAATAAACGTTCTTCTTCTTCTTCTTCCGATAACAAATTGCATTAGAAACGAAAATGAATAGGAAATCAAATGGTTTAAGGTTACTCGGTGATTAAGTACTGTGGTTGCTGACAATGGTTATAAAAAAAACCTGTTTGAGGGTTTGTAATAAGGCAATATCACACGGCGAATGAGTTCGGTACTAGTATAAATGGAGGCATATTTCTGACACCTTTAACCACTCATATCTTTTCTAAAAAAATTCCATTTAATATCTGACATAATTATCTAGTAAGAAATATGCCACCATAAGTATCAACTATATATGCGGTAAATAGTCAGACATTTTACTATGTTAAATATATTTCTCCAACTTGAACCCCACGGAAACCCTATACAGTGAAACCCCTCTGAACCAGACATGTGTGGGGACAACAAAAACATCCGTTTTAGAGGGGTTTCCGGTTTAGAGGGGTTTTAACCCATAGCTTGTTTCTAGTATGGAAGGTAGCTGACCACTTAAAGCAGGTTGAAAGTAAAGCAGAATGCGCCTTAGGGCGCATTCTGCTTTACTTTCAACCTGCTTTAAGCTATCATCTGCTAGAATATAGAAAAAAAGTATGATGATATATGTTCATGAATGTATTTTCTCCAGTGAAGGAATAAATCAAAGGGGTAAATATGGGTGGGAAACGGGACCAGCGTTTTTGTCCGGTTTAGAGAGAATTCCGGTATTTAGAGGTTCCGGTTTAGAGGGGTTTTACTGTATATCGTATATGGTGTGAAGATTGAACTTAAACTCTATCCATGCTATCGGCGGATATATCAGATTCTGCCGCAGTGATTGCTTTTGAAAACAATTTGAACCAAGCTGAGACACCACGTAAAGCGGCGTCTCATCAGGATCCAAACTGTTTGAGAATTTGATCCTGTTTTGAAAAGAAATTTACAAATTCTATTCTAAGAATAGTCACATGCAAAGGGTTAATTGAGGACTGATGTTTAAAACTTTACATCGTGTTAGTTTTTTAAGATCAAACTATACTAGCTTTTCTTTTCAAAGGGACATTACTCCGTCTGGTTTAATATGCCTCTTCTCTAACTTGAACTAGACATTATGCGGGCATATATTAATGCGAGAGTACCGGGTATTTGAAATGTTTATAAATGTTCATAAGGGTTGAATTATTGACGGGGGTTATAGATCATCGAAAGGTAGTATTGCAAAATTCCAGCAATGGCCGTACTGTGGTATCCACATGGGTAAGTTTCAAGCATACACTATAATTATACAGTCCGCCCATGAAAAGTTTAATAGAACTTGAAGAGGATTGTATGATATCTTTATAGATTAGATTTAGAAAGTGTTCAATCCATTTGTAAATATCCCACAATTAACCCTTTACTACATAGCCTGGTTCTAGTATTGAAGAAGGGTGACCACTTAAAGCAAATTAAACGTAAAGCAGAATGTGCTTTATGGCGCATTCTGTTTTACTTTCAGTCGGTTTAAGCTACCATCTGCTAGGATATATAAACCATCTCTTATGATACATGTTTATGACTGTATAAACTGGAACTATTTTTGTCAGTGGAGGATTAAATTAGATGTGCTAAAATGCGCTTCTATGGAGAAAAGGGTTAAAACGCCTTTACTGAGAAGGCGCTCTGGTGCTATAGCTTGGCTTTCTTTTTGGATAATTACGGTACAGTGGTGAAAACGTTATTCTTTCCCGTTTAGACGAAATGAAACGCAAACGCAAAACATTAAAACGTAGAAAAGTGCAACTTTTGGACAATTCTGATAATTCATGTTTTTTTTGGTGGCAAACAGTTTGGAGCCTGATCAGACGTCAGGTTACCCGGCGTCTGATCTGGCTCCAAACTGTTTGCAATAGAAATAATAGTTTTAGCGTAAACGCGTTTATTGGGAAAGAATAACGTTTTCTCCACTGTATATACGGTAGTGAATTTAACGACCATGTGCCATGATAAACACTTTTTTAAATAACCGCTGAGTCTGTTTTTATCTATTTTTCAGCAACAATATAGTCTGGGTTTTTTAACCTTTAATGGAAGACAATAGATAATTATGATATACGCTTTCAGATTAACGGTAAGTAAGAAGTCATTTTGCTTTTGCATTTGGGCTGTTAAAATAAAAATAATTGAATCAACACTGCGTGACCATGTTTTTTTTTTTAAAAAGAACGTATGATTTCTGATATCTTTAAAGTTGGAAATACTCATACTGTCTTAAAACTAACTTTGCGGGGGGGGGGGGGGGGGGGTTCAGAAGCATATTTCGTACACCACATCAGCTATAGAAAAAACAAATTCGATAGGTAAGAACATCATTGGACGACGGAGTGTGGCATGCCACTAGAGTAGCAAATAAACTTTCATCTTTGACCTTAATTCTAAGTACTATGCTGCTTCGACTTCTACTACTAGTTACTAGTACCACTCCTACTACCGTCACAAGCTAAGTACTGCTTCCTGTTAACTACTTCTGTCTGTCTGTCTGTCTGTTTCTATCACTGTTAGATTGTTAGTAAATCTATGTCTGTCAAGCTTTTTTTTTCTCTCTCTTTCCCCCTCACTCGCTTTCACTTATTTCAATCTCGCCCTCCACCCCATGTCTGTATGCCTACCTGTCTGTCTGTCTGTCAGTCTGTCTGTATGTCTATCTCTCTATGCCTGCTTTGTCTATCTCCGAGTATGTCTTGTCTTTATATATGTCTGTCTCTCTGTCTGACTGTCAGTTTCTGTCTCGCTCCGGACATTTCTGTATCTGTCTATCTGCCTCTGTATGTCTGTCTCTCTGTAGAGATGTCTCTTTGTGTCTCTCTGTACATATTGTGTGTGTCTCTATCTGTCTTTCTCTTTTTCAAGATGTTTCTCTAGAGTATGTCTCTCTCTATCTCTCTGTCTCCCCCTCTCTTTGCAACCAGGAATTGTAAATAAATT
This sequence comes from Gari tellinella, assembly GCA_922989275.2. Lineage (NCBI taxonomy): Eukaryota > Metazoa > Mollusca > Bivalvia > Cardiida > Psammobiidae > Gari > Gari tellinella. The sequence continues at coordinate 19,504,137 of OV277862.1, forward strand.
GCAAAGCGGTAAGCGATTTTACATAAAAAACACGCCCGCAGTTTGAACCGCGGATAAAAATCCGGTATACGATATTTCCGGAAACGGGCGAGGTATTCCGGTTCAGTTGTGACATCATCGGGTTCTGACGTAATAACTGTCATGTCAAATACGTCATCGCCAAAATAAAATGGCTACGTTAAGGTAGCTTGAAATGAAGTCCTGAACAAAACACTCAGACAAAATGAGGAAAGATCAACACGGTACGGATTTAAAAGGTAAAATGTGCTTACTAAAATCATTACACTATCCAATATGCTTTGCGTACATTGTGACGACTGGGCACTTTGTAACAAAGCTTTGGATCTGTCTTGGAACAAGCACTGTCAAAAGAAAATATTTCTAGGCATACTTGACGTTGCATTTATAGTGACCGGGTCCGGGGATCGAACCCGGGACCTCCCGCTTGCAAGGCGAGCGTTATAACCATTGAGCCAAAAGTCCGGACGTTAGGCTCGAGGGCCTAACACTGCCTATATTCACTACACTCCTCCCCATCTTAATTTTGAGGTCCTTTTTATCTCTCTGAGACCATTAACCTGTTGCGACTTACGGTAGCTATCACACGACATTTGCGACGGTGATCCATGCATAGGGCAAGGACAGTCATCACTAGATGGGGCGGAAAATCCGTTTGCCGACAACGCCATTATAGTGACCGGGCCCGGGGATCGAACCCGGGACCTCCCGCTTGCAAGGCGAGCGTTATAACCATTGAGCCAAAAGTCCGGACGTTAGGCTCGAGGGCCTAACACTGCCTATATTCACTACACATTTAGTTTAACCCGACTGTCTTAGTAAGAAGTTTTACTGTCATGGTTGTTGACAACCTTCAAACAAAGACTTACTCATGTCTGAATAACATGTGCCTAGATCTATATTGAAATAAAATATGTTTAAACTTAAACCAACGAGACGACGACGTATAGAAGTCCATAGGCCCTAACTGCATCCTATTTATTCTATTTACTGGTAACTTTTATTGCTTAGTGAAGTTAGTCGGTGTAATGAAGGAATAACATTTTAAGTGACCCGTAACAAAAGCCACTGTGACAATTCCAGAATTGTCCTCTTTAAAGATACCGACTCCCTCAAAATATGTGCCCCTCCCCACGCCAATGGCACAATACAGTAAAACCTTCCATTTCCCCCACAACTTTTACACCACTTGTGATGCCACAAAATTGTCAAATACAAATTTACACCACACTGACCACAGGCCAGTTTAAATTAAAAGTCGAGGTGTTTACCTTTCAAATATGGATTTATTCTCTGTTGTTTTTACCAGAACTTGTTGCTGGGCGACTTTAGAATACGAGGGTTGTTCAAAAAGTAAATTTTAATGATACTTGATGAATAACTTCAAAAATATAAGGGCAAAATGCATGTGTGATATATCATTTTAAAGAGCAATTATTTGCCTACGTGATGATATCGTGCACTACAAGGTCATAGAACTCAATAAGTCACAACATGAACCTAAACGTCCGCTACTCGAGGACACTGGACCTTTTTTCTGTATTCAACTATTGTTGACAAGTTTCGGAAAAACGTTTGATACTATAATTATTATTTCGGCTTTTTATTATTTTGAATAAGCTTAAATATAATAGTAGATGCAAACACTACACAGTTTAATATGTCTTTATTATATATACAAAATATAGCTAATACTTAACACGTACTTAAAATACCATAAAAGAAATAATCTACTGTTATGTATAAAAGAAGTTGGTGAAAGCACAAACTCATTTTTATGCTAAACAAGGCTATAATTGAAGCTAAAAAAGTAGGGTTTTATCTTTTTAAAATCAAAATGTAGATATACTGGTCTAGAAAAATTTCATAGCGTTCGAAAACATATAAAATTATGTCTACTTTTTTCAATAGCAAAAATGACCAGCTGATATTAATTTTGAAATATTGAGATTTTCGACAGTTTAACCTTTCAATTGAAATGAAATTTTATTTATATTAAATACATTAAAATTCAGACATAAACTGATATATCCAAAAACAATGTATTACGTCAAAACATTTTATTTTATTGCTCGAATATTTGAGGTTAAAGGCTGTTCTTTCCCAATGTTCGATACCTGCCCAACCATACTCAGTGTCTATAAAATGCTATGTTCCAGTGTCCTCGAGGAGGGGTCATTTAGGTTACTGTTAAGATAAGATAAGATAAATTTTATTTTAAGTCGGCAAGACATACAATAGACAACATAAGCCATAAAAGCTTTTGAACCGACTATACAACATATGTATAATTATAACAAAGATATAGCAGCTAAAAGTAGAACATTCGATGCAAACAATGGGTTGGAAAATATATATCACAGATAGAAACTAATCTGCTGGTACAGTACCTTACCATTGGGATTGTATAAATAATTTTATTTACAGAGTTATATTTATATCTAGTATGGCTCATTAGATTGCAGCAGGGGTAAACCCTGACAAAATTTGGATAAGATGAAAAGCTGGCCAGCAGCAGAGTTTTATCAATGTGGAAATATTAAATAAGTCAGGCGCTAAGCCAAAGATATTATAAAGACAATGATGAGCTGTTGTTGTTACTAATAGAGTTTAGTGATCTTATCGTGCATTATATCAACGTGTAGGCATTGAAGTTCTCTTTATAATGATATATGCATTAAGCAAAAGCATTTAGCACTAAGTATATGGAAGTTATTGATCAAGTATCAGTACTTTTTGAACCACCCTTGTATGACAAAAAAATCACAAATGGGACAAATAACTAAAATTGAAACATGTTTCAATTTAATAAACAAATATTCTCCGACACAATAGTGCGGTTTCAAAAAGGATTGAGAAAGTTACATAAATATGTAAGACAAAGACATAATTTACTACAATAAATATAACAATATTCAAAGCAGGAAATTAAAATAATATTAATTTATGAAAACTTCTCTTTTTCATAGTTCGACGTCCAAGGACATTTTTCAAAAAACATATCCAAACACGTCAATTTTTTTTAATAAACATTGTGAAAAACCACGCGGCATCTGATCAGGATCCAATTTATTTGACACTCATAATTATTAATGATTCGTTAAAAAACGTGCAAAGTTCCAAGTTTTAAAGGTAAAAGCAGACCAAAAATTAAGCAGACGGGTTATTACGTCATAAAAACAGTTATAGGCCGGTGTAACGCAGTAGAATGACCACCCCTGCTACGTAGAACAGTGACCCGGGTATTCTACTACGTAGAAAAATGACCCCAGACCGTAGAAAAGACCCTATCGACTTGTAGTAGAATTACCCCCTCACGGTATGGGGTCATTTCTCTACGTAGTATAAAGACCCGGGTCCTTTTGCAGGGGTGGGTCATTCTACTGCGTTACACCGGTTTTATTGACATGGCAAGGCGGAGTTTCGATACGAACCATTGCATTTGAACTTTGGGGGTGGCAGCACGCTCTTTTTATTATCGGAATTTACCTTTGTCGTCTGCATATTACATATTAGTGGACATTTTGATAGAAGGAATATAATGAAAAATGACAAACAGCTTGAATCCAGATCAAACGCCGCGTTTCGCGGCGTCTGATCTGGATTCAAGCTGTTTGCAAATGTGAACCAAGTCTTAATTTTCACGCCCTATCTCAATTCCATCCGAACAACACACGCAATCTTTGTCTTCCATTGAGTGTTCTTGTAGAGAGGGAGCATTGTTCACACCTTTTTCACGTGGATATGACAGCATGCACATGTGTTTTTTCATGTTGAAAGTATCGGAAAATAACTCTATACCTGTCACCCCTAAAATCAAATGTAAATTAGTTTATCTTGCCAAAGATTAGCTCCGCCCTGTCAGTTGAAAAATATTCGCTCTATAAAGGGATAATTATTGTTAAGGGATAATAAAATGGGTACCTGTGAGGGGTCTGAGCCGGTACTGCGGCTGCAATATACGCCATATGTTAGCAGTGCGCATTAGTGTAGGCGAGATGGCTCAATGATCAGGGGGTAAATGTACAGTCGGCTGAGCGGTCATTCGGACTGAAAGTTGACTTTAACTGGTACTTTACTCTTTTTTTATAATACCTTTATTGATTTGTTTTATAGAGACTTCTGTGAGATCCTCTCCTCGTCTTAGAACTCTTAGTACACAGCCAAATGACTCCTTACCTGATGAACGACTGGAGGCAGTGTGCACGTCACCAGAACGGAATCTCTATCCTGGTAGGTCAACAAAACAATCAGTCACACCTGATCGAAGTATTACACAGCGTGAACTTAAGAAACTTGAAGACTACTGGACCAAAAATAACCCAGTAGAAGAAAATTCACCTAGGCTAAGATGCAATCGCAGATCCAAGTTTGTGGCTGAGGAGTGTCTACATACCAGCAAAAGAAGACGCGATCAAGAAACTCCATGTACTTCTTCAGGATCTCCATCGCCCGGGAGAGTCCGCAAACAGATACCAGACTCTGTTGCTAAGAATATTACTAGTACAAATACAACATTTAAACCAAAACAAATTGACTTCGATAATGATGCTCCAAAACAAAGATTAACTGAAAGAGAAAGTAATTTGGAAAATAAAAGCATTGCAAATTCTATAAAAACTATTGACTATAATTCAACATGCAAAGTCTTACCATCAGTTGATAGTGTTTCTCTTGTTAAGTCGCCACTTGCCTTACAAAGTTCGCCATTTTCTGAAGGCAGTTTGGTTAGGATTCAAACAAAGGACACGGATAGTGATGCTGCAAGTGAGGAGTATATACCCCCAAGGAAGAAATTAAGAAGTGAAGTGACGGAAGATGAACTATGGGAAGGGTTTCCATTGACCGTATCTTTTAAAAGACTTGCTCCTCTTTGTAAGTATGACGATCAAATCTATGAAAATAACCAACCTGACAATATAGCAAAGCAACAAAGCTATGAAAGTGGCAGAAGTTGTGAAGTGGAAACTTATCCTGATATGAAAACAAATAATAAGGATAATCATGAAAGTTTGATGAACTCCAGTTTGGATAGTACCATGCTTTGCAAACACACTGGTTTACATGAAAGTCACTACACAGAGAAAGAATTCAAAGAGGAACTGAGAGAAGATTTAACGGTCAGTACAAACAACAATACAATAAATGAAAGCAAAGAATGCACGCCTGATCTTAGCAATTATATAACAATTAAAAAGAAAAAGTCTGAACAGTCAAAAACGCCTGTAAAGAGGAGTTTAAGGTTACAAGGGAAATCTGTTCACACCCCGAGAAAGATACAGGCAATACAATGTGAAACCAGAGAAATTCCGAAACAGACTACAACACCTTTGAAGGCTTTGATACATACCTCTCCTGAAGCTGAAACAAAAAATCGAATAGCAGCTAGCCAACATTTATGTAATCCCATAAATGCAACGTTAGCTACGGATGATATGGAAGCATCAGGAAATGATTTTGTACCTGTCACAGATTATGAAGAAGAGGTAAATGAGAAGCAATATCTTGTAAATAAATCTATATCAGAGATTCTAAGCTGTGGTTCTTTCTCTTCATTATCTGACATGCCTAAGAAAACATCAGTTTATACACCAATTAGAGACTCCAGTGAATCCATTAATATCCGATTAAAAGAAAATGAGTTTTTAGTAAAGACAAAAGAGTATATTTCGATTGCAGAAACAAAAACTGTTGACATTCAAAATAATAAACTAATTAATGACCCAAAATCTTCATGCTCAATAGCAAAGTCTTCAGATAATGAAATATGTTGTGTAAAAGATAGAGACATAGTGAAAGAAAAGAGACGCTCATCTAGGATAGCGACTTTTGACAAGCATTTAGATGAAGACGGGAGTGAATTTCCGCTAATACATACTGATGAGATATTCCAGAATGTATCATCAACCAGCAAAGAAGAGACATTAGGAAATGATTATACAGAAAGTGAAACCAACAAACAGGGACAAGATTCAAGAAAAAATAAGAATAAAAAAAGAAAACACTGTCAAAGCAAACATGTTGGTAAAAGTGTTCCCCCGCTTAAAATAAAGCTGAAATTTCCACTTCAAGATCTTCCAAACAAATTGTCAACAACGTCAGAATCTCTACCGTCGGAACAACCTATACTTGATTTGAAAAATTCTAAAGCCAAGCAAAAAGTATCAGACAAAAACATGAAGAAGAAAAACAAGCAGCATAACACTAAAAAGAGAGCTCACGACTCAAATGTCACTACTAAAAAGAAAAAACAGACAGGTACTTCAGTTGAAAAGGACTTGAAGCTCACCAAAGTGAAGAAAAAGAAGAGCGCGCGATCCAATGAAGACAACTCTGATTGGTGAGTAGTGAACAATTATTGAAATGTCTTTAATCAATCAGGGTGTGTTCATTTTTCTATATATTGATATCAAATAAACATACAAATCGGGCCACATACAAATTGTGGAAGAAGTTTCTAAAAATAATTCCAATGACAAACTATTTACAAGCCTATTGAGTAACCGGTTATTTAGCACAGTGTGTGAACTTTCTAGGATGGCTCAATTCTGATAATATTAATATCTATGGTTCTAACACTTCTCGCACACACCTCAAAGTAAACAGAGAAGAATTATATCTACATATACAAGTACGTTTCACCCATTTGCGTCCACAGGTTTCTTCCATGCTAATGTATTGCATTAGTCCATTTTTCATGTAGGAGGTGTCTGGTCTAGGGTTTCATTTTCGTTTTATTATATCACTCAAACGAAGTTTGGGGGTATACTGGAGTCACCATTGCCGTCCGTCACGGTCCGTCCGTCCGGCTTGTCCGGAGCATAACTTCTAAAGTATAAGAGCTATTGACTTCAAGTTTCATATACAGAAAGATCTCATTGACCAGGAGTGCAGTGCGCAAGAACCATAACTCTGTCATCAATACTTTTGGAGTAATTGTCCTTTGTTATTTTTTTTAAATTTATTCTTGCCCGGAGCATAACTTCCAAAATATAATAGCTATTGACTTCAAACTTGATATACAGATAGATCTCATTGACTAGAAACGCAGTGCGCAAGAACCATAACTCTATCATCAGTAGTTTTGGAGTTATTGCCCTTTGTTGTTATATTTTAACCCACTTTAGGATTTTCCGGAGCATAACTTCCAAAGTATAAGAGCTATCGACTTCAAACTTCATATACAGATAGTCCTCATTAACTAGGAGTGCGGTGCACAAGAACCATAACTCTATCATCAATATTTTTGGAGTTATAATTTCCCTGTATTGTTATATTTTTACCTAATTTAGGCTTGTCCGGAGCATAACTTTCAAAGTATAAGAGCTATTGACTTTAAACTTCATATACAGATAGATCAAATAAACTTGGAGTGCAGTGTGCAAGAACCATAACTCTATCATCAGTATTTTTGGAGTTATTGCCCTTTGTTATATACTTTTACCTATTTTAGGCTTGTCCGGAGCATTACTTCCAAAGTATAAGAGCTATTGACTTCAAACTTCATATACAGATATATCTCAATAACTAGGAGTGCAGTGCGCAAGAACCATATCTTTATCATCAGTATTTTTGTAGTTTGTGCCCTTTGTTGTTATATTTTTTATCCAATTTAGGCTTGTTTGGAGCATAACTTCCAAAGTATAAGAGCTATTGACTTCAAACTTCCTATACAGATAGACCTCATGAACTAGGAGTGCGGTGCACAAGAACCGTAAATCTATCATCAGTATTTTTGGAGTTATTGCCCTTTGTTGTTATATTTTTTATCCAATTTAGGCTTGTCAGGAGCATAACTTCCAAAGTATAAGACCTATTGACTTCAAACTTTATATACAGACAGACCTCATTGACCAGGAGTGCAGTGTTTAAGAACCTTTACTCTGTCATCCATATTTTTGGAGTTATTTTCCTTTGTTGTTATATTTTTATCCATTTATGGAGTTGTTGCCCTTTGTTATTTTTGTCCATGTTAGGGAGCACTTAAGTGCACACATCAACTTTATCCAGAAACAGTAACCTCTTGTGACAAGACCCTACTGGGGGTATGAATCACCATTTGTGATAGGTCTAGTTTTAAATTGAGATTCCTATCAGCGTCTGATCAGAGTCTACATAGTTTGCCTATTTCCCTTTTATGGAACGCTAGGAACAAATAGGGTAATATGTTTTCGATAAGCTGTGCACTAAGAAATGTAGCGCCGTTGCGGCGGTGCAAATTGTAGTACAATTGAAGTGTCAGAATCGAATTAATAAATTCGTACCAGTGTATTATCGAGCCTCATGAGCCTACGGCCTCGTGATTTAATTACTACGCATCTCAACACTTACCCGTGTTATATTGCACGATAAAACACTGGTATAAATTTATTATTTATTAAAATAGATTTGCTGTTATTTCAAGTCTAAACGCTTATGCATGTGTTCCAATTTTTCACAGGGCTGTGGCTACCAACGTTCAGTTACGTCTAGACAACGACAGGAGATTATCATCTGTACGGAGTCTGTTGTCTAACAAGATGCTTGATAAACATGCTTGTGTCCTATGGTCAAGGTAAGCGTTTTATACGTGCGTGCATGTATCTTTTGTCCGGAGAATACGTTTTTATACCACATTTAAGCGAGGGATACCAATTTTCGGGTGTGAGTACGTCTTGGGATCTGACGTCGATAATTCGTGACCCAAGAACTTAAGCGCAATTGTTGTGGTAAAAATTGTAGTTAAATTGAGGTGTTAGAATCGAATTTAAAATTGTATACGTGTATTATCGTGCAATAGAGCACGGGTAGTCGTTGAGGTGCTGGTAATTGAATCACGAAGCAGTAGGCCTCGTGATTTAATTACTACGCAACTCAACACCTACCCGTGTTCTCTTGCAAGAGAATACACTGCTATTAATGTATTTCATAAATATGCTATGGGGTGGCTAAAACATTTCAATTACCGTCTAATACAGTCAAATACGGTTACCCATCACTGCAGTCAGCTACATGCGAGACCGTAAGATGCGACCATGGCTTCATCGAAACTCGTAGAGAAATAATGATAAAACAATTTGTTTCGTTTATCCCCCACTTGTATGCCCACGCACATCCTAGAACGGGGTTTGCAAACTGTTTTTGCCCTGTTTGTTTGTTAACAACTTTAACATTGGTCATAACTTTGAAACTACTAGTGATAGGTATAGATACTTCAGATTTGGCTTGTGTACTCAAATCAAAATTCACTTGAACTCAGTACCACTTAGGTTATGTTGACAAAGATCAAGTATAATTGAATGAAACTGAATCTCGGCCATAACTTTTGAACTACATGTGATTAAGAAATCATACTTTTGCATACATGTACATGTACACATGTGCTGCTGCACTTTATGTAAGTAGGGATTGAGCTTATAAGTACAGCATGGGTAACGGTGGGTTTTTGTAAAACAAAGGCAAATGTCGTTTAGATGTACAGCGTTCCCTCTCTACAAAGACATCCAATGGGAGACAAAAATTGTGTTCGTTGTTCGGAGGGAGTCGTGATAGGGAGGGAAATTGGCTTACATTGCAAACATCTTGAATCCAGGTCAGACGCCGCGTAAAGCGGCGCCTGATCTGAATTCAAACTGTTTGTCACTCATAATTAAGTTTTTTCTGCAAAAAAATCCATTTTGTTACTTTAAAAAAACAGCAGACGACAATTTTAGCAGACGATATTGCAGCAGTAAAAGAGTTAGACATAATTGTCTCATTTAGGGAATTGCGACTAGGGTCGTTGTATTGATGGAGTCGTTGTTGGGAAGGCGGTTGTAGGGCGGGAACACTGTAATTGTTACATCAGGGGGCAAAGTTTTTCACATACACATCTTTTTTCTTTACTAAACTATTCTACAGTGAAAACAGACGTCATGTGCAACTGTCTCATGCACATGCATCTCCAAGAAAAGTGGATGAAATTTTGTGCCGGAAGTGGGAAACTCTACCAGAAAGAGAGAAGATAAGATATTTTCACAGAGCCAGAGACGCATTGAGAGATGAGAACAGACATTCAAAGAGGAAAATTAAAGGTTAAACTTGGTTGTAGAGTAGTCTAGTTCATAATATTTTGATCCATGTTATGTGGTATAGTTTCCCTGTGGCTGTAAAAGGGTTGAGTCGAGTCTAAGATTGATCTCAGGCTTATGATTGGTCCGATTGGAGCAAAACTTCAAATCTGACCAATCGAAAGCTTTAGTACGATCTCAGACTCATCTCAAACGCTTGTAACCCTGGGTTACTAGATTACCGCTATATATAAGTTAAAAAAAATACATTTCATGGACAATAAATATTAATTCTTTCACTCTCAATGACGCCTTAAAGCGCGTTTGCAAACAGTTTTGATCCTAATCAGACGCCGCGTAACGCGGCGTCTGATCAGGATCCAAACTGTTTGACACTCGTATCGATATTTATTAAGTCATACAATCTTAAATCTAACTTTGAAACGTGCCTTGCAGACAAACATACTGAGGCAGACGACAATAAAGCGGTGAGGGGGTAAAACTCTCCCGAATAATTTGATCATGAAAGGGTTAAACTCGATCGGGATCAAACCCGTGGTTTCAGTCTATTACATATCTAGGTCTCAGAAACTAAAAATAGCTTTTCAAGGAAAAGTTCTAAGTCAAAAAGCATAATCCAGTAAATTCACAGTATCAAACTTGAACAATTTTTTTCCCTCGGGTAAAATATTACCCCGCCCAGATTTTCCAGTTAAGCAATTTAAGGCCGCATTGGTCGCTTGTTTCCAATGTTTATTTACTTTAAAAAACGCTTTTTTTCTTGAAAGCGTTGTGATTTTCGAGATCGGATCGGCATGGCTACTGTATTTAAATGTACTGGGCAACCCGGCATATATTCTAATCACAGTTTATTTTGTCCTCACAGATACTGAACAATCTCCAACATCAAGCTCATGTAAAGACTCGCATAGTCCCAGTCTCGTTAAGTTCCTGACTCTTGACCCCAAGAAACAAAATGAAGAACTTAAAAAGCGTCTTCATTTCTACCGTGAAGTGTCCCCCGAGGAGTATAATGCCGTCATGCATGCTTATAAAGGTAGGTAGAAGCCGTGTCCTGAAAAAGATTATACAGTGGAGAATCTGTTATTCTTTCCCGTTTAAACGCAAACGTACGCAAACGCAAAACACTAAAACGTAGAAAAGAACAACTTTTGGACAATTCTGATAATTCTTGTTTATCTTGGTGGCAAACAGTTTGGAGCCTGATCAGACGCCGGGTTACCCGGCGTCTGATCTGGCTCCAAACTGTTTACACTGCAAATAATAGTTTTAGCGTAAACGCGTTTTTTGGGAAAGAATAACAGATTCTCCACTGTATCATGCATATACAAACTCTACAAATATTCAACATTAGCTTCATTGTTCACCTAATTAAAGTATGTACTGTTTATTTTTACTACCGCAGTAAATCTTGACAATGCATCCATGTACACTTTAGTAAGTAAAATGTGTCGTTATGCCCACTCATACATTTAGGCCGTGTCATGACTAAGCCAATTATGGATTTAAATTACCAACAAGAATTGAAAAGCAAAATATATTTATAAAGAAAGCAAAAACTAATTACAAGCAGAAAGTATGCAGAAACAGAAATAGATTAAAATATGTTAAACCTTTTACTCCATTTCCTGTTTCTAGTATTGAAGATAGGTGACAACTTAAAACAGGCTTAAAGAGTTATACAGAATGCTCCTTAAGGTACATTCTGCTTTACGTTCAGTCTGCTTCAAGCTAAATATGTGCATTTATGGTGTAAAACCAATAAAACAGGTAAAACAGTATATTTGAGCTCATAACATACTATAATGATGAAAAAATAAAACAATACTTTTAACAACAGTAATGGTAAAAACAATATACAATATCATTATTGTAATAAAGTATGATTATTCAGAGCACCAGATAAGAGTAGTTTTTCAAAAACTAAAATCTTTATTTCTGAATTAAACCCTATGGTGTCACTACTCATTAGAATCGTCTCTTCGAGACGATTCTAATGAGTAGTAACACCATAGGATTTGGTGCTAAAAAGAGTGAGAAAATGTTGGATTTGTTGAAATAACTACATCTTATCTGGAGCCCTGATTATTGTTATTTTTATTTTTATTATTATCATCATCAGCGTAATAATTAAATGGTGCATGTTTTATAGATTTTTTGAACTCTTCTAAGATTGGAAGGAATAAAGAAAATAATAATGTATGTAATACTCTATAGTCTATATTATGTAATACATTTATGCATATCTTGGTGCATCTTATAGAAAGTTACTTTCAACTACCTGAGTTACAATATCAGAGCACCAAGTCAAAACAGAAGAAGAGTAAACGGAAGTTCGCTGGAGTGAAAACATCTGAAAAGTCAGATAATAGTCAACTGTACAGAAAGTTGCTGTTCGAAAAGGTGTGTGAGAGCTGGCACAGAGTTTTAAGTAAGTACACATTTCTCTTGTACAGTGTTCTCTCCCTACAACGGCCCTCCCAACAACGACTCCCTCCTTACATCGACCCTTTCCGAAGTTCCCAAAACAAGACATTTATGTCCAACCTTGTCATGGCTGAAATACCGACTGCTTAATTTAGTCGTCTGCTGTCTTTCTCAGAGTTATATATATAAGTGGATCTTTTGATAGAAAAATAAAATTGCGATTGACGAACAGCTTGAATCTAGATCAGACGCCGCGTAACGCGGCGTCTGATCTGGAGTCAAGCTGTTTGCGAATGTAAGCCAAGTGTAAGTGTTCCCTCTCTATAACGGGGCGTTGTACGAACATTATAAAGAAGGCCAATTGAGATTGTATAAAAGACACGTGACAGCTTAAATCAAGGCGAATGTACACCAGAAAGCTCCTAAAGTGGTTTTCTGTTTTATTTACCATGTTTTCTGCAAAAAAACTGGATGTTAGATTTGAATTTGTCGTTGGGCGAACAAGCGGCATTCAACAGGCGGTTTCTTGTCAATAACTTTAGTTTTGATTAATATATTTTGACCAACTTTGGTATGCAGCTAGCTTTTATAAAACCCTAGCTTGAGATTGTATTTGGGGTCATCGGGTTTAGGTTATGGTCGCTGTTACTAAAAATAGAAGAACGGTGTACGGTAAATAACTTCAGATTAAATAAGATTAGGTTGACCAATAATGACCAAATTTTGTATTAAGCAAGCTACATGTAACATGAATACCTAGCTTGGGCTTGTACCTAGGACCATTGGATTAAGGTTGCTGTTATTGAAAATAAAAAGATAAGTTTTGGTCAATAACTGCAGAATGGATTGACCAATTTTGGCCAATTTCTTTATTTAGCAAGCCTGTATAAGGAAGTAGCTTTTTTGGGGTTCAATGGTCAATGTTAAGGCCGCTGTTACTAAATATTAACACAATATTTTACGGTAAGTATTTTCAGATTGGGTAGACTAATTATGAGCTAACTTTGTACTTAGCAAGCTTACCGTTACATTAAGACCTAGCTTGGGATTAGTAAAACCATCAAAACCTGGCTTTATGACGTTGCCGCGTTTCTTGTGTTCACCTTTCTGTACACTGTCACCTGAGTTTTTTGCAGTCCGTTATATATTGTTTTTATTATCAACCAATCAATGATAATATACTAGTTCACGATATTATATTCGCTCGTACTACTACGCTGACTGTAAACTTGGAATACAAGGAGCCAATAAACATTTCCAAGTGTCCAACGGGTTTATGAAATATTATTTTCTCTCGATCATCCCTCTCTCCCACTCCACCCAACCCTAAGACGTCACCTCTCTACGGGCTGCTTTTCTTATCTGATTCTCACGATACTTCACACATCTGTTACGGACATCACCTTTTGTTGGCATTTGATTCTATATCCGCAGACCATAAACTATGTCACTGTTACTATAAATAGAAACTGACAGATGCAATGTCACCTCTCTGCAGGATGCATTATTATTCGATTCTCAAGAAACTTCACACACGTGTTCACTAACATCTTTCATCTCAGTGACGCCATAAAACGCATTTGCAAAGAGTTTCGACCCTGATCAGACGTCGCGACACGCGGCGTCTGATCAGGATCAAAACTATTTGCCCCTTGCTTTGAAATAACATGAGTTATACTGCCTTAAATCTCTCTTTGAAACAATAAGGCAGACCACAAAATGGCCGTGAAAAATCTAAGCAGAACGCTTCAAGCTGTCATACAGACTTGCATCTCAATTTCTTTGTAATAGCCACTTATACAGAGGAGAAGACGTTATTCTGTCCCATTTAAACGCACACGAAACGTAAACTCATAGCAATAAAATGTTGAAATTTACAACTATTTAAATTTTCTGACGATTTATTTATCTGCGTGGCAAACAACTTAGAGCCTGATCTGGCTCCGGACTGTTCGCCAAAGTATAATAGTTTTAGCGAAAGCGCGTTTTGAGGGATAGACCAACGTCTTCTCTATTGTCGCAATGTTTACTACATTACATGTACGTTTCTTTATTTTTATAACAGGAATTTGGAAGGAGAAAAAGGAAATGCAATCAAGAATTCTAAATGACAAATATAAAAAGCTGATCTATCGACTCATTAGGAACGAGCCTGTTGAGTTCTGTAAACACACGGAATCCAAACAACTCACAGAGACTCTGCAGGATTTGAAGGAATTAGAGGCAGAAGGGAAGCTTGCTGTATCTGGCTACGATTACGCCTCACAAGACAATAAATACGGCTGTACGTTACAAAGGTATGTGTCCGGGTTTATCAGAATCCACCATGAGTGTTGATGTAGGATAGGAATTTCTCCCCCGAGGGTCAGAAAATTCATGCAGGGACGAGGCTTGTCGAATCCCTACGTGAATTTTATGAACGGAGGGGGAGAAATTCCTATCCTACATCAACAAAACGAATGGTAGACTTTTTCCTCAATTTTAAATCATTAAACATGATACAAATAACCCAAAAAATGCAGTTTGTGTACACTTTTTTCCGCCAAAACATGACGTTTATTTTAGTAACGTCATTAGAAATGTACCCGGTCATGCAGCGATTGTGGTTAAGCTGTGCCAACAATAAAAGACGTCATGCCGCGCACGGGGTATGGATGAAAGGGTGATTCCCCATGGGGCAAATCCCTATCCCACATAGGCGAAAATGGGAGAAAAACAGGGGTAGGCTATGCTGAATGATTAGGCTTGCGACTGAGGAATACAGTGCTCCCTCCCTACAACGTCTCTCCAAATAACGATTCCCACCTAACAACATAGCTTGCCGCTGTTCCCAAACAAGACAATTATGTCAAACCTTTTAACGGCAACAATATCTTCTGCTTAAATTTGTTGGATGCTGTTTTTCTGTGTTTCAAGTCACATATTTGACATCGTGATAGAAAGAAAACAAAATGACGGGTGACAAACATAGATCAGCTTGCATCCAGATCAGACGCCGCGAAACGCGTCGTTTGTTCTGGATGCAAGCTGTTTACAAATGTAACTCACCTCACTTGACATGTGTCTTCCTCGTGTCAATACCTTTCCAACCGTATAAACCTTTTCGACAGTGTGGCCTTGAACTTGATATTTGACCTACGTTTGTAAATTAAATGGCTATAACATTTGCACCAGTAGGCACAGGGCTTTTATATGTATATGCTGTAACCATACCAACGTCTTTGACCATTTGACCTTGACCTTTGATCGATTTAATAAAACTTTAACCTCAGCCGGGAATAAATCCTCATGTATACTGTGAAGAAACTGTATAACTAATAATGTAATTACAATGTACGTCATGGCCTGGCGCAAAACCTACACTAAATACTATGTGTTCGCCTTGATTTTGCAAATAAGATGAATTAAAGTGAGGTTAGTTTTAATATCCCCAGTGTTATCTTTCAAAAATTGGAGTCAAGTCTGTTTTATTTTTTTCGCTCACGTATCCTCATAAACCAGCTTCGATCCAATTTTCCTTTTGAGGAAGTGGGCAAATCAAATTAATTATTGCGTTGTTATTGTGCAAGCTTGTAAGTATGTTATAAATAGAATCTTTCATTCGTGTTTCTGTTGTGTTGAATTTATTAAACTCGTCATCTAAGAACGATAAAACCTCGTCTCCGTCGTTTTGATGACTCGTTTATGATTTCAATACAACACGAACAGTCAAGGAAGATCCTCTATGTAATGATATTAAACTGGTTAAGATATTTTTTATTTCCATAAAACAGGAAAAGTATATAATATTAGCCGTGTCATGACAAAACCTGCCTTATTGTATTGCGAGCAATGTGGATCGAGGCCAACCGCCGTGTCTATCGCGGCGGCCGGCCTTGACCTACTCTGTTTAACACCCACAATCACCTAAAGCATTGTATTTAGCAGTATTATCTATGGTATTTGGCAGTGTATAACAAACTAAGAACGGCTGTTAAACACATGTTTTATTTTAATTATTTAAGCTTGAAAGAGGGAGCAGCACCCATTACTGAACAACAACTGATGGAGGCACTTGGTTTGGACCTGGCTTCTATAGATGTCTTTGATCTTATTCAAGAGGAGGTAGCATTATTATTTCTTGTATGCCTGGGCCCAATGTTATAAAGCTTTTGAGTCTAAAGTCGTTCTGAAGCATTTGATTGGTCAGATTTGAGCCTATGCTCAAATCTGACCAATCAAATGCTTGAGAACAAACTCAGACTCAACACAAACGCCTTATAACCTTGGACCCTGAATATTTATAAATTTTTCGACTGTACTTACATAATGATCTCGTAATAGAAATGCAACGCATGTCAACTCTTATCCGTTTTCTATCCGTTTTCTATTGCAGGATAACTCACTGTTGTGAATTTATTATTTCTTAACTCAAACATGAAGTAAAAGGCGAAATTCCCTATTTTTATTGAGCAAATAGTAGGACCGATCCTATATATTCATGATTTAATTACTACACATTTCAACCCCTACCCATGTTCTATTGCACGATACTATACTGGTATGAATGTCTTACAGATACCCGAGGAATCACTGGCTGAAATGGTTGAGGAAATCATTGAAGATATGTCTGACCAAATTCCAAATTCATATGCCGCTGGTGTTTCAAATACATCTCCCCAACCAACATGGGAACCAACATGGCAGAATACCTCTCCAACCCAGTTCCTAAACGAAATGGCTGTTGACTATATGCTGGCAACTAATCACATTAATGAATACACAAGCGCTGTTTCATTGCTTTCCAAGAACGTGGTCTACAATCAGCCATTACAGAATACCCAGAATAATGGTGAAGACAGGTACATGCACCTGAAAGCAAAGAAAACATCTACTCCCATAGATATGAACAATAATTCTGTCTACAATCTTCATATATTCAACGATGCAAACAACGGTAGTTCCGCCGGTCATCAAAAACTAGATTGTACTTCAGTCACTTATTCTACAAATATTTGCAATAATGTGAGATCTTCAGCAAACGTACCTCAGTCTACAAAAGTCAAAGATTCCATCGCCTCTTCTCATTCTGTTAGATGTTCTACAAACAATCCCAGTTCTGTGAGCTGTTCAACTGATTACACTTCCGTCACTTATTCTACAAACATTTGCAATAATTCTGGAAGATCTGGTTCCCTAAATAGTTCACCAAGCATAAGCAAATCTGCCAATTTACCCACAAACAGTTGCAATTCGATCAAGACTGTACACACGAGTGGTATGAAAATCAAACAATCCATGGATGGTGGAAACAATATTGGCTCATTTTTCTGACGGTCTTAACTCATTATCCCCTGAAACTTCCAATGGACAATTCCAGTTTGCAATAAAGGCTGGTCCGTTTTAGACTATTTAGGGTTGTGTTTTGTAATAAATTGCAAAATGACAAACAGTGAAGTCCCTGATCAGAGGGCTCCTGTAGGAGCCCTCTGATCAGGGTCTTCACTGTTTGCATAGGACAACTGTACTCTTCACAGGTACACATTTGGTCAAGGACGCATATATGTGGCACTAGGGCTCAATGAGTAAAGAACGAAAATCTGACATTAACACATTCAACCATAGCGACTGGTATACCAATCATTAACAAACACGGTACAATTGTCGTATGCAAACAATGTAGACCGTAATCAGAGGTCTCCTGCAGGACTCTTTGTTCAGAATCTGCATTGTATGTCATTTTGCAATATATGGTAAAAACAACCTGGGCTAAATAGTAAGAAATAAACAGACCTAATCGGGGGCTGGACTTTTCCATTTACAGGTTCAGGGTTGAAGTTGCGAACTCTTAAGTCCAATCTACAATGTAACAAAGTAGAAATCACACTAACAAGTAACTACCACTTTTGAATATTCAGTGTTCCCTCTCTACAACAACACCCAATGGGAGACAAATATTGAGTGTGTTGATCGGTGTGAGTTGTTATAGGGAGAGAAATTGGCTTACATTTGCAAACAGCTTGAATCAAGATCAGACACCGCGTAAAATGTGTATTGTGTGACTTTGAGAAAAACAGCTAACGACAATTTTAAACAGACGATATTGCAGCCGTGAAAAGGTTGGACATACAAATGTACTTGTCTTGTTTGGGGAAAAGCGGCAAGCGTTGTTTTAAGGAGGGAATCGTACAGAAGGTCGTTGTAAGGAGGGAGCACTGTGTTCAGTGGTTTTATTTACCTACGCATCTAGAGTCCCATACCCATTTTCCAGGGACTCGCATGTCAAAAAAGTAACAAATTTAAATTCCTTTATTACTCTTGTATTAATTATCCATTATTAGTGTTAGGAGTCTTATTGATTATTAACTGATTTTGGTCTTTATTTAGTGTAAACCTGAAGGAATTCATGTTATGTCTACGGTTTCGTTATTTTAAAGAATGAGCAGACAGATGACTTATTTTTCTGAACTTTTAAATTAAACCCCGGCTCCGTGTTTATAAAGCGTTTGAAAAGGGTACGCACGTTTTTGATTGGTCAGATTATATGAGCATTCTGCCCAAATCTGATCAATCAAAAGCTTCAGAACGATATCAGACTCAATTCAAACGCTTTATAAGCATGCACCTAGCTGATATATATCTGAAGTACTTACATAAAGCTTTACTCTGTCCTGGTGACAAAAATATAGTAAGTCAAAGTTATGTTCAGCAAATGTTACAAGGAGATACATGTACACGGATGATCTTTAAGATATGTATACAGACTTGCATTTAGCAGTCCCATGCCCTTAAACACCCTTACTCTTTTTTTACCGGACAGTCGAATTACTGTATATACTAACTTGATTTGGAAAAAATAGAAAGATTGACAGTTAACAAGATTATATTGAACAGATTTGGTATAGCAGAATAAAATATCAAATAAGCAAATAAATAAAACGCTTAGAAGAAACACAATTTTAACTATCTTTGTTCACACTCCAACTCTTTGCTACCCCATTTCCACTAGACCCATTCGTAAATTCCCGCCGCCCCAATGACAAAGACTCTGTGGCGTGCCTGCATTCGAATATACAAATATATAATCGAAGCTCTGCCGTTTGCAAACAGTTAATAGTCCGATTAGGTGCAGAATAGCTGGGGGCCGTTTTTCTAAACTACTTTAGCAAAAATTTTGCGTAAGTCAAAATCGTTTTACTCTTATTTTTCGAGCATAAACGTTTGCAAACAGCAAATAGCCAGATCAGAGAACGCGCTAAAAGATCTTGCTATTTGCTGTTTGTAGCAAGTGATAATAAAACTATAAATTAAAATTTAATTTGTTTGCGTAAGTTGTTTAGTAAAACGGGCCGTCTAAACCAGGATCACAGTCGTCAACCGTAGTGGCTAAAGAGAAAGATTTTAAGATAAGTTTGTGTTTGTTTGGGAGAGAAAAATGTTGGATGCACATTTAAGTGTGCAGTTATCACCTAAACCTATAGGCAGATGACTGGCGCTCAAAGCACTGAAAGCATGAAGAAATAAAAGAGAAGGCAGAAATTTTCCTGATTAATTTAAATATATGATTAGCTGTCATCTACCTCATATACCATAAAACAATCTACCTAAAACTTTTAAGTTTCCATAATTATGATTATTACCTAATGTATGCTCTATATAAATTGTAATTTGTTATTTTTGACTGTTTTGCTGTGTTGTTCTGACATTGCCTAATCCGTAGGACGAACTATTTCATGCGCGAAAAGATGCGTAGAAGTGTTAACATCAGTGTCATTGAGAAGACTTAGTGTTCCGGTACCCGGGTTTTCCGTATTGTAAAGAAGCAGTATAGAACACGGAATTATGCAACACGGAATCGCAACTCAACGAAGTTGAATAGGCCAGCGTCTGAGCTTTCGCGACGGTGGGATTTTGCGAGATCATGTGTCACGTGACTACATCTTCACTTTTTGCCGGGTTTTCCGCCATTTTATTGGGGAAAATTTACCGACTCGAGTGTATTTATTGACGTTTAATACGAGTTTGGGACATTCATATCAATTCACGGAAATATAAACCCGTGATCAATGCTTCGATACAGACATTAATCGCTTTATTATCGGCATAAGCGCTAACGTGACATGATTAAGTCTCAGGAAGTCTCGTTTGCGCCGAACGAAATTGGCGAGATAGCGCGAGGTTGCGATTCCGTGTGTTGTATAATTCCGTTTATCACATAAACGTGCAAATTATAGAGGTCCGTAAAAATCGTACCGCCCACTGGGCATATATTTTATACTAATTTTCGAATCACCAAAATATTGTACTACTACGCCGACTTTAAATCAGTTTTAAGAGAATCTAGACAAACTAAGATCACCACTAGGGATTTAAAACATTTCCAAGTGTCCTAAAAACATTATCTTGAGCAGTCCCGCAAATTTAGGCTGCAAATCAGGCTACTTAGAGCTCTAGTATTAACAGTGATTCAGACTTGGTTTTTTTCTTCAAATTGAGAACAGAACAGAACAGAACATCTTTTATTCAGACTTGTACATAAGTACATCATCTTAAAACATAAGTAACAAACCCACATATTATGTCATATTCAATTAAATTCTAGTAATTACTAATGGTAATAACTGTTTTAGTTACAGTGGAGAGCACGCCATTCCTTCCTGTTTACACGCATACAAAACGCAAACGCGGTGCATTAAAATGTAGAAAATGGCAACTTTACTATGTTTCCACATATTCATTTTAATATAAGTGGCAAACAGTTAAGAGCCTGATCAGACGCCGGGTTACCCGGCGTCTGATCTGGCTCCAAACTGTTTGCAATGGAAATAATAGATATAGCGTAAACGCGTTTATTTGGGAAAGAATAACGTTTTTTTCACTGTATATTAGTCAAAAGTCAATAAATACGCAATGCGTACAATATTTTCTATTTCAGTATTATGATATTTTTAAGATAATTTTAAGAGGAAGATTTAAACTTCATATGACATAGAGATCCGTTGTATAAAGGCAAATTTCAAGTATTTTGCCAGATTACACGACACATCTCTATCATCATTTTGAAGAAGTTCTAGGAATTTAGCCATATTTGGTCTTTCATAATAGTATATATTCAAATATTTCTTTCGTAGCTCTAAATAACATGGGCATTTTAAAATAAAGTGATATTCATCTTCAATATCATTATTTACACAATATATACAATATCTTTCAGCTCGTTGAATTCTATTCCTACCATGTCGTCCAGTTTGAATGTGCAGAGCATGTGCTGACAATCTAATTTTGTAATAAAATGTCTTAAATCATATGACAAATTATCTAAGTAGCTTTCATAGCCAAACGTAGTTTTTATATTGTTATACAATTTTAAAACTTCGCTGTTAGCTTAATCTGTATACCAGCTTTGATAAAATATATCAATTAGACGCTGTTTAATTTGAACAATAAATGATTTATCATCTATAGAATCTTGTTGCCATACGTATTCAAACCCGTTTTGACATAACATTGTTTTAACATTTGACAACCAGCATTTACGTCCTGCAATACATTCTTCATAACAAAGCTTATATACAGTCTTCAATATAACATTATCAGTTTTTAATAGTTTAACCCAGTATTTGAGAATACTCACATATCGGATACCTACCCAATTCCCCATATACCCCAACTGTAACTGTAGCAAACGTTACAATGATAATGACGTCGTGTCGCTATAACGACGTTATTTTGAAAACGAAACTAGATTCTAAATGTCAAATGATCATTTTTAGTCAATTAGAACAGTTTTGAATTTAATATCAATTTAAAATTTGAATATGGTATCAGAGACACATTGATGTTGATTTTCTTTATTTTAGTTTGATAGGTGTTTTATCTACGAGTGAATAAAACCGAATAACACCTATGACGAATCGTTTTCCTAAGACAAAGACAAATGTCTGATTCTGTTTGCCGTGGCAATGTAGTTTTGATGTTCACAAATCTGAGTCTAACGCGGAAACACATAAACATGGGAATGGGCTTACGAATGAGGATCGAGAGAAACAACAGGTTTTCCGGAAACTGGCATCAATTCCTGCAGGAAGACGGTAATAAAACAGAAATATTTAATTTCTTCAGTGAACAAGTGATAGAAGAACAATGTCCTGGCATAGTTCGTTGTCATTACTCATGGGGAAGCTGCGTTGTTGAGAGACGTTTGACGCTGAATCGTGATTTCTTTCTAAACACAAGTAAACCGATACAACGATGTTGTTTCATGCCGAAGATGAGACCAAACAAGGTTGCCAAAATATCTTACTCAGAACTGTTGACACGGAAAATGTTGTGCAAGCAGGCTTGCTCACAAGATCGGATGTTAACAGCTGTGTGTTGCCTTTGAAATGGAGAAATGGTTCTACTACTTGGACATTAAGTCAATGGCACAGACTCTAGGAAGTGACAAGCTCGGTTCCTGATGTTCATGCGCTAACAGGATGTGGCAGTGACACTAACATCATGTTTTGGTGGTATAGGAAAACAAACAGCTTGATCAGACTGTGTGTCACACCAGGTACGTCGTATTAGCTCTGAAAAATATGTTAACATGGCCAGACAGTTGGTCTTCGCCCAAAAAGGCAGGAGTACTGAACATATGTCGCCAACACAGGATGCTCTCTATCAACATCTCCTAAGTGTGGGGTACCAGCCTGGCCACGTATGGGATCAGAGCTTGCTGAAAGCACCACAACTTCAAGATCCAGTAGAATTTGGTTGAACATTAAATAATGATTCGGCCGAGTTGGAAGTATATAATATATGTGAATCTGCCGTCTGCTGGTTCAGCATACCACACTGTTATCACATATGCTGTTGAAGAAGATGTAGATATGCGAAAGAAAACGTTCCCTGTATATTGCTCAGCAAATGCGGTGGTTGTGAGCGCAAAAAATGCTGATCCACTGTGCCAAATTTGGTGTCTCACAAATGAAGACAATAAATCCCCCAAAATGCATCTGATAATATGAAAGTCATTAAGCTTTTAAAATTGTTATACAGTGGAAAAGAGGATATTCTTTTCATTAAGGAAAATATATACAAATACAATAGTGCAATGAAATGTAGAAAATGTCAACTTCATTAAAATTCTGACGATTTATTTATATTTGAGCGGCAAACAGTTTAGAGCCTGATCAGTCACCAGGTAACACGTCTGATCTGGATCCAAACTGTTTGCAATGGACATAATGGTAAAGCATAAGAGTCAATATTTTTTTATCTAACAAAATCATGTCCTTGTAAATGTTTTGAAAGATCATACTCGGAAAAGGGATAATTGTTATCTTAAGCTAATATTAACGTGTTTATATTCACATTTTATCAAAAAAAGAGCAAGAGATATGCAGAATCTTTTAATTATTTGACATTGAAACAGAAGAAAAGTCAGTTTTGCAGTGTCCCTAAAATAGTTATTATTGATTTAATCTATTGACTTTCTGTGAAATATCTGAAATATTTCAGTAGTGTGCCAATATAGGTTACTTTAACTATATCTGTCTTCATATAAACAATAAAATTGTGTGAATTCCTCAGTTTCAATACCTTTTTTCATCGTTAATCACTGTCCCTGGATCCTATTCAGTGATGTAACAATTTCCAATTCGAGTTAAGTACAGAGTTGCTTTCCTTAGATATTTATAGCAAAACATCTCCATTTTGAAGAGTGAACATTGAGGCACCAATGGCGGAAAGAAGTTTTAAGCGCGTGATTTGAAAAAGGGAATCACTGACAATTTTAGTGCCGAGACTAGTACCATACATTTTAAACACTTCCTTGATGTAACGATATATTATTATGCCTTTGACTGCAATAATCATTATTCTCTTTTTGCACCAAATGTATGAATTTGAGCTATGGTAAATCGTGTCATGTAGTTCCAGTATTTAGCGGAAATTAATGAGGTTAGAAGGTCATTTAGGTGAAATACATCCTTGATGTAACGATCCTTGAGGTAACAGTGATGTTGTTACATCAAGGACCAGAAACCGTTATTTCAAGGAAACCAGTGACCAAAAATCAATAAAAGAAAAATTCTTTCAAGTATACAGGTATTTTACATTGAAAAGAATACTTTTTATTAGGGGGAGCAAGGGATGAAAGAAAACATGAGCTGCTTTTGCTTACTAGTATTAGCCACAGGACAAATCCTGTTAAACGTGTGTTACACCAAGGAGGTATTTCGTTACAGTAAGGAAAACAGCTGTAAGATTTTAATAGAATAGGACGGTTTTATATAGAATTTGAAAATTCGTTTTTTGAAGTTGGTAGGCATTATTTCAACAGTTATTATTATGAAAATCATTTTAAATTCTTCCTAAAACTTTGCTACTTTCCTTCGCTGTTACATCAAGGAAAATACATCGTTACATAAAGGAAAATAACATTGTTACATAAAGGAATATAAATTGCAAAACAGTTCAATATTTTCATTTTATTTTCGATTAGTAATTGAATAAACTTTTCCATTTATTTTGACAAGAAACTAAAAATATGGCATGAATTTTGTATTGTAAGCCTTTTATTAAGAGCCTACTTTGTGTTACAGCAAATAACTAATATCTCTATATATTTTCTGTAACGCATTTACACTATTTTTTTCTTCTTATAAGCTACAGTAAACCCAAGCCCTTAAAAATAAGTGCAATCTAGATAGGAAAACCTGGTCCATGTATTCTGCTCATTGTTGAATATATCATGCATCCGTTTTCATTTAGAACTTGGCAAATCAAGTACACAATGATATTGTGATCCTTGCAGTAACCATATGAATTCAGCTATGTAACGGGACTGTAAAATGATAGTTGCATAGGTCTTTTAGTTCCCGAAATGAATGTCATTGTAAAGTATTTATACTTGAAGAGACTAGATGTATACTAAGTTGGCAGTCAAACTCTTCTTTAAGCTTTATGTATTAGAAGAGTCATATATTTCCTTAATGTAACATATTTGCTTCTTTACTGTAACAGCCAGTCACTAATAATAAGGAATAACTTTCAAACAACCCAAGTTTTGATACTAAGTAAGCAATGGCTAAGCCCTGTGAACAGTTCTAAAATGTTTAATTGTTTTGTTTACAGTTTGTTCATGTTTATCAAACTTTTGACGTTTGATATATCTTTGTATTTTCCTTAATGTAACATTGCTGTAGCTGAAGATTCCTTGATGTAACTATCTTCTTTTTAGCAAATATAATTCACAGACTATGGCAGTTTAGTGCAAAGTTTGCTCTAAATGAATGTATGTATTATACTATATCATGGAATATCAGAGGAATCATGTTCAAGTTCTGAATATTTTGTAAGTGTGAACACAAAATGTCAATTATGACAGTTATTTTAGGCGCAAACCGTACATGATTGGAGAATAAAATCGTCTGATATAATTTGCAAAATTTACTATTAAGGAAATATATTAGATGCTATTCATTGTGATGAAACATCTAATAAAATTGTTTTCATTCATTTAATGACATTGTACTTGTTTAAAGGATTGTTACATCAAGGAAATAGTTTTGCAATGGTGTAAATATACACCACACCTCGACAATCTGGGTACATTTAAGCTCCTTCTGTAACATATTTACACAGTATAGACATACATGGTGCTATAATGTAAGCCGTTAACCTCAGAGAGAATATAAAAATAATCTCATCCTTGACATCAGAATTGTTACATAAAAAAATATTGACTCATAAACATCTTTATTGGAAAGAATAATGGTTTCTCCACTGTACTTAAAGTTCTGTGTTTTGAATATTTTTTTATTTTTTTTGGAGGAGGGGGACGTGTATTGAGGATTTAAATTACCTTAAATGGCCCATATATAATTCCAAAATATTTTTATATTGCTTTTCTATAATAAGTCATCATACTTGCAGCTGCTTTTAGTGATTTAGCCCTGTTGAAATATTATAAAACTGAGACACATTGCCACTAGACTGCAGAAAACAGTTCTAATTGGCGGCCATTTTTAAATTGGCCGCCATGGTCGACACAGGACAGATCCAGAATGCCTCCAATCTTTAAAATGTTTCTCATAATGTCTAGTACCAGTGTACCAAGTTTCATGCTTTTATCATAAAATGCACGATTGTTCCACTTTTGGGCACTTATCCGCTGGACTTATAGTATAAATCGGTATGGAATCAATTTTTTTTTAACAATTTCAGAACCCTGTGGATATTCACTTAAGCGCGATGTGGCATAAATATTTTTAGACTTTATTAGAAAATGTTTCAAAAATATTGTATTAAAATATTAATTGCTTACATGGGCTATGTATTGAGTTAGATCGCACAATATAAGAGTAAGTAAAACTAATTTTTCATGAAATAGGAGAAACCATTTTGCAAAAAATATTATGCCAATTTGTAGAACAAATACTTGTTATGATTCACGGGTGAGTTTATTATTTTCGTACAACAGATTGATTTGTAAAGCAAAATATTAGATGCAAACTTTGCATTGACAGACACCTGCTTTAATTCAACCAATGTCTACGCCTCCTTGTGAGATTGATAACTTGATTTTTTTCCTGTCTTTCATACAAGCGTGAGCTATTCCATTACTTATCGTCAAGTGCAATTCATTTTGCACGCTGCGTCGAATTCCATGGGCATTTTTATGTTTTAATTTGTTTTGCGCACTGGACCGTGAAGATGTCATGCTTTTTAAAAAAATTAATAGCATTATTGTTTTTAATATTTGGTAAAACTCTGGTTGAAAACAAACCAGGAATAAACTAAAAATGACATTTTTATACATGCACACTTATAAGTTATAAGGTGTCTTTTAGTGTAGATTCGACTTCTTATTTGAATCCAGCCTGATTTATTTTTTAACAATAATCGAGAAACAGTATTGCGACAAATTATGAATTTATAATAGTCATCGTGTTTCAGGCATGTGTCATCTATATATACAGTCAATCTTGTAATACGCGTATCCATAGGAATTAGAATTTAGGACAAATAAAAAAGGAATGAGTGGAGCTAAAATATAAGACGTAAAAGAAATGTTGTTAAAATTCAGGGACAAAATAAGAAAAATTACCCCAGACATGTCCCAACAAATTCAATTTCAACATATTCCGTTAAAATATATCTATCATTAACTGATATATTTGATATTCAAATATCAGGTCAATGTTTACATTTTGTAATTCAGACGTTACTAGAAATCAGGGCATGGTTTGCAATTTTGTAACTAAGACCTTTACCACTTTAAGTACTATCTATTACATAAATCTTAAACAAAATATATTTGTGCTAAACACATTCAAGCCTAGAGACGAGTGTAATCGTCATTACCCCCAAAAGTTGAAATAGTGTACCAGGGCTGCCATTTCTCCAGATTTTTCCTAAATCTCCGGATTTTTTCCCAGGTTATGGTAGCTTAAAGCAGGCTGAAAGTAAAGCAGAATGCGCCCTAATGCGCATTCTGCTTTACTTACAGCCTGCTTTAAGTAGTCGCATGTCAACAGAACAAGAAAAAGGCTATGGGGTAAAGGTACGATTCGTAAAATCGCAATTGAAAAATGTAAATTTGTAAATCTTAGGATTTTTCATGTCAACTTATGGCAGCCCTGGTGTACATTACCGTGTGCAACAAGTGTATACTCTGATTATAACGCTCATGCAGGAGTCCTCCTACATTGTTTGTCATTTTGTACAGTAAAACCTCCCTTTTACGACCACTAAATTTTGTTAATTATTTGGATGTTTACGATAGGTGACCGCTTAAAGCAAGGTGACAGTGAAACAGAAAGCTCCTGTAGGAGCTTTCTGTTTCACTGTCACCTTGCTTTAAGCTGCCACCTCTCTATTATACAATTATTTGCCTTCGTTTAAGTGGTCGTAATAGCGAGGTTTTACTGTATATTGTTTATGAAATAGCAACGAACTAGACTTAATTGGAAAGTGGACTTACTTTTTTTGTTTTTTTCAGGGTAATTAAGTTATTACATCAAATGAATTTGTGTGATTTGTAAACCAGATAGATCCTTAATTGGAAATCAATTCTATTCTATTTTCCATAACATGTTCGATATCTAATTTATTACACGGAGTAAAAACACTCCGTGTTTATTAGAACAGGGTCTGCACTATTTGTACACGGCGTGTTTCTTTATCAAAATGGAGTCAGTTTTTATAAAGTTGATGTAAAACAAAATGGCCATTTTCGAGCTCTCTTCTTTATTCTTGCTATTTGTAATATGTATTTAATACATGTACCATTTTAACGGTCGTTTTGGGAGTCCTTTCAGTACATTTCAAATATCGAAATATTATTTATTAATCTACTCCGTTCTCTTTCTACATGTACATGTATATCACTTTACTGTGAATAACAACAACAAACTATATTTCAGAATCCATAAAAAACTTAAAACGCTCCTAAATAATGAGTTGCAATAGTTTAGATCGCTTTGATAGATAATTCAGTTTAATGTAATATTGAGTGATTTCCTAAATACATCTATACAGTGCTCCCTCCCTACAGCGACCCTCCCAACAACGACTCCCTCCCAACAACGACCCTTGCCGCAGTTCCAAAAGCAGGATAATTATAACTAACGATTTTACTGCTGTAATATCGTCTGCATAAAGTTGTCGTCTGCTGTTTTTCCCAAAGTTACATATTAAATATGTTGACAGAAAAAAACTTAATGAAGAGTGACAAACAACTTGAATCCAGATGAGACGTCGCGTTACGCGGCGTCTCATCTGGATTCAAGCAGTTTGCAAATATTTACCAAGTTCCCTCCCTATAACGACTCCCTCCAAATAACGCACATATTTTTGTCTCCCATTGAAGAGAGAGGGAACACTGTACTATACGAGTAATGTTGGTCAAAATGAAAATAAAATGATTACAGTAAAACCTCACTATTGCGACCACTAAAAGGAAGGCTAACTGATTGTATAAAAGACAGGTGGCATATTAAAGCAAGGTGATAATAAAACAGAAAGCTCCTACTTTCACGTTGGTTTAAGCAGTTACCTGTCTGTCGTGTGTCTGTAAAACGTTTTGCTTTTGAACACACTAGGGACCACACGTTTGGTCAAATTATTTTTCAAACTTGGTCAGAATGACCATCTTGACAATTTCTAAGTGGAGTTTGAATACGGGTTATGTGGGGTAAAAACGTTGATCACTAGCCTAAGGTCAAATATAAGAAACTTTTGTGAACACCTTTTGCCACACTTTTAGTTCAATCATTATTAAACTTGGTCAGAATGACTATTTTGACAAACTATAGGTCAAGTCTGAATATGGCTTAAGTATGGTCCAAACGTAGGTCACTAGGTCAATCTTAGATAAGGCTTGTGAACACTCTAGCAGCCCCACTTTTGCCCAATCTTGATCCGAATCACCACCTTGCTTGAATATAGCTTATATGGGGTCAAACAGTAGGTCGCTAGGTTAAATGAGAGAAAGCGGATTCAACTGTTGGCCTAATCAAGTCGATTCACTCAGGTGAGTAGTCCAAGGCCATCATGACCCTCTTGTACTGGTTAGTTGGGCATAACCCTTATCCGGACCTTTGGGGTCTATTGGACCCCAACGACTTTATTTTCACTGGAAAAAAATATCCAGCCTAATAAAGGTTTTGTCGTTTTTAGACATTGTTTCTACGGCCGTTTTTTACACGTATGTTAAATGTGTACTAAATAGGTCAATTTGCATGAAGTTAATTTGCAAAATATGGCTTGGGTCCTGCCGGACCCCATAATTCTAAAGGTTTGTAAAATATATATCAGGTCATTTTGAAAGCGTTCCTTGTTGTTTACAACGATAATAATTGCATTTATTGAATTCTAGAAATCCACGACAATACTGTTTCTCAATTGCACCTTTCAGAATATATCTTTCATCATCTTATGATCGAGTTAATTCCCTTGGATATTGTAACCTGGTGTGCAAACCGTGAGTCCTAGAGAGTTCACACTGTGGAATGATTACAATTCTAGCAGACCTCAACATAGGCAAAATAGTTCAAGATACAAATTAGTGTAATCATCCTTTTTGGTCATGAGCCAAGTTTGGTGACATTGACCTTTACCCATGGCCTTTTTTTTTTAACTTTTGCTAACGAGGTCTTGTCGGTCAGCATCTAACACGTCTATGTAAAATCTTCAATACCAATTATTCAGTGTTTCAGATTCAACTTTATAACTACAGGAGCAGAAAGACGCACAACAGACAAACATGCTCCAATTAGGGATGTATGGAAACACTTGTTTAGCAGTGGCTGAACTTTAACATTCCAGCATCTATGACAGGTAAGAGCTTTGTGTAAACCATTGCAATGGTTTACAAACAGCTCTTACCATTCCAAGTCCGGTGTCCTTTCAGGCAGTACGATCAAATTAAACTGGCAAAGTATGGTATTACAACCAATAAGCATGAAATGTGAGATATTCATACCCCTTCTATGGTACTGTATATTTAGGAAACAATATTGTGTCAAGACTCAAACGAGAAGTAAACCAGCGTTCAAAACGTAGTTCGATCATTTGTGACTCCTTGGTTTTGCACTAAATTCGCACGGGACGCAATATAGTCGAAACAGGTTCTTTTCATTTGTTACTTTTATTCAAGACATCTTATATAAAGGATGCAGATGGGAATCATAACCCAAACCAAACCAGATACTTACCTGTAGTTACAATGATCCATGGATAGAATCTGCCATCTATCTTTGCCTACAGCAGCCACCGTTTTGTTGCCTTATCTATACCGACTGTTCGATACAATTTTTATACGCCCGTCTTCAGACGTAGTATGTCGTGGCGCTGTCCGTCTGTCCGGCCGTTAACTTTTTCATTGCCGCTCTCTAACTCAAACAAATTTATTCCAATCCTTTTGAAACTTGGTCAGAATGAGTATAACCATAATGTCTCGGTCAAGTTCGATAACCAGCAAGATTACCCCAGACATTCAAGAGTTACATGTATGCCCCTTGTATCGCAAAAACGGGCATTTTAGTTTGTCCGCTCTCTAACTAAACAAATGTATTCCAATCCTTTTAAAACTTGGTCAGCATGTGTATCACCATAATGTCTCGGTCAAATTCGATAAACAGCAAGATTGCCTCAGACATTCAAGAGTTATGTCCCTTTTTTCGTAAAAAACGGGCATATTTTAGTTTGTCCGCTCTCTTACTCATATAAATTTATTCCAATCCTTTTAAAACTTGGTCAGCATGTGTATGACCATAATGTCTCGGTCAAGTTCGATAACCAGCAAAATCGCCTCAAACATTCAAGAGTTATGTCCCTTTTTTCGTAAAAAACGGGCATATTTTAGTTTGTCCGCTCTCTAATTCAAACAAATGTATTCCAATCCTTTTGAAACTTGGTCAGCATGTGTATTACCATAATGTCTTGGTTATGAACTATAACCAGCTAGATTGCCTCAGACATTCAAGAGTTATTCCCCTTTTTTCGTCAAAAACGGGCATTTTTTTAGTTTGCCCGCTCTCTAACTCAAACAATTTTTTTCCAATCCCTTTTTGAAACGTAGTCAACATGTGTATTACCATAATGTCTTGGTCATGTCCGATCACCAGCAAAATTTCCTTAGACATTCAAGAGTTATGCCCCTTTTATAGTCAAAAATGGGCATTTTTTAGCTTGTCCGCTCTCTAACTCAAACAAATTTATTCCAATTCTTTTGAAACTTTGTCAGCATGTGACCCCTTAGTATGACTACATTTTAAGATTGATTTGACGGGCGTATACTGTGCCCGGCTTGCGGTGCTCTTGTTAGTATTGTGTACACGCACCATAATTAATGCCAGTGATGATGATCGGAGGAAACCTCAAATCATACTTTTTAACAATGATATCAAAAGTAGAGGTGACCATGTGGCCAAACGGGCCTATGGTTACACCTGAAAATGCATCTGAAACTCATTCATGCTACTCGTCAGAACTGTGGAGCAGATTTTATGAGTAGTAATCAAGACATGGTATTAAACAATTTATATTTGCGAATAGGTTCATTTAGCAGGTGTTATACTTCACTGTTTGAGTTCTTTTTTAACACTGCTAGAAAGGTATATTTACCCAGACAGTTTCGTGAACTGGTCTGTTCATTTGATCACTGGCATCGTGTGATTTCTTGGGAACTTTTTTCTGTTATTCGGTTCATGTCGTAGCAAATTAGTTTTTGACGCTAAATGCCCTCTACTACAAGATCTAAACTGATTTACCATTATAGAACGAATCTTTTTTTTTCTTCAAATAAATTGAGACAGTTTGGATCTCGATCACAATGCTGAGTGGTTCGGCGTCTAAACGAGATCCTAACTATTTGATATTTATTTGAATAATTCCTTCCATGTCGATTCCGCGGCTACGCAATCAGTTTGAATCTAGATCAGTATCCTGCTAAAATCAATTTGACTGGCATATGCGGACAGTTTGACCAGATCAGAAAACAAGCTAATTTAAACCATTGATGCCCGGACGTGTAGCTCGGCATTACATCAGGATCAAAACAGTATGACACCTTTGAACAATTGCAATTACTTTCCATAACAGTTTTACACTAGCGATTTGGGTGTTCATTTGAAGAAATTGTTAACGACGACGCACGACTAACGACGCACACCGCACAACGGAGGACACACGGCAGTCACATAGGTCACTTTGCTCAGGTGAGCTAAAATTCGAGGGTTTGTCACAATCTTAGTGCACAAATCTTTAAATCAGTATCAAAATTTCAAACTGTGGAGTCACAGATAAAGAGGTCATTCACGTACTCTCTCAGCTGAGTCCCCACTGTTTTTCCATTAACTCATCCACCCCTGAAACTTACAAGAGGCACACGTTTCGCTCATCTGAGACATTGTACCATAGAAGCGGACTGGGCAAGACAACATTTTGATATAGCTATGATCCAGGTGTCCGTATTTGATCTTGGTAGAGGACCACAATGCGAAGCTACATCTCAGATATTAATGAATCGATCTAGGCCTTACGGGTTAAGAGAAGATTTTTAAAGGTTTTCCCATAAAAAACCTGACAAGCGAAGGGCGGGGCCAATTTTAGTTCGGGGTCATAATTTGAACACACATGGTAGAGAACCACAAAGCAAAGCTATATGTCAAATATTACAGATCTGGGCCTTACAGTTTTAGAGAAGAAGATTTTTAAAGGTTTTCCCATATAAGTCTATGTAAAACTGATAAGCCCCGGGACGGGGCCAAATTTGATCCAGGGGTCATAATTTGAACAATCTTGGTAGAAGACCATAAGGCAAAGTTACATGTCAAATATAAATGATCTGGGCCTTACAGTTTCAGAGAAGAAGATTTTTTTAAAAGGTTTTCCTATGAAAAACTGAAAAGCCCGAGGGCTGGGCCATTTTTGGCCCGGTGTCATAATTTGAACAATCTTTGTAGAGTACCATAAGGCAAAGCTACATGTATATGTTAAATATTAAAGAATTGAGCCTTACAGTTTCAGAGAAGAAGATTTTTAAAGGTTTTCCTATATAAGTCTATGTAAAACTGATAAGCCCCAGGGCGGGGCCAATTTTGAACCGGGGTCATAATTTGAACAATCTTGGTAGAGGACCATAAGTCAAAGCTACATGTCAAATATTAATGATCTAGGCAATACAGTTTCTGAGTAGAAGATTTTTAAAGGTTTTCCTAAGAAAAACTGATAAGCCCCAGCGCGGGGCCATTTTTGGCCCGAGGGTAAAAAATTGAACAATCTTGCTAGAAGATCATTAGCTAATGATATATACCAAATATCAAAAGTCTGGGCCTTTGGGTTTCTGAAAAGAAGATTTTTTAAGATTTTCATATGCATTAAAAGTTGTCTATACGGTCATGTTAGAAATTAGGGTCCCGCAGTAAGGGGAATAACTCTAGCCCAAATCTTTTCACAAGATTTCGTTCCCCCTTGTCCCTGATGCTTCTGACAAAGATTGGTTGAAATTTCTGAGATGTTGTTTGAAAATGTGAACGGACGACGGACAACGGACGCCAGACACCAGACGGATCGCTCATCCCGAGCCTTCGGCTCAGGTGAGCTAAAAATGGACAATTCTAGTTTATGATTTTAGTAGTCCATTTTTTAATTATTATGGTAGATTTTAACAATATTTTACAAAAGACAAACAATTTAGACCCTGATAAGAGGGCTCCTTAATGAGCCCTCTGACCAGGGTCTACATTGTTTGCATAGGACAAGTGTAGATCTACTATTGACAGGTATATGATTTTAATGACGAGTATACTGGTCACAAGGGCTCAATGTGTTAATATTAAATTATAATAGATTAAATGACTTTAACTCTTTCCTCCTTGAAACTCCAGTTTCCAGTGTTGTCTAGTCCATCTTTAACTATATCTATTTAGGGGTTATCTTTTGTTAATATATTGTAAAATGACAGACTGTGCAGAACCTGATTAGAAGACTGCATTAGGAGCCCTGTGATATGAGTCTTCACTGTTTGAATCGGACAAGAGTACACTTTACAGGTAGAGCAATGGCACCTAAATTCGACAGGCCCCTTAATTCGACACCTTCTTACAACCATATCCATTTCTCCTGATTAAATGTTTAAATCAATATTTTGATTGATAATTTAATGACGTCAAATTTAAATGTTGACGTCACGAACAAGAAATATCTTTAAAAAAGATATTCGGCGGAATGAGTGGTTGAACTAAGGCTATATAGATGGGTGTGCAAAATTGAATTAAATTGAGGTTTTCAAAGAATTGTAATATCTTGGATTGAAAAGCAAAAAATACAAGTATTCAATTGAATTTAAAATGCAAAACTATCATGTACAGAAATGCAAAACAAGACATTAATTTAACTCATATCCTAGCTACTGGTAGGAGATCCTCACATTAATCTATTGTTCCATTCATAGAGTTTCTTGAAACACAAATGTATAGGGCGCTTCTAGCATACACAAATGTACAGATACAACAATCATCATATCTTAAAATAGAAGCATAATTAACTTCTGTGGCCTATTTCATCAGCCCAGTGTGTAGTAAAAGCCAGCCTGTATCTCTAAATTTTACACCCAGAGTCCACAGCATGTAAAACTGTAATGGGACATAAACCAGCCTACAGGGCTCCAGATAAGAGTGAGTAAACTAAACAAATCACATTTTTCCACCTCTTTTAGCACCAAACCCTATGGTATTACCACTCATTTTGATTGTCTCGAAGAGACAATTCATATGTATAGTGACACCACAGGGTTTAATGCACAAATAAAGATTTTAAGTTTTGAAACAATTCCCTTATCTGGAGCCCTGGCTACTATCCAATCAGACTATTCAGTTTCAACAGGTGCTCTTAATTCTAAATTTCTGATCAAATATTATTGGTTGAAATGTGTGGCCAAATATAAATTAAGTGTGTCTAAATAGAAAACAGTCAGCTCCGCCGAAAAAAATCTATTCACACAGGCGTATGTTTGATGACATAGGTCTGTCGAAAAAAAATTCGAAAATTTTCAAAGACCGAAAAAGTGTGTCTTACGGAAACTGTTAAGGGGCATCATACCAGAACCTAAATGTGGTGCTTTAGTTTTTGTAAAATTAGCCATTACGGACTCCAGAAACTCATTTTTTTTTATTGTTGTTTATCATGTAGACTGATCCTTGCTTGTCTGTTAGGCGATTTGACCTTCAGACTAGGGGTGTCGAAATAAGGTGCCAAAATAATTGATTGCTCCTTAATTCAACACCCCTAATTTTAGATTCACATTGCACTATAAACATATATTTATATACATGCTAAATAACGGTGGTGGTAATAGTCGCGTGTACAAAGACAGGGGGCACTTAACGCCTTCGATAATTGGTGATCAGTGGTTCAAATCACGGCAGACACAGATTTTTTATGTTTTTCTTTTTTTTGGGGGTGGGTCTTTTGGGGTGGGGGCAGCCCGTGAGGTGGATTTCCGTTTGGGTCAATGTTTCAAAAAGGAAAAAAAACTTGAAGAGTAGGGAAATAAAAAGAGTCCAAAGAGGTGAAGATCAAAGGAAAATATCAATCAAATTAAAGCAGAAAAGGTGTCACTAAGATATTGTAGATTTAATGAAAACAAATCACAATCTTGAAGACTGTCTGAGGGTGCGCAACAGTTGATAGACATTGATGACAAAGTCCTACAGCTAATGCGCACCGGCTATCAATCTGATGAAGACAGGCTCTTGCTTGCTTTATTCGTTTAAATGTCTCACCCGAGTTATCGTTATCTGTTAAGACTAAACTATTGCGGGGGAGCGAATAAATTAAAGTCTACGGCACCCGGTATTCCCAGGCGGTCACCCATCCAAGTACTAATCGGGCTCGATCTACATCATACGTTGGTGCAGTCACTAATGACTATTACCCAACGGCTTAACTTCGGTGATCGGACGAGAAACGGTGTTTTCAACGTATTTTCAAACGTGTTCAATTGCTGTTAAAAGATTTTCGGAAAATCCGTTCTAAAGATAGCAGGTATTCCCTAAAATGTGTGCGACGGAAAATAATTCATGCATTGAACTAATGCCGCATAGTCATTCGTTACTGTTCGGTACAGCTCGTAAAAGGCGGGAAAATAATTCCTTTGTCTTTGTCTTAGACATTTATCAACCAATGAAACACGGAATTCCGTACACACCCTCACGAGAAGTCACGTGTAATATACGTCACTATTACACGTGATTTGTTATCTTTCTAGGTATTCCTCTTTCAAAACAATCATGGCAGTATACGCTTCATTGAACAGAAAAGCGAGACCATAAAAATAGTAGCTAGAGAAAGCCAAATATAGTCATACGAAGGCACTCCTAATGTGGCAGTTCTCTGACTGTTTAATGCAGTGGGAAACTGAGCGTTGGGTGTGTACAATGTTTCTTACATATTACGTAATTGCGTATCTCCCGGCACTGGTAAATTGACAATCTTGTTAATAACACACACGGCCGAGCACCTTTTGACGAGCATTTACGGAGGTAAGAGACAGTTGGATCCTGAAAATACGCTGATGATCTCTTACCGGAATAACGTATATACATGTATCTACATACGTTCCTGGTTACATGGTGTCCAAAAACATGGAAAATACTTTTGATCTTGGTGTCCGAAATAAGAGGCAAAAAAATTTTTATTTTCATTAAAATTATAGGTTTCCGAACTCTAAGAATGTCCGAACTGTTGGAGTTAATGCGGTACGGTAGGTTGTGAAATTTGGCCAAGGAGAGCTCTTCTTTGGGGGTGTAAAACTGCTTAAAATCGTTTTCCGGTCCGTTGCATATCTAGGTCACAGGAGCTAAAAATAGATTTTCAAAAAATGAAAAGCTTAAAAAATCTTTTTTTCTGAAACCACAGTACCCTAAGCTTAGCTATTATGCACTCAGCATCATCCAATCAGCAATTGGCACAATCATATTGTCATAATTTCTAAGCTTTCCAAGATATGTTACATTTACATCAACGGTCCCAGGTGAGCGATTTAGGGCCGTATACGGCTCTTGTTAAATGATAAATGCCACTGCAGATAAACATTAGATCCGAAAAGCTTAGCTTGTAGAAGCTATAATAGATCACATCACACTCATAATCACGAACGAGACCCTCTATTTTCATAAAGTGGTACAATTTTCAGGTAACGTTTTACAGGAGCAGATCAAGATCACCAATTCCAAGGATGTGACTTTTGACAAAGAGGAAAATTTGTATTTGTTGCACAGTGGAGAAGACGTTGCCATCCCGTTAAAACGAAACACATACAATAAAATGTACTTGAAAATCGATGTCTTATAGTTTTGATCCTAATCAGATGCCATGTAGCTTATCTGGATCCAAACTGTTTGCAGTTGAAATGCTTACCCCCTCAAATGAAAGTATCTTGATACACGCATATATTTATTTATAATTGTATATATATTATCTTTATTAAAGTCTCATCATGGTTATATACATATGAAAAACTCATTTGAATTAACCATGCCATTCATTTTGAATTATAAGAGACTATACAGAACAACAGCACAATCAAATATAGCATTTCTAGCATTGTGTCCATACAAAAACACAGTATTGACTAGTTATGCGTCACAAAAACACCATTGAAATAGGTATGCTATATGACACTGAACTGTTCAGTAGTGCACTTAATTACTCCAAAGATATGTTTTTAAATAATTTACTCTGGTGGGAAAATGTCATTAAATAGTCAAGAATGGATACAAGAGAGAGTTTCTATAGTTTAATAAGTAGCTTTTAACCGGTTGAAAGTAGAGCAGGATGTCCCTAAAGGCACATTCTCATTTACTTTCAATCCACTTTAAGTGGTCACTCGCCCTTAAAACTAGATACTTGCTATATCATGGACTAAGAGGTTACACAAGATATTTTGCAATGTAGTGTATGTGTGCAGTGGACAAAGGGAGACAAT
Source organism: Gari tellinella (assembly GCA_922989275.2). Taxonomy (NCBI): domain Eukaryota; kingdom Metazoa; phylum Mollusca; class Bivalvia; order Cardiida; family Psammobiidae; genus Gari; species Gari tellinella. The sequence goes on from OV277862.1 coordinate 19,543,089, forward strand.
CAGTACGGATATGCATAAATTATAAGTAATTGATTATCTCCCCTTCAACCCTTGCAGATTATGAAGAACAGCAATATTGGGAGCCAAATGAATATCCCATAGCGGAATTTTAATTGATAACTCCCGAAATTGCCCCCACACACAGTTTGGAAGGTAAGCAGTTAGTTGTAATAAAATAGAAAATAGACTTACCATCAAATTTGGGCCATATTGAAAATACATATTGCATACAGTGGCATTACAGTTGTATTAATCATTGTAATATAAACTGAAATAAACTATCGATTACTGGAGAGTCTTGTTTGCGACGAATATACGTATGAATAGTAAATTTGTACTATGCCCTTTGATCATGGTCTACACTGTTTGTCATTTCACCAGAATATTTTAATTGTACAGTTTAACTCTTTCGCTGCCAAATTTATCGTTAAATGTTTAATTGTCGTCTGCTTCAATTTTGACGTCTCTGCAATTTTCGTCTGCAAGCCCTAGTAGACTATAGCCTGTTTCTAGGAGACAACTTAACGCACGTTGAAAGTAAAAGAGCATTAGTGAGCATTAAGTCTTGTTTTCCTTTACCTTCAGTCTGCTTTGGGCTATTGACGGGGCATTGTATCACGGAGTATAACGGAGTTCTTACACTATTGATACTTTTACTTATACCGTCCCGTTGTGAAAAAAAGCAATGGCAATTTCTTGAAAATCAATGTCTTATAGTTTTTATCCTGATCAGATGCCATGTAGCTAATCTGGATCCAAACTGTTCGCTAAACTATAGATTACTGGAGGTTCTTATTTAAATGTTCTTCCCTACCCTCGTGAAGACCTAATTAAAACTGCTTTAATCATTCAAGGGCAATAACCCCAAAATGCCTTGTGCGAATTTGGTAGTTAACATGATTGACCTAGATTTTATATTAATAAACATTTTCAACAAGTTTGTGAATATCCGATAAAGACTGTATGTGTTAGAGTGCAAAAAGACTGAAAGTCATTTTTAATGGTCAAAGGGAAATTACTCAGATATACCTTATGTGATTTTAGTAGTTATCAAACTTAACCTTAATTTCATATAAATAAACAATTTCAGCAAGTTTGGTGCAGATCAAATAAAAAGTCTTTGTGTTAGAGAACAAAAAACGGTGAAACAGTCAATATTTAATGCATAAAGGGCATGACGGGTGGCCATTGTAGGCAGAGAACAATTGTGACACCGCAGAGACGCATAAGTACATGTATGTCCCTCCTTCCCTCTGTTAATCACACTCTCTGTCATTCTCGCCTTCCGTCATTCCCTCTGTTAGTTATTCTCTCTGTCATTCTCATTATCCATCATTCTCTCTGTCATTGTTACCTTCCGCCATTCCCTGTGTTATACACCCTCCCTTTCCACCCTTCCCTCTGTTAATCACTCTCTCGGTCATTCTCACTTTCCGTCATTCTCTGTTTTTACTCTCTCTCTCTCTCTCTCTGTCGAGGGAGCTATCCTGCCAACCCTACGGGATATTCATGCCATCTGCTGCCCCTCAGTTGTTGGAGAGAGCTGTGTCGGCGGGACTACATGTAAGTGTCCTGGTAGCGCCACGCAAGCCGGATTGGTATCTCCAATGGGGTGTAGTAGATGGTATATTTTCTCTTTTTCCTAACTTTTCTCTACATGCAAAGCCTTACCCTTGCCCGTACTAGCTCTTTTCTGTCTTTCCTTTTCCTCTGTATACATTTTTCTCTCTTATACTTGCGCACCATTAAATAATTGTCAAGTGTGACAGCTTAACGTAAACTGTACATGTAGATGTAGAGAAGTGATCCGTTGATGACCCTCTACCAGAATTCTTGAAATATTTTTGTTATCTTAAAGCAATGGTGTATTTGCAAAAATAAAAGAAAATAATCAAATAAAACCAAATGTGTAGCATTATCGTGCATCTGTCAATAGAACAATGTGATCAGTCTAAAAACACCCTCAAGAAAAGTCTTCAAATCTTCATTTTTTAGATATTTTCTATCGCTTTATCCTATATTTATTTTATAGCATCGAAAGACGCAACAGAAATTGATCACGGATCGGACATATACCCGGGCCGAATTATGTACTCTCCAGCGCTACACAGCTAAGTACATTAAATCTATCCCAGAGATATACATAGTCCGGCTAGTCGAGCGGTCTAAGTGATTGTCCTATTTTGCTTCCTGTATGTCTTATACATGTATAAGAGAAACGAAATGAAAAGTATGTGATAAACACCAACGTTCCGTAAAAATCAAAACGAAAACGCAATTGCAATTAAGTTTAGAAAATGGTGATTTTATTTTTATCTGAGTGGAAAACAAGATGTAAGATGCCATAATACTGGCTGCTTAAATTGATCAAGTTTGAAATAGTGAAATATTGTTTTCTGCATTTAGCCCTATCATGTCATTACTCATTAGAATCGTCTCTTAAAGGCGATTCTAATGAGTAGCAACACCATAGGATTTGGTACTGAATTGAGTGGGGAAATGCTCCCTTTCATTTCAAACAACGTGAATCCTGGTGTGCAGACGAATTTAGCTACATTTAATCAATTTTCTAACTGTCTTCTAAACTGTTGCCCTCGAACCATACCAATGAAAGTGGGTACAGAAGAAAACATGTCAGAATCCGATGACCACATATATCGGCCTTCTGTTATTTTACCATTCTTCACAATGGTAGAGAGAGAGAGAGAGCGACGAGAATGAAGGACACAACGAATTCCCTTGTGGAAAAGGCATATGCCAGAGGCGATTTCAAATAACGCCAAATGAAAGGTAAGTGTGAATAATCGCACAATGGAGACATTCTTTGCAACATTGCTCGAGTTAAATCTCAGTGCTGTATATCCGAACTCAATGATACGTTTGAAAAGTTTACTAATTCATTGTGAAACAAAAGCAATCACCAAAGCTTCAGAGGCTGTATATTTTTAACATTTATTTCTTATCTTTCCATCTGCTCCTTCTGTATCTCTCTAATTATTACAAACTCCGTGAATTTCAATTCGGTGTCACGAGTATAATATGTACGACTTGTTATGAGTAATGGTTATCTCAATGGGTCGGATTAACAAACAATCAGGGCAAGAAATAATATTTTGTTTGATATCAGTAGGTAGAAACATACAGTATGCGTCGAATTAATGAATACGGTCAATCTCATAGCAGAGTTGTATTTATTATGAATGAAACACTATGTCAAACGTCTATGATTATGGTAATTAGCTGGATCTTCTCTATGTTCTAGGACAAACGGGCTATATTATATAGACGGTTGTTTGCATAGACAATTGGACGAAATGTCGGATCTTAGTGGATACCATGCTTTCGAAGATTTCGGGCTACGGCCGGTTGATGGTTATAAAAACTATGGTTTTCGTTATTTTAAAGTAAGTAAGTAAGAAGGGGAAGGGGATAGGAGTTAGGGATAGACTGTATAAATATATAAATTAATGAATATAACAAAATTAAAACTGAAATAAAAAAAGAAAACATAATTAGAACTTGTAATGGACAATTCCATTACAAATTTAGTCTTGCCAGTTTATGACTTTGTCTTATTGTTTTACAATATTGTGCTAAAACAATGTCCGTCAAATATCACTTTGCTCAGGGTGTACACTGTTTGCCAACGACAAGTGAACTCTGGCAAGGTGCACTGTTTGTAAAGGGCGAGTAGACTCGTCACCAGGACTGCATGTGTCAACCCATCACCCTATAAATACGCATTTTTATGCCTTTAATTTATTCCTTCACTGAAGAAAATGATTCAACTTTATAATTATAGCTATGAATAGCCAGCTTAAGAAATATTCTCTGGGTCCATGTAGAGAGAAGGCTCGAAGCAGGATGAAAGTAAAGCAGAATGCCCCCTAAGGTGCATTCTGCTTTACTTTCATCCTGCTTAGTGTGATCACCTGTCTTCAAAACTAGAAACAGGATACGTGGTAAAGGGTTAAACAGCTACCATTACTGCTCATAACCCCCTATGTTTGAATTGAAAAATGCTGAAGGGGCGGTAGGGTTAATTTATATCCTAGCTTAAACGAATGTACGTCGCGCACGATGTTCGAACTAACGTTTGTTACGTCTTTAGAAATCGATGTTGACGTCCAAAGCGGGTTTTGCGTAGCGTTTTGAATTGTAGCGTTACATATAGATCTATTATATTTCAAGAGAAAGAACTTTAAATGTAGATATAGCAATTTAATATAGCAATATGGGTAAGTTTGACTTAACCGAACATGAAATAATGCAGTTAATAAATTTAGCAATATTTCATTCTTTACAATAAAGGGAAGTAACTTCGATAATTTGTTTGAAAAGTACAATTGTTCCCTGATATTCAGTCGACATGTATGTATACTCGCACTCCAAAGTCAGATCATGGTTAAACCACGATTTAACTCCGAGTTACGAGCATGGTCAATTCTCAATAAGAGAAACTTTACTCTAGTGAATTCAAAATACCATTCTATTTTATCATTATGATATGTTTTCAATAGTGAAAATGCTATTTTCATCCAGTTTATACGAATTGGTTACAAAAAATAACATTTTGATAAACTTGGATGGTTTACTGTTCTCTCAGTCGAGTCAATGGCAAAACAGCTTTGAGCCTAAACAGACGCCGGGTTACACGGCCTCTGATCAGGCTCAAACATGTTTTCAATTTGAATAATAATTTGGGTATAAAACAATACTAGATTAACTCATAATACCAGACTTACCTAACCTTGCTGCGGTGAACTTTAACTGTCAGAGCTTTTTATATGAACATGTACTACTATGAAGAGTTTGAAATGGCACCTTCAATAGAAATAAAGTCGAACATTTGAAGGCGATTTAAAGTGAAAAATAAACCATTTCACCATCGTATACATAGCACTTATGACAATTATTGAAACTATTTTTCTCATGGACAGAGTTCTGCTGTATATTATATTGAATCATAAACTCGAAGATTAGTAGTTTAAGATCTAGATTCATTTCTCCTGGGTCTAAAGATAAACAGCGTTTGCACGCGACATATCAAAACCAGGACGTAGGAAATTCAATCAGTTCCGAAAATGAAAAATCTCTGCATTCCTGTCTCAATTACTTCAAGTATCTGTCGGTATTTTCAACATTAGATACATCAGGCCTTTGTCCCTGGTACAGACAGTTATGGGGTTATATAAGCTCTATTGTCATCAATTTAGCATCTCTCTTATTCTCTCACTCTCTCTCAATCTCTCTCAACGGCACCTTTAATCGAAAGTCAAGCGAAAACAGAAGGCATTTTAATTGCTAGTTACGATCGATGATACATACACCACGACATGATATACATAATAACACTAACGTATACATCGACAAAAGTACATGTTCTCTCTCTCTCTCTCACTCTCTCTGTCTCTCTGTCTATCTATCTATCTATCTATCTATCTATCTATCTATCTATCTATCTCTTTCAGCTTACAAGTTAAGCAATATTGTATCTATCAATCTTCAACAGAAGTAACACATACATGTAGGTACTTCTTAAACAAAGAATTGATAATAATTTCATCCAAAACTGGTATCAAGAAATTGGAAATTCCCCCAAGAGCTGACAGCTATCGTTTGTTTTCTGATTTTGGGTTTAAAAAGATATCTAGATGTAGTCAATATCAAAAGATTTAGACAAGAGTTAACTAGATTAAGAGTATCAGCACATTGTCTTGAAATAGAAACGAGAAGATGGAACAAACCTAACCTAATACATAGACAAGCCAGAATATGCCAATTTTGTAATACTCTAGAAGATGAGTATCATTTTTCATTAAAATGTCCGCTATACCATGAACTGAGATGCGTATATATTAAACCATATTATTGGAGACACCATAGTCCTCAGAAGTTTGCTGATCTTTTAAAGTTGAGAAATATAGAAGTTAGAAATATGTCATTGTTTGTATATAAAAGTTTTCAATTAAGACGCACTGCATTTTACGTGAACCGATAAATGAACATAAATTTACCGCCCCCCCCCCCCCCCCCCCCCCGCAAAAAAAAAAGAAATTAATAATTTCCCTAGCAATAAAAACACTCAGAGCTTCCTTATTCTCGAAATGATATGGTGAATCTAAATAAATGTTGATTTAAAGTACCAAGTCATTACCAAGACATAGAAATATAAAATGAATTTATTCATTACCTTAATAATTGTCAATTAGAAATCAAAAACACTTGTATTTGATATATATTACTAATACAAAAATTAAGCGTAATTACCTCCCTTTATTTGGGCATTATGTCAATTAGCTTAGTGAATAAACAGGCATACACCTCTGAGGCTGGCGGCCACTTAAATCATGGTTGTAGGTCAGTTCTTGGGACAGATGGCTGCTTGGTGCGGAAAGGGATCAATGTGGAAAGCTCATTAAGAGGCTTTCTACTTTGCTCTTTGTCTGTGGTGAGCATCCCGTGTCCATGTATTACGTACATGCCTCTCAAAGAGTGGCAACTTGATAAAGGGTTTGACTGCTCTATATGTTAGCTACTTATACTTTGAAAGTTAGTAGCCTAGTTAATATGTCTTTCATCAGTGTAGATAAAAGTAAAGTGTATATTTAACCCGGCCCTCCCTAATACCACAAATGATAAATTCCAGTTTCAATTTTAGCCCAGTCCTTTTTTCCATTTAAGGTAGTTTCTGCCAACACATTGCAATATGTAAGACAGTGCAGACCTTGATCAGAGTACTCACATAGAAGACCTCAGACCTAGGTGTCCACTGTATACATAGGACAAGTGTACTCCTCATATATACACTGTCTGTAAAGGACGTATTTGTGCGTGACTTGGGTTCAAAGGGTTAACGTTCCGGTGCTTGACCTTACAGATTTCTCAGTAAGACTTCGCACTGGAATATTACATTTGATTTGATACATGTATTTTATTTTACTTGCTAATTTACTTTTGCTTTCTATCTTTTGTTTCTTTTCGGAAAGGCAAAAGGCATTGGTAAATTAGCGATACAAAGAAAGGTTTTGCTGTCAGCATACTCACATGTGTATTGTAAATATGTGAGGAGCCGGATGAGTATTCCATGGAATATTCTAGTATTATACTTGTATATGTAGTAAATATTATACACAGACATGTTTAATAGCTTAAATATATATATTTCTATGTAATTCATAACAGGTAAACGTGCACATGCTACTACAAGAACTGACGTCTTCGCCTTTTGAGCATTAAATGGATACTTTAACCCATTTGGTGCACAAAAGCCGAAATCATCTGGGGCCCGTTTCATAAAATGTTGTCGTAAGTCAATTTTTTAAGATACGTTTAATTTCTTATTTCTCTATATAATCCTGTCTTCTGACATCTCTTTGGAATCGTCTTTTCAAGACGATTCCAAAGAAATTCACAAGACAGGATTAGATAGAGAAATTAGAAAATAAGTGTATTGTAAAATTTTGACTTACGACCGTTTTTGTCGTAAGAAGTTTTATGAAACGGGACCCTGGTACGCAAAGTATGAAAATAAAAATATTTGGACAGCGAAAAAAGACTTAGATAATGGTACGGTCTCTTGTAAAAAAAATTCACAACAAACTTCTTATACTTTTATGTAGATATAAATCCTTATGTGAATGTATCAAAAGCAATGTCTCATTTTCCCCTCGTATACATTGCTAACATACCATTTGCCTTTGACGATGTATTGCATGCTTTGTACGCTTGTGTACTGTTGGGCCTCTGGCCTTATGTATGAATAAAATATATATCTATGTAGTCTATGGTACAACACGACGAGAGGCTTTTCAATGCAGGTTGAAATAATGTAGACATCTCCCATTATAAGATGTGTCTGAATCATTACAACGCCGCTCGTAGTCACTCAAAGTATTTCACTGCAAGACAGACTGCACCACAACAGCCAATAGTAAATTATTAAGGATATTATCCTTGTTCTTTAACCCTTTCATTACCAAAATTTTCGTGAGATGTTTATCCCTTCAAAGTTTCTTTTTCATCTGCTTCAATTTTGTTATCTGCAATGCCGTTTCAAAGTTATAATATAAGTCAGTATGACTAAAGAAATTTCAAAACGAGTGCCAAACAGCTTGGATCCTGATCAGACGCCGCGTTACGCGACGTCTGATCAGGATCCAAACTGTTTGCAAACGCGCTTTGAAGCACGATTGAGAGTGAAAGTGTTAAAGTTTAACATGATACCATTCTTACCTCTGTCAACAGAAAAATGTGATCAGTCTAAAAATACCCTCAAGAAAAGTTGCACGAATCTTATTTTTTTTAGATAATCCTATATTTATTCTATAGCATCGAAAGACGCAACAGAAATTGATCACGGGTCGGACATATACCCGGGCCAAATTATGTACTCTCCAGCGCTACACAGCTAAGTACGTTAAATATATCCCAGAGATATACATGTACATAGTCCGGCTAGTCGAGTGGTCTAAGTGATTGTCTTATTTTGCTTCCTGTATGTCTTATACATGTATGAGATACAGGTCTGCCATTTCTACGGTTTATTCCTAAATCTTCGGATTTTTTTCCAGTTCATGGTAGCTTAAAGCAGACTGAAAGTAAAGCAGAATGCACCTTAAGGGGCATTATGTTTTACTTTCAGCCTGCTTTAAGCAGCCACGTGTCAACAAAACTAGAAACAGGCGATGGGGGAAAAGGTACGATTCGTAAAATTGCACTTGAAAAATGTAAATTTGGAAATTTTTAGTCAACCTATGGCAGCCCTGAAGATAAACGAAATGAAAAGTATGTGATAAACACCAACGTTCCGTAAAAATCAAAACGAAAACGCAATGCAATTAAATTAGAAAATGGTGATTTTATTTTTTATCTGAGTGGAAAACAAGATCATGTTTGAAATAGTGAAATCTTGTTTTTCTGCATTTAGCCCTATGGTGTCATTACTCATTAGAATTATCTCTTCAAGACGATTCTAATGAGTAGCAACACTATAGGATTTGGTACTGTAGTGAGTGGGGAAATGCTCCCTTTCATACGGAGCCCTGCACGCACGATCTATGTCATGTCAAACAACGTGAATCCTGGTGTGCAGCCGAATTTAGCTACATTCCGAACTGTCTTGTAAACTTGTGCATTCGGATCATACCAATGAAAGTGGGTAGATGTTTTGACAGAAGAAAACATGTCAGAATCCGATGACCACATATATCGGACTTCTGTTATTTTACCATTCTTCACAATGGTAGAGAGAGAGAGAGAGAGAGCGACGAGAATGAAGGACACAACGAATTCCCTTGTGGAAAAGGCATATGCCAGAGGCGATTTCAAATAACGCCAAAAGAAAGGTAAGTGTGAATAATCGCACAATGGAGACATACTTTGCAACATTGCTCGAGTTAAATCTCAGTGCTGTATATATTCAAACTGAATGATACGTTTGAAAAGTTTACTAATTCATTGTGAAACAAAATCAATCACCAAAGCTTCAGAGGATGTATATTTTTAACATTTATTTCTTATCTTTCAATCTGCTCCTTCTGTATCTCTCTAATTATTACAAACTCCGTGAATTTCAATTCGGTGTCACGAGTATAATATGTACGACTCGTTATGAGTAATAGTTATCTCTATGGGTCGGATTAACAAACAATCAGGGCAAGAAATAATATTTTGTTTGATATCAGTAGGTAGCAAAATACAGTATGCGTCGATTTAATGAATACGGTCAATCTCATAGCAGAGTTGTATTTATTATGAATGAAACACTATGTCAAACGTCTATGATTATGGTAATTAGCTGGACCTTCTCTATGTTCTAGGACAAACGGGCTATATTATATAGACGGTTGTTTGCGTTAACAATTGGACGAAATGTCGGATCTTAGTGGATACTATGCTTTCGAAGATTTCGGGCTACGGCCGGTTGATGGTTGTGAAAACTATGGTTTTCGTTATTTTAAAGTAAGTAAGTAAGTAAGTAAGAAGGGGAAGGGGTAAAGGGGATAGGAGTTAGGGATAGACTTCATAAATAAAACTGAAAACTGTATAAATGAATGAATATAACCGTATAAACTAATGAATATAACAAAAGTAAACTTGAAAGAATAAAATAAAAAAAGAATTAACTTTTAATGGACAATTCCATTACAAATTTATGACTATATCTGATTGTTTTAGCACAGTATTGTAAAATGAAAAACAGTGTCCGTTAAAGATCAATTTGTTCAGGGTGTACTCTGTTTGCCAACGACAGGTGAACTCTGGCCAGGATGCACTGTTTGTAAAGGGCGAGTATAGTCGTCACCAGGACTGCATGTGTCAACCCATCACCCTATAAATACGCATTTTTACGCCTTTAGTTTATTCCTCCAGTGAACAAAATGATTCAACTTTATAATTATAGCTATGAATATTCAGCTTAAGAAATAGTTTCTAGATCCATGTAGAGAGAAGGCTCGAAGCAGGATTAAAGTAAAGCAGAATGCCCCCTAAGGTGCATTCTGTTTTACTTTCATCCTGCTTAGTGTGATCACCTGTCTTCAAAACTAGAAACAGGATACGTGGTAAAGGGTTAAACAGCTACCATTACTGCTTATAACCCCTTATGTTTGATTTGAAAAATGCTGAAGGGGCGGTAGGGTTAATTTATATCCTAGCTTAAACGTATGTACGTCGCGTACGATGTTCGAACTAACGTTTATAACGTCTTTAGAAATCGACGTTGACGTCCAATGCGGGTTTCGCGTAGCGTTTTAAATTGTATTTAGCGTTACATATAGATATATTATATTTCAAGAGATAGAACTTAAATTGTAGATATAGCAACTTAGAAACAAGGTAACAAACTTGGAGAGGACTCACATAGGCTTTACCTGTTGTCCAATCCTTTTCTTCTAAAATTATGATATTGCATTGCATGGTGTCACAGTCGACTCTCAATAAGTAAAACTTGCTAAAGTCGAACAAAATAATATTTCACAGTTAAAACGCGGCTTACATTCTTTATTTTAAATTTGAAATACAAGTATCATCCACAGCTCGTGCTATCAAATGTGACTGTCAAAATACAGTTTAAGCTCGATGTAAGTCAGTCAAGTTATTGAAGTTTGACTGTATACACACATGTACTAACCTGTGATTCTGACAATTGTTGAATTTAACTCGTACCATGCTACCAGCCCATAATATTATCCAGTGGTGATTACCTTTGCAAACAGTTTGGATCTTGATGAGATAAAAAAAAAAAGTAAAGCAGACAGTTCTGTTTTAGAAATTCTATTTCTCCTTTGTTTACCCTTTAACCCATAGCCGATTTCTACTTTTGAAAACATGTTATCTCTAAAAGCAGGTTAAAGTAAAGCAGAATGTGCCTTATGGCACATTATGCTTTACTTTCAACCTGCTTTAAGGTACCATCTGCTAGCAGATAGAATATATAATAGATAGATAGTTTATTTCTGCAATAGACTTAATAGTCCATGAGCATACATACATGTAATATACAAAATATACATACAATACCAAATCCGGTTATGGCTACATATTTCTGTTATTCATTGATAAATTATTTTATTATTATTATTATTATTATTATTTTGAACTCTTCGGCAAATAGCTTTTAGCCTCACCTGGCACCGGGTTGTCCAGCATCTGGCCAGGCTCCAGGCTATTTGCATTGAAAATAATTGCTTCGGCTAACAAGCTAATATAAGGAGAATAACGTGTTCTTCTCTGTATATAAATTTGATATTTAGATTCATTATGGGAGAATAGTGTCCTTAACTATCCAATTCATTATGACAAGTTTTGTACAGAAAATATTGATCTATTGGTTTCAGCTAATTAGTCAACTAATATGTACAGAGGAAGCAGCGCTGTTTACTGCATACATATATATGAGTCGACTAATTAGCTCCCTTTATCACATATTATTCTTATTAATTATAGTTATTATATAAATATATGTAAATCATGTTAATCATCAAAATAATAAATGAATATAAAAGGGGATATGTTAACATTTTTCCAGACAAGTATCGGGGCGATATTTAACTACACCAATGTGATACACAAAATGTTGGTTTGACATCTTATGTTATTGACAAAGTTAATGAACTGGGTTGCCATATATATATCCAATAATTATTATAAAATCCCGTGAGTATTATACATTTATTTATATGAGGTATCAAACAGATTTGAGCCAAACTAAACGCCGAGAAGCTCGGCGTCTGACCAGGCTCCGAACTGTTTGCCACTTTTATTTCTAGAAAGAATAATATCCCATTTTTAATGCATTTATATAATATATTCTGTATAGTTATTACTGTCTAAATTTGAGCTATTCTCTTCAAAGAATGAATAATTTAAAGGCTTAAAAAGCATATCTATCAGGTAATGGGCTAATGTAAAAATAAGATAAAGCAGACAATTCTCCTTTAGAAATTGTTTTCTCCCCCTGTGATAATCTACCAATGTTGACGGGTTGAGACCTGAATTTAATAAGGAAAGGCGACCACAGTCAAACCTCTATATAGTAAACTCCCTTTTAAAAATTGAACCTGTTTAAACTTTTAATGCACCTGTTTGAAATATATTCATTATCCCCTGCCGAAAGGCAGAGGGATACTGTTTTAGGTCTGTCTGTCCGTCCGTCCGTCCGTCACGTTGTCCGTCCGCAACTGTATCTCTGAAACCAATAAACATATTTGGATGAAACTTGGTATAGTTATTTGTCATCTAAGGAGCACTGTGGGAAATTTTTTTTTTTCAGAAAATTATAGGAATGTATGAGTTATCTGCCCTTTGTGTTAAAAATGCCATATTTAACAGTTTTTACACTCTAACAACTACAGTATTCAACATACTTTGTTTATACTTGCTCACAATGTCTGTAAGTTTAATTTCTTGAAGGTGTGCAATTATTGTCAAAAAGGATACTTGTGACAAGAGTTATCTGCCCTTGATGTACTTAGAAATGCTAGAAAATGCTTTATTTTGATATTGTTTACATACTAGTGTCTATTAATATACATGGATTTTGATAAAAACTTTCTTGAACTATGTATGGCTATTAGTTTTCAAACAATTTTTGATTATTTTTGAAAACGGAGAAACTAGTCAACAGTTATCTGCCCTTGATGAGTCGAAAACAAACATACTTAACAGTTTTTACCATCTAGAAACTACTGTCTTTAAGGGATTTTGATTTAACTTACACACGATGTATATAAATATAAGTTCTTGAAGGGGTGAAATTATTGTCAAAAAAGGATACTTTGTGGCAAGAGTTATATACCCTTTATGTACTTAGTAATGCTAGACAAGGCTTTATTGTTTACATGCTAGTGTGTACAAATGTGAATGGATTTTGAAAAAAAAAATTAAACCATATATGGCTATTATTTATAGAATGAGTTCAATTATTGTCGAAAATGTGCAAATTAGTCAAGAGTAATCTGCCATTGATGAGTTGAAAATATCATATTTAACAGTGTTTACACTCTAGTAACTAGTTTTATACAGAGTTTTATTAATACTTGCATAGAATGTATATAATAAGTATAATTTCATGAAAGGGTGGAATTATTGTTAAAACAATATACTTGTGGCAAGAGTTATATGCCCTGTATGTACATATGTGAATAATTTTTAATAAAACCTTTATTATAGATCTACTATTAAGTATAAATACATATTAGCCATTAGTTGTAAATGTGTTCATTTATTGTCGAAAACGGACAAAATTGTCAAGAGTGTTACGCCCCTGATGAAATAAAAATGCCATGTTAATCAGTGTTTGCACTTTAGTAAATTCTACAGTTCTGAATTTATTTTGATAATACTTGCACACAATTATAAGTTCTTGAAAGTGTTTAATTACTGTTAAAATTGAATCAAGAGTTACCTGCCCCTTTCATACTCAGATTTGGCACAAACGGCTTTATTTTAGTATTGTTTAGGCTTTAACATGTACAAAATTGAATGGATTTTTATAAAACTTTGAAAAAGTTTTTGAATGTTGATCTTTAAAGACAGGTGATCACCATTTGCCCCTTCCTCCCACAATAAAGTTTGCCACTTTCTTCTCCACAATAGCTGCGACAGGGGATATCAACTCTAAGGTGCTTGTTACATTTGCAAACAATTGAATTTCATTATTTTAGTCTCATGTAATTGTTCAAAGTAAAAACATGGCGAAGCCAGGATACAAACTGTTAGTAAACAAACACTGTCCTAGGGATAAAATAGTGAAGGCGTTAACAGAAAATAAATCGTTGTCTTTGAAAAAAACATATTTCCTAAATTGTATTGAAATGCATGTGTGTGAGCTTTGTTTAGGCTGAAATGACGGGTGTCAACCCAAATGTGTCATGAATGTCATTCATATTGTAATTATTCAGGTTGCATGAATGTTTTGTAATTATTCAGGTTGCATGAATGTATTGTAATTATTCAGGTTGCATGAATATATTGTAATTATTCAGGTTGCACGAATGTATTGTAATTATTCAGGTTGCATGAATGTATTGTAATTATTCAGGAGTGCATGAATGTATTGTAATTATTCAGGAATGCATGAATGTATTGTAATTATTCAGATTGCATGTATGTATTGTAATTATTCAGGTTGCACGAATGTATTGTAATTATTCAGGTTGGATGAATGTATTGTAATTATTCAGGTTGCACGAATGTATTGTAATTATTCAGGTTGCACGAATGTGTTGTAATTATTCAGGTTGCATGAATGTATTGTAATTATTCAGATTGCATGAATTTATTGTAATTATTCAGGCTGCACGAATGTATTGTAATTATTCAGGTTGCATGAATGAATTGTAATTATTCAGGTTGCATGAATGTATTGTAATTATTCAGGTTACATGAATGTGCTGTCATTATTCAGGTTGTACGAATGTGTTGTAATTATGCAGGTTGCACGAATGTGTTGTAATTATTCAGGTTGCATGAATGTTTTGTAATTATTCAGGTTGCACGAATGTGTTGTAATTATGCAGGTTGCACGAATGTGTTGTAATTATTCAGGTTGCATGAATGTATTGTAATTATTCAGGTTGCACGAATGTGTTGTAATTATTCAGGTTGAACGAATGTGTTGTAATTTTTCAGGTTGCACGAATGTGTTGTAATTATTCAGGTTGCATGAATTAATCAGGTTGCATGAAGGTGTTGTAATTATTCAGTGTGTATGAATATTCAGGTCATGCAATGTGCATACATGAATGTGTTGTAATTATTCAGTGTATATGTATGTTTATGAATGTATTGTTATTATTCAGGTTGCACGAATGTGTTGTAATTATTCAGGTTTCATGAATGTATTGTAATTATTTAGGTTGCATGAATGTGTTGTAATTCTTCAGGTTGCACTAATGTGTTGTAATTATTCAGGTTGCATGTATGTATTGTAATTATTCAGATTGCATGAATGTATTGTAATTATTTAGGTTGCATGAATGTGTTGTAATTCTTCAGGTTGCACTAATGTGTTATAATTATTCAGGTTGCATGTATGTATTGTAATTATTCAGATTGCATGAATGTGTTGTAATTATTCAGATTGCATGAATGTGTTGTAATTATTCAGGTTGCATGAATGTGTTGTAATTATTCAGGTTGCATGAATGTGTTGTAATTCTTCAGGTTGCACGAATGTGTTGTAATTATTCAGATTGCATGTATGTACATTTGTATTGTAATTATGCAGATTGCATGAATATGTTGTAATTATTCAAATTGCATGAATGTGTTGTAATTATTCAGGTTGCATGAATGTGTTGTAATTATTCAGATTGCATGAATGTATTGTAATTATTCAGGTTGCATGAATGTATTGTAATTATTTAGTGTGCACATATTCAGGTGTGCATGAAAATTCAGGTCATGCAGTGTGCATACATGAATGTGTTGCAATTATTCAGTGTATATGTATGTTTATGAATGTATTGTTATTATTCAGATTGCACGAATGTGTTGTAATTATTCAGGCTGCATGAATGTTTTGTAATTATTCAGGTTGCATGAATGTGTTGTAATTATTCAGGTTGCACTAATGTATTGTAATTATTTAGGTTGCATGAATGTATTGTATTTTAGTATTGTTTAGGCTTTAACATGTACAAAATTGAATGGATTTTTATAAAACTTTGAAAAAGTTTTTGAATGTTGATCTTTAAAGACAGGTGATCACCATTTGCCCCTTCCTCCCACAATAAAGTTTGCCACTTTCTTCTCCACAATAGCTGCGACAGGGGATATCAACTCTAAGGTGCTTGTTACATTTGCAAACAATTGAATTTCATTATTTTAGTCTCATGTAATTGTTCAAAGTAAAAACATGGCGAAGCCAGGATACAAACTGTTAGTAAACAAACACTGTCCTAGGGATAAAATAGTGAAGGCGTTAACAGAAAATAAATCGTTGTCTTTGAAAAAAACATATTTCCTAAATTGTATTGAAATGCATGTGTGTGAGCTTTGTTTAGGCTGAAATGACGGGTGTGTCAACCCAAATGTGTCATGAATGTCATTCATATTGTAATTATTCAGGTTGCATGAATGTTTTGTAATTATTCAGGTTGCATGAATGTATTGTAAATATTCAGGTTGCATGAATATATTGTAATTATTCAGGTTGCACGAATGTATTGTAATTATTCAGGTTGCATGAATGTATTGTAATTATTCAGGAGTGCATGAATGTATTGTAATTATTCAGGAATGCATGAATGTATTGTAATTATTCAGATTGCATGTATGTATTGTAATTATTCAGGTTGCACGAATGTATTGTAATTATTCAGGTTGGATGAATGTATTGTAATTATTCAGGTTGCACGAATGTATTGTAATTATTCAGGTTGCACGAATGTGTTGTAATTATTCAGGTTGCATGAATGTATTGTAATTATTCAAATTGCATGAATTTATTGTAATTATTCAGGTTGCACGAATGTATTGTAATTATTCAGGTTGCATGAATGAATTGTAATAATTCAGGTTGCATGAATGTATTGTAATTATTCAGGTTACATGAATGTGTTGTAATTATTCCGGTGTGCATGAATTTATTGTAATTATTCAGGTTGCATGAATGTATTGTAATTATTCAGGTTGTACGAATGTGTTGTAATTATGCAGGTTGCACGAATGTGTTGTAATTATTCAGGTTGCATGAATGTTTTGTAATTATTCAGGTTGCACGAATGTGTTGTAATTATGCAGGTTGCACGAATGTGTTGTAATTATTCAGGTTGCATGAATGTATTGTAATTATTCAGGTTGCACGAATGTGTTGTAATTATTCAGGTTGAACGAATGTGTTGTAATTTTTCAGGTTGCACGAATGTGTTGTAATTATTCAGGTTGCATGAATTAATCAGGTTGCATGAAGGTGTTGTAATTATTCAGTGTGTATGAATATTCAGGTCATGCAGTGTGCATACATGGATGTGTTGTAATTATTCAGTGTATATGTATGTTTATGAATGTATTGTTATTATTCAGGTTGCACGAATGTGTTGTAATTATTCAGGTTTCATGAATGTATTGTAATTATTTAGGTTGCATGAATGTGTTGTAATTCTTCAGGTTGCACTAATGTGTTGTAATTATTCAGGTTGCATGTATGTATTGTAATTATTCAGATTGCATGAATGTATTGTAATTATTTAGGTTGCATGAATGTGTTGTAATTCTTCAGGTTGCACTAATGTGTTGTAATTATTCAGGTTGCATGTATGTATTGTAATTATTCAGATTGCATGAATGTGTTGTAATTAGTCAGATTGCATAAATGTGTTGTAATTATTCAGGTTGCATGAATGTGTTGTAATTATTCAGGTTGCATGAATGTGTTGTAATTCTTCAGGTTGCACGAATGTGTTGTAATTATTCAGATTGCATGTATGTACATTTGTATTGTAATTATGCAGATTGCATGAATATGTTGTAATTATTCAGATTGCATGAATGTGTTGTAATTATTCAGGTTGCATGAATGTGTTGTAATTATTCAGATTGCATGAATGTATTGTAATTATTCAGGTTGCATGAATGTATTGTAATTATTTAGTGTGCACATATTCAGGTGTGCATGAAAATTCAGGTCATGCAGTGTGCATACATGAATGTGTTGCAATTATTCAGTGTATATGTATGTTTATGAATGTATTGTTATTATTCAGATTGCACGAATGTGTTGTAATTATTCAGGCTGCATGAATGTATTGTAATTATTCAGGTTGCATGAATGTGTTGTAATTATTCAGGTTGCACTAATGTATTGTAATTATTTAGGTTGCATGAATGTATTGTAATTATTCAGGTTGCACGAATGTGTTGTAATTATTCAGGTTGCATGAATGTATTGTAATTATTCAGGTTGCACGAATGTGTTGTAATTATTCAGGTTGCATGAATGTGTTGTAATTATTCAGGTTGCATGAATGTATTGTAATTCTTCAGGTTGCACTAATGTGTTGTAATTATTCAGGTTGCATGTATGTATTGTAATTATTCAGGTTGCAGCAATGTGTTGAAATTATTCAGGTTGCATGAATGTATTGTAATTATTCAGGTTGCATGAATGTATTGTAATTATTCAGGTTGCATGAATGTATTGTAATTATGAAGGTTGCACGAATGTATTGTAATTATTCAGGTTGCATGAATTTATTTTAACTATTCAGGTTGTACGAATGTGTTGTAATTATTCAGGTTGCATGAATGTGTTGTAATTATTCACTGTGTGTATAGATGTTTTATAATTCTTCAGTGTGTATGACTGTGTTGTTATTATTCAGGTTGCATGAATGTGTTGTATTTATTCAGGTTGCATGAAAATGTGGGTTTTTATTCAGTGTGCACATATTCAGGTGTGCATGAATATGTTGTCAGTGTGCATACATTAATGTGTTGTAATTATTCAGTGTACATGTATGTATATGAGTGTATTGTTATTATATAGGTGTGCACGAATGGGGAAGTTGTCCCAGACCCAGGTTTGGTTTGACTACTGGGAGATGTACGAGACTGATGATGTGGCTTTCTTTTCTGTTATGGCACGGGCTAAAAACTGGAGTGTATGCTACTCTCCTTGTCAAAGTGTCTGGGGATAGGAAACATCAAAGTGGCTAAGCAGCTAAAGAAAAACATCAGAAAGGTAGTAGAATGTTTTCAATTAAAGCCAGAATGTCACCCAAGTGCATGTTTAAATCGCGCAATTTCTTATATAAGAACATTTTCTATGTATTAAAACTAAGCGAAATCCGTTGTCAGGTGCCTGAAGCATGCCCCCCTTTCTTTAAGAACCATACATAAATGTGCCGATTTCTTATCGAGATGGTTGGAAAAATAAGCTTTTTGTTTACATAACAAATCTTCGTGTCGGCTTCCGAGAATTTCCGCATGGTCGAATAAGAGTCACGTGATCGATCCGATTTTTCTGACTTGTCTGTGTTACTTTAGAACAGAATAGTTAATAATGGTAAATAGGTAACAGTGGAGAAAACGTTATTCTTTTCCGGTTAAAACGCAAAAGAAACGCAAACGCATCACAATAAAACGCATAAAAACACAACCTTTAGACAATTATGACCATTCATGTTAGTCTGAGTTGCAAACAGTTTGGTGCCTGATCAGACGACGGGTTACCCGGCGTCTGATCTGCTCCAAACTGTTTGCAATTGAAATCATGGTTTTAGCGTAAGCGCGTTTATTGGGAAAGAATAATATATTCTCCACTGTAAGGAACGTAACATCGAATACATAGTCGTACACATTCCTACTTGAGATAAGTATGATCATCGTGCAGCACGAGAACGCTGTGCTAACTTTACTGATATTTTATTCTTTCAAATTAAGGTACTTCGCAGGTGCGCTTAGTTTCCATACAAGGTGTTATGAAACGTTTAATGAAGAATGATAATAGGCTTAGAATCAATGTGTGAAAATATAAGCAAAATATATCGTGTGGTTTGGCTTTAAGGTCTCTTTTTCTGACAAAAACCTGGAATTTTGATGATTTTATTTTTCTCAAAAATAAATAAAGCTAATGACTATTAGTCTAGCCCAATAAGAAGTCCACAACATTCATTACAAGAAAAGCTAAAAACATTTTGAATAAAGGTGTTCAGAAAGATGTTATCAGCTATTTAAATTTTGCAAAATGCTAAAAAATTGAATTACAAAAAACTTACTCATTCAATGTATATTTTTTTTCATTTTATTCAAATATATGGTTGTTGAAACAGTTGGTCAGAAAAAATTAGAAAATATTACAGTCAGGATTTGTTGTTATAACATATTTTCTTATTAAAATGGGGGCAATTTGAAGTTGAGATACAGTTACTTACCTTAAAATTAAAATTCTGTCATTAAAATGCGCTATTATTTATTCACGGACTTGCATACAAGGTTAATTATATTGTTTAAACATAATCATAATGGGCAATGTTGATCTTGAAAAGGTCGACGTATTGATAGGCTTCAATGTGTGGCTTTATAGTTCGATCAAATCGTATACATGCATACCGATTTTATTGACTTGTAAGTCATTAAATTAAAACGTACATGTAAGTGGACATATAATTGGACCGTATATAACATCACTTATTCTAATCAACGAATACTAAACATAACATGTCCCTTGATTACTGCGTTATGGATTGACAAGTCAATAAATCGGACAAAAAAATATTTGGATCGGATGGGTCTCGAACCTATGACCATTGAATTTCTAGTCAATTACTCTACTCACTGCGCTATGAAGGATTATACTAAATCGTATCAACATTTTGCTTTATATAAATTATCTAGTATAAGCACGTGCGGAAAAAAGTCTCTGTTGCCAAGACGCATATCCGCTCGCCCGCAAGACCGACTTCCGTTAGCGAAAGGCCTTAAACGCATTTATAAACAAAACTATTATTACCATTACAAACAGGTTGGAGCCAGATCAGACACCTCGTAACCCGGCGTCTGATCAGGCTCCAACCTGTTTGCTACTCAGATTAAAAGAATAGTTAAAATTTCTAAAAGTAAATTTCCACAGTGTAGTGAATTGCGTTTGCGTTTAAACCGGAAAGAAAAATGTATTCTCTACTGTATATTGCGCACAATAAATACAGCTAGCAGTGTCTCTTGCTGAATGTAGGGAATACTCATCCCTTTTAACGTTTTAGAATGTTCCAATCTAAAAATAACTCTGCCAAGTCAGAAGAAAACACTACGAAAACATCTTTACCGGGCGCAAGCCGAACGAACTCGGAAAATCTCCGCCGTTGATCGGATGTCAACAAACCGATTTAAAAATCGATTTCTTTCCACCAAATTCATGGGAAAAGCAATATTGCCTCCATATACATAGCGGATTACTTCTTTTTATATGTGTGCCTGAATGTTCAGGTTTGAAAAATGCGCTATGTTGGCTTACATACTGCCTTTAAAGTTTGATGGATTTTGTTTGGTATTATTATTGTTACCTTCTGCAGGATATGTGCATATTTGTGGCACATGTTGCAAACAGTTTCAGTCCAGATGTCATCTTAATGTAGAGCAAATATAATGCAGAAAGGATTAAGTGTTTGTTTGTCTAAAATGATGACAGGCTACCATATTCAGCAGTCACCCAACACAGCTTTGACTGTTAAATTGAGATAAAAGTAAAGCAGAAAGCTTCCGTAGGGGATCTCTCTTCCTGCATTAAGTTATAACCCACTTCACAGTGTATAAACGAACTGTATGATGACCGGGTAAAGTGACTAGCTTTAACAACGAATGTTGACATTTGTGCAGAGGTCGGAACATAAACCTGTTAATTTTGGATATCTTCTTCGAACCCATGCGAGCGAACGTAAGTAATAATTACAGTTATACATTTATTTTGTATCGTAGTACACTTGTAAGGGTGTAGGTAGAGAGGAAATTGTGATCTGATTGAAAATCAACACATAGTGTCGATTTCCCTCTCAAATTTGGCAACAGTTCTTTGAAAATGCCCTTTGTTTTAATCGCTTATATTACAATACGGTACTGTATGTTATCTAAATAGACCGCTAAACAAAGCAACAGTTTTTTGTTTATCGTAAATCGCCATTTGATTATAAATTTAGGCAAACTTCTACATGTAGACTGTATCATTTATTGCAATCATCTGCTATCATTTAAAGCGACTACCCAACAATGTGACTGTATGACATATAGCGACAAGATTCCCCTGAAATTTGTATGACATATTATATTTATTTATATTATTATTATACAGTGTGTTCATTAGTAACCGATTGCCGATGCAAACCATCGGTTGAAATCGCTTCTGCATCGGTTGTTTTTTGTCCAGAGACAAAATTGAAGAATCACAAAAAGTGAAGTTTCACTCAAATATTACCGTTTTCGGCAAGTTAATTGAGTAAAACAAAAGCCTAGACCTCTTGAAACTTTGAAAGACGACGTTAGTTGCTGAAAAATAACCCGTGCCGATTATTGTAATTGTCTGAGTTGTTGCGTATACGTAATGCTCTCGGATCTTATATCCTTACGATCTATATAACCTATAAGCTTCCGGTTTAAATATCTGCCTAGGTTGAATGTTATTCTGCAGAATAGGAAATGGAAAAAGTTTCTGCGATTTCGGTCGAATGAAGACAAAATAAAGCTGAAATAGTAATGGTTCCTCGTTTGTTTGTTATTCCCCGTTGTTACCGTATGAGTGCTTACAAGTTTCGCATGGTGTTTCTAGTTTCTTGTTCAGTTTTCATTTCCGATATTTATGTAGAAAACCTTCGATCGCCGTTACAAAAACAAATCCAACACAATGAGTTGATATCAGAAGAAACATGTGCTCGTCTTTAAACTTCTGAAGATGATTCTCGTTATAGTTTTACTTCGCGTTCGGAATTCGGACCAGTTAGAAAAAGAAAGGAAACAGTTACTGCGACTTCGGCTTTCGGTCGAACCGTTCGGAAGCCCAAATAAAGCTGTAACAGTAGTTATGGTTCCCTTATTTATTTGTTATAACCCGTTGTTACCGTTTGAGTTTTCGCAAGTTTCGCATGATGTTTCTAGCTTCTTCAGGGACGTAGATTAGATATATTTAATATATATCCTTGGTTTCTTGTTCAGTTTTCATTTACGATATTAACGTGAAACGTTCGATCGCCGTCGGTGTCCGTACTCGTGGAAATAGTAAAACTTGAATATATCCTTAATGAAGTATTGTTTCCCCTCGTACTAATTTCGCCAAACATCAAAACGAATCTTCGGCATATTTAAACAACGGAATTATACACGCACGTGTGTATTTATGCTTTCATATGCTGCTGAAAGTTTGAACAAGCTGTCGGTAAAACCACGAAGTACTTAGGTCTAAGTACTCGGGTCTGGGTAAAATACTGACGGATTCTACTGACGAGTTAAAACAAGAACAAAACGCTGACCAGTTAAGTTATATAGGCTTTTCTCGATTCTACTGACGACAAAGAATGAGAACGAATATCACTGACACTATGTAAACGTATAGGAAAGTGGCTGACCACAATGGATCTGAATAAATAGAACATTAATTGAAGTTATTAAAATCAAAATATCTAATATAATAGTAGATTAAATATCTGTCAAAAAAAAAAAATTTAAAATTTGAAAAAAAATTTAAATCAAGGTTTAAGAAGTTAAATGGTATTTTTTGGTTTTTTTTTGGTTTGTTATATAAACACATGAATTTAAAAATTAATTTAAAATTTAAAAATTTAAAATTTTTTTTTTTTTTAATATTTATCTAGATATAGATATAGAATTATAGATTCCATATTAATTTATAAGTGTATAACAAATTCTATAAAAGTTTGAAATAGCTGAAAACGGAGTTGCTGACCAGTTGAAACAAGAACAAAACGCTGACCAGTTAAGTTATATAGGCTTTTCTCGATTCTACTGACGACATAGAATGAGAACGAATATCACTGAATATCACTGACACTATGTAAACGTATGGGAAAGTGGCTGACCACAATGGATCTGAATAAATTAGAACATTAATTGAAGTTATATAAACACATGAATTTAAAAATTAATTCAAAATTTAAAAATTTAAAATAATTTTTTTTATTTTAATATTTATCTAGATAAAGATCTGGAATTATAGATTCCATATTAATTTATAAGTGTATAACAAATCTTATAATAGTTTGAAATAGCTGAAAACTGAGTTGCTGCCCAGTTGAAACAAGATCAAAACACTGACCAGTTAACTTATATAGGCTTTTCTCGGTTCTACTGACGACTTGAAATGAGAACAAATATCACTGACGCTATGTAAACGTATGGGAAAGTGGCTGACCACAATGGATCTGAATAAATTAGATCATTTTATGCGAGTAGAAGTGTTACTCGAGTTTTATTTCAGTGATTTATTATTGTTAACTTAATAGAATAATATCTTTCATTTATTAATGCGTAGGTTAGAAAAGAATAAATATTTTTACGATTTAATTATTGATCTATATAAAGATCTAATACATTTATTAATAAATGTTGACAATTATTTTATTACTTACAAAATTAAAGTGGAATTTTTAAAATTATAAGCCAAATTTTAATAAAGTGGGAAAAGGTCTAAAGTTGTGGTTAACACTCACATATCATATGAGATACATTCGCCATTGAAGTGTAGATCTACATCAATTTAAAATTAAATAGAATCACCAAAGAATTTATATTTAAAGATTGAATTTGATCATGTTTCAAATGACGTTCCAGATCATCGAATTCCTTGGCGTTTGATCAGGTATTAACTTGTACTAATCTAAAGGTCGATAATACTTTAATATAGTGTTTGATATTGAAAGGTAAAGGCATTCCTATATTAAAGGTTACCGTTAATTGTCGGCTCTTTTCTTTGATGTAATTACCACTTAATTAATGATTAATTTATTTGGAAACTTGTCGCAGTTTGTAGTGTAGGCTCGAGCGTAATCAATTAAAAATATTATTATGCTGCCTTTAATTTGATTGGTGGTTTGTCAACAATCCAACAAAAGGTGTGATAAATCCCCTCTTTGCATTATAATCTTGAATTGTCGATCATTATTGCTCTTGTATTGCGTGTGTTAACATCGATAATCGTTACATATTATCTCTGTGCATAAACTCCATATTAGTGAACTTCATTATACTTTGATTTGAGTGTTGGAATAAGTCTGTGCTAAGTGAAATAACTGTGGGTGTTTTATTGTGAGTTTTTTTTCGGTGAATTGCACATTTGGAATTGAGGATGCCTTTGATCATCGGCCATAGCCAGGTTAAGTATTTTTCCGAGTACCTGGACTCTGCGGAGTTCAGTGTATTTGCTTATCCTGGCTACCGCACGAGACAGTTCTTGAAGGAAGAAGTTCTTCAGGAAGTCATTCCTTATTTCTCGGTAAGTAAACATGTTAACATTATTGTAGCAAATTACTGACTAAATATGTTAGATTCAGAGGGGCCCATTTAAAATTTCATTTCGGTATGCTCTGTTCTATTCTGTTCTGCTAATAGGATTAGTATGTGAGACACGTGTCATTTAAAACACCCGCTGTGCGAATATATTACTCCACACGTTGAGGTACAGTGTAACTGCGTAGCTTCTATTTGATTGCATATCGATAGGGTATACTGTTATTTGAGCTGATATATTTGTTTGTTTAGCGGTTAAAGCTACTGTATATTATATAACATTCAATGTTTAAATTATGCCTTTGTTTATTAAAGAAGCATTTGCTTTAAGAAGCAGACATGTAAATATTGTTCAATAGTAATTAATAACTTTTTTGTTTAAGGAATTAATGAACGTAATTAAATACATAGTATGATAATAAGTTTGTACTCTCCCAGCAGAGACAAAGAATAATAAATAATTATGTATATCATGTATATTGTTATAGGTTTGTATAAGCATCTTGATTGACGTAACAGTTTGTATAAAAGTTGTAGAACAGAACAGAACAATTCCTTTATTACTCAGATTACATACATGTTTGACGATGGATATTGTGTACAAGTCAAATAAAATGAGTGTTCTGTTCTGTTATGTTCAGTAATGTTAATTGTTCCTAATCATGTATAATTAAACAAATTACGGTAGTTATCACGACTCCAGATATATGTTATTTCATGTAAAGCGCTTTTGAACGCACAACCCCCGTGTGAAAAGAGCGCTATATAAATCTGGTATAATAATAATTTCAGCACCAAATCCTACGATGTAACTACTTATCAGAATCGTCCCTTTGAGACGAAGATAATGAGTAGTCTCACCATAGGGTTTCAAGCAAGCATACAAGTTTCAAGCAAGCATAAATAGATTTCAAAATACCCCCTTTATATGTAGTAATTAATAAAAAGGCAACATTATTTTTATTGCTAGTTATTATTATACCCGATTATTTTTGGTATTAGTTTTACAATTCTTTCAGCATTTACAGTTAAATTTTGAAGGTATAAGTTAAAGTTAATATATGACTATTTTTTTAACAAAAGTGCGATACGAAAGTTTTGCGAGAATTACTGAATCTAAGTAATGCTATTTATTTTGCAAACGAACTACGAAACTCAATTATTATTTAAAAAATCAAAAAACAAAAAGTTAAAACAAAGAAATAAAATAATCACAAAAAAAACTCATATTAATTCGTCAGCAACACGATACATTCATCAGGTTTATCCTATTAAATCTCTCAACCAATCCAAATAAATCTACTTCATAAGCCACGCCCTATACCTATAATTGTCTCGGCCCATTAAACCACGTGTCCGTCAGTGACACGAGACAATATTTAGAGTTTACTAGGGCCTAGACTATAGGCTATATTGTTATTGTTCTAATTGCGATTAGAATGTTAAAAGGAAACTTTGCTGAAGCTGAACTTTAGAATTAGATATATGACAGCACAGTTATTGTAAGTGGTAAAACAATCGAGTGTCAAACAGTTTTGATTAAGATCTCTTCTGGATATCAACCTATTTATATCAGCGCAAATATAATATAGTTATAAATTACTTAGTGCAACCTCACTGTTGTAATATTAACATCTTCATTGCTTTATCCCGGTGAAATAAAAATTACAGGCAGCTTGGATAATGCACAGACGCCGAGAAAATCGGCGTCTGACCACTGTCCTAGCTGATTGACTGTTCGATATTCATAATTATCGCTATTTATCTGTTCTAATAACAGTTCAAACATTTGAAATTTAAAGAAGAAGAAACCCATTTACCCATAGCTTGTTTCTAGTTTGAAGATAGGTGACCACCTAAAGCAGGTTAAAAGTAAGCAGAATTTGCCCTTATCTTAAAAGCCTATTTGAATATAAGTTAGATATTTTAACATAAGTAAAATGGAAAATGTAAAAAAGTCAATTTCTGATAAAATGTCAGTTACGGCCTTTTAAATGTGGCGATATAAGAAAAAAATGACACTTTTTTTTGGTTTCAGGTTGTTGTGTTAGTCGTTGGTGCCAACGACATTGGAAGAGGAAGGCCAGCAAAGGTGATGGGAGATATTGAGGAGTTGTGTGATCTGGTTTATTACTGTTCCCCAAGGTAAAAAAAAAAGTACATACTAAAAATCACACACATACGCATAACTACCTATAGTTGCAAACATTTGCTTCAGTTAACTAAAATTAACAACAAACAACCCCACGCGTATAATGTAATGTAGAGAAAATCTCAAATATGCAACAGTCATTGAAAGTAAAGCAGAGTTTTTTTCTTCATTGGAGGAATAAAGGAATTCCGTAAATAAGCTCCATGTAGCATAAAGCAGGCTGAAAATAAAACAATGCGCCTTTAGGCGCTTTGTGCTTTACTTTCAATCTGCTTTAAGCAGTTTCCAATTTTTAAAAGTAGAAAAAGGCTATAAGGTAAAGGGATAAACGTGCGAATTACAGTTCACTGCTTCTTGTGTTACAGCTCAACAATTATGGTGTCTGAGATTCCCACGCGTATAATGTAATGTAGATAAAATCTCAAATATGCAGCAGTCATTGAAAGTAAAGCAGAGTTTTTTTCTTCATTGGAGGAATAAAGGAATTCCGTAAATAAGCTCCATGTAGCATAAAGCAGGCTGAAAATAAAACAATGCGCCTTCAGGCGCATTGTGCTTTACTTTCAATCTGCTTTAAGCAGTTTCCAATTTTTAAAAGTAGAAAAAGGCTATAAGGTAAAGGGATAAACATGCGAATTACAGTTTACTGCTTCTTGTGTTACAGCTCAACAATTCTGGTGTCTGAGATTCTGCCATGCGCACAGAACTGTTTCCCTGGAAGTGTTGTAGATGAGGGGAGGCTGCAGCGTTGGAATCGGGAGGCCAGTGAGGTGAACGGGATGTTGCGCCACTATGCCAGTGGCATGGACGGAGTGGAAGTCATTCCACATACGCAGTTTCACACTACGTTTGGTAAGTTATTTAATTACATGTAACGAATTCATACGAGATACATTTTACAAAATGACATTGACTGGAATTAACATGATAACCCTTTCCCTTATAGAAGCGACTTTTAGCGCATTCATTTTATTCATCCTCCAAAAGAAAATAGTTCCATAACAAATATGGCAGATGATAGTTTAAAGCAGACTGAAAGTAAAGCAGAATCTGCCTAGCACATGGTAGTTTAAAGCAGGCTGAAAGTAAAGCAGATTGAACCTGCTTTAAGTGATCACCTGTATTTAATGTTTTAAACGGGTTATTGGGTAAAGGGATAAACAATGAGTACTCATGTAAAATCTTCTGTATAAATCAACTGCTAACATTATTCTCTGGTTTTGTAGGTGTGAATCGAGGACTTCTGAGCCGGGACGGTCTGCACCTCAGTTTGCATGGTAATGAAACGTTTGTAGAAAACGTTGAGGTATCAGTTCGCAACTGCGCTCGTGCAACCGTCTCTGTTGTGTCTGTCCGTTCTCTTGCTCCCGTCACCGAGAACGTCGAGTCTGTTGTGCCTTTCCGTTCTGTTGGACCCGTGAGTTCTTTGCAGTCTGATACTGTACTGATGCATGTTCCGAAGTTATATTCCGAAGCATTGAAGGAACAGGTCGATCTTCGATCTGATTTTCCTTGTGCTTCAGATATTTCATCTGTTCGTGCATCAGTACCAGAATCAGTGCCGCGAAGAACGTCCGGATCTGTGGTTGTTTGTGGTTCTGCGCCCGTGTCTGTGTCTGTGTCTGTGTCTGACCCAGGTCAGTGGCAGTATGTTTCTTATCGTAAGAAACATTCTGCACCTGAGTCTGGGTCTACAGGTCAGCGTCAGTCTGTTTCTTCTCGCAAGAAACAGCCTGTCACTGAGTCTGGGTCTGCAGGTCAGCGTCAGTCTGCTTCTTCTCGCAAGAAACAGACTGCCACTGAGTCTGCCGCAGGTCAGGTACAGTCTGTTTCTTCTCGCAAGAAACAGACTGTCACTGAGTCTGGGTCTGCAGGTCAGCGTCAGTCCGTTTCTTCTCAGTGACTTATCAGAAGAAAAGAAAATCGAAGAAAACGACATTAAAATAAATGTAGAAAAAGTAAGCAACGATACTGAAAAAGATATTTCTAACGATGAATTGCCAAATAATCCAATATTAGAGAACAGATCACAAATTTCTTTAGCGTGTAAAACTATCGCCGATAATGCCATAGTCTTAGTGCCAGAAATGGGCTCATTTATGGTTAAAGGGTCAAATAACAAAAAGTATGCGGTAACATTATTTCCCACAGAAAAATGTCAATGTCCTTCGACAGCGACATGCTATCATATAATAGCAGCAAAGTTATCGATTGGTATGGAGGTTGGTAGTGGTAAAAAAGTATATAACTTAACTCAATTACAGAAAAACGGTCGCACAAAAAGTCAAAAACAAATTGGTACAAAGAAGGGACGCCGTGGGGATAGGGATGGAGATTTTTCTATTAACCCTGCGCCAGATTCGGCTGTAAAAACTCGATGTTTGGAAGAAACTTTTGATACGCCCACGATTAAAAACACTGTAAAAAATAGAGACACTGTTGAAAAAACAAGGAAAAAAATTAATTACGGCAAATCTACACCAAGATCAATACTTAAAGATAGGCCGATTAAGCGCAAAACCCCTAAAAGTACTGGTAAAAAGAGGAAATTACAATTTAAAGACGACGCAAACAATTACGTAAAAACACCGAAATTAGATTTGAGTGATTCAATTAATGACGACTTGATTGATTTAGAACTTTGCTCAGAAATAAAACACATAGAGTGTCAATATTGGTTGGAAAATTTAAAACTCACTACAGACGATAGAGAAGACTTGTTAAATAACCGTAAATTAAATTCCAATCACATGGAGGCTGTCAACATACTCCTCAGAAATCAATTCGGTAAAAACATAAACGGTTTTCAATACACCGATACTGTACCTGTTTATAACGAATCAACTAAAAAATGGCATATGGCCGTTCCATTCGAAAGGGTTGATTCTCCCGCGTGCCAGATTCACCATAACCATCATGATCATTGGGTTTCTTCAATTTATCATAAAAATGTAATATATCTTTTAGATAGTTTAGGTACAGAAAGCAGGAAAAACGACAAACTTATTCCAAACGGATTAAAAATCCAACTTGCGCAATTATATGGCCGGAATGATAAATCTATCCATATACAAATGCCGGTAGTGATGAAACAAAATAACAGTATCGATTGTGGTCTGTACGCGATAGCATTTTTAACTTCCTATTGCTTCCGAAAATCACTCTGTTTTGATGTTATTTACGATACAAGCAAGCTACGTAGTCATCTATTCCACTGTTTCGAGAAAAACGAAATATCCGAATTTCCGTCAACTGAAAAAACAATCAGTGGAAGAAGGCAAAATAAAATGCACAAGATTATTATCGATACATACTGCATATGTAATTTACCAGAATGTGTTGAGAATATGGTGCTATGTACTATTTGTGATCTTTGGTTTCACTATTCATGCGTTAATGCTCCAGCTGATATATCGACTACCAGTAGCGAGTTTGTGTGCGAACTCTGTAAATAATCCTTTTATCTTTAAGTAAGTAGTTCAGAACCACAATAAAACAACAACGTGTCAGATTAAACCGACCATACCGTATCAATTAGCTAAACTCTTAATAAACAGGTACACCAATTAACAGCAGGGTGTTACATTCAATCGGTCACACATTAGGACACGCCCACAATAGAGATAGGCGGCCGATAAACACAGTATATTTTTTCTGATTGGATCCTATGTGCGAAAAGACAAATAACGACCATTTTACTTTCATTGAGATTGACTTTTTCGGCGATATTGCATTTTGGCTTTTTTTGGTAAGTGGCTATTTAATATTATTAATATACGTGCCACCAAAATTCAAAATTATGAGGCTCATGAAAGCAGGGTCCACGATCCCGAGTCTTGGGTACACAATTTATTGTGTAGCGGATGCTTTCAAAACATATTTTTAAATGAATAAAGTAATGGCAAGACATTATTTAGAACTTTTATTTAATGTAATAAAACGACTCAATAATGTATTGAAATTTTCTTTTACTTTAACTTTTATAAAATTTATTTTACACTTATAAATTAAGCCATAAATTAATTTTTAAATTCATGGCTTAACATTCATCAAGTGTATATATAACAAAAAAACATATAACTTCTTAAACCTTGATTTAAATTTTTTTTTAAATTTTAAAAAAAAAAATTTGACAGATATTTAATCTATAATTATATCAGATATTTTGATTTTAATAACTTCAATTAATGTTCTAATTTATTCAGATCCATTGTGGTCAGCCACTTTCCTATACGTTTACATAGTGTCAGTGATATTCGTTCTCATTCTATGTCGTCAGTAGAATCGAGAAAAGCCTATATAACTTAACTGGTCAGCGTTTTGTTCTTGTTTCAACTGGTCAGCAACTCCGTTTTCAGCAATTTCAAACTATTTTAGAATTTGTTATACACTTATAAATTAATATGGATTCTATAATTCTAGATCTATATCTTTATCTAGATAAATATTAAAAAAAAAAAAATTAATTTTTAAATTTTAAATTCATTTTTAAAATCACGTGTTTATATAACAAACCAAAAAAAAACAAAAAATACCATTTAACTTCTTAAACCTTGATTTAAAAAATTTTTCAAATTTTTAAATTTTTTTTTTGACAGATATTTAATCTACTATTATATTAGATATTTTGATTTTAATAATTTCAATTAATGTTCTAATTTATTCAGATCCATTGTGGTCAGCCACTTTCCTATACGTTTACATAGTGTCAGTGATATTCGTTCTCATTCTATGTCGTCAGTAGAATCGAGAAAAGCCTATATAACTTAACTGGTCAGCGTTTTGTTCTTGTTTTAACTCGTCAGTAGAATCCGTCAGTATTTTACCCACACCCTAAGTACTCCATGGTAAAACGAAGTTAAAATAAAAATATACAAGATAATCACCTTGAATTCCAGCGCTTCCGCGTATTTTGAAATAAATACATTAGCGCGCAATCAAACAAGTCGGCGTTAGTTAAAGAATCCATTTTTTTTGTTTATTTCGTAACACACACCACTGCAGGGTTCGACACTAACAGGAGTCGGGAGCCCGAGACTTCTTATTATCGTGTCGGACTCCTTTGATTTGCATGTTGGCAGTCCGACAGACTCCTTAAATCTGGAGAAAAAAACTAGAACAAAAATCATGTTCTGCCGATTTTCTGTAGCACAAATCTACTTATAGAAAAGTTAAAAATCAAACATAAGTCGGCGCTATATGTTTTGTTTATTTCGTAACACACACCGGGGGGTTGATTGACATATTAAGTGTAGTTATATAATGAAAGTAGCGCTAAAAATAGTTTTCACGTCAGCCCTAAAGAGTGGATCCGCTTCATGTCGTACGTTTGGATGACATATCAAGTGCATTATAGAGATGAAATATTGCTTGAAATATCATCTGTAAAGATTGCCATTGATTCATTTTTCCTTGTGTCTTTGGTGTTGTGTGGATTATTATCATAGCCTTTGAGGACGCCACTGGCTGCATGCTTACTTTGTATACATGTGAACACCATAGGCCTACTATCACATGCTATGCAAAGTTATGTAGTCTACATCAGTTCTCGACTTGTATTACATTTTCATTTAAAAAATCATCAGGTAGGCAAACAAAGTTTGGATCCAAATCAGACAGCGAGATACGCGAGTAGATCTATCATGAATTCACCGGTAGCATGCAGAAGGTTAAGCAAAGCGTACAGTTATATAGGACTATTCCAAAGCTCATGGTAGTTTAATTAGCGTATCGGGTATCCTACGATCCTTAATTGCAGCCAATTAACACAAACAGATTTGACAAAAACCATTGGAATAGTCTTGTTTTAAATTTTAACAGTTGAATGCTGTTAAATTTGAACTTTTATGCCAGTAACACAAAACAGATATGACAAAAATGTGCTTTTAAATGATTAATCATTTAAATACTGTTAAATCTGAAAGGAGTGTATGTTTTTATGTCTTTTTAAAAAAAAACTATGTTTGGGTGTCGAATTTGGGGCTCCCCTGTCGAAATAAGGAACCCAAAGCAGCTCAAGTTAGTAACATATTGCACTGCATTCTCAAGGACTTTCATAAGCAATAGTAATTAGAAAACGTGGGTAAATGTATTGTTTTGTTTGTTGCTGTGTCGAAGTTAGGATAACTACAAACTCTCATCGTTACAATGAAAATGTGTCTTAAGGTGTCGAAATTAGGGTACTTTACTCTACACTATTTCAAATTGTCAAGATACTGTTATTTTTGCAAATTGCTAGATCTAGTTAGTATTGATATATTGTTATTAAGTATTTGTTTTGTATGAAATGCCTTTTGTTTTATGTACTTGTATATATGTTGAGGGCCTCATGGAAGACTGGTCTTTATCAAATGAGCTCTCTCGTTAAATAAAGTCTGTATTATTTTATTATACCTATCCTACCTTTAACTTACTGGCCCTTGAAACTTCAAATGGACAGTTCCGGTTTCCAATTAAAATTAGGTCATTTTTTACTATTTAGGATAGTTTTTTTTACAATGTACAGTGCTCCCTCCCTATAACGGCCCTCCTAACATTGACTCCCTCCTTACAACGACCCTTTCCGCAGTTCCCTACACAGGACAATTATATCTAACGTTTTTACTACTGCAATAGCGTTTGTTTAAAATTGTCGTCTGCTGTTTTTCTCAAAGTTGCATAATGGACATTTTGACAGAAACAACTTCCTGACGAGGGACAAACAGCTTGAATCCAGATCAGACCCCGCGTTACGCGGCATCTGATCTGGATTCAAGCTTTTTGCAAATGTAAGCCTATTTCCCTCTCTATAACGACTCCCTCCGAAAAACGCACACAATTGTTGTCTCCCATTGGATGTCGTTGTAGAGAGGGAGCGCTGTATTGTAAAATGACAAACAATGCCGACTCTGATCAGGATCTACACTGTTTGCACATGACAAGCTTACTTTTCACAGATACAGTGTTTGTAAAAGACGCTTTCAATGTATAATTACATGTGCATGCATTTACTACCTGTATGTTCTGCAGGGCTTATCATGAAAATTCCTAAGATTTCCAAATTTTCAATCGCGATTACTTAAAGCAGGTTGAAAGTAAAGCAGACTGACATCTTTTAATGATGTTACTCGTACAATGCGCACAAGTATCAAATGCAGGGGATACAAAAATTGAAAATGACTGCACTATCTGTTTATGTATAGGTATATTTCATGAATATAATATGCAGACATTCAAATATTGTATATATAAAATGTTTTAAAATTCATTCTACATTGATTATTAATTTAATAAACTATACATTTTTGCAACAGAATAAAAAATAATAGACAACAATAAAGCTTTCCTAAGAAGCAATCTGTAAATATATGCACATCAAAAAGATTGCATGTATGTATAGTTTAACCCATTACCCCATAAATACTCCTTTTTATGCCTTTGATTTATTACTCCACTGAAGAAAATAGTTCCTATTTATACAATCATGAATATGTATAATAAAAAATATGTTCTATATTCTGATTGGTGGTAGCTCAAGGCAGGCTGAAAGTAAAGCAGAATAAGCCATAAGGCACATTCTGCTTTACTTTCAGCCTGCTTTAAGTAGTCACCTATCTTCAAAACTAGAAACAAGCTAAAGGGTAACTTTTTATTGTCATATATTTGTACAATCGTATAGCATCCATGCATAATCAAGTTTAACCCTTTCCACATAGAAGCGCCTTATAGCGCATTATTTTATTCCTCCACTGAAGAAAAAATCCAATTCATAAATACAGTCATGAATATGCACCAAACGAAATTTGTTCTATATCCTAGCAGATTGTAGCTTAAAGCAGGCTGAAAGAAATTTCAACCTGCTTTAAGTGACCACTTGTCTTCAAAACGAGAAACAGGCTATGGGGTAAAGTGTTAACGAAATACAAATATAAGAGCAAAAGGGTTGGGCCATAAGTTTTGCCATAATTAGTTATGGCCCTCCCCTTTTGTGGTATGCAGTGAAGTTTGCAGTTTTTTGAATAAGTATTAATTGTTAATTGATTGTACAAACTTATACAATCAGTCTAGTATTCAGAGACAACCAGCATGTATATATGTTACAGTCAATCTGTGTAATCAGTCATTTCACGAAATGACTAAAAATTTCAGTCATTAAGTGAAATGACTGTTTCACTTAGTCATTTCACAAAATGCCTGAAATGTTCAGTCATTTCGTGAAATGACTGAAATGGACAGGCCACTTCTACACAAATTGGCTAGAAATTAACAGGATTCAAGCAATGTGTGAAATGACTTTTATTTACTTAATTCAACAGCAGTTGTTCATTCATGTCTTTCAATATGCATAATATTGTTTAAAACTTAATATCTAACAATTATTCCAGAAACATTGCACACATTTTTTAAAGATTTATAAGACTTAATTTGTATTAAATTTAATATGCATGTATTTTTTCAAATATGCCAGAAATTTTTAAAGATTTATGAGACTTGATTTGCATTAAATTTAATATGCATGTATTGTTTCAATAGTGTAGTTTGTAATAATTAAGATACACCAATCATTACGATTCAAAGAATAAAGCGAAAGTCAATTTAGTCATTTTGTGAAATGACTGAATGTGTTTTTTAGTCATTTCACAAAATGACTGAAAAAATTAGGCATTTCATAAAATGACTAAGGGAAACAGTAATTTCATGTAATGACTGAAATTTTCAGTCATTTCATGAAATGACTGATCACACAAATTGACTTTTACATATAAACATGTAACATAGAATTAAAATTTGAAGAAACAAGCAAACACATAGAACTCATTTCCCAAGCTTTTCAAGAAATTTATTACGGAATGCCTCAATTTTGATCCTAAAGTACACAAGTCCCCATAACATCTACATTTCCATGTTGACAATGATAAACTTTGACTGTTGCCACAATGCATGGGTTACATCAATAACCCATAACTTCATTTTACACAATTGTATACCTTTAATTCATTCCTCCACTGAAGAAAAAAGTTCAAATTTATACGGTTATTAATATAAATTTTTTAAGAAATATTTTTATATTCTAGCAGAATTTAGCTTAAAGCAGGCTTAAAGTAAAGCAGAATGTGCCTTAAGGCACATTCTGCTTTACTTTCAACCTGCTTGAAGTAGTAACAGAATATGGAGTAAAGGGTTAAATAGTTGGATGACTGTAAAACCTTATTAGCTGCTACATTAACATAATCATAGTTAAGCTCTTAACCCTTTCAACCCTACAGCCCTCTGTAGAGATAACTGATTACATATGCAAACAGTGTAGACCCTGCTCAGAGGGCTCCTATAGGCAGTGTTGTGCTTAGGTCCAAAATTTTGGGGGACACCTTGTCCCCCTGCCAAAATTTCAGGGGGACATTTGATATTTTTGGAGGACACACTAAAAAAAAACTTTAAAACACGATAGACCTACCTTTTAATTAGAATACAATTTACGGTCTTTAACTGTCTGTGTATCTCGTATCGTAGAGTCCTATAAGGCTGTTTACACGACGGGAAATTTGATTTTTGTCTTTTTAAATATGTGGTAGCGATTGTCTTGGTTCAGACGATGTTGAAGGAGTTTCCTCAACACTTTGTTTAAACAAAACATCGTCTGCTAGTTGTCTATTTTAATCTGATAGAAAATCCTTCAAGCGCATCCGTTTCGAGGCCATTATCACAAGCGGAACAGACTGGTTTACATACCGATTCTATATGCGATATTCTTCACATGTATTATATGCGCACAGTCTATTTTCAATACTAAGATTAATCTCCCTTTGTGATCTCTCTATTCTCCGGAATGGAGCAGAAACTAGTGGAAATTGCCGAAAATGCGATTTTTTTCACTGCACGTCCATCTGCCCACGCAAGGCAAAATTTTAAAGGACAATCGTGAAAAAAATGCAGGATTCCCACAATGCAGCGGCCTAGGCACAACACTGTATAGGAGCCATCTGATCAGGGTCTTCACTCTTTGATATTTTTGTTGTTTTTTGTTGTCATACCCAATATGTAACAGTATATTGGTTCAATATACCTGTACTTGAAGAGTCCAAATGAATTATAAATACCCACAAGAGGAATTTAGGGTTGAAAGAGTTAAATATTGCGTAAATTCGAGCGCATCATAGGTGCAATCAAACTCAGCCTCATGCTTTCTAATATGAATATGCAATCTGACCGATAGAACAGCATTTATTGCACAGAAAACATCTACCATACTCAGAATAAAGTCCTGATTGAGCAAGTTTCAATATAAATGTACATTTGAACACATAAAAGAGGCATTCAATCAGAGATCTAACTCGGGTTCACTCTTGACAATATGAAAATGCATCAATTAAATCAGAGTCCTATTATAGCAGTTATGGCATCAAAACCAATTACAGTCAAACCTCTCCATTATGACCACAAAATGAGTTTGTTTCGGGTTTTAAAGCAGGTGGTTGCTTAAAACAAGATAAAAGTAATGCACAAAGCTCCTATAGGAGCTTTTTGCTTTACTTTTTTCTTAGCTTTCACCTTGTGACTTTTTGATATTTTGGCCTCATTTGCTCAGCTAGTGGTCATACTTTAGAGGTTTTTCTGCACCTTAACCCATTACCCCATAAATACACCTTTTTACACCTCTAGTTTATTCATCCACTGAGGAAAATAGTTCCAATTTACACAATCATAAATATGTACCATAAGAAAAAGTTTCTATATTATAGATTTTTGCTTAAAGCAGGCTGAAAGTAAAGCAGAATGTGCCTAAAGGCACATTCTGCTTTTACTTTCAACCTACTTTACGAAGTCACCTATCTTCAAAACTAGAAATAAACTATAGGGTAAAGGGTTAAAGAAATAAATCCAGGGCTGATAAATCGTGCAGAAATATGCATCCATCAAATCAGGGGAATCAAACTTAGTTTGACACTTTCTAAAGTAAAATCTTATCCCAGGGCTCCAGACAAGAGGAAGTAAACTGCACAAATCCAACATGTTCTCTCTTTAGTACCAAATTATATGGTGTTACTACTCATTAGAATCGTCTCTTTGAGACAAGTCTAATGAGTAGTGATACCACAGGGTTTAAAGCAGAAATAAAGATTTAAGTTTTTGAAATACTCCCCTTATCTGGAGCTCTGTGACCAGTACAACAGCATTTATTGCATAGAAAACATATAGAATAACATATAGAATAACACAGATCTTCTTTGAATAATGAGATCTTCTGATATATTTATTGCATATATTTATAAATACAAGATACATTAATCTTTGACATCTTGTCCATTCATTCATTCAATACAATTCATTGCAAATAAACCAATGACAAAACTATATTTGATATGATTTGTTGTGATTGTATCTCACTTTTAACAGTACATATATTTCAGTCATATTATGACCTCTAGCTACTTACAGGTGCAGGAAGACCCCAAATGCCCGTTATACACTGTATCAAGCACTGTATCCGCAACTGGGTAGAACCATCACCCTTCTGGAAGCCAATTGATTACATTGCAACTTAACCCATTACCCCAAAGCCTGTTTCTAGTTTAGAAGATAGGTGTCTACTTAAAGCAGCTTGAAAGTAAAGCAGAATGTGCCTACATTGCCTACATTCTGCTTTACTTTCAGCCTGCGTTAAGCTAAATTCTGCTACTAGGATATAGAAACTGTTTCTTAAGTTACCGTATATATTTATAAAGGTATTATTGGAACTATTTTCTTCAGTGGAGTTATAAATTAAAAGAGTAAAAAGGCGTATTTATGGGGTAATGCCTTAAGAAAGTGCAAATACCTAATGTAGATGAAATCTGACTATTTTACTGCAGCTATTGAAAAGAAACCAATTATAATCACATAATCAGAGTTACGGCCACTTTTCAGTTAAACACATAAATTTTTACACATTAAATCTGTTATGATCTCAGCCTGACATTGATTACAAGATAATGCAAATGAAACTACCATGAAACCTGGCCATGAACAACTAAGGTAGATTTCCCTGAAAAATCATGTGTGCACATCAAACAAGCAACTAAACTCAGCTTGTCATACAGTGCCCCTCCCTACAACGACACCCTATTGTGTGCCTTGTTCAGAGAGAATCGTTAAAGGGAGGGAAATTGACTTACATTTGCAAACAGCTTGACTTCAGATCAGACGCCGCTTTACGCGGTGTCTGATCTGGATTCAAGCTGTTTGTCACTCGTCTTTATGTTTTTCTGTCAAAATGTCCATTATGTAATTTTGAGAAAAACAGCAGACAACAATTTTAAGCAAATGATATTGCAGCAATATAAGCGTAAGACAAGTTTTTCCTGTTTAGGGAACTGCGGCAAGAGCTGTTGTAAGGAGGGAGTCGTTGTTGGGAGGGTCATTGAGAGGGAGCGCTGTATTACACGACCACAGTCAAGTCCTTTTATTATTTAGGTGTAAATACATTTATTATATACCTACCAATGTTCTGCCCGAAATATTTCTGTATTTTATCGAACAAATACACCTTGACGGATTGAAAATTCCGTATTACCCATGTACCTTGTGTAATGGGAAAAGAACGTTTACTGTGTAGTCGGAAGTTCGGAACTACAGTAAAACCTCTCTATTACGACCACTAAATTATGTTAAGTATTAGGGTGTTTACGGTAGGTAACCGCTTAAAGCAAGGTGACAGTGAAACAGAAAGCTCCTTTAGGAGCTTTCTGTTTCACTGTCACCTTGCTTTAAGCTGTCACCTCTCTATTATTTAATCAATTAGCATTCGTTTTAGTGGTCGTAATAGCGAGTATTTACTTTCACGCGCCATTCCCCGAAGTGTGACGTATGGGAAATCCCGTTTATTTATAGTAACGCTCGAAACATTTGTATCGTTTTTTATTTTATTTTTATTATAAGAGGTATATAATAAAAGGAACATTACTATACTTTGCATATCTTATGTACCGGATCACTCTCGTTGTGTGTGTAAAGGCTATATCCAATTCGACCTTCGGTCTCGTTGGATATAGCCTTTACACACACAACTCGAGTGATCCGGTGCATAAGATATGCAAAGTATAGTAATATTCCGTTTGTATACACACATCATACTTGTGATCAAACTTAGGTTGATGCTTTGCCTGTAAAGATATCAACCCATTACCCCATAAACACGCCTTTTTACACCTATAATTCATTCCTCCACTTAAGAAATCAATTCGGATAAATAAACATGTACCATAAGAAATATTTTTTATATCCTAGTAGATGGAAGCTTAAAGCAGGTTGAAAGTAAATCAGAATGCACCTTAAGGCACATTCTGCTTAACTTTCAACATGCTTTAAGTGGTCACCTATCTAAAATCTAGAAACAGGCTATGGGGTAAAGCATTAAACTCAACAAACAATAATGTTTTAACTGAAATCATTTCCCGCTGACGTACACCTTTATCAGACCGACTCCTGCGCTCTCTTGTACTCGTACACACTTCCTGTTCCTACTTTTGTCAAAGTTTTCACAGATGTATCAAGTTTGCTGCTTTTACGGGCAGGTTCTGTGTCCACTGATCCATATCCACCTCCCCCAGGGGTTTGCAGCAGAAAAGTGTCCTGTAAGGAGAATAATGTGGTGTATTACTAAACATGGGATTTGTTGACATTATATACATGTTACAGGGATAAAGTGTAATCAGGGAATATGTGAAATCCCTGAAAAATTAGGGATTTCACGAAAACCCTAAATCTTCCAGGGAAAATGCGTAACTTTGAAGCTTTTCGTTGATTTTTTTCATAAATATTTGGCAGTTACTTTTGGTTAGAGTAATGAATCTTACCTCATTTACTTCATTAAAGTCCAAGGAAAGTACCACACTATAAAATATGTTGTTAACCTTATAAACAAGACAGATGTCTGAGCTTTTAATTGTCCTGACTTAAATGCATACTGTTCACTAATTTTATTCACTTGGGCGAGAAACTTTGTATGAATGTTCATTAGACCATGATTTTTCAAGAAAGCATGATTTTTAAAACAAATAGAAATGTCATGATAGTACAAATCTATTAATTTGATGAAAAAAGGGACATTTAATCAATTCACTGAAACGCCCAGTGATTACGCGTAATCCCTGATTACACTTAATCCCTGTAACATATATACAATATGTAAGCTAGGAACTGATATCAGTCAGTACTATTGGCAATATCCTCTATATCATGATATGGCTCATATATACCTGTTTATTTCTTTATCTAGAAATGTGTTTGGTATGTACAATGCTGCAATGCAATAAGACAGGTTTTGTCATGGCACTGCCCATATGTAATCAATTAAACCTTTGAACCCTAGTCCCGCATATTGGCGTCATTTGCAAACAGTGTACATGTGAATAGTACACTTGTCCTATGCAAACAGTGAAGAACCAGATCAGAGGGCTCCTAGGAGCCCTCTGATCAGGGTCTTCACTGTTTGTCATAATGCCAAACATTGACAAAAACAACCCTTAAAAGTCAGAAATGGACTAGACTTATATGGAAACTGGAATTGTCCATTTAAAGTTTCAGGGAGGAAAGAGTTAAACCTTTTTGTAACTTGAAAGTGTCATATGCCTGTATAAAGAAAGAGTCATTTTTATAACTAAAGACTCAATTTTGACCTCATGATATTTTGTCTGTATTTACGGTGCTATTTTGATTTATTTTGTACTCACCCCTGCTTTGCAGTCGACAAATGTTTTCCCACCAAGGTTGACAGTTCTTCCATCTTTGTAAATCAGCAAGTTCTTCCCTACCTTACCATCATCTCCACCTAGAGAGATAGAAAAGTTTAATTTATCTACAGTAGAACTCTCCTATTACAACAAGTCAACAACTACATGAGGTTAAGATGTTGGTGTTTGAGGCAGGTGTCTGCTTAACTCATTATCCCCTGAAACTTCCAATGGACAATTCCAGTTTACCTGTACAATAAAGGCTGGTCCATTTTAGACTATT
Organism: Gari tellinella; assembly: GCA_922989275.2. Lineage (NCBI taxonomy): Eukaryota > Metazoa > Mollusca > Bivalvia > Cardiida > Psammobiidae > Gari > Gari tellinella. The sequence continues at coordinate 19,585,666 of OV277862.1, forward strand.
TAGGGTTTTCTTATGTATATCTAAACAGGGACTTCACTGTTTGCATTAGACAAGTGTACTCTTCAGAGGTACTCTTTTGGTAAAGGACGCATATATGCGTCACTAGGGCTTGATGAGTTAAAGTAAGATAAAAGTAAAGCAGAAAGATCCAATTGGAGCTTTCTGTTTTACTTTTATTTTTGCTTAAAACTGTCACCTGCCAGAAATACCTACAATAAGTGTACTTTTTAGTATTTTTAATTTATTCCTCCACTGAAGCGATACAATGTAGCTCAATTTAAGCAGTTATAATAATGCACCATAAAATATTTTCTATATCCTAGCAGATGGTAACTTTATGCAGGTTGAAAGTAAAGCAAAAATGCACCATAGGCACCTTCTACTTTACTTTTAACCTGCTTGAATTGGTCACCTGTCTTCGAAACAGGCTATGGGGTAATGAGTTAATTCTGATCAGTCACATTATCGTAAAAATTATCAGGGTTATCAACATTTACAATGTCAATGTTCTTAGTGTAGCTTTAAGCAATGTAGAACCATAGTCTTTTTCTGCAAGGGTAGTCACAATTTTTACTTAATTTTCAATCATTTTTCAATTTTGACTTTAAAGGCACATTCTGCTTTACTTTCAGCTTGCTTTGAGCTACCATCTGTTAGGATATAGAAAGTATTTCTTACAATGCATATTCATGACTGTATAATGTGTAACTATTTTCAGTAGTGGAGGAATAAATTAACCCATTATCCCAAAGCCTGTTTCTAGTTTTAAAGAGAGATGATCACTTAAAGCAGGTTAAGCACATTATGCTTTACTTTCAGCCTCCTTTAACCTATCATCCGCTTGGATATAGCAAATATTTCTTATGAAACATTCATGAAATGTATAAAGTTTCACTATTTTCTACAGTGAAGGAATAAACCAAAGGTGTCAAAAGGTGTATTTACGGGGTAATGGGTTAGATGCATTAAATGTGTATTTATAAAGTAACGGGTTTATCACATAACTTGCGATCTGGGAGTGACATAAAGCCATTATGTAAATATCGTAATCCACTAGTGGAATATCGTTTTTTGGGCTCCGGCCCAACCTGTTTGTTAATCAGCGCTGCATGTAGCGGGACGCCAAATGACGTCATTTGTGACAACGTTAACGTAAACAATGTAACGTTTTGGCGGAAAACCTATATAGTGAAGGATCTACAATCTAAGGCTTCAATCAATTTAATACGTTTTGGCGGAAAACCTATATAGTGAAGGATCTACAATCTAAGGCTTAATCAATTTAATAGGCGTTTAAACTTGTTATGTGATAAATAGAATCTCACATTCGTGCTCATTATTTATCATTTTCAACAAATTTATTGACCTAAATGAATATGACGCTTGCATCATATTATTTTAGTCAACCTTTTTATTAAAAATGATAAATAATGATCACACATGTAAGATCCTCTATGTACACCTACCATTGAGACCATAAGGACAGAATACTCTCCTCTCAGTGAGGACAGACAATGTGAGTGCCTTTCTCCACATGTACTCTCTGATCACCCCGTCGCCTCCCGTGTGAGCCCCCTGTCCACCTGTCCCTGGCATCAGGTGAAACCTTCTCAGTAACACTGGATACCTACAGTCACATAATGCACAACAAAATATTATAAGATACACAGTGAATGGCATATTTGTGTATTAAAGGGAGGTAATCAGATAACTCATATGTATGAGTTATCTGATTACCTCCCTTTAATACATTTTATAAGAGTTGTCACAAGCAGAGCTCCAGATAAAGGGAGTATTTCAAAAACTAAAATATTTATTTCTGTATTAAACCCTATGGTGTCACTACTCATTAGAATCGTCTCAAAGAGACGATTCTAATGAGTAGTAACACCATAAGATTTGATCATAAAATAAGTGAGAAAATGTTGGATTTGTTCATTTGACTCCCTTTTATCTAGAGCCCTGGTCACAAGGCATCACAACTTATCTTGAATAAATTAACAAATACAGTTAACCCACTATCCCATAAGTATGCCTTTTTACACATTTAATTTATTCAATTATACTGCAGAAAATGATTCCATTTTAATTGTTTCATTATAGAAAGTAATCTCCTATTCTTTATACAGGCAAATTAAAAACCGAAATTCTCTTAAAATCAAACAAATTTCTTCGACTGCATGGTCTAAATACTCACCAACAATTCAACAAAGACAGCTCAAAAGATTAAGGTTGTGACTAATAAAGGACTTTTTTCAACAAGCAGTCTGAGCACAGCACATTCATTCTCGTTTAACCCATTACCCCTTAAATACGCCTTTTTACACCTTTAATTTATTTCTCTACTAAGGAAAATAGTTCCAATTTATACAATCATGATTAAACATTTTCAATATTCTGGTAGAAAGTAGCTTAAAGCAGGCTGAAAGTAAAGCAGAATGCGCCTTAAGGCGCATTCTGCTTTACTTTCAACCTGCTTTAAGTAGTCACCTATTTTCAAAACTAGGAACAAGTCATGGGGTAATGGGTTAACTCTTCACCCCATAGCCTGGTTCTAGTTTTGAAGACAGATGACCACTTGTCTGTGCTCAGACAGCATGTTGAAAGTATAGCCTGCTTTGCTCCATAACCCACTTTTACTTTTGAAGACATTTGACCACTAAACGCAGGTTTAAAGCAAAGTAGAATGTGCCTTATGGGACATTGTGCTTGACTTTCAGCCTACTTTAAGCGAGAATATAGAACATATTTCTTAGGTCCATGTTCATGATCAAATGGAACTATTTTATTCAGTATAGGAATAAACTCAAGGTGTATTTATGGAGGAATGGTTGAAATGGCCATTTCGTCATCATCTGACTTTTGATTAACATGCAGGGGTGGGAGCATAGTCCACAACAGTGGGCTCCCTTCCAGGTAACTGGCTAGCTGCACGCATGGCGGTTCTTTAGCCGCTCTAATAAGTCACTTTTCATACCTGAACATATTCACCTCAGAAAAACTTTAACAACAATCTGAAGTTCGGCGGCAGTAGTCCAGTGATAACAAATTAGACTACGGTACCAGGGGTCTTGAGTTCGATCCCCTGCCGGACCAGCGGTCTGACTAGGGGATTTTTTCTGAATCCCTGATGATGTACAGGAATGTTCTTGAGCAAGACTTGTACCGCGAATTGCTACTCTCCACCCAGGGGTTAAAATGGGTACCTGTGACTTAGGGTCTGAGCCGGTACTGCGGCTGCATTTGAATGTGCCATATGTTAGCAGTGCTCAATATTGAAGGCAATGATCAGGGGAGTAAATGTACAGTCGGCTGAGCTGTCATTCGGACTGAAAGTAGACTATAACTTGGTATATAATTTTTTTTTTTTTTTTTTGAAGTTACAGAAAACAACAACTATACCTTCTTTCCAAAATCTCTGGATCTGTAATTCTGGTATTTGTCATATGAGAATGTACACCACTTCTCCCATCCCATGTTGGGCCCTGACAGAATCAACAAAACGTTCTCATGTCATCATGAATACAGTAAAACCACTGAATTGTGTTAAGTACTAGGTGTTTATGACTGGTGACTGCTTAAAGCAAGGTGACAGTAAAACAGAAAGCTCCCAAGGAGCTTTCTGTTTTACTGTCACCTTGCTTTAAGCTGTCACCTGTCTTTTATACAATCAATTTAGACTTCATTTTAGTGGTCGTAATAGAGAGGTTTTACTGTAATATGAATTTTATGCAACTAAACATTCTTGTTACCTAGACAATTTGTTCAAATAGAGAAAATACACAAATCAGGGCTTCAGATAAGGAGAGTTTTTCAAAAACTAAAATCTTCATTTCTGCTTTAAACCCTATAGTGTCACTACTCATTAGAATCGTCTTAAAGAGACGATTCTAATGAGTAGTTAGTAACTACTAGTTACACCATATAATTTGGTGCTAGAATAAGTGAGAAAATGTTGGAATTGCACAGTTTACTCCCTCTTATCTGGAGCCCTGCACAAATGTAATTAGCGATCATTTTTAGCGACCAGCATTAACTGATATAGAAGGACTGTTTTACAGAGGTCACGGCTTTAACCCCTTCACTGTTGTGACGTCATCAATTTTAAACAATTGTCGTCTGCTTTTATTTCTTAAATTTTAATTTTTGCTATTTTTACTGAAAAAATATTGAAATGAGTATCAAACAGTTTGGATCCTGATCAGGGCCGCGTAACATGGTCTGGCGTCTAATCTGGGTCTACACAGTTTGTTAATTATGACCAGTATTTATTAAACTACCCAGAATTGAAAATAGACTGGTTCATGTTTTGGTAACACAAATGAACAAGGGAATCTAATAACTCACAAGAGTTACTTAACCCATTATCTCATAAAAACGCCTTTTTACGCCTTTGAATTATTCATGCACTGAATAAAATTGTTCCACTTTATACAATCATTAATGTGCACCTTAAGAAATAAAACTTTCTTATATCTTAGCAGCAAATAGCTTAAAGCAGGCTGAAAATAAGCCAAATGCGCCTTAAGGCGCATTCTACTTTACTTTCAACCTGCTTTAAGTGGTGACATGTCTTCTAATCTAGAAACAGGGCTATGGGGTAATGGGTTAAGTGTTGATAGAGTTAAGTGATATCATGTTAGTACTTACAGCTCCAGCACCACCAGCAACAGTCTCATAATGGCCAAACTCTGTGTCACCAAATGTTATATTGTTCATACAACCCTGCAACATAAACTCACCAATATTTCATTTCCATCTAGAACTTGCACAGAATATAATTTTACCATATATACTGTCATACCTGTATTAAATCATTCACCCTCAAACTATTATTGGACAATTCGAATTTCCAATTAAGTCTATAGTCCGTTTTTTAATATTTAGGATTGATTTTAACAATATACAGTCAAACTTGCTCATGCGACCACGTGTATTAAACGACCTTTGTGGTAAGCGGCCAGTTTGAATCTTGCCCGATCGGTTTTACTATATAATTTGACTGTATTAAACGACTTTTGTCTAACGCGTCCAGCGACCGGTGTTTTTTCATCCCAAACAACAAATTCCGTTTCATTAAACGACCGCCTCGGGATAAAAAGGTCATAATTGATCAATTATGTCCAAACATTTTGACATCTTTTCACACTTATCCGAAATTAAGATCGGTGTTTCTCAAATTCATGAAAGGTGTGAAAATGTACGCAAAATCGAAAGTTCATTTTTACGGGAAACTTCGACAAACTCCGTCAAGCACAAAACTTAAGTAAATTGTTTCGAAATTGATTGCCCCTATGAATATTCTAATAGGAATCTAAAGGTTTGACATATATTACTTTGATTCCGTAGACCCTCTGCTGTTTTAATGGCGACTTCCTTTCAACGCCGGTTGGACAGCCATTTTTATTTTGAAGAATCCCCCATACGTTACGTATACGAAACATGTGACTTTCTGTAGAGGGTGTGTCGGAAATCCAGAGTTTTATTGGTTGGTGTCTTGTAAACAAAGAAACCGTATTCCCGCCTTTTACGTATACCGAATAATAAAAGTGAACAAAAATAGATGTTTGCCCTAGTTTGTACTCTTTCGCGCATGCTCCGTCTCCCATTTTTAGGGAATACCTGATAACATAGGAACCGATTTCCGAAAATCTTTAAATAGTAACAAAGATCATATTCCTCAAGAATCATGTCAATTTCTTGGCGAATTAACGCACATGGTATTTGATAATTTGACATCGAAATAGCGAAGCGTATATCAGCGTTTTTATGGTGCTATCGATAAATCTGAATCTGAATGTATACGTCGTAGACACCAAAAATGGCTTTCACACGACGGATAAATTAGTACATACATGTATGTCGACGTATTTATGCAATTACGGATAAAAAAATCGAATGATATTAAAATGTAAAAAGGGTAAGTTCAACTGTATAGATTACTATATCAAGTTATTCAATTCAGATTAAGGACGAAAAAGATAACAACCCAAATCAATCATGTTGTATTCAGCGACCACTTTTGAGCCGTCCCTTGGGTGGTCGTTTAATACAAGTTTGACTGTATTGCAAAATGACAAACAGTGCAGAACCTGATCAGAGTGCTCCTACAGGAGCCCTCTGATCAGGGTCGTCCCTGTTTACATAAGACAAGAGCCGTATACGGCCTTAAATCGCTCACATGAAACCATTGATGTAAATGTAAAATATCTTGAAAAGTTGAGAAATTATGACAATATGATTGTGCCAATTGCTGAGTAAATGATGTTGTGTGCCAAATATCTAAGCTAAGGGTATTGTGATGAATGACTTTTTAAAGTTTTAATTGAAAAATCATTTTTTAACCTAGATATGCAACAGACCAAAACAACTTGAAAAGTATTGATAAAGTACCTATAGAAGTTTCACCATGCCAAGTATCAAAGCTTGGATTCAAGCTGTTAGCAAAGATAAGCCTTTCTCGCTCCCTATAACAACTCCCTCAGAACAACACACACATATTTGTCTGCCATTTGGTGTTGTTGTAGAGGGAGCACTGTACTTAAAATATGATTTCCAAGTGCAGTGTTCCTTCCCTACAACGGCCCTCCCAAAAAAAGACTCCCTCCTTACAGCGACCCTTGCCGCAGTTCCCTAAACAAGACAATTATGTCTAACGCTTTTACTGCTGCAATATCGTCCGCTCAAAATTGTCCTCTAATGTTTTCTAAAGTCACATAATGGACATTTTGACAAAATCACCAGAGACAAACAGCTTGAATCCATTTCAGACACCACATTACTCGGCATCTGATCTGGATTCAAGCTGTTTGCAAAGCCTGTTTCCCTCCCAATAACAACTCATTCAGAACAACACACAAATCTTGTCTGTCATTGGATGCTGTTGTAGAGAGGGAGCACTGTACTTAACCATTTTCCCCAAAGAAGCGCCTTTCAGCACGTTAAGTTCATTCCTCTGCTGAAGAAAAAAGTTCCAATTTAAACAGTCAGGAATATGTATAATAAAGAATATTTTCTTTATTCTAGCAGGTGGTAGCTTAAAGCAGGCTGAAAGTAAAGCAGAATGTGCCTTAAGGCACATTCTGCTTTACTTTCAACCTGCTTTAAGTAGTCACCTATTTTCAAAACTAGGAACAAGTCATGGGGTAATGGGTTAAAATTTGATTTTGGAATATCACTGTAGTACCTGTGAGGCAGCACACACACCAAAGGCTTTAAGAATGACATCTACGATTCTCTGAGAGGTGAGAACATTACCACCGACCACTGCAGCATTCTCTGAAGGGTCCAGTATGCTGCCCTTGGGTATAGCAACTTGCACTGGCTTCAAACAACCCTGCAACCATTGTATAGTACAGAAAATAAAATGAATACAGTAAAACCTCTCTATTACAACACCTAAAACCAAGGCTTATTGATGGTATAAAAGACAAGTGACAGCTTAAAGCAAGGTGAGAGTATAACAGAAAGCTCTTAAGGAGCTTTCTGTTTTACTCTTACCTTGCTTTAAGAAGTCATCTGTCTTAAGCAACTTATAATTAACACAATTCAGTGGTCATAATAGAGAGGTTTTACTGTATTGTAGTAGATCAGTGTAAAGACAACATTCAGAAGAATAAACATGTAATGTCTCAACCCTTTACTTCACTGAAATGTTTTTTCATGCACAGATACGGCAAAGCTCCATTACCCCATTGATACGCTTTTTACACCTTTAATTAATTCCTCCACTGAAGAAAATAGTTGCGCTTTAAACAATCATCAATATGTACCATAAGGAATATTTCTATATGCTAGTAGATAGTACATATAGTTGAAAGTAGGCTGAAACTGAAAGTAAGGCAGAACACTTTAATGTCAACGTGCTTTAACTCTTTGAACCCTAGTCCCGCATATAGGCGTCCTTTTCAAACAGTGTTCATGTGAATAGTACACGTGTCCTATGCAAACAGTGAAGACCCAGATCAGAGGGCTCCTTTCGTAGCCCTCTGATCTGGGTCTTCACTGTTTGTCACAATGCCAAACATTGACAAAAACAACCCTTAAAAGTCAGAAATGGACTAGACTAAAGTCGAAACTGGAATGGTTCATTTAAAGTTTCAGGGAGGAAAGAGTTAAGTGGTCATCTGTCTTCAAAACTAAAACAGGCTATGGGGTAAAGCTTACCTGATTCAATGGTACATCATGACCAACCATACACCTGAGACAGTAAATCAAGGCTGACAGAGTTACTGCCCTTGGAGCATTGAGATTCCCAAACACTTCATATGATGAACCAGAGAAATCACAAACAGCTGTACCCTGGACAAAAGTATAAAAATGGTAGAGAAAAAAAGTATTAATTTCAATTACATTTATGCTAGCCTAGGCAAAATTCATAGGAAAATGTCCTGAACCATTTTCAGTCATAAAACAAGCACCTTAGAGCTGATATCCCCTGCCGCAGCGATTGTCCAGAAGAAAGTGGCAAACTTTATTGTGGGAGGAAGGGGCAAATGGTGATCACCTGTCTTTAAAGATCAACATTCAAAAGCTTTTTACAATGTTTTATAAAATCCAATCAATTTTGTACATTTTAAAGCCTAAACAATACAAAAAATAAAGCCGTTTGTAGCATTATAAATCTAAGTATGACAGGGGCAGGTAACTCTTGATTCAAATTCAACAGTAATTAAACACTTTCAAGAACTTATAATTGTGTGCAAGTATTATTAAAAAAAATCAGAACTGTAGAATTTACTAGAGTGTAAACACATTTTCAACTCATCAAGGGCAGAGTATTCTTGACTAATTTGCACATTTTCGATAATAATTGAACTCATTCTATAAATAATAGCCATATATGATTTTTTTTTTTTTCAAAATCCATTCACATTTGTACACAATAGCATGTAAACAATAAAGCCATGTTGAGCATTACTAAGTACATAAAGGGCAGATAACTCTTGCCACAAAGTATCCTATTTTGACAATAATTGCTACCCTTATATTTATATACATTGTGTAAGTTAAATCAAAATCCATTAAAGACTGTAGTTTCTAGATGGTAAAAACTGTTAAATATGTTTTTTTTTACTCATCAAGGGCAGATAACTGTTGACTAGTTTCTCCGTTTTTCAAAAATGATAACAATTATTTGAAAACTAATAGCCATACATAGTTTAAGAATTTTTTTTATCAAAATTCATGCATATTTATAGATAATAGGATGTAAACAATTCTAAAATAAAGCATTTTCTATCATTTCAAAGTACATCAAGGGCAGATAACTATTGCCACAAGTATCCTTTTTTGACAATAATTGCACACCTTCAAGAACTTTTACTGATAGACATCGTGTGCAAGTATCATTTAAATCCATTTATAATTGTAGTTGCCAGAGAGTAAAAACAGTTAAATATGGCTTTTTTTACTTATCAAGGGCAGATAACTTATGACTAATTTCTCCGTTTTCAACAATAATCAAATTCATTTGAAAACTAATAGCCATACATAATTCAAGAAAGTTTTTTCAAAAATCCATGCATATTTATAGGCTCTAGTATGTAAACAATACCAAAATAAAGCATTTTCTAGCATTTTTAAGTACATCAAGGGCAGATAACTCTTGTCAGAAGTATCCTTTTTTTACAAAAACTGCACACATGCAAGAACTTGTACTTATAGACAATGTGTGCAAGTATAAACAAAATATGTTGAATACTGTAGTTGCTAGAGTGTAAAAACTGTTAAATATGGCATTTTTAACACAAAAAGGGCAGATAACTCATAAATTCCTAAAATTTTCTGAAAAAAATTTGATTTCCCACGGTGCTCCTATGATGACAAATAAGTATACCAAGTTTAATCCAAATCTGTTTATAGGTTTCGGAGATACAGTTGCGGACAGAAAACGTGACGGACGCACGGACGGCATTTTTAACACAAAAAGGGCAGATAACTCATAAATTCCTAAAATTTTCTGAAAAAAATTTGATTTCCCACGGTGCTCCTATGATGTCAAATAAGTATACCAAGTTTAATCCAAATCTGTTCATAGGTTTCGGAGATACAGTTGCGGACGGAAAACGCACGCACGCACGCACGGACAGCCGGACGGACAGACCTAAAACAGTATCCCTCTGCCTTTCGGCAGGGGATAATAAATAGGGGATTGGAATGTGTTTGTTTTTTATTTTATGTCGCTTTCAACAGTATTTCAGTCATATCGGGACGTCCAGCTAATTATAGGTGGAGGAAGACCCCAGAAGTACCTTAGGCACTGTTTCAGGCACAAATCGGCAACTGGGTAGAACCATCGTCCTTCCGCAAGCCAGCTGGAAGGCTTCCCCACATGAAAAATCCAAACGACCCTACTGGGGTTCGAACTCACAGCGGTGAGGAGCTTAGTGATGTAAGTCACAGTGACTATACCACTAGGCCAGGGAGGCCCCCAGGATTGGAATGTAAACATTTATTTCCGCAAGTTGTATCAAATGACAACATTATTAGTAGAGTTAGCATAAACATAGATTTTGAATAAAGGTTTCTTTAAGTTGTGTGAAGATTGTTACCCATTACACCATAGATTTTTATAAGCCTAAATTTATTCCTCCCCTGTAGAAAATAGTTCTAATCTATACAGTCAGGAATATGTATCATAAGAAATATCTTCTATATTCTTGCAGATCATAGTTTAAAGCAGGCTGAAGGTAAAGCAGGATGTGCCTTAAGGCACATTGTGCTTTACTTTCAACCTGCTTTAAGTGGTCAGCTGTCCTCAAAACTAGAAATGCTACAAGGTAAGGATTTAAAGAATGGCTGTTCAACTCAAGTTTGCATGTGCAGTAAAACCTCTCCAATACAACCACTGAAAAGAAGGCCAAATGATTGGCCAAAAGACATGTTACATCTTAAAGCAAAGTGAACGTAAAACAGAAAGCTCCTAAAAGAGCTTTCTGTTTTATGGTCACCTTATTTTAAGCAGCCACCTGCCTTACACACCTAATTATTAACATAATTTAGTAGTAGCAATAGAGAAGTTTTATTGCACTTAAAAAGATAAGTACATTAATTCAATTATTTGTCCACACTGAAATTGAACATTTTACATAATTCATACATATTCTTTACCTCAACTGGATCTATATCAACATTTAGAGCGATAGGGGCACCATTATCCAGATAGTCCACAGCGTATAAGCTTGTACTTCCTGTGCGCTCCTTAGCTTGTCTCGCTATTTCCCTAAGCATGTCTCTCACTGCAACTTCAGCATTATCCTGTAAAACACAAGCATTATAAGGTTAGTTAGTTCTTTATTATATATTAGCCAAAACATTGGCAAAGGGTTACTCTCTACCATATATGAAAGCAACAACCCAGACTGTATACAGAAAACCTCAATTCAATGCTCCTATCATTAGATTAACACCCCTCCCAATATCTGCCCAAAAAATAAACCCAAAACACTGAATTTCCCAAAAACCTATTGAGCTTTAAACACTGAAACAATTAAATTTTCGGGGTTGAAAAAAAAGTAGGAACTGCCTTTACCAATTTACCATGAATACGCCTCTAAATTATTGTTCCACTGAAGAAAATAGTTCCAATTTATACTGTCACAAATAAGAATAATAAGAAATATTTTCTATATTCTAGCAAATAATAGGTTAAAGCAGGTTGAAAGTAAAGCAGAATGTGCCTTAAGGTGCATTCTGCTTTACTTTCAACCTGCTTTAAGTGGTCAACTATCTTGAAAGACTATGGGGTAATGGGTTAAGGTGCATTTGGCTTTACTTTCAGCCTGCTTTAAGTGACCATCTGCTAGGATATAGAATATATGTCTCATGTTTCATATTCATGACTGCATAAAGAGGAACTATTTTCTTCAGTGGAGGAATATATAACAGGTGTAAAAAGACATATTTATTGGGTCATTGGTTAACTTACCTGTATATGGGTCATGTATGCCTGGACAACATCTAAGCCATACTCATCTATCAGACCTGTGATGAGTTTTATTCCTTTCTGATTGGCTGCTACCTGAGCTTTCAGGTCACTGAGATTGTCATTGAGATTCCGTGTACCACTACTCCCGGGGTACTGGGATGGGGCAAACAAAGCCTCCGTCACCTCTGAAATGTTAACATGTCAGCTGGTTTCAACCCGTTACCCCATAAATATTCCTTTTTATGCCTCTAACTCATTCCTACACTCAAGAAAAAAGACCCACTTTATACAGTCATGATTCATGAATATGTATCATAAGATATATTGTCTATATTCTTTCTAATGGTAGCTTAAAGCAGGTTGAAAGTAAAGCAGAATGTGCCTTAGGGCGCATTCTGCTTTACTTTCAACCTGCTATTAGTGGTCACTTTTCTTTGAAATTAGAAACAGGCTATGGGGTAACGAGTTAATAGAAAATTCCTGTTTCAAAGATTTAAGTTAAGACCATTTTTGACGATTTAGGAGTGTTTTTACAGTACATTGCAATAATTACAAAAAGTTCAGAACCTGATCAGAGGGCTTCGTTTACTCATTCACCCCTGGAACTTTTAATTGGCAAATCCCATTTCAATTTAAGTCTAGTCTATTTAAGAATATTTAGGTTAGATTTTAACAATATATTGGAAAATGACGAACAGTGCAGACCCTGATCAGAGGGCTCCTGGAGGAGCCCTCTGATCAGGGTCTACACTGTTTGCATAGGAAAAGTGCACTTTTCCCAGGCACACTGTTTGTTAATGACAAGTATACTCGTTGCTAGGGTTGAATGTGTTAAGAGCCCTTTAATCTGGATCGTCACTGTTTACTTATGACAGGTGTTCTATTTACAGGTACTGTAAAAACCTGGCTTGTTTAATTCTAATTCATCATCATCATCATCATCATCATCATCCAGTTTAGTTTAACCAGGTCATTGATTAATACTTCTTAGAAGGATGAGGCCTGGCTGTCCAGTCTGGAACGAAGTCTCAATATTTTATATCAATAAAAACATACTAGTTTCTTGGAATATTCCATCTTCCACGAGTTTGAAAGATTTGAAGACGGCCCCCTCCTCCTGCAGGTATTTGGAATGAGGGGGCATAGAGCCAGGTGTGATTCCTCCTATGTCTGCATGGTGGCCTCGACTTGCTACAAAAAATACTGGCCTTGACACATTAGGGTAGAACACCTAAAATTACAACAAGCAGTTAAAACACCATATACAGTAAATCTTCTTTACTACTACCACTTAAAAGAAGGCTAATCGAATGTTTAAAAGACATGTGACAGCTTAAAGCAAGGTGACAGAAAAACAGAAAGCTCCTAAAGGAGCTTTCTGTTTTACTGTCACCTTGCTTTAAGCAGTTACTTGTCTTAACACCCTGATATTTAACACAACTTAGTTGTCCAAATAGAGAGGTTTTACTGTACACATTCAATATGCGTGAACTAGTAATGCACTTCTAAAGAGGTTTCTCTGCTCTGAATCAGGCATGCGTATTGAGGTTCTTTTACTCAGAGCATAAAATTTTTTCCTTTACCTTGGATATTTTGCCCATACAGTCTTGCCGATGAAGGAAAAACTCCAAGGTTAAGGAAAAAACTTTTGTGCTCTGAGTAAAAGAACCTAAATACGCATTTAAATGCAGTGTTATTTTGGCCCAAGAGCGGTAGATAAAGACCAATCGCTAAAAACATGTATGAAGTCTATCATGATGCAAACTTGGCTAGTAATAGCATCCTATTACAACAATACATACATTTCATTTCCTTTCCTTTATCCCATTACCCCATAGCCTATTTCTAGTATTGAAGAAACATGATCACTTAGTGCAGGTCGACCTTCAACCTGCTTTCAGCTACCATCAGCTAAAATATAGAAAATATTTTGTGTGATATATAATCTTGACTGTATAGATTTGAATTTTTTTCTTCAATGGAAGAATATATTAAAGGCCTATTTATGCAGTAACTCATTATCACCTGACACTTCCAATGGAGGATTCAAGTTTGCAATAAAGGCTGGTCCATTAAAGACTATTTAGGGTTGTTTTGGATAATAAATTGCAAAATTACAAACAGTAAAGTATCTGATCAGAGGGCTCCTGAAAGAGCCCTCTGATCAGAGACTTCACTGTTTGCATAAAACAAGTGTACTCCTCACAGGTACACTTTTGGTAAAGGATGCATATATGCGTCACTAGGGCTCAATGAGGTAATGGGTTAATGAATCATTGTAGAGTTTAGTTTGCCTGATACTTACAGGTGTAATAACAGTGAGATCAGGCAGGTGGCTCCCTCCAGCTTTAGGATGGTTGGAGAGAATGACATCTCCGGGTCGCAGGCTCTCTCCTAGCTGCCTCATCTGATAACAATACAAAACAGCCCAGTTACATTAATTGCCTGTTTCGACTATTATTTAACCCTTTCAACCCAACAGCCCTCTGTAGAGATTACTGATTACATATGCAAACAGTGTAGACCCTGATCAGAGGACTCCTATAGGAGCCCTCTGATCAGGGTCTGCACTGTTTGATATTTTCACTGCTTTTTGTTGTAATATCAAAAAGTTCAACAGTAGACTGGTTCAAGATTCATGTACTAGAAGAGTCCTAAAGGATAATAAATATCCACAAGAGATATTTAGGGTTGAAAGGGCTAAGACAGGGTACCACTTAAAACAGGCTTAAAGTAAAGCAGAATGTGCCTTAAGGCTGCTTCAAGCTAATTTGCTAGGATATAGAAAACATTTTTTATGAAACATATTTATTAATGTCTATAGCGGAACTTTTTTTTAGGAATATAGTAAAGGCATATCTATGGAGTTACAAGCATATTTATGGAGTTATGGGTTAACTCTTTCCTCCCTGAAACTTTAAATGGACAATTCCAGTTTCTATTTTAGTCTAGTCCATCTCTGTCTTTTAAGGGTTGTTTTTGTCAATGTTTAGCATTATGACAAACAGTAAAGACCCTGATCAGAGGGCTCCTTTCGGAGCCCTCTGATCTGGGTCTTTACTGTTTGCATAGGATAAGTGTTCTTTTCACATGTACACTTTTTGAAAAGGACGCCTATATGCGGGACTAGGGTTCAAAGGGTTAAACAACTTGTTATTCAATGTAAAGAGCAGAACAAGGACAGAAAGTACTCCAGTCAAGACAATGCTTTCTTTACAAGCACTTTAACAAACTGATTACCAGAGTTTTACAAAAGATAACTCTTTCGACACTATGAACCTTATCTAAAATATGTTCATTGCATTTGCAAACAGTGTGTAGGATCCCTCTGATCAGGGTATACACTGATTGCTAATTCAAAATACTATTTATTGAACTACCCATGATTAAGGTAGACTGGTTCATATTTTGGTAACTAAAATGATCCATAAAGTTACCTAATAATTCAAAACAACTTAGAGTTGAAAGAGTTATCATAATATTTATTTAGAGTTGTACAATTCCATAAGATGCAAAGTGTTTTGGGGGACCCTTTCCCAGGTCTTTTTCCCAAAATCAGAATTTTACTTTGTAATTTTTTCTCAAAATGAGAGTTTTAAGTCTCTGTTTCTTCACAAAATCAAGCATTTTACAAAGTTTTAGGGCATATTTTCCCGAATTGAATGCGTATAGCCCATTCCCAAAGTGGTGAAAAACAACACTGAGATGATGCATTAAATATTTATCTAGTGTTGTATAATTTCATTAGATGATGCATTAAATATTTATCTACCGTTGTATAATTCCATTAAATAATACATTATTCCTGTTTACCTG
Source organism: Gari tellinella (assembly GCA_922989275.2). NCBI lineage: Eukaryota > Metazoa > Mollusca > Bivalvia > Cardiida > Psammobiidae > Gari > Gari tellinella. The sequence goes on from OV277862.1 coordinate 19,601,411, forward strand.
GTATTGAACAGTTTCCTGCATAGCACCGAGATGCACAGGTATATGTGGAGCATTCGCCACCAAACCACCATCAGGCCCAAACATAGCACACGAGAAATCCAGCCGCTCCTAAAAAACAAAATGGAAATCAAATGATTATAAGCCTTATTACTCCACTGAAGAAAATAGTTAAAATGTATAGAGTCATGAATATGTACCATGTGAAACATTTTCCATATATCCTAGCAGATGGTAACTGAAAGCAGGCTGAAAGGAAAGCAGAATATGCCCAAATGGCGCCTTCTGCTGTACTTTCAACCTGCTTTAAGTGGTCAACTGTCCTCAGAACTATAAACAGGCTATGGGGTTATGGGTTAAAACCAGGCCTGTATTCTAGTAAAGGTTGTTGCTAGCTTAGGCACAGGACTGGTGCCATTTTGCAACAATACCCCCCCCCCCCCCCCACCACCACCACCACCACCACCAAACAAGCAAACAACAGATTTTTCACACAAAAAAATCCCCTGTTATAAGTATCTAAACTATAACAAATAACAGTTTTCTGATCAAATATAAAGTGATTTACTTCCTCGCAAACATCATAGCTATAAACAATACAATAAAACGGTATTCAACTCTGGTCAAAATATGCTCAGAAACTGTTGGGTGCATTTGTTGCAATGTTTTTGACTGATAAGTTTTTAAAGATTTAGATAGACAATCATCTTAGAGGTACATAGATATATAGTTATACCATATATAAAAACTCCAGCTCTTGTAGCTTCTGACCTGAGGATTTTCAAAGTTAAACTTCATAGCCATTTGCATAACATGACTACCTTTCTCATGGAGGCCATATTTGTAAATGGTTCAAAGTTTTGTTTACAATCTTAACAGAAGGCTTCAGAAGGAACGTGTATAGCATGTATTAAGCTTCCAGGCTATATTGTGGAAGGCCATGCCCCTGGCAGGTTTTTTTTTTAAACTGTGATAGCGGTGTGCAACACATCAAATATCTAAGCTCTTGGCTTTCTGGTCTATAAGTCTATGTAAAACTTAACAGTAAACGACCTAGTCCCCTGGTGGCCATGTATCATGACAGGTTCAAATTCTTTGATACACAAACAAAAAAATTAATTTACAAAATTGAATACATAATAAAAACATTCCTGTAAAATATCTTACCTTTATGTTTGTAGATATTGAAGTCCTTTGTAGCACCCTAGCCAACAGAGAAGAAAAGCAACAAGATAGTTGTTAGAAACAATGAATAAGCCCCCAAAATAATCGCCCTAAGTTATGGCATGTTAACCCTTTCACTCTCAAAGACGTCATAAAGCGTGTTTGCAAACAGTTTGGATCCTGATAAGACGCCGCGTTACGCCGCTTCTGATCAGGATCCAAACTGTTTGACACTGATTTTGAAATTTCTTCAGTCATACTGCCTTAAATTTAACTTTGAAGCGATATTGCAGAAAACAATATTGAAGAAGACGACAATATTGCAGTGAAGGGTAAAAATCTCACGATAAATTTGATAATGAAAGGGGTAACATATTTCTATAAACATTAGATTCAAATCATGATACAGTAAAGATCATTTAAAAATGTTGATGGGTGTCCCCCTTACAAAAACGTTTTAATAAAGAAACATACTTTTTCATGTGATGTGAAAATTACTTACTTGTAATACAACGCTACCATAAGTTGCTTATAAAAATCCTAAGATTTCCAAATTTTCAAAATTTCAAGATTTTAGGAATCGTACCTTTAACCCTTTCGCTGCCAGGCTCCATAATACTAACATAATTATGCAAACAGTTTGGATGCAATTATTATGCAAACAGTTTATTGAAAACATCTATTCTATTAGAGCCTTCTTATTTACTTATATCCAGCATTAAACTGGCATGTTTCTAATTTGAAAACAGGTGACCACTTAAAGCAGGTTAAAAATAATGCAAAATGCACATTTAGTCTGCTTTTAGCAACTATCTGCTACGATATATAAAATATAAAATATTTCTAATGTTGCATACTCAAGACTTTATAAAGTGGAACTATTTTCTTCAGTGGAGGAATAAATTAAAGGCATAATATCTATTGGGTGATGGGTTAGAAAGTAACTCCTCTTTAAAGAGGCTGATGTTTCTTAAAAGACTTTATGCCAGTTTGACTTGTATGAATGATGAGTTACCTGCCCATCTGTTCTGCTATACTCATGAACCTGTGAGAGAATATTGACAGCTGTATCATATCTAGCTGCTGCCCTATACGCTGCACAGGCCCAGCATTAATCTGAAAATAGATACAATCCATGCTCAAACACAATCAGGGCTCCAGAGAAGAGGGAGTAAACAAAGCAAATCAAGCATTTTTCATTCATTTTAGCACCAAATCCTATGGTGTTTCTACTTATTAGAAACGTCTCTTCAAGACGTTTCTAATGAGTATAGACACCATAGGGTTTGAAGCAGAAATAAAGATTTTAATTTTTGAAATACTCCCCTTATCTGGAGCTCTGACAATTACATCTTATATCAAATAAATAAAATAATTATTATAATTGTAGCCCATGGTTACGGACAAGGTGACATTCAAATCTGCCAAGCGGTTACAGAAAAACTTTTCTCTAAATGAAAAACCTGCCCCACTAACTTTAAGATATATGAACATCTTGAAGAGGGTAATCTATATAATTATCATTTGTGTGAAATTATTTTCAATTTTATGTGGTGGTTTCAGAAAAGGAGAATTTTCAATTTTTTACTATAGCAATATATGAAACGGAGGAAAGTTCTTTTAAGAAATCTGGTAGAGGGTCACCCATTTATGTGATAAATTTCGATCACTTACAACAATCCTGACATCTCCTTGTTTGGTTATTGATGCAACGCATGATGGCTCAACCAAAATTGTACTAGAAAATAGAAGAACAACTAGCTATACAAGTAAATAAATAAATATAAGAGCAACTAACTATGAGTAAATAAATATGTGTATCATAAAGCTGCCATCATGATCAGGAAAGCCACACATAAGTACAGGCTCCAAGGTTATGAAGCATTTAAGTTGAGGTTATAAAAAAAAAAGCTTTTGAACTGAGTCTGAGATGGTTCTCAAAGATTGAATTGGTCAGATTTAAGCTTTTGCTCAGCAAAAGCTCAAATCCTAACCAATCAAATGCTTGAAAACGATCTCAGACTCAGTTCAAAAGCTTTTTTTTTTTATAACCTTTAACCTAGGCATTTGTAACGACTGTTTCAAATAACTATTTCAACCCTTTACTCCATAGCCATTGGTCCAAATCACTTCTATATAACTGTTTGAGGCAAAATACTGCTTAACCCTTTCCTCCCTGAAACCTCAAATGGACAATTCTAATTTTCAATTTAGTCTAGTCCAATTTTGACTTTTTAGGGTTGATTTTTACAATAAATGTCAAAATGACAAACAGTGTAGACCCTGATCAGAGGGCTCCTTAAGGAGCCCTCTGATCAGGGTCTACACTGTTTGCATAGGTCAAGTGTACTCCTCACATGTACCCTGTTTGTACATGACCCATATATGCGTGACTAGGGTTCAAAGAGTTAAAGCAAGGTGTAAGATGAATATGAGCTTTATTACAAGTAATCTAAATGTTCCCAACTTTTGCAATAGCTCTTTCTGTCACCTCTAATAAGAACAAAAGTTTAGCCTCCAATTTACTCTTTTGTTGTAACCTCCTGTAGATTACATAATTTAAGCAGACAGTATAGTAGCAGAGAAAGGGTGAAGCTTATCCCATTACCCCATACACATGCATTTTCCCCATAAATTATTCCTCCACTGAAGAAAGTACATGTTGTTCTCTTTGATACAGTGGTGAATATAGACCATAAAAAATATTTTCTGCAGATGGTAGCTTAAAGGCGGTTGAAATTAAAGCTGTTTTACTTTCAACCTGCCTTAGGTGGTTACCCCTCTTTAAAACTAGAAAGATGCTATGGGGTGATGGGTTATTATACTTTACTTGGTGAACTGGTGCATGACTACAGCCCTGTATTGTACCTGTTTCCATTCATGATGATAGCTGGCCCAGGGATCTCATGGCCTGCACATAGATTCTCCAATAAATAAACCTTCGTGTCCAGCCAGCCAGACTCAAAGTAGCACTTACTCACCTACATACAAGAACATGGAACAACAGTGAAACCTCTCTATAACGATCACTAAAAAGAAGTCTATTTCAGTCAGAGTGTATTAAATATAGGTGACTGCTTAAAGCAATGTGACAGTAAAACAGAAAGCTCCTGCAGGAGCTTTCTGTTTTACTGTCACCTTGCTTTAAGCAGTTATATGTCAGACACAACTTATAATTAATACAACTTAGTGGTCGTAATAAAGAGGTTTTACTGTATTGTAGACACATCTAGACATGTGACTGTGTCTGTAAGATACATATGATGTCCTCTAGCTGTAAATACCGCATATGTATGCAAACAAGAAGATCATTCATTTTTTATGCCCCATATAGTTTCATAGAAGAAGATTCTTGAAGAATATACTATATATAAGTTTATACATTATGATAATTATATACAAGTTGAATATTATTAACTCTATTCCAAACTATGACACCTCCATGAGGGTGGGGTCAATTTTGACCCCAGGGGCACAATTGAACAATCTTGATAGAGGTCCAGTAGACGATGCAATGTGCCACATATCTAACCGAAGGGAAATATGGTTCCCCAGATAAGCAGGGTTTTTGAAGTTTTTACTTAAATTTAATTTTTAGCTCCTTTGACCTAGATCACTTTCAATTATTTAGCCATAGCACCCTATTATCAGTGGTTTATCTACTGATTTAACCCTATACCCCAAAGCCTGTGTCCAATTGTGAAGACATGAGACCATTTTAAAGCAAGTTGAAAGTTAAGCAGAATGCCCCTTCAGGTGCATTCTGCTTTAATTTCAGTCTGCTTCAAGCTACCATCTGTTAGGACATAGAAAATGTTTCTTATGATTCATATTTATGACTGAGTAAAGTGGAACTGTTTTCTGCAGTGGAGGAATAAAGTAAAGGAGTAAATGATGTATTTATGGGGTAATGGATTAATCATTCTTCAACTTGACTATCAGTGCTGATTTCTGATATTCATGTGAACTACAGACATACCCAGAGAGCCAGTTAAGGTGAGTATTTCAAAATCTAAAATCTTTATTTACGCATTAAAACCTATGGTGTTACTATTCATTAGAATTGTCTCTTCGAGACAATTCTAATGAATAGCAACACCATAGGATTTGGTACTGTATGAGTGAAAAAATGTTGGATTTGTTCAGATCCCTCTGATCTGGAGCCCTGCATACCATATCTTCTTTAGGGGGGTCACTGGCATCGTTGATATTTTGTTCATCCACTGAAAACACTTTGCCTACTCCTCTGATTCTTATATCATCCACAATAACTGATCTGCCTGGCATTGTAAACCCAAACTCTGTAAAATATCTGAAGAAAAACAAATGGACCATTGGTTCAATATCACTCACCTCAGTCGTAGTGGTATATTGACAGTTGTGCAATATTGCCTTGGGTCATATTTTGAAAGCAACAGGGGCCCGTTTCATAAAACTTTGTACGACAAAAATGGTCGTAAGTCTAAACTTTAAAATACATTTAATTTCTAAAACGGTCGTAAGTCTAAACTTTAAAATACATTTAATTTCTAATTTCTCTATCTAAATCCTGTCTTGTGGCATCTCTTTGGAATTGTCTTCTCAAGACAATTCCAAAGAGATGTCTCAAGACAGGATAAGATGGAGAAATAAATAATAATTAAGAATTAAAATCTGACTTACGACAAAATTTGTCGTACGAAGTTTTATGAAACGGGCCCCAGGACTATAGAAAAGAAATTTAATTCTGTAAGGACTTTCCCCATGGTAGTAAACACTCAAAAGTTTAGACCCTATGTGCAATCTTGTATTTAGAGCTCTCATGCACTATAAATTTCCTTCAGACATAACAGTCTGTGCAGATTAATACAATGTATCACCAAATCTTGAAAAGTGGCATAATTTTATATGATTTAACCAATTTCCCCAAAACCTGTTTTTCTTTTGGAAGAAAGATGACCACTTAAAGCAGATTTATATAGGCCACTTAAAACACGTTTATATAGCTAATTAAACAATTTTATATAGCTTCTAATTAAACAGGTTGATTCAGTTTCTAATCAAATTAATTAACTTCGGTCTTTGGGGCATAAATAATTCATCATTTATTTTTGTAAAAAACATGGTCAATTTCTTTTAAATACCGGTAGTTAAATTTCATGCCTAATAGCAGGTTTGTAGGATGTTAGAAATAGTAAATTATTTATGAAAAAGTCACAAGTCTCAGAGCTCCAGATAAGAGGAGTATTTAAAAAATTAAAATCTTTATTTCTGCTTAAAACCCTATGGTGTTACTACTCATTAGAATCGTCTCTTCAAGACGATTCTAATGAGTAGCAACACCATAGGATTTGGTGCTGTATTAGTGAATTTTTTGGGATTTGTTCAGATAACTCCCCCCTTATCTGGAGCACCGAGTCTTTAAGAAGAAAGGTTGGCTGCATACCTGTCCTGAAATGCAGACAGGAAGTTGCCATATTGACTGGTTCCCTGCTCACTGGGATGGTTCTCTGTAGAGCACATCAGGGCACAGTCTGTACGATCATATCTCATATGTAAGAACGCCTGGGTACTGATTTGCTCCCTGTGCATAATAATAAGCCATTGCTTTTCAACAACATAACTTAGAAAGGTTCACAATACGGCTGCAAGCATAATACTGACAATATTATGTAGAATAAGGTCCCTGTGACCTTGACTTTGAGCAAAAGAGATTGATATAATAAATATCAAAGTTTTATTGAATTGGGTCATGTATTTTGATAAGAAAGCTTGCAGATATGGACTAGATTATGTAGAATAAAGTAGCTGAGACCTTGACCTTGAATTCAAGGTCACAGGGACATGAAATTTGCATTTTACACATGTGATTAAAATATATACGAAATATCAAGTGCCTGATATTGTAAATGAAGGAGGAAATCACCAGACAAGATACAACTGGTAACCCAAGCCCTAACCAAATTTTAGTGCCAAATTTCAAGGTCAAGATCATATAGATGTGAAATTTGTGTCTATGCATAATACCAATTCAGAACTGATCAGTTAATTTTAAGTAACCTGGAATTTTTAGTTAAGTGATTTGGAGATACTGAGTTTTGATAGAACTTTACCCTTTACCCCGTAACCAGTTTCTAGTCTGAAGACAGGTGACCACTTAAAGTATGTTGAAAGTAAAGCAAAATGCACCTTAAGATGCATTTGGCTTTACCTTCAGCCTGTTTTAACCCTTTGAACCCTAGTCCCGCATATAGGCGTCCTTTTCAAACAGTGTACATGTGAATAGTACACTTGTCCTGTGCAAACAGTGAAGACCCAGATCAGAGGGCTCCGAAAGGAGCCCTCTGATCAGGGTCTTCACTGTTTGTCATAATGCCAAACATTGACAAAAACAACCCTTAAAAGTCAGAAATGGACTAGACTAAAATGGAAACTGGAATTGTCCACTTAAAGTTTCAGGGAGGAAAGAGTTAAGATACCTTTTACTAGGATATAGAAAATATTTCTTATGGGCCAAATTCATAACTGAATAAAGTGGAGTTATTTTCTTCAGTGAAGAATATATTAAAAGAGTGGAAAGGTGTATTTATGAAGGAATGGTTTATACAGACATACAGTAAAACCTCTCTATTACAGCCATTAATAACAAGGCTAGTTGATTGTATAAAAGACAGGGACAGCTTAAAGCAAGGTGACTGTAAAACAGGAGCTTTCTGTTTTACTGTCACCTTGCTTTAAGCAGTCACCTGTTCTTAACATCTAACAATTAACACAATTTTATAAATCACTTACACAGAAAACCCCTGTTTACAAATCTCAGTTCTACAGGATTCTGACAGGGTCTTTATTCTTTCATCAAGGTAGGCTAAAGAATCTGAAAAATTATTTATAGGAAACATCATTAAATATGGTTTACAAAGTGTTTTACCTAACAAATTTATTCATGGGGAAATTGACAGACAGACAGACAAGACCGACACAAATAGAGAAATAATAGACAAGGAAATTGACAAAGTGAACAAGCTAACAGTAAGTGCTGAATGCAACACTTGCCTCCTGCCACCATTGTATTTTCCAAGAACGTTGGACCTGGATTGCAATATTGCCCTTGATATTTGACATTGAGGCCCCATGATTCCACTCTGTATTTTTTCTTTAAATATCTTTGCATCAACTTGTACTCAAACAAACTATTTTCTCCTTCATGTAAGTATAAAATCCTATGGTGTAGCTACACACCATAGGGTTTAATGCAGACACAAAGATTTTAATTTTTGAAATACTCCCCTTATCTAGAGACCTGATAACTTACCATCAGTATAGGGTGTTGCACATGGTTCCTGGCACTCATGTACCACATCAGCAATTGCCATTCCATAGGCCGACAGTATTCCAGAATATCTGTTGAATAATGTCATTATATTTATATCTATATTAAACCATTCCCTTATAAATAACTATTTTTATGCTTTTAATTTTTTTCTCCAAAATAGACAAGAGGCCCATGGGCCATATATTGCTCACCTGAGAATAGCTGACACAATGCAGAGAATGATTTATGTCTTGGGCAGGATCATTTTTTACCCAATGAGCATAATTTGGACAGTTTTGATTAGAGGAGCTGTAGATGATGCTATGTGCCAATTATCTTAGCTCTGTCTACTAGCGTTCCAGACAAGATGTTTTAAGTTTTCATTGAAAAAATCTATTATTAGCTCCTGTGATATGCAACTGACAGGAACCATTTATTCAATACTGGTAAATGACATCTAGAGGAGTCACCATAACAAATATCAAAGCTCTGGCCATATTAGTTCAGAAAAGAAGATGTTTGAAATTTCACTAAATAACTCTATATAAACCTGTGATCCTAGGGACGGAGCAAATTCGACCCCTGGGGAAGATTTTGAACAAATTTGATAGAGGACCTGTACGTCATTTGCCAATTAAAATATGTTACAAGCACTTTGATTGGTTGAGTTGTTACAAGCACTTTGATTGGTTGAGTTGTTACAAGCACTTTGATTGGTTGAGTTGTTACAAGCACTTTGATTAGTTGAGTTGTTACAAGCACTTTGATAGGTTGAGTTGTTACAAGCACTTTGATTGGTTGAGTTGTTTACCTGTGTACAAACACCTGGCTCATTCCTAAGCTTCTGGCTATGGCACAGGCATGCTGTCCTCCTGCTCCACCAAAACAGGCGAGGACATGAAGGGAGGTGTCATGACCCTTGGCCTACACAATATAAATAATCTACTGTAGAACATTTACCCCTTTAATTTATTTCTCCACTGAAGAAAATGGTTCCATTTTAAACAGTCATGAATATGCACATAAGAAATGTTTTCTATATCCTAGCAGATAGTAGCTTAAAGCAGACAGAAAGTACATAAATGTTAAGCAGAATGCACTTTAAGGCGCGTTCTGCATTACTTCCAACCTGCTTTAAGTGGTAAAGTGTCTTCTGAACTAGAAACAGGTTATGGAGTAATAGCCTAATAATGGGGCTTAGCACTAAGTCTAACCAAAGTCAGTGAAACAGAAAATATTGGTCACTAAGAGGTAAATTTTAAAGGGTGTTGTAGTATTACTATGGACCTATCCATATAATTATGAGGGTTGATGGCTGTGAAATCTCTTGTACTTGAGGAACGGAGCTAAACACAAGGGTTTATGCCGCTCCACTGTCCTTAGAAGTCTTAAAAATCATGTGGCTGCTTGAAGCAGAACAGAAATGAAGCAGAAAGCTCCAACAGGACTAGATTTGTAGCAGCAATAATAAAGTGTACCTGAGTGAGAGCCCTGATTGGTCGACACATGGTTTCATTGGCCACCTTTATAAACCCGACAGCTATCTCCTCCACACTCAGTTTCTCTTGTTTTGAGCCATCAGCTTGACTGCTTAAAAACTCATTCACCTGTTGAATAGTTAGAAAACATTTAAACCCTTTCCTCCCTGAAACTTCAAATGGACAATTACAGTGTCCCATTTAGTCTAATGAATTGTTTGCTATTTATGATTGTTTTTGTCAATGTATTGTAATTTGACAAAACAGTGCAGACACTGATTAGATAATATTCAGATCATCAAAACATGTTACAATAATATACAGATAATCAAGACATATACAATTGCCATATTAATTAACCCATATCTCTTGTTGTATATGCAAAATATAACTAAAGTTTATCCACCCAAAATTCCATGAACAAGAGGACCAAGGATGTACCTGAACTACTCACCTGGCAGCCCTTGGTTATTGTCATGGTGATATTAAAATTGGGCTAGTGGTTTCAGGAAAGAAAAATTGCAAGCTTTCAATGAAGGAAAAACTTCAATAAGGAAATACTTCATGAAGAAAAATCTTGCCCATTCACTGGCAACCTCAGGAGCAGTGTGATCTGGGTCTGTACGGTTTGCTCAGGGCCTGTCTGTGCCAATACTTATGATCATTATGGTTGATACTTTTGTATTAACCCATTACCCCATAGCCTATTTCTAGTTATGAAGATATGTGAGTACTTAAAGCAGGTTGAAAGTAAAGCAGAATGCACCTTAAGGCGCATTCTGCTTTACTTTCAGCCTGCTTTAAGTTTGCATCTACCAGAATATAAAAAATATTTCTTATGATATATATTTATTATTATATAAATTGGAACTATTTTCTTCAGTGAAAGAATAAATTAGAGGGAGTAACGAGAGCACCGCAAACGGGTGCTGGATGCTCGACTTTCATATACTTGAGACGGCTACATTTTCCAAACTTAAAGAATATGTATGGGTGTTTAATGCCCTAGTTTGTAAGCAACAACATCTCAAACATACTTGGACAGTCTACATTCCATTTAAAGTAAACTATAAGTCAAAAGAAGGACAATATCTTTGTCTGCTTTACCTGCCTTGTTGTAATGAGTTGCCCTTTTGATACTAAACAAGTATTCAAATATATTGGAAGTTTGAAATTAATAACTTTCTACAGTTACTGAATAATTTCATATACAAATTCTGAGTCAAAACAAGGGCAATAACTCTGCAATGACAAATCCCATGGTTATCTGCCTTGTGGTAATGTGATGCCTTTCAAAACTAAACAAGTATTCAAAGTTTCAAGTTAATATCTTTCATATTTATTTAGATATTTTAATTTACAATTTTTAAGTAAATAAAACAAGGGCAATAACTCAGGAATGACAAATTCCAGGGTAAACTGCCTTGTTGTAATGAGTTGCCCTGTCGATACTGAACAAGTATTCTAAGTTTCAAATGGATATCTTTGATAGTTATTGAGAAATAATGTATTACAAAAACCTTATTCTAAAAACTTAACTGACGCAGACAACAGGGTGACTACAATAGCTCAACTTTTCGAAAAAGTTGAGCTAAAAAGGTGTTTTAATGGGGTAATGGGTTAAAAGTCACTGTCAAATGATTCACTTATGATCTTGTCACGTACAATACATTTTCATATGATTGACGCTCCGAATTGGGGGTGGAATTAAATGATAGATGAGATTTGTTATTGACATATCTCTTGAGTAATGGGTTAATTTCATCAGTATGTGTTGTAAATACTTACTTCTATCCTGAGATTGTCAAAGGCCTTCCTTGATGCCACTGTATCGAGGGGCTGATCCTGAGTCTTACCAAAGATCTTTGGGAAATACTCGGGCAACAGTCGGTTCAGACAAAGGTTGGCATCAGTCACTGTCAAAGGCCCACCTACATGTACACAAAATATACAAGCTGAAGCATACAGCATCATCACCTTCACAGAGGGCCTTAAACTCATTCACCTCTGAAACTTTTAATGGACAATTCCAATTTCAAAATAAGTCTAGTCCATTATTGACTATTTAGGGTTGATTTTAATCAATATATTTCAAAATGATAAACAGTGTAGGCCCTAATCAGAGGGCTCCTTAAGGAGCCCTCTGATCAGGGTCTACACTGTTTGCATGGGGCAAGTGTAATCCTCCTATATGTAAATGAAGAGTATACTCGTTGCTAGGGTTGAATGTGTTAAATAAAGGTCCTGAATTGCTCACAACACTGAATCAGCTAGTTCATGTGTAATTACAGTGCTCCCTCCCTACAGCGGCCATCCAAACCACAAATACCTCCTTACAACAATGCTTGCCACTGTTTCCCAAACAAGACATTTATCAATTATGTCTAAAACATTCACTGCCACAATACCGTCTGCTTATAATTGTCGTTTACTGTTTTTTCTCAAGTGACAAACAGTTCAGACCCAGATCAGACGCTACATTAGACTGCGTCTGATCTGAGCCAAACGGCAAATGTACGCCAAGCCATGTTCAGCACTCTAAGGGTATTAATAATTTCACCTGCCAATAACAACTCCCTCTGAACAACACACTCAATATTTGTCTCCCGTTGGGTGTTGTTGTAGAAAGGGAGCACTGTAACCTATCACCCCATAAATAAATGTACACCTTTTGATGTCTATAGCTTATTCCTTGACTGACTAAAAATAGTTTCACTTTATACAGACATAAATATGTACCATGAGAAGTATGTTTTATATCCTAATAGATGGTGGTTTTAATCATGCTGACAGACAGCTGAAAAATAGCTAAACAACAACCAAACAGCACTAATAAAGAAGTAAATAACAACCACAATAACAATAACAACAACAACAACAACTAAGACACCAGTACCAAAGTACACCATGACAGACGGGGAGCTCATGGAGGATTTGTACCTGTCACCATCTTCATCCATGTCCTCAGCTTCTATTACACCCAGCATCCAGATAGCTGGACTGTATGGAGTCTTTACAAAGAAGTAACAAACAACTGAAGTTCTAATATATTTATGTAACCAATTAATCCATAGTCTGTTTCTAGTTTTGAATACAGGTGACCACTTAACCCGTTATCCCATAGCCTATTTCTAGTTTTGAAAATAGTTAACCACTTAAAGCGGGTTGTAAGTAAAACAGAATGCGCCTTAAGGCGCATTCTGCTTTACTTTCAGCCTGCTTTAAGCTACCATCTGCTAGGATATAAAAAATATTTCTTATGGTGGATATTCATGACTGTATAAAGTGTCTTTTCTTCAACGGAGGAAAGAATTAAAGGCATAGAAATGTGTATTTATGGGGTAATGGGTTAAACAAACAATTGGTTTAATAATGATCACAGTAGTTCCATAACAGACACTGGCTAGTTTTAGAACAAAATACACTAGAAATCACCAGACAAAACAAGGGCCACTATGGCCCTATATGGCTCACCGGTACACCATGTAAAACTTGACCTATAGTGACCTAGATTTTCACCCAACATGACCAACATTCAACCATGTCCTATATTTTAACAGGCATACATTGTGATAATGTTTCATTTAGATCCATTGAGATTTCTAGCCTCTAGAGTGTTAACAAAGTTTTTGCATGATTCGACCTACGAACCTAGTTTTTGACCAGATATGACCAACATTCGAACTGGACCGAGATATCAATGAGGAAGACATTTTGATAAAGTTTCATGAAGATCCATTGAGATTTATAGCCTCTAGAGTGTTAACAAGGTTTTTCTATGATTTGACCTAGTGACCTAATTTAGAAATTTGACCAACTTTTGTACAAACCACCAGGGAACATTTATCTTAAATTTCATCAACTTCAATCTACAAAGAGACCTTCTTTTTTTTTTTTAAATATTAAATTATCATATACAGAAAATGATCACACCCCTGGTGGATATTTTTTTACAGAATCAAATTATTTGAACAATTTTGAAATCTGGGTTCATCATGATGAGGCTCATGATATATATTCAACTGATGCTGTCTGTTACCTTTCCTATAGCAAACAGGTCCTGGATTGGCTCCTGCAGACTCAGGTCCAACAACAAACATGCCTGAACGGAAAAACAGCATAGAACCACCACCCGCTGCCACTGTGTTGATATCAAGCTGGAAAACAAATATAACCAATATTTCCTAGAGATTTATGTTTGCAATATTCACAAATTATTAAAAATGTTAGTTATTTCATGACAAATGTTACTTTGTCCTGAAACATCAAATAGAAAGTTCTAATTTTCTATCAAGTCTAGTCCAGTTTTGACTATTAAGAGGGTGTTTGTATATTTTAGTGCAAAATGGCTAACATTGGCTGACCTATATCAGAGGGTTCTTTAGCAGCCCTCTGATCTGGGTCTACACTATTTGCATACAACAAGTGTACTCTTCACAGGTATACTGTTTGTAAATGATGAGTATATTCATCGCTAGGGTTGAATGACAGAGGGAGTAATCTGAACAAATCCAACATTTTCTCACTCATACAGCACCAAATCCTATAGTGTTACTACTCATTAGAATCATCTCTTCGAGACGATTCTAATGAGTAGTGACACCATAGGGTTTAAAGCAGAAATAAAGGTTTTAGTTTTGAAATACTCCCCTTATCTGGAACCCTGTAATGAGACATTCATAGGATTTAGCGCTGCATGGACCACATACACTTGTCGATAATATAAATGTTTACCTGAGGGGCCTGTATTGTGACCCCTGCTGTTGTTGTTTCAAACACATGTTCATACTGGCCTGCATACCGACTCACATCTGTGGAAGTACCTACACAAATGGACGATATTAAATCAGTTACAATAACAATTCATTCATAGCAAAACTCTGATACAGCGATTTTCAGCTTACAGGGGACTTAATGTCGTTGTTTTATTTCTTCTATTGTTATGAGTGTGATAGGGATTTATGTTTATTTATCTTGGTTTTGTTTCGTTATGCCATTAGGGGGCCTCCGTGGCTGAATGGTTATGTCACTATGACTGACAATCACTGGTTCCTCACTGCTGTGGGTTCGAATCCCAGTACAGACACTTTGGATTTGTCATGTGGGGAAGCCTTCCAACTGGCTTGCAGAAGGTCGTTGGTTTTACCCAGTTGCCTATTTGTGCCTGATACAGTGCATAAAGGGCTTCTGAGGTTTCCTTCACCTGTAATTAGCTGAACGTCACTATAGGACTGAAAACTGTTAAAGTGAAGTAAAGTCATAACAAAACTTAACACATTACTCAATACATACACCTTTTTACCCCTTTAATCTATGCTGAAGAAAACAGTTCCACTTTATACCGTCATAAATATGTATCTTAAGAAAGAAATTCTATATTCTAGCAGATTGTATCTTAAAGCAGGCTGATAGTAAAGCAGAGTGTATCTTAATGCACATTCTGCTTTACTTTCAAACTGCTTTAAGTGGGCATGTGTCTTCAAAACGAAGATACAGGCTATGGAGTAAAGGGTTAACATTGTGTATCAGTTACACATAACAAGGCTCCAGATAAGAGGGAGTAAACTGAACAAATCCAACTTTTTCTCACTTATTTCAGCACCGATTCCTATGGTGTTACTACTTATTAGAATTGTCTCGAAGAGACGATTCCAATGAGTAGTGACACCATAGGGTTGAATACAGAAATAAAGATTCTAGTTTTGAAATACTCCCCTTATCTGGAGCTCTGACATATCGATTGTTCAACTATAGACACCTACCTCCCATATCAAAGCCTATCACAGGCATCTGAGACTGTTTCTGGTATGTAGTAAGAGCATACCCCACCACACCACCAGCCGGACCTGACAGAATCGCCCTAGAACCTATAAATCTGAAACATACAGTAACATCTGACTTCATCCATTACCCAATAGACAAGCCTTTTTATGCCTTAAATCTATTCCTCAACTAAAGAAAATATTTCCAATTAATACAGTCACAAATATGCATAATAACAAGTATATCTGATATCCTAGCAATGCTTGTTTAACTCTTTCCTTCCTGAAACTTTAAATGGACAATTCCAGTTTCCATTTTAGTACAGTCCATTTCAGACTTTTAAGAGTTGTTTTTGTCAATGTTTGGCATTATGACAAACAGTGAACACCCTGATCAGAGGGCTCCTTTCGGAGCCCTCTGATCTGGGTCTTCACTGTTTGCACAGGATAAGTGTGTAATTTACATTTACACTGTTTGAAAAGGACGCCTATAGGCGGGACTAGGGTTCAAAGGGTTAAAGAAGGCAGAAAGAAAAGCAGAATGCACCCTTAGCAATTATAATGTCACTTCTTAAAATATATATACATGTATATAGATATTTTTCTATCATTTAGTTTCATACTTACTTGTTGACAGGTGTCAGTCCACCATCAGACTGCATAAACAACACATGCATGTTCTGTAAAACAAATTAAGAAACCAAAGTTAACTATTTCTTTATACCAATGGCAGTAACACATGCATGTTCTGTAAAACAAATTAAGAAACCAAAGTTAACTATTTCTTTATAACAATGACAGTAACACATGTACAGATTGAAACCTAGATGACAGTATACATGTATAGATTGTACATTCATGTATGACCTAAATCAAGCACAGGTACTTGACACATACTTTATTATCTATGAACCCCCTCCCCCCTTAAAAAAAAAAAAAAAATTTTTTTTTTTTACTAGAGTAATTTAGGGTAATTCCGACACCTTAAGAGAAAAAAATATTTATAGATTTGCAGAACGTTCCTAAAATACCGTAGAGATCGGAGTTACACGAACACACCATTTACCCTGAAATGCATGAATACGATTTGTGCCGAACTATATTAAATATGTGTGTTACTTTCGGTTTCATGTATAACTTACTGGCGGGTAACCCCGACACCATTCGGGTAATCCCGACACCCAATCAGAGTTTTTAAAAACAATGACATAAACCCTTTATTTTCTAGCTGAATCAATCAAATAGGATATACAAAGGTATGTGTGCACTCTTCGCAGCCAAAAGGGTTCTATATTCTCTGTGGATATGTCAGACATACAGGCTAATTGTCTGCAACACAGTAAATATGTCATTTCTGTGGACATGATCTGCATCTTACGCACTGAGCGTCTTAATCTCTATATCTATTTGAATCTGCGAATGTTCGTACAAGGGAGAAATTACACGTAGATTCTACGCTTACCATTCAATATATTATGGTGAAATTGTGATAACTTTTGCAACATTTTCAATCCAGATAAGGGGCCAACATATTATAGTCTCACCTTTTCTAACTGTTTGTAATTCGGATAAGGAATTCACTTAAAAACCTTTTTTTTTTTCAATTTTAGTTCATGCCGTATTTAGCAGACATCATTTATTGTGGTATTCACTGACGTTTCAGTGACAACGCCGTTGGTAAAACTATTCACTCACTCGTTTGAATCTCTCCCTCGTAACATTCTATAAATAGGCATGCAGTTTGGGTTTCTTCTTTTTGTGAAAAGTCACATGACACAACAGAAGAGGGTGTTCTGCCAATTAGCTGTTACTGAATTCAAAATGCTATGAGAGGTGTAAAAACACTGTGATGTTTTGATATTCCAGTACAGTACCAGGCAATAGTTTTCCAGTCCTGGCATGGACTTTTAACAATCTTATGACTGCCAATTCCACGATAATTGTCAGCAGTATCTACCTTTTGAAAGAGGGTACTAAATTCCTTTGTCCTGAAGCGTCTATATTAAATGTTTTAGCTAGATATGAATAAGTGCCTAACTTTCTATGAATTTGAGCATTGATTTTCTTTTCCTTTTTAAAGACGTAGATGTACAGATAAAGACCAACTCGAAGAGCTTTAGATATAGAATATTTTTTTATTAGACTAAAATTCAGTCAGGTCTTAATTGGCGTTCAATTTCATTAACTTGAATATATCACGCATCTATAATTATAATATATGTGGCTAGCTCTAGATACCATATTTTCAGATGATACTTCTTTAAATAGTATCTAATGAATGGAGTTGATATATCTAGGTGTTTATGACGTTGAGGAAGTAGGAAAACGGAATTAAAATTAAATATGTAGGTCAGATCATAAAGGTGACGGAATTAGCCTCCACACATATTTATTGTCGGGTAATTCCGACACCCCCAAAATCTGTTTACAGAGTTTATGAAGCTTCATTTCGTGACTTTTACAAAGAAGCTAAATAGATACCTTTGGTATTGTTACTCCAATACACACCACTAGATTGAGAAAAACAATAACTTTGCATACCTTATTTCGGCGACTAGCTTATGGAATTACGTAACGTGGCATTTTTGCGGGGTCAAAAATGAGGTCGCTGATTCAAAGAGATTGATACTCAGAAAGAAAGCGTCTTGAATGCGCCGATCAATTTTATGACGTTACATTTATATATGACGTCATTATTAAAATCAGGTAATCCTTGAATATGGCGTGGTAACATTATGAATTTAAGAGTCTTTAAAAGGGTGACGGGATTGGACGACTGTCGGGATTACCCAACATCACTCTATACTTCTATTATAGATACAAGGTAAACAGCGCAATTCGACACCTGGTCTTTACTATCCACTTAAACTGATGCTAAAATAGACTCGATCGCCGATATTCTCTTGTGGTACCCTCGGGAAAAGATTAATTTATCAATATCTACTTTTTATTTCATCAAATTCCGTCAAATAACGCCACAGTACGTGAATTATAACGAAAATAAGCTTCAAAAAGATTTTTGTCGTTTTCTTGGTACATAGCAACGAATGTACATGTAGGGGTGATCTGTTATTTGTCCACAATAAACGGCCTATGCCACTGGAACTTTCACCAAATATTATAAATCATCTTTAAATGAAATATTATCAGTTTTATATAATTTACATAGAATGCAAAATTAAAAGAAACTTTACCTCTTTAATTTTGACCAATGAGATCGCTCCGTTCATTCGATTCATTCCGGTATTCAAAATGGCATTGAAAATGAAATGAGTCTTTCACTTGTCAATTTCGTGCCAAATTACATGTATATTTCATATAGCTGATAGTGAAGAGGGCCATGTTCCGACACAAACGCATTTGCTCTAATGAAATTAGGTGAAAGTTCCAGCCGTAAAGGCCGTTAAATGTGCAAACCGACTAGATTACCCCTTATTTTGGGCAATAAATTCTGTACCAAGAGAACGACATAAAACTTTTTGAAGCTTATTTTCGTTATAATTCACGTACTGTGGCGTTATTTGACGGAATTTGATGAAATAAAAAGTAGATATTGATAAATTAATCATTTCCCGAGGGTACCACAAGAGAATATCGGCGATTGAGTCTATTTTAGCATCAGTTTAAGTCGATAGTAAAGACTAGGTGTCGAATTGCGCTGTTTACCTTGTATCTATAATAGAAGTATAGTAAAAAAAAAAAATTTTTTTTTTTTTTAAGGGGGGAGGGGGTTCATAGATAATAAAGTATGTGTCAAGTACCTGTGAAATCAAGGAAATAAATCTGACAAAATTTCATAAAGATATAGCCATAAAAACAACTTCTAGAAGGTTTTGTTAATTTTAACTGAGGGAGCAGTCTGATCAAGGTTTACAAGGTTTGCCATTCAGTTTGCATCTTTTGGACAAAAGGTTGCGACCAAAATAGTAAGATAAAATTTATGCAAATTACAGCAGTGACATGTGACAGGGTGTCTAAATTTTTACAGGGCTGCCATAATTATGTTGATTATGAAAAATCCTAAGATTTCTAAATCTTCTATTTTTCAAGCGTGATTACTTAAAGCAGGTTGATAGTAAAGCAGAATGCGCCTGCTTTAAGCTACCATCTGCTAGGATGAAAAACGAAGATTTCGGAAAAATCTGGAGAAATGGTCGCCCTGTTTTTACAGTAGTTAATTTAACAAGTAGCGAGCAAGCTTTAGCTTACAGTTAGACCACCTTCAAATCCGGATGTAAATCCCTCAACATACGTCTTGATGCAAGGTGTTAGGTATGCATCAGCACAGGCTGAAATTGAGACGAAAAAACAAAACTTGTGTTACTATTCAAATCAGGGATTTGCAATAAAACCCGTTTTCCAATATACAGTCAAACCTGTTTTTAGAGACATAGGTTCGGAGAAAGCAAAAGTCTCATCTCACAGGGTGTCAGCAAGTCAAATACTAATCTCAGCAGGTCATATATTGATATCAGAAAGTCATATATAAATCTCAACAGGTCATATATTAATCTCAGCAGTCACATATTAATTTCAGCAGGTCATATATTGATCTCAGCAGGTCACATATTAATCTCAGCAGGTCATACATATTGATCTCAGCATGTCACATATTAATCTCAGCAGGTCATACATATTGATCTCAGCAGGTCACATATTAATCTCAGCAGGTCATACATATTGATCTCAGCAGGTCATATAATCATCAGAGTAATTACCTGTATACCCTCTTGGAACAATCCTAACCATGGGCATCACTTCTGAGGACAAAGACACTTGGGTGAAGCCCATTTCCTTTGCGATCTCTCCAACACGCTTCTCCTGGGCATCATACCTAAACAAGTCTATCTATACTTCAGTACAGTCAAAGGAGAGGTTTTAAACACAGTGACCCCTAGTGACGAGTATAGCCTTCCCTTATAAACAATGCACAGTAAAACCTCTCTATTACAACTACTTAATAATTAATTGTATAAAAGACAGGTGACAGCTTAAAACAAGGTGACAGTAAAACAGAAAGCTCCTAGAGGAGCTTTCTGTTTTACTGTCACTTTGCTTTAAGCAGTCACCTGTCAAAAACACCTAATAATTAACACAATTTGGTAGTCAAAATAGAGAGGTTTTAATGTACAAATAAAGAGTACATGTGTCCTATGCAAACTGTGTAGACCAAGATCAGAGGGCTCCTATTTGTAATTTTCACTATACATTGTATATTGTAAAACCCCTAAATAATCATAAATGGACCAGGCTTAATTTGGAACTGGAAACGTCCATTTAAAGTTTCAGGGGTGAATGTGTCAAAAGAACACATGTCATACATGTAGTAACAGAAATGATGATTAGCAAGGGAACAACAGCATTTCTAAGTAACAGATACATGACAGACCCATTTCACACTAATCATCAACACACAAACTTAACCCATTACCCTATAAATACACCTTTTTATGCCTTTAATTTATTCCTCCACTGAAGAAAATACTGTAAAACAGCTATTTTTCGCGTCATGAATATTTCTAATAGTTCCACTTTATACAATCATGAATATGTATCATTAGTAATATTTCTTACATTCTAGCAGAAAATAGTGTAAAGCAGGTTGTGAAAGTAAAGCAGAATGCCTCTTAAGGCGCATTCTGCTTTACTTTCAACCTGCTTTAGGTAGTCACCTGTGACCTATCTTCAAAACTGGAAACAGGCTATGGGGTAATGATGATGATGACAAAGTCATGGGAACATACTCTGTACTGAGGTATGGAGGCAGATGTAGTATGTACCCTACTTTGCATCTATGATCAAAGAGTTGATAAAAGCATGGTCTTCGAACCATGATAATTATGTGATTAATATGCACAGAAGGGCAGTCTGAAGCTATCTATGTCAATCCCACTCCAACTGTTCACCTTAACACTTTACTCCATAGTTTGTTTCTAGTATTGAAGATAGGTAACCACTTAAAGCAGGTTGAAAGTAAAGCAGAATGCATGTCATGGCTTTACTTTCAACCTTACATGTACTCCAAAAATATGCCTTTTTAGACCTTAAATTTATTCTGCCACAGAAGAAAATAGTTTTATACAATCATGAATACAATGTGCATTTTGTATATATTATAAGAAATATTTTCTATATTCTACCAGATGGTAGCTTAAAGCAGGCTGAAAGTAAAGTAGAATGCACCGTAGGGCGCATTCTACTTAACTTTCAACCTGCTTTAAGTGGGCACTTGTCTTGAAAACAAGGACCATGCTATGTAGTAAAGTGATAACGGTGTATGTGGCATACATGTACTTACGTATAGGCGTGCATTAGCACCACTGCTAGACTCCTTATACCCTTGTCTAACAAGGTTTGAAGATCTGTCCTTAACTGAGTCTCATTGATGTCCTCCCAGATCTCAAGCTACAGCATCAACAAGAACATACTTACACAGGACTCCAGATAAGGGGTGTTTTTCAAAAACTCAAATCTTTATTTCTGAATTAAACCCTATGTTGTCACTACTCATTAGAATCGTCTCTTCGAGACGATTTTAATGAGTAGTAACACCAAAGGATTTGATCGGGAAATGAGTGAGAAAATGTTGGATTTGTTCAATTTACTCCCTCTTATCTGGAGCCCTGCTTAAACACATTGATACAAGCTCATTGAAAATAACAGTTTTTAACCCTTTACCCATAGCCTTTTTCTATTATTGAACATAGGTGACCACTTGAAGCAGGTTGAAAGTAAAGCCTTAAGGCCAAAGCCATGAGTGAAAATATAACAGACTGATGTTCAGGACTGAATTAAACTTTGATCTTTCACTAAAATTGTTTGTCAACTTTAAAGCAAAAGTACAAATTTTACCCCGTGCTGATCCCCAAGTTTTCATCCAATACCTATACATGACATTTTGCCCTTCCGTATTTCATCGTTACTTCCAATCTAGGATTTGTTTTTTTCCATTTAGTGATTCTCAACAATCTGGGGTGCCGGAATTACACGATAAGTTAACACATGATTGACTACGATTTTTGGGGAGCCCTACGGGATAGAAGCAACAGTGGCAATAATCCCACTGTTTGAACAAGGAGATTATCAAGTGAAAATCTGCTAATATTTCCAAGTAAACCACTTGAAAGCATGAAATGAATACAGGCCATCATGCATCGTACAAATCATACAAATTTGTTACCGATTTTGAAACCTTGAGTGTAATTTTAGTACAGAACTCCTACCTTTTCCTTAGTGTGTCCTTCCACAAGGTTGCACTTGTTTTTTATTTCACAGTTGTCTTGTTGTAAAACAAGGCGGCCTTCTACCTCTATCACTGTCTCATAGAGCTGCTCAGGAGTGGATATCTCCTGAAAACAATCACATACAACACCCTCTCTAATAAACATGTACAGTAAAACCTCTATATTACAACCACTAAATTGTGTTAATGTGTTTATTATCAGGTGTTTAAGGCAGGTGACTACTTTAAGCAAGGTGACAGTAAAACATAAAGTTCCTTAACCCATTACCCCACAAATACGCATTTTTACACCTTTAATTAATTCCTCAACTGTAGAAAATTGTTCCAATTTATACTGTCACAAGTAAAATTCTTAAGATATATTGTAGCAGATAATAGCTTAAAGCAGGCTAAAAGTAAAGCAGAATGTGCCTAAGGCACATGCTGCTTTACTTTCAGCCTGTTTTAAGTGGTCACCGGTTTTCAAAACTTGAATCAGGCTATGGGGTAATGGGTTAAGGAGTTTCTATGGGAGAAAGGGTTAAACCCTAGCAACAAGTATACTAGTCAATCACAAACAGTGTACCTGTAAAGAGTTCTCTTGTCTGGTATCCTATGCAAACAATGAAGACCCAGATCATAGGGCCCTCTGATCAGGAACTATATTATTTGTAATTTTGAAATATTTTGTATAAAACAACCCCTAGTAGCCAAAAGTGGACTACACTTAATTGGAAATTGGATATTTCCATTTGAGGTTTCAGGGGTGAATGAGCTACTACAGCTGGAAGAATGAGCCTGGAACCGGCTGCTGCTCAGGTACTTACAAGGTCAAAAATACTTGGCCTGGCCTGGTTCCCGATGTGCAGTAGGTCTCTAAAGCCTTTGGTTATGGCTAGGGCCATTCTGGTTCCCTTTCTCTCTAGTAGGGCATTAGTTGCCACTGTGGTACCCATTCTTATCCATTCTATAGCATCTACACTGATTGGCTGATCAGCTGGAAATGACTGGCCCGTTTCCTATAAAATATGAGCATGAGCAGGGCTCCAGGTAAGGGAGAGTAAACTGAACAAATTTAATGTTTTCTCACTTATTTCAGCACTAAATCCTATGGTGTTACTACTCATTTGACTTGTCTCAAAGAGACAATTCTAATGAGTAGTAACACCATAGGGTGTAAGGCAGAAATAAAATTTTAGTTTTTGAAATACTCCCCTTATCTAGACCCTGCATGCACATGAGGTTATAAAATCAAGATAATATAATGAGGTTATAAAAGGTTACTAGTACTATATACATTAGATGTATCTGTAATTTGCACAGACCCAGATCAGTCAACATATTAGACCAAGGACCTCAATGCTCACATGATTACTGTGAAATTGCTATTGGGGACAATAATTAATATTGCATCAATAATTCAAAAATGATGACGTACGTAAACATGCATTTCTCTTAATTGTTTTTGGGTAATTTTTCATTCAATGTCGGTGCATTACAGTTTTGACTTTGAAATTGTTTTGATGATGAGCATTACTGATAAGAGTACTTCCTATTAAATTCGAGTAGGCGGTGTTGATTTTACAAGCAACGGTAGAATTGGCATGGACGGATGCAAGGACGGACAGGACAATCACTATATGCCTCCCGCATCTATAGCTGCAGAGTGCATAAAAACCAAGAAGGGTTTTGCTGGATCAATAGATGTCTCATACCGGCAAATGGTGAGTCATAACTCATAACAAAACTTTAACTGACCAACAAATCCTATTCAATCTCTCCCTTTTTGTTCAAGAATTTTACACCCATTTTGGTTTCAAAATACATCTATGGGCATCTTTGATCATCAGATCTCATGGAAGTAGTAAACCATTGGGTTTCAGATAAGAGAAAGTAAACTCAGCAAATCCAACATTTTGTCACTCATTTCAGCACCAATCCTATGGTGTAACTACTCATTACAATTGTCTTGAAGAGAGAATTCTAATGAGTAGTAACACCATAGGATTAAATGCAGAAATAAAGATTTTAGTTTCTGAAATACTCGACCCCCAGCCCTGGACCATGTACATGAAAAACTCATTCCTAATGCCTAAACCTCCAGTTCTAAGCAACTAGACCTGGTTTTCAGACATTTAGCTTTATATGGACTATGAAAACACTTTAAACCATACCCCATGGCCTGTTTCTAGTTTTGAAAACATGTGACCACTAAAAGCAGGTTGAAAGTAAAGCAGAATGTGCCTTAATCTGCTTTACTTTCAGACTGCTTTAACCTAACATCTACTTTGATATTAAAGAAAACATTTCTTACAGTACATATTCAATTACCGGTATTCATCACTGTATAAAGTGGAGTTATTGTCTTCAATGTAGGAATAAATTTTAAAGGCGTAAAAAGAGTATTTATGGGGTAATTGGTTAAACATGGCTACATGTATTTACTTTTTCTAGTATTCGCCTGATGCCTTCTCTAGGTGCATCTGGGTAGTTCTGTGGGTCTTCTGATAGAAGCTTGAGAACCTTCACTTTACCAGAAGGACAGTGGGCCCAAATGTCTGTGAATGTTCCTCCACGATCTATGGCAAATCTGAACTTTCTGGATTCCATATTGTTAGAATTTTGACCAGGAAGTCGCTAAAAAGAGATAGAAAATCAACAGTTAAACTTAACAACTAAGAATCATCAGCATATAGGCAATTTAGAAATTCCTTTTCAGTTAACTTCATTCCTTTTATATGTTGGCTAATTGTTTCTTAGTAGTAGTGTTCTAAGAAAATTTCAACACAGGCAATGAACAGGCAGGGCTGAATCTAGGTCCATTTCTTAAAGACATAAATATGCGCCATAAGAAATATTTGCTATCTATAAACTAGTAGATGGTTGCTTAAAGCAGGCTGAAAGTAAAGCAGAATGTTCCCTAAGGCGCATTCTGCTTTACTTCCAACCTGCTTTAAGTGGTCACCTGTCTTCAAAAGTAGAAACAGGCTATCTTGTAATGAGGTAAAGAGTCCAGGTACATGTATGTTGCTGAAACTTTGTTCTTTTCTCTGCTTAACTCAACAACTGTTATGGCTGTCACGTCCATGTGAAAATAACACATGTAGTAATTTGAAATCTCCACTGTTAAACTGCTAACTTTACTCCAACTCTTCAATCCTAGTTCATTTGTAATCCGACACTGTTTTTACACAGATCTACCACTAATTCCTCCCCAACAACAATTATTTTTTAATATACATGTACCATTATTACTGCCACAATACTCCTCAGCCTAACTCCTGTATTGTGTGAGTGCCTCTGCTACTCTAAACTGCTAAGTTACTATACATGTTACATTATTAACATACAATAAAACCTCGCAGTTACGACCACCAAAACGAAGGCTAATTGATTGTATAACAGAGAGGTGGCAGCTTAAAGCAAGATGACAGTGAAACAGAAAGCTCCTAAAGGAGCTTTCTGTTTCACTGTCACCTTGCTTTAAGCGGTCACCTAGCGTAAACACCCTAATAATTAACAAAATTTAGTGGTAGTAATAGAAAGGTTTTACTGTTTAATGTTACACATTCTAGTATTGAAAATAGGTGACTACTTAAATCAGGCACCACAAAGTGCATTCTGCTTTACTTTCAGTGTGCTTTGTATTTTTTCCTGGGGGAAACTGGGCCGGTGTAACCCACATTATCTATTATAAGATCTAATCTAAATATGATAATCAAATACATACATGTACGATTGTACATGTGTCACACAAGATGTGTGTACATGCATAATGACAGTGTATTATGGTAATATCCTGCTAGGCCTGACTTTTTAAGTATTGCCGTTATTATTGGTACGTGTAACAATTTTTTTTGGATCAGGATCAGATTAAGTGAATACATGTATAAGTATCCCATTGCCCCAAATACGCTTTTATACGCCTTTAACTCATTTAACCCTAGCAACGATTTATTTCTGCATTAAACCCTATGGTGTCACTACTCATCTAAGAATAGTCTCTTCAAGACGATACTAATGAGTAGTAACACCATAGGATTTGGTGCTGATATAAGTGAGAAAATATTGGATTTGTTCAGTTAACTCGCTCTTATTGAAGTTATCTGGAGCCCTGGAAATGGACTACGGTAGACTTAATTGGAAAATGGAGTTCTCAATTTGAAGTTTCAGAGTAGAATGAGTTAATTTATTCCTCCACCACAGAAAATATGTCCAATTTCATCATACATGAATATATGCAACATAATTAAGAAATATTCAATATGACCTACATTGTGTAGCAGATGGTAGCTTAACCCATTACATTTTGTGCCCACAGTCCTATAAATAGGACATCTATGGCAAATAATTATCAGATGCTGCATAATGTGGTGTGACTGATCAGAATTTACACTGTTGTTGGAAATTCAATATAAAACAAAACAAAAATTAAAATTTAGACCAGGCACCCCTTAGATCAAACTTGGAATCATCCATTATTTAAGCATGGAAGAATCCACTGGCGGCAAGTGGGTTAAAACTGGATTTTGATTTGATTTGTTTTGATTTTACGTCGATTTCAACAGTATTAATTCAGTCATATCGCGACGTCCAGCTAATTATAGGTGGAGGAAGACCCCAGAAGTCCTGTATGCGCTGTTTCAGGCACAAATCGGCAACTGGGTAGAACCACCGACCTTCCACAAGCCAGCTGGAATTTGGCTTCCCCACATGAAAAATCCAAACGACCCTATTGCGAACAGCGGTGAGGAGCAATTAGTGATGGTTAAACTGGAGGAAAGTAAGCCTTAGAAAGTCACATTGTGCTTTACTTTTAACCTGATTTAAGTGGTCACCTGTCTTCCAAACTCAAACAAGAGGGCCTTGACGGCCCTGAATCGCTCACCTGTGGTAATTGAACATGTTTGATAGTTTCGCCTTTGAGTTTCACCCATAATTAAAACAAGTTGAATCTGAAGTCATTTAAATTTATTACACCATTTTCAACAATATTGGAATACAACAAATTCTAGTATAATAGCTCAGTACATCAAGGACAGATTTTACCCAAATTCTATCCTATCAAAGTATCACAAAAATCACAGGGGACCGTCACAATAGAAGTCTGAATCCCAAGTAAAAAAAATGTATAAACGCTAGATATATAGACAAGGGGTCGAACTTCCAATTTCCGAATTGTACCCCTCTCCCAAGTTATGCCTCTATCGACATTCAATCAAACAGTATATCGGGTAAAGCTATTTGCCAATACGTAGTATAAAGTATAACCTTCGTAATTGCAAAGCGAAAAACTCCTAGTTAAAACGGTTCTTAGATGCCACAAGGCAGATTCATCCCGAGAAACACCGCAATTTTGACAGGTAGGCAACAACTTCGTAACAGCCCAGCCCCTCTTACCCATTAATACGGCTATTAGAATGCTTGCCAGTCGGAATCAGGGCTTCATGCAATAGCAGGTAAGGCAACAATGACACTTACTGTGAAAACCGCGTTCGATTAACTTCATGTACACTGCTGGACAAATGAAATGTCTCCAAACCATTTGTTTCGCTTTGAGCAGCCATTTTACATGACGCCATTTGAACGCTCTCTGTTATAGTCGGTAAGCGAGCGGTTACGAGGTTGTTGCCTACCTGTCAAAATTGCGGTGTTTCTCGGAATTCTGCCTTCTAACTACTAAGAACCGTTTTAACTAGGAGTTTTTCGCTTTGCAATTACAGTACCCGGCCGGTCACTTTATACTGACAGTTAGGCACTGACAATCCAGTCGTATTGCTAACTCGAAATCCTGAGTGCTAAAGAGGGAAGCCATTAGCACCAATTTTCAAGTCTTTGGTTTGACCCGTTTGGGGATTGACCCCGCAACCTCTTGCACTGCAAGTGAACACTGAAAAACAAACTGAGTAAGGCAGTGAAGAATTAGGTGACAGTAAAAACTAAATATCTAAAACCGAGTCCAGTATAGTGGGGGTGTAATTCCTGTAATTGTTATGTAAGAAACGACCAAGTACCTGCAAATTTAGATTGAGTACGAAACGGCATCGGTCCGAAACGACCCAACGATGCAATCACAGGTATAAAACATGTTAACATTCTAAATTAGAGTGTGTTCGTTTCTCATTTGCCATTTCTGAAATGTTTTACACGAGAAAGCAGTAAAGAACATACCGATTCCTCTTCAATGTGTTCTGACTAAGATTGGCAATTTAGTTTCCGAAGTGTCTGTTTACACGTACGGTGTTCGGGTAAAATTACATTTATCGTAAAAATCACTCACAATATTCTGTGCAAGTTTTTTAGCTCACCTGGCACAAAGTGTGCCAAGGCACAGGTACTTGACACATGCTTTATTATCTATTAACACCACCCCCTTTTAAAAAAAATAGAAGAAAATAGAAGTAGAAAAAAATATATTTTTTTTAAAGGGGGGAGTGGGTTGAGTTATGGTCATTTCGTACCCACGCCTTTTCGTACCCTATTTTTTTGGTCATTTCGTATAGGTCGTTTGCAGTTCAAAAAAACACGATAAATCTTAGATAATTTTAAAACTAATAGACGTATCTAAATTGAATTTTGCATACACTTATGATGTGTCTATACCAACTCTGACAAGGAAATTCAGAATTTTTAAAAGTCTAACTAAAAAATTTTCCTCTTAGTTTTATATAAATTTTGTGTCGCTGAAAATGGTCAATTACGTGGGGTGTTATTGGCTATTACCTTGATCACGTTTGTTTATATTGGAGAATAATGAATGAAAAAAAGAATTAACAAAACAAGAATCTATAAATACATGATATTTAATAGACTTTTGAGAGCTATAAAGACATGCACAATACAGAAAAAAACTCTCTTTTACGACCACAAAAATACGACGGCTAATTGGTTTTATTAAAGACAGGTAACAATTTATAGCTGTTTGACAGTCATGTCCAAGAATGCAGGCCATATTTATAGGATTGACGTTCTTGCTCACTTTAGTATATCAGACGTAAACCATTATCTCCCTTGGTCCACGAGATCAATTATCGATTTGTTAGGCAGACTATCGGGAATCGCTTGATCATCTTAGCCTTGATAAGAAATCACGAATGCTTCGTTATCATTCGGCTGCCTCCGGAACACTGGTTCCGGACTCGTTCTTATTCTCAGCGGGACCTCTGAAAAGCCATTTGTGTTTATCTGCTGATTAAATTGCTACTAAATATTCGCGTTCTACATCAATTATACCCTGACCAGCATTATCGATCGAATCTTTCACTAGTATATTACTCGTACATCCACCCTTAACAAACGATAGTATGAATTATGTTCAGACTAAGTAATTTGTCTAAACGTCAATTTGCAAACTGTTAACCAATCGGATCAAAACTAATTGATAGCTAAAATGGTAAAAAACAAAATTAAAATTAAATTAAAACATACATTTTTCGAATTTCTTTTTAAGGAGTGATTTTCACATATAAGATTAATATGATGGAAATGCGTAAATATGTTTCGAATAAGATATATTTGTATGAAAAACACAGAAAAATGATACATGTATTTTCTATTCTATTGCAAACAGTTTGGATCAAGATCAGACCCCCAACAATTATGTGTCGGAAATTACTCTGAAAACAATTTTGATTTGAGTGTTTTGTGTGAAAAACTTTGAAACTGAATGCAATTCTATAGGAAACAATGTCGTATTCATTTAGACTATCAATGTCGAATCATGATCCAAACTATTTGACACGGATTGATCTGGGTAACTCGTGTCAAAGTTCAAGTTTCTGTTCCGGGATAGTAAAAAGGCCCCGGCAAAACTAAAGGCGCGAGTCACTGCTCCTTAACCCTTAATTATCGTGCTAAGCGGGACTTGGCTTATATTTGCAAACAATCTGGATTCAGATCAGATAAGATGCCGCGTTACATAGCGTCTGATCTGGATCTAAGCTGTTTGTCACTCGAAAAGTACTTTTTCTTTAGATTTAAAAAGATCAAAATTAGTTATTATATTTCGCAGACATTATATTTGAAGCAAACGACAAATCAGCAGGATAAGGGTTAAGTTATGACACTTTGTTTCATTAACTCATTCAACCATAAAATTGTTAACTGACATGTTAATTTCCAATTAGGTCTAGTCCATTATTTACTTTTTAGGGTTGTGTTAAAAATATTGCAAAATGGCAAACAGTGTATGCCCTGTTCAAATGACTAATGCTAGCATACGACAAGTGTACATTTAGAAATTCAAATTCAAACATAAGTACGCTGTTTGTTAGTGACAATGGGTTAATATTTTGTTATTGTTTTCTGATTGCTGAGTGCCGGCTAAATTCTGATCAGATCAGTTACTTGCTGTTTGATCTGGATATACATTGTTTGCTTCTGTAATTCAAGTGGAAGAAAAAGTCTAAAAGAGATGAGGGCAAATGTCTTTTTTGTCTCATATGTTGTACAACATAAAATGAAACCCTTAAGTCGGAATATCAGCCAGTAACAATTGAACAGAAAGTTATTGTTCAGTTTCGATAGGGTATGTAAGGATTGTCGGAGACATTTTTATTAAGGTACTTTTATAAAAAAAAATTGTTTTGTTTAAAGTCCAGTTTAGTGAGTAGCATTTAAATAATCACATAAACCACACAAGTAATAATTAGCGGTCACTCGGTAATACACATGCGTACATTTGAACATTGCTGAGATTAACTCATCGAACCCTAGCGACGAATATATTCGTCATTTACAAATAGTATTGCCCTATATGCAACAACTGACTGTAAATACAGATTGGAGGGCCCCAAAAGATTAAAGATTCCCCTGATCAGGGTCTGTACTGTTTGTTACTAGTACAATAAGTTATGCCATACTGCTAATAATAAAAACGTAAATATAGTGCCAATTAGGAATAACATCACAGTAATAATAAATACATCAATGAGAGTGCACTTAGCATGAATTCAGGAAAATGTTGTTGTACTCGAACCCCAATCAACATGGGGGATGCAATAATGCAGATGTAACTGTTGAAAGTACTCGGGGTGGGGGTTGTATCAATAAGCAAAACCTCATTTCG
Organism: Gari tellinella; assembly: GCA_922989275.2. NCBI lineage: Eukaryota > Metazoa > Mollusca > Bivalvia > Cardiida > Psammobiidae > Gari > Gari tellinella. The sequence goes on from OV277862.1 coordinate 19,633,392, forward strand.
CACTGTACCAATACGTTTCTTTCTCTACTTTATAAACTGTGTTACCCTTATTCTATGCATCACACTTTTTTCATCCAGTAGATCTACCTCGGAAGGACGTCAATAGATGTCACTGTATAGTTTTGTACTTTTTTACATTTTTATAAATACTTAGATAATGATAGATACTTTCCTGCATATTTAATTTAGATTTTATATTTGATTTTAAGTAGGGTCCATTTACAATGACAGTCTGAGGGTTGCTGTTAGTTTACGAGAGAAGCCAAAATTGGATCTCTCGATGAAAACCGTATTATAGATCTAGATCTATTTCCTAAAACAAACAAGGCTTACATTTTCCTTTTAACAACATCAGAAAAGTTGTGTTTGTGAAACACTATGGTCCCTTATGTGACCACCATGGCCTTCAAATAACCTTGACCTTGTCTGACAGGAAGCTCTCAAGAGCTGAGCTGAAGTTAAGTCATGTCAAGTGACTTAACTTCAACGGAGCTCAATAGCTTCCATTTATTTGACTTTTAAATGACATTGACCTTTGCCGGACATAATCCATGTTGTACTAAGCTCCAGACCCTTCTGCGTTCAGTACACATGCTAAATAATGTAGTTCAAAAGTTGTGACCAAGGTTAACCTTGTAGACAGAGACAAACAGACACACAGACAGAGCAAAAACCGGTAGTCCCTCGAATAAGTTATAATATGAGTTGGATGCATGGAAATGAGAATCTATATATACTACAGTTCTCCCTCTCTACAACAACACCCAATGAGAGACAAATAGTATGTGCGTTGTTCGGGGGGGGGTTGTTAAAGGGAGGGAAAATTAAGATTTGGATTACATTTACCAACAGCTTAAATCCGGATCAGACGCTATGTTATGCGGGCCCGATCAGGATGCAGGCTTTTTGTTCCTCGTCATTATATTTCTTCTGTTAAAATGTCCACTACTACGTAACTTTGAGAAAAACAGCAGACGACAATCTCAAGCAGACGATATTGCAGCTGTGAAAGAGTTAGACATGAAAACATCTTGTTTCGGGAACAGCTGCAATCGTCGTTGTAAGTAAGGAATCGTTGTTCAGAGTGCCGTTGTAGGGAGGAAGCACTGTATATATATCATTCAAGTAGATTATCTAATAAATACTTGATTTCCTATTAACCCATTCATATCCCTTGAAACTTTTAAAGGACTATTCCAATTTCAAAATAAGTGTAGCCCATTTTTGACTATTTAGGGTTCATTTTAACAATATATTTCAAAATGACAAACAATGCAGACCCGATCAGAGGGTTCCTTACGGAGCCCTCTGATCAGGGTCTACACTGTTTGCATATGACAAGTGTAATACTCACAGGTACACTGTTTGTAAATGACGAGTATACTCGTCGCTAGGGTTGAATATCAATATTTTTTCTCAATCTCGCGAAAAGGAGAAAGAAGGGGATCTAGATCTACAAATGTTATGTAGATAAGCCATTATATTACCGTATTGTCGTGCGGGTAAGGAATAGTATCAGCACGACGGTCGTGCGGATAACAGTTCTTATCGGCACGACAGTCGTGCAAATAAGAACTCTTATCCGCACGACGGTCGTGCGGATAACAGTTCTTATAATTCGCCAACGGAAAGCATCTCGCCAGTTCGGGATTCAAGGTTCCACTGGAATCAGTCTCGAACACAACTCTATTGCTATAAATAGTAAAACCTCTCTATTACGACCACTAAAAGAAGGCTAATTGAGTGTTTAAAAGACAGGTGACAGTTTAAGAAAGCTCCTCGTTTTACTGTCACCTTGCTTTAAGCAATCAAACTATTGTAAAACACTAATAATTAACATAATTAAGTGGTCGTATTAGAGACGTTTTATTATTACTCAGAAGAAACATACATGTATTTCAAAACTAAAGCTTTAAAAGATGTATGTATGTTTGATTTAAGCAAGCTTTGAGAATCGAAGGCAGAAATAAAGCAGACCATTTTGGGAATGTACTAGTTGGAAGTGGAAGAATCCGACGACCATATGTCGGACTTCTATCCATTGATGCACTATCCCCTTAAAGGAATGGTGCAAAGCAAAAAAACTGAGTGACTTACAGGTATAACCAAGCACTCAAAGAGTGACTTACAGACATAGCCAAGCACTCAAAGAAGCCGAGTGACTTACAGACATAGTCAGGCACTCGATTGCTGCTCTTGTAAAAGAGCAGCAAACGCACAGTCTAATTCACCCCGTCGGTGCAAGACCATACAAATACAAATGACACCAAAGGCGTCAGTGATTACCCTTACGGGAATCTATTCAAAGAACGCAAGTATTGCACTTTTCAATGAAATTGGCAGAAGGGAAATTTATGACATCTTAAATAAAACATTTCTAACATTCAGCAAGTTAAAATAAATTCTGAAAGTAATACAAAAAGCTTTTAAATTCACATGGTTACGTGGAAATATATCATAATAATTAATTCTTCATTCAATCTTATACTAGCTGTGCTATCTGAATTAATTTTAATGAAAATTATAAAACGTACATCAGTCGTTTTGTACTCCGTATCGCCACTGGTCCTAGATTAGCATATGAATAAAAGGTGTTAGGATCCCAGCACCCAGCTCATACATGTACCACTATTCTACCTAAGTGCTGATAGCTCAGTCGGTAGTGTGGTTGACTAACAATCAAAAGGTCATAGGTTCGAGTCTCATTCGAATCAAAAGTTTTTTTTTTGTTTGTTTTTTTTTTGTTTTTTTTTAAAGAAGTCCAATTGTATTGACTTGTGGGTAAATAACGCAGATAAAGGACATGTTTAGTCTTTGTTGGTTAGAATCATTGTTCGCTATATAGCTTGTCGAATTACGTTTTGGTTCATGACTGACACACACCATTGTCTGGATGCAATGTCGTCTGCTTAAAATTGTCGTCTGCTTAAAATTGTCATCTGCTGTTTTTCTCAAAGTTACGTAATGGACATTTTGACATAAAAAACTTATTAATGAGTGACAAACAGCTTGATTCAAGATTAGACGCCGCGTTACGCGGCGTCTGATCTGGAATCAATCTGTTTGCAAAGTTCCCTCCGATAACGACTCACTCCAAACAACGCCCACAATTTGTGTCTCCTGTTGGGTGTATCCCCTTGTTCCTCTTGTCCGTATAATTGTGCACCTTGAAGGGAAGAAGCATGTCCTAGACATGCACTGTAGATCGTAAGACCAAATCATGGTTATGTTCCGTACTGCAATCACGCTATTGCAGTCCTCAGTCATTGTGCACAAACTGGCACACTCTGCAACATTCCGTGCTGGTACCTCAAACCTTATGACACTACTATAACAGAGCTGGTTAACAAACGACTCGTCTAAGATGTTACCATTGTTCAATAATCCTAATAAACTTTCAAATGTGTATAAGTCTTGATACCAAAGAACAGGAGCTTCGTATGGCTGTTTTAGAGATGGAGCACTGTATTTTAAACAGGATTGTTGTTGCTAACTACATCACTTAAGTTAACGTACGTGTCTTCACTATAGCTTGTATTAAATGTACATATGGATTCGAAGTTGCTACTGGATTTGATAACTGTTCAAATAATTATGAAACCAGCAGAATAAGATTTTTTTTTTCATTTCTGAGCAGACAGATTACCCGATCTAACATAATTATATCTTATTAAATTTTGCGTAAAAATTATGAAATATATGTAATAAAAAGATTTTTTTTCGAGGGTACGAAATAACCAAAAATATGGGTACGAAATGACTAGTGAATTTGAAAGGGTACGAAATGACCAAAAATGTGGGTACGAAATGACCAAAAAAATAGGGTACGAAAAGGCGAGGGTACGAAATGACCAGTTCCCAGTGGGTTCATAGATAATAAAGATACATGTATGTGTCAAGTACCTGTGTGCCAAGGTGGGCTATTTTGATCGTGCTGTGTGACTGTCCGTCGTCCGTCGTCGTCCGTCCGTCTGTTCGTTCGCGCTAACAGTTTGGGTATATGGGACTAGATGTCAAAACATAGAACAAAAGAAAACAATAGAGCTGTTCATTCCGTTAGTCTATGTTGGGTTTATGTGGCTTTTTTGGTTTATGTGGCTATTTTATGTGTCTTTTCACACCTTTTTTAACAATGGAAAAGTCACGTAAACCTGAAATGTTAGAACGTCCGTCCGTCCGTCGTTGACAATTTCTTTAAACAGCATCTCCTCCTAAACTACTGGCTGGATTTTTAGCTCACCTGAGCCAAAGGCTAAAGGTGAGCTATTTGGGTGGCATTGTGTCCGTCGTCGTGCGTCGTCCGTCGTCGTTAACAATTGCTTCAAATGACATCTCCTCATATACCGCTTGACAGAATTATACCAAACTTTACAGAAATGTTCCTTGGGTCAAGCTCTTTCAAATTTGTTCAAAGAATTAAAAAAAATACTGAACTCTTGTTGCCATGGCAACAAAAGTGAAAAAATAAGGAAATCTTAAAAAATCTTCTTGTCTGAATTTACAAGGACCAGAGCTTAGATACTAGGCACATAGCATCATCTACAGGTCCTTTATCAAGTTTGTTCAAATTATACCCCTGGGGTCAAAATTGGCCCCGCCCCGGGGGTCACAGTTTTACATTGAGTTATATCCTCCATTCTCCATAACCGGACCCTTTCTACCAATCCGGAAGCCTCACAAAAACGCTTGATAAAGTGCGTGCGGTTTGCTTACGTCATCGCAAAAGCGGTTCCGGTTAGGTAATAGATGTGTGCAGCATAATAGCCGAGAAAAATGCTGAAAAAAACTTGGAATTTTAGTGAAACTTTGAAGAAAATTATATTTTCGAAAAATGAGTACCAAAATTAACCACGTACCTTATTTTTTTAATGTCCCTTTGTAAAATGATTTCGAATAACGCATTTTCCAATATAACTCTAAATGTTTATTACGTGTAGCGAGTGTCTGGAAATTGACCTTTCACATGCAGTATAAATTTGATCCGATTGTGTACAAGCGCCTTTGTTACCCGGATAATGACATCACACTTCCGTCATGATAGGAATTCGCGGCGCTGCATTTACAGCCGAAGGTTAGTTTGAATAACTGGTATTTGTTTAAACAATGAAGTTGTTTGATTACTTTAAGTGTTATTTTCAGTTAGAAAACTATTTTTTCTCCATATTCATTCAATGTAACTCCAAGTTACTATTTAAATTGGTTATCTTTATAATCCCTTTTCGCTAAGGGTTCCGGATGAACGGACGAAGAGGATATAGTGAAATTTTCAAACGTCTTCTCCTCTGAAACTAATGTGGCCAGACCTTTGATATTTGGGCATGGTGACACTTCTAGATGTCCCAAAATTGTTCAAATGGTTCTGGTCGGTTGCATTACTAGGTCACATGCAGGAGCTAAAATAGATTTTTTTTCATTGAAATCTTAAAAAATCTTCTTGTCTGAAACTATAAGGGCCAGAGCTTAGATATTAAATTTTGGCACATATCATCGCCTACAGGTCCTCTATCAAGTTTGTTCAAATTATGCCCCTGGGGTCAAAATTGGCCCCGCCCCGGGGGTCACAGTTTTACATAGAGTTATATAGAGAAAATTTCAAACGTCTTCTCCTCTGACACTAATATGGCCAGAGCTTTGATATTCGGTATGGTGACACTTTTAAATATACTTTACACATTTTGTTCAAATTGCACCGGTCTGTTGCATATCTAGGTCAGTCCTGGACATATATCATTATCTCGATTTTTTTCAGTTATTCTCAGGTGAGCGAAATATGCCCCATAGGGCTCTTGTTTCCAAACTTGGCAGGAATTATTCTTATATGACTCTCTTGAAAAATTGTTCAAATAGAATCTAGTTCCGGTTCGTTGCATATCTAGGTTACAGGAGCTAAAATAGATTGTTTTCATTAAAACCTGAAAAATCTTCTTGTATCAAACCACAGTACCCTGAGCTGAGACTCATCATCTATGTGTCAAAGTTGTTCAAATTATGTCCCTGCATGGGGTAAATAATTACCCAGCCCCGGGCTTCACAAGTTTACATAGAGTCATATAGTGAAATCTTCATACTTCTTCTGCACTGAAACTGATATGTCCAGAGCTTCGATATTTGGCATAGTGCAACTTCTAGAGGGCTTTTACCAATATTGTTGAAATGGTTCCGGTCCGTTGCATATCTAGGTCGCAGGAGCTAAAATAAAATAAATCAATTAAAACTTCAAAAATCTTCTTGTCTGAAACCACAGTAGATCTACCCTGTGCTTAGATATTTGACACAATGCATCATCAGCAGCTGGGTCCTTTATCAAGATACGCGTAGTTCAAATTATGACCTTGGGGTAAAAAATGACCCGCCAACTGGTGTCACAATTTAACATAGCTCTAGATATATAGTGAAACTTCCAGGGGCGTACCTAGGCTTGCGCAAAGTACGCAGTTGCGTACTTTAAAATTTTGAAAGTCCTAAAAATAAAAAAGTGTTAAAAGTTGAAAAATGCACAAAAAATCATGCCTCATCCGGGTTAGGTCTTAAAATGTCCCAGGTAAAAAAAATGCACTTGGACATGTTTTAGATCTGCTCTACCCTATTTTTTTCCTGCTCGCTTCGCTCGCCTCAATATACAATTAAAAAATTAGTAGATCTAGTCACTGATTGAATAAGTCGAGAACAAAATATGATCGCTGAATCACTGTCAAACGCATTTCTAGAACAACTGAGAACTACTGAGTGGATCTAGACACATTCAGAGGCCAGTTATACGACGAACGCTCATGATGTCTCGTGAAATTCCGTGGCGTGCAGGCCCGCATCCAGGCAGTGCAGCCGAAAACAATGTATACCAATTGCAAAGCTCATTGCCTGAATTTTGCAATTTGTCATGCCTCCGACGAACCCTTGGTGCTCAACATGACGCATACTGTGCAAGAAGTGGCATTCTGCTTTTACTACTCCGCTAAAAGGTTATTAAGGTTCCAGAAAGCATACATTGCTTTTACTAAGTGTGGTTGAATGATATTCAAAAGCTAAATACACATATAAAGTAAACTATATTTTACGACAGCCAATTTACAATAATAATTTGGTGTTTAAGGCAGATGTCTGCCAAAAGCAAAGTGAAAGTACACGTATATATAAAAAAAGAGGCTCATTTAGGAGTTTTTTGTGTTACTTTCACCTGCTTTAAGCTGCCACCTGTCTTTCTTACAATCAGTTAGAAAAAGTTTTAGTGGGCATAATAGAGAGGGTTTACTATACATGCAGATATCGTTGAAAGTAAAATAATGTGCGTTTCCTCTCACGTCCCCGGGCCACCTCATACCGGCATTGCACCTGGTATGTATTAATATTTAAATGATATTCTTTATTTGGCTTAGTATATATAAATGAGTGATGCGATAAGAAAATCAGACGTATTTCATTGCAAACAGTGTAGATCAAGACCAGTCGCCACGACTAAGATATTATGGCTGATCTTGCTCTACACTGTTTGTCACTCAAAAGCATATACAATATTTTGTTTAGTAGTATTACATGAATAATTAGCCTATATTATATTTGGTAGTAGAGACCAAACTCAGATGCAGAGCCTGAGACGACGACGGTGCTAGGTCTGCACAATTCCGTTTTTCTCGTGGCATGGCCAAAACAATGGCTTTGATGTTCCGTTGAACATTGAGCAGGTACGATCATGTGTAAGACCATTGTTTACCTTGGAATTCATTCATATGAAATGGCAACATACTATTCAATTATACGGGGAACCCCAGCTAGTTTGCCAAACAACTCAATATTTATAGGATTTGTACAAAACTAAGTGTATTCATCTCTCTAATAACTATGAATTTTTCGGCCCAGATACCATCTAGAATGCATCTCCGGCATTCTAGAAATAAAAATTCTGCGTATCCCAGATTTGACCCTAGGAACGCCCCTGACTTCAAACATCTTCTTCTCTTTAGACTGAAACTGATATGGCCAGAGCTTAGATACTGGGCATTGTGTAACTTCTAGAGGTCCTTTACCAATATTGTTCAAAAGGTTCTGGTTGGTTACATATCTAGGTCACAGAAGCTAAAAATAGATCGTAACATCGTTTCAATAAAAACAAAAACAAAAATTCTTTGAGAAAACTTAAAGAATCTTATAGTCATAATGACCAGCTCCATGTCAAATCATTGCCTGGGCATATACTCAGCTATTTGCACATTCGTATTGTCATAATTTCTCAGCTTTCCAAGATAGTTTACATTACATCAGTTGTTCCAGGTGAGCCATTTAGGGCCGTATACGGCTCTTGTTTAAACATAACCTTGTATACTGAGCAAAAATAGAAACGTCCCACCCTATTACAGGGAAATTTTCTTGAAAGTTATAAGGTTGATGGTAATAAAACCTATACAGAAAAAAAAGTTCATTATTTTTTGAATCCATATCAGTTGACCTCGTATTGCTGAGAAAAAAACTTTTAGAGTGATGCAATGAAGAAGTTGGTAGGGGTCAAAATGAAAAATCTGAATAAATGTTTGTTTTTTAAAAAATGTTTAGTTGATTACTGAATTATCATAAAAAGTCCCAAGTTTTATTCAGTAAGATTAATATCGTGTACGGCCACCGTTTGCACCAATATACGCTCCATTTCTACGGCGTAACGTAACGTTTAATGAGAACGTCAGACATTCACTCTTGCTGTGAGGTCTGTGTCAAATATTGAATGCTGAATCTTAAATGTAATCCATTTGTGTAGTCTACCATCTGAATTGCCAAGTGTGAATCGAGACTCGTCAGGAAAAAGAAATTGGTACAGGCCAGTTTGCTTCAAGTTCAAATGACGTCGTCACGATAGATAATTTAGCCCCACGGTGACGTGTCGTCCAAATTTGACCGGATTACGGGCGTCAGGCTCTGATTGGTTTTGCAAGCGATTACAAAGGTTTGTGATGATTCACCGTGCTCACCAGCCGTTCCGGTGGCTGGAAAATGACGTAGACGTTAGTGCGTTAACGTGCCGTAGTGGTCAGTTCTGACGGAGGAAAAAAGGGGTGATCAAGGCGAAAACGATTGTAAACAGTCCCAGTCTGATGGTACCGGGTCGCAAGCCTCTGTTTGGTCTCTCTATAGCAGTCTAACCACCGGATGACGTCAATGGCCGTCATTGCATGATTTCATTCAACTTCAGACGAGCGTGGCATGGTGCAAGGATTGAATTCATATGGGGTTTTTTAATTTTTTTATTACCATATGTCGTGTGTATTGTACGACGGTGATAGAATTACTTTATTGAAACGCGTGTACCGTGCACGTGCAAAACGTGCAAATCATGATTCCGTTACGTTAGCGGTTTTTATCTGTGTAATTTTGTGAAAACTTTACACATGTGTAACTCCAACTAACCAGTATCCTATAAGTACATTCACTTGATGTATAACTTAAATAACGTCAGAGATATGTCCGTTCAAAATGTGGGACGTTTCTATTTTTGTTGAGTATATATCAGAAGAGTTTTATTTGCAAATTTAGTAAAAAAAAAAAAAAAGTCATTTTATACGTTTGCTATGTGAACTTTGATTGATTATCGGTATCGCAACATCCGGGTACCTACGTACATCCGGGTATTCAGACAAGCTAGCAGGGCTCCAGATAAGAGGGAGTATTCTGAACAAATCAACCCTTTTCTCACTTATACAGCACCAAATCCTATGGTGTTACTACTCATTAGAATCGTCTCATCGAGACGATTCTAATGAGTAGTGACACCATAGGGTTTAAAGCAGAAATAAAGGTTTTAGTTTTTGAAATACTCCCCTTATCTGGAGCCCTGAGCTAGGTGAAAACAAATATAGCGCCGCCATATAGAATGTTACTTATTGTATCAACGTCGGGGAGATAATCAAGCCGAGTATTAAACTTTTGTGGTACAATAAGACTAAATAAGCCAAAAAGTTGATAGGCAGAAGGTTGTGCGGTCTACAAGTTGATAGAACGAGAATTTCTTTCCACACATTCCCCTAATGACCTGGACTCTGGAGAGAGAGCTGGGCTAATATAGGAATTTACATAATATGAAAAATATGAACTTAGACATTGATTGTTTGTCTCTTTGTTTCGCCCCGTACTACAAATAATTCAAGATTTAGAATAAGTACAGATCTAGATCTACATATAGATTAGATAATCTAATTTATTTTACCCTTACCCCATAAATACTTCTATTAATGCCTTTGTTCAATTCCCAAATTGAAGAAAATTTAGTTTCACTTAATTCACCATAAGGAATTGAGTCATAATCTTAGTAAAGGTTAATTATTAGCTTTAAGCAGGCTGAAAATAAAGCAGAAAGTGTCTGAATTCGCATTCTACTTTATCAAAATTCAACGTCTCTTCAAAGATCTAAAATAGATCTATTCATTTTATATCTGCTTCCAGGCTTTTGTAATTATTCATACTTAGATATAGAATCTACATAGATCTATCAAAATGTTTGAAGTGTAGGCCTAATACCTCTTTCTGATCATGATTGAACTTAAATATATTCAAGTTCAATCTATATTGATTTAAATTTGACCAATAGTTTGGAACCACATCCAGCTCAGAGTTAAGTAATTTCTGAACATTATCCAATCTAAAAGTATCTAGTTCACTATTGTTCTGATTAATTTAGTTCTACCACTGAAGTCCACCAAGATTTAATTATATTATATAAATTCTATAAATAGATCCGTTTGCATCCTAATCATGCACATTATATAAATATCACATGTCTGACTGGGTGACAGTAAAATTGTCAAATTTCGGAAAAATACTGTCAACCTCTTCACAACGGCCCTCCCAACAACGACTCCCTCCTTATAACGATCCTTGCCGCTGTTCTCCACCAAGACATTTATGTGCAACCTTTTCATGGCTGCAATACTGTCTGCTAATAATTGTCGTCTGCTGGTTTTCTCAAATTTTCATATTGGACATTTTGATTGAAAAAACATAATGACGAATGACAAACAGCTTGAATCCAGATCAGACGCCGCGTTACGCGGCGTCTGATCTGGATTCAAGCTATTTGCAAATGTAATCCAATGCTTAATTGTCCCTCCCTTTAACGACTCTCTCCGAACAACGCACACTATCTGTGTCTCCCATTGGGTGTCGTTGTAGAGCGGGAACAGTGTATGTACAACAGAGTTTGCAGTAGTGTCAAGTTTAGTATCTCAGATATGCAAGTTTTGTCGGTAAAGCTGAACTTTTTTTTTCATATGTATACATGTATGACGGCCCTGACGGTATATTATAGTCCATGTATAAATGTACGTTTATATATACTATTTTTTATAAACAGTGAGTATTGTGAATAAACGTATCCAGCTTATCATAAATTCTTAATTAACCCTTAGCATGCTGAGCACGACTGTTTGGATCAAGATCAGACGCCGCTTAAACGTGCATCTGATCTGGATACACACTGTTTTCCACTCATATTCATAATGTCTTTAATATTTTTTTTTTTTTTTTTACAAAACTATGAGTTTTACTTTCTTTTTCGGAGACGATATATGAGAAGGAGCCGACAATTCAGCATGATAAGAATTAAAAACAATACAGCGGAACCCCTCCAAACCGGAACCTTTAAATACCGGAATTCCCTCTAAACCGGACAAGAGCTTTTGTCCCGTTTCCAACCATTTTCTTATTATTTTTCCTTTTACACCATAAATACTCCTTTTTACGTCTTTGATTTATTCCTACACTGAAGAAAATATATTAATGAATATGTATCGTCAGAAATATTTTCTATATTCTAGCAGAATATAGCTTAAAGCAGATTGAAAGTAATGCAGAATGCGCCTCAAAGTTTAGGCGCATTCTGCTTTACGTTCAACCTGCTTTAAGTGGTCATTCTAGAAACAAGCTATTTGGTAATGGGTTAAAACCCCTCTAAACCGAAAACCTCTCTAAACCAGACATTTATGTTGTCCCCACACATGTCCGGTTTAGAGGGGTTTCAATGTACACTAAAGTGAAGACAAAGCTCAATAATACTTACAAAGCAGACGTTAATGGTTCTGTAAAGGTATTAATTGAACAAGAGAATTGCTAACCTTTTCACTCTCAATGACGTCATAAAGCGCATTTGCAAACAGTTTTGATCCTGATCAGACGTCGCGAAACGCGGCGTCTGATCAGGATTAAAACTGTTTGCCCTTTTTTAAATGACGCAAGTTATTCTGCCTTAAATCGAAGTTTGAAACGTTATTGCAGACACAATATTGAAGCAGGCGACAATATGGCGGCGAAGGGGTAATAACCTCACGATAAATTTGATCATGAAAGGGTTAATGTGTATGGAAATATCTACTATTAGGCAAAATTTATTGTGCTTCGACTTGTTTGTTACATCCATAGAAGCTTAAATCGAGGCTCTATAACTCACTTGTGAAGTTTGCAATGAAACAGACCATTTTTAAATCGGTCTGACAAAAAGCTAAACACAGATAGCCTACAAAGACAATGGGCGCGCACGTGTTCCAACTGAAGCTTGGCTTGCTTGTGTCGGGCACGAACTTTTAATCGCACGTGATACTTGCCATGTGTATGATCAATTATATACAGGGAACTAACTTTAATTTTCTCAACTATTTTGTGCATTTTTCTTGGCTGTGTTTTGTGCGGGATTCTCATGAATCCTACAGCCTGCTTGCCTTCCAGGCATGTGCTGGCACCTCTGGTGTTTATCAGCGGTAATTACTTATTATGGGTAAAGACATTACCGATGATTACTTTATGTTTCTGTTTTTCTCTGATACACGTACATGTGATTCTGCTTTTAATAGCCTTAAATACATTAAAATCTCTCTATTACGACCACTAAAACGAAGGCTAATTTATTATATAAAATGCAGATGACAGCTTAAAGCAATGTTACAGTAAAACAGAAAGCTCCTAAAGGAGCTTTCTGTTTTACTGTCACCTTGCTTTAAGCACTCACCTGCCTTAAAATTCTAATAATTTAACATAATTTAGTGGTCGTAATAGAGAGGTTTTTCTGAACTCGTGTTCAATGGTCGTGCAATGAAAGAAGAAAGGTGTGTTTAGACAAGGTTCGTGTACAGCAAATATTTTGTAGATACCTACTGAAATTTTGTTTAGCATCATGATAGAACAATTATGACATACTGCTAATTCTACGTTTGAGTAGCTGCCTAAACTGTGCTGTAGAAAACACAACAAGCCATCAACTGCTTTTAAATTCCTTTCAAGAATGTTAAAGATACTGAAAACCGGATTTTGAATAAAAATCATTGTAGATATATGACAGGCGCGTATGTACTCATAAACACGTAAAGATTAGTTTAGGAATATGATTTATGTTAAAAGTGCATTTAAAAATATTAGCCAGCTCGATCGGAATATACTCTCAGCCTGCTTTAAACCTTTCCTCCCTGAAACCTCAAATGGACAATTCTATTTTTCAATTTAGTCTTGCCCATTTTTTACTTTTTAGGGTTGAATTTTACAATATGTGTCAAAATGACAAACAGTGTATATCCTGATCAGATGGCTCATTAAGGAGCCATGTGATCAGGGTCTACACTGTTTGCATATACCAAGTGTACTTCTCAAAGGTACTTTGTTTGTAAATGACGCATGTATGCGTGACTAGGGTTAAAAGAGTTAAGCCGACATCTTCTAGAAAAATGAACATATTTCTAATGTTGCAGATTCATAGTTGTATAAAGTGGATTAATTTTCTTCAGTCGGGAGGAATAAATTAAGTACGTTAAAAGATTAAAATAAGTATTTATACGGTGAAGGGTTAATTGATATATATATATTAACAAAGCTGGTTCTCAAGTTTTACATTTGTTCTAATATCAAATCTGCAGGGCTCTAGATAAGAGGGAGTAAATTGAACAAATTCAACATTTTCTCACTCGTTTTAGCATCAAATCCGATTGTGTTACTACTCATTAGAATCGCCTCGAAGAGACGATTCTAATGAGTAGTGACACCATAGGATTTAATTAAGAAATAAATATTTTAGTTTTTGAAATACCCTCCCCCCCCCCCCCCCCCCCCCCCCTCCCTAATCTGGAGCCCTGAATCTGTTTATTTAATGAACGTTACTTCGATAATTTGTCATTTGATCTGAAACTTTTTATTACGAAAGTCAGCATGTTGTATCATACTCTACACATACAAACGGGGCTTTGTGGTAGGAACAGAATTCAACGAGCTGAGATATAGTATATATGTATAATTAATGCTTAAACTTATAAATAATCATGTTTTCGAAAATCTCGACTAATAAAAATAATGACTTTGAAAACAATTAATGAAAACAATTATCACCGATTGTAAATGTTTCAATTAAATTATTATAACAATCAAATGCTACATGTATATGTGATGTGTTCACGTTATGTTAAAGATGATGCATTTGTGTACAATTCTGAATAAAATATGTTCTTTACTTGTACATTTACCTCACAGTTTAATCGCTAAGTCCATAAGGTTTGATAGAATTTACTAGTTCGTGTAATGTTTCTTCTTGGTCAAATAAAAATGAACCATATTTTTCTATGAACGGATAACTTTTACATGAAACATTGTATTTGTCTATATTGCCAACATAGTGTGTGACCTTTTCAACTTGTTCTTTCCATTGAGACCTTGACCTAATCAAAGCGCATGTGAAATTTTTATTTCTGATTTCTGTATGCTGATTTTGTAACAAGAATAATCTATCTTTATTTTTTTTTCATTTAAACTTGATTCAAGATTCGAAATTTCGGACAACTTTCCTTCAGTATTTCTTCTTTGGTTTGCTTTAAAGCTTGAATAAGATATGGGGTTTCTACGTATTTCAATTAACAATGTTTCCATAAACCACATATCATTTATTACAAAAGGTGTATATCTTACTTATGCATTTATAATATATGCTCCATATCATATGCAGGTACGCAGTTTTGTAAAATACACATAATTTCATCTATCTTATAATTTATACAATCAACATAATCATTATCATGTAATAAGTCGTTACTAAACTTCCATAAACCTTTTTCATGGTTTTTATGTAAAAAACTCAATTCTAACAAAATAATAGAGTGATCTGATCTATAACTAATACCAACGTCACAATTTATTAAATAGTTTGTCGTGATAGCTGTCGTAAAAGAAATAAAGTCTACCTTGTTGTAAAGGTGGAACTCTTTTTCAAGTACATGTATATTTTCTGCAGTTCAATGAGATTTCTTTCATAATTAATGATAACAATTTCCCTCTGGCTATACTATTATGGTTTGATATTTTATAACTTCTGTAATCAATTGAAGGATTAAGTACCAGGTTGTAATATCCACAAACAAAATATTTTGTACGAGTCAATCATATTGAATACATGTTTAAATAAAAGAAATATGGAGCATCGTTTTTATGTGCATAAATATTGGTTAAAATAAAGGAAACATCAATTAATATTGTATTTCAATCGGAATAAAACTTCCATTGTCATCTTGTTTAATACTTTACATCTTTGTACTTAAGTTTTTTTTCTGAATAAAACGTAAACACCTCTTGTGTTTGATTTACCATGACTGAAATAAAAACTTTACTTTCAAGCCGCTTTAGGTGGTCACATGTCTTCAAAGCTAGAAACATGCTATGGGGTAATGGGTTAAGGTTAAAGTAAACTTCTAAACGAGTGCATGTAGAATGGTATAAATGCACTTTGTCGAGCCTTTCCTTAACCCTTTTAACACTAATTTTCTCTTGTGGGTATTTATAATCATTTTGAACTCTTATAGTAAAGATATTTTGAACCAGTCTACCTACTGTTACATTTTTGGTATGACAACAAAAACCAATCACAATATCAAACATTGCAGACATTGATCAGAGGGCTCCTATAGGAGCCCTCTGATCAGGGTCTATAATATTTGCATATGTAATCAGTAATCTCTACAGAGGGGTGTAGGGTTGAAAGGCTTAAGACCGCGAACGGAAAAGCATTGGAAAATAAGCAGTGTAATGAGCTGAATCTGTGAGTGAGAGATTATTGATAACGGTTACAAGTCTACAGCGAGTACACATGTGCCACATACGATCATGTAACTTAAAGGATGTTGACATTCAACCTGTATGATTTTAAGTATGACTTTATGGCAGCTCTTAAGTTTAAGATTAGCACTATTTACATGGTTTTAGTTTTATATTTTTGTTTTGAACTGCTGTTACTTGAATTACGATCTTCAGGTAGTAGTTTGCTGCGATAACTACTTAATAGTCTCTTATAATTCTTATTTGAATGTCATGGTTAATGTTGTTTTATGACTCAATGTGAATATGTATATGAACCATGATGAGACTGAAATAAAGATATTTATATTGTATTTATTTCGTAAAAGCAAACACAATCACAGTTTAACAAGTGAAAATCTAATTTTGATTCATCACATATATAGAGAATTGCCTGTTAAAGTTTTTCCGGTGAGAGTAGAAAATCGAAGACCCTATAGTGTCCTGCACCAGGAAAACTGCACTCCATATTAGGTAGTGGTAAGATATCAAAATCAAAACATCCAACCCCCTGTTTCACGGTCGCTGTAGCAGTTGATGACAAGATACAAAGGCTTTCTATAGCAATACATCGCTCATGCTGCTGTAAAGTTACCAATTCTCAGGACAGCACATGTTGGATTCTTTGACCATCTTCAATCTGCACTGCCATGATAAATAACAATAACATGTATGCCATAAGACAATAAACGAAAACATTTATTTAAGAACTGGAGACCAATAACACAGTTAAATGTATTGTGTGAATTAGCGTCTGTTAATACAGCAGATCAAATCTGTTTTTAAATACATTGGTGTCTCAGACTGGATTTGTCAATGGTAGATACATTGGTGAAAATACTAGATTAGTGTATGATAGTATGAACTACTGTGAAGATAACAACGCCCCAGATTTATTACTGTTAATAGATTTTAGAAAGCTTTAAACTCAGTATCATTTGATTTCATTGATAAAACTTTGTCTTTCTTTAACTTTAAGTGATGTGCTTAAAATGTGAATTAGAGTATTTGTGTAAAATACAGACGTTTGTGTGTAATTAAATGGGTTTATGGGTTCCATGTCTTACAGTTACTCGTAACTACAGACTAGTCGCTTGAGTACAATTTGACCGTTGCCATAGTGGGTTATTTTTAACACGGGCTTGAATGTTTAATTCTTTCCCATGTTACTAATGATCTTGTCATAGAATTTTTGTTAAATGTTTTACATGTATTTACTTACTGTGCTGGCGGTCTTTTTGATTGTGAGGTTGTGGAACAGGGTTTATATTTTATGTACACTGTTCGTCTTTATAGGTGAATATAGGAGATAAGTGTGAGGTTGGGCGCCCCTAAACCCAGGTTTAACCCCCAGTGGTAGTTAATGATTAATTTATAATTAATTATTGATTGCTGCTGACCGTACCAAGGCGGGCTCCTATGTTCACTTTGCTTTATGTTTGTCTTGCGTGTTGTTTTCTATTTAGTGTGTAGATGAAGGAATGGGATTGTGCGCGTGTGTGTGTGTTTGTTATGGTATGACTGTGTGTGTGTTCTGCTTGAGAGGTGGGTGTTTTGTTTGTGTTGCGTTTCCTGCTTGAGTCTTTCGTATTTATATATTAAACTTTTTTTCAAGTTAAGTGAGGCTGCAGACAAGGGCATCCGATATTATCTTATATGTTTTTACTGTGTGCGGACATTATAGAAATAAAAACAGAAACTGTAAAAGTATCACTGGAATAAGAATCAAGGATTAGAATATATATAATATCTCAATTTAAAAATGACACCTTCTAATTTTTACATGGCTCCGAAAGGTCCTTGTATAATGTTTTAGAATTAATCAATATTTTTCCATCTGTATCTGGTTTATATGTCAATTTTGACAAAATAGAAGATATTTGGATTGGTTCTCTAAAGTACAAAACAAGGTCAATAAACACGAAATGGAAACTGCCTTGGGTGATAGTCAGTTTAAAGTACTAGGGATACATTTTGATGTAGATTTAAATATGATCTGCGAAACTAATTTTGAAGAAATGATAAAAAGTATACAAACATGCATTTCATATTGGAAGAGACGGAAACTGACTCATGTTGGTAAAACAACTGTTGTTAAATTTTGTTCGGGATATATTTCGTGGCTTGGCGGAGCGTCCTGTAATAGTTTCAGGTAACGGCGACCTTGACCTTTGATCTCATTTATAGAAAACATCTTTTCCGGGGTATATTTTCGACTCCACTTCAGCTTGATATACCAAATTTGGTGTGTGAGAAGTACCTTATTGAGACAAATGTGACATTGACCTTGTACTTTGACCTCATTGATTTAAAAATCTTGTTAGAGCATAAATCCTCTTCCTCATCAACTAGGGATAACAAATTCAGTGTATAAGTACATATTGGAATGGTGGATTGTTGAATACTTCTTTCAGGTTATTATGCCCTTGACATTAACCTTTGGCATCAATGAATAAACTAACTGGAGTATACTTCCTGAACCACATCAGTTAGGCCGAAGAGACCTTCATACATTGTCGTGGCTTTGGGGCTTAAATACTATAGGGAATGTTTCTGTTTATTAGACCGAGATTATCCCCTCTGCCCAGAACTGAAAGGAAGGCAGATTGGTGGTTTTGATCCTATGCATTGCTTTGCAACAAATGGGATTAGCCGAAATGATATTCCTGAAATCATTACCATCTTATCTCATCGTCCCCCGTCATTCATGATCAGGGTCGTATTAATCAAAATAGATGTAAGGCGTGGTTTTGATCCTATGCATAGGATCAATATCACCATTATTGTGTTAGGTTTTCAAAGGATACAATGTTTTCAATGCTACGGTTAAGGTTGCGGTTTTAATAGACACAATAGTTTTAAGGTAATGGTACGAGTCAGAATTTTAATAGACATAACCCATCAAAGGCGATGGTTATGGTTAGATTTTTAAAAGACATTGATCCAATGCAATGGTTAGGGTTAGTGTCTTAATAGAGATAATTAATTAAAGGCAATAGTTAGGGTTAGGGTTGAAATAGGCATACTTTATTAGAGGCATTGGTTAGGGTTAGGGATTTAATAGACATGATTGTTTAAAGGCAAAGGTTAGAACTAGGGTTTTAAGAAGGCAGTAGTAAGGGTTAGAGTTTTCATAGACATAATTGAGTCAAGGCAATGGTAAGGGTTGGGGTTTTAATATACATAGTTAAATAAAGGCAATGTTTAGGGTTAGGGTTTTAATAGACACAATTGATACAAGGCAATGGTTAGGATTAAGATTTAATAGACATAATTGATACAAGGCAATGGTAAGGGTTTCAATAGACATAATTGATACATTACAATGGTTAGTGTTAGTATTGTAATAAACATAATTCAAAGCAATGGTTAGGGTAAGGGTTTTGATAGACATAATTTTTATTCAAGACATTCGTTAGGGAAAAGGGTTTTAATAAACATAATTGATTCAAGAAATTGGTTAGGGTTAGGGTTTAATAGACATAAGTGATACAAGGCAATGATTAGGGTTGGGGTTTTAATAGGGTTTAAATAGTCATAATTGATTCAAGACATTGGTTAGGGTTAGGATTTTGATAAACATAATTAATTACAGGTAATTATTAGGGTTAGGGTTTTTATAAACATAATTGATTCAGGAAATTTATTAGGGTAAGGATTTTAATAAGCATGTATATTTAAACCCTAGCCTAACCACTGCCTTTTAACAACTATTTATATTAAAACCCTATCCCTAACCATTGCCTTTCAACAACTATGTATATTAAATCCCTAACCATTGCCTTTCAACAACTATGTATATTAAATCCCTAACCCTAACCACAACCTGTAAACAACTATGTATATTAAAACCCTAATCATTGCCTTTAAACAACTATGTATATTAAATCCCTAACCACTACCTTTAAACAACTATGTATATTAAATCCCTAACCACTGCCTTTAAACAACTATGTATATAAAAACCTTAACCCTAACCACTGCCTTTCAACAACTATGTATATATAAACTCTACCCCTAACCATTGCCTTTCAACAACTATGTATATTTAAACTCAACCCCTAACCATTGCCTTTAAACAACTATGTATATAAAAACCTTAACCCTAACCATTGCCTTTCAACAACTATGTATATTTAAACTCTACCCATAACCATTGCCTTTAAACAACTATGTAAATTAAAACCGTAACCGTAACCATTGCCTGTAAACAACTATGTTATAAGCGGTTCGAATTGATCTGTATTTACATTTTGCTTTAAAGGGACTATAATACTTGCAATAAAGTGGTTATCGTATAAATAATGTCAGAAATGAGTTAACCCTTTCATGATCAAATTATTCGGGAGATTTTTACCACCTCACCGCTCTAGTGTCGCCTGATTCAGTATTGTTTTCTGCAAGACACGTTTCAAAGTTGAT
Source organism: Gari tellinella (assembly GCA_922989275.2). Lineage (NCBI taxonomy): Eukaryota > Metazoa > Mollusca > Bivalvia > Cardiida > Psammobiidae > Gari > Gari tellinella. The sequence goes on from OV277862.1 coordinate 19,653,885, forward strand.
TTAAGGTTGTATGACTTAATAAATACCGATAAGAGTGTCAAACAGTTTTGCTTCTGATCAGACGACGCGTTACGTTTCGTCTGATCAGGACCAAAACTGTTTGCAAACGCGTTTTAAAGCGTCTTTGAGAGTGAAAGGGTTATTAAGTGGTTATCGTATAAATAATATCAGAAAGGGGTTAAAAGATAACTTCAATCCAATGATGTATATTGAGGTATTGTTTGTGTCAAATGATCAACTTTGCGTATAAGAGTGCGACTTCGCTGAACAGCTCGCGCAAATTATATTTGAACTTGTACCTCTATTTTCGCCAATGGACCGTCTGATTGTATGTCTCTTTAAGATGCCACACGTGACGTGGTGAGGCATAACCTTTTCGAATAACAAAGACGCCTCCAGGTCCTACTCTGAATGACATCTATGTCAATTTCTTTTTCATTTATAGACTTTGGCGAAATATTAAATGCACAATTGGGAAAAATGAACAGCCAGCGTTTCTCAAATTTCTACCGGAAGGTCGAAAGGGACTGATGAAATGTTAAACATGAAAGAAACTGCAATCAGAATTCGTATCTACCAGGTGAAAGTTTTCAGATTTAATTAATTTCATAGCTGGGGGAGAAATAATCGTCCATGTATACACCTGGTTAATAGTGCCAAGTGGATGTCGGGTTGCGGCAGATTTAGGCACATGGTAGTCAATCTTCCCATCGCCCCCACACTGAGACTTGAACGAGGTTAGCCTTTCTCATCTCATACTATTTCTGCTTGTAAACTCATGTCTGTATATTTTGTTTTTTACACAAATTGCATTTTAAGATCTGGAGAAACCTTAAGACGAGCGACGAACAGCTTAAATCCTGAACAGACGCATATTTCTTCGGTTTCAGATTGTGGTCCTACAGTTTTGTAAAAACAGGTAAGGTCGCGAGACGCTGAAGAAGGGTTTAAGATTAATACTTATCATGTGCACGTGTTACTTCAATAGAAAACATGACACAGCATACACCTTGAATTCTGTTTTTAAATATATATAAATTTTCGGTGGGTTTGGCAACAAAAAAGCCAGCCTGAAGCAGCTCAGACAAAGTGTGTGAAAATTGCTTCGAAAAGACCACTCGATGACAAAAATATCGTGAGAATAAACGTCGCATTGCAACAGACAACTAAACCAAGTCAAAGGAAATAAGTTACAGAATATTCAAGTCTAATCTAATACCGTAAAATCTCATGTAAACATTTGCAAAGTTACTGTATTCTCTGTTAACAATCTGCCATTTACACGTATTTTCATTAGCATTGTATTTCGTCTATTTATGAAATAAGAAATTCATACATGTGTACCAGTGTATTATTGTGCACTAGAACACAAGTTGAGAGTTGAGATGTGTAGTAATTAAATTACGAGGCAGTATAGAAGTGACAGCTTAAAATAGAATGAAAGTAAATGCAGCTTTTTAAGGTAACCTGCGCTTGTTGGATTATTTCACTACATGTATAAGACGTGTAACATGACAAGCACTTCCCTAACTTTCCACGGTTCTGGGGCTTAATGTGTCTGTTCAGAGAGTATCCCCTCTGACAAGAACTAAAAGGAAGGCAGACCGACAGTTTTGATACCATGCGCTGCTGTATACCGGTCAAAGAGCAAGGTCACCAAACTGCAATACAACATGCTGTATCCATCAATGCGTATCGGCATGTGTGATGTTGCATGAAGTTCGTTAAAGTATTTAGTCCATACCTGATATAAACGCAAACATTTTTTTAGGTCATAGATATCAAGTAAAGATCACCAAACGGTACCCTCGCACCTTGCTTAGAATAACTTGCACACAGAGCTAGAATGTTTTAATTTCATAATTTGACTCTGTTCAGGCCTAACCTAAATTCCAATTCGTTCGAAATTAAAATTCATTATGAACTTGTTAATGCAATAAAATGAGAAAGCTACCAAAAGGAAAAATAAGAAAGATTAGAAGGAGCAGATGTGACTTAATGTTTCGTGCGTAGGGAGCACGGCACACTTCCGTCTTTGTGCTTCTTGGCAAATCTCATTTCGTTGTTTCAGATCAAATAACGAGCATACGAGTTTTACGGCCGTACTACCGGCTGTTACCAAGGATTGCATGCTCTCTATATGATTGCATTGACCTAATCCTTATCATGCTGAATTGTCGTCTGCTTCAAGTATATTGTCTGCCAAAATACTTAAAATCAGTTTATAGAATTAACGACGACACGGCGCTCTTCTTGACAACATTTAAATTATTATTCGACATTTATAAACATTTTTAGAGTGAATTTCTGCAGATTCCTTTGATACAACCATACACTTCCTTGCTTTTTTAAAAAGAATATTCTTAAAGATCTGTCTCAAATGTCCAAAGTTCTAAAAGTGCCTAAAAGATCCATAATCAAAGTAAATATTGGCCCAGTCAAAATGGTTTTAACTAACCCAACTTATCACATGTAACCCTAGCAACGGGTATACTCAACATTTACAAACAGTGTACCTGTAATGATTACACTGATCCTTTGCAAAAATTGTGAACCCTGATCAGAGGGCTTCTTAAGGAGCCCTCTGATCAGGGTCTAAACTGTTTGTCATTTTGAAATATATTTTTAAAATAAACCCTAAATAGTCAAAGATGGACTTATTTTGATGAATTGTCCATTGAACGTTTCAAGGATGAATGAGTTAAAAATCAATGTATATCAAGCATGCAATCATTTTAAAGGAAAATGTGGTAAACAATCACATGTGAACTTATGATTGAAAACATTTGATTAGCTTCAATACTTGGTTTAAAAGTGCCCAAAGTGTAGATAACACTGAATTATGAAACTAAATAGTTACATGTATATACAGCGCAAGAGGTATTTCCAATATTGTCCAATGTGCTATAACTATGACGGAATATCACTGATAAATCCTAGAACACTGACACTATGTCTTTAATGTGTCTTTAATTTAACTTTAAACTCGAACAGTTGGTAATGAAAATATGCACTTAGTGAAAAGAATTATTAGTAGTCGTCTCTACCATAAAATGTCTTATGCTCTATTAATTAATATTAACTTCATTTTAAAAGGGAAGAATTTGGCGGTTTTATTTGGCCTGCAATAAAAACACACTTAAATCCGAGCTGAATAGGTCATTGAGAGGGGTTACACTAAACGAATTAGGACACTCGGATAATCCATGTGAATACACAACTTTAAAACTAATATTCTAGACTGAATGGCGATAAATCTCAATCGGCGCATAATGGAAACGATAATTCTACTTTTTCAAAACAACTATAAATCCTAGGGATTTTGGGAATGACACCATTTTAATTACTGATTATTCACAGCAGACAACTTTAATGATATATTCCACACTGATTGAGTGACAATCATTGTGGAACAAATATTATATATATGCAATTGATGTAATTATTCACATTTTGTTAAACTCTATTAAAATAAGTATATTGTTATCAAAGGTAAAGTTTTTCTATCTATGATAATCCCTAGCACACAACCTTTAACATGTATTCCAGACTGATTATGCAGTCATTTTTCAATTGACACATTTTGAAAACATTAATTTGAATCAGTATGTCCTCTTTATCTACTAACACTATTAAACCTGTATTTAGGAAATTATATATTCCATATTACAAGTTTCCGAGCAAACTGCTTTATACATAATTGTGTTCCAAACGGATTCAGCGATAATTCTTATGGAACACATATTGAACGCGACGAACCATTTACATAAAGTTCCCGTTCAACACTCTTGTTAAGTCCTATTGTTGCCGACTCTAAGACGTGTTAAAGTTAAAGTCGACCGCTGTTTAGTTGGCGTGGGGGCACTCTAACTTCAAGATTGACGGTGACATAGTGTTCTTCTTGACAACATTTGATTTCTAATGTACAATTGACGAAACAAAAGCAGACGGTAAATGTTTAAAAGTGGTGACGTCATGGCAATGAATGGGTTAATAAGAGCTTACAGATTACTACATTAGTATGTTAAAGGTGCCTTAAACGTTATATCATATACATGTGATTAAACGCCTGTTTCAATATATTGAGTTATGGAGAATGGGTTGTATTTAAGAGTTTGATATAGCACAGATGAGAAGTGCCCTGTTATCTACGACTCGCTTGCCTTAGAAGTGCATAAATACAAAAATGTACCAGCGCTATCCTGCTGAAAGATCGTGAGCGGTAATAATGAGCAGACATCCAAAGCATGCCGTTACAGGATACGGCCAGAGTCGACTAAATTATTCAAGCTAACGACATTGTTTCAATTATAACAAGTACTCTGCCAAACGCGCAACAACAACGTATTTACAGTTAAAAATAATTCCACAAGTCTCAAATGATGTTGCCTTCATATGCTATATTATATTCGTATATAAAGATTTTTGTTCATTATACAAACATTATACTGTAAACAATCATCTTACTTCAAGTTTGTTAAGACCAAGTTCGGACCGATAATGACACATTCCAAAGAACAATGCATGCTGGGATTCGAAAATCTTAGCCGGGCAAAGCTGGACCAATGGCCAATCTAAAAAATGTTTAATATCCAATGAACATAATTATTTACACTAAGTCTTGAACTTACATGTCTGACAATTGACAAGATAGTTAACCGTAACGTCCCGTGATCAAAGTCTCTCGAAATAATAATTATTCTTTTTTACAATATCGACGGCTTAAAACGAGGTACATGTTCAACTGAAACACAGAGCACTTGTTGGAACATTCTTAAATACAGTAAAACCTCTCTTTAACGATCACTAAAACGAAGGATAATTCATAGTATAAAAGACAGGTGATAGCTTAAAGCAAGGTGACAGTGAAACAGAAAGCTCCCAAAAGAGATGTCTGTTTCACTGTCACCTTGCTTTAAGCAGTCACCTGTCGTAAACACTAAATAATTAAATAGATTTAATGATCGTAATAGAGAGGTTATGCTGTACTTCTTCCTTCATTAGCGACTATTTGTACTTGTCTTTAACACTTTTGACCACGTATTTTTTTTATCATAATAACACTATGTTTTTGTTTTATCATAATAGCACTATCCTTTTGTTTTATCATAATAGCACTATGCCTTTGTTTTATCATAATAGCACTATCCTTTTGTTTTATCATAATAGCACTATGTTTTTGTTTTATCAGAATAGCACCATGTTTTTGTTTTATCATAATAGCAATATGTTTTTGTTTTATCTTAATAGCACTATGTTTTTGTTTTATCATAATAACACTTTGTTTTTGTTTTATCAGAATAGCACTATGTTTATGTTTTATCAGAATAGCACCATGTTTTTGTTTTATCATAATAGCACTATGTTTTTGTTTTATTATAATAACACTTTGTTTTTGTTTTTATCATAATAGCACTATGTTTTTGTTTTATCATAATACATGTAACTCTTTGTTTTTGTTTTATCATAATAACACTTTGTTTTTGTTTTATCATAAAAGCACTATGTTTTTGGTTTATCATAATAGCACTATGTATGTTTATATTATAATATTTACAATCGCCCCATTCAATTCCATTGACAAAAAGTGTGTTCATTTCATATAAACACCACTTTTCGAGAGGGCGGGACTTGTGGAAAAGTTTCGAAGGGAAGGCGGGGCACATGCAGTTTCCATTCGCGAATTAATCTTTGGAACATGGCACAGCAAACATTTGGCGGAGTTTTCTAAATTTGTTCTTAACCGATCTGTACCTTCCTACTAGTGGAAACCACGATTCCCGACTTATATTCTTCTTTATTAATGAGATAAATTGCAAGAAAATTGACATAAGAATCTACCTTATAAACAGCTCGGCTATCTGCGTTTCTTTATGACAAAAAAAAAACCGATATATTTATCCTACTTTAAAATGACGTCACTTCCAATGACGTCAAAAATCGGCATTTTTCGCGCCAAACTGTCAAGTTGTTGACAGTGGAACTTATTTTTTCTGCTTTCGATTCAGTAAATCGGTCATGGCTGTTCCTTATAGGGTACACATTATTCGTGTTATCAACCTCTAATATGGATTAAGCATACATGCGTACTAACAAAATGTTTATTTAATGTTAGAAATTACAGCAAATATATTGTAAATATAAGAAATGAACTGATTTTTTTCGGCGTTCAAGCGAAATGAACGACAGAAAATTATCGGCAAATACCATGAATCGCGCTAAATAAAAATAAGTTTTTGTTTTTTAAAATGTTTAACCCTTTTACCATAGCAGCGCCTTTTAGCACATTCTATTTATTCTTTCAATAAAGAAAATAGTTCCAATTTATACAGTCATGAACATGTACCATAATAAATACCATCTTTATATCCTACATGTAGCAGATGGTAACTTTAAGAAGTCTGAAAGTAAAGCAGAATGCGCCTGAATGCGCATTCCGCTTACTTTTAACCTGCTTTAAGTGGTCACCTGTCTTCAAAATTAGAAACAGGCTTTGGGGTAAATAGGTTAAACCAAAGAATGTAATAACTGAGAACAGTTGTACAGCGCTCCCTCTCTACAACGACACCCAAAGGGAGACAAGAAATATGTGCGTTGTTCGGAGGGAGTCGATATACATGTAGGGAGGAATTTGGCTTACATTTTCAAACAGCTTGAATCCAGATCAGACGCCGCGTCACGCGGCGTCTGATCTAGATTCAATCTGTATGTCACTCGTCATTAACTTTTGTTCTGTAAAAATGTTCATTATGTTTCTTTGAGAAACATAGCAGACGACAACTTTGAGCAAACGATAGTACAGCAGTTAAAGCGTTAGAATGATTGTCATGTTTTGAAAACTGCGGCAAGCGTCGTTGTAAGGAGGGAATCGTTGTTCAGAGGGCCGTTGTAGGGAGGGAACATTGTATTGGCAGTTAGGGTTGGTTTTAATACAGTGCATTAAAATTGGTAGACTCTGACCTAAGCATACGGCGAGATGCCATGGTTTATTAGTCATTAAGGCAGATGGTTTGACGAAAGAAAATTACCATTTAACTGATGTAAGAAAAACACTTTCCTTCCCTGGAGAGAAGTCAGCATCTGCCCAAACCTTCTTCTTCTGTGAATTAAAATTATGACCTGTATTGCAATGGACCCCTCCCTATGTGCTTGCTGGAAGATTTTATTTTAGATATACAAGGGTGATCTAAAGACACCACATTATTTGTCCATTATTTCTCTATCTAAAAGACGATTCCAAAGAGATGTCACAAGACAGGGTTAGATAGAGGAATGAGAAATTAAATGTATTTTAAAGTTTTGACTTACGACCGTTTTTTTCGGAAGAAGTTTTATGAAACGGGTCCCTGTTGCACTGAGGCAGGTGTAGTATTGAACCACAGGAGCATCTATGATCCAAGTTTAGTTGATCAAGCATTGAAACTGTGTAAGATATAGCCCACAATATAGAGCTAAATGAAAACAACTAAATTGACAAGGAGGTGTGTGGACGGACAAATGGATAGATATACGGACGGACGGACGGACGGACACATGCTTGATTCCATATGCCATTTCAGAAAAAATCCGCTATTGTTAGATGTCGCCATCGGCGTCGGTTGCAAACATGTGAATACTTAAAGAAGGTTGAAAGTAAAACAGAATACAGATGAAGGTGCATTCCTCTATTTTCAGCCTACTTTAAACTACTATACTATATATTTCGTATGATGCATATTTATTATTGTATAAAATACTATAAATTATAATTATTTTTATCATTTGATGCATAATTTAAAGGTGTAAAAAGGGCGTATTTATGAGGAAATGATTCATTTCTCGCAAACAATCCCCATATCAGGGTCACACTAGCTGGATTTGCAGCAGATTATTTGGCTTATCTGTTACCTTGTTTACAAGACTTGTCGGTTATTAAAGAAGCTTGGTGCATCGACCATTCATAAAACTCCAACAAGAGAGCTGCACCTTTTGCAGAGATTAGATTACGAGTATAAGTCTGTGTGATGTATGGCCATAAAACATTCAGATAATTATACTGGGCTCCTGGCCATGTGCAGGTTTTTATGAGATATTTCTACCTTAATATAATGTAAATAATGTATCTGTTGAAACACCCGTGTCATTTTCATAACTTAAAGTCTGATTAGATATCTAGTTACCCGGTATCTGATCAGGATCTAACTACGTCACACTCTTGATATCTTTTCACCAGATCAATAATACCAAACTTGATCAATATTATCGACGTCATTTCTAAGGCGGGCGATATCATTGTAGCAGAAAAGTGGTTAAACTTTCCCTTCATTATGGCCGTCGTCCAATTATTTGAGATTCCAATTTAGATCTCTTTAATAAAAAACTTTGAAAACTGAAATTGGAAATAAGCGAACCTGGCATTGTTAAAGCAGGCGTTAATTGCTAACATCAGAATTTAAAATACATATCAATCATTGTCGGCTTCACACATCCACCCCTAGTGACGGATATACTCGTCATTTAGAAACAGTGTAGATATAAGATGATTTCACTTGCCCTATTCAAACAGTATATACCCTGATCAGATGGCTCCTGAAGAAACCTTCTGATCAGAGCCTGCACTGTTTTCCATTTACAATATATTGTTAATATCTACCCTAAATAGACTAGACGTTAGTGGACATTGGAATTGTCCTTTAAAAGTTTTAGGGGGTACATGAGTTACTATTGTCGTATATTTACATTCGCCCCATTCAATTCCATTGACACAAATGACGTTTAATTCGTATAAATGCATTTGCTGTAGGGTGGGACTTATGGATATCTTTTGCAGAGAAGGTGGGGCTTATGGATCAATTCTCCACGAATCACAGCTTCAGTTATATACGGTTATAGTTGTTCCTTTCAGCGTACACATTATTCGTGTTAACAACCTCTAATATGGATTAAACATACATGCATACTAATAAAATCATCATTTAATATTAGAAATTACAGCAAAGAAATGTAAATATAAGAAATAAACTGTTTTTTTCCGGCGTTTTGAATGCGAAATAAACGACAGAAAATGATCGGTAAATTTGCCGATCATTTTTGTGTCGTTTATTTCGCTTTAAAAACGCATTGAAAAATCAGTTCATTTCTTAACTTTGTTTTATTCAAATTTATATCTAAGACATTTCAATAAACTAGTGTTGAACCTTGAACGTTTTTAACCTGATCAGACACCAATATTCAATACGTGTAATCTGGATCAACACTGTTTACAAATCTCAGTGCGATAGCAATTGGACATGAAAGGGTGATGAAAATGACAAAATGCAGTTTATCATTGAATTACATCCATTGAAATTATGACAGGTAAACTATTAACCCTTATTATGCTGAAATGTCGTCTAATTTAAATGTATCGTTTGTGAAAATAAACTCAAAATCATTTGTACGGTATTTAAACGGAAGAAATGGTTAAAATGAGTGCCAAACAGTTTGGATCCAGATTAGACGCCGTAATTTTTGTACGTCTCGCTTAGCACGATAAGGATACCTATCGTACACTAAACTAGAGATTCCAAGTCAAGTCAAAAAATCTTTATTGGCACAGACAACATAGTCCATCGCCTCTACAATCATTAACCATTTCCCCTCATAGCTTATTTTCAGATTTCAACTCAGGTGCTTGCTTAAAGCAGGCTGAAAGTAAAGCAGAAATCTCCTTTGAGGAATTTCTGCTTTTTTCAGTTTAAGCTTGTTTTAAGCGACCACCTGTCAGAAATCTGAAACCAATACCTATGGGTCTTTAACAAAGCATGGTAAAAACATGAAACATTGAGGAAAGTATGAGGAAAAAGTAAAAGCGCTAGATATTTTTGTTTTACATCTAAAGTGTGCTAATCTGGAATCTAATAAATTAATAGAGTATTTTCAGGTCAGTCGGGTACACATGATTATCTGCTAGACCAATCAACCTGTAAACCTTTTGATTTCAATGAATATTAATGGTTCCGTATCGGATGGCTGATAATCACCTTACACAAAGAAATACGGCGTTACTGCAAAAATAACTCTTTATGTTTGAAGTACGGCTAGTGAAACATTCTATTTCTGCTTGGCGTGTTATGTACTGCAATACATCAAAACTGTGATTAATATTCTGTTTTCATTAGTATTTATTCAAATCAGGTAAATATGTTTATGGAGTCATAGGTGTTTATTAGTGAGATTACAGTACTGAACCTTATTAAATTAAATTGATAATCGCAAGCGAATTGCCATCGAATTGCCATCGAATCGGGCGCTTCAAAAAACAAATCCTACGTTTGAATACTTTAACGCGAATTTTCAGAAGCGGTTGTGACAAAAATGGAATCGAAAAAATTAACGAAGGCATATTTGCGAACATTTATGAGATACACCACTCAAGAAAACTTATCCGAGGGTAAATTAGTATTTTGAAATCGCAAGCGAATCGCCATCGAATTGCCATCGAATTGCAAGCGAATCGCAAAAATTGTTAATTTAATAAGATTCAGTACTGTAGTAACTGGCTGCGCAGTGTCTTTACTAAGGCCGTAACTAATGTTGGTAGAACGTGTGGCCCAACCTTTTGTTCTTATATTCGTATTCTGTAAATTTGATTATGAAATTGTACTATATGGTTGTACAAATATATATGGCAATAAAATATGTTTAAACTATAGTGTCTTTTGTTGATAATCGCCTTGACTGTGCAGTGCTCTCGTGTCTTGTCAAGTTCAGCTTTGTGATTTTTGTATGATAAAAAGATCAAATGCGACTTAGAAATATATCCCTTCAAAGTTATAATCGGAATAATTCTCTACTATAATCTTACTCTCCAAACCGTATCAAAAACCTGATTTAGATTAACAAATGCAAAAATTACAACCATGCATCTCTTTTGAATTAAACATGAATCTTTTTACTGCCGTATTTGATTTGTTTATACAAGCAGCGTTGACAGCATCAGACTTCGTATTTCTTAGCTTTCTTACATGTCAATTTTAATTAGTGTAAGCTAACAGAGAATTGCTTGTCCTCTGCACTTGTAGAAACCACATGTCATCTACATTTTCCTAATACATATATTCGAATTTTAGCAACAGAAAGTTCGGCATGGTAAGAAAAATAGTGTATGTACATGTATAAACATTCTTGAAACAAAAGTCTTAATGCTCATTTGATAGCTTAAGGTATTTGAGGTAAAATGCCGTTTTCAGTAGAGAACTGCGTATTTTGCCACGGCGCCGGCTGATACCTTTCCAAAAGAACGCATGTTAGTTGCATAATCATTTATTCTTTATGAAAATGTGTAATGTATTGTTCAACTTTATATAATTTGTAAATATTTAGCTTTCCCTTTTTATTGGACATATGCTATAAGATATCGGTTTTAGTCTTTTAGACCCTACATTGTTTAATTATTTTTATTGAACTAAATTTATGGTATATCAGATCGGGCTTAGACTCTGTACTTTGTAATTATTGTATTGTATATATGATATATGAGATCGGTTTTAGACCCTGTATTGTTTAATTATTTTATTCTACATAAATGATATATGATATCGGTTTTAGACCCTACATTATTTAATTATTTTATTTGACATATGGTATATGAGATCGGTTTAGACCCTGAATTGTTTAATTATTTTATTGGATATATGATATATGCGATTTGGTTCAGGCCGTGTTTAATTATTTTATTCATATATAATTGTCATGTTTTCAGGGGTACAAATTGTTGCTTAGCAAATCCTGAGAATATGTAAATTAAATATATGTATTCTCATACGTATATTTTGTTTAAAACAGTTGGGTAGCTCAGAGCTTGAAAGGAAAGTAGAGATCTTTCTTCATACCGTTTGAACGCAATATTGTAGCGTTTGCGATAATGTAAAAAGAATAAAAATATATCAAAATAGTAAAAGATGAGCTTGAATTGAATTTCCTATTAAAAGTTCAGGGGTGAATGAGTTAAACAATTATCTTCGTAAAATCTTAACCAATACACCACAGTTTAATCATATCACGGGAAACTGATTCACCTGTATTACTACTTGTAGTTTAACCCGTTTATCCCTGGACCTTCAAATATACAATTCCAATCCTTATTTCCATCTAGTTCATCTAGTTCATCTAGACTATTTAAGGTTGGTTTAAACAAGCTATTGCAAAAGACAACCAGTAGAGGGCTCACGTATGAGCCTCAGATCAGAGTCCACAGACTCCACACTATTTGCATAGGACAAGCGTACCATTCACAGGTACACTGTTTGTAAATGCCGAGTATACCCGTCGCTGTGGTTTAATGAGTTAATCCTTGATAATATCTGCCATTAAGTGTCGGTGTCCAACTCCAACTTTCTCTCGGATTGGCAATTAACAAGCTGATTTATTATCAGTTCTTTCAGCTGGCTAAACCTTCGGATTCCAGACCTTGGTCACTTTCATAGCCCCTGTCAAGATAACTGCGTCAAGCTATTATGTTAAAATCCCTCGCGAATTAACCCATGCCCCTTACCACCGACCGTTCGCGATTTATGGTCCTTGATGATGAATCAATGCCAAAACAGATTTATAAGCCAGATGGTCGGTACTGACCTGATCTTGCTCGTTGACTAGCTTACATTCGGAGTACATCGTCCGTTTCCATTAGCCGTGAGCACGCGAGACTCTCCGAATTTTATCCTAATTTTACATACATTACCAACATGGGGAACTTCCAATGAAATTTGAAAGCTGTTATTTGCTATATATACAGTTACCCACTGTGTACAGAGGGTGTTCAAAGGAAAGCAACTTTAAAGTAGCATTGTATAATGGTGGCGAAGTAATAGTCATTATTATTGTACCAGTTTTGACCGTCAGCTCGCAATTTCTAAAACATTACTTCATAGCCTTTTTGTAGTTTTGAAGACAGGTGATCACTTAAAGCAGGTTAAAGCAAAGCAGAATGCGTCTTAAGTATAATCAGGAACGTAGATTATATCTAATATACGTTCCTGGTACAATAGGTTTTTTTAGTTTGGTGATCATGATCAGATGTCGCGTAATATGGCGTCTGACCAGGAACCAATCTGTTTGACACTCATTTCAATAGTTTAGGTCACAATACCAAATTAAATTTGAATAATAAAAGCAGACGACAATAGTTTGAAACTGACGACGTCATGGCATTGAAGGGATTAAAATGGTTTTAAGGCAGTGGTGCTACGTTGAGCAAACAGCTGAATCATTCATTGTACACAATAATACATGCTGGCAGTCGGCGCTGCAAGCCTATGCTCTGCCTGTTTGCCACAAGGGACGGCGAAAACAGGTGCTGTTTGTCAGTTAATAAGATCTGACGGAACAATAAAATACAGCTCAATCTCTACAGGGGTGGAGGTAGCTTGGGATGTTTACTATGCACCGCCCAGTTATTCTTTAGCCTTTGTGGATTATTGCTTATCTATTTTAACTCTTAACCCCCTAACTGCATTACCCCGAGTTTAATGTTTATTTACAAACAGTTTGGATCCTGGTCAGACGCCGCGTTACGCGGCGTCTGACCAGGATCCATACTGTTTGACACTCATTTTAACATTTCTTAAGGCAAAATGCCTAAATTTTGAATTTGATTAATAAAAGCAGACGATAATTGTTCAAAGCTGATGACGTCATGGTAGTAAAGGGTTATAGTGCAATACCGCCACTTGATTTGCATTTGTAAACTGTTTTAATGCGCGTAACTTTCAGTCTAGATCCCAGGTGCTTTACGCATCTATCTTTATTTCAAATATACAAATGAAAAAAATAATAAAGTTCAGCTTTACCGACAAAAACTTAATAGCAAATGATAGTTAACACCGTCAGAGTAAGTTCTTCCTTCTTTCTTGTTTGTGCAACTTGCATGTCTGAGATAATGGTCAAAGGCCAAGAAACTTCACACTACGGCAAACTATGTTGTACATACAGTGCTCCCTCTCTACAACGACACCAAGTGTGCGTTGTTCGGAAGGAGTCGTTATAGGGAGGGAAAATTAAGCATTGGATTACATTTGCAAACAGCTTGAATCCACATCAAACGCCGCGTAACGCGGCGTCTGATCTGGATTCAAACTGTTTGTCATTCGTCATTATAATTCATTTATCAAAATGGCTACTTATGTATAACTTTAAGATAAAAAGCAGACGACAATTTCATGCAGACGATATTGCAGCAGTTAAAGTGTTAAACAATTTTGTTTTGTTTGCGGAACAGCTGTAAGGGTCGTTGTAAGGAGGAAGTCGTTGTTGGCAGGGCCGTTGTAGCGCTGTATCAATAATATCTTTATTGAAAAAATGAATAGACAGATACACTTCGTTTCAACGTACATGTAAGCGGCAATTTCCCAAAGCAAACGACAATTCCAGCCTTGCTTCGATATGGACATTTGAGATGAGTTATGTGTTTAAATCTCTATTGTGAGCTTGTTTCTATGCCTCATAAAACGATAGATGTCGATAAGGCTGCAATGAGGTATCTCGGGAAATCTCGTTCCGCGAGATTTGTCGGTTCATCATAAGGAACAGGCTATAAAACGATGAACATGCACGCTTGCTCTCTTGTGATACACAGTTTGAATCGCACAGAAATGATCTTTAGACTGATTTTTACGAGACTGAAGCGCAGATTGATAAAGCCTATAACTTCTCAAACCCAGCTTAATTCGTTTGATAAAAACACCAATATCAATTGTTTAGCCGATTAACTCATTGAGCCCTAGCGACGCATATATGCGTCCTCTACCAAAAGTGTACCTGTGAAGAGTACATTTGTCTAGTGCAAACAGTGAAGTCCATGATTAGAGGGTTCCTGCAGGAGCCCTCTAATCAGGGACGTCACTGTTTGTCATTTTGTAATATATTATAAAAAACAACCCTATATAGCCTAAAATGGACCAGCCTTTACTGTAAACTGGAATTGTTCATTGGACGTTTCAGGGGATAATGATAAAAACTAGCGATGAGTACATACTTGTCATATAACAAACGATGAACCTGTGAAAAATATACTTGTCGTATGTAAACAATGTAGACTATGATCAGTGGGTTCCTACATTGACGCTATGACCAGGGTCTGCACCGTTTGTTATTGTCATGTACATTGTTGTTAAGATAACAGATGGGGTGCCGCAAAAAGCAGTATCTCATTAGGGTCTTCTCTGTTTGTCATCATGAATATTTTGACATTGTTTAACACGTTTAATAAACACTTCTGCTTATTGCTCCTTTTCCTAGTGTTTACAACTGTTATTCCTAAGATTTGCTCGTCTTATTATGCTTCGAAAATTATTAACAATAATTTAGCACATATCAACAGAACGGCGGAATGCGAACAAAACTATGTTCTGTAGAAAATGCTGTTACAGCGCTCCCTCCCTACAACGGCCCTCCCAACAACGAATCCCTCCGAACAACGACTCTTGTCGCAGATCCCTAAACAGGAAAATTACGTCTAACGCTTTTACTGTTGTAATATCGTCTGCTTAAAGTTGTCGTCTGCTGTTTTTCTTAAAGTTACATATTGGACATTTTGACAATAAAAAACTTAATGACGATTGACAAACAGCTTGAATCTAGATCAGACGCCGCGTTAAGCTGTTTGCAAATGTAAACCAATTTCCCTCCCTATAACGACTCCCTCCGAACAAAGAACACATATTTTGTCTCCCATTGGGTGTCGTTGTAGAGAGGGTGCGCTGTATTTGGAGCGATATAAGTAAAGTTCTCTATTACAACCACTCACACGAAGGCTAATTGATTTATAAAATAAAGATGGCAGCTTAAAGCAAGGTGACGGTAAAACAGAAAGTTTCTGAAGCAGTTTCTGTTTTACTGTCACCTTGCTTTAAGCAATCATCTGCCGTAAACACCTTACAAATTAAACACAATTTAGTGGTCGTAATAGAGAGGTTTTACTGTAATTCCTATCAAGTGCAAGACACCTTGGTTTAGACCCCACGTTATCACTGCCATAGCTGAATGACACAGTAAAACCCCTCTATTACGACTACGTAAAAGAAAGCTGATTTTATGAAAGACATATGGTAGCATAAAGCAATGTGATACATTGTAGTAGAACAGATGGGAACTTTCTAATTTACGTTCGTCTGGCTTTAAGCAGCAGCCTGCTTAACAAATGATACTAAACCTAATTTAGTGATCGCTATTGAGGGGTTTTACTGTACTTCCAAAACTATATAACACTAGCCTTTAGATTTGTATTCGATTCAAAAGCACTGTAAAACCTCTCTATTACGACCACTAAACGAAGGCTAATTGATTGCAAAAAGACAGGTGGTAGTTTAAAGCAAGTTGACTGTAAAACAGAAAGCTCCTGGAGGAGCTTTCTGTTTTACTGTCACCTTGCTCTAAGCAGTATTCCGTTTTACGTATATTTTAGTTTGACAAAAGCTTATTGCGGTAAGAAAATGTTAACAGTGAGGTGTAAAGAAGATCACAAATTGTTTCCCATTGTATTCGTTCTTTATTTTTAACTCCCAGCATGAACACCACTGGCGGCGAAATGGATGATGATGATGTTGCATAAGTTAAAATCAAACTTTTAGTAAAATACTGTGCTCTTTTTGCGCTACGATCTTTCTATATCTATTAGATATGGTTTACTTTAGAAGCATAACTACACCACATTCGTATATACTACATTGGAGAAACCGCTATTCTTTCCCAATAAACGCGTTTACGTTAAAACTATTAGTTCTATTGCAAACAGTTTGGAGCCAGATCAGACGCCGGGTAACCCGGCGTCTGATCTGGCTCCAAACTGTTTTCCACCAAGATACGTTTTAGAGCTTTGTGTTTGCGTTTCGTTGCGTTTAAACGGGAAAGAATAACGTTTTCTCCACTGTATCCCAAACTATTTACGCAACACTGACATTGTTGCCTATATTTCCTCTGAAACTTTGATTCTCAGAATCACCACAAACTACACTGCAAGTAATGGTTCATTGTTTTTTGTTTTAAAATAAACAATATACAGTATATCAATGAAAAGATCCCTGCCAGAAAAAATAGTTTCAAATTAGATTGTTATTGAACTGACACTTTTTCAAAGGGCATGCTAGTTTATTGGTTTTGTTCTTTACCCTTTCACTCTCAATGACGTCCTAAAGCTCATTTGCAAACAGTTTTGATCCTGATCTGACGCCGCGTAACGCGGCGTCGGATCAGGATCAAAATTGTTTCCATTTGTCTGAAATTACGTCAGTTATACTGCCTTCAATCTAACGCTGTAATGATATTGCAGACACCAATATTGAAGCAGGTGACAATATGGCGGTGAAGGGGTAAAACACTCACGATAAATTTAGTCATGAACGGATTAATTGCACATTTGGAGAAATTGTCGTTCAAGACGAATTAAAGTACACATGTTTGTCCGGTTCCGAAATCGTGAACTATTTTTATCTTTTCTCATTGGTGTTTTGGAAGTAATTAATTAGTAGAATACGAGTGTATAAGAAAAATTAAACCATTGCTTTGGAAGTTTCATTTAGTACAGTAGTGATATACCGGGTATTTTTGACTATCAGCATAAGTGATATACAATGTTTATTTTCGCTTATCAGATATGTTTTTGAATATCAGCATAATTATATCACTGATATTTATTAGAAATACATTGTCTAATATAAGCATATATGTGATTTATTTTCGAATATTAGCATGGGTCCCCTTTTGACGTTTTCTTCGTGATCTTCCATGGAAATTACTTGGGCGTGACTTGGCTGTGTGCATTATGGAAATCCCTTATCTATATCATATAAACCTATATTACACCCAGGGCAAAACTATAAATTCGAAAGCTGGCCGACGCCGGAAAGGTGTAGTAGAGTAATTGGTGTTTCATAAGATTTTATATAAAAAAACACATCTTAAAGTACGAGAAAATATTTCGTTTTATACTATCATGTATTAAGATTATCAAAAAAGACAAGTTACACACATAAGTAGAATAAAAGCAAAATATAATGCGTTCTTAGCTTTTTTGTTTACTTACGTTCTGATTTCGTTAAGCTTGTAAGGAACTTACATTCAGAGTGGGCCAATAATTTGTATTTTTAGCTAAATACCAAGTGCAAGTTTAAACATACAAACAATAGTTTATGCTGATATTTAATTCGCTAAAGGACAGTCATAGTCGTAATACGAACTGGTGACAACACCATCTTAACCATGGACGGCATAGTAAATAGTGCATGTAGTTGTACAGCGTTCCCTCTCTACAACGACCCTCCCAACAACGACTCCCTCCTTACAACGACATTCGCCGCTGTTCCCACGAAAATTTTGTTTTATGCTTGCACTGATGCAGCATCGTCTACTTAAAATTGTTGTCTGCTGTTTTTCCTACATAAATGACATTTTGACAGAAAAAAACATAATGACAAATGACAAACAGCTTGAATCCAGATCAGACGCCGCGTTACGCGGCGTATGATCTGGATTCAAGCTGTTTGCAAATGTAAAATAAGTTCCCTCCCTATAACGACTCCCTCCGAACAACGCACATAATCTGTGTTTCCCATTGGGTGTCGTTGTAGAGAGGGAGCGCTATATATCCATAACAGCGCCCAAAAGGGAAGGGATAGGAAATAATGTTTGTGTACGTCATCTGGTTGTTAGGCTATCTAAAGATTGTTGATCGGTTGTTTGTCTTTATTTATTCATTTACGTTTGTTTTGAATGGGTTTTTCCAATCTTTAAAGTTTAAACTAAATTAATAATAAAGCATGCACATAGATCTATGGTGAAGGTCAAGAAAATTAAAGTGAATGCTTACCTAATTCCTTAACGGTCGTGCGATTTCCCCCTCCTGATAAAAGTTTCACTCCACTTTGACGTACATCGTTCCCTCTCTACAACGACATACAATGGGAGACAACAATTGTGTGCGTTGTTTGGATTCGTTATAGGGAGGGAAATTGGCTTACATTTGCAAACAGCTTGAATCCAGATCAGACGCCGCGTAACGCGGCGTCTGATCTGGATTCAGGCTGTTTGTCACTCAACATCAAGTATTTTTCTGTCAAAATGTCCACTATCTGACTTTGAGAAAAACACCAGACGGCAATTTTAAATAGATATTGCAGCAGTAAAAGAGTTTGAAAAAATTGTCGTGTTTAGGGAAGTACGACAAGGGTCGTTGTAAGGAGGGAGTCGTTGTTGTGAGGGTCGTTGTAGGGAGGGAGCACTGTACATGTATTGTCAGCGGATTTACAAGGTAAAAGGCGGTCTGTGACCATGGTCTGCATGTCGAAACCTTAGCTACGCTTTCTAGAAGTGGCGATATCATGTTTGAACAGCCATGAGTTCAGTAAAGAAATCGATGGCCGTCGATGGCCGTCGATGGCCGTCGATTGCGAGTTGGCTACCGGTCTGGAATACAGTGGAGCCGAAAATGTTATTCTTCCATTTAAACGCAAACGCATTGCAAAGAAATATAGGAAATTACAACTTTTGACAATTCTGAATACAATGTACCAGTTTTTATCTGCCGGAGTGGTAAACAGTTTGGAGCCTGATCAGACACAGGGTTACCCGGTGTCTGATTTGCTCCAAACTGTTTGCAATGAAAATGATAGTTTAAGCGTAACTGGGGTTATTAGGAAATAAAACGTTTTCTCTATTGTACTCTGCACGCTGCACACTGGGCACAAACTGCTAACCTAAACAGCAAACAATGGTAATTGATAACCCTACAGAGCTTTACCAAACTTCCATGTAACACAGAATGATGCCCAGTCGTGCAATTTCGGGTATCTGTGAAAGTCTTTTACTCTTGTTTATATCACCACAATCAGTGCAGTTATATGAGTACTGGCGCGTATAAACAGTAAAACCTCTCTATAACGACCACTAAAGTGTGTACATTACAGTAGAACCTATTTATTACGACCACTAAAATGTGTCAAATATTCGTCGTTTAAAACAGGTGACTGCTCAAAGCAATGTGAAAGTGTAACAGAAAGCTCCTACAGGAGCTTTCTGTTTCACTTTCACATTGCTTTAAGCTGTCACCTGTCATTTATACAGACAATTAGCCTTCCTTTTAGTGGCCGTAATAGAAGGGTGCTACTGTATTAGGTGTTTAAGACAGATAACTTCTTAAAGTAAAATAACAGAAAAACAGAAAGCGCCTTTAGGAGCTTTCTGCTTTACTGCCACATGTCTCTTATAGAATCATTTAACCTTCTTTTTATTGATCGTAATAGAGAGGTTTTACTGTAATCCAAGTACTTGGGAGTATTGATGATGGTTTCAAACTGAAATACAGAGGTATGGAATGGAAAGAAAACCAGGAGATATATAGGGAAAATAATGAAAACATTATTTCTTTTTATATGGCTTTAATATTAGGATTTGTAACTGTGTACATGTAATGTATATATAAAGAGAAATTGAATCATTGAATATACTGTAAAGAGCCTGACAAAAAAACGGATTTTACCTAAACCATACTTTGTAAATGATTTAAACACTTGGATATTAATTCCGGCATATTTGAACATTATTTATACATATGGTCTTTAAATTTCGCTAAACAATCTCAAGGAAACTTTTTTCAACAGCCGCGGAATCGACACCCATCGATGCCACTGCATTTCAAAGCAGCATGCGACTTTCCCGGTCTGGAAATTATTCAAACACAAAACAAAGTGAATGCAGGTTCTACTAATTATTTTTACATCAGAATGCAATATTTATTCACTATAAGTTTGATCTTTTAAATCGTTTCGCTGTTTCATCTAATACAATTCTCAAAATCAATCAAGTTTTCGTTTTAAGAAATTGATAATACCCAACGATACTATTATTATTGAGAGTTTTTATTCTTGAGCGGATGAGGACTGAAATATAGGATCTGTCATGAGTCGATGTTTTAGACAAGCTGATCTCAAACGAGTCTAGAATTGAAATGTTATTAAGCGAGCCTTGGCGAGCTTAATAACTTTTCTATTCTAGACGAGTTTGAGATCAACTTGTCTTAAAACATCGACGAGTGACAGATTCTTTTCTCACATTACCAACGATTTAAGCTATTTTAAAGCAATATACTTTTTTTTTTGAACCCAGGTGACGTCAAAACGACGTTATAAATAGTGACGTTATAGTGACGTCATCAAAGTGATCTTACACATGTTGGAGATATAGAGGATAACTGTTTTTTTTCAGTGTAAGATCGAAATTTAATCCATTGAGTGAACATCAGACGTTATATTTTCACGAGTGGCGAAGCCACGAGTGAAAATATAACAGTCTGATGTTCACGAAATGGATTAAATTCGATCTTACACTGAAAAAACACAGTTATTCTATTTATTTATGCTTTTAAGCCACTTTTTAAACGAAATTGTTTAAAAATTGAAAGCGAACGTACATTGTTTATCCCGTGTTGAGCCCCACGTTTTATGTCGAACACATGTGCGTGACAGTTGGCGGTATAATGACGTCACTTATTTGTTGATTTGACGTCATCCGAATGCTCCCGAGTTTGGATCGTGCTCTTCCGGTGAGTAGTTCGCGACAAATCGGACTGCCGGAATTTAACGATAAGACACGATTGACTACGATTCTTGGGGAGCCCTACGGGGAAAATTCATAACAAAAGCGATTGGTGATAATCCACTGCAGTGGATTACCAAGTGATCATCCACTGCTATTTCGTGGTAATCCACCGAAAAGCATAAATAAAAGGATATTCGTCATCGTTGTTCGCTATAGAAAACAGGGGTATTTATGTGAGAATAAACGTTGTGAACTAGATGCTGACTATAGATTGTTACATAGATTTGAAACCAACACCATGACCTGATCATTTCAACAGATATTATCTGGAGACACGACCATTCCATGTGTCGCAGTGCCGTAAAACCTAACTCAATCAATACTTTAGATATTACATATGATTACTCCGTAAAACTTTTGCCATTACATGTATTTTCGCAAAAAGCTTGAATTTGGAAACCAAATAAGTAAAGTTTATAATTATTTTTCGATGTTTGAATTCTCAAATACAAGCAAAGTTTTGCAACTCTCTTACACAATGCAAATATGATCGGTTTAAAATATCCTCAAGGCAATTTGTTTTAGATTTCCACCCATCGCTTGTTCTACTCCATCCATAGGCGCAGTAGAGCTTTGTTTTAACCCGCTACCCCATTAACCTGTTTGTAGTTTTGAAGACAGGTAACTACTTAAAGCAGGTTGAAAGTAAAGCAGAATGCGCCTGTGGGCGCATTCTGCTTTACTTTCAGCCTGCTTTAAGCTATCATCTGCTAGAATATAGAAAATATTTTATATGGTACATCTCCATAACTGTATAAAGCGAAACTGTTTTCTTCAGTAAAAGAAAAACATTAAAGGCGTAAAATGCGTATTATGGGGTTATGGGTTAAACTTCGCTCCATACAATTCAAGTAAGATACCGTTAGATAAGATTGATTCTATTTTCGAGGCCACTAAAGCGTTTTGGCGCGTAGTGCATATCTTGTTTTGACTTCTCCGCATGGGCTCGATCCCCATCGTGCTTATGTTTCAATCTTTGAAACCATCTATAGTCAGCGTCGAGTTTTCAAAACTTTTATTCAATCTACATCCGCTCAAGAAAGCATAAATCAGTAATATCGTAGGATATTATGAGTTCCTTGAAAACGAAATTTCGATTGATTTTGATAACTGTTTTAGAAGAAACAGTGAAACGTTTTAGAATAATACATTTCTAATTTTTCTAGTGAATAAACACTTCACTCTGAAGTAAAGATGATGATCATGAAATTGTTAAAGTCTACTTTCACTTTCTTTTGTGTACGTGTAATTTCGGGACCAGGAAAGTGGCATGCTGCTTTGAAATGCGGCGGTACCGAGGGTGTCGCCGCGGTCGATTCTGTTTACCAAGAATGGTGAAGTTGACGAACATAGTTTCTGAGTTGGACTGCTTTTAACTCCTTCACTGCCATGACGTCATCCAATTTAAACAATTGTCGTCTGCTTCTATTTCTTAAAAACAATTTTAGGTAGATCTATTTTGAATTAAGAAATATTGAAACGAGTGTCAAACAGTTTGGATTCTGATCAGACGCCGCGCTATGCGGCGTCTGATCAGGATCCAAACTGTTTGCAAATAACTACTGTACTCGGGGTAAGGCAGTGAATGGGTTAACTATTTCTTTCTTGATGATTCCAGTTTCAAATTTAGTCTAGTCAATTTTAACTATTTTTATTAGTTTTGTCAATGTATTGCACCACAGTAAAACCTCTCTTTTATAACCACTAAAACGAATGAAAAGTGCTTATATAAAAGACAGGTGACAACTTAAAGCAAGGTGACAATAACATGGAAAGTCCCCAAAAGTGCTTTCTGTTTTATTGTCACCTTGTTCAACCAGTCTCCTGTCGTGAACACCTAATAATAACACCATTTGTCGCAATGGAGATACTTTACTGTACATGTATGACGAACAGTGCAAACCATAACCAGAGGACTCCTTTAGGAACCCTCTGATCAGGATCTACACTGTTTGCATAGGACAAAAGTACTCTTCACAGCTACACATATGCGTGACTATTGTTTAAAGGGTTAATCAATAGTCCGGGAACTATAGTTGTTGATCATGGTATTACGATAATTGTTACAGGTATTACCAGCATTTTCTTACGACGTTGAAAAGGTTGATGTTGCTGATAGAAGAACCCGCTGGAAGCTGTTCATATCGTCTCTATCTCATGCCAAAGAAATGTTGCCTTGTTGAGTTTGCTTTTCTAAAGTTTGATTAGCTTATGTTTCATATCCGATCGTATCAGCTCACCAGGGGGTGTTACATGTACACACGTATCTTGGCGAGAGTATTCCTTTTCTATTAAATCGAATTGCTTTCATGTCAATGATACTATGTTACAATGTATTTGTTTTTGTTTTTTACGAATCCAAGCGTATGCCACATGTTCGTAAAAGTATACGAATTCTTTCGAACTACTATTTGGTTCACGAGGTATCTGCCTTTTTAACCCTTTCCCCCAATAGAAGCGAATGTTAGCGTATTTAATTTATTTCTCCGCTGAAGAAAATAGTTTCAGTTTATACCCTCATGAACTTCCCATAACAAATGTTTTTAATAGCCTAGCAGATGGAAGTTTCAAGCATTCTGCTTTACTTTCAATCTGCTTTAAGTAATCACCTATATTTAATGTTATAAACGGGTTATTGGGTTAAGGGTTAAGCAGTCACATGCTTTTCTTGTTTAAAGAAATGTCTCCCAATACAAGTTTGACTATATACTAACTCGTAGAACGATATGTAATATTGTCATCGTCATCAAGTATCGTGTGCTATTGTTATTGAATTTGATTTTAATAAAAAAAAATTCAAAATAGGATTAGCGTTTCAACCAGTGTTGGTCCTGATTAGACGAATACTTACGCATTGATACGAGTTACATGTATGTATTTAAGAGTTATTGGTGAAATAAATGACAATCGTTGAATATTTTTGAAATTTCAGAAAAATGCCTTCCATAAAAAATATCCTTACGAGTGTTTACGAATCATGACGATTTGTAACAAGTTATGGACACTAACGAGTTATTTACGGATGCTTGTGATAGAACATTAAACATGAGATAATCAAATTTTAGTTGTATATTTTGTAATTTTTTTGTTTGGGGGGGGGGGGATTATGCAACGGCAAAACTCCTCGATTTGCTAAGAGCTACCGCGGATAAATACGAGCAAGTTGTGGGGACTTTAAGCATTCTTGCGAGCAGTTTAGCCGAAAAGAATACTACGTTAATTGTTAGAAAAACTAAATGACATTAAAATCACGAATCCTTACGAATATCTGCGAGTTATTCACGGACACCAGCAAGCATTTTTAGGTGCTTGCGATTGACTTGTTACTGTGCGACGCAAGACACATTCAAGCATAGCCTCATAATTATGAAAAAAATACCCGTAACGGGAACACGTGTCATATGCAAACAGTGTACACACATATCAGATCCCTCTGCCTTGTATGCCATTGTATTACATTATACAAAACAATACTAACTAGTCTAAATTGAACTTGAATTTCATAGGTGAGAGAGTTAAAGTGGTGTAGCTTGGCATAATTGGACAGTCTCGTCAAGGCCATATCACATATGTGGCATCTTGAAGAGTGTTCATTGTCTTTCGTGGACAGTTTACTCTGAGTTCGGCGAAAATTCTGAGAACAGAGAAGATGCATAGCAATTTCTGAAAAGTATGTGAATGTTTTAATACAGAACATAAAAGTAATGCAGAAAGCCCAGAAATCTTAAAACTGCAATTTGTCTTATTTCTGCAAGTACATGTATATCATTAATATTGGTGGTTCAACATAGGTTTATCTCGTATAAGTATAACAACCATTGAAACTTTTAATTATTGTTCTCACATTCTCCTGCTCTAGATGACAGTATAGTTTACACCTTAGCCAGCTGATCGCGACTTAACAGGTATTTGCAAACAGTTTGAATCCAGATCAGACGCCGCGTTACGCGGCGTCTGATCTGGATCCAAACTGTTTGTCACTCGTCCTCTATGTTTCTTCTATTTAAACATACATAAATATGAAATTGACACATTTTGCAAACGACAATTTCAAAGCATGCGACATTACGGTAGGATAAGTATTAGCACCATCTCGACTACCAGTCTGGCACATGTTGGAACCACCAGTTTTGCTATTGTTTATGAACTTGTTAAGTGAACACAATGTGTAAATCTAGGATTTATGACAGCGCCCCCTCGTGTCGACATGTGCACTTGATTTAACTTCGGTTGGGGCGTACTAAGTGATCCAATTGGGCTCAGGATTTAGACAATCCCATTAAAGCATTCCATCACATGTTACTGCCCTCTGTGATGTTGAGTGCATTTACTCAGCTGACAATGTTTAAAGTATCTTTGGTATCTCTTTTGATATTATAACTTCACTGGTCTTGATCTTTGCAATTTGTTAAAACGTCGTTTTATTTGGGCTTTATATTGCCTCTATCTATTGAATATTCATGTATAAATAACAAATCTTGAATTCTTAGAATGACACTAATACATTATTATTTTCAGCTTGGTCTTTAAAATTATTTAAGTAAACTGAGAAAACTCCTACAGGAACTGTCTTTTCTGGTTCAACTCTGTCTGCAAAGGTCTAAAAATACTGATTTGTAATTTTGTTCCCTTCTCACATGATTCATGTTGTATGTATATATGTTAATGTTGTTTGAGGACCATATTGAAAATTGGGTTGTTTGTTTGATACCAAATATGTAATCCACATGAAATAAAGTCGTTATTATTAGTATTATTATTACTATTATTATTGTTATTATTATTATAATTCAAGTTGCCCTAGAGATCTTCCTACCTTGACATGGTTCTGGGGCATATTTGTCATAGGGCATTGATTCTGTTCATTAGACCGAAATTATCCCCTCTGCCAAGAACTACAAGGAAGCCTGGTTGGTGGTTTTGATCCAATGCGCTGCCGAAATCATCTTCCTGAAATCATCATCATCTCATCTCATTATTTCTCATCATTCATCGCCACTATATGACCTTTTTTGTGTAGCAGTGCCGTAAACCCCAACTCATCTATCCTATTCAGGTTATAACCCCTTTTACTGCATGAACATTTCAAAAGATTCGTTATCAGGGTCAGTGGTCAGAAGACTTTGTTTTCAGTACAGTAAAGTCTCGTTATGACTATCACTGTTAAGAAGACTTGGTTTTCAGCAAATAAAGTCCATTATAAAGACTATTCTTCAATACTTGAGAGTAGGCTTATTTATAGTTTTATTTTCATTTAATTCAAAGCATTATGGAAATGAAATAGACCTGCTCTACAGGACTGGTGCTTTAGGCTTTGTCTTCATAGTGCGTCTTTTGCGTTTCACAGCATCGACCAGTTATGTTTGCTATGGTAGTAATAGTGGGATTTCACTGTATCTGTAAATAATGTTAGGGCTATTTCACGCGCTTGTGTTCAGGTGTGCATGTTCAACTACAACCCTCTCAGATCATATGCATATAGCTCATTGAATGATTTTGATAATTTATGTTAACTCTTTCCTCCCTGAAACTTCAAATGGACAATCCGAGTTTCCATTTTATTCAAGTCCATTTCTGACTATAAATTGTTGTTTTTTGTCATTGTTTTACTTTATGACAAACAGTGAATATCCAGATCAGGCGTCTGATCAGGCTCCAAACTGTTTGCCGTTCAGGTTAAAATCAACATTCAGAATTGTCAAAAGGTTGTCATTTTCTTCATTTTTTGCGATGCGTTTGCGTTTAAACGTGAAAGAATAACGTTTTCTCAACTGTATGTTAGGTACGAATTGTTTTGGTACGAAGCTGAATGGGTACGAAGCTTGCTCTAGGAGAAGGCTTATCGGCACCCTTATCTCCGTCTGCACTTCAGTAGAGTGAAGGGAATTACTGAAGTAAGAGGGTGGGAGATTAGAACCGAGAAGTTAAACACTTCCGAACATACACAATATCTTTAGGCCATGGACTTTAAATAAGATTCTGTTTTAAATTTTGGAGATATAAGATTATTTGAGTTTTAAATTTTTGTATATTTTTAGCCTCGCGTTAGGCTGTGAGGCGGGAGATTCTGCAATGAAATGTGTTTTGATGTGACACGGTTTAAGCTGTAAATTGCGGAATTTAATTGTTAAAGATATGTGATAATATGGACAGGTAGAGGATAGTGGTCTAACTGTGTGATTATCTTGGAACATCTCACTTTGGCGCTGGATGCTGTGAAATTGAAACTAGAGACGAACGGGAGTTACTTAAAAATATTTGAAATGGATTATTCTTTATTAGTTTGGAAAGGTATGTAAAGTACTTAAGCTTTGTATATATTTATAACTGTCAAATTTTCTTTAACCCGTTACTCCATAGCCCTTTCTAGTATTTAAGGTAGATGACCACGTAAAGTAGGATGCAAATCAAGTAGAACGCACCTTAAGGCGCATTCTACTTTACTTTCACCCAGCTTTAAGCTACCATCTGCTAGAACATAGGAAATATTTCTTATGATACATGTTTTCACAAGCGTATAAATTGAAACTACTTTCCTTAGTGGAGGAATAAATTAGATGTGTTAAAATGCCTATCTATGGTGTAATAGGTTAACGGAATCTGGCATTTTTATTCACATTTAGGTGACCTCTCAAATAGCAAGACGAAACTCATAGCTATAAAACAACTATAAAATACATGTATACATATTTGTGTGTGGTTTTTTTATTTCAATATTTTACTTTCAGTCTCCTTTGATATAGAAACCATTCTGGGCTCGACCTTTATGTTGTACTGTACCAATTGTCCCGGGGCAAGCAAACATTGAGTTAGGATAACTTATTAACATTGATTAAAAAATATTGTTATTGAAATATCGTAAGACCATGTAGTAACTCATAATCACTCGTTATCATTTGCTAAATGCAATTTAAAAGTAATGCCGCATGCTCCTATAGCCCATTACCGCATAGTCTGTTTCTAGTATTGAAAATAGGTGACTAGTTAACTAGCATCTATTAGGTAGTAAAAAAGATCATACAATTCATATAAATGACTGTTTAAACTGGAGATATTTTCATCAGCGGAGCAATAAATAAAAAGCGTAAAATTGTGTATATATGGGGTAATGGGGTGGTAGTTACTTTCGTTACTTTTAACCTGGCTTCATCTACCAGTGTATACAAAGCTGTACATACATTTGATTTACATGTAAAAGGTTGCCTCTGTTGCCGTGCAGGCAAAGTCAGTGTTTGGAAGCGCTGCACGTCATGAATGTCAACATCAACATGTCATGCACGATACATGGCGATCTGGTGCCCGTTTCATAAAACTTCATACGATAAAAACAGTCGTAAGTCAAAACTTTAAAATACATTTAATTGATGATTTTTCTAACTTATCCTGTATTATGACATCTCTTTGGAATCGTCTTTTCAAGACGCTTCCAAAGAGATGTCGCAAGACAGGATTATATGGAGAAATAACTAATAATTGATACTTTTATAATCTGTCTTACGACAACATTTGTCGTACGATGTTTTATGAAACGGGCACCAGGCACATCCCTGTAACCAAAGAACTTTCAAACAAATTGTTTTTACCTTTAACCCTTTCCTCCATAGATATACACATTGTACTCCTTTATTTTATTCATCAACGGAAGAAAATAATTCAACTTTATATAGCCATGAATTTGCTACCTAAGCAATACTTTTTCTCCAAACAGTTGGTAGCTTAAAGCCTGCAGAAAGTAAAGCAGAATGCACATTCTGTTTAACTTTCAATCTGCTTTATGTGAATATCTGTCTTCAAAATGTGATATAGTCTATAGGGCAATGGGTTATACAGTATTTAACATCTATTATGTAGCAAACTTTTGAAACTCAACCCTTTCATGATCAAATTTATCGTGAAGGATTTACCCCTTCACTGCCATAATTATTGTCGTCTGCTTCAATACTGTTGTCTGCAATATCGTTTCAAAGTTAGATGTAAGGCAGTATAACTGACGTAATTTCAAAACAAGTGGAAACAAGTTTTGATCCTGATCAGACGCCGCGTAACGCGGCGTCTGATCAGGATCAAAACTTTTTCTAACTGCGCTTTATGACGTCATTGAGAGTGAAATGGTTAAACACTCATCTTCAATGCCTCATGTGTTGGTTTATGTAGGCATTTCTATAGAAATCACACGGTTGAAATGTTCAAAGAGAAAATCCACTTTTCCAGACGGATGGTCAATATGTTCTCTCATATATTGCCCCGATTCGGGATCGAACTCGGGACCACTGTGGTGAAAGATGATGTACTAACTTTCCTTTGAAAGTACACTTGTCCTATGCAAAAAGTATAGACCCAATAACAGAGGGCTCTGATCAGGGTTGCGCCGTAATAAATTGTATAAAACCCAACCCTAAATAGTCAAAAATCGACTTAACTTAATTGGAAAGCAGAATTGTCCATTTGAAACTTCAGGGTTGAATAAGCTAAAATTCTCCTTTCGTTCATACGTCTTTATTTTTGCCAATAGAATTGAGTTGAGTTGGGTTTGGGTATGTCGCTTGGGAAAGTTTGTATTGTCTATTATTTAAAACTTATGTACTGCGTTGGAAAAGAACCTTAGGTATGTAACTTATGAGCCCAAGCAGTAATAAAATTGAGTTGAGTTGAGTTGAGTATTTTTCTATACAGTGGATATTTTTTAGTAACGTGACTCATAAGAAATAATCACACATAAAAGATGGCTGTAAATTCGCACTTGTTGATTAAATCCCTTGAGTAACAAGTGCTTATATCTAATTGGTAAATCTTAGCTCCTTCGCTGCCTTACCCCGGGTGCAATGGTTATTTGCAAACAGTTTGGATCCTGATCAGACGCCGCGTGACGCGGCGTCTGATCAGGATCAAACTGTTTGACACATATTGCGATATAACTTCTGTCAATTTACATAAAATTTATATTTGATATTTAGAATCAGACGACACTTGTTTAAAGCGGATGACGTCATGGTAGTGAAAGGGTTTACATGAAATGAGACCACTGAAAAGCAATTACATACGTTAATAGCCTTAGATTCGAATTATCCCTTGAGCTGTTGAATATATACAAACGGACATTTTGACTTTCTTTTGGGAATTGGGTCAGAAACGTAGCAACTCGACATACGACCAGACTTAATCATTTAAGTTAATACTTTTCACATCCGGGTGTTGAGTTGTTGAAACAACGTGGCTTAGTTTGAAGTATTTGTAATATAGCAAAAGTTTTTAGCGTAAATTCATCGTAGTTTTCTAAAGGCCGTTCTGTGCTACATGTAGAACAGGTGCCAGGGATGAAGAACTAACGCAACTTAAGAATTATATTTAAAATGTGATAAGCGATCTTAACCCCATTCACTGCCGTATTTCCGAATACAATCATGGTTATTTGGCGTATTTGCAAATAATTGGGATTTTGATAAAACGCCAAACTATTTGGCACTAATTTCAATATCTCTGAAGTCAAAATACGAGAATTTAAAAAAAAATTGTTTCTCATTTCAATAAAGTCATATTACGACAACAGAATACTTTATGATTGCAGCGATTATTTACTTTGAATTTCTTTGACGAAAGGAAGATGGGAATAATAACCTGTCGGTTTCATTTAGAAATGTTTGAGAACTTTGATATGTTAGAGAATAATGAGACACAAACAACACATTTAACTTACAATTATAAATAATAAAGACAATGGATTCAATCAATCTAAGAAATCGTATACGTTTCACTGGCGGTGTTTCTTCAGTAAACAAGAGTCAATTAATACAATTTATTCCAGGTATCATCAAAGCATCACGGACAGTTTCATTTGCTAATAGTCAACGAAAGAACGGTTATATTATTATATCACTATAGTGTTATCATGTAGGCAGTATAAATGATTAGATCTTACATGATTATGTTTTTCCTCCAAAGTATTATGATTAAAATGAAACAATTAATATATTGGCGAGTTACTATCAACATGCAAGGCAATATTTATAGCCGAACAAAAAACTTCATTCTAAATTGTTATTAATGGACTACACGTAATTAGGATTTAGAGTTTTCCATTTGAGTGAAATTGAAATGCTATAGTTAGAATAAAGAATCAGTTAAATATCATTAAATCGGGTCCATATATACATGTTTTACATCTCTAATTCATTCCTCATCTGGAGAAAATAGATCTAATCCATACAACCATGAATATGCACCGTAAGGACTATTTTCTATATCCCAGTAGATGGTGCCTTAAAGCAGGCTAAGTTCTATTTAAAGTCTCTTGCTTCAACTTTGTTTAGATTGTCGGATTTAGTGTCAAATCTACGTACAGTTTCCGACATACATAATGTATATGTATGTGATTTAAAGATCGAAACGCATGCCTCTTCGTAAATTAGATTTGGTGCTTACCGGTATAAGACAATGAAATGATAACAAAATCTCCCTCGCATAATTAAGAATTATTACCCAGAATATTGATTAGTTTCAGTTGTTACTCTGCATATCAGTTCGTCTTTGATCACACAACACCACTTCCTTAATCTGATAAACTCTCATTTCACGCCTTTAAATGAGCGGAAATGTGCGAAAGATCTTGCACAGCCCGAAATCACTTACGTAATTAGCCGATTAGTTACGTAATGTACCGATTGGATGACGTAATAAAGCAATCAAGACGGCCAGGGCTCACGTTTGGTCTCTAATTGTGCTAAGGTTATCATGTGGACTGGCTGTGTAACATTCTACGTGTGGTTATAATTAAGTCTGGCAGGCCACTATAGTAATACAGTTAAACCTCTCTATTACGACCACTACATGAGATAACGTTTACCCAATTTTAGACAGGTGGCTGCTTAAGCAGCTCCTATAGGAGCTTTTTACTTTACTGTCATCTTTCTTTAAGCTTTCACTTGTCTTAATTGCTATCCATAAGCCTACACTCACGAAGTACTTTGTGTAAGTACTTCATGCAACACTTTAGTGGTCGTTTAAGAGAGGTTTTACTGTACTGATCCAGTCATGCTTATTAACCCTTATCCTGCGGTGATGCCGTCTGCTTCGAAATTGTCGTCTGCAAAGTTTGTCAAATTTAGATTTATACATTTTTTAAGTAAAGAAACCTAAAGAAGAGTGTCAAACAGTTTGGATCCAGATCAGACACCGCGTTACGCGGTGTCTGATCTGGATCTAAACTGTTTGCAAAAATCAATAAAGTCGCGACCAGCAGGCAAAGGGTTAAAAGATATTTCCAGTGCTTTCTCAACCAGTTTGTAACCGCTTTAAGAAATGTAAAGTAGTACAGAAAGATTTACGCCTTATTTTAATCATGCATTAATTAAATTAAGTTATCTACCTTCGTTTCCAAAGAGTACCTGCTTTAGAGAGGTTTACTGTATTGACCAATCTGATGCACCTTTGATAACCTTTAGCAAAGCAAGATATACAGGACTTCCATAAGTTGATCTTAAAATTCCTTAGATTTACAAAAAAATAATTTTTCAAGCGCGATTTAAGAATCGCACCTTTAACCCGTTACCCCATATAATAGTCTGTATATTATTTTGAAGACATGTGACCACATAAACTGATAAAGAAGGTTGACAGTAAAGCAGAATGCACAATAATTCTTCTTTACTTTCAGCCTGCTCTATATGCTACCATCTGCTAGAATAAAAATAAATACGGTGCATATTGACGATAATGTGCTGAAATACGCTATTCGTTTGTGTTTGTGTTCAACGCCACAAAAAATATATATTATATACATGTAGATCTATCACACCATTTACAGCCATGACCTTTATCAAACATAGATATACACAAAATAACAGAAACTTTTTTTCGATACAATACGGATATTTCGGGAAAATTCCGTAGATCCAGAGAAATTAAGAAAATTTCTTAAGATTTCGGAAAAATCCCGAGAAATGGCAGCACTGGCGTATGCATGTCTCTCTCTCTATCTCTCTCATGAACCGGTCCCTTTACATTCTTTATATAGAACTAATAATTATTAAAACTATCAGCTAGAGAAATAAGATTTATTGTGTACATCGCATTGGATTTTAGATGCGAAACTTGGACATTTACAAGTTTTAAGTCATCCAAAGATCAATGTTTTATCTAGAATAAGAGAAGTATACATCCGTCTACCTGAAGAGATAATCAACCTTCCCTTTCATTGTTTCATTGACTGGAAAGGACATAAAACAATTAACTCACCCAGCCCTGAAACTTTCAATAGACAATACAATTTCAAACTTAGTTTAGTCTTTTTTTCACAATGCATGTACATGTATATAGCAAAATGACAAATAGTCCAGACCTGATCAGAGGGCTCCTGCTAAAGCTGTACGATCAGGGTCTGCACTGTTTGCAGACAAGACAGTTTACTCTTCAAAAGTGCATTGTCAATGATGAGTATACTCGTCTTTTGGGTTGACTGTTTTAATTTTGAGATAGTTCTCAGAGTACATTATCGAATTGATTTGTTTTATTTCGATAAAGATTATTGAATGGCCGCTTTACACTGGACTTTACCCTGTTTACGATCGACTATTGCACAACATCGCAAAACTATTGATTACCCTAAGTTTTGATTCCACACAATTCTTTGAGGTTTAGCAAACGCGATTCCTAGTGACAGTTCGTTATTGTCTGCTAACAGACTAGTGTAAACGACCGGGCTTCAAGCTCTCAAAGCACCTATAGTCGAACTTCGATATCTCGAACTTGATACTCGAAACTATCCGATATTTCGAAACATGAATTTATGAAGCTCGGTTTAGGTGAACATACCCGTGTTTCAAAGTAAAAACGCGGCTAAGCCGCGTTTTAACTTTGAAATACGGGGTTGTCCGACTTAACAGAGTTCGAGATATCGAAGCTCAACTGTATATGTTTTTCGCCAGGTGACTCAAAGTTGGCGAGAGATATCTCTGCCTGTTGACTGATTCGTTTCATTAAGTACTTATCTTGGAAGGATGTCTTTAGCGAGTGGAATCAGGTTCAATTAACGATATAACCTATTCATCGAGAATATGGGGGAACTTTTTTGTTTTGCGGTCATAATCTGTAGAGTAAAACTTCTCTACTACGACCCCTAAAAACACATATATAAAATACAGGTGACAGCTTAGAGCAAGATGATTGTAAAAATAGAAAGCTCCTAAACGGACAGGTGACAATTTAAAGCAAGATGGCAATAAAACAGAAAGCTCATAAAGGAGCTTTCTGTTTAACTGTCACCTTGCTTTAATCAGTCATATGAGCTTTCTGTTTTACTGTCACCTTGCTTTAAGCAGTCACCTGTCGTAAAACCTGTTAACTAACTCAATTTTGTGGTCGTAATAGAGAAATACAAATGTAACGTGTATTTGGACATACTTCTTTTTGAAAAAGCCTCTTAGAGGTCGAAATATTAGAACAGAATAGAACAGTGTCTATAATTTCGTTTTATTTGACAGTTCCTGTCATACCGTGAAATTTATTGCATGCGTTAATGACAAACAGTGCAGACCCTTCAGAAGGCTCCTTTAGGATCTATATTGTTTGCAAAGGACAAAATGACTCTTCACATTTACACTGTTTGTAAATGTTCAGTATACTCGTCAATAGGGTTGAATGTTTAATTCAGACGTTTTTAATAGATATTCTCCGTCACACCGCTAAATTTATTGAATGCTTTAACCCTTTACCCATCTAGCCTGTTTCTAGTATTGAAGATAGGTGAACACTTAAAGCAGTTTGAAAGTAAAGCAGAATGCACCTTAAGGCGCCTTCTGCTTTACTTTCAGCCTACTATAAGCCATCATCCGCTTGAATAAAGAAGAAAGTTATGATAAATATTCATGACTGTATATTTTGGAACTATTTACTTCAGGGGAGGAACAAATTAAAGGCGTAAAAAGGTGTATTTATGAGGTAATGGGTTAATTAAAAAAGTATAAAATACCTTCTGTAATCTCAGTGACTAGATTGGATAGTGTAACATATCAGAAACGGAGAACGCGATGTATGATCAAGATCCAAACTGTTTACATGTCATTTGCAGACAGGAATCACGTTGTTAAGCGATAACACGGTTTAACTTCCATCAAAAGACACACCTGAAGCACCCCATGGGGATTGTAGAAATAACTGTAGGTAGGGTAGAAACAAAAGATTTCAGGAATCCAGGCCGCGCAATAATTGCGTTTTATTTCTTTGACTGATTCTTGGGTTGTTTTCCGAGTGTTTCATGGCGGAGAAAAACATCGTAAATACGTGTTGTAACGACACTGATTCACGAGTAATACAGCATTCCCTCCCTACAACGAGACCCTCCTTACAACGACCATTGCCGCTCTTCCCCCACCCCATACAAGACAATTATGTCAAACCTATTCACGGCTGCAATTTCGCTTGCTTAATATTGTCGTCTGCCGTTTTTTCTCAAAGTTACATAATGGAAATTTTTACAGAAAACACTAAGTGAGTGACAAAACAGCTTGAACCCAGATCAGACGCCGCGTTACGCGGCGTCTGATCTGGAATCAAGCTGTTTGCAAATGTAAGCATGTGTCCCTCCCTATAACGACTCCTTCCGATCAACGCACACACATTTTGTCTCCGATTGGGTGTCGTTGTAGAGAGGGAGCGCTGTATACCTTTCTTAAAATAGTTGACTAGATCTACTTAATGCAGGGCAAATTTATTACAAAACACTTCTAAAAGAGTTATCTTGTCATGCCTTGATTTAACACTTAGCTGTCTTAGTTAGTGCGCAGGTCTGCGTATCCTATTTAAGCATAGTTTCTACTAAAGTAGACATCCCAGATGAGACACCGCGTTTCGTGGCGTCCCACAAAGATCTGCACTGTTTGCTATTTCATATGAAATGTTAATATGCTATATGGGACAAACACTATAGTGTCTTTAGATCATCCATGTGTAGCTACATGTATAATGACACATTCAAGCACGAGCACATGTAGAGTTCATTGCGATATCCAAACATAAATGGATCAACAACAAGGTCCTAGGTTATGAAGAGCTTGAGTTGAGTCTGAGTTTGTTCTCAAGCAATTGATTAGTGAGATTTAAGCATAAGCTCAAACCTGTCCAGTCAAATACTTGAGAACAATTTCCATGTAAGGAAACATCTCTAAAATGAAACTTTCCCAGCTTTTCGGAAGGGTTCGGGTTTGAAACAGTATACTGTACTTCATCATAGTATATACTCGTAGAATATTGGTGCGTGAAGTTAATACAGCCCTCCCTCTCTACAACGACACCCATTGGGAGACAAAATTTATGTGCGTTGTTATGTGCCGTTATAGGGAGGGAAATTGACTTACATTTGCAAACAGCTTGAATCCAGATCAGACGCCGCACTGTAGATTCAAGTACATGTACTTCAAAATACCAAAGACGACATGTACTACTGTATATTGATTGACAAAATAATGAATAACTCATTAACTGTTAACTGTAGCCAATGTGTTCATGGTACCTTGTCAAACGTTGAAGTGGAAAATAACTACATACAGTCGAACTTCGATATCTAGAACTCGCTTACCTCGAACTCCCCGATAGTTCGATACATGAATCACATTACTTCATGCTCGGTTAAGTCGAACATACCCGTGTTTCAAAGTTAAAACGTGGCTTAGCCACGTTTTAACTTTGAAATACGGGTATGTTCGACATTACCGAGTTCGAGATATCGAAGTTCGACTGTAGTCAGAAAAGTCTCCTCAAGAATACTTAGATTCATAACATGACGAACTCTATCAATCTTTGGAGTGGTCGTTAAAACGGAATGTTACTGTGCATTATCATAGTGGTCGAGCGGTAATGCATTTGATTACGGTACCGGGGGTCGTGAGTTCGATCACCCGCCGGACAAGCCGCCTGAATAGGATATTTTTCCGAATCTCCGATGATATACAGGAATGTTCTTGAGCAAGATATGTACCGCGAATTGCCCCTCTTCACCCAGGGGTTACAATTGGTCTGAGCCGGTGCAGTACCGCGGTGGCATACGCGCCGTATGTTGTAGCAATGCTCAATATTGTAGGCAAGATGGCTCAATGATCAGGGGAGTAAATGTACAATCGGTTGAACGGTCCAACAGTAGACTGGTAAAAAATGCCTGTACTACAAGGACTATAAATATTCACAAGAAAGTTAGGGTTGAAAGGGTTAGAAATGGTGAATTGTTTTTTCCAGAAGCGGTCGAGTAGGTTTCTATGGCAGACTGGTGTAATCAATTACGTGGTGGCATTAACCGAGTGGTTGTCAAAAATATTCCACTCACAAATACCACGTCGTGCAAAATGTGTCACCTAATGACATTCTACAAGTTGGCACAATCTCAAGAACTTTAATGAGATGTCATGTAATAACTTTCATGTCAGTCAGACCGAAGCAAGGTGACCTATGGAACAGGGAGTATTGTTGTTGAAAGTCGGAGAAGTTTATATGTTTAGTTGCCAGGACAAAACAGTATTGACCCGAACATAAATTGGCAGTGTTTACTTACATCGATACACTTACAACTGCCATTCCTACAACTACCTCTTAAACCACCACAATCACAAATCAGAAGCAACACTATCACCATTAAAACAACAACATCACCAATAAAACCAACACTATCAGTAAAAATGATCACTTATAAAACACCACAAAAAACCAACACCATCGCCAATAAAATCAACACTATCGGTAAACAATTTCACTAGTGAAAATACCACCATAACCAACACCATCACTACTAAAAACAACAACGCCACCAATAAAACAAAGCACTCACCAATGAGCATAACACCATCATCAATAAAAACAAGACCATAGCAAATAAAAACAACAACATCACCAATAAAAACAACACCATCACAAATAAAACAACACCATTACCAAATAAAACAACACAATCACATATAGAAACTACACCTTTTCCAATAAAACAAAACCATCGCTAATAAAGCAACACAATTACCAATAAAAGAACAAAATCACTAATAAAAAAACACCATTACCAATAAAAAACACCATCGCAAATACAATAAAATCATTACCAGTAAAACAACACCATCACCAATAAAAACAACACTATCACAATTAAAACAAAGCAATAGCTAATAAAACAACACCATCACAAATTAAAACAACACCAGCACCAAACAATTAATATCATCGTTCATAAAACAACACAGTTACCAATAAAAACAACACCATGACCAATAAAAATAAAACAATCACCAATAAAACAACACCATCACAATAAAATAACATCATTACCAATAAAACAACACCACCACGTGGATTCACCAATGAAAAACAATACCTTCATCAATAAAACAACACCATTACTAATACAACATGATCACCAATAAAACAACACCAGCACCAATAAAACAACAACATATCCATTTGAAACAACACAATCACCAATTAAAAATATGATCACAAATAAAACAACACCATTACCAATCAAACAACTCCATCACCAAAAATAACAACATCATCTCCATTTAACAAAATAATCACCAATAAAAAACAACACCATCATCAATATAATATAATGCGATAGAAAACACCACTATTGAAAAAAAGTGTAAATTTTATAAATATTGCCTGTTCACTACTGCTTTATCACTTACAACTTCTAACAACACTTATCTACCGCTGTTTCCACTCTCAGTGATTATTTCTACCGCCAGTATTTCCATTGCGTGTACCAGTTCAATTCTATTACATCAATAAAGTCCAAATCGTGACTTCCGAAATTGATGAATGCATAGTATTAAGGACAGACGATATCTTAAAAACAAAACGAAAATAAAGCATAAAACTGCAAGGAGACACCTACATTCAACACAGGCAACAAGTATTATCATGGTGGTCGTAACAAAACTTTACTGTCTAGTAAGACTCATTCCACCCTCTAACTTTTAATGGAAAATTTCAGTTACCAATTTAGTCCTGTCCATTTTCGGCTATTTAGGGGTTTGTTTAAGACAGGACTTAATTGAGAGAAACTGTCATGAAGTCAGCAAAGATGCCCCTACGCCCGGCCCGGTTATGGCACAAGCGAAGTGAAGTGCTGAAAGCGTGTGTTAACAATATACAATGTAATAACAAAAAAGTACATACCCTGATCAGAGGATCCTTAAGGATTCATCTGATCAGACAGGTACACTGTTTGTGAATGACGAGTATACTTGTCTCCAGGGATGAGTGTGTTTAGATCTCTTTTACATGACACCCAAAAAGATATCATTGTCGATCTTTAAGACATGTGGCAGCTAAATGACAAACGGGTGAACTATAGAGAGCTCTATTAACCCTTTACCTGATAGCCTATTTATAGTATTGAAGATAGGTGACTAATTAAAGCAGGTTGAAAGTAAAGCAGAATGCGCCTTAAGGCGCATTCTGCTTTACTTTCAGCCTACTTTAAGCTTCCATATCATGACTGATTAAATTGGAACTATTTTCTTCAGCGGAGGAATAAATCATATTCGCTAAAAGGCGCTTCCATTGGGGAAAGGGTTAAGGTTCCTGTGCACTGCTACTGTCCTGCATTAAGCTGCCATATTCTTATTAGTTTGTCGATTTAGAGACACCATAGCTCACTATTTCCTGTGTTGAACATTCCTAAATCTTAACAACCACTCTCATGTTGGTATTATATGTAATTAACAGCCACACAATTAATTTACTGTTCGGTTAATGTTGTCGATCTACAAGTACGTATTGGCGGAAAAAAGCGAAGAAATCTTGATTATAGAACAGTATCTTTTAACATTTCAAAATGTAACGTAAACATACCAAGCATTTCTCTGTTAATAAGATCTGCAAAAACTATCTAGGAAAAACCTTGGCAAAAGTCAGCTGTGTTATTCTTGCGATGTCATCCTTTTATTCACGCCTGTGGAAAGCGAGTATATGTTTAACAGGGTTTTCATTATCTATGGGGATAGTTCTACCGGCCGTTCGTGTTCTTTGCATTCTTGCTTGTCCTTATAGCTTTATAATGATATCATTACGACTATAAGTGATAAACATTCTTAAGTAAAAAATGTAAAGTTTGTATACATTGTATCGATTCGGATTCCAGTAGCACGTGGCGCCCTGTAATTCAGTATTGTTTGTTTTGAATCCTTAACCGACCGTAATATAATTTGCTAAAATGTAATTTGCAGGGTTTTCTTAAATTATATTTATCTAATGTGTAACTGAATCAGCACCAAAATGAATAATACCAGTGTTGGCCCTGATTAGATGCCGAGTTATAGACCAAACAAAAGGATTAGTGTCCTACTGTTTGTAGTTGAACGTCAAATCGTGTTTGGTATAGTAAAGGTTAACCCCTTCACTGCCCTACCGCAAGTATCGTGATTATTTCCAAACAGTTTAGATGCTGATCAGACGCCGCGTGACGCGGCGTCTGATCAGCATCCAAACTGTTTGACACTCATAACAATATGACGTCGGTCATTTTACCTCGAATTTAGATTTTATGAAATAAATGAAGACGGTAATTGTTTAAATCGAGTGACGTCATGGCAGTTAAGGGGTTAAAGATGATGAGGAAAGTTCATTATCACATATCTCACATGGGTTGTAATTTGAGACAGTCCATGTGGACCAATCTAGCACAAAGGGCAGGGAAACACCATGCTCCTCTGTCTTAGTTCAAACACATTCCCCACACACGTCTATAACTGATTCAAACTCACCTCTCGTATTGCATTTTAATGATCGGAGCATTCGGGCTACAGGAAAAACCTCTCTGTTTCTACCAATATTTGAGGTTAAAATTCGAGTGTTTAAGCCAGTTGACTGCTTAACTCATTACCCCGATAAATACGTCTTTACTCCTTATGTTTGTTTCTGCACTGACGCTAATAGTTCCACTTTTTATACAGTTCTGAAAATGCACCGCAAAAATACTTTCTATATCTTAGCAGATGGTAGCTAAAGCCAAGCTGAAAGCAAAGCAGAATTCGCTTTAAGCGCATTCTGCTTTACTGTCAACCTGTTGTAAGCGATTACCTGTCGTCATTAAACCAGAAACAGGCTATGCGGTAATGGGTTAAAGCAGGATGAGAGTTACTCACATCGATCTTTTAGGAGCTTTCTGATTTCGTTTCATCTTGCATTATGCTGTCACCCGTGTCTAAACTTATTAATTAATACTGTTTCTAGTGATCGTAATATAGAGGTGTTACTGTATCTGTTTTGTATACATGTAATAGGTTACCAAAACTAAGGTTCATTGTATTTATAAATTTTGAATATTGAACAGCATTGCTACAAAGTGCAAATTAATATTTGGTATTCGACATAAAACGTATTCACATGTTGTATGTTAGTTCATACATTGTATATATCAACCGGAGTTCATGTACATATACTTGTTACATGTCATTTGATAAGCAACTTCCATACAACTGTTAACTAAACCGACACTGTTATTGAATATACGTAATGCAAAGTCCTGTGTCCAAGAGTCTGCTTTAAGCTATTATCTGCCAGAATATATAAATTAAACTGTAGAAATTCTAGTAAGTTTGACTTGAGCGAGTAAGTGATATGGAAGTTGGACTGTTTTAAAGTACAAGTCTTGCTCGGACTACGCAAGACATGACTGCAAATTCACCATTGAGAAACTCATTTCCCCGTTAAGTGAGAAATGAGGCGTAGCTTGTTAACGCTTAATGTCAAAATTTTCACTGAGTTTTATTAGTCGAACGGTTGAGCGCGGTGCAAAACATAAAACAGAACCATTGCCGAATATTTTA
Organism: Gari tellinella; assembly: GCA_922989275.2. Classification (NCBI taxonomy): domain Eukaryota; kingdom Metazoa; phylum Mollusca; class Bivalvia; order Cardiida; family Psammobiidae; genus Gari; species Gari tellinella. Next base: position 19,696,295 of record OV277862.1, read on the forward strand.
TTAAGAGATATCACATGTCCGTACATGTATTCATGTTTGATGATAGAGAAATGTTAAATCCTACAACTGCCACACTATCATTCATATTAAAGTTAAACTACGATTAAATAGCTATCAGAAAATAGGCAATTCAACACAGGACAAAGGTTAAGCAGCCATAAGGTTAAGCAGATCAGCTGCTGTAGGAGCTATCTGGTTAACTTGTATCCGGCATTAATCCATTACCACACAGTATGTTTCTAGTCTTGACGACGGGTGACTACTTAAAGCAGGTCGACAGTAAAGCAGAATACGCCTATAAGCGGCATTTAGCTTTACTCAAGCTTGCTTGAAGGTACCATCTGCTAGGATTTAGAAAATATTTCGTATGATTAATAATCATGACTGTATAATTTGGAACTTTTTTGCGTGGAGGAATATATTAAAGGCGTCAAAAGGCATGTTTATGGTGTAATGGGTTAAACAATCAACACTCATTAGGGAAACCAATGCTTGTTTTAAAAAATAGCCGCTTCATACAGTGTTAACTGTATATCAAAGCTACTTATTTACCCTGTGTATTTACATATTACATTTATGTATTTATACTTACCACGGACACAAAATGATGAGTATTATAAATTATATCTTTCATCACACACATTTGAATAAATCAAACAACTGTACCTGGCGACCTCATGATTGGTTCCATGATAAAGGGATTCTGAAATATGTACCACGAAACTTATACATGTATTGAAATAATCCAGAGTTGTGTGCTGAACTTTTCTCTTTTTGGACACATTGTGTTAACCGTTGCTATTAATCTATTACCCCATAAATACGCCTTTTTACGCATTTAATTTATTCCTCCCGAAACAAATAGTTCCAATTTATACAGTCATTAATATGTAGCATAAAAAATATTTTCTATATTGTAACAGATGTTAACTTAAAGCAGGCTGAAAGTAAAGCAGAATGCGCCTCAAGGCGCATTCTGCTTTACGTTCAACTTGCTTTAAGTAGTCACATATCTTCATATCTAGAAACAGGCTATGGGGTAATGGGTCTCCTTCCAAAACGTCATGGTAATTTGTGAGGTGTTTAGAATCACTTTGGTATGGGTTTCACGGCAAACATTGGTCAGTATTTAGGGTAATCAGGTTTCTGCAACTCTGGTGGGGTATCTGCGAATGGAGTCATAAACACATCAAACCATTGCTTCTGGTCATTAATCATAGCCCCATATCACCACTCAGCCATCGCCTGCCTACCATGACTACATCTCTGAACAGCAAACCTCTCATCTTAACCCTTTCCCAAAAATAAGCTCCTTTTAGCGCATTCAGTTTATTCCTCCACTGAAGAAAATAGTTCCATTTTATACAGTCATGAATATGTATCATAATGAAAATTTTCTTTTATCTGCAGGTGGTAGCTTAAAGCAGGCTGAAAGTTAAGCAGAATGCTCCTTAAGGCGCATTCTGCTTTACTTTCAACCTGATTTAAGTAGTCACCTATTTTCAAAACTAGAAACAGGCTATGGGGTAAAGGTTAATAAGGACTACCAAAGAAAGATGCATGGATTGCGTTAATTCATTTACCCCTGGAAATTTAAATGAAAAAATCAAGATCATAATTCTAGTTTTTGATTACTAGTATGTAGGGTAGGTTTGAATAATATATTGCAGGAGCCCTCTGATCAGGATCTACACTGTTTGCATAGAACATGTGTACTCTTCAGAGGTATATTGTTAGTTAATGACGAGTATACTCCTAGTTAGGGTTGATGATGTGCTAAGAAGAAAAGACTAGCATCTACAACTGAAACCTGAAGTGCTAGTAGTAACTGGCTTTATTTGTTGTCTGCTTGATTGATACTGCTAAGAACAGTTTATGTACATTAGGAGAAGGATGTTAATGAATCTTTCAACCATTGAGATAATGGCGTTAATAAGCATATCGGGCGAGTGCAGGTAAGTCAGACACCAAGTCAGTGGAACAGGTTAAATAGTTTGGAGACAGATAGGCAAATTAGCTCTCGAACATAATAAAATTATCAGTATATGACTAATATTCTAAATTTGAAGACACAACAGAGAACAGTATGTGCAAATACTATATGATCAATGTAGATACTCTTAATTTACTCTATAATATTATGCGCTTAAATTACGTCCTTAATTCATACCTCCACTCGAGAAAATAGTTCTACTATATACAGTCTTGAATATGTACCTAAAGAAATATTTTCTATATCCTTGCAGAATGAAGTTTAAAGCGGGTTGAAAGTAAAGCAAAATGCGCCTTAAGGCGCATTCTGTTTTACTTTCAACCTGCTTTAAGTTATCGCTGGTCTTCAAAACCAGCTACATGTATGGGGTAATGGGTTAATGTCAGAAGATGACTGCTTTGCAGTAGACGGTAGTTGAAAATGATTAAGGCGCATGATATATACCAGTGCGTGCTCAAAACACACAGGGCCGCCTGTCAGACAAAGAGAAATGTTTTTGCAGACAATGGACGCAAAGTTTTTTTTACAAAAATGCCAACGAAACCCGAGAGTCTGTGTTCTCAAAAATAGTTAAACCTCGTGAAAGTTTGTCTGGCAGGCAGATAGTCCAACAAATTTATTCTTATATTAAACAGTCAACCCTGTGTTGAGCGCCAACTCAATGAATAAACAGTGGTGAATTGTAAAGAGAGGTGGACTCTTAATGCAGGTCAAAATAAATACAATATATGTCAAAAAGAGCATTTTGAATTGTTTTTAATATAGTGCATTAACGACAAAGCCTGCACTTGCTTACGAAAGAACGGTGCACACAAGTTGGAGAAAAGGGAATTGTAACGGATGTTCTTCGCGTAAGAATGATTGATTATCAAAATGAGATTGAACAAACATTTAACGGTATCCTGTTTCTAAACTGTACACGTGGTTTCGTTTTTATATAAAAACTTAACTGTTAATCAAAATTGAAATAGAAACAAACCAATTTTTTATTTCTTGAAATATTCAACTCTGATATGAACTTTCTGCAAAAAAAACAACAACAAAACAGTATTTTGTGGAGATACAACACAGCCTTTTTCATGTCAGGAATATTTCGTGTGAAACGAATTATCGGCTTAAGAAATTATCAAAACTGACTACCATTTTTTCCAACAAATAATCAAACAGTTTAGATTGAGATAAGACATCGAGCTACTCATCTTCATTTAAATTGATTGTAACAGTTGTCACATTGGCATATAATTATGAAGAGAGAAGAACAGAGAGAATGAGAGGCATACAGAGACAGACAGAGAGAGCCGGTGAGAGGGAGATCTCGAGGCAAGAGGTACAGACACAGAGACACACAAGGACAGAAAGAGACAGACAGACAGAGACACTCCACTCTCTCAAATGTGTCTATCGAGAACAATGTTGACATAATACACAATCCCAACCCTGTCAACTCCGACAAAACTCAATTTGGCAAAAATGAGTGGTAAAACATTATTGCCGTCAAAACATAAATCGTAATCGCAGTACAATAGAAAGTGCCAGTTAATTGAAAGTACATTGTTATCAAATACTGTTTGTAATCTGGGTGGCAAACAGTCTTAAGACTAATCAGAGTCCAGTAAATAGGCATCGCATCATGCTCTAGTGATTTTGACGTCATCTTTCAGAAACAAAGGAACGTGTTCTTCTGAAAAACGAAGTCTCGTCATTATATTGCATTTACTGCCTACATGGTATATATAAGTTTGTATAATTATGTAAGCTTTATGAATAAAAAGCATTTTCTATATTGTATACTTCAACTCATAATACATTAGTATCTTTCATCTGAACATAACTTGTGTGCAGTTGATTTATATTGAAGAATAAAGTGAAAACAAAGTACGAACTCCATCAACGAGATGGTTATGAGCTGTTTGTAGCACGGTCCTGCACACAGCAGCCACCTGTATTGTACATGGTCTCCGTGCGACCCTTGCTAGGGATACAAATACTGGGGAATAAAGTATGTTAGAAAAAAAACTGTAATTCATGTGTTGTAATAAAACAGAAAATTGCCTTTTCTCTAGGTTACGCCTCTTCGTTAATTAGACACGCCCCTTTCATAGTAACGTATGAAGAATGAGATTATAGAATGAAGTTAGGCACGGCTCTAAGTTGTTGGAAGTGCAGTGTGGCGCCGTATACAAATTGTGTCGAATACAGCTTACGTGTGCACTTAATTCATTGCCTTAACCCATTACCCCCATAAGTACGCCTTTTTACGCATTTAATTTACCCTCCACTGAAGAAAATAGTTCCATTTTATACCTACATGACTTGTACCATAAGAAAAAAGTCCATATTCTAGCAAGTGGTAGCTTAAAGCAGGTTGAAAGTAAAGCAGAATGCGCCTAAAGGCGCATTCTGCTTAACTTTCAGCCTGCTTTAAATGGTTACCTGTCTTCAAAACAAACTAGAATAAGGCTAATGGGTAATGGGCTAAAACCGTGCATTGTCTTCACTTTATCGCCCGCAACATAATTTTCATCAATATGAATATCATCATCAGAAGCAGGAGCAGCAAAGGCAGACCCATGTTTTAATTATTTCCATCCCCATATAAGCGCCTTTTTACGTATTTAAATTATTCCTCCATAGAGACAATCCAATTAATAGTCATGAATATACCATAGAATATATTTTCTATATCCTAGAAGATGGTTACTTAAAGCAGGCTGCTTTACTATCAATCTGCTTAAATGGTCACCTGTGTTTAAAACTATAAACAGGTTATTGGGTAATGTTTTAAAGATCGATATGTCTTTAACGCCACCGATGGCCTGATTCAGATTGTTTACAATCACTGTCGTCTTTCACTAAGCTATCAACTACCTACATGTATTTTAAAACCAACAATTAGGCTTATTAAGAGTGCTGCTGAAGAGGGGTTCCAATATACATGTACCGCTAACCTACATACACTTTCATAATCTTAAGTCTACCCAGTCCTCTTATACTCGAAAATACATATACATAGGCAAACTACTTTTAGGTCCGCGTAACGCGGTATCTGATCTGGATCCAAACTGTTTTCAAAAATCAGTAAAGTTGCGATCAGCAGACAAAGGGCTTAAGGGCTAATATTAAAAAATGGACACGACTTAATTGGAAAATGGATTTTTTCATTTGAAGTTAAAAGGTGCATGAATTAAATGCTGAATTGTGCAATGCAAAGTAGAGAGCCTTTTCGCCGAGTTGTTGTGGTGTTGTTGTTGTTTGATGTCTTTTTTCGAACTCAGCTTCATTCCGTTCGTTAGAGCGACATTCTGCTTATTTCATTATAATAAGGTCAATTCGCCTTCGTGATGTATTCTGATGACGAGCAAACATGAGCACCGTGTTCCGCTAGCAACAATACGTCATTGTCCTAAATATAGAGGATTTCTATTTATCTAAGCAGATGATTAGGTTCTCTTGAAATTGCACCTGTTTATGGCTGAAAGTTTGTTAAATGTCATTGATGTATTGATAGTAAATAATCAGATAGAAAATGCATTATTTTTTATGTCTGCACGTGCAGACGAATTATATTGGAACACACGTGCCTAGTAGAGGATGTGTGCTGAAGCGTGCTTTTGTCCAAAATCAGCTATAATTGTAGTCTATATTGATGATGATGATTATGATAATGATGATGATAATGATGCTGCTGTATGTGGTGCTGGGGTTATTTATATTAATTTGATTCCTTCGTATGTTTGCACTACTTCCTATTATTGAGATTTTAATACGCATTTGTCACGACACTGAAGACGACGCGGCGAGGCTGATTCTTAATTGTACTAGAATCTACTACTAATTCTGTTGCTGTTAGTAAGCCTCAGGTAAAAAGCTATTATTGCACTTTACTATGGTCAATAATTAATTAACATTCATTGTGGTACTTAAAAACAGGTCGCTGCAAAGTACAGCATAGGAAATGCGATAAGCAGGGCTATTTCCTGCATGAGGTTTTTTATTTCACAACGTCACCATATCAGTCAGTAGATCACATTATGAATGACCGCCTAAAACAGGCAGGTTTTTTCGTGAAAATCCTAAACATGTATAACTGTTTAATTCAATAATAACATTTGAACAAATTGCTTTTATAACACTGAATGGCAAACAGTGTAGACCATGAGAAAGCTAGGAGCAGTCTGATCAGAGGTTGCACTGTTTGTTCAGGCTTGTCTGTTCCAAAACGGCAGTCATGGCATAGACGAACGAAGCAATTAATTCCGCAAAATCTTCCAGCACGAGTTGTTTTACCCATTATCCCATAAATACGCATTTTTACGCCTTTAATTTATTCTTTTACTGGGGAAAATATGTCAAATTTATATAGTAATGAATATGTATAATCAAAAATAGTTTCTATATTCTAGCAGATAATGGCTTGAAGCAGGTTGAAAGTAAAGCAGAAAGCGCCTTAAGGCGCATTCTGCTTTACTTTCAACCTGCTTTAAGTGGTCACCTGTATTCAATGATAGAAACAGACTTGTGGGTAACGGGTTAAACATTGCCATTTTTTCTCAAAAAATATTTACTGCAGTCTTTCTTATTATGCAGTTTGGATCCGTGCTTTTCTGTGAGTAACATTTCGAATTCAGACCGAGATAACTCACAAAGTAGGAGAAAAAATCTGAGTCTAAAATGTTTCCAGAATTCAAACAAGTCAAACTTAAGCGAGATGACGAATATTTACTGATTTATCTTTTAAACAAGTTTATTCAAAGGCAACGTTATCTAGAAGAGTTAATTTTGGATAAACTTCAGGAGACTTAAAATGTCGCTTGCTAACGTCGTTTCGTTTTGCTGCTTGTTAATAATTGTATAGCGACATCGTTTTGAATTAATGCAAATGTAAGTGTTCATCTACTTGCCAGACACAATATTACATGCACGGGTGTTGATCTGGATCAAACCACATTGCTTAGCTATTTTTTCTGGAGCAGTTTTTATTTGTTCGGTTGTGGAAAGGATATTTTCTCATCTAGTGGAGCATACTACCATGGATGTTGTAATTTTTTTATCAAAGCTTAATCGTTATTATCGTTATGACAGGGTAAATGTTTTTCATTAATAGGAATATTTTCTTGCGAGCTTGCAAGATCAAATGCGGCGTTGTTAAGCGCGAGAGTTAAGAGTTCTGATAATCGACTGAGTAGGGCTAGGCACTTTGTATGCCATTTGGCACCTGCACATTGGCAATATCCATTTCCTTCCCGTGACAAGAAATAGTGTCTGCTATAACATTGATGTCTGTTCTTGTAGTCATTCATAGATTTCTGCCTCTTCACTTCCACTCTCAGTGACGCTTAAAAGCGTGTTTGCAAACAGTTTGGATCCTGATCAGACGCCGCGTAACGCGGCGTCTGATCAGGATCCAAACTGTTTAACATTCGTTTCGATATGTTTAAAGTCATACTTCACTGAATCTTACTTTGAAACGATCTTGCAAACAACAAAATTGAAGCAAACGACAATGAAACGGTGAAGGGGTAAAAAACTTACGGAAAATTCGACAGTGAAAGGGTTAACTGCTAAAAAGTGGGATTCGCCTCGTTACTTTGTCGAAAATCTTAATCCAAACTGTTTGATAGGCGAGATAGGGCGATGAGTATTTAACCTATATCCTGCTGCAATATAATATCGTCTGCTTGAAATTGTCGTCTGCAATGACTAATCATGTTTTATTCGTTTTCAAATTAAAGAAACCTACGGACGATTTTCAAACAGTTTTGATCCAGATCAGACGCCGCGTTACGCGGCGTCTGATCAGGATCAAAACTGTTTGCATTAACCACCTAAATTGCAATAAACAGACAAAGGGTAAAGAGGAATCAGTTACCGGTGGAGTACCATTATTACCCTCTCTAAGTAAATGTGTTAGATCCTTGACGACCGAAAGTAGCACTGACTTCAAACGCTTAAGCAGTTTTTAACGTTTCACTGTAACACATTGGGTTAATATGTAAAAACAGTCCTAATTATAATATGCATAGATTCAGTAAAAAGAACATTTGCGAATATAGTGGTGACCCTGTTGAGTTGCAATAGAACACTACGGTTCAAACAAGATCAGCATTGTTAGCTATTACAGCGTTCCCTCTCTACAACGACATCCAATGGGAGACACAATTGTGTGCGTTGTTCGGAGAGAGTCGTTATAGGGAGGGAAATTGGCTTACATTTGCCAACACGGCGTCTGATCTGGATTCAAGCTGTTTGTCATTCGTCATTAATTTATTTTCTGTCAAAATGTCCAATATGTCACTTTGAGAAAGACAGCAGACGACAAATTCAAGCAGACGATATTGCAGCAGCTACAGCGTTTGAAATAACTGTCCTGTTTAGGGAACTGCAATAATAGGTCGTTGTAGGGAGGGAGTCTTTGTTGGGAGGGCCGTTGTAGGGAGGGACCACCGCAGATAGCTCTTCTATATAATAGTAGTTATCGTCTTAATCATGGCAGTCACAATCAATAGTTGTTGGAAACAATGCCACGTGGTTCACGTCCGTATTGCGACATCAGTATTGCCAGATAATCGACTTGTAAAGTTTCTTTTGAGCGGAATACTAGTTCGAACGATTGAGGATTTTTAAAGGCAGATAATTGCTTAATTCATAACAAAAATGTTAAAGACAGCTCCAATAGGATTTTGTTTACATTACAGTGATCCTTCTTTACAACGGCCCTCCTAACAACGATTCCCTCCTTGCAATAATGCTTGCCGCTGTTCCCCCAAACAATAATGTAAACATTTTCACGTCTGCAATGTCGTCTGCTTAAAATTGTCCTCTTCTATTTTTCTCAAAGTCGTATATTGGACCTTTTGACAGAGGTAAAAAAAACGAGTGACAAACGCATGACGCGGCGTCTGATCTGGTTTCAAGCTGTTAGCAAATGTAAATCAATTTCCGCCCCATAACAACTCCCTCCGAACAATACACGCAATCCTTGTCTCCCATTGGGTGTTGTTCTAGAGAAGGACCGCTGTTTTTTACATTATATATAATTCATTTTATTTATTTTTTTTTTATTTATGTTCCGTTTATACGGGAGAGAAAAACATTTCCCCACTGCAAAGTACACATACCTGTAGCACATAGTGTAGACCCGTACGATACACAACCTCTACACTGTTTGCCATTGTCCATTGTCCAGAACAGCAGATGTTATAGACTAACGCAGTAGGTGTATGATTCATCGAAGCATTACTAGTGAGTGAAATTATCTGATTGGTAACGACTGTTGATGGAAGTGGAATTGGATTGGTCGGTTATTCATTCCATAAAACTTCGTACAAAGTCAGATTATCAAAGTCTAACTAATTATTTTTTTCTACATCTAATCCTGCCTTGTGACATCTCTTTGGAATCGTTTTGAGGTGTCACAAGATAGGATTGGATGGAGAAATAAGAAATTAAATAATTTTTTAAGTTTTGACGTTCGACCGTTTTATCGTACAACGTGTCCCTGCTGCAGGTAACAAATTTACTGTCCTTAGTCCACTAATAGTGCGCTCACATTTGCACTACGGCGGCCGTACGGCGGCCGCAGAGACGTGAAATCGAGAGAATCTTACGGCGGCCGTAGAGATTCTACGGCGGCCGTGCGGCGGCCGTACGGCTGCCGCACGGCGTATCCCAATATCTTACAGGCCGTAGAGGTCGCCGTAGAATTATAACGCGGAGTTATAACATTTTTAGCTCACCTGGCACGTAGTGCCAAGGTGAGCTTTTAAGATCGCTGGATGTCTGTCGTCCGTCGTCCGTCGTCTATCCGTCCGTCCACAATTGTTCGTTAACACTCTACCAGGTTCAAATCTTATTGGATCTTGATGAAACTTGGTCACAATGTTTGCCTTAATGAAATCTAGGTCAATTTTGAATGTGGGTTATGTCCGGTCAAAAACTAGGTCACTAGGTCAAATTATCGAAAAACCTTGTTAACACTCTAGAGGCTACAAATTTCATTGGATCTTCATGAAACTTCATCAATATAATTGCCCTAATAAAATCTAGGCCAAGTTTGAATGTGGGTCATTTCCGGTTTAAAAACTAGGTCACTAGGTCAAATCTTCGAAAAAACTTGTTAACACTCTAGAGGCTACAAATTTCATTGGATCTTCACGAAACTTCATCAATATGATTGCCTCAATAAAATCTAGGCCAAGTCTGAATGTGGGTCATGTCCGGTCAAAAACTAGGTCACTAGGTCAAATCTTCGAAAAACCTTGTTAACACTCTAGAGACTACAAATTTCATTGGATCGTCATGAAACTTCATCAAAATGTTTGCCTCAATGAAATCTAGGCCAAGTTCGAATGTGGATCATGTCCGGTCAAAAACTAGGTCACTAGGTCAAATCATCGAAAAACCTTGTTAACACTATAGAGACTACAAAATTCATTGCATATTCATGAAACTTGTGAACATAATGTTTGTCTCATTGAAATCGAGGTCAAGTTAGAATGAGGGTCATGCCCGGTCAAAAACTAGGTCACACGGTGTACATGGTTACATGGTTACCAGGTGAGCGATTTAGGGCCATAGTGGCCCTTGTTTCATTTCTATGGCGGCCGTAGAAACACACGCTGCAGAGTGGTTCTACGGCTGCCGTACGACAGCCGTACGGTCGCCGTACGGCCACCGTGCGGCCGCCGTAACTCGATGGTCAATTTCCCTATTGAGCATTTGTACTTTTGATCATATATGTAAAACATGAATATTATCTAAAAATGGATTTAGATGTTCTTAAATGCTGTCCAAATGTGTCCTTTGAGTTCATGGTGTTGCTGGACTGATATAAGTTGTGTGAACATGTAGCAAAACCAAGCTGTGTAGCAGGAGCAGCATTTTGGTTGCAAGGTATCTGGTGGGACTTCCACGGCTGCCGTACGGCGGCCGTACGTTGGCCAAGATTTTTTAACCCCACCATAATAAAATCTCGCCGCGCGGCAGCCGCAGCAAATGTGAGCGCAACACACGGCGGCCGTAGGAATTCTGAGGCGGCCGGGGAATTGCTACTCGCCGTAGAAATGATTAGCCGTACGGCAGCCGCAGCAAATGTGAGCGAGGCATTACGTGCAATGTTGTTGTTTCAAATATTTTATCTGTGTGTGTTGGACATTTCCTCCCTCAAACGGACAATTCCAGTTTTTAGTCTAGTTCATTATTTACTGTGTAACCCATAAATGCGTTTTACGCCTTTATTTTATTACATCTCTGAAGAAAATAGTTCCACTTTATACAGTCATAAGTATGCACCATTAGAAATAGTTTATATATCCTAGCAGATGGTGGCTTAAAGCATGCTTTAAGTTGTAATATATATTCTAGAAACAGGTTATGGGGTAATGGGTTAAACATCGACTCATGCCATATCCTATGTGTATCAAATGTTTCATGTGTGTGTGTTGGAAAGAGTTAATCATTTCCTCCCTCAAACGTCAAATTGATAATTCCAGTTTCTAGTCAAATCCATTATTTACTATTTCAGGTTGTTTTTGTCAATGTATTGTGATATGCAAAACAGTGCAGACCTTTTGGGAACTGTTTAAGAGGAAAATAAACGTATTTTAAAGTTAAACGCGGCTTAAGCACATTCTATTAAACTCAGTGCTGAACCCACCTTTATTATTTTATTAATAATACTTGTAGTTATTAAGCATCTATAAAACCATGGACAATTCCTTTTTTTCTGGAACTCGTTTCAAGCAAATTGAAGATAAAGTTTTAAGGCGCACTCTGCTTTACTTTCAGTCTGCTTTAAACTGCCTGCTGTTACTATATAGAAGATTTTTTTTATGGTGCATATACGTGTCTGAATAAATGGAGTAATGGGATAAGCGCCTAACAAACCATTGAAGGAGCCCATTTTCCGCTTGAACTCGTTTAACCCATTACCCCATAAATACGCCTTTTAACGACTCTCATTTATTCCTCCACTGAAGGAAATAGTTCCAATTTATACAGTCAGGAATATGTAGCAAAAGAAATATTTTCTATATTCTATCAGATGATAGCTTAAAGCAGGCTGAAAGTAAAGCAGAATGCGCCTTAAGGCGCATTCTGCTTTACTTTCAGTCTGCTTTAAGCTACCATCTACTAGAAAATAGAAAATATTTTGTATAATAAATATTCATATTTTTTTTTAATTCAGACCTATTTTCTTCAGTGGAGGAATAAATTAGAGGCGTAAAAAGGCGTATTTATGTGGTAATGGGTTAAATGATGGCTCTTGCAATCATGGTGACTGATCATTTCTTACGATTCGAGCAAGTGATAATATTGAAGCAGACGGTAAGATGGCTAATCGTAAATAGGAAGTGGTTAGTTTGGAATTACGCTCAAGATCATCTGATTAACATTCGTATATTCCTAATAACAGAACATATGTTCATTACCTGTTGGCTCTAACTATAAACAATAAACATAGTACATGTACCTTGTTCCGGTTTCATGTAAAATGCCACTTGCTTCGTCCATGCAGTCTGCTTCAAAATTATGGTGTAACAAACATGTATTTCTAAATTCTTGTTACACATTTTTAAATCATTCACCCCTGAAATTGCTAATGGATAATTCCAGTTTTAATTTAGGTCAATTTCGTCTTCAAGACTAGAGGGATACGTGATTGTCATTCATAAAGTGGCTTGTGTTACCAGACAGACCACTCTTGTAATAGTTTGCTTTACAACTGATCATAACGGTGATACATTAATTGTAAAAGTGATTAATGCACTTATGTATATATACTATATGACTAATGTTTATTTAGAATATACCAAACGTCAACAAATCTGCTGCCGCTGCTACCAGTAACATGCAGACGCAAGAGTCTGCGCCTGCCAGTTAATCATGCAACATATCTGCACTGTTAGATCGTACACTGTACAGTAGAGAAACGCTACTCTTACCCAATATTTCCAATTCAAACAGTTTGGAACCAGATCAGATGCCGGGTAACCCGGCGTCTGATCTGGCTCTAAACTGTTTGCCATTCAGATCAAAATGAATAGTTAGAATTGTCAAAATGTTGTCATTTTCTCCATTTAAGTGCGTTGCGTTTACGTTTCGTTTCCGTTTAAAAGAAAGAATAACGTTTTCTCCACTGTACCAATCTGTATAGGCCCGAAACCTTAATGAGCCCATTAACCTATCATAGAAAACCCCTTAGCCGATTACCCCATAGCCTGTTTCCAGTATTGCTTATAGGTAATCACTTAAAGCAGGTAGAAAGTAAAGCAGAATGCGCCATAACTCTTTCCTCCCTGAAACTTTAAATGGACAATTCCAGTTTCGATTTAAGTCTAGTCCATTTCTGGCTTTAAAGGGTTGTTTTTGTCCATTGTTTGCATTATGACAAACAGTGAAGACCCTGATCAGAGGGCTCCTTTCGGAGCCCTCTGATCTGGGTCTTCACTGTTTGCACAGGACAAATGTACTATTCACATGTACACTGTTTGCAAAGCACGCCTATATGCGGGATTAGGGTTCAAAGGGTTAAGGCGCATTCTGCTTTACTTTCAATCTGCTTTAAGATAAAACCTGCTAAGAATGATATAGAACATATTTGTAAGTGCTCATATTTGTTACTGTATAAAGCAGAATCATTTTCTTCAGTGAAGGAATAAAGTGAAGGCGTAAAAAGGGCGTACTTTATGGGGTACTGGGTTAAACGAGTAGCGTGTCCTCCAAAACAGAGGGTCGTTTTCTGTTTTAGGAAGGTGACTTCACGGAGGGACTTTTGTTTGACTTATATGCTACCTGTTTATAACATTGAAGTCTTATAATTATTTCTAATGTATGTAAATCGGAGTGTTTATTGTACGTCAATGTACATAAACTAATTATCTTTATTTATACATGTGGGTCCAGGCCGGGAGTTCAAGGCTTATCAGTCAACGAGTCCGCCCAGTCCGGGATTACCAGTGGAATAATCAGCGTACTGTTGATAAGAAGTTTTTCTTTCCCAATAAACGCGTTTACGCTAAAACTATTATTTCTAATGCAAACAGTTTGGAGCCAGATCAGACGCCGGGTAACCCGGCGTCTGATCAGGCTCCAAACTGTTTGCCACCAAGATAAACATGAATTATCAGAATTGTCGAAAAGTTTTCTACGTTTTAGTGCTTTGCGCTTGCGTTTCGTTTTCGTTTAAATCGGGAAAGAATAACATCTTCTCCAATGTTGTACCCCTTTTACTGTGCACTTCAACTCGGCACAGCGTTTATATTCAGTTTAAGCGCCGAATAACAAGCGTAATTGAGCTGAACCCAAACTGCATTTTGTATTTCAAAATTTTATTGACACTTCTAATACAACAGTATTCTTTTTGTATTTTCTACTGTGCAGATCTGTGTTTTGTTTCGGCTTCATGATGCTGTAGGTTTGTGATAGGATGCGGTGTCCGGTTGTTATCAGTTGCTGTGTATTCCGTATTTCATCCAGCCATGCATCTGCGAGCCCGATAAATCTTATGACTATATGATAAACTTATGATTGATGGCGGGCCAGGGAGTGCACATGGGTTCACTAACCAATCTGAATGTGTTGGCCGATAAACCCATATCTGCTGATAATTACGCCTCCTTCAAAATGTTGCTCTGTGTTTTCTGACTTGTTTTGTCTTCTAACTTGAAAAAGAAACACCCTAAATTATAAATACAGTAAAAACTCGATTCTACGAACTCGCGTTTGTTCGAATATACCCATATTTCAAAGTTAAAACGTGGCTTAGCCACGTTTTTACTTTGAAATACGGGTATGTTCGACTTAAATGGGATCGAATTATCAAAATTCAACTTACGAAATACTACATGTAGTAAGATTGATTTAAGCGAGTTCGTAGTATCGAGTGTCAATCACTTTTGATTGGACTAAAAGCACACGATATTGATCAAATTTGTTCGTTAATATAGCATGTAGGTTTATACCACTCAAAGTTTGCTAAACACCAAAGGTAAAACTTCCATAGGAACTAATTCATCGACCCTACCACTTTCTAACGTTAAAGCTTTCCACACTTTTGTTCAATTTCAACAAATTTTACAGGTTCTTATGTGACTGACACATGTAAATATCCCATGCAGGTCCACTGGTAAAAAAGATGAAAACTGCAAAAGTTACCAATTGTGTTTTTAGTTAACAATCATGCTTTACAATTCAATACGGGTACAATTAAATATTGAAAAGTAAAACTTTGTTTTACTTACTAATAACATCTCTAAGAACATTAAAATTTAGAATTCAATGGATTTGAAAGTTTTGGTGAAATCAGCAAAGGCGGATATAGGTCTTACAACACATCCGCTGTCTCGTGTGTTTCACTGTTAACTGACAATCCTATACGTACAATAATGAGAAAATAGTGACCGCCAAATGGTATGGTAATTTATTTACGGATCTGTGGTCATTTACTTCACGGAATACAACCATTGAAGTTGTACACCTGTTAACAATTGTATTACACCTTTCCAAGAAAGGCTCAAACATGGATGGCATTCAGACTTCAGCAGCATATAATAGCGAAATTGAAGCAAGTAGATTCATGCATAAGTTAAAGGTGTTTCTTACTTTGCCTACACCTTAATTTCACCCATTACCCCATAAATACTTATTTTAAATACGTTTTTTCCGCTTTTTAATTAGTGGTCACACACGGTACACACGTTTTCCAAAAGTTTCGATTTGGTAATTTTGCTGAGGTGATCTCTTCCTGAACCGCACAGTACATGTATACCCTCACTGACGAATGCGTCATGTCTATGTCGAAAGCAAATAGCGGGTATAATACATGTAGTAGTATTTTTTATTTATGGCTTCGACTAATTTCGTATTGAACAACAGTTGTCGAAGTAACAAATAACACGAGTTAGGTACCCTTTCTTAATGGTAGATGGACGGAGTCGATCAGATTCTGGACATTATCTTGACTGATGAAGTTGACCTTGAATAAATGTCCGTTAAGCCGATAAAATAGTTGTCAAAATCAAGCTTTAAGTTTTTCATGTGAAGTAAGGCATGTTCTTCTGGCTGAGATACAGTTGAACTTCTATATCTCGAACTCGGTTAGGTCGAACATACCCGTGTTTCAAAGTTAAAATGTGGCTAAGCCACGTTTTAACTTTAAAATACGGGTATGTTCGACTTAACCGAACACGAAATAATGTAATTCATGTGTCGATAAATCGGATAGTTCGAATTAAGCGAGTTCGTGATATCGAAGTTCGACTGACATGCTAACTGGAATCAGTCCACGCCTCTAGTTATCAGAGTGTTGTGTGACGGCTGAATGATTTAAGCCGGTGCTGTGTGTACATAACGCCAAGATGTCATGATAACTTATCCTACCACTAACCCTTAATGAAGATTGCTATTGTACGTAATCTTTCACGCCGGAAGTGGTTCCAGGCCTACTGCTTCACATGAGCATCCTCAGTCTGATTCAACCGTGTGAGCTTGTCGCTCATTTATGGCTGATTGAGCTTTAGTAGGTTTACCTCATTCACCCATGGAACATTAACCCATTACTCCATGTCCTGTTTCTAATATTGTAAATAGGTGACCACTTAAAGCAGGTTGAAAGTAAAGCAGAATGCGCATTAAGGCGCATTCTGCTTTACTTTCAGCCTGTTTTAAGTTACAATTAAGCCTGTTTTAAGCTACAATTTGCTAGGATATAGAAAATATGTCTACTATGGTACGTATTTATGATTGTATAAATTGGGACTATTTTATTCAGTGTAGGAATAAATTAAATGCATAAAGGCGTATTTATTGGGTTATGGTTGAAATGAAAAATTCCATTTCCTAATTAAGTCTAGTCCATCGTTGACTACTTGACGTTGTATTTTACAAAATATAGCAAAATGACAAACCGTGCAGGTCCTGATCAGAGGGTTCCCTCTGCTTTGGGTCTACAATGTTTGCCTATGACATGTGTGTAAAAATGCGTACTTATAGAGTCTATCGCAATAAGCCATCGTTCCTTGCTGAGTTGTATATTGGTGAACAACGTTCATCATGTCACGTTTAAATGGTGTATAGCGTCTCATTGATGCTTAAATACATATAATATTTTACACATGTACATGCATTTTGCTATTAGCAAGACAGTTGCCATCAAGAATACATTAAGCAGCAACTTCGACACACAAATGCCAAAATAATAAATTCATGATACATGTACGAATCATGAAACCTTTATTGTCATAATATTATTATCGTCTTCTAAAATACTGTCTGCTTTAAATGTTCCAAATTTGTTTTTTGGAATTTTAGAAAGACTCGATACTGTGAATGTCAAACAGTTTGTTTCCTGATCTGACGTCATGTATTGATAAAAAACAACAACAAGTGTACTGGGAATAAATCAGTGAATTGGTTAATATTTCTACCCTAGTTATGGGATGTTATTATAAACTTGATATTCTGTTTCACATGCTTTATTATGCCCAGAACACTGTGTGAATCGATGCCCAAACACCCATTCCCCACTTGTATAAAGGGAACCCTTGTAAAGAAACATTGAGTGAATTTCCGTATGAAAAAAAACACGTAACTAAAACAATAGAACTGTATATGAATAAAATTGGTATCCTGGTGCATAATTCTAGTGTAGACCCTGGTGAAAGTAAAGCAGAAATCTCCCATTGGGAGCCTTCGTTCTCACTTTTATTTAATTTTGGTGATATGTCATATTACATGTAAACAAACAACATCAATTTTCAATTGGTATCGTACATGAACAGTGGCAGCCTTTTACGAAGACATTTATTTAAACCTGCCTTATCACTTCACAATCATTTACGATCTTTGTGTAAAGTGGAAAATCTGCCATGAAAGATTTATCACATGGGTGATTTATGTTCGTTCGGAAACACAGCGAAACATTGTAAATGGCCCCGTACAAGTGACCCACTGAGGAAAACGATGTTACAGTGGAGAAAACGTTATTCTTTCCTAATAAACGCGTTTTACGCTAAATCTTTAATTTCCGATGCAAACAGATTGGAGCCAGATCAGACGCCGGGTAACCCGGCGTCTGATCAGGCTCCAAACTGTTTGCCGTCAAGGTTAAAATCAACATTCAGAATTGTCAAAATGGTGACCTTTTCTACATTACATTGCTATGCGTTTGCGTTTCGTTTGCGTTTTTAAAAACGGGAAAGAATAACGTTTTCTTCACTGTATCACCCGTGTAAACGAAACGAAACGGGGCGCAGTAAAATGAAAATTAAAAATTAGCCTCAGCCATAGTGTGGTGCCTGACTATGCGTTGCATGGCGTCCGATCTAGCTCCAAACTGATTTCAATGGACATCAGTTAGATCATGGAGTACATACCCTGTACTACACAGGGATATCACAAACTGCCTTGGGATAATAGTGATGCTTAGTGCAATACCGTAAACACCCCTATTTCCACCATTAGATATTATATAAAATACAGATGACAGCTTAACCCTTTACCCCATAACCTGTTTCTAGTTTTGAAAATAGGTACCTACTTAAAGCAGGTTGAAAGTAAAGCAGAATGCGCCATAAGGCGCATTCTGCTTTACTTTCAGCCTGCTTTAAGTTACCACCTGCTAGAATTAAGAAAATATTCCTTCTGATACATATTCATGACTGTATAGATTGGAATTATTTTCTTCCGCGGAGGATTAAACGGAATGCGCTAAATGTCGCTTCTATAAGGTAAAGGGTTAAAGCAAGGTGACAGTAAAACAGAAAGCTCCTATTTCATTGTCACCTTGATTTAAGCAGTTCCCTGTCTGAAGCATCTTATAATTAGCACAATTTAGTGGTCATAACAGAAAGGTTTTTCCTGCAATACGCTCTGTTGATAGAATAATTTACAAACAATTACCTTCTTGTATATAACGCGGTATCTCATCGGGATATACATTATCTACAATACTCCTTAACTCCTTCACTATTGAAACTTAAAATTGAAAATTCTAATCTCCAATTATTTTTTGTTTATTTTGACTACTTAGAGGTATGGTTCACAATATTTGCGTAATTACAAACAGTGCAGACTCCTTGAGGAACCTCTGATCAGGGTCTACACTGTTTGCATAGAACAAGTGTACTCTTCACAGGTTCACTGTTTGTAAATGACGATTATACTCGTCGCTAGGGTTGAATGTGTTAAGCTCCATTATCATCACAAGAAAGTTAGTACTTCTTTTGTTTATCTGATTGCACGTGCAGAAGAATAAACAAAACGGTATAAGTATCAACTACGTGTATCCAATAATAATCATTCGTCCAGGTAAACATTACCTGGATTAACCCTTTCACTCTCAATGACGCTTAAAAGCGTTTGCAAACAGTTTGGATCCTGACCAGACGCCGCGTAACGCGGCGTCTGATCAGGACCCAAACTGTTTGACACTCTTATCGATATTTATTAAGTCATGCAACCTTAAATCTAACTTTGAAACGTGTCTTGCAGACAACAATACTGAAGCGACGAGAATACTCGTCATTAACAAACAATGTATATGTAAAGAGCACACCTGTCCTGTGTAAACAGTGAAGACCCTGATCAGAGAGCGCGTGCATTAGTTCTTTTTATAGGTATATACCTTTTGCCAGCTGTTTGTCATTTTGCAATATAAATCAACCCTTACTGATAGTAAGAATGGACTAAACTTAATCCGAAATTGCAATTGTTCAATTAAAATAAAATAAACGCTTTCACAATTACATTCAAACAAATATTAAATCATGTTTCTATAGAATAGACCGATATCCATAAGGTTAGAAATATAATGGATCAGTCGTTTGTAAATTCAATCATGAACAGACGCCATTTGCCAGTAGTCAACTGCTAGACCAGACATTATGTTCCGTTGCCCAACAATTATGCGATGCAGCGGTGTTTATTTATATTCTCTATAATTATTTATCTATAATAAGGTATGGTAATTACGATCACTCAATGGCTCAATCATTGTATTGACGTATTCACCTCTGTAACTTTAAATGAACATTATCAATTTCCGGTTAAGTCGTGTACATACGAGTGTTTACATACTCAAGTTCTTAGAGTTGACATTAACCATTATTAACAAGCCGACATATGGTGCAGACCCTGACCAGAGAGCTCCTTGATCAGGGTCTACACTATTTGCATAGGACAAGCATACTATTCACAGGTACACTGTTTGTAAATGACGAATAAACTCGTCGCTAGGGTCCGGTGTATTAAAGACAGGTAGCAACTTAAAGCATGAAACAGTTGTACGAGTATGAGATTCTTATCCTCCTCTGAGCATCCACCTACCTCATACTCCAAACTAAATCAATTTATTAAAACATCATACTGTAAAATCCAGCTACTACGAGCAAATAGATATTCTCCTTTAATTACAACCTTTTTTAAGCTACTATATGCAAGTCAAAGAACATGTTTCTTATGGTGTATATTCATGACTGTATAATAAAAGGAACTATTTTCTTCTGTGGAAGAATAGTTAAAATGTGCTAAACATTAAAAACAATATCTATTATATAAACGATTAACACAGATATCAGCTCAATGTATGTTAAGAAAGCCATCTGCCTCATACAGTGAAACAAATCTTCTTTTGACTGGTCTTAAAAACGGGATATGGCTGTATACTTTTATCTCTTTATTTCAACGCACGTGCGCTGTGGCAAACAAACTCCAACATGTTCTTTCTACGGTGACTATACTGTATGTGCGCCTTCATTACATAACAAACATGACGAAAGCTATCCGATGAATGGGATCATCCCTAATGTTTTGTACTGACGATCGGTCGCTTTAAACATTTACCCAATGAACACTATCGACGAGTATATTCGTCATTTACACACAGCGATGAGAACACTTTTCCTATGCAAACATGCAGTTTCGGCCAAAATAACAGGATTCGTTTCGTGTCTACACTGTTTATGTTGGAATAAATTGTAAAAAACAGCCCTAAATAGTCAAAATGGTCTGGACTTAATGGACACCTGAAATAGTCCTTTTGAAGTTCGAGGGGCGATACGGACAAGAAAATATAATAAATGTAGAGTATCTTTAATGATTCCAATATGTGAATACATGTATAGTCATCGATTTAACCATTTCGTCGTGTTATAGGCGAATAAAGTCGACCTGAGCATGTTTTTCTTTCCCATTCAAACGCAAACAAAACGCAAACGCATTGCAAAAAAGTAGAGAAAAGGACAACTTTTTTTTCAATTCTGAATACTGATTTTAATCCGAGTGGCAAGCCTTTATTGAGCAAGAATAACGTGTCAAAAGACTAACAATTACTAGTAGGTATGGAACATTCTAAAGTTTAGTGGACACTTTTAGTAGATGGATCACTCATATCAAGTGAAGCGCGACTTTTACTTATATTTGTCAACAGTTTAGATTTATATCAGTCACCGGATGACTCGGCATCTGATCAGTATCCAGAATATTAAGATATTATATTGAAGCAAAAGATTATGAAGTACAGTGAATCCCCTTCTAAACCGGACAATTTTCCGGTCTGTATTAAAGTTGATAAAAGCTGGCAGCTTTATGTAGGAAAAAGTAAGACACAGAGCTCCCTTACTTTTATCGTGTACTAGATAGCATGTCTTTAGTAGTTGTGGTCTAAATTCTTTTCGAAAGAGTGGCCGGTTTACAGAATTTCATTCAGTGTACGATAAAGTTTGATAAGCCCACACCGGTGAGTCAGAGTGGTTAGAAAAATAGTTAACCCCCTTCACTGCCGTGACGTCATCAATTTTAAATAATTGTCGTCTGCTCCAATTTCACAAATTGAAAATTTAGGTATTTTGACTTAAGAAATATTGAAATGAGTGTCAAACAGTTTTGACCCTGATCAGACGCCGCGTTACGCGGCGTCTGATCAGGGTCCAAACTGTTTGCAAATAACTAGTGCGTTCGGGGTAAGGCAGTGAAGGGGTTAATCTAGGATCAGAGGATGTTGTTCTTGGCAGCAAAACACAAACCGCGGATACAAGTAAGTTACAAAATAAACATTTCCATCCTAATTTACTTATCACCGTTCTATCAGAGTCGAAAACGCGTGTAGAAATACTAGATATGACATCTTAACTATTGCTGCTCCGGAGATTTGTCAAGATTCCAACATGCTGGCGGGAAGGGAGCAACATAGAATGTTGAGACATGGTGGCAAGAGTCAATGGAATGTGTCATTCGGAACTATTCGGTGTGTTTCGACCACTTAACACATTCAACACTAGCGACTGTTATACACGTCATTAAAAGTGTTCATTGTTTCAATGCAAACAGTGTAGACCATGATCAAAGGGCCCTCTGATCAGGGTCTTCACTGTTTGTCATTTTGCAATATAACTATGACATAAAACAATCATAAATAGTAAAAATAAACTGTCTAGACTTGTGTGGAAACTGGTATTTTCTATTAAAAGTTTTAGGTCTAAATGAATTAAAAAGTAAAGGTTATAGCTGAATATGCTGGTGAATAATTGCTGACGAAGAAGTATCTGCATTATTATTGCTGGTCAAAGCACTTATTTTACATTTTTCGTGTTTTTAGATTTATGACGAAATGATTTTAGAAATCTGTATGCTATGTCCGACAAGCTGATATTATTCTCCGCTGTAAATACAATTGTATTTCCTGGTTAATACTATAGAGTATATCTATTGATTGTTCATCATGTTAATATTATGTTATATGGCTATCAACATATGTGTTTAATGCCAATAACATTTGAATTGAATTGAATTTGATATATTAGAGAGTCGGTAAAAATCCAGATGTGATAGTGTATGTATGAATGTCAAACTTCCTCTCTGAGCACTGAAGACAGACATTTTACAATACAGTAAAACCTCTCTATAACGACTACTAAATAAGGCTAATTGGTTGTATAAAAGACAGGTCACAGCTTAAAGCAAGGTGACAGTAAAACAGAAAGCTCCTAAAGGAGCTTTCTGTTTTACTGTCACCTTGCTTTAAGCAGTGACCTGTTCTTAACCTCTAATAATTAACACAATTTAGTGGTCGTAATAGAGAGGTTCTACTGTATGCAGCAAGATTACTACCACTCAAAAGACAAAGACTCGCGTTAATAGCAGGATAGATGACAGCTGTCGCTGAATTTGCAATGCCGTGAAGGCGGCTAACTGATGAGTCCAGATGGGAGTAAAACTAGCCCCCGGGCTCAAGATAAGAAGAGTATTTCCAAAACTAAAATTTGTACATTGTATATACAATTTTTATGAGGTAACGAAGAGACGATTCTAATGAGTAGTTACATTATGGGGATTGGTAATTCTCCTATCCGGAGCCCTGGTCCCCACAGGGAATGGTCCATTTATTCTATCTTAAAACAACCATCTGCTTTAATAGCCAACAATGTCCTACATCTACATGGACCTTCTTCTTTACTAACAAATTGGTTTGATCTTTCTCATGTCTTTCTATAGAATGTATTGAAAAGTTGGCGTAGTATATCTGAAAGGGGATTACTGAATGTAAGTTTTAACAATACAGAACTACTATAGTTATATAAACCATTATGTATCTATTAAGGAGTAATGGGTTAAGTAATCCTATAGCTTTTACACAATTCTTCGTTGAAATGGTCACAGAAGCGGGGTTCGTCCAGTGTATTAACTCATTTAACCCTAGCGACGAGTATACTCGTCATCAGCAAACAGTGTGTCCGTGTTCTTTTTTCCTATCCAAACAGTGAAGACCAAGATCAGAGGGGCCCTCTGATCAGGGTCTGCATTGTTTGACATTTTGCAACATGTACTGTTAAAATCTACCTTAAATAGACTAGGCTTAATTGGAAGTTGGGATTGTCCATTTGAAGTTTCAGGGGTGAATGCGTGTATGTAAGATTCCCACCAAGTCTTGTGGCAGGTGCATATAAAACATTTGCCGATTATGACAAGTGAAAGAAGTGATGATTTTCAGAGATAAAGTAGTGATAAAAGTGATATAAAGACAAATTTAAACATTCGTACGGAGCATCCATCCTACAAAAAGTATTTGCGAGGGGATATATGAGTCATTCTATAATGCGGGTTCGGTTTCAGAACCGTGTATTTACATCTTCTATTGATCCTTACGTAATGCCTGTTTCGTTATTATTCATATAGGTAAACTAATTTCACCTATGCCCCACATCAAAGGAGTATTTATTTATTATATCAGATTTATATAGCGCTCTTTTTACATAGAATTGTGCGTTTGCAAGCGCTTCACGTGAAATTACACATGCACTTACAAAGAGAAAAAAACAAAATAATAAATACATTTACAACAAAGTAAAAACAAAATGGAAATATATCCAGATAAAGGGAAATTCTTTCCAAACGACTATCATAATTGGTTTTCGTGTAATTTGACTTTTTGATGGAAAGGATATTATTAATTATGAGAAATGGTTTAAGAGGTAAAATAAAGGCCATTCTGTGGGTATTAGCTGAAGGCGTAGTTGGGGATTGCAATGAGGAAAATGGTTAACCCTCAACCCCATAGCCTGTTAGTAGTTTGGAAAATCAGTGACCACTTAAAAGCTTTAATGCCTGCTTGGGTATAGAAATTATGTCTTATGGTACATATTCACTACAGTGTAAAGTGAAACTATTCTATTCAGAGTAAGAATAAACTAGAGGCGTTAAAATGCGAACCTATGGGATAATGATCTAACAAATAGTGTGTTTTGGCGTCAAATCCAGACCCAAAATTATAAAAAAGTTTGAGTTGGCCTGAGATCAATCTCAAACATTTGATTGGTCAGATTTCAGCTTTTCAGCAAAAGCTGAAATCTGACCAATCAAATGCTTGAGAACGATCTCAGACCCAACTCTAACTCTTTTAAACCTTGGGCCCAGGTGTACATTAACCGTCAAAGTTCTTGTTGCGTTATTTGACAGGCAGTAATAGATTATGGCCAGAAGATAGGAGACATTTCCCTATCAAAAGCATGGTTCTAAATCACAATAATGTTCAACATGAAATTTGAATCTACTTTAACCAATTTTACCCCCTCCTGTGACAAGAAACAGCTGCGCGGGGCGTTTATCACCAACACTTCTCCCATATATAAAGATTTTATTGTTGTAATCCGTGTGCATTTATCAATTAAGTATTTCTAGAGGCGAATGGTGCCTTCTTAGATAACCTGGACATAGTTCACTGTGAGCTATAAAGATCGTTATTCGTCCGGATGTCGTCCGCATGTACCCGTCCGTCTTTCCGCCCGATCACACTTTGCATGGCTTTTTATGAAACTTAAACAAGTTGTTTATGGCTAAAAGCTCTCGAAAGAGTTCGATTATGGTTGAAATGGTACCAACAGGTTAAAGATTACCTGACCGTGATGTGTTGAATATGTCATAATTAACTCATTCACCCCTGACACTTTTAATGGACAATTCCATTTTTCAAAATAAGTCTAGTCCATTTTTTACTCTATAGTGTTAATTTTAACAATATATTTCAAAATGACAAACAGTGTAGACCGTGATCAGAATGCTCCTTAAGGAGAAATCTGATCACGATCTACGCTGTTTGCATAGGACAAGTGCAATCATCACATGAACACTGTTTGTAAATGACGAGTATACTCGTCGCTAGGGATTATAGTGTTAACAGTGTTCCCACTTTACCAGCTACAGTAAAATAAATATGATTTTGATTTTATTTGAACACAATATGACTATACATTTTTGGGTGAGTTCGGTCATGGCTGAGGTCAAGCTATTGTAGAAATACTTATCAGCCATTGACAGACTAAAAATACCTTATTTTAGTATTGTTTCCGTTATTGTATTAGCTGTTGGATAAAATAAAATTTGGTTTAAATCGAATCCTTATGCTAAGAGAGTTATCTGAAATGTATGTAACCAACTATAAAAGTGTATTTGAGCGGATTTAGATCAAACTTTGAAAAACTCATATAAAAATATTTATATTTTCTTAGTTTTTTATACAAAAACATTTAATGCCCCCGAGATTGATCGTTCTACATGTATCTTCCTGTCTGTCTGCCTGCCTATCTCTCTACCTGTCTGTATTTTTGATCGCCTTTAAGACCGCAACTTTAACTTGGCCATATCTTTGGAACTACATGTATATGTGATAGAGACTGTATATTTACACATGTGTACTTATGCTAAGAAATCTTTGAGCTCCATGTAAATTGGATCATGCAACAAAAAGGTCAATGCCATTTAGAGGTGAAATTGGCTGAAAAAAATGTCGGAGACATAGTGTATCACAAATGCATGTCAAGTTCCAAATGTTTAAATCCCTTTTATGTATGTCTTGTTAATATTATTAATCAATGAACGTATACTGAACAATCGTGACATTTGTGTGATGTAGACATATTATTACTTCAAGAACATTTGAAACATTGTAGCATATTATTAAACTTCAGTAAAATCCCTTCTATTACCACAAATAAAAGAAGGCGAATACATGTATATTGTATAAAATGGAAGCGGGGGCTTAAATCAAGTTGAAAGAAAAAACAGATATAGCCGAAGAGAGCTTTGTTTTACTTTCACCTTGCCTTAAGCAGTCACCTGTCTTAAACTGTTAATAATTTTTAAAAAAATCGTAATAAAAAGGTTTTAGTAGTTATATTCTTTCAAGTGCAAATGTCTTAGTTCTAAATAGTTTCTCAAGACAACTGAGTCCTCATTCGTTTTGAAACGGAGTTTTTCTCGTATATCTGATCTGGACCGACACTTGTAATTCCGCCAATTCACGGGCGAGAAAGGCCATTCAAGAAGAAGACCACCCAAGTTTTTTTTGTCTCGTAGTTCATGCATGTTTTCCTCCTAGCACAACACGCCTAATTATGTGTAACCCTTGCTCTATTATGACATGGTCTGCTTGAACAATGACGTATACAAGTATTAGATCATTTGACTTACAACGTTTTTACATGATAAATCATCAATTACACTGTCAAACAGTTTGGAACATCATCAAACGCCGGGCCACTCGATCTCTAACCTTGGTGCAAATGTTTGCCAATGTCACTGAAGTCGCGAAGCGGGTTCAAGGTTGGCGCAAGTATATCTAGTCAAAACTGTGGTTTATTATAATAATCACAGCGGAAATACCCATCATTGTCTTGTTAAATAGAATTATATGAGCATCTCGGCACTTGTTTCCTGGTACCGTTAATGCATTATTGTTCAATAATGAACAGTCTTTGATAAGCTTATCAACATTCCCATATCAGTGAAATTCATTTGCAGACGTGCTGTTCAGAAAATGTATAGTTTATGCAGTTTATTAGAGAGTTGATTGATATTAAGTTATTAACCCATTACTCCTTAGATACTCATTTTTATGCATTTAACTTATTCCTCCACTGAAGAAAATAGTTCAATTAATGCTGTCATGAATATATAGCATAACAAAACAATTGTATGTGTTAATTGGTAACATCCAGCCAAAACTAAAGTCTCGTTATTCACCTCTGATATAATGACTTTAACCCATTACCTCATAGCCTATTACTGGAGAAGCATATCATATGGGTACCCCAGCATTACTGTTGGCAAAAATGAAGTATTTATTTATTTATTTTGTTATTCATCCTATTAGGTAGAGCTTGGTAAATACCTGTATGCTTTCTTCTTCTATTATGACACATCAATATACAAATTGAAAGAGTGAACTCGAGCCAGCATAGACCACGATCAGAGGCCGAGTTACCTAGGAACTGATCATGATCTAAACTGTCAGGTGATATGTATGACTATATATGGAACACATTTTGGTTAACATCTGTTTATTCATAAGAAATACTTTTTATTTAGGCTTTATTATAAATTATAAAAATTTCAAATGAATTTGCGTATTCCCAACTAATGACCTCTCTATTGATATGTATGTTTTCTATTTGTATAAATGTTAATGCTGTCCACGGTAGTGGACCTTATACAGATATATTTCAATAAAGTTTCAAAAAAGTTTCATAGTATTGAAGATAGTTGACCATTTAAAGCAGGTTGCAAGTAAAGCAGAATGTGCCTTAAGGCACATTCTGCTTTATTTTCAACCTGATTTAAGCTACCATCTTCTAGAATATAGAACTCATTTCTTATGATATATATTCACGACTGTATCAAGTAGATCTATTTTCTTTAGTAGAGGAATAAAGTAATGGCGTAAAAAGCGTATTTATGGGGTATAGGGTTAATGTTGGTGTATAATACAGGTGACGGCTAAAAGAAATATAAAAGCAAAGTAGATGTCAAATATGTGTATCTCGGTGTGCTTTGAAGATCCTGTTTGACGCTTATATCGGATTGTTTGCAAACCATATAGTGTTGAAACAGATAATATTATTGCATATATTTATGAAAAGAAAATTAAAAGAATGACGTAATCGAGAACGGTCTGTCAAGGTCTGAGAACTTTCAGCCTTACTTCCATCGTGCCTTAAACCTTTTCTACATAGAAAAGTATTGCGCCTTTACACTTTTTCTCATAGAGATACCTTTACATTGTTTGACATTGTCGTATGTTATCATTTTCGATGCCAAGTTTTATTGTCTGCTTTAACCCTATTGCCGCAAAAAATATCGTCTGCATTGGTAGTGTCATCTGCAATAATTCTAAAGTCAGCTTTAGGCTGTTTTAACTGAAGAAATGTCGATACGAGTGTCAAACAGGTTGGATCCTGATCAGACGCTGCGTTGCGCGGTGTCTGATCAGGATTCAAACTGTTTGCAAAGTCGTCCTTTGGCGCCATTGGCGATGAAAGGGCTACAGAAAACTAGCCCTGCATCTTGACAGGTGGATGCTTAAAGCTTGGTGGATTTAAAGCAGACCACTAATCCAAGAGGTGTGTGCTTTACTTTCAGCCTGCTTTAAGCAGTTCCATGTTTCAAACACCGAAAAAGTATAAGTATGAGAGACGCCGTTAAATGTTAAAGTAAAAAACTTTAAATTGAAACCTGTTTAACAAGGACCTTGTAAACTAATATCCGGTTATCGCATGTAATATATTGTGTTAAAAACCATGTCTGGAAATGCCGATGATAAAACGAAAAACAGTTTTATTGCATATAAAAGTCCATTATAGTTACCTAATCGCTGGAATGTCTGTACAAATCATTGATATTCAGTCAGGTACATTGATATAATATATAATGATAACAAGATCACAACTGAAACGAGCTAGTATGTCCACTTAAATATGTGTACAGCGCTCCCTCTCTACAACGACACCCAATGGGAGACAACAATTATATGCGTTGTTAGGAGGGAGTCGTTATAGAGAAGGAAATTGATTTATATTTGCAAACAGCTTTAATCCAGATCAGACGCCGCGTAACGCGGCGTCTGATCTGAATTCAAACAGTTTGCCAATCATCATTAAGCTTATTCTGTCATAATGTCCAATATGTAACTGAGAAAGACCAGCAGACATCAATTTTAAGCAGACGGTATTTCAGTCGTGCAAGCGTTAGACATAAATGTCCTGTTTAGGGTCGTTGTAAGGAGAAAGTCGTTGTTTGGAGGGCCGTTGTAGGGAACACTGTAGGAAACAGGAGGGATGTATGTACAACGGAGAAACTGGCATTCTTAACCAAAAATGCGTTTGTACTTAAACAAGTATTTCCATTGCAAACAGTTTGAAACCAGATCAGACGCCGGGTAACCAAAAGAAGTCAAGCAAAGAGTTTAAGATGGCCTTCAATTTAACAGGCAATCGGTAGAAGATGCCTGTTAGTTTTTTAAGGCTTGTGAAGGCAATGGGGCAAAAGTGAGTGCAAAAACTTGTTTATGATCTTTTTGCATAATGTTTTGCCATTATTAGGTTGTCAACCGTCATTGAGATTACAGTATACTTGTACCTTGTTTTTGTGGTTCACTCAAGACCCCATAAATACGCCTATTTACGCCTTTGATTTATTGCATCAAATGAAGAAAATAGTTCTGATTTTTTCTGCTTTACTTTCAACCTTCTTTAAGTTGTAACCTGTTTGCAAACCTAGACAGAAACAGGCTATGGGATACAAAATGTACGGTATTTAATTTTTCTGAATACCTACTGAAGCACAAAATAAAATTTATTCAAAGAATATATGAAAATAAATATTAATTCAAAGAATCTATGAGAATTGTAACATGGCCATTTCGTCATTTTATTTCTTGGTAAAGTACTCGTTCTATTTGGTGTAATGTCTATACTACATTTGTACATTTAAGTTTGTGTTAAGCGAATAACTAAAACGGGTTAGAACATGAAAATAATGTTCTGCATTGCCTTTGTTCTACAAATAAGCAGTCAACAGTTTTTAAAGGAACGTATATCCCAATGTGGTATTTAGGGATCGCGCATTCGACCCCGAGCTTCTTGTCTGTTGGGTTGAGATTATTAACCGAAGATTCGTCGTCGAAAGTAAAAACCAAGATCACACTATCCATTCTGCGTTGACTCATTCAACCCTGGCGGCGAGTATGTTCGTCACTTACAAACCGCGTACCTGTGGAGAGTTTTCTCTCATTTTTGTAATAATTTATTTAAACCAACCCTAATTATGTAAACAAAAAAATGAGTAGCTTTAACTGTAAATTGGAGTTGCCCATTAGAAGTAATCTCAGGGTTTGAATCAGTTGAAGACGCGTTTTTTTCAGTTGAACAGAACAGAACAAAGATATGTTCTGTTCTATTCTGTTCTTCAGTTGATGATTGTTCAGCACGAGTACCACATGATTGGGATTGTTACCTGTCTCCTGTGTTAATCGTTGTTCCATTACAGCACAATGTCAAGCATTTCTGTTACAAGACGGTAGCAAGCATCGCCAAGTCCACACTGCATTTCACGTCAGACTGGCGCTTATCTAACCCTTTCCCCATATAAATACACCATTTATGCCTTTTACATTAATTGATTCCTCCGCCGGAGAAACAAGTTCCACTTTATACAGTCATGAATATTCACTGTAATTCTATGTAGGAGATGGTAGCTTCAAACAGGCTGAAAGTAAAGCAGAATGCGCCTTAGGGTGCATTCTGCTTTTGTTTAAGCATGCTTTGAGCTACTTTCTGCTAGAATATAGATCTACTGAAAAAATATTTATTTTGGTACATATTTATGACTGTATAAAATGGAACCTTTTTCTTCAGTGCAAGAATAAATTAAATGCGCTAAAAGGCGTTTCTACGTTGACAGGGTTAGGCTGTCACATATATAATGCTTTCTTGATTTTTTTGTTGAATGAAATTTTAAATCATTCACCCTTGAAATACTTCAAATGGAAAATTCCAATTTCCAATGTCTTACTACATGTAGTTAGGGTTGATTTTTTTCTATGCTCTGCTAAATTACAAACAAAACATGTACTGACCAGATTCCTCTGATCAGTATCTACACTGTACATAGGACAAGTGTACTTTACACAGGTATTACAGTGCTTGTATATTTGTATATGACGCATACATGCGTCATTAGGGGTTAATGCGTTAACACGAGGATCAGAACGAGCTATCACAGGAGTGTCTCTTAGTCTTACTGTATGTTTTGCGCAAGAAAACTGAGCATTTATGAGCGCCAAAGGTTATCCATGTTATTGCCGTACCTCAAGTACAATGGTTATTTGCAAACAGTTTGGATCCTGATCAGACGCCGCGTAAGGCGGCGTCTGATCAGGATCCCCAACTGTTTGACACTCAATTATATATTTCTGTCAAAACTACCTAAAATTTAAATTTAAGAAACAAAATCAGACGACAATTGTTTTGTGCGGATGACGTCACGGTAGTGAAGGGGTTAATAGTCCTTGATTTCTTACAGTCAGATACGTTAAATGTTTGCTGCAAGATACAGTGGAGAAAACGTTATTCTTTCCCGTTTAAAAGGAAACGTAACGCAAACACATCGCAATAAAACGTACAAACTAACAACTTTTGGACAATTCGGACTATTGATTTTAACCTAGACGGTACACAGTTTGAAGCCTGATCAGACGCCGGGTTACCCGGCGTCTGATCTGGCTCCAATCTGTTTGCATTGGAAATAACAGTTTTAGCGTAAACGCGTTTATTGGGAAAGAATAATGTTTGCTGCAAGATAACTAGAGCCAGTGCCTGTGCCACCAGTATGTGACGACTATTACAACTGACAAGCGCTAACAGCAACCTTCATGTATTATTGTATACTCATAGGAGAAGAGTTTTAACAAACAATACCCTGCCAGGTTTCTACATTAACATTTGGCTTAGTTTTAATTGTATGTGTAAACTTAGAACCATACACTGCGTTGATACAATCTCCTTAACTCACCCCCCCCCCCCCCCCCCCTTAAAGATCATATAAAAAACATCCAGTTTCCAATTAATTTCAGTCCATTTTAGACTATTTAGAGTTAATTTTAAGAACATATTGCAAAATCACACACAGTTCAGACTATACTCAGATTACTCAAAGAGAAACCCTTTGATCAGGGTTTACACTGTTTGTTCAGGACAAGTGCGTTATATACTATAATTATTTCACAGGTACACTGTTTGTAAATGACGAGTCTATGAATGTATGAACAGTTGAGTAGTTAGTTTAAATATATTTGTAAAACTTTGAGGATACGATATCCTTAAAACTTGTACAATGATTTTACTTTTTGAGGAAAAATATATTCAATGTATTTAAGCAAACAGTTTGGATTCAGCTTCTAAGACGTTGAATCCAAGTCGGGATCCGAACTGTATGGATATTTCAGAGTACAGTACTCCCTCTCTACTTATACACCCAATGGGAGACAAAAAGTGTGTGCGTTGTTCAGAGGGAGTCGTTATAGGGAGGGAAATTGGCTTACAATTGCTAACAGCTTGAATTCAGGTCAGACTCCGCGTTACGCGGCGTCTGATCTGGATTCATGCTGTTTGTCACTCGTTATTAAGTTTTTTTCTGCCAAAATGTCCATTATGTGACTTTGAGAAAAACAGCAGACGACAATTTGAAGCAGACGATATTGCAGCGGTGAAAAGATTGGACATAATTGTCTTGTTTAGGGGAACAGCTGCAAGCATTGTTGTAAGGAGGGAATCGTTGTTTGGAGGGCCGTTGTGGAGAGGGAGCACTGTAGTTGGATTTGTTAATACATGTCATATAGTTGGTATACACCTTTGAAAACCAAACATTAAATGTTATCAACGTGTTTCTATTTATATTTGGTTCATATAATGAGAACACAACAGTTATTACAATTTAAAACCACTTAACCCTCAGCGTGCTGAGGGCGACTTGTATAATATTTGCAAACAGCGTCTGATCTGGATCCAAGCTTTTTGCATATCATATTAATATTTTCTCAAGTTTAAAACAATATCAAAATTAGTTATTATATTTTCACAGACGGTATATTTTAAGCAGACGACAATTTAGCATGATGAGGTTTAAAACATGTTTGGTCTTTAGGTCACGTGTCTGTTTAGTGCGGACTGATAATCAAACCAATATTCAGTAGAATTTAACTTTTCTTAATGTAGTTTTATTTTACCGACCGTGTTTAATACCAAAGATTATGTTTTGATGCCGTTACAGAACTATGTTTTCTGCACGCCAGTGCAGTTTGTTTGTTCAGAGAAATACTAACCTCGATGTTTACAATCTTCTGACATAGATATATTTGGCAGGCATTCAGACCGTTATCATATTACTTAATATTTTAAATTGCTTTGTATTATAGTTTAATATTCTACCTGGATAAGTAGGTCTCCTTGTTAACAGAATAGGACGTGTTTTGGCTTATTTACTTCATGAAAGATTTCTTTCATTACCGTAAATATCCTACAAAATTTGACACCCTGAAAACAGCTGTAATTATTCTAAAATTTAAACTAATTGTTTTTAACTAACAGTAATTGTTCAACTTATTTCCCCGACACATTTTTGGCTATTTAGGGCAGATTTTAACATTATATTGTAAAATGACAAAAAGTGTAAACCCTGATAAGAGGGCTCCTACACTGTTTGCATAGAGGACAAATATACATTTCGCAGGTGCACTGTTTGTTAATGACAAGTATGCTCGTCGCTAGGGTTGAGTATGTTGATATGAATGAAAAGTTAACATCATAACCATGTGTATATATTCATCACCGTACTCATCAAGGATTCCCTGTGAAAATTAATTAGTCATTGCCTCGTTTACTTGTTGCCATTGTAATTCCAAGCATGCTTCGTTACGAAACAGTTACGTGAAGAACATTACATGCTGTGTGTGAGTGACACTATTCGCTGCACATGTCAATGGTGTGCTGTGGTTTACCTATCAAATTGTCTTTCTGTGAGAACGATAAGTAGGTGAGAATCTGAAATATGGTGAGTAATCCCAGCATATGACAGGTATTTAAGAACTTGATTTGAAAGATGGGGTTTTACATAGTAGGCCTACTATGCAGGGCTATAGATACAGGATGGATTAAACTGAGCAAATTCAACATTTTCTCACTTATTTCTGCATTAAACCCTATGGTCGAAGAGACGATTCTAATGAGAAGTGACACCATAGGGTTTACAGTACTGAATCTTATTAAATTAAAAAAAATTGCGATTCGCTTGCAATTCGATGGCAATTCGCTTGCAATTCGATGGCAATTCGCTTGCGATTCAAAGTATTAACTTTACCCTCGGGTAAGTTTTCTTGAATGGTGTATCTCACAAATGTTCGCAAATATGCCTCCGTTTTTGTTTTCGATTCCATTTTTGTCACAACAGCTTCGGAAAATTCGGGTTAAAATATTCAAACGTAGGATTTGTTTTTTTGAAGCGCGCGATTCGATTGCAATTCGATGGCAATTCGATGGCAATTCGCTTGCGATTATCAATTTAATTTAATAAGGCTCAGTATTGTAATACAGAAATAAAGATTTTAATTTTTTTTATATTACCCTTATCTGGGGCCCTGTTATGACCGAGGTCGGAGTATACCATTTGGTATTCTGTGCCCCGGCATTAGTTCGATGTTAAACACATTCAACCATAGTAAAAATATACTCTTCATTTACAAACAGTGTACCTGTGATAAGTATACGTGTCCTATGCAAACAATACAGATCATGATCAGAGGGCAGGAGCCCTCTGATCAGGGTCTTCACTGTTCTTCATAAGTATTGCAATTTATTGGTAAAACTTACTCTGAAATAGTAAAAAAGGACTAGACTTAATTTGAAATTGGAATTGTCCATTTGAAGTCTATTTAAATGTGCGAGATATAGCCTGACTACACTTGCATTTGTAAACAGTTCTGAGCCAGATCGGAGGCCGAGTAAGTTTACGTCTGATCAGGGTTTTATTGTTTTACTCTTGTACCGATGTTTCCTTCTGTCAAAGTGTTAACAATAAAACGATTTTAATTCAAGAAATAAAAAACAGACGACAACGTTTTACGCACATACATGTAATGTAATAGCGGTGATGGACTTAACCATTTCCACCTTGATACTTTAAATGGACAATTCCAGTTAGTTTCTAATTAGTCTAGTCTATTTATGACTATTATGGATTGATTTCTGCAATATATTGCAAAGTAACAAACAGTGCAGAATCTGATCTGCGTCCCGACACTAGGACATAGGACTTTTTTTCACAGGTACACTGATTCATTGAGTTAAAAGACGCTATAGGCATGAATGGTTGGTATCGTATCTGAAGACACCAATAACGACACGTTAAACGTATTTCTGACCGACTTGCTGTATCGTAGCAAACCACTGTTCCCCAGTCCCTCCATCTTGCCAACTGTTTACTTAGCTTAGACCTACTGGACGGATATATGCATAGTTTGTCTACTGGAATTATATCTGTCATCCGTTAAAAATACAAAAATCAAACCATAATACCACTTCATACATTTTAAAAACATGCATATTAACTTAAGTTATTAACTCTCTGAATCCTATTCACGCATATATGCGTCATTTTCAAACAACATGCATGTGAAGAGTACACTTGTCCTATGCAAACAGTGTAGACCCTGATCAGAGGGCTCCTTAAGTAGCCCTCTGATCAGGGTATATACTGTTTGTCATTTTGACATATATTGTAAAAATCAACCCTTAAAAGTAAAAAATGGACTAGACTAACTTTTGAAAACTAGAATTGTCCATTTGAAGTTTCAGGGAGGAATGGGTTAAGTGGTACACATATCAACTGCGATTCTCATCATTCATTCCTAGATACTTGAAGACATCATTTTTTGTTTTCTCGAATATGCATTGGTTACATGTATAAGCAAAAAACAACAACTTTGTACAAGACACACTCAGCTAGAAACCTCTTAATGGGACCTATGCATTTTGCGAATATCTCTGGCGGGAAAGTGTGTTGCCATTTCCAATTCACCGGCATTTGTTAGTCGAGGATGTACATACAGACACGCATATGTCCGACGACCAGTACATTAAGAAACATTGGTCTTTCTACAGACCGATAGCTGCTTGATGCAGCACATAAGTATTGTAGAATATTACGATAGAAGCTGTCTGAATTACTGTGTTTTAGCATTAAGCTCTTACCTTTCTGAAATACAATATATGTAAATCACTTTCTACGATTGGTTAATGCGGGTTTGGCAGTAAATAGTTTTGGTATAGCATGTATCATCCCTGCTTCATTAATACCAGACACGACCAACAGGCATCCCTATAATTCACATTCATAATTCACAAAGAAAATGGTTTTCACGAACACACGTTCAAAGTGTTTTTGTAGGTTGCAGATTATTGCATTAATTACTTGTTGTTTAACCTTTCACTGCAAGGTCTTGCTAGAGATTGGTATTTTTAAACAAATTGGATCCAGACACCGACTAACTCATCATTGATTCTTCTGCCTTCAAGTTTTGTCTATTTAAGTTTTGAGAAATGAAGATTAACTATATTATTTAAGTAGAAGTTGCAATGAACCCTAGTGACGAGTAAACTCGTGATATCTCTTTAATCTTTCATAATTTACAATTTCTTGAAAGCTTGCAGCAAGTGTTTAGGAAAGCACGAATTTCTCGAAAAGAGATTTGTTATAAACTTTCAGTCTGATTAAAGCATGCATTTCTTAAAGACTGAAATAAAAAGATATGATAGAAAAGGCCAAAGTTTAAGAAAATGCGATTCTTCCCCCGCCGAAAAAAGTATTGAATAAAAATAGTTGTATATGCATCAAAAAGAGACATTACATGTTAAATACCGAGAAAAATATAGAATGTACAGAATAAATGTTATACAATTCTCGATTCATAAATGAAGGCATGATATTTGCTTACTCGGAATAGCTGAAACATTTCTGATTGGTCGAATTTTGTACCTGTCAGTTAGTTTCAGACCAAAATAGAAAGTTAGAAAGCTTTGCTATAAATGTCATTTTGACGATGGGTTTACGCTTTACGCGTAATTGCTTATGACGCATCTGGTCGTAAAGCAGTATGTTATTCCATCATCTTTATGTCTTCATCCAGGAAAATGGTATTTCTTTACTGTGCGAACTATTCTCTCTGCTTGCAAATATTTGTATAATGAGATCGATTTCAATTTCTGCTTTAATTAAATATTTGAAAAAGAGCATACTGTTTTAAAAGAACACTTGAGTTTGATCACATGCTGAGATATCCTGTAAATCTGTATTTGATTGAGTATGGAATTGAAATTTGCAATCGCTGGTAAATGTTGAGTGCGCAAAGAGTAATATCATTTATCATTAATGATAATAAAAAGTTATTAGGTAAATCGATTAGCCAATCATAAAGAAAATATCAAACTGTTTTTAAACGAATCATAAAGGAAATATCTGTGAAGGCTAACTTTTGTCCACTAAGATATCAGCTACATGTACTTTAAATGATCTCTGACATCTTATAATGAGGTTTATAAAGTATTTTGGTTTCAGAAACATTGATTTAAAAAGAGTAATTTTAAAAGCTACTACAGGAGTTTCATATAATACTTTTATTCTTCATTTAAGTAGTATTCACTTATCTTTTAACTTTTACGCTATAAATACGCCTTTTTATTTTTTCACTGAAGAAAATAGTTTAACTTATACAGTCATGAATATGCATCATAAAAAAAAATTCTGTATTCAAGTAGATGGAAACTATAGCAGGCTTAAAATAAAGCAGAATGCAACCTGCTTTAAGCGTACACTTTGTCACTTACATGTATCTTTAAACTAGAAACGTGCAATGGGGTAATGGGTTAAATATCACCGTTCTCCTCCAGTCTATGATAATGAGTTTGAAAACAGTGGAGAATGCGATATTTTTTCTCGTTTAAACGCAAACGAAACGCAAATGCATTGCACTAAAATGTAGAAAACTTATTTATATGCCTCATGATTTATTTTGATCCGAGTAGCAAACGGTTACCCGACGTCTGATTTGGCTCCAAACTGTTTGCGATGGAAACACTAGTTTTAGCGTAAACGTGTTTCTTGGGAAATAATAACTTCTTCTCCACTGTACCAATCATGTTGCGATTAACTTTCTAGAAGAGTTAATAATCATATACATGTATATATATTCACACATTCAACCAATGCGACGAGTATACTAGTCATTTACAAACAGTTTACCAGGGAAAAGTATATTTGTTTTATGCAAAACGTATAGACCCGGACCAGAGGCTTCTCAAGATTGGATTTTCCATTTGAAGTTTCAGGAGTGAACGAGTTATTAAGAAAAAATGTACTAATATCTGCTCTTACAGTTTTGACTTTATAGTACATCATGAGATTAGTAAAATAATTCTCTAGACATTTAGACCCCGCAAAATCATTGAGGTGGGTTGATTTTATACTGGTTGATTTTTTTCACAGAATTACTTTGATGTGTGTTCACAGGGAATTCCATTACTAAAGTATCTTATAAATTCGTATACTTAAAATGCAACTTGCAACATAAAAACAAAATTAATATAAAATGAAGCAACACACAATTATAGCCCACCTGAACACGAAGTGCTCACTATCTTCATGTTTAATCCTTTCACGGCCAAATCTTTAGTGAGATTTTTACTTCTTCACCGTTTCATTGTCGTCTGCTTCAATTTTGTTGTTTGTAATATCGTTTCAAAGTTTATTTTAAGTTAATATGACTGACAAAATTTCAATACGAGTGTCAAACAGCTTGGGTTCTGATCAGACGCCGCGTTACGCGGCGTCTGATCAGGATCCAAACTGTTTGAAAACGCGCTTTTAAGCGTCATTGAGAGTGAAAGGGTTAACAACATAGATACACATTTTGCGCATTCAAGTTATTCCTGCGCTAAAAAAAGTAGTTCCAGTTAATGTATATACAGTCGTGAATATGGATCATAAGAAATATCAATAGCAATTAGCACAAAAATAGACTTCTAAATTTCTCTTTGGGAACCATCATCTGATGCTCAAAATAAGCCACTTTAGACTCTGCAATTAGGCCCTGCCGGCTGAAGGGAAGGCGCCCCGCAATAGTTAACATATTATGATAGCTCGGGTGAGACGTAAAAACGAATAAAGCAAGCAAGCATAAGAAATAGTTTCGATACACTACCAGATGGTAGCTTACAGCGGGCTGTAAGTAAGCACAATACGCATTAAGGCACACTCTGCTTTACTTTCAACCTGCTTTTTAAATAATGTGTTACCTCTCTTCAAAACTAGAAACCTACCATGAAGTAAAAGGTTTAATTCATCTTTGACGTGTTCCTTTTCTTTTGCTCAATAAGAAATTCTACTAGTCTAGCTATTTGCTATTTGTTATATATAATGTCGTTTTATTTAGGCTTAATTTTGCCTCTACCTATTCATGTTATACCAAAATTATTAAGTTATTAATATTGAGTTACTAAAATTCTCTTAACCCTTATCCTGATGGTCGCGCGCGACTTCGCTGGTTTTTGCAAACAGTTTGGATCCAGACCAGACTCCGCGTAACGAGGCGTCTGATCTGGACCTCAACTGTTTGACACTTGTCTTTAGGTTTCTTTAATTCAAAAACGTATAAATATAAATTTAACAAATTTTGCAGACGACTTTGCAGCAGGATAATGGTTAATAAAGCACATAAAATCAGACGAAATATATAAGCAGACGATAACATGGCAGCGACTGTGTTAAACGGGTTATTACGTCATAATGGCAGTGAAAGGGTTAAATACTATACTATACAGCGCGCACTCTCTACAACGACACCCAACGGGAGACAAAAATAGGTGCGTTGTTCTGAGGGAGTGATTGGGGGGGGGGGGGGGGTGCAAACAGCTTGAATCCAGATCAGACGCCGCGAAACGCAATAAGTTTTTTTCTATCAAACTGTCCATTGTGTAATATTGAGAAAAACAGCAGCCAAAAATTTTAAGCAGACGACATTGCAGTCGTGAATAGGTTGGACATAATAGTCTTGTTTGGAAGAAAAGCGACAATCGTTGTTGTAAGTAGGGAATCGTTGTTGGGAGGGCCGTTGTAGGGAAAAACTCTGTATTGCCTTATCAGCCGAAACGTAAACTGGTGGTTTTGTTTACGAAATTGATTAAATTGCTAACTCAGATATATCGATGTCAGACTCCCTGTGTTTAATTAGCATGGCTGCCAGGTTTCTGCCACGTTAGAAATGGAGTTTTGTCTTGTGTTTATTTCATTTCTCATCTATAAACTAAGGATGTCTAAGCGTTTCTTAAAAGGTTTGCAAAAAGGTATATTGGTAATGGTGCACGTTATTGAGTTTCTTCCATGGAAGTGTTCTATTGAGATGATTTCCGGCATTGTGACGGGTTGTCATTGATAAATCTCTTGGATTGAACACCTTACTTCCCTTAGATTATATATGACCCGTGCCATGACAAAACCTGCCTATACTAATTGCATTGCAACATTGTACAGACCAAGCACCGTTGCCATCCCAGGCTCTGTATCTGAGTTTGGTCTACACCAAAGTACCACATGTAATAAAATACCACATATAATACAGCTATATAAAATGCTTAAGATGCATGTGCTGTGTCTTTGACGCGGCGACTGACCTTGATCTACAATGTTTGAAATGCAAAAATGCAGGTTTTAGTTTAAACATATTTATTCAGCAAATATACACATCACATAGAAATATACTGTACAACAGAAAGAAGGGATGGAAACGAAAGACATTAAAGTCTTATAGGATTTCTCTCCCTGAACGTGCAATGTACAAGTACTTGCGAAATATATGGTCATTGATGGTCCCTATGATCAGTCTATACTGTTTACATTAGACATACTATTTATGTACTCTTTACAGGTACACTGTTTTGTAAATGACGAGTTTACTCGTCGCTAGAGTTGAACGTGTAACATATAAGTAGTATCATTCTTTATCTTTTATATTTTCAGTCTTCCGGTGGATGCAAGTTCTTTCATTGCTGATAAGAGGCGCAGATCTTAATAAAAGTGAGTAGTTCAATTGCTTAAATGTTTTTAAGTTTAAATTCTTGTGTTCAGAATGAGTTGAACGGAATTACTCGGCGTCTGATACATGGTGCTAAATAAAACATTACAAAATTGTGATTTGTGAAAGTTCTAAAAAGCTTAAAATTCTACAGAGTATGAATTATTATTTCTTAGCTATTTAGCTTTGTGAGCATTGCACCATGTGTAGTTCCATCGACGTCTCTTCTGCTTGTTAATGTCATGCTTACAGAATATACGTACATACGCATTACTATGAAACCATGCCGTAGACGTCAATCAAAGTAGATCTCATTATCTGTCATTTAAAGACGGAAGCTTAATGCAGGGCGAAAGTAAGTTAGCAAGTTAATTTTGAAGACCACTTAAATCTGGTTGAAAGTAAAACAGAACGCGCCTTACGGCACATTCTGCTTTACTTTCAGTCTGCTTCAAGCTACCATCTGCTGGGATATAGAAACTATATCGTATGATGATGCATATGCATGACTGTGTATAACGTGGAAATATATTCTTCAGTTGAAGAATCAGTTCAAGGCATAATAAAACGTTTTTATATAGTAATGTGTTAACACATTCAAATCTAGCGACGAGTATACTCGTCATTTACCAACAATGTACCTGTGATGATTACACTTGTCCCATGCAAACAGTGAATACCCTGATCATAGGGCTCCTTAAGGAGCCCTCTAATCAGGATCTACACTGTTTGTAATTTTGAAATATATTGTTAAAATCAACTCTTAAAAGTCAAAAATGGACTAAACTTTTTTTTGGAATTGGAATTGTCAATTAAAAGTTTCAGGGGTGAATGGGTTAACCCTTTACCTGATAGCATTGTTTCTAGTATTGAAGATATGTGACTTCTTAAAGCAGGTTGAAAGTAAAGCAGAATGTGCCCTAAGGCGCATTCTGCTTTACTTTCAGCCTGCTTTAAGCTATTAACTGCTAGAATAAGGAAAGTATTAAATATGACACATATTCATTACGGTATAATTCGGAACTATTTTCTTCAGCGGATGAATAAAATGAATGTTCTAAAAGTCGCTTCTATAAGGGAATGGGTTAAGGCGCTGATGTGTGAGGAGAGGCTGTACTGTATCGTGGTACACAGGTACACAGAAGACAGGTGGGCACGGTTAACTCGAGCTTTAATTGAATGCGACATTAACCGTACCTTGCCTAATTCTATTAGAGCGACAAGAGCAAAGTTATGTCTGTACAGTCATGAGCATCAGTCAGACTCCAGAAAAAATGCTCAACAACCAGCGGAAACGATCTTTTTAACCCTTTACTCCATACCCTGTTCCTAGTTTTGAAGAGATGTGGCCACTTAAAGCAGGTTGTTAGTCAATCAAAATGCGCATTAATGCGTATTTTGCTTGATCTCAACATGTTTTATTATCAGCTGCTAGGATATATGAAATGTATTTATACTATCATGTCACATATTTATCACTGTTTAAAGTGATACTATTTTTCAATGGCGGAATAACTGAAAGACGTTACAATGAGTATCTATGGAAATAAGGTTTAAAAAATCAATTGTTCACACTTTCTCCCATAGCAAGTCTTCAGTAATTAAGACATTTGCTTAGAACAGGCTAAAAGTAAGTTAGAAAACACCTATAGAAGCAAAACATCAAATACATTCAGTCCACAATTGTACAAGTATATACATGACTGAGCCGTGCCATTACAAAACCAGTCGTATTGCATTGCAACATTGTACAGACCTGTCTCTGTATCTGAGTTTTGTATACACAACCAAAACCATATAGTATAATACAGCTGTATAAAATGCTTTAGATTCTTGTGAGTTTCAAACAGTATACAGATAAAGACTACGCTGTTTGAAATACAACAAGGCAGGTTTTCTTATGAAGTGGCTCATATATATGTGAACATGTACTATACCGTTATTCCTCTGACAGTGTATGAAATTGCGGTATTAGGTGGCATGTCGTAAGTATCTTCAACACTGGATGTGAATCATTGTGGTTCTGTCAGAGAACTCAAATAGTGCTATACAGTCAAGCTTGTACATATAAAGCGACATAACATGATGACATATTTTCAATTTTAACCCTTTACCCTATAACCCATATATTACATTAAATATAGGTGATTACTTAAAGCAGGTTGAAAGTAACGCAG
This sequence comes from Gari tellinella, assembly GCA_922989275.2. NCBI lineage: Eukaryota > Metazoa > Mollusca > Bivalvia > Cardiida > Psammobiidae > Gari > Gari tellinella. Next base: position 19,739,907 of record OV277862.1, read on the forward strand.
AATGCGCCTTAAGGCATATTCTGCTTTACTTTCAGCCTGCTTTAAACTACCATCTGCTAGGCTATATAAAATATGTGTTATGTTAATTGTTCATGAGGGTATAAACTGGAACTAATTTCTTCAGCGGATGAATAAATTAAATACGATAAAAGTCGCTTCTATGGGGGAAAGGGTTAATCTGAAATACAGGCGTAATCTTAATCCAGCTTTCAAGTAAACTGAAAGTTCCTTAACTCGTCCACCCCTCAAATTTTAATGGCCAATTCCAATTTCTATTTATGACTTGTCCATTTTTGACTATATACTGTTGGTGTTAACACAATATTCCAAAATGACAAACAGTATAGACTCTGATAAAATGGTTCCTTTTCCGGGTCTGCACTGTTTGCATATGACCACTGTACTCTTCAAATGTACACATGGCTGATTGCAACTTAACAGGAATGTTATAGAGATCAAGCGATCTAAATGTTGTTCAAAGAAATGGATTCAATGCAGAACCCTGATTGCTATGGAAACTGACGTAAAGAAATGAGAACTTAGAAAATATTCATGTCAAAACATAGGCCAGAGCATAGATATTTATGCACACGTCATCATCTAAACGTCCTCTAACAAGATTGTTCAAAAAGGCACTTGCCATTTTCACTATCAATGGGTCCTCATCCGCGCAATAAATAGAAGTTCTGTATTGCAATATGCAGAATATGCACTTGAGCCGTGCCGTGACAAAACCTGCCTTATTGTATTTCAACATTGTACAGACCAATCACGTTGTCATCTCAGGCTCTATATCTGAGTTTGGTCTATACTACCAAATACCATATTAAATACTGTTTAATGCAATAATATTTATGGGTGTCAAACAGAGTAGACAAATGCCAGCCGCCGCGTCAAAGACTATGATTAACCCTTTACCCCATTGCCTGTTTCTAGTATTGAAAATAAGTGACCAATTAAGACAGGCCTGCTTTACTTTCAACCTGCTTTAAGCTACCATATTCTAGGATATAGAAAATGCTTTTGTTGTACATATTCATGACCATAAAATGTGGAACTATTTTCTTGTGGAGGAATAAATTAAATGCGTAAGAATGCGTATTTATGGGGAAATGGGTTGAATCAGATGATGATGGTATTATTTTACGATATTTTGGAAGTGATATTAGAATAATAGTTATATATTAATTTCTATCCTGCATAGTACGTACATGTACGAACGGACTTACACATGCACAGCCCAATCACTACACTGTATATGCTAAGCTGGGGCCTCCATGGCCTAGTGGTATAGTCACTGTGAGTAACATCACTAAGTTCCTCGCCGCTGTGAGTTCGAATCCCAGTAGGGTCGTTTGGATTTTACGTGTGGGGATGCCTTCCAGCTGGCATGCGGAAGGTCGGTGGTTCTATCCAGTTGCCGATTTGTGTCTGAAACAGTGCATAAAGTGGGTCTTCCTCCACCTGTAATTAGCTGGACGTCGCGATATAACTGAAATACTGTTGGGAGCGACGGACGTAAAATCATAACAAATCAAATCAAATCTAAAAGCTAAGCTTTAGGGCATAAATACAGGGTAAATTATTATCACGGATAGGGTGTGTCAGATTCTGTGATTATAATGATATGAATAAGTGTTCGAACATTTGTCTGAATCCAAACTGATTTCAAACACAAGCCAATACCAACCACATAGTATAAAACTTGAGCCAACATCTGTTTCACTTATCCCTATCAAATTTCATCGGGAGAAATTATCTGATCGTTGTGCCTCTCGAACTACTAGGCACATTTGGGCCGTTTTTGCCCATTCGTTCATGAGCGTGCTAATAGTTTCAGGGGTTTATCACGTATGAGATCGAAAAGTCGAATAGCACACCCGCAGAGCCCAACATAAGTATCGGAAAACCTTGCAGCACGTGTTCGTTCTCTAGGAGGGCAAAAACTATCGACTGTTTTAACACGTCCACTGCCATGACGTCATCAATTTTCGTCTGCTTTATATTCTCTGATTATAGTTTAGGTATTTTAATTTAAGACATATTAAAATGAGTGTCAAACAGTTTGGATTCTGATCAGACGCTGTGTGATGCGGCGTCTGATCAGGATCCAACCTGTTTGCAGATAGTCATGTATTCGTGGGAGGGCAGTGAAGGGGTTTAACGTAATTAGTTGTAAACTTGGAGTACAGCACAGAAAAAAATCTCCATTACAACCACTTAAGTTAGACTAAGTGATCTTTTTTGAGACAGATGACAGTTTAAAGCAAGATGAAAGTAAGCCTGTAAGTAAATATATCAGGACTGCCTGCATTCTCTCTCGAGTATTATAAGATTAAGTTAACCGTAGAAAAGCCAACCCCACTAAACTAACGTCTAGAGTGTTATGTCATTCCTCAGTAGAATATTCATTTGTAGAATATTGTTCATTCAGTATTATTTTCTTAACCCTTTACCCAATAACCCATTTATAACATTAAATATAGGATATCACTTAAAGCAGGTTGAAAGTAAAGCAGAATGTGCCTTAAGGCACATTCTGCTATACTTTCAGCCTGCTTTAAACTACCATCTGCTAGGCTATATAAAACATATGTGTTATGGTAATTGTTCATGAGGGTATAAACGGGAACTATTTTCTTCAGCGGAGGAATAGATTAGATACGCTAAAAGTCGCTTCTATGGGGGAAAGGGTTATATGACAACACTTTGTCGGTATCGTTTTGAACTCTTAATACATAATTACATATTTGATATACTTCGAGTTAGCATAAGTTGAACTTATCTCAACTAAAACTTATATACCTCGAGTTAGTCGTAATAAGTCGAACTTATCCCAATGTTAAAAACAATACATACAAACCCCGAGTTACTGTAAATCGAACGTATGTCATTAATAAAACTAAACTTTATAAACTTCGAGTAAGCAAATCGGACTTATCTCAATGTTAAAACTAAAACTTATAAACTTCGAATTAGCATAAGTCAAACTTATCTCAATGTTGAAACTGAAATATATAAACCTCGAGGTACTGTAAGTCGGACTTATCTCAATGTTCAAACTAATATATATAAACCTCGAGTTACTGTAAGTCGAACTTATCTCAATGTTCAAAGGGCCGTTGTTCGGAGGGAGTCGTTGTTGGGAAGGCACGTTGTACATTGTAACTAGTCACTCACACCGTCTCAACGGCAACTCACTTGCAAGCACGGTGTATCAACGATTGCCATCTTTATAGCCCACATCGCGACTTGTGAAATCTTCCGCCCCATCAGCAACTAATGTAACTGAAAGATATTAAACAGCGGAAACTAACTTCGCTTACAGGCCAGTTGTTTAAAAATCTGATAATAAAGATTTTCATCTACCATTCTATGAATGTAAAAACATATACTGTGTCAAGGAAATGAGTTTTTGTATACCATAAATCGTTTTAGTCTATTTTAGAGGAACTATTCCGTTCTAAAAATGATGTATTTCTGTTGTTTAACTTTTTGTTTCCAGATCAAAGATATGTCTAGAATGTAAAATATAAACTAAAGGTTATTTGAAGACGGGAAATTGGAAACGGATTATGTGAAAGCATGATGTAAAACATAGACAACAAGATTACAACTATTTTAATGAAAGAATTAAGACTTAACCCCTTCACTGCCTTACCCTGACCAATAGTTATTTGCAAACAGTTTGGATCCTGATCAGACGCCGTGTAACGCGGCGTCTGATCAGGAACCAAACTGTTTGATACTCATTTCAATATTTTTAAGTCGAAGTACCTTTATTTTAAGTTTTAGAAATAAAAGCAGACGAAAATTGTTTAAAATTGATGACGTCATGGCAGTGACGGGGTTGGTATATAAACATGCATACATTAAACTAGTTAGGGAAAAACATAGTTTTTCAAAACTAATTCAAACAATTTCTGTCAGAGTCTAGATTCAAATTCGTGACTACGAGGCAATAACTTAGCCCATTTACCCCGAAACTTTTAATGGATAAATCCAATTTCAAATTAAGTCTACTTCATCTTTTACTATTTAGGCTTGCTTTAAACATTACATTGCAAAATGGCAAAAGGTGCAAATCCTGAACAAACGGTTCTTGCAGGAGCGTTCTAATCAGGGTGTACACTTTTTTGCAAAGGGCAAGTGTAATGTTTGCAGGTACACTGTTTTCTTATGACCAGAATACTCTTCACTAGGGTTAACAAAAAGTTAAACTATATTTGAGAACTCGCCAAACCTGAAAGACGCATATTTAGTCAACTGCACTTTGGTATGCCAGTAGATCTACTTTAATTTGATTTTTTTTTATTCTGAACTTTATTATTTTATAATCGCCACTGCAGGAACTGGCTTTCAGTGTTCAAGTGTTTACACTATACCTCAATTTTCAAACGAAGAATATTTGTGTGAAGATTTGTGTTTGAAACTGTGATAACATCATCTCCATATACCAATTGTCGTCTGCTATTGTCTCTAAATAAACTGTTGGGTAAATTGACTTAGATAATTCAGATAGGTTAAGGCCACAGAAGTTACAGAACAGAAACACAGTGAGGAATACGTCAATATTTCCCATTTAACCCTTTCACTCTCAATGACGCCATCAAGCGCATTTGCAAACAGTTTTGATCCAAAACTGTTTACCACTTGTATTTCAGTTATACTGCCTAAAATCTAACTTTGAAACGATATTGCAAACAACAATATTGAAGCAGAAAACAATATGGCGGTGAAGGGTTGAAAATCTAACATAATTTTTTTTATCATGAAAGGGTTTAAATGAAAACGAAAAACAAACGTATGCAATGTGGAAAGTTACAATTTTTTAGAAATATTAATAAAAAAGCATTAACCGTTATTTTTAATCTAAGTTACCCGGTGTCTCATCTGGTTCCAAATTGTTTGCAATGGAAATAGAAGAATAACATGCTCCCCACTGTATCTGTGTGCGATACAATCTGAGAAGCGGAGATACAATAAACATTGCGCTGTCCCCAGTGTACTCACAACACTTGTATCTAAATGTCAGAAGGTAACTTAACCGAATAATCACCGACCTTTGAACACAAATATGTTATAGTGTGCTACAGTCAAGTCAGTCAAAGTTTTACAATCATAAAAACGAAATGAATATTGTTGAGTTTAGTAGATGTAAATGTAGATGTAGATGTAGATGTACAATATTCAAGTAAACGTAATTAAGTACATATAAAGTATTATTTTATTAATCATTGAATGAAGAAAAATTAAAAGAAATTTTAGGTGTGATTTTAACACATTCAACCCTAGCGACGAGTATACTCGTCATTTACAAACATATACCTGTTAGGATCATAATTGTCCTATTCAAACAGTGTATGAAGGAGCCCTCTGATCAGTGTCTACACTGTTTGTCATTTTGAAATATATTGTTAAAATCAACCCTAAATAATCAAAAATGAACTAGACTTATTTTAAAATTGGAATTGTCCATTAAAAGTTTCAGGGGTGAATGAGTTAATGTATACTGTGCTTTGCGCAAGCTCGGGATAAATACATGTATTTTTTGGAATTATTGCAAGGTAGCTGTTGATATTTTCAAAACTTTTGATTAACAATTACGATAACCCTGAGTAATACAGGTGGATGTTTAACATTCAACCCTAGCGACGAGCTGTCTACCTGTGGAGAGTACACTAGTCATGTCCCATGCAAATAGTGTAGACCCGGATTAGAGGGTTCCTGAAGAAGCCGTCTGATCATTAGCATCTACACTGTTGTCATTTAGCCATTTAAAAACATAAAAATCACGACCCTTGAAAGTCAACAATGGACTAGACTTAACTGGAAATTGGAATTGTCCATTAAAATTGTAAGGGATGAGTGAGTGAAGATTTCCCATGGAAGTGCACAGTAAGATTGTGGCTATCTATGCAGCTAGAAACTCCCAGGTTTTGTTGATATGACCTATGTTATATATTAGATAAAATGTCGACTGGTGGATAAAATGGCTATCTAGTTTCGCTAATTTATACGTCAGTTTGTATCGAAGGTTAAAAATGTATATCTAGAAAACTTGATAGAGTAAATCCTGTATTGAACGCCATCAACATAAGTCTCGGTATTGCCCATTAAAAATGGCAATTTAACGCATTACGAAACCGATATATATACTTACAATCGGGGCCCGAAAAGTCTTTGTTACCTTAGTCGATCTTACCCTTATTTCGAAGTTAAAACGTGGCATAGCCACGTTTTAACTTCGATATAAGGGTAATTTCGACTGAACCGAAATCGAGTTATCGCAATGTACCTGAATATATATGGTAAGTTCGGCTTAAGCGTCGAGTTCGATATATCGGTTGTTCGACTATTATTACTATGTGCAGTACTTCCGTCGTGCATTAAGAAGTTACATGTTTTAACAAAAAAGTAGTCTTTCTCTATCTTGAGTGGTCGTTCGGATAAGGTTTTATTGTACTATGAAAATACATATTTTGCCAAACCGCGTGTTCCCACTGCCACCGTCAGAAATGTTTAAATTTTAATCTAAAAACTGTTACCGCAGAATACCAAACTATTGTCTGCCACCAACATTCCATAAAGCATTTTAATTACAAGCTGTATAGGTAGTAAGTTGTTTTAATGTAAGAAACGTCGATACGAGTGATGTGTGCGTCTGGTTTGGATAAAAACTGTTTCCTAATACAAACCTAACCGAGATAAGCAGTTTAAGAGTTGCAGATAAATTGTCTGATATTCACCAGATATTCAAACACTACACGATCATAAGCACCAAGTTATTGCCTTTGTAGAACTTCACCCTTTCCTCCCTGAAACCTCAAATGGACTATTCTAGTTTTTTAATTAAGTCTAGTCCATTTTTGACGTTTTAGGGTTGATTTTTACAAAACTGTCATAATGACAAACAGTGTAAACCCTGTTCAGAGGGCTCCGTAAGGAGCCCTCTGATCAGGGTCTACGCTGTTTGCATAGAATAAGTGATCTCCTCACAGGTACGCTGTTTGCAAATGACGCATATATATATATGCGTGACTAGGTCTCAAAGAGTTAATTTTAGCATGATCATATTTATAACCAGTGTTATCACCGATCAGACATCATTGTGGTCGAATATTGATCAGGAGTTAACATGTCTTTGGTACTTTGGAAGCGATAAATCACAAACACCAGACGTTCAAATGTTTTTAAACTTTCAGCAGACATCAAACTTAAAGCAAAACTTGAAACGAGATGTACCAACTAATTCATATCGATATGTCAAAAGATAAGCTATCCTCTCGTTCCTAAAGGGAGCACACGATTAGCTTAAACTATTTATGTTATTTTGAAGGGTAAATAAAAATCTCAACACGTGTTATCATCTCGCACAATTCCAGGTAAGGAGAGGAACCCCAGGGCTGCCATAAGTTGACATTAAAAATCCTAAGATTTCCAAATTTGCATATTTCAAGTGCGATTTTACGAATCGTACCATTACCCCATAGCCTGTTTCTAGTTTTGTTGACACGTGACTACTTTTCAGCCTGCTTTAAACTACCATGTTCTAGAAAAAAATCCGAAGATTTAGGAAAAGTCCGGAGAAATGGCATCCCTGGAACCCTTATGCCTCCACCAAACCATCTCTGGTGATACTTCAGTATCCCTTTATTCCACAGATACTCATTGTTACACATTTAATATATTCATCCACTGACGGAAATAGTTCCAATATATACAGTTATGAATATGTAGGGTAATAAATAGTTTCTCTATACGGGCTCCTTGGCACCTATTTATCGCCTCTTGACTTTCACGAATAAACCAGAAACCAAAGTCAGTCCTATATCATTAAATGTATACATATATTCACAGCTTATTCAGCTTAGATCACTGATTTCCAGACTGCCTTCATCTAAATATTGGACTCGGAAAAGTCACCATCTTGGTGCGAATTTTTTAAAAACTTACAAGAAAGCAGCATACAGATGCTTTACAGAATATAATATAACTAATCGTCTTAAAAGAAAATTTAAACTTAGCAACAGTCTTTTATTAAGAAATTTGACCATGGCCAATTCGTGCATTCCCCTCAAATAAAACTGATCGTACGCACTTAATCGTGACAATAAATTGCCTGCTTGTCCTTATTTTCAAAATGAGTTAAGTCTGTAATTTTTAAACTAAAATAACATTTACAAGAGCGACAAAAAGTCGGTATCCCGATCATACACCGGATTTCTTATCGTTTGGTCTTGATCCAGAAGGTTCAGAACATTCAACCCTAGCGACGAGTATACTCATCATTAACAAACAGTGTACCTGGGCAGGATAAATATGTCATATGCAAACAATGTAAACCCTGTAATCAGTGTATGTAGTGTTTATCAAAAATGGAAAAGACTCTACGGGAATTTCCGTTTAATGTTTCAAGGGGAATGGGTTAACATGTTACAAATTAGTTTGCTTCTAGTTTTGAAAACAAGTTCCTACTTAAAACAGGCTGAAAGTAAAACAGACTGCGCCTTAGGCGCATTCTGCTTTAATTATAGACTACTTTAAACGTCCATCTGGAAGGATATATATTTCTTATGCTGCATATATATGACTGTATGAATTGGAACTATTTTCTTCTTTGGTGGAATTAAACGTGTAAAAAGGCGTCATGGGTTAAGGGAGTTTGAGATATTGAAGTTGTACTGTAGTTTGTATGATAACACTTACATTCCAGTGGGTGTACTGTTGGTATGTATTTATGTTATTGGGCTTCAAACCATGATCGTTCCTCGTTGCCTAGGGCAATGTCCTATTTAATTATGCCTCATTATTCTTAATATAATGTTGATGTCTTAATAATTATGACTGGTGTACTCTTGTCATTATATTGACATTTACTGTGGAACTGTGTGTGTAGTGTTTTGATACATTCTGATTTCACCCCTGACACTTAAAATGGAAATAAGTTTAGTCCACGTTTGACTAATCTAGGATATTTTTACAATGTATTTCAAAATGACAGACAGTGTAAACCCTGATCAGGGGGCTGCTTTATGAGCTCTCTGAAATAAGCCTTCACTGTTTGCCTATGACAAGCGTACTCTTTATAGGTTAATTTACGAGTATACTCGTCGTTAGGGTTGTATGCAAAATGGTGTTACAAAAGTAGAATCTAGCAAACACATAGCTACATTTCAACAATGGGACGTCAGATATTAACTGGTACAAATTCCCAACATTATTAATCTTATTGTTATACGTGAAATGGTCTGACATAGCCATGGCGTTTACTTGAGGCGTTTACCTTGAGCGTGTTCATAACAGTCCCCGTCGGCATGCGACATTATCCTTCGAGACCCCATCGTGTCTTTAGGTGTTCTCAGCACTGTTATTCTGTGCACATGGCGATTCTGCTGCCGTTTGGCTCGCCGTCATGACAAAATAATAAAAGTAAAACAGAATGTCATTCACATCACGGTCTTCAACACCAAAAGTGCATACACATTATCAGTAACTGTTGGCAGTGCGAAATAGGGCAATGTATTCAGCTCGAGATATATCCCTGTAACGCACCGCCAACTTGCGATGTGTTTATTATAAATTATACCTTTAATATTCCCCAGCAACAAATCGTACATGACGAAACGCTTTGATCGAAAATGAGGTCGGAGTAAAATACAAGGAGTACAACACAGACTATTGTATCTTACTGTACTGATACATGCGGGAATGCTCGATAACAAAATACGACAAATAATACAAACATTTAATTTAGTGATGGTAACAGTTTCAGTGATAGTTTTAGAAATCAGATGAATGAGTCCTCAGGATGCACATTCTGTTAAACAATGAGTCATTGCGACTAACATTGAGTCCTTGAGGTGAAATATTAGCCTAATATCCCATAACTTATTTCTAGTTTTGAAGACAGGTGCCCAACTAAAGCCCTAAGGCACATACTGCTTTACTTTTAACCTGCTTTAAGCTAATATTTGTTTATTAGTCAATAAAGGTCAGAAAAGCTTTGGGATTCGCAACTTTTTAAATAATGAGTCCCTGGCAAATTTAATGAGTTAATAGTACTCGGGATGCAAAGTAAAATGATCTCTAATGGTGTATCGCTATTTACTCGTTACAGTTGGTGCCTCTGCCCTGACGGTAAAGCCCCCGCCCATGATCAACGACGAGATGGATCCACGTTGTTACAACTTCACCCACGGCAACTACCAGTCTATGGAGTTCTACAGTCCCAACTACCCCGGACATTACCCGAAAAATATAGACTGTGTCATGTATTTACAAGGTAAATATAGTCTTATAAATTATAAAAGTCATTTCTCAATATTTGTCTCCTGTAATCCATGTGTGTTTAGTGTCCTATAAAAGGGACTTAAGCAAACAGTGTAGACTCTGATCAGACGCCGCATAATGCGGCGTCTGATCAGAGTATATACTGTTTGCTGATAGCAATTTCAATATAAAACAAAACGAAAATGAAAATTTAGACCAGGCACCCTTTGCATAAAAATGGACTAATCCAATAGTATTAAGCATGGAAGATTCCACTTGGCATAAATGGGTAAAACTTGATTACCAGATTTTCATTCAAGTGTCTTTGTTTAGCCTGATGCTAAAAAGTCTAGTCCATTTTGACTATTAAGGGTTGATTTTCACAACACATAGCAATTCGACAAACAGTGTAGACTCTGATCAGAGGGTTCCTGTGCGAATCCTCTGATCTGAATCTACACTGTTTAAATTAGACAAGTGTATTCTTAACATGTGCACTGTGTGTTTTACGAGTATACTCGTTACTAAGATTGACTATTTGGAAAACATTCTGAAAAGCCCACACATGCACTTTCTACTTGGCTTTGTTTTCTGGCCGTAAGCATCCTTCCGTTTTTAACATCTTAACACTTGGAATAAACTGTAACGTTTTAGAAATGTAATGAAGCTAACATGATCACATTTAAAGGAAATTAATATAAAAACTTCTCAGTAGATACGATTGCTACAGTAAATTTAGATATGTACAGGTGTAAATCTTACAGGAACACCAGATTTATCTGTCTGTCTGTAATAGGTTCCATATGCCCAGCCTAACCTCTGCACACCTGTAGGTACGCGCGCCACTGCTTAACCATGATCAAATTATTCGGGAGATTTTTACCCCATCACCGCTTAATTGACGTCTGCTTCAGTATAGTTGTCTGCAAGACACGTTTCAAAGTTTTGTTTCAGGTTGTCTGACTTAATAAATATCGAAAAGAGTTTCAAATAGTTTGGGTCCTGATCAGACGCCGCTTTACGCGGCGTCTGATCAGGACCAAAACTGTTTGCAAACGCGCTTTTAAGACGTCATTGAGAGTGAAAGGGTTAACCCATTATTCTATAGCCTGATTTTAGTTTTGAAAACATCTTTCAACTTAAAGCAGGCTGAAAGTAAAGTGGAATGCGCCTTAAGGCGCATTCTGCTTTACTTTCAGCCTGTTTTAAGGTACCATCAACTAGGACATAGGAAATACTTCTTTTGTTGCACATTCAATGATATATCGAATTAAACTATTTTCTTCAGTGGAGAAATAAGGCAAATTTATAGAGGAAATGGTTAAAGCTAGAACAATACTGTGTTGACCCTTCCTTCTAATAACTCAGTACAAATAGTAGTACCTCTGCCTCTGAACAGATCCAAGTAGTTTGACACTTTGACTCTTTAACACATTATCACTGCATTACGTGCACGTCTTATCACTACATGGGACTTTCCAAACAGTTTAGATCCAGTTCATACACAAAGTCTGGTCTGTAGTTCAACTATTTGGTACTTAGTTTTTTATGTTTCTTCCATTAGCAAGACACAACCACGATGAATAACCCTACACTACCGATAATAAAGTTTAACCCATTCACCAATAAACACGCCTTTTATGCCTTTAATTTATTCCCCCATTCTAGAAAAAGTTCTCTTTAAGGCCTTTCGCTACCGGAAGTCGGTCTTGCGGGCGAGCGGATATGCGTCTTGACGACACAGACTTCTTCCGTACGTGCTCATACTAGAAAATTTATATAAAGGAAATGTTGATACGATTTAGTATAATCCTTCATAACGCAGTCAGTACAGTGGTTGACTAGCAATTGAAAGGCCATAGGTTCGAGACCCATGCGATCCAAATATTTTTTTAAGTGTCCGATATATTGACTTCTCAATCCATAACAAGCAGTGATCAAGGGACATGTTATGTTTTGTCTTCGTTGATTAGAATAAGTGATGATATATACGGTCCAATTATATTTCCACTTACATGTACGTTTTAGTTTAATGACTTACAAGTCAATAAAATCGGTATACATGTATAAGATTTGATCGAACTATAAAGCCACACATTGAAGCTTGTCAAGATTGATAGTGCCCATTATTATGTTTAAACAATATAATTAACCTTGTATGCAAGTCCATGAATAAATAATAATGCATTTTAATGACAGAATTTAAAGTTTAAGGTAGGTAACTGTATTTCAACTTCTTTCCCATATTTTAATAAGAAAAACTGATATTACAACAAATCCTGACTGTAATATTTTCTAATTTTTTCTGACCAACTACTTCATCAACCATACATTTGAATAAAATGAAAAACAAAAACATTGAATGAGTCAGTTTTTTGTAATTTAATTTTTTAGCATTTTGCAAAATTTAAATAGCCGATAACATTTTTCTGAACACCTTTATTCAAAATGTTTTTAGCTTTTCTTGTAATGAATGTTGTAGGCTACTTATGGGGCGAGACTTAAAGTCATTAGCTTTATTTATTTTTGAGAAAAATCAAATCATCAAAATTCCAGGTTTTTTCAGAAAAAGAGACGTAAAAGACAAACCACACGATAGATTTTGCCTATATTTTCACACATTGTTTCTTAGGCTATTATCATTCTTCATGAAAAGTTTCATACACATTGTATGGAAATTAAGCGCACATGCGAAGTACCTTAATACAATTATGAATATGGAACATAAGATAAATATTATTTTCTATATCGTAGCAGATGGCAGTTAAAGCAGGTTGAAAGTAAAGCAGAAATGCGCCTTAAGGCGCATTATGTTTTACTTTTAAACTGCTTTAAAAGGTCACATATATTCAAAACTAGATCAGTCTATGGGTTAACGAGTTAAGCAGATGCTTTGATAGTGAGGCAAGCGTTATGCGATAGCAAATCTGCCACAAATTCTCTCCACTTATTCACAAATGTTTTATATACTTTATCAGGATAATAGCTTCGTCGAATCCAGGCAAGAGTTCTCTGGTAAAAAAGGTTATTAATGTCTCAGGATTCTGGAGCGTTATTCATGTAGGTAATAAGATACAGTGTAATCGCAATTAAATTGCCCGTTAAACTTTATATAAGTACAGGAGAACTTCTTTAGACCGAACTCCGAACAAACCAGAACCCACTTTTCACGCAAAAATGTCTGGACTCCAAAGCATGAAAGTTTTTGTTTTACTGGCCCATCACAGTGACACGAACAGTGCATAAAGTCGACTTTGCAAACAATTTGGATCATGATCCATACTGCTGACACTCTTATCGATATTTATTAAGGCATACAACCTTTAATCTAGATTTGAACCGTTCTTGCAGACAACATTACGCAGACGACACTAAAGCGGTGATTGGGTTAAATTATCCCGAATAATTTGGCAACGAAAGGGTTAATACAGTCTTATCGACGGGCAACTCAATGTTTCGCATGTTCAGACATCCATAGACAGGTTGATTTTTCAGAGAATCTACTGTATATAAAACATTTATATGTTTTCACTTTTATTTCAATCAAGTAACAAATTACAACATGCAAAATTACAACTTGCAATTATGAGTAGATAAAACATTCAAAAGGATGTGTTTTGACAAAGTTTACATGTAGCCAGAACTTATAATATTATGCAGAACGAAACGCAATGCAGAGAGCTTCATCGGAAATAGTGTTAACTTGCAAAAAAATAGTCATAGTTCTTAACAGGAGAGGCAAAGCATTGACAAAGTCCACATACAATTATGATAATATATGATTTTCGGATATTCTCCTTTCAATTAATTACCGCCAATGATCTATTCAGTATTGCAATTCACACATGTAGTAATCACATTCGTCATTGATATATTTTAATTTACACATGTAGTAATATCAACCAATTATTTCACATTTCGTCATTGATATATTTTAATTTGCACATGTAGTAATATCAAACAATACTTTCACATTTCGTCATTAATATATTTTAATTTGCACACGTAGTAACATCAAACAATATTTTCACATTTCGTCATTGAGATATTTTTATCAACACATGTAGTAATATCAAACACTATTTTCACATTTCGACATTGAGATATTGTTATCAACACATGTAGTAATGTCAAACAAAACTCCCCCATTCCTTCTTTGATACATTGAAATCCCTTAGTATGACTTCAATTTTCCCCCTTACATCCATGCCATGGCGCCTCTGAATATAATAATTAAATGTTAACCCGTTCTCAAAATAAAAGTGGACGTCTTCCTTTGAGAGATACTTCTAAATGCAATTGTCTCTAAGCGTAGATGTGTTCTGCACTGGTGCATAGAGTAATTATAAAATAGTATAATAATCATCTACCAGTAAAGTGGCAAGTATAGTAAAAGCTATTCAGCCAATGTAAATATATATTGACCGAAAATAGTCAAATATTGAACGAGACGAAGTTGAGTCGATATTTGACTGATAAGGTCAATATATATTTTACAAGGCCGAATCATTTTAAATCCGTTGCCCAGTTCAAAGGTAGATATTTGTTTTATTATATGGAACAAACTCTAAGGTAGTAATCTGTGAGAAACAGCTTGTTTGAATTTCTAAACAGAGGTCAATACAATGTATTGAGTCATGTAGTTCTTTTTTACTGGTCAACTGTCATTTTGTAGGGAAGAACGAGTCCGCAGCTACTTTTACTCTAACTTGATACATGATAGGGTTTCGACCAATCAGCTTAAAGTTGTTGGAGTGCTATATAATAATATGACATTGTGCTATCTTAAAGTAGATTATAAGATACCATATTTTAGAATCAAGGGATATTCACCAGAATATGATATTTTATAGGAAGACACACACCAGTGGATTAAAAACTAAAACCATGTTACGACCGCTAATCGTAAAGATTAGAATCGAGATGAAATATTGGCGTAAATAAGGATTAAAAGCTGTAAGGCTGTGCAGTTAATTTACGTCATACAGCGCCCCCTCTCTACAACGGCCCTCCCAACAACAATTCCCTCTTTTCAACGACTCTTCCTGCAGTTCCCTAAACAGGACAATTATGTCTAACGCTTTTACTGCTGCAATATCGTCTGCTTAAAATTGTCGTCTGCTGTTTTATATCAAAGTTACATAAAAGTGAACATTTTGATAGAATAAATATAATGACGAGTGGCAAACAGCTTAAATCTAGATCAGACGCCGCGTTACGCAGCGTCTGATCTGGATTCAAGCTGTTTGTAAATGTAAGCCATATCTAAAGTTTCCCTCCCTATAACGACTCTCTCCGAACAACACACACAATCAGTGTCTCCCATTGTGTGTCGTTGTAGAGAGGGAACACTGTAATTACAACTTAGACGGATCTTGAGCGGCCGCCTTAAGGACAATCAGCAGATTAACTCATTCAACCCTGAACATTTTAATTGAAAATTCCATTATCTAATTAAATCTAGTCCATATTTTTACTATTTATGTGTGTTTTCTGCCACATATTGCAAATTGACAAACAGTGCAGACCCTGATCAGAGGCAAGTTGACTTTTTACAGGTATTGTTTGAAAATGTCGAGTATACTAGTCACTTGGAATCAAAGTGCGAAGGACAGTTAACTGCTTAAAACTAAATGAAAATTTAGCTCCTGTAGTAAAATTCTGTTTTGAGGTGAATGGTCGCACACTGTAATAACAGAACTTTCCTGAAGAAGCTCTCTGTTTTACTTTCACTTTGCGTTAAGCTGTTGCCTGTCTTTTATACAATCAAAAACAGTGATTGGGCAGATAATACCTTGAGGTGCGTCTGATATGGATTATTACTGTTTGTGTATAGCTATCTTGTAGATACAAATGTACTATAAAATGATATATAAAAAAATCCATGTAGTAAAGCAATAGATTCTACACCCTTTATATCCATTTTTTCTGCAACGCTTAGAGATAGAAATTATCTTTTATTCTTTTCATCAGGGTTTATATTGCTACTTAGACGCCCGTATCATTAATGTTGCCGTTAAAAACTGCCTTATAGTTTGAGCTTTTCCTGAAGTTTATAATTCGGACCATTACTTTACAATCTTCATAAATCATTCACCCCTGAATCTTTTAATGAACATTTCCAATATCCTGATGCAGGAGCCCTCTGCTCAGGGTCTACACTGACTTTTTAGTACAAGTGTTTCTTTTTACAAGTACACTGTTTGTTAATGACGAGTATACTCGTCGCTAGGATTGAATGGCTTGATCTGGTAAGCGCCCTAAGATTTGCCTTAACTCTTTGAACCCTAGTAACGCATATATTCGTCATTTGCAAACACGTACCTGTGAGGAGAACACGTGTCATATGCAAACAGTGTATACCCTGATCAGAGGGCTCCTTAAGGAGCCCTCTGATCAGGGTATACACTGTTTTTAATTTTGAAATATATTGTAAAAATCTACCCTAAAAATAAAAAAAATGGACGAGACTACATTATCAATGTGCTTTTAATAATATTATCTATCTATTTCAGCACCGCCTGGATTTGTTATAGAGTTGTACTTCATGGACAAGTTCTTAGTCGAGGAGTCGGACGGTTGCAAGTTCGACTTTATCGCTCTTAGAGACGGTCCATTTGGGTATTCAAAACTCATTGCTCAGTTCTGTGGCCAAAAGGGTTTTCCAGAAACCATTGTGACGACGACAAGGTTCCTATGGGCTAGATTCTCGTCGGATGGCGAGGTGCAATTTGGCGGCTTCAGGGCAGTGTATGAGTACAAGAAAGAGGAAAGTAAGTACAGTATTACCTCCCTTCAACGACCCTCCCAACAACAACTCCCTCCTTACAACGACCCTTATCACAGCTCCCTAAACAGAACAATGATGTCCAACCTGTTCACGGTTGAAATGTCGTCTGCTTAAACTTGTCGTCTGCTGTTTTTCTGAAAGTTACATAATGGACATTTTTAGAAAAAAAAACATAATGATGAGTGACAAACAGTTTGAATCCAGATCAGACGCCGCGTTACGCGGCGTCTGATCTGGATTCAAGTGGTTTGCAAATGTAAGCCAATATCCCTCCCTATAACGTCTCTCTCCGAACAACGTACACAATATGTGTCTCCCATTGGGTGTCGTTGTAGAGAGGGAGCGCTGTAACACACATAGTACAGCGAGTTAGACAGTTGTGGTGGTGCAATGTAGAACGTGCAATGAATGATGTTTTGCATTTCTATATTGCGGTAGCAATGTTATGCAGCATTTATTGTTCAAAAACTCTGATGGAATCCTAATGCATTGTGATGCATCACAGAATATCATATCGTCATGTCATATATTTAATAGTGTTTTAACATAGTAGCCTAAACTACTTTTCTTCGGCATCTTTATCGCCTCTCTCACTCTCTTTCTCTTTCTCTGTCTATCTCTCTTTCTTTCTTTCGCCACCTCTCTCTCACACACGAACGCACGTACGTGCACATAGACACCTCGCTTTGTAGGTCATAAAGCAAAAAGCAAATGTCTTCGACAGCAGTTCACTACTATTCTTTCGCCTTGCTTGTAGCAACTAACAACCTATTGAAGTAAAACTTGTTTATAATATCAGCTTAATAGCGGAATAGGAACGTATTGTTATATTCCGGAATAATAACACTCAAAGGCTATGGGACAAGTATGTATGCTTCACTTGTGTATTATTTTGAGTAAAACTGAGCATTATTGTAATGGTACTGTGAAGCCTATCATCGCTTATCAACAGACATCTTACGCGGTTGTTGTCACGCAGCCTGAGTGTGAAGTTTGGTAATTATCGTGCACGGCGAACGAGATGTAACCATCAAGATTATACAGCCAAGCCTGCATTAAGGGACACTTGACTGAAGAAGCAGGGTGGTCTCTAAAGATAGGTGACCGCTTATTGCCGGGCAAATATCATGCATAAGGCTCCTATGACTTTTTCTCTGCATTAAGATGTCACCTGTCATGAATTAAACAAATGTATCGTCCTTTTAGAGGTCGCTTTATATAGGTTTAACGGTAGTATAGAGCAGGGTAAGTTTTCCTTTGACGACTAGAGGTGTCCTCTGCTTCATCGTTCTCGCCATGATTTTAAATTGGAATCTAAAATTATTGTTGTTTGATCTTACGAAATGATGACTACAGTACTGTTGTGTTTAATCGTTTGTGATCCGTACTTATGATAAGTTAATCATTGTCTGGACGGTATTCGAGATGTATGCGAATCCCAGACGATAAACGTTTACAGGGCTGCCATTTCTCCGGATTTTTCCTAAATCTTCTGATTTTTTCTAGAACATGGTAGCTTAAAGCAGGCTGAAAGTAAAGCAGAATGCGCCATAAGGCGCATTCTGCTTTACTTCCAGTCTGCTTTAAGTAGTCACGTATCAACAAAACTAGAAACAGGCTATGGGGTAAAGGTACGATTCGTAAATTCACACTTGAAAAATGCAAATTTGTAAATCTTAGGATTTTTCATGTCAACTTATGGCAGCCCTGCGTTTATCAGAGAGAAACGATATACTATTGTGATAAGTTGCATTAATATAGATAGAGAAAAAACAACACTGTTCTAGATGAAATGAACGGTGGCAACATCTCTGTATATTTGTTACCACATTCCTGCTTCAATAAAACATCGTATGCATTACAGTAAGCTCTTATATATACAGCGCTCACTCCCTGCAACGGCCCTCCAAACAACGATTCCCTCCTTACAAGGACACTTGCCGCAGTTCCCTAAACATTGTCGTCTGCTGTTTTTTAACAAAATTTCATATAAGTGGACATTTTGATAGAATAAATTTAATGACTGACGTGTGACAAACAGCTTGAATCCAGATCAGACGCCGCATTACGCGGCGTCTGATCTGGATTCAAGCTGTTTGCAAATGTAAGCCAATTTCCCTCTCTCTAACGACTCTCTGAACAACGCACACAATTCATGTTTCCCATTGGGTGTCGTTGTAGCGAGGGAGCGCTGTAGAAGTGTCGGAACTGAAGAGAAATTAATGTACAGTTTGACAGAAAAGTGATGGTTTATGCAATCCCTCCGTCCGTTCGTATCAACATATGTCCGTGCGTCCGTCCACAATTAGCTTGTTACCACTCTAGTGTCTATAAATTTGCATGGATCTTCATCAAACTTCATCCACGTGTAGCTCTTGGTCAAATCTATGCCAAATTGAACATGGGTAATGTGAGGTCAAAAAGTAGGTCACTAAATCGAATCATTGAAAAACCTAGTGAACTCTCTGGAGGCTACATTTTGGGATCAATCTTCATCAAACGTCTATCAAGACAGACAATGGCGTGTTTTAGCATTCTCATCATTTAAAGACACCACTAGATGACCTTTCGATCATAACGCCTTGCCAGACAATTTCCTCGCAATAATCATGGATCTTATGGACATGTCGCTAGCAAAGAACCATTGAAGCTTCTCGTGTGATAGTTTGATTAGAAATAATCATTGAATATCACTAGAGCATGAGAATAATCTGGACCTCACCAGGTATACTGAGGTTAAGCTGCACGTGCTTTGACAGTTACATTGACACCTCCAGAACAATGGGTTCCTCAATGGACTGAGGAAAAGTATTTAAATATTCTAGTATTATCACATGCGGAAAACGTCTATGTCGCCGAAACGTGTTTCCGGTGACCACAAGAAAACTTCCGCACATTCTGCTTTACTTTCGGCCTGCTTTAACCTAAAAATCTGCTAGGCTATATAAAATATGTGTAATGGTAATTGTTCATGAGTGTATAAACTGGAACTATTTTCTTCAGCGGAGGAATAAATTAAGTACGCTAAAAGTCACTTCTATGGGGGGAAAGGGTAAAGCGTGTGATTGGTCAGATTTTAGTATATGCGCTGGGCAAGGTATCAGAAACCATAATGGAAACGTTATTGAGATTTCACGCTATAAGATATATATCATTATATACAGTCAAATAAGTGAAAAGTCGATATACATGTTCAAATATCAATTACTTTCTATAAACTCTAAGAAAATTCCATCCCCCAAACATAAAACAGAAAAAACTAACCAGACGCTTTTTCAATTATTGGATATCTTAAGTGTTAAGGCATCGTGTCATCACTTAATCTATGTGTTTATTTCTTCTTTCTGTTATCTGTTTGGCCATAGGGACATTTCTATCTTAGCAGCGCAGTGCTTAATTGTTTTTCCGGCTACTGAACCTGGTCCCACTCCCCGTGGTAAAGTGTATTTTCCTGCCTAACCCCCACCGAGACCGCCTGAACACACACAAAGCCCTTTTCATTGCGCGGGTCGTTGCACGTGCAAATTGCTTATTCAGAATATTTTGTAATACGTTTTCTTTTTAAGAAGATAAAAAACAGATATCGTAACACAATTATAAGGACGTTTAGTCACGGTGAGGTTCCGCCGTTATGTTCCTGTATCTCACTCATCCCTGAAACCTCAAACGGACAATTCCAACTTCTAATACACTCCTCCCTGTCTACAACGGCCCTCTCAACAACGACTCCCTCCTTACAACGACACTTACTGCCAATTCCCTAATGGGACAATTATGTCTAACGCTTTTACTGCTGCAATATTGTCTGCTTTAAATTGTCGTCTGCTGTTTTTTCTCAAAGTCAATTATAAGTGAAGATTTTGGTAGAATACATATAATGGCGAGTGATAAACAGCTTGAATCCAGATCTGACGCCGCGTTACGCGGCGCCTGATCTGGATTCAAGCTGTTTGCAAATGTGAGGCAAGTCTTAATGTTCCCTCTCTATAACGACTCCCTCCGAACAACACATAATCTGTGTATCAGTATTTATCTACTATTTATGGTTGATTTCAACAATTTATTGCAAAATTACAAACAGTGCAGACCCTGATTTGAGTGCACTCTGATCAGGGTCTACACTGCTTGCATAAGTGAAGTGTGTTCTTTATAGATACATAGATGTTTTGTAAATGTCCAGTTTACTCGCCGTTAGGGGTGAAACTGTTATATTCCAACATACCAAATACTCAATTCTTTCTGATTGTAGATCACTGCAAAACAATACTGACATCGAGGACTGAAATGAATTAAATTTGCAAACAGTTTTATCCATAATAAACCTTATCTGTCGGACACTCTCAAAGAGTTTTACTCAAAATAATTCAAGATGTTTGAAACCCACTGTAAACACGACAGATAGCCGTATTCTTGAATGCATTAACTCATTATGCCCTGAAACTTCCAATGGACAATTCTAGCCGTATTCTTGAATACATTAACCCATTATCCCCTGAAACTTCCTACAATGGACAATTCCTGTTTGCAATAATGGCTGGTCAATTTTATACTATTTAGGGTTGATTTTTATAATGTATTTAAAAATGACAAACAGTGAAGGCCCTGGTCAGAGGGCTCCTGTAGGAGCCCTCTGACCAGGGACTTCACGGTTTGCATTAGACAAGTGTACTCTTTACAGGTACATGTTTGGTAAAGGACGCATACATGCGTCATTAAGGCTCAATGAGTTAAGCATGTAAAGTTGATGTACAGCAATCACTCAGACGAAGATGAGCTCACTATCTAATACAGTAAAACCTCTCTATAACGACCACTAAATTGTGATAATTATTAGGTGCTTGCGACATGTGACTGCTTAAAGCATGGTGACACAGTAAAACAGAAAGCTCCTAAAGGAGCTTTCTGTTTTACTGTCACCTTGCTTTAAGCTGTCACCTGCCTTTTATACAATAAATTAGCATTCGTTATTGAGTGGTCGTAATAGAGAGGTACTGGACTAAAGTAATATACAAAAAAGACCTATGTACGAGTCTATTTATAGCCATGTATCAAGCACTATACATTTGTTTCATATGTACTGAGGGAAGAGTCAAATCATTGACCCGAGGTAGCAGGGTGGACATTGAGAACTGTTACCCGAGGCCAACGGCCGAGGGCAACAGTTCTCAAGGTCTTCCCTGCTTCCGAGGGACAATGGTTTGACTCTTCCCGAAGTAACTATCGAACAAATGATTTATTACCTGACTCTCTATATATTTAAGAAAGGCTGACTGAATGGCTAGATCTAGATCGATCTAGATATACAAGGTTTGAACAAAACGATTTTAGCTCACCTGAGCCTTAGGCTCAGGGTGAGCTATTGTGATCCCATTCCGTCCGGCGTCCGTCGTACGTCGTCCGTCGTCCGTTCACATTTTCAAACAACATCACTGACCCTATTTCAACCAAACCTTATCAGAACCTTCAGTGACAAAGGGGAACGAAATATTGTTCAAAGTTTTTGGCTAGAGTTATTCCCCTTGCTGTGGGACTAGATTTTCTGACATGACTGTATAGACAACTTTTAATGCATAAGAAAATCTTTAAACATCTTCTTCTCAGAAACCAAAAGGCCCAGACCTTTGATATTTGGTATGTATCATAACCTTATGATCTTCTATCAAGATGATTCAAATTTTGACCCTGGGGCCAAAAATGGCCCCGCCCTCGGGCTTATCAGCTTTTCTTAGGAAAACCTTTGAAAGTCTTCTTCTCTGAAACTGTTTGGCTTAGATCATTAATATTTGACATGTAGCTTTGCGTTATAGTCCTCTACAAAGATTGTTCAAATTATGACCCATGGGTCAAATTTGGCCCCGCCCCGGGGCTTATCAGTTTTACATAGACTTATATAGGAAAACCTTAACAAATCATCTTCTCTGAAACTGTAAGGCCCAGATCTTTAAAACTTTACATAAAGCTTTGCCTTATGGTTCTCTACCAAGATTGTCCAAATTATGACACCTGGGCCAAAAATGGCCCCGCCCTAGGGCTTATCAGTTTTTCATGGGAAAACCTTTAAAAATCTTCTTCTCTGAAACCGTAAGGTCCAGATCATTTATATTTGACATGTAGCTTTGCGTTATAGTCCTCTACCACGATTGTTCAAATTATGAACCTGGGTCAAAATTTGCCCTGCCATTGGGCTTATCAGTTTTACATAGACTTATATAGGAAAACCTTTAAAAATCTTCTTCTCTGAAACTGTAAGGCCCATATCTTTAATATTTGACACATAGCTTTTGCTTATGGTCCTCTACCAAGATTGGTAAAATTATGACCCCTGGGCAAAAAATGGCCCCGCCCCTGGGCTTATTAGTTTTTCATAGGAAAACCTTTGAAAATCTTCTTCTCTGAAACTGTTTGGCCTAGATCATTAATATTTGACATGTAGCTTTGTGTTATGGTCCTCTACCAAGATTGTTTAAATTATGAACCATGGGTCAAATTTGGCCCCGCCCCGGGGCTTATCGTTTTATATAGACTTATATAGGAAAACCTTAAAAAATCTTTTTATAGCTATATATATCACAATATAGTCTTGCCCAGTCAGCTTAGATACAATGTTCTCAGGTGAGCGACTTGTGGGCCATGGCCCTCTTTTTTGATTCTACAGTTGATTATATATTTAATCTTTATTAAATGCAATACAACAACTAAATGTGAACATCGTTGTTTTGTAAAAAGATTTCTCTACTGTATTCATATTTTCAATTACAATTGAAATTATTATTGTTTCTTATTGACTGAAATTGATTGACACTTTGTTTGGTTTTCCAAATTACGTCATTATGATATGACGTCATTATTTTTGTAACGTCATAATTTGTTAAAAAAAAAAAATTATTTGAATATTTTCTTTTCTTTTTGCAAATATAGATCTACCATTTGGTTTTCAGTCTATTTAACCCATTGCCTATACATACCCCTTTTTATACCTTTAAATTATTCCTCCACTAAAGAAAACAGTTTCAATTTATGCTGATAAAAACTATTTTCCATATCCTAGCAGATGCATGGTTGCTTAAAACCGTCTGAAAGTAGAATTGGCCTTACGGCACTCTCTGCTTAATACGCATTCTACTTAACATTCAACCTGCTGTAAGTGGTCACCTGTCTTCAAAACTAAAAAAACAGTTCATGGTGTAAAGGGTAATAGAAAATTTAATGACGTCTGCTTAAGAAAATTGGTAAACATGACATATAGAGGATAACAGTTACTGACTGTTTTTTTTAGTATAAGATAGAAATTTAATCCGTTGAGTGAACATCAGACGTTATATTTTCACGAATGGAGAACATACGGGTGGAAATATAACAGTCTGGTGTTCACGAAATGGATTGAATTCGATCTTATACTGAAAAAATGCAGTTATTGTATTTTTTATGCTTTTAAGCCACTTTTTTAAACGGATTTGTTCGACAATTGAAAGCGAAAGTACATTATTTACCCCGTGTCGAGCCCCAAGTTTATATCGAATCGTACAATGACGTCACTTATTTATTGATTTAACGTCATCGGAATTACGTCGTTACTTCCATCTTGGATTCGTGTTCTTCCGTTTAGTGGTTCGCGACAAATCGGGCTGTCGGAATGAAACGATAGGACACGATTGGCCACGATTATTGGGGAGCACTACGGGGACAATTCATAAAAGAAGCACACGCGACGATAATCCCACTGCTTTGAACAGTGAAATTATCAAGTGATAATCCACTGCTTTTTCCTAGTAATCCACCAAAAAGCATAAATAAAGAATCGTAATTCAAGTTTCAAACAGATTGGATCCTGACCAGACGCCGTGTTAATCTGATCAGAAACCATCTACTCGGATGCAGCAGTGAAATAGTTAATCTGCTACAGTAAATTAATCTGCCACTGTTAGCCATTGGAATCATTTATTCTATTTTTCAACTTTAGAAATAACTTTTGACAAAAATCGAACTTAAGAGGATGTAGGGTTTGCTTTGAATCATGGTTTTACAGGTCATTTGATCCGAATATTCCCGAAATTTTTGGATTTTTATCCTCGCAAAAATCCGTTGGATAGATACATAGACAAAGAATAGAATATCCGGTATCTCCTCTCATTAATGCGTCTTTGTGACGATGTATTCTAGAGAGCGCTTTTAATGTACTCTTCCACTGAATGAAATACATGTGAGTCATTGGATGTATCTATTAAATCTATATCCTTGCGTTTAAAAGTGCATGGTCACTATATTTAACTCTTCCATTATCAAATTTTTCGAGAGATTTTTACCCCTTCATCGCGTTATTGTCGTCTGCTTCGTTTTTATTGTCTGCGAGGCACGTTTAAAAGTTAGATTTAAGGTTTATGACTTAATTCATATCGACAAGAATGTCAAACAGTTTCGGTCCTAATCGGTTCGCTGCATGATAGGAATTTAAATATAAAACAAAAAGAAAATTTAGACTAGGCAACCCACAGGTTCTTGACACATACTTTATTATCTATTAACCGCCCCCCCCCCCTTTTTTTCTATAATAGAAGTAGAGTAAAAAAAAAAAAAAGGGGGGGGCGGTTAATAGATAATAAAGTATGTGTCAAGTACCTGTGAGGCAACCCTTACGTCAAAAATGGACTAACTAATGTGTACGTATGGATTAATCTACAACACTGTCACCCTCCCCGCCCCAACCCTCCCCCTACAACCACAGGTTCTTGACACATACATCTAAATCTATTACCCAAAAAATATAAAAAGAAACATTTTCTGGACTTCTATACAAAGATAGATAATATAATAGAAGTTTTCTTGTCTTCTTTTTGGGGTAATAGATCTAGATGTATGTGTCAAGTACCTGTGCCTACAACGAGTCCCTCCTTACAATGACCCTTGTCGTTGTTCCCCAAACAAGACATTTATGCTCAACCCTTTAATGGCTGCAATACCGTCTGCTTAAATTTGTCGTCTGCTGTTTTTCTCAAAGTTTAGTTACATATAAGTGGACATTTTGGTAGAATAAATACGATGACGAGTGACAAACAGCTTAGATCAAGGGGCCCGTTTTACTAAACAACTTACGCAAAATGTTTGCGTAAGTCAAAATCGTTTAACTCTTATTTTTCGATCATAAACGTTTGCAAACAGCAAATAGCCAGACCAGAGGATGCGCTAAAAGCGCGTCCTCTGATCTGGCTATTTGCTGTTTGTAGCAAGTGATAATAAAAAAAATTAAATTAAAATTTAAAATTTTGACTTACGCAAAAAATTTGCGTAAGTACTTTAGTAAAACGGGCCCCTGATACAGTCTCCCACTGGGTGTCGTTGTAGAAAAGGTAGCACTGTACTTGGTATTTTAATGGGTAAAGTTACAAAGGTAACTTCTAAAATTTATACATAAATGGTTGTTTCTTCTATTCTAAATAAAGTCTGTGAAATCTGCTAACTTAAAATTTTTGGTTTATATTTTAATTGTATATTTTAAATTAGCATATTTACAAATTTACAATTGTTTTCACCATTAATTAAAATCATTGATATTTAGATAACAACTGAGCTGATAAGTTTCACATCAGATCTATAGATGTAGATCTACTGAAATAGAGAATAAAATAGAGAATATGTTGTCTACTTTTCATATTTACCTCCCTTTGTTATTAAAAAAATAATGTGACCGGTGTAATGAAATAAAGTGACCCCCGTAATAGAGTGAACCCAAATCAAAATATTTTGAAATATTTTGACTCCCTGTCTATGCTAGGGGATCACTTCATTTCAGGTATGACATGAAATAAAGTGACCCTCATAATATTATGACCCCTTCGAAATATTACGAAAATGTGAATCCATTGTCGCAAATGTACGTCAATTTTCCTCCCTATAAAAACTCCCTCCGGACAACGTACTAGATGTTTTATCTCCAATGTAAACCCCTATAATGTGTTGGTGTATGTTATATCAAGATTTTGCATTGTCTGTAAAAGTATTGAATGTACATTTGCAATATAATACAGGTATAGATAGTCGGATATCATCAGAAATGGAGTGTTTGGTCATGTTGCGTCTGATTATAAAAATTGGCAGGGAGCTAGTACAAACAATGTTGAGATATCGATCTTTTAATTTACAAACTTGTAAATAATGGTATAAATCGATATTGAATCGGTGCGTATAATAGATTTAATATCTCGATAAAATATAAAAATCGTTAACATGTATGAATGAAAAATGTAGTTTCCAACAAATGTGTTTATAAAACTGTCGTATAATATTGCAATACGAAATTTCTAGCAAAACCCATCCCCCGGCTACCAAGAAGTGGCTTCGCTCGCTCTGCCTACATTGATACTATAGTAAGAACATACATAATTGAACTATTGCAGAGCGAACGAAGCCACTTATTTCATGGTAGGGATGGATATTGCCAGAAATTAATTTCTACATTAAATAATGCTGCATTTAGTGACTGGCTGTATTCAAGGCTGTAACAAATGAATCACAAAAGACAGACGAGTTTATTAAAAATGTTAAATATTCAGCACGAATGTGAGATTCTATTTATCACATAACAAGTTTAAGCACCTATAGAATTAATTGAAGCCGTAGTTTGTAGACCCTCCGCTATAAAGAATTTCCGCCAAAACTTTGTAAACGTTGTTTACGTTAACGTTATAGTAAATGACGTCAGCAGGCGTCCCGCTACATGCAGCGCTTGTGGACGAGCAAGTTGGGCCGGAGCCCAAAAAACGGTATTCCACTAGTGGATTGCGATATTTATACAATCGCTTTATGCAACTCCCAGACCGCAAATTATGTGATAAATCTAGTTCCTGAATTGTACAAGGCTGAATAAAAAGCTAGATCTATATCTAGATGATTTGAACAACTGTTTAGATTCTAGAGATTATTTATTTTTATTTATGCTTTTCGGTGGATTACCGGAAAATAGCAGTGGATTATCACTTGGTAATCCACTGCAGTGGATTATCACCAATCTACCGTTTTCCCCGTAGGGCTCCCCACAAATCGTAGTCAATCGTGTCTTAGCGTTAAATTCCGACAGTCCGATTTGTCGCGAACCACTCAACGGAAGAACACGAATCCAAAATCGGGAGCAACGACGTAATTCGGATGACGTCAAATCAATAAATAAGTGACGTCATCGTACGGGAAACTGTTTCGTTAATGTGTTCGATGTAAACTTGGGGCTCAACACGGGGTAAATCATGTACTTTCGCTTTCACAATTGTCGAACAATTTCGTTTAAAAAGTGGCTTAAAAGCATAAATAAATAGAATAATTGTATTTTTTCAGTATAAGATCGAATTTAATCCATTTCGTGAACATCAGACTGTTATATTTTCACTCGTGGCTTCGTGAACATCAGACTGTTATATTTTCACTCGTGGCTTCGCCACTCGTGAAAATATAACGTCTGATGTTCACTCAATGGATTAAATTTCTATCTTATACTGAAAAAAAAACAATTATCCTCTATAGTATATATCATTATGTATCTTTTTTTAATTCACTACAACAACTGAACGCACAACCACTGCATTTAGAAAAAAGATTTCTCTAAATTATTAATTTTTCAATTACAATTTGAAATGTAAACATTGTCTTATAATATTGACTAAAATTGATTGACACTTTGTTTTCTTTTTAATTACGACATGAATTCATGATAACATGGCGTCATTTATAATATAACGTCATAATTTGTTTTAAAAAAATTAAAGATGCTAGATCTACAAGCGGTTTAGTTGGGTTAAACAATCTTATTCGGAGTCACTCTTAATACTAGATGATCTATATCCTTTCCACGCCCATAACGTATTAAAACGTTTTGACGTTTATGGCACATTTTGGCTTCCGTAGAATGAAAAGTTATGATTCGCACATCGCGTTGGAAGAGTTTTCTGAAAGGCCAGGTTCGGCACTTCCTATTTCTAGAATATCAATGGTCTCCTGCAAAATGTGACACTTTCAGGCAGCATCGAAAATGGATCCAGACACAAATTTGCAAGATTGGAAAAATGCGAATGCCAGAGGGGCCGAAACGGTCCATCTTTCTACTTTCGGTTTAAAATGTACACGATCTTTTTGTCATGCTGGAATTCAGTAACACTGACATGCCAACACAAAGCTCACAAAGCTCAAACTGAGCTCAGACTAAGCTCAGGATCCTCTTTTTTCTTTTTTAACTAATTCGCGCATTGCGTGAACGCGAATTAAATATAGCACCCGTTTTGACACGTCAGAGTAGTTTTGAGATGTCACAGTGTAGTATTTATTCAGAAAATGGGCTCAAAACTAGTCCGGTAGTGTCTGTGTTATGTGTACAAAATCGGTCAGGCTTGCTAAGGATAGGTAGCCTTTTTAGGGGACTGTTCGAGTGTACGACGTCCCGATGTAGAAAACGTTCACGCACCATTTTCGCGCAGGCAACAGTGCCATGCAACAGTGAACTGTTGACCGTGCAACAGTCACCTAGCCCTAGCATAAGTCTTGGAATCTTTACGGAAAAACAGTCAAACATGCTTAATAAACACTTAAATAGAGAGTCAGGTAATAAAATAACATGTTGCATTTAGTGGAAGCTATACACGCGTTTGCTTGTTTGCTTGTTTATCTTATGTTTGTTTATTTGTTTATTTGTTTATTATGTTTTTGTTTTGAGTTTTTGTTTGTGTTTTATGGGGATTTTAGTTGTTTCTTTGACTGTTTTGGTTTTGTTTTAGTGTTTTTCAGTTATTTGTTTGGTTGGTTGTTTGTTTGTGTTTTCTTTGTACACTGTTTATTCAGTAATTTTCTTTTCTATTTTCAGATTATCCAGTTAGTACAGAAACAAATAAAGGTAAATAAAATTTAATGTTAACACAGCAATACGAAAATGCAGCTAAATACTGCATGTGCTACCACAGATGGACCCTAAAAAGAATACATGTATTAGTTTCTGGAGCATAATGTAATGTCCGTTGAAAAGGCAACACGAACCCCAAAACAGATGGTTTTCTTTAGCATAGTTATGCTTGAAACTGCGTTTTAAACACCATATATGATACTGACATGGAGCCCATGACTAGTAACATAGATGTCTGTTCTATGGGGGAATTAGTAACCCTTTCACTGCCAATATGACGTAATAACCCGTCTAACACTGTCACTGCCACAGTATCGTCTGCTTGCACTTTTCATCTGTCTTTACTCATAGAATTTGAATTTTGTGCGTGTTGGACTTAAGAAGCATTGACATGAATGTCTAATAGTTTGTATCATGATAAGACACCGCGTTACGCGGTGGGTGATTCAAGATCAAAACTGTTTTAATGTCAGTGCTGTCCACCTCGGCAGTTATTAGCTCACCTGAGTTAGCTCAGGGTGAGCTTTTGCAATCCTTGAATGTCCGTCGTCCGTCGTGCGTCGTCCGTCGTGCGGCGTCAACAATTTCAGTGTTTACACTCTAGAGGCCACAATATTTATCCAATCTTTCTCAAACTTTCTCAGATGGTATATTGCCATTAGAGTTCGGATGAGTTTGATTATGATTGAAATCGGACAAATAGGTTATGAGTTATCTACCTTTGAATTGCTGAAAATGCCATATTTAACAGTGTTTACACTCTAGAGGCCACAATATTTATCCAATCTATCTAAAACTTGCCCAGATTATATATGACCATAAGAGTTTGGATGAGTTCGATTTTGGTTGAAATCGGACCAAAGATAAAGAGTTATCTACCTTTGAATTGCTGAAAATGCCATATTTAACAGTGTTTACATTCTAGAGTTCACAATTTTTATTAAACCTATCTCAAACTTGCTCAGATTGTATATGACCATAAGAGTTCAGATGAGTTTGATTATGGTTGAAATCAGACTAATAGGTGGAGAGTTATCTACCTTTGAATTGCTGAAAATGCCATATTTAAGGGTGTTTACACTCTGAGGCCACAAATTTTATCCAATCTTTATCAAACTTACTCAGATTGTATATTACCATAAGACTTCGGATGAGTTCAATTATGGTTGTAATCGGATCAATAGGTCGAGAGTTATTCACCTTTGAATTGCTGAAAATGATATACTAATTAACAGTGTTTACGCTCTAGAGGCCACAATATTTATCCAAGCTCTCTCAAACTTGCTCAGATTGTATATGACTATAAGAGTTCGAAAAAGGGTGATTATGGTTGAAATAGGACAAATAGATCAAGAGTTATCTACCTTTGAATTGCTGAAAATGCCATATTTTACAGCGTTTACACTCGTACAACTACAGTTTTCAATGGATTTTGATTATACTTATATACAAAGTATATAGCTATACGTTCTCGAAGGAGTCCAACTATTGTTGAAATCAAATCATTGTGGCAATAGTTACCTGCCCTTGATATACTTTGAAATGCTAGAAAAAGGCTTCATTTCTGTATTGTTTAGGCTCTAGTTATCAGCCTTTGGTGTACTCTACTATACTAGAGTAGGTCGACAAATTTGAATGGATTTAGAATAAAACGGGTGAAATTCAAAGGTAAAGCTATCAGGCTTCATTACAAATGGTGAACGATATCAGAGCCTTCAGGCCCTCTTGTTTTTAAAGGGCTAATTTCAATTGAAAGCAAAACTTTGGCAATAGAGCATATCCCACTGAAGCAAACATTGTTTTCGAATGATGATTAAGTGAACTATATGCATACATGTACATGTACTAGAAAACGAGACGGTTGGTACATTTGTATGAAAGCTGCTAATGCGCTTTTTGCCAGGATTGTAACAACTATTTGACGTCTCGTGACAACTTCCAAGAGTCGACACAAAAACGGTTTTGCAACATATCTTTGTGACATTCGTGTTAAAATGACGCCATGAATGTCACATGTCATGTTACATTCTGTTACAAAACAGATTACAGACAAACTATATTGATGCCTCAAACATGTACTGTTACTCAACAGTTAGTTCCAGGCCTATGTTGCATGTTTAGGTGTTAAACCTCTACTCCATAGCTGATTAAACACCTTTTTTTACACATAGTATATTCAATGGCGTTATAGAATGACTCATGAATGAATGATATAAATAAAATTTAACAATCAATATAACCAAAGTACACATAGCAGTACTATCAATATATATGTTACAGGGATTAAGTGGAATCAGGGATACGTGAAATCCCTGAAAAATCAGGGATTTCACGAAAACCCTAATCTCTTTAGGACAAATACGTAATTTTGAAGCTTTTCGTTGATTTTTTTTTATAAATATTTGGCAGTTACTTTTGGTTAAAGTAATGAATCTTACCTCCTTTAGTTCATTAAGTTCAAAGGCAATTACCACGCTATAAAATATGTTGTTAACCTTATTAACAAGACGGATGTTTTGGTTTTTGAATTGGCCTGACTTAAATGCACACTGTTCACTTATTTTTCTTCACTTGTGCGAACAAATCATTAGACCATGCTATTTTAAGAAAGCATGATGTTTAAAAACAATAGAAATGTCATGATAGTACAAATCTATTAATTTGATGAAAAAGGGGACATTTCATCAATTCCCTAAAACGCCCAGTGAGTACGCGTAAAAAATCCTAAAAAGTTCAGGGATTACGCGTAATCACTTATTACACTTAATCCCTGTAACATATATAAAGAATACTGAAAAATGTTCTTGTTCACACATTTACTTCACAGTGTATACCGTGATAGCTAATATAAGTCATTGGTTTTGACACTTTCTCTATTGACAGTATGTCGTATATACATGGACAATATGGCCAAAGACGGGGAGTTCAATTCTAAGGTGTTTCCGCTAGCTGATACGTCACAGCGAGATTATCCAATCGACAAGCCCGTGGATTGCACTTGGGAAATGTTTGCGGAGAGGGGCCATAGGGTAAGTCTTACAACCACACCATCCATGAGTTCAGCTAAGAAATCGATGGCCGTCGTTTGCCATCGTTTGCGAGTTGGCTACCGGTCTGAAATACAGTGGAGAAAACGTTATTCTTTCGTTCAAACGCACACGCATTAAAATGAAATGTAGAAAATAACAACATTTTGACTATTCTGACTACCATGCAGTTTTAATCTGAGTGGCAAACAGTTTGGAGCCTGATCAGACGCCGGGTAACCCGGCGTCTGATCTGGCTCCAAAATGTTTGCAATGAAAATAATAGTTCAAGCGTAAATGCGGCTATTTGAAAAGAAAACGTTTTCTTGGCTGTACTCTGGACGCTGCACACGGGACACAAACTGCTAACCTAAACAGCAAACAGTGGTAACTGAACACGCTACATCGTCACATTATCCAATTTATTATGATCTGATGACTTTCTTTTTTATGCACAACAAAACATAGTTTTGGGCGATATAAATTGATTGCACTGTACATGAGCTCGTCCGTCCGTCTGTCCGTATGCCCATTCGTCTGTGTGAATGTGTTTTCGTTCAATATATTTTTTCCATTGCAAACAGTTTGGAGCCAAATCAGAAGTCAGGGATCCAAATTGTTTGCCCTTCAGATTAAAATGAACATTCAGAATTGCCAACAAGTTGTCATTTTCTACATTTTATTGCAACGCGTTTCCGTTTCGTTTGCGTTTAAACGGGAAAGAAAACGCCTTTTTCATTGTATAGTATCATCTTCAAAGATTGCATCAGCTAATTAAAATACCTCTGGCGTAGTGAAATATATTCAGTAAAAACATTCCCAATATTAAGAACCGACACGAAAGAATAAAGGAACAATTGGGTAGTCGCAATATACAGGGCTACCATAAGTTCTTCATAAAAATTCTAATGTTTCCCAATTTTTTAGCGCGATTGTACAGTGGAGAATCTGTTATTCTTTCCCGTTTAAACGCAAACGTACGTAAACGCAATGTACTAAAACGTAGAAAAGAACAACTTTTGGACAATTCTGATAAGTCTTGTTTATCTTGGTGGCAAACAGTTCGGAGCCTGATCAGACGCCGGGTTACCCGGCGTCTGATCTGGCTCCAAACTGTTTGCACTGCAAATAATAGTTTTAGCGTAAACGCGTTTATTGGGAAAGAATAACACATTCTCCACTGTAGGAATCATACCTTTAACCTTTTCGCTGCTAGGCTCTAGTATACACCACTAATTATTCAAACAGTTTGGATCTAAATCAGACGCCGCGCAACGTGGCGTCTGATCTGAATCTATACTGCATGACATCCAAATTTAATGTATCCTAAGTAAAAACGTAAGACTGCGGTAAGGGTTGTCGTAAGGAGATGGTCGTTGTTGGGAGGCTCGTTGTAGGGAGGGAGCACTTTAACTCTTGTAACTGACGAGGTGGATTTCAGTTATTTGTGTTTGTATATTTGCAGATTCTGTTGAGTGATATCCGGCTCCATATGACGCGTGAGGAACAGTGCAGCCGGAACAGTATAGAAATATACGACCGCACCACGTATGAGGACGACCGGACTGGGGCGTTCTGTGGAGGGCAGGTAGAAAACTACAAGTCCTACACGAACCGGGTGTTTCTGAGAATTATAGGAAGCCGGTTGTCAGATAAACCAGTGATCAGTGGTCGGTACACGGTGTACAAGGAGGCTAGGACCGATAGCGAAGGTACTTGCACATCGGAATTTTTGTATACAGCGCTCCCTCTCTACATCAAATGGGAGAACGGTGTGTGTGTTGTTCAGAGGGAGTCGTTATAGGGAGGGAAATTGACAAACATTTGCAAACAGATTGAATCCAGATCAGACGCCGCGTAGCGTAACGCGGCGTCTGATCTGGATTCGAGCTGTTTGTCACTCGTTTTTCAGTATTGTCAAAAATGTAACTTTGAGAAAAGTAGCAGAGAACTATTTAAAGCAGACGACATTGAAGCTATAAAAGTGTTAGACATAATTGTCTTGTTAAAGGGAACTGCGGCAAGGGTCGTTGTAAGGAGGGATTCGTTGTTGGGAGGGCCGTTGTAGGGAGGGAACGATGTCCAATTATTGAAGTAAACAACTGTATATATAATATGATTCGCAGTCTAGAAAACATATAGATAGTCAAGAGTATTTGCATAATCATTGTGGATTGACATTGTATTTTATCCTTAATAATTAGAAACCTTGAAATGAAGCTGATAATGATAGATAGGTCGACGCATATTTAAGTTTTCTACCTATTGATAACAATCACAATATCATTTCTCGACAGAGTTTTTGTTAATTCGGGTAAATGAGAAAACTTATACTGATTGCAAAACGTATATAGTACGAACATGGCAACGCATTAAAATTCAAAATTGTGATAAAGGTAGAAGTATTAAGAATAAAACGATCGAATACTAGTGACCAAACATTAAAATTATAAATTTGCAAAAGTTTGATATTTATTTAAGCATTTCAATGATTAAGTTAATCTTTTCAAACGTATTATGAGTTTGGATATAAAGTACATGCGCTCTAATACAAGCATTACTGTTTGGTAAAGAAAATATGTCTCTTTTGTGGGACAAATTAACCTTTCAGCTGGTGTTCTTTGAATGCGCTTCTAGCATTTGCCTTTTTCACAATGAAATTGGCTGTGCTCCTCTTTACCCCTTTATGTCTACCATTTGCAAGAATGGTGCAAGCAACAGAAGTTCGACATATGGTCGTCGAATTCTGAAAGTTTCTTTTACCATAACTAACAGTTTTGATCCTGATCGGTTGCCTCCCAACTTGGCTAGTGAACAGAATCCAATCTGTTAATAATATTCACGATGTAAATCAATACTTCATGAATTTAAAGTCCTCAGATTCCCATGATGGTATTTTGAGTATACTATGACCCCCGTCTTTCGTCTGCAACCTTATTACAATTTTTTTGTCGTTAAAAGTTTTTAACGAAGAATTATTTATATAGATGCGGCGTCTTACGGTTTGCAATATCGACATATTCCGTATCGTGCTAATATTTGCCAACAACTTGGATCCATGTGCGTCTGATCTGGATCAAAGCTATTTGCCACGGTCATTACAAAGTATGCTAGCCTTGATTTGGATTTGTTTTTAATATTATTTCAGTGCTATCGCGTCTCAAAAAGTATTTTGTAATTTACTTTAGGCCAAGCTAAAATGTAAATGTACGTATTAAGCTATGCACCAGAAAGCCTTTATTGTAAAATGCAGAAATGAACAAACTCAAGAAAACAATGTGTTACTCACTGTCACTTAAAATATTAATGTCACGTTTTATCTTTGGAAGTGTTTATTCATGAAATTATTATAAAGTCTAAGATTCCCTCACTAGATCACAAAGCCGACGACGTCTAGGCGGGACGTCCTCCTCAGCTGATGACAGAGCGGCTGCTGTAGCATCTCCACGATTGGCTTGTACATGTACTTGTCTGACAGCGGCTTGTACAAGTCCTTGTCTGACAGCGGCTTGTACAGGTCCTTGTCTGACAGCAGCTTGTGTTGAGCATGTTTTGCCAATCTTAGGACAATCAGAGCATTAAACTGTCTTTGGAGACACCCCGACCTAATTTGCCAAATGTTGTAGATGTGTTTGTTGCTCTTGTATGCAGGTGCAAGCGCATTGGACTCATATTTTAGATATAATTTAACTGTAAAGCGCAAATTGGCTATTAACAGTAAATAATTCATTTTGCATATTTTATTGAACACCCACCACACACACACACACACACACACACACACCTTGTGGGCGAGTGCACCGTAATGCCCATAGTCAGTTACTTTAACTTAGCACAGGCCCTACTACCTACTACCTATTTGTCTTCAGCATACAATCTGATCTTCACTTTTTGACTTGATCAAGTGCCAGGCTAAACAAAATGTATCTAGATCAGACACCGAGATACCGATTTTATTGACCCACCCCGATTAATCTGAATTTAATGTATTGTATGTACTACCGCATTCAGAAAGGGAATGTTCGTGGGCTTGTTAGGTAAGATTAATGGCAGAAAGTTGAAAATACCCCCTCTAATTTACCCTGTACTACCAAAGTTTTACCTTTATTCCGATTCGGATTCCGTTTCCGATAAGTAAGAAATGTCTACTACCCGTTTCAGATACAATAAAGAATAAAGAACAGCTGTTATCAGAATCTTGCAAATAAATCACCATACACCAAAGAAATGCAGTTCAAAATGTTCTGGTAACACGTAAGAATGACGCTGTTATTAGTGTTTTCTTCTGACTTGTCCAAGTTATTTTTAGATTGGAACATTCTAAAACTTTAAAAGGGATGCGTTTTCTATACAGCCAGTTAGAGATATAGATAGCTGTAATTTTTTGTGCGTAATGTACAGTAGAGGATACATTATTATTTTCCCGTTTAAACGCAAACGCAATGCAATAAACTGTGGAAATTTACTTTTAGAAATTTTAACTTAATTTTTCATCTGAGTAGCAAACATTTTGGAGCCTGATCAGACGCCGGGTTACTCGGCGTCTGATCTGAATCCAACCTGTTTACAATGGAAATAATAGTTTTAGTATATAAATGCGTTTATTAAGCGATGCCCTCGTGTGTAACGGCCATGTGAACTGTTAATGTTTTGTTACTTTTCAGAAGCTTGCAATGAGGGCGAGTTTTACTGTGAGAGCATGTGTCTAAGCGATGCCCTCGTGTGTAACGGCCATGTGAACTGTTAATGTTTTGTTACTTTTCAGAAGCTTGCAATGAGGGCGAGTTTTACTGTGAGAGCATGTGTCTAAGCGATGCCCTCGTGTGTAACGGCCATGTGAACTGTTAATGTTTTGTTACTTTTCAGAAGCTTGCAATGAAGGCGAGTTTTACTGTGAGAGCATGTGTCTAAGCGATGCCCTCGTGTGTAACGGCCATGTGAACTGTTAATGTTTTGTTACTTTTCAGAAGCTTGCAATGAGGGCGAGTTTTACTGTGAGAGCATGTGTCTAAGCGATGCCCTCGTGTGTAACGGCCATGTGAACTGCCCAAAAACAGAGTCGGACGAGGCTGGCTGTGCTGCTTCAAGTAAGTTACAAAATGCTACCTCCCTAAAACTGCCCTATGAACAAAGATTCCCTCCGTACAACAATGCTTGCCAAACAAGACACTTATGTCCAACTTTTACATTGAATGTTTCATTTTTCTTAAACTCATTGAGCCCTAGTACCACATATATGCGTGTTTTACCAAATGTGCACCTGTGAAGAGTACACTTGTCCTATGCATACAGTGAAGTCCCTGATCTGAGGGCTCCTGCAGGAGCCCTCTGATCAGGGACTTCACTGTTTAGCATTTTGCAATTTATTATAAAAAACAACCCTTAATAGTACAAAATGGACCAGCCTTTATTGTAAACTGGAATTGTCAACTGAGAGTTCCAGGGGATAACGAGTTAACCCATTTATGTCTGGATAGTGCAATGAACTCTCCCTATGTGCTTGCTGGAAGATTTCATATAGATTTACAAGGGTGATCTAAGGATATTGCAATGTTTTCCCATACATCAGAACATTTCGTATGCAATTGCAAACAGTGTAGACCCTGATGAGATGCCGCGTAACGCGGCATCTCATCAGGGTCAACACTGTTTGCCAATGTCCCCTTTAGCAGATATAGAATGGGTTAATAATAACTCATTCACCCCTGAAACATTTAATTAACAATTGCAATTTCAAAATAAGTCTAGTCCATGTTTGACTATTTAGGGTTGGTTTTAACAATATAATTCAGAACGACAAATAATGTAGGCCCTGATCAGAGGGCAACTTAAGGAGCCCTCTGATCAGGGTTTACACTGTTTGTATAGGACAAGTGTGATCCTGACAGGTACACTGTTTGTAAATGACGAGTATACGCGTCGCTAGGGTTGAATGTGTTAAAACTGTAATTGAATATGTTTTTGTTTTCTTTCCAGCGTCTTCATCGGAAGAGAGTGAACCCATTCCTCTAATGGCCATAGTTCTAGCGGGTGTTGGTGGCCTCATCTTTACTATTCTTGTGGTCGGTGTGTGTGTCACTTGTCGTCACCGTGGTAGTCGACGGAACAAACGGAACACGCTACAGAAACACGACAGTCAAAAACGAAACGCTCTAGAAATGGCCGTCAGTGATAGTAATAACACGGCCTACCATCTCGCTAAACAGAACAGCCCCGGCTATTACTCTTCCCTCCAACGTCCAGCAGGACACGCTACCATGATGCAACACCGAGGAAGTTTTTCCAGTAAAGTGCCGTCCGAGGGGGATTATGGTGACCATATGTCGGATACCAGCACATACAAAAAGTTTCTCCAGTTGGAACAAAACATGGATGACGATTCCAGTCGATGTCCATCTCCGTACAGTCCGGGCTTCACAACAGTCATTGAACACCACCAAGCCCCAACTGGTATGCCGCCAGGAATGGTCCCTGGAATGACCCAGAGTGTGACTCCTGACCTTGGATGGAACTACCCGAGTCACCTTGACCCCCATACATCACCTTCACTGGCAGAAAACTTGTCCAGACTCAAGCAATATACGTCCACGCCTATAAAGGATCCTGCAGGAATGACCATGGAATTCAAGTATGACCCAACAATTCCAAATTATCCCGTATCAAAATTTCGTATTAAGGCGCCGGAAATGAATTACGGCTGGGCACCAGACCCGTCCAGGACAGACGGACATGCATTGACAATAAAGAATCAGGACGCAGATACAGCGCCTGATCTAACTCGTGAAATTGAGACCACATGAATATGTGTTTAATTTAGTGCAACAAAGACCATTCATTTGAGCCATTGTATAAATAAATCTGGCCAGTATTGGGATCAAAACTATATCAGAACGAAGCGCCCCAAGTATTGACTGCGCATGCGCACTGGTTAGTGATTGAGCAGGGACATTTTAGTGCATTAAATTTTGTGCCATATAAGTGCTCAAGTAGATATTTAATCTGCATAATTAGGCATTTTGCTCTTCATACAGTGGAGAATCTGTTATTCTTTCCCGTTTAAACGCAAACGTACGCAAACGCAAAACACTAAAACGAAGAAAAGTACAACTTTTTGACAATTCTGATAATTCATCTTTATCTTGGTGGCAAACAGTTTGGAGCCTGATCAGACGACGGGTTACCCGGCGTCTGATCTGACTCCAAACTGTTTGCAGTGAAAATAATAGTTTTAGGGTAAACGCGTTTATTGGGAAAGAATAACGTTTTCTCCACTGTAGTTGAGCAGAAATCATAAAGAATCATAGCATTATGTTTCAAGATGTGCCATATTCACAATTTTAGACAGCAGTTCTTAAATTGCTGTCGCTGTTCATATTATTAAAGTAAGTTTCGGGTTTTCGAGTTAGATCATTTTCAGGACTGGAAGTATGATCTCACAAGCATAAAACAAAGACTCAGTCGTGTACCTGTTTAACCCGTTGTCCCATAGCCTGTTTCTTCCATTTGAATACAGGTAACCACTTAAAGCAGTTTGAAAGGCGCATTCTGCTTTACTTTCATTCTGCTTTAAGCTATAGTCTGCGAGGATATAGAAAATATCTCTTATGGTACATATTCATAACTGTATAAAGAGGAACTCTTTTCCCGAGTGGTGGATTAAATTAACCGTTTCGGCACCGAAATCGCATAATGCAAACAGTTTGGATCCAGATAAGACGCCGTGTAATGTGGCGTATAATCAAGACCCAAACTGTTTGACACTCATATCGATATGTCTGATGTCATACTATCTTAAATCTAACTTTGAAACTTTCTTGCAGACAACACTATTGAAGCAGACAACTAAATAACGATGAAGGGTGGGTAAAAACCTCCCGACTGATTTGGCGCATAAAGTGTAAAAGGCGCAAAAGGCCTTTTTTATAGATACATGGAGTTAACACACTTGCCTGTCACCATTAGCTGCTCAGAATGTAAGCATGTTCGCAGTAAAAACAATAATCTGCAAAACAAACTTGAGAGAAACGGATCCGTAGTTTCAGCTATTTTATTTCATTATAGATGCATGTATATACATGTTATGTTACAGTCAATATGTGTAATCAGTAATTTAACGAAATGACTAAAAATTTCAGTCATTACGTGAAATGACGGTTTCACTTAGTCATTTCACGAAATACCTGAAATTTCCAGTCTGGTCCATTTTAGACTATTTAGGGTTGTTTTTAATAATATACAGTGAAATCCCTCTAAACCGGAACTCTTAATACCGGAATTCTCTCTAAACCGGACAGAAACTTTGGTCCCGTTTCCAATCCTTCTTTATTTTAACTCATTACACCATAACTATGCCTTTATACAGCTTTGATTTATTCTTTCACTGAAGAAAAAACATTCATGAAATGTATCATCAGAAATATTTCTATAATATAGCAGATGATAGCTTAAAGCAGGTTGAAAGTTAAGCAGAATGCGCATTAATGCGCATTCTGCTTTACTTTCAACCTGCTTTAAGTGATCAGCTATCGTCCATACTAGAAACAACCTATAGGTTAAAACCCCTGTAAACGAGAAACCCCTCTAAACGGGACATTTAAATTGCCCCAACACATGTCCGGTTTAGAGGGGTTTCACTGTATTGCAGGGACATCACTGTTTGCATTAGACAAATGTACTGTTTACTTGTACCCTTTTGGTGAAGGACGTATATATGCGTCACTAGGGCTCAATGCAATGAGGTAAAAATCACGGCAGCAAGCGGTTGAGGCAAGTTTAACTCTTTGAACCCTAGTCACGCATATATGCCTTATTTGCAAACATTGTACCTGTGAGGAGTACACTTGTCCTATGCAAACAGTGTTGACCCTGATCAGAGGGCTTCTTAAGGAGCCCTCTGATCAGGGTCTACACTGTTTGTCATTTTGACATATACTTGTAAAAATCAACCCTAAAAAATAAAAAATTGAAAACTAGAATTGTCCATTTTAGGTTTCAGGGAGGAAAGGGTTATTAACTTATATTGCTATAGTATGACAAATTTTAAAAAAAATATTCTTGTCTGAAAACACTGGACCATTTTGAAAAAATATTTTAGGTCAATAATATATGGACGACCCTTTAAAATATTTCTTAAACAATGTTCCCAGCTTATTAAAAAGTTAAAACTCTTCTTTCTGAAACCGCTTGGCAGATGTGAATGCCACCTTGTCCATACCTATGGTTTCCTTAATGAGCGATTCAAGTCCATCATGAGCCTCTTGTTTGATAGGATCTGTCTCACATAGGACTTCACTCTTTTCAGTGAAAATTGTCCTTATCTTGTTATTCAATGTAATAGTTAGATGACTGATATTCATAAAACCCACCCTACTATGAATGAATGAATGAATGAATGGATGGTGTCGATGGGCCGTAAAATACCATTCATTCATTTATAGTAGGGTGGATTTTATATATAAATACTCAGCAATAGATGGGGTTAATAAGATTGCTACGTTTGGTTATTTTGTAAAATTGAATGAACAACCGTTTTAAACACTGTTGTTTGTTATATCTTATAGTTCTTTACAAAAAAATGAGCATTCAGCAAACAAGTTTGTTTCATCAATTGATTTCCGTGTTGCATATTAACCCTTATCCTGCGGTGATATCGTCTGCTTCGAAATTGTCGTCTGCAAAGTTTGTTAAATTTAGATTTATACATTTCGTAGGTAAAGAAACCTAAAGAAGAGTGTCAAACAGTTTGGATCCAGATCAGACGCCGCGTTACGCGGCGTCTGATCTGCATCTAAACTGTTTGAAAAAATCAATAAAGTCGCGACCAGCAGGCAAAGGGTTAACCCTTTCCCCCATAGAAAACGCCTTTTAGCGCATTTAATTCACCCTTTCGCTAAAGAAAATGTTTGTAATTCATACAGTCACAAATATTCACCATAATATTTATTTCCTATATCCGCCTAACAGACGGTAGCTTAAAGCAGGTTTAAAGTAAAGCAGAATGCGCCTTAAGGCGCATTCTACTTTACAGTCAACCCTCTTTAAGGGTGTATCAATGTCATGAGCCATTTTTTTCAAAGTATTTAACTTTTTTTCTATCATTGTGTTTTTGGAAGAGCTATTTATGATGAATGAAAAAATGAAAATAAATATATATGGTGTGTGTGTTGTTCGGATGGAGTCGTTATTGGATCTATCAAAATGTCAACTATATCTGACTTTGAGAAAACACAGCAGACGAAAAATCTAAGCAGACGGTATTGCAACGGGGAGTCGTTGTTGGGAGGGGCGTTGTAGGGAGGGAGCACTGTTCCACATCACGACATGAAGCACATGCGGATGTATAAATAATGCAGACAAAGACCAGACGCCGCTTTAACACATCCAATCCTAGCGATGAGTATACTCGTCATTTACGAACAATGAATATGTAAAGAGCACACTTGTCTTGTGCTAATAGTGTAGACACTTATCAGAGCGCTACTGAATGAGCTCTCTGATCATGGTATTCACTATTTGTCATTTGCTAAACATGTAAATCGTCAAAACCAAACCTTAAATAGTTAAAAAAAAATATTTTAAAAAAGGAAAAAGCGATATTGGCAATCGAAATTGTCCATTAAAGAAGTCAGG
Organism: Gari tellinella; assembly: GCA_922989275.2. Taxonomy (NCBI): domain Eukaryota; kingdom Metazoa; phylum Mollusca; class Bivalvia; order Cardiida; family Psammobiidae; genus Gari; species Gari tellinella. The sequence goes on from OV277862.1 coordinate 19,783,498, forward strand.
GATGATGAATTAAGAAATTACGTCTGATTGTGTCATATCATGTTTGTATCTCGGCTGAGTGAACCTTTACATTACAGTGGTGCCCCTCTCTCAACACCTTATTGGAGACAAAAAGTGCGTGTGTTGTTTGGAGGAAGTTGTTAAATGGAGGTGAAATTAAAACTTGACTTACATTTGCAAACAACTTGAATCCAGATCAGACGCCGCGTGACGCGGCGTCTGATCTGGATTCAAGCTGTTTGTAACTCTTTGTAATATTTCTTTTGTCAAAATGTCCACTAATATGTCTCTTTGAGAAAAAACAGCAAACGCAAATTTTAAGCAAACGATATTGCAGCAGTAAATGTGTAAGACATGCAGCGGCAAGCATTGTTGTAAAGAAGGGAATCGTTGTTCGGAAGGCCGTTATAGGGAGGGATTACTGTACCAGTATTTATTTAATCGCGTTTTGGACAGTATCAGCCCTGGTTATACATATATATTACTATCCTGGCGTGCTGGTTTTTTCTATCAGCAGTATCCTAAGTGTTCTTTAATTGGTGGATAGTCTCTTGGTAGTATTTTGTAACACTATAAATCATAATATAAAAGCTGTATGTTCGAGTATGAGCTTCTGTTTCTGTTCAAATATGGTACTGCATGTGTTTTCACTAGATAATGTGAGAAAATACATTGTTTGACATGTTTCTGAAACAAACAAGTCTTTAACCCATTTACGCCCAGTGGACTCTTCCATGTTTTATGTATTGGATTAGTCCATTTTTTGTCAAAGGGATGCCTGGTCAATTTTTTCATTTTCATTTTGTTTTATATTGAAATTCCTATCAGCAAACAGTGTAAACTCTGATCAGACGCCGCATAATGCGGCGTCTGATCAGAGTCTACACTGTTTGCCTATGTCCCATATAATGGGATCGTGGGCACAAATGGGTTAAGTTTATTTGCTTGGATTTAACATATAAATGTACATGTTTGTTCCGTTTTTCATGCTAGATAATATGTAAGCATAAGTGTTTGTGAGATGTTTTAAATAGTTTCTTTGTCAGCATATTTTTAATTATGGTATTTAACATTCATAATGTATATTTTGTAAATAAACATGATATAATTTTCAGTCTTTAGTCTAGTCCTCAATTATTACAAGCCTAGTACAACAAAGTAACTCCCTTTTCCAATTCTAGCGGGCGGTTATCACTCATGTCTGGGTCGGCTACATCGAGCTTTTTTGTAAATCTCTCTCTCTCTCTCTCTCTCTCTCCACACCCCCCCCCCCCCCCCCGGTTGGTGTACTTTTCTTGATCGAAATCTGCAGAAACCGTATATACGATACCATTTTCGAACAATATGCCATCTTTTCTCGGTCGATGTGCCTATTTAAGGTAGGAATAATGTCCACAGATGCCACATCTATGTCATTTTCATGTCCAAATATAGCATCGTGAATCCCAACCCCCATATACTCTTACATATCTCACTTTAGCACAGCACTTTATATACAAGGTGGCCATAGGGCTATCTATTACCGCGCTCCCTCTCTACAACGACACCCAAAGGGAGACAATACATATGTGCGTTGTTCGGAGGGAGTCGTTGTAGGGAGGGAAATTGGTTTACATTTGCAAACAGCTGAAATCCAGATCAGACGCCGCGTCATACGGCGTCTGATCTGGATTCTAGCTGTTTGCCACTCGTCATTACGTGTTTTCTTTCTGTCAAAATCTATCATAAGTAAATTTGAGAAAAACAGCAGACGACAATTTTAAGTACACTATATTGCAGCCGACAATGCCGTGAAAAGGTTGGACATAATTACAATGTTTAGGAAACAATGGGAACAGTCGTTGTAAGGAGGGAACCGTTGTTCGGAGGGCCGTTGTAGAGAGGGAGTACTGTATTACATTTAGATAAACTCTTCGCAAGAAAGAACCACACATTCGTCTATTCATATAGCAATACCTTATGCACATCCTGGACCAAACTTCCACACAGGTACAAGGTTTGGCAGAGTCCGTGGGCGTGGATTTCTGGCTGCTGTTTCATAAAACATCGTACGACAAAAACGGTCGTAAGTAAACACTTTAATATACATTTAATTTCTAATTTCTCTATCTAATCCTGTCTTGTGACATCTTTTTGGAATCGTCTTGAAAAGACGATTCCAAAGAGATGCCACAAGACAGGATTAGATAGAGAAATCATAATTAATTGTATTGTAAAGTTTTGACTAAACGACCGTTTTTGTCGTACAAAGTTTTATGAAATGGGCCCTCGTAGATTTACTCGACATCTCTTTGGAATCGTCTTTTCAAGACAGGATATTATTCATTGTATATGTATTTTATCCAGTTGAATATGAAGGATTATTATGGATGATTCTTATAATTATCTCACTTTAATCTAGTTCGAAATGTTCCGCTCATATTGTTTTGTACTAAGCCTAATGTTTCCCAGACGTACCAAATCCAGTTGAGAAGAGTCCAACGTAAATGCGCTCCGCAAGCTAGAACGAAGCGAAAGCGAGACTGTCTATTGCTATGAGAAAGTTTGGTTCAACCGTTGTCATCTTAAAGACATTTCCTCAGTCCATTGAGGAACCACCAGCATATTGTTCTGGGGGTGTCAATGTAACTGTAAAGCACGAGCAATACAATCTCCTAAATATCCGGATTTTTTCCCAGTTTATGGTAGCTTAAAGCAAGCTGAAAGTAAAGCAGAATGCGCCCTAAATGCAGATGCAGAAATGAACAAACTCAAGAATACAATGTGTTACTCACTGTCACTTAAAATATTAAGCTCACGTTTTATCTTTGGAAGTGTTTTTTCATGAAATTATTATACAGTTCATGATTTCCCTCACTAGATCACAAAGCCGACGTCGTCGTCTAGGCAGGACGTCCTCCTTGTGTGATGACAGAGCGGCGGCTGCAGCATCTCGACGATTAGCTTGTGCAGGACCTTGTCTGACAGCGGCTTGTGCAGGTCCTTGTCTGACAGCGGCTTGTACAGGTCCTTGTCTGACAGCAGCTTGTGTTGAGCATGTTTTGCCAATCTTAGGACATTCAGAGCATTAAACTGTCTTGGGAGACACCCCAACCTAATTTGCCAGATGTGGTAGATGTGTGTGCTGCTCTTGCGCATTGGATTCATTTTTTAAGATATAATTAAACTTTAAACCGCAAATTGGCTATTAAACAGTAAATAATTCATTTTTGCACATTTTATTGAACATCTCCCCCACCCCACACAATTAATCTGAGTGTCATGTGTTGTATGTACTACATGTACCACATTTCGTGAGCTTGTTAGGTAAGATTGAAGGCAGAAAGTTCTCACAACGGTAGAAACATCCCTCCCCTTCTAATAGGTTAACATTATAGTCGTCTGGTTGTTTACAATACTGCTATGTACATTTTTAAATGACAATAAAGATGAACAATAGCAATGAAAAAGAAATGTATTGAAAAAAAATGAAACAATGTTATGATAGACTCGAGAAATAGGAAACTCAAAACAATATAGAATCATACTCGAACCCGAAAATCCATAAATAAGACTTTTACGCATCTCGTGTATTCCTCCACTGAAGAATGTAGATCCAATTTATACCGGGACTGAGTTAAGACTAATTTACCATAACAACGTTTTTTTAGAACTGCCTATGATGGCTTAAGGCAGGCTGGAAGTAAAACAAATTACGCATTCTGTTTAACTTTAAATCTGCTTTAAGCTGACATCTATCTTTAACCCTGAAAATAGGCAAGGGTTAAACAGGCTATGGTGTAAAGGGATGAACAGGTGTTCTTGTATCTCAAATATGGGGGCTAATCTATTCAATACGGTTTGTGTTGACAATGTGAACGGAAAAGCATATATGACAAATTATTCAGAAAATTGGAAGGGACAAAAGGGATTTTGAATGACTGACTTGATCCCGAGTGCCTGTTTTTGAAACAGCTTAAAATTCTTTTTCACTGTTCATTTTCTTTTCACTCCGTCCCATCCTACCCCTTCCCCTTCTTACTTACTTTAAAATAACGAAAACCATAGTTTTTGCAACCATCACCGGGGAGGAGGGGGTACCCCGAAATCTTCGAAAGTAATATTATCCACTAGCTTCCGACATGTCGTCCAATTATTTAAGTAAACAACTGTATATATAATATGCTTCGCATTCTAGAAACATATAGATGGCCCAGAGTATTTGCATTATCATTGTGGATTGACATTGTATTTTATCCTTAATAATTAGAAACATTGAAATGAAGCTGATAATGATTGATAGGTCGACGCATATTGAAGTTTTCTGCCTATTGATAACAATCACAATATCACTTCTCGACACAGTTTTTGTTAATCCGGGTAAATGAGAAAACTTATACTGATTGCAAAACGTATATAGTACGAACATGGCAACGCATTAAAATTCAATAAATTTGAAAAAAGTAAAAGGATAAAGAATAAAACGATCGAATACTAATAACCAAACATTAAAAATATACAGTTTGCAAAAGTTTGATATTGATTTAAGCGTTTCAATGATTAAGTAAATCTTTTCAAAATTATTATGAGTTTGGATATAAAGTGCATGCGATCTATTACAAGCATTACTGTTTAGTAAAGAAATTATGTCTCTTTTGTGGGACCAATTAACCTTTCATCTGGTGTTGTTTGATTGCGCCTCTGGCATTTGCCTTTTTCACAATGAAATTGGCTGTGCTCCTCTTTACCCCTTTATGTCTACCATTTGCAAAAATGGTGCAAGCAACATAAGTTCGACATATGGTCGTCGAATTCTGAAAGTTTCTTTAACCATTAATGACATTTTTGATCCTGATCGGTTGCCTCTCAACTTTGCTATTGAACAGAATCCAAGCTGTTAACAATAATATTCACGATGTAAATCAATACTTCATGATTTCAAATCCTCAGAATCGGATTCCTATGATGGTATTTAGAGTATACTATGACCCGCCCCTCTTCTTTCGTCTGCAATCTTATTACTTTTTTATCGTTGAAAGTTTTTATTGCATACTTATTTATGAGTGCGGCGTCTGACGGTTTGCAATATCGACTTATTCCTTATCGTGTTTCGCACAGCTTGGCTAATATTTGCAAACAATTTGGATCCATGTGCGTCTGATCTGGATCAAAGCTATTTGCCAAAGTCATGCTAACATTTCCTCAAGTTTAAAAGGATAAACATTTATAATTGTTTTCATAGACGATATATTTGATGCAGACAACAATTCAGCATTATAAGATTTAAGTCGCTTATGATAAGGGTTAAATATCATCTCTACTGATAGAAGCCCCTGTATTTGTAGCAGATGGTCATTTTACCTATTGCACAGAATGCTAGCGTTGATTTGGATTTGTTATGATTTTGCGTCGCTTTAATATTATTTCAGGGCTTTCGCAAAGTTCAGCTAATTACAGGTGGATGAATCCCTCTGAAGCTCTGCTTCAGGCACAAATCGGCTCCGACATTCCACAAGCTAACTGGAAGTCTTTCCCACATAAGAAAACCCGAAGGGGATTCGAACCCACACCGATGAGGAGCAAAGCGGTTGTAAGTCACAGTGACAATAACCATTAGGCCACGGAGACACCGGCCTATTACCTAGAATCCGTCTTTGAAATATACATTTCTTACTTAATCGGAAACGGAATCCGAATCGGAATAAGGGTAAAACTTTGGTGGTACTCGCTAAATTGGAGGGGCGTCACAAAAATGTTTTCAACTTTCTGTCATCAAGCTTACATAACAAGCTCACAATCATCTCCTTTCTATATGTGGTAGTACATACAACACATAAGACTTGGATTAATCGGTATGTCGGTGTCTGGTCTAGATACAGTTTGTTTAACCTGGCACTTGATCAAGTAAATACCGGTAAATAAAGATTAGATAGCATGCTGAAGACAAATACAGCGTTCCCTCTCTACAACGACTCCCTCCGTATAACGACTCCCTCCCTACAACGACATTGGCCGCTGTTCCCAAGAAAATTTGTTTTGTGCTTGCACTGATGCATCACCATCTACTACTGAGAATTGTTGTCTGCTGTTTTTCTTACAAAAATGACATTTTACAGAAAAAAACAACATGATGACAATGACAAACAGCTTGAATCCAGATCAGGCGCCGCGTAACGCGGCGTCTGATCTGGATTCAAGCTGTTTGCAAATGTTTAACAAGTTCCCTCCCTATAACGACTCCCTCCGAACAACGCATATATTTGTAGTCTCCCATTGGGTGTCGTTGTAGAGAGGGTGCGCTGTAAATAGTGTTAAAGCTGTAGGGCACGTGCTTAGTTAAAGTAACTGACCATGGGCGTCAGGGTGCACTCACCCACAAGGGGCTGTCTAAATAAAATATGCACAATGAATTATTTACTATTTCATAGGCAATTTGCGAGTTAAAGTTAAAATATATCTAAAAATGAGTACAATGCGCTAGCGCCTGGATAAAAGAATTTGTTCAAATCGGCATCTGCATTTCACAATAAAGGCTACTGGTGCATACCTTATTATATTTACTTCTTTTGCTTGGCCTAAACAAAAAATAAAATACTTTTGAGACGCCCCTGCCAATTTAGCCTGAACTACCAACGGTTTACCTTTTTTCAGATTCGGATTCCGTTTCCGATTAGAGCAAGAAATGTCTAGTAGAAACTTGTACTTATGGCGAAATGGTGAATACAAATGGAGGCAACTGTGTGCAACCAGTCAAAAATGAATTGTCTGCACATGTCTGAAAATGGGTTGCATACATTGTCGCAGTAAATTTGACGAAAAACAACTATTCCGAATAGGTGAAACTCATCCCTCACAACAGCAGATGTTATTTGCTTGTGTTACGGCAGTAAATAGTCGCTTTACAACCAATAAAATACAGTGCTCCCTCAACGACACCCAACGGAGACAAAAATTGTGTGCGTTGTTCAGAGGGAGTCGTTATGGGAGGGAAATTGGCTTTTATTTTCAAACAGCTTGAATCAAGATCAGACGCCGGCGTCTGATCTAGATGCAAGCTGTTTGTCACTCGTCATTATATTTATCTATTAAATTGTTCACGTTTATGTAAAACAGCAGACTATAATTTTAAGAAGAAAATTATGTCAGCAGTAAAAGCGCTATAAATAAGTGTTCACTTAAGGGACCAGTGGCAAGGATTATGTTAGGGAGAATGGACGAGTATCTCTCCATTCCTGAAAAATAATGGAGACGAGGCCCCGAAGGGGCCGAGTCTTCATTATTTTTCAGGAATGGAGAGATACGAGTTAATTCTCCCACTTAAAATACACCTAACATGAATTTAGTATTGTTAAATAACAAATTAATTCCCGCTGGTTCCCTCAGCTAAATATTGTGTAATTGCACTGTTAGTGATACTCATGCTGATGAGCATGCTTTTTTCAAGAAATTCTAGCAATTACAAATAACTCTCCATTCCTTAAAGAATGTCGTGTACAATGACTGTGTACAGTGTTTTAACTGGTCAACTCGTGTAAAATCAACGTAGACAATGGCTAACTAGAACCTCTCTGGCTATTCTCAGTCTGTGTTAATATGACACCGGGAAAATATTTGAAAACGTTGGATTTATTTCATAATCTGGAGTTTCTTTCTTTCGAATAGGATTTGTACTTGTGTATGTGTGTATATTTAGCAGTTTGAAAATATTTTCTAAGTAACATTAGTCAAACATCTTAGATCCGGATCCGTCGTCAACTTACTCGGCATCTTATCTGGATCTAATGCGTTTGTTCATGTTATTATGGTCACAATTGTAAGTACGGGTTATAAAAAAAACAACCCATACCGGAACACCATTTAAGTAATTTATACAGTAAACTCCTTCTATCACGACTACTAAACAAAATGCTTATTGTTTGTATAAAAGCCAGGTGGAACTTAAAGAAAGATGAAAGTAAAACAGAAAGCTCCAAACGGTGCTTTCTATTTTTATATCAACCTTACTTTCAGCAGCCACCTGCCTTAAACGCACAAAAATAAAATCGCCTAGTTTAGTGGTCGTAATAGAGAGGTGTAATTGTATACCAAAGCCAGTGGTGTCTGCTAAAGTTATCGTCTGCTTCACTTTCACTTCACTGCAGCGTGCAGAGGTTTACGGAAGTATGTCACTGCAATTATAACTTGTTACATACGATAAAATTACTCACAGAGAGTGATAGATATATAGAGAGATATGTAGAGAGAGAGAGAGAGAGTGACAGAGAAGAGAGAGATAGTGACAGAGAGCAGTTCACTTACCCGTAATTTAATGACCGATTGATTAACCAATTGATTGAATGACAGCTCATTCCTCAACTCAATCGACTATTTATTTAATCCACTTTCTATGTAGCCGTTTTCCGTTTTGTCTCATGTCATGTGTGTGTATATGTCTTGCTTATATGAAATGTTGATGTAATTAATTGCTAATGTATCCCGTTATACGGGACTTTGCGTTTGTTATCAATAAAACTTGGAAACTTGGAAACTTTGAAAGCTAACCAATATCAGCTACATGTATACTTGAGGATATGGATCTATTAATCAAGTGTAAACCAGTATGGATCCACATGAGACATCGACGTATTTGGTGTCAGGGCTGGATCCAAGCTGTTTATTATAATCTGATGTCAAATGGATTGGATTCTGTTAAGACACTGAGTTTGTCGGCGTCTTATTACATTCCAAGCTTTTTGTAAAGGTATTCGCTTTAAGTGTCTAGTCGTTTGTAGGTTGCTGAAGGCGAATAAAATACAAGTGACAGCTAAAGGAAGATGAAGTAAACCAGAAAGCTTCAAAATGAATTTTCTGTGTTACTTTCACTTTCCTTTAATGGATCTAGTCACCGGTCTTAGACACCAAATAGAAATCAAAGAATTAGTTGTAGTAATAGGGAAGTTTTACTGTATGTACAGTCAAACCTGTCTTAAGCTACCGCTAAAAATCGATATACATGTATTTGTAGTTTTCACTGCAGGTTGCGGCTTAATGCAGGGCAAAAGTAGTAGAGAATGTTCATATAGGAGCCTTATGTATTATTTTTGCCCTGCGTTTAGCGGCACCTCTCTTAAAAGATCACCCTGCATCTTCGGTCAGTGGTCGCTTAGCAGTCTCTTTTTACATGGAGAATACGTTATTCTTTTCCGTTTTAACGCACACGAATCGCAAACGCTTTAAAGTAAAATGGAGAAACTGACAACTTTTAGATTTTTCTGAGTATCCGTTTTAATCTGAGTGGCAAACAGTTTGGAGCCTGATCAGACGCCGGGTTACCCGGCGTCTGATCTGGCTTCAAACTAATTAAAATGGAAATACTAGTTTTAGCGTAAACGCGTTTATTGGGAAAGAATAACGCATTCTCCACTCTATTCAGGAATGGAGCATTCGAAACAATAAGTCTCCATTACATTTTCCACCACAATTGTGTAACTATTAAACACGTGTGTAGGGAAAAGTAATGGAGACTTATTGTTCCGAACGCTCCATTCCTGAAAAATAATGGAGCGGTTTTGAATGGGATAACAGCACAGGTGTATTTTAATGTAAGGAGGGAGTCGTTGTTGGGAGGTCAGTTGTAGAGAGGGAACGCTGTAGAGCTACTTGATTGTATGAAGGTCATGAGACAGCTTAAAGCAAGCTGAAAGTAAAGCAGAAACCTCCTTCAGGAGTTTCCTGTTCATTTTCACCTTGTCTTAAACAGCCGCTTGTCTTAAACACCAGTTAATTAACGCAATTTATTGGTCGCAATATAGAGAGATTTCACAGTACATAAAATACCTTCTCAAATCCCTCAAATATACCTTTCTCAAATATACTCTTCTGATTCTTGCCCCAAAGCAGCATAAATATTTTTCCTAGCACACAATTATTCATGTCATTTCATTTAAAGAAACTGAAAACCAAATGGTGTCCTGAAAAAAGTATGTCAAATGCTTATATGAATACGTAGATACATTGTATAACTTTAGAATAAGAAATTCTGTTAAACGGCATTTCAAATAAAAACTATTTAACTAAGTGGGGTTTTAACCCGGGTCGCGGGGACGAAAAACTAAACTTCAGATAGACTTTTTAACCATTGGGCTAACGAGTCATTCATTTATCGACCGTCGAGAGTAAATCTACAAGGGCCCGTTTCATAAAACTTTGTACGACAAAAAAGGGTCGTAAGTCTAAACTTTACAATACATTTAATTATGATTTCTCTATCTAATCCTGTCTTGTGGCATCTCTTTGGAATCGTCCTTTCAAGACGATTCCAAAAAGATGTCACAAGACAGGATAAGATTGAGAAATAAATAATAATTGAGACTTTTATAATCTGACTTACGACAAGATTTGTCGCACGAAGTTTTATGAAACGGGTCCCTGTTGTGTACAATGAGGGAGAAGAATATATAAAGTCCCTGTTTATGCAAGCAATTGCGCAAACGATTCCGGAAATAGATTTACTTAGTTTATCATATGGAGTAAAAAAACATTTTTTAAAGCAAACAATATATGTAGAACTAAAATTCGGTGACTTTTTAACTGCTTTTAGACTTAGCATATTTTTAATACCAGATGCACGATAATGCCACACATTTCCTTTTTTTCGGTATTATATTTTTATTTTTTCCAAATGCACCATTTTGTTTTCAGCCTCTTTAAAATTTCCGGGCTTCCTTGCCTTTTTTTATTTTATCGAACCCAACTTGTATTAAATTTTCATCAACAATGCATGCGATACTTTCAAATCACAGGTAAACACGTGTAATGACCATTGTAAGAAGTTTTGCCAATACACTCCGCCCAAATGGTCTGATTGCTTATCATAAGGATACTTTTCTGGCAAGATGAGAATAAAGAATCTGTTTCGTAAAAGGCAAATTAAAATTGCATTTATATAGTGTCAATGACCTCGCTTTGGTTACGGTGCGTTAAGAAATACAAAACATATGTGCGTTATTCGGAGGGAGTCGTTATTAGGAGGGAACTAGACTTACATTTGCAAACAACTTGAATCCAGATCAGACGCCGCGTAACGCGGCGTCTGACCTGGATTCAAGCTGTTTGTCAATCGTCTTTAAGTTTTTCTATCAAAATATATTATGTAACTTTGAGACTAACAGCAGAAGACAAGTTTTAAACTGACGACATTGCAGTCATTAATAGGTTGGACGTAATTGTCTTGTGTGGGGAAATAGCGGCAAGCGTTGTTATAAGGAGGGAGTCGTTGTTGTGAGTGTCGTTGTAGGGAGGTAGCATTGTACTATCGCACAAAATTCTGGGCACCAAGCGAACGCGAAACGCCTTAAATTATAAACCATTAACCCTTACTGGAAGATAAACCTAAACATAGATTGTTTGCAAACAGTAACGGTCCTGATCAAGGTCCCTTCAACACAAAATTATATTTGCACTGTTTAGTACAGTGTAAATTTATATTGTCTGGAAACCATTTCTCAAGATTTTAACAATTTAATTTTTCTCCCAATGTGGAACAATTCGTATGAAAAGTCGACATGACAAACGTTTATATAAACAATATTAACAATGCTGGGACGAGATTCAGAGTGTTATTGGGTATCCAATGTAGTAACTTAATCAATGATAGGTTGTCAATGCTAAGTACTTCTAACTCTACTTGCTTTGAAAACAATTTACCTCCAGATTTGACGAATCAATTCAGAGTCCTGTGACAATAAGAGCGGCTTGACAAACATATCGATGTTTCTTTTGTAAACTTACCAAAGTTCTTAAACACATTATCCCCTGAAACGTCCAATGGACAAATCAAGTTTACAACAAAGGCTGGTCCATTTTAGACTATTTAGGGTTATTTTTTATAATATATTGCAACAAGACAAACAGTGAAGTCCCTGATTAGAGGGCTCCTTCAGGAGCCCTCTAATAAGGGACTTCACTATTTGCATTAGACAAATGTACCCTTCACAGGTATACTTTTAGTAAAGAACGCATATATGCGTCACTAGGGCTCAATGAGTTAACATTGCGGACGATATGTGTAACCCTTTCACTGCCTTACCCCAAGTACAGTGGTTTTTAGCAAACAGTTTGGTGCCTGATTAGACGCCGCGTCACGCGGCGTCTGATCAGTCTCCAAACTATTTGACATTAATCACGATATTACTTTTGTCAATTGACCTAAAAATTCAGTTTAATAACACCGGACGACAATTGTTTAAAACAGATGACGTCATAGCGGTTCAAGAGTTAAAACCGACAATATAATGGCATTAACCCTTTCACAGCCAATGACACCTAAAGGCGACTTCACAAACAGTTTCGATCCTGATCAGAGGCCGCGTCACGCGGCTTCTGATCAGGATCCAAACTGTTTGACACTCGTATCGACATTTCTTCAATCAAAAACAGCCCTAAAGCTGACTTTAAAAATATTGCAGACGACACTACCAATGCAGACGATATTTATAGTTTGGCGGTAAGAGGATCAAAGCAGTCGATAAAACTGGGCAACGAAAGGGTTAAAGAGTAAAAGGCCTGTCACTGATTGATTCCATTATCTTGTCCGCTGGTGGCTGTGTCACTCTAGTCTCTTGACTTACAGTTACCATGTATTGTCAGTTACGACTGGTGGCAATGTTTGCCATTGCGGTGTCTAAGTTCGGCAATGCAATGCCTAGTTTTCATTATTCTGAAAGTATCATGACAACTGGAGTAATGGATGATAGTGACGTAGTAGTGGTGGAACAGCAACACGGAATAAGCGTGTACCAGTGTTTTGAAGATTGCATCGGAAAGAGTAATTGTGACTTCATAAACTACCACTTGATGGCACATCTGTGTCAACATATTCGAGTGAATGGCCCTGTTGATCCGACAGTCGCAAATGCCAAAGGTTTCTTGTATGGGAGCAAAACAGAGTGGAAATTGGTATTACATTTTGATATAATATATGATGTTATTTGGAAAATTTATATTTAATAACACACTATATTCATTGCATGTCCCTGCTGTTACCTAGATATTCAATTTCTTCCTCAACTATAGAAGAAACTAGTTATTCCCCTATACCATATTAGCTAGCGACTACTGTTGTAAGAACTCGTTACCCGTCCCCTTCCAATTACGAACATCGAATAAGATATGTTTATACGTAATTTAAGTTTTAAGTTTTTAAAGTTTGTTGTTGCAAAAAAGTCTTACGCCCTTGTCCATTGGTCATAAAGAGTTTCAGTTGAGTCTAAGATAGTTTTCAAGCATTTGATTGGTCAGATCTGAGCGAAAGCTCAAATCTGACAAATCAAATGCTTGAAAACTATCTCAGACTCAACTCAAACTCTTTATAACCATGGAATCAGGCACTTACCAATACGCCATCTTACGGCAACTCAGTAACGGACTGGTAAAGTTAGGACTTAAATATTAGAGATTACACTGTATAAACAAACGTTATGATTTCACACTTTACTTAAGTCCATGGCTTAAAGACAAAAAATCCTCTAACTTTCAGGAAGGTTACCCAGGTTGTAACTCATGTTCCGACAACGAGGTGTGCAATATGTCTAATGGTACTTCATGTGATAAATCTGGTAAGTTAATCATGTTCCGACAATGAGATGTGCAATATGACTAATGGTACTTCATGTGATAAAAATGGTAAGTTACTCATGTTCTGACAATGAGATGTGCAATATGTCTAATGGTACTTCATGTGATAAATCTGGTAAGTTACTCATGTTCCTACAATGAGATGTACAATATGACTAATGGTACTTCATGTGATAAAAATGGTAAGTTACTCATGTTCTGACAATGAGATGTGCAATATGTCTAATGGTACTTCATGTGATAAATCTGGTAAGTTACTCATGTTCCTACAATGAGATGTGCATTATGACTAATGGTACTTCATGTGATAAAAATGGTAAGTTACTCATGTTCTGACAATGAGATGTGCAATATGTCTAATGGTACTTCATGTGATAAATCTGGTAAGTTACTCATGTTCCTACAATGAGATGTACAATATGACTAATGGTACTTCATGTGATAAAAATGGTAAGTGATTCATGTTCTGACAATGAGATGTGCAATATGACTAATGGTACTTCATGGGATAAAAATGGTAAGTTATTCATGTTCTGACAATGAGATGTGCAATATGTCTAATGGTACTCCATGTGATAAATCTAGTAAGTTACTCATGTTCCGACAATGAGATGTACAATATGACTAATGGTACTTCATGTGATAAAATGGTAAGTTACTCATGTGTCAACAATGAGATGTGCAATATGTCTAATGGTAAAACATGTGATAAATCTGGTAAGTTACTCATGTTCCGACAACGATGTGCGCAATATGTTTAACCGGTAATACATGTGATAAAACTGGTTCCAATAATTATGTAAAAGTGGAAATGCATGTGGTAAAACTGGTGAGTTACTGACGTTCCGACAACGATGTGTGCAATATGTCTAATGTAAATGCATGTTAAAAAAAATTGTAACTTACTCATGGTCCGACAACAATATTACCTTATGGTTAGACATGTGATAACATAGGTAAGTTACTCATGTTCCGACAATGAGATGTACAATTATTATGTCTTACCATAATGTATGTGATAAAACCGGTTGCAATAATTATGTCAATCGGGTAATGCATGCGGTAAAACTGGTAAGTTACTCATGTTCCGGCAACGATGTAGGCAATTTGTCTGGTCAGGGTTATAATCTAAATACTTCAAACATGTACATCATGGCATGAAAGCGTATTTACTGTTCTTCTGATCAAGCTAACTTGTCAGTTTTATCAAATAAGTTACCGTTTGACATATTTAACACATTGTTGTCGGAACGTGTTCAATAAGTCAAACGGCGTCTGGTCTAAATTCAAGCTGTTTGTCACTCGGCATTATGTTATTTTCTGTCAAAATGTCCAATATGTGACTTTGAGGAAAACAACAGAAGAAAATTTACGATAGTGCAGCAGTGAAAAGTTTGGACAAATGCCTTGTTTAGGGAACAGCGTCAAGCAGTGTTGTAAGGAAACAGTGTAAACTCAGACCAGAGAGCTCATAAACAGCACTGTTTGTTATTTTGCAATACATTGTAAAACTCAACCCTAAACGGTTTAAAAATGAGAGATTTCATTAGCCAAACGAAAGTAGGGTTTTACTGAAGCTTTCAGCGATTTTGCTATTTGCTGAACCCTTTACTCCATAGACTGTTCTCGTATTGGATATTTATAAGTGACCGCTTATAGCAGGTTGAAAGTAAAGGAGAATGCACCTTAATGTGCATCCTGCTTTACTTTCAGCCTGATTCAAGTTACCATCTTCTAGAAAATATTTCTTATGCTGTATATTCATGACTGTGTAAAGTTTAACTATTTTCTTCAATGGAGGAATAAATCAGATGCGTAAAAAGGGTATTTATGGGGCAATGGGTTAAACAATCATATGCTTGACACACCTTCAGTTTAGATGTTAGTACAGAGGAACATTACAATAGTATCATAACATTAGTTAAACAAAACAGTATTGGATTCCTGGGGCATTAGAAAATTCTTCTCGCCTTGTTGATTTTACCAGCCGGGACCATCCATGGGTTGTTTTCATACTATTAAAGTATGCCCTTCCGGGAACATGTCATCAGCATTTTGTTTTACTGTAGAAAAGTCAATACTTATGTCAAAAAGTGGGATTCCTGATCAAAACACCATTTTACTTCTACGGGGGACTATATTTACCCCTTCACTGCAATGACCGAATCAATTTTAAACAATTGTCGTCTACTTCTAGTTCTCAAATTAAAATTTTAGGTATTTTGACATAAGAAATATTGGAATAAGTGACAAACATTTTGAATCCAGATCTGGCACCGCGTTACGCGTTGACCCACTAATCTGGGTCTATACTGTTTGCCTAGGACATGTGTACTCTCAACATGTTTAACTATTTGTAAATGACGACTATACTCGTCGCTAGGTGCCAAAACATTAATGGCATTTCAAGTAACGGTAACTGATACCGAAAGACACAGTGTTAATGGTCATTGAAAAACAACCCCGCCGACATTGACAAAGTCGGCAATAATATTTGCACACAAATCAAAATGTTCTTATTGATTTCAATTTCTAGCTCAGAAAGTGAATTGCTTTTAAAAACTTGTTTGCTAACCTGAAAAACAATAATAGGCTATTGGTACGCTTATGTAGAGCTACATGTATTGGAATTTCGAAAATATTGAATTCAGATAGCGCACAAAAGTTTGAGAAAAAAAACAACAACAACTTGACACACAGAGTCTGATAAGGATCTAAACTGTTAAGACACGTTTCTGTGTTAATTGGATTTAAAATTGAAAAAAGAACACCCGTAAAATGCAGCTTAAACGTGGAAAATATCACTTCTAGGGTTGATTAATTCCAGTTTCTAATAAAGTGTGGTCCATTTTTGACAAATAAGGAACTTTTCTGCAATATAAAGCAAATTGGCAAAAATGTGCAGATTTAAGGAGCCCTCTGAACAGGGTCTATACTTTTTGTAAATGGCAAGCGTACTCTTCTCATATACACTGTTTGTAAATGACGAGTAAATACAATGTACTCGTCGCTAGGGTTTAATGTATTCATATTGCATCTTTTTCGACTTTTTTTTTAAAATAGATACTTACATGTAGGAGTCGAGGACACAATGTACCGAAAATAAGATACGACATTGCACACTTGCAATCTCACATAATAGTTTCGGCGTCTTCACCAAAGTTGTAAAACAGAATTTTTTTTTTACCTCTTACGGCATTCCGTAATATGTCCGAGTAGTTAAAGCAATGGAAAATTCTAAAATATAAAGATTCAGTGAAGTTTCTTTAGAATGTTTTGTAGCGACCATATTTGTTAAATGCCATATGCACGATAATGCCACAAATTCGCTCTTATTTGAGTAGTTTTTCTTTTGTTTTACAAATAGACCTTTTGTTTTTCAGTCTCTTAAAGCTACAGTTTTAATCTAGAATATATATATACAGTAAAACCTCTTTATTACGGACACTAAAAGAAGGCTATTTGATGGTGTAAAATACAGGTGACAGCTTAAAGCAGTGTGACAGTAAAACAAAAAGGAGCTTTCTGTTTTACTGCCACCTTGCTTTAAGCAGTGTCACCTGTCATAAACACCTGTTTATTAACTTAATTTAGTGGTCCTAATAGAGAGGTTTTACTGTATTTGATTATTTTTTATTTCATTTCTGAATTGATTATTACTTATGTATATTTACTATACATGTATTCCTTCAAACAGGATGCGGGGTGCCACCATATGTACCATCCTCAGTGCTGTTTGGTAACACCTTTACAATAAATAGTCACGTGGTGTATTCCCAGTCTGTCTCTGGTGTTACGATGACGTATGGCTGTTATCCTAACGGAACGTGGCTCATGGACTCCATGAAAGGTACACCATCCATGCGTTCAGTAAGGAAATCGTTGGCCGTCGATAGCCATCGATTGCGAGTTGGCCACCGGTCTAAAATACAGTGGAGAAATCGTTATTCTTCCGTTCAAACGCAAACGCAAAAATTGCAATAAAATATAGAAAATGACAGCTTTTTAACAATTCTGACTACCAGTTTTAATCTGAGTGGCAAACAGTTTGGATCCTGATCACACGCCGGGTTACCCGGCGTCTAATCTGGCTCCAAACTGTTTGCAATTCAAAAAAATAGTTAAAGCGTAAACGCGGTTATTTGGAAATAAAACGTTTTAAATATCTACTGTACTCTGCACGCTGCACACGGGGCACAAACTGCTAACCTAAACAGAAAACAGTGGTAACTGAACACGCTAAAGAGCAAAGTAATGTATAGCCGAACTTCGGAATCTCGAACTCGCTTAACTCGAACTTACCCGTAGTTCTACAGTTCAATTTCATTATATCGGCCTCATTTAACCCTTTACCTCATAAATACGTATTTTTACCCCTCTACTGTATTCCTCCACTGAACAAAATAGATCCGGTTTATACAGTCATAATAAGTATTACAAGAAATATTTTCTTTATTCTAGCAGATGGGAGCTTAAAGCAGGCTGAAAGTAAAGCAGAATGCGCTTTAAGGCGCATTCTGCTTTAATTTCAACCTGCTTTAACACATTCAACCCTAGCGAGGAGTATACTCGTCATTTACAAACAGTGTACCTGTAAATATTACACTTGCCCTATGCAAACAGTGCAGACTCTGATAAGAGGGCTCCTTAATGAGCCCTCTGATCAGGGTCTACACTGTTTGTCATTTTGAAATATAGTGTTAAAATCAACACTAAATAGCCAAAAATGAACTAGACTTATTTTGAAATAGAGATTTTCCTTTAAAAGTTTCAGGGGAAAATTACCCCATAGCATTTTTCTAGTTTTGAAGATAGATGACTACATAACCCATTTTCCCCTGAAACTTTTAAAGGAAAATCTCTATTTCAAAATAAGTCTAGTTCATTTCAAAGTTAAAACGTGACTTAAATGTCCTAAGTGTTTCAATCTCTATCTCGAGTGTTATTGTTTCTCAAAAACATTAATATTCACAACATTAACTTGGTATCAAACGTGTATTTCTACCATATGGGGATATCAATGTTCTTTGCCAAGAAAATCCGATTGAAATATTTCAAGATTGAAAACATACATAGTCAAAATTACAGTCAAACCTGTATAAGACAGCCACCTTTGGGACCTAGTGAAACTGGCTGTTATATACAGGTGGCTGTCTTATGCAGGTCTCGTCAGAAACCACGAACCATTACATGCAAGTCTGTACAATAAGAGAGAAATACATGTAGAGTGTACAAAATAGCTTTAATCATAACTTTACATTACATATATAATAAAAAAATAATACTATTGCCAAAAAACATTTAATAGTTAAACTTCTGGTGCTTCTGTGTCTCATGTGCCTTCACAGTCACTAGCTAATCTGCTTCGTGTATATCTCATGTCTCTCCTCCAGCAGCTATGTGGCTGGTTTATCCCAGTTTTGTGCCTGCTCACATGTCTGTTTCTCTGTTGATGTTCAGGAGATCTTTAAAAATTACACTAGAGCAGTTCCTTCGAAATGATTTGTAACACAGGGAGTATTAAATAATTTTCCGCTTCTTCATCACTGTTGAAATTGTCATTACTGTTCAGCTAGAGCAGTGTATGGTACAGTGACCACACATACTAAGTAAATGTGTTGATGTCTCAACAGTTGACTGCACGCCAAGATCGGCTTATTCAGTACCGTTAGATAGCGTCACTGCACTCATGGTTTCTGAAAAATAAAAAGTGGGAGGGGTAAGTTTTTCGTAATGAATTATGAAAAATTCTCGCTACTTTTTGTCTCATACATAACAACGGTACTATCGTTGTCGTTGTGGTTAATATCACCACTGGTTATACGCATTTTCAATCATTTGGAGCTATTAAAAACGTCAAAAAGTCGACAGATTTGATTTCTTGACACGAAACACCATAGAAACACCGTTGAATAGCGAGTGTTTTCGTTTCCATTCTGTGCCGATATTGTTCCACTTTTTCGACAGTTTTCTACCAGTCTGTCTCAATAATGTATCTGGCGCTTCTAAACTTGTAAAAATAATCAAATAAATCAAACAACTTACGCTTTTGCACCAGAAAACTCGGATTGTTTTGGCAGCCTTTTCGTCAAAAAGACAAATAAACGGGAATGTGCGAGATTTGGATTTCTTTTGACAGAAGAGGTTTTTAGCACGGGAGGTAATTCCTATGTCAACAATTTACCCCCAGGGAAAGAACGAAGATTATTTCGGTTCTAACATCACAGCTTATTATATATATTTTTTCATCGTGTGATTTATTGCAGATTACATGTACATGTGTGTTATAAAAGTGTTTAATTATTCATGTAAATAAAAGCATGCTCTTTATACGATTTTTTCCTGATATAGAAAGCATGCCGTGGATTTTTGACTTTATATTCAATTGAATATTTTTAATGTAACAAATTTGGTCAAACAAATTCAATTTCCTGAAGTATGGCCAGTTTCGAATTTTATACAAAAAAATTGAGAAAAATACACAATTGAACTCTTTATTCCAAAATATATGACTTTTTACGCATTTAATCCAGTCATTCACCGAAGGAAATAGCTGCATTTTACCGTATACAGTTATAAATACATGTATACACGATAAGCAAAAGTTTCCATATCCTAGCAAATGGTAGTCTAAAGCAGACGGAAAGTAAATCAGAATGCGTTTTAAGGCACATTCTGCTTTACTTTCAGCCTGCTATCACTTGTCACATGTCTTCAAGATTAGAAACAGGCTATGAGATAAAGGGTTATAGGAACAATTTGAAAACAAATACACAGGCCTCCATATAAGGGGGAGTTAACTGAACAAATCCAAAATGTTCTCACTCATTTTAGCACCAAATCCTATTGTGTTACTACTACTCATTAGAATCGTCTCTTAGAGACGATTTCAATGAGTAGTGACACCATAGGGTTTTAAGCAGAACTAAAGATTTTAGTTTTTTAAATACCCCCTTATCTGGAGCTTATTTGATTCTGCTTTCAACAGTGCCGCCGACGACAACAACAACTTCTACAACCACTACCACTACAATAGCCACGACATCGAGTGGTACATTCGTAACGACCGGCTGGGTTGAACGACCTGGAAGTGATTATACATATATGGTTGTAACAACTCCCACCGACTGGCACACTGCTAGGGTTAGTTCACTTTCATTACTACAGTGCTCCCTACAACGACACCCAATGGGAGACACAGCGTGTGCTTGTTGTTAGGAGGGAGTCGTTATAGGGAGGGAAAATTAAGAATTGGTGTACATTTGCAAACAGCTTGAATCCAGATCAGACGCCGCGTAACGCGGCGTCTGATCTGGATTCAAGATGTTTGTCTTTCGTCACTTTATTAATTCTATCAAAATGTCAGCTTATTTGTAACTTTGAGAAAAAACAGCAGACGACAACTTTAAGCAGACGATATTGCATCAGTAAAACGTTAGACACAATTGTCCTGTTTCGGGAACCAGCGACAATGGTTGTTGTAAGGAGGGAATCGTTGTTGGGAGGGCCGCTGTAGAGAGGAAGCGCTGTAGTAACCTCAGAAACTTAATCCCTTAAACACAGAAGTCTCTGACAAATGAACCTCGGACAAAACATATTCTGGACTTGCTTCGAAAAATCAATGAAGACACAAAGAGCTCTTAAGATAGATAGTTTGTTCAAAGCCCATTTTTGCAATAGGAAACACGAATATAATGGTTGTTTTATCCCGTTTGAACTCCACAGTTCGTGAAATTTTCAGAAAAAAACACTTTTTTTCTCTGAAATCCGTTTTTAAAAATAATAAGAGATTAGATCCAGTATTGCAGAGAAAATCACGCACATCGCATATTCACCAGTCTACCATCTGACATAGAAATAAGTAACATACTCGAAATAAGACAAAACAGTGGAATAGTGACAACTGTCATGATTAAGTATATGGGTTTATATACGGGCTATAAGAATAACTTTTTTTCTTTTTTTTTTCCAATAATTTTATTCACATATATTACATCCATACATAGTTTTACATTTCAACATCATGTAGTATAAGTAGAAAATACAAATACAACGCAATTTTCATGAAGAATCAATGAACTATTGAAATATGTATCGTCAAAAACTAATAATATTTCTAACATACAATTTTTCTATTGAATGTAAATATGAAAACATAAGAATAACATTGATAAAATTTATAGTGAAATTGAAAGGACCATAAACAACAGCAAAGCGAATGTACGAGAGTAAGAGACCGGCCACGACAATTTGTTTCTCTTTGGGACCTTTGACGCCGGATTGTGACATTGACTTTACCCTTTCGGACAGACAAACGTATACTAAGACGGAAAGTGTGATTACTACATACCTCCCTTTTAGGACATCGAAAAATTGTTCCCCTTTTACCTTTATATAAAACACCCCCGCCATTTCCCTACTATGACATTGACCTTTCAGCTACACGCCTGCGTCTTACGCACGACACATCGTATCCTATAGAAGACTATTCATTTCTTTCAGGACTATTGCGATCAGTATGGATATCTTACAGTGGTTTACCACTCTACAGAAGAAGAATTTGTAAAAGGTTAGTTAACACGGACAACTCCTGGAGACGTTGTTCAGACTGTTTGTGGGTTTTCTCTGCTATACTAATTAGATCGCACGGTAGATGTCACGGTAACTTGCGTGCCTAGGAGAGAATCAATGTACTCGAGAGTACTAATGATGGTTTCAAACAGATATACAGAGGTACCATGGTACGGAATTTTAAGAAAACCGGGTGATTAATAGTGAAAATTCTGAAAACAAAGTTTCTTTTAAATGACTTTAATAGTAAGATTTGAAACTGTTTATATATATACAGAACTTAAATAATACTGTAAAAAGTCTGTAAAAAAAGATGTTGCCTAAACCCTATTTTGTAATTATTTCATCAAACACGTGAATATTATTCCATGCATATTGGAGTTTATTTATACATATTAGCCTTTAAATTTTATAAAACAAACATAAGAAAGCTTTTTCACCAGCCGCGGAATCAGCAGCATTCGGTGCCGCCGCATTTCAAAGCAGCGTGTCATTTTCCTGGTCCAAAAATCGTACCAAAAAAACAAAGTGAAAGTAGATTCTACAAATGTTTAAATCATCATAATTACTTCAGAATGTAATGTTTGCTCACTACTTACACTGTTTTACCTAAAACAGTTCTCAAATTTAATTGATTTATCGTTTTTAAGGATCTAGGGCCCGTTTCATAAAACTTCGTACGACAAATGTTGTTGTAAGTCAAAACTTTAAAATACGTTTAATTTCTGATTTCTCTATCTAGTCCTGTCTTGTGACATCTCTTTGGAATCGTATTTTCAAGACGATTCCAAAAAGATGTCACAAGACAGGATTAGATGGAGAAACAAATAAATATTGAGACATTTATAAACTGACTTACGACAAGTACGTCGTACGAAATTTTATGAAACGGACCCCTGATAATATCCTCGCTATATAGCTGAGTGTTTTCTTGAGTGAATGAGGACTGAGTAAAAGTTGAATCTGACAATACATGTAGATGGTTTCAAAAATTTAAAAACCATTTCAATGAATAAATAATACCGGTATGTGGGCACATTGACTGCTATTTATAGCAGAATGCTAACCCTGTCCCGATACTATCTTTAGTTTTGTCACTGACAAACTTACAGCGGAGAAGGCTTTAATCTATTCCGTCTGGTCTGGTTCCAAACGGTTTGCAATTGACATAAGGTTTATAGCATAAACGCGTCGATTGCCCCGGGAAAGAATCTTCCCCATTTCCGCTGTTACATGAAATTTGGACCTCTGTTAAAAATGACATTGGATGAATAGAAAATTTTAACGATAAATATGACCCGCGTCTTACGACAACCCACACTCGTGAAAATGTGTCTTGCGTGAAATATGACCCGTCGTTGAAAATTGACACTGGTGCTCATATACGATCTGTAGTTCTGTTTAGTTAATCGTATAGTAATATAAAAAATATTAGATGGCAGTTTGCGTGACATTCAAATTGTCAACCCGAGAAACAGAATGTCTGTGACATTCTTGTTTTCGAGGGTTGACAATTTGAATGTCATGCAAACTGCCATCTGATATTTATTTTATTACACCGAGCTTATCAACTCTGGCTGTGGAATCGTCTCGTCCGTATTTTATAAAATATATTGTGAATACCAATTGAGAGCCGCCATGCACGTAACGCGCGAAACGACGTCACATTGTTTATATCAACTCAACTCAAGAATAGAGAAAATAATATCATATAGAGTGACGTCACAAAAATAATATTATATAGAGTGACAGTATTTTTAAGAATAGAGAAAATAGTATCATATTGAGTGACGTCACAAAAAGAATATCATATAGAGTGATAGTAGAATATTAGAATATTAGATATTAGAATAGAGCAGTTTTATTTTTAATACTATTTTAATTCCCTATTTGGAATAAGGTTATGTTTATTAATGTTATCACTAACTGATCATACCTTTTCACTGCACTACAATTAAGAAAATTAAACATTTTACATTCTTCGTGTAATCGTTAACACTGTATCAGGACAAAATAACCTATTATTTACTGTGTATAGGTGTGTCGTATTTTGACGCTGAAAACTGACCCGGGGAGATATCCAGGCTCACCGTTGAAAATAGTAATCTGGCAAGTCTCAACGTTGGCAAAATATCATGAATCGATTCTAAACATTACAAAAAGACCCAGGATGGATTCCCAACTTAGAGTCAAAATTTCCAGAAAAACCCAGAGTCGATTCACAAATCAGATCAAATTTAGCGTAACACCTTACATGAAATTTTGATCACATTGACAACAGACCCTGCGTCCGCCGTAAACAAGAGGGCCATATTATCATGTGGGAATCTTTCGATCCCAGGGTTGGTCCACGCGTGCATTTGCTATGTTCATTTTCAATGTCTAATTACTTTTTTTACTAACCGTGAAAAAATCATGTTTTTGACCATTTTCATCAAAAATTGTGTTAAAACTGTGTTGTCCTTGGTCGATTCTCAACGTTTAGAAATTGGCCCAGTGTCATTTTTAACGGGGAAGAGGAGAGAGGGATGTTCAAAAGTACATGTATAACAATCGCCATTGTCTACCTAGCTGTCGACCCTGAATATATGTAAATATCGGTTATTAAAGATACCGGATTGATCAATACTGTAGATATACAATCCGGCTAACAAGACTAGACATACACTATTGTATGTTATACAATAATTTTCTACTCGCATATCCAAATATTTTTACTTACAATGACAGTTTCGGCACTCCATTGGAGTGCCTTCTTCAGACTGTGAACTATACCGTTGGTGACGTCATGAGTTTTGTTTACTACTGGTCATTTTTCCCGTAGTAAACAGCGGCCGGTAGATGGGGCTCATTAGATATCCCCCCCTCGTCCCTGTTCATGACTTTGTCCTCCTGTACAATGCATAACGATTCTCTTAACCTCCTCAGGGATGTATTATTCTCTTTGTCTATCACTTTTACACCCTCCCAGTCTATAACATGGTTGTGTCTGGCAATATGATTTGTCACTGCACTCGCATGTTCTGTAGACTGGGATGCCTTGTGCTCTGCCCTTGTGAACACTTGTGGACAATTATCCGAGTCTTTTGTATGTTCTTTTATCCTGGTCTCGAGCTTTCTACCTGTCTCACCGATGTATGCCGCATTACAGTTTTTGCACGGTATGCGATAAACACATCCACATACTTCCTCGGTTTTTGTTTTGTCTTTTGGGTGCACCAGTGCTTTCCTAAGGGTGTTTATGGGCCTCATAGCCACACTTATATCATGTTTACGAAACACCCTCGCCAACGCCTCTGATACATTTTTAACATATGGGATAACCACATTCCCTTTATAGACTATAATTGTCCACAAGTGTTCACAAGGGCAGAGCACAAGGCATCCCAGTCTACAGAACATGCGAGTGCAGTGACAAATCATATTGCCAGACACAACCATGTTATAGACTGGGAGGGTGTAAAAGTGATAGACAAAGAGAATAATACATCCCTGAGGAGGTTAAGAGAATCGTTATGCATTGTACAGGAGGACAAAGTCATGAACAGGGACGAGGGGGGATATCTAATGAGCCCCATCTACCGGCCGCTGTTTACTACGGGAAAAATGACCAGTAGTAAACAAAACTCATGACGTCACCAACGGTATAGTTCACAGTCTGAAGAAGGCACTCCAATGGAGTGCCGAAACTGTCATTGTAAGTAAAAATATTTGGATATGCGAGTAGAAAATTATTGTATAAGTTAACATAAGCTATCCTGATGAATTTCTTTCGTGACTATTGTATGTTGTTGTTTCTGCTTCTAGGTTTGGTAGAGGGCGCTAATCTGGCTAGCTACTGGGCTGGAGCTACAGATGAGGTCAGCGAGGGTACGTGGAAGTGGGTTCTGACGTCGTTAGCCTGGGGCTACGACAATTTTGATGGGGGTGAACCGTACGGGTATTCAACAGACTGTCTTCTAATCACGCCAGGCGATCAATTCACATGGACTGACCAAGCATGTTCTCAGTCTCATGGATTTGTGTGCGAACAATTAAATCTATAACTAGATTCTGGTCTGAGAAATAACATTTTGATAACATAATTTGAAACGATTAATCCATTTATATAACTGAACCTCTTTATTATCCAGGCGCCCGCCGACAACACTTACATTTGCAAACAATTTGAATTCTGATCAGACCCGGCGTACGCATATGTTTTTAAAACAAAAACGCAAGCCCAAAATTGATTAACCTTGTTCCTAATAATCACCCGTAGACAAAAGCTAGGTAATATATGAATATGAGTATGTCAGGTCAAAAAGTAGGTCAGTAGTCAAATCACAGAAAAGGCTTCTGAACCCTCTAATTTTATAGCTATATCAAAATAGTGTCTTGCCTATTCAGCTTAGGTACAATTAATGTTCTGTGGTGAGCAAATTGAGGTAGATACATGGTCCTCTTGTTATTTATTGCCATAGGCGACTAAAGCCAATGCGGAGTCTGATCAGGTGCCCCGTTTCATTCAATTTCTTACGACAAATGTTGTCGTAAGTCAGATTATAAAAGTCTCAATTATTAATTATTTTTCCAGTTTTCCATCTAATCCTGTATTGTGACGTCTCTTTGGAATCGTCTTTTCAAGACGATTCCAAAAAGATGTCAAAAGACAGGATTAGATAGAGAAAACGAATTTAAATGAATTTTAAAAGTTTGACTTACGACTGTTTTTGTCGTAGGAAGTTTTATGAAACGGACCCCTGGGTCCAAACCGTTTGACATTAGTATATATTCAGTAAATGCGACATTTTTAAAGCAGGCGATAAATGACGGTTCAATATTGAGAAGTGGAATCGGCTGTCAGTTTATTAATATTATGCATGAAGTATTATAGATATTGTATTGTACATAATTATGCGTGATAAACTTTTACCGTGTGCATGTCAAGCAATAAAGCAATTGTTTCATATATGCGTGTGGATTTGATTAAATTACTACATGGTTATAGTTAAGCCAATGGTTATACATGTAGTTGAAGAGACATTCAAATTGGGTCAGTGTTTTCAATTTTCAAGAGATTTTTTAACCCCTTCACTGCCTTATCCCGGGTACAATACAGCGCTCCCTCTCTACAACGACACCCAATGGGAGAGACAGATTGTGTGCGTTGTTCGGAGGGAGTCGTTATAGGGAGGGAAACAGGTTTACATTTGCAAACAGCTTGAACTCGAGCTGTTTGTCACTCGTCATTAAGTTTTTTCTGTCAACATGTATATTATGTAACTTTGAGAAAAAACAGCAGACGACAGTTTTAAGCAGACGATATTGCAAAAGTGAAAGTGTTAGGCATACAATTGTCTTGTTTGAGGAACAGCGGCAAGGGTCGTTGTAAGGAGGGAGTCGTTGTTAGGAGGGCCGTTGTAGAGAGGGAGCGCTGTAGTTATCAAATTGGCAAACAGTTTTGATCCACTGAACGCGGCGTCTTATCAGGATCAAAACTTTTTGACACATTTCAATATTTCCGAACTCAAATACCTAAAAAATAAAAAAAAGATAAAAGCAGACGACAATTTAAAGTAATGACGTCATAGCAGTGAAGGTTTGTGTTTCACTAATGGTTCATGAATTAAAGGTTATAAACGCTCGTAAGCGCAATTCCCCCTACACTATTCATCCGATTATAACAAAACTTTACAAGTTGATCGAGTACCAGCTACAGATGTACATGTAGACATATTTTTCCATTCCATCATTTCTTAGTGGAGCTTAAGCGCTCTCCAACACCGTTAGTCGAATTTTAACAAAAATTCAGAGGTTGATAGACAGGGGCGTAGCTAGACCAATTAGGAAGTGTACGCACTCTTATACTAGGGCCCCCGGACCCATGCTCCCCCGGAAAAAATTCATTTCTAGATGGTCTCTGGTGCGTTCTGGGGGCATTTCCCGCCTTCAAAACAGGTGATAAAGTACATAAATATATGCAAAAAATTGAATAAAAAAATAAACAACATTGACGTCACGACAAAATCATGGATGTTAATTTCAAACCGACAATGAGTAAGATTCAGATCTGCAACAGAACCATTTACATTTACGTTCCGTTTTGATAAATGATAAAGCAGGTCTGTAGGAAGCAAACTGTGATTGAGGGGGTACACGTCGACGTCAGGCGCAAATCTAATTCATTTTTTGAACGCACTCTTACTTGGAATGTGGCATGCTCCTCCAGGGAAAATAGAGTTATGGTCATTTCGTACCCACGCCTTTTCGTACCCTATTTTTTTGGTCATTTCGTACCCATATTTTTGGTCATTTCGTACCCTTTCAAATTCACTAGTCATTTCGTACCCATATTTTTGGTCTTTTCGTACCCTCTAAAAAAAAATTTTTATTACATATATTTCATTATTTTTACGCAAAATTTAATAAGATATATGTTAGATCGGGTAATATGTTTGCTCAGAAATGAAAACAAATTCTTATTCTGCTGGTTTTATAATTATTTGAACAGTTATCAAATCCAGTAGTAACTTCGAATCCATATGTTTGGTCATTTCGTACCCACCCCATAAAAGCACGATTGAAGAACAACTTCTCCCAACTTTTACCAAATATGAAACGTATTTAATGAATGAAAAAAAGAATTAACAAAACAAGAATCTATAAATACATGATATTTAATAGACTTTTGAGAGCTATAAAGACATGCACAATACAGAAAAAAACTCTCTTTTACGACCACAAAAATACGACGGCTAATTGGTTTTATTAAAGACAGGTAACAATTTATAGCTGTTTGACAGTCATGTCCAAGAATGCAGGCCATATTAACAGGATTGACGTTATTGCTCACTTTAGTATATCAGACGTAAACCATTATCTCCCTTGGTCCACGAGATCAATTATCGATTTGTTAGGCAGACTATCTGGAATCGCTTGATCATCTTAGCATTGATAAGAAATCACGAATGCTTCGTTATCATTCGGCTGCCTCCGGAACACTGGTTCCGGACTCGTTCTTATTCTCAGCGGGACCTCTGAAAAGCCATTTGTGTTTATCTGCTGATTAAATTGTTACTAAACATTCGCGTTCTACATCAATTATACCCTGACCAGCATTATCGATCGAATCTTTCACTAGTATATTACTCGTACATCCACACTTAACAAACGATAGTATGAATTATGTTCAGACTAAGTAATTTGTCTAAACGTCAATTTGCAAACTGTTAACCAATCGGATCAAAACTAATTGATAGCTAAAATGGTAAAAAACAAAATTAAAATTAAATTAAAACATACATTTTTCGAATTTCTTTTTAAGGAGTGATTTTCACATATAAGATTAATATGATGGAAATGCGTAAATATGTTTCGAATAAGATATATTTGTATGAAAAACACAGACAAATGATACATGTATTTTCTATTCTATTGCAAACAGTTTGGATCAAGATCAGACCCCCAACAATTATGTGTCGGAAATTACTCTGAAAACAATTTTGATTTGAGTGTTTTGTGTGAAAAACTTTGAAACTGAATGCAATTCTATAGGAAACGATGTCGTATTCATTTAGACTATCTATGTCGGATCATGATCCAAACTATTTGACACGGATTGATCTGGGTAACTCGTGTCAAAGTTCAAGTTTCTGCTCCGGGATATTAAAAAGGCCCCGGCAAAACTAAAGGCGCGAGTCACTGCTCCTTAACCCTTAATTATCGTGCTAAGCGGGACTTGGCTTATATTTGCAAACAATCTGGATTCAGATCAGATAAGATGCCGCGTTACATAGCGTCTGATCTGGATCTAAGCTGTTTGTCACTCGAAAAGTACTTTTTCTTTAGATTTAAAAAGATCAAAATTAGTTATTATATTTCGCAGACATTATATTTGAAGCAGACGACAAATCAGCAGGATAAGGGTTAACTGACATGTTAATTTCCAATTAGGTCTAGTCCATTCTTTACTTTTTAGGGTTGTGTTAAAAATATTGCAAAATGGCAAACAGTGTATGCCCTGTTCAGATAACTAATGCTAGCATACGACAAGTGTACTTTTAGAAATTCAAATTCAAACATAAGTACGCTGTTTGTTAGTGACAATGGGTTAATATTTTGTTATTGTTTTCTGATTGCTGAGTGCCGGCTAAATTCTGATCAGATCAGTTACTTGCTGTTTGATCTGGACATACATTGTTTGCTTCTGTAATTCAAGTGGAAGAAAAAGTCTAAAAGAGATGAGGGCAAATGTCTTTTTGCATCTGCCAATTTCACTTATAGAATGTTGTGTGTTTCACCTGCGTCTGCATTATTGGCTATGATACATGCATACAGTTGTCCCAAAAAGTGTTTCCGCTATTACAGAACTACCTACTGGCAATGTATCCCTTTAATATGCAAATACAACAAAGTGTTCATAAAAATGTGTAGGTATGTATAGGTTCAACTTTAAGCATCTATACCCCTTTACCCAATTACCTATTTCTAGTAATGAAAATAAAGGACCACTTAAAGCAGGTTGAAAGTAATGCAGAAGGCGCCTTAAGGCGATTTCTGCTTTACTTTCAGCCTGGTTTAAGCTACCATCTGCTAATATGTAGACATTATATCTTATGGAGCATGTTTAAAACTGTTTAAATAGGAACTATTTTGTTCAGCGGAGGAATAAATTAAATATGCTAAAAGTCGCTTCTATGTGGGAAAGGGATACTATGTGTTTCTATCTCATGTAATAAAGATATTTGAATGATATTTTAGCCTTAATTTTGTTTTAATCAACAACAAAGTACTTAACGACCACTCATTGTTGACTGCAAGATATGAATTGTTTCCGATGGAAATAATAGCTTTAACGCGTTTATTTGGAAAGAATAACGCCTTCTCCTCATTCTTGTATTTACTCCATCCTACAAAAGGGAAATAGGCAAACAGTGTAGACTCTGATCAGACGCCGCATTATAGGAATTTCAATATCAAGCAAAACGAAAATGAAAATTTAAACCAGGCACCCCTGTTTGCTACTCAGATTAAAACCATAGTTAACCTTTCTAAAAGTAATTTTCCCCAGTTTAGTGCATTGCGTTTAAACGGAAAAGAATAATGTATCCTCTACTGTATATTGCCACGGTGTAATTAGAGCGAGCTCTAATTACTCCGTGACATTACGCACAAAAATTGCAGCTATCCGTATCTCTAACTGGATGTAGAGAAAACTCATCCCTTTTAAAGTTTAAGAAAGTTCCAATCTAAAAATAACTCCGACAGGTCAGAAGAAAACACTAATACTATGCGTTTGTGTTACGTTTTCGTGAAAGGTGGTAGGGTGGAGGGGGGGGGGGGATAACACGCAACGGGCATCTGGATGTTATAGGCGAATTCGTGACAGGTTACACTCAATTTCTGCGCCAACGGAAAGCATCTCGCCAGTTAATGTTTATTTGAAGTATAATATAGGTGTTCGGGATTCAAAGGTTCCACTGTAATCAGTCGAACACAACTCTATTGCTATAAATAGTAAAACCTCTCTATTACGACCACTAAAAGAAGGCTAATTGAGTGTTTAAAGACAGGTGACAGTTTAAGAAAGCTCCTCGTTTTACTGCCACCTTGCTTTAAGCAATCAAACTATTGTAAAACCGTAATAATTAACATAATTAAGTGGTCGTATTAGAGACGTTTTATTATTACTTAGAACAAACATACATGTATTTCAAAACTAAAGCTTTAAAAGAAGTATGTATGTTTGATTTAAGCAAGCTTTGAGAATCGAACGCAGAAATAAAGCAGACCATTTTGGGAATGTACTAGTTGGAAGTGGAAGAATCCGACGACCATATGTCGGACTTCTATCCATTGATGCACTATCCCCTTAAAGGAATGGTGCAAAGGAAAAAAACTGAGTGACTTACAGGTATAACCAAGCACTCAAAGAATCCGAGTGACTTACAGACATAGCCAAGCACTCAAAGAAGCCGAGTGACTTACAGACATAGTCAGGCACTCGATTGCTGCTCTTGTAAAAGAGCAGCAAACGCACAGTCTATTTCACCCCGTCGGTGCAAGACCCGTGCATACAAATACAAATGACACCAAAGGCGTCAGTGATTACCCTTACGGGAATCTATTCAAAGAACGCAAGTATTGCACTTTTCAATGAAATTGGCAGAAGGGAAATTTATGACATCTTAAATAAAACATTTCTAACATTCAGCAAGTTAAAATAAATTCTGAAAGTAATACAAAAAGCTTTTAAATTCACATGGTTACGTGGAAATATATCATAATAATTAATTCTTCATTCAATCTTATACTAGCTGTGCTATCTGAATTAATTTTAATGAAAATTATAAAACGTACATCAGTCGTTTTGTACTCCGTATCGCCACTGGTCCTAGATTAGCATATGAATAAAAGGTGTTAGGATCCCAGCACCCAGCTCATACATGTACCACTATTCTACCTAAGTGCTGATAGCTCAGTCGGTAGTGTGGTTGACTAACAATCAAAAGGTCATAGGTTCGAGTCTCATTCGAATCAAAAGTTTTTTTTCCTTTTTTCTTTATTTTTTTTTTTAAAGAAGTCCAATTGTATTGACTTGTGGATAAATAACGCAGATAAAGGACATGTTTAGTCTTTGTTGGTTAGAATCATTGTTCGCTATATAGCTTGTCGAATTACGTTTTGGTTCATGACTGACACACACCATTGTCTGGATGCAATGTCGTCTGCTTAAAATTGTCGTCTGCTTAAAATTGTCATCTGCTGTTTTTCTCAAAGTTACGTAATGGACATTTTGACATAAAAAACTTAATAATGAGTGACAAACAGCTTGATTCAAGATCAGACGCCGCGTTACAAAGTTCCCTCCGATAACGACTCCCTCCAAACAACGCCCACAATTTGTGTCTCCTGTTGGGTGTATCCCCTAGTTCCTCTTGTCCGTAGAATTGTGCACCTTGAAGGGAAGAAGCATGTCCTAGACATGCACTGTAGATCGTAAGACCAAATCATGCATTGGTTATGTTCCGTACTGCAATCACGCTATTGCAGTCCTCAGTCATTGTGCACAAACTGGCACACTCTGCAACATTCCGTGCTGGTACCTCAAACCTTATGACACTACTATAACAGAGCTGGTTAACAAACGATTCGTCTAAGATGTTACCATTGTTCAATAATCCTAATAATCTTTCAAATGTGTATAAGTCTTGATACCAAAGAACAGGAGCTTCGTATGGCTGTTTTAGAGATGGAGCACTGTATTTTAAACAGGATTGTTGTTGCTAACTACATCACTTAAGTTAACGTACGTGTCTTCACTATAGCTTGTATTAAATGTACATATGGATTCGAAGTTACTACTGGATTTGATAACTGTTCAAATAATTATGAAACCAGCAGAATAAGATTTTTTTTTTTCAATCATGAGCAGACAGATTACCCGATCTAACATAATTATATCTTATTAAATTTTGCGTAAAAATTATGAAATATATCACGAATGAATTATAACGTTATAATTCATTCGTGAATATATGTAATAAAAAGATTTTTTTTCGAGGGTACGAAATAACCAAAAATATGGGTACGAAATGACTAGTGAATTTGAAAGGGTACGAAATGACCCAAAATGTGGGTACGAAATGACCAAAAAAATAGGATAAGAAAAGGCGAGGGTACGAAATGACCAGTTCCCGGAAAATATTCCTAGATGGGCTTTGGTGGGTTTCTGGGGGCATTCTGAGCAATCAAAAACGTTTAAACGGAAAAATACAATCTGGCAACAGCATTTTAATCTCTATGTAAAATTCGACTCCAAATTACGTAAAATTGTATATATATATTTGCGTGTGTCCCGGCCATTTATCTTTAAGTCTTACCCCGTCTGATTGGTTTAAAACCCTTACTCTAGAGGGGTCCGGGGGCATGCTCCCCCGGGAAATTTTTAATCCTAGATGGTCTCTGGTACGTTCTGAGGGCGTTTCTTGCATTTAAAGACAATGTAAAAATTTGACTCAAAATAACATAACGATTTTTTCTGACAGCTTTTCTTCCAGTCTTTGATCTCTACCCCCTACGATTTTTTTTTGCATTTTTGGACTTTTCGATTTTTCGATTTTTGAGGACAATGTGTACGCATTGCGTTTTTTGCGTACAGGTAGCTACGCGCCTGATAGAGTACCATCTACAGATGTGCATGAATTTTTTTTTTACCATTCCACCATTTCAAAAGGGAGATAAATTATAGGTCAAAACGCTCGTAAGCCCAACTTCTCCTACACCGTTCATCGGATTTTAACAAAACTTCACAGGTTGATAGAGTACAATCTTCATATATGCATGAAGAAATATTTTTTCTATTCTGCCATTTCCAAGGGAAGAGAGCTTAGCTTTAATGTTTGGTGCATAATAGTTCATAAGAGCTCATAAGTGAAACATCTCCTGCACCATTCATCAGATTTGGATAAAATTTCACAGGTTGATAGAGTACCATCTACAGAGCGAAAATATTGGTCAAAACTCCAAAGAATAATTGTTTTTTACCCTCAAAACTGGTGTTGATACAATGCTGAAAGCTCATAGAATCCTGCATTAAGCAATCATCTGTCTTAACAGATCAAAAGTCTACCTTAGTTAGTGGTCAACTTTATTCAGGTTTGACTGTCAAACTGACCATATTTTGATGGATATATTAAACCTTTAGACTTCTGGGTCCATGGTTATAAAGCTTTTGAGTTGAGTCTGAAGTAGTTCTCAAGGTTTTGATTGGTCAGTTTTGAGCCTAGGCTCAAATCTGAACAATCAAATCCTTGAGAACGATAATAGACTCAACTCAGACGCTTTATAACTTTGGACCCTGGTCTTGACTTGACTGGTATTGGCAAACAGTTATTATCAAGAAATCGTTTGGACTGTTGACATACATACAGACAGGCGGACATAAGGGCATCAAAATAGCTCACCTTGAGGACTTTGTACTCCGGTGGGCTAATAACAACTGAAAGTGAGTTAAAAGAAAAACAAACAAATCTCACAATTGTTACAATTTATTTTTGTTGAAAAATTATCTCCCATCCCTTATATTATTGGTGAGACTCAAGTGTTTATATACAGTAAAACTCCTCTTTTATGACAACAAAAGTATGTTGATTATTTGTTTAAAGCAAGTGACTGCTTAAAGCAAGGTCAAGGTAAAACAAAAAGCTCCTTCAAACTGTCATCTGTCTGTTATACAATCAATTACATTCCTTTTCGTGGTGGTAAAAGAGGAGTGTTACTGTACTTAACACAATTATGTCTCCAAATAGGAGATGTGAGTTATTCCACACAAAACATGTTGGTTATTGAAGGCATACATGTATTACAGGAGAATATAATTATGACATGATTTGTATGTACACATTGGTCTCTATAACTGTTCACAATCACATATCAACTTAAATCTCATTAACACAGTTTTAACATACAGTTAATATCACAGGTAAATACTTGTGTGTTAACCTAAAACCCCATAAATACTCCTTTTTACGCCTTTTTATTATTCCCTCCATTGAAGAAAATATTTCAAATTTATACAGTCATGAGTATAAGACGTAAGAAATATTTTCTATATTCTAGTGGACTGTAGCTTAAAGAAGGCTGAAAGTAAAGCAGAATGTGCCTTAAGAAATGGCCAGATTAATGTTACAAGAAAACTGCCAGGTTGATATTTTTCAATTATGTATCTGGTTAGGGAAGCCCATTTTAGCCACGCAACTATCATTTTGTGAGCATGGAGGGACAGATGGCTAGACGCCAGAAAAGTGGTCCCTAAGTGTCATCTCTGCCTACAACAAGTGACACAAAAATGGCATATTTATGGGGTAAAGGGTTAAGCTGATAACTATCCCTATAATAGCTACAGCTGGGACTTCTTTCGATGGCCACTAAATACAAGTTTGACCATGGGTAACAATGTCAATATGTGTATAACATGAAACACATATACAACCTTCAGACATGAACATTCTAATCATGTTTTGGAAGACGAAAAAGGTGCACAGTTTCACTGCATGTGTAATCAATATCCAATCAAACTGAGAAGAAATACAAACGTAAGAGTAAATGAGTAATCATGGAATCTAACTATGCAACAAATAATATACAGTCAAACTTTGATGCCTCAAACTCGCTTAAAACAAACATGGCCATATTTCAAAGTTAAAATGTGGCTGAGCCACGTTTTAACTTTGAAATAAATATAGGATCTGTCATGAATGGATATTTGAGACAAGCCGATCTCAACCTTAGCAAGCTTAATAACTTTTCTATTCTAGACAAGGTTGAGATCAGCTTGTCTCAAAGATCGACAAGTGACAGATGCTTTTTCTCACATAACCAACGATTTTAAGCTATTTATCAAAGCAATAGGGCCTGTTGCAATCCCAGTGACGTAATCACGCCTTTATAAATAGTGATTTTATGGTCATCGAATTGATCTCACACATTTGACAAAGGTATTTGCCATCACTGTTCGCTATTGAAAACAGGGGTAGTTATGTGAAGGATTATGTTTGACATAAACGAGGCCGAAATAATGAAATTCAACTGTAGAAATTCAGAAAAATTCAAGTCAAAGCGAGATTGAGATATTGGAGAATGACTGTAGAAGGATGAAACATTCTTGGATACCAAGGATGAGGTGCTATGACATTAGTAAACATGGGGGTTTGATAATGTATTAACCCATTACCCCATAAATACACATTTTTACACTTTAATTTATTCCTTCACTGAAGAAAATAGTTTTTACTCATACAGTCATGGATATGTATCACAAGAAATAATTTCTATATTCCAGAAGATGGTAGCTTAAAGCAGCTTGAAAGTAAAGCAGAATGCACCTTAAGGCACATTCTGCTTTACTTTCAACCTGCTTCAAGTGGCCACCTATCTTCAATACTAGAAATAGACTATGGGGTAATGGGTTAAAGTAGCATTCAGAACAAACATTGGTATTCTTTAACAAAACATTAAAATTGTGCTAAGTAAGTAAATATATCCATAAACAATCCAAGTTATGAAAGTCCACTCAAAAATACAAAATGCAAATATGGAATGTTATATTCAGTCATTTCACTGCTGTATGAGTATTGTAATGATCCTAAATATTGCGACAGACAGGCCTGAGCAAACAACAGTGTAGACCTTGATCAGATTGCTCCCTTGGGAGCAGTCTGATCAAGGTCTACACTGTTTGCCATTCAGTTTGCATCATTTGGACAAATTACTGTGTGCTAAAAACAATTTGATCAAATTTTATGATAATTACAGCAGGGCTCCAGATAAATGGAGTTTTTCAAAAACTGAAATCTTTATTTTTTCATTAAACTCTATGGTGTCACTACTCATTACAATCGTCTCTTCGAGACGATTATAATGAGTAGTAACACCTTAGGATTTGGTGTTGAAATTGCAGCATTTACACAGGATGTCCCAATTTTTAGGATGTTTATGGTGTTGTTTGGAACTCATGTGGTTTGATCAGCTGCCTGGGAATTACTGATATTCTCTGAGGGTAAAATAGGCTGGGTGTCATTGGTGGTCTCGCTGTTCAAGTTATCTTGATGCTCGAGCTGCTGAAAAACACACAGAAAACAACACAGTTAAGTTATAGTAATTGATGATCACCAAAACCTCAGACAGGGCTCCAGATAAGGGGAGTATCCCAAAAACTAAAATCCTTATTTCTGCAAACATAAGAATTATCTATAAAGACAAATTCTCAGGGCTGCCATAAGGTTGACATGAAAAATCCTAAGATTTCAAAATTAGTATTTTTCAAGTGCGATTTTACGAGCCTTTTTCTTGTTTTTTTGACATGCGACTACTTAAAGTAGGTTGTAAGTAAAGCAGAATGCGCCTTTACTTTCAGCCTGCTTTAAGATACCATATAGTTGAGAAAAAAACCCGGAGATTTAGGAAAATTCCGGAGAAATGGCAGCCCTGAATTATTCTAATAAACTTGGTCATACCATAGGGTTTGGAGCAGAAATAAACAATAATGTGACTACTCATTTGATAAACCATATGGTGTGACTTTTCATTAGAAACGTTTCTTTGAGAAAATTCCAATGAGTAGTCATACCATGGAGTTTGGTGAAATCAAAGGAGAAAAATTTGAAAATTTGAGTTTATTCCCTCTTATCTGGAGCCCTGCTCAGAACAAACTAACACCTACAGAATACAAACAATTCAATATAGAGAGGTTTCCAGAGTTTGTAGCCTTTTCAGCCATTTAAAACAGGCAGAATTGGCAGTGGAAGTGGTTTAACACATTCAACTAGTGACGAGTATACTCATCATTTACAAACAGTGTATCTGTGAGGATTGCATTTGTCCTATGCAAACAGTGAATACCCTGATCAGAGGGCTCCTTCTAGGTCACAGGAGCTAAAAATTGATTTTTTCAATGAAATCTTAAAAAATCTTCTTGTCTGAAACCACAGCACCCTGAGCATAGATATTTGGCACAAAGCATCGTCTTCAGGTCCTCTATCAAGATTGTTCAAATTATGTCCCTGGGGTAAAAATTGACCACGCCCTGGGTGTTGTAATTTTACATTGAGTTATGTAGTGAAATCTTCATTGTTCAAACATCTTAACCTCTGAAACTAATATGGTCAGAGCTTTGATATTTGGCATGATGACACTTGTAGAAGCCCTTAACCAATATTGTAAATATGGTTCCGGTCCGTTGCATATCTAGGTCACAGGAGCTAAAAATAGATTTTTTCAATGAAAATTATGTCTCTGGGGTAAAAAGTGATCCCATACCAGGAGTTATGTGACCCTTGTGTTGGTTTTTCCAGGTGAGCGATATTTAGGCCCGCATGGGCCTCTTGTTAGCTCCTGTGACCTAGATATGCAACGGACTGGAAATATTTGAACAACTTTGAAAGAGGTCTATATAAGGATCAATCCTGCCAAGTTTGGTTAAAATCCATCCAGTAGTTTAGGAGGAGATGTCGTTTAAAGAAATTGTTGACGCTGGACGAACGAACGACGGACACAGGATGATCAAAACTTTGTGCCAGGTGAGCTAAAAATGGACTACAGGTAGACTTATTTTGAAATTGGAATTGTTCTTTTAAATTTTATGGGGTGACTGTGTTGAAGAATGCAGCCTAACACAGCAGAACAGTTGTGCAGAACATTAGGGCACACATCAAACTGAGGCTCAAATTCAGCTTGACACTTGCCAATATTTAAACCCTAACCCTAAACTAACCCAATAAACGCTAGGTTACAACCTTATAACACTCTCTTCCAACCCCACAATCACCAACTGGCCAGGTTAAGACCCCATAAGGGCTAGATTATAACCCAATGTAGGCCTGGGGGGTGGGGTTGTAAGGGCCGTAAGTCAGAGGGATGGAGGGTTCAATTTGATTTGATTTGTTATGGTTTACGTCGCTTTAAACAGTATTTCAGTCATAAAGCGATGTCCAGCTAATTACAGGTGGAGGAAGACCCCAGAAGCCCTTTAAGCACTGTTTCAGGCACAAATCGGCAACTGGGTAGAACCACCGACCTTCCGCAAGCCAGCTGGAAGACTTTCCCACATGAAAAATATGAATGAACAGACCAGACCGGGATTCGAACCCTCAACTGTGAGGAGCTTAGTAATGTAAGTCACAGTGACTATAACCACTAGGGTTCGAGTGTTTCCCGCATAAATAGCTTCAGTATCCCAGTCAGAATAGCACGGTATGTCAATCATACTTACATGTTGCCTTCGTTTCACTTTCACATGGTATAGGATTGTTCCTAACAAGACAATCACACCGATACATATAATCACTACCTCCGTTACGTGAATAGCAAGAACCGGTGTAAACAACAGATCCTTCAGCTTGTCCGCATTCTTACTATCAATGGAAACACTCTGTAAAGTAATAAGTTACATTAACTCTTTGCATGCTGGGTATTTTTTATTGGTCTGCAATAATTGTTGTCTGCTACTGTTTTAAAAATAGAACTTTTAAAATTTCTTTTCAAAACAAGGTCAGAGTGTCAGTGTCAAACAGCTTGGGTCCTGATGAGAAGCCGCATTACGCGGCGTCTCATCAGGATCCAAACTGTTTGCAAAGGTAATCACTGTGGCACATGTATCTGTCGCTAACATGCATTTAGTTTTAAATACATGCCTGTTTTCTGTGACCAAACACAAGAGGGTCATGATGGCATTGAAATCGCTCAACTGAATTACTGAGCCTCATAGCTATACTGTTGAGTTTTACAAATTATCAAAACCATCATTAACTTGTAACCACATACAGTTTGTCAAAATTTGATCAAAATCCATTCAAATTTGTAGACACTTGAGTGTAAACATCTTTGCTTTTTCCTATATCTGAGTACATCAAGGATGGATTGAAACAAAGGTTAAGAAAAGTGTTGAGCAATATTACAGTAGCAGATTATTATATTGAGTGCCTACTTGTTCCATTGGCAAATGACAACAATCTTCATGTGGTTACACATTGACCTGTTTCCCAATCACCTTTTTCTAGCTTTGAAGATGGGTGTCTGTGACCACTTAAAGCAGGTTGAAAGTAAAGCAAAATAGGCCTTGAGACTACCATCTACCAAACAAGTAAACAATTACAAAGCAACTGCCCAATATGTACTCACTTCATTGATCCAAAAGACAGGAAAGAAAACTGCCTTCAAATTCTCTGTTTCTCTGAAATACACAGAAATTACTATCAAGGACGCCAAACAGCAAATGCTTACATGCAACAAAAGTCAAAATA
Source organism: Gari tellinella (assembly GCA_922989275.2). NCBI lineage: Eukaryota > Metazoa > Mollusca > Bivalvia > Cardiida > Psammobiidae > Gari > Gari tellinella. The sequence goes on from OV277862.1 coordinate 19,824,444, forward strand.
TTGAGGGGCCAAGTTAGCTTCAACATGAGCTGTCCCTGTACTGCTAGCTTTTCTATTCAGTAAAAGTTAATTTGCACTCTTTGAGAGATCTTGACTTTGATTAAACCAATACGCTATGGATATACATTTTTAAGCATTTAATTCATTTCTCCATTGACAAAAATAGAAACTGGCCATGAGATAAAGGGTTATGTGAAATAAAATCTTTTTCAGTTATTCTTCAACTCATTGAGCTCTAGTGATGCATATATGTGTCCTTTACCAAATGTGTACCTGTGAAGAGTGCACTTGTTCTATGCAAACAGTGAAGTCCCTGATGCAGGAGCCCTCTGATCAGGGTCTACACTGTTTGTCATTTTGCAATATATTACAAAAAAACTCTAAATAGTCTAAAATGGACCAGCTTTTATTGCAAACTGGAATTGTCCATTGGAAGTTTCAGGGAAAAGGAGTAATAATGACTATAACAAAATCAAATCTTAAGCAATCATTCAAATCTCATGGTCAGTTTATTTTTTTTATTTGTTTCATGTTAACTCTTTACCTCTTAGCCTGTTTCTAGTTTTGATGAAGGGTGACCACTTAAAGCAGGTTGAAAGTAAAAAGAATGTGCCTTAAGGTGCATTCTGCTTTACTTTGAGCCTGCTTTATGCTACTGTCTACTACAATATGGAATATACTTCTTATGGTGCATATTCAGGACTATCAAGAAGAATTTTTTTTTTTAGCAGCAGGGATAGATTAAAGGAGTAAAGATGTGTTTGTGAAGCACTATGCTCCATAATGTGACCATGTTCTATAACCGGTTCGTCTAAAAGACCCCAAACCTCCCGAAACCTCTACAAACCTCCCTAAATCACTTTTAAAAGCAAGTTTTCCATATTCTAGCAGATGGTAGCTTTAAGCAGGCTGAAAGTAAAGCAGAATGCGCCTTAAGGCACATTCTGCTTTTCTTTCAAGCTGCTTTAAGTGGAAACCTGTCTCCACAAACAGGAGCTGGCTATTGGATAATGGGTTAATATCTAGAAGTAACTGTGTATAGCTATTTTAAGTTTTGTACGAGTTTTTCTCCTTGAAATGAAAAACATTGTAGAGCTAATTTTAGTGTAACATTCTTTTCATAGTTTTAGCTTCAATTCACCATTCATAAGCTTTATTTGATTAGATATTAAGGAATTAAAGTAGATTGGGTTGTTTTTTAAGTGGTTTATGCAGGTTTGAAGTGGTTTGGGGAGGTTTTGGGTCTTTAGACGGACCCTTCGGACCCTTCTATAACTAATGAAATTTTGACCTAAATGTATCAAATGTAATAGACAGGAATATTTGTATGTGGTAATACTTTAAAATCTTTAAATCTTTGAAGAGATGATGTTAAGTGCATGCTATCCTTGCAACTCACTTGATGTCAGCGATGGGTTCCACATACAGATTGACCTGCAGTCGCTTATAGGCCCGCAACACTAAGCCAGTGTACTGAAAGAAGAATATAATACTCTCACAGACACAGTGAACCCATGCCACAGCTAAACAAATTTGAACATTATTTTACTAGATCTAGCAGTGCTCTAGAAACTTTGAAATTACATTCAGCCCTAGCCACCTTCCCACTGAGCTTAAAACTCATCAAAAATATTTATACCACTTTTTTTATTGATATGATTTTCATATTTTCTTCTGATTTTCACGTAAACTCATTTCATCTCTTCTTAAAGCCATCAAAGAGTTTTCTTGAGTGGCCTTAGTATGGGACTGGGGTTTAACTGTTCCTGACAAGACATTAAACGTCACATATCCTAAGTATTAAAACAGTGTAGACTTCTTCAGGTCTACACTGTTTGCCATTGTACCTTTTGGACAAGTTACTGTTTGATAAAAGCGATAATTTTAATTTTTATGATAATTACAGCAGATGTACAGGGTGGCCCAATTTTTAGGAATGTTACGGTACTATACTTACAGGTTCCAGATCAATGGCTACTTTATGGTTCTCAGGGTCAGGGTGCAAGCCTTCTACTGCGTTCTGGTACTTGGGAGCAGCATAGAGGAAATGAGGCAGTGACAGGGCTGAAGGCAAGCTAAAGAAGTCAACTGAAATAAACACAATAGTTGTAAAACTAGGAGGGATCAGCATAGAGGAAATGAGGCAGGGACAGGGCTGAAGGCAAGCTAAAGAAGTCAACTGAAATAAACACAATAGTTGTAAAACTAGGAGTGTATATTGAAATAATTAAGAAACAATAAATTCATACCAGTGTTTTATCATGCAATCGAACACTGGTAGGAGTTGAGATGCGTAGTAATTTAATCACGAGGCCTTTAGGCCAAGTGGTTTAATTGCAAGCATCTCAACGACTACCCTTGTTTGATTGCAAGTTAAAACACTTTTATTAATTTATTATTTTGACTCTAACACATAATTTAATCTTAATTTGCACCGAAGCTAGGGCACTAAATTTCTTGGCGTATGCATTTTCGAAGCCATATGACATCACATTAGAACGTTACAGTGCGTGAGTATTTGATTGAAAATTAAAACACAGATACCTTCCTTCTTTGTTTAGGCATGCGCGAAGTATGTTAGAATCAATAATTATACAGCACTCCCTCTCTACAACAACACCCAAGCCTTGGGTCCCAAGTGGAGGCAAATATTGTGTCTGTGTTGTTAGGAGGGAGTAGTTATAGGGAGGGAAATTGGCTTACATTTGCAAACAGCTTGAATTCAGATTAGACGCCGCCTAACGCTGCATCTGATTTGGATTGGAGCTGTTTGTCGCTCATCATTATGTGTTTTTTTGTCAAAATGTCTAATACCTAACAGAGAAAAACGGCAGACACAATTTTAAGCAGAAGATACTACAACATTGAAAGTGTTAGACATAATTGTATTGTTTGGAAAAGAGCGGCAAGCATTGTTGTAAGGAGGGAATTGTTGATGGGAGGATCCTTGTATGGAGGAAGCACTGTACAACTTTAAGTGTAAATCATCGTAAAATAAATAATATTTATGCAGTTATGATCAGTGTTAATTGATATTATTAATAGTCATGCAGCTATAAGTGTAAATTAAAACAAGCAAGCAGTCAGTGCTGAATGCAACACTTGTCTCCTGCCATCATCTGCATTTATCAAGACCTGGACTGCTACATTGCTCTTGATGATACTTGAAATTGAGGCCCTATATGATTCCACTAAACAAAGCAAACGTATTGCAATATTGATCTAAGTAAAGTAGACACTAGTGTTAATCCATCACCCCATAAATGCACCATTGTACACTTTAAAGTCGTTCATCCACTGAAGAAATAGTTCCACTTTATACCACCATGGATATGCACCACAAGAAATATTTCATACACAGATAGTAGCTTAACCCTTTACTCTATAGCCTGTTTCTAGTTTTGACGATATGTGCCCACTTAAAGCTGGTTGAAAATAAAGCAGAATGTGCCTTAAGGCGCATTCTGCTTTATTTTCAGCCTGCTTTAAGCTACCATCTGCTAGGATAAAGAAATAATTACTACGATACATATTCATAACTGTATTATGAGGAACTATTTTCTTCATTGGAGGAATAAAATAAAGGCGTAAAAAGCATATGTATGGGGTAATGGATAAACTTCAGAATTGTTCTGCTTTACTAGGTGAAGATATGTGGCTGATATATGTTGTCAAAATGTATCAAAGTGTCACTTGTCTTAAACATTGACCATGGATCTTTTTTTGAATAACCCTAAACTTATTACCACATACATGTGCCTTTTTACACCTTTAATATATTCCTCCACTTAAAAAAATAGCTCCACTTTATACAGTTGTACAATATGCACGGTAAGAAATATTATCTTTATCCTGGCAGATGATAGCTTAATGCTATATCCTGGCAGATGATAGCTTAAAGCAGTCTGAAAAAAAGCAAAATAAGCCTTTAAGGCACATTCAGCTTTCTTTTCAAATTGCTTTAAGTGATCACCTATTTAAATACAAGAAACCCTTTCCCCAAAGGCAAGCGCTTTTAAGCGCATTCAGTTTCTTCATATGCTGAAGAAAATAGTTCCAATTTATACAGTCAAGAATATGGAATATTTTCTTTGTTCTGGCAGGTGGTAGCTTAAAGCAGGCTGAAAGTAAAGTAGTCACCTATTTTCAAAACTTCAAACAAGCTATGGGGTAATGTGTTGTGATAGGTTTGTCAGCATACTATACATGTATGTACCTCCTTGGCAAACGGTGACATTATATATTCCAGCTCCAAGACAGTTAGTCTGTGGAGTACAGAATCCGAGATTATCTGGAGTGACTGTAGCATTGGCGAGATAGCTTTGGGCGGCCTCAAAACGCCACAGCTTGATACCCTGGGTCTCCACATTGCTCGCAAACACACCCTCTATAGACCTACAGGAAACAAATACACATCATTATGAGACTTATATAATACTCTGAACCTAGTCATGCATTATTAAGCATCCTTCACAAACAGTGTAACTGTGAAGAGTATGCTTGTCTTATGCATCAGTGAAACCCGGATCAGAGGAATCCTTTAGGAGCTCTCTTATCAAGGTTTACGCTGTTTATCATATTTCAAAACAAAAATCAACCCTAAAATTTAAATACATGTAATAAGCATTTAATTGAATGAACCAAAATTCCAGGGATCTTAATTCTAGTAAAATGGAAGCAGCCCAAATATCAAACCACATGTGATAGTTTGGAGCATGGAGGAGTTACACTTTCCCGCCTAAATATTCAATGCGGAAACTGTTTTTAAGTGCCAGATAGTGCAGGCTGCTCCTGATCAGGGTCTACACTGCTTGCAATGCACCGTTTTGACTTTTACTAAGTAAAACAAGATTTCGTGTTCAATAAACGCTTATGCCCCCGTTGGCATCCTTGACAATATATTCTGAATTTTTTTTAAGTCCAAATTAGGTCAAGGTCTAACTGAGCTTGGGTATTATTGGTGAGTTGGTAATGGTCCAAGGCAATAACTGTATAAGTATCGAAGCATTGTAGTAAACAGTGTTGATGCTAGACGAAAGGGTAAAATCTAGTTAACCGAGAAAGAGCCCATTGAAAATATTCTAAGTTAAAATTAGGTCAAAGTCAAGGTCAAATTCAAAGTTTGGTGATATTGGTGGAGAGGGAATGGTCAAATGCAACAACTGTATAAGTATCAAAGCATTGTAGTCAGATGTGTTGATGCTAGACGAAACGGTAATATCTAGTTAACCAGGAAATAGCCTATTTAAAATATTCTAAGTCCAAATTAGGTCTAGGTCAAGGTCAAGGTCAAAATCAAAGTTTGGACAAAAACGTTGTGCAACTTCTACCAATAGGTTTTATGTTGGAAAAGACAAATTTTGAAGATACTTTGACAACATGTTTTGTGTGACTAGTTGCACAATGAAAAAAAGACACAGTGTATATCTGGGCGAAAAAAAAGTTGCACAATGTATCATTCGCGAGAACTTACGGACTGACTGACGGACAGGACGATTACTATATGCCTCCGCATCTGTCGATGCCGGGGGCATACAAAGCAATTAGTTCAAATATTTGGAGAATTACAGAAGTTTTACAGGGTGTCCTAATTTTTAGGATTTTTATGGTCAAATTTTGAAGAAAGGTGACCACTTAAAGCAGATTGAAAGTAAAACAGAATGTGCCTTTAGGCATATTCTGCTTTACTTTCAGCCTGCTTCATGCTATCATCTGCTAGATTATAGAAAATTATCTTATGGTTCATAATCATGACTGTACAAAGTGGAACTAGTTTCTTCAGTGGAGGAAATATTTCAAGGAATAAACAGGTATACATCTTTGGGGAAATGGGTTAACATAATTATAGCTTCTATTTACCTGCATACATCAGAAGCAAAGGAATACAATGACCTGTCTTTGGCCAAGTATGGTGGACCTAAGGTGCCATCTAAAATTGAAAAAAAGCCGAAAAAATCTTAATAGCTGTAGAATTGGACAAAAATTCAGGAATAAACCATCTCATTTTCACGTACAATTTATTAATGATCACATTCATGAGTATGTTCCGGAATAAATTCATGATCTTCAAGGACCTTTTGACCCATTACCCCATAGCCTGTTTCTAGTTTTAAAGACAGGTGACCACTTAAAGCAGGTTGAAAGTAAAGCAGAATGCGCCATAAGGCGCATTCTGCTTTACTTTCAGCCTGCTTTAAGCTACCATCTGTTAGAATAAAGAATATATATCTTGTGAAACATATTCATGACTGTATAATGTGGAACTATTTTGTTCAGCGGAGGAATATATTAAAGGCGTAAAAAGGCATAATGGGTTAAGAGAGGGATTTACAGCATTGATGTTTTTCTAAGACAGCCAGCACTTTAAGATGATCTCCCAGCAAAAGAGACCAGAGCCATTTGATGTCACTTTAGCACATAACCTTCGGTCTGGGAATTGCATAAAGCCATTATGTAAATATCGTAATCCACTAGTGGAATATCGTTTTTTGGGCTGTTCGTCTACAAGCGCTGCATGTAGCAGGACACCAAATGACATTAATTTGCAATAACATTAACGTAAACAATGTCAATCTTGGCGGAAAATCTATATAGCAGAGAGTCTACAAACTACGGCTTTAATTAGTTTTATAGGTCCTTAAAATTGTTATGTGATAAATAGAATCTCATATTGGTGCTCATTATTTATCATTCTTAATAAACTTGTTGACTAAAATGAATATGACGCTCGCCAAGGCTCGCGTCATATTATTTTAGTCAACTCGTTTATTAAAAATTATAAATAATGAGCACTCATATTTCTATAACTGAGGCATTTAATTTCAAATAGAGATCTTGATCATGAGTCTGTGCAAGTTATATGATTCCGCATATTGTATACAAATTCAAATACCATAAATATCCTAAGTACAGCGTTCCCTCCCTTCAACGGCCCTCCCAACAATGATTCCCTCCTTACAACGACCCTTATCGCAGTTCCCTTAACAGGACAATTATGTCCAACCTATTCAACGACTGCAATGTCGTCTGCTTAAAATTGTCGTCTGCTGTTTTTCTCAAAGTACAATAATGGACATTTGGATAGAACAACACTTAATGACGAGTGACAAACAGCTTGAATCCAGTTCAGACGCCGCATTACGCGGCGTCTGATCTGGATTCAAGCTGTTTACATACTTCCCTCCCTATAAAGACTCCCTCCGAACAACGCACACAATTTTTGTCTCCCGTAGGATGTCGTTGTAGAGAGGGAGCACTGTATTAGGACTAGTGCTGAAACGGTTAATCGTTGCTCGTAACCGGGGTTAACCGGTTAATCGTAACTCTAATATGCCGACTGACACATCATTAGTCAGTAAGGGTCGGACGTTGCACGTGTACACAGTACCGTTCAACTGTTTTACCTATAAACAATTACAAATTTGGAGACCGTTTTGCATGTGTAAACGATAATACAATAATAAAGTCTTGGTGCCAAAGAATTGTTTATGAATGTTATACTTTTTTCTAACTATTTTACCATGCATGCCGACGTAGGTCTTTAATAAATTGCAAAGAGAAAAGAAGATCTATTGATCTTATAAAATGAACTTACATGTATACTGCATGAATCTCTTGATCAATAAATCGTTTAAAAAAGCGGCTATTCGATGTCTTCTCTAAATAATTTGCATTTGTAAAATAATTCCAACACACGGAATAATTATGCGCGGCCGAATATGAAGACCTTGTATACCGCATTGTGTTATAGATAATTAATTGGTCCCATTCTTGTCTTATTTTAAACCTTGAACACATATGAGACGATCCGAATGAAGTGTAGATTCAGCTAACCGGGTTTTATTATTTTATCGTGTTTGATTGGGTGGTCTAAAAATATTTTGAAATTGACATGTGGATATTCCTGGAAACCCTGGTTTACGTTTTCCCTACACCGTCATATATAGCTACTAGGGTAGAAATCCAAAGCAAACCGAATATTTCGAGGTCAGAAGGTATAGTATATTGAATTGTGCACATAAAATATTTTGTTAACGGCATCGTTTTGTGTATTGAGTTCCGTGTACATGTTTACAAAAATCAGGAAACGCCATACCCTTATCAATCAACATGCTACTGTATTTTAAAACTTAAATATCATGTATATCTTAGTAAAAGACTTCAAGTGAACGGAAAACATATCGGAAGGCTGTAGCTCCCGACAAATGGGGCTTCATTTTTGTTATACAAAATGGCTTCCGAGTAACCGGTTACCAACTTTGTAACCGGTTAATCGGCAGTTCATAACACCGTTAACGGTTACCCGGGTAATCGTTTCAGCACTAATTAGGACAGACAAACCTAAAGGAGCTTTAATCTGATTAGGGTCTACATGGGTTGCCATTCAGTTTGTATATTTTGTACAAATTACTGTGTGATAGAAACAATTTACTCACATCTTATGACAATTACAGCAGTTACACAGGGTGTGCCAATTTTTAGTATTTCTATGTAGGAAATGTACATTACCTGATCCATTAATCAAATTGGCCCATTCTGTTGTCCAAAAATCCAAATATCTACAAAAAACATGCAGAGTATTACTGAATCAGTATATTTCCTCTACTTAAAAACCTAAAGGACATAGAGACATTCAGACAGATAGACAGACAGACAGACAGATAGAGAAACTACTCTTTCTGGTAGGGGACTAGTATACATGCCAGCAAATTTAAGAAGGGGAAAATAAAGCAGGTTTTCTGATATCAAATATGCTATCATTAATATTTTAATAAAAACGCAGACAAATACTGTGTGATCTTTTTGTTTTCTCATTTGGTGTTTTACTGTTTATGCTATCATTTGTACAAACACAACGGAATCTCTAATAACGAATTTTTGAAAACTGTAACAGGGCTGCCATAAGTTGATCATGAAAAATCCTAAGATTTTCAAATTTTCTATTTTTGAAGCATGATTACTTAAAGCAAGTTGAAAGTAAAGCAGAATGTGCATTAAGGCACATTCTGCTTTACTTTCAACCTGCTTTAAGCTACCATCTGCTAGGATAAAAGTCTACAGATTTCAGAAAAATCCAGAGAAATGGCAGCCCTGCTGTAAGTCTCTGAAAATGGAAAGGAAAAAATTGCTCAGTCAAGGGAGGCTTTCTCTGTTTTGTTTTTGTGTGGTTTGTTCATTGTGCTTGTTCACTTTTAACATTTAGGCATGTTTTAAATACATTCCATGTAAATACACAATGTAACCCTTTCCATGCTGAATAAATGCTGTGTTTGAATTTCTAAAATTTAATTATTTCTATGCGTGTATCCAGAAGTAAGACTCACATGAATTGTTTTGTTATGATCTGGATCTTAACTGTTTGCATGTTTCAACCTTGACTTACTGAGGAACTATCTATTGGCATTATCTATATTTCGGATATAGCAACTTTGATAACTTTATCTTCAAATTGTGGTTGTAATAGAGAAGTTTTACTGTACATGAAAAGTATGCATGAGCTTTCATAGCCTGGTTTTCATAGCTTGTATTACCTTGATCCATTGTACTTATCAATCACTCCAAGATTGTTGATATCCTTTTCTCCTGTTATAACTGTGTATACACCGTCATCTGTGTCATTTTTCTGAAAGACACGCAAATAATTATCTACAGTTATAACTTCCTTAAAGGCAGTATGTAAGCCAAAATAGCACATTTTTTAAACCTGAAAATTCAGGCACATACGTAATCTAAACATATAAAAAGAAGTAATCCGCGATGATTATGGAGGCAATAAATCTGACAAACACATGAATTTGGTGGAAAAAAGTCGACTTTTAAATCGGTTTGTTGACATCCGATCAATGACAGAGATTTTCCGAGTTTGTTCGGCTTGCGCCCGGTAAAGATGTTTTCATAGCTCATTATTAGTGTTTTCCTCTGACTTGACAGTTATTTTTAGATTGGAACATTCTAAAACTTTAAAAGGGATGAGTATTCCCTACATCCAGCAAGAAACATTGATAGCTGTATTTATTGTGTGCAGTATACAGTAGAGAATACATTTTTCTTTCCCGTTTAAACGCAAACGCAATGCACTAAACTGTGGAAATTTACTTTTAGAAGTTTTAACTATTATTTTATATCATATAACTCATTTATAATCTGAGTAGCAAATAGGTTTGAGTCTGATCAAACGCCGGGTTACCCGGCGTCTGACCTGTCTCCATCTGTTTGCAATGGAAATAATAGTTTTGTATACAAACGCGTTTATTGGGAAAGAATAAAATATCAGTAAAGTTAGTGCAGCGGTCTCGTGCTGCACAGGAACCATACTTATCTCAAGTAGAAAAGTGTATGATGATGTAGTCGATGTTACCTTGCTTACAGTGGAGAAAATGTTATTCTTTCCCAATAAACGCGTTAACGCTAAAACCATGATTTCAATTGCAAACAGTTTGGAGCAGATCAGACGCCGGGTAACCCGGCGTCTGATCAGGCACCAAACTGTTTGCCACTCAGACTAACACTAATGGTCAGAATTGTCTAAAGGTTGTCCATTTACGCATATTTTTGCGATGCGTTTGCATTTTGTTTGCATTTAAACGGGAAAGAATAACGTTTTCTCCACTGTTACCTTAATGGTTATGAACTATTCTGTTCTAAAAATAACCCAGACAAGTCAGGAAAATCGGATCGATCTCGTGACTCTTATTCTACCTTGCTTAACTTCTCGGAAGCCGACACGAAGATTTGTTATGTAAACAAAAAGCTTATTTTTCCAACCATCTCAATAAGAAATCGGCACATTTATGTATGGTTCTTAAAGAAAGGGGGGCATGTTTCAGACACCTGACAACGAATTTCGCTTAGTTTTAATACATAGAAAATGTTCTTATATAAGAAATTGCGCGATTTAAATATAAATTTGGGCGGAATTCTGGCTTTAAGGGTAGTGCTAGGAAGGTGACTGTAATTCCCAGTAGTGTACAGGTAAGTATGCATGTTAATTGATACCTTGTTTGTCGCAATAAAAGCTCTACAGAGCTGATGTTGATTGTTTACCATATGCGCCGTTAAATAAAGTTACCTTTACCTCCCTTTTACCTTTCCTATTCAGCTAGAACTATCACTCAAGGTAATTAATACCCCTACAAACATGGCTGTCATTTATGACTGAAGAGAAGCTATATTACAATCAACTTTAACCCTTAGCCCGCCAAATAAATTGTCGTCTGCTATATTTCTCGTCTGCTTCAAGTTTCAAAGTGCTTCAAAGTTGCTCTAAATTGCTGAAAATGTTGTCCGAGTATCAAACAGCTTGGAACCGGATGAGACGCTGAGTTACTCGGCGTCTCATCCGGATCCAAGCTGTTTGCATATGGAGCTATAGTCATGAGTGGCAGGCTAAGGGTTAACCCATTACCACATAGCCTATTTCTAGTTTTGAAGATATTTGACCACTTAAAGCAGGTTGAAAGTAAAGCAGAATGTGCCTTAAGGCACATTCTGCTTTACTTTCAGCCTGCTTTAAGCTACAATATGCTAGAATATAGAAAATATTTCCTAAGAAAGATATCCATGAGTTGAGGAATAAATAAAAGGCGTTAAATGGCGTAATGGGTTAAAGTTTAATCTCTCATGACTCATGGTACTGATAAATAAACAAGAAAAATGTTTTTCAGAGTATTTCCAAGTATTCCTAATGACTTATACAACGTATCTTGGATGTACCGGTTTCCGTGCACTTAACATTCAAACTGAAATGTCTGTAACTGCAGGCTGGGTATTATTTTTCTTCTACAACAATTAATTGTCATCTGCTACTGTTCTAAATATAGAATATTCAAAACTTCTTTTCAAACTAGAGTCAGAGTGTCAAATAGTTTGGATCCTGATGAGACGCCACGTTACGTGGCGTCTCATCAGGATCCAAACTGTTTGCAATGGTGATGTAAGTTTTTGCCACTATCATGGTAAGAGTTAATAAGAGAACATAACAATGACTGGAACTGATAACTGATGTAAGCAATGAAGTCACATTTGTCTGTGTGAGCAAGACTTTACATGATCACAGTACTTAGCCTAATTACATCATGGATTGCACTGGGAGTGAAAGAATGCCCTTTTTGACACTTAAAAACCTCCCATTTTCCAACAGGGATCCAGATAGGGGGAGTATTTCAAAAACTAAAATCTTTGTTTCTGCATGTGTCACTACTCATTACAATTGTCTTAAATAGACGAATCTAATGAGTAGATTCTAATGAGTAGTAACATCATAAGATTTGGTGCATTAAGAGTGAAAAAATGTTGAATTTGTTCAGATTACTACCCCTTACATGTTTCTGGAACCCTGTTCCAATCTACAGCGTTCCCTCTCTACAACGACACCCATTAGAAGACAAAAAATATGTGCGTTGTTCGGAGGGAGTCGTTATAGAGAGGGAAATCGGTTTATCTTTGCAAACAGCTTGAATCCAGATCAGACACGGCGTCTGATCTGGATTCAAGCTGACTTGTCATTAAGTTTTTTCTGTCTAAAATGTTCAATATGTAATTTTGAGAAAAACAGCAGATGACAATTTTAAGCAGTAAAAGCATACGACATAATAGTCAGGTTGAGGTTTAGGGAACTGTGACAAGGGTCGTTGTTCGGAGGGAGTCGTTGTTGAGAGGGCTGTTATAGAGAGGGAACACTGTATAAACCTTTGACTTACATTCATGAAATATCCAATAAAGTCTGTATAGAACCAATCAGGGTCAATTTCCTGTGCAATTTTCAGTATTGGGTCATCATAGCCCCATACAATCTCCCTCACAGTCCGAGTCATCAGAACACTTGATCCCATTAGCCCTGTAATGCCGGACAAGAGGTCCTTCACCAGAGGGTCTTCATACCGGATACCATTGTACAGGGCCTACAATAGAAATGCACACAGTTTGTTATCCAGGTTAGCTGAATATACTGCTTGGATATTAACCCATTACACCATAGCCTGTTTCTTGTTTTGAATATGTTTGATCACTTAAAGCAGGTTGAAAGTAAAGCAGAATGCACCTCATGGCGCATTCTGCTTTACTTTCAGCCAGCTTTAAGCTACCATCTGCTAGGACATGAAAATAATTTCTCATGGTACATATTCATGAGTGTGTACAGTGGAACTATATTGTTCAATAGAGGAATACATTAAAGGCATAAAATAGGCATATTTATGGGGTAATGGGTGAATTTGTGCAGCTAACAATGTTAACTATTTGCCTCATAACCTGTTTCTAGTTTTGAAGACTGGTGACCACTTAAAGCAGGTCAAAAGTAAAGCAGAATGCTTAAAGCAACCATCTGTTTGGATATAAAAAAATATTTCTTCTTGTGCATATTCATGACTTTATAAATTGGAATTATTTCCTTCAGAGGAGGAACAAATTAACAGCGTAAAAAGGTGCACATGTATTTATAAGGAAATGGATTAACTCTGCTCAGTTTATTCTTCAGGAGCTATCTAAGTTGTGTACATATACCCTATGTTATTGTCCATATTATGGAATCCTTGGAGAAAAATGGGTTAACCCTTAGCCTGCCACTCACAACTATAGCTCCATATGCAAACAGCTTGGATCCAGATGAGACGCCGAGTAACTCGGCGTCTCATCCGGATCCAAGCTGTTTGACACTCGGACAACATTTTCACCAATTTTGAGCAACTTTGAAGCACTTTGAAACTTGAAGCAGACGAGAAATATAGCAGACAACAATTTATTTGGCGGGCTATGGGTTAAATGAAGATTCATCATACTGTGCTCCCTCTCTACAACAACACCAAACCGTACACAATGATTGTTTGTGTTGTTCAGAGGGAGTTGTTAAAGGGAGGGAACATGAATACCCTTAGAGTACTAAGCACTTATATTTGCTAGCAGTTTTAAACCCAGATAAGACACTGCTTTATGCCGCATCTGATCTGGGTCCAAACTGTTTGTCATGTCGTCTTCATGTTTCTTCTGATCTAATGTCTAATAAATAACTTTGAGAAATCAGAGCAAACGACAATTTTAAGTAGGCGATATTGCAGCAGAGAAAGCGTTACACATAAATGTCTTGTTTGGAGAACAGCGGCAAGAGTTGTTCTACGGAAGGGATCGTTGTTTGGGGGTGGGGGGTTGTTGTAGGAAGGAAGCACTATATTATAATTTACCAGTGCAAATGAAGGGTGTTAAATGCTGTTGTCATAGATACTGACATTCATAAATGCTTATAGGCTCAATGTTTTCTAGGTGAAAGGTACTTTAACTAATAACTCCATAGATACACATGTTTATGCCTTTAACTCGTTCCTACACTGAAAGAACTACCGGTAGTTCAAGTTCATACAGAAACAAATACATGTATGTATCATAAGAAAAAGTTCCTATATTAATTGTAGCTGATCATATCATAAAATAGGATGAACATAGAGCAGAATGCACTTTAACCCTTTCCCACATAGCATATCTCTAGTACTGAATATAGGTGTCCTCTTAAAGCAGGTTGAAAGTAAAGCAGAATGCGCTTTAAGCGCATTCTGCTTTACTTTCAGCCTGCTTTAAGCTATCATCTGCTAGAATATAGAAAATGTTTTGTATTATACATATTTATGAATGTATTAATTGGAACTATTTTCTTCAGGGCAAGAATAAACTGAATGTGCTAAAAGGCGCTTCTATGGAGGAAAGGGTTTACGGCACATTCTGCTTTACTTTGTACCAACTTTAGTGGTCACTTATATTCAAAACTGGAGACAGACTAAGGAGTAATGGGTGAAAGAATTTAGGACTGTCATAGGGACTTTATTTGTACCAACTTCCTCAATAGTCATCTTCTAGTCCAGAGCGATTTTTGAGAATAAAACGTGATTTGATTTAATTTCTACAACATGAAAATGATTGTTGCTTTCCAAATGATGTACACTAAAATCTCTCCATTATGGCCACTATTTGAGATTAAATTGTTTGTGTTTAGGGCAGGTGGCTTTCTGCTTTACTTTCATCTTGCTTTAAGCTCCAGATAAGGCGAGTTTTTCAAAAACTAAAAACCTTTATTTCTGCATTAAACCCTATGGTGTCACTACTCATACAACGAGTAGTAACAACATAGGATTTAGTGTTGATCGGAGTGAGAAAATGTTGGATTTGTTTACTTTACTACCTCTTATCTGGAGTACTGATTGAAACAGAGAGGTTTTCCTGTAATTTTGGGCACCTACCCAGATGACTGGATTTGGTGTAAGAAACATGTCTGACTCTTCCCCGTTTGACATCTCAGGTAGAAAATGAAACATCCTCTTCTGCCTGTACGATACAGTTCCATTGTCATTCCATGTGATGTTGAACTTGATCCTTCGCTCACTGATATAAATATATAATATATAATACAGTTGAAACTCGATAATACAAACTTGCTTAACCCTTTCCCCCATAAATGCGGCTTTTAGCGTATTTAATTTATTCCTCCACTGAAGAAAATTGTTCCAATCTATACAGTCATGAATCATAAGAAATATGTTCTATATTCTAGCAGATATTAGCTTAAAACAGGCTAAAAGTAAAGCAGAATGTGCCATAAGGCACATTCTGCTTTACTTTCAGCCTGCTTTAAGTGGTTACCTGTCTTCAAAACTAGAAACAGGCTATGGGGAATGGGTTAAGTCAAATGCACCAGTATTTCTTCAGGGAATGTTTTCTATATCCTAGCAGCTGGTAGCTAGGGACATAACACTCACAAAATAACAACATTTTAGTGTTCACAACAAAGGAGAAAACAGCGATTTTTTCGGTCGATTTTACAACCACTATTTGGCTATGTTTTCAGCAAAACAAGTCTATTTGCTAGAAGAAAAAAATCTCAGGCTTCTTTCGTAAAACAGGACACTGACTTGTTATGATTTTACTTCTCTTTAACAGTAAATCAGTAATAAAGCGACATCAAGTTAATTACTGTAACAGATGGAGGAAGAACCCAGTAGCCCTTTATGCACTGTTTCAGGCAACTTGGGCAACTGAGTAGAACAACCAATGTGAAAATCACAGTTCCAGGGGTATATGGGTTGTATTCCCAAGTCCTGGAATATTTGATTTTCTCACCTGTAAGTGTATGGTCCAAATTGCTCCAGTTTGGGCTTCCCTCCGGCCAGAAAGTCATCACGGTTGGTCAAGTTGAAGATGTAGATCTGCATGTAGATGGGCACAGGCGGGTCCTGCCAGTATTCATAAACCTTCCCACCTTCTCTGATAACAACAGTCTGCAATGAAGGAAAATGGTTCAAATTTATACAGTTATGAATATGAATGATAAAAGATATTTTCTATATTTTAGCAGATTTTACCTTAAAGCAGCTTGAAAGGAAAGGCACATTCTGCTTTATTTTCAACCTGCTTTAAGTGGTCACCTATCTTCAAAATTAGAAATAGGCTATGGGGTAATGGGTTAAGCAGACTGAAAGTAGAAAACTGTAAGACTTCCATCAGAGACAAAGACTGACTATGTACAGTCGTACTTAGATATCTCGAAGTCGGTTTTGTTTAACATACCTGTATTTCAAAGTTAAAACGTAGCTAAGCCATGTTTTAACATTGAAATATAGGTATGTTCGACTTAACTGAGCATGAAATAATGCAGATCATATGTCAAACTATCGGATAGTTTGTGTTAAACGAGTTCGAGATATCGAAGTTCGACTGTATCTTTCTTCAATGTTTCTTACATCTTGCACCATCTTCTTTATAATGACTTCAACCACTGGTATCATGACACCACCAAGTACGGCTAAAGCCCAGCCAATACTGCAGCATACCAGCACTCGTTTCTTGGGCGACCAAACCATGTCTGCCTCTTAGTATCTCTCTGTCTGGCAATGACTTTACCTTACAATGACTCTTTTATTACACTGAATCTGAAACAGAAACGGTCATGTATCAACCCATTATTCCATAGATACACACTTTAACACCTTTCATTTATTCCTCCGCTTGAAGAAAATAGTTCCACTTAAAGTCTTTATACACTTTAGCTATCTACCTGGACGGGGGCCCACCCATGTGAATGACACTCCTGCACCTGCACATTACCGTAATAAAAATACCAATGATGGTGATGATGACAGTCATCAATATGTGCATTAAAAATATATTTTCTATATCCTAGCAGATGGTAGCTAAAAATTAAGCAGGCTGAAACTAAAGTACATGTAGGTTTGATTTTGATTTGTTATGATTTTATGTCGCTTTTAAAAGTATTTCAGTCATATCGCAACGTCCAGCTAATTACAGGTGGGGGAAGACCCTAGAAGCCCTTTATGCACTGTTTCAGGCACAAATCAGCAACTGGGTAGAACCATCGACCTTCCGCAAGCTAGAAGGCTCCCCTCATGAAAAATCTGAATGCCCAGACCGGGATTCGATCCCACATTGGTGAGGAACTTAGTGATAGTAAGTCACAGTGACTATACCAATAGGCAACGGAATGTGCCTAAGAGATATGTTCCAAATTATACAGTCATGAATATGCACTGTAAGAAATGATTTCTATATATAACTTAAAGCAGGCTCAAAGAAAAGCACAATGTGCATTAAAGCGCATTCTGCTCTTTAAGTTGCCACCTGCCTTCAATTATGGAAACAGGCTGTGGAGTAAAGGGTTAATGCACATTCTGGTTTACTGTCAACCAGCTTTAAGTCGTCACCTGTCTTTAAAACTAGAAGGAGGCTATGGAGTAAAGAGTCAAGAGAATAGAAAACTGTTGTTGTAGCTAGTTTGAAATACGAAAGTGATAATGGTTATTTATATACCTACTATTTTATCAATGCACTTTATCTGATGTTGACATCTTGATGTTAGTTCTGTTTAACCCAGCATCAAATCAAGCCTATTGTGTTTTAGTAGTATAGATATCTGATGATACATCAACATTCAATGTCTTTCCACACTGAGTATGTCTTGTGGCTTATTAGGTTACCTTGTGGATCTTTTTAAGTGTCTAAACATGAACCAGTCTACTTGGAATTCTGGGTAGTTTAATAATTATACTGCTCTAAACTATCAAACAGTGTAGATCCTGATCTGGGTCTACACTGTTTGCAATTGTAATGAGTATATTTTAAACTGGTCCATCAGGTGTTGAAAGAATTAAATATTATTTTTATGTAATAACTGTTTTATCTTACCATTATAATAAAACAAATATGATTAAGCTTCTTTATTTATTTTCAAGAATGAATTGCATAACATGAAATGTTATTGATTTAATTCAAGTGTTCTGTGGTTTTAGCAAAAAATTATCATTTTAGCTGAAAGTTTCATATAAAGCAAAGTAACTACTAATGTGACAATCTGAGACATAAATTGCATTTAACCCTTCACTCCATTGACACACATTTTTTTACACACTTAATTCCTCGGTTCCACTGAAGAAAATAGTTCCACTTTATACAGTCATGAACATGCGTCGTAAGAATGTTTTATATCCTAGCAGATGATAGCTTAAAGCAGGCTGAAAGTAAAGCAGAATGAGCCTTAACCAATTACCTCATAGCCACTAATTTCGTTTTGAAGATAGTTGACCACTTAAAGCAGGATGAAAGTAAAGCAGAATGCGCCTGAAGGCTCTTTTTATATAGCTAATTTTTATCATTTACTAATTTCACAATCGTCATCTGTAGGGAAATTTAATGTGGGAAAACATCTCAGATATAATTAGCCTCTGAAGTGTAAATGTCGATTTTTCTCACCTGGCAGGGCGTAG
This sequence comes from Gari tellinella, assembly GCA_922989275.2. Classification (NCBI taxonomy): domain Eukaryota; kingdom Metazoa; phylum Mollusca; class Bivalvia; order Cardiida; family Psammobiidae; genus Gari; species Gari tellinella. The sequence continues at coordinate 19,843,199 of OV277862.1, forward strand.
CTAACCTTTAGCAAATACAAACTACTTTACATTTGACTTTAGGGGTGATAGGTATAGTTATGTATCAAATCATTATTTTCCGATACTTTCAACATGGAGAAAAACAACTATTGCGTGCGGCCATATCCATGCACAGTGCTCCCCCTCTACAACAGCACCAAATGGGAGATAAAGATTGTGTGTGTGTTGTTCGGAGGGACTTATTATAGGTAAGGGGAATTAAGACTTGTCTTACATTTTGCAAACAGCTTAAATCCAGATCAGACGCTGCGTAGCGGAGTCTGATCTGGGTTCAAGCTGTTTGTCACTCGTTATTATATTCCTTTTGTCAAAATGTCCACTAATATGTAATGTTGATAAAAACGGTAAACGACAACAGTAAATTCCGATAATAAACGAACGTGCTTGAAATGCAATGGTCCTCATCGAAACTCCGCCCTGCCAGGTCAAAAAATCGGTCTATAGTAAGGGTTTTGTTGAAAGTTATCAGGAAGAAAAACAGAGATAACAAGTTACTTCCTGTTAATGTTGTATAGGTCAATATCAGTTGATTGAGTCTGAGGAATGTCAATTTGCTATTAAACCATCTTTTATAATTCTATGGCTTTTGCATGCTAATGACGGAATCATGATTACCTGTGCAAACAGTTTCGATCCTGATGAGATGCTGTGTCATGCCGCATCTCATCAGGATCCAAATTGTTTGACACTTTGATCCTGTTTAGAAAAGAAATTTTGAAATTTCTATTCCAGAACAGTAGCAGATGACAATTGTTGCAGACAAAAAAATCCAGTATTGAAAGAGTTAAGTTTGTTTTCTTATGAGAACACTTTCGACAACTTCAGTTATTTAACTCTTTGAACCCTAGTCATGCATACATGCATCATTTGCAAACAGTGTACCTTTGAGGATTACACTTGTCCCATGCTAACAGTGTAGATTCTAATGAGTAGTAACACCATAGGCCTAAGGGTTTAATGCAGAAATGAAAATTTTAATTTTTGAAATACTCGCCTTATCTGGAGCCCTGAATAGCATTGTAAATGATCAGATCTGACACTAACACACAAGGCAACTAATCAGCATTGAAAGCAGTGAGTATTGACAAAGAACCAAGTATTATCCCATTACCCAAAAGCCTGTTTCCAGTTTTAAAGAAAGATGATCACTTAAATCAGATTGAAAGTAAAGCAGAATGCGCATTAAGGTGCATTCTGCTTTACTTTCAGCCTGCTTTAAGTAATTATCTGCTAGGATATAGCAAATATTTCTAATGATACATACTCATGACTATAAAAAGGAACTATTTTTTTCAGTGGAGGAATAAACTATAGGCATGAAAAGGCATATTTACGGATTAATGGGTTACACATGAAAGACAAGGTTAAGCTATCTAACATCTGCTGGGAGCTTTATGGCAAATACTTTTTATGGAGTATGACATCCTGGCTGTATAATTTAAGTTGAACTGTTTTCGTCAGTTGAAGAATAAATCAAATGTGTAAAAAAAATAAAAATGTGTATAGACCTATTGAGTAAAGGGTTAACAAGGGAGAATACTTGTTAATATGTTATCAGATAATTGATTTCCATAAATAGGTCAATATAATAGCAGTGACAGTCTATACATGTATATTGATGTAGACAAACATTATTAATCAGACTTATCATACAAACCCAAACAAAGGGCTCCAGATAAGAGGGGGTGAACTGCACAGGTCCAACATATTTTCACTCATTTCAGCACCAAATCCTATGGCGTTACTACTCATTAGAATTGTCTCGAAGAGACAATTCTAATGAGTAGTAACACCATAGGGTTTAATGCAAAAAATAAAGATTTTAGTTTTTGAAATACTCCCCTAATATGGAGCTCTGATGACATCCTAGTTTATTAATGTGTACAAGGTATCATTCACAGGGACTCGACTGTCTGGACACTATAGATAAATTTTCAAAATATTGTTGACAAAAGGTAGATAAAGAGACAAGAGGTACAACTGACTTTCAGTTTATTCTCATCCTACCACAACAAAACTTGTCATATCGTGAATAATAATTCATTAAACAACACTTTTGTTGCATTTCTGCCTAGGTTACACATAATACCCTTCCATAAAATCATAACATAAAACCAACTGTATTCTGTAATCATGCAATTTCAATGTTCAGTAACTGCGTCTACTCACTAAAACGGCAGATTTTCTGGCGTAAGGACACTGTGCCGATATAGCATTGGCTACTACTGTACACTTGTTTAGGCGACAATATGGAGCAATTTACAGTCATACAGTTCCATAGATGATACACTTTGGGCACCAATCAAACCTGCTTTTTCTCTCAAATCATTGTAACCAGCAAGAAATTCACAGGTTTTCACCGACAGTAATGTTTTTCATATGGAGGCTGCCATCTAGGTATGTAACATCACTGTCCCTCGTATATCACCTCCATACGAGAAACCTTACTGTCGATGGTGGCGCGTTTGTTAATAACATATAGATCCATTGACAGTTAATTATTTAGTTATCATCTCAATTGTACCGTAATCGTTACACCAAATGCGCAAGCATACACCAGAATGAATACTGTATTCGCCATCGCTTTAGACTGATCAAAGTAGATTAAATCGTGCACCGTTCATTGAATGGTCCGCTTAGCTCAATTGGTAACGCGTTTATCTTAATTTTTATTTTCTGCCCCCACATGCTGGGTCCTGGGTTCAAATCCAACCAGAGCTAAAAAAAAATCATTGAAATGCTTTTTAAAACAGAATTTCTTATCCTAAACTAAATATTTGACATACATGTACACATTACTATTTTTAAGCTAAATCTGGTTGTCAGCCTCTTTTAGTTCTAAATAAAATTTTATCAGTTGATAAATGAAAACTAATAAAAGATTTCATTAGAAACCAGGGCTCCAGATAAGTAGAAGTTTACTGATCAAATTAAATATTTTCTCACTCATTTCTATTTCTATTTATTATTTCTACACCATAAAATCTGATGATTATCAGAATGGGCACTTTTGATTAACCACACTTTTTAGGTGCACCAATTGGACTGTACCCGGCCGGTCACTTTATCCTGACATCGATGAATGGGCATGCAGTCGTAATGCTAAACCGAAATCCTGAGCCCCAAGGAGGGAAGCCATTACTACCAATTTTCAAGTCTTTGGTTTTACCCGGCCAGGGATTGAACCTGCAACCTCCTGGTGTCTACTGCAAGCGGACACTTTACAACTGAGCTATACAGGCGGTTTCAGCACCAATCGTAGGGACCGCCAATCCTATGGTGTTACTTCTCATTAGAATTGTTGCGAAGAGACAATTCTAATGAGTAGTAACACCATAGGGTTAAATGCAGAAATGAATATTTTAGTTTTTGAAAACTACTCTTATCTGGAGCCCTGAGAAACAATAGTAAGCATTACTTACAGCATGCCTGAAATCAAAATCCCTGTGTCCTGTAATTGAAGCTGGACTTGAAAAGTCTTCAAATTAAAGTCTAGCCCATGAATCTAGTTTGTCAACTTTATGCAAGCTTTGTTGCATGAAAATTTCGGTCAAGGATAACTTGGACAGATCAATATCAATTCAGACTTTGCACCCAGGCAAAGGTCTCTCTCCTCTCTCAGCTAGATTTGCAGTTTGTTGACTAAGGGAGACTACTCTACTTTCATCATCACTCTTCAAAAACGGAGAAGCAACAATGGCGTCCGCTATGGCCATCGGTTTGTGTTTTGCAGCCGGCGTCGTTTTGCGACTGTCACTATTTAGGACCGACGTACCACAATGGTTGGCAATGCGACCAGAAATATCGAATCCTCTAACTTCTTGGGAAAGAGGTATGTTTGTTCAAGCACATTGCTATGCAGTTTTATAGTCCGACTCGATCAATTGTTTATAGTAGAAACGCACCCAAGTCAATACGTACCCATTTTGGTTTACTGAACCCTGGTTAAAATGAACACATTAAAATTGTAACTGGTTATTTTATAGTGGCCTAATGATTTGAAGTTGAAGTATTTTACAGAACAATTTTATTATTTCTGTATCAAAATTCTAATACGTCGTAGAGAGCAGGAGGCCCCGTGGTAAATTATCGTCTCAAGTCACTACAGTCCACATGTGTACAGTTAGATGATATGGAGCTATTTCTCGTCTTTGCCATATCCTCACAGTACACCGGCAATACGCTTTTTACTGTTAGGAAAATCTCCCTTCATAAGTTAACTATCGCCCGACAGATTTTGTTGGGCATCCAATTTCTCAAAAAGTAAGGCATTAATCTTAAAAGTAAGACTACCAACAGATTCAGTATGCTAAAAAATACACCAACCTGGTACCAAAAAAAAATTCTTTAAAACACTTAATTTGACTTTTAATCCAGAGATTTATTCCAGTGTGTACCATCTCTGTGTACAGCGTGCACTACACTGGGGGGAAATGTTTCTTTTGTTTTGCCACCGTTCAGGGCGGTCCATCGATTCACCCAACAAAACCCAATAGACACCAATAGTAACCAACAGATACCAATAAAACCAAATATGAGTTAAATCTACTACATATAGGCATTTATATCAATTTATAAGTATTATATTATGAGTTTATGGATATATTTAAGTTATATTTATCATTTGGAGTAAAAATAAATCGACCAAATATACATTAATACCGATCATAACCATATCGCTCCAAATCGACTATTCACCCAACAAAACTTTTGAGATGTGGTCACGTCGCAAAACGAGTTGAATCTACTACATGTAGGCATTTATATCAATTTATAAGTATTATATTATGAGTTTATGGATATATTTAAGATATATTTATCATTTGGAGTAAAAAAATCGACCAAATATACATTAATACCGATCATAACCATACCGCTCCAAATCGACTATTCACCCAACAAAACTTTTGAGATGTGGTCACGTCGCAAAACGAGTTGAATCTACTACATGTAGGCATTTATATCGATAAATGAGTATTATAATCATGGTGTATGGTCATATTAAAGGTTTATGTATCATTTAATTTTAAAAAATCGATCATTTTATGCATTTATGGCAGTTATAACCCTAACGCTCAAAATCTGGAATTCGCCCAACAAAACTTTTGTGATGTGGCCATGGTCGCAAAATGAGTTGAAGCTACCACATATAGGCAATTATATCGATAAATTTATTAGAATCCAAGTTAGTTACTACATTAAACTATCAGGTACCTTATAATTCAAAAAAACTCGACTGTACATTCATTTATAACCGATATAGATCTACTGCTCCAATTATCACCCAATAAAAGCATTGCGATGCGGCGCGCTTACATGATATATCGGACTACGATTCCCACATTTATCAGCTTTTGTAATCACATAACGATGTTGCACACGTGCCGCTAATTGACTGTGCTTTAAGCTCGCTTAAAGACAATGACTGTAATTGAAGGCATTTGCCACATCATCTTATATAGCATATTCATGTATAAGTAGATGTGCCCAGGGCTCGGGACGGGGACCCTGCCTTCGTGAGCCCCATAATTTTGAATTTTTAAAAAAAGAGTTATTTAACACAGGGTTGGGTTTTTGCCGGCAAAAACTAGTTTTTTCCTTGCCAGTGGCAAAAACTGGAAAAAACCGGCAAAAACTGGAAAAAACCGGCTAAAATGGCAAAAACCTAAAACAATGAATATATCAGGGTGAAAAAAAAGTCTTGGGATGTTTTCAACTAGCTTTATTTTAATATCAGTCATCAAAATTATGCCTGTTATTTATAAAAGTGAAACAGTAATAAAAACTTGGCTACAAATGAGAATGAGAAAGAAACCCCTTTCAATTCTTTTCTCCATAATGTTGCAAACAACTGTTTTGTTACAACTTATTAGAATTGTTTGTATGAGACAACCTGTAAGAAGCACTGTAGTCACAAACATTACTGGATAACAGGATTCAATGGAGAAATAAGGATTTTAGATTTTGATTTTTTTCTCATCTGAGTTTCTTTAGATGTAAAAAAGTTGAAAGAAGTGTAAGAGCATTCTGCAACAAAACACAAGTTTTCCTGCTTTTTCTATTCCAAGGCAGGACTCAGTTTGTCTGAATATTACTTAAATTTACTAAAGTTAGAAAACACCCTTTCCAAAGAAGCAGAACTTGCAGGAAAATAACACTTACACTACAGCAGTGTACATTCTGCTTTACTTTCAGCCTGTTTTACTCATTTCCATTGACTGTGGCTGTGTATTGTGCATTCTTCTGACACTTGACCCTTATACATTGGCAGGTCCACAATACACAACCACTGCCAACACACTTCAGTGCATGTGCCTTAAGGTGTAAACGTGTTAAGAAGAATTACCTGCTAAAAGGGTTTATTCAAATTTAGTTTTTGCCACCAAGTTTCTTTAGTTTTTGCCACCCAGTGTCTTAAGTTTTTGCAACTCAGATTTTTTAGTTTTTGCCACCCAGTTTTTTCCTTGTTTGTTGGTTATACACAATACACAACCACTGCCCACCCCCTTCAGTGCATGTGCCTTAAGGTGTAAACCTGTTAAGAAGAGTAACCTGCTAAAAGGGTATATTTAAATTCAGTTTTTGCTACCAAGTGTCTTAAGTTTTTGCCACCCAGTGTCTAGTTTTTGCCATTAATTTTTTTAGTTTTTGCCAGTTTTTGCCACCCAGTTTTTTCCTTGCCGGTTTTTTCCGGTTTTTTCCATGTTTTTTTCCACCCTTGGCAAAAACTTGCCAACCCTGATTTAACAAATATAAGCCAAAACCATTTATATATATTGTCTAAAGAAGTCATATGAATATATTTAAAACTTGTGTTTAGCGGCCACTCAATGATTTGTGATTGACGTTTTAATGTATAGTCTCCGTAGTATTTCGATTATAATAAAATCGATATGTTTTAAAATTAAAATGTTAGAAATAAGCAGACGACAAAATATTAACATAAACTAATCCTGAAACTTTTTGTTAGTCATCAATACAGGTGACGACCAAATTTAACCAATTTAACAGGCTGCCGGCACACTTCTGTCATTAAGCTACCTATTAAACGAGAGTATATCCAATTAACGCTCACAGCATGACACTGTCCACTTGTGAATAGGGGATTAACGGTAGTCCTATTTGATTATTGACATCAGCAAATAACCCTTTGATATTCACACCAAATGCGGTGTATTTGTGAAAAGTATGTATACAGACCATTATGCCTTATTAAGTTATTATTATATTAATATGTAAAAACGAATAATATTTATAATTTAGTTGAAATAAGTTTTATAACTTTATTAACAGTAGTACCGTTAGGCCTAAAAGCCCATGATGAAAATACATAAACAAATATGCGCGTGAAATATACATTTTAAAAAATCGGAAGCAATTTGTCAGGTCAGATATTAAATGCGCCTTTATTTTGAAATTGATTATTTGTCTGTTATGATTGAGTGGTCGATATACCCAAGATTTATATTCTGTTTTAATTACAGATCATGAAGAAATAACCTGGAAAAAAGCATGGACACATTTAAGAAGAGATGACATATGAAATGAATACTAAATATACTATATAACTATATTTCTATAGATTTATTGAATATGATACAGTTAAGAAGGAATGACATATGAAATGAAGACTGAATATACGATATAACTATTGCTGTAGCTTTATTAAATATGTTACATGTATGCATGTTAAAAAACATAAAGAACTTGTTGCTTTCTACCCTGTTTAGAATAAGGATTACATTTAAGTACAGTTAAACTTCGATACCTCAAACTCGGTTCGGTCGAACATATGGCTAAGATAAATCCGGGTAGTTTGAATTACGCGAGCTCGAGATATAGATGTTAGACTGAACAAAATGAACAAACTAATTGCTATCTGCATTATTTCTATCCTGTTTTAGTTCAAGTACATTTTTTTATTTAATTACACTGTACATCAAAATCAACATTCCCCTTTCGCCATTCTTTTTTAATTAATTAAAGGTACGATTCTTACAGTCACTCGTGAAACTACTACACAGATCTCATCGGATCAGCATCCAAATTGTTTTTGGTAACCATTAAGATTCTACTAGATACAACTAATGATAAAATCATGCGACAATAATTATTTATAAATACCAAAACGGCCATGTCTACATAGCCACAATACTTTGGCTTGTAGTATGCATCTTGATCACACATGATCTTTGCGGTACATCAAAGGCACACTTCTATCAGCGGGTGGTGTTATTGTTAATCCAATTATCAATAAAGCACAGCTCGTTAAAGGTGATAAACTGTGGCAGTTAGCTATTGATTTAGTGTGAAACACTGTTTGATCAATTTTTAAGTAACAGGAGGTACCCTGATTATCAATTTTTTTTGAATTTATGCATGTAAATTTACAAAATACTTAAACATTTAATTACAATACAATGAAATATAATTACATGGCTACATGTAGTAGCTTCAACTCTTTCATCGTCCAGGTCCACATAGCACAACTTTTGTTGGGGGAATTCCAGATTTGGAGCGATAGTTATAGCTGATTTTAACTGAATAATTAATGATTGATTTTTAGCTAAATGATACATAAAATTTCAATATAGTAATAAACTTTGAAACTTATGGCCACAAACTCTAATTATGATATATATACATATGCCTAAATGTAGTAGATTCAACTCGTTTTGCGACGTGACCACATCTCAAAAGTTTTGTTGGGTGAATAGTCGATTTGGAGCGGTATGGTTATGATCGGTATTAATGTATATTTGGTCGATTTTTTTTACTCCAAATGATAAATATAACTTAAATATATCCATAAACTCATAATATAATACTTATACATTGATATAAATGCCTACATGTAGTAGATTCAACTCGTTTTGCGACGTGACCACATCTCAAAAGTTTCGTTGGGTGAATAGTCGATTTGGAGCGGTATGGTTATGATCGGTATTAATGTATATTTGGTCGATTTTTTTTACTCCAAATGATAAATATAACTTAAATATATCCATAAACTCATAATATAATACTTATAAATTGATATAAATGCCTACATGTAGTAGATTCAACTCGTTTTGCGACGTGATCACATCTCAAAAGTTTTGTTGGGTGAATAGTCGATTTGGAGCGGTATGGTTATGATCGGTATTAATGTATATTTGGTCGATTTTTTTTACTCCAAATGATAAATATAACTTAAATATATCCATAAACTCATAATATAATACTTATAAATTGATATAAATGCCTATATGTAGTAGATTTAACTCATATTTGGTTTTATTGGTATCTGTTGGTTACTATTGGTGTCTATTGGGTTTTGTGGGGTGAATCGACGGACCCCCGTTCAGGGCTCCAGATAAGGGGGAGTAAACTGAAGAAATCCAACATTTTCCAATTCAATTTAGAACCAAATCCTATGGTGTTACTACTCATTAGAATCGTCTCTTTGAGACAATTCTAATGAGTAGTAACACCATAGGGTTTAAAACGGACATAAAAATTTGAGTTTTTGAAATACTCCCCTTATCTGGAGCTCTGCACCGTTGTGTCGAAATACGGCTCATTTTATAGCATAATCCGGTGTACGTTTCCAACCAGTGTACTAGCTGCCATGTAAACAACTGTTGATCATAAAAACAACCGCTGCTCGAGTATTTTGAAAAGTTTAAAATTAGATGAATAGCAACCTGAAGCTTGATTTGAGGTCAGAAATTGTTTTCAAAATGACTTTAAGCAATAATTGTGTGATTTTAACTAGTAAATGTGACTCAATCTGAGAGTTTAAGGAATGAGGCAAAACTTATTTTCCTCCCTGTTTTTGGCCTATTGCCATGAGACCCTGAGGACGGCACCCATCAAAAGTTAACTTGTTGTCACAGGGGTTCATTGATGAGACTAAAGTCACTATAGTTGTGATATCGTAACTGTATTCGAATACTGTCTAGTGTCTAGAGGTTACCGCAGCTAGTCACTATAGTATAATGATGTCGGCAAACGGATTTTTTCGTCCCATCTGGTGATGACTGTCCTTGCCCTATATGAATGCATGGATCACCGTCATAAATGTTGTGTGTTACTGTAAGTCAGAACGGGTATGATCTCTGAAAGATAATAAAGGCAGTGGCTAGGAGTATGGACCTGTACTCCTAGACTCTGAGTACGGATCCATACTCCTAGCCTGAGATAATGGGTTTTGGCTAGGAGTACGGCACTACGGAACAATTATTAAGATACTTACATCATCAAACTAAAAAACGGAGATGTTTATTGTGGGCCCGTTTTCGTCCACCGAAACTTAACAAATCTATCTTGTTTTTTTAAGAGCTCAATGATGTCATCACTTTTTGCAATCAGCAAAGTAAGCATTAATTACCCTGAAACCTGAAAATGTATTAACATGTGTATCTATGGAGTAAAAGGTTAAGGCAATGTCCTTCTGTCAGGTGAGACCTTTTGGCAGACAACCTGAATAATATTACAGTTATAATTCAAGTTTTAGTACAACACTTTAACTCATTACCCCATAGCCTGTTTCTAGTTTTGAAGACAGGTGACCACTTAAAGCAGATTGAAAGTAAAGCAGAATGCGCCTTAAGATGCATTCTGCTTTACTTTTAACCTGCTTTAAGCTACCATCTACTAGGATATAGAAAAAAGAATAATGGTTCCGATTCATGAATATATAAATTTGAACTATTTTCTTCAGTACAAGAATAAATTAAAGGTGTAGAAACTAAAAAAGGTGTATTTATGGGGTAATGGGTTAACTACAGTAACTGGCCTGGTTATTTTCCTGACATTGATTATTTCCCTTGAATTTATCTGTGTCAGAGGTCAGTGGTAAACAGGTAAGAATTACTATAATGCTGTTTTGTCTTTACAGCCCGAGAGGGAGTGACCTTGGCTGACAATGATATTTCACCGTACCAAGGAGATTTGTTCCATGAAGTAAGAACATGTTACCCTTGCCCCTGGAAACCCTTTAAAAGCCCTTTTCTTGTTTACTATTTGCCTACTAGCGGCGGATATGTCGTTTAGTGATTACCAGTCAGGGCTCAAGATAACAGAGAGAAAACTGAACAAATTCAACATTTTCTCACTCATTTCAGCACCAAATCCTATGCCGTATGGTGTTACTACTCATTAGAATCGTCTCAAAGAGACGATTCTAATGAGTAGCGACACCATTGGGTTTAATGCAGAAATAAAGATTTTAGTTTTTGAAATACTCCCCTTATCTGGAGCCCTGCATAGTGATAATCTTTGTAAACAGCTTGGATCCTGATGAAACACTGCATTACAATTGTTGCTGACGAAAAAAAAATACCCAGCATGCAAAGAGTTAAATAGTCTTTTAAACTTATTGTCTGGCCAGAACAAAATAGTAAATACTCCAAATAGCCATCTGTTTATAAGTTACTTTTCAATAAAAGATAATTTATCTATTAAAATAAATTAATTACCAAAAGACTAAATCCGTTATTTAGCAAAAAAATTAAAACATTACATTTTATAGCAAGTTTATGATCAGTCTTAGATTGATTGGATACCAAATAATTTATGGGTTATTTACTACAGCTACAGTCACACAACTTTACATTTTGATACGTGTGCATTGATGAGTACAGCATATTGCATTGCAGTTTGGTGACCTTGGCCTCTTTGAACTAGGTTAATGTTTTGTGTTAAGGTCAGATTTGGACTATATCAGTTAGGATTGTAACTTCACATGCTGATCTGCATTGAAGAGTACAGCTTATTCCGTTGCAGTTTGGTGAATTTGACCTTTTACTTAGATTAAGCATTGGATTTTGCTTTGGTTATCAAAATGAACAAGATCTAGACCAACCAAACTAGGAATACAGTGTGTATCAAGTCGAAATGAGTGGACTTATACTTAGGGGCAAAGCTAAGATAGGCATGACAGTCAATTAAGTGGAATACTTTTATTGAGGATGTTTGTATGCTGACCATATTTTTAATGCCTTATGCATGATAATGCCACAAATTTGCTTTTATTTGAGTAATTCTTTTTGTTACTTTGCAACTGCACCATCTAGTTTTAAATCTCTTTCTAATTTTGAAGACAGGTGACAGGTTAAAGAATGTTGAAAGTAAAACAGAATGTGCCTGATGGCGTATTCTGCTTCACTTTCAGTCGCCTTTAAGCTACCATCTGCTAGGATAAAGAAAATATTTCTTATGCTACATATTCTTGTCTAGATCAGAGCAACAGATAAGGGTAGTTTTTCAAAACTTAAAATCTTTATTTCTGAATTAAACCCTATGGTGTCACTACTCATTAGAATCGTCTCTTCGAGACGATTCTAATGAGTAGTAACACCATAGGATTTGATGCTGAAATGAGTGATAAAATGTTTGATTTGTTGAAATAACTACCTCTTATCTGGAGCCCTGTAGATCAAGTGAAACTATTTTCTTTATTGCAGAAATAAATAGGCATAAAACATTATTAAAAAGGTGTTAATGCAGTAATTGCTTGAAAATACTATTCACTACCAGGGTTCCAGATAAGGGGAAGTAATCTGCACAAATCCAACATTTACTCACTCATTTTAGCACCAAATTCGAGACGATTCAAATGAGTAGTGACACCATAGGGTTTAATTCAGAAATAAATATTTAACTTTTTGAAATACAGTAAAACCTCTCTATAAACCACTAAAAAGAAGGCTAATTGATTGTATTAAAGAAAGGTGACAGCTTAAAGCAAGGTTACAGTATAACAGTATTACTGTCACCTTGCTTTAAGCAGTCACCTGTCCTAAACCCCCTATAATTAACACACTTTAGTGGTCGTACTAGAGAGGTTTAACTGTACTCCCTTTATCTGGAAGCCTAACTATACTATACTATTGTTTTCTGTTGCAGACTCCTTTAATGCTCAGGGTTGTAGGTCTGACCATGAAATTGATTCCCACCAAAGTCACATATTTCTTTGTGGTAAGTTGCAGATTGTTCTGTAGTATGAATAAGCTACAAGTAGACTGTGTTTTTATTATCTGTAGATGCGGGAGTTATATAGTGGTTGTGTTATATTTTGATATCCAAAAACTAAAGTCAAACTTCAATATCTCGAACTCACTGCGGTGGAAGTTGCCCGTATTTCTACAGTTATTTTAAATTATTTCAATATCGTTTAAGTCTAACATATCTGTTTGGCTCAGCCACGTTTTAACTTTGAAATACGAATATGTTTGGCTTTAGCGAGTTCGTGATATCGCAGTTCGACTGTACTAGGACTACCTTTAAGCTGGTACCTATTTTGACATTTCCCTCTGCACCAGTGCTGTAGGATATATTGACCTATTTCTCCTTAGTATGCCTCTCCAGTCTATCCCTTAACTCATTCACCTCTTAAACCTTTAATGAATCATTCCAATTAAGTCTAGTCCATTTTAGACTATTTAGGGTTGATTTTAACAATCTATTGTAAAATGACAAACAGTGCAAACCCTGATCAGAGGGCTCCTGCAGGAGCTCTCTGATCCGGGTATACACTGTTTGTATAGGAGAAGTGTGCTCTTCACAGGTATTATACTATAAAAGTAAATGACAAGTATACTCTTCAGTCGTCACTAGGGTTCAATGTGTTAAGGATAATTGCACTCAAATGAATATTCACTGATTATGTTTGATATAGGTGGCAACTTAAAGCAAAATGCAAATAAAGCATAAAGGTTTACTCTCACCTTGCATACTATATATCATTTGATGTAACAGTTGAATACACATGTTTCTGTTGCTGATTTGGACTGATGGCTCTTGAGGAAAGGGTTGAACTTGGACTCCAAGGTTATAAAGCTTTTTAGTTGAGTCTGAGATCGTCCCCAAGCATTTGATTGGTCAGATTTGAGCATTAACTAAAATCTGACCAATCAAATGTTAGAGAATGAGCTTTATAACCTTTGGGCCTGGTCTCCTTTTGAATGAAAGTAAAGTGTTTATTGTATATACTTTCAGCTGGTGGATATCTTGAGTGGTTTGGTTCTGGTCAGCATAGGCAAACACTTCAGCAGATACCTGGTAAGTGTTATAATATGTTTGCTATACTATGAATCTGTCTGGAGCTCTAGATAAGAGGGAGTAAATAGTATATGAGAAAGTCAAACCTGTAATAAGAGACCACTAAATAGTGTGTATATATATGACAGATGGCAGCTCACTGCATGATACAAGTATTGCAAAAAGATCCTGCAGGAGCTTTTTACATCATTTTTATCCTACATTAAATAGAGAATATTTGGTGACTAGCTTTGAATGAGAACTGTTATCTGGCAAGGCGGATGAATATATCAGGTGAGCCGCAGGCGAACCTGATATTTTCAGAAGCCGAGCCAGATAACATTTCTCATTCAAAGATAGGAACCAAATATTCTATTTATCCTTGTCACAATAGTAAAATAAATAGAGAATGCTTATTTTTAAAGCTAGAGTCATTTTTGGTCCAGCTAAGATTCTCACTAAAGAACTATGTTATTCTAGGAAAGCGCGCTATTATATAGATGACGTCAGTGACGTCACATCCTAGTTACGTTGAAAAGAAATAAAAGAACCTTTAAAAATCTAATGTTTTTCACTCAGGAAATCTAAAAGGTGGACACTTATAGAAGTATGTGGCGCGTACTCTATAACGCTTTGATTGCATCGAATAGTTCGAATAAACGTCGTTACACGTCGGGATTCTGTTGAAAGAGTTTTAGAATACCTTTCCTAACAGCGGGAAAAATAAGCGTCTCGGTGAAAAAAGTAGTTCCGGCTACAGGTCATGTGACCACTTGACATAATAACATCGGTCATGTGACCACATAGCATAATAAAACAAAGTTTATCTGTCACCCCTTTATCCGTCAGGAAAACAGGCACGTGAGAGGATAAATGGTCACCTGTCTTTAAGTATGTACAACCTACCTAAGTCAATGGTAACTTCTTACAGGTTTGACTGTATGATATTATTTGTGCTGAAGGCATTTTAAAGTTGAACTCAAGGGAGGTAACTCTGTGTTAAACATTGCCTGTATTTCTTGAAGTCAGGTATTTAAAGTAAAGTCTGATCTAGATTTTGATGACTAATAGAATTTACCAATATCTATCTAAAAAAGGCCAAAATATTTGTATGTTAATTTGAGATATTTTGTAAATTGATATTTAGTGATTTTTTCATATTTTACCTTTTTATGCCCCCAGCATCGACAGATGCGGGGCATATAGTAATCGTCCTGTCCGTCCGTCCGTCCGTGCGTGCGTCCGTAACAAGGTTAAGTAGATTTTACCGTTTCGTCTAGCATCAACACCGCTTACCCAAATGCTTGGATACTTATACAGTTGTTGCCTTGGACCATTCCCTATCCACCAATATCACCAAACTTTGATTTTGACCTTGACCTTGACCTAATTTGGACTTAGAAAATTTTAAATAGGCTATTTCTTGGTTAACTAGATTTTACCGTTTCATCTAGCATCAACACAACTGACTACAATGCTTTGATACTTATACAGTTGTTGTCTTGGACCATTACCAACTAAACAATAATACCCAAGCTCAGTTTGACCTTGACCTTGACCTAATTTGGACTTAGAAAAGATTCAGAATATATTGTCAAGGATGCCACTGGGGGCATAAGCGTTTATTGAACGCGCAGTCTTGTTTTAAACATTGATTTTTTCTTAAACTATTTTATGAAATATTTTGTTTTGGACAATATCTTATTTTGTCTGTACAGAGTACTTGATTGTGTGGAAAGTATTGAATTATAACATTTTGATTCCTATTTTGTAGTTATACACTCTTATTTTTCACGTTACCTACATGTATGCATGGTTATTTTAGCTCAAAAAGCAAGTTCAAGAGGTAAAGACGTATGCCATCGGTGTGGAGAAGATTATTCTGAAAATTGACGATGTGGATTTCATCCAATTAGCTCTTGTCTCGATGTAAGTTAGTCTTGAGAAATACCAATAAATGTTAATGTTTATATAATTAACTAGAAAAAGACCCACACATGCACCGGATAAATTATCATATTATTGCAAGGAGACTGTGGATGTTTTCAAAAACAGTAGAACCTCTACCTCTCTATTATGACCACTAAATTGTGTTAATTATTAGGTGTTAACGACAGGTGATGGATTAAAACAAGGTGACAGTAAAACAGAAAGCTCCTTTAGGAGCTTTCTGTTTTACTGTCACCTTGCTTTAAGCTGTCAACTGTCTTTTTATACAATCATTTAGCCTTCTTTTTAGTGGTCGTAATAGAGGTGTTTTACTGTATATGAAGAAAGACTATATGAATAGAAGATACTTTTCACTATGTTACCTGTATGATTTAACCCTTTACTCCATTAATACAACTTTTATTCACATTCTCACGCAAACAGGACATAGTCAAATAGGACAGCTCAGGGCCCGTCTGTTGTCCTGTTTTTAGGGGGTCCAGTAAATTAAGGATTTTTTTACAAAAGAAAAAAGGGAAAATTCGGATCGGGGCAAACAACACCAGTTTAGTCAGCCAGGGTCGGTTTTTCACAAGTTTTGTGTACTCCGTTCAATTTTCAGATGTTTTCATCAAGTCACACACACACTTTTAATTCACATAGAATTTGACATTGTCTTATTCTATTATCATTGGAACAAATACTTTACTGTTATTGATTTAAATTTCAGGCATTTCCTAAATCCGTATAGTGTTGCTGTCTGCCTTGGGAAGTCGACCGCTGTTGTAAACAACCTGTTCATATTCCTCAGCTTCATGTTCATGCTACAAGGTGAGTATTTTACACCGATTGTTTTAACCCATTCCTCCATAGCCAAAAGTACAAATTAACCTATATCCAAATGTGTTCAAGACAGGTTACTGCTTAACCCTTTCTTCCCTGAAACCTCATATGGACAATTCTAGTTTTCACTCAAAAGGTAATATTGAAATGCTTTACCTTATCAACTTTCCATGTTTTAAACGGCAATAAGGTAGTAAATAATCGCAGTTAGAGCTGGCAAAACTTTAGATTCGAAAAACACTAGAACACATTTTGATACAAAGTCTTTTGTGACAAATATGGAAAGATCGATGTCATTTTATTGGTGTAGTTGTAATTCATACAATAATGTAACAGGCGTTCCATTTATTTGTAAATTGCTGTTCATAGGGTAGTTGTAGAGATGGATGTAGGGTTCATCATGGTTGTTGTTGTTATTGCTGGGTTAGTCCCTCATAGGCTCATAGCCCATATTGGTGTTGTAACGTAGAAGATACTGATTTTACAGTACAATGAAACCCCTAGGACAATTTGCAACTCAGTTGGCAACTCAAGACAGTTGGCAACTCAGAGCAGGATGTATATAAAGTGGGAAGCTTCTTGCTGAGATATCTGCACTACTGTCATCCTGCTTTAAAACTCATTACTCCATAGCCTGTTTCTAGTAGATAGGTGACCACTTTACCCATTAAGCCATACTGACTCATATTGACACATTGGGCAATATTCTCATACTGACTCATTTTGACACTCTTTAATCCACTAGTTTGTATTGAAACAAGCATTGATAATTGTTTATCGCTTATGAGTTGATGGGTTAAAGCAGGTTGAAAGTAAAGCAGAATGTGCCTTAAGGCACATTCTGCTTTACTTTCAGCCTGTTTTAAGCTACCATCTACTAGAATATGACTGTATAAATTGGAACTGTTTTCTTCAGTGGACGAATTAATTAGAGGTATAAAAAGGCATATTTATGGGGTAATGGGTTAAATTTATGGAGCTGACAGCCTTCAAGAAACATGCACATTAAAAAAAAAACTTTAAAAAGTTTTTTAAGATGTGATAGCAGCAGGGCTTCAATGGTTGTTGTTACTGGTCAGTAGTTCTTCTGGGGTCCATCTTAGGAAAGGTATGACAAAAACGGTCACTAGTCGAAACTTTAAAATACATTTAAATTCTGATTTCTCCATCTAATCCTGTCCTGTGACATCTCTTTGGAATCATCTTTTCAAGACAATTCCAAAGAGATGTCACTAGACAGAATAAGATGAATAAATAATAAATAATTTAGAACCTTAGAATCTGACTTACGACCGTTTTTGTCGTACGTTTTGTAAGACAGGCCCCTGGCTTTCACACTATTGTTTATGCTGTTGTGGTTGCACTTCTTCCTCAGGGATCAATGGTTTCTCCAGGAATGTCAATAACTTTCACGTTGGGCTTTTGCTTCTTGTGCCTGTAAGGAAACAGTTTGCTTTGTGTAGGATAATATTCTATTGTACAGGACTCCAGATAAGAGGGAGTAAACTAAATATATCCAATATTTTCTCATTTATTTTATTACCAAATCCTATGGTGTAACTACTCATTAGAATCGTCTAGAAGAGACAATTCTAATGAGTGTTGACACCATAGGGTTTAATACAGAAATAAAGATTTTAGTTTTTGAAATACTCCCCATTATCTTGAGCCCTGATTATACTTGTATTAAATTGGCGTACACAAATAGCAATAAAATTTAAATATGTGATTAGCTCTTAAATTGCTTAATGCTCACTGACATCTTCTCAGTGTGTTATTGCAGGCTTTGCGAAAAAGCCGAAATATCCAAGATATGAATCAATTTGCTGTGAGTAAATGGATTAAATTACAATGATGGACCATCCAGAGCAAGAGAACATTGTTGTATACTCACAACTGTAGCTGGCACCAGCCATACTTTCACTTTATATGCCCCAGAGACCTTCCTACTTTGCAGCAGTTCTGGGGCTTAATTGTCACGGGGAATATTTTCCATTTATTACACCGAGATTATCCCCTCAGCCAAGAGCTAAAAGGAAGGCAGGTCGGTGGTTTTGATCCCATGCCCAGCTTTGCAATGAATGGGATTAGCCGAAATCATCTTCCTGAAATCATCATCATCTCATCTCATCATCCCGCATCATTTATCAGAGCTATATGACCTATCTTGTGTCGCAAAACCCAACCCATCCATCCATCCACTATATATGCATATTAAATGCACTTATACTCTTTATGTTGGTAGAAACAAACTTACCCTCTGAAGTGTTTGGCCTCTTCGACTGTGTCTGGCAGTTTCTGGTTTAGTGTTTCCGGTAGATATAAACATAGTAGCCCAGCTAACACTGAGGTTATTCCAAATATAGCTAGGGGCAGGGCTTTACCAAAGTCGCCACCTATAATCTCACCCTGAAACAGAGGGCCAATATACAGTAAAACCTCAATACTAACACCGCCGCTGGGACCACTGGTATCCTGGTCTTCACTCATTACCTCATAAATACGCCTTTTAACGCCCTTAACTTACTACTCCATTGAAGAAAATAGTTTATATAGTCATGAATAAGTATTATAAGAAATATTTCCCTAACAGATAATAGCTTAAAGCTTAAGGTGCATTCTGCTTTACTTTCAACCTGCTTTAAGTTGCCCCCAACCTTCAAAACTTGAAACTGGCTATGGGTTAACACATTACTCCATAAATAAACAATTTATTAAGTTATGAATTAATTTGCTATTTTCCTGCATTAACCCATTCCTGGATTTCCCCATAAATACTTCTTTTTATGCCAATAATTTATTTCTCCACTGAAGAAAATAGTTCCCTTTTATACAGTCATGAATATGTATCATAAGAAAATATTTTCTATATCCTAGCAGATAATAGCTTAAAGCAGACTGGAAGTAAAGCAGAATGGGCATTAAGGCCCATTCTGCTTCACTTTCAACATGCTTTAAGAGACCGTCTTTCATAAAACTAGAAACAGACTATTAGGTAATGGGTAAATCAGCCACTGAGACTTTCATTGTCATCATACTTCACTATTCAATGGTAGCTTCAAACAACCATGCATTATCTCACAGGGCTCCAGATAAAAGGAGTTTTTCAAAAACTAAAATCTTTATTTCTGCTTAAACCCTATGGTGTCACTACTTATTAGAATCGTCTCGAATGAGTAGTAACACCATAGGATTTGGTGCTTTATGAGTGAGAAAATATTTGATTTGTTCAGATTACTCCCCCTTATCTTGAGCCCTGATCTCACATTAAACACAATCTTCATTACAAATGGAAGTAATTCATGATATATTTGCTTTGTTGTTTGGGTTATACTGCGCTCCTTCTCTACAAGGGCCCTCTCAACAACGACTCCCTCCTTACAACGACGCTTTCCGCTGTTCCCCAAACAAGACATTTATGTCCAACCTTTTCATGGCTGTCGTCTGCTGTTTGTCTCAAAGTTACATATAAGTGGACATTTTGATAGAATAGATAAAATCACAAGTAACAAACAGCTTGAATCCAGATCAGACGCCGCGTTACGCGGCATCTGATCTAGATTCAAGATGTTTGAAAATGTAAGCCAAGTTTTGATTTTCCCTCCCTATAACGACTCCCTCCGAACAACACACACCATCTGTGTCTCCCATTGGGTGTCGTTGAAGAGAGGGAGTACTGTAATAAGAAAAATACCATTTTAGCTACATAAGGGGCGGCCATGCCCCCAAATCTTGCTGTGCAGGAACTGGCCCCCATGCCAGCATTTCTGAGCTGGGTAGGATATAATTCCAGGGAGAATACATAGATTACTGCAAATGCTCCAGATGGACCCAGCTTGCCTATCAGTGCCAAGGCCAATGTGACTGGTTGCAAAGCTGAAAAGTAATGCATACAAAAATTAAAACCAAATAACCCATTACTCTCTAGGCTGTTTATAGTTTTGAAAACAGGTGACCACTTAAAGCCTTAAGACACATACTGCTTTACTTTCAATCTGCTTTAAGCTTCCACTGCTAGGCTAAAGAAAATATTTCTAATTGTTCACATTTATGAATGTATTAATTGGAACTATTTTCTTTAGTGGAGGAAGAAACAGTCCCTTCAGTCAGATTATCACACTCCTTAATTGATGTCTACTCAGGCTATCTGTGTTTCTTATATCCATGATGTAAACACAGGTGGCTGTTTCATGCAGGATGGAAGTATGGTAGAAAACTGTTCTTTCTACTTTTATTGGAACAAAATTGGTAATCTACATACAGCGATCGGCCTGTTTCCTCAACTGACGTTGCATGTTTTGGAAAGGGCAGACAGTTGATGAAAGTGGCTGATCGCTTTCAGTGCAGTACAGATATTGACCAACATTGGCCCAATCTCATTAGGGGTCCTCAACCTTAAGTGTTCTCCTGTGTGGTCATGATGGGAGTATCTTACTCTTAGTGTACATCAGTGATAATTTTACCTGTGCATCCCGAGTCCTATACTCGTTAAATTTGTCAGGGACTCATTATTTATAAAGTTGCGAGTCCCATGGACCTATAGCTTTTCTGGCCTCTAACTTATTAACCTAAATTACTCATAAGCAAATAGTAGCTTAAAGCAGGTTAGAAAGTAAAGCAGAATGTGCCTTAAGGCACATTCTGCTTTACTTTCAAACTGCTTTAAGTGGTCACCTGTCTTTAAAACTAGAAATAAATTATGGGATATTGGGTTAATTTTTCACCTCAAGGACTTTAATGTTTGTCTCAAGAACTCATTGTTTTACAAAATGTGCATCCCAAGGACTCATTCATCTGATTTCTAAAATTATCACTGGTACATATTTGCCTGCATACATCAAGGGAATTTTGACTACCTTGCAATTTTTACCAAGTGGATTTACTCTATAATTTTTGGACCAAGGGGGTTTTGAGCGGTTCCCTGCATACATACCATCACCACCATAGAGGACTGTAAAGATGGTTCCAATACAGGCAAACCCGCCCAGCCACATGAACACTACATGGGTCCACTTTCTTCCAAGACAGTCCAACATCCAAATGTTAATAAATGCTGGAAACTCCACTACAGCCAAGAGGAAGAAATTGAGGTAGAAATTGCCACCAATAGTCCCAGAGTACATGGTTACACCATAGTAACACATGCTAACAATAACCCTGTGGAGGAAGGAAAAAAAAAAAAGTTTTATGACAACTCAAAAATTATTAAGTAGACACTGAAAACATGCTAGAAGGGAAAAGGTTAAATACAAGATTATTGAGAAGCTGCTTTTTATTCAGCATTTAAAGTCATGTGACCATTTCATCAAACAGGCTTAAATAGTTTCCATTTGAAGTAATACAGAGAATTCAAGTCTGGGTACCGTACCTTTTTTTGTCATTTTAAGCAGAGCTTAAGCTATACCCAAGGCGTGAGCGTGGACTAAAGTTAATATTTTTGGACCACCAACAAGTAATAAGTTGTTTAAAGCATTTTATACCCAGAAGCATTTGATACTTGAAGCAGAACAAGAGTTCTTTAATGCCACAAAGAATGACACGGAACTTGTACACGTATGTGTACATGACATCATGCTTATCGAAAATGACGTATGGTATGATACAAGGCAAGGATTAAGAGACATTCTCTTATACCTTATACAAATATACACGAAAAAGCTTGATATCACAGGGAGGTATATACAGTAAAACTTCTCTATTTATGACCACTAAAATGAAGGCTAATTGCTTGTATAAAGTACAGGTGACAGCTTAAAGCAAGGAGACAGTAAAACAGAAAGCTCCTTAAGGAGCTTTCTGTTTTACTGTCACCTTGCTTTAAGCAGTCACCTGCCTTAAAAACCTAATAATTAACACAATTTAGTGGTCGTGATAGAGAGAGTTTACTATAATGCTATGTTCATTGAAAGACAAATTTCCGAATACAAATCTTACCAGTTAAAGAAGATGATCATGGTTCTGATAAAGAGAACACGTGACGTGAAGAGTTGCCATAGTTTGCCTGTCTTTTTCTTCTCCATCGTGTCACCAGCAAATGCCTTGGGTGGCAGTTCCACTTTGTTCACCTTGGCCAAAGTTTTCATGATCTCTTCTGCCTCATCCACCCTATTCATGGACAGTAGCCATCGCGGGGATTCTGGTATGAGCCTGGTTTTTACAAAAGTAACTGTCTTTTAACAAAGGACATGATTGTCATAAGCAAACGTAAATCATCTTCTACAGTATTGTTACAATGAAAACATTTTAGTTTTGTAATGAATAGGATCATTTGGTAGCATCCAATTTCCATTAACCCATTTCATGCGGGATACACTTTTAGGTGTACCTCTAGGCAAACAGTTTTGATCTCAGATCAGGCCCCACATTGTGGGGCCTGATCTGAGATCAAAACTGTTTGCAACTAAGTCAATATTCTATCAGAAACTGCTAAAATATTTTTCAAATATTTGAGTTATACCTGCTGCAGACGACATTTTAAAATGGCCGCCAAAATTACCCAGCATACAATGGGTTAAGGAGGTGGCTAACCCTTTCCTTGGGATAGACCTTACCACTCTTCACCTCTCAACACCAGAAAAAAACCTCTGCAATATACATGTAGATGCAGAAGGCAGCTTAATAGGAAGAATTAAGAAAGTAAAGTAGAATGTTACTACAGATTTTGTTTGTCTTGTAGCTAGTGTTGTAGCGATGATCAATTATAATCGATCATCGATCGAAAACAGCCATAATCAAAGATAATCGATTACGATTTGCTGTAATCGATTATGTTCGATTATTTATGATAAAGTTATGAAGAAGCATAGTGCATATAATAGACAGGTTGTAGCTTTATGCAGGTTGGAAGTAATGCAGAACACTTCTATGGAAGTGTTCTGCATTATTTCCAACCCTCATTAAACAATAATCTGCCTTTCATATGTTCACTATGTATCCTCAAAGTATGGTTAACTAAGCTTTGACTGTAATGTTAATCTGAAAAAGTTGTGTTCTTAAATATTTGTTCTTGAAATAATTTCTATAAATTGTTTTACTTACTTGCATCAAATATATAAATGAAACAGTTGATTCCTAACCAAGAGACTATTCAAACAATGATTAACCGGATGAACTGCCACAGCAATAGTAATTACAGGTTGTAAAAGAAGTCAGTTAGTGATATACAATTAGTTCAAAGCAAGCTCAATTAATTTGCAAATAAAAAAAGGACATTAATTTAACTGTTTTATCAAATTGCTGCTTTGTTTTTTATTTGCATTCATATGGGTGCATTGTTTGCAAAATTATGTAGATATATAAAATACAAATGCAAACATGAGTATCACATATATTCAGCTTTTCATACTACATATATAATAGTTTATGTCAAAACGATTATATAATCGATCATCGATCGATTATGTCTACCAATAATCGTTTATAATCGATTACGGTTTTCGGACCGATTATACAACACTACTTGTAGCTAGTGATGTTTTTAATCTGTAAGTTATGCTTGATGTTCATAATGCTGTACATGGTTATTGATAAAACATACATTTACCACCAGAGTGTTCTAATATTATGCTAAGTTATGAATACTCTAAATCTTATAATAATGAGGTCTTGGTAAGAAATACTATATTACCACCAGAACGTTAGATAGAGGGCACATGGTGCTGCCACAGCTATCTGTATGTAGAACCAGTTCTGTAGTAGCCAGGCCATACCAGATAAGTACATCAAACCTATAGTAAAGAATCCATGGATCACAACACCTGCCCATACTCTCTTTGAAGGCCCAACAAGCTCTAGACCTGTAAAAATATACACAATTAGAATTGTGAAATATATGATACAGAGCTCCAGATAACGGGAGTGTTTAAAAAAATAAAATCTTTATTTCTGCATTAAATCCTATGGTGTCACTGCTCATTAGAATCGTCTCTTCGAGACGATTCTAATGAGTAGTAACACTACAGGATTTGGTGCTGCTATCCCTTTTATCTGAAGCCCTGTGATACATGTGAAATTTATGTTTCATGTTAAATCCATCACACCATAGATATACATTTGTAACCTTTTCCTCCATAGAAGTGCCTTTTAGCGCATTCAATTTATTACTCCACTGAAGAAAATATGTACCATAAGAAATATTTTCTATATCCTAGGAGATGGTAGCTTAAAACAGACTGAAAGTAAAGCATTCTGCTATACAGTCAACCTGTTTTAAGTGGTCACCTGTCTTTAAAACTAGAAAGAGGCTATGCGGTTATGGGTTTAGGAAAGAATGCACCTACCAAGAACACAGCATGTCATAAACACCCCATGACATGCAGCCCCCACTAGGAACTCCAGCAGAGCATACACCCAGAAGTTAGGGGCCCAAGCCACTCCAAAGGCTGCTGACACTTGTAGTATGCATGATAAATAGAACGCCTTTTTTCGACCAATACTGAAATACAAGTCCAACAAAACACAAATCACCTAAAAGCACAAATACTATAACTACTTGAAAGTGTTCTAATTTAATGCAGATAGAATACATAATGTTATTGTCAATGAAGTTTATCCTACTTTTATATCAATCGCTTAAGACCAGTCAAAATTAGGTCAAGTACTAAAGGTCAAGGTCTATGACACCTAATTAAGTGAACTTTGGCTTATTCACACCTTAGTACAGAACTGATTCAATGTATTATCAAACCACATACGTATTCCTTATATCAAATTCACTGGAGACCACTTCAAATTCAAGGTCCAGCACTCATGGTCAAAGTCACAGTGACAGTCCATTTCTGCTGAGTCAATCAGACGGTTGCAAAGCCATTCTTTGTACAAGATGTTTTGTAGCTATGTTGCAAACACACTGTCATAAATGTTTGTAACCATAATATATTATTGGAATCTTTTATTACTGTATATTTAACTCTTTTTACACCATGGACCTGTTTAAAATATACACATTACATTTGCAAACACTGTAGACCCAGATCAGAGGGCTCCTATAGGAGCCCTCTGATCTGGGTCTGCACTGTTTGCAATTTAGAGCAGTAGTTATTACACTACCCAGAATTCCAATTAGACTGGTTCATGTTTTGGAAACTGAAATGATCCACAAGGGAACATAATAACCCACAATAGTTACTTAGTGTTGACAGAGTTATTTATTTAATTTTATAGCTATCCAATAGTTCTGTGTCAGCTTTGCCTTCTCTGTAGTTTGATTTGGATCCAAACAGACAATGGAGGTCTGCAATTACAGAGCTCCCTCTCTACAACAACATCCAATGGGAGATAAAGATTGTGTGTTGTTTGGAGGGAGTCGTTATAGAGAGGGAAATTGGCTTACATTTGCAAACAGCTTGAATCCAGATCACACACTGCGTAACGTGGTGTCTGATCTAGATTCAAGCTGTTTGTCACTTGTCATTAAGTTTTGTTCTGTTAAAATGTCCAATATGTAACTTTGAGAAAAACAGCAGATGACAATTTTAAGCAGACGATATTGCAGCAGTAAAAGCATTAGACATAATTGTCCTGTTTAGTGAACTGTGGCAAGGGTCGTTGTAAGGAGGGAGTTGTTGTTGAGAGGGCCATTGTAGGGAGGGAACACTGTATTACTACCAACAATAATATATAGTTATTAGGTTAAGAGTTTTGTAGGCATCACAATAGAAAAGTTACCAAGGTGGACTTACATGTCAGAGAGGAGACCAAAGCCTAAATCTCCCACCAGCACTCCAAAATAGAACACGAGCTGGGCATGAGAGGTCTTCAAAGCTTCTCCACAAACAAAGTCTTGCTGAAAATATAGCATAGAAGAGAAAAATCATGAGGAACCTAGTCAAATTGTAGTGTTTATACAGTTTTGATCTCTCCTTATGGCAAGACAATTTGGTACCTCATCAAGGTTTTCACTGTTAGCTATGAATACCTGTGTCACTCAGTAAATCCTGAGATATAAGATAATTAAGGCTAATTGACTGTATGAAAGAGAGGTGACAGCTTATAAAGCAAGGTGACAGTAAAACAGAAAGATTCTAAAGGAGCTATATGGTTGTAATAGAGAGGTTTACTGTATTTTTCTTTAAAGAAACTTATAATGTTTGTTTGTTTAGGAGATGGTTAGTAAAGACCATTACCTTTGAAGAAAATGTTTCTGAGAATACCCCTGTATCATACACCCATTCTGTACACTGAACCTTTGAGGCATTGAGTGGTTTGCTGTAGTTATCATACACAACATTCAAGCCAGTGTAGAGATGGCAGCGGTCATAGTCGTAGTCTTTGGAAGGTGGGATATGTTGGTTCACCAACTCCTGGTGGCCAGGGCTCTGTATTTCCCATGTATCATTAGGGTAATCTGGAAGCTTACACCTGCAATAATGCCATGATATATGTTTAATGTGCAATAGATATGTAGTAGTTAATGTACAAACTGTCAACTAGGTTGGTATGTATATATTTAAAAAAAAAAATGAAGTGGATTTCCCTACGTTAAGTTTGTCAAGTAGATATTTGTTAACCTTTCACCAATAGCTACCTCTGCAAATCATCTTTATCAGTACAGCACATTGCATCACAGTTTGGTGACCTTGGCCTTTGTGACATAGGTCAAGAGTTTTGCCTTTATGTCAGCTATGGACTTATTACTGCAGCAAGGGCCACACAATTTCGCATGCTGATGCCTCACAGAGACTGCAGCTTGTTGTATTGTAATTTGGTAACCTTGACCTCTGTGACATAGGTCAAGAGTTTTGCCTCATATTATATCAGGTATGGACTTATTACTGCAGCAAGGGCCACACAATTTCACATGCTGATGCCTCACAGAGACTGCAGCTTGTTGTATTGTAGTTTGGTAACCTTGACCTTTGACCTTGACAACTGTGACCCAGCTTTAATTCATTGTGTTTAGTTCAATTCGGTAATTGCTAGTGCATTAAAACTTAAATTTCTCTTCATCATGTACTATGAATTATTTTAATCATTTGAAATTTTGAAGCCTGAGGCTGAGTCTAATGACTTGTTTAAACAATATATCTTACAAAAACACTGATTATGATGTATTTTACTGGAAATCAACTGTGTCACCATAAATACACAGTCAAACCTATGTTTAGTGACTTCCTTGATTACCCTAAATATTGGGACAGACAATTTGCAAACAGTGTAGACCCTGATCAGATTTCTCCTCCAGGAGCAGTCTGAACAGGATCTACACAGTATGCCATTCAGTTTGCACCTTTTGGACAATTACTGTGTCATAAAAGCAAAAGGTTCACATTTTAAGATAATTACAACTGTTATACAGGGTGTCCCAATTTGTAGGATTTTTACGGTATTCAGTGATGAATCATGGAGGTCTGTAAGAGCAGGTCTCTGCTAAATACATTATAGATATAAAACAAGGCGTTTGAAAAGTTCATGTTGGCATGTGTATTATTTTTTCACTGATTAAGATTGTAAACTGTCTTTATGACTTCTAGTGAATTACTAAAGGCTGAAATGGTATATATGACATTGTTCTGATGAACTGCACATTGATTTTAGGTGTGGTCACAATTCGTCAATTTCTCCATATCTTATGCATCTTTTGGAACTTAAAATATTACAAGTATGTCGTTTTCCCCACTTTTTATTACGCCTGACTTCTAAGAGGCTGTTTGATGGAACACCCATGGCGTCTGGTTGGCCTTACCAGTTTCCGCTCTCTAACTCAAAGAGTTTTCAACTGATCTTCACCAACCTGACTGACAATGTTTTTTGCCACAACAGGCATGCCAAGATCCATAACCAGCCAAATCACACTAGGCAATAAGATTTATGGACCTTGGATTTCCCTACACAATGATTTCCACTCTCAAACAGTTTTCATGGGATCATTACCAAACTTTCTGAAAATATTTGTTGCCATAAAATGGAGGCCAAGTTTTATATCCAGCCGAATTGCATTTGGCACTCTGGAGCTATGGCCCTTGTTATCTTAGAATATTAGAAGTTTGTTGTTTTCAGCACTTTTCTTCCCACAAGCTTTCACATATTGAGCTGAAATTTTGTTTATGATGTTGTTTGGATGGTCTGCATATCAAGGGTCAATGTCATCCTGAGGCATGTAAAGGAAAGGATTTGTCATAGAGATTAGAGTGATGGAAATACTCCCTGTGTGTGAGGAACTCTGGGTCCAAGGTTATAAAGCGTTTGAGCTGCGTCTGAATAAGTTCTCAATGCTTGAGAATGACTTTAGACTCAATTCAAAAGCTTTATAACCTTGGACCCTGGTTAAGGAAAGGATTGATCATAGAGATTAGAGTGATGGAAATAGTCCCCGTGTGTGAGAAACTCTGGTTTACCTATGTTCTGGAGTGTAGAGGAGGATGATGTTCATCATCATGAAGCAGCCCACACTTATGGCTGGTATACATAGCAACAAATAAAGCCGCTTCTGATACGACCCAAACTCCCCAACTTCTAGCAAAATGTCATCAAATTTCATGGCTGGCCGGGATTGTTGACAACAGCTGTGTTGTCTGTATAGTCTGCAATAGGTAAATTATTGTTTTATAGACTCTGACAGTACAACCAGGATGTCACAAGGAGATGTATAAATTTGTGAAGCATCATTCCTTAATCAATGAAATGTAAAATGCAATTTCCCCTTCAGTAGTTATGGCATGGAATTTGACCTTGACCTTTGCCATAAATTTACTGTATTTTCACTGATTTTCAAGTTGGCTATAACTTCATTTTTCATCTAAAACCTTCATTTTTGGTATGCTTGTTCACATACCAAAGTATTATACCAATTGAATTGACCTTGACCTTTGACCTTATTTTACTGCATTTTTCACTGATCATCAAAACTAGACAAGAGTTGTCAGTCCCATGCAGTGCTCTTGTTATGGTGTCACAATAGACATCAGTAACCATGCAATCAGAACTATTAAACCTTGAAATACAAGTGATATTTTCTCTGCATTCGGAGAAAAAATATCTGTAATATCAATTAATTTTAGAAAGAGAAGTGTAATCTTTTCCACACTAGACAATTTATTGCTTGACCATTTACCCCATAGCCTGTTTCTACTTATGAAAATTGGTGTCCACTTAAAGCAGGTTGAAAGTAAAACAGAATGCACCTTAAGGTGCATTCTGCTTTACTTTCAGCCTGCTTTAAGCTACCATCTGTAAGAATATAGGAAATATTTTTTTATGTAGCACATTATTCATTACTGCATCCTAACAATGGAACTATTTTCTACAGTGGAGGAATTAATAAAACACATAAAAAGGCATATGTATTAAGTATAGTTGAACTTCGATATCTTGAACTCGCTTTTAAAACGCATACTATCCGATAGCTTGACACATGGACTGCAATGTTTCGTGTTCGGTTAAGTCGAACATATACCCATATTTCAAAGTTAAAACGTGGCTGAGCCACATTTTAACTTTGAAATACTGGTATGTTCAATTAACCGAGTTCGAGATATGGCAGTTCGACTGTAAATAATTAATAATAGTTACCACACTTTCACTAATAGTGTGTTAAAGGTTAACCCCTTGACACCATTAGCAACACCGGCATTTGTAAACTTTTGAATCATATCAGAGGAAAAGTATTTTGGCATCTCATCAGGATCTAGAGTGTTTGAAACAAGATTTGAGGTTTCTTCAATCAAAAGCTTGAAATCATAATTTGACCAATGAAATCAGACATTTTAAAAGAAGACAATTAATGTAATGGCAATGAATGGGTGAACTTACAGAAGAAAGTGGCATGGGCAAGCAATATGACCTTTCTAACAAGTATCAGTGCATCATTTCGAAAACTCATTATTTTAAGATTTTGAATCTTGATAGATTTAGAATTAAAAAACATTTATCAATTGAGTCATTCCCTATTTATGTTATAGATTGTTTCAGATTCCTAGACAGTCGTATCATACTGAAAAAACGTTTTATGGAGTTAATATTTTTACTTATGTTGGTTATTGTATAGCAATAGTTATCCCAGTGCTCCATAGCCTGTTTCTTCTTTTTGAACACAGGTGATCACTTAAAGCAGGTTGAAAGTAAAGCAGAATGTGCCTTAATGTGCATTCTGCTTTACTTTCAGCCATCAGCTAATTGCTTTATATATGCTTCCTATGATAGGTTATAGAAAACATTCCTTATGGAGTGCATATTTGTCAATGTATAAAATGGAACGAATTTCTTCAGTGGGAGAATAGATTAAAAGGTGTACAAAAAGGTGTATTTACGGAGTAATAGGTTAATCTTCTTAGTTCTTACTTATGTTGGTTATGTTATATAGATGTTTACAACAGTTATTTAAGTCGGTGTATTTCATTAGGTTTTTGCAACTGTCATCTTAAGATTATAACAAATGAGTACTTACAGTTATTACTGTCCCAGTTATATCCATGGATGTTTCTGACTACCTGTATACCAAAGTGTCCCATACCAGGTGTCATGAGGGGTGTTCCCATAGTTCTGTAGTACAGTGCTCCCTCCCTACACTTGCCCTGATGCCCTCCTTACAACGACCCTTGTCGCTGTTCCTCAAAAGAAGACATTTATTGCCAACCTTTTTATGGCTGCAATACGGTCTGCTAAAATGTGTCGGCTACTGTTTTTCTCAAAGTCACATATAAGTGGACATTTTGATACAATAAATATACTGAAGAGAAACAAACAGCTTGAATCCAGATCAGAAGCCACGTTATGCTGCGTTTGATTTCGATTCAAGCTGTTTGCAAATGTAAGCCAAGTCTTAATGTTCTCTCCCTATAACGACTTCCTCCGAACAACACATACAATCTTTTTTAGATGCTAAGTTTCTATTGCTAATGGTTGCACATTTTATGTTCAAAGGGGATGTATAACTTGCAATGCTTCTCATGCATGTAACTCTATACTATAATTATACTGGTTTGTAACAAGTCTGTTAATTCTACGTAGCATTGGCCTGTGCAAAAGATTGTTTATCACCCCTCACATACTAATTGAATAGTCAATGTCCAACATGGAGATGTTGGCTGGTAAAGCATTATCCTGTAATAAATATCTCCTGTCCTCAAAATGGACATCTGGATTTTTTTCTCAAAATTACTGAATGAGTCTTTAATATCAGAAGCAATTTCTTGCACTAATGTTTTGATCCTGATCAAATGCCAGGTTATTCAGTCTTAACTGATCTGGATCTATACTGATTTCAAATTTTAAGTCAACATAATGTTAGCAGGAGGGGGTTTATTGTATAGGGATGCACTAATGTTGCAACCGACTCATTCTAGTACTTCACACACCCTGGTGCATACAGTTGTTGCTAGTCTGAACCCTTGACAGTTGACCTATACCTTCTATAAACGTAAACATTGACCCATGGCTAAAACACCCTGGTGCATACAGTTGTTGCTAGTCTGAACCCTTGACAGTTGACCTACCTTCTATAAACGTAAATATTGACCCATACCATAACAGACTCTGGCTTTACCCTTTACCCTATAACTATAAAATGTGCCTTTTTACATCAAAGTTTTATTTCTCCATTCTAGAAAATAGTTCCAATTTATACTGAGTCATGAATATGTATCATTTTGTATATCCTGGCAGATAGTAGCTTAAAGCGGGCTGAAAGTAATGCTTATAAGGCACATTCTGCTTTACTTTCAACCTGCTTTAAGTGGTCACCTGTCTTCATTATTAGTAATAGGCATGGAAGTAAAGGTTTAATACACAGAAATGCAGCTCTACACTTTTCCTGTAGCCCATCTGAAAATGTTTCTGGGCTCACAACAGTTGTCTGTCCGGAGCCCCTGGTAATATGATGATTTTTTGTTGGAACACTGAGTTTAAGTTCATAGAATTAAAAATTCAATGTAAATAAGAACTTTACTTTAAAGTAAAAGTGAAAACAATTTTCGTAACAAAATTTACTTATGTATGCCTAATATATATACAAATTAACTTTTTTCGAAAAGTTGGCTTTTGACTTCACCCTGTCAATCAGCACCTGCATTAAATAAGTTTTTCGGTTAAGACAACATTTCTCAATACCTTTTTACCTAGGTACATGTTGTGACTTATCGACTTATGTGATCTTATCGTGCGTAATACTACCGTGTTGGCAAAGTATTGCTTTTTAAAATGATATCACACATGCATTTTGCACTTATATATTGAAGTTATTGATCAGTTGCCACTACTTAAAAAATGCCTCTCGTACATTGTATTTTGATTAAAATTATTCTCTTGTTGTTCAAAGCATCTTATCAAAGTTAATATACGACTGTCTCATATGCATAAAAATGCATGCTTACCTGCTGGACAAAAACAAACACTATACATCAAGAATAAAGGATGTTTCCATATGTAACAGCTTGCATTGTCAAATTGTAACTACATACAGTTCTGGTGTGTTAACCCTTTCCCTCATAAAAGCGACTTTTAGCGTATTTAATTTATTCATCCGCTGAAGAAAATAATTCCAGTTTATACCCTCATGAACACTTACCATAACAAATATTTTTATATAGCCTAGTAGATGGTAGTTTAAAGCAGGCTGAAAGTAAAGCAGAATGTGCCTTATGGCACATTCTGCCTTACTCAAATTCAACCTGCTTTAAGTGATCACCTGTATTTAATGTTATAAACGGATTATTGGGTAAAGGGTTAAGCAGGGTTCCCACTAGTCAGCAAAAAATGATTTTTTTTCAAGGTCAGGGAAAAGTAAGGGAATGTTCAGGGAAAATTAGTGTGTCAGTAATAGTCATGGAATACTATAATTTGGGGCCTCGAAATTCTATACAGTATTTTCAATCTTATTCAGTGCAGTGCAGTATACGGTTAATTTCGACATAAGTTGGCTAAATTGATGTACCCTTGCA
Organism: Gari tellinella; assembly: GCA_922989275.2. Lineage (NCBI taxonomy): Eukaryota > Metazoa > Mollusca > Bivalvia > Cardiida > Psammobiidae > Gari > Gari tellinella. The sequence goes on from OV277862.1 coordinate 19,876,891, forward strand.
GTCTGTTTGCATACTTATGATGCATCTAGTAAATGTTCAAATCTGGTTTAACCGTCCATGCAATCGAAATTCATATTTGTATCAGCTAGCTTGCTGTCAACACAGCAATGTGACTCACTTGAAACTAAAGTGTTCCACGAAGCCTTAGCAGTGATAATGTTAGAAATGAATGAGTCCTCGGGATGCACATTCTGTAAAACAATGAGTCCTTGAGACAAACGTGGAGTCCTTGAGGTGACAAATTAACCCAATATCCCATAACTTATTTCTAGTTTTGAAGACAGGTGACCACTTAAAGCAGGCACATTATGCTTTACTTTCAACCTGCTTTAAGCTACTATTTGCTTATGAGTAAATGGTAAATAAAGGCCAGCAAAGCTATATGGGTCCATGAGACGCACAACTTTTTAGCTCACCTGAGCTAGCTCAGGGTGAGCTTTTGCAATACTTGAATGTCTGTCGTGCGTCGTTCGTCGTTCGTCGTCAACAATTTTAGTGTTTACACTCTAGAGGCCACAATATTGATCCAATCTGTCTCAAACCTGCTCAGATTGTATATGACCATAAGAGTTCGGATGAGTATGATTATGGTTGAAATCGGACTAATAGGTCAAGAGTAATCTACCTTTGAATTGCTGAAAATGCCATATTTAAGGGTGTTTACACTCTAGAGGCCACAATTTTTATCAAATCTATCTCAAACATGCTCAGATTGTATATGAACATAAGAGTTCGGATGAGTTTGATTATGGTTGAAATCTGATCAATAGGTTGAGGGTTATCTACCTTTGAATTGCTGAAAATGCCATATTTAACAGTGTTTACACTCTAGAGGCCACAATTTTTATCCAATCTATCTCAAACATGCTCAGATTGTATAAAACCATAAGAGTTCAGATGAGTTCGATTTTGGTTGAAATCAGACTAATAGGTTGAGAGTTATCTACCTTTGAAATGCTGAAATTGTAATATTTAAGGGTGTTTACTCTCCAGGGGTCACAATTTTAATCCAATCTATCTCAAACTTGCTCAGATTGTATATGACCATAAGAGTTTGATGGAGTTAGATTATGATTGAAATCGGTCCAATAGGTTGAGAGTTATCTACCTTTGAATTGCTGAAAATGTCATATTTAAGGGTGTTTACACTCTAGAGGCCACAATTTTTATCCGGTCTTTTTCAAACTTGCTCAGATTGTATATGACCATTAGAGTTCAAATAAGGGTGAATATGGTTGAAATCAGACCTATAGGTCAAGAGTTGTCTGCCCTTGAATTGCTGAAAATGCCATAGCGAACACCGTTTACACTTTTGCAACTACAGTTTTGAATGGATTTTGATTTTACTTGCTCACAAAGTATATACCTATAAGTTCTCAAAGGAGTGCAATCATTGTTGAAATCTAATCATTGTAGCAATAGTTAAATCTGCCCTTGATATACTTTGAAATGCTAGAAAAGGCTTCATTTCAGTATTGTTTAGGCTCTAGTTATCTGCCCTTGATGTACTCTACCATACTAGAATTATGAGGTTGTATTCCAAAATTGTTTACAGTAACATGCTATACTACAAATTTGAATGGATTTAAATTAAAACTGATGAAACAGTAAGATAAAGCTATCAAGCTTCAGTACAACAGGTGAGCGATATCAGGGCCTTCAGGCCCTCTTGTTAAATAATGAGTCCCTGGCAAATTTAATGAGTATAGGACCCGGAATGCATAGGTAAAATTATCACTGCCTTAGTTCAGAATGCTAAAGAAGTACATTGTAGCTTGTTCACCTCTATATAGTTTGTCATCTGTTGCATGCAGGCTTCTCCGTCGCATTATTATGCAACTGCTACGACAGTAGCTGTCAGTTGTCATGTTTTACTGCTGGAATGAATCTAGTGGAGGAAAGGGTTTGAAAACTGGGGTTTGTGACATTTGTGACACTTTCTTGTTACTTTTTGTCACCCCATAATGAAGGACAGAAAGCAAGACTAAGATGTTGCTTTTCCATCTGCATCAAGCATTTGGATTTAGCTCCAACGCTAAGTTTCATTTCAACTCTATTGCTATTTTAGTCTTAACCCATTACCCCATTAAATACACCTGTTTATATATATATGGAGCGCCATTTAAGAAAATCATTGCTTTTTATATAGTCATGAATATGAACTATGATAAAATATCTGCTATTTTCTAACAGATGATAGCTTAAAGTAGGCTGAAAGTAAAGCAGAATGCGCCTTAAGGCGCATTCTGCTTTACTTTCAACCTGCTTTAAGAGGTCACCTATTTTCAACACTAGAAATAGGCTATGGGATTATTTGGTTAAGTGGTAGACCGGCCAAACTTGGAATAAATAATTATGTATCATGTCTAAATGGACAAAGCAGGCACAGGCGAGACATAAATGATAAATCTGTGGAATTTATGTTTATATTTACATACTCCATTTTATAACCCTATAACTATGTATGACATTTGTCCAAGAAAGCAAACAGACTCATGCATTATCATATACAGTGTTCCCTCTCTACAACCGCCCTCCAAATAACGATTCCCGCCTTACAACGACCCTTGCCGCTGTTCCCTAAACGGGACAATTATTTCTAACGCTTTTACCGCTGCAATGTCGTCTGTTTAAAATTGTGGTCTGCTGATTTTCTCAAAATTACATATTCGACATTTTGACAGAAAATACTTTATGATGAGTGACAAACAGCTTGAATCCAGATCAGACGCCGCATAACGCGGCGTCTGATCTGGATCCAAGCTGTTTGTAAATGTAAACCAATTTTCCCTCTCTATAACGACTCCCTCCGTACAACACACAATCTCTGTCTCCCATTGGTAAAACTCAGTTATTACGAATTTATGACACATTGAGGTTTGCATGGATATAATTTAAAGTTTTCAGTGCCCTAGCAATTGAATAGGCAGGTTTTGTGTCTTTATGCAAACATTCAAACCTTTGTTAAACAGAAATTTGATTAAAGAAGCATCTTAGTCTTTCAAAAGCAGAACGTTTCTTGCATATACCATGCTCCCTCTCTACAAGGACACCCAATGGGATACGAAAATTGTGTGCGCTAACTTAATTGACTGATATGTTATTCTTTTCCAATAAACTCATTAACGCTGAAACTTTTATTTCCATTGCAAACAGGTAACCCTGCGTCTGATCAGGCTCCAACCTGTTTGTCACTCAGATTAAGAATATAGTTATAAATTTCTAAAAGTAAATTTCCACAGTTTAGTGCATGGCATTTGCGTTTAAACGGGAAAGAATAATGTCTTTTCTACTGTACAGTACGTACAAAAATTACAGCTATCCCTATCTCTAACTGGTTGTAGAGAAATCATCGAGTACGATACTCATCCCTTTTAAAGATTTATTTGTTCCAATCTAAAAATAACTAGGACAAGTCAGAAGAAAACAATAATAACTCCTAATCAGTGGCTGTGGCACTACTCCCTCTAAAGCATTCTTCAGTGTTGTAGCACCAAAGCCATTTTGATAACTGTATCATCTCTCTTCGTTAATGTAACTTCCCTGACATTAGAAACACAAGCATCTTTCTGTCAACTACTTTAATAACCTTAACCCTTTACCCAACAGCCTATCCTTTATTTGAAGACAGATGACCACTTAAAGCAGGTTGAAAGTAAAGCAGAATGTGCCTTAAGGCACATTCTGCTTTACTTTCAACCTGCTTTATGCTACTGTCTGCTAGGACACAGAAAATATTTCTTATGATACATGTTCATGACTGTATAAAGTGGACTTTTATTCTTCTGTGGAGGAATAAATTAAAGGATAAAAAGGCATGTTTATAGGGTAATGTGTTAATAACCTGAATAACCTTACAAACTTGTGACCCATTCAGGGGTAGTAAGTCAAAAAAAAGTTAGCTAATGATGTACAGTCAGGTTTGACGTTAAGCAACCATCCAAAAAATATTCGTTGGAAATCTTAGATCATAGCTATAAATATAAAATGAAAATAATGCAGAAATTTTCTACATTGTTAGGGCCCTGCTCTCAAAATGCAGGAGCCCTATAGGAATCACATATTCTGTCCATCCGTCTGTCAATCTGTCCATGCTCATAGTTATTTAACTGGTACTTTTCTGGCTGAAATACCTAGTCATGTAAGTGAAAAACATTAAACTCAGACCATCTATTGTGACATTAACTTGGCTATTTCTTGTGACATTAAGCTAACTTTTAGTGGGAATTGGGTTAGGTTCTAAGCTTCTAGATCATTTTGTTCAAAGTTAGAGAAAATTACGAATTCTGTATGAATAGTATGAAAAACAACAAAAATAGCCACATAGGTACCATTTTGTGAGTAAATTGTCCATCTATCTGTCCGTCTGGGCTTATAAATGGATACTTGTGTGGTCAAAATAACTAGCAACATCAATGAAACCCATTAAACTAAAAATGGTTATCTCTTGTGACATTAACCAGGCCATATCTTGTAACATTAATTTGGCTATTAGTTGGAATAGTTAGGGTTAGCATCTAGATCATTCTATTTCAAAGTTGGATCGAGAAATGAGAAATTTTTGTCATGTGTGCTAGACACACAAAAAAGATCAAAAGAAATGTATGCAATGTATCAGGTGAGGGATATGCAGGGCCATTATAAGTAACTCTTGTTACAAGTAGACTGACTTGTTTAACCCATTACCCCATAGTTTTCCTCATAGTTTCTAGTTTCCAAGACACTGGTGACCACTTAAAGCAGGTTGAAAGTAAAGCAGAATGTGCCTTAAGGCACATTCTGCTTTATTTTCAGCCTGCTTTAAGCTATTATCTGCTAGAATATAGAAAGTATTTCTTCTGATATATATTCATGACTGTATAAATTTGAACTATTTTCTTTAAGAACTGATGTGTTGTATGTTTGGTATCACAGATATGTGTTTGTATTATTACAGGTCATGAACTGCTGTATTGTATGTCTGGTATCTTCATGAACCACTGTGTTCACTGTTGTATGTTTGGTATCACAGATATGTATTGTATTATTACAGGTCATGAACTGCTGTGTTGTATGTTTCGTTTCACAGATAGTGTTTGTATTATTACAGGTCATGAACTGCTGTGTTGTATGTTTCGTATCACAGATAGTGTTTGTATTATTACAGGTCATGAACTGCTGTGTTGTATGTTTGGTATCACAGATATGTGTTTGTATTATTTCAGGTCATGAACTGCTGTGTTGTATGTTTGGTAACATGGATATGCACGTTGTTTGTATTATTACAGGTCATGAACTGCTGTGTTGTATGTTTCGTATCACAGATATGTGTTTGTATTATTACAGGTCATGAACTGCTGTGTTGTATGTTTGGTATCACGGACATGTGTTTGTATTATTTCAGATCATGAACTGCTGTGTTGTATGTTTGGTATCATGGATATGTGTTTTTATTATTTCAGGGTCATGAACTGCGGTGTTGTATGTTTGGTATTATGGATATGTGTTTGGATTATTACAGGTCATGAACTGCTGTGTTGTGTGTTTGGTATCATGTATATGTGTTTGTTTTATTTCAGGTCATGAACTGCTGTGTTGTATCTTTGGTATCACAGATAGTGTTTGTATTATTTCAGGTCATGAACTGCTGTGATGTATCTTTGGTATCATTGATTTGTGTTTCGAGGGTTCGGCGCAAGAGGGGCGTAACTACATTTTTCAAAAATGTTCAGGAAGTGAAAAAAACTAATTTATTTCTATAGATTGAAAGTTACATACATATTTACCATGTGTTTTGTTTTAAGATAATTTATTCTTTATGAAACATTAAAAAAAAATATTAAAATTTTTACAAAATAGTGTTATATTTAAAAAAATCTGACTTACGCCCTTATTGCATGCTTTTTCAAGGAAATCTGAAGAAATTTTATATGCAAGAAGGGCGTAAGTCAACTTAACCTTGGCCATAACTTTGGAACTACATGTGATAGAGACTTCATATTTAGCATGTGTATTCAACCCAAGGAGCTCTTGAGGTCAACCCAACTTGGATCATGTCAGACCAAGGTCAAGGCCATTAAGGGATAATAGGCTTAATTTAATAAAAATGGTCATAACTTTGGGACAACATGTGATAGAGACTCCATATTTGATATTTGTACTTGACTTCAGAAGCTCTTGAGCTCAGTACAAGTTAGATAATATGTCATACAAAGGTCAAGGGGGCATAGTATTTCAGAAATACATCTTATTGATAATGTTTGACTTATGCTTTCGTTGCACGTTTTTCCCAAGTACATCTGGCAGGACTGTTCTATTATATATTTTTCAGTTAAACTGAAGTTAAAAAAAAAAGTGAATTTTTATTACCTTTTATGCAAATAATAAAATGTACAACAGAATATGTACATGTATTGCTTGGGTTATTTTGATGTACATTTCCGTTTTGATTTACAATGTATTTAATTAAGGGCATTCACAGTTCTCCGGTTGAAAACATAATCAGACTATATTTTCTCACCTGTGCCTCAATCAATTTAAAACTTCATTAAAGTGTTCAGTATCATTTGACATAGTGTACAACATGTCCTATAACTCTGAATATTTCACATATTTTGCCATTTATTTTGAAACATCACTCAAGTGAGCAGTATAATCTGGATTACATACAGCAACAAGTCTTATCATTCTTTTTAAATTTGACAAGAGTTATGCCTCTTTTTACCTTCTACCTCATATATATATATTTTACTATCAATGTTGCTTATGTTATTTCTTCATGGATTGGATTAAATAGTAAAGGAAGACTAATTTACAATCACCCACATTACTAAAATGACACAAGGCCTATAACTCTTTCACAAATATGAATATCTTAAAAATTTGCCCTTGTTTCATTTTTTGTCCTCATTAGGTTTGAAACTACTCAAGCATTCAGTTATCATCTGACTTCAGTATTTGTTTGTCAACACTTGACTTTGGGAGTGGGTTGGTACCCATTTAATTGGTAAAAAATGCTCTAATTTAAAACAACGTAAAATACTTGATTTGGACAAAAAATGAGTCGTAAAACTTTCATTTCAGGGGAAAATCCTGCCGTAAACAGCTCATTTTGGGAAAAAGTCCTTGTTTTCATTTGGGAATGGTCAGAATGCTCAGATTGTATATGACTATAAGAGTTCATATGAGTACGATTATGGTTGAAATCAGACGAATAAGTCGAGAGTTATCTACCTTTGAATTGCTGAAAATGCCATATTTAAGGGTGTTTACACTCTAGAGGCGACAATTTTTATCGAATCTTTCTCAAACTTGCTCAGATTGTATATGACCATAAGAGTTCGATAAGTGCAATTATGGTTGAAATCAGACCAATAGTTCAAGAGTTATCTGCCCTTGAATTGCTGAAAATGCCATATCTAACAGCGTTTACACTCTTCAATGGATTTTGATTATACTTGCACACACTTTAGTATATAGCTATAAATTCTCGAAGGAGTGCAATTATTGTTGAAATCTAATAATTGTGGCAATAGTTATCTGCCCTTGATATACTCTACTATACTAGAATTATGAGTTTGTATTCCAAAATTGTTTACATGCTATACTATAAATTTGAATGGATTTAGATAAAACAGGTGAAACAGAAAGGTAAAGCTATCAGGCTTCATTACACGGGTCAGCGATATCAGGGCCTTCAGGCCCTCTTGTTTCTACTACCTACATTGGATTTAAATAATAAAAGTTAAAAATTACTGTTCCTCAACACTATCCATGTGAAATGACAAGGCCTATAACTCTTATCACAAACTATGCCCCTATGTACTCAGAATTTCTTTACAATTTGTAAACAGAAAAATAAGAACAGGCCTTATGTCCAATTTTATTATCAAGCATACTGTTTATGGACAGCTTTCACTTTTACAAGTTACACTGGTCTGATTTAAGTGAGTCAAAAAAAAATTAGTGGTTAACTTTTGTGACCAAATATTTTCAACAAAAATGTGAGACAGTTGACTATATATATTACAGTCAAGTCAAAAAGAAGTACATGTCATGTGGACATATATCAACATGTGGAGCCAAATTAATTTGTTGCTTGTTATCTAAAAATGCCTATCTACTATGAATGCACAGGCCTCAACCAAATAAGGAAAACATGATTCTGGTGAAAATTGTGAAGGAGCTGACATCAATGCTCTTAAACAGACTGAACCAAGGTAAAACATCTGAAAAATATTTTGTAGCCATCATCCATGCAGTAGAATAAAGCAGATCCTGAAGAAATATGGCAAACTTCAGAATGCATTCTCTGTGAGAATGTTTTCTCATGTAGTGATAGTCAGGCAAAGAGACTTGAGGTACCCAAATTGTTCAGTCAGAGCATGGCATCAGCTACAGTCAAAGGGTCTTAGAGATGAGGAATTTTGTCGAATTTAGTTAAGGAAGTTGAAAAGTTGACCAAAACTCCTTATGTAGGTGACCCTGCATTGCTAAGGCAGCAAAGGCCACCATAACAACACTTTACAGGGGCTCCTTCACATAAACTTGTACCCAAACCATGTACTTAATTATAATGGAGCATGATTACTAAATTAAAATCAAATGGTATCGAAAACAGCTCGGGTACAGAATGTACATGTATACATATGAACTTGCCAAGAGATGTTCAAGAGCCATATATGATGCAGAGTTTCAACAAGTCACAGACTTATATGGGTCTTATTTCCCCACAGCTCTGAACTTAATTTGAAATAGGATATGGTAAGAGCTCTTGAGCAAAGCAAGCTGTGATAACTCAGTTCATAAAATGATGCCCTTTTCATAGCGGTGTCTAAGCTTCTCAACCTGATACTGGTTTACCTGCTACAAGTGAGTGCTTAAAACTATTGGTATACAGAAGCAAGTCAAAACTGCACTTAAAGACATCTCCTGACGACCTTTTGGTCATAACACCCTGCCAGACAATTTCCTGCAAAGAGCATGGGTCTTGTGGACATACCGTTAGCAAAGAACCATTGAAGCTTCTCGTCTGAGACTCTACCTTTATATTTGATAGTTGGGTTAGAAATAACCATTGAAAATCACTAGAGCATGAGTATAATCTGGACCTCACCAGGTAAACTGAGATTGTGCTGCACATGATATGCGCATGATTTAACAGTTACACTGACACCTCCAGAACAATGGGCTGGTGGTCCCTCAATGGACTGAGGAAAAGTCTTTAAAGATCAACACTGTGTCAGAAGAGACCTAATTTAGCAAAGCTGCATACTGATATTATACACCTGCACAAAAATAGAACAGGTGCTTTGAGTATAAACAAAGTTTCAATTTTGTTGAAGTGTTTTTGTTGAGACCAGTGACCACAGATCTTCATTTGGTTGGGAAATTTCCAGTAGATCTAGGTATGTTTTATATCTGAAGAACCAAAACAACTGACTGGCAGAGTCTTAACTCAGTCACCTATGAAACTTTAACAGAACACATTCAATTAAGTTTAAGTAAATGTTTGACCAATAAGTTTTTTTTTAAATAACAACATATTGCAAAATAACAAACATTGGAGACACTGATCAGAGGGCTCCTGTAGGTCTTAGCTGTCTACATGTTCAGGGCCTGCACTGTTTGCATAGGGCAAGTGTACTTTTTGCAGATACACTGTTTGTTTGTGACAAGTATACTCATTGCTTCTAGGTTTGAATGTGTTTAAAGGGAAATTTCAGTTTTGAAAATATTAAAAACTGATAACTCTAACACTAAATCTGCCTAAAAAGTAGATCTTATATCAATAATATTCTAATACCTCACGCCTGAAAAGGAAATAGTGAGAGGTTTTGTAGACTGTTATAACCAAATTCTGAACCCTAAAATATCTAAAAATGACATATATATTTACACATCCTGCCTCCAACACAAATTTAATGTACATAAAATGCAAACTGCCCTTATTCAAGACGCAGGCGCCCCCATAAGCCACATTATGGCTGCCTTCTTTTCTCAAGTATAAGATTTAAACCTTTTTTTCACCTTAAAATTGAAAATATTGTGTCATGTCAGTGCTTAAGTAGACTGTTATGATGCAATAATATACTGTTGTGATGTCATAAAGAACATAATGCCATTATAAGATGACAACACAGCAGTTATTTGTTTACTTAAGTCTGTATTGCAGAATAGATTGTAAGTCAACCAGATGTTTTTTAGCATGCAAGAAGGGTGTAAGTGGACTTACGCCCTTCTTGCGCTAAGATAATTTGGCAATCTGAGATACGCCCTTATTGCAATATCAAATTATTGATATAAATATCTGAAACTTTTTGTTTAAATTTATACAGCATATGAGTTGACTAATATAAGCTGAAAAATAAAAAAAAGTCATTTTTGGAAAAATATGTAGTTACGCCCCTCTTGCGCCGAGCCCTCAGTTTGTATTATTTCAGGTCATGAACTGCTGTGTTGTATGTTTGGTATCACAGATAGTGTTTGTATTATTTCAGGTCATGAACTGCTGTGTTGTATGTTTGGTATCATGGATATGTGTTTGTATTATTTCAGGTCATGAACTGCTGTGTTGTATATTTGGTAACATGGATATGCGTTTGTATTATTTACAGGTCATGAACTGATGTGTTGTATGTTTGGTAACATGGATATGTGTTTGTATTATTTCAGGTCATGAACTGCTGTGTTGTATGTTTCGTATCACAGATATGTGTTTGTATTATTACAGATCATGAACTACTGTGTTGTATGTTTGGTATCATGGATAGGTGTTTGTATTATTACAGGTCATGAACTGCTGTGTTGTACGTTTGGTATCATGGATATGTGTTTGTATTATTTCAGGTCATGAACTGCTGTGTGTGTTGAGTATTGCCTTGGCCTCCTACCAGTCACTGTATCCAGTCATGCTCCTTGTTCCTGCAGCCATCTTCTTCAGCAATGTAAGTAGACAATAGTTAACTTTAGTTACAAGCTCCTTATGTTGCTATTAAACCCTCTGTTGTGACAACTGTGTAGAGGTGATTAAAATAGCTTTTGTGTGCTATTATACTAGGGTAAGGCAACTTTGCATGCTTAGTCGTTAGCTAGGAATTGCTAGACATTTCCAAGACTAGGATATACTAGGAATTCCTGGGTCCTAGGATATCCTGGAAATTGTTGTCCAATTACCGTGAGCTAAGAATTGCTAGGAATTTCTAAGACCACGAAATTTCAGGATATTCTAGGAAATCTCGGTTCATCTTGATTTCTAGGATATCCCAGGCATCCAATTTCTGCCAACTAAGAATTAAATCCTAGGATTTCCTGGGAATTATTCTAGGATAATTTCCTGGAATTTCCTTAGATAATCCTAGGAAATTCTGCAGGGGTTATGTGCCACAAGAAGGTATAGCACATTGCATTGCAATTTTATGAACTTGACCACTAATCTTAACCTTTTTTCAAACATGCTGAATGGAAGCAGTCATTTGCAGAAATTTGAACATAATTATGATGGTTTTGACCACTGGCCTGATCAATACTGACTGATATTGGCCGGCCTTTTGTCATCCTTGTTATGACTGCTTATTACATATTTGACAGTATCAGGGCTCCAGATAAGCGGAGTATTTTAAAAACAAAAATCTTTATTTCTGCTTTAAAATCTATGGTGTCACTACTCATTCTAATGAGTAGTAACTTCATAGGATTTGGTGCTAAAATAAGGGGAAAATTGTTGGATTTGTTCAATTTCCTCACCCTTATCTGGAGCCCTGAGTATTGGATCATGTTTTTACATTCTACAGATGCAGAAGCAGGGAAAGGGGCAGAAGGCCCGTCAGCCCCACTCAGTGTTTACCTACACCAAACCTGTCGTTCTTGGCATCGTCTTTCTCCTTCTTCTAGAGCTGGCCTCTTATTTCCTGGAAGGATCCAGCAAGTTTATGTATGCTACAACTGGTTTCATGTAAGTAGTTTAACCCTTTCCCCCATAGACGCCCCTTTTGTTAGTGCATTTGGTAGAGTGATTGACTAGCAAACCAAAGGTTCCAGGTTCTATTCCCACTCGCTTCAAATCTTTTTTTTAAAATAAATTGTTCGATTTTTATTTACTAGTCAATTCATAACGCAGTGACCAAAGGACAGGCTATGTTTAGTCACGTAATAATGAATAATATCAGATGCAAGTATTGTCAAGTGACAACTAAACTTTGTGAGGATTCATAGCCTATATGACAGATGACAGCTTAACACAGGACAAAAGTCATGCTAAAAGATAGATCCTAGAGGAGCTTTTATGCATTACTTTTGATATGCATTAAGCAGTCACCTGGCTTTAAAGATCCACAGGCTACCATTTTCAATGGTCCCTTATTACAGGTTTAGAGCTGACAGCATTTTAAAGTTTAACTCAAGGGAGGTAACTCGTTTTGTGTTAACATTTTGTCAGAATTTCTGGAAATCATGTATAAAATGTAAATTCCACTGTAGAATTTCATTAAACTTTTGTGACTAGTAGAATTAAGTTATATCTATCAAATTAGTGTATGTTAAACAGCTAGATTTTTTGTAATTTGAGATTTAGTCACTTTTTCAGAATTTTACTTTTTTAAAATATTGATATTTCCAGAAAATATGTCATGAAATATTTTTGTTTGCACAACATCTTATAGTATCTGTACAGTTTACTTGAATGTACAGAAACTATTGAGTTATATCATTTAATAAAGAAAATATTCCTGTTTATTAAATAAGGAGCTTTTCTCGACAAAAGGTCCTGTCAGAAAAAAAACGGCACTGTAATTTTTTTTTATTTTAACAATTTTTCACTCTCCATATGGTATATTTCAATTTAATCAAGGTTTCAAAGAATTCTGACAGGGAATAAGCTGACCCGCGAACCACCTTAAGGCACATTCTACTTTACTTTTCAGCCTGTTTTAAGAGGCAACCTATCTTCAAAACTAGAAATAGGCTATGTGGAAAAGGGTTAACCCATTACCCTATATCCTGTTTCTAGTATCGAAGATAGATGACCACTTAAAGCAGGATGAAAGCGAGCAGACTGTGCCTTAAGATGCATTTTGATTTTGCTTTCAGCCTGCTTTAAGCTACCTACCATCTGGTAGGATATAGAAAATATTGATTATGGTGCATACTCATGACTGTATAACCCTTTACCCAATAACCCGTTTATAACATTAAAGAAAGGTGGTCACTTAAAGCAGGTTGAAAGTAAAGCTTAAGGCACATTCTGCTTTACTTTCAGCCTGCTTTAAACTACCATCGGCTAGGCTATATCAAATATTTGTTATGGTATTTGTTTATGAGGGTATAGACTTGGACTATTTTCTTCAGCGGAGGAATAAATTAAATATGCTAAAAGTCGCTTCTATGGGGGAAAGGGTTAAAGTGGTACATGTACTATGTTCTTCAGTGAAAGAATAAATTAAAGATGTAAAAACGCCTATCTGACTATGGAGTAATCCGTTAAACATTTCTTTGTATTGAAATCTTATGCCTGGTGAGGTAAAATGGTTACTAGGAACTTATCTTGGTCTTGGTTATTCCAGTACAATCGTAGACCTAATAAACTTAGAACAACTTAGAATACTCAAAAATAGCCTTAAGAGCTAGCAAAAATATTAGAAATCTATTGTTGACACATTATATATAAACTAGTATACTAGTCTTTGAAAAATGATATGCCTGTAATAAATACACTTGTCCTATGTAAACAGTGTAGCTCCAGATCGTTTGGTATGATAATCCTGTGTGTTATATCCAAAGTCGTCAACCACTGCTTGCATTTAACTTTTGATGAAACGTTGTCACAATGCCTAATATAGAAAGCTAGGTAAAAAAGTTAGAATGTAGGTCATGTCATGAGAAGAACTAGGTCACAGGGCATCTTGGGTCACCTTCAAATCACCCTCATATTAACAGACTTTACAGGGTATGGAACACCAATTAGGCTCTCCTATATAATTCATATAAAATTTGTCTTCTTCAACGTTAAAATTTGTCAATTTTTGCAGCCTAGCCAGGTGCAACTCTATATTTTCCAAAAAGATATATTCATGCACAACTGAAAAATGAAGAAAAAACAGGGGGTCATGTGTAATGTAAGAAAAATATCATGACTTCAATAGCATGACTGGTGTTCTGCTACCTTTTGTCAGAGGGTCCGGCTAAAACAGGGACTGTCACTTCAGCCCACATAATTTCTACATAAACCCCTTTTAGGATAACAGAAATGCCTTGCATCTATTTTCTGGCACCTATATAGTACATCAAAAGCAAAAAACAATGCATATCTAGTGACAAAATGCCATTTTGAGGCCAAAAAGGTTGGCACTATATCTCCGGGAACTACTTTTGACTGGACCATGAAGCATTTCCAGTCTATTTGGTGTTCCGTAACTTACATGGTCTACACAGGTGAGTGCTTTAGGGGAATCTTGTTTACATTTCAGACTTGGCGTACCCGATTTGTCACCCAACCTTGGAGTGTTCTGGTACTTTTTCACCGAGATGTTTGAACATTTCCGGCCCTTCTTTATTTGTGTGTTCCAGATTAATGCGTTTCTGTACACAGTTCCCCTTGCTGTGAAAATGAGGTATGTGCGAAGTAACCAGTCAACCTTAGAATCATATACATATAATACATGGGCCATTCATGATCCAATAAATGCACATGGCATATTTCAAAGCCAGATTACTACTGTATTAAGAATAAAAGAAATGCAGATAGCTCTACTCCGTAGCCTGCTTCTAGTACACTGAAGATAGGTGACCACTTAAAGAAGGCGGAAACTAAAGCCTGCTTTAAATCTAATAAACACCCCAATCATTTTATTTTTTTCTAAATTTAGATTTTTCAAAAAAATTTCTAAGATATGGTCAGACTGTCAAACTGTTGAGACGTTTTGTTACTGTTTGCAAAGGAAGTACTGTTTGGCTGTAGGTGTGCAGAGTTAACCCTTTACCCCATAGCCTATTTCTAGTTTTGAAAATAGGTGACTACTTAAAGCAGGTTAAGGCACATTCTTATTTACTTTCAGTCTGCTTTAAACTACACATTCTTATTTACTTTCAGCCTGCTTTAAACTACTATTTGCTAGAATATAGAAAACATTTCTTATAACATATATTGATGACTGTATAAATTGGAACTTTTATCTTCCGTGGAGGGCCAGTCCTTCAGATGAGACTTTAAAAACCGAGGTCGGAAGTATGAGTGCTTTACACTTGGCATCTAAAAGAACCAGAGAACTATTTCGATAATAAGAGTAGGGCATCGTGCCCGGGTTCTCTGTATCCGCTCCCCTCTCTCTCTGGGGCGTACAATTAGCCCATAGATGGCAGAAACGGAGGTTAACAAACGAAACAAAACTTCTGTGGAGGAATCAAATAAATGCGCTAAAAGGTGCTTCTATGGGGGAAAGGGTTATATACTGAAACCCAGATTATATTTTGGGACTTTGTATCACCGCTAGGGATGCTTAACCGGAGTTATTACAGTACTTGTTTGTAGTTGAGGCTTATATATTGTGGTATGTTTTATGTTTTCCAGGGACCACCCAGTCTTTCTGATGTATGTTCTAGTCACTTTGATGTCCATATTCAAGTCTTATCCAAGCTATGCAGATGTAGCAGTCTACGTAACCTTACTACCCATGTGGAAACACGTATTCCTCTGTAAGTACCGTAAAACCACTAGAAATAAGGCTAATTGTTTGTATAAAAGACAGGTGGCAGATTAAAGCAATGTGACAGTAAAACAGAAAGCTCCTACAGGAGCTTTCTGTTTTACTGTCACCTTGCTTTAAGCAGTCACCTGTTCTTAAACCCTAATAATTAGCACAATTTAGTGGTCGTAATAGAGAGGTTTTACTGTAAGCTGTAATAGTGTCATGGAGGAACTGTGCAAACAGTGTACAGCCAAACCTGTGTTAAGCAACCACTGACTGAAGATATAGGGTGAACTTTAAAAAGAGGTGACTGCTAAATGCAGGACAAAAGTAATGCAGAAGGCTCCTATATTGGAGGCTAATGCATTACTTTTGTCCTATATTAACCTGTATTGAATACTGGAAGTACAGTCAAACTTTGATATCGCTTAACTTGAACTATCAGATAGTTTGACACATAAACTGCGTTATTTCATGTTTGTTGTGTTAATTATTGGGTTCCAAGACATGTGACTGCTAAGGTGACAGTAAAGCAGAAAGCCCCTAAAGGAGCTTTCTGTTTGCATAGGACAAGTGTAATCCTCATAGATATGCTGTTTGTAAATGACGTGTAAACTCTTCGCTAGGATTGAATGTATTAATTGCAAGTTGGTGATCTGTTGTAGATATGCGAAACATGTTTATTGTGAGCAACATGTTCCTGTGCTGTACTGTACTGTCACCGATCCTCTGGCACCTGTGGATATATGCTGGTAGTGCAAATGCCAACTTCTACTTTGCCATTGCCCTTACTTTCTCAACTGCACAGGTAAAACATACCATAAAATTGGGATTTATTACCCGCGTGTAAAAAGACATAAAAAGTTACATACAGTTATATTATGAATATCTTCTTCCCTTGAACTATTTTGGATAGAGATTTGAACATTTGGCATAGTTTTATTTTACTTCTAGAGGTCAATTACCAATAATTGTGAAATGCTTTCGGTCTGTTGCTTATCTTTGTAACATGAGTTAAAAATAGATTTTTTCCAATAAAAAGTCTTCCTATCTGAAACCATGTTCCGGTACAAAGTAATGAGCTTAGATATCTGACATTACACTTCATTTGCAGGTTCACTAGCAAGATTTTTGTGGGATAATAAACCTAACCCACTCACTAAGTTCTGTGTTATTTATTAACTCTTTGCATGCTAGTGGCGGATATATCCACCACAGTGATTGTCTTTGCAAACAGTTTGGATCAAGATGAGACGCCGCGTAACTCGGCGTCTCATCAGGATCCAATCTGTTTGACCCTCTGACCATGTTTTGAAAAGAAATTTAGAAAAATCTATTTTTACAACAGTAGCAGACGACAATTGTTGCAGACGAAAAAAATTACCCAGCATGCAAAGAGTTAATCTAACATATTATTTGTTGGTTTTCTTTCAGATTTTCCTAGTTACAGACTTACTGTTTGCATACTTAAGGAGGGAATTCGATCTCAGGAATGGACTAAAACAGAAGCTTGAGAACGGAAAGGAGGGTCAAATTATACTGGAATGACGTGCAAAACACAGCACTTACCTTTGAACCCATTCCGCCCTAGCAACAAGAGTGCTCATCATTTATAAACATATACCTATAAAAAGTACATTTGTCCTGCATACAGTGTAGACCCAGATGAGAGAGCTTCCAAAGAAGCCTTCTGATCAGGGTCTGCTCTGCATGTAATTTGCCTTCAATACATGTATATTGCAGAAAAAACTTAAAATATCATAAATGGACAAACATAAATTGGAAACTGGCATTGTCTATTTAAGGTTCAGGGGACTGTTTCATATAGCTTTGTACGACAAATAAGTAAGATTATTTAAGTCTAAATTATTATTTATTTCTCGATCTAATCCTGTCTTGTGACATCTCTTTGGAATTGTCTTGAAAAGATGATTCTAAAAAGATGTCACAAGACATGATTAGAAAGAGAAATTAGATGTATTGTAAAATTTTGACTTACGACCGATTTTGACATACAAAGTTTTATGAAACGGGGCCCCTGGGGTGGATGAGTTAAACACTGAGCAAATGACATTTGTTTAATATTCTGAAATTTGTTTTTCATTTACACATTTGCTCTAAGAGCTAGGCCTCCCCATGGCAATTTTATGTCAGGAACAAAACTGACAATAAACACTTTCATTTCTTTTTCATTCAAAGCATCAGCAACTATCATATTATGTATGACTCATATCACCAAACATTTCTAGATTAGCATTTACAAACTGTTTAGTTCCAGATTATGCCTTTAATTACCTAATGTCTGAGCAGGAACCAAACTGTTCAGTTTCTAAACTACTTGATGTCTGAGCAGGAACCAAACTGTTTAGTTCAAGATCATGCCCTAATCTACCTAATGTCTGAGCAGGAACCAAACTGTTCAGTTTCTAAACTACCTAATGTCTGAGCAGGAACCAAACTGTTCAGTTTCTAAACTACTTGATGTCTGAGCAGGAACCAAACTGTTTAGTTCAAGATCATGCCCTTTATTTCAGGGCCTGGGTGCATGACACGTAGTTAGAGTCTAGCTGTATGCTAAATCACTATCTGTTGGTTTATCTTGTAGTAAAAAATCGATATTTAACTCTAAGTGAGGGATTTAGCATACAGCTAGACACTAACAACGTGTCATGCACCCAGTCCCTAATATCTGAGCAGGAACCAAACTATTTATTTCCAGATCATGCCCTAAACTTGCTCTACTTGTTTGTTTTAGATCTAAATGTAGTTATTTGTCTTTCCTTGCTTTATTATATATATTTATGTAATTCATGTGAAGTGCTTTTGAACGCACAACCCCTGTGTGAAAAGAGCGCTATATAAATCTGGTATAATAATAATAATAATAAACTACCTAATGTCTGAGCAAGAACCAAACTGTTTTGACACATATTTGTTAAGAAGAGAGTACAACAGATTAGCAGTAAGCACTTTAATGACTTTCTTTTACCTCTTTTCTCCATAACCTGTTTCTTTGTTTTAAAGAGGCTTGCAACCGGATTTAGCATTAAAAATGGTAATTTGTAAATATATGTCAAATGATTATATAAATGGGTAATATTTAGTTTAGGATAATAAATTCTGTTAAAAAATGCATTTCCAAAAAAAAAAAGAAGAAGCTCTGGTGAGATTCGAACCCGTGACCCTCCATTGCGGAGACAAACAAGAAAAATGAGGACACGCCTTTACCGCCTCGACCACGGACGCTCTCTATATATATGGTAGCGACTTATGGTACTTATGGTACTTCACTGGTAGCGCTTAATACTACATAATTCGGCTCCGGTTTATGTCAGAGCCCGTGTAGAGAAGCAACAGCAAAACCGTCAGCTGAGGCTATTGAAAAACGATGGAATATATCTAAAAAAAACTAAGATTCGGTGACGATTCTTGAGAATGTTTTTGGACTGATCATTTTTTTTTAATGTCAGAAGCCAAATAATGCCACAAATTTGCTTATTTGAGTATTTTATTTTATTTTGACAAGTACACCATCCGGTTGCGAGTCGCTTTAAAGACAGGTAACGACTTAAAGCAGGTTGAAAGTAAAGCAGAATGAACCTCAAGGCAAATTCTGTTTCAATTTCAATCTACTTTAAGCGACCAACTGCTAGGATATAGGAAATATTTTTTTGTTACACATCCATTTCTGTATAAAGTCGATGAATTATTTGAATGCGCAAAAATGTGTATTTATGGAGAAAAGGGTTAAGAGAACTGTATATGGTAATTACTAAATATTCTGTATTTTAATACCGGTACTCACTTGGCATCTGACCAGGATCCAATTAGGTTTCTTTAATTAAAAAGGCATTAATACTAAATTTGATAAATCAACTTGTAGTTTATTAGCAGAACAAAGTTTCTGTTATCTATTTGATTTCCACTTGAACTGTGACTGAATATCATTGTTTTGTAACACTTTCTCTCAATCTTTAACTCTTTCAACACAGAGTAAATACAATGTATTGTGGATTATTAAGTTCCCATGTCGATTTTGGAATTATGGGTAGTATAACAAATACTGGTATGAATCAGAAAACAGTGCAAACCCTGATCAGAGAGCTCCTAAATGAGCCCTCTGATCTGCATCTACACCGTTTTCAAATGTATTGAGTATATTTTAAACAGGTTCATGGTGTTGACAGAGTTAAGTAAATGTTGTGTATTTTATGTTTCATATTGTAATAAAGTATTTATTTAAATATTTGAGTTGTTTTCAGTAGTTTTGTCACAGATAAGAGGGGTTAAAGAGGCTGCAACCGGATGAAGCATTAAAAATAGTAATTTGTAAATATATGTCAAATGCTTATATAAATGGGTAAAATTTAGTTTAGGATAATAAATTCTGTTAAAAAATGCATTTCCAAAAAAAAAAAAAAGAAGAGGCTCTGGTGGGATTCGAACCCGTGACCATCCATGCGGAGACAAAAATGAAAAATGAGGCATCGCCTTTACGCCCTCGGCTACGGACGCTCTCTATATATATGGTTGCGAATTAACGTACTTCAATGATAGCTATTAATAGACATTATTCGGCTCGGGTTTATGTCTGACCCCGTGTAGAGAAGCAAGAACAACAACTATACCGTTAGCTAACGCTATGGAAAAACGATGGAAAATATCTAAAAAACTAAGATTCGGTGACGAATCTTGAGACGTTTTTTGGACTGATCATATTTTTTTAATGTCAAAAGCCAAATAATGCCACAATTTGCTTTTATTTGAGTATTTTATTTTATTTTGACAAGAACACCATCCTGGTTGCGAGTCCCTTTAAGAAAACCTGCTCAAGGCAAAATTATTCTATGATTGAATTGAATTGAAAGGTCAAGGTAATGGTGAACTGAAAATGATATCCCATTTCCTAAGATATGCAAACTTTGGTATTAGTGTTTTCTTCTGACCTGTCAGAGTTATTTTTAGATTGGAACATTTTAAAAGGGATGATCACCGTACTCATTGATTTCCGTACGGTCAGCCAGGGATAAGGAAAGCTGTATTTATTGTGTGTAATGTACAGTAGAGAAGACATTATTATTTCCCGAATAAACGCAATCACAATGCACTAAACTGTAGCAAAATTGATTTTATCTTTTTAGCTCGCCTGAGCTAGCTCAGGGTGAGCTTTTGCAATCCTTGAATGTCCGTCGTCCGTCGTCAACAATTTTAGTGTTTACACTCTTAGAGGCCACAATATTTATCCAATCTTTCTCAAACTTGTTCAGATTGTATATTACCATAAGAGTTCAGATGAGTTTGATTATGGTTGAAATCGTAACAATAAGTCAGGAGTTACCTACCTTTGAATTAATTGCCGAAAATGCCATATTTAACAGTGTTTACACTCTAGAGGCCACAATATTTATCCAATCTTTCTCAAACTTGCTCAGATTGTATATTACTATAAGTGTTCGGATGAGTTAGATTATGGTTGAAATCAACCAATAGGTCAGGAGTTATCTACCTTTGAATTGCTAAAAATGCCATATTTAACCGTGTTTACACTCTAGAGGTCGCAATATTAATCCAATATTTTTCAAACTTGTCCAGATTGTATATTACTATAAGTGTTCGGATGAGTTTTACTATAAGTGTTTGGATGAGTTTGATTATGGTTGAAATTGGACTAATAGGTCAAGAGTTATCTACCTTTGAGTTGCTGAAAATGCCATATTTAACGGTGTTTACACTCTAGAGGCCACAATTTTTACCAGTCTATCTCAAACTTGCTCAGATTGTATATGGCTACAAGAGTTCGAATGAGTTCAATTATGGTTGAAATCAGACTTATAGGTCGAGAGTTATCTACCTTTGAATTGCTGAAAATGCCATATTTGAGGGTGTTTACACTCTAGAGGCCACAATATTTATCCAATCTTTCTTAAACTTGCTCAGATTGTAAATGACCATAAGAGTTCGGATGAGTTCAATTATGGTTGAAATCGGACCAATAGGTCAAGAGTTATATACCTTTGAATTGCTGAAAATGCCATATTTAATGGTGTTTACACTCTAGAGGCCACACTTTTTATCCAATCTATCTCAAACTTGCTCAGATTGTATATGACAATAGGAGTTCAAATAAGTGTGATTATGGTTGAAATAGGTCAAGAGTTATTTACCCTTGAATTGCTGAAAATGCCATATCTAACATTGTTCTCAATGGAGTGCAATTATTGTTGATATCTAATCATTGTGGCAATGATATACCCTTGATATACTTTGAAATGCTAGAAAAGGCTTCATTTTAGTATTGTTTAGACTCTAGTTATCTACCCTTGATGTACTCTACAATACTAGAATTATGAGGTTGTATTCCAAAATTGTATAAATGCTATACTACAAATTTGAATGGATTTAGATTAAAACGGATGAAACACAAAGGTAAAGCTATCAGGCTTCAGTACAACAGGTGAGCGATATCAGGGCATTCATGCCCTCTTGTTAATATGGGTGGCAAACAGGTTGGAGTCTGATCAGACGCTGGGTTACCCGGCGTCTGATCTGGCTCCAACGTGTTTGCAACGGACATAATAGTTTTTAGCATAAACACGTTTATTGAGAATGAATAAAATATCAGTAAAATCAGCGCAGCTGTCTCGTGCTGCACAAGGATCATGCTTATCACAAGTTGGAAAGTGTACGACTATAAAGATCCGAAGTTACCCTTGTTATCTATTTACCATTATGAACTATTCTGTTCTAAAAATAACTCTGAAAGGTCAGAAAAATTGCACAATAACTCAAGCTTGATCAATGTGTTATAATAAATATGCTCAAGACAAACTTGTCATATAACTGAGATCAAGGACACGGTCACCATAAAATCAGCATGTAACGCTCCCTTATCCCAAGATGTACTCTCACACTAAATGTTAGTACCCCTTGCAGACGTGGTACAAAAAATTGCTCTAAACAAGATTTTTGTATAATTGAGACCAAAGGTCAGTGCCAATGTTGCCTAACAATTGTATACCACACTCCATGTTTTGTAGGAAATATGAACCAGACAAGCTACAAATAATGTCAAGGTTAAAGTTACAGTGACCTGAAAATGTTACAGGACACTGCTATTCTCTAGACGTACTTACACAAAATTGGTACCTATAGCTGATGTGGTATAGGCAATATACTCCGAACATTAGCACACGGACGCACGTTCAGTTGACTCCATAATGCACCGGCTCTTCGTCCAGTGTCCGGCCTCTGTCGTCCGTCCACACTTTCAAACAAAATCTCCTATGAAACCATTGGCCTATTTGAACCAAACTTCATCAGTAGGGTGGGGGAACGAAAAGTTTGTTTTTTTAAAAATGTTGTTGGTGTAAGTTTCCTTGTTGCCATGGAAACCATGCACAAAATCGAGAAAAAATCTTCTTCTCTGAACACTGCTCCGATTTCAGGGGCCATATTTCAGCCCAAATTTCTTGAAACTTGCTATGAATTAAAAAGTAGGTCAAAATATTGAAAAAGCGTCTAAACACTCTAGGAGACATTTTTTTTAGCTGTTATATCATAAAATTTTCTCAGAATTATCACATTGTAATATGGACTACTTTGGGTTAAAAATGGGTCAGTAGGTCAATTCATAGGAAAAGCTTCTGAGTACTCTAGGGAACCACATTTTTACTGTAATCTAAAAACTACCTGAGAATAATCGCCTTGACAAAATATTGGTGAAGTATGAATATTAATTATGTGGAACTTATAAGTAGGTCAGTACGTAGGTCAAATCAAAGAAATGGCGTCTGAACGTTTAACGGGCCATATTTTAGCCCCCAATTCACGAAACTTGCCCAGAATAATTACCTAGCCAAAAGCAGGTAATTTAGGAACATGAATTATGTCAGATCAAAAAGTAGGTCATTAGGTCAAATCATATGAAAATATTTTAACACACCTTTAAACATTGGCTTCAGCGACATTTCAAGGGTTTAATATAGCTATATCAAAATGTTGTCTTGCCTGGTCGACTTAGGTCTTAGGTGCGATGTCCTCAGGTGAGCGACTTGTGGGTCATGACCCTCTTGTCTACCAATACCGAGCCATGCGTACATATATGACTAGGCCGGGTTGTGTTTCACTTTGGAAGGTCGGAGTTTCGATGAGGACCTTTGCATTTCATCTTTTGGGTGGCAGCACGTTCGTCTGATTTCTCTCGTTATATCCAAATTTCGTTTTATCAGGTCCAAATTTGTTGTGGGGAATATATTTTGTTTTGTTATACCCAGTATTAGGTAATATCTAATTTCGTTATAAGCGAGCTTCACTGCAGTACAATTCGGGTTAAAATGTTTTATATAATATATCTTTAGTATTTGGCTTGTAGAGTTTAAACAGACTTCAAGAATTGTCCAATATTTACATGTCATCCATGTACATGTATATACATGTATGTCGAAAATGACTGTAGCCTACAGTTTAGAAAAATGCAATCAAAAAATATGATTACACGTTTCATACGTTAATGTTTTTATTATACCCCCTATATGTGGGAGGCATATAGTAATCTCACTGTCCGGCGCGCGGCGTCTGTCCTGAGTGTCTGTCTGTCCCATATCGTGTCCGCTGTGCAACTCCTACATGTCTGAATGGAGTTTGAAGTAATTTTTGGGAGAAATTTTCACCACATTGAGACAAGGCTCCATAAGTTGATCGTGAAAAATCCTAACATTTTCAAATTTTTCAAGCGTGATTTTCCGAGTTATACCTTTAACCCATAGTCTGTTTCTAGTTTTTCAGACACGTGCCACTTCACACCCTGTCGACTTATTAGGCAGCTCTTTTAGAGCTACTACGATTTAGATGAGAAGCCATTTCCGGGCGTAGATAGAGGCCACAAAAAACATGGCATAAAGGTGAGTCAAGTTTCGATTTTGCTTCAAAACAGTATTTTTTCTGCTTATTTCTAGAAATCGGGGAATGTAGTTCCACGTAAAAATGTCCACTTGACGAATTAGTTATCATGGTATGCTCCATTATTGCGATGTGGCGCCCCAATTTCATTCGGCGCAAACGTTACACGATCATTTTCAAACCGAAAGTGGTCAAAACATCAACATTTATGTACATAAAAGTGCAACGCACGAATTTATTCTGCATCTAACGCTGCTTTAAGATGCACACGAACACTATTGGCTGTTCGGTATACTTTATGTGAATAGGAACACGCAACATTGAATATTATGGGCTAATTTTCTAAAAGAGGTGCCTTCGAGGCTATGAGGTGCCTGATAGGAGCCGAGCAACCTACTAAGAGGAGGGTTACAGTTGAACAGATTTAGGACTCTGATATTGTCAAAAATTGCTATATTTCATCGAAATCATGACCTGTCATGATTTCAAGTGAGGTGCCAATGAATAATACGAATTTATATAATCTTAATTCAAACTTTAAATGCAATGAAACGGATATAAAGAGGTCTGATTGTTAGCAAATTGGAACATGAACAATTTTCTGATTAGCAAAATGAAACTTTTGCACAAAAAATAGAAACAACAAACCTTCCACGGCTCAAAAAGCAAGCACTTAAAACGTTACATATAGTTATTATAGCTTACGTCAAGAGGAAGGGACTTTGTCGCAACGAGTTGTATTTGGGAGGTTAACAAACCACGGAATTTCACGGACTTACGTATCTCGGAAATCTAAATAAAAAAAACAAAAAAAACAACAACCGGAAATCTATTTTTAGAATTAACAAACCACGGAAATATGTTCGGAAATTTAAAAAATAAAACACCTGGAAATCTGATCGGAAATTGACGTCGCGTTATTATGACAATCGCCTCTATCGATACCAGATGTTGATCATTTATTTTTAAACCACCAATGAACAAGGTGGTACCTTTTGAAAGCGTGATCAACTATGGCATGTATTCAAAATCATTATATGACGTAGTTTCCGCATTCTAGAGTGAAAAGGTCTCCGCCTTATACACAAACCCACATCATCGGACTGATTTTACATGCAGAATGTAGGTTGTGGTTTAGATTAGCGTAATAAATGTCAATATTTAAAATGTCTTTGTATTCTGTTCGAAAACTATCATCTGAGCTATCGTTCATATCTATGTGACAAAATGAGTCCTCAGAATACAGATATGTGTCACCGTCTAAACAAGTTGGAAATGTTTGTTTCTCTGGAATCGCCGTTAGGTGACTGTTTGTTGGTATGTCTGCAGTCTTGTCAAATAACGTTCTTCTTGTTTTTGAGTTATTTGTGCTGAAATCAATTTAGATATTTGGGACAAAAATCGAACACTCTTTCAATCTGGTGAGTATTTACTGGCACTTCTGATATCTTGAATTGTCCTTTTAATCTTCGCTGCTGGGTACTACTTAGTAGAGTATTTGATTTAGAATATGAATATTTGATTTGAGCGTTGTAGCTGTGTCTATGGTGTGCATATCTATGTTTCTTCTTCGCCAGAAACAGGCATTTTCTTCTAATACCACGAAACACACCCATCTGAAACGAAAGGAAAATGAAAGTGGTCTACTGCGTCTATGTCATTTTTCATGGATTGTTAGTCATTTATGTATTTGAGAAGTTGTTGAATCCCACTTGTGTACAAAAAAAGTACATATTTAAAGTATACTTTCCATCTATTTGCTAATTAGAAAATTGTTCATGTTTAAATTTTCTAACAATCATACCTCTTTATATCCGTTTCATTGCATTTAAAGTTTGAATTAAGATTATATAAAGCCGTATTATTCCTTGGAACCTCACTTGAAATCATGACAGGTCATGATTTCGATGAAATATAGCAAGTTTTGACAATATCAGTCCTAAATCTGTTCAACAGAAACCCCCCTCTTAGTAGGTTGCTCGGCTCCTATCAGGCACCTCATAGCCTCGAAGGCACTTCTTTTAGAAAATTAGCCCATAATATTCAATGTTGCGTGTTCCGATTCACATAAAGTATACCAAACAGTCAATAGTGTTCGTGTGCATCTTAAATCTGCGTTAGATACATGATAAATTCGTGCATTGCACTTTTATGTACCTAAATGTTGGTGTTTTGACTACTTTCGGTTTGAAAATGATCGTGTAACGTTTGCGCCGAATGAAATTGGGGCGCCACATCGCAATAATGGAGCATACCATGATAACTTATTCATCAAGTGGACATTTTTACGTGGAACTACATTCCCCGATTTCTAGAAAAAGCAGAAAAAATACTGTTTTGAAGCAAAATCGAAACTTGACTCACCTTTATGCCATGTTTTTTGTGGCCTCTATCAACGCCCGGAAATGGCCTCTCATCTAAATCGTAGTAGCTCTAAAAGAGCTGCCTAATAAGTCGACAGGGTGTGCACTTGTAGCAGATTGAAAATAAAGCATAATGCGCCTTAATGCGCAATTAGGTATACTTTCAACCTGCTTTAAGCTAACATCTGCGAGGATAAAAATCCGAAGATTTCAGAAAAAGTCCGAAATAGCAGCCCTGTTGAGACGGCGTGACGCGATTAAGAACCGGGATCACATATCAAAGGTCAAGGTATCAGTTTAGTGTCAAAGGTAAAGATTGTATCGTGTCCGGGCTATAAAATCCATCATGCATGGGTGAATTTGAAAATGACATATCGCAAATATTCTTCTTATGTATATAGCTCGCAATATAAAGAAATTCAGATATGTCGAGATATACCTAGTAGACCTATAGCTACCATCTGGAAAAAACATAGGTAAAACCTCTCTAATATGACGACTAAAATATGTGTCTTCTCTTTGTGGTCGTAATAGAGAGATTTTACTATATATGTCAAATAAAAAATGGCTGTACAATAAACAATTTGTGTTTTCTGCATTTTGTAAGAAATGGGTTAAAATGTTAAGTACCTATTTTCTGTAAGGTGCCGTTTTAATTAAACTAAATAAGGGCTGACATTTCTCCGGATTTTCCGAAATCGTTGGGTTTTTATCCTAGCAGATGGTAGCTGATGAAGCAGGCTGAACATGCTTTATGTAATCACGCTTGATAAATAGAAAATTTGGAAATCTTAGGATTTTTCAAGATCAACTTATGGAAGCCTTGCCGAATGACCGTGCAGCCGACTGTACATTCACTCCCCTGATCATTGAGCTATTTAGTTTTGCCTTCAATAAGTTGAGCACTGCTAACATATGGGGCAGCCGCAATACCGACTCGGACCATTCACATGTACCCATTTAACCCCTGAGTGGAAGCAATTCGCGATGCAAGAACTCAAGAACAAGATTCATGTACATCATCGGGGTTTCGACAAAAAATTCGAACCCATGATCCCTGTATTGAAGATCAAGCTTGCTACAGGCTCGATCATCTCCGCCGATATTCGATATAGCATATTTGAGTAGATCTATGTGATATCACTTATGAGTTTTCTAAAGTGATATTACCTATTCAAATAAGTGACATCACTTTTTTCAAATAGGTGATATCTCCTATTTGAATTTAGGATATCACAAAATAGAAACACAATGCTCCCGCTCTACAACGACAGCCAATGGGAGACAACGATTGAGTGTGTTGTTTGGAGGGAGTTGATATAGGGTGGGCAATTGGCTTACATTGGCAAACAGCTTGAATCCCGATCAGACATCTGGATTCAAACTATTTCCCACTCGTCTTTGTGTTTTTTTCTATCAAAATGTCCTTTATGTAAAAAAAACAAAAACGGAATAGCTATTGACAGTCGACTGTCAATAGCGATTTCACGTCAAATTCGCTAGTGACAGTCGACTGTCAATAGCGGTTTTACGTTAAAATCGCTATTGACAGTCGACTGTCACTAGCGAATTTGACGTGAAATGGCTATTGACAATCGCTTTGAATTTGGGTGATTTGCAACATTGGCTTTAAAGGGAAAGACTTAAGATAGTTTAAGCATGTTTGATCGCGGATCTCATACAGGAGTTCTTCAAAAAATTTGTGTCCTTTTTGTGTCGATGGGCCGTAAAACACCATTCATTCATTCATTCAAAAAATAAAAAAAATAAGTAATTGTTATTGTTGTTGTGCACTATCAATATATCGCCAAATTGATAACTTTATATCGCCTATATTTTGTTTTAAAATAATAACCTAATACAACCACTTTACGTTTAAAATGAGTGATGCTGAGCTACCCAGACCCTGATCTAACTGGCATTTGCTAATTTAAAGTTTCTCAAATAAAAAGATGAACCAATCATGATTTACATTTTAATCTTCCTGAAAATCCGAATGCCCGCATCATAACTACTAATCCCAGGTTTCGGCTCCGTGGTGTTTAATCAGGGTCTGCATTATGTGCAGCGAAAGTGAGGTTTATTGATTATTACTTATTTCTAAA
The DNA here is from genome assembly GCA_922989275.2 of Gari tellinella. NCBI lineage: Eukaryota > Metazoa > Mollusca > Bivalvia > Cardiida > Psammobiidae > Gari > Gari tellinella. The sequence continues at coordinate 19,905,916 of OV277862.1, forward strand.
ACAAAATAAAATGTAAGTTTGCTTAACTTGATTTTAATCGTATAAGTATTATTCATTCTGTTGCATTTGCAGTCACTGTTGTAGAAATATACAAGACAAGAAAAGTGTCATACAAAACAAAAGTTATTAAATAATGAAAAAATGTACACATTTGCAAACATATACTTCTCCCATAAAATCACCATTTAGCACATTCAGTTTTCTCTCACTGGAGAAGATAGTTAAACAGTCATGAGAATGTATTATTAGAAATGTATTCTACATGCTAGGAGATGGTAGCTTAAAACGGTCTGAAAGAAAAGCAGAATGTGCATCAAGGAGCTTTCTGCTTTACTTTCAACCCGCTGTAAGATGTTACCTATATGCAATATTAGAAACATGGGTAAACAGTAGCACAGTTCAAACCTAATGGTGCATCTCTGAAGCAACGAAACGAGCGATGCAACATTTGGTGAAATACAATGAAATAGATACAATCGCAGAGTTAAGGTGTTAAGGAGAGGATGCAAGAATAGAGAGAGAGAGAGATGGATGGAGAAAGAGACATACAGACAGACATACAACCAGAGAGAGAGAGACGGGCAGAGAGAGAGGCATACAGAGAGCGAGACAGAGAGCGATAGACAGAGAGAGAGACAGACAGAGAAGGAGAGAGAGACATACCGAGACAGAGAGACAGACAGAGACACAAATATAGAGAGACACATACACACATAGACAGAGAGAGAGAAAAAAACAGAGAGAGAGATAGACAGACATACAGAGAGAGAGAGGGCGAGACTATAGGCAGACAGACAGACAGGAGAGGGAGAGAGACAGAGAAAGTAAAAAAGAGAAATAGAGTAAAACGAAAGAGATAGAGCGCGAAAGTAAAACAGAAAGATAGAGAGCGAAAATAAAAGAGCGACATACAGAGACTAGGAACATGTGATCATGTCAGAAAGTAAATCTGGCAGAACTATTAAAAGTGTTCACAGTTGTGTGGTTTTTGTTCAAAGCCGTAAATTTATGTGAAAGTTAGTATCAGTATAAATATGACAATTGTGTACAATGTGCTTACAAAGTCTAACTCAAAGCGGTCTTCGTTTCTGAAAAATTAGTTGTGTACACAATTTTCAATTGGTGGTTATTTGACAATCGTATTGTTCGCCGTTGATTGGATTATATTTTCAGTGGGTGGGCTTAAAGGCCTTCTCCTCCCACTAACACGCAGGGTGCCTGAGTGGTATACCAGGGTGTGTTTATTGCAAACTTATAGGCACAGAACATTTTTGCATACGACAACTTTATCGGCAGGATAAGGTTTAATGATTATGATTGGAAAGTTTTATAACGGGTCTTTGTGCTATATCACACAACAGTGAGATGGTATACCAATAGTAGTAGCTTTGGTAACAAACAAACCACCTATATACTGTATAATAAAAAAAACTAAGAACGGCATCACATTTACAATTATTATTATTACGTTTTTATGTTATTTGCTGTGCACATACAAACTGCATGGCTCCAAAGAAAATCTCTAGTAACAAATTAGTTATGCCCTTGTTGGAACATAGCTAAATGACGTGTGGTTAATATTTATCCTGAACACTAAGTCATTGGTCAGACTTGGGACATACAGTAAAACCTTCTATTACGACCATAAAATAGAAGGCAACATGATTGTATGAAATACCAGCGACAGCGTTAAAGAAGGTGAAAGTAAAACAGAAAGCTCCTAATTAAAGAAATGATCTCTATCCAAACTTTTGACAGAGATTTTTTGTGTGAAGGCCCACTCTTATTTAAACAACAATTAAAGAACTCTATTTGATAAAATTGACATTATTTCCGGTTTGGGTACACTCTGGGTTGATTAAGCCAATCTGTTAGGCAAATTAACCGGAAGTAGCAAACAGTTTGGATCCTAGTGAGACGCTGAGTAGCATGTAACTAAGTCTTTATGTGTTTGATTTGGATTTTGTTTAACTTTTATTGATGTTATCAGTAGTGAAAATTCTGAGCTACAATATTCTATGGAGCAGACAGGGTAGATCCTGATCTGTAAGCTCTAGTAGCGGTTGTCTGATCTGCGTCTAATCTGTTTGCAAAGACGTGAATATGCATATTCATGAAGTAAAAAGTGTTTTTATTTAATATATTAATGTAGCCAAGTAGTGAAACATCTGAGTTACATGTTTCTCTGAAGCTATCAAAGCAGACCCTGACCAGGTAGCTCCTGTATCAGTTGCCTGATCTGGGTCTACTCCAGCCTGGTAGAAATAAGATAAAACATGTTTGCTCAAACAAGTGTATTATATAACAGATTATTTGTTGGAACTATTATTTAAAATTTGTCTTGTAATTTCATTATTTTTCATATCTTAAGAATTCATTATCCATCAAAGGGTTACAAGTTTATACACCCGTCTTCAGACAGGACGTTTTATGGTATCCCGTATGGGGATGTCTGTCTGTTCCGGTTTTCCACACTACATGTATTCTCTGCCATATGAAACTGATATTTAGTTTATGAATGGCATATCAAGTTTGAGTGTCTTCACAATTCAACAAGTTTTCAATTAGTTATGCCCCTTTCTGAAAATATTAGAAATACATAGTTTTTCTCCACTTTTTTACCCACATGCTTTCTCATATTGAGCTGAAAATGTGGACACATGTATTAATGTGGATAAATGGATTCTGTTGTTTTGATGAACTGCATACCATGTTTGTGTTCAAATCTAAACCTATTCTACAGTCCTGGTAGTCATAGGAAAAAGTTTCCTATATCTAGACAGGTCATTGTCTAAAGAAGGTTAAAAGTAAAGCAGGTATCTCGTATTTGGACATTTCTGCTGTACTTTCTGCCTGTAAGCACTGAGGAAAAATAAGTCTTTGTTGCAAAAATACCCAAATCCTTCATTTAACCCTTCACCCTATAGCCCGTTTCTCATATTGAAGATATGTGACCACTTAAAGCAGGTTGAAAGTAAGACAGAGTGCACCTTACATCACATTCTCCCTTACTTTCAGCCTGCTTTAAGCTAACATCAGCTGGAATATAGAAAATATTTCTAACAATACATATTTATTCCTGTATCAAATTGAACTGTTTTCTTCAGTGAAGGAATACATAATGGGTAAAAACACATAATCTATGGAGTAATATGTTTAAATGCCTAGACCTTGGGAGTGTTTCTATACAATGTTCAGTTTATAGTTGTTGAAGTATTATGCTTAACCCTTTCCCCCATAGAAGAGCCTTTGGGAGCATTCAGTCTATACCCCCGCTGAAGAAAATAGCTCCACTTTATATTGTCACGAATAATCAGCATAAGAAATATTGATCTTCTACCAAGATTGTTCAAAGTTTGACCCTGGGGCCAAAAATGGCCCCGCCCTGGGGCTTATCAGTTTTTCTTAGGAAAACCTTTAAAAATCTTCTCCTCAGAAACTGTATGGCCTAGATCATTAATATTTGACATCTAGCTTTGCCTTATGGTCCTCTACCAAGATTGTTCAAATTATGACCCCCCGGGTCAAAATTGACCCCGCCCCGGGGCTTATCAGTTTTACATAGACTTATATAGGAAAACCTTTAAAAATCTTCTTCTCTTAAACTGTATGGCCTAAATTTTTAATATTTGAGATAAAGCTTTGCCTTGTGGTCCTCTACCAAGATTGTTCAAATTATGACACCCGGGCCAAAAATTGCCACGCCCTCGGGCCTATTAGTTTTTTCATAGGAAAACCTTTAAAAATCTTCTTCTCTGAAACCGTAAGGCCAAGATCATTTATATTTGACATGTAGCTTTGCCCTATGGTACTCTACCAAGATTGTTCAAATTATGAACCGTTGATCAAATTTGGCCCCGCCCCGGGGCTTATCAGTTTTACATAGACTTATATAGGAAAACCTTTAAAAATCTTCTACTCTGAAATTGTAAGGCCCAGATTCTTAATATTTGACATATAGCTTTGCCTTGTGGTTCTCTACCAAGTGTGTTCAAATTATGACCCCGGGCCAAAATTGGCCCCACCCAGGGGCTTATCAGTTTTTATAGGAAAACCTTTAAAAATCTTCTTCTCTTAAACCGTAAGGCCCAGATCATTAATATCTGACATGTAGCTTCGCATTGTGGTCCTCTACCAAGATCAAATTATGGCACCTGGGTCATAGCTATATCAAAATGTTGACTTGCCCAGTCAGATTCTATGGTACAGTATCCTCAGGTGAGCGAAATGTGACCCTCTGGGTGTCTTGTTTGCTCTCTAACACAAATACTTTTTTTCCGTGACCTAGATTTAACACCAATACACGTTGTCAGCAAGTTTGGTGAAGATCCAATAAAAAGTGTTTGTGTTAGAGAGCATTTTCTGCTCTCTATGCTCTCTAACACAGTCATTTTTTAATTATTCAAGGACAACAACTCAGACATGCCTTATGCGATTTTGCTAGTTATTGAACCTGACTTGGATTCTATACTAATAAACATTTGTAGCAAGATTGGTGAAGATAAAAAAAGAAATATTTGAGTTAGAGAGCGGACAAGGCTGAAACAGTCATTTTCAGCAAGCTCAAGGTATAGATCCTCCGTAATGTTTTTAATCTGGGTCTCTTGTTTGCTCTCTAACACAAATACTTTTTTTCCGTGACCTAGATTTAACACCAATACACGTTGTCAGCAAGTTTGGTGAAGATCCAATAAAAAGTGTTTGTGTTAGAGAGCATTGTCTGCTCTCTAACACAGTCATTTTTTAATTATTCAAGGACAGCAACTCAGACATGCCTTATGCGATTTTGCTAGTTATTGAACCTGACCTAGATTCTATACTAATAAACATTTGTAGCAAGATTGGTGAAGATAAAAAAAGAAGTATTTGAGTTAGAGAGCGGACAAGGCTGAAACAGTCATTTTCAGCAAGCTCAAGGTATAGATCCTCCGTAATGTTTTTAATCGCTTACTCATGGTGAATAATATGTACACGTTGTCACTGGAACAAGTAGTGTTTAACCCTGTGCCCATTGGTCGTAACTTTACGGGAGTTTACAAACTGTTTGAATCTAGAAAGACGCTGCGTAACGCGGCGTCTCATCTGGATCCAAACTGCTTGACACTCATCTTAAGGTTTGTTTAATTAAAACAATCTAAACTGAACAAATTTTGCAGAGGACAATGTCAAAGCAGACGTCTGTGCAGCAGAATAAGGGTTAACAGGGTAATTCTCAGTGCTCCAGCTATACACATGTAACCGGGTGTAATCTGAACTAATCTAACATTTTCTCACTCATTTCAGCACCGAATGCTATGGTGTTACTACTGATTAAACCGTCTCTTCGAGGCAATTTTAATGAGTATGACACCATTGGGTTTGAAAGCAGAAATAAAGATTTTAGTTTTTCGAAATACTTCCGATATCTGGAGCCCTGTATTTACAGAGTTGTCCTTCTTTCCATTCACAAGGGAGGCTTTTTAATTTGTGCAGCACAAAAATATTATAAATAAAATTTAAAAAGTGAATTTCTTAGATAAAGCCGGTTTTTGTAAAAGAATCACGTCCTACGTAGTTCAAATGGGACCCCAAACAACCGTTTTATGCAGGTTTCTCAAAAACACAATGCGGCTTTAATTCTTAGGGCTGTTTTCAAAAATTATTTTAGATTCTTTTTTTAAAAGTAAAACAAATAGTGCAGACCCTGATCAGAGGGATCCTCATGGAGCCCATTGCACAGAGGCTACACACATTGCAAAATGAAAATCCACTGGTTTCCAGCATAGAAAGGGTTAACTTATTATCCCCTGAAACTTCCAATGGACAAGTCCAGTTTGCAATAAAGGCTGGTCCATTTTAGACTACATGTATTTAGGATTTTTTTTTGTAATAAATTGCAAAATGACAAACAGTGAAGTCCCTAATCAGAGGGCTCCTGCAGGAGCCTTCTGATAAGTGACTTCACTGTTTGCATAGGACAAGTGTACTCTTTACAGGTACACATTTGGTAAGATGCATATATGGGTCACTAGGGCTCAATGAGTTAAAACTTACATCCAGGTAGAGTTCCTCCAGAGACCAGCTGTTAGCTTGGGCCTCGTACTGACCTGTGGCTGTAATGTAGGCCTCAGAAGTGAACAGTCCTCCTAGCCACACTTGAAGGTTCTATAGAATAAAACAAACAATTGTTTTTACACTGTAAGATCTCGACTCTTTGCATGCTAGGTAAATTAATTCGTAACAACTTCAGTTCTGCATAAATAGAATCTGAATGTCAAACGATTTAGATCCAGATCAGGCCCCACATATGTGGGGCCTGATCTGAATCGAAACTGTTTGCAAAAGTTATCATCAATTCTTAAATTCAATGTCAGTGTGCAAAGAGTAAGGTTAAAAGTATGTTGATAATCAGAATAATTCAATTCATAATTATTCCGCGCTTTTTCATGCTTCTATTTCCTCATACATTTCTAACATCCTGACAGCATAATCAGGCTGAAAGTAAAGCAGAAATGTCCCTGTTTTAATTTCAACTTGTTTTAACCCATTACCCCATAAATACGCCTTTAATTCAGTATTCCTTCACTGAAGAAAATAGTTCCAATTTATGCAGTCATGATAAGGTACTGTAAGAAATATTTTCTATATCCTAGCAGATGGTAGCTTAAAACAGGCTGATAGTGAAGCAGAATGCGCCTGAAGGTGCATTCTGCTTTACTTTCAGCCTGATTTAAGTGGTCATCTGTCTTTCAAATCTAGAAACAGGTTATGGGGTAATGGTTTAAGCAGGCACCTGCCCTGCACATTGAATAGAAGAGGGTTAAACAACTAGGTAAAGTCTCAATATGGGCCTTCTCACCTTAAGTTCCTTGGCACCACCCTGGGTTGTGCATTGAACTACGTTCTGCAATTGTTTGACTCGCAGACTGAAGTCGGTAATCCACTGTATCACTGTGATACCATTAGGAACAGTGTTGCGACGCCATGTCCTTGGGATCATACCTGCACAATAGAAAATAATACAATACCGTTTAACCCCTACCATAATGATCTTATCTTTCTTCTGATAAATGAATTGTTTTCATTTACTCTTGCGGAATTAGTCCTCAAAATATTGAACGGTATGTCGAACAAAGCAGACCCTTACTGACTGTCACTGCAAGGGATGCCTGGGAGGTTGCATCTTTTTAGTATCCTACAGGGATGTAAAACCTTATTAACCTTTTGAACCCTAGTCCCGCATATTGGTGTCCGTTGCAAACAGTGTAAATATGAATAGTACACTTGTCCTATGCAAACAGTGAAGACCCAGAGAAGGCAAAACATTGACAAAACCAACCCTTAAAAGTCAGAAAAGGATTAGACTTAAATGGAAACTGGAATTGTCAATTTAAAGTTTCAGGGAGGAAAGAGTTAACCCTTTACCCCATAGCCTGATTCTAGTTTTGAAAATAGCTCTTAAAGCAGGTTGAAAGTAAAGCAGAATGTGCCTTAATGTGCATTCTGCTTTACTTTCAGCCTGCTTGAAGCTACCAATTGCTAAAATAAAGAAAGTATCTCTTTTGATACATATTCATGACTATATAAATTTGCCTTATGGTCCTCTACCAAGATTGTTCAAATCATGACCCCAGGGTCAAGAATGGCCCCGCCCTGGGGCTTATCAGTTTTACATAAGCGCTTTTGAACGCACAACTCCTGTGTGAAAAGAGCGCTATATAAATCGGGTATAATAATAATAATACATAGACTTATATATCTAAATCTTAATTAATAAGCAAGGTCAAATTTTAATAACTTAGTGAAATATTTGTGATTTGTTTGTTAATGTGCATTACTATACCAAATAGTTTTCTTAATTGTGTTAGATATGTATGAATGCGTTTAAATAGTGTAGATCTAAATCTATTCAGTGCAATACTGCCTTATCCTCGAGTAACGTAACTCGCAGATGCGGTGGTGCTTCGCTGACTTCGGGTTAAATGTGAGAATAAAAATTTATTTTCTTATGTTGCTAACAGGGCTGCCATTTTCAAGATTTTTCCAAAATTCTTTGGATTTTTATACTAGCAGAGTGTAGCTTAAACCGAGTTGAGGGTGAAGCCGAATGCGCCTTGAAAGCATACAATTGATTAAGAAAAGTAAAATATGACAGGCACGAAGGTTTGATCCAGATCAGACGCCGCGTAACGCGGCGTCCTATCTTGATATAAACTGTTTGCGAACAGTTAGGAAATATTAATCAAGTCGCGCATAGCATAGTATTAGTGTTGACGTAGGCTGACAATAAGAAGAAAACATTATATTTGGAGAATTTTACATATTCTTTTCAGCATGCTTTAAATAAGCAGTTACTTGTATAAAAGACGAATCTATGAAAATAAGTCATTTAGAAATAAAGGGATCGGACCCTGTGTGGTTTGACCCTGCTACCCACGAGATGCTACATGTATATGTAGTCCGACTCGTTCCCTACTGAGCCACGGAGCCCCCTTTAAACTTTGGCTCGTTAGTGTGATATCAATGTGTTAAAATGAGCCACGAGGAGGGAAATGAGCCACAAGAACGGAAATGACCCAAAAGAATGGAAGTGAGCCACAAGAAGGAAAATGAACCACAAGAACAGAAATGAGCCAAAAGAACGGAAATGAGCCAAAAGAAGAGAAATGAGCCACAAGGAGGAAAATGAGCCACAAGAACGGAAATTAGCCACGAGAAGGGAAATGAGCTACAAGAAGGAAAATGAGCCACAAGAACAGAAATTGGCCACAAGGAGGAAAATGAGCCACGAGAAGGAAATGAGGCACAAGAACAGAAATTAGCCACAAGGAGGAAAATGAGCCACGAGGAGGGAAATGAGCCACAAGAACGGAAATGACCCAAAAGAACAGAAGTGAGCCACGAGAATGGAAATGAGCAACAACAAGGGAAATGAGCCACAAGAACGAAATGAGCCACAAGAATAGAAATGAGCAAAAAGAACGGAAATGAGCCACGAGAAGGAAAATGAGCCACAACAAGGAAAATGAGGCACAAGAACAGAAATTAGCCACAAGGAGGAAAATGAGCCACGAGGAGGGAAATGAGCCACAAGAACGGAAATGACCCAAAAGAAAGGAAATGAGCCAGGGGAATGACAATCTATTGTAAAAATCAACCCTAAATACTTCATAATGGATTAGACTTTATTGAAAATTGGAATTGTCCATTAAAAGTTTCAGGGGTGAATGAGTTAATACAGTTTTACATGAAATAGAATGCTTCTTCGAAAGATATTTGCACTTACCTTTGGGATGCATTTGGATTCATTTCGTCATATTCATCACTGTCCTTTAGATCTTTAAAATAGTAGATCCACAAATCCAATCCCCCGCGTCTTAATGTTCCCCACCAAACTTCTATTCGTTGATTAGATACACTTCTTCCATATACGAAACATTTTAGGCCAGCCATTCTGTCCTTGTCGTTGTACCGGAAAAACGATATGTTTTTCTAAGGACGATGCCCTCTGGGTCAAGTTTTCTCATAATTGACAGTACTTTCCTACATGGTACTCGTAACTTATGGTCATTCAACAGACGTTTCCACAGGTTTCGATAACCAACACACTTGCCGCTGTTTTCAATTTCTTGTAATATGTAATTTGCCACAGTATCGTCAGGTGTGTACATGCATCGTCGTCTCATGTTGTTACGTTTCAGTACTATCTTTAGCTGACGGAGCGATATTTTTATATTGTTCACAACGGATAACAGAAGGACGACTTCAGAGTATGTAATCCACAAACGAAATATTGAACGATCAGATCAAGTCTAGTACTAGTTCCCGTTTGTAGAACATTAGATGTCACAACTGCAGTTGCTCGGGACCATTGGAATATGAACAAGGATATCATCATCACAGCATTTGCCTGAAAATGTACACAAATAAAAAAAATTGAATGCAAATGTATATTTTTAATTAACGTTCAATCAAACATACACATACATTATACACTGCCCTCCAAAGTTTTCTTCACACTAAACATCTAATCCCTATATAATCACTGATTTAAGGTCGAGGAGAATCTATATAGGTTCATTTTTTCGAGGCGTTTCTCTGCAAGACATGTCACCAAGAGCCTCAAATGAATCATAAGAGGTAAAGTTTAGTATGTGTTTTCTCAATTATTATGGTAAAACAAAAGAAAAAAGATTTATGTTCGAACCAAAAAATTGTAATAGTCAGGCTCGAACCACGGACCCCTGGGTTACGAACTCTGCACTCTTCCATTACGCCAAGGGACCGATATATACAGTTTTTCTGTTGCTGTGTCTGCTTTGAAATCATCTGTAATTCTTTTTAAGATCAGATCTTATCTAGATCCAAACTTTGGGCATATAATTATATAGGCGAAACCCGAGACATGTGAAATTTCACCCAAATTTTCAAATCTATTGAATTCTACATTTTAATGTACTTATAGACGTTACAATGGGTAAAATTGAACATTAAAAGGCAAAACATTGTTTTACCAACAGACAGCATATCTAAGAACATTAAAATGTACAATTCAACCTGGTTTATACGGAAGCTCATTGGGGACATTTTGTCTTAGCTCTAATGTCTTAGATCTTAGGTATTAGGTCTTAGGTGTTAGGTATTAGGTCTTAGCTATTAGGTCTTAGCTATTAGGTATTACGTCATAGATGTTAGGTATTATGTATTAGGTGTTCAGAAACGCGGCAAGAAAGAGCGGGAAATGTCAGCAAGCGTCCATTTTGAACTGAACAGCGACATATATACGGTATATTGGTATTTCCGACAAAAAAAAGAACACAATGCAAGTGAGTGAGGCTTATTGAGTAGAATTGTGACCAAACTGGTTGAACAATGTTAACTTGTTAACAATTATGATCGTTGGATTCATTAGTCTTACTGTATGGGCTACACATGTGCTAAACAAAGGTGTAGGTCATCGACAAGTTATCTTATAAAGGTTTAAGGCCATGGTTCGAGGAAAAATATGACGATTTGAAATCGTATTAAAAACCGCTACATGAAGACTAGAACACTGGCCAAGTCATTGCCTTTTGTTATCTTGCTTTTATATCGGTCCCTTGGTGTAATGGAAGAGTGCAAGGTTCGTAACCAAGGGATCCGTGGTTCGAGCCTGACTGTTACCAATTTTTGGTTCGAACATAAAAAAAAATTCTTTTGTTTACCATAATAATTGAGAAAACACATACCGAATTGTACCAATTATGACTCATTTGAGGCTCTTGGTGACATTTCTTGCAGAGAAACGCCTCGAAAAAATGACGACCTTAAAGCAGTATTACTATAGGGATCAGAAGTTTAGTGTGAAGCAACTTTTGGAGGGCAGTGTATAATGTATATGTATGTTTGATTGAACGTTAATTAAAAACATATTCATATTTCTTTTAATTTTGTACATTTTCAGGCAAATGCTGTGATGATGATATCCTTGTTCATATTCCAATGGTCCCGAGCAACAGCAGCTGTGCCATCTAATATACTACAAACGGGAACTAGTACTAGACTTGATCTGATCGTTAAATATTTCTTCCGTGGATTTACATACCCTGAAATTGTTCTTCTGTTATTCGTGGTGAACAATATAAGAATATCGCTCCGTCAGCTAAAATAAGTATTGAAACGTAACAACATGAGACGACGATGCGTATACACACCTGACGATACTGTGGAAAATTACGTATTACAAGAAATTGGTCATAACTTTTGCAGCAAAGTAAACAGAGAAGATGTGCAGTTATGCTGTGAAATGTATGCCTCGCAAAGGCAAAGGTGCAGCCAAGACTTTGAAACTCTTGCAAGGCTTCTGAAGCCAGATCTACAAGAACCTGTTAATGAACAGAGGGCTTTACAATTATACAGAGAACTCCTTGTTCTCGTTGAAAAAAACTTTTAAGTTATGTGTGAAATCATTGATATCTGTCCTATGCTTACTTGATTTTGGTCTGAACCCCCCCCCCCCCCCCCCACAATAGTATGATTCTTTGTGACAGCTTTATGAATTGGTAGGGTATTTGAAGTATTGGATGCTGAGGAAATAATAACTATTAAGTGTGTCAGAACATTTGTTATGAAAGTGTATATCAACTTGAAAATCCTATTGAGTAACTTCTGTTACGGACACAAATGTTACTCTGCCACAAATGTTACTCTGCCACAAATGTTATAAGCTGACATATTTATTTAATAATAATGCTAGGCCACCGGCGTTACAAACCTGCCACAAAGGTGACCACCTTTGTGGTAGGTTTGTTACATTTGTGGCTTATTTATTTTTGACCAACATTTTCAAACTGTAACATTTGTGGCAGGTTTGTAACGTTTGTGTCCGTACTTACATGTGCGGCTGCAACGAACGTCCTTATAGCACCAATGTGTTCTCAAAAATCTTTAGATTCTCTTTATTAGATTACTAGAATACGAATAAATGTATGCATGTTTGTATTGTTATGAATAAATAATTATACACTTTGGTTCATTTAGTTTTACTATTTCTACAACATCAGGCCAGTGTTCTGATGGTGATATCCTGATACATATTCCTTTGTACGTTAGTAACTGCAGTTGTGTCATCCAATATATTTCACTATCTGCAATTTTGCCTCAGAATGACAAATTTCATTTTCAAAAATGTTTTTTATACCTTTCCTGAACACAGTTAACACCATACTATGTTCAGAAATGTTAAAAATTAGTTTCGAAAAAAATGTCATTTGGAGGCAAAATCGCAGAGAGACGCACACAGTTACAAACGGGAACTATACTAATCAAAACATCTAACGCAATACCTAGAACAATTTTATCATTTCATACTTATAAATGATAAGTCCGAATTTCATTTTGTGAAAATATTTCAATGAAAAATTCCAGAGAAAACAATATTGATAAACGGCAAAATGATATATTTCGAAGTGAGATCGAAGATTTAAGTGTAGCGGTTCAATGTCATGGCCAGTGGTAGAGCTTTCCTCAAGCCCTACTTATTTAACTACGCCGATATTCAAGATACGAGTCCTAACAACAGCTTAATGTTTCTTTGAAATAGAAAAGCTATTAAATAGTTAGAAAATCAGGTCTTACGTCTTACGTATTGCGTCTTAGATATTAGGTCTTACGTCTCAGATCTTACGTCTGAGGTATTAGGTCTTAGATATTAGGTCTTACGTCTAAGATATTAGGTCTTCCGTCTTAGATATTAGGTCTTACGTCTTAGATCTTACGTCTTAGATCTTACGTATTAGGTCTTACGTATTAGGTCTTGGATCTTACGTATTATGTCTTACGTATTAGGTCTTACGTATTAGGTCTTAGATCTTACGTATTATGTCTTAGATCTTACGTATTAGGTATTACGTATTATTATAGTAATAAGCTGACCAGTAGGCTTAGCTTGTACTCATACGCTTATTATAAAACATAAACAACTTTGCACTATTCCTGTCATTGGATAAAACTGTGGTCTCTAGAGTGTAAACATTAAAACTGTTGTCAACGGATGTCCAAGGATCACAAAATCTCTATCTGAGCTTTGCTCAGGTGAGATAAAAATGCCTGCACACTCTCTTACTTTGTCAATGTTAAGAGTTATTCACTGATTAAATTTAGCCTATTAGTTTTGCAATATTTCACAGACCTAGTTACTGTAATGTTTGACCACCATTTGTCCACTCCGTGTTTAAGACAGGGTATGCATACAGTCAGATAAAAATAGAAAGGCTCCTTTCTGTTTTCCTCTCATCTTGTTTAAAGCTGCCACCTGTATTAGTGTTTTAACCCCCTCCCCCTTAGAAGTGCCATTTAGTGCCTTTAATTTATTCCACCACTGAAAAATTGTTTCAATTTAATTGAATTTATGCACTCATAAACATGTACCAAAAGAAATATTTTCTATAACCTATCAGATGGTAGCTTAAAACAGGCTGAATGTAAAGCGGAATGCTCCTCAAGACACATTCTGCTTTACTTTAAATCTGCTTTAAGTGCTCATCTAGCTGTCCACAAAACTAGAAACAAGTTATTGGGTAAAGGATTAAAAGCATCAATAAATAGTCACTGGTAGTGTGGAGAAAAGGGGAAATCACCAATTGTATTGGTGTAGTGTATCAAAGGGATGCATGAATAGTTAATTAAAGCAATAAATTTTCACATCAGTTTATTATAGTACTGTTGATAAAATATCTAATCACATGTATTACACAAAACACACTAAGGTCTGTTGTAATCCAGCCGGATTTGTACAAATTCCAAAGAAATTCCCATGGTATGCTCTCTGAAAAATATGAAAACATAGAATATGGTCATTATCATTACATAACTTCTTTGGCTTCAAAGTGAATGTGAACCAATGTTCAAGTTAAATCTTTCAACACAAAGTAGTTATTAGGTTCCCTTGTGGATCATTTGAGTTACCAAAAACATGAGCCAGTCTACTTGGAATTCTGGGTAGTTTAATAAATACTAAACAATATAGACCCTGATCATAGGGCTCCTATAGGAGCCCTATGATCAGGGTCTACACTGTTTGCAAATTTATTGAGTAATTTCAAAATATAATTAGTATATTGGTGTTGAAAGAGTTAAATATTTGATGCCAGGGTGAACCCTCACTTAAATTGTAAAGAAAGCAGTTATTTAAAAAAAAAAGCAGAGCTCCAGATAATGAGAATATTTCAGAAACTAAAATCTTTATTTCAAGACAATGTTGGGACGGAATGACAAGCTAACACAACGACCAGATCTACCATAATGGTCATTTGTCCAAGGTCAAACAAAGGAATCAAGAACATCACAGAAACTTAATATAGATCTGAAATTTTAATGGTTATGTTTTTCTGAAGTACCTAACTACTGACTCGAGGGGTCGATTGCATGTCCTTGCTTTTTATAAGCGATTGAAGTTGTTTACGTCTGAAATTTTCTGAAGGGCTGCATGGGGGTTATGTTGCCAGGTAGACTTGGGCATTAGTTAAAATTAATGTAAGGGCCCGGAGGGTCCGGAGTCGGTAGATGAATGGATGCTTATCATGTACATATACTTTGTGACACGAATTTATGCTAGATAAAAAAAATCATGATTCTTGAAATCAAATTTTGAAAAAAGTCTGGAAGTTATGGCCTTAAACCTTTATAAAACAACTTTTCGTTGACCTTCACATTTGAAATTTAGCACATATGTAGCCCATGCAGTGAGAATCATGAATCCAACGATCATAATTGTTAACAAGTTAACCTTGTTCAACTAATTCGGTTACAATTCCACTCAATAAGCCTCACTCACCTGCATTGTGTTCTTTTTTGTCGGAAATACCAATATACCGTATATACGACGTATATCGCTGTCCAGTTCAAAATGGACGCTAGCTAAATTCCCGCCTTATCTTGCCGCGTTTCTGAACACCTATATAGATAGTATCTAACACCTAAGACGTAATACCTAAGACCTAATAACTAAGACCTAATACCTAACACCTAAGATGTAATACCTAAGATCTAAGACATTAGAGCTAAGACAAAATGTCCCCAATGAGCTTCCGTAGGTTTAAGTGGTCACATGTTTTCATAATTGAAAACAGGCTATAGGGTAAAGGCTTAACAAGGACATTACTGTCTGCATTATTTACATCCTGTAGTAGGAGCAGTTCGTGTCAGACATTGTTAATGTCTTTTCAATAGGCATGCACTATTTCACTACCAACTGCGTATGATCAGGATCCAAACTGTTTGCTTTAAGTCATACTACACTGAATCTTACTTTGAAATGACTATGGAACATTTCACAATAAATTTGGCAGCGAAAGACTCATTTCACCAGTAGGTTTTTAAATATTATTGTACAATCTTTCGCTGCCATTGTGAAATGTTCCATAGTCATTTCATGGTCTGCACTGTTTGTCATTTCACCAGTAGGTTTTTAATTAGTGTACAAACAGTGCAGACCATGTAGGGACATAATTTAGCCATCATTTCACACAACTTGCTTAGAACTATCACCTTGATAAAATATAGGCAATGTAGTGAATGAGTTGTGTCAAGTCAAAAAGTAGGTCATTAAGTCAAAGCCTAGAAAATGCTTCTGAACGCTCTAATTCATATGGAGAACACACAGGTCACTGTGACCTTGACCTTTGTCCTTGAAATTGGTCTTGAAATTGGCAGGCAAAAGCTTGTACCTTTAACTCCTCCTTCACTTTCAACCTGATTCACTTGATACATCAACATACGATTGACTGTATTGGATGTGACGTACGCGCACCTTCCCTTTGTTTCGTTACAACCACTTTCCAATTTAATTTTTGATACATCCTCTATTTACTTGTATAAACAAACATTGATTGCAATGCTTAAAAGATCTTTTTCTCGTAAAGCACTACTCTTATCACGCAGAAATTATTAAAGCGGTCGTATCATAGCTATTATAGTGTCTATTGAAACACGTCTAGCAATGGAGACGTGGCGTAGGCAATCATTACCAACTCTCATGGTGGTGTTTCCCGTACGTGAAATTATCTGGACTTCAATCTATTTTAGAGGTGCTATACTTAGAAAGTTTTGCACATTGCGTGGTTTAGATTAAAAAAAAACGGACAAAAATATTTTAAGCTCAGTTTGAGCTTATTGAGCTTTGTGTTGACACGTCAGTGTTACTGATTTCCAGCATGAGAGCTACCGGTATTATAACGATTTTCGACAAAAAAGATCTCGTACATTTTAAACCGAAAGAAGAATTAAAGGTGGACCGTTTCTGTCCCTCTGGCATTCACATTTTTTTAAACTTGCAAAGTTGTGTCTGGGCCCATTTTAAATGCTGCCTGAAAATGTCACACTTTGCAGGCGATCATTTGTATTCAAGACTTCGAAAGTGCCCAATGTGGCCTTCCAGAAAAGTCTTCAAACGCGATGTGCGAATGATAAATTTTCATTTATGGAAGCCAAAATGTGCCATAATCGTCAAAACGTTTTTTATACGTTATGAGCATGGAGAGGATATCAGTTAAATAATACCAGTAGTTGTAATCTGTGTAGTTGTAGTTTACCCATTACTCCATGTACACCTTTTAACTCATCAATTATATATAGTCCTCTCCTAAAGATAGTTCTCCATTATATAGTTATTAATATGCACCATCAGAAATATATTCTTCAAACATAGCATGTTGTAGCTTAAAGCAGGTTGAAAGTATTTAGCAGAATGTGCCTTAAGGACATACGCTCCCAATTCGTGCGACACTTAGTGGCTTTAACAAAGTACGATAATTCAGGAATCGCTACTCAGCGAAATTGTGCGTATCTCTGGTAGGTACTTTCTGTTTCAAACAATCTCTATTAAATCGCGAAATATTGACGTTAGACACACGAAATTGCACTTGATAAATGAAATTATGTGAAACTTGGCTATGTTTTTTAGTGCTTTTTATGCCCCCAGAATCTACGATTAGGGGGCATATAGTTTTTGTCATGTCTGTTGGTCCGTCCGTCTGTCTGTGCCAAAAACCTTAACCTTGGCTATAACTCTTGCATTTTTGTACCTGGACCTTTTATACTTGGCATGTGTCTTCCCTGTATTAAGACCTTTCCACCCATACAAACCTTTTTGACATTGACCTTGACATTTAACCTACTTTTGTAAAAGCCTTTAAATGGCTATAACATTTGCACCAGTAGGTCTACGGCTTTCATATTTTATTTATATATTTCTTGTGTCAAGACCTTTCCAACCATACGAACATCTTTGACCATGTGACCTTGACCTTTGACCTATTTAATCAAACTTTAACCAAAAACCTTAACCTTGGCTATAACTTTTGCATTTTTAAACCTGGGCCTTTTATACTTTGCATGTGTATTCCTCATGGCAAGACCTTTCTAACCATACACAATTTTTTGACCTTGTGACCTTGACATTGGACCTACTTTTGTAAAAATCTTTAAATGGCTATAACATTTGCACCAGTTGGCCCAGGGCTTTCATATTTTGTATGTATATTTCTTGTGTCAAGACCTTTCCAACCATACCAACATCTTTGACCATATGACCTTGACCTTTGACCTATTTAATCAAACTTTAACCAAAAACCTTTACCTTGGCTATAACTTTTGCATTTTTAAACCTGGGCCTTTTATACTTGGCATGTGTATTCCTCATGGCAAGACCTGTCCAACCATACAAAACTTTTTGACCTTGTGACCTTGACATTTGACCTACTTTTGTAAAAATCTTTTAATGGCTATAACATTTGCACCAGTTGGCACAGGGCTTTCATATTTTGTATGCATATTTCTTGTGTTAAGACCTTTCCAACTATACCAAAGTCTATGACCATGTGACCTTGACCTCAGCCTTTGACTTTAACCAAAAACATTAACATTGGCTATAACTTTTGCATTTTTGCACCTGAGCCTTTTATACTTGACATGTGTCTCCCTAGTGTCAAGACTTTTTCAACCATACAGACATATTTGAACTTGTGACCTTGATCTTGACATTGACCTACTTTTGTAAATATCTTTAAATGGCTTTAACATTTGCACCAGTAGGCCCAAGCCTTTCATATTTTGTATGTATATTTCTTGTGTCAAGACCTTTCCAACCATACCAACGTATTAGACCATGTGACATTGACCTTGACCTTTGATCTATTTAATCAAACTTTAACCATAAACCTTAACCTTG
Organism: Gari tellinella; assembly: GCA_922989275.2. Taxonomy (NCBI): domain Eukaryota; kingdom Metazoa; phylum Mollusca; class Bivalvia; order Cardiida; family Psammobiidae; genus Gari; species Gari tellinella. The sequence goes on from OV277862.1 coordinate 19,924,601, forward strand.
GCTATAACTTTTGCATTTTTGCACCTGGGCGTTATATACTTGGCATGTGTCTTCCCTGTGGCAATACCTTTCCAACCATACAAAACTTTTTGACCATGTGACCTTGACATTTGACCTACTTTTGTTAAAATCTTTAAATGGCTATAACATTTGCACCAGTAGGTCTACGGCTTTCATATTTTATTTATATATTTCTTGTGTCAAGACCTTTCCAACCATACCAAGATCTTTGACTATGTGACCTAGACCTATTTAATCTAACTTTAACAAAAACATTAACCTTGGCTATAACTAAAAAAATTGCATTTTTAGGGCCCCACCGTATCGCCTTGTCCGTCAGTCTGTCCGTCAGTCTGTCACACTTTTCCTTGTCCGCTCTCTAAGTCAGGTAATTTTTATCTAATCTTCACTAAACTTGCTGAAAATATGTATTAGTATAAAATCTAGGCCAGATTCGATAATTACCCAAATGGCATAAAGCATGTTGGAGTTATTGCCCTTGAATTATTAAAAAATGGCTGTTTCAGCCTTGTCCGCTCTCTAACTCAAGTAATTTTTATCCAATCTTCACCAAACTTGCTGAAAATATGTATTAGTATAAAATCTAGGCCAAGTATGATAATTACACAAATCGCATAAAGCATGTTGGAGTTATTGCCCTTGAATTATTAAAAAATGGCTGTTTCAGCCTTGTTTGCTCTCTAACTCAAGTAATTTTTATCCAATCTTCACCAAACTTGCTGAAAATATGTATTAGTATAAAATCTAGGCCAAGTTTGATAATTACCCAAATCGCATAAAGCATGTTGGAGTTATTGCCCTTGAATTATTAAAAAATGGCTGTTTCAGCCTTGTCCGCTCTCTTACTCAAGTAATTTTTATCCAATCTTCACCAAACTTGCTGAAAATGTGTATTAGTATAAAATCTAGGCCAAGTTAGATAATTACCCAAATCGCATAAAGCATGTTGGAGTTATTGCCCTTGAATTATTAAAAAATGGCTGTTTCAGCCTTTTCCGCTCTCTAACTCAGGTAATTTTTATCCAATCTTCATCAAACTTGCTGAAAATATGTATTAGTATAAAATCTAGGCCAAGTTCGATAATTACCCAAATGGCATAAAGCATGTTGGAGTTATTGCCCTTGAATTATTAAAAAATGGCTGTTTCATCCTTGTCCGCTCTCTAACTCAAGTAGTTTTTATCCAATCTTCACCAAACTTTATGAAAATGTGTATTAGTATAAAATCTAGGCCAAGTTCGATAATTACCCAATTCGCATAAGGCAATTCAGAGTTATTGCCCTTGAATTATTAAACAAGGGCCACTATGGCCCTAAATCGCTCACCTGGTACACCATGGCAAACTTGACCTATAGTGACCTAGATTATGACTGGCCATGACTCACAATCAACCTCTAGATTGTAAACAAGATTTTCCTATGATTTGACCTAGTTTTTGAAAGGACACAATCCATATTTGATTTTGACCTAGATTTGATGTAGGCAAAAATTCTGACAATATTTCATGCAGATCTAGTGAGATTTGTAACTTCGAAAAGGTTAACACTGTTTTTCTTTGAGTTGACATAGTGACCTAGTTTTCAACCAGACATCATTAAAAATTAACTGAGCTGGATATCAATGAGGCAAACATGTTGAGCAAAATTCATTAAAATCCAATGAGAGTTGTAGCATCTAGAGTGTTAACAAGTTTTCCCTATGATTTGACCTAGTGACCTAGTTTTTTACTCTAAATGACCCATATTCGAACTTGACCTAGGTATCAATTAGGCAAACATTCTGACCAAGTTGCATAAAGATCAGATGAAATTTAAAGCCTCAAGATTGTTAACAAGGTTTTTCTATGATTTGACCTAGTGACCTAGTTTCTGACCGGACATAACCCATATTCAAACTTGACCTAGATATCAAAAAGACAAACATGCTGACCAAGTGTCATCAAGATCCAATGAGATTTGTAGCCTCTAGTGTTAACAAGCTTTTTCTATGATTTGACCTAGTGACCTAGTTTTTGACCGGACATAACCCATATTCGAACTTGATCTAGATATCAATGAGACAAACATTCTGACCAAGTTTCATCAAGATCCAATGAGAGTTGTAGCCTCTAGAGTGTTAACAAGGATTTTCTATGATATGACCTAGTGACCTAGTTTCTGACCCGACATGACCCATATTCAAACTTGACCTAGATATCAATGAGACAAACATGCTGACCAAGTGTCATCAAGATCCAATGAGATTTGTAGCCTCTAGGGTGTTAACAAGCTTTTTCTATGATTTGACCTAGTGACCTTGTTTTTGACCCGACATAACCCATATTCGAACTTGATCTAGATATCAATAAGACAAACATTCTGAACAAGTTTCATCAAGATCCAATGAGATTTGTAGCCTCTAGAGTGTTAACAAGGATTTTCTATGATTTGACCTAGTGACCTAGTTTTTGACCGGACATAACCCATATTCGAACTTGATCTAGATATCAATGAGACAAACATTCTGACCACGTTTCATCAAGATCCAATGAGATTTGTAGCCTCTAGAGTGTAAACAAGGTTTTTCAATGATTTGACCTAGTGACCTAGTTTTTGACCCAACATGACCCACATTCGAACTTGGCCTAGATTTCTACTAGACCAACATTGTGATCAAGTTTCATGAAGATTGGATGATATTTGTAGCTGCTAGAGTGTTAACGAACCAATTGTGGACGGACGGACGACGGACGACGTACAACGGACGACGGACATCCAGCGATCCTAAAAGCTCACCTTGGCACTTCGTGCCAGGTGAGCTAAAAATGGCTGTTTCAGCCTTGTCCGCTCTCTAACTCGAGTAGTTTATATCCAATCTTCACCAATCTTAATGAAAATGTGAATTGGTATAAAACTAGGCCAAGTTTGATAATTACCCAAATCGCATAAGGCATGTATGAGTTATTGCCCTTGAATTATTAAAAAATGGCTGTTTCAGCCTTGTCCGCTCTCTAACTTGAGTAGTTTTTATCCAATCTTCACCAAACCTTATGAAAGTTTCTATTGTTATAAAATCTAGGCCAGGTTTGATAATTACCCAAATCGCATAAGGCATGTTAGAGTTATACCCCTTAAATTATTAAAAAATGGCTGTTTCAGCCTTGTTCTCTTTCTAACACAAACACTTTGTATTTGATATTTATCAAACCTACTGAAAATGTTTATACAATCTAGGTCAAGTTCGATAATTACCCAAATCGCCTATGGCACATCAGAGTTATTGCCCTTCAATTATTAAAAGATAGCTGTTTAAGCCTTGTCCGCTCCCTTACTGAAACAACAGTTTCTATCTGATCTTCACTAAACTTGCTGAAAATGTTTATTGGTATGAAATCTAAGCCAAGTTCGATAACTAATCAAATCGCATAAGGCAATTCAGAGTTATTGTCCTTGAATTATACAATCAAAGCGCTGACAGCACTGAGGAGACCCGCGATTAGTAAAGTATTATAGTTTAATTGAACCCTAGTGAAGAGTATACTCGTCTTATGAAAAAAATGTAATGTAAAGAGTTTATTTGTTGTAAGACCTTCCTACCTTATTGGGGTTCTATTTTTGTTAAGAGAAAAAATATTTTAAAACAAGAGGCCCATGCGGGCCTAAATATCGCTCACCTGGAAAAACCAACACAAGGTCACATGACCCCTGGGGTGGGATCATTTTTCAGCGGAGCTGAATGGTTTCTATTTAGACCTATCCTTAAATTTTGCAAATTCTTAACCAATGATAACTAGACAGAAATCAAGGTTGAAAGCCACATGCTTAAAACTGAATGGGCTGATTGGATAGTAACCAGGGCTCCAGAAAAGGGTTGTATTTCAAAACTTAAAATCTTTATTTCTGCATTAAACCCTATGGTGTCACTACTAATTTGAATCGTCTCTTCGAGATGATCAAAATGAGTAGTAACACCATAGGGTTTGATGTTGAAATGAGTGAAAAAATGTGATTTGTTCAGTTTACTCCCTCTTATCTGGAGCCCTGTAGGCTGGTCTATGCACAATTACAGTTTACCCAGATATGAATGGTGAGTGTAAAATTTAGAGACACAGACTGATTGTGCTGATGCAATCATGCTTCTATTTTAAGATGTTTTTTCTAAGAAACTCCATTCATGAATTAAGAGTGATAGAACAGTAAATTAATGTGAGGATCTCCTACCAGTAGCTAGGATACGGTTTTTAAATAATTTGCATTTTAAATAAAAGTTACTGTAATTGAATATGAATTGTTAGTGCAAAGAGTCTGCAATTGCTATGACAGCATGTTTCTATTTTTAAATATGACATCTTTGTTTTAAGAAACTCCATTGATAGAACAGTCGATTTATGCAAGAATCTTATGAGCAGCAGGATACGGTTTAAATTATTGTTTGGTAGTATTGTAGAGGATAGAACTTTAGTAGCTATATTTTACATGAAAGTTACTGTAATTTATTGTTTTGCTTTTTAATCCAAGATATTACAATTCTTTGAAAACCTCAATTTCATTCAATTTTGCACACCCATCTATATCATTAGTTCAACCACTCATTCCGCTGAATATCTTTTTATGCCCCCGGCATCGATAGATGCGGAGGCATATAGTAATCGTCCTGTCCGTCAGTCAGTCCGTCCGTCCGTCTGAGCGCACGAAAGGTCCTTTGTTGGGTAAGGAGAACAATAGATTCCATTCATTCCGTAATTGCCCTATTGTTATTGTTGGGTATTTTTGTGTACCATTGGGTACTTTTAAACAAAAAAAATACCCAACAAATGTCCAACTGTGAGAACGTCCGTCCGTCAGTCCGTCCGTAACAAGGTTAAGTAGATTTTACCGTTTCGTCTAGCATCAACACCCCTTACCCAAATGCTTGGATACTTATACAGTTGTTGCCTTGGACCATTCCCTACCCACCAATATCACCAAACTTTGATTTTGACCTTGACCTTGACCTAGTTTTGACTTAGAATATTTTAAACAGGCTATTTCTTGGTTAACTAGATTTTACTGTTTCGTCTAGCATCAACACAACAGATTACAATGCTTTGATACTTATACAGTTGTTGCCTTTGACCATTCCCTATCCACTTACATCACCAGACTTTGATTTTAACCATGACCTTGACCTATTTTGAACTTAGAATATTTCAAATGGGCTCTTTCTCGGTTAACTAGATTTTACCGTTTCATCTAGCATCAACACTGTTAACTACAATTCTTTGATACTTATACAGTTGTTGCCTTGGACCATAAGCAACTCACCAAGCTCAGTTTGACCTTGACCTTGACCTAATTTGGACTTAGAAAAGATTTAGAATATATTGTCAAGGATGCCACCGGGGGCATAAGAGTTTATTGAACGCGCAGTCTTGTTTAAAGATATTTCTTGTTTACATGATGTACCCCAGAGACATAATTTCAAAAATCTTGCTGATGAACTTGAAAATTAAGTGTGCTGTTAAATATTTTCTACATGGATGGTTTCAGACAGGAAGACTTTTCATTGAAAAGAAATCTATTTTTAGCTAATATGACCCATATATGCAACAGACCTGAACCATTTCAGCAATATTGGTAAAGAACATCTAAAAGTGTCACTATGCTAAATATCAAAGCTCTTGCCATAGTGGTTTCAGAGAAGAATATTTCACTACATAACAGTAAACTCAATGTAAAATTGGACCCCTAGGGCCTTGGCAGTTTGAACCCAAGGGGTTCATAATTTGAACAAACTTGATAGAAGACCTAAAGATGATGCTTTGTGCCAAATATCTAAGCTCAGGGTACTGTGGTTTCAGACGAGAAGATATTTTTAAGTTTTCATTGAAAAAATCTATTTTTAGCTCCTGTGACCTAGATATGCAACTGACCGGAACCATATTAACAATATTGGTTAAGGGCTTCTATAAGTGTCATCACGCCAAACATGAAAGCTCTGGCCAAATTAGTTTCAGAGATAAAAATGTTTGAAGATTTCACTATATAACTATATGTAAAATTACGATCCCGGGGCAGGGTCATTTTATACCCCAGGCAAAAAATTTGAACAATCTTGATAGAGGACCTGTAGATGATGCATTGTGTCAAATATCTAAGCTCAAGGTACTGTGGTTTCATACGAGAAGATTTTTGAAGATTTAATTGAAAAAATCTATTTTTATCTCCTGTGACCTAGATATGCAACAGACTGGAACCATATTTACAATATTGGTTAGGGGCTTCTAGAAGTGTCATCATGTCAAATAGCATAGCTCTGGCCATATTAAACGCAGAGATAAAGATGTTTGAAGATTTCACTATATAACTCTATGTAAAATTACGACCCCCCGCGGGGTCATTTTTTACCCAAGGGACATAATTTGAACAATCTTGATAGAGGACCTGAAGACAATGCTTTGTGCCAAATATCTAAGCTCTAGGTACTGTCACTCGCATTACGCGAAATATTCATGACGCGAAAAATACCTGTTTTACAGTATGCAGAAAAACTCTCATTATACAGTAAAACCTCTCTATTACGACCACTAAATTTAATTAATTATTAGGGTGTTTACGATAGGTACCACTTAAAACAAGGTGACAGGGTTTCAGACAAAAAGATTTTTTAAGTTTTCATTGAAAAAATCTATTTTTAGCTCGTATGACCTAGATATGCAACGGACCGGAAATGGTTGTACAACTTTGAAAGAGGACAATATAAGGGTCATTCAAGCCAAGTTTGGTAAAAATCTATCCAGTAGTTTCAGAGGAGATGTTGTTTAAAGAAACTGTTGACGACGAAGGGATGGACGGACGAACGACGACGGACAGAGGACGATCAAAATAGCTCACCTTGGCATTACGTGCCAGGTGAGCTAAAAACTGACAGAGGGTCACCAATAGGCAGTTGTGTAAAATAATTTTATTATTTACAATACTGACCAGTAGATTTTTAAGTGTTTTTGTTTTCAATTAGTTTCCATGGCAACCACAATTTCGATTGGATGACCTACATTCAAGGAAATCTTAGAGAGTACCCTTCAAGGAACAATCCTATTGGTTTCCAATATAATCTTTGAAGAACAAGAGGGCCAGAATGGCCCTTGATCGCTCACCTGACAATGGTGACACTAGGATGGGTCACGTGATTTCAGAAAAGAAGATTTGTAAAAGGTGACCCCCAGGGCGGGGCCAATTTTGACCCCAGGGGCAAAATTTGAACAACTAAGATAGAGGACCTGTAAACGATGATATGTGCAAAATATCTAAACTCAGTGTACTATGGTTTCAGACAAGAAGATTTTTGAAGTTTTCATTGAAAAAATCTATTTTTAGCTCCGGTGACCCAGATATGCAACAGACCAGAACCGATTCATCCATATATTTGAAGGACCTCTAAAAGTTACATCATGCCAAATATCAAAGCTCTGGTCATATTGGTTCCAGAGAAAAAGATGTTTGAACATTTCACTATATAACTCTATGTAAAACTGTGATCCCCGGGGCGGGGCCAAGTTTGACCCCAGTGACAAAATTTGAACAACTTTGATAGAGGATCTGTTGACGATGCCATGTGCAAAATATCTAAGCTCAGTGTACTATGGTTTCAGACAAGAAGATTTTTTAAGTTCTCATGGGAAAAAAATCTATTTTTAGCTTCGGTGACCCAGATATGCAACGGACCGGAACCAATTCAACAATATAAGTCAAATACCTCTAGAAGTAATACCATGCTAAATATCAAAGCTCTGGACATATTGGTTTCAGAGAATAAGATGTTTGAACATTTCACTATATAACCCCAGGGGCAAAATTTGAACAACTTTGATAGAGGACCTATAGGTAATGACATGTGCCAAATATCTAAGCTCTGGCTCTTGTGGTTTGTGACAAGAAGATTTTTTAAGATTTCCTTATTTTTTCACTTTGGTTGCCATAGCAACCAGAGTTCTGCATGGTTTCAAATTCTTTGAACAACTTTGAAAGAGCTTGACCCAAGGAACATTCCTGTGAAGTTTGGTTGCAATCAAGCAAGTGGTTTTGGAGAAGAAGATGTTTGAAGAAATTGTTGACGCACGACGCACGACGCCGGACATTGACTGACCACAAAAGCTCACCTTGAGCACTTTGTGCTCAGGTGAGCTAAAAAGTTGACGACACATGACAGACAGACCCAGAGGACGAACACATGGGGATCACAATAGCTCACCTTTGGCACTTCGTGCAAGGTGAGCCAATATGAAGCTAGCAGATTTAATAGTTCAGTAGTTATGACCAACGTCAGATTGGTACAACGTGGATGCTGAAAGTATGACAATAGCTTATTGCTTTGTCAAGGCCAATGTTTGACTATTTTGTTATCCTAATAGATTAACAAAGATGTGAGGTATTCTTATTGCCTTTGTCTGTCTTGACTATTTGTTTGACATTCTACTGTGGGGCTCTAAATGACATTGACTTTTGTATGACATTACCAAACGTGTACCGAGCTCAAGAACTACTTAGGCTGCGTATAAATGACAAATGTAAAGTCTCTTATCACATGCAGTTCCAAAGAAATAAGCAATGTTAATTCAACCTATTTGACCTCTGAATGACCTTGAACTGTGTCTGCCATGGCCAAACTTATACTAAACTCAGGAGCTTCTTGCGTTGTGCAGATACCCAAATACGAAGTGTGTATCACATGTTATTTTAGAGTTATGGGAAGTATCCTATTTGACCTTTTAATGATTTGACCTTTGTCTGACATGACTCTAGTTGTGTTGAACACAAGAGCCTCTCCAGTTGAAAACATATGGCAAATGTCAAGTCTCTATCACATGCAGTTTCAAAGCTATGGCAAATATTAAACCAACTCTAGTTTACCTCTGAATGACCTTGACCTTTATTTGAAATTACCCAAATTTTACTGAGCTCAATATCTGTTTAAAGTAAGTACATATACGAAATATGAAGTCTGTATCATATTTAGTTCTAAAGTTATGGCTAACTTTAAGATTTTGGACAACAACGCCTACGATGACAACGCAGATGCCGAAGTGATGACAATAGCTTGTAGTTTCTTCAAAACAGACAAGCTTAAAATGGTTTTGACTTTATCAGAAACTGGAATTTACCATTAGATGGATCTTGGGGGAATGAGTCAATGCATTTGTCCCAGAAGTTAACAAGCACCTTAGAGCTGATATCCCCTGCCGCAGCGATTGTCCAGAAGAAAGTGGCAAACTTTATTGTGGGAGGAAGGGGCAAATGGTGATCACCTGTCTTTAAAGATCAACATTCAAAAGCTTTTTACAAAGTTTTATAAAATCCAATCAATTTTGTACATTTTAAAGCCTAAACAATACAAAAAATAAAGCCGTTTGTAGCATTATAAATCTAAGTATGACAGGGGCAGGTAACTCTTGATTCAAATTCAACAGTAATTAAACACTTTCAAGAACTTATAATTGTGTGCAAGTATTATTAAAACGAGAAACCGCCAAGGTCGGTATGGCCGGATTGTCTGCACTTTTGCTTTGTATATATATATATAAAAAAATTATATATATATAATATAGTTACCCATGGCATGTGATGATGACCTCACTACAACTGTATATGCCAAATTTGGTTGCTGTAGGACTTAAACTTTGACTAAAACTGACACTAACAAAAAGGTAAACCAAGAGGCAAACGAAAAGGTTAACCAAGAATTCTCTAAGTCATTGGACTGTGAAATCTAGGTCACAGTGACCTAGTTACCCATGGCATGTGATGATGACCTCACTACCACTGTACATGCCAAATTTGGTTGGTGTAGGACTTAAATTTGACTAAAACTGACACTAACAAAAAGGTAAACCAAGACGCAAAAAAAAGGTTAACCAAGAATTCTCTAAGTCATTGGACCTTGAAATCTAGGTCACAGTGACCTAGTTACCCATGGCATGTGATGATGACCTGACTACAACTGTATATGCCAAATTTGGTTGCTGTAGGACTTAAACTTTGACTAAAACTGACACTAACAAAAAGGTAAACCAAGACGCAAACGAAAAGGTTAACCAAGAATTCTCTAAGTCATTGGACCGTGAAATCTAGGTCACAGTGACCTAGTTACCCATGGCATGTGATGATGACCTCACTATAAGTGTACATGCCAAATTTGGTTGCTGTAGGACTTAAGCTTTGGCTAAAACTGACACTAACAAAAAGGTCAACCAAAGTGAGGACGGACGGACAGACGGACGGACAGATGGACGGCATTCGCCAATCTATAGACCGCATTTTCAATCCGGCCAAAAAATCAGAACTGTAGAATTTACTAGAGTGTAAACACATTTTCAACTCATCAAGGGCAGAGTATTCTTGACTAATTTGCACATTTTCGATAATAATTGAACTCATTCTATAAATAATAGCCATATATGATTTTTTTTTTTTTTCAAAATCCATTCACATTTGTACACAATAGCATGTAAACAATAAAGCCATGTTGAGCATTACTAAGTACATAAAGGGCAGATAACTCTTGCCACAAAGTATCCTATTTTGACAATAATTGCTACCCTTATATTTATATACATCATGTGTAAGTTAAATCAAAATCCATTAAAGACTGTAGTTTCTAGATGGTAAAAACTGTTAAATATGGTTTTTTTTACTCATCAAGGGCAGATAACTGTTGACTAGTTTCTCCGTTTTTCAAAAATGATAACAATTATTTGAAAACTAATAGCCATACATAGTTTAAGAATTTTTTTTATCAAAATTCATGCATATTTATAGATACTAGGATGTAAACAATTCTAAAATAAAGCATTTTCTATCATTTCAAAGTACATCAAGGGCAGATAACTATTGCCACAAGTATCCTTTTTTGACAATAATTGCACACCTTCAAGAACTTTTACTGATAGACATCGTGTGCAAGTATCATTTAAATCCATTCATAATTGTAGTTGCCAGAGAGTAAAAACAGTTAAATATGGCTTTTTTTACTTATCAAGGGCAGATAACTCATGACTAATTTCTCCGTTTTCAACAATAATCAAATTCATTTGAAAACTAATAGCCATACATAATTCAAGAAAGTTTTTTCAAAAATCCATGCATATTTATAGGCTCTAGTATGTAAACAATACCAAAATAAAGCATTTTCTAGCATTTCTAAGTACATCAAGGGCAGATAACTCTTGTCAGAAGTATCCTTTTTTTACAATAACTGCACACATGCAAGAACTTGTACTTATAGACAATGTGTGCAAGTATAAACAAAATATGTTGAATACTGTAGTTGCTAGAGTGTAAAAACTGTTAAATATGGCATTTTTAACACAAAAAGGGCAGATAACTCATAAATTCCTAAAATTTTCTGAAAAAAATTTGATTTCCCACGGTGCTCCTATGATGACAAATAAGTATACCAAGTTTAATCCAAATCTGTTTATAGGTTTCGGAGATACAGTTGCGGACGGAAAACGTGACGGACGCACGGACGGCATTTTTAACACAAAAAGGGCAGATAACTCATAAATTCCTAAAATTTTCTGAAAAAATTTTAATTTCCCACGGTGCTCCTATGATGACAAATAAGTATACCAAGTTTAATCCAAATCTGTTCATAGGTTTCGGAGATACAGTTGCGGACGGAAAACGCACGCACGCACGCACGGACAGCCGGACGGACAGACCTAAAACAGTATCCCTCTGCCTTTCGGCAGGGGATAACAATCTACTGATGTAGGAGTACTCAAAACAGAAGATTATATTAATATAACTAGTTTTATTGCAAATTGCATAAAACAGTATTCAAAGTACCCAAGCTATGCTTAAAGTGTATCACAACTTTAACACTAACACAGGTGCTGGTCGCATGCTGATGGCTATCCATGGAGAGTATTATTGATGTTAAATACATGCAGCAGCATGAAGCAAGAAGACAGCAAAGTTGAAAGGAGCTTTCTGCTTTACTTTCATCTTGCTCTATGCAATATTCTACCTTATACTTAATTGGATACAGGCAATTCTCTCTTCTGACTATGGAGAAAAATGTAAATAGTACATCTGGTATGACTAATTCTAAATGAATTATCCAATTTCAAAATACAGTAATACCTCTCTAATATGACCCCTATAACGATGTTTATCATGTTGTGTTAAGACAGTTGGCTGATAAACAATGTGAAATTTGAACAAAAAGCTTCTTTAGGAGCTTAGAAGCTTTCTGTTTAACTTTTACATTACTTTAAGCTGCAACCTGTCTTTAAATGCAGAGGCGCTCCTGCTGAACTATTTAACCCATTAATTACTCCATAGATACATCTTAAGGATTCACTTAACCCTTTACCAAATAACCTGTTTATAACATTAAAGGCATATGATCAATTAAAGCAGGTTGAAAGTAAAGCAGAATGTGCCTTAAGGCACATTCTGCTTTACTTTCAGCCTGCTTTAAACTACCATCTACTAGGCTATATATAAATATTTGTTATGGCAATTGTTCATGAGGGTATAAACTGGAACTATTTTCTTCAGCGGAGGAATAAATCAAATACGCTAAAAGTCGCTTCTATGAGGGAAAGGGTTAATGTAGTCATAATTGTGTATCACCAGTAAAATTTCTTCTATATTCTAGCAGCTGGTAGCTTTAAAGAGGTTGAACGCAATGCACCGTCCGCTTCACCTTAACCTGATTGACGTGGCTACCTGTCCTCAATAACTCAAGAAACAGGCTATGGACTCGGAGTAAAGGGTGATGAGTGACTGTTTGATACTGGATTTAACAATTTTTTACAAAAAGCTCAAATAATAATTTGAATCTGCAACAGTTCCATTCTTAATAGTTATATCTAATTCCTCCTGTTGGTTAAATTGTCTAATCTGAAATTGTTTAAGCTCTTCTTCAACAGCAGTTGTCTTGCCTCTTTTCTTCAAGCTCATACAAGTAGGCAGAATTAACATATCTTCTTTACTGCAGATCTGCTTTAGTCTGTTGATAGAAATCCTGCAAAAAATCATACAATGTAAAATGCTATATAAAAATGATGACACAATCAAAAACTATAGCTGTTAAAAAATAAAAACATTTTAATGTGTTGCTTATAGCACATCATCTAAGTCTTGATCTAAGAACTTATGACCATATCCAGTTTATCCAAGTTTAATCCAGATCCATTCCAATTTGTAGATGCTAGAGTGTGAACAATATTTGAATATAACGAGAGCACCGCAAACGGGTGCTGGCCGCTCGAGTTTCATATACTTGAGATGGCTACATTTTCCAAACTTAAAGAATGTGTATGGGTATTTGATGCTTTCTTGATCATAGAAGTTTGTAAGCAACAACAACTCAAACATAATTGGACCTAAATGCCTTAGTATGGTCATATATGAGGAATAGATAACTGCATATACATTCCATTAAAAGTAAATTCTAAGTCAAACAAAGGTACTAAATCTGCAAAAACAATCAGAGAGTTAGCTGCCTTGTTGTAACGAATTACTCTTTTGGTAGTGAACAAGTATTGTACATGTACATATATTCCAAGTTTGAATTTCATACCTTTGACAGTCAATGATAATATCCATTTAAAGTAAACAGTAAGTCAAAACAAGGACAATATCTTTGCCTGCCTTACCTGCCTTGTTGTAATGAGTTACCATTTTGATACTAAACAAGTATTGGAAGTTTCAAGTTAATACCTTTGATAGTTTTTGAGAAATTTCAATTTACAAGTGTTATGTAAATAAAAACAAGGGCAATTACTATGTTATGACACATCCCAGAACAACCTCCCTTGTTTGAATGAGTTGCCCTTTCGATATTAAACAAATATTTAAAGGTTCAAATTCATAACTTTCTACAGTTACTGGGAAATTTCATTTACAAATTTTGAGTCAAATCAAAAGCAAAAACTCTGCATTGTCAAATCAAATGGTTATCTGCCTTGTAAGGTGATGCCCTTTTTACACAAGTATTCAAAGTTTCAAGTAAATACCTATTGTAGTTATTGAGAAATTCAATTAACAGATTCTAAGCAAAAACAAGGACAATTACTCTGGAATGACAACATTTCAATTAACCAGTTTTATGTAAATAAAACAAGGGCTATAACTCTGGAATGGCACAGCATGGTGCCATCTCCCCAGTTTTAATGAGTTGCCCTTTTGATATTTAACAAATATTTAAAGATCCAAGTTAATACCTTTGCTAGTTATTTCGATATTTCAATTTACAAATTTTCAGTAAATAAAACAAGGACAATAACTCTTGAATGACAAAGCACAGAGTTAATTATCTTGTTGCAGTCAATTGCCCTCTTGGTACTTAATTTAACAAGCATTCAAAGTTTCAATATATTAATACCTTTGATAGTTATATAGGTATTTCAATTTACAAATTTAAATAAAATGAATCAAGGGCAAAACCTCTGGAATGACAAATCCCAGGGTTACTTACCCTGATGTAATGAGTTCCCCTTTAGATACTGAACAACTATTCCAAGTTTCAAATGGAGACCTTTGATGGTTATTTAGCTATTGCAATTTACAAATTTTAAGTAAACAAGAGGGCCATGGCCCTTAATTCGCTCACCTGAGATCATTGTGCCTTAGCTTACTAGGCAAGGCAACATTTTAATACAGCTGTAAATGGAATTATCTTCCAGACAAAAAAAAACCATGACAAATTGGAATAACTTAAAAAAAATATTGTTGGCAGGGTTATGGCCCTTATCCATGACACTTCCTCTTATCATTAAGCTACATGTATTTCCATATGATTATTTATTGCACATTCTGCTTTACTTTCAACCTGCTTTAAGTTATCATCTACTAAGATATAGAAACTATTTCTTATCTCTTACATTTTATGACTGTATGACTATGGAATTATTTTCTTTAGAGGAGGAATAAATTAAAGGCGTTAAAAGGCATAATTATGTATGGGGTAATGGGTTAACATCAGTAGAACTGGAGTTATCTCCAGGACAAGAAAATATGACAATGGGAAATAATTCAAAAATGACATTGACCTTTGTAGGACATGACCCAAGTTATAGAAAGTTTCTAACTTATGTAGTTCCAAAGTTATGGCTAAGATTAAAGTTGTGGACTGACAGACAAACAAATGGACAAACAGACAAAAAAGCAGACAGACAAAAACAATATGCCCCCACCTAAGTTGTGCAGGTGCATAAAAATGTAGCAGACAACACCATATGTTGCTGTTACAGTGTACCTCAGTTGACCGGAGTTCAGTTATGTAATACACTTCTGTCAGTTCTGCAGCAGGGGTCTTATCTCTTATAATGCTGAATTGCTGTCTGCTATACAAACATTAAATGTGAATTATGTAAAAAAAATCATACTTTACATTTTCTAAATTAAAGAAACTATGTAAATAAGTTGCAAATAGTTTGGATCCAGATTAGATGCAGCATAATGTGGCATCTGATCTGTATCAAAACTGTTTGCAAATATCAGTGATTTACACTATATAACTCTATGTAAAACTGTGACCCCCGGGGCGGGGCCAATTTTGACCCCTGGGGCATAATTTTAACAAACTTGATAGAGGACCTGTAGGCGATGCTATGTGCCATATAGCTAAGCTCTGGCTCTTGTAGTTTCAGACAAGAAGATTTTTTAAGTTTCCATTGAAAAATCTATTTTTAGCTCCTGTGACCTAGATATGCAACCGACCAGAACCATTTGAACAATATTGGTATAAGACATTTAGAAGTGTCACCATGCCAAATATCAAAGCTCTGGCCATATTAGTTTCAGAGGCGAAAACGTTTGAAAATTTCACTATATAACTCTATGTTAAACTATGACCCCCTGGGGCGGGGCCAATTTTGACCCTAGGGGCATAATTTGAACAAACTTGATAGAGGACCTGTAGGTGATGCTATGTGCCAAATATCTAAGCTCTGGCCCTTGTAGTTTCAGACAAGAAGATTTTTTAAGATTTCCTTATTTTAGCACTTTGGTTGCCATGGCAACCAGAGTTCTACATTGTTTTTAATTCTTTGAACAAATTTGAAAGAGCTTGACCCAAGGAACATTCCTGTAAAGTTTGGTTGAAATCTGTTCAGCGGTATAGGAGGAGATGTCATTTGAAGCAATTGTTAACGACGACGCACGACGGACGACGACGGACACAGGGCCATCCCAATAGCTCACCTTGAGCCTTTGGCTCAGGTGAGCTAATAAAACAAGGGCAATAACTATTGAATTACAAATCACAGGGTTACCTGCTTTGATGTTATGTGTTTCCCTTTAAATACTTAACAAGTAATCCAAGTTTCAAATGAACACCTTTGATAGTTATTTAGATATTGCAATTTACAAATTTTAAACAAATAAAACAAGAGCAATAACATCCCAGGGTTACCTGCATTCTTGTAATGAGTTTTTCTTTTGATACTGAACAAGTATTCCAAGTTTCAAATAGATAACAATTTACACATTTTAAGTAAATAAAACAAGGGCAATAACTCTGGAATGACAATCACAGGGTTACCATTTCTTATTGTAATAACTATTCCAAGTTTTAAATGGATACCTTTGATGGTTAATTAGATATTTCAATTTACAAATTTTGAGTTAATAAAACAAGGGCAATAACTCTAGAATGACAAATCCCAGGGTTACCTGCCTCGTTGTTATGATTTCCCCTATTGATACTGAACAACTGTTTCAAGTTTCAAATGGATACCTTGGTTAGTTATTGAGAAATGATGTCTTACAAAAACCTTGTTTTAACAAGCACCTTAGAGCTGATATCCCCTGCCGCAGCGATTGTCCAGAAGAAAGTGGCAAACTTTAATGTAGGAGGAAGGGGCAAATGGTGATCACCTGTCTTTAAAGATCAACATTCAAAAGCTTTTTACAAAGTTTTATAAAATCCATTCAATTTTGTACATGTTAAAGCCTAAACAATACAAAAAATAAAGCCGTTTGTAGCATTATAAATCTAAGTACGGTAAGGCAGGTAACTCTTGACTCAAATTCAACAGTAATGAAACACTTTCAAGAACTTATAATTGTGTGCAAGTATTATTAAACAAGAGCCCCATGGGGCATTATCGCTCACCTGAGAATAACTGACAAAATGGAGATAAATATTTATGTCCAGGAAGGGGTCATTTTTTACCCGAGGGGCATAATTTGAACAATCTTGTAAGAGAACCTGTAGATGATTCTATGTGCCAAATATCTAAGATCAGGGTAGTAGGGTTTTAGACAAGAAGATTTTGTAAGTTTCCATTGGAAAAAAAATCTATTTTTAGCTCCTGTGACCTACATATGCAACAGACTGAAACCAGTTAAACAAAATAGGTAAAGGATATCCAGAAGTGTCACCATGCTGAATATCAAAGCTCTGGCCATATTAGTTTCAGAGAAGAAGACGTTTGAAAATTTCACTATATAACTCTATGTAAAACTGTGACCCCCGGGGCGGGGCCTATTTTGACCCCAGGTGCATAATTTGAAGTAACTTGATAGAGGACCTGTAGGCGATGCTATGTGTCAAATATCTAATATTTATAATGGCCCTTGTAGTTGCAGAGAAGAAGATTTTTAAAGTTTTCATTGAAAAAATCTATTTTTAGCTCCAGTGACCTACATATGCAACCTACCAGAACCATTTGAACAATTTTGGTATAGGACATTATATCAATATTAGATGGCAGTTGACGTGACATTCAAATTGTCAACCCGAGAAACAGCATGTCACCCCGAGGGGTAGCCGAGGGTGACATTCTTGTTTTCGAGGGTTGACAATTTGAATGTCACGCAAACTGACATCTAATATTTATTTTATTACACCGAGCTTATCAACCCTGGCTTTGGAATCGTTTTATTCGTCTTTTATAAAATGTGTTGTGAACACCAATTTAGCGCGGACATGTACATAACGCGGGAAATGACGTCGCCGTCTTACGACGTCACATTGTTTATAATTATATTACAAGTAAACAAAGAAGAACGTTATGATAAGTAAATTGAAGAAACAGCGTCTTTACATTGTCTAGGTGGCAAATATCCTCTTCCGAATTATGGCAAATCGTTAAGGAATGGACAAAAGGAAGCAACTTGTACAGAAAATGCCAAAAGTTGATTATAAGTTACCACTCTTTAAAACGTTCCAATGTATCCAATAGCGATTGGCATGTCAAGGCTGACAGTACGTTTTCGGACGTAGTAAAAAAGTAATGTCCTTTAGAATGACGTCACAAAAAGAATATCATAAAGAGTGACAGTATAGATGTAACAGACATGCAAAATGTTAACTGTAGGTCTATGGGAATTTAACATTGTAACTCAAAGCGAGGTGTAATAACTAGAAATGTCACCATGCCAAATATCAAAGCTCTGGCCATATTACTTTCAGAGAAGAAGACGTTTGAAAATTTCACTATAGAATTCTATGTAAAACTGTGACCCCCGGGGCGGGGCCAATTTTGACCCCAGGGGCATAATTTGAACAAACTTGATAGAGGACCTGTAGGTGATGCTATGTGCCAAATATCTAAGCTCTGGCCTTTGTAGTTTCAGAGAAGAAGATTTTTTAAGTTTTCATTGAAAAAATCTATTTTTAGTTCCTGTGACCTAGTTATGCAACCGACCATAACCATTTGAACAATTTTGGTATAGGTCATCTAGAAGTGCAACCATGCCAAATATCAAAGCTCTGGCCATATTAGTTTCAGAGAAGAAGACGTTTGAAAATTTCACTATATAACTCTATGTAAAACTGTGACCCCCGGGGCAGGGCCAATTTTGACCCCAGGGGCATAATTTGAACAAACTTGATAGAGGACCTGTAGATGATGCTATGTGCCAAATATCTAAGCTCTGACCATTGCAGTTTTTGACAAGAAGATTTTTTAAGATTTCCTTATTTTTTCACTTTAGTTGCCATGGCAACCAGAGTTCTGCATTGTTTTTAATTCTTTGAACAAATTTGAAAGAGCTTGACCCAAGGAACATTTCTGTAAAGTTTGGTTGAATTCTGTCAAGCGGTATAGGAGAAGATGTCATTTAAAGCAATTGTTAACAACGACGGACGACGACGGACACAGGGCCATCCCAATAGCTCACCTTGAGCTAAAAAAAATTAGAACTGTAGAATTTACTAGAGTGTAAACACATTTTCAACTCATCAAGGGCAGAGTATTCTTGACTAATTTGCACATTTTCGACAGTAATTGAACTCATTCTATAAATAATAGCCATATATGATTTAATTTTTTTTTTTCAAAATCCATTCACATTTGTACACAATAGCATGTAAACAATAAAGCCATGTTGAGCATTACTAAGTACATAAAGGGCAGATAACTCTTGCCACAAAGTATCCTGTTTTGACAATAATTGCAACCCTTATATTTATATACATCGTGTGTAAGTTAAATCAAAATCCATTAAAGACTGCAGTTTCTAGATGGTAAAAACTGTTAAATATGGTTTTTTCGACTCATCAAGGGCAGATAACTGTTGACTAGTTTCTCCGTTTTCAAAAATGATAACGATTATTTGAAAACTAATAGCCATACATAGTTTAAGAATTTTTTTTATCAAAATCCATGCATATTTATAGATACTAGGATGTAAACAATATTAAAATAAAGCATTTTCTAGCATTTCTAAGTACATCAAGGGCAGATAACTGTTGCCACAAGTATCCTTTTTTGACAATAATAGCACACCTTCAACAACTTTTACTTATAGACAAGTCACATTGTGTGCAAGTATCATTTAAATCCATTCATAATTGTAGTTGCCAGAGAGTAAAAACAGTTAAATATGGCCTTTTTTACTTATCAAGGGCAGATAACTCATGACTAATTTCTCCGTTTTCAACAATAATCAAATTCATTTGAAAACTAATAGCCATACATAATTCAAGAAAGTTTTTTCAAAATCCATGCATATTTATAGGCTCTAGTATGTAAAAGATATCAAAATAAAGCATTTTCTAGCATTTCTAAGTACATCAAGGGCAGATAACTCTTGTCACAAGTATCCTTTTTTTACAACAATTGCACACCTGCAAGAACCTTTACTAATAGACATTGTGTGCAAGTATAAACAAAATATGTTGAATACTGTAGTTGCTAGAGTGTAAAAACTGTTAAATATGGCATTTTTAACACAAAAAGGGCAGATAACTCATAAATTCCTAAAATTTTCTGATTTCCCACGGTGCTCCTATGATGACAAATAAGTATACCAAGTTTCATCCAAATCTGTTTATCGGTTTCGGAGATACAGTTGCGGACGGAAAACGTGACGGACGCATGCACGCACGGACGGACAGACCTAAAACAGTATCCCTCTGCCTTTCGGCAGGGGATAAAAACATAACCGACGCAGACGCAGACAACAATAGCTTGACTTTTCGAAAAAGTCGAGCTAAAAATGTCAAATTTAGCTGAGTACATAAAGGGGAGATAATTCTTGAAAAATTGGTCAAATTTCACCAAAATCCTATCATATCTAAGAACTTATGCTCATATACAATGGGTGCCAGTAAATTCAAATTAACTTGAAACTACGAGGGTTGTCCCAGTAAATCATGAACTGACCTTACTGTAGAAAAGTGATTACTGTATGAGTCTGCAATTTTCAGGTATATTATATACATGTATTTTGAGTGTACACACATAATTACAAATTTGTGTAAGTTTAACATCTCTGTACACAAAATAAAACTACAGGGTGTGCTTTCTCGGCGCACGCTAACGACATTGACAACTTCAAAACCGTTCAAGTTTGAATGTGATTCACACAGATGTTTACTGCTTTTAAAGGTGACCCCGTTATGTGTAATACAACTGCCATGCCGCTTCTACCTACTTCTTGTACATGTTGCTGAACCAACCACTTGACAGTTGATTTATTTATTCCAGTACAATCAGCAACATTTCTCACTGTCTTACGTCTATCTCCTAGCAGCGTTAATGTTACCCAAGTCCTTGTAGGGTTAACGTCCTCAGGTCTGCCATAAGTTGATAAAAAAATCCTAAGATTTCAAATTTTTCAATTTTTCAAGCCCAGTTTTCCTGATTATAGAGAATATTTGGTGACTAGCTTTGAATGAGAAATGTTATCTGGCAAGGCGTATGAATATATCTGGTGAGCCGCAGGCGAACCTGATATTTTCAGAAGCCAAGCCAGATAACAATTCTCATTCAAAGCTAGTCACCAAATATTCTATTTATCCTTGTCACAATATCAAAATATATAGAGAATGGTTTTTTAGCACTAGAGCCATTTTTGCTCTAAGATTCTCGCTAAAGAGCTAAAAATGTTATTGTAGGAAAGCGCGCTATTATATAGATGACGTCGGTGACGTCTCATCCTGGTAACGTTGAACCTTTAACAATCTAGTGTATTTTTACTCAGGACATCTAAAAGGTGGGCGATTATAGAAGTAATGCAGCAAGCGACTTGTTGCGCGTACTCTCAAACATTTGATTGCAACAATACTTCGAATAAGCGTCGTTACACGTCAGGATTCTGTTGATAAGAGTTTTAGAACAATTTTACTAACAGCGGGAAAAATGAGCGTCTCTGTGTAAAAATAGTTCCGGCTACAGGTCATGTGACCAACTGACATAAAAACATTGGTCATGTGACCAACTAGCATAATAAAGCAAAGTTTATCTGTCACCCCTTTATCCGTCAGGAAAAT
Organism: Gari tellinella; assembly: GCA_922989275.2. Classification (NCBI taxonomy): domain Eukaryota; kingdom Metazoa; phylum Mollusca; class Bivalvia; order Cardiida; family Psammobiidae; genus Gari; species Gari tellinella. Next base: position 19,946,316 of record OV277862.1, read on the forward strand.
AGGCACGTGACAGGATAAATACCTTTATCCCTTGGTCTGTTTCTAGTTTTTAAGACACGTGATGCTTAAATCAGGTTGAAAGTAAAGCAGAATGTGCCTTTAGGCGCATTCTTCTTTACTTTCAGCTTGTTTTAAGTTTCCATCTGTTGGAATAAAAATCCAAATATTTTTCGGAAAAATCCGAAGAAATGGCAGCCCTGCATCCTCGCTATAAACTATCTGTCCATCCATCACTAAACCTGCCATGTTACTTGAATATAAGGCTCTTAGAAACAATGCCGTATATCTCTGCGCTTTTTACTTTATTAAATGTGACCGTTGGCGTAAAGCCGGTGGGTATACAGAGGTGTGCCGCCGTTCTGCACGCTTTCTCTTTGTCTAACATCATCATTTTTTCAAACAAGAACTCCTGATGGATGACATTCAAATATGTGCTATTCTCATAAAGATAATGACCAAAATCTTCTGTAATAATAGCGGTTATCATTATGGATAATCGACGTTATTGGAGCTTGTATGTGTATGCTTAATTTGCGGCCGGTTTGTTGCGTCAGAGTTTTAGACCCGGCCCCTCATGCGATTAAACTTTCTTTTCATTTGAAAAACTACGACTATCGGGTGCGTAAAATTTAACACGTACAACAATTTTTTAAATTACTGCTTTAAATGTGTGGTAGTTGAAAATAATTGTTGTTAAACAGTTGGAGTATATCACTTACTGTAACAAGCAGGCATAGATTGTTTGGATGGAATCGAATAAATGAGATATTGTCTGATTTTGATTGAAAAAAATTAAGCGAGGAGATGGTGCTGAAAAGTTAAATGGCGGGTTGCGGTTAAGACTGAAGATTTAGTACACAAATAGAACTTATTAAAATAGAATTAGATTAAGTTATTATAACTCAAAAGTTTGTTGATAATTATTTTACTAGATGTAATAAATAAAATAATTTATTAAATATATCATTAAATAAAGAGTTAGTGCGGAGATGGTGTTAGGATATGCTTTCGTACCTCGCGGGTTGCAGTAAATATCAAGAACCCAATTGTTACGAAATTTAGTTCTAGTTGCTGATTTAATTGTTTGGGTTAATTACAAATGCATTTATTAAGATATTATTATTGAATTTAATTAATTAATTAATTTATTTATTTATTTTTTGGGAATCACAATTGGACAACATGAGGAAAAGCCAGAGAAAGAGAAAGCCAACAGCAGCAGCGGAGGGAGCTGAATGTCGGAGGGTTGTGGCTCCGAAGAAAGCTCGGGCCATGGGGAGTGTAGCTGACCCACCCCCGGCGGCCACGGCGGAGCCAGTGCCTACGGTGTTGGACAAGGGGACAAGTATGGAGGCGCAAACAGGTCAGTTGGAGATTGATGAACCTGAGGTGCAGATAGTTGATGTAGTTAGGCCTAATTGTAATATAGATTACTTTCAACCCAGAGCAGTGGCTAGTGTCCACTTGCAGTTGGGTCTGCATGTCCCCCAGGCTATGCGAGGCAAAATAACCGCTGGACTGTATGTTGATTTGGCACAGTTGTTGGAGGTTCAAGTCCAACCAAGTGCATCACCTGCAAACAGGTTTGAATTTAGCAGCTCTGGGGAGCTTCTGATGAGACAGGGGCCTGCTCATAAATCGATCAATAGCATTGAGTTATGGACAGATGCCTTTCTAGTGTATACAGCAATATTCATAACTGCTCATCCGGAAAGAACTCTAGAGCTGCTCAAATATATGAGCACTATAAGAACTGCGGCAAGTAGGCATGTAGGGTTAGGCTGGAAGACTTATGACCAGCAATTTAGGTTGCGCCTTGCCGCGGATCCGGCTGGTAGGTCATTTGCGGAGTTGGACAATGAACTATGGCTTTTGTTCATTGGACCCCCTAGACACAGTGATCCAGGGTTACTAACATCTAGAAAGTGCTATGACTTTAATTATAGAAAATGCCCAAAGGTTAATTGTTCTTACAGGCACAGTTGCATTAATTGTGGTGCTTCTCACCCTTCTAGGTGGTGCACGGTCAACATGGTTTCAGGACAGGGCTTTAGGGGACCTGCACCATCCACTGCACCTCAGGGAGGCAGGTTCCCACAAAGGCCACGGTTTAACCCAAGGGCTTCAGGACCAAGATACTAGGTGCTCAGTGCTAGAGTTAGGTAGAACGCCTATAAATGTTAATGCACTTTGCAAATACTTGGAACAATATCCTAATGTTCAGGATGCTTGTTTTTTGAGTGAAGGTTTTCGTTCTGGTTTTCGTATTGGTTTTAATGGTGATATATTAGGTTCAGAAGCACGGAATTTGAAGTCGGCCCGGTTGAACCCTGGCATTTTGAAAGAAAAAATTAGGAAAGAGGTAGATTTAGGTAGATTTGCAGGCCCATTTAGCACACCCCCAATAAAGAATTTAAAAATTTCGCCTGTGGGGCTAATTCCTAAATCTGACGGATGTTATCGGCTCATTACCCATCTGTCACATCCAGATGGCTGCAGTGTGAATGATGGCATTAGTGATGTGGACAGTTCAGTTATGTACACCTCATTCGACACAGTGGCAGATATGATTTTTCAATTGGGTATAGGTGCTAAAATGGCGAAACAAGATATTAAATCTGCTTTTCGATTATTGCCTATTTCTCCAAAAGATTTTTGGTTACTGGGACTAAAGGATGAAGATGGTAATATTTACATTGACAAATTCTTACCCATGGGCTGCAAAATTTCGTGTGCCTTGTTTGAACAATTTTCAACTTTTTTGCAGTGGCTGGTTACTAAGTTAGCGGGCTTAAACACGATGGATCATTACTTAGATGATTTTATATTTGATGGAGAGCAGAACTCAAATCACTGTAAAAAACTTGCTGATACATTTATCTCTGTATGTGATCAACTTTCCGTTCCACTGGCTACTGAGAAGTCGGTGGACCCATGTACTAGGATGGTATTCTTAGGATTTGATTTAGACTCTGTTAATATGACTGTAAGTATCCCACTACAAAAAATTGAGGAGCTCCATGTTGCTATTTCGGACTTGCTTAGTAAAAAGAAAGTTACATTAAAGGCGTTTCAGTCAGTTGTTGGGAAACTGTCTTTCTTCAGCAAGGCGATTCGATCAAGTAGGGCGTTTTTACGTAGACTTTATGATGCAATGTGCGGCATCAGGAAATCACATCACAGGCTTTGGATATCTTCAGGGATTGGACAGGATTTGGGTATGTGGCTGAGGTTTCTGGTTAATTTTAATGGAATAACATATATTCCGCCATGTAAATGGTATGATAGTGATACCTTGCAACTCTTTACGGATAGCGCCGGTTCTCGAAACTTGGGTTGTGGTTGCTTTTTGCAGGGAGAGTGGTCATTTTTTCAGTGGCCTATATCTTGGGATAAAAATGGTCTGTGAAGGATATTACTTTCTTGGAAATGGTACCTGTATTAGTGGATCTTTGATGGTAGGGATACAACTCTGATCTCTTTTGAAACCAGCTGGCGTGGTCTGTGGTACAATTCATGGACAGCTTTCACCATTTTTAATAATGTTATTGATCTTCTATAGAGTTTTTAGTTATGGTCGCATGCTATTTTTCCTAGTTATGTTACATTAGATGGCCTGCATTGGGCGCTCTGCTATTATTTCTATTGGTCGGCAATCTTTAGCCGGTTGGTTCATTGCTGATTGATGGGGGTAGTGTGAATGCCGTTTTGGGGGCTGTCTTTTGTATGTTTATTCTTATTTATTTTAGATCTAATTATAGTTATTTGTGTTTTGTCGATGGCCTGCATTGGGCACTCTACCATTATTTATATCAGTCGGCAATACTTAGCCGGTCGGTTCATTGCTGATTGATGGGGGTAATGTGATCGCCGTTTTGGGGGACTGTCTTTTATATGTTTATTCATGTTTTATTTCAGATCAAATTGTAGTTATTTTGTCTTTTCACGATTTATAGGTACATATGTGTTATTTCATGTAAAGCACTTTTGAACGCACAATCCCTGTGTGAAAAGAGCGCTATATAAATCTGGTATAATAATAATAATAGTATTGCTGGCTGTATTTTTGTGGGGAGAAAAATTGAAACATAGAAGAGTTTTGCTCTTCATTGATAATGAATCACTTTGTTGTGTTTTAAATAAACAATCGGCCAAGTCGAAACGCCTTATGCAACTAGTAAGACAGTTTGTAATGTTGTCTATGGAGTATTTAGGGCTAGGCATATTGTGTCCGAACAGAATTATAATGCTGATTCAATTTCTCGTAAACAGTGGGACCGCTTCCGACGAATGGCACCACAGGCATTGCACAAACCACAACCAATTCCCGACAGATTTCAATCAATGATTTACGATTTGAATCTCAAAGACTTTTAGAGGCTTCTCTAGCTGGCAATACTAAGGTACGGGACTAGATAATTTTGAGCGTTTTAGAACAATATATAGTTTTCCAAAATCATGGCCACCGTCGGTGAATAGCATGACATTGTATATAGCTTGGCTGTCTTACGCTACAGCAAACTTGTATATCAAGTCTATCAGTTTTCAATGCAAAATAAATAACCAGGTTGATGTATCAAAAAATTACGTAATTCAGAAGGCATTGGAAGGGCTAAAGAGGTCAGGTCCTCGAAGCAGGGCTCGTTTGCCAATAACTAGGGATTTGTTGAAATTAGTTTTAGAGAACTTGCATAGTGTCTGTACCAATGCTTATGAAACCCATTTATTTAGGGCTGCCTATAGTTTTGCATTCTTTGCATTCTTGAGGGTGGGGGAATTGGCAGTAAAAAGTTTGAAATGTACAACAGAAGTCATTTCAATATCAGATTTATGTATGGACTCGAGGAGTGAATCTTTTACCGTTTTGATAAGGCATTCAAAGACTGATCAATATGGTTCTGGCGCATATTTAAGAATTTTAAAGAATGATTCAAGGATTTGCCCTGTGGGGATAATGAAGTATTTTCTTAAGCAGAGACCTCATGTTAAAGGCCCTCTGTTTTGTCATTTTAATGGCACCCCTCTGACACGGTATCAATTTACAGCCGTTCTAAAGAAAGTCTTAAAGAGCCTCCAGTTAGATTATGGGAGCTACAGTTCTCATTCATTCCGCATAGGGGCAGCAACGTCTGCATTCATGGCAGGCTGGTCGGTTGAATCGATTAAAGGGGCAGGCCGCTGGCGTTCCGACGCATATAAGGGGTATATTAAACCAGACCAAGTTCATACACTCCCATCGTTTTAGTAGTGCTGCCACATGAGATAATTGCAGGATGATTTGGGTAGACTATTAAAAGGCTTCCCTTAGTAATTCTGTGCAAAGTCTTTTAGGCGGTACAACGATATGGTGCATAGGGTCTTCCATTGTGAAACACGCCTTTACTGTTGCCAGACGTCGCCCGGGAGGTCTGAACTTGGGTCTGCAGAATACTAATATTTGGTGGCAGGGATACAGTGGTTTGTCACTCTTGGATTTGACCAGGAAGCTTGCATTGCTTCAAGAGGTTGGAGAGGAGCCAGACTTTATCATTATCCATTGTGGTGGTAACGATTTTGGTCGCATTTCGTTAAAAGATTTACGGTTGTACATAGATCAGGTTTTAACGTACATGTCTGCTAATTTCCGGGCTAAAATTATTTGGTCAGAAATACTGCCAAGACGATGTTGGCTTTATTCAAATAATGTAGTGGCCATGGAAGCCATTAGAAAAAGAGTTAATGGGTATGCAGCAAACAAAGTAATAACAAGAGCCCCATGGGGCATATTTCGCTCACCTGAGAAAATAGCTGAAAAAATGGAGATAATAATTAAGGTCAAGGACTGACCTAGATATGCAACAGACCGGAACAATTTGAACAAATTATTTAAAGTATATTTAAAAGTGTCACCATACCAAATATAAAAGCTCTGGCCATATTAGTGTCAGAGAAAAAGACGTTTGAAATTTTCTATATATAACTCTATGTAAAACTGTGACCCCAGGGGCGGGCCAATTTTGACCCCAGGTGCATAATTTGAACAAACTTGATAGAGGACCTGTAGGCGATGATATGTGCCAAATATCTAAGCTCTGGCCCTTGTAGTTTCAGAAAAGAAGATTTTTTTAAGTTATAATTGAAAAAAATCTATTTTTAGCTCCTGTGACCTAGTTATGCAACCGACCAGAACCATTTGAACAATTTTGGTAAAGGACATCGAGAAGTGTCACCATGCCAAATATCAAAGCTCTGGCCATATTAGTTTCAGAGAAGAAGACATTTGAAAATTTCACTATATAACTCTATGTAAAACTGTGACCCCCGGGGCGGGGCCAATTTCGACCCCAGGGGCATAATTTGAACAAACTAGATAGAGGACCTGTAGGCGATTCTATGTGCTAAATATCTAAGCTCTGGCCCTTGTAGTTTCAGACAAGAAGATTTTTTAAGTTTTCAATGAAAAAAATCTATTTTTAGCTCCTGTGACCTAGTTATGCAACCGGCCAGAACCATTTGAACAATTTTGGTATAGGACATCTAGAAGTGTCACCATGCCAAATATCAATGCTCTGGCCACATTAGTTTCAGAGAAGAAGACGTTTGAAAATTTCACTATATAACTCTTTGTAAATCTGTGACCCCCGGGGCGGGGCCAATTTTGACCCCAGGGGCATAATTTGAACAAACTTGATAGAGGACCAGTAGATGATGCTATGTGCCAAATATGTAAGCTCTGGCCCTTCCAGTTTTTGCCAAGAAGATTTTTTAAGATTTCCTTATTTTTTCACTTTGGTTGCCATGGCAACCAGAGTTCTGCATTGTTTTTAATTCTTTGAACACATTTGAAAGAGCTTGACCCAAGGAACATTTCTGTAAAGTTTGGTTGAATTCTGTCAAGCGGTATAGGAGGAGATGTCATTTGAAGCAATTGTTAACGACGACGGACGACGGACGACGGCGGACGCAGGGCCATCCCAATAGCTCACCTTGAGCCTTTGGCTCAGGTGAGCTAAAAAGCAATGGGTTTTACATTAGACACCCAGACTTGCGGGATACTGCCCCAGCATTCTACATGGCTGATGGGGTGCATCTTACTTTCCTGGGCAACTGTATTTTTCTAAATCAGTTGTCGTCCGCCATCGAAGCTTACCACAACAGTGGAACTGTTTATTTTCAGTGAATAGAATTGGAATGGTGCAAACGGGTGGTGTTTCCTGCTTCAGCAGCAATCTAGTTATAGTTCGGTTTTCGCCGAGGCAAAAGTATCCTTACTTTTGGCGGTGGCTCCTGGCTGGTCGCATGATTATGCGAACAGCCAGGTGCCATTATTTTCCATATAGCCTCCGGCTTTCACATGTATAACAATAGCATGTTGTTCTGAACATGTTCCGAGCTAATCGCACGTTTAAAGAATAAAAATCGAGCACACCCTCTATATCACGTGACTTCCGCTATCTACCCACATTTTCATAGTTGTTTTGGCGTTCGAGCTTAGCACATCGCTTCCACGTAGTAAGTTTATGTTTTTAGCGTGGTCGCAGGAAAAACGAAAGTTTTATTCTTACTATTACAAAGTTGAGGACGTTGTCCCAACATATTTACGCATAATTTTGCGATATTACGTGTGTAACACGACTGACATAGATGTAGTCTTGTCGTTAGAACTTGGAAGACGAAAAGCTGTTTTCAGCGTTCGGTCTCTGTCGGGCGACGAATGTCCGAAATTTAAGTAAAAATACGAATATAAATGACACGAAGCCGTTGGCTTCTAAAGAATTACAAAAGAAAACACAGAATAAGCACCGTTAGCGGGCTACGACTTAGGTCAGGATAAACGGAATGTGAGTTCCGAAAAATCTGGGTCGGAAATTGCTAAACTTTCTCAAAAAGATATTGACAATTAAAGAGAGCCAGTTAAACCAAAGACAAGAAATACAATGTTGTTTATGAATATGAAACTGACGAGTGGTTTGATACCCCGTTATATGAAAGGCCTAACCTTTTGTTGAAGTTGTTAGTTACAATATTGGAGTTGAAAATAATTTTAACCATGAAACTTTCATTTGGGCCTTTAATTCTCTTCTTTATGAAGAGGATGTGGTTAAATGGGATTTTCCCCAGACTTAAATTACCAGAGAAAGGTAAACCAGTGGTCAGTCATTGGTGATGTGATAAATGTAGCTTGTACATCCCTATGTGATGTTGATTATTTGTCAGATAGACATTAGTTGGTAGTCCCATGGAAATTGTGGCAAGGCTTGCCCGTCTATTTAAATGTAGACCATGAAATAGGGAAAGTTATGAACAAAAATACACAGTCACAGAACGTTAGTTTGGCTGATGTAAGAAGCAAATTTTTGAACACAGCGCCTGCTTGTAATAATCGACTACGATTGTAAAGCAGTATTAAGTTGAAGTTGAAGAAGCTTATTGACAGCTACGATTAATTGGCAGAGATATTAAAATAACAAAGTGTGGCAAATAGTGAAGCTAGGACATTACTTTCGGAATGTTTGAATTTACTTGGTTAAACATAACTTTATCTATCTGTGTGAAGTATATATTTTATCAGACCCTTATTGAAGATATATCAGATAGTCATTGTGTAATATTTCAATGCCGACATTCAGTCAGTTATTCGTTGACAAATAAAATATGGCATGCGATTTTATGCCGTATATAAGACAAAATGGCAAGAGCAGACATACAGGCCTCATGTTCAGAGGCCTAGGCTGTGGAGAAATGCTAGATAGGGCAAGAGCTTAAATCAGGTAATTTGATTTGATTTGATTTTACGTCGCTTTCAACAGTTATTTTGTTTAGATGATTGGAAAATATTAACACATAGTTTAGTGCATAAGTACACTCTCTTCTTCACCTCAAACGCTGTAAGCTGCATGATTTTCAACAGTTGAAATAAAATCAACATCCCATATTATACAGTCCAAAATATGCAACATAAACAACAATTCTAATATCCAAGCAAATGGTAGCTTAAAGCTTGTCACTCAAAGTAGGTTGAAAGTAAGTCACAATGTGCATTAAGGCACATTCTGCTTTACTTTCATCACACTGTAAGTGGTCACCTGTCCACAAAACCAAGCAAGAGCCCCATTGGGCATATTTCGCTCACCTGAGGAAAAATGACAAAATGATGATAATGATTTATGTCCAGGATGGGGTCATTTTTTACCCGAGGGGCATAACTTGAACAATCTTGATAGAGGACCTGTAGATGATGCTATGTGCCAAATACCTAAGATCAGAGTACATGTACTAAAGTTTTAGACAAGAAGATTTTTTTAAGTTTCCATGGAAAAAATCTATTTTTAGCTCCGGTGACCTACATATGTAACAGACTGGAACCATTTGAACAAAATAAGTGAAGGACATCTAGAAGTGTCACCATGCCAAATATCAAAGCTCTGGCCATATTAGTTTCAGAGGAGAAGACGTTTGAAAATTTCACTATATAACTCTATGTAAAACTGTGACCCCCGGTGCGGGGCCAATTTTGTCCCCAGGGGCATAATTTGAACAAACTTGATAGAGGACCTGTAGGTGATGCTATGTTTCAAATATTTAAGCTTTGGCCCATGTAGTTTTTGACAAGAAGATTTTTGCAAGTTTTCATTGAAAAAGTCTATTTTAGCTCAGGTGACCTAGATATTCAATAGACCGGAACCATTTGAAAAAAATTGGTAAAGGACATCTAGAAGTGTCACCATGCCCAATATCAAAGCTCTGGCCATATTAGTTTCAGAGGAGAAGACGTTTGAAAATTTCACTATATAACTCTATGTAAAACTGTGACCCCTGGGGCGGGCCAATTTTGACCCCAGGGGCATAATTTGAACAAACTTAATAGAGGACCTGTAGGTGATGCTATATGCCAAATATCTAAGCCTTGGTCCTTGAACTTTTTGTCAAGAAGATTTTTAAAGATTTCCTTATTTTTTCACTTTGGTTCCCATGGCAACCAGAGTTCTGCATTGTTTTTAATTCTCTGAACAAATTTGAAAGAGCTTGACCCAAGAAACATTTCTGTAAACTTTGGCTGAAATCTGTTCAGCGGTTTAGGGGGAGATGTCATTTGAAGCAATTGTTAACGACGACTGACGAGACAAGACGCACGGCGGACAACGCACGACGGAAGACGCACGACGACGGGCCATCCCAATAGCTCACCTTGAGCCTTCGGCTCAGGTGAGCTAAAAACAGGCCATTGGGTAATAGCTAGGTTAAGGTGTGTTGCATGATTATGGCAGGTGGCTGCTAAATGCATGGTAGAAATAATGCAGAAAGCTGCTATTGGAGCTTTCTGTCTTATTTCTATCCTGCATTAAGCAGTCACATGTATACAAGACAACTCACAGACCTTCCATTGCTTAATACAAGATGAGCTATATATAAAACTCAAGCTGTTAAATGTTCACCTTCTTGTAAGCTGACCATCATATGTAGGACTCGTACATATGTATGTCTGATCTTTAGGATGGCATCTAGCTCCAGGCTTGAGTCCAGCATGGTTAACAAATTTCCCTCTATCTGGTCCAATGTAGTCTTAATTGTCCTAGAAAGAAAAACAAAACAGAATAAGAACACAAACAGATTGGACCAGCAAGTCTATACTGTAAGTGATTTCAAAAGAGTTCTTTCCTCCTGTGACATAACACAATAAGTATTGTTTAACATAATTCTCAACATGATCTAGCTATACTTTTTACAGCAGGCCATCAAGGAAAACTAGAGACATGGCTTAGTGTGTAAGACCCTTATATATGCATGAACTGTTTGTGCCAAAATGACAAAAGTTTAACTGTCCCTTACTCTTTGAAAACTTGGTGGAAATCAAACCCCTGGCAATCTGCATATCTGTAGTACATGTGGAGATATGCTGTGGAATTATAAAGGTGTAGCTTGAAAACTAGGAGCACTTAGACAGACAATGTATGTATATGTGGACAGACAAACAAACTAGGAGCACTTGGACAGACAATGTATGTATATGTGGACAGACAATGTATGTATATATGGACAGACAATGTATGTATATGTGGACAGACAATGTATGTATATGTGTACAGACAATATATGTATATGTGGACAGACAATGTATGTATATGTGAACAGACAAACAAACTAGGAGCACTTGGACAGACAATGTATGTATATGTGGACAGACAATGTATGTATATGTGGACAGACAAACAAACTAGGAGCACTTGGACAGACAATGTATGTATATTTGGACAGACAATGTATGTATGTGAACAGACAATGTATGTATACGTGAACAGACAAACAAACTAAGAGCACTTGGACAGACAATGTATGTATATGTGGACAGACAGTGTATGTATATGTGGACAGACAATGTATGTATATGTGGACAGACAGTGTATGTATATGTGGAAGCAAATTATCATTATGTACAGTTTTACTGACCACTAAAAAGAAGACTAATTGATTGAAAGAGACAGATGACAGCTTAAAGCAATGTGACACTGAAACAGAAAGCTGCCTCCTTGTTATAAGCAGTCACCAGCCTTAAACACCTAACAATTAACACAATTAGTCAGTATATGTGAAATACAATGTTCCAGTATTTGCCTTGTTTAGAGTGATTAGATACAAGATACAAGAAGATTTATTTAAAGTCAGATACAATATAACAATAAACATTAGCTGTAACAGCATTTTTCTGACAAACACAAGTATAATATAAACAAGAGTAAAAATGTTGTAAAAAAGAAGGACTGTAAAAAAAAAGGGTTTACATATAAGGCTGCAATATAGGAATACAAATTAATTATGTTGTTTTTGTTTTGTTCTCCAGAACAAGGAGCTTTTGATCATCAGACTCTGCACTGTTTGCTAAGTATTTTACAGGTCTAATATTGGTTAGTTCAAAAGAACAAAACACACACAACAAAACAAATTATATGTACATCACTGTAAGAGGCTGTTACATAAGCACAGCACTAAAAACAAACAAGAGCCGTATACGGCCCTAAATCGCTCACCTGGGACCGTTGATGTAAATGTAACATATCTTGGAAAGCTGAGAAATTATGACAATATGATTGTGCCAATTGCTGATTGGATGATGCTGAGTGCAGAATAGCTAAGCTTAGGGTACTGTAGTTTAAGAGAAGATTTTTTAAACTTTTTTTTTGAAAATCTATTTTTAGCTCCTGTGACCTAGATATGCAACGGACCGGTACCATTTGAACAATGTTGGTAAAGTATACCTCTAGAAGTTACACCATGCCATTTATCAAAGCTCTAGCTATATTAGTTTCAGAGAAGAAGAGGTTTGACGATTTCACTTTATAACTCTATGTAAATTTGTGACCCACAGGGCGGGGTCATCTTGATAGAGGAACTGAAGATGATACTTTGTGCAAAATATCTAAGCTCAGGGTACTGTGGTTTCAGAAAAGAAGATTTTTTAAGTTTTTATTGAAAAAAAATCTATTTTTAGCTCCTGTGACCTAGATATGCAACGGACCAAAATCATTTGAACAATATTGGTAAAGTACCTCTAGAAGTTACACCATGCCAAATATCAAAGCTCTAGCTATATTAATTTCAGAGAAGAAGAGGTTTGAAGATTTCACTAAATAAATCTATGTAAATTTGTTTTTATTGAAACAATCTATTTTTACCTCCTGTGACCTAGATATGCAACAGACCAGAACAATTTGAACAACTTGTAAAGAAGACCATATAAGGATCATTCCTGCCAAGTTTGGTTAAAATCCATCCAGTAGTTTAGGAGGAGATGTCGTTTAAAGAAATTGTTGACGACGAACGGATGGACGAACGAACGACGACGGACAGAGGATAGAGGACGATCAAAATAGCTCACCTTGGCACTTTGTGCCAGGTGAGCTAAACAGGAGAAATACAGATCGACCTGAGCCAAGCGACCACCAAAAGAGACACACTGACTTTTAGCAATAGGTGTGCTTAATGCAGGGAAAATATACAGTGCAGAAGAAGCCTTAGCCATCTGCACCACTTTCAGGCTGCTTTAACTATTGACACGGCTGGAATATCACCTTCCTTTTCGCTTATCACAGGTCTGACTGCACAACTGACATTTAATTAAATGAACAAGAATAGTTAAATAACAAGACTGCGTTCAATAAACGCTTATGCCCCCGGTGGCATCCTTGAGAATATATTCTGAATCGTTTCTAAGTCCAAATAAGTCAAGGTCAAGGTCAAACTGAGCTTGGGTATTACTGGTGGGTTGGTAATGGTCCAAGGCAATAACTGTATAAGTATAAAAGCATTGTAGTGAGTAGTGTTGATGCTAGACAAAAGGGTAAAATCTAGTTAACCAAGAAATAGTCCATTCAAAATATTCTAAGTCCAAATTAGGTCAAGGTCAAAATCACGGTTCGGTGATTTTGGTGGATAGGGAACGGTCCAAGGCAACAACTGAATAAGTATCCAAGCATTGGAGTAAGCGGTGTTGATGCTAGACGAAACGGTAAAATCTACTTAACCTGGTTACAGACGGTCGGACAGACAGGACGATTACTATAATTATGCTCCCCATCTGTCGATGCCGGGGGCATAAAAAGTCACAATTGACATGTCATGGTCAAACCTACCTCGGTAACCATACAATTGAAAAGAACCCAATGATTAATTTTCAAAGACTGGTGGCCGCATACTACAGGACAAAAGCAGTGTGGAAGACTCTTATAGAAGCCCCAGCACCCCCTCTGTCCCGCACCCTGCTGCCACCAATCACAACACTGTACATAGGCGTATCACATACTGCAGGACAAAAGCAGTGTGGAATACTCCTATAGAAGCCCCAGCACCCCCTCTGTCCCACACCTAGCTGCCACCAATCACAACACTGTACATAGGCGTATCACATACTGCAGGACAAAAGCAGTGTGGAAGACTCTTATAGAAGCCCCAGCACCCCCTCTGTCCCGCACCTAGCTGCCACCAATCACAACACTGTACATAGGCGTATCACATACTGCAGGACAAAAGCAGTGTGGAATACTCCTATAGAAGCCCCAGCACCCCCTCTGTCCCACACCTAGCTGCCACCAATCACAACACTGTACATAGGCGTATCACATACTGCAGGACAAAAGCAGTGTGGAATACTCCTATAGAAGCCCCAGCACCCCCTCTGTCCCGCACCTAGCTGCCACCAATCACAACACTGTACATAGGCGTATCACATACTGCAGGACAAAAGCAGTGTGGAATACTCCTATAGAAGCCCCAGCACCCCCTCTGTCCCGCACCCTGCTGCCACCAATCACAACACTGTACATAGGCGTATCACATACTGCAGGACAAAAGCAGTGTGGAATACTCCTATAGAAGCCCCAGCACCCCCTCTGTCCCACACCTAGCTGCCACCAATCACAACACTGTACATAGGCGTATCACATCTTTCCGGTCGAATAAGGCATGTTTGACCATGCAGTCTAGGTAAATGAAAAGTCTAAAATAAACACACATGCTTTATGGCATAGCAATATCACAGTACAATACATCACAGTTATCAGGCATAGGCAATGCCTGTCTCAAGCCGCCTCCCTTACGAAGAAGCACATTAGATGTTAAAAAGAGGTGGTCACCTAGTGCAGGACATAAAGCAATGCTGAGGGCACCCTTTACCCCTCATCATTACTATGTTCCTCACCAACTGCCCTGGTTATAAGCATTATAAGCAAAAGAAAACAACAGAAATAGCACTTGTTAGGGAGAAAACTCACACAAAATCCAATTTGGAATTATGCATAGATTGTCTCCCTTTACTTGGCTATATAACTTTTAAAGAAAAAATGATTTATTTATCTTTTCTTTTAATAAACCTTTTTTTACTCCCATGAGGCAGATAGTTCCACTTCATACAGACATTCACATGTACCATATGATGGTAACTTAAAAAGGCCATGTATCGAGGTCCGTACTGTTGGTACCCGAACTGTGTTTTCATACCTGAAAGTATAAGACTAGATCTCTGATGTAAACAGGCGACAAATCATTTATGCATATGTAAGGTTCTGTAGCAATGGTGCAAAGCCTCCCAAGATGAAGAGTTGGAAGGTCGTTGGAAGGTCCACTCTATTTAATAAATCTGAGTATGAGCTGGTAAAGTCATTGAAAACAATTTTCAGACCCCTGTGCTGCAGTTTTCCCAATTTTTCTGTACTGGTTTTTGCTACAGAAATGCCAAATTATTGGACAGTAATTAAAATTTGAGCTTATGAAAGATTTGAAAACAAGCAGTCTAGTTTCAGTACTTAAAAACTTGCTGAGGCGCTGAAGCACATTGAGCTGTCTTGCCACCCTCTGACATATTTTAGTGATCTTCATTAAAATTTAAGATGAAATCAATTTCTATTCCTAAAAGTTTGACTGTTTCTTCACAATTAATAGTATTATTTGCTATATTCAAACTTTTGATTTCGTTAAAAGATTTTTTGCCTACTGCTATTGCTTGAAATTTATCTGGGTTTGCTTGCATTTGATTTGATTTGAACCGTACTATCAGAGAGTGACAGTCAAGCTCAATTGTTAACTTCAGCGTCTCTACATTTTTACAACAGAAAGATAAACAACTGCTATAAACTCTCTAATGTTTTACTGTATAATGTAACAAGAATGTCCAAGTTGGATATCGCATGTTGAAGACGAAGGTATCACAATGAGAAAAAGTCTCAAAGACTGATTTGAAATTTCAGGCATAAAATAGCTAATTTGAAAAGATTCAATACATAACCAGAAATGGGTGTCAAAGCAACCTGATGCTCACCTGCTTGAAATTTAAGCAAAACATCTTTTATTATATGCCTTCGAATGATAGCGAGCATTTCCGCGTGTATCTGCAGAGTAAAATACAAAGAGTCTGTATCAGCCACTTTGTATTTTACTCTGACGTCGCTTTCGATTTAACGTGACGTCATTTACGTACATTTACGAGTGCCGCGTTATTCTTTGTGGCATACAAAACTTATCGATCTGCTTCAAATAACTAATAAATTTTGGATATAAAATTATTTAAACAACTATTAAGTTGTTTCTGATTTGTATTCAAGGCATATAATAAACACATTACCAGTTGGCAGTGCGCAACAGAGTGTTGCATTTAGCTCTCGACGTTTTTGGTGGAAACAACCGATCAGACTCGCGCCAAGGCGCTCGTCAGATCTGCTATTTCCGCCAAAAACGTCTCGAGCTAAAAACATCACTCTGTATCGCACTGTCAACTGGTAATGTGTATGTATCAAAAACAAATCAATTTTCAGTTTTAGACAGATTATTAAATGAATGATGAGTCTTAATCTTGTTATATAAAACTTTAAAACAACCAGTACAAAAAACTTTAACCTGGTGATTTGAGGTAAACATGTCAAAATTTAAATAAATTAAAATAATTTTTAAGTCCAACTTCATGGCCTCAATGTTTGTTCCCAAATGAAGCTCCATACAAAATTTCAGCACCCTAACACAAGTATTAAACAAGAGCCCCATGGGGCATATTTCGCTCACCTGAGAATCACTGACAAAATGGAGATAATGACATTTGTCCAGGATGGGGTCATTTTTTATCTGAGGGGCATAATTTGAACAATCTTGATAGAGGCCCTGTATATGATGCTATGTGCCAAATATCTAAAATCAGGATACTAGGGTTTTAGACAAGAAGATTTTTTTTAAGTTTTCATTGAAAAAATCTATTTTTAGCTCCTGTGACCTACTTATTCAACCGACCGGAACCATTTGAAAAAAATATGTAAAGGACATCTAGAAGTGTCACCATGATGAATATCAAAGCTCTGGCCATATTAGTTTCAGAGAAGAAGACGTTTGAAAATTTCACTATATAACTCTATGTAAAACTGTGACCCCGGGGCGGGGCCAATTTTGACCCCAGAGACATAATTTGAACAAACTTGATAGAGGACCTGTAGATGATGCTATGTGCCAAATATCTAAGCTCTGGCCCTTGTAGTTTCAGACAAGAAGATTTTTTAAGTTTTCATTGAAAAAATCTATTTTTAGCTCCTGTGACCTACTTATGCAACCGACCGGAACAATTTGAACACAATATGTAGAGGACATCTAGAAGTGTAATCATGCCGAGTATCAATGCTCTAGCCATATTAGTTTCAGAGAAGAAGACGTTTGAAAATTTCACTATATAACTCTATGTAAAACATTGACCCCCGGGGCGGGGCCAATTTTGACCCCAGGGACATAATTTGAACAAACTTGATATAGGACTTGTAGATGATGCTATATGCCCAATATCTAAGCTCTGGCCCTTGTAGTTTCAGATAAGAAGATTTTATAAGTTTTCATTGAAAAAATCTATTTTTAGCTCCTGTGACCTACTTATGCAACCGACCGGAACCATTTGAACAAAATATGTAGAGGACATCTAGAAGTGTCACCATGCCGAGTATCAATGCTCTAGCCATATTCGTTTCAGAGAAGAAGTCGTTTGAAAATTTAACATAATAACTCTATGTAAAACTGTGACCCCCGGGGCGGGGCCAATTTTGACCCCAGGGACATAATTTGAACAAACTTGATAGAGGACCTGTAGATGATGCTGTGTGCCAAATATCTAAGCTCTGGCCCTTGCAGTTTTTGAGTAGAAGATTTTTAAAGATTTCCTTATTTTTTCACTTTGGTTGCCATGGCAACCAGAGTTCTGCATTGTTTTTAATTCTTTGAACAAATTTGAAAGAGCTTGATCCAAGGAACATTTCTGTAAAGTTTGGTTGAATTCTGTCAAGCGGTATAGGAGGAGATGTCATTTGAAGCAATTGTTAACGACGCCGGACGACGCACGCCGGACACAGGGCCATCCCAATAGCTCACCTTGAGCCTTTGGCTCAGGTGAGCTAACAAGTCCAAAACATGTTAAAAATTGACAAATATTAAAATTGTTTTTTAAATTAAAACTTCATAACATCAATGTTTGACCCCAAAAGAAAGCTTCATACAAAATATCAGCAACCTAGCACAAGTATTAAACTTTAAAACAACCCGTCCAAAAACATTATCCTGGTCTTTTGTAGCAACAAACCTAAGTCTAAAACATGTCAAATATTGACAAAAATCAAAATCATTTATAAATTTTAACTTCATAACATCAATGTGTGACCCCTAATAAACCTCCATACAAAATTTCAGCACCCTAGCACAAGCATTAAGCTTTAAAACAACCCGTCCAAAAAACTTTAACCTTGGTCCACGCCAACGCCCACGCCCATGCTCACGCCGGGAGTATTGCGTTAGCTCTGCTTTTCTACAAGCAAGCGAGCTAAAAACATACTGCATCTGAGATTTCTTGGAGACTGCTAATCTTTTCCATTTCTTGAGTAAGAGCTTCCATGTCAATTGCACAGAACTTGTTGAAGAAATCTGTGAAATCAAAGTCAATGCCAGCAGGAACTGTCATGAGGTCATCAGGGTTTGCTATACACAATACTTCTGTGCCACCCTCTAGCGACTCTATAAACTTGATCATCTGTAATATAAACAGATTGGTGCTAAAGGTTTAATGTATGATAAATTCTTAAGACCACATTTTTCTACTCTGTTCTTACCCAATTAGCTACAAATAACCCTTTCCTCCAGAGCCTGTTTCTAGCTTTAAGCTACAATCTGCTCGGGAATCAAAATATTTCTGGTACATACAAGGTCATAACTGAATAGAATGGAATTATTTCTAAGAACAAATTAAAGGCATAAAAAGGTGTATTTATGGTGTAATGGTCTGCTTATTTTGATTAGATGCAGAGTAACTCAGCTTTATCTGAATCCAAACTGTTTGTAAATATCAGTCAAGTCACTATCAACATGAAAAGACTTTAACCGATTACCCCATAGCCTGTTTCTAGTTTTGAAGACAGGTGACCACTTAAAGCAGTTTGAAAGTAAAGCAAAATGCTCTATAAGTCTTATTCTGTTTTACTTTCAGCTTACTTTAAGCAACCATCTTCCAGGGTATAGAAAAATTATGATACATTTTCGTGACTATAATATTGGAACTAATTTCTTCAATTGGGGAAAAATTAAATGCAGGAAAAAAAGTGTAAATGTAGTAAATGGTTAAACATTGTCAGTGAGGAACAAAATATTGGTCTATAATGTCAACCTACCTTTGGTTCCTCATTTTCACTTGTACGACCACTAAATTGTGTCAAATATCAGTTGTTTAAGACAGGTGACTGCTTAAAGCAATGTGAAAGTGAAACAGAAAGCTCCTACAGGAGCTTTCAGTTTCACTTTCACATTGCTTTAAGCTGTCACCTGTCCTTTATACGGACAATTAGCCTTCTATTTAGTGATCCTAATAGAGGGGTTCTACTGTATATGTGTAGGCAACAATACTTCTGGGAACCAGTCCATCAGGTCCCATACCTTCTGCATCTGTGGGCAAGTTCCTGTCCTGGCTCCAGGCTCCATCATTAGAACTGGCAATTAAACAAATGTATGTTTTATCCTAATTTAGGTAGTAAACTGCCTTAAACTCTCAAAGCAAACCTTTTCAGTGGCATCAAAGTAGGGAATACATTGTACAGGTCATTAATCTTGAATTGCCTGCAGGGCGTCCATTTCTCCGGAGTTTTCCAAAAGCTTTGGTTTTTCTTAATTTCTCAGGACCTATGATTTTTTTTCAAAATCATCAGATTTTTGCTCTTACTTTTCAAATTTGGAATTAGTTTTTATACTTTGGAAACATTATTAGTACATGAGGATTTCTTCACGGCTGAGGAAAATCATGTTGCCCAAGCCTTTAGGCGAGGGTTACATGATTTTACCAGCCGGGAAAAAATCCTCATGTACCCTGTGAAGAAACTGTATAATGAATTTATTATACTGCAAAGTTTTCATTGTTCAAATGAAATATTTCGGAATTTGTTGTGTACAGCACTCATAATGAACTATAACAAAATCACGCCAAAGCAGATAACGTTGAGCGTATTAGTGACGTCATGTTTCTGGCGTTGTTATTCATAAGAAAAATGGTCATACTTGTAGATTTCGACGTCAAACTTTCCCAGAAATAATGCGACTGTTAAAAGATCCAAAGACCGATTGGTTCTTAGCCGAAATGGACTTAAAACGGAGGATGCACGATTGAATGCACTCAATCCTGTCGAGCAATCTGCCATCTTATTTTCTGCAAAGCAAGACTCAGGGACCTGTCAGCATTTATGAAAACAGCTGCATTCTAAGTACCCTGTCAGCTCACAGAGTACTTTGGATCACGTCTAGGGCTCGGTGACCAATGAAAAGTAAGGAAATTTACTTTGCAGTATAATAATGATGTGGGTGTAAAACAATTTGTATCCAGATCAGACGCCACCTTACGCAGCATCTGATCTGGATTCAAACTGTTTGCAAATTATGTCACAGTTATAGAGCCTACCAGCAACAGGGTATATAGTACCATTCTTAAATTTGCGCTTGAAAATTTGGAAATCTCAGGATTTTTATGAGCAACTTATGCTAGCCCTGTATTGCCTTTTCCCTAACTACACTAACCCCACCCCTCCCCCATACAAATGGCAGCTTTAAGCAAGATGAAAGTGAAGCAGAAAGCTCCTGAAGGAGCTTTCTGCTTTACATGTACTTGCATTCAGCTTGACACTACTACCTGTTTCTGATTCAGAACAATATACATGTTTAGATATCAAAAGAAGAGGGTTAATGCAGGGCAAAAGGAATGCAGGCAGCTACTGCAGAGCTGTATCTAATAACAAGCAGTAACTGCCAGTCTCACCATTTTAGATGGCTTAATCCTTTACTCCATAGCTTGCGGTTTTTTTGTGTTTTTTGTTTTAAGCCAGATGACTGCTTGAAACAGGTTGAAAGTACAGCAGAATATGCCTTAAGGCATATTCTTCTTTACTTTCAACATGCTTTAAGATACCATCTGCTTGGAGATAGGAAATATTTCTTATGTTGCATTCATAACTGTATAAAATTATACTATTTTCTATCATGGAGGAATCAATTAAATGTGTGAAAAGGCGTATCTATGGAATACAGGGTTAATATGAATTTGACTAATGTTCACTTACTTTTAGCATTAGGTTGATCATGTTTTGCAGGCTGCCTACATACAAACTGGCTACACTCCACAAGTTTTTAGGTCTTTCCATGACCAGACTAATGGCACCAATACCCTGAGAACCTAGTGACTGCAGCGTTCTGAAGATATCGGAAATCATGTTGTATGCATAACTCTATATACAGGGTAACTTAAACACTTCACTGCCATGACGTCATTAGTTTTAAACCATTACCCAATAGCCTTTTTCTAGATTTGAAAATAGGTGACCTCTAAAGCAGGCTGGAAGCATAGCAGAATGTGCCTAAAGTAGGAGTGTAACAATATGGCAATATTTTGTTAAATTCATACACCTCTTGGCAATACGTATTGCAATGCGGTTTTTCCGTATTGCAATATTCTATACATGTACAGTGTATATCATTTGAGCACATACGAGAGGGTTGCCCTGTTATTTTGAATGTTATTCTGTGACAATAATAACATTCAAAGCAAATGTCTATATTAATGTGGACTCTCCCTTGTATTTAAAGCACTCCTTTTATTCTTTCAATGCTATAAACAAGTTTTCAATGCTAATTTCTATCCAATTTTTGTACTTAAGTTGCCACAATATATTGCACTAGAGCTGCTATCACTAAAGGTGATAAATACCCCCACTACAGGCCTACCATTCCTCCGGATTTTTCCTAACTCTCCGGATGTTTCGTCATTTCTCTGGATCTCCGGATTTTTTCAAAAATATTTCAGAAAAAAATCCTAATCCCCGATTCAGTGCGGCAGACAGCACCTTCTCGGACTTTTAAATAAGAGAAAAGCAATAAAAGTATTCCGAATGCTATTTTTATTGGTTCTTATCGGGTCATTGACCGGATTAGCAGCTTGTCCACAACCAATCAAACATGTAATTACCACCTGCGGTTCTGATTCGACTGAGGGCTGAGAAGTAGATACGGCATGCACATTATTTATGACACGTCTGGTTCTACATGTTGCATAGTGTGGTGTACACACTTCATTTTATGACACGACAGGTTCACGCATTACATGGCGATAAAGTGATATGGGTAGTGCAGGCAAACAGCGAGATCCGATATCGTAAAGAAGCTATACACGGGAGCAAAATTGCTATACCCAAGAGAAACAAGAGGGCCATGGCCCTAAATTCGCTCACCTGAGGACATTGAAGTTTGTACCTAAGTTGACTGGGCAAGACAACATTTTAATGTAACTATAAATGGAGTTATCTTCCAGACAAGAAAACATGACAAAAGTGAATTTTGTTGCCAAGCTTATGACCCTTATCCATGACACATCCTCTTATCAAGCTATTTCCATTTCCAATAAATGATAATTATTTCACTAGCATCAGCAGAACTGGAATTATTTTCCTGACAATAAAATATGACAAAGGGGAAAAACTAAATATTGCTGCCCTTGTGCATGGCATTTTCTCTCATCAGTTTCTTTCCATACATAAAATTTCATTACAATAGCATCAGTAGAACTGAAGTTGTCTTCTTGACAAGAAAATATCACAAAGGGAAATAACTCAAAAAACAATGATGTCAGAGTTATGGCCTTTGCAAATGGCACTTCCTCTCATCAGGCTCTTTCCAAATAGGCAATTTCATTTTACCCATTACCCCATAGCATGTTTCTAGTTTTGAAAATAGGTGGCCACCTAAAGCAGGTTGAAAGTAAAGCAGAATGTGTCTTAACCCTTAGCCTGCCACTCACGACTATAGCTTTATATGCAAACAGCTTGGATCCGGATTAGACGCCGAGTAACTCGGCGTCTCATCCGGATCCAAGCTATTTGACACTCGGACAACATTTTCAGCAATTTTGAGCAACTTTGAAGCACTTTGAAACTTGAAGCAGACGAGAAATATAGCAGACGACAATTTATTTGGCGGGCTAAGGGTTAATGCACACTTTGCTTTACTTTTGCATCTTACATTTTCATGACTGTTTAAAGTGGAATTATTTTCTTAAGTAGAGGAATAAATCAAAGGCCTAAAAATGCACATTTATGGGGTAATGGGTTAACAAACGTCAGTATATGGGGTGAAAGGGTTGAATCCTGGACAAGAAAAAATGAAAAACCATTCAGATAACTCTGACAAAACCAATATTAAACATATGTATAAATATGGCATAAGACATAATTACATAACTGTCAGTGGATCACTTCCAGATCCTGTTTCTCTAAGTATGAATCAGACTGAACCATATCTAAACTTTAGCAGACAACATGTTCAGCTGATCATGACCAGTTCTATAATACTCCCTACCAGTTCAGAGTTGCATAATATTTGACCTCAGTGGCTAGAACTCTGGGGGCTTACCCTTACCAGACTGAAATGATGTCTGCTTAAAACCTACTGTATGTGAAAAGTGTACAAAAAAACAATTTAGAAAATGTTAAGTTGGTAAATGAGTGGCAAATAGGTTGGATCCAGATTAGATGTAGCATTATGATTATGTTGCATCTGATCTGGATCCAAAATGTTTGCAAATATTGGCTATTTGCCCTTAGTATATTAAGAGTAACTCATGTAAAATACAGTTCTACTTCTGCTTCATCAAAAATACTGTGAAACCTGCCTAGAGCAGCAGTTAAACTGCGCAGGGTGCATGGCGTCAAGTGTGACCCTAGGGATTTCATTTTAACAAACTATAGAGGGATCGACCAGGAGATTCTACTGTAAAAATATCAAAGCTTAGGGCCTAGTAGTTTTTAGCAAGAAGATTTTTTAAATTTTTTTGCTTTTTTGCTTTTTCAAGCAGAGTTTTTGCTTTTTCTCTTTCATTTGAACAACTTCTGTAGAGAAGCATCCAAGGAACATCATGAGCAGTTTGAATCAGCCCTACAATCCGCGGGTTCAGAGGAGATGTCGTTTGAAGTAAAAGTGAACGGACAGACGGACAGACGTACTACGGACGGTGAGCGGTCACAATAGCTCACCTTGAGCCTTTGGCTCAGGTGAGCTAAAAATGCAGCCAAATGAAATCGGCTTTGAATTTTTCAATTATTTTTTAAATTACGGCAGGGTGTCATGGAATAAAGGCACGATGTGACGCCCTGCTAAAAGTGTCTAGCCATGAGTATATTTGTATTAGTTATAGTTCATTTTTTGAAAATTATGCAATATAACCTGGAGCGACAGTAGGGAGCGAACAGGTTATGTTGCATAATTTTCAAACAAATGAACTATAACTGATTTACCGTTGCCTCGAATATGGCGCGTTGGACGGTGTATGGCAGTTATCGTTCACCCTAGTTTTCATACCGTTCAACAAAATTTACATATCACGCCAGTTTGTCTGCCAATAAAAGGGCTCTATTTCTGTGGGCGGTTCTTCGGATTTTTGGAAACCCGCGAATTTATTCTTACACCTGAGAAACAAAACTAGTCTACCAAATGGAATTTAAAACTAGAGCCTTGAATGGCTTTGTCTGTAAGACAAATATGACCCCCCCCCCCCCCCCCCACCACCACTGGCTGTTTAACCCTTTCAACTCCAACACTTATAATAGACAATTCCAATTTCTCATTCAAGCTCTATGATGTGGTTCTACAATGTTTACGCGTGACAAGTTTACCATTAACTGGTACATTGTAAATGACGAGTGTACTCCTCGCCTATAGGGTTCAATGACTTAATGCAGGACAAAAGTAATACACAAAGGTCAGTTGTGAGCCTTCTGTATTAATTTGATTATGCATTAACTAGTCGCCTATCTACAGAGTTCTTTAACATAGTCATACCTCTTTGTACACTGAATCATGGTCGTTAAACATAGGTTATACTGTACTATGTAACTTCCATACATGTACGTAGTATGTCTATTTCCCAGCGATGGCAATGCGCTTAGCCCCGCCTTAGCGCGCAACGTCCATAACCGTGTTCATAACCTGCTTTATTTCTTCCATACCCGGTACAAAGCTGAACGAATATGCGATATATTTTTTCATTTCTCGCTGAAATAGAGCCCTTTCATTGGCTGGCAAACTAGGGCGAACGGTAAATATGAATATTATGAACATAGTGGCCTGAAATGTGCAAAGTCAGATGTAAGACATTGATACTATAACTTTTCTAATCCTTATCACAGAACACAGTTGTCTGACCGGGGTCTATAGGACCTACTGCTAGAAAGAGTAAATATTTGCAACTATGGAGAATACAGTTGATTTGCCCCTAGCAGTATTTATGATGTTTCCTTATTTTTCTTTTATTATAGTTTTTTTTACAGTGTTTATTGCAATAAAGTTTATACTGTTATTCTTTGTGTGTATGTTTGTAATATATAGATAATGTTTGCAATGGTGTGATTTATGTTTGAAAAGATGGTTTTTAACTTTTAAATACAAAAGCGCACAAATAAAGATTTTCGATTAAAAAGCGCGCTTTTGGGAATCGCGCCTGCAAAGGCGCGATTTTGAAAATCGCGCTTTAAAATCAAAATTTGGGAAAATCTTAGGATTTTTTTTTTGAAATTATGGTAGGCCTGCCACTATACAGCACTCAGTCACACTCTGCAGACACTTTCAAATAAGGTTTTACAATAAGGTCAAAGGTGATAGCCAAGGTTAAAATGACTTAAAAATAGCATATGACACTCTGCAACTCCTGAGTAACATTTATGCCAAGTATCAAGTAAATCAGGTTGAAAGTGAAGGAGGAGTTTGCCATTTCTAAGGCCAAAGGTCAAGGTCACAGATGAATCAGGTTAAAAGTGAAGGAGGAGTTCATAGTACAAGATGTTGCCTGCCAATTTCAAGACCAATTTCAAGGACAAAGGTCAAGGTCACAGAGACCTGAAATTTGTGTCTTGCACATCCACCGTATAGCAACGACTCCGGAAATAGGTACCAGGCGAAGCGAGGAAAATCAACATAAACAAACATAGCAGGTATGAAATTCGCTGTTATTTTGAACTTCCATTTAGTTAGCCAGCACAAATGAACCACTAATGGATCCACATATATTTATTGATATAACTCATAGTTTCAACTGATGTGTACGTTGTAAGATCGTCGTACTACAGCTATAAAATGCCTCCCTGGTACCGAGCAAAAGTCAACATAGCTTCATGTTAGGATCTTGTTTAAGGACAAGCGCATATATACATTCACGGATTTCATGCCGAATCCAAGTGTATGATTGTACCATTTCATGTACAAAAAATTGCAATTTTACATACATCGTGTGAGAAGTTATCCGCAGAATAATATTTATGGGTGTGTACGGCGAATAGTTGTGTTTGTGTACGGAGTATAGCAGTTATGGTGGACTTTAATGTACGGAGAATAGCTGTTCCATAATTATTAAAACCCCTTTTTAATATAGAGTTTTGCATCAAAACAACAGACCGTGGACCTATTCAGTAAATTCTATGAACAATTGAAATGTTTAAGACAATAGCTTTAGTCTGTATTACTAGGTATCCAATAATGATACAAATTAAAAGTATGCGCGGATCCCGAATTTTATCACAGGAGGCGGTCAAACTTGACAATGTTTTTTATGTCCCTAGTCGTAATTACATGTTGTTGTTTTTTTTTATCATTTTAGACAGACATGTATTCCTGCTTCTACTGCAAGGAAGCCTTCACCCAATTCGGCGACACCATCACACATCTCTTAGAAAACCACGGAAGTGAAGAGTTAAAAATCAGAAAATGCAAGGGGAGCTCAATTACAACCACCAGCTTCAAAATCATTCCAGATATGTGTCGCGAGCAAGGCCGAATTATTACCATCGACAATAACAATCACAAAATCCATGTCTCAAAAGCAGACATACGGCCAAAAGACTTCTATTGCAAGGAAGCTCAAAGATAGATCTTAAAGAAGCTTTTATGCATTACTTTTGACAAAATTACAATATCAAATTACCTCCCTTTGAATAAGAACAAACTTTAAGTGTTTCATTTTCGTTGCATGTGTCATTTAACCTGACTGTTTTTACTGGAATGCATTGGTGATCATATGGGTATTTAAACCTTAAAACAAAACAGGAGTTGATAAAGTACTTTAAAAGATACGAATGTTGAAAATTACTTAATGTAAAGTAAATGTAACAAGTGGGCAACTTCCGTTTTGTCTGCGTATATAAGACTGGCCTGCGAATTTTCACGACTTAAATCCTATAGAACACATGTGGGACGAACTAGGACGTCGTGTTTGAACAAATCACACAATCAACACGGTAAATGACTTAGCAGCAGCGTTACAAATTAAATGGAACAGTTTGCCTGCGCCGTTATTACAGCGTTAAGTTAACAGCATGCGCCCCCGATTCACGACTTGCATTGGACAAAATGGTGGAAACATGAGATAATGACTCCAAATTCAATACATACAGCCCAATTTGAAGAAATTGTTAAAGAAATTTAGTTGTTCAATCCACCTGACACTGTTAAAAGACAGAAATTGATTAAAACTAAGTTTTAATGATGTTTTATTTTAAAAAAAAACAACCAGTCAACAGAATCATTAGAACAGTCGCCGAATAATGCTATTATTGAGCTCTTATTCTGTCAAGTTAGACCCTGAAAACCTTCCGTAGTTAATTTTTTTTAGCAAAGTCAAAGATGAGTTGTTTATCCTTCGCGGAAACCCTTGACGCTGTAGTATAACAACACTCATCTACTTGTGAACATATATATAATGATTACAGCTTATATTTCAAACACTTTTCATATTATAAGTAAATAAAAAGCTTACATAATTTCATGAAGTTATCCTATATTTTCCTAATGATTACAGTGGAGAATCTGTTATTCTTTCCCGTTTAAACGCAATCGTACGCAAACGCAAAGCGCTAAAACGTAGAAATGAACAACTTTTGGTTAATTCTGATATTTCATGTTTATCTTGGTGGCAAACAGTTTGGAGCCTGATCAGACGCCGGGTTAAACGGCGTCTGATCTGGCTCCAAACTGTTTGCACTGCAAATAATAGTTTTAGCGTAAACGCGTTTATTGGGAAAGAATAACAGATTCTCCACTGTATATGTCTATAGAACACGACCTTGACGGTTATAACTTAGGCATGGTAGGCTATGGTGGAAAATGTGGGCCATAAAATTTAAAGGGAAATAATTAGTTAACATTTTCTTTTCACTAATGTCCAAATGTAATTCTTTTACACTTTTACTATGTTATACACATATATTAGTAGTTATTTGACAAAATCATCACTTCTGTTGCAATTATTTGAAGGTCAAATCACTGACTTTCACATAATCTTATCGGCACGTGCTTATAGTAGAAACTTTACATAAAAAAGTTTGATAATCTTCAGTGTCGTCTTTGTTAGCGCAGTTGATAAAGTGATTGACTAGCAAACCAAAGGTTCCAGGTTCGATTCCCACTCGCTACAATCTTTTTTTAAATAAATTGTCCGATTTTTATTGACTAGTCAATTCATAACGCATTGACCAAAGGACAGGCTATGTTTAGTCACGTAATAATGAATAATATCAGATGCAAGTATTGTCAAATGACAACTAAATTTTGTAAGGATTTATAGCCTGTATGACAAATGGCAGCTTAACACAGGACAAAAGTAATGCTAAAAGATAGATCTTAAAGGAGCTTTTATGCAATACTTTTGTTATGCATTAAGCAGTCACCTATCTTGAAAAATCTACAGGCTAACTTATTCAATGGTCCCTTATTACAGGTTTGACTTCTGGTATTATTTAGAGCTGACGGCATTCAAAAGGTGAACTCAAGGGAGGTAACTCGTTTTGTGTAACATTTTGTAAGAACTTCTGGAAATCATGTATAAAATGTAAATTCTACTGTAGATTTTCATTAAATAGTTGGGACTAGTACAATTAAGTTATATCTATCTAATAAGAGTAAAATAAGTGTATGTTAAACAGCTAGATTTTTTGTTATTTGAGATTTAGTGACTTTTTCAGAATTTGACTTTTTTAAAATATTGATATTTCTAGAAAATATGTCATGAAATATTTTTGTTTGCACAATATCTTATAGTCCCTTTACAGTTTACTTGAATATACAGAAATTATTGAGTTACATCATTTTTTAAAGAAAATATTCCTGTTCATTAAAAATGGAGCTTTTCTCGACAAATGGTCCTGTGAGAAAGAAAACCGGCACTGTAATTCTTTTTTATTTTAACGATTTTTCACTCTCCATATGGTATATTTTAATTTAATCAAGGTTTTCAAGAATTATATCACGGAATAAGCTGACCCGCGAACCACCTTAAAGACAGGTGACGCATTGCACTTAAAGGCCAGGTGGTAGAGGTAACTCGAGAAAACTTTATTCACAAGCATCGCGCATAGATATCAGAAAATACAGTTTCACAGTTAGAACGGCAAACCTTTGAAATAGCCTACCATAAGAAATCGTAAACGCTTAAACACTAAACACAGTCAAAATTAGGATAGATAAATACTGGCAAAACCAAGAAATAGTTTACAATTACACTGCCCAAATAGATATTAGAAATAAAGTATATATCAAAGAGAGAAAAAAAAAAGTCCAACATAGAGGATCCAATAGGGACTGCGTTGGAAAAGTACCTTAACTACACCTTAAGTAAGTTAAATCACAGTAAACAAGAAACTAGCAAAGGAGTGTTTTGCTTATCATTAATTTTGCTATAAGCAGACAAACAGAGAAGGAAAACGTTTATAAAGTCTCATCCAAAGGACTTGGTCCGTCGGGGTATTGAACTTACGACTCCTGGTATCGAAATGTGGTGCTTAAATCCTTAGCCAGGTCCGCCATTGATATATGTTTATAGGTCGGACATGGCAGCAGCGGAATCCAGGCTTTGAGACTGAGCATACTCAGTTTGTCAAATTTCTGACTTAATTTTGAAGAGCTATTAGCCGTACATATCTCAAGCTATACTCCGTACAGTTATCGGAAAACATAAACCTATTACCCGTACACTGACAGCTGTTTTCTTTTATCAATATCAAAGCCATTTTCACTCTTACACTCGATCCATCACTTGCCTAGACATTCTATATGTTACATGATGGCAACACATCCTTAAAATTGTGTATTATATGATAAGGAAAGTGATTGCGAAAACATTTTAGTGTTCCACACTACTGTTTTCGATGTACCAGCCCGAGAATTATGTGTTAAAAAAGTAGCAACGTGTATTTTTTGGAGAATCAGAGAGAACCGTATGGTTGGTTTATCATCCTATAAGTAAACTGAAAACATAACAATGCTGGATTTTCCCTATCCACCACAAAAATTGCATTTTACTTACCCGTAGTCGTATCTTCACAGGCCTTCTGTCGCTTCGCCTGGTACCTATTTCCGGAGTCGTTGCTATACGGTGACATCTACTTCTCCTGAGTAACATTTATGCCATGTATCAAGTGAATCAGGTTGAAATTGAAGGAGGAGTTCAAAGTAAAAGATTTTACCTGCCAATTTCAAGACCAATCTCAAGGCCAATGTTCAAGTTCATAGAGACCTGAAATGTGTGTCTTGCATATCTACTACACCTGAGTAATATTTATGCCAAGTATCAAATGAATCAGGTTGAAACTGAAGGGGGAGTTTGCTGTACAAGATTTTGCCTGCCAATTTTAAGACCAATTTCAAGGAAAAGGGTTGAGGTCAAGGTCACAGAGACATGAAATTTGTGTCTTGCACATATACTACTCCTGAGTAACATTAATGCCAAGTATCAAGTGAATCAGGTTGAAATTGAAGGAGGAGTCCAAAGTACAAGATTTTGCCTGCCAATTTCAAGGTCAAAGATCAAGGTCAAGGTCACAGAGACCTGAAATTTGTGTCTTGCATATCTACTACACCTGAGTAACATTTATGCTACGTATCAAATGAATCAGGTTGAATCTGAAGGAGGAGTTGAAAGTACAAGATTTTTGCAATACGGTTTTCCACGTATTGTTAGTTTGTTACACCCCTACCCTAAAGGCGCATTCTGCTTTACTTTCAGCCTGCTTTAAGCTACCATCTTCTAGAATTTAGAAAACATTTCTATGATACATATTCATAACTGTTTATACTGAAATTATTTTCTTCAGTGGAGGAATAAATTAAAGGAGTAAAAAGGTGTATTTATGGGGTAATGGAATAAACAACTGCTGTCTGCTTTTATGTCTCTAATTCAAATTTTAGGTAAATTGACAAAGGTAATATTATATTGAATGTCAAACAGTTTGGATCCTTATCAAGTGTTGTGTTGCGTTAAGTCTGATCAGGATCTAAACTGCTTGCAAATATACATTGTACTCGTGGTAAGGCAGTGAAGTATTTAAAAATCCATTTGTTTCAACCAAACATAATGTTCTGACTACTCATTAAAATCACCCTTAAGTATTCAAACACCTAATATCTATGTTGCGACTCTATATTGTCTGTAGAAACTGCACTATGAGTGAAGATGATCAGACATTAAAGTGAATTGTTTCCTTGGCATCTAATAAGGGTCAAAACCATTTGCAAATACAACAACATTCAGGGTAAGACAATGAAGTTATAAAACTATTACTTTTATCTGCATACTCATAAAATAAAACTACAGTCATACTTTCATATTTAGCGCTTTTATCAAAACTATCCATATTTCAAAGTTAAAACTTGGCCAAGTCACATTTTAACTTTGAAATAATGATATGATTTGACTTAAGCGAGGTAAAGAAATTTGGAAGAAATCAAGCAAATTGAGTTTGAGATATTGAAGTTTGAGTGTACTTACATTTCCAAATGTTGATTGTTTAGTTCTGTTCCATATTGATTCAGCTGTTCCTCTACGACTGACACAAGCTCCTCTATATGGTCCTCTATCCTGATGCCTGGGATAACCACAGTGGGTGGGGATGTAATCAATGACTCGAGGAACTCTTGCATTAGCTCAGACTCCTTTTCATAGAGTGTGAAGTTGACATGTAAGTCCTTGTTTGTTATGTTTGGGGACGTGACATGTTCCAGCTGAAAATTGAACATAAAGTTAATGGTCATTAGGATATGCTAAACTCATTTTCCACCAAAACTTCAACGGTCAATTCCAGTTTCCAATTAAGTCTTGTTCATGTCTGACTACTCATTTAAAGTATACATGTATTGCAAAATTACAAACACTGCAAACTCTGATCAGAGGGCTCCTGTGGGAGCTCTCTGATCAGTCTTCACTGTATGCACTGGACAAGTGAACTCTTCACAGTCATACTGTTTGTAAATGATGCATGTAATCATTAGGGTTAATGAGATATTACTTTGCACCAAAAAAACGCAGAGCATTTGATTAACCCATTACTCTTAAAATACATAATTTCATGCATGTAATGTATTCCTTCATTGAAGAAGATAGTTTCAATTTATACGGTCATGAATATGTACCAAAAAAGCTATATTCTATATCCTAGTAAATGGTAGCTCAATGCAGGCTTAAACTAAAGCAGAGTGTGCCTTAAGGCAAATTCAGCTTTACTTTCAAACTGCTTTCAATGGTCATCTGTTTTTGACCCCCTAGTCAAATATGTGCTAACCCCCCCCCCCCCCCCCCTTTCCCTTGTCATTACCCAACCATCAAACCTTAAAGTCACTTGATCTACACATCAACTTTAATTCTTTTCAATTAGTTGTTTAGTTTTAGTGATGTTCTCATTCCTATCCTGAGGTTGCTATGCAATGTATACTATTTCAGTTGGAGAGGGGAGTCTAAATTTGATGGCGTTAAAATTTGAACCCCTCCCCCTTTCCCTTGTCAACACCCAACCATCAAACCTTAGTCATTTGATCTATACATCAACTTGTATTCTTTTCAATTAGTTGTTTAGTTTTAGTGATGTTTTTACTCCATATGCCTTGCAAATTATTTCAGTTGGAGAGGGGGTGGTCCAAATTTGATGGTGTTAAAATTGGACCCCCCCCCCCCCCCCTCCCTCGTCAACACCCAACCATCAAACCTAAAGTCATTTGATCTACATATCAACTTTAATTCTTTTCTATTAGTTGTTTAGTTTTAGTGATGTTCTAACTCCTATCCTGAGGATACTATGCGCTGTAAATTATTTCAGTTGGAGAGGGGGGGTCCAAATTTGATAGCGTAAATTTGACCCAGGGGTCCATATTTGATATCAAAATTGGACCCGGGGATCTAATTTTAACGGGGTCCAATTTTGATATGACATTGGTAGTGTATAAAATTTAAATGCCTAACAGTGCCTCTATCTACCAGTACTAATCCACATATTTAGTGCAACGAGTAAATAGTCATCTTCTTTACAGATGACAGTATAAAGCAATATGAAAGACAAGAGCCGCATGCGGCCCTAAATCGCTCACCTGAGGACTATTGTCACATGTGTTATATATTACTCAATGCAAAATGAAGTTTGTCATTGCATGTACAAATGTATGTGGACTGTTGCATGAAGAAGTAATTCGGAATCTGTTTGTCATTAATTTATTACTATTTGAGCAAAAGGGGAAAATATGGCAATGATATAAATAATGCTAATAAAGGGTCACTTAAAACAATATTCTTTCAAAATATTATTGAATTCTGACAATGGTTTCAGAGAAGCAATTGTTTTTAAAATAATTCCATTATAAGTCTATGTAAAGCTGATAAGCCCCGGGACAGGGCCATTTTTGACCATGGGGACATGATTTGAACAATTTTTGTAGAGGACCATAAGGCAAAGCTAAGATGCAAAATATAAAAGGTCTGGGCCTTACCGTTTCAGAGAAGAAGATTTTTAAAGGTTTCCCTATATAAGTCAATGTAAAATTGATAAGCCCCAGGGCAGGTCCATTTTTGACACAGGGGTCATGATTTGAACAATTTTGGTAGAGGACCATAAGGCAAAGCTAGATGCCAAATATAAAAGGGCTGGGCCTTACGGTTTCAGAGAAGAAGATTTTTAAAGGTTTTCCTATATAAGTCTATGTAAAATTGATAAGCCCCAGGGCGGGTCCATTTTTGACACAGGGGTCATGATTTGATCAATTTTGGTGGAGGACCATAAGGCAAAGCTAGATACCAAATATAAATGGTCTGGGCCTTATGGTTTCAGAGAAGAAGATATTTAAAGGTTTTCCTATATAAGTCTATGCAAAACTGATAAGGCCCATGGCAGGGCCATTTTTAACCCTGTAGGCCGTGAGCCGGAGGGGTTGGTTGGTACCAATCGGGTGAATAAGGTTCACTATGATTTTCGGAAAGATCAATGTGTGACTAGTTAAGAAATGTATGATAGCAGTAAAATCATGGCAGCTTTGTTGACTTTTTAGGCATTTTTGTTACCCCACCCACCAAGTTTAACATTGCAAAAGGACCATCATTATCACAATCATACTTTTGGTAATGCATGAATTTTTATTGAAGCATCATATTGAAAATGTATTGAAAAATGCCACTTGACATTATTGGAATTGTTTAAGTAATTTACTTTGGCAAAAAGGCATATTTGTTACCCCACCCACCAAGTTTAACATTGTAAAAGGACCATCATTATAACAATCATACTTTTGGTAATGCATGCATTTTTATTGAAGTATCATATTGAAAATGTTTCGAAACATGTCATTAGACATTATTGGAATTGTTGAAGTAATTTACTCTAGCAAAAAAATAAATATTTGTTACCCCACCCAACAAGTTTAATATTGTGAAAGGACCATCATAATCACAATCATACTCTTGGTAGCGCATGCATTTTTATTGAAGCATCATTATAAAAATGTATTGTAACATGCAATTAGACATCATTGGAATTGTTGAAGTAATTCACTCTAGCAAAAAAGGCATTTTTGTTACCCCACCCACCAAGTTTAACATTGTAAAAGGACCATCATTATCACACTCATACATTTGGTCATGCATACGTTTTTTTGAAGCATCACATTAAAAAAGTATTGTAACGTGCCATTAGGCATTATTGGAATTGTTTAAGTAATTTACTTAAGCGAAAACAATAAATTACGTCATCCTTTTCATAACGAAAAATCCCTGTTTTGGCTCCTGGAATCTATTGATGCAGGTGGCATAATTAAAGTAATCGCCCTGTTCGTTCGTACGAAGTCAACCATATCTTAACATTTTATCTAGCATGAAAACAGCTCACTAGAATGATTTTACAGCCTTGAACCATTCCCAGCTATGTTTGAGCTATTTCTTGGTAAAATAGATTTTACCGTTTCTCCAGAGTTATTACTTCTTTCTGGAATGATTTGATCATTGCATACTGAATACATTGAACCTTTCGAAATCCAGGAATATCACCAAAGCTGCTAAGGGTGCCTCCGGGGTTCACTTAAAGCAGTAATGTTCTAAGACATTGTTACTCTCTTCTTATGCTAAGGCTAATATTGTACAAATCCTTGAGTCTGCAATTTTCAAATATACCTACTAGCACATAACAGATGAAAAACATATATTTCGGGTCAAAGGATTTAAGTTTAAAGGCAATCTATTGGCGTTAACTTACAAACCATTGACAACAGTGTCTAAACATCTAGTCGGCATTGACGAATAATCAATGCATTACAACCACTGACGTGTAGGTTGTAATTCTTATGTAAGAATACCAATTCTCACATCTCCTTCACTCTCAATGTTTTCAGCCCCTTCCAGTGGATGTTCTTCATCATCTGATTCTGTACTAGTTGCCTGATTATCACAGTTAGGGAGTTTGCACATGTTCGTACTATTCAAACCATAAGAAATGCATACACATTTAGGCAAAGTACATTTACTAGTACAGCTCCCCGCTAGTAGGTCAAGCATCTACGTCGGATCTGTTTTCTATCCAGCAAGTCGTCTAATAGCTGATCAATCTCACCCTCTTTCACAACTTTCCATCCTCTTCCTACACGACTTGGAATATCATCGACTCCAAATAGTAGCCTTGAGGTTAGCTCTTAAAGTGTGCTTATCTAAAACAGTCCAGACATTCCTATCTTGTTGTATTGTTGTGGGTTAATTGTCATACGGAATTGTTTCTCTTTGTTAGAACGTGATTACCCCCTCTTCTAAGAACTAAAATTAAGGAAGACGGGTAGTTGGTTTTGATCTTATTTGCTGTTTTGCAAAGGACGAAATTAGTCAAAATCATCTGCGCGAAGTCATCGTCATCATCGCGTCTCATCATTTCCCCATCATTCACTGGCGCTTTATGACCCATTTTGTGGCGCAGTGCCGTAAACCAAAATAATTTATCCATCCATCCAGGCATGAGTTGTAGCTGGTGGCACTCTATCTTACCCTATGTGGTACATAATTAATAAGCCGTACCGCTGATCATTCACTTATGCTGATGATGCTTACAGGGCATAGAGCTGACGTTTATATCTCAAGTCTGTATATCAAAGCAGGAGGGGTACCCCTTTCCTATTAAAATTCTAGGAACATTTTTTAGCTTCAGCATTACCATTCATCAATTTCAGTGCGCGTATTTTATTCTTACCAGCAAATGCGCTGACCGTGTCACAACATGTTAAACCATACATTCAATTCAGTGACTTGCAAACATCAGTGTCAATTGCGTCCTCAATTTTCAGGATATCATATATAACTTGTGCGTGTCTTTGTCCAGCATTTCTTAAATACGTTCATTTGCTTCTTCTTGGCTGCTTCAAAGACCCTGTACCTCCTCGCACCCATTGTTTTTTTATTTTGAAGCATTTGATTTCAACGTAAGGTGCGATATTTCCCTCTGTAACCTAGGGGCCTCCGTGGCCTAGTGGTATAGTCACTGTGACTTACATCACTAAGCTCCCCACCGCTGTGAGTTCGAATCCCAGTAGGGTCGTTCGGATTTCTCATGTTGGGAAGCCTTCCAGCTGGCTTACGGAAGGTCGATGGTTCTACCCAGTTGTCGATTTGTGCCTGAAACAGTGCATAAAGGACTTCTGGGGTCTTCCTCCACCTATACTTAGCTGGATGTCACGATATGACTGAAATACGGTTGAAAGCGACGTAAATTAAAAATTCAAATCAAATCCTCTGTAACCTTTGACTGTGCTCAGTTTTCATCCATTGATGCACCAGGAATGCTATAAGAATATTATTATTGACCGTATTGCTAAAGAAGCGTCTCCCCTGTATACATCTATTCTATCACTGTCACTGCCGCCTCGAGTATCATCGATAGAATAGTGCTTGCGCAGCCACAAAAATGCATTGGTATCTTTTGACTCTCTATACGAGGTTCATTCCGTCAATCACAGAGACAGTTTTTTTCGGGACACCTTCAGCTAAGCCAAGCGTTTTCTGTTAGCTCAATGCAAATGCAGCATTGTTGGATTTCTTAGCAAACCATTTGATGTTGAGAAAGACTATTGCCAAAGAGCAATAAGTAAAATAATGAAATTTATCCGGAGATTGCGTGTGTGTGCCATAACTATGATGGGACCGAACAAAAGCATTATCAGCTATAAGAACTGCCAGTCTTCCACTGGATTTCACTTTCATGCTGCTTGAGGTCTAAACTTTGTTGCTCTTCATTCCATCATGGTTGTTCTCCTTTAAATTGTGCATACGAGCATTGACCAATAGCATCATTTACCAATCGCATGCGCACTCAGAATGTCTTTTGCGATGCCTCAAGGTACTGCATTAACGGTGGATATGCTAATCAGATCTTGATTTATTTCAAATGGGTTGAACCAGCCTCTTATAAGATATGTTACTTTAGTAACGTTTTCCTCGTATATCTGCATTTGTGACCTTTTCAGCTGTGTGTGAGAGTTCTCGTGTTTCGTATCTTCAAGAATGTCTCTTAATTGGCTGATAGATGCACTGTTATATAGTAACGCTTGGTGGCACCAATGTTCAAGCGGAAGTGTATGGTCCCAATGCGAGTTTGTGTGTCCTCATTGACAGTGATCTCTGTGGTATTATCAAGGTAAACACAAGGTTGGGTGATATGGATAGATTATGAATGGTACAAGGCGCCAACTGTATATGTATCCAAGTATTTGATTAAGCGGTGCTAGACGAAAAGATAAAATCTATTTAACCTTGACATAGCACATAAAACATATTCTTAGTCCACAATAAGGTCAAGGTCAATGCCAAATTAAGTTTTGTTGATACTCGTTGATTGGGAATTATCGAATGTAACAATTGTGCAAGTCTCAAAGCATTCTAATAAAAGTTGTTAATGCTAGATGAAACGGTAAAATCTAGTTAACCAATAAACATCCCTTATAACAAGTCCGAATTCAGTCACGGTCAAGGTCAAAATGGAGGTTGGGTGATATGGGTGAACTGAGAATGATTCTAAGCCATAACTGTGAAAGTTTCATAGCATTCTAGTAAGCGGTAATAATGCTAGACGATGCGGTAAAATCTAGTTAACCAATAAAACAGCCCTTATAACATATTTTAGTTCCAAATTCGGTGATGGTCAAGGTCAAAACTGAGGTAAGGTGATATGGGTGAATTGGCAATGATCAAAAGCAGCAAGTATCAAATCATTCTTATATGCGGTATTGATGCTAGACGAAACAGTAAAATCTAGTTAACCAATAAACAACCCTAATAACATATTCGTAGACAAAATTCGGTCAAGGTCAATGTCAAACTGAGGTTGGATGATATGGTTGTATTGGGAATTACCCTAACCAACAACTGTTTAAGTACCAAAGCATTTTATTACACGGTGTTATTGCTACAGGAATCGGTAAAATCTGTTTAACTCGTACGCACCGCCAGTAGGATCACCATATGCCATCCACATCAAAAGACATTTGTCTAAAGGCATAAAAAGGTGATTTTTTCGTTTAAAAAGGTGATAAAAATTTGGTTTTAACCAAAATTAAAACCTTTAATAATGTTAATAACATTTAATGGCATGTTGCAATACCCGTTTTGATATTAGGCACCAATAAAAATGCATGCAGTACAAAAAGTATGATTGTGATAACAATGATCCTTTTACAACGTTAACTCGGTGGGTGGGGTAACAAACATGCCTCAAAAGCCAACAAAGCTGCCATGAATTTACTGCTATCATACATTTCCCAAAAGCAGAGGGTTTGGGCTTCCTGAAAATCATAGTGAACCTTATTCACCAGAATGGTACCCGTACCTCAAATTTCAGGTGCCTGGCTCACGGCCTACTGGGGTCATGCTTTGAATAATTTTTGTAGAAGACCACAAAGCAAAGCTAGATGCCAAATATAAAAGGTCTGGGCCTTACGGTCTCAGAGAAGAAGATTTTTAAAGGTTTTAAGAACTGATGATGTAAGTACGGAAATTGACCGCACCCTCTGGCGGCCATGTTTTTTGACGGATCAAAATTCTTTGAACAATTTTGAAAGTATATTAATTGAGAAACATTTTGGTGAAAACCAAATTGAAATCGGACCAGTCGTTCTTGAGGAGAAGATTTTTTAAGATATTGTGTATGGTTGCTATGGCAACAAGACTGATGGCCCCACCCACTTTTTTTAACAATTTTTAAAGCTCACAAGTACAGTATGTATTTGACCAAGTTTGGTTAAAATTGGGCCATTGGTTTCAGAGAAGAAGTTGTTTGAAACAAATTGTGAACGGACGACACCAACACCGACGTACGACGGACGGCGATCGATCACAATAGCTCACCTTGAGCACTTTGTGCATAGGTGAGCTAAAAAGCAGAAAGCTTCTTCTGGAGCCTTCTGCCTTAATTTCATTTTACGTTAACTTGAGCAGCATCTTTCTCTAACCACAGTTGTTGACAGGGGATTAAAACTTTTGGCATTGGAGAATAGCGATAAAGCTGAATAGGATACACAGAAGTTGATATTCAGCACTGCAAGGGTTTATGGCTCGGCCGCTTCCAAGAAAACCCACCGATAAAAGTATAATAAAGACTTCTTATTTCATTTGATAAACTAAGGCCATGTAAAATATATAGCTTGAACATGTGGTGTACATTTAGGGTTCAGTTATCACCAGGGATCCAGAGAAAGTGAGTTAACCACTTCTTTTCAATGTTTTCTCCTTTATGCCTCCACCAAACCCTATGATGTGACACTTACAGGGCTGCCATTTCTCCGGATTATCCAAAAATCTTCAGATTTCTAACCTTGTAGATGGTTGCTTAACGCAGATTGAAAGTAAAGTAGAATGCGCCTTAAGCTGCATTCTGATTTACTTTCAATCGCGCTTGAAAAACAGAAAAATTGCATATCTTAGGATTTCTCGTGATCAACTTATGGCAGCCCTTGACTTAACTCATTAGAATCATTACCATGCGACTATTCTGAGTTGTCACATCACAGGGTTTGGTGGAGGACTAAAGATTTTTTTGTTGAAATTATTATACTCACCATATCTACAGCCCTGAATTACCCCTATTGCAGTGCTCCCAGATAAGCTACAGTAATTTAAACTGAAACTTTCAAACATTTTCTTCTTGGTCTCCATCAACCCTAATTATCAACACAATAGATTATGAGATTCACCTTTTTATGCCTTGCATTAATTCCTCCAATTAAGAAAACAGTATCACTTTATATAATCATGGATATGCACCACAAGAAAAATGTCCTATGTTGTAGCAGATGGTAATTTAAAGCAGGTTGAAAGTAAATAAGAATACTTCTTAAGTGGTCACTTATCTTCAAGACTAGAAACAGGCTTTTGGGGAAAAGGGTTAAAAATACCCCATGTTCTGCTTGGCTTGAATGATTTGTGTGTAATCAGTACATTTCAGGAGTATAGCCTACTTTAACCCTTTGAACCCTAGTCCCATATATAGGCGTCCTTTGCAAAAAGTGAACATGTGAATAGTACACTTGTCCTATGCAAACAGTGAAGACCCAGATCAGAGGACTCCGAGAGGAGCCCTCTGATCAGGGTCTTTACTGTTTGTCATGATGTCAAACATTGACAAAAACAGCCATTGAAAGTCCGAATTGGACTAAACTAAAATGGAAACTGAAATTGTCCATTTGAGGTTTCAGGGAGGACAGAGTTAAGCAACCATCTGTCTTAAATACTGAAAACAAACTAGTGGGGAATGGATTAAAGTTCCTATATTGTGTGTGCTCATTAGAATGATCTCTTCAATAGTATTTACATTGTATTAGTCTTAAGGTCATTAACTTTATCATATCATTATATATAGATATAAAGCCTGCATTTATTATGTCTTGTTGATTCCACATTCCATATACAAAGCAATTCGCAAATATAACTGAATATCTTGACTTTGCTAAAGGGGAAAAACTCAAGACTGAATAAAAGATAACAAGAATTGTCAGAGAGACAACAAAGCTTGATCGCCATTGGCACATTTAGAAACTTAAAAGCACACTCAAGGTCACCGAGTTCAACCTTTTTGCCTGCATGGAAAGGTCTTGTCCATATACACATGAAAATCAAATACATGTATGAAGTTACACCTCAGGGGACATAGGAAATATAAGCATTTTTTGAAACCTAAACACAGATTTCGAAACCTTAACCCTGGATCTAAGTTCAAGGTCAAGTTCACAGGGGTCCAAATTTTTCTGTGCATGGAAAGGTCTTGTCCATATACACATACACACACATACCAACTATGAAAGCAACCCTCAAGGGGCATAGAAGTTATAGGCATTTTTCGAAACCTAAACACAGATTTCGAAACCTAAACGCAGGCCTTAAGTTTAAGATCAAGGTCACAGGAGTCCAAATGTTTCTGTGCATAGATAGGTCTTGTCCATATACACACACATACCAACTATGAAAGCAATACCTCAAGGGACATAGAAGTTATAGGCATTTTTCGAAACCTAAACACAGATTTCGAAACCTAAACGCAGGCCTTAAGTTCAAGGTCAAGGTAACAGGGGGTCAAATTTTTCTGTGCATGGAAAGGTCTTGTCCATATACACACACATACCAACTATGAAAGCAATACCTCAAGGGACATAGAAGTTATAGGCATTTTTCGAAACCTAAACACAGATTTCGAAACCTAAACGCGGGCCCTAAGTTCAAGGTCAACGTCACAGGGGTCCAAATTTTTCTGTGCATGGAAAGGTCTTGTCCATATACACACACATACCAACTATGAAAGCAATACCTCAAGGGACATAGAAGTTATAGGCATTTTTCGAAACCTAAACACAGATTTCGAAACCTAAACGCGGCCCCAAATTCAAGGTCAAGGTCACAGGGGTTCAAATGTTTCTGTGCCTGGAAAGGTCTTGTCCATATACACACACATACCAACTATGAAAGCAAAACCTCAAGGGACATAGAAGTTATAGGCATTTTTGGAAACCTAAACACAGATTTCGAAACCTAAACGCGGGCCCTAAGTTCAAGGTCAACGTCACAGGGGTCCAAATTTTTCTGTGTCTGGAAAGGTCTTGTCCATATACACACACATACCAACTATGAAAGCAATACCTCAAGGGACATAGAAGTTATAGGCATTTTTCAAAACCTAAACACAGATTTCGAAACCTAAACGCGGGCCCTAAGTTCAAGGTCAAGGTAACAGGGGTACAAATTTTTCTGTGCATGGAAAGGTCTTGTCCATATATACACACATACCAACTATGAAAGCAATACCTCAAGGAACATAGAAGTTATAGGCATTTTTCGAAACCTAAACACAGATTTCGAAACCCAAACCCTGGCCCTTAGTTCAAGGTCACAGGGGTACAAATTTTTCTGTACATGGAAAGGTCTTGTCCATATACACACACATACCAACTATGAAAGCAATACCTCAAGGGACATAGAAGTTATAGACATTTTTCGAAACCTAAACACAGATTTCGAAACCTAAGCGGGCCCTAAGTTCAAGGTCAAGGTCACAGGGGTCCAAATTTTTCTGTGCATGGAAAGGTCTTGTCCATATACACACACATACCAACTATGAAAGCAACACCTCAAGGGACATAGAAGTTATAGGCATTTTTCTAAACCTAAACAAAAGATTTCAAAACCTAAACGCGGGCCTTAAGTTCAAGGTCAAGGTCACAGGGGTTCAAATGTTTCTGTGCATGGAAAGGTCTTGTCCATATACACACACATACCAACTATGAAAGCAATACCTCAAGGGACATAGAAGTTATAGGCATTTATCGAAACCTAAACA
Source organism: Gari tellinella (assembly GCA_922989275.2). Taxonomy (NCBI): domain Eukaryota; kingdom Metazoa; phylum Mollusca; class Bivalvia; order Cardiida; family Psammobiidae; genus Gari; species Gari tellinella. The sequence continues at coordinate 19,989,467 of OV277862.1, forward strand.
CAGATTTCGAAACCTAAACGCGGGCCCTAAGCTCAAGGTCACAGGTGTCCAAATTTTTCTGTGCATGGAAAGGTCTTGTCCATATACACACACATACCAACTATGAAAGCAATACCTCAAGGGACATAGAAGTTATAGGCATTTTTCGAAACCTAAACACAGATTTCGAAACCTAAATGCGGGCCCTAAGTTCAAGGTCAAGGTCACAGGGGTCCAAATTTTTCTGTGCATGGAAAAGTCTTGTCCATATACACACACATACCAACTATGAAAGCAATACCTCAAGGGACATAGAAGTTATAGGCATTTTTCGAAGCTCAAGGTCACAGGTGTCCAAATTTTTCTGTGCATGGAAAGTTTTGTCCATATACACACACATACCAACTATGAAAGCAATACCTCAAGGGACATAGAAGTTATAGGCATTTTTCGAAACCTAAACACAGATTTCGAAACCTAAATGCGGGCCCTAAGTTCAAGGTCAAGGTCACAGGGGTCCAAATTTTTCTGTGCATGGAAAAGTCTTGTCCATATACACACACATACCAACTATGAAAGCAATACCTCAAGGGACATAGAAGTTATAGGCATTTTTCGAAACCTAAACACAGATTTCGAAACCTAAACGTGGGCCCTAAGTTCAAGGTCAAGGTCACAGGGGTCCCAATTTTTCTGTGCATGGAAAGGTCTTGTCCATATACACACACATACCAACTATGAAAGCAATACCTCAAGGGACATAGAAGTTATAGACATTTTCTTAAAATTGTTTACGTCGTTCACGAAGACGCCGACGACAACGACGACGACAACGACGACGACGACTACACCGGGGGTATTGCAATAGCTCGTCATGTACTTCGTACTAGTCAGTGTGAAAAAATTAGAAAATATTACAGTCAGGATTTGTTGTAATAACATATTTTCTTATTAAAATGTGGGATATTTGTTGTTTAGATACAGTTACCTACCTTAGAATTAAAACTTTGTCATTAAAATGCATTATTATTTATTCATGGACTTGCATACAAGGTTTATTATATTGTTTGAACATAATTATAATGGGCAATATCGATCTTGAAAAGGTTAGCGTATTGATAAGCTTCAAAGTGTGGCTTTATAGTTCGATCAAATCGTTTACATGTATACCGATTTAATTGACTTGTAAGTCATTAAACTAAAACGTACAGGTAAGTGGACATATACTTGGACCGTAAACATCACTAGTACTAATCAACGAAGACTAAACATAACATGTCTCTTGATTACTGCGTTATGGATTGACAAGTCAATAAATCGGACACTAAAAAAAAATATTTGGATCGGATGGGTCTCGAACCTATGACCTTTGGATTGCTAGTCAACCACTATAGTCAACCACTATACTAACTGCGCTATGAAGGATTATACTAATTTATATCAACATTTCCTTTATATAAATTTTCTAGTATAAACACGTACGAAAAAAGTCTGTGTCGTCCAGACGCATATCCGCTCGCCCAAATCTACCAAATGTATTAAAATAAGAAAATTGTTTACTCGCTCCCGCATATCATATCTAATAGACGCGTAGATTCTCTACTTTTAAAAATACTGACCACCTTCATCAATTTGAAAATTATGAGTTGAAGATTTTGTCAGATTCTACTTTCCTACGCATTTATTTTCAATTACCAATCAACTGTCAATAAACACTAGGATCAAGAATAACGTTAAAACTTCGATATGACGATACAGATCTCAAATGAGAAACTCCCATTAGCTCGAACTTCGGCTATGTCGATATTTTTTCACGGTCCGTTCAACTTCGAGGTAACGGTATTCGACTGTAGATTGGATAAAAATTGTGGCCTCTAGAGTGTAAACACTGTTAAATATGACATTTTCAGCAATTCAAAGGTAAATAACTCTTGATCTATTTGTCTGATTTCAACCATAATCAAACTCATCCAAACTCTTATGGTCATATACAATCTGGGCACGTTTTAGAAAAATTGGATAAATACTGTGGCCTCTAGAGTGTAAACACTGTTAAATATGGCATTTTCAGCAGTTCAAAGGTAGATAACTCATGACCTATTTGTCCGATTTCAACCATAATCGAACTCATCCGAACTCTTATGGCAATATACCATCTGAGCAAGTTTGAGAAAGATTGGATGAATATTGTGGCCTCTAGAGTGTAAACACTAAAATTGTTGACGCCCGGACGACGCACGACGGATTATCAAGGATTGCAATAGCTCACCCTGAGCTAGCTCAGGTGAGCTAAAAAGGAGCTTTTCTCGACAAAAGGTCCTGTCAGAAATTTTTTTTTTATTTTAACGATTTTTCACCCCTGATATGGTATATTTCAATTTAATCAAGATTTCAAAGATTTCTGACACAGGATAAGCTGACCCGCGAACCACCCTAATGCAGAGTCTTCTTATTTTCAAACTGCTTTAAATAGTCATCTGCCTTCAAAACAAAGATACAAGGTAAGGGGTAAAGGGTTAATATTTGGACATAGTATAAGCAGTTACTTTAGAAACCCAATCGGAAACAAAATTTCATTAATAATTTAAATTATATTTTCATCTCCAGCTGGGCTCGACTGCTACAAATTTCTGTTCTTTATCTTATCATGTGTATAAATGATGTACATTGCTTATTAGCAAGCAAAGGCAGCTTGTTTAAACCCTCCAAAGAAAAAGTATACGTAAATCTATACCTAGTCCTTCAATGGCTTCATTTAGTGCCTCAAGGCACAGTATCACAATTTCTCTTTTCCAGTCATCCGGGTATTTAATGTCATACGCATACTCTCGGTCCTTCATTCGGATGGCGATGGTCTTATTTGGAGAAAAAATTAATTCTAATTTTCGGTAAAATCACGCTTTTGCAACTTATGTAAGACATTCGTAGTATTCATAGGACCTATTCAGATAATAATGAGTAAAAAAGAATGAGATTAAACGCCCTGTTGCACAAACTTATGTAGATTTCGGGTTTGTTGTCCCCGAGTGCGCGTGCTCGCTAAGTTTAAATAAAGGGGGTATGACGTCACACTGGAAAAGAGAATGACGAGCAGTATGAAAGTAAAGAGGACGGTTGAGTTCTTACATTCTTATCTTGCTGCAGACAGTCACCTACTGTAAGTACTTGGAGCAAAGGGAGTTGATGAGACTACACCTATATTAGTCACTGTGTATGGAATTCCATATACGACAGCCAACTTCTTACTGTCAACTGCCAACTGCCTACTATTTACTGCCAACTGCCTACTGCCAACTACTTATTGCCAACTGCTTACTACGAACTTCTCACCGCCAAATGCGTACTGTATGCATACTTGATGACGGGTATAAAACCAAAGCCCCGAACCAGGAACCGTGGCCCCTATGAACTGTTACTGAAATAAACTTGTCGTTTTCTAGGTTATTTTTTTCTTCTATTTTCCAAATTGATAAATACTATATATCAATAATTGATGGAAATCCGCCACTATTCCAACACGTATTGATATACAGATGTACTCGTAGCTCGAAATGGGGCGCCTAAAAAGCATTCAGGAGCGTCATTGTTTGACTCCTATCCAAACATTTGACAACAAATGCATGTGATATTTTGTTTTCCTCGCTATGGAGTTCCATGTACAAAAGCCAACTTCTTACTGTCAACTGCCAACTGCTTACTGTCTACTCTTAACTGCTTACTGCCAACTGCTTACTGCCAACTACTTACTGTACGTTCCATACATGTACGATACTTCATGTTTTACTTCCAATACGGCAGCTATTTATGGAGCGCATTCGTTGCCAAAAATCCAGACATGCAATCACCCAGTTTTCAATTATTGTTTGGCCAAAAACGATATGTATTTGTATAAATGTCGTTTAGAATCATGCAAACTTAACATGTAAATGTCTGTTTACATGTGTATACTGTATTCCATAAAAAGGTATTTATAGTTTATACTTTAAACACTTGCAATTCTTTCATGTAAAGCTGTTAACAAGGGAACCAAAATCCACGATTTAATGTTACTTTCTAAGACAGAACTACATATAACCAACATTTGAAATAAACATTTTCCGCCTGTAAGAATTGAAAGTACGCTTTGCGAAAGACGTTTCACCTTTTGCAAACAGACACCATACAATGAACTTCGGATATTCGCCAATGTACAACAGACAATGTAGAAAGTAACAAATGAGTCACGAGGGCGTGTCTTAGCTACATAAGCCCCTCCTTCGACGAGTCAATTTTCTTTCGTGAAGTTTCGGTATTTCCTAGAACGTATGCCAAGAACTCTGAGGTGTTCCGAGTGACTATAATTCTGCTTTACTTTCAACCTGCTTTAAAGGGACTCGCAACCGGATGGTGTTCTTGTCAAAATAAAATAAAATACTCAAATAAAAGCAAATTTGTGGCATTATTTGGCTTTTGACATTAAAAACATATGATCAGTCCAAAAAACGTCTCAAGAATCGTCACCGAATCTTAGTTTTTTAGATATTTTCCATCGTTTTTCCATAGCGTTAGCTAACGGTATAGTTGTTGTTGTTGCTTCTCTACACGGGGTCAGACATAAACCCGAGCCGAATAATGTTCTATTAATAGCTATCATTGAAGTACGTTAATTCGCTACCATATATATAGAGAGCGCCCGTAGCCGAGGGCGTAGAGGCGATGCCTCATTTTTCATTTTTGTCTCCGCATGGATGGTCACGGGTTCGAATCCCACCAGAGCCTCTTCTTTTTTTTTTTGGAAATGCATTTTTTAACAGAATTTATTATCCTAAACTAAATTTTACCCATTTATATAAGCATTTGACCTATATTTACAAATTACTATTTTTAATGCTTGATCCGGTTGCGAGCCTCTTTAAGTAGTCACCTATTTTCAATACTAGAAATAGGCTATCAGGTAAAGGGTTAATGTTACTAAGTGAGTAAGTCTTCACAGGTACACTGTTTCAAAGGACCCATAGATGCACCAATAGGGTTCAAATGGTTAAAGAAGCTTAGCCCACCTTAAAGCAGGATAAAAGTAAAGCAGTTAATCAAAAGCTGCCACAGGAGATTTCTGCTTTACTTTTATCTTGCTGTAAGCAACCACTTTAACCATTTCACACATAGATGCACATGTTGGCAGTTTTTTTTAATTATTCCTATTACAAATTTAATGCATGTACCTTTTCATACTTCTACAAATATTATCCTGATAAAGAGTCATTGGAAACCTTGAGTCGTTTTATAAAACTTTGTACGACGAATGTTGTCGTAAGTCAGATTATAAAAGTCTCAATTATTATTTATTTCTCAATCTAATCCTGTCTTGTAACATCTTTTTGGAATCGTCTTGAAAAATGTTACAAGACAGGATTAAATAGAGAAATCAGAAATTAAATGTATTTTAAAGTTTTGACTTACGACAACAATGTTTATGAAACGGGCCCCTGCCCTGCATCTGGGCAGATGGATGTTTAAAGCAGGCACATGTAAAGTAGAAAAGCTCTTTCAGGAACTATCTGCTTTACTTCAGTCTGCTTAACCTATTACCCCACAGCCTGTTTCTAGTATTGAAGACACGTGACCACTTAAAGCATGTTGAAAGTAAAGCAGAATGTGCCTCAAGGCACATTCTGCTTTACTTTCAGCCTGCTTTAAGCTACAGTCTGCTAGGAAATAGAAAACATTTCTTATGATACATATTCATGGCTGTAAAAATTGGAATTAATTCTTTAGTGAATGAATAAATGAAAGGCGTAAAAAGGTGTATTTATGGGGTAATGGGTTAAGCAAGCACCTGTGTGTCAAACTGGCTACATACAGTGGAGAAAACGTTATTCTTTCCCAATAAACGCGTTTTCGCTAAAACTATTATTTCTATTGCAAACAGTTTAGAGCCAGATCAGACGCTGGGTAACCCGGCGTCTGATCAGGCTCCAAACTGTTTGTCACCAATATAAACATGAATTATCAGAATTGTCCAAAAGTTGCACTTTTCTATGTTTTAGTGTTTTGCGATTCGTTTAAACGGGAAAGAATAACGTATTCTCCACTGTAAAATCATAGGGCTAGGTAAACCCCTGGCGAACGATTCCGGTAAGATCCGATTTAGTTTACTCCACCCAAATTAATATTCGTAGTATTCCGTAAAAATTCCTTATAAGGTCATAGCAAAATTCGCTAGTTTTGCATTTGGAGAAATGTAATTCTCGACTTGCAAGAGTCAACTGTACACTGGAGAAATGTCAATGTCGGTCGTCAATCCGCAACTTTCGGTTTATATCCGTGTTCAAGTTTATTGAAAACAGATGATTTCAGTTGGATTTTCGGATGCAGTCCTTTGCATGTGACGGTTTGAGGAATTTCATTCTGATCTGTAGGATTAATTTGTCAATTTCATGAAATGTAAAGCGGGTGTTTGCTTTGAACAAAGCAGAAAGTCAATTCTAAAAATAGCATTGTATGGTCATGACTAACTTATGGACAAGTCACATTTATATTTTGTACAGTCGGGTTTGTATTTTATACAAACTACAAAATAGATGTTAGCATCTACATGTCTAGATTATTGGCAACGATTGCGCTCCATAGCTATTTGGTCAAATGTGAAGTTTTGTTGCCGCAGCGGGCAGTATTTTACCAGAAGATCCTCCATTTTTAATCCCTATACATGAATTTTGAATAATTGACAGGAAGCAGTTGGCAGTAAGCAGCTAGCAGTTGGCTGTCGTATATGGAATTCCATAACTGTGCGATAGTGCATTTAGATAGAAATCTTGATTTACAGTCACAAGGCCGACCCTACCTAAGGCCGACCTTAATTTGTAAAGTAGACCTTATCTTTATATAGCAATTAGGTTTTCACACATCTTTTACCGGCATGTGTTGCAAAGACCCAAATATTAGCTCAGATCCAGATCGTGATAACATTATTTTTTTTATTAAAAAATCATGTAATTTAAAAATAGACATGTAATTGTTTATAAATAAATATTAAACATTTATGTTTTTATATAACCGACACTAGAGAGTGGGCAATTGTCGCAAAAACAGTAATAATAGTTCAGATCCAGATCATGATCACCATAATAATTTTCTTTTAAAAAGGATGTTATTTAAAAAAAAATATGTTAATGTTTACATAAATAATTCTTAAACATTTATGTTTTTATCAATGTTAACCTTTTCCATTACTAGGGCGTGATGGCAATTAGCCTGCAGATTTAATAGTTTCGATCCAGATCAAGATCCAACATTTTTTATAAAAAAAAATGTTATTCTCAAGAGCCCATGAGAAAAATGTGACTGACAGTATATGATATGCCGAGTTGTTCAAATTGAGAAAAGATGCTTCAGGAAATAGTACAGATTCAGATCATATGGAGCTGTTCAAGAACAATGTTAACCGCCTGTTACCGATATTTGATGATTTTATGTCGAAGGTCCTAAAAATAAGAGGAAAATATTAGAAATCGATGTAGAATAAAATGAACAAATTCAATTTAAAATATTTTCTAATAGAGTCCTCTGATTGATTTCAGCATTATTTGTACATTTTTTTATTATAAATAGAGATTGTAACGATGCTCTTGGCATATGGACCTGTGATTGTATTATGTTGATTATGATTATGTTGATGAAACAACACTGTGTTTACATTAGTGAATAAAGACACTTTGAATCTTGAATGTGTTCACGGTCTGCACTGTTGGCCACTGGTTGACATTTTTAGTTCCCATGGCTAATGGTTTTTTGAAACGTCGTTACTATTTGCATGTTTATCTGCAATGTATATTGCATTAATATAATGTCACGATTATGTGTAATTGTCGAACGATTAGGTGATCTTGGTTATATTTGCGATTGCCTAGAAAGTGAGAAGGATTGTTCCATAATTAAAGTTGTAATATATAAAATATATGTTATATCTATACCCTGGGTAAAATCTCTATTACGATCAATATAGTTTGTTAATGTCCCGACATTTGAAGCAGGTAATAGGTTAATATGTCGTTACAGAAAGGTTTTAATTTTTTTAAACATTGTACAATGACAAACGGTGCAGACCCTGATCAGGGGACCCAATTCTGAGGAGTCCTGTGATTTGGATCTTCACTGCTTACATAGGTCCTAAGGACCAGTGGATGTTTAACAGGTACCCTTTTTTTCAAATATCCAGTTGTAGTAGTGTTGTTAGTAATATTTCCTTTCTATTACTATTATCATTATTATTATTATTATTGTTATTATAAGTAGTATAAGTAGTAGTATAAGTAGTAGTACATGTAGTAGTAGTAGAAGTAGTAGTAGTAGTGCTTAAAGGATACTTAAAAGATATATATTTATTAAATCTGAAATTGGAGTATCTCTATCGCCATGTGCCATGCGCGCGACTCGTCTATAGATATATTAAGCAATAACCTCTATTAAAAATCTTTTCCCATCTTCATTTCCTAAAAGTATCATTTGTATTTAGGTGTAGACCCTGGTTAAATACTTTTATTAACACGAGTGCATTTATAGCCAGAAACGTTAGATCAAATTACAATGTTAAATAACTGTTATTAAATATCCAGTGCCTTACTGCCTTATCATTTAAAAATTATGTTTAAAAGTTGATTAAGTGTATATTATATATTGTTTAAGATCCTGATCTAATACTGATATAAGCTGGGTTAGTTAGATCAAAAGTGAAAGTTAATTTCTCTAGCGCCACGTGCCATACTGATAATGTATTAATTTGTATTTACATGTATAAGTATTTATATATGCTGACCCTTGCCCTAGGTAACATATATGATCAAATGTGTGTGCGTTTTGAATATATATGTATTGCTTCTTGGTGTGTTAAAGGGACTCGCAACCGGATGGTGTACTTGTCAAAATAAAATAAAATACTCAAATAAAAGCAAATTTGTGGCATTAATTGGCTTCTGACATTAAAAAATATGATCAGTCCAAAAAAAGTCTCAAGAATCGTCACCGAATCTTAGATTTTTAGATATTTTCCATCGTTTTTCTATACCGACTAGTAGACGGTATAGTTGTTGTTGTTGCTTCTCTACACGGGCTCAGACATAAACACGAGCCGAATTACGACGTTGTATGCACTTTCGATCGCTACACATTGAAATACGTTAAATCGATCCGAGATAAACGGATAGTTCCGTGGTCCATTGGTCTAAGCGGTTTCCCCTATTTTGCCTTCTGTCCGCCAATGCAGGGCCCCGGGTTCGATTCCCACCAGAGACCAATAATTATTTTTATTGAAATACATTTTTTTTAAACAGAATTTCTTATCCTAAACTAATTCTTTACCATTTATATAAGCGTTTGACACATATTTACAAATTACTATTTTTAATGCACCATCTGGTTGCGAGTCGCTTTAAAGGGACTCGCAACCGGATGGTGTACTTGTCAAAATAAAATAAAATACTCAAATAAAAGCAAATTTGTGGCATTATTTGGCTTCTGACATTAAAAAAATATGATCAGTCCAAAAAAAGTCTCAAGAATCGTCACCGAATCTTAGATTTTTAGATATTTTCCATCGTTTTTCTATAGCGTTAGCTAACGGTATAGTTGTTGTTGTTGCTTCATTACACGGGCTCAGACATAAACTAGAGCCGAATTACGAAGTTGTATGCACTTTCGATCGCTACACATTTAAATACGTTAAATCGATCCGAGATAAACGGATAGTTCCGTGGTCCATTGGTCTAAGCGGTTTCCCCTATTTTGCCTTTTGTCCGCCAATGCCGGGCCCCGGGTTCGAATCCCACCAGAGACCAATATTTTTTTTTATTGAAATACATTTTTTTTAAACAGAATTTCTTATCCTAAACTAATTCTTTACCATTTATATAAGCGTTTGACACATATTTACTAATTACTCTGGTTGCGAGTCGCTTTAAAGAAAGAGAATATTAACAATTTCGAAAAACGTCGAAATCTGTTTTATTTTCTTTCCCTATAGAAAATCTAATCACGGTTTACACATTGAATTCAGACAATGTACACTCTGTAAAAGATACAAAACATAACGTTATCAAGAGATTTTTCGATGATGATGATCTGGGTCTGAACTACCTATATATAGAGAGCAACAAATGACCATGACCTGGAGTTGTCAACTCCGTGATGGTATTAAATAAGTAAATTACCCATAAATACTGTAATGAAATTCTGCAATGACACTCATTTGCATCAAATATAAAGTGATTATGATCTGGGTATGAACAATAATTATGCGTCATCGGTAATTGTAATCACGTGCCTAACATACCTCCGACTTCCGTTGAACCCTTTTCCTGATAGAAGAGCGCCCCAGTATTCTTGTCGATACTTATTGCCTTGTAGTGCATTTGATTTATTCCTCCACGAAAGAAAATAGTTCCAATTCATAAGCATATTCCAACAGAAAGTTTCTATATCCTGAGAGATGGTAGCTCAAAGCAGGCTGAAAGTAAAGCAGAATGCGCCCTCAGGCGCATTCTGCTTTACTTTCAACCTGCTTTCAGTGGTCACCTTTTTTCAAAACTAAAAAAAGGTTATGGGGTAAATGGTTATTTAAAGTTGTCCGCTGTTTTTCTCAGTGGACATATTGACAGAATAAACGTCTTATTTACGAGTGACAAATGTCTTGAATCAAGATCAGACGCCGCGTTACGCGACGTCTGATCAGGATTGAAGCTGTTTGCAAATGTTAACCCATTTCACTCCCTATAACGTTTCCCTTCGAACGCACGCTATTTTTGCCTCGCATTGGGTGTCGTTGTAGAGAGGGAGCGCTGTAGTAGTTTTACTGTTCTTGAAATTCGGTGTATCTAAGTTTTTCTGTTGCTTTGTCTGCTTTGAAATCATCTGCAATTCTTTTTAAGATCAGATCTTATCTAGATTTGATTTGTTTTGACTTTACATCACTTTCAACAGTATTTCAGTCATATCGCGACGTCCAGCTAATTTTAGGTGGAGGAAGATCCCAGAATTTTATGCACTGTTTCAGGCACAAATCGGCAACTGGGTAGAACCACCGACTTTCTGCAAGCTAGCTGGAAGACTTCCCGACATGAAAAATCCGAACGACCCTCGTAGTTGGGATTCGAAATCTCAGCGGTGAGGAGCCTAGTGATGTAAGTCACAGTGACTATACCACTAGGGCACGGAGGCCCCCCAGATGTTATCTAGATCCAAACTTTGGGCATATATAAAGGCGAAACCCGAGATAATCATCACATATGAAATTTTACCAAAATTTTCAAATTTATTGAATTTTATATTCCCCGTGCATTTGCATCTTGCATCACAACTTTGTATATTACTATGACGTCGCTTGCTTTCGGTTGAACGCAACGTCATTTACGTACCACAGGTTTTCGGCGCGTAAGCTATGATCCCCCCCCCCCTCGCTGCTACCCCCCCATAAATCTTTCAAAATGAGTCAAAATACATCCATATGTTCAACAAACATCCTTAACAAATGTTTCAAGAAGTTTCAAAAAAAAATTATTTTTTTCGTATCATGTATGTATAATACAATGAAAAGGTGGATGTGTATTTAGGGCCATCAACTTCCCAACCTTTTCATTTTTGGGCCGATTTTGACAAATGATGGCTTATTTACATTTAACAGTTCTGTTTAAAGAAACCCAAACAAAAAAAACAGGGGGACAAAACACTGTAACAAATCATAAATGATACATATGTTTTATTTATGTATCATTAGTGTAGAAAATCACATGCAAATGAGATAACAATACATCAATAATACACTAATAATACATTTTTAAACAAAACACAACCAATACAGTGTTTTATTGCATGGAAGCAATACACTTTAAACAAAACACTAATAATACACAATGATCTTGTCTGCAGTGTATTGTTAGTATACCATTAGTGTAGAAAATCACATGCAAATGAGATACAGCAAAATATCAATAAAACACTAACAATACGCTATTAACAAAACACTAATAATACACTATGTTCTTGTCAGTGTACCAGTAGTGTAGGAAACAACATGAAAAATTAATAATACACTAATAATACACTATCAACAAACCACAATCAATACACAATGTATCATAACGGGGAAATAATACACTTTTTAACAAAACGCTAATAATTTTAATATGTAGTATTTATTATATATTATGTATGTCTTTTAATATGAAAAAAAAAATGTGTATTAGATTATTCTGGTAATGTTGTACCATACCAAAAAGTTACAACAGGACAATTTAACTAATTTTACTGATTTTGTAAGACTTTGTCATACAACAGAACTGTGTATTTACATATTTTCAACGAGAGCATCGCAAACAGTACATTATACGCCCACTGGCAGCCTTTTATAACATATCTGAGTACATCAAGGGCAGATAACTTTGTAACGACAAGTCAAATGAACCTAAAAATTGACTCTTGAGATCTTGGTGTATATATAGAGGATATTGAATGAGTGTTTTTTCAGTAATGCATTTATTGAACGAGTAAGATAAAAATGATATTTTGCAAGCCTTGGCGAGCAACATATCATTTTTATCCAACGAGTTCAATAAATTTATTACTGAAAAAACACGATTTTAATATCCTATTTATCACATAAACACCAAATGACACGAAAATCCGAAAGGTCTTACTTTCACTTTTGCCCTCGGCTCTTAGGTAAACGATTCGTCATAGGTGATATTCGGTTTTATTCATCCGTAGATAAAAACACCAATCATATTAACGTAACGAAAATCAACACCATTACGTTGTGAAAAGACTTCTCTGATACCATATTCAAATTTTAAATTAATATTTAAATTAAAGTTGTTCTAATTGACTAAAAATGATCATTTGACATTAAGAATCTAGTTTCGTTTTCTAAATAACGTCAAGACGTAACATGACGTCATTATCATTGTAACGTCTAAATTTGAAAAACAGTTTGAGTCGCTGTTAATACTAAAGTCTACGTGGTATTAAGTTTAGCCTGATTTGCAGCCTGAGTTTGCGAGACTGCTAGGGATAATGTTTCTAGGACACTTCGAAATGTTTCAATACCTAGTGGTGATCTATGTTTGTCTAGATTCTCTTAACTGATTTACAGTCGGCGTAGTAGTACATTATTTTGGTGATTCGAAAATTAGTATAAAATATATGCCCAGTGGGCCATACGATTTTTACGGCCCTCTATATTTTGCACGTTTATGTGATAAAAACATTTATGTGAAGTTTCATTAATATCCTTCAAACAGTTCTCAGAACAGAAATTATGAGCGTTTTTCGAAACATGAATGCAGATTTCGAGACCTAAACCTGAGATCTAAGTTTAAGCTGAAGGTCATTGGGCTCATTTTTTTTGCATGCATGTAAATGTCTTGTCCATATACACATGCATGCCAAATATGAAAGGAATACATCGCTTCCTCTCTGCAACGACATGCAATGGGAGACCAAAAGTGTGTGCGTTATTCGGAGGGAGTCATTATAGGGAGTGAAATTGGTTGACATTTGCAAACAGCCTGAATCCAGATCAGACACCGCATAACGCGACGTCTGATCTGGATTCCAGCTGTTTGCCACTTGTCATTATGTGTTTTCTGTCAAAACGTTAGAAAACAATTTTAAGCAGACGATATTGCAGCAGTGCAAGCATTAGACATAATTGTCTTGGGAACAGCGGCAAATGTCGTTGTAAGGAGCGAGTCGTTGTAAGGAGGGCCATTGTAGGGTCGGAGCACTGTATCTCAATGGACATAATTATGAGTTAATGGCATTTAAATGAACCTAAACGCAGGTCCTAAGTTCATGGTAAAGGTCACTGGGGTCAAACTTTTTTTCTTCAGTGGGGGAATAACTTAATACAGGCGTACTTATTGGGTAATGGGTTAAAGCATACTGAAAGGGAAGCAGAATGTGCCTTAAGGCTCATTCTGCTTTACTTTCAAGTGTAGTCATTTGTCTTCAAATATAGGGTAAAGGGTTTAGCAACCTGTATGACCTACAGTCTAGTGTCTTGACATTAAAAACAAGCAAGCTATGAGAAAGCGTTAAAAAAGAATTCAAAGAGTTAATGCTTTTGCCACTAGGTAGACACGATCTGTTTAGAGCACATTTGAATTAGTCTGCTGTTGGTTCTGACTGTTAGGTCCGTAGTCAGTCTATGGCGTGACAGGGTGAAGTAGATGTGGTTACATGTAATGTATCTACGCCATGATGTCATAGTGTGGCAGCACTGTATGTTTCATAAATAGACACTGTCTACACAATCCACATAACTGAAGTCACTCACTCTTTCAGCCCAATCTGAAGTTTTTTAGTAAGTTTATGTACATCATTTCCCTTTCACTAGAAAGCGGCTTGGCTTTAGCAAATCTGCAATCTTGTGGCAAAGTCAAACTTTTTCTTGAACAGTTTCTGCAAAAGATAGAAATTTTACTACATTAACAGAAAATATCAGACCTGTGTGTCACTGTTAACCCTTTCCCCCATAGAAGTGCCTTATAGCGTATTCAGTTTATTCCTCTGTTGAAGAAAATAGTTCCAATTTATACAGTCATGAATATGTATTATAAGGAATATTTTCTTGATTCTAGCAGGTGGTAGCTTAAAGCAGGCTGAACATTCTGCTTTACTTTCAACCTGCTTTAAGTAGTCACCTATCAAAACTAGAAACATGTTATGTGGTAAAGGGTTAAGGCCCATACTGCAACAGCAAATTATAGTTGCAAAGTACATTTTGCTTGTCATGACAGAAGGGCTTATAAACAAGGGCCACTACGGCCCTATATCGCTCACATGGTACACCATGAAAAACTTGACATATAGTGACCTAGATTTTAAGCGGACAATCAACCGTGGCCTAGATTTCAATGAGGCAAACATTTTTGAGCAAGTTTCACCATTTTCAAGATCAAATGAAGCTTCTAGAGCGTTAACAATGTATTTTCATGATTTGACCTAGCTTTTGACCCAACATTCAAACCTGACCTAGCTAATTCAGTAACTTAAGGCAAATATTTTGACCAAGTTTCATTCAGATCTGATAGATTTGTATCCTCTAGAGTGTTTACAAGGTTTTTCTATGATTTGACCTAGTGACCTAGTTTTTGACCTGACATGACCCCCATTCAACCTTGACCTAGATTTCATCAAGACAAACATTGTCATAAAGTTTCATGAAGATCACACCAAATTTGTAGCCGCTATCATGAGTGTTAACAATCAATTGTGGACATGCAGACATCCAGAATGTCCTTCAAAAGATCGTCAACGAGAGAACAAATGTTCTCACTTTTTTCACCGAGGGAGAGATGTATCAGGAAATGTGTTTGTATCTTTTTGTCAATAGTTTAAAAGAAAGAAGCTAAGTAACGGTGTACGAACGTTTGCTATTCATTACGCACTGAACTATAAAGGATTTGCATTGACCAATTTTTATTTTATTTTTATTATGCTGACAGATTGTATTCTTTCTCAGTTTCTGGTCAATTGTTTTTGCGTAATTATGCAAATACGCAGCTTATCAACAGCTCTGCAAATAGGAGTTGTGGGACAGAGTCTCAGACAGACACCACTTGCAATAAGTAGACGTCATATACGTCTACCATTTAGGGGCATGAAAATATTGATTACAAATGTAACATGGTGAGAAAAATTTGCAGCCAGACCGGGACTCGCACATCCAGGCTACACACACCCCATCAGTACACAATAATTTGTACCCAATTGAATTCTTACTTAAAGAACACTCCACGAGTTTCTTCTTTATTATCTAAAACTCCACAAGTTTCTTATTATTATTTCTGTACACTCTGCAAGTTACATATTATCCTACGGCTTATTTACGTTTGGCGCCAAATGTTTCATGGTGAGAAAAATATGCAGCCAGACCGGAACGTAACCCTTGCTTACTGGGCAAATTCTCTACGGACTGAGTCACCGGGCCGCTTACACAAATATCTCACCTTTTAATCATAATTTAACCTCAACCCGGCTATACAAAATTATTACATGTTATAAAGAAAGATGTGAACACATGTGTTCTACTATGGCACACTTGTATTTTATAGCTGATTAAACACAACAGCTGTCTGTAAAACAGCTTGTTTGACTGCTTTATAATTACAGTGTCCAGATCATTTAAGTTTGATATTCTTATCAGTCCTTTATTGGCTTTAACTGAGTACTCTTACCCTTGTGTAATGCTTAGACCATCACATATACATGGATTGGACCTGAAGCTCTACGTTTCAACTGTTGGGGACTGTCCCATTGGATGACTATGAATTCTGAAATGAAAAAAAGAAAAAGAAAGATCAAGCATGTTTCAGTTTTTAATTGTTTATATTTTATAAGAGCTATAGACTAAGCGTGCAATGTAGTTATGTACTAAGCGTACCGGGTCTAAGTGTGCCATTTCAGGAATAAGCGAGCCACATATGAATTATATAGAGGAATATTTAATTCTGTACCATATATTATATTATCATTATATTTTTCATAATACTGTATTAAAGAAGGGAAATTGTGAAATATTGAACCCTTAGATGTTAAAAACATGAAGTTAAATGTACAAACTTGGAAATTAGATGTTCCATTGTATCACACTTATTCATTTTCTCCTTGAAAGAATATGATATATCCAACACTATAGAATAGATCTAATTATCCATATAGTACAGCACACGAAATGAAAACAAGATACAAGAAGATTTATTTAACGTCGGATACAATATATATAACAATAAACATTATAATAGCTGTAACAGCTATTTTCCGACAAACACAAGTATAATATAAACAAGGGTTATAATAATAATAAAGGGTAAAAATGCTGTAAAAAAGAAGGATTGTAAAAGAAATTTAAGGGTTTACATATAAGGCTGCAATCTAGGAATACAAATTATTTACGTTGTTTTTTGTTTTGTTCTTCAGAACTAGGAGTTTTTGATCATCAGACTCTGCACTGTTTGCAGCTTTGCTAAGACAAAATAAAAAGTAGTTTAGAATGTTTTATTTCACACCTATATGTGTTAATTGTCATTAGGATCCAAACTTGGTCGCAGTTTGGATACCTGTTAAAACCACACTAGCTAAATATTATTATTATTATTAAGTGTAATTAGCACATCATAGTTGACCACCCAACAGATCTACCCTATATAATTTCATAGATGGGTCATGGCACGCTTAATTAGTCTAGAAATGGTACACTTAATAGGCATGCAGTCATGAGTTGGGCAGTGACACGCTTAGTCTGTCACCCTTTTAAGAAGCTGAATAAAGTCACTTATCGATGCTTAAAATTACCACCCATGGAACTAACATATAAATAGCCTATCCGAAAACGTTTTCCCATCTAAATATACACAGAATGAATTATTCTAAAGTATACTAGAGGCCGAAACAACGTAATGCTGATTTCACTCGGGGCCGAACTGAACTTGACACCGGGAACTTGCTTATGTTGTCAATATTCAATATTAGTAGGCTTAGTTACGACTCGCATGTGTTGAAATAAATCTTCATAGATCCACATGCAGTTAATCCTGTTAACCTTCTCAGTTCTAACAAAAACAGTGATAAAAGTAAATATGAACTTCGGGCCTACCACCTACCTCATATCGTGTTGCAGATAAATAGACTGAGGAATCCTCGACTTCCGACAGCATTACACATACACACCACAAGGCACTGGGTATTTATCTCTTCTTAAAAGGTGGCTGCATGTATCGTTATGTCTCCCATAACCAACGTTCTTTCGAATTTCGAACAGGGAGACATTCTCGCGGCTGTAGTTTGAATTTTCTCTCTCCTTCAAAATGGCGGAACTGACAATAGTCCTTAAGACGTTTCGACCCCATATCGATTCGGCTCTCCACATAAACAGGCAAACATTAATTTACTTAGAAACTTGTGATACAAGTGTAATATATTGAAATTAAATGTGCAATTTCTATGAAAACTCCGCGGAAATGTTTCTCGAAGAGTGTTCAAGAAGACTGGCCATAAAAACAGTGTTTTTGTGACAAACTGATTAAAAAGTAATTATTAAGTAATTAAGTTATTAAGTAATTTCACACAACTGATACATAGGTGGTTCTCTACCAGTTTTTTAAAAATAATTTACTAGCTTAAAAAACATGGCCGCCAGTGGGTGGGGCAAGTTTTCCTTATATTTCTGTATAGTGGAAACTTTAAAAATCTTCTTGTCTGAAGCCAGTGTTCCGATTTGGAAGTAATTTCACACAACTGATACATATAGGTGGCTCTCTACCAGATTTTTAAAAATAATTTACTAGCTTAAAAAACATGGCTGCCAGTGGGTGGGGGTAAGTATTCCTTATATTTCTGTATAGTGGAAACTTTAAAAATCTTCTTGTCTGAAGCCAGTGTTCCGATTTGGAAGTAATTTCACACAACTGATACATAGGTGGCTCTCTACCAGCTTTTTAAAAATAATTTACTAGCTTAAAAAACATGGCCGCCAATGGGTGGGGCATTAGTTTTCCTTATATTTCTGTATAGTGGAAACTTGAAGTAATTTCACACAACTCACAGATACATAGGTGGCTCGATCTCTACCAGATTTTTAAAAATAACTTACTAGCTTAAAAAACATGGCTGCCGATGGGTGGGGCAATTTTTCCTTATATTTCTGTATAGTGGAAACTTTAAAAATCGTTTTCTCTGAAGCCAGTACGTGTTCCGATTTGGAAGTAATTTCACACAACTGATACATAGGCGGCTCTCTACCAGCTTTTTAAAAATAATTTACTAGCTTAAAAAAACATGGCTGCCAGTGGGTGGGGCAGGTTTTCCTTATATTTCTGTATAGTGGAAGCTTTAAAAATCTTCTTGTCTGAAACCAATGGTCCGATTTGAAAGTAATTTTGCACAACTGACCCATAGGTGGCTCTCTACCAGATTTATAAAAATAATTTCTTATCAGTATCTTAAAAAAAAAAATGGCCGCCAGTGGGTGGGGCAAGTTTTCCTTACTATTACTGCATGTTTAGAGAAAATTTAAAAAATCTTTTCTGAAACTTCTGGTTCAAGTTAAAAATAATTTTACACACATAGTTATTTGGTGAATGTGTACCAGTTTTGGTTAAATAACAGTCATAGCTTAAAATCATGACCATCAGTGGGTGGTGAATTTCAGTTAATTTCCTTATATTGCTATCTCATAATAAAGAAAACATTAAAACTCTTTTTTTGAAAATACTACAATTCTGGAGCTGAATTGAACCATTCAACCTAGTGATTAGTATACTCTTTGCTTATAATTTCTTTACATTTATAAAAATCCTTTCCAATTAATGTGCAAAACTCAATAATGCTGCTGAGTATATTAATTTAGTTAAATCATAATCTACTAAGTATACACATTTTCTAGGAACAATCAAAGTCTAAATATACATAAATGTTTTACTCTTTTTAAACATCAAGTTTAATGCTACACTAATTATACACAGCAGTTTTAAGTCAGAGACATATGGAGCACTAACAAAACACTTTTTCCATGAAACAATTCTAACCATACATAAATGATTTACACTTTTTAAACATCAAAGTTTAATGCTACACTAATAATACACAACCATTTAAAGTCAGAGACATATGAAGCACTAACAATACACTTTTTCCATGAACCAAGTCTAACCATACATAAATGATTTACTTTTCCTCAAGTTTAAGTTAAATGATACATAAATAACGCACTTTCGCAAGAAAAACATTGAGTGTATTGTTAGTGGTTTGTTTAGTGCGTTGTTTCAAAACACTTTAACAAATCACAAAATTGTGCTGTATTAGTGCGTTGTTTATGTATTATTCATATATTGTTTCATTTTCTTTTTGTTTGGGAAGTTAGCTCACAGCCCAAGCAAGACACAAGCACAAGTGGAGAAATAAAAAGTTCGATAGGCACCTTATCTTCTGTCACCTTATTATTCGGCGGAGCTGTCTGGTTTCTATTTAGCCACACTTTCTGTTTGGCCACACCAATTATAACGAGCGAAGCGAGCTTCTACAGCTACGTGTACAATAAATTTCAAGTTAAAATTCACATTTTTAGACCTGTATGTTAGAATATGAATGAATGAACCTGTATGTACATTGACTAGATTTTTCTTCGTAGGTTTTTTGTACTTCCGCCGGATCTACTTGCTACATTATTTTTCACAGACTGGTCGACCCTGCTCGCGTTTTATTTATGAACATATGTTGAAAAAAAAAAGTTTCGTTACAAATTTTGCTTCCGGTTACCCATACGTTGACCCGGAAGTTATTGTCTATCACTTGCGACCTCTCAGCTATTTTTCACATACTGGTCGACCCTGCTCGCGTTTTATTTATAACATGTTGAACAAAAAAAGTTTCGTTAAAATTTTTGCTTCCGGTTACCCTAGGATGTTATTGTCTAACACGCGCGACTATTCTGACTGACCTCTCAGCTCTGAACGAGTCTATTTGAGATTTTTTAAGTGCACATTTCCGGTTATCTCCAAAGAAAACATAATTAATTGCGAGAATCACACATCCAATTTAAATCAGAAAACCTCGCTCGTTTATATCATCCTACTGAAATTATCAACACAGTCAAAACTGTTTTATTGAGTTTCCCCCCTTTGTTTATCAGTTGTGATGTTTATGACGTCACTTCCTACGATTAGAAAAGTACAATGTCACACACATTCGACCGGTTTCGACTAGGCCTAGATCTTTATTTCTGTGATATCAGATATGTTGTTTCTAAATCTTGTCAATATCAAAGTGCATGTGTACAATACACAGATGATTTCAACACTGTGCTCGATCATGCCAGGTGGGGTAGATTTACGTAGATAGTCTGGCAGTGTTGACAGTTTCAGCCGGTTTCGAAACACCTAGAAACCCAGGACTATCCACTATTAAAACCCACCGTCCAATAGCCATGAAAAAAGTCATTTTCTGTAATAGTTTTCGTTATCTGAATGCCAGTCAGCTATATGGAAGTAATACTATTAGTGCCAACTATACACTTAATCCTCATTCATCAATTCACCCAAATCCACCCAAGTTCAACAGTGTTTTTAAAACTCTAGAAGCCACAATATGTCTCCAATCTTTCTCAAACTTGGCCAGATTGTATATATGACCATAAGATTTTGTATGAGTTCGATTATGCTTGAAATCAGACCAATAGATCTAGATCACATCAAGAGTTTTCTACCTTTGAATTGCTGAAAATGCCATATTTAACAGTGTCTACACTCTAGCGGCCACACTTTTTCTTCAAACTTGCTCAGATTGTATATGACTATAAGAGTTCAGATGAGTGTGATTATGCTTGAAACCAGACAAATGGGTTGAGAGTTATCTACCTTTGAATTGCTGAAAATGCCATATTTAAGGGTGTTTACATTCTAGAGGCCACAATTTTTACCCAATCTATTTTAAACTTGCTCAGATTGGATATGACCATAAGAATTCATATGAGTTTGAATATGGTTGAAATCGGACCCATAGGTTGAGAGTAACCTACCTTTGAATTGCTGAAAATGCCATATTTAACGGTGATTACACTCTAGAGGCCATCATTTTTATATAATCTATCTCAAACTTGCTCAGATTGTATATGACCATAACAGTTTAGATGAGTTTAATTATGGTTGAAATCGGACCAATAGGTTGAGGATTATCTACCTTTGAATTGCTTAAAATGCCATATTTAACAGTGTTTACACTCTAGAGGCCACAATTTTTATCCAGTCTTTTTCAAACTTGGCCAGATTGTATATGACCATAAGAGTTTAGATATGTGTGATTATGGTTGAAATAAGACCTATAGGTCAAGAGTTGTCTGCCCTTGAATTGCTGAAAATGCCATATCTTACAGCGTTTACACTCTTGCAACTACAGTTTTCAATGGATTTTGATTATACTTGCACACAAAGTATATAGCTATAAGTTCTCAAAGGACTGCAATTATTGTTGAAATCTAATCATTGTGGCAATAGTTATCTGCCCTTGATATACTCTGAAATGCTAAAAAGGCTTCATTTCAGTATTGTTTAGGCTCTAGTTATCTGCCCTTGATGTACTCTACTATACTAGAATATGAGGTTGTATTCCAAAAAGTTTTACATGGTATACTACAAATTTGAATGGATTTAGATTAAAACGGATGAAACAGAAAGGTAAAGCTTTCAAGCTTCAGTACAACAGTTGAGCGATATCAGGGCCCTCAGGTTATTAAATCATTTAGTTTATTAACCCATTACCCAATAAATACGCCTTAATGGGTTATAGTCAAAGCGTACCATGGTTAAAGCGTACCAAGTCAAAACGTACCATTTTTGGTCGAAGCATACATAGGGAACATTTTCAATATGTTATTAGTCGATAATTTATTGTTTTTTGCACATTATATAACCTCGCGTAAATATCGTAATTAGATCTAGTGTATTAAATATATGTCTTGATGTATAGTTTTTACCCAGACACAACAGTATCTTTGAAACTTTAGTCATTAGGAACAAATTTGCCATTATGATCATCAGTTCTCAAAGTTTCAAAATTATTAATATAAACATTAGTGCCAATAATTATGTTGATCCTGACCATGCGTCGCCGTACACATCTTCTAATAAGGATCCAAACTGATTGAAAATAAATTGTGCACCCATGCACCACAGTATCTTTGAAGATTCAGTTCTCAAACTTTCGAAATATTAACATTAGTGTCAACAATTGTGTATGGTAGATCCTGATCATTCGCCGCCGTACGCAGCTCCTGATCAGGATCCAAACTGCTTGAAAAATACATTTCGTGCCCATGCAAAATATAGGCTCTAATTACGAGGCTTCTGATCAGGATCCAAACTGTTTAAAAAGTAAATAGTTCCATTTGATACAGTCCAAAATCTGTACCATAAAATTATATTCTATATCCTAGCAGATTCTGACTTAAGGCAGGTTGGGAGTAAAGCAGAATGCGCCGTAAGGCGCATTCTGCTTTACTTTCAACTTGCTTTAAATAACCCTTCATTCTGTTTTCAAAACTAGAATTAGGCAATGGGGTAATGTGTTAATTTGTTAAAATGCTCCATTATTTAACAGCTTCGCTCGCTTGTAGGCTGTGCCTATTTCATATTATTTGATCAGAAATTTAGACTTGAGAGCACCTGTTGAAACTGAATAGTCTGATTGGATAGTAGCCAGGGCTCCAGATAAGGGAATTATTTCAAAACTTAAAATCTTTATTTGTGCATTAAACCCTGTGGTGTCACTAAACATTTGATTTGTCTCTTCGAGACAATCAAAATGAGTGGTAACACCATAGGGTTTGGTGCTGAAATGAGTGAATAAATGTGATTTGTTTAGTTTACTCCCTCTTATCTGGAGCCCTGTAGGCTGGTCTATGTCCAATTACAGTTTTCCCAGATATGGCTGTGAGTGTAAAATTTAGAGACACAGACCAGCCTGTTTACTACACTGGGGGCTGATGCAATTTAAGATGACATCTGAAATACAGAGGAAGCTAGGTGTTTTGTAATTGTTTACTACCAATTTGTTTTAATTGTTAACTATTTGTACACATTTACCATACATTAAAAGCAATATTAAATATAAATGGCCTCAAGTGAGTTAAACACAATTGTGTGGTTTCATCATTATTTACAGGAGTGAAGTAGAGCAGACTGTTGAATCTGTACATTTGTGTATGCTATAGTTTGTTTCAAGAAACTCTATGAATGAAGTTTGATATATAGAACAATAGATTAATGTGAGGATCTCCTACCAGTAGCTAGGATATGAGTTAAATTATTGTTTTGTTTTGCATTTCTGTACATGATAGTTTTGCATTTTAAATAAAAGTTACTGTTTCAATTGTATACTTTTATTTTTTGCTTTTCTATATAGCCTTAGTTCAACCACTCATTCCGCCGAATATCTTTTTTAAAGATATTTCTTGTTTTTGGACTTGTTCGTCAGTCATTCACTGATTCAGCGATTAACAAGTGCATTTGCGACCATGCATTACACCATGGTACGGGTAATTAATAGAAAATGAAATATATAATAAATACCTTTTGAATTATCGGTAAATGAGCATTTCTGTTACGAATTAAATTTCTAGATAACTTCTGTTTTGTTTCCGTTGACAAACGGATATGATCATTGGTCGTATTCGAATCATTCAATTTTTTGTCAACGAAAACTAGACGGCGCAAATGCTCGAAGATTTACTGATGACAACGTTTTTGACCCGACTCGAATCGAAATTGTGGTCAACGATTTGATGGTTTGACAACATTTTGTCAACGGAAAACATCAAGTGGTGATTCGAATAGAACCTGATGACAACACGTCAAACTAACGCTAGTATGTCCCGATTCGAATACGACCAATTGAGGCGCTTGACTTTTGCGTCATTTCCTGCTTTGAAGCTGGTTCTCGGGTTCGCTAGAATATATATAGTTTGACTGGGCAACCAGTCGTTTGTTTTGGGAAAATTTTGCGTGACAGATAGTTTTCGACTAAGGGGTCTCCCCACCCTTCGAGTCCCCATGCGCGTGTTCGCCGATTGCTTTGAATTTGTTACCAATTATCGTCAAAGAAAACTGTTTGCTGTAAACAATGAGCCATCATCTGTCCAGATCGTCCAAGATTTGACAAAATGACAGGGTTGGGAACTTGAGGGTTGCTTCTGCAAGGCGCTTTTTCATGACAGCCTTTACTATTTCACTTATAAATTAGCAAAAAATTAATTATTTTTCGGCGGAGCTGTCTGGTTTCTATTTAGCCACACTTTCTGTTTGGCCACACATTTCAACCAATTATATTTGATCAGAAATTTAGACTTGAGAGCACCTGTTGAAACTGAATAGTCTGATTGGATAGTAGCCAGGGCTCCAGATAAGGGAATTATTTCAAAACTTAAAATCTTTATTTGTGTATTAAACCCTGTGGTGTCACTAAACATTTGAATTGTCTCTTTGAGACAATCAAAATGAGTGGTAACACCATAGGGTTTGGTGCTGAAATGAGTGAATAAATGTGATTTGTTTAGTTTACTCCCTCTTATCTGGAGCCCTGTAGGCTGGTCTATGTCCAATTACAGTTTTCCTAAATATGGCTGTGAGTGTAAAATTTAGAGACACAGACCAGACTGTTTACTACACTGGGGGCTGATGCAATTTAAGATGACATCTGAAATACAGAGGAAGCTAGGTGTTTTGTAATTGTTTACTACCAATTTGTTTTAATTGTTAACTATTTGTACACATTTACCATACATTAAAAGCAATATTAAATATAAATGGCCTCAAGTGAGTTAAACACAATTGTGTGGTTTCATCATTATTTACAAGAGTGAAGTAGAGCAGACTGTTGAATCTGTACATTTTGTGTATGCTATAGTTTGTTTCAAGAAACTCTATGAATGAAAAGTTTGATATATAGAACAATAGATTAATGTGAGGATCTCCTACCAGTAGCTAGGATATGAGTTAAATTATTGTTTTGTTTTGCATTTCTGTACATGATAGTTTTGCATTTTAAATAAAAGTTACTGTTTCAATTGAATACTTTTATTTTTTGCTTTTCAATCCAAGATATATATTCTTTGAAAACCTCAATTTCATTCAATTTTGCACACCCATCTATATAGCCTTAGTTCAACCACTCATTCCACCGAATATCTTTTTTAAAGATATTTCTTGTTTAAATTTCACGAAACTTCAGGAAATGTTCTTTTATGATGATTATTGAATGTATGGATAGATTTTAGGGTATTTTATCCACGTTTGGTGGTGGTGGAGGGGGGTTATAGCAGCTAGGGGTAGTGTCATAGCCAATGGGCTGAATGCCTATGTTACGTACACGTGCTGCGTTATTCTTGTTCTGCTTCAAATAACTAATGAATTTTGTATATAAAAGGATTTAAACAACTATTTAGTTGTTTCTGATGTGTATTCAAGGCATATAATAAACACATCACCAGTTGGCAGTGCGCTACAGAGTGTTGCATTTAGCCGTCGGATCGGCTATTTCCGCCAAAAACGTCTCGAGCTAAATACATCACTCGATCTGTATTGCACTGTCAACTGGTAATGTGTATGTATTAGGCACAGTTCGTGTCAGACACTGTTAATGTCTTTTCAATATGCACTAGCTATTTTACTAACAAACTGAGTATGATCAGGATCCAAACTGTTTGCTTTAAGTCATACACTGAATCTTACTTTGAAATTACTATGGAACATTTCACAATAAATTTGGCAGCGAAAGGCTGTACAATAATTAAAAACCTACTGGTGAAATGATAAACAGTGCAGACCATGATCAAAGGGCAAATGAAATATTCATAAGGGTAGAACATGTAAATAAGACGGTAATATTTAGTTTATTTCATTTTTTATTACAATGATTAAAAGAATTACAAATTAATACATGTGTGGATAAAGAGACTTTCATTTGAGGGGGTTGTATTAACATTTCAACTGCAAACAGTTTTGATCCAGATCAGCTACATGACATCTGATCAAGATCAAAACTGTAAGACATTGATTTTCAAGAAATTGCCATTGGCTTTTTTCACCACCGTGTAACAATTACAGCATTTCCTTGGATCTACGCATTAGTAAAAGTATCAATAGTGTAAGAACTTAGAAACAACTAAGTTATACTCCATGATAAAATTACCCCATAAATAACTAAAAGCAGACTGAAGGTAAAGGAGAACACGGCTTAATGCCCATGCTGTTTTACTTTCAACGTGCGTTAAGTTGTCACCTTAGAAACAGGATAGGTTTTGCTGACGACATTTACAGAGGTCTAAATGGTTTATATTCCATGAAGGTGATATAAAACAGGTGGTACAGTGCAAGAAATAGATTCACATAAAATACGGTACTGAAAAGACGACAATTAATATTGACAAGCCTAAAATCTACAGAGCAAAGATAATTAGACAGTGTAGATAAATTCTATGCATATCCACCAGCGCTTAAAATTTGGAAAATACCACTTTCTTTAGTATGCTATGTGGTCACATGTTATTATGTCAAGTGGCATTTTAAAACTCTTTCAATAGAATCCTGAGTGAAAAAGAGTAGATTTTTAAAGGTTCTTTTCAACGTAACTAGGATGTGACGTCACTGATGTCATCTATATAATATTTTACTATTGTGATAAGGATAAATAGAATATTTGGTTCCTATCTTTGAATGAGAAATGTTATCTGGCTCATCTGATATATTCATCCGCCTTGCCAGATAACATTTCTCATCCAAAGCTATATCAAACACAAACATTGATCAGCATTCAAAGTTTCAACGAATATATTTATATATACGTGTATATTGATATGAATGTACATACATACTGTACACATGAGGTTTTGACTTTCTTAAATAACAATATAACAATATATATATAGAGAGATATTGTGTATATGAAATTGATATGAAGATGAGTGTATATAAATATGTGATTGTAATATTCTTGAAAAAAAAAAAAATTAAAAAAAAAAAAAAAAAAAAAAATTAAGAGCATTTCGTTACAGTTGAATGATCCAATACATGAACTATTTTCAAAACATTCAACTATATCCAGGTCAAACCACGTGGAGGTAACTCTTATATGACCCATAGTGTAAAAGGCAACCAAAACGTTAATTAAACAAGTTTACTAGAGCTAGTTTTAGAGGGATTTTACTGCAGTGCTCGAGCAGTCAGCAATAGATGCACAGACATGCTTGCTCACAGGCGCTTTATAACCATAATTGTGCTGGAGTGTCATTCCTATGAGGTTTGTGTATTTAAATTTAATTTACTTCATTACAGTTACATGTGGTTTGTGTATTTTACTTTTGAGAAAATAGTGTTTGCAAAGTTAATTACTTCTCATTCAGATTAACTAATTAGCTAACTACTACCTTGTTTCATGTAAACATCCTTTAATACATATACTTAATTTAAATTTAATTTACTTCATTACAGTTACATGTGGTTTGTGTATTTTACTTTTGAGAAAATAGTGTTTGCAAAGAAAGTTAATTACTTCTCATTCAGATTAACTAATTAGCTAACTACTACCTTGTTTCATGTAAACATCCTTTAATACATATACTTAATTTAAATTTAATTTACTTCATTTAATTTAATTCATTAGGTACATTTTATATTAAATTTTTAGTCAGTGGACTAATCTTTATGCAATACTCCAACCCAGAATTTACATGTGCTCCCCAGCCTGAAAACTGGAAAACATTACTACTTTCTGCCCACTTTGAAGAAAGTCATACAGCATCCCACTCATTCAGACTAACTAATTAGCTAATAACTAACTAATAAATAATAATAATAAAAGGGCCTAAGCTCTCATCCATTGCTGGCTGATATTCTTCAAAGTGGACACATATAAACAATAACAAATAAACAAGAGTGGTTCAGCAGTTGAACGAATACCATTTCACACAAATAATGAAAACGTGCTAAATTTAAGAACACTTTAGGTTAACGTATGTATGCATATTTTCTCCTAGGATTTGGCCTACTGACCAGTTTTTATTGTAAATGACCAATATGCTCATGTGCTTTCTGCAGTACTTTTGTTCTACATTAAACTGAAAGCCCGAGCTTGCAGTAAAACCGGCAGTTATGCCATATTTTAACTTAAAGAAAGCAAGACATTTTGAAAAAAGTTGGTTTGCCTTTTACTCTATAATGCTGTGTATGATTTATACTCAGCATTTAAGAAATAAAAATATATATCGTTTTATTTCTAAAAACAAAATGACAAGTTTGAAGTCATTTTGATCGGTTCCCAAAAGTATGTATAAACTATTTATTTTGATATTTTAATTACATTGTAAGTTTGGATACATTGGAAATTCCTATGTGGTTTGCAAATTTCTGCCCAGTTTTTAGAAGGTCAGCCATCTGTTGAACTAAGATGAATTTCCTACATTAAATGCAATCCTACATTAAATGCAATCCTAAATTAAATGCAATTCTAACTATATTATTGATGGGCGGCTGACACTTCTTCAAAATTGACAGGAAATTAACAAATCCAAACTGTTTGCTATCTGATCGGATCCAAATTCAAACTGTTTGCTATCTGATCGGATCCAAATCCAAACTGTTTGCTATCTGATCGGATCCAAATCCAAACTGTTTGCTATCTGATCGGATCCAAAATTAAACTGTTTGCTATCTGATCAGGATCCAAAATTAAACTGTTTGCTATCTGATCAGGATCCAAAATTAAACTGTTTGCTATCTGATCAGGATCCAAATTTTAAACTGTTTGCTATCTGATCAGGATCCAAAATTAAACTGTTTGCTATCTGATCAGGATCCAAATTTAAACTGTTTGCTATCTGATCAGGATCCAAAATTAAACTGTTTGCTATCTGATCAGGATTCAAAATTAAACTGTTTGCTATCTGATCAGGATCCAAATTTTAAACTGTTTGCTATCTGATCAGGATCCAAAATTAAACTGTTTGCTATCTGATCAGGATCCAAAATTAAACTGTTTGCTATCTGATCAGGATCCAAATTTTAAACTGTTTGCTAGGATCCAAAATTAAACTGTTTGCTATCTGATCAGGATCCAAAATTAAACTGTTTGCTATCTGATCAGGATCCCAAATTAAACTGTTTGCTATCTGATCAGGATCAAAAATTAAACTGTTTGCTTTCTGTTCAGGATCCAAATCCAAACTGTTTGCTTTCTGTTCAGGATCCAAATCCAATCTGTTTGCTTTCTGTTCAGGATCCAAATCCAAACTGTTTGCTTTCTGTTTAGGATCCAAATCCAAACTGTTTGCTATCTGATGAAACCGATGAAGATGGAGCCCAACCGTCGTGAGAACTGGAGACTATGTATAAAGACCGCCAGACAACGTCGAACCCAACGAAGGGAGAGGAGTTTTACTGCATTTAGTTTTACGAATAATTGCACAGACAAGATATCAACAATATTTACATTGTAAGTTTGGACACATTGGAAATCACAGTAATTCACGTGTTCATTTCTATGTGGTTTGCAAATTTCTGCCCAGTTTTTAGAAGGTCAGACGGCCATCTGTTGAACTAAGATGAATTTCCTATATTAAATGCAATCCTACATTAAATGCAATCCTACATTAAATGCAATTCTAACTTTATTATTGATGGGCGGCTGACACTTCAAAATTGACAGGAAATTAACAATTAAAATTAATAAACAAAGAGGTACTTAGCTTTCTGAATTACTTTTGTTCTACATTAAACTGAAACACGAATGAAGAACGTTCTTCATTCGTGACTGAAAGCCTGAGCTTGCAGTAAAACCGATGCAGGTGGACCCCAACCATCGTGAGAACTGGAGACGATGTAAGAAGACAATGTCGAAACCCGACGAAGATAGAGAAGTTTTACTGCAGTTGGTCGAACTAGAAGCGTGGTTGATTTGATTAATTTTTTAGACTCGGTCAAAAAAATAATAGGAATAACTGCACAGACAAGATTTCAACAATAATTACATTGTAAGTTTGGACACATTGGAAATCACAGTAATTCATAGTTCATTCCTATGTGGTTTGCAAAGCCAAGCATTTAAGATGCGTGTGTTTCGCAAAGTCTAAAATCATGCCGAATTTTTTAGAAGGTCAGACAGCCATCTCTTTAAGCTAAGATGAATAATCCTAATAATCCTACAGATAATTCTTATAATCCTACAGTAAATGCAATTCTAACATTATTATTGATAGGCTGCTGACACTTCTTAAAAATTGACAGGGAATTAATTAAAATTAATAAACAAAGAGGTTCTTAGATTTCTGTATTACTTCTATTCTACATTAAACTGAAACACAAATGAAGAACGTTCTTCATTCGTGGCTGAAAGGCCGAGCCTGCAGTAAAACCGGAAGTTTAGCGTCGTACCGCGGACGGTTTGTTCCCGCTCTCCACCACAGATATAACACAAGTATTTAAAGTTTCAAGTTAATACCTTTGACAGTATTTGACAGGAAATTAACAAATCCAAACTGTTTGCTATCTGATCAGATCCAAATCCAAACTGTTTGCTATCTGATCGGATCCAAATCCAAATTGTTTGCTATCTGATCGGATCCAAATCCAAACTGTTTGCTATCTGATGAAACCGATGAAGATGGAGCCCAACCGTCGTGAGAACTGGAGACTATGTATAAAGACCGCCAGACAACGTCCAACCCAACGAAGGGAGAGGAGTTTTACTGCATTTAGTTTTACGAATAATTGCACAGACAAGATTTCAACAATATTTACATTGTAAGTTTGGACACATTGGAAATCACAGTAATTCACGTGTTCATTTCTATGTGGTTTGCAAATTTCTGCCCAGTTTTTAGAAGGTCAGACGGCCATCTGTTGAACTAAGATGAATTTCCTATATTAAATGCAATCCTACATTAAATGCAATCCTACATGCAATCCTACATTAAATGCAATCCTACATTAAATGCAATTCTAACTTTATTATTGATGGGCGGCTGACACTTCTTCAAAATTGACAGGAAATTAACAATTAAAATTAATAAACAAAGAGGTACTTAGCTTTCTGAATTACTTTTGTTCTACATTAAACTGAAACACGAATGAAGAACGTTCTTCATTCGTGACTGAAAGCCCGAGCTTGCAGTAAAACCGATGCAGGTGGACCCCAACCATCGTGAGAACTGGAGACGATGTAAGAAGACAATGTCGAAACCCGACGAAGATAGAGAAGTTTTACTGCAGTTGGTCGAACTAGAAGCGTGGTTGATTTGATTAATTTTAGACTCGGTCAAAAAAATAGGAATAACTGCACAGACAAGATTTCAACAATAATTACATTGTAAGTTTGGACACATTGGAAATCACAGTAATTCATTGTTCATTCCTATGTGGTTTGCAAAGCATAGCATTTAAGATGCGTGTGTTTCACAAAGTCTAAAATCATGCCGAACTTTTTAGAAGGTCAGACAGCCATCTCTTTAAGCTAAGATGAATAATCCTAATAATCCTACAGATAATTCTTATAATCCTACAGTAAATGCAATTCTAACTATCATTGATGGGCTGCTGACACTTCTTAAAAATTGACAGGGAATTAACAATTAAAATTAATAAACAAAGAGGTACTTAGATTTCTGTATTACTTCTATTCTACATTAAACTGAAACACAAATGAAGAACGTTCTTCATTCGTGGCTGAAAGCCCGAGCCTGCAGTAAAACCGGAAGTTTAGCGTCGTACCGCGGACGGTTTGTTCCCGCTCTCCACCACAGATATAACACAAGTATTTAAAGTTTCAAGTTAATACCTTTGACAGTATTTGACAGGAAATTAACAAATCCAAACTGTTTGCTATCTGATCGGATCCAAATCCAAATTGTTTGCTATCTGATCGGATCCAAATCCAAACTGTTTGCTATCTGATGAAACCGATGAAGATGGAGCCCAACCGTCGTGAGAACTGGAGACTATGTATAAAGACCGCCAGACAACGTCGAACCCAACGAAGGGAGAGGAGTTTTACTGCATTTAGTTTTACGAATAATTGCACAGACAAGATTTCAACAATATTTACATTGTAAGTATTTAAAGTTTCAAGTTAATACCTTTGACAGTTATTAAGATATTTAAATTTACATGTTTAATGTAAACGAGAAACCGCCAAGGTCGGTATGGCCGGATTGTCTGCACTTTTGCTTTGTATATATATATATATGTTGCTGTAGGACTTAAACTTTGACTAAAACTGACACTAACAAAAAGGTAAACCAAGACGCAAACGAAAAGGTTAACCAAGAATTCTCAAAGTCATTGGACCTTGAAATCTAGGTCACAGTGACCTAGTTACCCATGGCATGTGATGATGACCTCACAACAACTGTACATGCCAAATTTGGTTGCTGTAGGACTTAAACTTTGACTAAAACTGACAATAACAAAAAGGTAAACCAAGACGCAAACGAAAAGGTTAACCAAGAATTCTCTAAGTCATTTGACCGTGAAATCTAGGTCACAGTGACCATGTTACCCACAGCATGTGATGATGACCTCACTATAAATGTACATGCCAAATTTGGTTGCTGTAGGACTTAAGCTTTGGCTAAAACTGACACTAACAAAAAGGTCAACCAAAGTGAGGACGGACGGACAGACAGACGGACGGACGGACGGCATTCGCCAATCTATAGACCGCATTTTCAATCCGGCCAATAAATCAAAGGCAATAACTTTGAAATGACAAATCCCAGGGTTACCGGCCTTGTAATTAATTGCCCTTTTGATACTGAATAACTATTCTAAGTTTCAAGTTAATATCTTTCATAGTTATTTAGATATGTTAATTTACAATTTTTAAGTAAATAAAACAAGGGCAATAACTCTAAAATGACAAATCCCAGGGTTACCTGCCTTGTTGTTATGAGTTGTCCTTTGATACTGAACAACTTTACTAAGTTTCAAAAGGATATTGTTCGACAATATTGACCTGACGTTGAACTTTATGCATGAATAAATTATAAAATGATGACACAGTATAAATCAATATTCGATAGGCTACGTACAATTTCGGATTGTTTAGGCTGATTACGTAAATCTTGTTACAGTTGTGATCCTCACTGGATCAACACTCCACATTGAGCAAGTTCAAAAGATTATTGTTGATAAACTATTATTCCCGAGTCTCCTAGTATAATCGCATCTACTAAAACGCATCATGTTGGACTTTCGAGTGGGCTTATCGTCGATGTTCTCACCTGCGACTCTTGCCAATATATACCCAATTTACAACCCCCAGATGTAACTAATCTGCAATAGGTGTGTCGTTAGAGCAAGGGATTTCTAACATCGAGGTTCCGGGATCGAATCCCGGTAGAGGGGAAAATATTTTTATTTTATAAAATGTTATTTTATAGACCAAACAGACGCTATGACATAATGTTTTTTAAAAATAACCAAAGAAAACGTGTTCCAATCGAAATAGATATTGTATGATTACTTAAAAGAAACAGCATAAATTGTAAAAAAAAAAAAAAGTGAAAAAAATGTACGAGTATTGTATGGGATTCGAACCACTGACTGTACGGAAAAATAATCTATAGTCATCTTCCTTACCACTTGCGCTAAATACCTGTCGATATTTGTGGAACCGGGCAATGCTATATTTTCTCGGTGCCGATGTGGTTACAATGTGCGTTCTCGTATAAATGATAACGAAGTGTTCCGAAGCTATATTTAGAAATGTAACAAAGTGTGTAATTATGCTAATAGAGGTCACCAACGTCAGGTCAATATTGTCGAACAATACCTGATGGTTATTGAGAAATCAACTTTTACAAAAATCGACGCAGACGCAGGGGTGACGACAATAGCTGGACTTTTCGAAAAAGGCGAGCTAAAAAGGTGTATTTATGGTGTAATTGGTTAATAAATTTACCTGGCATCTGATCTGTCTCCAAACTGTTTGCATTTGTAATGATGTTTTTAGCATAAAACACTTTACCGGTATTTGGAAAGAATAACGGTTTCTCAATGGTAAAATCTTTCTTGCAAACAATTTGTGAACAGAACAGAACAGATGTTTTATTTGACTTAAGCATACAAGCTCATCATCATAACATATATACATAACAAAACTGATGGTACTAAAATTAGGAGATACAAGGCATGTTTAACAGAAATATCAACATGGTGTATCCCGAGAGTGCTCATCATTAGCACAGGGCTTCTAAGAGTTGACTATATAATCCTAAGACTTTCAATTTTATCATTTTTTTTTAAACGCGATTACTTAAAGCAGATTGAAAGTAAGGCGCATTCGGCTTCACCCTCAACTCGGTTTAAGCTACACTCTGTTAGTATAAAAATCCAAAGAATTTTGGAAAAATCTTGAAAATGGCAGCCCTGTTAACATAAGAAAAAAAAATTTCATTCTCACATTTAACCCGAAGTCAGCGCAGCACCACCGCATCTGCGAGTTACGTTACTCGAGGATACGGCAGTATTGCACTGAATAGATTTAGATCTACACTATTTAAACGCATTCATATATATCCAACACAATTAAGAAAACTATTTGGTATAGTAATGCACATTAACAAACAAATCAAATATTTCACTAAGTTATTAAAATTTGACCTTGCTTATTAATTAAGATTTAGATCTATACATCTTTAAACCCACAAAACATAAACAACTGACTTTTTTCCCCCACGACATACACTCAGTACAAAAAGAAACGCACATTTCACCGTCTTTTGTTTGCAAGATCGTTTCAAAGTAAAATTCAATGTAGAATGACTTAAATGAATTTGATAAGAGTGTCAAACAGTTTGGCGTCATTAGGAGGAAAATGGTTAAAAGGCAGCACAATGTTTTTTGAGTATTTTTTTCTGAACTTGTTGCAGAATCAAATAAATCTTGAGATATGGTCTTTCTTTTCTAATTTTCCTGAAAAAAATGTATCCTAATCTGCGCCTGAGCACGATGTGCGTTTCTTTTTGCACTGAGTGTAGATGACGCCATAAGCCACGTGGGGAAAATTGTGGATCCGTGCATGCTCATACAATCTGGGTGTAACTGCACTATAAAAGCAATGCAAAGAAACAGCTTTCGGTAAGCAATAAAGGAAGCCTTGTATAAAAGTGAGAATGCTTTCTCTTGAAGCCATTAGGGCGTTCAAGTACCGTATCAGCGAACAGTAACGTTAACCGATGCAAACAACCGGCATATAGTACGACATCTTACGTTCACCGATACTCTTCAATAATAACTCATTGCGCCCCAATGTTTATTAACTTTTCAAGGGTACGAACGATTTATGTGCGAATCTAAATAACACAAGCAAAAGTGCACTAATCAACTGAAATGCATCAATTTTACCGCATATAAAAATAAGATTTAGCTGCTCAGATGTAATTTGCTTTGTTTGATACATTAAGTATCGGAAAATGTTGGTTTATTGATGAGAAATTAAGTCGGGACTGTTCGCTGGTTTTATTGAATTCATTTGGTAGCCATTTTGTTTTCCTTGTTGGGGATGGCGAACTACCTCCGATGCCGTTCGTGTCGTTCGCAATCGGTAACAGCGTAACGGCTGTTAAAGGTGAATTGTTACCGTTTTCCGTTGCAATTGATTGTATCGTTACGGTACTTGAACGCGCTACTGATCTCAATTAAAACATTGTGTTTACTTAACCTTCTTATAACACCTTGCTCATTCAAGATTATCAAATAATGGCCAACCATATAACCGCAGAACCAAAATTTATCTCTTTACATGCTAAGTGACAAAACCGTGATTTCCTTTGCAAACAGTTTGGATCCAGATGAGACGCCGCGTGACGCAGCATCTCATCATAATCCAAATTGTCTGACACGCTAACCCTCTTTTGAAAAGAAATTTGAAAAAATTCTATTTTAAGAACAGTAGCAGACAACAATTGTTGGTTTTATAACTGAATGACTAGAACAGGACAGGACCCATACAGTAACAGCTATATGACAGTACAATGTTACACAATGATAAAATCAGTCACTTTCTTTATCGTTCAATGCTTGCATGAATTGAGATAAGCTATTCATTTCTAATTTTATTGCCTGTTTATGCATGAATTATAAAACTAGGTTATGTGTTGACTTTTTTAACACCTTTACTCATAATTTCCTCATAGACATACCTTTTCATGTATTATCATGCTCCGTTTCACCCATTACTCCATATAGCCTTATTCCGAAATTTCTGGTCTTACTTTTAAAATTTGGAATTTTATGCGTTTTTAAGTTAGGAAACAGTCAGAGTGTCAAACAGTTTAGATCCAGAACAATGTTATGCTGCGTCTGATCTGGATCTAAACTGTTTGCATAACTATTTAAGTGTTATAGAGCCTGGTAGCAAAAGGATTAAAGGTACAATTCCTAAAATCGCGCTTGAAAACTTGGAAACCTTAAGTTTTAAATGAGCAACTTATGGTAGCCCTGTATGTAGGAGGTAGCACTGGTTAACTGTAAAGAATATCTTGGCCAAGCTGCACAAAGTCGTCCTGATCTAGTGTCACATACTCCTGCTCTGGTATCCGGGTGCTGTTCATAAACGTCTGAAACGAAACAAAGTCACAATCTTAAACATGGCAGACAACCATATGAGCTTCTTTCTAAGAAAACACATCTTCTGATCAGAGACATGTTCAACACAGCAACTGATCTGGGAGTGGACTGTTGCAGTGTCAAAATATCTAATGCTGCATATATACTATTAATTGGCTTAATCCTTTCCAACATAACTCGTTTTTTGTATTATAGCAAACTGAATGTACAGCAATTTTAAGTCACCCTTTCACTGCGATCTGATTAAGTTTTTAGGTAACATTGAATTCAGAAATATTAAAAGGTGTGTCAAGCAGCGAAGAGTAACGTTAACCGATGCAATTAAATTCATTTGGTAGCCATTTTGTTTTCCTTGTTGTCGTTCGCAATCGGTAACAGCGTAACGGTCGTTAAAGGTGAATTGTTACCGTTTTCCGTTGCAATCAATTGCATCGATATGGTACTTGAACGTGGTACAGGATTCAAACTCTTTGCAACTAAATATTTTACCCATTTTACAGTGCCCAAAGTCCTATAACAAGAGGGCCATGGCCCTAAATTCGCACACCTGAGGACATTGAAGTTTGTACCTAAGTTGACTGGGCAAGACAACATTTTAATGTAACTATAAATGGAGTTATCTTCCAGACAAGAAAACATGACAAAAGTGAATTTTGTTGCCAAGCTTATGACCCTTATCCATGACACATCCTCTTATCAAGCTATTTCCATTTCCAATAAATGATAATTATTTCACTAGCATCAGCAGAACTGGAATTATTTTCCTGACAATAAAATATGACAAAGGGGAAAAACTAAATATTGCTGCCCTTGTGCATGGCATTTTCTCTCATCAGTTTCTTTCCATACATAAAATTTCATTACAATAGCATCAGTAGAACTGAAGTTGTCTTCTTGACAAGAAAATATCACAAAGGGAAATAACTCAAAAAACAATGATGTCAGAGTTATGGCCTTTGCAAATGGCACTTCCTCTCATCAGGCTCTTTCCAAATAGGCAATTTCATTTTACCCATTACCCCATAGCATGTTTCTAGTTTTGAAAATAGGTGGCCACCTAAAGCAGGTTGAAAGTAAAGCAGAATGTGTCTTAACCCTTAGCCTGCCACTCACGACTATAGCTTTATATGCAAACAGCTTGGATCCGGATTAGACGCCGAGTAACTCGGCGTCTCATCCGGATCCAAGCTGTTTGACACTCGGACAACATTTTCAGCAATTTTGAGCAACTTTGAAGCACTTTGAAACTTGAAGCAGACGAGAAATATAGCAGACGACAATTTATTTGGCGGGCTAAGGGTTAATGCACACTTTGCTTTACTTTTGCATCTTACATTTTCATGACTGTTTAAAGTGGAATTATTTTCTTAAGTAGAGGAATAAATCAAAGGCCTAAAAATGCACATTTATGGGGTAATGGAAATATGGCATAAGACATAATTACATAACTGTCAGTGGATCACTTCCAGATCCTGTTTCTCTAAGTATGAATCAGACTGAACCATATCTAAACTTTAGCAGACAACATGTTCAGCTGATCATGACCAGTTCTGTGATACTCTCTACCAGTTCAGAGTTGCATAATATTTGACCTCAGTGGTTAGAACTCTGGGGCTTACCCTTACCAGACTGAAATGATGTCTGCTTAAAACCTACTGTATGTGAAAAGTGTACAAAAAAACAATTTAGAAAATGTTAGTTGGTAAATGAGTGGCAAATAGGTTGGATCCAGATTGGATGTAGCATTATGATTATGTTGCATCTGATTTGGATCTAAAATGTTTGCAAATATTGGCTATTTGCCCTTAGTATATTAAGAGTAACTCGGGTAAAATACAGTTCTACTTCTGCTTCATCAAAAATACTGTGAAACCTGCCTAGAGCAGCAGTTAAACTGCGCAGGGTGCATGGCGTCAAGTGTGACCCTAGGGATTTCATTTTAACAAACTATAGAGGGATCGACCAGGAGATTCTACTGTAAAAATATCAAAGCTTAGGGCCTAGTAGTTTTTAGCAAGAAGATTTTTTAAATTTTTTTGCTTTTTTGCTTTTTCAAGCAGAGTTTTTGCTTTTTCTCTTTCATTTGAACAACTTCTGTAGAGAAGCATCCAAGGAACATCATGAGCAGTTTGAACCCGCCCTACAATCCGCGGGTTCAGAGGAGATGTCGCTTGAAGTAAAAGTGAACGGACAGACGGACAGACGTACTACGGACGGTGAGCGGTCACAATAGCTCACCTTGAGCCTTTGGCTCAGGTGAGCTAAAAAAGAAATAGGCAAGCAGGGTAGACTCTTGATCTAATGTATGGCAGTGAAGGGGTTAAGGAATATTCTGCTTTATTTTCAGCTTGATATAAGCATCAATCTGGAAAGATTGGTGGAAAGCCTTTTACAATAACAATTTTCATGTTCAGGAGTGTATGAATAATAATCAAAAGCATAAAAAGATGAATTTATGAGGTAAATGGTTAATTGAAAACCACTGATAACAGTAGGGCGTTCAAGTACCGTACCAGCGAACAGTAACGTTAACCGATGCAAACAACCCATATAGTACGACATCTAACGTTCACGGATACTCTTAAATAATAACTCATTGCGCCCCAAAGTTTATTAACTTTTCAAGGGTACGAACGATTTATGTGCGAATCTTAACACAAGCAAAAGTGCACTAATCAACTGAAATGCATCAATTTTACTGCATATAAAAATAAGATTTAGCTGCTCAGATGTAAGCTGCTTTATTTGATACATTAAGTATCGGAAAATGTTGGTTTATTGATGAGAAATTAAGTCGGGACTGTTCGCCGGTTGTATTAAATTCATTTGGTAGCCATTTTGTTTTCCTTGTTGGGGATGGCGAAATACCTCTGAGGCCGTTCGCAATCGGTAACACCCTAACGGTTGTTAAAGGTGAATTGTTACCGTTTTCCGATGCAATCGATTGCATCGATACGGTACTTGAACGCGCTACAGTACTCCACCCTAACTTATTGGTGTTCTGGCATGCTTATCCCATGCTAAAAGCCCGTCAATGATCTCTTGGCTAATCCATGGCTATGGGTGTACAGTAAAACCCCTCTATTACAACCACTTAACATGCTGGGTATTTTTTTTCATCTGCAACATTTCTCGTCTGTTACTGTTCTACAATTAGCATTTTCAAAGTTACTTTTGGCTAATAGCTTGGGTCCTGATGAGACACCGCGTCTCATCTTGATCCAAACTGTTTGCAAAGGCAATCACTGTATATCCGTCACTAGCATGCAAAGATTTTACTGTTTTAAGGAGTTAAAGAGTTCTGCTTAAAGCAAGGTGAAAGTAAAACACCTGTAATTTATACAAGCAGCTAGCCTTCTTTTAAGTGGTTGTATCAGAGAAGTTATACTGTATTTGTATTTCATATCTTCAGGTATTATGTTTTACATTACTTTTGCACAGGTAAAATTGTACTTAAGTCAGGTTGTGAAATCTTTGCCATATATTTATTTGTTATGATAATCACAGATGTATTCGTGTTAATAAACATTTGTTCAGATATTTATCGTATTTGTTTCACATTTAAGCCCAATTTCAAATTATCGTAGATCTACATGCCCGCTACTCTATACATGAAAAGCTGAATTTAGGATAATGTTTTAGCCCATATCGGAAGTACAGTGAAGCTAACGTACATGTAAACAATGTAAATTAGCTTTGATAACTATCTTAGAACCGAATCAGCAGAATTTTATTATGCTGCTTTCAAAGAAATAACAGTAGAATATCATTCACCCTGCTTTTTAAACTATATTATGGCAGCAGAAAATACCAGCTATACGGTAGATCCAGATCAGATACTGTATGGATCCAGATCAGACGTCACATGATACAGCATCTGGTCTAGATCCAAATTCTTTGGCAAACATAATAAACTTTTCTGTTTAGAGAAGCATAAAAATTTTGAGTTTCTTGGAGACAGACGTAATAATTCAAGCAGACAGCACATTTAGTATGAAAGTCACATGGATCCAGATCAGATACCTAATGAAGCTGTGTCTGATCTGGATCCAAACTGTTTGGCTTACATATTCAACTTGCCTTCAGTTTAAAAAAGCATAAAAATGATTTTGAGGTGGTTTTTGCAGACGTAATAATTGAAGCAGACAACATTTTTAACAAGATCTCTTTAATTTTGAAATAGATTGGTCTCATACAAATCTTAATATGATGGAGAACACATGCTGACAATATTTTTACCACAGGAACATGCAGAATTCATGCTGGGTAAAAATAAACGTACCTTGAAAATTTCTGACATATTGTTCAATTTCCCTGTCTGCAGTCCAACGAAAATAGTAAATTGGCAATATTCTCCTGTCTCTATCCAGTTCTACGACCCACCCATCAATATAACGACCCTGGAAAGCAATAACAAATTAATTTTAAAGCACCAGAAATATCAAAAGACAAGGGCCACCATGGCCCTAAATCGCTCCCCTGGAACACCATGTAAAACTTGACCTATAGTGACCTAGATAATGACCTGACATGACCCACAATCAACCTCTAGAGTGTAAACAAGATTTTTCTATGAATTGACCTAGTGACCTAATTTTTGACCAGACACAATACAAGTTTGATTTCGACCTAGATTTGATGTAGGCAAACATTCTGACAATATTTCATTCAGATCTAATGAGATTTGTAGCCTCTAGAGTGGTAACAAGATTTTCCAATGATTTGACCTAGTGACCTAGTTTTTGACCCGACATGACTCATATTCGAATTTGACCTAGATATTAATTAGGCAAAGATTCTGACCAAATTGCATCACAATCAAATGAGATTTGTTGCCTCTAGAGTGTTCACAAGGTTCTATACTTAACAAAAATAGAAACTTTACATACTTTAAAGCCGGTTTGAGCAATGTTTAATGACGTTTCATAAAATATAAGTACATTTCATAATGGGGTTATCGATAAAGACCATACAGAGCCACACTCTCGCTAATTTGTACCGCGCACGACGTAGCACGCTTTCCACTTCCGGTTTTTAACTCTGACGGCGAGTTGACCTAGTCAGGTTTATTTCAAGTTTATTTAATGCAACAGACACACGCAGGCTTCAGCCAAACACCGAAAAAACCAAATTGTAAACACCTGCGTTTCAAAACTGAGATGTCACAGCTTTCTGAAAATAACAGAAATCAGGCCATTTGGCATGCTGACGGCTGGTGCGTCAGTAACTGATGCTGTGCGTCATTTTGGAAGCATACGGTAGAATATTCATATCTCAACTACTCATTACAGAGTTACGGGGTAAGTCCAGGATCGTCTGAGATCGTTGACGTCACATAGAGACGACCGCACTCTTACGTTAACGTATCGACGTAACTGTTCAATCCCAGCAACGGTTACTGCTCGGCGGTTTTGGATCGCTGCCGAGACAATAAGGAATCGTCTGAAACAATGCAACGATCCTATCCGTTCCCGTAGACCGTATTCAGGGCATATCTTAACTGCACTTACAAAGCCCAGAATAATGTCAACGTCATGCCATGGCCTGCGGTATCAACAGATTTGAAACCAATAGAGCATGTAAAGGGTTAAGTTAGCGACGGATGCGGACCAAATACCAGATTTACACGACCAACGACCTCAGAAATGCTCGATTACGAAAATGGCATGACTTCCCAGATGACGTCATTAGACGGTACATCAGAAACGGAGTGTTGCTTGCATTAGGCGTGACGGTGAGCATTCGCGCTACTGAACTGTCTTTATGCAAAAACGTCATTTAAAATGAAACAGTAAAATGAATAAAAAACATCTTGAGTACTCGTTCACATCTCTGATAATTTTGAAATAGACCCCTATGCTTTTGGAATTTTTTCATCACCATTGTCGAAAACATTGATCCAAAGTTTCGAAAAACACTAAGCTTTCTGCAAAATTGTGTTTGTAGACAGAATTATACACATTTGAATCCAATGTAAAGTTTCTATTTTTGCTGAGTATATGATTTGACCTAGTGACCTAGTTTTTAACTGGACATGACCCACATTCAAACTTGACCTAGATTTCATCAAGACAAACATTGTCATGAAGTTTCATGAAGATCAGATGAAATTTTTAGCCACTAGAGTATTCACAAGGTTTTTCTATAATTTGACCTAGTGACCTAGTTTTTGACCGGACATGACCCACATTTGAAGTTAACCTAGATTTTACCAAGACAAACATTGTTATGAAGTTTCATAAAGATCGGATGAAATTTGTAGCCGCTAGAGTGTTCACAAGGTTTTTCTATAATTTGACCTAGTGACCTAGTTTTTGACCAGATATGACCCACATTCGAACTTGACCTAGATTTTATCAAGACAAACATTGTCATGAAGTTTCATAAAGATCAGATGAAATTTGTAGCCGCTAGAGTGTTCACAAGGTTTTTCTTTAATTTGACCTAGTGACCTAGTCTTTAAACCAAAAGAAAACTATATCATGCTTGATAAGGCAAGATTTCAACAATATTTACATTGTAAGTTTCAACACATTGGAAAGGACATACATTCATGACCCTATGTTGTTTGCAAAGCACCGCATCTCAATACATGCTAACATTCTTAGCATGTTTCGAGAAAATAGTGTTAGCAAAGAAAATTTGAAAGGCATAAAATAGCTATGGCTCGACTGCTGTACAGTTATTATGTTAATGAACATCCAACCCACAATTTACATGTGCTCCCCAGCCTGAAAACTGGAAAACATTACTTTCTGCCCACTTTGAAGAAAGTCATACAGCATCCCACTCATTCAGACTAATAAGCTAATAACTAACTAACTAATAAATAATAATAATAAAAGGGCCTAACCTCTCATCCATTGCTGGCTGATATTCTTCAAAGTGGACAATTATAAACAAATAAACAAGTGTGGTTCAGCAGTTGAGCGAATACCATTTCACACAAATAATGAAAAAGTGCCAAATTTAAGAACACTTTAGCTTAACGTTTGTATGCATATGTTCTCCTATGGGACCACAAAATACGATTTTGGCCTACTGACCAGTTTTTATCCTATATGACCAATATGCTCATGTGACGCATCAACATGTACACCATATAACCTTCCAACTGCTATTCTATCCCATTCTTTCCCATATATTACCTCTCAATACAACAATGCGATAACAGCCATTACAACAAGAGCTGTCGGAGATCAGCAAAGCTCACCTAATGAAACCTTTCTTAAATAGGTAACTATCAATAGAAAAGTGTTTTAAGTCACAGGGAACCTCCATTCCAAATATCAGCTTTCTAATGCAAACATGTCATGTAGTAAAAGTGCATTCCAACACTTACTCTATTATTAACTTTTAAAATTTCAGTCCATAACAGATGAAGTTATGACTAAAATCAAAATGTTCTATTGTAACTAGGCCATATCAATGTTCAACCTACAGGGCACCAGTATTCCAAATATTCTTAATGGCAGTATGTAAGCCAGACTAGCGCATTTTTTAAACCTGAATATTCAGGCAGATACGTAATCTAAACATA
Source organism: Gari tellinella (assembly GCA_922989275.2). Classification (NCBI taxonomy): domain Eukaryota; kingdom Metazoa; phylum Mollusca; class Bivalvia; order Cardiida; family Psammobiidae; genus Gari; species Gari tellinella. The sequence continues at coordinate 20,034,125 of OV277862.1, forward strand.
TAACGAGAGCACCGCAAACGGGTGCTGGACGCTCGACTTTCATGTACTTGAGACGGCTACATTTTTCAAACTTAAAGAATGCCTATGGGTGTTTAATGCCCTATTGATCATGGAAATTTGTAAGCAACAACAACTCAAACATACTTGGACAGTAAGTCAAAACAAGGACAATAAATCTGGAATGGCACCTCCCCGGTCACCTTTCTTGTTTGAATGAGTTGCCCTTTTGATATAACACAAGTATTTAAAGTTTCAAGTTAATACCTTTGAAAGTTATTAAGATATTTCAATTTACAAGTTTTAAGTAAATAAATCAAGGACAATTACTCTGGAATTAAAATCACAGAGTAACCTACCTTGTTGTAATGAGTTGTCCTTTTGATACTTAACAAGTATTCAAAGTTTCAAGTTAATATCTTTAATAGTTATTTAGATATGTTAATTTATAACTTTTAAGTAAATAAAAAAGGCAATAACTCTGAAATGACAAATCCCAGAGTTACCTGCCTTGTTGTTATGAGTTGCCCTTTTGATACTTAACAACTATTCCAAGTTTCAAATGGATACCTTTGATAGTTATTGAGATATGTTAATTTATAATTTTTAAGTAAATAAAAGGGCAATAACTCTGAAATGACAAATCCAAAGGTTACCTGCCTTGTTGTAATGAGTTGCCCTATTGATACTGAATAACTATTCCAAGTCTCAAATGGATACCTCTGATAGTTATTGAGAAATCAACTCTTACAAAAACCTTAAGCAAAAAACTTAACCGACGCAGACGCCGACGCAGACGCAGACGACAATAGCTAGACTTTTTGAAAAAGTCGAGCTAAAAAGTAGTAATCCGCAATGATTATGGAGGCAATAAATCTGACAAACACATGAATTTGATGGAAAAAGGTAGACTTTTAAATCGGTTTGATGACATCCGATCAACGACGGAGATTTTCCGAGTTCGTTGCACCGGTAAAGATGTTTTCTTATGACCTGTCGGAGTTATTTTTAGATTGGAACATTCTAAAACTTTAAAAGGGATGAGTATTCCCTACATCCAGCAAGAAACATTGATAGCTGTGTTTATTGTGCGCAGTATACAGTAGAGAATACATTTTCTTTCCCGTTTAAGCGCAAACGCAATGCACGTAACTGTGGAAATTTACTTTTAGAAGTTTTAACTATACTCAGCAAAAATAGAAACTTTACATGTGATTCTGATGCGTATAATTTTGTCTACAAACACAATTTTGCAGAAAACTTATTGTAATTGAAAACTTTGGATCAATGTCTGCATGTTTTCGACAATGGTGACGATAAAAGTCCAAACGTCACGTCGTAATTTGACGTCAAAATGCATAAGGGTCGATTTCAAAATTCTCAGAGATGTGAACGTGCGGGCAAGATGTGTTTAAATTCATTTTCCGGTTTTATTTTAAGTGACTTTTTGCATAAAATCTCTTCAGTAGCGTGCATGCCCAACGTTACATCTAATGCAAGCAACACTCCGTCTCTGATGTACCGTGTAATGACGTCATATGAGATGACATGCAATTTTCGTAATCGAGCATGTCTGAGGTCGTTGGTCGTGTCAATCTGGTAATAATTCCGCATCCGTCGCAAAGTTTAATCCATACAAGCTCTATGGGTTTTAGATCAGGTGATACCGCAGCCCATGTCATGACGTTGACGTTATTCTGGGCATTGTGCGTGCAGTTAAGATCTGCCAAGTATACGGTCTACGGGTACGGTAGGACCGTGACGTTGCTTCAGACGATTCCTTATTGTCTCAGCAGTGATCCCAAACCGCCGAGAAGTAATCGTTGTTGGAATGAAACGGTTGCGTCGGTACGTTAACGTAAGAGTGCGGTCGTCTCTACGTGACGTCAACGATCTCGGGCGATCCTGGACTTACCCCGTAACTCTAACGAGTAGTCAGCATATGAATTGTCTATAACATGCGTCCAAAATGACGCGTAACATCAGTTACTGACGCGTCCGCCGTAAGCATGCCAAATGGTCTGATTTCTGTGATTTTCACAAAGCTGTGGCATCTCTTTTTTCAAACGCAGAAGTTTACAATTTTGTTTTTTCGGTGTTTGGCTAAAGCCTGCGTGTGTCTGTTGCATTAAATAAACTTGAAATCAACGCTGAATAGGTCAACTCGACGTCAGTGCTAAATACCGGAAGTAGAAAGCGTGCTACGTCATGCGCGGTACAACTGAACGATAGTGTGGCTCTGTATGGTCTTTATCGATTTCTCCATTATGACATGTGCGTATATTTCATAAAACGTCATTAAAACATCGCTTAAACCGGCTTTGAAGAATGTAAAGTTTCTATTTTTGCTAAGTATATTATTTTTTAATATGAGTAGCAAATAGGTTGGAGGCTGATCAAACGCCGGGTTACCCGGCGTCTGACCTGGCTCCAATCTGTTTGCAATGGAAATAATAGTTTTGTATACAAATGCGTTTATATGGAGAGAATAAAATATCAGTAAAGTTAGCGCAGCGGTCTCGTGCTGCACAGGAATAATACTTATCTCGAGTAGGTAAATGTCAGTGCTGATGACATATAGTTTGCAATAAGGTGGTCTACTTCATATATCTCATCATCACCGTCACATGATACTTGACCATCAGTACCAGACACAACACCCAGTGTACCATTCACGTTGATTAGCTTCATCAACAATCTACTGATGCTTTGGCCAACAAATTTAGTTCTTGTGACCTACAAAGAAGGGCAATGCTGAAACTGATATAAGTAAAGATAAGGTACATATGTACATAAAGTACAAGAGGCCCAGATATCGCTCACCATTTGTACTGAAGCCAGATGGCTTTACCTTTCTGTTTCACCTATATTATCTAAATCCATTCAAATTAGTATAGCATGTAAACAATTTTGGAATACAACCTCATTATTCTTTAAGACTAGTATAGTAGAGTACATCAAGGACAGGGAACTTAAGAGCCTAAACAATACTGAAATGAAGACATAACTATTGCCATAATGATTAGATTTCAACAATATGTGCACTCCTTCGAAAAACTTAGCTATACTGCAAGACTATAATCAAAATTCACTGAAAACTAGTTGCAAGCTGTTAGATATGGCATTTTCAGCAATTCAAGGGCAGATTACTCTTGACCTATAAGTCTAATTTCAACCATAATTGCACATGTTTGATCTCTTATGGTCATATACAATCTGAGCAAGTTTGAGAAAGATTGGATAAATATTGTGGCCTCTAGAGTGTAAACACTGTTAAATATGCCATTTTCAAAGGTAGATACTAGTCCGATTTCAACCATAATCAAACTCATCCAAACTCTTATGGTAATATACAATGTGAGCAAGTTTGAGAAAGATTGGATAAATAGTATGGCCTCTAGAGTTTAAATACTAAAATTGTTGACAACGGACATTCAAGGATTGCTCACCCTGAGCTAAAAATCTTTCTTCAACACCCATTGGGAGCCTGTGTGATGTTTGGAGGGAGTTGTTATAGGGAGGGAAAATACCCTTATGGTGCAGAGAATGACTTTGCTTACATTTCCAAACAAAATCAATCCACATCAGATGCCGAGCAACACAGCATCTGATCTGGATTCAAAATGTGTGTCACTAGTAATTTAGTTTCTCCTGTCAAATATGTAACTTCAGACAAAACAGCAGACAACAATTTTAACCAGACAATATTGTAGCAGTAAAAAGTAAAAAGGTTAGACATTAATTGTCTTGTATGGGGAACAGCGATAAACGTAAGACTCACTGGGAATCATTGTTCGTTGCAAGGATCACTGTTTTTAATGCCTGCAGTCTCTAACAAAACTTATGTTGTGACTACTCATTAGGATTACTGCAAAGCGAGCAGTCATAGAAATAGACAATGCCATTATATGTAGTCCCAAATTTATGGCCAAGATAAAAGGTAAACAGGACAAATACAATATGCTTTGGACGTACACACTTTGTCATTTCGGCCATTTTCGGGAATAAAATATGACTGAGCTATTTGAATTAAAAGCCAACAGAGAATACCCCGATCAGACAGCTTGTACAGGAGGTGTCTCATCTAGATGTGTTATTTTAGCTGAGCTGTACAATGTGTACAGAATTAATTGAAGTTGTTAATTTATCTACAATACGGTACCTGATAGGAACTGTTGGTTGGTTTCGGACTGCTCTCCAAAACTGTAGTTAGTCTGTTTATTAGCTTTCGTCTTTCTCAATGTAGCTCCACACAAACTAGTATGTCCCTTTTATTCCTTCACCCTGTGCAACATGCTAAAATATAAATATTCAATCAAAATGACTAAATGACTAAACACAAGGGAGAAACTGCCTGGAAGAAACACTGGAGAAATTGCCTAGCAAAAAAACCCACAATAACATGCAAATAGTATGATGATGTGAGAAATCAGTTTGGATCCAGATCTGGCCCTGGAAAGTGCTAGGTCTAATCTGATATCAAAACTGGAACATGTACTTGGATAGTGCATATGTCTTAAGTCGGAACCATAAACACCACCATTTCAAAAATTCATGCAAACAAAAATGTATAATTATACATCTTTGTTATTAATTCCGTACAATTTTAAACAATATTTAGTTATTTTGACTTATTAAATATTGAAATGAGTTTAAAAAAGAAATTTCAAAACAAGTGTCCAATAGTTTGGATCCTGACCATACTCTGTGTAACTCAGTGCGTCTGATCAGGTTCCAAACTGTTCGCAAACGCCCTTTTTAAGATTTAAGCATCATTGAAAGCGAAAGGAATAATGGTTTGAACCTTGATTAGACGCTGCATAATGCCGAGTCTATCAGTATCTGTATCCAAACTGTAAACAAATCGAATTCTATAGTTTCAAAGCAGACGATATTGCTGTAAAATAATGGTTCTATTATGTCATACCAACAGTTGGTTCCAAATGAGATGTGCATCACGTGACCGAGTATAATTCAGTGCGCTTTTTATTGTCGTCGAGTTGTGTGGACGCGGTTTACAGAGCCGAGAGCGTATCTTTATATTTGGTTGACGCTGTTAACCAATTCGATATTTCCAGTTAGTAATATATTTTTTACTGGAAATAGACATTTATCTAGTCTTTCTACGCTGTATTGTACTACCGTATAGAGGGTTTTTTCTGCGGTGTTAAAATTTCGCGCTTTCATTGAATTCATTAAAGTCGCGGGTGTTAATTTCGCGCATTTTCAAAAATTAGAAATGAAATTTTAATATAGCAACATGTTTTTAATAGTTCAGTTATCTGGTATAACAAATGAAGGCACGATGCGTTGAACCATGAAGACTTACAGTATTCACGATCTCAGCACTGTCCGTGCTGTGGGTTAATTGGCATGTAATAAACATTGCGTAACATTGACACTCTAAATTGCTGGCAATCATCCCCAAATTGCTTTCGTTTATTTAGCAGACAATCTAGGCGCGTCACCCAAAACAAGAAACTGCCACTTTCCAACCTTTATGGTGAAGAGTTCTTGTATGTGGTCTTTCGTCCAGCCGATTGTTTGCCCCAAACTGATAACGGCCACATTCATACTTGCTTTTTTTAATAACTCGCTAATGATGAGAACTTTGAGCAAAATATGCCATGTTTAACTAAGAAAATAAACTGTCTCAAACGCTTTTTGTAACCCGACGTCTGATCAAAGTTCTTACTGTTTGCCGTGTCCTAGCATTACACGTTAATTGTAAAGAATAAAGTCTTCCCCACAGTGTACCTTTTTATTACATTACACGGCATCTAAAATTACAAGGAACATAATAACTTCCGCTACTGTGAGTTCACTTACAAACAGTTGATATGTGTTCTGGACATGGTTTCACAAACATTTATCAACTGATTTTTTTGCCCGTATTATACTCCAAGTACGGCATTTGGCGATCCAAACTGTTTGATTCTCATTATAATATTTCCTTAGTCAAAATACAAAACAATCATATTTGAGCAATGAAAGCTGACGGTAGTTGTTTAAACATCGCGGCAGTAAAGACATCGAAAGTAAACTATGGTATGAAGACAGAATGCGCTCATGTCTCTGGCGTGCTTGTAGAGTGACGCCCCTTGTTACTCATTTTTGTTTTTGTCTAGCCAGCGATTAGAAATAGGATTTATGCTAGGGTCACAATATAAGGTAATCGAAAAATAGTTTTCAAGAGTGCTATTCGTTTTAATGTTGGATTTGTCATAATGATTATGCAGGAACAATGGAAAAAAAGTAGATGTACAGAAAATAGCATACGAAGCAGATATGCGTTCGATTCCCTCTTGCAACATGATTGACATGTATTATTGATGGTGATGGCTTCAATTTTGAGCGCTTCCCGCGGGTTTAAATTTCGCGGATTTGACAAACACCGCGAAATAAGCGAAAATTAAACCCCGCAGAAAAAACCCTCTATACGGTAAGTAAACAATAGAATTTCAACTTGATTTACATTGTTGCCAATTACAATAATATTTATGGTGGGCCTGCAATTATACATTATACCCAAATGCTGGCAAACAATGAAAACACCAACCACATTCTGTTTTCCAGTGCTACGTCACACACCCTTCATTCGGCAACGAATTAAAAAGCGAGCACTGGGGGACAACAAACATGAATTTGACATTAGCGGCTAGCCAGGTTTGTTTTTTTCTCCCAGAAGTTAGATGTGAATTCGCTGCGCTGAATTTACAGCCGAAGGTTAGTTTAAATAACTGGTATTTGTTTAAACAATGAAGTTGTTTAGAATCGAGTGAAGAGGATATAAATATCCTTACAAAAGGATAAATCGTAAAAAAAAATTCATATATTCATCATTTAGCTGGGAATGAAGGGCGCATTGGCACAGATCTGTTGGCATGTTTAATGCATGGGGACATGCTAAATTACGAGGATTTCCGTTAAACTGCGGTCCTATTCTCCGGATCTCCCATGTATCCACTTTAAATAATACAGTTTTAAAACAAATGTATGCTGTTCTCTTCCTTTATTTATGATAACCGATGTGTTGCACTATATCAATAATAGATGTACCTGACCTAAATTTGTAGAATGCGAGTTATGGAAAATGATCATGTATATTTGTAGCAATGCCAAAGGATTTTTAAACAAGAGGGCATGAAGGCCCTGATATCGCTCACCTGTTGTACTGAACCCGTTTTCATCTAAATCTATTCAAATTTGCAGTATAGCATGTAAACCATTTTGGAATACAACCTCAGAATTCTAGTATAGTAGAGTACATCAAGAGCTGATAACTAGTCCCTAAACAATACTGAAATGAAGCCTTTTCTAGCATTTCAAATTATATCACTCCTTTGAGAACCTATAGCTATAAACATTGTATGCAAGAGTGTACCGGTAAACACGGTAAAATATGGCATTTTCAGCAATTCAAAGGTAGATTACTCTCGATCTATTTGTCCGATTTCAACCATAATAAGAAAGCTGAGTAAATAATGTGGCCTCTAGAGTGTAAACACTGTTAAATATATCATTTTCAGCAATTCAAAGGTAGATAACTCTTGACCTTTTGATCTGATTACAACCATAATTAAACTCATCTAAAGTCTTATGGTAATCTGAGCAAGTTTGAGAAAGATTGGATAAAAAATGTGGCCTCTAGAGAGTAAACAGCCTTAAATATGGTTTTTTTTTACTATCTATCTCCAAACAATTGCGTAACTCTGACGGTAAGTAGTGAAAAGTTATCAGAAAATAAAGTGGCGCTAGTGAATCATTGTTAGAGGGCTGGGTTAAAGTGGCTAAACGGCAATTTATATCAATAGGTTGAATCCAAACCAGATGTCAAAAGTGATAATTTGATACGGATGCAAATGTTTGCAAAAATATGAAGATAGCGGGATAAAGTTTAAGCACGTAACTATCCCCATTAGAGGTGTGACTAAACAGCTCAGATTTGCGCATGCAGATTTGTCAACTCACGAATTAGATTAACTCGGCCGAGTGTCAAACAGCCTCGATCAAACACTGTTTTTCATATTGTATACCCCATTGGTAAAAAGAACTATTTCTAGACGAGGCTATCCACTGTCCGTGTTTTATAATACAGGTATAAACGAAACCGCCGTTATCCATCAATGCTTTAGCTGAGCCACAATTGCCGGGCGGTCAAGTATTTCTTTGATTGAAAATTAATGAGATGTTTTAGTACATTACTTTTAGAATTGTGCTTAATTCAGTTTGAACATGCATATCTATGTCACGTTAATTTATATCTTGTGGACAATAAAGTCTGTTGAATATGTATTTTCAGTTATTTTTCTTAAATAGATCTGATACGGTGTAAGGGTAAATAATGGATACGGTGCTGAGGTAACATATTGAATTACGGTCGGTGATAATATCGCTGGTGGGATTTTTGCGAATGATGTGAATTTGCGAAATTCGCAAATATTTCCACTTCGCTAACATTACCACTTATACAGTATTCACTATTCTGTTATCGGATTGATCACATGATTATATAAACAAAGAGCTTATTCTTATAGCCATCTCGAAAAGATTTATGTATGATTCTTAAAGAAAGGGGCGTCTGACAACCCTTTTTCGCTTAGTTTTAATACATAGAAAATGTACATATATAAGAAATTGCACGTTTTAAACATCCATTTGGGCGGTATTGGACGAAACTAAAAACTGCCGTGTTCAGTTCAGGAATGTTTCCCAAAACCAGTACCTGAAGATCAGGCGTAAAAAGGAACAGGCTACTCTGGCATGGGACAACAAAGCCAGATGTAATACTATTATAGAAGAAATGGCAAGACGTGGAAATGGAGACATAACAAAATATGTCACTTACCAGACATCAGGTTGAAGGCCACCATAGAGTGCTATGCTGGTAACTGTAGCCTCTGTCCACAGTCTCCACTGGTATGTTCGGGTGAAGGCGCCAACTGCTGGTGGTACAAGTCACATATCCTTGGACCAAAAAATCTCAGAAACCTGCGAATAAATGACAATTACAAGTTATTACTTTCCGTCATTTTGCAAATGAGGCTAAGCAAAGAGGCTGAATACACTCGGAAATGAAATGGTTAAATTTAATGGGTTTTGCTTGCAACTAACCGGTTACAGTATCCGTAACTGTTAACATCCCTAATATAAACGAACAAAGTACAAGGCAAAACAAGCAGCTCGCCGAGCCCAGATGGAGTTTGACCACTTCCATGCTCCACATCAACTAAAGAACCAAGAGGACCATGTTAAAGGTGTATTAGATGATGTCAACCTTCATACATACGCCTTAACATCATTCCTCCCATAAATAACACATGGCGGGGCAGAGTAGAAAATTTAACAAATAGAAAAGGGGAGAACTGTCTGGTGTGTAGGCCGACCGAAACGACAAAACATTGTTTTCTGCTGTTTTTTGGGTTATTTTCCTCAAAATTCAAATGCAAGGTATTAATGCATAGTTTGATTGCAAAAGTGACTTGCTTGCATTTTTGGTGGAATATCTAGATCCCTATATTTTACCATCATGGCTATTCCATGAGCATCACGTGTGCAGTGACCTGCGGAAAGCGGATCTCTTGTATCCTGGACGCATTGGCCATTTTCATGCAATATAGACTTCCATTTTTGACTTGGATTATAATACATGTAGAATTTAACCAATATAGCATGCTGTGTGCGACATTTGCAAACAGTTTTGATCCAGATCAGACACCACATATCGTATAGCTGGTAATTGTTATTTAGTTTTTATCAATTTTCCTTATATTAGACCCTGGAAAAACCCTAATAAAACTTATTAAAATGTACCGATGTTTACCACGACAAAGTAGATTTTGAGCAAATAAGTCCAGGGTACTCCGAATAGAACAAAGCGGGTATGTATAATTATAGGTAATTATCAGTCCAAGCTGTTTGCTACTCTTAGTGTGAAAGGTATATGAAATTCGTGTTAATAAACATATTTGTTCAGATATTTATCGTATTTGTTTCACATTTAAGCCAATTTCAAATTATCGTAGATCTACATGCCGGCTACTCTATATCGGAAGTAAAGTGAAGCTTACGTAAGTAACATGGTGAGAAAAATATGCAGCCAGACCGGGGCTCAAACCCGGGACCCCTTGCTTACAGGGTAAGTGTTCTACCTACTGAACCACTGGGCCGCTCTCTCACCATTTAATCATATACTCAACCCGGCTACACGTACATGTAAACAACAGCAAGTGTGTAGGTAAATTAGCTTTGATAACTATCTTTAGAACCGAATCAGCAGAATTTTATTATGCTGCTTTCAAAGAATTGATATAAATTAAAATTATTTTTAAATTCCAACATCATAAAATCAATGTTTAACCCCAAATGAACCTCCATACAAAATTTCAGCCCCCTAGCCCAAGTATTAAACTTTAAAACAACCCGTCCAAAAAACTTTAACCTGGTGATTTGTAGTCGAAAAACCCAAGTCCAAAACATGTTGAAAATTGACATAAATTTAAATTATTTTTAAACTCAAACTTCATAACATCAATGTTTAACCCCAAATGAACCTCCATACAAAATTTCAGCCCCCTAGCCCAAGTATATAACTTTAAAACAACCCGTCCAAAAAACTTTAACATGGTGATTTGTAGTCGAAAAACCCAAGTCCAAAACATGTTGAAAATTAAACATAAATTTAAATTGTTTTTAAACTCAAACTTCATAACATCAATCTTAATCCCCAAATGAACCTCCATACAAAATTTCAGCAGCCTAGCACAAATATTAAGCTTTAAAACAACCCGTCCAAAAAACTTTAACCTGGTTATTTGTAGACGAAAAACCTAAGTCCAAAATATGTTGAAAATTGACAATTATTAAAATTATTTTTTAACTCCAACTTCATAATATCAATGTTCAACCCCTAATGAACCTCCCTACAAAATTTCAGTACCCTAGCACAAATATTAAGCTTTAAAACAGTTACCCGTCCAAAAAACTTTAACCTTGGCCACGCTCACGACCACGCCTAGGGTATGACATTAGCTCTGCTGTTCTTCGAACAGGCGAGCTAAAAAAGTGAAAACTGGTGTCAGAACCATGCCACGATATAAATCAGAGGGTTATTGCGTCGTTTTGTCTTTAAAAATGTCCGGAACTGTTTCAACCTGCTTTAACCCATTACCTCTTAGCCTATTTCTAGCTTTGAAAACAGGTGACCACTTAAAGCAGGTTGAAAGTAAAGCAGAATGTGCCTTAAGGCACATTCTGCTTTACTTTCAGCCTGCTTTAAGCTACCATCTTCTAGGATATGGAAAATATTTCTTCTGGTACATATTCTTGGCTGTATAAACTGGAACTTTTTTCTTCAGTGGAGGAATAAATAAGAGGCGTAAAAAGGCGTTTTTAAGGGGTAATGGGTTAAGGGACTGTTCAATAGTAAATCGAGTAAAGGTTGAAGCTGACACCTGTCTTTTTATAGAACTAATTAGCCTTCTTTTTAGTTGTAATACAGAGGTTTTACAACATTACCTGGGGACCGTTTCATAAAACTTTGTATGGCAAATGTTGTAAGTCAGATTTTATAAAAGTCTGAATTTTCCATCTAATCTTGTCTTGTGACATCTCTTTGAAAAGACAGGATTATATTAGATTAAGATTACGGGATCCAGATAGGGGAAGTATTATTTTATGCATTAAACCCTATGGTGTGACTACTCATTAGAATCGCTGACAAACTGTTGGATTTAATGCTCCTTTTACTTTCTCTTATCTGGAGTCCTGTACAGTCAATTCAGAAATATACTCACTAAAGGTAATCAACGACTAGTGAACTGTGAATGTACTTAAAGACATCTCCTGACGACCTTTTTATCATAACACCTTGCTAGACAATTTCCTTGCAAAAAGCATGGGTCTTGTGGACATGTCGGCAGCAAAGAACCATTGAAGTTTCTCATGCGAGTATAATCTGGGCCTCACCAGGTAAATTGAGATTGGTATAGCATGTGATGCATGCGTATAGCATGTGATGCATGCTTTGACAGTTAAAATTCATACCTATCGAGACAATGGAGGTAGTCCAATGGACTGAGGAAAAGTCTTTAACTTGGCACGATTTAGGGGTGTTTGTATTGATGCAGTCCATCTAAGCTGTCGTTATGCTGACAGAGGGCCGACACCCCTATAAAATGGACTGTGCTGAATATTATGGTTCACTGGTCGTTGTTTACTCATAGTATTATAATTATTTGAGAAGATGTTTGCATGTATTCTCATGAGATACAGTAAACCTCTATTACGACCATAATATGGCGTTAATTATTAGGTATTTAAGGACGGTGACTGCTTTAACCCTTTGAACCCTAGTCCCGCATATAGGCGTCCTTTTCAAACAGTGTACATGTGAATAGTACACTTGTCCTATGCAAACAGTGAAGACCCAGATCAGAGGGCTCCGATAAGAATGCTTATATTCTACCACATTTGGATTACTGCTGTTCTATCTGGGGAAACTGCTCTGAAGAACTTCAAAATCTTATGCTCAAATTTCAAAAAAGAGCTGCACGGATAATACTAGATAAGGACTATGACACACCATCTGAGGCATTATTCAAAGAACTACGCTGGATGAAATTTGGTGACAGAGTTGAATTAAAAAAAGCCATCCTCCTTTACAAGTCCTTTAACATTCATAGATTTCCAGCATATATGCAATCCAAATTCAAAAAGACTCAATCCATTGGTATATGTCAGCTTAGATCAGCAACTAATAATGAGTTACATATTCCAAAACCTAATCTAGAGTTCTTTAGAAAGTCACTATCTTATTCAGGTCCTAAAATTTGGAATACAATACCTTTGTCAGTACGACAGTCTGATACTTTATATTTCAAAAAAGCCTATTTGCAGTGGAGGTTCTCTGCAGATCAAAATAATTAACCCTTTCCACCATAGGCAAAGATGTTTATCACCAATTCCCAGTCTATTAAATGTACGATATTGCTTAAGGCTGGAAGAAAGTGAGCAGAAACCTCATTTATGAGCTTTCTACTTTACTTTCATTTTGCCTTAAGCTGCCACCTGATTTCAACAATAACAATGAATATCCCTGTGTGATGCCTATGGGGGGGTTAAATTATACAGACAGTTCATAATCCCATTGCAAGAATACGAAGTACCAGTCAACATAAAGTTTCAGTGTAAAATGTTTTCATTAAATGTGTTATTTAACCCATTATCTCATGAATACACCTTTTTATGCCTCTGAAGAAATTGCCCCCTTTCTGCAGTCATGAATATGTTCCATGACAAGCATTTCTTGTATCCTAGCACATTGTAGCTTAAAGCGGACTAAAAGTAAGACAGAATGTGCCTTTCTTTCTACCTGCTTTAAGTGGTTATCTATCTCTAATACTAGAACAGGTTAAGGGGTAATGGGTTAAATAGTTGTCTTCTTTATTTGTAGCTTTATTGTCTAAATTATTGAAGTTGAACTTGTATTAAGTGGCCACCCAAAATGTAAAAAAAAACAAAAAACTTTCCGTTCTATATATAAAAAGTGGCTGCTTAGTGTAGGACAGGAGTTAGGTGGGAAGGTCCTAAAGGAACTTTTTACTCTGCTTTTGTCCTGCATTGGGCAAACCCACAATACCTGTGTACATGGTTCTTCAAACATTGGCCCCTTAACATAAGTTTAATCACATATTGTATTCTGTTTGTTTCATGATTTGTTAAATATGATGTAACTATGTATATATGTCGAGGCCCACATGGAAGATTGGGCTTGCCTAAATGTGTAGCCTCAGTAAATAAAGTCGTTATTATTATTATTATTATTATTATTATTAAAGGAGCCCTCTGATCAGGGTCTTCACTGTTTGTCATAATGCCAAATATTGACAAAAACAACCCTTACAAGTCAGAAATGGACTAGACTAAAATTGAAAATGGAATTGTCCATTTAAAGTTTTAGGTAGGAAAGAGTTAAGCAAGGTGACAGTAATTTATATATTAATGAATATGTTTTATTAAAACAAGATGAAAGTGAGCAGAATGAACCTTAGGCACATTCTACTGTACTTTGAACCTGCTTTAAGTGACTGTCTGTCTTCAATAGTAGAAACAGACTATGAAGTCTCTATCTTATGAAATTGCAATGTTGTGACCAATGCTGAATTCTACTAAATGACCTTGATCTTTGTCAGACATGACCCATGTCATAATGAGCACATGCCAAATGTATATATCACATTACAGTTCTAAAGTTATGGCCAAGGTAAAAGCCGTGTATAGACATCATAGACAGGGCAAAAGCAATAAGCCCCCGGGCTAACCCTTTCAACCCTACAGCCCTCTGAAGAGATTACAGATTACTTATACAAACGGTGTAGACCCTGATCAGAGGGCTCCTATCCACACACGGTTTGATATGTTCATTTGTTTTTGTTGTCATATCAAAACGCAACAGTAGACTGGTTCAAAATACCTGTACAAGAAGAGTCCAAAAGGATAAATACCAACAAGAGAAATTTAGGGTTGAAAGGGTTAAGATGTATGGGGGGTATAAAAATAGAGTGTACATACCAGAGTTTCTCTTTCTGTATATGAGCCTTGACTTTCTCCATGTCTGTAGTAAAGTCCTTCATTCACGTCGAGTCTTGTAACTGGTTTCTTGTCTTGGATATTCTGTGATAAAAAAAACCAAGAGCTATTATTAAAGGAGATTAATAATACCCACCATAACACCTAATAGTTAAGTTCAGGCAATTTACGAAAAGACTCGTTTTAAATGGAACAGTGCATGAGCACAAGGGGTCGTTTCAATTCACTTGCATTCTATGGGTCAACTCGCATAGATTGTATGCGTAGCGGCTGTTCACATAATTCGCCGTAAAAAAAATTCTAATAATAATGACTTATTCATTTATTATTATTTCATGTGGATTACATATTTGGTATCAAACAAACCAATTCTCAATATGGTCCACAAACAAAAGACAGTTCCTGTAGGAGCTCTCCACTGTTTACTTAAAGGCAGTATGTAAGCTAACATAGCGCATTTTTCAAACCTGAACATTCAGGCACATACATAATCTAAACATAAAAAGTAATCCGCTATGTATATGGAGGCAACATTGCTTACAAACCCATGAATTTGGTGGAAAGACGATTTTTAAATCGGTTTGTTGACATCCGATCAACGGCGGAGATTTTCAGAGTTCGTTCGGCTTGCGCCCGGTAAAGATGATTTCATAGTGTTTTCTTCTGAGTTGGCAGAGTTATTTTTAGATTGGAACATTCTAAAACTAAAAGGGATGAGTTTTCCCTACATTCAGCAAGAGACATTGATAGTTGTATTTATTGTGCGCAATATACAGTAGAGACTACATTTTTCTTTCCGGTTTAAACGCAAACGCAATTCACTACACTGGAAATTTACTTTTAGAAATTTTAAATATTTTTATAATGATCACGATGATCATACTTATCTCAAGCAGGAATGTGTACGACTGTATTCGATGTTACCTTCCTTACAGTGGAGAATATATTATTTTTTCCCAATAAAGGCGCAATTGCAAACAGTTTGGAGCAGATCAGACGCCGGGTTACCCGGCGTCTGATCAGGCACCAAACTGTTTGGAACTCAGACTAACATGAATGGTCATAATTGTCTAAAAGTTGTGTTTTTATGCGTTTTATTGTGATGCGTTCGCGTTTCGTTTGCGTTTTAAACGGGAAAGAATAACGTTTTCTCCACTGTTACCTATTTACCATTATTAACTATTCTGTTCTAAAGTAACACAGACAAGTCAGAAAAATGGGATCGATCACGTGACTCTTATTCGACCATGCGGACATAGAAAATGTTCTTATATAAGAAATTGCGCGATTTAAACATACATTTGGGCGACATTCTGGCTTTAATAGCCATTTAAGATCACGAGATAATAAGGCGTCTTGTCTGGATCCAATCTATTTGTATAATTATAAGCCTAAGGTAGCAATTACGCTAGCAAAGTATTATATTTATACATAAAATATAGCAGCATCTATTTTTAATAACTTACACGATTTGGAGCTTTCTGTTTTAACATTGGTTTAAGGTGGTTCGCGGGTCAGATTATTCCTTGTCAGAATTCTTTGAAACCTTGATTAAATTTAAATGTACCATATGGAGAGTGAAAAATTGTTAAAATATAAAAAAGTTACAGTGCCGTTTTTTTCTGACAGAACCTTTTTTTAATAAACAGGAATATTTTCTTTATAGAATGAAATAACTCAATAGTTTCTGTACATTCAAGTAAACTGTATATAGACTATAAGATATTGGGCAAACAAAAGTATTTCATGACATATATATTTTCTGGAAATATCAATATTTTAAAAAAGTCAAATTCAGAAAATCTCAAATTACCTGTAATAAGAGACCATTGAATACGGTAGCCTGTAGATTTTTAAAAGGCAAGTGACTGCTTAATGCATAACAAAAGTAATGCATAAAAGCTCCTATAGGATCTATCTTTTAGCATAACTTTTGTCCTGTGTTAAGCTGCCATCTGTTATAAAGGTTATAAATCCTCACAAATTTAGCTGTCACTTGACTTATGATAGACTAAACATAGCCTGTCCTTTGACCACTGCGTTATGAATTGACTAGTCACTAAAATCGAACAATTTGTTAAAAAAAAAAGTTTTGAAGCGTGTAGGAATCCAACCTAGAACCTTTGGATTGCAAGTCAATCACCGTACCAACTGCGCTAACAGAGAAGACACTGAAGCAGATCAAACTTTTCTTTATCTAAATATTCTACTATAAGCACGTGCCGCAAAGATCAGGTGAAAGTCATCAGCATTTCCGGAACTCAAGATGCGGGCCGCCCGCTGTCGAACCACCTTAAGCGGTCTATTATACAATGGTCGACTTTGCAGTTTTTTTAAAAGACGATACCAAAGATATCACAAGACAATATTAGATGTTGAAATCAGCAGTTAGCTGTCCTTCTAATGTTTTTTGTCGTAAGACGTTTTGTCAGACAGGCCCCAGGAGAGAAGCCACGATACGTAGTGTATGATCCGGATCCAAATTAATATTAACTAGTGTAAATGGGCTGAGGCAATGAAGGGGTTAAATAAAGTCAGGGTGTCAAACAGATTCCAGATAAGACGCCGAGTTACAAAATCTTATTTAACCAAAAAATATAGGTTAATACAATTTTAAAAAATTGGGGTTAATTAAAGTCTGGTTGTCAAACAGTTTGATTCCAGATTAGTTACTCAGCGTCTTATCTGGATACAAACTGGTTGCAATGGCAATCACGAGACCAACGATAACATGCAAAATGTAAGATAAACAGAAATGAAATATAGCAGCATCTATTTTTAGTAACTTACACTATTTGTGTCAACAAATCGTTCATTTTTTCAATAATTAATTTAAAAATATGTTTGTAATACACATTTTAGCTTAATAATATATCGCCATATCTTATTTAACCAAAAGATATAGGTTAATATTATTTAAAATATGGGTAGCTTACGGGTAGGTTACAAAGAGATTGGATCCTGATTAGATGCCGCATTTGATCAGGATCCAAACTATTGCACTTGAATCAATATAATCATCTCAATCGAAGCTATATTCGGTATGGA
This sequence comes from Gari tellinella, assembly GCA_922989275.2. Lineage (NCBI taxonomy): Eukaryota > Metazoa > Mollusca > Bivalvia > Cardiida > Psammobiidae > Gari > Gari tellinella. The sequence continues at coordinate 20,051,759 of OV277862.1, forward strand.
TATAGTTCGTTTACTATCACAGGGATTGCAGTATTTTGAAAAGAGGATACTAAAGATATCACAAGACAATATTAGATGATGAAATTAGCAGTTAACGGTAGCTGTCCTTTTAATGGTTTTTGTTTAGAAGGCCCCAGGAGAGAAGGCGCGATACGTACAGTGGAGAAAACGTTAATCCTTCCCGTTTAAACGCAAACGAAACGCAAACGCATTTCACTTAAATGTAGAAAATACAGTGGAGAATCTGTTATTCTTTCCCAATAAACGCGTTTACGCTAAAACTATTATTTGCAGTGCAAACAGTTTGGAGCGAGATCAGACGCCGGGTAACCCGGCGTCTGATCTGGCTCCAAACTGGTTGCCACCAAGAAAAACATGAAATATCAGAATTGTCCAAAAGTTGTTCTTTTTACGTTTTAGTGCTTTGCGTTTGCGTACGTTTGCGTTTAAACAGGAAAGAATAACAGATTCTCCACTGTAACTTGATATTTCTCACTATTTTAACCGGCGTGGCAAACAGTTTGGAGCCCGATCAGCAGCCGGGTTACCTGGCGTCTGATCTGGCTCCAAACGGTTTGCAATGGAAATAGTTTTAGCGTAAAAGCGTTTATTGGGAAAGAATAACGTTTTCTCTACTGTAGCGTTTATACTATGATCAGGATCCAATCTGTAATTAACTAGTGTAAACGGGTTAAGGCAATGAAGGGGTTAAATAAAGTCAGGGTGTGAAACAGTTTGATTTCAGACGAGACGCCGAGTTACTCTGCCAGGGGCGTGTCTGGACCAATTTTGAGTTAACGCACCATTGCAAGGGGGTGGGGGGGGGTCCGGGGGCATGCTCCCCCGGGAAAAAAATTTCCATTGGAAAGCCGTGCGTGCGTTTTGAGGGGTATTTAGAATATAAAAAACCTTTCTAAAATGATAATTAAACTAGCGTTTTAGAAAGTGTTTTTTTTTTAATATTCTAAATAACCCTCACAATGCACATAATAGATCTAATATGTAATAAAATACATAAATCATTTTTAGATACATATCAAAGCACAAAATATTAGAGCTATAAGATTTTCTTTTGCTTGAATTAAACTGTTAAACTATTTAATTAACAGGGTGTCCACAATTTTAGTGAAGCAAAATTCCCTGACATTTCCCTGACTTTTGAATTTCCCCGACCAAAATCAAATTTCCCTGACTAACCAACTACAATGTATGTCCGTACGGTTCTGACATGTGTTAGCCTCCTCCTACCCTCCACAATGAACGCATGTATACGTTCCTGTCTCCACCTTTTATATAACCAACTGCAATTGCATTACCCTGTATTCATGTTTCACTTTTGTCTGTTTATTTTCCCGTGACTTTACCTTCTATTGTACTTGTTTTACATACATGCACATGCATTTTCAAAACTTATTTACACTTTTGAATGAGTGCTTGAAATGCACATCATCAAAATACAGAGAAAGATGCTTGCTCTCCTGACTCTTACTAGGGGGCATGCTCCCCTGGGAAAATTTTGATTTCTAGATGGTCTCTGGTGCGTTCTGGGGGGGGGGGGGGGGGTTCGCACATTCAAAACAGGTGCAATACTAACATAAATAATATATTATATATGTCAAAATTCTGCTACTAATATTTAAATTGTAAGAAACGCCTTAAATTGTTATGGGCAATTTTACCAGGTAAAATCTACATTCTCGTAAACCATGGAGGAATTATACCCTCCATGCGTACACTGAGTAGTGGACAAGCTGAAACCTTATCAGAGTGTGAATTATGCGCGTTGTGCAGGGCTGCCATTTCTCTGGATTTCCTAAATCTTCGGATTTTTTTTCTAGAACATAGTAGCTTAAAGCAGGCTGAAAGTAAAGCAGAATGCGCAATAAGGCGCATTCTGCTTTACTTCCAGTCTGCTTTAAGTAGTCACGTGTCAACAAAACTAGAAACAGGCTATGGGGTAAAGGTACGATTCGTAAAATGCAAATTTGGAAATCTTAGGATTTTTCATGTCAACTTATGGCAGCCCTGGTTGTGTATAATTTGAAGACTAAAGACACTTTTAAAAAATTATTTATGCCTCACCCGGGTAAGGTGGTGATTGTTATTGCATTTTTAGCTTTTTATAAATTTTCGACTTTGTCAATTAACTTTACGCACGTGCGTGAGTGCGTAAGCCCAGACACGCCCCTGTCTGCGTCTTATCTGGATACAAACTGGTTGCAATGGCAAACGAGAGTTCAACGATAACATGCAAAATGTAAGAATGTAAAACAAAAATGTAAAACAGAAATGAAAATATTACATACCCGTCTGTTTGGAGTACCAGCTAGTACATCTATCTATCTATCTCTCGTATAGTGCCGACCCCTCTCTCGAGCGTTACAGACACGGGAACATCGATATTCTAACATTTATATACTTTTTCAAAAAGTAAAGTACAGTACAACTCGTGTTTAAGCAATACAAAGGGATTGACGTTTCCAAAGAGAAGAGAGCTAGTCCATATTGGATAAAGGACGATAATGAATATCTGAAAGAAGCTTTACGTACATATATTACACTATGTCTTGTATATAGCAGCCATCTGCCTTTAACCGCCACTGCATCTTATGCTTTGTAAACAGTTTAAACAGGTTTCACTGTACATCATAACATAGCACTTCCACGCACACATTGAGGTGAGTTGATGTAAAGTGTATAATTCCGTGATATTTGCTCGTTGTACATGTATACAGTGGAGAAAACGTTATTCTTTCCAGTTTAAACCCAAACGTACGCAAACGCAAAACACTAAAAACGTAGAAAATAACAACTTTTTTGACATTTCTCACTATTTATTTTAATCTGAGTGGCAAACAGTTTGAAGCCTGATCAGACGCCGGTTTACCCGGCGTCTGATCTGGCTCCAAACGGTTTGCAATTGAAAAAAAAGGTTTAGCGTAAACGCGTTTATTGGGAAAGAATAACGTTTTCTCCGCTGTAGCGAGTCATTGTCAAAAAACACGTGGCTAATTACAGTATAACCTTAACGACCACTAAACTGTGTTACCTTTTAGGTGTTTACGACAGGTGATTGCTTAAAACAAGGTAACAGTAAAACAGACAGCTCCTTTAGGAGCTTTCTGTTTTACTGCCACCTTGCTTTAAGTAGTAAAATTTTACTATACAATGCCAGCGTTTTAGTCGTCGTGGTATAGAAGTTTTACTGTTATCGTCTGCTTTTAGATACTTTTAAACGCCAGGGCTGCCATTTCTCCGGAATTTTCCTAAATCTTCTGATTTTTTTTCTAATACACGGTAGCTTAAAGCAGACAGAAAGTAAAGCAGAATGCGCCTTAAAACGCATTCTACTTTACTTCCCGTCTGCTTTCAGCAGGTACGTGTCAACAAAACTAGAAACAGGCGATGGGGTAAAGGTACGATTCGTAAAATCGCACTTGAAAAAAATGCAAATATGGAAATCTTAGGATGTTTCATGTCAACCTATGGCAGCCCTGCAACGCCATTATGTCGTCTGCTTTAGAAATGTTGCCAAATACATTTTTTAGCAGTTTTTCTTTTGAGCATTATACGAGCTAAACTGTTTGGACCCTGATGTGACTGCGCTACCTGCGGTGTCTGATCAGGATCCAAATATTGCCACTATCTGAGATAAGAGATAGGAACTAGATCTACTTCTTATGCTGCATAAATGTGGTCTCAGGGAGGAAGGGGTTAAAGTGTCATTCATGTGGTTATAGCCAAACCCATTCAGTGCCAACACATCTGCTTTAAACAATTTCGTATGCTTTAAAATATCACCAAAACATATTTGACCAATTAACTCATTCACCCCTGAAAGTCTCGTACATTTTTACTATTTAGAAGAAGAAGAAGAACGTTTATTTGACTTAAACTATATACAGTTTCTCGTCATACATACAAAACATACATAATTACAAAATAATATAATACAAGGTCAAATCTGATATGTAGATCGACCCAGATCTACTACAGCAATTTTCAGCCTGATTTTATTTTACGTTAAGGAAATTAATAAATACCACATTGTTGCATTGTCGTATAGAATAGATCCACTAATTTATATGGAGAGAGGCAATGTAAATCACGCCGTTTGATCCAAATGAGACGCCGAGTTACTTGGCGCCTAAGATTAGCCCGAACCGATTTAGAGGTGTTTTAACAATATACCGGTATTGTACAACGACATACTGTGCGGACCCTGATCGAAGGGCTCCTTTAGGAGCCTTCTGATGGGAGACAAAGTGTGTGTGTGTTGTTCGGAGGTACTTGTTATAGGGAGGGATTTTTGGCTTACATTTGCAATCAGTTTGAATCCAGATCTGGATTCAAGCTATTTGTCATTCTTCAAAGTTTTTTTCTGTCAAAATATAACTTTGAGAAAAAACAGCAGACGCCAATGTTAAGCAGACTATATTGCAGCCGTGAATAGTCTTGTGGGGAACAGCGAAAGGTGTTGTTGTTAGGAGGGAATCGTTGTTCGGAGAGCCGTTGCCGGGAAGGAGCACTGTAACATAAAATTGAATTAGCTTAGTTGATACTTCGGATGGTCTGTTTGAAGTTTCAGATATCAGTGAGTAAAGCGTCGGAGAATACCAGAAATACTTAACAGTAATATATTCTTCGAAAGAGGTATAAATTCGGCTGCTGTTGTTTTTGGGGGTATCCGGGTAGTACACAAATACGGATACTCTGTGGGCCAATGGGGTCTACCGTGCACCCCCTAGGCTTTTTCATGGGTACCAAAATGTTCAGCAGGGTCTACTGAATCAGAATCGCGAATGTTTTCAAAAATAAACTCTTTAAGGCTATGTGTATTTTAACCGTTTCCATGGCACCCCCATATGTTGTTATGATGACTAATACCTGAAATATCATCCATATCACAGTCAGTTTTTGTCCTAAACATATAAAACTGGTACCAAATTAAAGATATGACATTGGGCTTTTCATTTGAATATTCATGAATATTAATGTTAACATTAAAAAAGTGGGAAATGAAAAAATAACGAAAACTTTTAACCTTTTTATCCTACAAGTATCAGAAAACAACTTGAAATGTAGTTTAGAAGGATGACAAAAACTTGGGAAAACAAAATATCGAACTTAAGGATCAAACAATTAACTTTAAGTAATTTATTTTAATTATTTCAGAAAATGAAGTTTTTAACTTGAGGACAAAAATTAACCTTTCAGTAACATTTTAACAGTATTTTTTTTGTTTCCACGGGAACGCCTAAAACTGAGTCATTAGGATCCATGCCTGCGAAAATTGCCCGTATCAGTTTTTGTCCTAAACATACAGTATAACTCTTGTACCAAATTGAAGATAATACAAATTGTGGTTTTATTCCAGCTTCTACTTTAAAATTACCTAATTTGCATGCTCATGAATATTGATGAGCACATTAAAAATAGTAGAGAAAATATGGAAATTACTTAAATTTTTCACTTTTAAGCATAAGTAAACAGCTTCAAATGCAGTTTAAAATGATGACAACATCCTCAGAAAACAAAATGTTTAAGTAATGTATTTTATTGTTTCCCAGTGTAGATTAAGGCAGATGGCCATAGAAGTCTTCAAAATTTGCCAACCCTGATAAGTTTCAGGCAATATTTATTGGAAAAACACCTCTGAAAACTTGAATTCCTTTAGATTGAACAATATTGAAATATCATGTGAACCCTCTGTCACTTTATAAGGTATAGAAATAGACTCTCTTTTAAACATGTCTCTATTGTATGTAAAAAGGCTGCTAGACAGGTAAATGTTCTAGCTAGACTATATAAATATCTAGACCAGAACACCAGACTTCTTATTTATAAATGTTTTGTAAGATCAAATTTTAACTACTGTCCCATGGTGTGGCATTTTTGTTACCAAACAAATACTGAAAAGCTGGAAAAACTACAGTACAGGGCTCTTAGATTTGTATTTGATGATTTCATCTCAAGTTACACTGATCTACTTAGCAAGGTTGGCATGCCATCTTTACACCTCAGCAGATTATGGCAGATGTCCATAGAAGTCTTCAAAAGTCTCCACAATTTATCACCAGTTTATATACAAGAATAAGTTTCTGTTAGATCAACTCATTACTCTTACGGGTGGAAAAAATATGCTTGATGTTCAAAGATTTAACACAGTAAAATGGTTAAAAAAAGTTTCAGATATGAGGCCACCTAGGTATGGAACAGCCTTTACAATGGAATAAGAACTACCACAGAATATGGAGAGTTCAAAAGGCTTATTCATACCTGGAGTGGTTTCAAATGTAAATGTTCTATGTGTCATTAATGTTTTTTCAGTTCTTTGTTGCTTTGTGTCTGCCATATAAATTATGTCATATGTCTTTATTATTTTGCTTTTTGTTGTTTATAAATTTTGTATTTGCATGCTTTGTCTTGTCAATCCTTTACCTGATTGAAGTATACTGTGAAACAGTTACTGAATTTTTACCCGTTTCTAGCTTGAATACAAGTAACCACTTGAGGCAGGTCGAAAGCACAGGGATATGGTCCTTATGGTGCACTCTACTTTGCTTTCGACCAGCGTAGAGTGTCAAAGCATTATTAACTTAGATCCATATACTTTTTAACTGAAACGGAATGAGAATGGGACAGAGTGGGCCTCAAAAGCGCTCTCTGCTTCAGGGCTGCCATTTCTCCGGATTTTTCCTTAATCTCCGGATTTTTCCCCATTTCATGGTAGCTTAAAGCAGGCTGAAAGTAAAGCAGTCTGCTTTAAGTTGTCACGTGTCAACAAAACTAGTAACAGGATATGGGGTAAAGGTACGATTCGTAAATTCGCACTTGAAAAATGCAAATTTGGAAATGTCAACTTATGGTAGCCCTGCAGTTATTGTATTGCAATCCCTGTACAATCTTGCTTTTTCTATAATATATTATGTATGTACTATGTAAAAGCTACTAATTGTTAGCCTGATACTAATCTGGAAACAGTTTAAACTCTTGAAGCGGATTGAAAGATAAGCCGAAAGGACATGTATGAGCTTTCGGACTTACTTTCAACCAGGTTCAGAGTTTGATTCGCACACATTGTACAGATAAAGGGAGGTGACTCATAGAACATAATAAACTCTTGGACAATGGGATTATCTCCCTTGCACAATAAAATAATTTTTTGGGTTGCTATTGTTAGGCTTACTTATAACTTTTGAGTTAGCCATTGTCACAGGTGGATCCAGAGCTGTTATATATTTAGCGCCACAATTGTTTGTATGGGCTGCTGGCCAGTAAGTGATATGGATCCACACAATTTCATATGGATCCAAAATTTTGCTCAGTTTTGTCTTCAAAAATGTATGTGATAGCTCCAGCAAGTGGGTCCAGGTCAGATTTATAAGTGCCACACCGATATGTCTCGGGCTACTGGTGACAGGTCTATCTATTATCTGGATCCTCTAGCTATGCAAAAATGTGAACCTGTCATCTTTTATTTTTTGTTATTTACCATAGTATTGCATAAAAATATATTTTTAACTATGATTATACTTATGATCTCATCTTAAAGAAAGCTTAAATTATAGGAGTCTCTTATAGAAGTCTCTTAACTATTTTAATGCATATTTTATTACAGATTGTTTGTTTAAATTGTTATTGGATAATCTTGTTATGTTGGACAATAGCTTATAGCTAGTGTTATTATGTTGACTGAAACCGACTATAAATAAAGATTATCTTATCTTATCTTAGTATAGGTATATAATAACAGACGTTAAAGGACAATTTTTGTATAGCTCTGCGGGGTTGGTATATCCTTTAAATCCGTTTCCTGCATAGCATAGGTTTAAAGTAAAGCAGAATGCGCCAAGGTAAGACGCATTTTGAGTTACTTTCAGTCTGCTTTCAGCTACAATCTACTGGGATAAAGAAAACATGTCTTATGTTTCATGTTCATTACAGTATAGAAATGAATTTTCTTCACGGGAGGAAATAATTAAAAGCGCAGAAATGCGTATCTATGAAGTAATGGGTTAACCCTTAGCCCGCCAAAACAATTGTCGTCTGCTATATTTCTCGTCTGCTTCAAGTTTCAAAGTGCTTCAAAGTTGTTCAAAATTGCTGAAAATGTTGTCCGAGTGTCAAACAGCTTGGATCCGGATGAGACGCCGAGTTACTCGGCGTCTCATCCGGATCCAAGCTGTTTACATATGGAGCTATAGTCGTGACTGGCAGGCTAAGGGTTAAAACCGTACTGCTAGACTCGTGATATTAGTGGTTATTGTTTGTAATTATATGTGAAGGATATTCGTATATAACGTTTTGTATTATTTTCAGAATTGTTTTTTTTAAATGGATTCCTCTCTGGAAGTTTCGACCATAGAGGATGAGGAAATGCATTCTTGTTTGAAATTACATGTGTAGGTTATTCGTATAACCCATGGAATAACCTAAGACCTGCTAGCCAAAACAGCTTAATTTCGTCAGAGTCAGAGTATCTCATAAAGGATATCGAACCAGCAAACAACATCTAAAGCAAATATGCTACATTAATAGCAATGTAATAATTGGCCTTGAGTTAAACACAATTGTGTTATTTCATCATTATTTACAAGAGAGAAGTGTAAGAGAATCTACAACAGACTGTTGTATCTGTATGTTATAGTTTGTTTCAAGAAACTCTATGACTGAAGTTCAATATATAGAACAATAGATTAATGTGAGGATCTCCTAACAGTAGCTAGGATATGAGTTAAATTATTGTTTTGTTTTGCATTTCCGTACATGATAGTTTTGCATTTAAAAAGGTTACTGTTTCCATTGTATACTTGTATTGTTTGCTTTTCAATCCAAGATACATGTATTACAATTCTTTGAAAACCTCAATTTCATTCAATTTTGCACACCCATCTACAGCATTAGTTCAACCACTCTCCGCTGAATATCTTTTTTAAAGATATTTCTTGTTAAAGTTAGCACTATAGCTGCTTTTACTGAAAAATGTCGTACGAGTGTCAAACAGTTTTGATCCTGATCAGACGCCGTGTTACGCGGCGTCTGATCAGGATACAATTTTTTTGCAAAGTCGCCTTTGGACGACGATTGCAGTGAACGAGTTAAAGTACACAATCCCAACTAATTGAATTACCTCTCTATTACGATCACCTAAACGAAGGCTAAATGGGTGTATTTAAAAGACAGGTGACCGCTTAAAGAAAGGTGACAGTAAAACAGGAAGCTCCTTCATTAACTTTCTGTTTTGCTGTCACATTGATTTAAGCAGTTGCCTGTCTTAAAACACCTAATAATTAACATAATTGAGTGGTCGTAATAGAGAGTGTCTACTGTAAATTTAACAAAACAGTCTTAAAGAAGGTGATACTGTTACAGAATATGGATTAAACTGGTCAACGATAATCAAGGTAGTTTTACTGTTAATTAATGTTTAATGTTATTAATCTTTGATGTTGTAATTAAACATTCAATTGACATTGTTGTGTATTGTCGGGCTAAATGTTTAGACTGTACAATGCCAGCAGAGACAGGTTTCATTTACAGTGGAGAAAACGTTATTCTTTCCCAATAAACGCGTTTACGCTAAAACTATTATTTCCAGTGCAAACAGTTTGGAGCCTGATCAGACGCCGGGTTACCCGGCGTCTGATCAAGCTCCAAACTTCTTGCCACTCGGATAAATATGAAAAGTCAGACTTGTAAAATATGTCCTTTTCTACATGTGTGTGTTTTGCGTTTGCGTTTCGTTTGCGTTTAAACGGGAAAGAATAACGTATTCTCCACTGTACTACGTCGGAGCAGCTGTTGAACGATTAATTACCGTCTCCCAAATAAGCAAACAGTGTAGAAACAGATGATTTTATGTGACTTTTTATTTGAGAAATAAACAACAATGTCAAATGCACCTATTAGCCATTTCTGCAATATCTTTGTCTTGCTTTTTACATGGAAGCGTCAACCTGTCCAAAAGGTCACCACTACACTCAGTACAAACTTTACCTATATATGTTTGTCGGAGTAAAAGCCCTACAGAGCTTATGTTAATTTGTTAAACCTATCCGACGTAAAATAAAAGTTGTCTATGTCTCCCGTTTATAACGCAAAACTACATTGTATATTCTTTATAATTTGCAAGGGTAGCAGGGGAGATAATCAATTACTTATAATTTATTCATATTTGTACTGATTGTCTCCCTTTGTCCACTGTACATACATTACAATGCAAACTATCTTGTGTAACCTCTTACTCCATGATAGCAAGTGTCTAGTTTTAAGGACGAGTGACCACTTAAAGTGGATTGAAAGTAAACGAGAATTCGCCTTAAGGCACATTCTGCTCTACTTTCAACCGGTTAAAAGCTACCATTTACTAAACTCTAGAAACTCTTTCTTATCAATTCTTGACTATTTAATGACATTTTACCCCCAAAGTGAATTATTTAAAAGCATATCTTTGGAGTAATTAGGTGCACTACTGAACAGTTCAGTGTCATATACAGTGGTAAATACGCTATTCCTACCCATTTAAGCGTTAATCAATGCGTAATAAACGTTCGGTTAACGAACGCTTAACGCCGAACGATTTTAACGCGTTTAAACGCGTAAATAAACGATTATACCAGAGATGTTGCGATTGGTGCGTTTCAGGCGGAGATTTCGGATATTATCGATGGAAAAACCCACAAATCCGATTAGTGATACCAGACCCATAAATCAATAAACCACCCGTCGCGACAGACTTGCATTGGACTCGCCGCTACGATAACGACTGCAATATTTACTTACCGCATGAAATGTCGGAATATTTTATGTTTTGCTCACTTTGTGAATGACCCGAGTCAATATTTCAGGAGCATTCTTTAGAAAATTAAGACCGACATCCGGGCTCTTATAAACGCGTTTAGAAACACGTAAAGAAACGGCTAGGAAACCCGTTTAACGAAACGTATAATAAACGCGTAAGAAACGCGTAAGAAACGCGTAAGAAACGCGGAAAGTGGGTAGGAATAGCGTATTTACCACTGTATACCTATTTCAATGGTGTTTTTTGTGACGCATAACTAGTCAATACTGTGTTTTTGTATGGACACAATGCTAGAAATGCTATATTTGATTGTGATGTTGTTCTGTATAGTCTCTTATAATTCAAAATGAATGGCATGGTTCATTCAAACGAGTTTTTCATATGTATTTACTATGTGATGTAACCATGGTGAAACTTTAATAAAGATTATATATACATGTATACAATTACAAATAAATATATGCGTGGATCAAGATACTTTCATTTGAGGGGGTAAACATTTCAACTGCGTTCAGTTTGGATCCCGATCAGCTACATGGCATCTGATTAGGATCAAAACTATAAGACATCGATTTTCATGTGCATTTCATTGTATGTGTTTCGTTTTAACCGTAACGGTATGGCAACTTCTTCTCCACTGCAACAAATACAAATTTTCCTCTTTGTCAAAAGTCACATCCTTGGAATTGGTGATCTTGATCTGCTCCTGTAAAACGCTACCTGAAAATTGTACCACTTCATGAAAAAAGAGGGTCATGTTCGTGATTTTGAGTGTGATTGGATCTATTATAGCTTCTACTATGTTAGCTTTTCGGATCTAATGTTTATCTGCAGTGGCATTTTATCATTTAAAAATGTACCGGTAGTTGCAGTGGAGAAAATGCCATTCCTCTTGGATTGTGCTGAAGTGGCTTCCTCTGATCGTCATAATGTATTTTTTTATTAATTAACAGTGACACCGACGATCAATGCAGGGTCTAAATTAGAAACTGCATTGTATCCTTTCTAACTGTTAACTATAGACTGGTCATGGGAGACAAATTATGCATTACTTAAATGTACCTGGGCATGAGTTGTCTCCCATTGACCAACAAAATATTTTATCTATTTTATTTTTTAACATGCTTTGACCAACTTGCCTACTGTGTTTTTTGCATGCATGCCTGTGATCCTGTTTAAATCTGTTTTATTTGTTTGTTTCTTAAATAACGTTTACCTATGTTTGTCGGAGTAAAAGCCCTACAGAGCTTATGTTAATTAGTTAAACCTATCCGACGTAAAATAAAAGTTGTCTATGTCTCCCGTTTATAATGCAAAACTATAAAACGTAGAAATTGACAATTTGTCAATGTTGGCACTATATTGCTCTGAGTGGCAAACAATTTGAGCCAGATCAGACGTCGGGTTACCCGGCGTCTGATCTGTCTCCAAACTGTTTGCAGCGAACATACTTTTTAGCAGAGTTGCGTTTACAAATGTATATCGAAAGAATGGCGTTTTCTCCAGTGTAATCATACCAAGACCTTTAATAAGAGGAAATAAAGAGTATATAGAGAGTTGGGAAGACGTTATTTTCTCCCGTTCAGAGGAAATTTAAACGAAATGAAATGAAATGACAGGTTCTTGAACATGTACACAGTTAATCCAGGGCTGCCATTTCTACGAATTTTTCCTAAATCTTCGGATTTTTTTCTAGTACATGGTAGCTTAAAGCAGACTGAAAGTAAAGCAGAATGCGCCTTAAGGCGCATTCTGCTTTACTTCTAGCCTGCATTAAGCAGCCATGCACGTGTCAAAAAAATAGAAGCAGGCGATGGAGATAAAGGTACGATTCGTAAAGTCGCACTTGGAAAATGCAAATTTGGAAATCTTAGGATTTTTCATGTCAACTTATGGCAGCCCTGTTTATCTTATCACGCCAGCAATAGTTTGGAGACTGGCAAAACGCCGAGTTACACGGCGTCTTATCTGGCTCAAAACTATATGTAGTTCCAATTGAAATATTATTAGATTAATATCCTACTGCTGAATCTTCTCTTTCTTTTTGCAGACGACGAATATGGTATCTAAATGGGCATGGTTGTTTGGAATGTGGCTGCTTGTTATTACACCAGTAACTAGTGTTGTGTAGGAAGTCATCTGCAGATTTGCTCGGGCCAGTGCAGCGTTTGGAAGACTCAAAGACAAGGTTTGGAATCGCAGAGGAGTCAGTCTGAACACCAAGGTAAAGGTGTACAGAGCGATGGTGTTGCCATTCTTACTATACGCAAGACTTGGACTGTCTACAGCCGACATGCCAAACAACTCAACGCTTCCCACATGAGATGTCTCCGATCCATCCTGCAGATCAAGTGGCAAGACAAAATCCCAGACACGGAAGTACTCCAGAAGGCCTCATCAGAGAGCATCCATGCAATACTTGCCCGCTCACAACTAAGATGGGCTGGGCATCTATGTCGCATGGACGTCAAGCGTCTTCCCAAAAGACTGCTGTACGGCGAGCTACAGAGTGGCAAATGGTCACACGGCGGCCAGAAGAAAAGACACAAGGACACGCTCAAAGCCTCTATGAAGTCTTGCGGTATTGTGCCTGCTTCCAGGGAAAAAGATGCGCAAGACCGCCCCAAATGGCGCACCAAAATAAGGACTGGAGTAAATGAGTTTGAAAAGAAGCGCAATAAAGCGAAAAGGCAAACGTGCCAGTGCCGGAAAGACAGAGAGAGCACATCTTCCTCCAAGCCATCCCATTCAGGGAGCTTCCATGTACGCACTGCAGCCGATTCTTCAAGGTGATGATTGGCCTGACAAGCCATCTCCGCACGCATTCCTTCTAACTGTGATAGGGAGTAGTTTGATCATCTTCGAAGGGCGAATAGCAGTGTTGTACTCACGGATTTAGCTGTCATTCTCAGTGGGCGCATTTAACAAGACTAGAACTTATTAAGCATTACTTTTCCCATAGCTTATCTTACAAGGATATTAAATTGTTATTATATATTGTGCATAATATTTTTTAAACTCAGCATGCGTCAACTTAAGCGTACACTGGAGGCTAACAAATCTTTCCCGACGAAAAACACGTACATCTGAGGACTAAGTAAGGGACAAACTTATTGTAGAAATCCAGAGGAGTGCCAAGTGTGTTGGTTATCGATCGATGTGGCAAAAGTTAGTGACTGACTACCGACTTGTAGTGTCCATAAAATGTATGGCAGGGTTAAACAGTTGTATTATTGTACCAAAACCAAGCTTATATATTTTAATTTGGCTATTTCTCGAATAACCCGTTCCCATATAGCTTGCTTTCAGTATTGAAAACACACGTTTGGTTTAAGCATGCTAAATGTGGTAAGCAGAATACCCCCTTTAAAAGGCGTAAAGAGCATCGAACTTCATTTTCAGCGCAATTAAAACTACACTCTGCCAGAATATATAGCAGTTTTAGTATGGTGCATATTCATTACTGTATCAAGTGGAACTATTTTGTTCATTGGAAGAATTAAATAAATGCCTAATTAAAAAGGCAAGCATATGGAGTAAAGGGTTAATAGGAGCTAACCGACTAAAGACATGCATCTGTTACCCCTTTCTCTCATAGGTTGCTAAAACCATGTAAGTACACGTAGCAGGTACAGCTGCTCAAAGTAGGATAGGAGCAAGAAAAAGCTACTGTATGAATTTACAGATTAACTTCTATCCTGCTGTAAACTGCCATCTTTCGGAAAATAGTAAATTTATAAGCTATTTTAGCAAAGTAACTATTTAAACTAGTAAAAGTAGCTAATAGTGCTTTATCCTGAAAAGGATTTATGTGGGGGAATAGGTACAGTAAAATAGTGTATATGACAGAAAGATTTAACCTATCATGCCATAAATACACCAACAACGACTACCTCCTTACAACGACCCGTGTCGCAATTCCCTTATGAAGATCATGCTTTCTCTGCTGCAATAATCGTCTGCTTAAAATTATCGTCCGCTATTTTTCTCACAGTTACCTATAAGTGGACATTTTGATATACCGGTAATAAATACATGTATGATGAAGAGTGACAAACAGCTTGAATACAGATCGGACGCCGCCTTATGCGTCGGCTGATCTGGATTAAAGCTGTTTGCAGCTTAGTTGGCCATCCCTATAACGACTCTTTCCGAACAACACACACAATATGTGTATCCCATTGGGTGCTGTTGTAGAGAGGGAGCACTGTATTTATTTTTCCACTAAAATCTTTACTCATAAATAAGCACACTAATATTTTCTATATCCAAGCAGATGATTTTAAGCTTAAATCAGACTGAAAGTAGAGCAGATGCCCTTAAGGGTGTTTTCTGCTTTAATTTCAGCCTGTTTTAAGTGGCCATCTGTCTTCAAACTAGAAACAAACCATAGGGCTATGGGTTAATTCAAGATAGAAAATTCCACTTGTCAAACTCTGTACAAAACAAGCAATTCCTTCTTAATGTAACCAGTGTGAATATTCATGGTTTACTTAACCCTTCACCCCATAGCCTGTTTCTATTTTAGATAGGTGACTACCTAAAGCAGTTTGAAAGCAAAGCAGAATTTGCCCTTAGGTGCATTCTGCTTTTCTTTCAGTCTCCTTTAAGCTACCATAATTTAGGCTCTAGCGCTCAGATAATAAAGAAAATATTGCTTATGATACACATTCATGACTGTGTAGATGAAACTACATATACATTGTATTTTCTTCATCGGAGGAAATAACTGAATGCGCTAAATTGTGCTTCTATTTTGGAAACGGTTAAATTCATGAGCAAATCAAACTGGAAGGATTGGTTGTTGCCTTTGTACGATTAAAACAAACAAATTATTTTGTTGGTGTTTTTATTACTTTCTTTCTCCCACCTAATCAAAGCAAGTCAATAATGATTATTGCTTATTGATAACAGTCAATCTGTTATAAAGTACCCATTTAATTATGCAAGATTATGGCCTAACGGTTGTTTAATGAAGATTAAAAAGAGTGCACGATAAATCTATGACTTCCTGCATTATGTTTTCCTACATTAAGAAGTCACTTGTCTTTAGATGTCTCCTTGATTCAGAAATAAGTGCTGGTTTACTAGATGACTGACTGTTTTCAAAAATTGCAAATCACATGGAACAGCTCATAGAACAGCCCTTTCTTAAACAAAAGGGTCAGAATGGCCCTTAATTGCTCACCTGTATACATAGTGACAAAAAGGTGGATAATATGATTTCAGAAAAAGAGATTTGTGAAACTTTGACCCACGGACGGGGTCACTTTTGAACCCAGGGACATAATATGAATTCTCTTGATAGAGGATCAGTAGATGATACTATGTGCCAAATATCTAAGCTCAGATGCTTGTGATTTTTTATAAGAAGATTCTTTGAATATTTCACTAAATAACTCTATGTAAAACTGTAACCCATAGGGGTGCTGTCATTTTTGATATGCAGGGGAAAATCATCAACAATCTTGATAGAAGGCCAACAGATAATACTCTGTGCCAACATATAAGCTTCAATGGCCCTTTGTGGTTTTTGAAAAGGAGATGTTTGAAGAATTCACTATATAACTCTATGTAAAATTGTGATCCCAGGGGTAGGGCCTACCATGGACATACATTTGAATAACTTTGATACAGGACCTGTAGACGATGCTAAGTGCCAAATTTCTTAGCTCAGTGTACTATGGTTTCAGACAAGAAGATTTTTAAAGTTTTAATTGAAAAAATCTATTTTAGCTCTGGTGACCCAGATATGCAACATACTAAAACTAATTCATCAACATATATGAAGGACTTCTAGACATTAAATCATGCAAAATATCTAAGCTCTAGCCATATTGGTTTCAAAGAAAAATGTGTTTGAACATTTCACTATATGACTCTTTGTAAAACGGCGACCCCCGGGGCGGGACCATTTTGACCCCAGGGACAGAATTTGAACAACTTTGATAGAGTACCTGTAGACGACGCTATGTGCAAAATATCTAAGCTCAGTGTATATTGGTTGTAGACAAGAAGATTTTTTAAAGTTTCAGGGCTACCATAAGTTGGCATGAAAAATCCTACGATTTCGAAATTTGCATTTTTCAATTGCGAATTTACGAATCGTACCTCGACCCCATAGCCTGTTTCTAGTTTTGTTGACACGTGACTAGTTAAAGAAGGTTGGAAGTAAAGCAGAATGCACCTTATGGCGCAGTCTGCTTTACTTTCAGCCTGCTTTAAGATACCATGTTCTAGAAAAAAATCCGAAGATTTAGGAAAAATCCGGAGAAATGGCAGCCCTGAAGTATTTTTGGAAAAATCCATTTTTAGCTCCAGTGACCCAGATATTCAACAGACCGGAACCATTTCGTCAACATATGTGAAGGACCTCTAGACGTTAAACCATGCGAAATATCAAAGCTTTGGCCATAATGGTTTCAGAGAAATTTGTTTGAGCATTTCACTATTATAACTCTACGTAAAACGGCGACCCCGGGGCGGGGCCGACTTTGGCCCCAGGGACAAAATTTGAACAACTGTGAGAGAGAACCTGTATACAATGCTATGTGCAAAATATCTAAGCTCAGTGTATGTTGGTTTCAGACAAGAAGATTTTTAAAGTTTACATTGAAAGAATATATTTTTAGCTCCAGTGACCCAGATATTCAACAGACCGGAACCAATTCATCAACATATGTGAAGGACCTCTAGACGTTACACAATGCAAACTATAAAAGATCTGGCCATATTGGTTTCAGAGAAAGATGTGTTTGAACATTTCACTATACAACTCTATGTAAAACGGTGACACCCCCCCCCCCCCCCCCACCCCACCCCGGGGCGAGGCCAATTTTGACCACAGGGCCAATTATAACAATCGTAATAGAGGACCTATTTATGATGCTATGTGCCAAGTATCTTAGCTCTGGTCTTTGTGGGGTTTTTTGACGAGAAGATTTTATTTTTTCACTTTGGTTGCCATGGCAACCAGAGTTCTGCATTGTTTCAAATTCTTTGAACAGCTTTGAAAGAGCTTGACCCAAGGAACATGCATGGAAAGTTTGGTTGCAATCAGAAATTGTTGACACACGACGCACGACGCCGGACGCCGGACAAAGATGGATCACAAAGGCTCACATTGAGCACAACGTGCTCAGGTGAGCTAAAAAACCAATGAGTTTTGGGTCCTTTAAAGGGTTAGTGACATACAGATGAACCTTGGTATCTCAAACTCATTTAAGTCAAAATTACTTGTGTTTACCCACGATACATTAATTTGAACTCGATTTAGAATTATAAAATTTCAGCATGTCAGAGTTCAAACCTTAGCACATTTGATCGTTGAAATATTGATATGTTCGACTAAACGTTTGAGTTGGAGATATGAAAGTTTGACTAGTATTCCTTTTAACCCATTACCCTATAGCCTGTTGCTA
This sequence comes from Gari tellinella, assembly GCA_922989275.2. Lineage (NCBI taxonomy): Eukaryota > Metazoa > Mollusca > Bivalvia > Cardiida > Psammobiidae > Gari > Gari tellinella. The sequence continues at coordinate 20,069,984 of OV277862.1, forward strand.
TTGTTGAGAAGACGATATTCTTTCCCGAATAACGCGTTTACGCAAAAACTAAAATTTTCATTGCAAACAGTTTGGAGACAGGTCGAATGCTGGGTAACCCGGCGTCTGATCAGGCGCCAAACTGTTTGCTACACAGATTAACATATAGAGGCAGTTTTATCGTAAAGTTTTTTTCTTTGTTTTATTGTGATGCGGTTGTGTAATTCCGTTTGCGTTTAAACGGGAAAGAATAACGTTTTCTCCACTGTACTCAACATAGAATTAAAAGACATAAGACCAGTTAAAGCAGGTTGAAAGTAAAGCACAGTGCGCCATATTGCACACTCTGCTTTACTTGCAGTATCCTTTAAGCTATCATCTGCTTTGATATAGAAAATGTTTATTATGATACATGTTCAGGTTGATAGTATACACTGAAAATATTTTCTTCAGTGGATGAATAAATAAGAGGTGTATTGTATGGGGTAATGAGTTGACCCTTTATTCCATAGCCTGTTTCTAATATTGAAGATAGTTGACTCTCATGACTTAAATGCATGTTTATAGTAATGCAAAATGTACATTCAGGTGCACTCTGATTTACTTCCGGCCTGCTTTAAGCTACCATCTGCTAGAATATAGAAATATTTCTACTGAAATAACTCATAACTGTGTAAAGTGAATCTCTTTTTTCACTGTATGTATAAATAACAGGCGCAATAGCGTGTCCTAGTATTTATGGAATAATGGGTTGAAAAATGACAGACAGCTACACATATATACATATTGTATTTAAAGACACAATATTCATTCTTATTCAATTCATCTGTCCCTTTTTATTAAAAAGACAATCAATGTCAATTGGCGATTGGCTGTGGACACTGGGGAATGTACTGAATGCACTTCGATCTAGATTTGCTGTATTTGCTCTAGCAGAATGTTCTCCTGTGACCCCTCAACACGTCTACTTGGCAGAATGTTCACCCTGAAAAATACAAATAACAAGAATTATAAACATAATGAAAACTTTTACTAAACACTACGTTACAATTTCTTTTCTCGAGAAGAGGGGAGGGCTCCAATTACGCCTTTAATTTGTTGATTGTCTGGAAATATTTGTACACATGTACTCTCTGCCTAACACCCCCTCTGTTAAGAAGCATACTTAATACATGCATATACATCCATAACTTACGTAATTAGAAATCATTTTTTAAGATAGGAGTGTGAATTAATACGCAACAATAGCTAGAAATGGCTAAAATATCCACCTTTGAAGTTTGTCCCAATCTGTTGAAGATGATGGCATAGGTTGTTTTTTACCCAACCCTTTATTGTGTACATATATAGGTTCTAATCGCCAAATCTTAAAACAAACTAGCTAAATATCCGCAATTCTTGTAAGTAAGGCAAATAAATAAATAGAAGTTTAGCTTACACCTTCCTGTCTCTTTTGCAGTTGAAATCAATATGGCGCCACGTTTTCCCGCCTTTACGGAACATCTAAGATCTAAGACCTAAGTTCTAACAAACAATTCGTAGTTCTTAGATGTTCCCGGCAACAATTCGAACTTAGGTGTTAGGGCTTAGAACTTAGGTCTTAGATCTTAGATGTTCCTGCAACAATTTCGGCAAGAATTCGAACTTAGAAGTTAGGACTTAGAACTTAGGTCTTAGATCTTAGATGTTTCGGCAACATTTCGAACTTAGGAATTAGAACCTTAATTCGAATTAATGCCATCTAACTTCTATCTCCAAAGGGCCCCAATGGGCTTCCGTAGGATATTGCTGGTGATTATGTTGAGAAAGTGCGACGTTCGCTCGACGTAGATAACGTTTGACGTCTGTAGCGGCCCTATATGTAACTAGGCCCCAAATGTAACTACGCGGCCCTACTTGTAACTAAACGGCCCTAAATGTAACTAAACGTCGAAATGACGTCGAAAAAAAAGTGGCCCTACTTGTAACAAAAAACGGCCCTATATGTAACGACGGTGTAACGAAGTATTTTGACCCCCATCGAAAAAAGACCCCCCGGTCATAATTCGACGACGTGGAATGACCCCCCGTCATTTTTCGATATCGTACAATGACCCCCCCGTCATAATTCGACGTCGAAATTTGACCCCCCGGTCATAGTACTATGACTCCCCTCATGAAGTATTTTGACCCCTCCTGAAATATATCGACCTCCATCGAATAGTGACCCCTACCCTCTCCAGCAATTAAGCGACACAGTTTAACCAATTGGACCCTAGCGGCGACGAGTATATTAGATATTTACAAACAGTGTTCATGTTAATAGTACACTTGTCCTTTGTAAACAGTGTAGACCCAAGTCAGACTTTACCCACAGGAGCCCTCTGATATCTGTCAGTTTTGAAATGTATTGTATAAAACAACTCTAGCTAGTCGAAAATTAGTTTAAACATATTTTATTGCCATATATTTGTACAACCATATAACACATATTCATAATCATATTTACAAAATACAAATATAAGAGCAAAAGGGTTGGGCCACAAGTTCTACCAACATTAGTTACGGCCCTCCCCTTTTGTGGTTGGTTAGTTGACCATTTTACTAATAAGTATTAAAAATGGTTAGTTAATTGTACTTACATATACAGTCAATCTGGTATTAATCGACAACCAAAACGAGTTTACTTGAGAGGCTTTAATTATACGTGGTTGGCCCATGAATGCCAGAAAAATGGTTCGGAATATTCCAAGGTGTTAATGTAATAATAATCCCTGTCCTATGTGTCGCCTAATACCAGACCGACCGCATGGTTTAAACTCTTAAATAACATATAAGCAAGTTTTACTGTTTACATCTTATCAAAGGGAAGTAATTGTGTTTTTTCAACTATCGAAATTATGAAAAAAACACTGTGTTGGATTAGCAAGGCTCCAGATGAAGGGAAGTAAACTCAAGAAATCCAATATTTTCTTTCTCACTTTAACCCTCATGGTACGTAATTCTATGATGTTTCTACTCATTAGAATCGTCTCTTCGAGACGATTATAATGAGTCGTGACATCATAGGATTTAAATCATAAATAAAGGTTTCAGTTTTCAAAATACTCCCCCTATTTGAAGCCCTGATACGTAAAGTCTAAGGTATGTTAGTTATCTTTAAATTGAGAAATGAATTTTGGAATTCCTTAGAACAAATATTAATAACGACATATATTCTACAAATAGAAAAGAATAAACAACAAAATACGAACGTGTTTAGGAAAGATAACAGACAGAAGAAAAGAATTGAGAAAAAGAAGACTAAGAGAAAAATGAACTACAAGAGTACGAAGTCCCATCTTAAAATACCTAATACAGTAGGTGCTAGTGTGTTTCAAATCTTTTGGTATCCTTTATATATGTATGGACAGCATTGAAAATCATCACATTATCATTATGAGTCAGTTCAGGTGAGCCAAACAGTAAAGTATTGGCATTGAATGGGTGAAAATCCCTTATGGTATGAAATAGAACATGTCGGTAGTTTGTATAAAGGTTACACTGAAAGAGAAAATGATCTGCATCTTCTCTTTCAAAGCCACAAGAACACTTTTCCGAAAGACTAAGATGGTTTTTAAATAGATCTGCATTTAAATTACTGCATTTATTTCGTATGCGTGCATGTAAGGCAGATATGTATCTATTGCCTGTGAAGTAAAACGAAGGAACAACTTTGGGGATAAAAACTGTGTGTGATAAAGCTTTTTTAAAGGTTGTTAATGTGGTTGAATCTCTTATGGTTATTGGAAGAGTATTCCACATTTTTGTAGCTGACGGCACAAACGAATTCGAAAATAGTTCTGTTCTTCTTGATAAAATATTTAAGTCTCGAGCATTTCTTAGGTTATACGTATTTAGATCATCAACGGATGGTGGAAGAAGACTGCTCAAGTAATCTGGTGTAAGGCCAGACATTATCTTGTACATCAAAATTAACTTATGATATTTTCTTCTTTCAGTCAAAGATAGCCAGCCAATTTCATTGTACAAGTTTTCTAACGTTACTGATCTAGTTAGGCCTGTAACGATCCTAGCTGCCTCGTTTTGAAATTTGTCTAAGGTTTCTTTGTCTTGCATTGTACAGCCATCCCATACTACAGATGCATATTCTAAGATAGGACGCAGAAATGATATATAAAGTTGATTTAGGGTTTTACGATTTACTGAAAATTTAATTTTTCTCATCATATTAAGGATTTTAGAGGAAGAACTAATTAACTTGTGTATGTGTTCACGCCACTTGCCGTCTGCGCTCAGTACAACACCAAGGTGTTTATGACTGTTAACAAAAGTAACAGGCACTTGATTAAAGACCAATAAGGGTGCAGTTGCATTTGACCTTGAAGAAATAAACAGTGCTTCAGTTTTTTGAGGATTAAATGAGACCAGCCATTTTTCTGCCCAACTTGAAATTATTTGTAAGTCTTGATTCATGATTGCTTCTATATCATCCGTCGATCGTGATGTGAAAGAAATAGAAGTGTCGTCTGCAAAAAGACGAGATATACTCAAGAGTTGTTCAATAATGTCATTAACAAATACCAAGAAAAGAAGGGGGCCAAGTACAGAGCCTTGTGGTACGCCTGCATTAGTTTCCTTATACTGAGAGTATGACGAACCCACAAAAACCTTTTGACAACGATGAGTAAGATAACTATTTAACCAATTAAGACATCCACCTGATATACCATTTTGTTGCAATTTAAATAATAAACCTCTGTGCCATACTCGATCAAATGCTTTAGATATATCAAAGAATACAATACATGTGTTAAGTTTTTTGTCTAGTGACAGTGCTATTTGATGGTAAATATCAAGTAGCTGGTAAACTGTGCAATGGCCATTTAAAAACCCTGATTGTTTATTATAAATAAGACCGTTAGAAATGAGGTGATTGTATAGATGTTTATAAACAACCCTTTCCATCAATTTGCCGACACAACTCAATAGAGATATAGGTCGATAATTTGAACTTAGATTATTATCACCCTTCTTATATAACGGCATAACAATAGCTGACTTCCACAAGTCTGGAAATGTAGATTGATCCATAGATTTGTTGAACAACTTGCATAATGGTTTAGATATAGTATTTTTAACATTTTTTAGAACCCTGTGACTAATCAGATCTTCTCCTACAGCTTTGTTAATATTCAATATTTCGATGGTATCAATAATTTCATTTTCTGTAATTGATATTGAACTAAGAGTTTCATTTGTAAATTGTGTTAATAGTGGCAATGAATTATCACGATCGTCAATTGTGGATATAGAAACAAAGTAATCATTAAGCAACTCCGCCTTTTCACTATCCGTAAAAACAAACGAGGCCGAAGTGTTTGATACGTGCTTGGTTAAGGGGGGCACACAATTTGAAGTTTGATCTTTTTTTAAAAATTTACGTAACATTTTCCAGTATGTTTTTTGATCATTGCAAGAAGCATCCAATACAATATTTTCTAAATTATTGAAGTAAGTTTCCTTGGCGTGTTTTTTCAAGTTATTAACCTTATTTCTGAGAGTTTTATATTTTTGCCATTGTTGCGGAATTTTAGAATTCAAAGCCTTTGTTTTTTGACGATCTCTTTTTCTACTGAATTTACGTATTTCTGAATCATACCAGGGTTTGTCATCTTTACGAATTAAGACATCTTTGCGAGGTATACATTTATGTATTAAAGCAAGAAATAAATCAGTAAATTGAACAGTGGCTTGGTTAATATCTACGTTATCTATAAAAGACCAGTCCTCAGTATTGATTAATCTATTAAGCTTTTCGAAATCGGCTTTTTTGTAAATCCATATTGTACGTTTGACTGTTCGAGATGGAAGAAAAGGGAAGTTCAAAATAATATAAGTGGCTTTATGGTCACTGATATCACTAGGAGTATCAATTACACCGGAATTGAATACTTCTAACTCATCTGAAACAAGAATTGGGTCAAGACAAGTTGAAGAATAGAGAGTTACACGAGTGGGTTCATTAATAACATTATTTAAGTTGTTTATAATACTAATTTGTCTCAGTTTATTGTTTTTAGTATTAAGTTGGTCTTCATTTATATCCCCAACTAGTAAAATGTTAATATTTTTTTCACTCGCTTTTTCTAGAGTTAGATTGAAATCCGTCCAAAATGCTGTTAGAGACGATGGTGGTCTATAAACATTACATATTAAAATACGTTTATCTTTATATTGTACCTCTGTCCATAAGGTTTGTATTGAGGGCATTTCAAGGTCACGCACGCGGGTTGACACTATATCACTACTAACGAATGTTACGAGTCCCCCTGAAAATGCCGAATTGTCTTTTCTGTGAAGACAATATCCATTTAAACTTAAATATTCGTCTGTGACGTCAGCTGCCAAGTGAGTTTCAGAGAAGCACATTATATCAAAATCAGTGAAGTTGTCCTTAATAAAATTCAGTTTCATCCTAATGCTACGAATGTTGAGATGGACTAAGGATAGTGATTGTTCACCGTTTGTGTCCAGATCGGGACCAGGATTTTGTTCTATGTCACCAGACATTAAAACAAGTAGGACAATTGTCAAAGAAAAGTTAATATTAAGAAGACTTGATTTCAAAAAACCAATAGCAAAAGCTAACGATACTGTTATATGTGCGATATACATATGTAGAGTACCTATCAAACTTCTAAAGGGATACCAGTTGAACACTCGTTTACCTCTGCATTTCTGTGTAACACAACAAAATGATCCAATGGCCACCCTCCACTGCATTACATCATTACCCATTTGGAAGTAATCTTAAACATCTTAAAATGTGAAGAGTTGGCCATTTGGATAAATTCTGTTCAATATTCATACGCTGAAGTATGAGACATAGGGATACGTAATACATGGGAACTTCGATGCGGAAAGAGAGAAGAGCGAAAGAAAGAAAAACAATAAGGAAAAGACGCAGTGAATGTTTTAGTAACATTCTGAGTTAGGGTGGACTAACGTCAACTTTAGGGTTGGTTGGTGACGGTGAATATGGTGTTCAAATTGGTTCTTATGGCTAAAATATATTCAAAAATTATTTATACATAAACATACATAGTAGACATACATAGTAGAACTTCGGTATCTCGAAGTCGGTTTTGTCGAACACACCCGCATTTCAAAGTCAAAACTTGGCTAGGCCACGTTTTAACCCTGAAATATGGGTATGTTCATCTTAACCGAGCATACAATAATGCAGCTCACATGTCGAACTATCGGACAGTTCGAGTTAAACGAGTTCGAGATACCGAAGTTCGACTGTATAGTAACAAAGGTGTTAAGGAAAAAGAAGCCAAACAATTGAAAGGTAAACTAGATCATAAATATGTACATAACATATATTCAGTTATAGATATGTACAGAACTTTCTATAGCACTTTGCAGTTAGTTCTTCGCCTACTTGTCTCATCATACACACATTAATATATGCAGACAGTTCTTATCCAGATCAGAAGCCGCAAAATGCAACTTCTAATCCTGATCCGAGCTGCCTGACGATCATTATATATGTGTAGGTTTCTCAAGCAAACGTTACTCCATAACTATTAATTTTAAGACAATTACAAATGACAACTGTTTCTGAGAGTAGACGATGTCGTTTGAGGCGAATAACGTTTAAGTATACTGAGAAACCCCTATTTATCGCAAAAGAGTGGATGACGGAATTTATCTTAATTAACAAAATAGTATAGAGTGCAGCAAGCTGTGTTTGTAAGTCACTGTGAAATGTTCTGAAACACTGTAGAACACTATTCCCACTAAAATGACCGTGACCTTTATGCCATTGACCTTTGTCTTACATGACCTAAAGTGTACTGAGCTCAAAGACAGACAGGCAGACATACGGTTGCGGTCAGACGGACAGACAGACAGACAGTTGCGGTCAGACGGACAAACCGACAAACAGACAGCCTACGGTTGACAGACATGATAACAACATTTTGTCCCCGAAGTCTCAACAGGGCATACAATCAATAGACAATATCAGTTACTCAATATCAATAAAATAAAAAGACATGTGCACACGAGATGTAAAGACAATATTACTCAGTCACTACTATTGTTTTAATGAGGAGTAGATCTACAATAATCTCTCCAGTTTAAACAATGCGACGAATAATCAAAGACACTGTTACCAGGGCTCAAGATCAAGAAAGCAGCATTTTAAATCTTCATTTCTGCGTTAAACCCCATGGTGTCACTACTCATCAGAATCGTCTCTTCGAGTCTATTCTAATGCGTAGTACCATCATAGGATGAAATAAATAAAAGCATATTGGATTTGTTCAGTTTACTCGCTCCTATCTGGAGCACTGTGTAAAAGCTGAAATATTAAGTATTTATAATCTAAGTGTTTAATTTAGTTCAGTCCGATCAGACCCTGAGTTAAATGGACTTTTTATGCAACATCGCGAACGTGGTAATATACAAGAGTTTCCGGTAATATCCGTTATACCCTTCGGTATTTTACGGGACTCCATTCGGTACCAATCGCAATTTACATCACGCTTTCTGTACGAGTACTGGATCACTCGCATACAGTGCAACCACAGTTGAGAGGATTTGGGAGAAACCTCTCCGCTGTGTCTGCACTGCCTGTATTTGAATATGGCTGGCATTTTTCTAAACGCTTTAATGTTATTAATTGATCCCAAATCCAACGAATTATTGTGAGAATGTTTGGCCTTGTTATTGGAAGAGCCATAAATGTACATTTTTTGTGGTATTTACTTCGTAAAAAACAAACGTGTCACAAGTACATTTGTAACCACTCCATATACACAGACTGACAACATTATTCATGTAGTCGGAGAAAGTTATGGTTGCTGACATGATTAAATAAATATAGACCCATAAGGCTATAGAGAGTTTGCGCCTAGTCCGAGACCGCTGTCAGGCATCAAGCCGACCAGATTTGAGCAAAAGCTCAAAACCGATCAATCAAATGCCCCAAAACGATCACAGACCCTAGCCACCACCAAAATCCATCACATCATCTGGCTAGGGTTCAAGGCCCTAGCGAGTCTGAGCCGGGTCCGAGATAGATCCCATGCATCCGACCTACCAGATCCGAGCCCCCGCTCAAATCTGAGCTTTCGAACGAATGAGAAAGAGCCAAAACCCATATGTCAGCAGAATTAAACCTTCGATCTGCCATGGTCTACACAGAGTGATGTGGATGAAACATTTAAAGGATCGTGAGGTGAAACTTAGATTCAGTCACATATCTACACGTTGTGTCTTGTGACACATATCACATCAACTATATTTGTTACATTTTGAAACACACTGGATCAGATCTAGATAATGCTGTCCTGCATTTTCATTGTCACCTTAAAATGACGATTGTATTAAGATTTAGACCAGAAGTCGAAAATTGACTTGACATAACTAGAAAACTTGAATTGTTCACTTACATTTTCAGGTGTGAATGAGTTAAAAGATACATAAAATTTAGATAATAAACAAGTTAAAATTCAGACATGATAAGCACTCCATGGGAACGTACAGTATACTAAATGCTGTTCCCGAGGGATACCGTTACACTGGTGCTTATATGTTGGATGCTGATGGTAGGGATTACCCGATCTCTTTGATACAGGCTGGTTGCGGGTCTGAGGTATAATTCGTGAACAGCTTATTTATAAATAAGTTAAGGGTGTAATTCAGCCATGGAGTATGCAGGTCGGTGGGGCGGGGGCAGGCATTGTGTGAATTACTTGAGAAAGTTATAAATTACTTTACAAGTTTACAATCACATTGCTAAAGAGTGCATTATATTACAATTACCATTACGCAACGTTTACATAAAATTTTGTAATGCATTAAATTACAACAACATTGGCAAAGTAATGCATTACATCGTACATTACAGTCCAAAACATTACTAAAACGAGAAACCGCCACTGTCGGTATGGCCGGATTGTCTGCACTTTTGCTTTGTATATATATATATATATATATATATATATATATATATATAATATAGTTACCCATGGCATGTGATGATGACCTCACTACAACTGCACATGCCAAATTTGGTTGCTGTAGGACTTAAATTTGACTAAAACTGACTCTAACAAAAAGGTAAACCAAGACGCAAACGAAAAGGTTAACCAAGAATTCTCTAAGTCATTCGACCTTGAAATCTAGGTCACAGTGACCTAGTTACTCATGGCATGTGATGATGACCTCACTAAAATTGTACATGCCAAATTTGGTTGCTGTAGGACTTAAACTTTGACTAAAATTGACACTAACAAAAAGGTAAACCAAGACGCAAACGAAAAGGTTAACCAAGAATTCTCTAAGTCATTGGACCGTGAACTCTAGGTCACAGTGACCTTGTTACCCACAGCATATGATGATGACCTCACTATAACTGTACATGCCAAATTTGGTTGCTGTAGGACTTAAGCTTTGGCTAAAACTGTCACTAACAAAAAGGTCAACCAAAGTGAGAACGGACGGACAGACAGACGGACGGACAGACGGACGGACGGCATTCGCCAATCTATAGACCGCATTTTCAATCCGGCCAACTAACATAAATGAAAAAGTAAACCAAGCAATATTCTTAGTCACAAAACAGTAAAATGTAGTTCAAAGTGACCTTAAGATACCAAGGGCATGTAATGCTGAGCTCAGTTCAACTCCACATGCGGACATTGGTCATTAAGTAATATTATGGTTGCTGTACATCTTATACTTTGTAGGACTTATACCCTTACAAAAAAGGTAAACCAAGACGCAAACAAAAAGGTTCCCCAAGAATTGTCTAAGTCATTTGGCCATGAAATCTAGGTCACAGTGACCTAGTTACCCACGCCATGTGATGATGACCTCACTACAACTGTATCTGCCCGATTTGGTTGCTGTAGGACTTAAGGTTTGACTAAAACTGACACTTACAAAAAGGTAAACCAAGACGCAAACGAAAAGGTTCCCCAAGAATTGTCTAAGTCATTTGAACGTGAAATCTAGGTCACAGTGACCTAGTTAGCCACGCCATGTGATGATGACCTCACTACAACTGTATCTGCCCAATTTGGTTGCTGTAGGACTTAAGCTTTGACTAAAACTGACACTTACAAAAAGGTAAACCAAGACGCAAACGAAAAGGTTCCCCAAGAATTGTCTAAGTCATTTGGCCATGAAATCTAGGTCACAGTGACCTAGTTACCCACGCCATGTGATGATGACATCACTACAACTGTATCTGCCCAATTTGGTTGCTGTAGGACTTAAGCTTTTACTAAAACTGACACTTACAAAAAGGTCAACCAAAGTGAGGACGGACGGACAGACAGACGGACGGACGGACGGCATTCGCCAATCTATAGACCGCATTTTCAATCCGGCCAAAAAGACTAATAAGCATATCATATATAACTGATAGGTTATCCTTTACAAGTTCTTTGTCAACTACATAATCAAAGATGCAAAACTTAAGAATACATGTATGCAAGTATACAGTTTGAAAAGTCAAAGCCTTTTTGTCTGTACACTTCTTGATTGAATTACTGCTATAGAGGGGTTCAACTGTACCAAGACAAAATGTATAAATGTCACTGCTGCATATAACACCATTACAGTTTCAAATGCATTGTCTGTTAGATGCATAAAGTCAAACATGAATACTAACCCTTTACTCCATAGCCTGTTTCTATTCTTGAAGATATATGACCACTTATTGAACGTAGTTTAAAGTATATCAGTGGTACTCGATATCAATAAACGTGAACAAGTAAAACTATTTATCCCCCTTTTACATGTACCTCGTATATATAATATTTACATCGATTCCAATGACATTCGTCTTCTTACAATGTGTCGCAACATGTGTCTATGAAAATATTGATTAGATTATTGACAGTATATTGTACAAAATAGAAGCATCAAATGATTTTTAAAAGTAATTAGCAATCTGACATGAATTAATCCTCAGGGTGCTGCTGGCGACATTCAATAATGAGAAGGGGCCTTTGTTTGACATCAAATACGGTACTTACCATACCAGGACAGGGCGTGTCATTGTATGAAAAAGAATAATATCAGGGGGGGAGGGTCATTCTACGACATCGAATAATGACCGGGGGTCATTCTACGACATCGAATAATGACCGGGGAGTCATTCTACGACATCGAATAAAGACCGGGGGTCATTCTACGACATCGAGTTATGACCGGGGAGTCATTCTACGACAGCAAATAAAGACCGGGGGTCATTCTACGTCATCGAATAATGACCGGAGTTATTCAACGACACTGATTGATGACAAGGGTAATGAGGCAACGTTGCGCAGCGTCCGATCTGGATATGAGTTGTTTGCAGATGGTGTTAAATGTACACATAAACATGATAAACTGTTAAATCATATCAGCAAGAGTTGGCAAAACACAACATAACCCGCTTGTAGTGGCTTTATTTGAATGATGACAATTTGATAGGTACTTCAGGGCCCAAGGTTATACAGAGTTTGAGTTGAGTCTGGGCGTTTGCGCTAATCTGACCAATCAAATACATGACAACGATCTCAGACTCAACTCAAACTCTTTATTATCTTGAGCTTTTGGTCACTACAGAATTGAAGGCCAAACTGAGGCAACAGATATCACGATACTCACAATATTGGTCACTTGCTAAAAACGACAATAGTACATTAAGTTATGCAAGGTAAAGAGTCTTACAAGTAAACAATACTATAATACTTAAGTCATTCGAAGTGACACTACCTTATTAAAATGTAAAGCCGGGGAACACTAACACATAAGTACATAAGTAATGGTAATAAAAAGATGACCAAACTATACCTGCAAGTGCAGTTTTATAGTTGTTTTGATACCAACTTTACTTCAGATTTAACGACCGAGATCAAGCTCGAGTCAGTGTCTTGAGACTAGAACAGTTGAAACGAAACCCGCAACCAAAGCACAGATTAGATCAAAGTTTGTTGGCCAACCTGAGATACTTTTCAACAGTACTGTTGTGTTTTCGAAAAAATAAACGTAAACCTTTAGTCATGTTTAAAAAGAAATGCTTCAAGAAAATTCCAAAGCTTTTGTCACGGAGTCCCCTCAAAATCTCCCACATTTGGGCACTGACGTATTGACTTGCCAACTGACAGGTATCCTTCTAAACCAATATAACGTACATGTATGAGCGCCGTGGTACCAAATAAACGCCATAAAAGTTGTTGATCGAAAAATAATGTAAACGGTCAAGGTCACAGTGACCTGAAAAGTGAAAAGTTTACAGGCTATGTTATAGGCCACTTTGCCATGGCAAGCTGTACTCACACACCAACTTTGGTAAATCTTGTTGATGTAATAAAGAAAATATGTTCTAAACAAAAGGTACATGTGAAGACGGAATCACTTCCAGACACGCGCAATTTTGTCACTACATACGCCCAAAATTGAGCTTTGGGGTATAAATACACATTTAGCACTTGCAAAACTAACTTTACACCAAATATAAAGGTAAGTATAAAGGGGGTCATTTTTCGACAGAAGGGGGTCAATATTCGATGATGGGGGTCCTTTTTCGACGACAGGGGGTCATTCTACGACGTCGAATTTTGACCGGGGGTCACTTTTCGATGGGGGTCAAAATACTTCGTTACACCGGCCCTATATGTAACTACGCGGTCCTAAATGTAACTAGGACCAATGAAAGCAAGTACCAAATATTAAAGGGGATTTTATTTATGTATATCACCATCATCACCATCATCATACTCAACACTATCTTTCCGGCTATCTGTTCGTATGTCTGTCTGTCCGTCAAAACTTTTAGTATGTCACGATAACTCAACTCAACATCTTTACATATTATTAAGTATGCATATTTTGTATCTTGAATGAAACAAACTTATAACTGTTGGATTGGATCTGATCATTATGTTAACAGTAACTTTGCCCTTGATTTATCAAAAATGCATTAATCTAGCAACCTGATTTGTTTATAAGCATCAAAAGACTTTGAAAGAAAGTATACCAACTAGAATAAAATATTTATAAAGTTTGATAATTGTTTAATCCGAAATGGACCGTTAAGAGTTATAGTCCCCGATTTATTATAAATGCTTTATTATAACTTGTTGACGTTATAATACTGAAAACAGGCTTTGGATTTGGCACCCGGTGAGTCCAGTTTGAGCAGACCGGCAGTCACTAGAAGTACAGCCTGTTCAGCTGTTTGGAGCCTGTTCAGCTGTTTGGAGCCTGTTCAAACACCGGGTTACTCAGCGTTTGATCTGGCTCCATCCTGATTGCAACTGAAAGAATAGTTTGAACATATATGTGTGTTTATTAAGAAAGAATAAATAGCATTACAGCCGGCGCATCGGTATTGTGCTGCACGAGGATCATACTTATCTCAAGTAGGAAAGTGTACTGGCATACATTTGATATAACCTTGCTTGCCTATTTACCATTATTAACTATTCTGTTCTGAAAAACTCGGACAAGTCAGAAATATCGGATAACAGCTGAAGCAGTTATTTCTGTTTTTCAAATAGTATTGAGCCTGACCAGATGCTGGTACTAACCAGTACTAACTGTCACCTGCCTTTCATTATTGAATGGTCCGGCAGGGCTCGCTAAGCTTACTGTACTTTTTCTGTGTATATTAACTGTACATAGTCACTGTGCAACCAGATACTATTGGTTATTGATAACTCCTATAAAGTAGCACTCAAATTTTTCTAACTTATTTCTTTATCATGCTTAAGTTCGTTTTCTTATTTTCTAATGTTCTCTTTTATTTATTCGAATTTTCCCATGTTGTTAAGCACTTTACTGGAGAGGGGGGACCAGGGGCTCGCATTTTGAATTTCACGTGTGTTAGAGGCACAAGGCTTTCGGTGGAAGAATTATACTTTCTTTCACTTATAGATATCAGATGAACGGTTGCGATTACAAGCATTCCACCGTTATGCCTGTGTATAGATGCAGACTGCTGTTTAAATTTACAATTCATATATTGCTACTTCTTTCACTACACAGATCACAAACATATACCATATCGTTATATCATAGTATCCTTGATACATCATCCTTAGTGGTAAACATAAAATTCCCACATTGTCATTGTCAAACGAATGAAACATACTACAGAAACCAAATGTTTACAAAGTATATCCTTAAAGTGTCTTGTTGGAGTGTGTTTCTTGCATGGATTATAGTTTTTGCTAAAGCAACACCTTACTATTCTTTTATATCTCTATTGGCTTTAGCAGGTGATATTCATCCAAACCCCGGTCCTTTAGGCCAAGCAAATAGCAACTCTTCCGATACGAGTTCTTCAATTATGAACTGCTCTGCTGACACTATTGATCTATCTCACCACTTCTCAATTGTACATTATAATGTACAAAGTATTGTTCCAAAAATTGACCTTATAACTACGGAATTGCGAGACTTCGACATTCTTACTTTCTCTGAAACATGGCTTAAAAGTACCGTCGCCTCGGAAGACTTATTAATTCCTTCCTACCATAAACCAGAACGGACTGATAGAGAAGATGGGTATGGGGGAGTAATCTTGTACGTAAAAGATTCACTTACATATAAGAGGCGTTGTGAATTTGAAATCATTGGCCTCGAGTGTATCTGGATTGAGACTTTTTTCAATAGTAAATCTATCATAATAGGTGTGTTTTATAGACCACCAAACTCTCGGGTTAATTATTTACAAAAAATTGAGGACTCTATAAATTTAGTTGTTAATTCACAAGTAAATGAAATTATAATTACTGGAGACTTCAATTTAAATATGCTCCAACACAATACTGCGAATAAACTTAATTCTATTTGCCAGCAATTTGGTCTCACACAAGTAATAAATGAACCTACTCATTATCATGAAAACTCATCTTCCTTAATTGACATTATGTTAGTTAAAAATGAATCCTGTCTAATCACAAGTGGTGTAGGTGATCCCTTTTTAAACCAAGACAAGCGCTTCCACTGTCCAATATTTGGTGTTTTTAAATATACAAAACCTAAACTCAAAACATTTAACAGGCATATCTGGGAATATAAGAGAGGCGATTACGACCTTCTTCGACAGAAAATAAATGACACAGACTGGAACTGAATACATGACGACAATATAGACAAATATACAGACAACTTAACTGAACATATTATGGAAACTTCAAAACAATGCATACCCAACAAAATAATTAGAGTGAAACCATCAGAGCCTCGTTGGATTACAACATTTATAAAGAGAAAAACCAGAGCTCGTAAAAGACTATACAAAAAAGCAAAATTAAATAATACAGATTATGATTGGGGTAAATTCAGAAAACTACGAAACGAAATTGTTACTCTCATACGCGACGCAAAACAAAACTACATCAAACTACAATCATCTAACTTACTTTCAAATAATATGTCTTCACGTACATGGTGGACTACTTTAAAAGCTTTTATTTCGCCAAACGATAGACCATCAATACCTACATTGGAATTTAATAATACTTACGTATCAGATGACAAAGAAAAGGCCGATCTTTTAAATAATTATTTTACAAGCCAAACTGTTCTAGATGAGGCGAATGTAGCTGTCCCAGATCTCCCTGTTTCCTTTCCTTTGTTATCTGATATTTCTTTTAATCCTGATGAAGTTCGATTTGTCCTTGAAAGTTTACCGGTAGGGAAATCATGTGGACCCGATTTAATAGACAACCGAATTCTTCGGGAACTTTCGAATGAACTAAGTAGTCCACTATGCGATCTATTTAATAACTCTTTATCCGAAGCGGCGTTTCCTTCTTCTTGGAAGTATGCAAACTTTTGTGCTATTTTCAAGAAGGATGACCCTTCCCTAGTCAACAATTACCGACCCATTTCCTTACTCAGTAACTTAGATAAAGTGTTGGAACGACTAGTGTTCAAACACCTATATAACTTTCTTCTTGATAAAAAGTTTCTCTCTTCTCTGCAGTCTGGCTTCATTCCAGGTGATTCATGTGTCAACCAGATGGCATTTTTATATAATACCTTTTGTCAAGCATTAGATGACGGCAAAGAAATAAGAGTAGTATTTTTCGATATAAGCAAAGCGTTTGATCGTGTTTGGCATAAGTGTCTTTTAGCGAAACTTAAAGCGGCTGGAATAACAGGACAACTGCTAATCTGGTTCTCCAAATACTTGGAGAACCGGAAGCAATGTGTTGTTATTCCAGGTACTAAATCAGATTGGCTACCAATTAAAGCTGGAGTACCACAGGGTTCTATTCTAGGCCCTCTTTTATTTTTAATTTACATAAATGACATAGTCACAGATATACGATCCAATATTCGACTCTTTGCCGATGACACAAGCCTTTATCTAAAAGTGGAAAATCCCTATAATGCTGCTACAGCCCTGAACTCCGACATAAATAAAATTACATCATGGGCTAAATCCTGGTTAGTTTCTTTTAATCCCACGAAAACAGAATCTCTTTTAATGTCACGAAAACGTAGCAAACCCCACCACCCTTCTTTGGAAATGATGCAAGAAAATATAATAGAAGTTGACTTTCATAAACATTTGGGTGTATTTTTCTCAAATGACGGTGGATGGCAAGAACACATCGAATATATTAAATCTAAGGCCTGGAAAAGAGTCAATGTTATGCGTAGGTTAAAATTCATATTGGACCGAAAAACTCTCGAAATTATCTATTTTAGTTTTATTCGCCCTATATTAGAATACGCCAACGTCATTTGGGGAAATTGCTCCCAATATGAGAAAAATGAATTGGAAAAAATTCAAAATGAATGTGCAAGAATTGTCACCGGGGCAACAAAACTTGTTTCTTTAACTAATCTTTCCAAGGAAACTGGATGGGAGACTCTCAATAATAGACGACAAAAGCATAAATTGATCCTTTTTTATAAAATGTTTCATAGTCTCACTCCAACGTACCTTTCATCTCTAATACCTCCTTTAGTATCCAATGCATCATCATATAGTTTAAGAAATGCTGGTAATATACAAATGCCATTTTGTCATACACAACTCTACACTGAATCTTTTCTTCCATCAACTATACTAGCCTGGAATAAGCTACCTCTTAGTACACGTACATCTCCATCACTACTATCATTTAAGCAATGTCTCAACTCAAATAATCCACAACCTCCACCCAAACATTATTACACTGGGGACAGGTCAGCACAGATTACTCTTACAAGGCTGAGAACCAATTGTAGCTCGTTAAACTTAACACTTTTTCAAAAGAATATTGTTGACTCCCCTCTTTGCCAATGCGGCGAAATTGAAAGTACAGACCATCTCTTCTTCACTTGTCCTCTATATCTACAAGCTCGAAATAGCCTTCTGACGACCGTCAATCCCATTATGCCAGCCACAACAAAGTTATTACTCTATGGCAATGACACGTTGACATCTGAACTAAATGTTCTGATATTTAAAGCTGTTCAGAAGTTTTTAACTGAAACTAAACGTTTCAAATCCTAATACAGTGGACTCCAACTATTCCAACCACTGAATTTTTCTTTTTATCAAAGGCGGCTGAAGACTCCTAGTGGTTTGGACGGGATGAGAGTATGCCGGAGGGCCCTTGAATGTGCTCTCCGTCCTGTTTTCGTCCCGTAGTCGGCAACCATCTGCCTCTTATACCATAACTTCACCTCATGTAGTGGGTGTCTCGATCTACTGCACTGTAATAACAACTCAGTCTGCTTATATATAATAGTGTAGTTGCACACGCTTGGCTCGATATGCGAATCCAGAGCCAAACCCCTCTCCAGTTTCTGCTGCTTGCCTACGTTTTACCTATCTTTATTGGTTTTCTTTCAATTATTTTTTCTTTCAATTATGTTCAACCCTCTGCATGCTACCTATTTGTAAAAGGTACCACCTGCATTATTCCTAAAATGTGTTTTATCTGCATATTTCTTTTTATGTTAATATCTCCAGAAAACCAGACGGTTTGGATCCACATGAGATGCCGAGTTACTCGACCCCTCATTTGGATACGGACCGTTTGCTTCAGTTATCGTAAACTTACCAACAACGTGCAGGAGGACTCAAACTGCTTTTTAATGTAACTAATTGTCAAGGAGAAGAACTAAATAAGCTTTAGCTTTCATTCTAATCCTTTAATAGATATGTTGTATATTTTATGTATCTGTACATTTTCTGAAATAAATATGTTTAAACTAAACCCGGTCCTCACTGTCCCGGTTTTTGTCCCCGACGAGTCGCCGGGAGTCGGGGACGACCGGCACGATCCGGGATCGACCGTGTTCAGCCGGCTGCCACCGGCTAACAACCCCTGATGTTTGAAAAATGTTTAATACAACCGGTGGTCACCGGGAGTCACCGGGACATATAACCAGAATCAGCTTAATCCGCAACGCTGGGGAACGCGGGAGCAACGCCGGAGCTTTACTGGTCCATCCGGGGCAGCTCGGGGTCTCTACCGTGAACAACCGGGGTGTTAGCGAGCATAAAAATTGATATTTTTTAAAAAAAAACAAATACATTTTTCTACATTTTGTTTTCAGCGTTTACGTTTGGTCTGCGTTGAAAAAGGAAATAATATCGTCTTCGTTATTGTATAGGGTAAATCTAATACATGTACATGAAAACGAAGTTATTTTGTCTGAATAATTGGTTCAGGCTAATGTCCACTTCAAACAGTATGTAGCCAGATAAGACGCCGGGAAAACGGTTTGCATCTCATATTTAGATGAAGTTTGAACAGTCTACAACATTATAATGTTCTACTTTATTTCATTTCGTTTGAATTTCGTCACATTTATCCTGAGAGACAAAAGAGATTTGATGCTTATTCACGTTTGCACCGGTTTATATCTTTTCCGGCGAACAACGGGTAACGTCGGCACTTCACCGTGCATTGATCGGGGTAGAACAGGGCGGCCCGGTGATCACCGGGATACCACCGGCGACGACCGGGGTTACACCGTCTGATACCAGGAATAACCGGACAGAGACCGGCCCTACACCGTAATTACACCGTGCCTGACCGGGATAATCCGGGGAGTTCCGGCTTCATCGCCGGGGGAGAAACCGGGAATATGAGAATGCAATTTCTTTTGCATAAAAAACGTCCTGGTTCATCCCGATTAACCCCGGTTCTCCGGCTATCTTCACCTGGACGTACCGGAACCAGCACCGGGACAGTGAGAACGGGGCTTAAGCGGGACGACCTGAACTATCTGGGATTAACAACAACGCTTGCCGCTGATCCCTATACAAGACTGCCGTAATATTGTCAGCTTAAAATTGTCATCAGTTTTGTTTTGGTCAAAGTCACATATTTGTCTTTTAGACTGAAAAAACATATGACGAGTTCGTTACGCGTCTGATCTGGAGTCAAGCTATTTGCAATTGTTAGTCAAGTTCCCTCCTTATAACAACTCCCCACCCGAACAACACACATCTTTGTCTCTTATTAGATGTTGTTGTAGAGAGGGGCACTGTATTACTTAACATATATTACATTTATATGAAGTTATTAAATAGATAAATGTTATAATGTCACATCAAAAGTGATTACGGATAGATAGACGGAAGGGCGGACGGACTGACTGACTGACAGGCAAATCATGTGATGCTTAATTTCATTGCACTGTCCCATTAAGTAGAAGGTAGGTTTTCTAAATGTGTAAAGTGTGTCTGCATCCTGAAAGATATCACTGCTCTACAACTTCAAACTTTTAAAGTTTCTGTTTTGTGTCACAGGGTTGCCATACGTTGATCATGAACAATAGATGTTCTATTTTTCAATCGCGATTTTGCCATCTATACCTTTAACCCTTTACCCTCTAGCCTGTTGCTAGTCTCAAAGACACATGGCAACTTAAAGCTTTACGGCGCATTATGCTTTACTTTCAGTCTGCTTTAAGATATCATCTGCTAGGAACAACATCCGAAGATTTCTGAAAATCCTGAGAAATGTCAGCCCTGGACCGTCAAGGGTACCATACAATGTAGTCTTTTCGCTACGATGAATCGTGGATCAATATCAGCCGTATGTGTTTTGTACATTTTTACTACATACATACGTTTATCTCAGGACAGATTATTACATAGTTGAGGTAAAAATTGAACGAGAAAGTTCATTCAAGAGCTTTCTGTATCTTTTCTACCTATATTGTGCAACTTTCAATAGGGACCACCTTATCTTCGTATTCTTTCAAATGATTGCTTAATGCAATCTTTCCTATTTGTATGGTGTAACTCTTTCCTCCCTGAAACTTTAAATGGGAAATTCCAGTTTCGATTTTAGTCTAGTCCATTTCCGGCATTTAAGGGTTGTTTTTGTCCATTTTTGGCCTTATGACAAACAGTGAAGACCCTGATCAGAGGGCTCCTTTCGGAGCCCTCTGATCTGGGTCTTCACTGTTTGCATAGGACAAGTGTACTATTCACATGAACACTGTTTGATAAGAACGCCTATATGCGGGACTAGGGTTCAAAGGGGTAAGGACTGTTTATTGCATAGCTGAGGATACAAATAACAGAAAAAGCGCATTCAGGAGCTTTCTGTATTATTTTTTATCTATACTGTGTAATGTTCATCACTGACACCTTTCACTTGATTTTCTGTCAAATAATTTACTGTTTATGAATATAAGGACTGCTTATTGCTTAGTTGAGGAAACAATGACACAGAAAGATCATTCTGTTTTAATTCTAGACCGATTATCCACTGCTAAAGCAAGTTTGAAAACCTTTTCCCCAGTGTTTTCCCCGGATTTTGTCGAATAACATGACATTTGCATTAACCCTTTACCCCATAGCCTATTTCTAGTTTTGAAGATAGGTGGCTACTTAAACCAGGTTGAAAGTAAAGCAGAATGTGCCTTAAGGCACATTCTGCTTTACTTTCAGCCTGCTTTAAGCTCTAATCTGCAAGGAAACTGAAAATAATTCTAATGAATTATATTCATGACTGTATAATTTGGAACTATTTTTTTCAGCGGAGGAATAAATAAAATACGCTAAAAGTCGTTTCTATTGGGGAAAGGGTTAAAGCTGATGTGCATTTTTATCCCATTTTCAATGATAAGTTCAAACTGAAAATGTTTATTAACATGTATTGAGATCTTCCTTGAAAAAGAACAGACGGATTAATATGTCATAAGAACATAACTGTCAATGTGACCCTGTTTTGTAGCGAAGTAAATAAATTCAACATTGTTCATTGGAATTAAACTCACCACAAATATTTCTTACCACAATAGTTCGGACGAGTTCGCGTTTCAGACGTTTGCAACTATTTTTGACATAATTATACCCCCTTTTTGTCAAAAATGGCTATTAAAAAGAGCTTTTTGTTCTATATTCAATTCCTTTCATGTTTGATATGGTCATACAGAAAGTGAAGCGACTTTACATACATTATACTGTTGTCTCATATTCCCGTGTGGCTAAGCCTTAGAATAAATATTCAGCACATACATTGCTTTTAAGAATTCTACTTTGTGGCTTAAAAAACAGTTGAAACTCCCAAAAATATAACATCCATAAACATAATAATAAAAAAATAATATCTAGGTCATTTCTACGTTCGAATACACCTCCCTGCATGATCCGAATCAGTCAAATGTTTCTCGTATTCTCGTGCCTTCTGATTGGTTGTCAATGTTTGTTGCTATGGAATGGAGTTAACTCTTCAGTTCAGTTAAGTGTTTTTAGAGTCACTTTAAATCTATCATATGGACAATTTCTGCGTCTGTGGCATCAATTTTTGTTTGTTTATTTATATTTAGCTATGCACTAGTATTAAATTATTTACAATATCCAACACGTTTTACATGTGAAATTTCGAAATAAGATAATTCAAATCCAATTGATGTTTTATTGGTCCTTACAACATTTTCCAACATAAATTTATCCGAGGAAAAGAGTTGACATATTTCTGGATGTCAGGAGTGTCCATTTAATCTGTTTTTGTAAGACACGAGATTATGAGAAACCACGAGAATTGACGATACGTGTTTGTTTTTGTTTGGAGGGGGCGAGGGGAAGTGTTCTCGGTATTTTCAGAGTCATGCCACTTTGGCATTTACACATTTTTGAAGAAAAAAGTTTTCTGTAAATAATTTTACTTACATTTGACCTTTTGTAGCTATTTCAGTATACACGAAAATAATTTCCTTATTTTGGTTTCGGTGGGATGAGAAAATCTCGAGTTATGCCCCTTTAATACTTTTTAAAAAAAGAAATCTCGTTTCAAACCTACAACTTCAGTTAATGTTTACCTATTGTAGCCGAATTTCGTATGTAGCTTACATAGTATTCATGGAAGATGCCTAGTAATTTTGGTTTCGGGTCAATGAATTTTTCTTGAGTTATGCCCCTTTACATACTTAGTATTTTACGGCTCAAACTAGTTTTCTGTTGATAGCTTTACCTCTGTTTGTTTCATACTTAACGTTCTTATCATTCAGGAAAAATACATATTGCTTTAGGGTTTTGTCTTAAGATTTTTAGTTGAATTATGCTCCTTTATATACGAAGAATTTTGTTTAAAAACGTTGTTTCCGGACGTTAACTTTACTTCTATATGTGGTAGTATTACCAAATTTTCTGACAGTTGTTTACATATCTACACAATGCAATTAGCATTACGAAATCAACTGCCATGGTTTTGAATTTTAAAGAATATCATCTTATAGCCTGTTTGTATTTTCTTTTTATAGATT
This sequence comes from Gari tellinella, assembly GCA_922989275.2. Lineage (NCBI taxonomy): Eukaryota > Metazoa > Mollusca > Bivalvia > Cardiida > Psammobiidae > Gari > Gari tellinella. Next base: position 20,093,696 of record OV277862.1, read on the forward strand.
CAGAAAAGTTTACTTCTTGGTAAAGTGTTTTATTCTGCATGGAATTTTGTTTATTCGTATGTCTTGCAAGTGGCCAAATAGAGCCTGATGATTTATGATTGAGGTTATAATTGTGTTTAGTTTTGACACGTCTGAAAATAATCTTAGTAATTTCAATAAAATATGAAATTGACACTAAGGTTTGGTGTCTTTTTTTGCAGCTAAACCTAAGATGATGCTTGTGACGATGCCTTATAAAAAGGTCAAATACTTATACTGTTAAAAGCGATGTAAAAACAAATCAAATCAAAACCTGTAGACAATTACAGTCTCTAGAGTGTATTTATCCGTCAGCCAATCAAAACTCAAAGCTAATTAATTGATTATTAATTCATATTTAATTTCTTCAATATTCGAACTAAAACGCTTCTTGTCAATATTGATCAACAGTATTGGTCACCAAGGACAAGAGAAGCATTTTATTATAAATCAGGGGCAATAACTCTTCACGGTCTATTCCGAGTTGACCCATTATCAAACTTGATGAATATTTTATAATTGTATACTTCCTTTAAAAATATTATGACGATTTATGAACAAATGAGGTAACAAGAGTGTTACAGTGGAGAAACTGTTAGTCTTTTCCACTTAGCGCGTTTCAAACGCGTTTAGCGTTTTATGCGTTTACATGCGTATATAAATGTGTTTACTCCGTTTATAAACGCAAGGGAGATAATCCATGTCGGTCAGCTTTTCCCATTTAGAACTTATTCCTTATTTCAGCAAAAATAGCGTTTATCCATCTTTTATATACATCTGAGCTAATTTTTACCAATGTACAGTAGTTACCAGTCGTTATACATTGTTAAGGAACAATATCTAATGTTTTTTTGTTTTTTTGTGTTTTTTTTAAAAACACTTATTCAGCTTCTTTTCTTTCACTTTAAGATGTTATACAATTTGCTTCAACTTAAACTCCAGCAGATGTTAAGCTGCTGAATATGTGGCTTCTGCTTTACTTTTATTCATTAAAAATCCTTTTGAGATTTTTAAATCATAATTTCTGCGCTGTAAGATCCAGATCATAATACCGGAAGAAATATATTATTTGAGATATTGAATTCTACACATACCTTCTGCAAAATAAATCCATATTTTAGCCTTTTAAATGACACATTGTATTCTAACATTCGAAAGGTACCCACTTTAGCCTGAAGCAACATGTACGATGGTCAGCCATAAGCAACTTCCTGTCATAAAATCCCAAAGTTGCGCAATAAGCCTCCCCGTTGAGATTTCGTCGCTGATGAAGAACAGTAAGTAACTACGTAAGTGATGCAATTTAGACCGGTTTATAGCAGGGGGTAGAGTTTCAAATCGTATCATTAATTGGAGCCAGATCAGACTCCGAGTTACTAATCAGTTGATCTGAAACAATACTTGGATCCATATCATACGCCGAAATACTCAATAGCTGGTCTGCATCAATGATTCAATCCAGTTCAGACGCCGAGTTACTAAGCATGACTGGAATGTCAATTATGGGTGACTGAATACTTTTCGGGACTTTTCCATTCGTATAACTGATCGGTCTCGATAATAACAAAGGTATGCCGATTGAAACGCATTTAAAAACGGAAAATCCGCTTATAAACTAAAAATCCACTTATAAACGCTCAAACGCGTATATCGTTTATCATTTAGTTTGCGCATCGTTTGCACATGCGTAAGTATAAACGGGAAAGAATAACTGTACTGTCCACTGTACCATGGTTAAGTTTTGCACGTTTTGATAAATCAAGGGCAAGTAACTGTCGACATAATAATCAGATTAAATCCCAAAGCTATAAGTTTGTTTCACGCAAGATACCAAGTACACATACTTAATATGTAAAGAACTTGAGTTATCGTGACATATCAAAAGTTTTGACGGACGGACAGACAGACAGACGGACAGATAGGCGGACGGACTTTAAATAAAGACGGTGTTGATTATGATGATGGTGTTGGTGATGATATACAAAAATAAGTTTCCCTTCAATATTTGGTACTTGCTGCCATTGGTCCTAGTTACATTTAGGGCCGCGTAGTTACATATAGGGCCGGAGTTACATATAGGGCCGTTTTTTGTGACAAGTAGGGCCACTTTTTTTCGACGTCATTTCGACGTTTAGTTACATTTAGGGCCGTTTAGTTACATATAGGGCCGCTACAGACGTCACGTCGACGCTGACGTGCTCCGGGTATGCGTTATGTATGTATTTGTAAGATGCATAGAAAAATTGTGTTAAAGCGTATATTGCCGATTTTCACAGAATATGTAGCACATATCTGGAAATTAATGTTGATCTAATTTTTTGCATCCAACTACGACTAAACGTAATTTTATAACAAAATTCTGCGAGCTTTCCGAACAACCCTCGTACATGCATGGACAAGCAAACATTAGCTTTTGATAATATGGTGTATAAAAAGGCCAATTATACGGATGTAAGAGTCGGTAAATATTTGAAACATGTCTCAAAAGTAGAGTTAGCTCATCTCTACGTGCTCTCAAAACAACACTTGTGCTCAGTGTTTTCAACAGGCGACCTCTTATATATCAAGTGGAAATTACCTAAAACAACGTTCTGGTTAACCTTCATGTTTCGAAAACCACAAACGAGTGTTTCGCTGTCTAAATAGAGTCGGGTTGAGATCTATGTACAGTAACAGTAGTTTTAAATCTATAGTTTGGCCTTTATTCAATAGAAACGATTTTTACACATTTACTTATTCCTCATATAAACCTTTAACGACTTTACTTATTCCTCATATAAAGGCGTTTTACGGCTTTACCTATTTCTCATATAAAGGCGTTTTACGGCTTTACTTATTCCTCATATAAAGTCGTTTTACGGCTTTACTTATTCCTCATATAAAGTCGTTTTACGGCTTTACTTATTCCTCATTTAAAGTCGTTTTACGGCTTTACTTATTCCTCATATAAAGGCGTTTTACGGCTTTACTTATTCCTCATATAAAGGCATTTTACGGCTTTACTTATTCCTCATAAAAAGGCGTTTTACGGCTTTACTTATTCCTCATATAAAGGCGTTTTACGGCTTTACTTATTCCACATATAAAGGCGTTTTACGGCTTTACTTATTCCCCATATAAAGGCTTTTTACGGCTTTACGTATTCCTCATATAAAGGCTTTTTACGGCTTTACCTACTCCCCATATAAAGTCATTTTTTGGCTTTAAATATTCCTCATATAAAAACATTTTAACGGCTTTACTTATTCCTCATATAAAGGCATTTTACGGCTTTACCTACTCCTCATATAAAGGCATTTTTTAGCCTTACTTATTCCATATAAAGGCATTTTACGGCTTTACTTACTCCTCATAATAAGGCATTTTTTGGCTTTACTTATTCCTCATATAAAAGCATTTTACGGCTTTACTTATTCCTCATATAAAGGCATTTTACGGCTTTACTTATTCCTCATATAAAGTCATTTTACGGCTTCACTAAATCTTCATAAAAGGCCTTTACAGCTTTACTTGTTCATCATATAAAGACATTTTACGGCTTTACTTATTCCTCATATAAAGGTTTTTATGGGTTTACTTATTCCTCATATAAAGGCATTTTACGGCTTTACTTACTCCTCATATAAAGACATTTTACGGCTTTACTTATCCCTCATATAAAGGCATTTTACGGCTTTACTTATTCCTCATATAAAGGCGTTCTCGGCTTTACTTATTCCTCATATAAAGGCATTTTACGGCTTTACTTACTCCTCATATAAAGACATTTTACGGCTTTACTTATCCCTCATATAAAGGCATTTTACGGCTTTACTTACTCCTCATATAAAGACATTTTACGGCTTTACTTATCCCTCATATAAAGGCATTTTACAGCTTTACTTACTCCTCATATAAAGACATTTTACGGCTTTACTTATTCCTCATATAAAGACATTTTACGGCTTTACTTATCCCTCATATAAAGGCATTTTACGGCTTTACTTACTCCTCATATAAAGACATTTTACGGCTTTACTTATTCCTCATATAAAGGCATTTATGGGTTTACTAATTCCTCATATAAAGGCTTTTTACGGCTTTACTTACTCCTCATATAAATACATTTTACGGCTTTACTTATCTCCCATATAAAGGCATTATGGGGTTACTTATTCCTCTTATAAATACCCGTTTTACATCTTTACCTATTCCTCATATAAAGGTCATTTATGGCTTTACTTATTACTCATATAAAAACCTTTTACTGCTTCACTTATTCCTCATATACAGGCCTTTAACGGTCTTACATATGCCTTGTATAAAGGCCTTTTATGGTTTTACTAATTCCTAATGTATATATTTAAGTAACTGCATTTTCTTGTGGCTATGTGCGTTCCATGTTCTGACAAATAGTTTTTCGTAAACTTTTATGGTGAAAGTTGTTTCTTAAAGCAGGCTGTTTTCTGTTTTACCTTTAGCCTGCCGCTTTAAAGCAGTTGCCCGTTTCAATAGTATAGATAGATAGATAGATAGATAGATAGATAGATAGATAGATAGATATATTTATTTTAACATAAAATGTACAATAACATGGCAATCTGTTATTAAAAACATACACAGTAAACAATAAGCAACAACATGTATGATTTAACCCTTTACCCCATAGCCTGTTTTAGTTTAGAAGACATGTGAGCACTTAAAGCAGGTTGAAAGTAAAGCAGAATGCGCCTTAAGGCACATTCTGCTTTACTTTCAGCCTTGTATAAATTTGAACTATTTTCTTCAGTGGTTGAATAAATCAAATGTGCTAAAAGGCGCTTCTATGAGGGAAAGGGTTAATACTGCCATGTCACTCAACAGTATATGCCAAGGAATACACGAAAAAGAGTAAGAAATACTCTTATTTCCATTGTGGTCCTTAAGATTGAAAGCAAATAACGGTTAATCGCGGCAAAAACTGAGAGTATTGTCAGTTTTATTACATGTACAAGAGTCATGATTACAATCACTTTGTCCTCGGGCGTTTCGTTAATTATTTGTATTTCTGTGCGTACTTTTCTACCATCAGATCACGTACTCCTTGTATCATCTGTGATGTTCGGCAATACATGAATATTTGATTTATATAGAGTGTATCTACTGTTCAAACACGCCGACATTCTCAGGGCTCCACGCCGCTGATTCTTTTCTGATTGTCTTCGACAAATAGAAATTCTGTTTTCCTGCAATAAGCAGTAACATATGTTTAAAGATCCCCGTGTTTCTTTAATGAAGGTCGGTTTAACACAATCATATATGATTTAGATTATTACACCTCCAGGACAAGTGCTAATTGTATCAGGACAAGTCATTTTCTTTTCATACTTGTCCTATTGGACATTTTGAAAATGTTAACCCTTTGCCTGCTGGTCGCGACTTTTATAAAATTTGAAAACAGTTAAGATCCAGATCAGACGCCGCGTAACGCGGCGTCTGAACTGGATCCAAACTGTTTGAGATTCGTATTTAGGTTTCTTTACTTAAAAAAACGTATAAATCTAAATTCAACAAACTTTGCAGACGACAATATCAAAGCAGACGACATCACCGCAGGATAAGGGTTAACGTCGAATTATTTACTCTTTCACAGCCATATGGTCGTCTGCTTTAAGTTACCGTCTGCACTTTATTTTCATACTTATAATTTTGGTATTTATGTCCATAAAAGGGACATATGCAAACAATTTAGACTCTGCTCAGAATCTACAATGTTTGCTGATAAGAATTTCAATATAATTAAAACAAAAACGAAAATGAACATTTAGACCAGGTACCCCTGATATCAAAAATGGACTAATCCAATAAATAAGCATGGATAAATCCACTTTGCATTATGGGTAAATACAAAAAAAACGTCGGTATGCTTTTAGCCATATAAGAGTTAATAATGCCAGCGTGTGCCTTTCGGATTTATTACGCGACTTGTCGTTATCGCTTCGAAGTAGGTAAAATGTGTCTGCTCTAAAATGGTTACAATAAAAGCTGGGCAAATATATGTTTCTGAATATATCTAATAAATAAACTTCACACGTAAAGCACTTGAGAAAACGTTAATTTACACTGATAGCTAAGTACACACCAACAAAGATTACAAGTGAAGCATATGGATATGTATGGAATTTAAAGAGACTAAAAACCAGGATGTTGTACATTGTATTTTACACAAACACAAAAAATAGAAATAAAAGAAATAAAAAATAAAAAGTAAAAGTAAGTTTGTGGCAGGCATTTAAAAGATATGATCAGTATAAAAAATCCTCAAGAAAAATCACTGAATCTTAATTCTTTAGATTTTCCACATATTTTCTACTCCGACTCCAGACGGAGTATATCTTTGTTTTAAAGTCCCATTGTGTTTACAGACCTTTTCTTAATGTCTGAAATACAATAACGGTTAATAATAATGTTTGAACATTCTTATGGGCCAAACTGATCTATGAAATGATGAAGACGGACCTAATTCACCAAAAAGGGCGATTTAAAATCATAACAAACCGAAAATAGAACGTCTGTCATAAACATTACCACACGGCTTAGTATCACGTGATACAGTCGAAATCAACTTCACTGGGGGCAACCGTATCTACCTCCGCCCGTCCATCCATCAGTCAGTTAGACTATCACACTTTTTTGTCCGCTCTCTAACTCAAATATTTTTTGTCCGATCTTCCACAAACTTGCTGAAAATGTTCATTGATATAAAATCAAGGTTTAGTTTGATTACTACTAAAATCGCATAAGGAATTTTTGAGTTATTGACTGTTAATTAATAAAAAATGACTGTTTCAGTCGTTTTTGCACTCTAAAACAAACAGTTTTTATCAGATATTCACCAAACATGCTGAATTTATTTATATATATAAAATGTAGGTATAGTTTGATTATTACTAAAATCGCATGTGGCATATCTGAGTTTTTGCCCTTTATGTATTAAAAATGACTGTTTTCAGCAAGTTTTGCTCTTTAACACAAATACGTTTTATTGGATCTTCACCAAACTTGCTGAAAATGTTCATTGATATAAAATCAAGGTTAAGTTTGATTACTTCTAAAATCGCATAAGGTATATCTGAGTTATTGCCGTTTTATTAATAAAAAATGACTGTTTCAGTCATTTTTGCACCCTAACACATACAGTTTTTATCGGATATTCACTAAACTTGCTGAAAATATTTAATTATATAAGATTTAGGTCTAGTTTGATTATTACAAAAATCGCATGTGGCATGTCTGAGTTTTGGCCCTTTAAGTATTAAAAATGAATGTTTTAGCATTTTTTGCTTTCTAACACATACAGTTTATATCAGATATTCACCAAACTTGTTGAAAATGTTTATTTATATAAAATCTAGTTGCTCTAGTTACACATGTATAAGCGGGAGTAATCTGAACTTATCTAACATTTTCTCACTCATTTCAGCACCGAATGCTATGGTGTTACTACTGATTAAACCGTCTCTTCGAGACAATTTTAATGAGTATGACACCATTGGGTTTAAAAGCAGAAATAAAGAATTTTAGTTTTCGAAATACTTCCGTTATCTGGAGCCCTGTATTTACAGAGTTGTCCTTCTTTCCATTCACAAGGGAGGCTTTTTAATTTGTGCTGCACCAAAATATTATAAATAAAATTTAAAAAGCGAATTTCTTAGATAAAGCCGGTTTTTGTGAAAGAATCACGTCCCACGTAGTTCAAATGGGACCCCAAACAACCGTTTTATGCAAGGTTTCTCAAAAACACAATGCGACTTTAAACTTCGCTGTATACACTTCAGATAGGATCAAATAGACCGTCAGATAATAATGGCACCACATGTTGTCGATGGGTAAAGTTATAGGCTTATATTTTAAGGTATTTCCTGTGTTGCCTTTTCCGCGCGGGCTCGAAACCCGACCGAGTTTATTTCTTTTTCTTTAGAGTGTTTTGTTTTTACTTTTTTTTTTTTTTTTTTTTACATAAATCCCCTTCCAAAACCAACATTTACAAACAGTCACCTGGCATGCGTTACACAAACAACATTTCAAGGATAAATGGTGTTCAGGCTCTTTAACACTTTTCCTGTGAATTATATCCTCTGCTTTAAAATGGCTGTGGCGTTTGTAAAGATAAAATGATAATAATAGAAATAAAAAATACCAAAAAAAAACCAAACAAACAAAACCAAACAAAAAGTTCAAGTTCATGTATATTTTGACCAGCGAAACACCAATACGAGTGTCAAAGTCTAGATTAGAGTTACTGGGGCTCGTCTTACGTTCGTACGACAAAAATGGTCGTAAGTCAAAACTTTAAAATACATGTACATATAATTTCGTATTTCTCCATCTAATCCTGTCTTGTGACATCTCTTTGGAATCGTCTTTTCAAGACGATTCCAAAATGATGTCACAAGACAGGATTAGCTGGAGAAATAAATAATAATTGGAAATTTAAGAATTTGACTTACGACAATATTTGTCGTACGACTTTTCATAAGACGGGCCGGGCCCCTGGTCTCCTGACCCGAGTCAGAACTGTTGGCAAATACACGAAGCGTAATGATTAGCATTTAATTTATCGCTTTTATCGCCTGTCGTATTATTGTAATTGACAGGTAACATTTATCATCCATTTGAAGCCAATTTTTGTCGTCTGGTTTAACCCACTCACCGCCATTATATCGTCTGCTTTAACACGGTCATGCCTAGATATTGCAATAAGCTCTCCCTACAACTCGTTTGAAGAGTCCATGTTAAAGGCTGATTTTAACAAAATATTTCAAAATTACAAACAGTGAAGACCCTGATCAGAGGGCTCCTTAAGGAGCCCTCTGATCAGGGCCAACACTGTTTTGCGTTGGACAAGTGTAATATTCACAGGTACACGGGTGATTTGAAGACACGACTGTATTGTTCCATACAATGCTTGTCATGTAAAATAGAAAACAGTACAGACCCTAATGAGACGCCGCGTTACGCGGCGTCTCATTAGGGTCTACACTGTCTGCCAGTCTTCTCTTTAGTAGCCAGATACAATATAAGCTTAAATAGGTTAAACGCGTTGCTAAATATAATTTCAATTTGAGCATGAACTATCGATACGGTTGTCATAATGCGGCGTTTAATCAAGATCAAAACTGTTTGCAACTTGTTTTGAAATTACGTCAGTAATACTGCAACTAAATTTAACTTTGAAACGATATTGCAGACAACAATATTGAAGCAGACGACAAAATGGCGGTGAAGGGGTAAAAACCTCACGATAATTTTGATCATGAAACGGTTAAGTTGATACACGTAAGACAGAGAGAGGCGATATTGGGTACTCAATCATTTTCAAGGATCAAGATCGAACTCGTCGCGTATTGTCATCGAAACTAAAGCTAATACATAAAACAATTATCATATTCGAAACTCAAAGTAGTAGACTGTTTCCGTCAAAAGACATAACTAAACTATTGCTTAGTATTGTCGATATCTTCTTAACTCTTATCCATGCTAGTGGTGGAATTTTGATTATCTTTGCAAACAGTTTGGATCCTGATGAGACGCCGCGTAACGCGGCGTCTCATCAGGATCCAAACTGTTTGCTACTCTGACCCTGTTTTGAACAGAGATTTAGAAATATATATTTTTAGAACAATATCAGACGACAATTGATGCACACGAAAAGAATACCCAGCATGCAAAGAGTTAAGCACAATCAAGCACTCTTTTGAATGATAAGTATAGTGTCGTCCTACATCATTTGTCGTCTGCTACTGCTCCAAAATTATAATTTCCAAAAGAAATTTAAAAAAAAAAAGGGACATGGTTTCAAACAGTTTGGATCCTGATGAGACGCCGAGTTACTCGGCGTCTGGTCAGGATCCAAACTGTGTGCAAAAAGTTATCACTTTTTCGCCTTTGATGTGCAAAGAGTTAAAGCAAATACTGGATTTTTCGACACCGCTCGTGTGTTTACCTAGCAAATGCCATTCAATAAGTTAAATTGATTATCTTTGCCTCTGACATTTACCTTATAAACTACAAACCACTGATATTGTTTAAGATTTCAGTGGAAAAGATTTTTGTCAATACAGATGGGACTTTTATTCAACGCAAACTTCTTCTCACAACCTTTCAGTGTCTTCTTTCAATGACTTCAGGCACGGACCTATTCTTCAAAAGTAAACGGAAGTAAACCTCTCCTAAATTCCAATATGTAATTTAAATTTCCCATTTATGTGCAAATCATGGGGTAAGAAGTGCTTGGTCTTTGCAAATAGCTCCCCTTTTAGAGAGACTGAACACCGAATGGTGTATTTGCTAAAAACAAAACTCAGTTAAAGGCAAAGGTGTGGTATTATCGTGGCTATGGTATTAAAATATGTTAGTCTAAAAACATCCTCAAAAAAGGTCACCTAATCTTAGTTGAACAGATATTTTTTCTACGGAGTAGATCTCGCTACATACAATATTCAAATAAGATCAGACAGACCGAAAGAAAACGTCGCGTAGTTGTAACGCGCGTACGCTTTTTAGAGCATATCTCGTTTTGCCTTCTCCGCACGGGTTCGACTCCAGACCGAGATCGTTTTTTTTTTAAATGTTTTTTTTAACATAAATACGTGTTTTAAACTAATATAGACATGTTCATATAGACGCCTGACACCCAATGACAAAAAGCAACAACAAAAAAGCAACAACAACAGTTTTAAGAACCAAATTTGTTTTTCAGTCTCTTTAAAGGCAGCGCATGCAACATATTGGGAGTTTATTGCCAGACATCATGTTCCCATTTCTTATGAACAAACAATTAAATAAACAATCAAACTCAAAGTTGGTCATGTTTGTGTGCAATGTTAAAACGTATACATTAGCAAAGTTATAGTTTTAAAATATGGGTATGTTTGACACGATGGTCGACAGTAAATGATTGTTCATAAGAACTATGGAAAACCTGTACTAGAAATAAAGTTCCCAGAGTATGTAAACAGTTATGAAAACTCGACAGCATACGGAAGAAAAAGTCTAAAAGAGATAAGGGCAAATGTCTTTTTGCATCTGCCAATTTCACTTATAGATGTTGTGTGTTTCACCTGCGTCTGCATTCTTGGCTATGATACATGCATACAGTTGTCCCAAATACACTGGCATATTAAGTGTTTCCGCTATTACAGAACTACTTACTGGCTATGTATCCCTTTAATATGCAAATACAACAAAGTGTTCATAAAAATATCTAGGTATGTATAGGTTCAACTTTAAGCATCTATACCCCTTTAACCAATTGCCTATTTCTAGTATTGAAAATAAGGTACCACTTAAAGCAGGTTGAAAGTAATGCAGAAGGCGCCTTAAGGCGATTTCTGCTTTACTTTCAGCCTGGTTTAAGCTACCATCTGCTAATATGTAGACATTATATCTTATGGCGCATGTTTAAAACTGTTTAAATAGGAACTATTTTGTTCAGCGAAGGAATAAATTAAATACGCTAAAAGTCGCTTCTATGTGGGAAAGGGATACTATGTGTTTCTATCTTATGTAATAAAGACATTTGAATGATCTTTTAGCCTTAATTTTGTTTTAATCAACAACAAAGTACTTAACGACCACTCATTGTTGACTGCAAGATATGAATTGTTTCCGATGGAAATAATAGCTTTAACGCGTTTATTTGGAAATAATAATTCATCCTACAAAAGGGAAATAGGCAAACAGTGTAGACTCTGATCAGACGCCGCATTATAGGAATTTCAATATCAAGCAAAACGAAAATGAAAATTTAAACCAGTCACCCCTGTTTGCTACTCAGATTAAAACCATAGTTAACCTTTCGAAAAGTAAATTTCCCCCAGACGAGTCGTTTGTTAACCAGCTCTGTTATAGTAGTGTCATAAGGTTTGAGGTACCAGCATGGAGTGTTGCAGAGTGTGCCAGTTTGTGCACAATGACTGATGACTGCAAAAGCGTGATTGCAGTACGGAACATAACCAATGCATGATTTGGTCTTACGATCTACAGTGCATGTCTAGGACATGCTACTCCCCTTCAAGGTATAAGTCTAGGTACCAAAGAACAGGAGACACAAATTGTGGGCGTTGTTTGGAGGGAGTCGTTATCGGAAGGAACTTTGCAAACAGATTGATTCCAGATCAGACGCCGCGTAACGCGGCGTCTGATCTTGAATCAAGCTGTTTGTCACTCATCATTAAGTTTTTATGTCAAAATGTCCATTACGTAACTCTGAGAAAAACAGCAGATGACAATTTTAAGCAGACGACAATTTTAAGCAGACGACATTGCATCCAGACAATGTTGTGTGTCAGTCATGCACAAAAACGTTATTCGACAAGCTATATAGCGAACAATGATTCTAACCAACAAAGACTAAACTTGTCCTTTATCTGCGTTATTTACCCACAAGTCAATACAATTGGACTTTTTAAAAAAAAAAAAAAAAAAAAAGGAAAAAAAAGTTTTGATTCGAATGAGACTCGAACCTATGACCTTTTGATTGTTAGTCAACCACACTACCGACTGAGCTATCAGCATTTAAGTAGAATGGTGGTACATGTATGAGCTGGGTGCTGGGATCCTAACACCTTTTATTCATATGCTAATTTAGGGCCAGTGGTGATACGGAGTACAAAACGACTGATGTACGTTTTATAATTTTCATTAAAATTAATTCAGATAGCACAGCTAGTATAAGATTGAATGAAGAATTAATTATTATGATATATTTTCACGTAACCATGTGAATTTAAAAGCTTTTTGTATTACTTTCAGAATTTATATTAACTTGCTGAATGTTAGAAATGATTTATTTAAGATGTCACAAATTTATCTTCTGCCAATTTCATTGAAAAGTGCAATACTTGCGTTCTTTGAATAGATTCCCGTAATGGGAATCACTGACGCCATTTGTGTCATTTGTATTTGTATGCACCGGTCTTGCACCGACGGGGTGAATTAGACTGTGCGTTTGCTGCTCTTTTACAAGAGCGGCAATCGAGTGCCTGACTATGTCTGTAAGTCACTCGGCTTCTTTGAGTGTTTGGTTATACCTGTAAGTCACTCAGTTTTTTCCTTTGCACCATTCCTTTAAGGCGATAGTGCATCAATGGTTAGAAGTCTGACATATGGTCGTCAGATTCTTCCAGCTTCCAACTCATTCCCAAAATGGTCTGCTTTATTTCTGCGTTCGATTCTTAAAGCTTGCTTAAATCAAACATACATACTTCTTTTAAGTCTTTGGTTTTGAAATACATGTATGTTTGTTCTGAGTAATAATAAAACGGCTCTAATACGACCACTTAATTATGTTAATTAATAGGGTTTTACAATAGGTTGATTGCTTAAAGCAAGGTGACAGTAAAACTTTCAGCTTTCTGTTTCACTGTCAACTTTCTTAAGCTTTCACCTGTCTTTTAAACACTCAATTACCCTTTTAGTGGTCGTTATAGAGAGGTTTTACTATTTATAGCAATAGAGTTGTATTCGACTGATTGAGAGATTCAACTGATTACAGTGGAACCTTTGAATCCCGAACACATATATTATACATCAAAAGTAAACATTAAGTGGCGAGATGCTTTCCGTTGGCGCAGAAATTGAGTGGAACCTGTCACGAATTCGCCTTATAACACCCAGATGCCCGCTGCGTGTTATTATCCCCCACCACCACCTTCCACGAAAACGTATCACAAACACATCCAGTTAGAGATACGGATAGCTGTAATTTTTGTGCGTAATGTCACGGAGTAATTAGAGCTCCGTGGTAATATACAGTAGAGGATATATTATTCTTTTCTGTTTAAACGCAATGCACTATGTTACCATTGTTCAATAATCCTAATAATATTTCAAATGTGTATAAGTCTAGGTACCAAAGAACAGGAGCTTCGTATGGATGTTTTAGAGATGGAGCACTGTGTTTTAAACAGGATTGTTGTTGCTAACTACATCACTTAAGTTAACGTACGTGTCTTCACTATAGCTTGTATTAAATACATGTTCCGTGGAACCTTTTTGTTCTTTTATTCTGTTTGTAAAAGACTGGCGTTTTGGAAGCAGCTTCCCTAAGATGTGTGTTGTTTAGCTGACGATTCATGAAATGTGTCGATCATTTTCTGTCGTTTACTTCGCTTATACGCCTAAAAAATCAGTTAATTTCTTAACTAACTATGTCATTTAAACAGCACACACCTTTAGGGGAGCTGCTTCAAAAACGCAAGAAGAAGACGCGAGTCTTTTACAGCAGGATGAATAGGAATACTGAGACAAAAAGGTTCCCCACGGAACATGTATTGAATACAAGATATAATGAAGACACGTACAAAAACTAAGATGTTGTAGTTACCTATACAACAATCCTATTTAAAATACAGTGATCCATCCCTACAACGGCCCTCTGAACAACGATTCCATCCGAACAACAACGCTAGTGAGTTTCCCCCTTCGGCTGCTTAAAATTGTCGGCTGCTATTTTTCTCATAGTCACATTTTGGACATTTTTACAGAAAAAGACAAAATGACGAGTAACACACGTGATTATGAATGCTGAATATAAAAGGACGATGATTTGGTGATGACTGTATTAGTCAGGTAACAACGTCATAAAAACAATGAATTGACCAAGCAAAGTGGAGATTTGTTGCAGTCGACAGAATATTGCAAACGGCAATGACGTAGCAATGACGTAGCATGCCCAACTGTCTACAATGAAACCCAATGGGAGACACAGATTATGTATGCTGTTCAGAGGGAGTTGTTTTAGGGATTGAAATTAAGACTTGGTTTATATTTACAAACAGCTTTAATCAAGATAAGACGCCGCGTTAAGCGGCGTCTGATCTGGATTCAAGCTGTTTGTTACTCGTCATAATATTTTTTCTGCCAAATTGTCAACTTATATGTAACTTTAAGAAAAACGGCAGACGACAAATTTAAACAGATGATAGGTCTACCGTAGCTGTCGCAAAAAATACAGAATCTGATTATATATACATATCTTCGACATTCCGCTTTTCCTGGCCTATCATATTGTTTCGGTCAAAATCAGTGAGTTATATTCTCTCTTATTATTCCATCAACCGAAGTCCTTCGTCGTAAAATAAAATGGAAGGTGTTGACTGAAGAGGTGCGCTTCTGGTGGCTCCAAAAGCAGTGTGAGAGGTTCCAAAAGGTTAATTGGTTGTTGAAAGATATTTTTGAACGTCGATGGTTTTAGTACCTACTATACATGTATTTAGGAAGTCAGATTAGGGTGCAGGCCATTCATGCTCCTGAATGAGATCGTCACTCCACTCCCAAATATTTACATTCACCCCATTCAATTGCATTGGACAAAGTGACGTTCAATTTGTATAAACGCTATTTCTCTAGGGGCGGGATTTGTGTATACAATTCCGCAGAGGAGGTGGGGCTTATTGGTCTGCTATCCGCGAATCATTTTGTTGCGTTGCTTCAGAAGTGCCGTTTCGGCTATTCCTTTCAAGGTACACATTATTCGTATTAACAACCTCTAATATGGATAACACATACATGCATCGGCATAGGAACCCTATACTTCGCTTCTCTAGTTCACCTGAAGTGCGATGCTTGATCAGCTCCTGGGGTCGCCGAGCGTTGTTCTTAATATCAGTTGTGAAGTAACAAACCGCAAAAAGTGTTCTATGACTCCTTTAAGGTACTTCGCAGGTGCGCTTAGTTTCCATACAAGGTGTTATGAAACTTTTCATGAAGAATGATAATAGCCTAAGAAACAATGTGTGAAAATATAAGCAAATTTATCGTGTGGTTTGTCTTTAAGGTCTCTTTTTCTGACAAAAACCTGGAATTTTGATGATTTTATTTTTCTAAAAAATAAATAAAGCTAATGACTATAAGTCTTGCCCAATTAGAGGTCCAGAACATTCATTACAAGAAAAGCTAAAAACATTTTGAATAAAGGTGTTCAGAAAGATTTTATCAGCTATTTAAATTTTGCAAAATGCTAAAAAATTGAATTACAAAATAAAGAAAGTATCTCTTTTGATACATATTCATGACTATATATATGTCGTCTGCTTTAGAAATGTTGCCAAATACATTAATTCAATGTAAAGTTATTAGCAGTTTATCTTTTGAGCATTATACGAGCTCAACTGTTTGGACCCTGATGCTAAAGTTCTGCGACGTCAGGGGCCCGTTTTACTAAACTACTTACGCAAAAATTTTGCGTAAGTCAAAATTTTAATTTATATTTTTTATTATCACTTGTTACAAACAGCAAATAGCCAGCGCGTCCTCTGATGACGTTTATGATCGAAAAATAAGAGTTAAACGATTTTTGCGTAAGTTGTTTAGTAAAACGGGCCCCTGGTCAGGATCCAATTATTGCCACTATCTGATAAGAGATAGGAACTAGATCTACTTCTTATGCTGCATATATGCATTTGGAAAGTGGTCTCAGGGAGGCAAGGGTTAACGTGTCTTTCCTGTGGTTATAGCCAAACCCATTCAGTGCCAACACATCTGCTTTAAATAATTTCGTATGCTTTTAAATATCACCAAAACAACTACAGTTTCAGATATTTGACCAATTAACTCATTCACCCCTGAAAGTCTCGTACATTTATACTATTTAGAGGTGTTATGAAATAATGGAGTTTTACCTCTCCTGATTCACCAGATTAATTCCAGCTCACATATCAGCCCCCCCCCCCCCCCTCTCTCTCTCTCTCTCTGTCTCTCTGTGTCTCTCTGTGTCTCTCTGTCTCCGTCTCTCTCTCTCTCTCTGTCTGTCTCTGTCTGGCTCTTTCTCTCTCTCTCGCTCTCATCTGCATGTCTATCTGTGTCTCCCTCTTTGTCTTTTTCGCTATATCTGTTTATCTGTCTGTCTCCCTATCTATCTGTTTATATCTGTATAATTCTCTCTCTGTGTCTCTATCTCAATGTCTGTCTCTGTGTCTGTTTCTCTCTGTCTCTGTCTGTATGTCTGTTTTCTGTCTGTCTGTCTGTGTCTCTATATGTATGTCTCTTCTCTCTCGCCCTTTCTTTGTCTATCTCTATATGTCTCTCCTTCCTCTCTATCTCTCTCTCTCTCTCTCTCACTATGACTTTGTGTCACTCTCTCTCTCTGTGTGAATATTTCTCTGTCGCTCTCTCTCACTCTCTCACTCTGTTCTATGTCGGTCTGTTTGTTTCAACCTCTCTGTGTGGGTGTCTCTTTCTATCTATGTCTCTCTATTTTCTCTCTACCACACATTGTCTCTTTCTTTGTCTCTGTCTCTGTCTGTCTGTCTGTCTCTCTCTCTCACTCTCTCATTCTGTTCTATGTCGGTCTGTTTGTTTCAACCTCTCTGTGTGGGTGTCTCTCTCTCTCTATGTCTCTCTATTTTCTCTCTACCACACATTGTCTCTGTCTGTCTCTCTGTCTCTCTCACTCTCACTCTCTCACTCTGTTCTATGTCGGTATGTTTGTTTCAACCTCTCTGTGTGTGTGTCTCTCTCTATCTATGTCTCTCTACTATCTCTCTACTACACATTGTCTCTTTCTTTGTCTCTGTGAGTATCTGTCTGTCGCTGTCTGTCTGTTTGTCTCTTCTTCTTTGTCTTTCTCTCTGTCTCTGTCTGGTTGTCTCCCAATCTTTGTCTGTCTCTGGCTCTGTCTCTCTGTCAATCTCATTATTTCCTTATTACTCCTGATCCACTGATCAGATTTCCACCATAATCGAACTCATTCGCGAAGCTATTGTCACATATATTCTGAACTAGTTGATGGTTTACCTGTTTAACACACAGGCGGTCCGGATTCGATTCCACACTAGATTTTTTCAGTAATAACAATAATAATAAATAAGACTTTATTTCAAGAGGGTAAAACAGTTAGAATAAATGAGCCACTAATCTCCTCAATATCAACTTCTTAAACGCAGTATTTGACAGATATATTTTCTGATAAATATCAAATATTTCAATCAAATGTATTTGTGACCTTGATTATAATGAGTGACAAACAGCTTGAATCCAGATCAGACGCTTCCAAGTGTTAGCCACGTATTAATATTTTCCTCCCTATAACGACTCCCCCGAATAACACACAATATGTGTCTCCCATTGTAGAGAAGTATCGGTCAAGTCCCGAATGGCGAGATAAGGGGTCAGTCACTCGGGTCGTCTGCCTGGTTATTGACCTCGATAAACATTCGATTGAAGTAGGGATTGCTAAACCCTTAGCCGAGTCGAAATTGGCACGCGTCAAATCGAATAAGGTTTGATTTAAAACACTGAAATAAAGGTGATATTGGAAACTCACAGGGGGTATCAGTATCCAAACTCTAAGAAGAGACAGACAGACAGACAGAGACAGACAGAGACAAAGACAGACAGAGAGACAAAGAAAGAGACAAGGTGAGGTAGAGAGAAAACAGAGAGACAGATAGAGAGACAGGGAGAGAGAGAGAGAGGTTGAAACAAATAGACTGACATAGAACAGAGAGAGAGAGAGAGAGAGAGAAAATAAGACAAAGAAAGAGACAATGTGTGGTAGAGAGAAAACAGAGAGACATAAATAGAGAGAGAGAGAGACAACCACAGAGAGAGGTTGAAACAAACAGACATACATATACCAGAGTGAGAGAGAGAGAGAGAGAGGGAGACATAGAGAGAAACAAACATACATGCAAACATAGAGAGAGAGAGAGAGAGAATGACAGACAGGCAGCGCTAGAGACAGACATAATGACAGACAAGCAGCGCTAGATACAGACAGAGAGACAGAGACAGAGAGACAGAGATAAGAGAAACACATAGAGAGACAGACAGCAAAACGAAAACAGAGACAGACAAAGCCAAGGTGATAGCCAAAGAAAGACAGAGAGACAACAGAGAGAGATAGAGAGAGACATAGACAGAGCGACGAGACACATAGAGACACAGAAAGAGACACACACAGAGCGACAGATTAAGTGGTGGAAAGAGAGAGAGAGACATAGAGTCAAAGACAGAGAGAGTCATATATTGAGACAGATAAAGACACAGAAATAGAGAGACACTCAGAGAGAGACAGACCTTCAGGCAGACAGAGAGACACACACACAGAGACGGACAGAGAGACAGAGAAACACAAATCAGAGATATACATACAGGGACAGAGAGAGACACACAGAGAGAGGGACAGATACATACAGATAACCATGCAGATATAGAAGGGCAGAGAGAGGGGGAGGGGGGTCAGAGATATACATACAAGGACACAGAGAGAGACAGACAGAGAAGGACAGATACATACAGATAACCATGCAGATATAGAAGGGCAGAGACAGGGAGAGAGAGGAAGTCAGAAAAAACAGAGACAGAAAGAAACAGAGAGAGAGAGAGAGACAGTGCCGGAGAGACAGAGACAGACATACAGGGACAGAGACAGAGAGAGACATCTACAGAGCCAGCGACAGAGATAGAGAGATAGAGAGACAGAGACAGACAGAGCGAGAGACAGACAGAGACATAGAAAGAGAGAGAGAGGGGAGAGAAAGACACAGAGACAGACACAGGCACAGATAACCAGAGAAAGAGAGAGAAAGAGAGAGAGGGACAGAGAGCGAGATACAGATACTGTCCGTTTTTGTCTCTCTTGATGCACCTGTATGTCACATACAGGGACGCAGCGAGAGCGAAACGCATTCAGAACGCACCAGTGACCATTTAAGAAGGAAAAATCACGGGGAAGCTAAATCCTACATGTCTGTAAATCCAATTAAATTTGATGAAAATACTAAATTCTTATACAATCTAAAGGGTAACAAAGACATTTTTAAATGCCTATCTAGATGATGAGTAATACCCAATTAACTACGCCCGACGGAACTGGGTGCCCCCCCCCCCCCCCCCCACCCCCCAACATAATTATAATTTTTCCAATATTGATTGCAATTTTTAGACTGGCGACTTGTTGCCAGTCTTAAGTAACCATACTTCCAAACCAGTGCTCCAATCTGGCGAAGCAACCTTAACTATCTGAGATAAATGCGCCATAGGTGTATCCACATACACATCGTTAAGGGCTGCGATAGTTTGTCTAAGATCCAGAACTTAAAATCTGATCAAACGTTTGGTTTTTATTAAGAAGATGATAAGCTTCGATGTAAGAAATTATTTGTAGCAATATTTAACTGAAACATACACTTGATACCGAGGAATTCAATAATGACTAGATAAATGGGGTTGTTAATCCGCCCTGGTAATTTCTGCACTTCAGGACACCGTGCGATCGCTAGTGTGTAATCTGGTCTAAATAGTGCAGTTGAAAATCCGTTTTAACATATAATTATTGAAGTGTTTTGCTAACATTTTCGCAATAAACCTTAAATATACAAAACGCTTCATATTATGATAGCGAATACGGCTGTATTGATAATATCCCGTGGAAATATTCACAGTAAGACTCAGGTTAACAGATGGCATAAAGTATTTTGTTTTCACGCTTATTATACAGTGAACCCCCTCTATATTAGGACCACAAAATTGTGTTATTTATTAGGCAGGCCCGTAGCCACGCTGAGGCACACCGAGGCACTTGGCTCGGTGAAACTTTGAAAAGAGACCAAAAATAAAATGAAGCAATTTTCGAAAATTAAATTAGAAATCTATTAAAAAATGTATTAAAATCACTCAGAGTGATTATAAATTCAACCAGCCTCTGCTAGGAGATCGGCGTTGCACTATGCAACGTCATAGATAAGCAACCATGACGCCATACATGCGCATATTTTACGCTCAGCAACATAAACATGGTGGATCTGGAAACTTATCGGTCTTTTTTAAAGGTGGCTCGACTACGTTCGATCTGGAAATGCTGCGGGTGATTGGCGTTGTAGGTTTTGTAGGGCTGCTGTTTTTCATGGCGGGCATAGAGCTCAGCCCAGGGCCTTTCCTCATTGTCCAGATATTACAGGGGCGTAGCCAGCGATACGCACTTACGCACGTGCGTAACCTCAATTTGAAAATTGAAAAATCAAACATAGCTAAAAATGGCATTAAAATCGAAAGCTAAGTGGGTTAGACCATAATGTGTAAATTTAGATTTCAAACACACTTCAGAGCTCACCATTTCAGTTCTAATTTCCGTTTTTCTCCCGGGGGAGAACCCCCGGACCCCCACCAGCATTTGTCAATATCCAGTTTCTGAATCTCAATAACTTGATAACTACAAAGACGACGGCTGTAAATCTACAGTGCTACATGTACTCTCTCCTGCGTCAAGAGGTCGAATAGCTCTAGCAGAAGTGGACGAAAGTGGCAAAAGTATGTTATGTCTTATAATTATAACGCAGCTTTGATAAAAATTCTATGGATTACAAAAGTCGTATTCAGTATCCCAAACAAACTTCAGAGCTCACCATTTCAGTTCTAATTTCTGTTTTTCTCCCGGGGGAGAACCCCCCACCAGCATTTGTCAATATCCAGTCCAGAGCTCGCCATTTCGGTTATAATTTTCAATTTTCTCCCGGAGGAGGATCCCCGGACCCCCCCCCCCCTCTAGCATTTGTCAAAATTCAAATTTCAGAAACTCAAGAACATAGTACCTACATGTAGATCTACCATATCGCAGTCTAAAAACTACGGTGCTTCATGTACCTCTCGTGCGTCTAAAAGTTGAATTTTTATATCAGAAAACACTGTTAGTCACACACAAATATAACAGAGATTGGGACATTTTTTTCATTTACACGTAGATCGTGATTCAGTGTCCAAAATCCATCCAACTACACTTCAGAGCTCACCATTTCAGTTCTAATTTCCAATTTTCTGCCAGGGGTGGACTCCAAACCCCCACCAGCATTTACCAACTTCAGGTTTCAGAAAATCAAGAATTGAGTAACTGCAAAGTATGCAGCCTAAACACTACAGAGTTACATGTACCTCTCGTACATCTAAAAGTTGAATATTTCTAGCAGAAAACAATTTTAGTCACAAAACAATGTTATGTAGACTATAATATGACGGAGATTTTAATACGGAAAAAAGGCTTGCCTTTTTTCCGTTCTTAAGTAATGCATGCTAAAATCAAAGGTATTCCAATTCTATTTAATCACTGACAGACTTTGAAAAGTGTTTGATTTGCGCGTGAATAATTTCCTCAAAACTAGGCAACTACAAAACATGGGGGCTGACATCTTGGATGATGACGTCACGACTTTTACGAAGAGTTGTGCGTGACGTTTTGGAATTCCCGATTTCGGTGATATTTTTAAACCATTTTAAGAATGAATAACCCACAACACTCACTTGTAATGATTTCCTCCAAGTGACAAACTTTCAAACAGTTCAATCCATACCTTTTAACGCTAAAAATGAACGTTATTTGCAAAAAGCTACTTCTCAATCGAACCGATAAAAATAACGGATTACCATACGTCATCAATATAAATAATGACGTCCTTATTGGTGGTCATATGACTTCCAAACACTGGTTTCAGATTGCATTATAATACAGGGCTGCCATCAGTTGAAATGAAAAATCCTAAGATTTCCAAATATGCATTTTTCAAGCGCGATTTTACGAATCGTACCTTTACCCCATAGCTGATTTCTAGTTTTGTTGGCATGTGACTACTTAAAGCAGACTGGAAGTAAAGCAGAATACGCCTTATGGCGCATTCTGCTTTACTTTCAGTCTGCTTTAAACTACCATAACCTGGGGGAAAATCCGGAGATTTAGGAAAAATCCGGAGAAGTGGCAGCCCTGATAATATAGCTGTACGGAGGAGTTTTAACTTTTAACATTGTATAGATCTACACGGGTGCTTTTATATTAAAAAAACATTGTATACACGGGTGCTTATAATCTATTTGATTATTGGGTAACAACATATAGATCTAGATCTTGTCCGAAACAATTTAGGTTTATAATAAAAGTTCGAGTCTGATCTGGAATACACAACGAACTGATACAAGAGCGCTGATCACACACTGGCGATAGATCTATTCCGTTTTCATTAATACAATTTTGCTTTTTTCCGTCCATATGCAAAGCCTAAATACATATTAAAATTGTATGGTTCACATAAGTCGTATTCAGTGTCCCAAATATCTCCAACTACACTTCAGAGCTCACTATTTCAGTTCTAATTTCCATTTTTCTCCCGGGGGAGGACCCCCGGACCCCTACTAGCATTTGTAAGGTTCAAATTTCAGAGGTTCAAGAACTAAGTAACTACCAAGTCGGCAGACTGAAAACTACAGTGTTTCTTGTGCCTCTCGTACGTCTAAAAGTTGAATATTAATTTTTTAGCAGAAAAAAATTTTTGTCACAAAATATTCCCACCACCAATAATTTTTGTTAATTTCAAGTTTCAGCAGACTCAAACACTATTCAGAAATTCAAGAACTTAGTAACTACAGAGTTGGCAGCCTAAAATTTACAATGCTTTCCGGTACCTCTCGCACGTCTAAAACTTGAATAATTCTAGCAGAAAACAATGTTCGTCATCAAATTATGTTACGTCTAATATAAAGGAACTTTGAACAAAATTGTATGGTTCAGTGACATCAGATAGATCGTATTCAGTGCTCCAATTACACTTCAGAGCTCACCATTTCAGTTCAGATTTTCATTTTTGCCCCGGGGGAGGCTCCCCGGACCCCCGCCATAAAGCGTATTCTGTTTTACTTTAACCTGCTTTAATTGTTCAACTAGAAACAGGCCATGAGGTAAAGGGTACAGGACCCACCTAGAAAAGGAAGTGCCTCGGTGCTTTTTAGTCTCTGGATACGGCCCTATTAGGTGTTTAAAAATGTGACGGCTTACAGCAAGTTGGCCTTTAAACAAACAGAAACACCTTTAGGGGCTTTTTGTTGTACTGTTAGCTTGCTTTAAGCTGTCGCCTGAGTTGTTTACAATTAATCAGCTGTCTTTTTAGTAGTCGTAGAAAAGAGGTTTCATTGTACTCGGCTCGCATGATTCCGGGTCGTTTCGCCCCCAAACAATTTCGCAACTTAGATGTCTCGCGCCCAAACCAGTTCCACCCTGGTCGTTTCCAACCCTGGTAGTTTCGCCCCAATACAAAATATGCACCTAAGGTATTAAAGTTTTTAAAATTGATGTTGATTGAAATGTTACTTTTATCGGACGTTGATTAGATAGAAAGTACTATAGGACGTGAAAAGGATCATAAAGAATAAAAGCAGACATCAATTCTGTGCGAATGTGTGAAGTGTGCCGCCAAAGTGTGCTGCCTGTGATTGACACATGGCTAATTGTTTGATTGCATTAAAGGTGTTATTGTTTTTCGGCGGAGCTGACTGGTTTCTATTTAGTTACACTTTCTATTTGGCCACACATTTCAACCAATTATATTTGATCAGAAATTTAGAATTAAGAGCACCTGTTGAAACTGAATAGTCTGATTGGATAGTAGCCAGGGCTCCAGATAAAGGAATTATTTCAAAACTTAAAATCTTTATTTGTGCATTAAACCCTGTGGTGTCACTATACATTTGAATTGTCTCTTCGAGACAAAAAAATGAGTGGTAACACCATAGGGTTTGGTGCTGAAAGGAGTGAAAAAATGTGATTTGTTTAGTTTACTCCCTCTTATCTGGAGCCCTGTAGGCTGGTCTATGTCCAAGTACAGTTTTACCAGATGTGGACTGTGAGTGTAAAATTTAGAGATACAGACTGCACTGTTTACACTGGGATGATGCAATTATACTTCTATTTTAAGATATGACATCTGAAATCTTTTTATAGATATACAGAGGAAGCTAGGTGTTTTGTAATTGTTTACTACCAATCTGTTTGAATTGTTAACTATTTGTACACATTTACCATACATTTAAAGCAATATTATATATAAAATTAATGGCATCAAGTGAGTTAAACACAATCGTGTTGTTTCATCATTATTTACAAGAGTGGCAGTCGAAGTTCAGCAGACTGTTGTATCTGTACATTTGTGTATGCTATAGTTTGTTTCAAGAAACTCTATGAATGAAGTTTGATATATAGAACAATAGATTAAAGGGACTCGCAACCGGATGGTGTACTTGTCAAAATAAAATAAAATACTCAAATAAAAGCAAATTTGTGGCATTATTTGGCTTCTGACATTAAAAAAATATGATCAGTCCAAAAAAAGTCTCAAGAATCGTCACCGAATCTTAGATTTTTAGATATTTTCCATCGTTTTTCTATAGCGTTAGCTAACGGTATAGTTGTTGTTGTTGCTTCATTACACGGGCTCAGACATAAACACGAGCCGAATTACGAAGTTGTATGCACTTTCGATCGCTACACATTTAAATACGTTAAATCGATCCGAGATAAACGGATAGTTCCGTGGTCCATTGGTCTAAGCGGTTTCCCCTATTTTTGCCTTCTGTCCGCCAATGCCGGGCCCCGGGTTCGAATCCCACAAGAGAGCAATATTTTTTTTATTGAAATACATTTTTTTAAACAGAATTTCTTATCCTAAACTAATTCTTTACCATTTATATAAGCGTTTGACACATATTTACAAATTACTATTTTTAATGCACCATCTGGTTGCGGGTCGCTTTAATGTGAGGATCTCCTACCAGTAGCTAGGATATGAGTTAAATTATTGTTCTGTTTTGCATTTCTGTACATGATAGTTTTGCATTTTAAATAAAAGTTACTGTTTCAATTTTTTTTGCTTTTCAATCCAAGATATTACAATTCTTTGAAAACCTCAATTTCATTTAATTTTGCACACCTAATTTCATCTATATAGCCTTAGTTATCTTTGACCTGTTGTACATTAACCACTTCACTGTCTTACCTAAGGTGCATTGGGTATTGGCCAACAGTTTTGATTCTCATCAAACGCGCAACACAGCTTCTGATCAAGATCCAAACTTTAACTTATATCAAAAACACATAAAAGAAACGTTTTTTTGTTTACGTAGACACTGGATTAAAGCAGACGACATATTGGTAGTTAAGAGGATTAACTTAACGTATAGATCTGTTTCCAATCAGTATCCAGTGTAGTAGAAAGAATCGTCGCATAGCAAACTTTTTCTATTTTTATAGTCGTCTGCATTTACTTCTCAACGTTCAACTTTAAGTATCTTGACTGAAACTATGAGTATCAAGCAGTTTGTTTTTTTATCAGAAGCCTGCATGCGCAGCGTCTGAGTACCCAAACTGTTGGCAAATAACCTTTGTACTCGGGGTAATCCCGGTAAGGCAACAAATGAGATCATTCAAATGCAAATCTATTTCGCAGAGTTAACTTTTTGCTAAATTTGACTAAAGTTATAATGACTTTTTTGTAAGAAGTGTCGAACAGTTGAATACCTGGTCAGACGTCACGAACTGGTTGCAAATAGCATATACATAAGCATTAGTACTCGTCGTAGGGTTGAGTGTGTTAAGCAATTACGATTTATATAATCCTATCCACAAACGATGCAGATCCTGGTCGGAGGATTCCTTTAGTAGCCCTCAGATTTCGCTCTTCACTGTTAGCATACGACAAGTGTACCTTCCATAGGTACCGTACGTGCTAGTAGATATCTTTACTGGTCAATATAGTTAAATGTGTTAAAGAAGGACGATACATGATTACATCCTCTAGGAACCCTCTGAATTTCCTCTAGGAACCCTCTGAATTGAATCTGCACGGCTAGCATACGACACTTATTGTACTTTTAATTCGTGCATTGTTAGTAGGTGACGAATATACTCGTCGATAGGGTTGAATTTGTTAAACAACTACGATATTAAATCGTATCCATAAACGGTGCAGATCCTGGTTGGAGGGCTGGGTCTCAGATTTGGGTCTCCGCCGTTAGCATACGACAAGTATACCGCTCATAGGTACAGTGTTAGTAGATATCTATAGATCTACTAGTCGCGAGTAATTAAATATGTTAAAGCAATGATATGACATGATCATATCCATAAACGGCGCAGATCCTGTCTTTTAGGAGCCCTCTGATCGGGGTCTGCACTGTCAACATACGATAATTGTACTTTTAATACATATACTGTTAGTAAATGACGAGTAAACTCGTCGATATGGTTGACGGTGCTAAGATTTATTGATGATCCGATTGCGATCAGATGACGCTCCGATGGCGATCCGTTAGCGATCTGTAAGATCCGATAGCGACTTCATGGTCATTGGTCGCCTCCCAAGTCATAAAAAATGTTGCGACCTTGTATGATCGGATTGCGCTTCGTTGACGCTCAAAGGCGACTAAGGTGGGATCCAATGCGCTCTATTGGCGCTCCGATGGCGACCAATGCAATATATGGTGCTCAAAAGATATCCGATAGCGATGTCGACGACCGATGGAGATCCATTACCGGTCTGTTAGCGCTCTACTTGATCTAAATTGGGAGATATCCTACGAAGACATGTGGCGCTATGCCGCGCTCATTCGTTTTATGTTTAGGCAAATAGCTATATACATAGCTGCTTTCTTTTTGACATGTATCCGCTTAATGCAGTAGTATCGTAATGTAGACAGTTCCTATATGAGCTTTCTGCATTACGTTCGTACTGCCAAAAGTCTTTAGACATCTCTGGGTGTTTTTTCTCCATTTAATAGCTACTATAGATGTTCTAATGCACACCAAAACCAGTGTTGAACGCCATTATATTTACGCACTTTTCGGTACCATCATTGTGTATAACAGTTTGGATCCGGGTGAGACGTCGAGTTACATCATGCAATTTGGATCTATTGATAGAAAATACTATCGGGTATTTTAAGATACAGAGAATCATTATCAGATCGCCACGGAGCGCAAAGTATCTACTAATTTGCTTCGTTGGATCGTGGTGGCGCTCCAGTTACGATCTTGGCGATCAGGTAGCGCTCCGATGGCGACTTAGGCGATCAAATAGCAATCTAATGGCGTTCTGGTCGGAGCGCCACGGATTTTTGTACAGGGAGTAAACCGACGGCGACCTTGGCGATCATGGGGATCAGATAGCGATCCATTTGTGTAATATGTACACTCCTGGCCAAGTTCGATATAAAACTACCTATGACGCATAAGATGTCTAGATTATGCACATTGAATTACCAGAAATTAACAGTGGTTGCTCTCTAACTCCAATAGTTTTCATCCAATCTTTATAATTTTGTTGTAACAATTATTTAAATTTGATTTTAGATACTTGTACATGTACTTACGAACGAAATATCACCCTTTATTACAAATTCACGGAAATAGTTATTACAATTGTTTCACAGACAAATGGTTATGAGTATATAGCTATATTTGAACCATCATTGTTTATCATTGCCTCCTTTATTATTCATATTAGGTGTAAAGATGCATAAGTGTTTTTACTAAGTTCACTTTCATTCAAATGATTCCTCATAGAAATTTCATGATATTAATTTATCCTGATAAAGAGTGTTTGGCAGCAAGTGAAATAAAACCAAAACAGAAAGCCCATGGATGTTTCTGTTTTACTTTCGTCTTACTTTAAGTTTCCACTTGTCTTCAAAATTGTCTTTTAGCAACCACCAGCATAAACGTAGCTTAACATTGAACTAATCATACTTGTCAGAGACTTAAACATTTAGTTTTACCACTGTACACAACATAGAAGTGTAGAGCTGAACGCAAATGCTTTCTCTTAGTACGTCGACAGTCTTGAAGCGCCTTCAGCGCTTTGATTTTTACATAGATTTGTGTTGGTTTTGTAACTGTTTTGAATGTGCGAAACACCCCTTACCATCCCACCCACAGAACGCACAAGAGACCATCTAGAAATTATACAGGCCTATCATTTCTCCGGATTTTTCCTAAATCTCCGGATTTTTCATAATTTCTGCGGATCTCCGTTTTTTTCCGAAAATCTCCGGATTTTTTCAAAAATCCTAAGCCCCGATTCAGTGTGGCAGACAGCACCTTCTCGGAGTTAGTGACAGTGTGTACAATAATTGGATAGGTATGGGTTAATGGCCGAAAAATAACCTGTCGAAAAAATTATCCTATATTAAATAATTTGATATGTTATTTTGATTCGAATATTAATATAGTAGATTTATGTAGCATTTTACCAATTTTGAATGCGATAAAACTCCCTCAGAACGCACCATTGATCATCTAGGAATTAACTTGTGCAGGGGGAGCATGCCCCCAGACACCCCTAGTAAGAGTTCGTACTGTGGTTCTGGGGACACCTTGGAGCAGGATCTGCACTGTTTTTAATTTTATCATGTACAGTACTGTAAAAACAATATTTTCCATTTGATGTTTTTAGGGAATATGAGTTCAGTTTGAATATACTTACAGTGTATTAGTGACCAGAACTATTGTCCTGTGAAAACAATGCAGACCAACTTCAGAAGTCTCCTAAATGAGTCCTCTGATCAGGATTAGTCCTGTTTGTCATTTTGTAATAAACTGTATAAAATTTGATAAAGTTAAAAATTGAAAAGTTTGTTTTATTAGGAAGCTGGACTTTTCCATTTTCTGTTTCAGGGGAGAAAAACGGCGAAGTTTTAATATGTTAGTTGACTGCTGAAAACTTGTTCTGTCAAAACACTTTATACCCAGATCAGATGGCCCCTAAAGATCAGGGTGTGCACTGTTTGATATTTTGTAATATATTGTATATAACAACCTTTAATATTAGTGTAGTCAAATATGGACGTCATAATTGGAAACAGAAAACGTCCATTTGATAATTGAATGGGACAGCTATATAATGTCAAAGTACATGTACACTATGTTAATTTGTGATATATACAATAGACAGAAGAGTTATGAATTTTTATGTTTTATGGTTCTGTTTTCACTGATGAAAATCTTTAAATGACCATAGTTGAAAGTAATAGATTTCTAAGAATGGAGATAAAGCTGTTAAAAAATTCTCCAGATTATGATTTTATCTTCTCTTTGTCTTATGAAATTACTTTTTTGATGTTTCATTTGGGATATTTACATCATACTATTGATGTAAACTTTATTCTTACGAGTGCCCTCAGAATGCACCATTTTCGGTGTAAGTTTCACAATATTTTCAAGGGAGAACACCACCCCTTCCAATACCTCCCCGCCTGTGCCCCACCCCATCCCCCTGAACAAATTCTGGATCCGGCCTTGCAATTGGTCTATCTACGCCCCTCAAGCGTGCCCCCATCCCACCCACCCAACCCACCAACATCATCACCACCACCATCGCATTTTATGTTGGCTTCCTAATGGGTTAGTGTACATACACTCACTGGTCTGACTCTACGTTGGTCACCAACGCCTATAAACGCCATCTAATACATGACGTGGGGCGTTCTTTTTCAAGTCATACCAATTTCCCCTTTCCGATATACAACTAGCTATATTAAAAAAAAAAAGGAAGATAAAGAGATACTCGTCATTTACAAACAGTGTACCTGTGAGGATTACTTTTGTTCCATGCAAACAGTGTAGACCCTGATAAGAAGGCTCCTTAAGGAGCCCTCTGATCAGGGTCTACACTGTTTGTCGTTTATAAATACATGTATACTGTTAAAAATCATGCTGAAATAGTCAAAAATGGACTAGACTTATTTTGAAATTGGAATTGACCATAAAAAATTTCAGGAGTGAATGGCTTAAACCACAGTAAATCCTCTCTATCACGACATACTTAATTAAGTTAGCTATGTTGTGATTAAGGGACTGCTTAAAACAAGGTGAAAGCAAATAGGGATTTCTGTTTTTCTTTCACATTGCTTTAAGGTGCCACATGACTTTCATAGAATCAATTAGCCATAGTTTAATGGTCGTAATAGAGAGGGTTTACTTTGCTGTAATCGATATTGAATAGCTAGATACGCTAACCTTTGACAGTTCAGTCATTAAAAGACTCGTTATATTCAAGCAATAGATTTAATACGGAGAGGTTTACAATACATGTAGAGTGTAACATATGAAAACACAACTTCTAATTCCCAAATGTCTCAGTTTTCAAAGAGTTTGCTTTACAGTGAAACCCCTCCAAACTGGAACATCTATATAAATACAGTAAAACCTCGCTATTACGACCACGAAATTTTGTTAATTATTCGTGTGTTTACGATAGGTGACCGCTTAAAGCAAGGTGACAGTGAAACAGAAAGCTCCTCCGGAGCTTTCTGTTTCACTGTCACCTTGCTTTAAGCTGCCACCTCTCTAGTATACAATCAATTAGCCTTCATTTTAGTGGTCGTAATAGCGAGGTTTTACTGTACCGGAATTCTCTCTAAACCGGACAAAAGTTTTGGTCCTATTTCCAACCCTTCTTTAGCTCTACCCATTACACCATAATTACGCCTTTGGTTTATTCCTACACTGAATAAAATTGTTTATACATTCTAGCAGATGATAGCTAGCTTAAAGCAGGTTGAAAGTAAAGCAGAATGCGCCTCAAGGCGTATTCTGCTTTACTTTCAATCTGCTTTAAGTAGTCAGCTATTTATGTTATGTTTTGGCGAAAAAAAGTGCACATAAACTGCACTTATTTCGTTATTTTTATCATGTTTCAATGATTTAAATGGGAGAAAAAAATCCACCATTCGTTTTGTTGATGTAGGAAAGGAATTGTCTCCCCCTCGGGTCAGAAGATTCACGCAGGGACTCGGCAAGCTTCGTCCCTGCATGAATTTTCTGACCCTCGGGGGAGAAAATTTCTATCCTACATTATTTTCCATACTAGAATACCAGAAAAGGCTATTTGGTAATGGGTTAAAACCCCTGTAAACAATACCTATACTAACCATTCGATTGAGATACAAATATACAGAGCTCTAAACACAGGCGATTACATGTATAATGAATCAAGGAATTATTCACCTATTCCGTGAATAGATTCAGCTCCTAAACTTCATTGAATTTGTCCGCATTAAACTGCAACCAACCGTTCAACTTTGTTTTGAAATGGACTCAAACTTTTTCTTACCCGCAAAACATTTCAAACATAGGATATGCTCGATTTTCAGGGATTTGTAGTGTTTGACATACTTTTTCAGCCAATTAGAGAGCCCAAAAATTGAAAATTTCACTTGATTTCATTAAGAGTTGGAGATTCCACGGGATTTGGCTTCTTAATTAAGATTAAGCCACATTCGGTCGCTAGCGCACCCACATTTTTGGCTTCTTAATCGTTAAAACGCTTCGAATTAAACATCGACTACAGTGCTCCCTCCCTATACAACGACACCCAATGCATGGGGGACAAAAAGTTGTGTGCTTTGTTCGGAGGGAAATCGACTTACATATGCAAACAGCTTGAATCCAGATCAGACGCCGCGTAACGCGGCGTCTGATCTGGATTCAAGCTGTTTGTCACTCATCATTAAGTTTTGACTCACTTGAAATGTCCATTATGTAACTTTGATAAAACAGCAGACGACAATTTTAAGCAGACGACATTGCAGCCGTGAATAAATTGGACATACTTGTTCTGTTAAGGGAGCTGCGACAAGAGTCGTTGTAAGGGGGTCGTTGTTGGGAGAGCCGTCCGAGGGAGGGATCACTGTATTACATACAAGAGGGCCTGAAGGCCCTGATATCGCTCACCATTTGTAATGAAGCCCGATAGCTTTACCTTTGAATTTCTCCTGTTTCATTCTAAATCCATTCAAATTTGTAGTAGAGCATGTAAACAGCATTGGAATACGACCTACTCTAGTATAGTAGAGTACATCAAGGGCAGATAACTAGAGCCTAAATAATACTGAAACAAAGCCTTTCCTAGCATTTCAAAGTATATCAAGGGCATATAACTCTTGACACAATTATTAGATTTCAACAATAATTGCACTCCTTCGAGAACTTATAGCTATATAAATTGTGTGTAAGTATAATTGAAATCCATTGAAAACATTTTCAGTAATTCAAGGGCAGATAAGTCTTGACCTATTGGTCCGATTTCAAACATAATCCATCTGAACTCTTATGGTAATATACAATCTGAGCAAGTTTGAGAAAGATTCGATAAAAATTGTTGCCTCTAGAGTGTAAACACCGTTAAATATGGCATTTTCAGCAATTCAAAGGTAGATAACTCTTGACCTATTAGTCCGATTTCAACAATAATCGAACTCATCCAAACTCTTATGGTAATATACAATCTGAGCAAGTTTGAGAAAGATTGGATACAAATTGTGGCCTCTAGAGTGTAAACATTAGTTAAATATGGCATTTTCAGCAATTCAAAGGTAGATAACTCTCTACCTATTAGTCCGATTTCAACCATAATACAACTCATCTCAACTCTTATAGTCATATACAATCTGAGCAAGTTTGAGATAGATTGGATTAAAAATGTGGCCTCTAGAGTGTAAACAATGTAAAATATGGCATTTTTAAGCAATTCAAAGGTACATAACTCTTGATCTATTGGTCCGATTTCAACCATAATCAAACTCATTCGAACTCTTATAGTAATATACAATCTAAGCAAGTTTAAGATAGATTGGATAAATACTGTGGCCTCTAGAGTGTAAACACTGTTAAATATGGCATTGTCAGCAATTCAAAGGTAGATAACTCTTGATCTATTTGTTTGATTTCAACCATAATCAAACTCATCCGAACTCTTATGGTAATAAACAATCTGAGCAAGTTTGAGAAAGATTGGATAAATATTGTGGCATGTAGAGTGTAAACACTAAAATTGTTGACGACTAACGACGGACGCCGGACATTCAAGGATTGCAAAAGCTCACCCTGAGCTAGCTCAGGTGAGCTAAAAACTAACAGGTGTGCACGTAACTGTGACTGACGCCGTTTCCGGTGAGTTATAGTGCCGAGTTTTCTCATCAACAACTGGGGTACCGTAATGTTTTAGAAACGTGTTATGGTTTTTCCGGAAAGGCACAGGCAAAACATTTCGGTTTAAAACTTTTTGTGAAATTGCATTTTGCATATTCAGTCCATAAGCTGACTTTGCATATTGTCCGCCTTTTTGCGCTAATCCTATTTTAACATCCGTTTGCGGCCGAGTTACTTCTTCTCTGACGACTGGAACGAATGTGTACGATTTCTCTAGCTCGCTGACCACGTGCACTTTCGGTACTTCCGGTTTCACTGTTAAGTTTTTATGTTCTATGAGTTTCCGGTAATGTTTGGTTGCTTCCTCTCGTGTTTTGAAACTGATCAATTTGACATGTTCCCGCAGAAGTCGGCCGTCAGGCGAACTAGCACTCCGTGACAGCACCATCTTTAGCTTGTCCCTTCTTTGTTTTTGTAAATGAGACGCATCACTTTTCTCCTTTTTCAAATTTAGGTTAATATCTTCGGGGTTTGACTTTCGCATTTCAGGAAGCTGATCAGCTAATCCTTGCAGTGTTTGTGACGGGGCAACGTTAGCACTTGGTTTCATTGGCCCCGCACGGGACGGGGGTGGCGCCATCTTGCCTTCGTCAGCAAACTCTCCCGCTCTTCGATGGACACCGATAGTTTTAGAAGGTCTTTGGCGACTTAGCTCTTCTTGAGTTACTCTATTTAAATGTGCCGTATATGCCGACTGAACATCTCTATTATTTGCTCGGTGCATAGATTCTCCTAACAGCTTCACTTCCGTCATGGAACGATATAAAACTGGGCGGTAACCATAGTAACCTGTCCCGTAACCTGTCGTGATCGGTAATCTCGTCGAGGCATCTTGTGACCAAACCGGTCGTGATGGTCCTAGCGGGACAGTAGGGCCAAGTTTTTGGCCTTTTATAGCAAAGTCATTCGCCTTTTCGCAATTGTTTTGTCTCCGGATATACAATTCCTTCACAAAGTCAAAACTGAGCTCCCTGTTCATACCTGCTAATGTCGTATTTGAAGACGACATCCGGTTATCGTTTTCATTCGCAGCTTTTCCGTTACTGATTTTCTTCGAAACACAGAGATCCTTTTCAAAGGGCTGTGTATGATCTTTCGATACACTTTCTTCCGCGTTTTTCATTAGGTCCTGGAAGACTGGAACTATCTCGTACTCGGCTATCATTGTAATCCACGCTGGTCGCAAAAGTTACCCCAACCACCGTACACAAACACGCCTCGGCAGGATCGCTCCCAAGAGTTTCATTGAATTCACAGATGCTAACGTTTGCTGCAGACCAATGATCCAAGACATAGGAGATATGGCTTCAAGCAGCCGTGCTAAGTATACGGTGTTGTCTCAGTGACAGCTATGGTTCAGTACTATTGTCTGAGAGG
Source organism: Gari tellinella (assembly GCA_922989275.2). Taxonomy (NCBI): domain Eukaryota; kingdom Metazoa; phylum Mollusca; class Bivalvia; order Cardiida; family Psammobiidae; genus Gari; species Gari tellinella. The sequence goes on from OV277862.1 coordinate 20,128,851, forward strand.
CTTTAAACTTTTGCATGCTGAGTTTTTTTTTTCGTCTGCAACAATTGTCGTCTGCTATTGCTCTAAAAATATAATTTTCTTAATTTCTTTTCAAAATAGGGTCGGAGTGTCAAACAGTTTGGATCCTGCTGAGACGCCGCGTCACGCGGCGTCTCAACTGGATCCAAACTGTTTGAAATAATCACTGTCACATATCCGCCGCTAGCATGGCAAAGAGTTAATTAATCGTATGACCTGGATAATGCTAGTAGCAGAGACAAACATGTAGTAAGCGACCACTACAATTTGATATATTAACCTATATGACAGATGACAGCTAAATGTACGACAAATGTAATGCAGAAAACTCGTAGAGGAACTTTCTGCGTTACATTTATCTTGCATTAAGCGGTCATCTATCATAAATCTAAGACCAGATGCTAGCTAATTCAGAGGTCGTTTAATACAGATTTGGCTGTATAGTGGATTTAGATTCTACATGAGGTTTAACCACTTTCACTATTAACTCTGACATAACCGATAACTGACATTTGCAAACAGTTTGGACCAAGATCAGACGCCAAAACAATCCGAAGACCCGGTGTCTGATCGGCATTAAACATTATTGATGTTTATCTCAATATTGCTTCGGTTAAAATCTTATCAATCTGAATTTGCAAAATTAAAATGCATACGGCAATTTTAAGCAGATGAAGTCAGTGTACTGTTCTCTCATAATACGATAATCCGGACTAATCCACCATTATTGTACCAACACAACAGACTCTTAGCTTAACCCCTTTCACTGCCATTTTAAACAATTGTCATCTGCTTTTATTTCTCAAATTTTAATTTTAGGTATTTTGAACTACACTGGTAAAATGAGTGTCAAACAGTTTGGATCCTGATCAGACGCCGCGTGACGCGGCGTCTGATCAGGATCTAAACTGTTTGCAAATATGTTTTTGTATCCGGGGTAAGGCAGTGAAGGGGTTTAAATAGTACAGTAAGCCCCGCCAATACAATCATTCAACAGAATTTGAATTTGAACAGTCGCCATTCTTGGCTTAAAGGCAGGTGAGTGATTAAAGCAAGTTGAAAGAAAGCAAAGCAGAAAGTTTCTGTTGATGTTTGTTTTACGTTCATCCTGCTGTAAGCTGTCGCCCGCCATCGAGTTTTTGGTAGAACAGTTCTAATAGCACCTGGTTTTACTTATACATGTATGTCGTACTTGACCCGTTTCTGAAACGGGCCCAAAGTTCTTTAAATAAGAGAGAGCTTCAAAATGTAATGTTACTTGATCAATAACATCGGTATGACACGTGCATGTGTGATATATCATTTTAAAGAGCAAGTATATTTGCCTCCACGGTGATATAATGCACGATAAGATCACATAACTCGATAAGTCACAACATGAACCTAAATTAGTTATTATTAAGATTAATTTCAGGCTGGGTGATTAATGGGCGATTTGATAATGGTCCAAGACACAAATTGTTTATGTATTCAGCCACTCTAGAAAGCGGCAAAATCTAGTGAACAGGGAAATGACCAATCAAAAATATTCTTAGTCCAAATTTGGTAAAGGTCAATGTCCAAATTAATGTTGCATTATGTATGAATCGATAATTGTCCAAGGCTACAACTTTCTGCACTGTACTGTAGTACAAGTACTTTCGTGCTCACAAAATGATAGTTGCGTGGCTAAAATTGGCTTCCATAACCAGACACATATAATTGAAAACTATTAAGGGTGTATCAATGTCATGAGTTTAAGAAATTTTCAAAGTACATGTATATGAAAACACTTTATGATGGTTTTGTATTGAAGAGCTATTTAAGAATAATGAAAAAATAGAAAAGTGTACATTTTGGTGAACAACAGTTGGCTCCATGGCCATGTAAAATTTACCCCACCCACTTTCTCTTATTTTGTCCTTTTCAAACAGCCCGCTTCAATAAAATCCATTTTAAATACGTTTTTGTAAATTTTGTAAGGGGAGATAACTCTTTTTACTTTTATAACTCAAAATTTCCAACACTAACCTCTCAATTTCTTTTCATATTTTGAACTGCCTTAGCATTGGCTTTCATTTGGTAGAATATAAGAAAAAGTTTAATACTAGAACTATTTCATTTTCAAACTTTTTTACTCAGAAAATAAAATATCTAATAAAATCATGCCCTATAAAAAGCATATTTTTGATATTCGAGGATCCACATCGTTCAAACCTAGTTCCTGCTTTGTCTAAATTTGGTTTCTATATGTGAAAATACCACCATAGACATGAAATAAATAAGGAAAACCCAAATTACCATGTTTGTTTTGTCTTGAAATAGATTTTACTGAAGCTTGTACTCTGAATGGGTAAAATTTGAGAGAAAAAGTCCAAATTTGACATACCTTTTTCAAATCGCTGTAGCTAAAAAACAACAACACCACCATATATTTTTTTTCTATTTTTTCATTCATCATAAATAGCTCTTCCAAAAAAAACAATGATAGAAAAAAAGTTTGATACTTTGAAAAAATCGCTTATGGGTTGGATACACCCTTAACCTGGCCTTTTCTTGTAACATTAACCTGGCCGTTTCTTGTGACATTAACCTGGCCAGTTGTGGGACATATGGTTAGGGGTAGGGGTAGCCTCCAGACCATTTGATAACAAAGTTAGATTTCATTTATGTGGCTAACCACACAAAAGAGATACAATAAAGAAGGAGATGGCCACTTAAATGAAGACTGTGGGTAAAAGCATCGTAGTAAGTAGTATGAACGATAGACGAAACGGTAAAACGTCGTTAACCAAGAAATAGCCAATATAAAATATTCTATGTCCAAATTAGGTCAATGGTATGGTTGGATTCTGGTTGTAAGGTGATAGTGGTCAAGTGGAAATGGTCAAAAGCAACAACTGTTGCCAATATCCAATATTCGAATAACAAAGCGGTGATGATGCAAGACGAAACGGCAAAATCTAATTATTTTGTACACACGCATGGACATGGACCGAAAAATCACTATATTATACCGGGGCATATAACTCTTTAGGTTCTGTGACATAGATCTGCAACGAACAAGAACTATTTCAATTAAATTATTTTAGAAGAATCCAAAATGTTTCACCAATACAAATGTCAAAATTCTGGTCAGATGTTTGAAGATTTCACTTTATAACTTTCTATAAAACTGTTACCCCGGGAGGGACCATTTTTTACCCAAGGGGTATAAATTGAATACTGTTGATAGAGAAACTGTAGATAAAGATTGTACCATACAAGCACCTTAGAGCTGATATCCCCTGCCGCAGTGATTGTCCAGAAGAAAGTGGCAAACTTTATTGTGGGACGAAGGGGCAAATGGTGATCACCTGTCTTTAAAGATCAACATTCAAAAGCTTTTTACAAAGTTTTATAAAATCCATTCAATTTTGTACATTTTAAAGCCTAAACAATACAAAAAATAAAGCCGTTTGTAGCATTATTAATCTAAGTATGACAGGGGCAGGTAACTCTTGATTCAAATTCAACAGTAATTAAACACTTTCAAGAACTTATAATTGTGTGCAAGTATTATTAAAAAAAATTCAGAACTGTAGAATTTACTAGAGTGTAAACATATTTTCAACTCATCAAGGGCAGAGTATTCTTGACTAATTTGCACATTTTCGATAATAATTGAACTCATTCTATAAATAATAGCCATATATGATTTAATTTTTTTTTCAAAATCCATTCACATTTTTGTACACAATAGCATGTAAACAATAAAGCCATGTTGAGCATTACTAAGTACATAAAGGGCAGATAACTCTTGCCACAAAGTATCCTATTTTGACAATAGTTGCTACCCTTATATTTATATACATCATGTGTAAGTTAAATCAAAATCCATTAAAGACTGTAGTTTCTAGATGGTAAAAACTGTTAAATATGTTTTTTTTTACTCATCAAGGGCAGATAACTGTTGACTAGTTTCTCCGTTTTCAAAAATGATAATAATTATTTGAAAACTAATAGCCATACATAGTTTAAGAATTTGTTTTATCAAAATTCATGCATATTTATAGATACTAGGATGTAAACAATTTTAAAATAAAGCATTTTCTATCATTTCAAAGTACATTAAGGGCAGATAACTATTGCCACAAGTATCCTTTTTTGACAATAATTGCACACCTTCAAGAACTTTTACTTATAGACATCGTGTGCAAGTATCATTTAAATCCATTCATAATTGTAGTTGCCAGAGAGTAAAAACAGTTAAATATGGCTTTTTTTACTTATCAAGGGCAGATAACTCATGACTAATTTCTCCGTTTTCAACAATAATCAAATTCATTTGAAAACTAATAGCCATACATAATTCAAGAAAGTTTTTCAAAAATCCATGCATATTTATAGGCTCTAGTATGTAAACAATACCAAAATAAAGCATTTTCTAGCATTTCTAACTACATCAAGGGCAGATAACTCTTGTCACAGGTATCCTTTTTTTACAATAATTGCACACCTGCAAGAACTTGTACTTATAGACAATGTGTGCAAGTATAAACAAAATATGTTGAATACTGTAGTTGCTAGAGTGTAAAAACTGTTAAATATGGCATTTTTAACACAAAAAGGGCAGATAACTCATAAATTCCTAAAATTTTCTGAAAAAAATTTGATTTCCCACGGTGCTCCTATGATGACAAATAAGTATACCAAGTTTAATCCAAATCTGTTTATAGGTTTCGGAGATACATTTGCGGACGGAAAATGTGACGGACGCACGGACGGCATTTTTAACACAAAAAGGGCAGATAACTCATAAATTCCTAAAATTTTCTGAAAAGAATTTGATTTCCCACGGGGCTCCTATGATGACAAATAAGTATACCAAGTTTAATCCAAATCTGTTTATAGGTTTCGGAGATACAGTTACGGACGCACGCACGCACGGACAGCCGGACGGACAGACCTAAAACAGTATCCCTCTGCCTTTCGGCAGGGGATAATAATTAAGCTCAGGGAACTGGGGTTTCAGTCAAGTAGCTTTTCTTAAGTTTTTCAACACAATGGACCTGTTTAAAATGTACTCATCACATTTGCAAACAGTGTAGACCAATATCAGAGGGCTCCTACAGGAGCTCAGTTATCAGGGTCTACACTGTTTGCTAATTTAGAGCAGTATTCGTTAAACTACCCTGAATTCTAAGTAGACTGGTACATGTTTTGGTAGCTAATGGATCCACAAGGGAACATAATAACCCACAATAGTTACTTAGTGTTGAAGGAGATACGTGTTCATTGAGATTGCTATGGGACTCTCTAGAAGTTTCACCATGCAAAATGCCAAAACTCTGGCCATATTCAGAGCTGTTTGAAGATTTCACTATTTAACTCTATGTAGTACTGATGATGCAACTGTCTGCTACACAAGGCCCAAGGTCTAGAGGTTATAACATCACAAACAAGCTTGTTTACTATTTATCAGACATGGTGAAAGCCATTGGACCATTTCTCTGCTGTAAATATGCTATGTCTGAAAGTGTCCTCCACATGTACAGTAAAAACTCTATTACGACTACTGAAAAGAAGGCTAATTGAATGACATGAATGTATACAAGAGGGCCTGAAGGCCCTGATATCGCTCACCTTTTATAATGAAGCCTGATAGCTTTACCTTTGAATTTCACCTGTTTTATTTTAAATCCATTCAAATTTGTAGTATAGCATGTACACAACATTGCAATATGGCCCATTCTAGTATGTATAGTGGAGTACATGAAAGGCAGATAACTAGAGCCTAAATAATACTGAAATGAAGCCTTTTCTAGCATTTCAAAGTAAATCAAGGGCAGATAACTCTTGCCACAATGATCAGATTTCAACAATAATTGCACTCCCTCGAGAACTTATAGCTATATACCTTGTGTGCAATTATAATTAAAATCCATTGAAAATTGTGGCCTCTAGAGTGCAAACACTGTTAAATATGGCATTTTCAGCAATTCAAAGGTAGATAACTCTTGACCTATAAATCCGATTCCAACCATAACCTAACTCATTCGAATTCTTATGGTTATATACAATCTGAGCAAGTTTAAGAAAGATTGGATTAAAATTGTGGCCTCTAGAGTGTAAACACCCTTAAATATGGCATTTTCAGCAATTCAAAGGTAACTAACTCTTGACCTACAGGTCCGATTGCAACCCTAATCAAACTCATCTGAACTCTTATAGTCATATACCATCTGATGAAGTTTGAGAAAGATTGGATTAAAATGGTGGCCTCTAGAGTGTAAACAACCTTAAATATGGCATTTCTAGCAATTTAAAGGTAGATAACTCTTGACCTATCAATCCAATTCCAACCATAATTAAACTTATCCGAACTCTTGCGGTTATATACAATCTGAGTAAGATTGGGAAAGATTGAATTAAAATTGTGGCCTCTAGAGTGTAAACACTGTTAAATATTGCATTTTCAGCAATTCAAAGGTGGATAACTCTTCACCAATATCAACCATAATCGAACTCATCCGAACTCTTATGGTAATATACAAACTGAGTAAGTTACAGAAAGATTGGATAAAAATTGTGACCTCTAGAGTGTAAACACCAAAATTGTTGACGACGGACGACGAACATTCAAGGATTGCAAAAGCTCACCCTGAGCTAGCTCAGGTGAGCTAAAAAGACAGGTGACTGATTAAAGCAAGGTGACAGTAAAACAAAACTCCTAAAGGAGCTTTCTGTTTTATGGTGATCTTACTTTAAGCAGTCACCTGTCCTAAACTCCTTATACATGTAACTATCATAATTCAGTGGTCGAAATAGAGATGTTTTATTTCTTTTTGAGAATATTGACAAACTGTTTTTACAAATAAATCTTGATCAGATGTCAATTCAAGCAGTCTGATCTGGATCCAAAGTGATTCCAAATATCAAAGTCACTGTCAGGGCTCTATAGAGTTACACACATTTGTCATACTGGAGTACTAAAACACTTGCAGTTTAGTTTAAACAAACAGTAAAACCTCTCTATTATGACAACTAAATTGTGTTAATTATTAGGTGTTTACGACAGGTGACTGCTTGGTTTCAATGGTAGAGGACTAAAATCTTTGAGTAATAAAAGAAGTTTATTTTACTTTGCGTTTTTATTTGTACCAAGCAACCATAACATGCAGTACTGTGTCAGTGGCGTCACATGGGTTGTCAAAGTGGCAGCCCTAATTTAAGCTTGATATCCCATAAAACACTGACATTACCCTATAGATAGGCCTTTAATTCATTCTTCCACAGAAGGAAACAGTACTTATTGATATTCATACAGTCATGAACATGTATTATAAGAAATATTTCCTATATTCTAGCAGATAATAGCTTAAAGCAGAATGAAAGTAAAGCAGAATGTGCCTTACGGCACATTCTGCTTTACTTTCAACCTGTTTTAAGTGGTCCCTTGTTTAAGAAACAGGCTATGAGGTAAAGTGTTAATTTGGGATACATCAATACTGGCTTAATTCGGTTGAATATTTACACAGGGTTTACCCCATCTATTTTTGTACTTTTATGTGTACATGTATCTAGATAACATCCTTCAGTTGATAATGGACCCTTACAACACAAACATAAACCATAAAAGCACTACTAGGCATAAACAAATTCAACTAGACAGTATGGATACAACTGTTAAATCAGTGTTGTCTGTTTTTCCTATCACTTTGGTTTCTTAAAGCCTCCCTTCGCCTTTTTCTTGGCTGCTCCACCTTTCTGAGTTTCTGCCTGAAAAGTATGAAAAAGAAAAGAACATTCAATCCCACTATTGTAACAAGAAACTCAGTGATAGTGTTAACCCCACAGAAGCGCCTTTACAACATTTAATTTATTCCTCCACTGAAGAAAATAATTCCAATCTATATATACATGTAGTCATGTACCTTATTTCCTATGTCTTAGAAGATGGTAGCCTAAATCAGACTGAACGTATAGCAGAATATGTCTTACAGCACATTCTGCTTCACTAACCTGCTCGAAGCAGTCACATGTCTTCAAAACTAGACAAGGGCCACTATGGCCCTAAATCGCTCACCTGGTAACCATGTAACCATGTACACCGTGTGACCTAGTTTTTGACCGGGCATGACCCTCATTCTAACTTGTCCTCGATTTCATTGAGACAAACATTTTGTTCAAGTTTCATGATATACATTCAATGAATTTTGTAGTCTCTAGAGTGTTAACGAGGTTTTTGGATGATTTGACCTAGCGACCTAGTTTTTGACAAGACATAAGCCACATTTGAACTTGACCTATATTTCATTGAGGCAAACCTTTTCATCAAGTTTTATGAAGATCAAATGAAATTTGTAGTCTCTAGAGTGTAAACAAGGTTTTTCGAATATTTGACCTAGTGACCTAGTTTTTACCCGGACATGACCCACATTCGAACTTGGCCTAGATTTCATTTAGGCAATCATATTGATGAAGTTTTATGAAGATCCAATGAAATTTGTAGCCTCTAGAGTGTTAACAAAGTTTTTCGATAATTTGACCCAGTGACCTAGTTTTTGACCAGACATAACCCACATTCGAACTTGACCTAGATTTCATTAAGGCAAACATTTTGATGAAGTTTCATGAAGATCCAATGAAATTTGTAGTCTCTAGAGTGTTAACAAGGTTTTTCGAAGATTTGACCTAGTGACCTAGTTTTTGACCGGACATGACCCACATTCGAACTTGGCCTAGATTTTTATTGAGGCAATTATATTGATGAAGTTTTATGAAGATCCAATGAAATTTGTAGCCTCTAGAGTGTTAACAAGGTTTTTCGATAATTTGACCTAGTGACCTAGTTTTTGACCGGACATGACCCACATTCGAACTTGGCCTAGATTTCATTGAGGCAATTATATTGATGAAGTTTCATGAAGATCCAATGAAATTTGTAGCCTGTAGAGTGTTAACAAGGTTTTTCGATAATTTGACCTAGTTTTTGACCGGACATGACCCACATTCGAACTTGACCTAGATTTCATTGAGGCAAACATTGTGACCAAGTTTAATCAAGATCCAATGAGATTTGAACCTGCTAGAGTGTTAACGAACAATTGTGAACGGACGGACGGACGTGCCACCGAATTGGGTTAGAGGGCCTTTTCTTTTGTTATTTTCTTTTGTTCGAATAACGGGCCACGGCCCCTTAGTGTATTGTTACGGAATGAACTCTATTGTCTTCTTTTGTTATGTTTACCGTTATCTGGCCCTTTAACTCACATTAGTAGCGCGGACAGACAGACAGACGACGGACATCCAGCGATCCTAAAAGCTCACCTTGGCACTACGTGCCAGGTGAGCTAAAAAGGGATATGGGGTAATGGGTTAAAGAAAGTTTCAGTTTGTAATTGTAGTATGAACATTAAAAGAAGCAGCAGGAGCTTTCTACATTACTTTTGTCCTGCTTTTAACTAAAACATGTGCTAAAGGCTACAAATATATCCTTTTGTTTTACTTTCAGCCTACTTTAAGTACATTGTATAGGTAGTCACCTGCCTTAGACGGATGCTATATGGAAAAGATATGAAGGAAAACCTGATGAAAACAAGAACCAAAACAGAACGACTGATTACAATAGAGCCATAAGTTTCTGTCCGTCTGCAGTCTCCTGTGCATCAGTACAAAATTGACCACGGTACTCAAGGCCATTTCCTGCTATTTTCACCAAGAGGATTATGACTACGCTGTCACTTTTGGACCAAGGGGATTTTAAAATATGCTTGTTGCGTAATCTGGGTTACCAAGTGTCCTGCCTGTAACTGAGATTATAAGAATCCATCATGAGTGTTTATGTGGGATAGGAATGCCTCCCCAATAGGTCAGAAAGTTCATGCAGGGACGAGGCTTGCCAAGTCCCTATGCCAAGTTTCTGATCCGAGGGAAAAACATTCCTATCCTACATAAACGAATTTTGGATTTAAATCATTTTAACATGATACAAATAACCAATCAATGGCAGTTTGTGTAGTTATTTTCTGCCAAAATATGACATTGTTTGTAGTAACGTCATCACAAATAAAGTCATTTAGTGACCCCCGTCTTGCAGCGCTTGTGGTTAACCCTTTCCCCTATAGAAGCGCCTTTACTTTATTCCTCCGCTTAAGAAAATAGTTCCAATTAAAACAGTGGTAAATTTGTTTCATAAGGAATAGTTTCTTTATTCTGGCAGGTGGTAGCTTATAGTAGGCCTTAAGGCGCATTCTGCTTTACTTTCAACCTGCTTTAAGTAGTCAATTATTTTCAAAATTAGAAACAGGCTATTGGGTACAGGGTCAAACAGGACAAAAATTTGATGTCACAGCTATAGAGTATGACATAAATCCCTATCCCATATAGGGGCAAACAGGAGATAAGTCTCACCTTGCGCTTGGTGTTGGACGATGGTGACAGTACTGTGAAGAAACCGTCCAATCTTCCTTGTGTACTGCCAGACCTTGCCTTAGTTAGCTTCTTAATACCATTCTTTATCCTCTCCTCACTGAAACAATACAGAGCCCAAGATAAGGGGAGTACAGTCGAACTTTGATATCTCCAACTCGTTTAACTCAAACTATCTGATAGTTCAAAATGTGAACTGCTTTATTTCATGCTCGGTTAAGTCGAACATACCCATATTTCTAAGTTAAAACGTTGCTTAGCCACGTTTTAACTTTGAAATACGGGTATGTTCGACAAAACCGACTTCGAGATATCGAAATTCGACTGTATTTCAAAAACTTAAATCAGTATTTCTGTATGAAACCCTATGGTGTCACTTCTCATTAGAATCGTCTCATAGGATTTGGTGCTGACATGAGAGAGAAAATGTTGGATTTGTTCAGTTTACTCCTCTTATCTGGAGTCCTGAGATTTACTCCAAATGTAACTTCACTTTTCTATTATTTTGTCTCATGTTGTGTAACTTTGTTCTATGCCAGATGACGGATTGGTAAATATGCATTCTGTATATATTCAAAATTGACCTAGATTTTGTCAAGATGGTAATGAAAAAGATTGGGCTAAAACTTATGTTCATAAGCTTTATCTAAAATTTTACCTAGTTCGCTTGTGACCAATATTCAAACCTGACCTAGATTTTGTCAAGATGGTCATTCTAGTAAAGTTTGATAAAGATTGGTCTATAATAGTGGCTACTATAGTGTTCATTTATAAGTTTTTTCTAAGATTTGACCTAATGACCTACTTTTTGACCCCACATTACCCACATTTAAATTTGGCCTACAGTTTGTCAAGATGATCAACTTTTCAAGGTTTGATAAAGATTGAGCAAAAGTTATGGCTACTAGAGTGTTTGTAAGCTGTTTCTAAGATTTAAGCAAATGACCTACTTTTTCCCCATATGACCCATATTCAAACTTGGCCTACAATTTGTCAATATAATTATGCTGACCAATTTTGATAAAGATTGGGCAAAACGTGTGGCTACTAGATTGTTCAAAAACTTTTTCTAAGATTTAGTGACCTACTTTTGGACTCCACATGGCCCATATTCAACCTTGACCTCATTTTGTCAGAATGGACAAAGTTTGGGCTAAAATTGTGGCTACTAAAGTGTTGACTAATTGTTTCTGACTAATTGTTTCTAAGATTTGACTTAGTGACCTATCTTTTGACCCCACAAAGTGACATGACTCATTATCAAACTTGACCTAGCTTTTATCAAGATGATCATTCTGGTCAAGTTTAATAAAGATTGGACGAAAAGTGTGGCCTCTAGAGTGTTCACAAGATGTTTATGGACACTGAACTTACATCAACAGCGCACACAACACGATCACATTAGCTCATCAAGCACTACGAGCTCATGTGAGCTAAAATTGTCAACAAAGTGCACTCCTATTCTAATCAATGAAATTTTCAAGTGAGTTATTGGGTTTAATAGCACATTTCTCCATAAATACAACTTTTAATGCCTTTAATTTATTCATCCACTGAAGAAAATAGATCCACTTTATACAGTCATGAATATGCACCAAGAGAAATATGCTCTATATCTTTGCACATGGTAGCTTTAATTTTAACCTGCTTTATGTTGTCGTCCGTCTTAAAGCTAGAAACAGGCTATGGGTTAACCCATTACCCCATAGGCTGTTTCTAGTTTTGAAATTAGGTTACCACTTAAAGCAGGTTGAAAGTAAAGCAAAATGCGTTTTAAGGCGCATTCAGCTTTACTTTCAGCCTGCTTTAAGCTATTATCTGCTAGAATATAGAAAATATTTCTGATAATACATATTCATCACTGTATAAAAGTGAACTATTTTCTTCAATAAAAGAATGAATTATAGGCGTAAAAAGGCGTATTTATTGGGTAATGGGTTAAGAAGCGTTCATTCCACTTACCTAAACTGTTTCTGTTGTACCATGAAGTCTATCAGCTCTTCCTCTTTAGGCTCAGTCCACTTCAACTGTGAAATTATTATTCAGATTATTAGTGTCATAACAGCATGACATAACTTCTTGAAATAATTGAACCCTAGTGACGAGTATACTTGTCATGAACAAATCATATACCTATCAAGAATACGCTTGTGCTGTGCAAACAGTGTAGACCCTGATCAGAGGGCTCCTTAGGAGCCCTCTGATCAGGGTCTACACTGTTTGTCACTTTGTAAAATATAGTTAAAATTCACCCTAAAGGCTAATCATTCAAAAGTGGGCTAGATTTAACCCTAAACTGGAATTGTCCTTTTAAAGTTTCAGGGGTGAATGGGTTAATACAGAACTTATCTATCTATGTTTATCACTGTTCCGTCAAACTTGACGCTTACACAATGTTTTGGACTCGGTAACGCTAAGAAAAGAAAAAGAAATATAAGAGAAAAATAGGTAGGAAGAAGATAATGAATACAACTATAATGAGGATGATATTGATAATCAAAAGAGGTAGAAAAAAACATAAGATATAAAAGGTATTACTTAATTATAATCAGGGATGTACAGAATAAGAAAAGGCAGAGTAAAAAAGAAAAAAGATTCCCCAGTCACTTTTTGATCACCAAGGACAGACCAATCTGCCTTCCGTGGCGGTACCAGGGCCAGTATGGCCCCGACAGCACAGCTCTCCCTTGGTGATTTACTAGGTGACTGGGGCCCTAAACCTAAATACTAATGGATGACATCCCCTTCCTGAAAGATGCCAGAGAAGGGGCCTCAGCAACTGATGCTGGAAGAGAATTCCACTTGGGTATGGACCCAGGGAAGAAACTGAACTTAAAAGAATCTGTCGAGCAAGAAAACTGTTTAAATTTCAGAGAATGGGTTGATCTGGTTCTGGTGTAAGAGGGAACTAAGTAGTCTGGAGCAGGGATATCAACTAGATCACGGACAATTTTGAAGAATAGAGTTAGTTGAAGTTTAGAGCGTCTAGCATCAAGGGGTTCCCACTGCAAGTGTTCGAGCATTGAGGTTACACTGCTCTGGTTCCTGTATCTATTGGTGACAAAACGAGCTGCCCTGCGCTGCGTCATCTCAATTTTCCCAATCTGGTCCTTATGGTGTGGACCCCAGACTGTACAGCAGTATTCAACATTTGGGCGGACCATGCAGATGTAGGCATTGGTTTTGGTCTGTTCTGTGCTGAACCTCAAGTTGCGTCGAAGAAATCCAAGAGTGCTGTTGGCCTTCTTTGTGACCCTGTCGATATGGGTTTTCCATGATAGTGTTGACTGAAGATCCACACCCAGATACCTGGTACAGTCCTGAAGTTCGAGGTTGTGTCCTTTGAGTTTGTAAACACCTCGTATCGGAGATTTGGATCGCGTGACTGTCAACACATTACATTTCTTCGGATGAAACTCCATACCCCATCATTGTTCCCATTCAGCAAGTGCATCTAGATCTGCTTGTAGAGCCTTACAGTCCTCTTGGTTTCTTATTTGTCTGTGGACGATACAGTCATCGGCAAAGAGTCTCGTTTGGGATGTGAGTCTATCAGGCAGGTCATTGATGAAGAGGAGAAAGAGCAGCGGCCCCAGGACAGAACCTTGGGGAACTCCGCTGATGACTGGTTCACTAGTAGAAGTGACTCCTTCAACGATCACGCTCTGAGTCCGGCCAGACAGAAAAGCCGATATCCACTGGTGAAGGTTATCTCTTATGCCGTAGTGATCAAGTTTCCGTAGAAGGCGCTTGTGTGGTACACGGTCGAAGGCCTTCGAGAAATCGAGGACAATCATGTCGGTTTGAATTCCCTTGTCCAACGAAGAAGCAAGTTCGTGTACTAGGGTGACGAGCTGTGTTTCACAGCTTCTCCTTCTACGGAAACCATGTTGGCAGTGGGAGAGGATGTCGTGGTTGTTAACATGCTTCATGATGTTGCTGACTATGATGTGTTCCATGAGCTTGCTGCACAGGCAGGTCAGTGACACTGGGCGGTAGTTAGCAGGGTCATAACGCTGGCCTTTCTTGAACACAGCCGATACGTTGGCGTGCTTCCAGTCATTTGGAAGTGTACCTGACTGGAGTGACTTGTTAAAGATTGCTGTCAATATTGGGGCTAACTCAATGGAACATTCTTTGAAGAGTCTAGCAGGAATCATGTCTGGTCCTGCAGCCTTATAAGGGTTACTTTTGGACAGGAGCTTTTCCACACCTTCCTCCTTGACTGTAAAGGGTGCCATTTGCGGGTATGGGTCGCCGTCTGGGTTCGGAACTGAGCTGTTTTCGTCCTCCCTTGTGAATACAGACTGGTATTGGTGACTAAGTATGTCTGCCTTGTCTTTAGGGGAGTTGAATAGTCTTCCATTATTTTTAAGTGGGGATATTCCAGTTGTGTCCTTTCTTAGAGACTTGATGTAGCTCCAGAACCTTTTTTGTTTTGGTACCCTGTCAGCATCTGGGTCTCCTACTTCAATAATGCCATTGATGTACGACCAGTATGACTGCCGTTCACATTTCTGCACTGCCTGTTTGCATGTTTTGAACTTTCTGATGTCTGTCTCATTCCTAGTTTTCTTCATACGGCTAAAGAGTTTGTCCCGGTGTCTCATCATGGATTTAATCTTCCTGTTTATCCAGGGTTTGTTGTTTTTCTTACCACGTAGGATTTTGGTTGGGATGTATTTTGCCATGAGGTTTGAGATGCGGCTTCTAAATTTAGTCCATAGTTCTTCTGTGGTTAAAGTGTTAGATAGATGTTGAAACATGTCCTTGTCGTTAGATAGCTCCCTTCTCAAAGTTTCAAAGTCGGCCTTTTTGTAGAGGTTTACTTTTCGTGGTGGGTTGATCGCCTTTGTGGGTCGAAGACTGGATTCTACATAGACAACTTCATGGTCTGAAATACCTGGGATAATTTGTACTCTGTTTACTAAAGATTGGTTGTTGGTTAAGAAAAGATCTAAAATGTTTTCAGTGTATTCTGTTGTTCTAGTTGGTTCAGAGACTAACTGATCCAAGAAGTTATCTTTGCTTATGTTGAGAAGTTGGTGGCAAAGCCCTGTCTTATTCGCATACGGTTTTACGCATTCATTGGACCAGTCAATATCGCCAAGATTGAAATCCCCACCTAGCCATACGTGTGCGCCGGCAGGGATCCGTGAGAGAGAAGAATGCAAAAAGCTCAGGTATTCAGGATTGGTTTCGTCAGGAGGTCTGTAGAAGGAGCCGACAAATAACTGGCTTATTCCAGGGATATGTATGTGGGACCAAACCATTTCGCAGTAACCATCTGTCTCCAACTCTTCGGGTTCTTGGCTAACAAACTTGTCGGAGACCAAAATGAAGACGCCGCCACCTGTCTTATTAACTCTGTCCTTTCTAAATACTTTAAAGCCTTGTGGAAATATCTCTGTGGACATGTGATGGCTTTTCAGCCATGACTCGGTACCTAGGATAATGTCGGCCTGTGTTGACTCTATCAAGTTCTCTAGCAGTGGTTTCTTGTCGACTATAGAGTGGCAGTTTACCACCAGTAACTTAAGGGGTATATCATCACGCTGTCTAGAGCTCCGTTGAATAGAGGTTGATTCAAGACTGTTAGAGAAACTCGGATGAGGGAGTAACTCTTTTGAGTCCAACAGAACTGCTTCGGATGAAGTACAACTTGAAACCGAGTATATCTTGGACCTGTGTCTAGATGGAGGGGCTGAAATTGGAGTTGATGTTGCTTGAGGGATACTGAATCCTGTGGCATCAACAGATGTATCTTGGTGTGAAAAATCAAAAGGATTTGTAGTTTCAAAAAGAGAAAGATCAAAGAGGGCCGATGAAAAATTCGGCATTCCACAGCTAATACAGTTCCAAGAGACATTTTGTAATGCAAGATAGATGTTGTCGTTCATGCCTAGACATTCCTGGTGATACCAAATATTGCAGGTGTCACAGCAGATACCAGGTGTACTCCACTTCACTGCTCTCTTACAATAACCACATGGAAATTTGCATGGCCGAGGACCCGGATTTGGTTCTGGGGCGTAAGATTCAGCAAGGAGTAGACTACATAAGTACATCAGGACAAGTTTATCTCTACAGACAGGCCCTTTCTTTTTGCCATTTGAGCAGAGCATTGATGTGATAAACTGTGTGCACATACTTGGTGCAGGTGAGGAATCACCATATTTAGTGCTTACAAAGTCGGTTTGAGAGGATAAAGTTTCAAAATGATGAACTGCAAACAGTCTAATGCAAATGAATGTTGTTGTAACAACAAATAATGTGATACAGCTTTGGTACATCCTCTGGTCATTGTCAACAACGGGCAAAAGAGTTACTGTTTGCAAGTGGGTGGGGTATCATGTAGCATGAACCTCATCGGGTAAATCGAAAAGACAGCAAAAGACAACGTATTCAAGTGTAAATGTGTGTGCAATGATACAAACCCTAGTTAAATGTTATATTAAACACAAAGAAATGCCTAAAATTTGTTAAATAGCAGAATAAATAAATATTTTCAAGAGCCGAGATCGGAAGTACAGCTATTCCGCGCACCGGAAGTCCAAAAACCTGATGCATTTTTTGATCAGTATAAAAAAATGTCTTTTCTGCACGTAAATAATAACATGTAACCAGTAGGTGTGGATGTTTTAAGTCATAATGTTACAATTGCAAGCAATCTATACATTTACTTTCTGTGTTTTTATTGCAAACAATCTTCACATTTACTTTCTATTACATGCAATTTATACATTCACTTTCTGTGATTTATATTCCAAACAATCTGTCTGTACATTTACCTTCTGTATTTTCGAAAGCTTACAGTTTGAACTTGTGTATAGTTTACTCAATAAAAATAAATCTCTTCAGACATACTTCTTCAACCTTTACTCCATAAATACTCATTTTTACGAATTTTATTTATTCCTCCACTGTAGAAACTAAAAACGGCTATCACTAAAGGTGATAAATACCCCCTCTATACAGCACTCAGTCACACTCTGCAGACGTTTTCAATAAGGTTTTACAATAAGGTCAAAGGTGTAAGCCAAGGTCAAAATGACTTTAAAATGGTATATGACACTCTGCAATCCAAACATATATAGTTCGTCCGTCATAAATGACGAAGACCACTTTTGTCATCCTACAATTTGTGTAGCTTTCCGTGGACACGGAGATGGCTTGTCAAGCCAATCCTTGCCCGGAAAGTTCTCTGGCAGTGCGGACAAGGAATTGTTTCAGGGGGAGGGGATATGTTTGCGCTGTCTTTCCTTTTCTGTCTGCGCAGTTCAGCAGCTACAGTCCTGTTTGCTTCGCACGACTTGGCACCCTTGTGAACAGCTGAACGCCATTTACCTCTGTCAGATGCAGACTGTTCCCAGGTGTCAATATTAATATTAAACACCTTCAAGGAGACTTTCAGCGTGTCTTTGAACCGCTTCTTGGGGGCTCCAATGGATCGTCTTCCTTTTTGGAGTTCGCCATAGAAGAGTCTTTTTGGTAGGCGGTTGTCCGGCATTCGTACCACATGCCCAGCCCAGCGAAGTTGAGACTGCATCAGGATGGTGTAGATGCTGGGCAGGTTTGCACATCTGAGAACCTCTGTATCTGGGATTTTGTCTTGCCATTTTATGCCAAGCAGTTTTCTGAGACAGGTTGTGTGGAAGTGGTTTAGCTTCCTTGCATGGCGCTGGTAAACAGTCCAGGATTCACATCCGTATAGAAGAGTGGTCAGTACCATAGCGCGATAGACCTTGATCTTAGTTTCAAGAGTGATACCCTTCCTGTTCCAAACATTCTTATGCAGTCTTCCAAAGGCAGCGCTTGCTTTTGCGAGTCTGGAATTTACCTCGTCATCAATAACAACAGATCTTGATAGGGTACTGCCAAGGTATGTGAATTTGTCCACCACATTCAGTCTTTGTCCGTTAATAGTGATGTTGGGCTCAACATACTGCTTACCTGGGGCTGGCTGGTGCATAACTTCAGTCTTCTTGATACTGATAGTTAAACCGAAGTTGTCACAGGCATCTGAAAACTTATCAAGGTTTTGTTGCATGTTGACCTCTGAGGATGCGTTGAGTGCACAGTCATCAGCAAACAAGAAGTCATTGACAGAGTCCGACCTGACCTTTGTCGTTGCTTTCAGCCGTCTCAGATTGAAGACTGAGCCGTTAGTGCGGTAGTTGATGCCAATACCAACGTCTTCATTGTTGAATGCGTCTGTCAGCATGGCAGAAAACATGACACTGAACAGAGTGGGAGCAAGGACACATCCTTGCTTCACTCCATTCGAGACTGCAAATGGTTCCGACATCTTACCGTTGTCTTGGACTCTGGCTAGCATACCATCATGAAACTGTCGAACTATAGAGATGAACTTTGGAGGGCATCCATATTTGGCCATGATTCTCCAGAGGCCATCTCTACTAACAGTATCAAAGGCCTTTGTCAAGTCTACGAATGTCGAGTACAGATCAGAGTTCTGTTCCTGACACTTCTCTTGCAGTTGCCTGGCTGTAAAAACCATGTCAACTGTCCCACATCCTTTCCTGAAACCACATTGACTCTCAGGTAGTAGATCCGTTTCGAGATGAGTAATGAGGCGGTTCAGCAGGACTCTTGCTAATGCTTTACCAGCAATTGACAGCAGAGAAATTCCACGGTGGTTGTCACAGGCCTGACGGTTGCCTTTACGTTTGTATATCCAAACATATAATAATGACAACACACCAGGTTTGGTAATCGTGGATGATAGGGTAAAAGAGACAATTTTTTTTTCATAACCAAGGTTAGAGGTCAATTTCAAGGCCAAAGGTCAAGGTCACAGAGATTTGAAATTTGTGTCTTGCACATCTACTACTCCTGAGTAACATTTATGCCAAGTGAATCAGGTTGAAAGTGAAGGAGGAGTTCAAAGTACAAGATTTTGCCTGCCAATTTCAAGACCAATTTCAAGGTCACAGAGACTCGAAATGTGTGTCTTGCACATCTACTACTCCTGAGTAACAGTTATGCCAAGTATCAAGTGAATCAGGTTGAAATTGAAGGAGGAGTTTAAAGTACAAGATTTTGCCTGCCAATTTCAAGGCCAAAGGTCAAGGTCAAGGTCACAGAGACCTGAATTTTGTGTCTTGCACATCTACTACACCTGAGTAACATTTATGCCAAGTATCAAATGAATCGGGTTGAAACTGAAGGAGGAGTTGAAAGTACAAGATTTTGCAGACAGACCGACCAACCGAAGACTGACCAACCGACAGGCTGATTCCAGTATACCCCCCTCAAACTCTGTTTGTGGGGGTATAAAGACAAATATTCCTGAAAGGTGATTTTTACCTATTCTAACCTAAAATACTGATATTTTTGTATGTCATGTCTATGCCAGAAGATGTGAACATCACAAAATAAAAGTTATATAATATTTGCATCATATGATGTGAAAAAATTAAAAAATCTGAACCGTCCTCTTAAAAATATGCAATATTTTCCATAGGATTTTACATAATATGACCTGAAAGGTTGTATGTTTGTACAGTAAAGTTCCGCTATTAAGACCACCTGTGGTACTGACAAAAAGTGGTCTTAATATCGAGTCGGTCTTATTATTGAGACCCTTGATATGGATGAGGATTTTTTGGGCAGATATAGATAGATATATCTATTAATCCTATACATAATAGATCGGCACAAATAAGCCTATTTCAAACAACCCTAATTTAATTTTTTAAAAATACACACACACAGAAACTAAAAACTGTCATACACATGAAATGAATATTCAATAATTGAATAAATTATTAATGTTAGCACATAAAGAGGGACATTAGCAGTGTAGCATATATACTACAAGCTATAAGAAGTGGCATTTCAGTTTGGATCCTGACCAGACTCCAAATTACTTGATGTCTGATCTGGATTCAATCTGTTTGCAAACAATGTTTAAATAAACAAATCTTAGCACATAAAGAGGGGACTTAGCACATAGACTATGAGTTTCAGTGACAAAGAAATAGGATTTTTGACAGTTTAGATCCTGAACAGATTCCAAATTGTTTGATATCTGATCTGGATCTAATCTGTCACACAACATGCTATGAAGAAATTCATCTGGTTTAATATTATTTATTATCCAAAGTTCGACCAATTATTTCATTGGTTACAAAAATCATCTTTCGAGATAACCAATAAAAAATAATTTATCAAACATAAAATTCGATTGGAGCGGATCAGATGACAGTCTTAAGTGATAAATTAACATTTAATAAGTAAATCACACGCTCGTAAGTAATTTACTAATTAGTCCAATTATCTCCCCCCCAGTCATCGAGTTCGATGTATGCGCTAAAAACGGTTTTTTTCTGTAACTGTATTTGGCCTAATGCGAGATAAACGAAATATACATGCACCAATAGAGGAATCAAGAGATTAAACAATTGCCGTATTCATCATACTTTCGCATTTTTTTAATTATCTGCTATCAAAACATTCCCCTCGTTGAAGCATCCCTATTGTTTAATCGGCCTTGACCTCTGCCGTAAAGCAATCGGTGTTTGTCGTAAAAGTGTCAAACTGGTTTTTGTCGCGACCGGCGAAGTGTGAACGCCTGCCCTTAATATCGGACCCTAAAACAACACTAATTGGTCTTTTGTTCTGGGATTAGTGGTCGTAATACGGAATAGCGGACCGGTCTTAATAACGGACCCTACGACCATTAACTATGAAGGAATATATTCCGTTCTTTTAAAAAGTGGTCGTAATTTCGGACCGGTCTTAATTTCGGACTGGTCGTTAAGCGGAACTTTACTGTACAAAAATGATAACTTGAGAAAAGCAAACCACTTGCTTATTTTTTCATACAATACTTACGCAATCTAAATCCAAAATATGAAGACATTTGGCCGCACCTTACTGGAAAAAATTAATTTTGTCTTCCAAAAAGTGTTGGGAGACCTTGAATACTTTATAAAGCCTGAACAATAAATTTGGCTTATAATTAAATATGTTTGCAAGTTAATGTCAGGCGCATTTATAAACATCTAATCATTGGTTTAGGAAAAGGTTGTGTTTAAAAAAGATACATATTTCAAAGAAAAATATATTGAGCTCGGTCGGGATTCAAACCCGTGCGGGAAAGGCCAAGCAAATTTACAAGACAAGATTTGCAACATTTCGGACTAAGTTCGGATAATTTCTAACATTATCATTCAGGTTTTATATGGGAGTGTTCGGTATATTCGGTTAAACACGGAAAATGCCGAGATAACACGGAAAAAGGCGATCTTCAGTCTTAGAATTCCTTAAAGCAGATTAGAAGGAAAGCAGAATGCACCTTAAGGTGCATTCTGCTTTATTTACAACCTGCTTTAAGTAGTCACATGTCAGCAAAATTAGAAACAGGCTGTGGAGTAAAGGGTTAAAACAGAAACAAGGCACTGCAGAAAGCTCCTATATTACCTCAATTTTTTCAGAATCTGCTACCTCTGGTTCCACAAAAAGTCTTCTTGCTTCTTTGTACATCCAGTTCTCGGGCACTGTGTACTTCTGAAAAGTCAAGCAAAATTGACTGCCTGTGTACTGATCATCTATCAGCGTCAATGAGACAACTAGAATGTTTTTTTTTAGACAAACACATGTCTCCACATATTCCCATATCCCGAAAATAAACACAGATCTAAAGCAATGTCATCACAAAATGTCTTCCCTGACATATTGATGTAGATTTTTCTTTCGCACCAGTACTTATAGAACCATGTGTTTAAATTTACAGTGAGCAGTAGGGAAATATACAAGACTCTGTGTTAGTCGAGCAACAGGCAAATGACTACCTTAACCCATAGCCAGTTTCTAGTTTTGAAGACGCATGCCCACTTAAAGCAGGTTGAAAGTAAAGCAGAATGCCCCTTGAGGCGCATTCTGCTTTACTTTCAGCCTACTTTAAGCTACAATTTGCTAAGCTATATAAACTATTTCTTATGGTACATATTCATGACTGTATAAATTTGAACTTAAATCTTCTCTTGGGGAATAAATTAAAGACGTAAAAAGGCGTATTTATGGGGTAATGGGTGAAGTATTTTTTGTGTTTGAATAACATCACAGCCTGTAAAACATGGCACTATGTTTTACCAAGAAATATTATAACTTGAGCTGTGCCTGTAAGACACATTATGATGCTCTATAGCTGCACAAACAGTATGCAAAAAAATTCTGAGTTCAACCCCCTGTAATGCTTTGAAAAAACTCAAACATCAATTTTTTTTACAATAAATGTATGCACATCTGTGGTATACATGTACAATTAAACATCCTGTAAAATAATAAAGTTGTAGTCTGATAACTGCAGAAAGTTGATGAACAATGTACCATATATGTAGATGGACGGGGGCAAAACAGTATGCCCCCAAACTAAGCCATGCAGGGGCACAAACAATTTATTTTACCACTTTTCAACATCAACTTGTTTTTACCACTTTTAAATATAAACTTTGGCAGCTGCTTGTCTCACATGTTGTAAGTAAACTGACTATCTAAAGTATATCTCTTTTCCCTCCTTAAAGATATAGATATAAAACCATTCTTAACCCATTACCCCATAAGTTTGCCTTTTTCACCTCTAATTTATTCCTCCACTGAAGACAATAGCTCCACTTTATAGTCTCACAATTATGTACCATTTTCTATATCCAAGCAGTTGGTAGCTTAAAGCAGGCTGAAAGTAAAGCAGAATGAACC
This sequence comes from Gari tellinella, assembly GCA_922989275.2. Classification (NCBI taxonomy): domain Eukaryota; kingdom Metazoa; phylum Mollusca; class Bivalvia; order Cardiida; family Psammobiidae; genus Gari; species Gari tellinella. Next base: position 20,151,987 of record OV277862.1, read on the forward strand.
TTAACCCATTACACCTATGTTTGTTTCTAGTTTAAAAGAAAGATGATCTCTTAAAGCAGATTAAAAGTAAAGCAGAATGTGCCTAAAGAAAGCAGAATGTGCCTAAAGGCACATTCTGCTTTACTTTTAGCCTGCTTTAAGCCGTTATCTGCTAGAATTGAGCAAATAATTCTCATACATATTCATGACTGTATGTAAGGGAACTAATTTCTTCAGTTCAGGAATAAATTAGTCGAACCTCGATATCTCGAACTCGGTTAAATCGAACATACCCGCATTCCAAAGTTAAAACGCGGCTGAGCCACGTTTTAACTTTGAAATATGCGTACGTTCGACCTATCCGAGCAGCAAATAATGCAGTTCATGTGTCAAACTATCGGATAGTTCGAGTTAAGCGAGTTCGAGATATAGAAGTTTGACTGTATAGGCGTAAAAAAGGCTTATTTATGGGGAAATGGGTTAAGGTGTTTTCTGCTTTACTTTCAACCCACTTCATGTGGTCACCAATTTTCAAAACTAGAAACAAGCTATGGGGTAATGGGTTGAGGAGAATAGTCTACTGGGTTTTCTTACCTTAGAGTCTAAGTGTTTCACTACTTCATCTATGCTCTTGTGTTGTCTGATAAGCTCGATGGCTCGTTTTGGCCCAATACCTCGGATAGAGTCACAGTAGTCGCAGCCCAATAGTATACACAGATCAATGAACTGGTGAATAAACCAAACACTTGTATCATACATGTCAACACGACTTGCTACTCACTAAGCATACATACTGCAGGGCTTCAGATAAGGGTGAGGAAATTGAACAAATCCAACAATTTTCCTCTTATTTTAGCACCAAATCCTATGGTGTTACTACAGTGTAGCTCCATTATATCGCGGAAGTTGGGGTCCATGGAATGAAATCCGCGATGTGGTCGGATCGCGATATATCCCAATTTTGAGCTGCACCAAATTCTATTGTATTTTCCAATGTCAAACTCTATTATATCAATGTCATGCAATAAACATGATTTCGTGGTTGTTTACCTTGTTATTTCTTGTGAAAACAAGTCTTTATATGCACCGTCATATTTAGCATCAGCATTTTCATGTGAATTGAAGCAAAAGAGTACTTTCGTTTTCGACAACGGCCACCATTTTGATTGAAAGTGCGTGTGTATCAGTCAGATTCAGTTACTCGTGGAAATCACACTTAATGCCTATATCGCGATAATTGTATTGTCAAGAAACAAGTAAATGTAAATGAAAGTGAAAGAACAATGAAGTTAATTCACAGTTTACAAGTTTAATTTCATTAATTGTTTGGCCGAAATTGTTCGCGTACGCTATTATCTGGTACGAATCGCAATTATGATTGTAAGCGTCCGTTGATGTATCAAAATGTGAATGACTGTGATTTTAACGTCTGTGGTTATCTCTCCGTTGCTTTTAATATGGATTAGTTGACTTTGATACTTAAAAGTCAAAGTCAATCAGGTAACCACTCGGCCATTGAATACATGTTACTTCATGGCTTTTAAAAGCTATATGACTTTTATTACTATTCCAGTCAAATTAATGCGCTCATTTGGTATATCCTTATAGCATCAGTGAAAATTTACAAATCTTCTCTTCTGAAATCACTTGACCAATCTTAGCGTCACAATCATGAATGGGCAGGTGGGCCATTAAGTGCCATTTTGGCCCTCTTGTTGACTTTTTAGGGGATTTTATACAATAAGTTGCAAAACATACAAACAGTGCAGACATTGATCGAAATGCCCTCTGATCTGGGTCCATGCTGTTTGAACAATTGACAAGCATACTCTATACAGGTAAACGGGGAGTATACTTTTTACAGGTAAACTGGTGGTAAATGATGAGTATGGTTGTCACTTAGGTTCAATCTTAATCATTATGTGATTACTTAATGCAGCACAAAGACCATGCATACCTCATCCTTACTCAGTCCAAGGTCCTCAAGAATTTTGCTGTAGTGGTATTCTTTGATAGGCATTTTTCTAAAATGAAAAAAACCAACTTAAGTTAGACACATTCAAATAATGGAAAGCCATAATAAAGAGAAGTCTATTAATAAAATATGATCATGCAACGACAGTTTGGTTCAATGGTCTACTCATTCAACCCCAAACTTTTAATCCATTACCCCATAGCCTGTTTCTAGTTTTGAAAGCAAGTTACTACTTAAAGCAGGTTGAAAGTATAGCAGAATGCGCCCTCAGGCGCATTCTGCTTTACTTTCAGCCTACATTAAGCTACCATCTGCTAGAATATAATTTTTTTTCTTATAATACATATTCATGTATGTATAAATTGGAACTATTTCCTTCAATGGATGAATAATATTAAGGCGTAAAAATGTGTATTTATGGGGTAATGGGTTAACCCTTTCCCACATAGCATGTCTCTAGTACTGAATATAGGTGTCCACTTAAAGCAGGTTGAAAGTAAAGCAGAATGCGCCTTAAGCGCATTCTGTTTTACTTTCAGCCTGCTTTAAGCTATCATCTGCTAGAATATAGAAAATATTTGTATGATACATATTTATGACTGTAAAAATTGGAAATATTTTCTTCAGTGAAGGAATAAACTTAATGCGCTAAAAGGCGCTTCTATGAGGGAAAGGGTTAATGGACTTCCAATTAAATATAGACCATTTATGACAATTACGGTTTGTTTTCTGCTATTTACTGCAATATGACAAACAGTGTAGACCCTAATGGGAGGGCTCTAATAGGAGCCCTCTGATTAGGGTCAACAGAGTTTGCACAGGATGTGTACTCTTCATAGATAAACTGTTTGTAAATAATGAGTATACTTGTCACTAGGACTGAACGTGTTAATTCATTACCCCATAGCCTGTTTCTAGTTTTTGTCTCGCCACAAAGAAAGAGTAGAAGCGAGACATAGGTTTGCACTTATCTTTATTTAGGCTAGCCATGCATTTAGTATAATTATTTATCACACAAACCCCATCTGGCAGTGTAATAAAGCCATTCAATACATGATAGTGAAATATCAATTTTTGGGCTCCGGCGCAACCTGTTTGTCAATATTATTTTAGTCAACTTGTTTATTAAAACTGATAATTAATTAGCACTCATGTAAGATCCTCTATACCTCACTTAATTTATTTACTAAGGCTAGTGTCACACAACTTCACATACTGTAGTGCATTGATTATACAGCATGTTGCATTGCAGTTTGAAAACCTTTCACCTTTGACCTAGATTTAGTTGCAATATCAATTTCTGTTTAGCTCTAGATCTCAACAAGCATTCAGCCTAATTAAATGTTCGCCTACCTCCAATTTATAGAGTCATGAATAATATGCACCATAAGAAATATTTTCTATATCCTAGCAGATGATAGCTTTAAGCAGGCTGAAAGTAAAGCAGAATGCACATTCTATTCTACTTTCAACCTGCTTTAAGTGGTCATCTATCTTCAAAACTAGAAACAGGCTATGGCATAACAGGTTAAACAAGCTGAGTTAAAATCCTATCCAAGTCCTATTCTGTCCTAGCACTGTTTGCAGTGGTAGAACACACAATTTAGTGTGTCATGTCCAAGTTTAGTGGTTGTAATAGTTTGACTGTACAGAGCTCCAGATAAGGGGAGCATTTAAAAACAAGAGCCCCATGGGGCATATTCGCTCACCTGAGAATAATTGGAAAAATGGAGATATTGATTTATGTCCAGGACTGACCTAGATATGCAACAGACCAGAACAATTTGAATAAAATATGTAAAGTATATTTAAAAGTGTCACCATACAGAATATAAAAGCTCTGGCCTTATTAGAGTCAGAGAAGAAGATGTTTGAAATTTTCTTTATATAACTCTATGTAAAACAGTGACCCCCGGGGCGGGGCCAATATTGACCCTAGGGGCATAATTTGAAGAAACTTAATAGAGGACCTGTAGGCGATGATATGTGCCATATATCTAAGCTCTGGCCCTTGTAGTTTAAGACAAGAAGCTTTTTTAAGTTTTCATTGTAAAAAATCTATTTTTAGCTCCTGTGACCTAGTTATGCAACGGACCAAAACCATTTGTACAATTTTGGTATAAGATATCTAGAAGTGTCACTATGCCAAATATCAAAGCTCTGGCCATATTAGTTTTAGAGAAGAAGACGTATGAAAATTTCACTATATAACTCTATGTAAAACCAGGACCCCCGGGGCGGGGCCAATTTTGACCCCAGGGGCATAATTTGAACAAACTTGATAGAGGACCTGTAGGCGATTCTATGTGCCAAATATCTAAGCTCTGGCCCTTGTAGTTTCAGACAAGAAGATTTTTTAAGTTTTCATTGAAAAAATCTATTTTTAGCTCCTGTGACCTACTTATGCAACCGACCACAACCATTTGAACAATTTTGGTAAAGGACATCTAGAAGTGTCACCATGCCAAATATCAAAGCTCTGGCCACATTGGTTTCAGAGAAGAATGCGTTTGAAAATATCACTATATAACTCTATGTAAAACTGTGACCCCAGGGGCGGGGCCAATTTTGACCCCAGGGGCATAATTTGAACAAACTTGATAGAGGACCTGTAGATGATGCTATGTGCCAAATATCTAAGCTCTGGCCCTTGCAGTTTTTGACAAGAAGATTTTTTAAGATTTCCTTATTTTTTCACTTCTGCATTGTTTTTAATTCTTTGAACAAATTTGAAAGAGCTTGACCCAAGGAACATTTTTGTAAAGTATTGTCGAATTCTGTCAAGCGGTATAGGAGGAGATGTCATTTGAAGCAATTGTTAACGACGACGGACGACGCACGCCGGACACAGGGCCATCCCAATAGCTCACCTTGGGTGAGCTAAAAATTAAATCTTTATTTGTGCAGTAAACCCTATGGTGTCACTACTCATTAGAATCGTCTCGAAGAGACGATTCTAATGAGTAGTAACACCATAGGATTTGGTGCTGAAATAAGAGAGAATATGCTTGATTTGTTCGATTTACTCCCTCTTATCTGGGGCCCTGACTGTATTGTGTTTTGGTATTTACCTAGCTTCACTAAAGGTAAGATGTCGTAGCACTACATTCGAGCCGAACGTGAGGGAGTCCATATCTTCTGTGCCTGTGGCCCAAACTTTGCCCGCCTTTACAAGAGATGCACACTGTGCCTCGGCCTCACACGGAGCCTGAAAAGGGAAACAGTCAATTCAAGGCTTAATGAGAAAAATTCCCACCTCCACAAAGATGCTGAAGGAGGATTGACCCTATACACCATATATGCCTATTTATGCACCTAACTTATTCATACCACAAAGAAAATAGTTCCCAAATTATACAGTCATGAATATATACGTATCATTAGAAACATTTTCTACATTACAGCAGATGGTAGCTTAAAGCAGGCTGGAAGAAAAGCAGAATGCACCTTAACTCTTTGAACCCTAATCCTGCATATAGGCGTCCTTTTCAAACAGTGTACATGTGAATAGTACACTTGTCCTGTGCAAACAGTGAAGACCCAGATCAGAGGGCTCCGAAAGGAGCCCTCTGATCAGGGTCTTCACTGTTTGTCATAATGCAAAAAATGGACAAAAACAACCATTAAAAGCCAGAAATGGATTAGGCTTAAATCGAAACTGGAATTGTCCATTTAAAGTTTCAGGGAAGAAAGAGTTAAGCCGCATTCTGCTTTACTTTCAACCTACTTTAAGTGGGCCCCTGTCTTCAAACCTAGAAACAGGCTTTAGGGTAAAGGTGCACTCTGCTTTACTTTCAATCTGCTTTAAGTGGTCACCTGTCTTCAAAACTGGAAACAGGCTATGGGGTAAAGGGTTAAGTAGTACAAGCAGAAATAGTGTATTTCTAAACAAGAGGCTCAAGGGTCTTAACACTCACATGATTACATAGGGACTTGAGACCAGGTGAGCTAAACATTCTATCATTTTGGAGATAAGTAGTTTGATTTGTCCATCATCTTGACAATAATTGATCTCATGACCTTAATCAAGAACTGCAATGTGCATGTAGCAAGGTGCACCCACTGATGTTGATATTTCCCCTGAACCTGCATTCTAAATTGCTAATCAAAAACCAACAAGAGCCCCATGGGGCATTATCGCTCACCTGAGAATAACTGACAAAATGGAGATAATTATTTATGTCCAGGAAGGGGTTATTTTTTACCAGAGGGGCATAATTTGAACAATCTTGTAAGAGAACCTGTAGATGATGCTATGTGCCAAATATCTAAGATCAGGGTAGTAGGGTTTTAGACAAGAAGATTTTGTAAGTTTCCATTGGATAAAAAATCTATTTTTAGCTCCTGTGACCTACATATGCAACAGACTGAAACCAGTTGAACAAAATAGGTAAAGGATATCTAGAAGTGTCACCATGCTGAATATCAAAGCTCTGGCCATATTAGTTTCAGAGAAGAAGACGTTTGAAAATTTCACTATATAACTCTATGTAAAACTGTGACCCCCGTGACAGGGCCAATTTTGACCCAAGGGGCATAATTTGAAGAAACTTGATAGAGGACCTGTAGGTGATGCTATGTGCCAAATATCTAAGCTCTGGCCTTTGTAGTTTCAGAGAAGAAGATTTTTAAAGTTTTCATTGAAAAAATCTATTTTTAGCTCCTGTGACCTAGTAATGCAACCGACCACAACCATTTGAACAATTTTGATACAGGACTTCTAGAAGTGCAACCATGCCAAATATCAAGGCTCTGGCCATATCAGTTTCAGAGAAGAAGACGTTTGAAAATTTCACTATATAACTCTGTAAAACTGTGACCCCAGGGGCGGGGCCAATTTTGACCCCAGGGGCATAATTTGAACAAACTTGATAAAGGACCTGTAGATGATGCTATGTGCCAAATATCTAAGCTCTGACCATTGCAGTTTTTGACAAGAAGATTTTTTAAGATTTCCTTATTTTTTTCTTTGGTTGCCATGGCAACCAGAGTTCTGCATTGTTTTTAATTCTTTGAACAAATTTGAAAGAGCTTGACCCAAGGAACATTTCTGTAAAGTTTGGTTGAATTCTGTCAAGCGGTATAGGAGAAGATGTCGTTTAAAGCAATTGTTAACGATGACGCACATACACACGCCGGACACAGGGCCATCCCAATAGCTCACCTTCAGCCTTTGGCTCAGGTGAGCTAAAAACTGATGATGATGATGATGATAATGATGATGATGATGATGTTGATAATGAATTACAGCAGATACACAGGGTTTGCCAATTTTTTAGGATTTTTACGGTATCCATGATTAGACAAAGTTTGACTGAAGCTTACCTCTACGTAAGGTATTCCCATTAGCTTCAGTAGCTCTTTACAATCCTCGTTGTGCTGTTTGGTCACCTTCACAAGTCGACGGTTAAATTTATCAATATTTTCTGCATCTCCTGGAGAACAAATCATAAAATCAATAAAGTATAAATAAAGACATTACAAATGGTTGAGGCATATTTTATAGGTCACATGCAGTCTGTTGAAAGTCCCTGGTACTCATGGTCAGCACAAATTACTATGGATGGGTCCCAACTGCATACATAGGGCGTGTTCACCTGAAACTCGCGAGTCCAGTAGATTTCATAAAATGACGTAAAATGGCGCTAAATTCTGAATGCGCATGCATCTTTCAGGAGAATGACAAACCCTTCAGACGAGTAAGTAATGGGTCAAATGACGGCCTAAAACAAAATGGGAACCACGCCAACCAGGACCAAAAATGGCAATTTTATGATTATAATGTCGAACAATGAAACCCTAGGCTAACTATGTGTTACCTTATAGCACGGTTACAGGACTGTTCATTAAAAACACTCTTATACATGTATGCGTAAATTATACGGTATTTAGCATTTTACTTTTGGTCGTTTGTGTTGTCATTTTCGGACGACATTTTAAAACTTGACTAACCCTGCGCAGGGACTGGGTTAGCCTAGAGTTCAGTTCAGAGGTCAAAATGACGTCATTCGAGTACAAACACGGTCTGTTCATCTGTAACCCGAGGAACTCGGGTCGACTCGAGGATCTCAGGTGAACACGCTCAAAGATGACACAACTCCTGCTGCAAACTATGCAGTAAGGACCCCAGCCTTCAGTGCAGTTACGACCCTCATACATTTTCTGGAAATCTTGGTTTTAAAATTCCAACACAAATTTCAAAAACTTCCTTCTTTTTTTTATAATTTTTCCGTATATTTATGACTAATGCATTACTTTTGAGTCAGTTGACAAATATCAAAGGCTGTTCCTCATGTGGACAGGGACATAGAATTTTGCAATTAAATATGCTAACCTGCCTTTATCTAGGAATAAACTGGTCAATTTTGCCAAGCAGAATGTTTGCTACAAATAATCAAATATGTGTGTCACAATTTGTGTATATGTGTATAAGATTGACCATGAAATATTTGCATAATTATGTTTTCAACCCATTACTCAATAGACTGTTTGAGAGCAAAGCAGAATGCACCTTAAGGCACATTCTGCTTCATTTTCAACTTCCATCATCTTTTTTGATATATAGAAAATCTTTCTTATGGTGTATATTCATGATTGTATGAATTGAAATTATTTCGTTCAGAGGAGGACTTAACCAATGGTGTAATGACGGTGTATCTACAGTGGAGAATCTGTTATTCTTTCCCGTTTAAACGCAAACGTACGCAAACGCAAAACACTAAAACGTAGAAAAGTACAAGTTTTTGACAATTCTGATAATTCATGTTTATCTTGGTGGCACAGTTTGGAGCCTGATCAGACGCCGGGTTACCCGGCGTCTGATCTGGCTCCAAACTGTTTGCACTGCAAATAATACTTTTAGCGTAAACACGTTTATTGGGAAAGAATAACACATTCTCCACTGTATGAGGTAATGGTTTAAGAAAGTTTCTTCTTTGATTCAGTTTGCTTGACTTGATCCTGAGTATTTAAACTGTTTATATAATATAAACACATCCTTCTACCCACCGGCCTCCTCAGCCTTCTCTAGTTCTTTCTTTGCCTCTTCTCTTCGTTCTTTTCTCTTTTCAAGCTAGGAAAAAGACAACAAATGTTACAGTAGAGAAGACATTAATTCTTTCCTCTTCAACTCTTTAAAAAATACATTTGCAAACAGTATTGACCCAAATCAGAGGGTTCCTATAGGAGTCCTCTTATCTGGGTCTACATTATTTGCTAATTTAGACTAGCATTACTTTTATTTAACTACCCAGAATTCCAAGTAGACTGGCTCATGTTTTAGTAACTATAAAATGCGTGTTGAGGCCATTCTAAAAGACAAAATTACTCACTATCATAACCTCTCAAAATAAGGCTTACTTTCACTATTTCAAGGCAGGTGGCTGCTTATAGCAAGGGGCATATGATGTTTAACAGTTTTGTTGTTAGATATCTGGAGTTTAGAGTCCCCTAGTGACTTACCTCCCCTGATTTCATCTCTGGTGGCTTGCCATCAAACACAAACACCGGTTTAATGCCATTCTCCACCATCCTGATAGTGCGGTAAAACATGCCCATCAGGTGGCTGAAATACACAACGCAGTCAGCATGTAAACTTACTATATTGCAGATGTACTTTAAAAGCATAATGCACCTTTACCCCATAGCCTATTTCTAGGGATTGAAGACAGGTGACCAATTAAAACAGGTTGAAGGGAAAGCATAATGCACCTTTATCCCCATAGCCTGTTTCTTGTTTTGAAAAAACATGTAGGTGACCACTTAAAGCAGATTTTATTGAATTATTGATCAATCATGTTTACATGTATTAGATGACCAACAGACTTAAGGAGTATACTTGGGGAAATGCAAAGGTTTATAAAGGTTTTTTCTTCTCCTTGTGTATTTACTCCATGAGCAGTGATAATTTTACCTGCGCATCCCGAGTCCTATACTCATTAAATTTGCCAGAGACTCATTATTTAAAAAGTTGCAGGTCCCATGGACCCACAGCTTTTCTGACCTTTATTAACCTATTACTCGTAAGCAAATAGTAGCTTAAAGCAAGTTGAAAGTAAAGCAGAATGTGCCTTAAGGCACATTCTGCTTTACTTTCAACCTGCTCTAAGTGGTCACCTGTCTTCAAAACTAGAAATAAGTTAGGGGATAGCGGCTTAATTTTCACCTCAAGGACTCCGTGTTTGTCTAAAAGACTCGTTTTAGAGAATGTGCATCCCGAGGACTCAATCATCTGATTTCTAAAATTATCACTGCATGAGTAGTTATCGCAAAATGAAACATGCACAGCTGCGGCTTTTTGCATCCAAGTATATAATAAGATACAATGTAAGAATTTGAGAGTACCTAGTTGTTTCACCATCTTCATTTGTAAGCTGGCTTCCATCTTGTCTCACTGCAATCAGGAACTGGTAAATGCACATAGAGGCATCTACTGCCACTTTTCTTCCTGAAAAATGAATATAAAAGTCAGGGCTAAGTGCAAATAACTGCTTTAGTATTGAAAGCAACATTTTTAGATGGATCATTTCATGAATAGATAGATATGTCGTATTGTTGCTATTCTCAGTATCGCAAAGACGTCACAGATAACTTATAAATAAGTTAGTGGCCATCTTAGCAACATTTAAAACAATGCCCTAGTTACACATCACTTGAGGACTAATCCTAGCATATTATAGTGACCGGACCCGGAACCTCCCGCTTGCAAGGCAAGCGCTGTAACCATTGAGCCAAAAGTCCGGACATTAGGCGCCAGGCCCTTACTCTACCTGTATTTCACTACACTCCTCCCCATCTTAATTTGAGGTCCTTTTTATCTCTCATACTCATAGATCCTGCTCATTTTGACTTACCGTAGCTATCACACGACATTTACGATGGTGATCCATGCATTGGGCAAGGACAGTCATCACCAGATTGGGCGGAAAAAGCCGTTTGCAGACAACGCCATTATAGTGACCGGACCCGGGACCTCCCGCTTGCAAGGCGAGCATTGTAACCATTGAGCCAAAAGTCCGGACATTAGGCTCGAGGGCCTAACACTGCCTATATTTCACTACAAAATGAAGTGACATCAACTATATTGGAATTTTTCTAAATACTGAACTTACAGGGTTAAACCGGTGTCATATCAAAATTGGACCCCCGTAAAAAATGGACCCGGTGCAATTTTGATAGCACAATATGGACCACAGGGTCCAATTTTCGCTATCAAATTTGGAAACAACACCCTTTCCTACAGTAAATGTTTGTGATTGTATAAAATGGAATTATTTTCTTCAATGTAGGAATACATTTAACATGTTAACAGGCATATTTATTGGGTAATGGGTTAAAATATTCATTAGTTTCTTGCAATTAACTTTTTATTACGTTTTCTTACCATTCTAAATTTTTACATGGGGGGTTCATTTTTTACAGGGGGAGTCCAAATTTGATAGCGAAAATTGGACCCGGGGGTCCATATTTCGCTATCAAAATTGGACCCGGGTTCATTTTTTACGGGGTCCAATTTTTATATGACACCTGTCAACATCTGATTCTTAAATGTATTCCTACATTGAAGAAAATAATTCCATTTTATATAGTCACAAACATTTACTGTAGGAAATATTTTCTGTATCCTAGAAGATGGTAGCTTAACCCATTACCCCATAAATATGCCTTTTTTATGCCCTTAATTTATTCTTCCACTGAAGAAAGTAGTTTTGTACAATCATGCATATGCACATTAAGAAATATATTATATCAGATATCAAGACATTTGATCTACACATCAACTTGAATTCTTTTTAAATAGTTGTTTAGTTTTTAGTGATGTTTTTACTCCTATCCTGAGGTAACTATACCCTGCAAATTATTTCAGCTGGAGAGGGGGTCCAAATTTGATGGCATCAAAATTGGACCCCCCTCCCTGGTCAACACCAAACCATCAAACCTTAAGTCATTTGATCTACACATCAATTTTAATTCTTTTCAATTATTTGTTTAGTTTAAATGATGTTTTTACTACTATCCTGAGGTTACTTTGCCCTGTAAATTATTAAAAAGTAAAAATATCACTAAATATAAACAACTAATTGGAAAGAATTAAAGTTGATGTGTAGATCAAATGAATTAAAGTTTAAATCTGCTTTAAGGTTGACTGGCTGCGTTGCTTAGTGGTAGATCTCAGCGTCCTCTTGCAGAGCTGAAGGTTGCGGGTTCAATCTCTGGCTGGGTAAAACCAAAGAATTAAAAATTGGTTGCGATGGCTTTCTTTCTAGGCTCTCAGTATTTTGTGTTTGCATAACTGCCTGTATAGCTCATTGGTAGAGAGTTCGCTTGCAGTGCGGGAGGTTGCGGGTTCAATCCCCGGCCTGGTCAAAGCAAAGACTTGAAAATTGGTAGCTCAGGATTTCTGGTTAGCATTACGACTGGTTCGTCGGTGTCTAGATAAAGTGACCAGCCGGGTAAAGTCCCAATGGTGCACCTAAAAAGTGCCCCTTCTCATAATCATCAGAATTGATGGCGTAGAAGTAATAAATAGAAATGGTTCGTTATAGTCCAAACATAGACGTATCTACTCGTTAGTGTCAGGATAAAGTGACACTTTCTTTCTTTCTATACTGCTACACACCCCTTTCGGGTATTACGAGCAGGGGCACTTTTTAGATGCACCATTGGGCATTGGGACTGTACCCGGCCAGTCACTTTATCCCGACACCGACGAACCAGTTGTTGTGCTAACCCGAAATCCTGAGCGCCAAGGAGGGAAGCCATTACTACCAATTTTAAAGTCTTTGGTTTGACCCGGCCGGGGATTGAACCCACCTCCTGCACGCTCTACCACTAAGCCACTCAGGGTACTGACCCTCGTGCACCGTATCTCATTTAAGTGCCCCCAGCTAGTAATACCCGAAAGCGATCTAAAACATTATCTCTTATGGTGCATTTTCATGAGTTGTATAAAATGGCACTTTTTCTTCAGTGTCTGAAACGCGTTTTATGGGGCAATGGGTTAAACGAGAAAACATTTACCAAAATAGTTTTTAATCTCGTTTTCTTTCATACATCCTGGTGCATGATCAGCAAGGACTTTAGAAAGTCCGTGAATACCCATATTTTATAAGATGTTTGTTTTTTCTCTCGGTTTTTGTGTGTTTAATGAATATTTTCTTTCCCGCTATTTCACCATTGGTGTGTTTATGAAGTTGGTACCCAAATTATCAGCGACGCCGGAAAACAGTAATTTGGCAGATTGTTTTTGACAAATATGTTCGTACTTCTATATTTTCAAAACAAACATGGGGGTTGAGCTTCAAAATTACAACTTAACGTAATAGATCAATATTTTTGCGATTTTATGGTATTTTTGTAGAAATCTCTCAACAGAATCGTATTGCAAAAACATTCGAGCACGCGGCTTGTAAATTAAGAATTAAACATGGCAGCGCTCTACGGGACGGGATTGATCGGCACGATCGAAGAAAATGACGATATTAAAATAGTTGATGAAAGTTCCGACAGTGACGATGAGGTAAGACATAAACAAACTTAATTGTAAATGAAAGGGAAGTTGATCATCTACTTTGAATGTTTATTGGCACAGTTAACGATTAGTGTTTATTATGACCATGTGTTGTGCTGCAACTCTGGTAGTTCGGACATCTCGGTAGTTTCGGACACCCTCTTTCTATTTCTATTTATTACCAGTGACCTGGAAACCCACGCGCCATGCGCCATAATCACATAAAAATAAAAAATGTCACATAGAATTTCCAACTGGTGCGCCCAGCGTCTCGTCGATTTTATCTTACCATACAACTTAAATTGGCTTTGGCTAGATTCATCCAGTGCTGGGAGATAAGCAATTACGTAATAAAACAGTGTGCATGCCAATATTTTCCAGTTAGAATCACAATTCCTTGAATACACACCTGTCATGATTTCGAGTAAATTCCGCCTGGCTACACTGATGATTTCTCTGTTGATATATTATCACAGGGGGCCACGCACAAATTTAAAATGTATCCTGTTACTATGATATAGTCTATTATTATAGTAGGCTGCTGTTCCCCTATTTTTGTGTTCCATGCCCTTGTGGCCGATATTCTGAAGAAGTCGCGGCGTGTCGGGAACATCAAAGGCAATGAAAATTTGGTGACCGTCTTCAACCCTAGTGACGACTAGAGTTCAAAGGGTTAAGATTTTGGTGACTGTCTACGACTTTTTGTCGATTTCAGTTTCAAACTGCAGCTGCATATTTTGTCCAGTGTCAGATATATATCTAGATAAATATATGTAAGTGAACCGGGCAACCCACAGAGCTAGGTAATTGAATCAAAATGGGCGGAGCTCCTCAAATCTGCTTTGATGTTTTAACACCTTGCGTGTAAATCGTGTCTGAGTAACTCAGTATGAAAAGTATCATGTATAGAGAGGATAATTTTGGATGCTATTAGAGGCAAACATTCAAGGTGATTATCTGATATCATTTATTTTAGACTTTTTACTGTCAACTTAATCAAACTTTCAGCGGTTTGGGAAAACATCAGTAGTTAAGAGATGCTGACGTTCCGCCATATTGGCATAACTTTTACTAGTAGTGATACGTTTCAATATTGATCTAGATGTTGGACCAAACATTTTCAATTTTTTCTTGGGACACTGATAAAAATAATTATTTTTTGCTGGCCCAAGACTTGGAAGAAATAGATTTTTATCGAAATCTAAGCATTTTAAAAATTGGCCCATAAAATTTCAAAATGTCACAGATTTTTGAAATGTCACATAAAAAATTATAGATGATGGGCCATAGTCACATAGAAAAAAAATCTTTCCAGGTCACTGTATTACTTCTCGACATCAATACTGACAGGGGCGTAACATCAATATGAAAAATGAAAAATCAAATATGGCCAAAAATGGTATAAAAATCGAAGGCTAAGGGGGGTTAGACCATAATGTCTAAATGAAGATTTCAAACATGTCAGAGCTCACCATTTCAGTTCTAATTTCCGTTTTCCTCCCTGAACCCCCCACAAACATTTGTCAGTGATCAAGTTTTAGAATCTCTATAACTTGTTAAATACAAAGATGACACACGCAAAATCTACGGTGCTACATCGCCTACATGTATCCTCTCGTGTGTCTAAAGATCGAATAGCTCTAGCAGAAGTGGGCGTTAGTGGCAAAATAATGTTATGTCTTATATAACGCAGCTTTAATCAAATTTGTATGGTTTACCTAAGTCGTATTCAGTGTCCCAAACACACTTCAGAGCTTACCATTTCAGTTCTAATTTCCACTTTTCTTCCCCCTCCCGCACCCTCCCCCGATTGTGCGTAACATTAATTGAAGCCCCTGACTGATGATTATGAGAAGGAGCACTTTTTAGGTGCACCAATGGGACTGTACCCGGCAGGTCACTTTATCCTGACACCGACGAACCAGTCATGCTAACCCAAAATCCTGAGTCCCAAGGACGGAAATATACTTGGCCCGGGAATCGAATCCGGGACCTCCAGCTTGCAAGGCGAGCATTATAACCATTGAGCCAAAAGTCCGGACGTTAGGCTCGATGGCCTAACACTGCCTATATTTCACTACAGAAGCCATTACTTCCAATTTTCAAGTCTTTGGTTTGACCCGGCGGGGGATTGAACCCGTTACCTCCCGCGCTGAAAGCGGATGCTCTACCACTGAGCTATACAAATGAAACAAAATGCAACACACCCACTCGCTTCAGGATGCCTGAATTATGTCAAAACTTTTGGAAAAAAGGCATTGACTTTTAAAGAAGAAAAACTTAAAAGATTATTTACTGTTTTAATTTTATAGAATTTGACTGATTGATCATCCATTATAGTAATTATGGATTCATATTGCAATACAAAATTATTCAGAGTTGTAGATAAGCTTTGTCTTGGAATTGGGTATCACTCCATGGATTTTAAATGAATTGTTTTTTTTTAAAAAAAACACACATTGGGTATTGCATTGACCACAACCCCATGGTTTCTTATTCGATTGGGTATTCACAGTCCAGAACCCCATGATTTGTAATATAATTGGTTATCACTTATCAGTAGGAAAATAAACTTGGATTTCCTATCCTTGTCCTTTCAACAGTGCATTCAGGGCATTGTTGTTAACAGTGTAAAATGATTTTCAGTGTTACCTTACATAGTTCTATATGCAACTTTTGTTTACACACGTTCGACTAAAGTAAAAGTTCAGTTGATAATCCGATGAAATTAAAAAGCAATTGAGTATTTGTTTGGTTTTTACGCAATCACTTTCAAATAATTGGGTTTCCTGTTGCTTTTGTTGGGTACTGTCACCCATTAGTTTTGAAATAATTGGGTATTTCACCAATTTCAATTGGGTAAGTACTCGGATACTCTGCTTATCTACAACTCTGTTACTGTTACATAGAGTCGATCCAGCAAATTTCGTACACTTTTGGATGCGGTCCTTTCTAGCTTGGTGTGAGACTTGGCGTAATCATGCGTGTTTGCTTCATATTTGGCATATGGCAAAATAAAAGAATTTGATTGGATATGAGGGGTCATGTGTAGATGTTTGAAGGATGCTGATGTCGGGTTATCTCGTACAGCAACGTGTAATTCCGTACACCTTTATTTTCCTAAGTTTTTATTCTTTAACATTTTTCAATAAAATATTAAGCTCTTTAAATTACGAAAATATGTTTTTTTATATGTTTCCACTTGATTACATTGTACCTTTTCTGTTTTGGGGTTCGATGTACCGTAATGGTGTCTCTCGGGGAAGTGCAGGCAAGGCGATATTTATAAAAGCCGTGCATTGAAGTGCTGTCCAATAAAATGCATTTAGGCAAAAATACATAGATTTGTGTATATATCAATAACTTGGATTATGCCTAGCTGGGAAATTTAAGTACACATTCGTGTAGAGAGTATAGTAAAACTCATGAATATACGTTATGTCAAAAGCTGTTACATGTACATGTGAAGTGTACGAACTAAACCGCATGTAAGACATAACCCATAACTACTCTACCTACAGTCACGTTTGTCTTGAGAAATTAACTTCCACAAATGTTTTTATCCCCTGCAGAAAGGCAGAGGGATACTGTTTTAAGTCCGTCCGTCCGGCTGTCCGTCCATGCGTGCGTCACGTTTTCCGTCCGCAACTGTATCTCCGAAACCGATAAACAGATTTGGATGAAACTTGGTATACTTATTTGTCATCATAGGAGCACCGTGGGAAATTAAATTTTTTTCAGAAAATTTTAGGAATTTATGAGTTATCTGCCCTTTTTGTGTTAAAAATGTCCGTCCGTGCGTCCGTCACGTTTTCCGTCCGCAACTGTATCTCCGAAACCGATAAACAGATTTGGATGAAACTTGGTATACTAATTTGTCATCATAGGAGCACCGTGGGAAATTAAATTTTTTTCAGAAAATTTTAGGAATTTTTGAGTTATCTGCCCTTTTTGTGTTAAAAATGCCATATTTAACAGTTTTTACACTCTAGCAACTACAGTATTCAACATATTTTATTTATACTTGCACACAATGTTTATAAGTACAAGTTCTTGTAGATGTGCAATTATAGTAAAAAAAGGATACTTGTTACAAGAGTTATCTGCCCTTGATGTACTTAGAAATGCTAGAAAATGCTTTATTTTGATATTGTTTACATACTAGAGCCTATAAATATGCATGGATTTTGAAAAAACTTTCTTGAATTATGTATGGCTATTAGTTTTCAAATGAATTTGATTATTGTTGAAAACGGAGAAATTAGTCATGAGTTATCTGCCCTTGATAAGTAAAAAAAGCCATATTTAACTGTTTTTACTCTCTGGCAACTACAATTATGAATGGATTTAAATGATACTTGCACACAATGTCAATAAGTAAAAGTTCTTGAAGGTGTGCAATTATTGTCAAAAAAGGATACTTGTGGCAAGAGTTATCTGCCCTTGATGTACTTAGAAATGCTAGAAAATGCTTTATTTTAATATTGTTTACATCCTAGTATCTATAAATATGCATGGATTTTGATAAAAAAAATTCTTAAACTATGTATGGCTATTAGTTTTCAAATAATTGTTATCATTTTTGAAAACGTAGAAACTAGTCAACAGTTATCTGCCCTTGATGAGTCGAAAAAACCATATTTAACAGTTTTTACCATCTAGAAACTACAGTCTTTAATGGATTTTGATTTAACTTACACACGATGTATATAAATATAAGGGTTGCAATTATTGTCAAAAAAGGATACTTTGTGGCGAGAGTTATCTGCCCTTTATGTACTTAGTAATGCTCAACATGGCTTTATTGCTAACATGCTATTGTGTACAAATGTGAATGGATTTTGAAAAAAATTAAATCATGTATGGCTATTATTTATAGAATGAGTTCAATTATTGTCGAAAATGTGCAAATTAGTCAAGAATACTCTGCCCTTGATGAGTTGAAAATGTGTTTACACTCTAGTAAATTCTACAGTTCTGAATTTTTTTTTAATAATACTTGCAAACAATTATAAGTTCTTGAAAGTGTTTAATTACTGTTGAATTTGAATCAAGAGTTACCTGCCCCTGTCATACTTAGATTTATAATGCTACAAACGGCTTTATTTTTTGTATTGTTTAGGCTTTAACATGTACAAAATTGAATGGATTTTATAAAACTTTGTAAAAAGCTTTTGAATGTTGATCTTTAAAGACAGGTGATCACCATTTGCCCCTTCCTCCCACAATAAAGTTTGCCACTTTCTTCTGGACAATCGCTGCGGCAGGGGATATCAGCTCTAACTACTACTAACTAATCCTCTTCGCGCTGGGTTACGCATAAGGCCGCCACCAGAGCTCGCCAATGTAGCCGGTCCTTAGCCAATGTCCGCACCTGGCCCCAGCTCCAATTCTCCTTCCTCATCTCCTTTTCCACTGATTGGCGCCATGTCTCTTTTGGTCGACCTCTTTGTCTACGTCCAATGGGTGTCCATCGCATTGCAACTCTGGGAATAGCTGTTTCTTCCATCCTTTGAACATGACCAATCCAGCGCCATCTTCTGCACTTGATCTGCGTTGATATTGGAGTTGTACCTGTTCTACGATGGAGTGCTGCATTGGATATAGTATTTGGCCAGAAGATTTGGAGAATCCGCCTGAGACACCTTCTTTGAAAGACATCAAGCTTGAGACAAATAGACTTTGTAACTTTCCAGGATTCGGAACCATACAGCAAGACTGCAAGTACGTTGGTCTTGAAAATCCTGATCTTGGTGGTAAAAGTGAGCTTGGAGGATTTCCAGATGTTCCGTAATGCCGCATATGCACCTCGGGCTTTGGATAATCTGTTATTGACATCCTCTTCTGAATTGCCGTCACCTGTGACTTTACTTCCAAGATACACAAAATCGTTCACTTCTTCAATGGCACTATTGCTGATGGTTACTGGTTGAGCTGTTTTGGCGTTTACTATCATCACTTTGGTCTTGTTGACGTTGATATTGAGGCCAATCTGCTTCCCAAGAGCATCTAGCTTGTCCGTCTTGGTTTGAATGTCTGCTCTAAGGTGCTTGTTTTCTCTGATCTTCGTATGTAAATAATAAACCTCTCGTAGTATCCTAAAAGTGAACTGAAATTTCAAAGTGTTATGTCACAAGCCTTCCTATGACATCACAAATCAGATTCGTCCGAATGTACCAGAAAGTTTCAGTGATAAAAATTGATTCATTTGTTAAATAATAGATTCTCTGTTGTCTATTTTAAAGACTTTTTGTTGTGTTTGAGTTTTGGAATAAAAAATGTTACATTCATGTTTAAGTGCCCATGGGCAGATAAACATTTTAGGTGTCCGAATCTACCCCACGCCAGGCTATAGATGGGAAATGGTCATTTTGTACCCTTGCCATTTCGTACCCTAGTTTTGGTCGTTTCGTAACCATGTTTTTGGTTTTTTTTCCATTTCAAATCCAGCAGTCATTTCATTTCAAAATAACCAAAATGGGAATACGAAATGTTTACTGGATTTTACATACAGAGCCTAGAGTAGAGAAGATTCGGACACCAAACAATTGACTTTTAACCCATTACCCAATAAATACACCTTTGTATGCCTATAATTTATTCCTCCACTGAAGAAAAAAGTTTCAATTATGCAGTCATAAACATGTACCAAAAGAAATATTTTCTAGATTCTAGCAGCTGGTAGCTTAAAACAGGCTGAAAGTAAAGCAGAATGTGCCTTAAGGCACATTCTGCTTTACTTTCAACCTGCTTTAAGTGGTCACCTGTCTTCAAAACTAGAAACAGGCTATGGGGTATTGGGTTTACATGCAGACAACCAGTTTTTGCTTTAGAAAGTTTCAAGTAAATTAGATGTTCAGAGAACAAAGAAAACAAAGTGCTCAGCTAATTTCGTGAACTCTGACTGTGTTCCAAATCAATGTATTTATCTTATTTCAGGATCATGTCAAGAAAAGAAAGAAGAAACAGAAAGGAACATTCAACAGCAGTTTCAGTTTTACAGACCAGGTGAGAGGATTATCTTTTTTTAGGCCTGTCTTGATGTATTTTATGAAATGCTGTAGCGGGCGTCTGTCCATCCTTCTAAGCTAATAAGGGCTGCTCAAAATTTTACCGATTGCAACAAAATTTCATAATAAATTTAATCATGAAGTTGCAGTTATACATACAGCTTGCAGCTAAATAGAGAGAAAAGAGATTCTGAAAGCTGTCGTCTGTTTTACCTTTGGCTTGCAATTATCTTTTCTTCTGCAATAATTTTTGTCTTGTTGCGACAAAAGAGCGAAAGTGAGAATAAGTTGTTGCTTTTCCATTGTGGTTGTCAATGTTAACATTCTGATTTAGCTCCAATGTTAAGATCAGTTCTGTAAGTATTACTAAAAATATCTAAGTGCTAGACCAACCAAACATGGAATATAGATTATCAAGTCTAAAGGTGCAGACTATAAGTTAACCCATTACCCCATATATTATGCCTTTTTACGCCTTGAATATGTTAAAGATGATATTGATTATTGGTGAAACTCAAAGACAAAACTAACAGGCTTAGTATACTTTGAAGGTGAACAATTTCAGGGTCATCATCAGGGCTCCAGATAAGGGGAGTATTTCAAAAACTAAAATCTTCATTTATGCATTAAACCCTATAATGTCACTACTCATTAGAATAGTCTCGAAGAGACGATTCTAATGAGTAGTAACACCATTGGATTTGTTGCTGAATTAAGTGAGAAAATGTTGGATTTGTTCGGTTTACTTTTCCTTATCTGGAGCCCTATTTATGGCTCTCTTGTTGTTTTAATTAAAGGAGGATCCTTTCAAAGGGTTCAAGACCATCAACCTACAGTTTGCCAAGAAGTCTCTGCCTTCTACAAGCCTGGATGACAAGATAGCAGAAGTGCGCAGGAAGAACAAAAATCAGGTAAATCTGAAGCACATGTTGTACAGTGGAGAAGACATTACTCTTTTCCAATAAACCTGTTTATGCTAAAACCAGGGCTAAGGGGGATATTTCAAAAACTAAAATCTTAATTTCTGCTTTAAACCCTATGGTGTCACTACTCATTAGAATCGTCTCGAAGATAAGATTCTAATGAGTAGTAACACCATAGGACTTGATGCTAAAGTAAGTGAGAAAATGTTGGATTTGTGCAGTTTACTCCCTCTTATCTGGAGCCCTGCTAAAACTATTATTTCCATTGCAAACTGTTTGGAGCCAGATCAGATGCCAGGTTACCTGGCATCTGATCAGGCTCCAAACTGTTTGCCACTCAGATTAAAATAAATAGTCAGAATTGTCAATTAGTTGTCTTTTTCTAAGATTTATTGCATTTGCGCTTGCATTTAGTTTGCGTTTAAAATGCGAAAGAATAACTTCTTCTCCACTGTACAAGCACGAAGGTAAAGCTTTGAACCCCTTTCTGTAGAGAACAATACAAAAAATCACTTTATTTGTTTAATAACCTGAAATGAAGTGCCAAGATTAACTATTATGATGGCCCTGTGTCTGTAATCATTCATCGCCGATCTTTAATTGTTAGTCGTCTGTCTTTTACTCTTTCAACACTTAGGAACTCTTGTGGGCTATTAGGTTCCCTTGTGGGTAGTTTTAGTTACCAAAACATGCACCAGTCTACTATAGAAGCCCTCTGATCTGGGTCTACACTGTTAATGTAATGAGTATATTTTTAAACAGAATGATGATGTTTGAAAAAAATAATTGTTAGTTTTCTGTCTCTAACTATGTCTCCTAAATAAATGTACAGTTATAACCAAACTTGGCATGAATGATACTTATATGATTCTCTTTCAAAGTCAGTCAAATGGTTGCAGTTTGTTGCAAATTAAGGTCATAAGAGCTAAAAGTAGGTGTGTTCAGTGAAACTTTAAAACATCTCCTTTTTTGAAACTACAATACTCTGAGCTTAGATATTTGGTACAAAGCATAAAAAAATCAAGATTAATCAATTTATTGTCACGGGGTAAAAAGAAAATGCCGCTCTGCATGGGTCTTAGTTTTACAAAGAGTTACATGCATAGTGAAATCTTCAAATATCTTCTTCTGTAAAACTAATATTGGCAGAGCTTTGATATTAGGCATGATATAATTTCTAGAGGTCTTTTACCCAATTGCACCACATTGAATATTTGTATTATAAATTTATGGGTGGGAGCACGGCTGTGAACATTTGTACAATAAATCTTACTAATAGTATAAGGCACTGGTTACTTTATAGATGATTAGTATTCTGCAATTAACTGCTACTCGTCTATAAACTGCCACTTATCTTGTTTTACTAGTCCACTGAATACAACATGTAAATGTTTCTGTATGATTACAGCAATCACCAGAAGCCGGTGATGATGAAGAAGGTCATACCAACAAATTAAATGATGATGTTGATGATGATCTTGAAGAGGATGTGTCATCAGAAGAAGACTTTGTACCAGGTACAGTAGGCAATATACAGTGGAGAAACATTATTCTTTCCCCGTTTAAACGCAAACAAAACACAAATGCAGAGCACTAAAATGTAGAAAATGACAAGTTTTTGACACCTCTGAATGTTGATTTTAACCTTCACAGCGTCTGATCTGGCTCCGAACTGTTTGCATTTGAAATAATAGATTTAGGGTAAACACGTTTATTGGGAAAGAAAAACGTTTTCTCCACTGTACAAGCAGATATACTGTAAGACCTCCCTATTACCACCACTACAATTAGACTAAATGATGATATTAAAGACAGGTGACTGCTTAAAGGAGCTTTCTGCTTTACTTTCACCTTGCTTCAAACAGTCACCTGCATTAATGCTATGTTCACACCAACGGCGCTTTGATGGCGCTTTAAAGCGGCGTGCAAAGCGTAACAAAGCTTGATTAAAGCGTCAGGGTCGTAATAGATCGTGGGAAAGCTTGGAGTAAAGCGGGACATTCGGCAAGAGCGTCAATTTTTTTTAAACGGTTTAAAAATTTTGGGCGCTCTGTTACGAATTGATTAAAGCGCCTATAGCGTATCAAAGCTCAACAAAGCTTAACAAAGCGTAACAAAGCTCAGCAAAGCTTGATTCAAAGCGTAGGAAAGCTTAACAGAGCTTGGTTAAAAGCCGGGATCCCAGGCTTCACGGTCTGTCACCACTTGACACGCTTCGTTAAGATGTCTCAAGATGTGTTACGATTTGGCATGAAGATCTGATACGAGGTCAGACGCTTTCATCAAGATCTGACACGCTTTGATACGTTTTCATGAAGGACTCTCACGCTTTCTCAAGAATTGAGACGCTTTGATCAAGGATTGACACGTTTTGTTAGGCTTTGTTACGCTTGGCAAGCTTCCTCACGCTCTCTCACGCTCTTTCATGCTCTCCTACGATACTCATGCTCTATCTCCATCCCTATAAATGGCGCTGCGACTTGAGTACCACTCATTGCATTGTTTCAGATAGATCAGGTTCTGGTACATCTGGAACTTCTAGATCTTGTTGTTCTGACATCGTGTTCTTGACTCAAAAAGCAATGATTTTGTGGATCTGCTGCATCTGTTTCTAGGCTCTGGATCAAAAGCGGCATGAAATCCGCGATCTTGACATTTTCCAATGCGTAACAGAACTGAAGAGAGCGTAACAATGCACAACAAAGCTTGATAATCGTATCAGAGCCTGATTTAAAGCGTCACAGTCGCATCAAAGCGTAATAAAGCGTAATAAAGCTTATAAAAGCGTGATTTCAAGCGTAGCAAAGCCTGATCAAAGCGGGATCAAAGCGTGAGGAACCGTAACAAGTCGGGAAATAACTCGTCCCAAAGCGGCAACCAATTCGTATCAGAGCGTATCATTGCTTATTAGAGCGTAAGAGATCGTGATATTTTTTGGAAAAGTAAACAAAAATGACGACGCTTTGCTCGCCGATTTAAAGCGCGGCATTCGCCGTTGGTGTGAACCTAGCATAAACAGTGGTTATTAAACCTCAAATTGTGGTTGTATTTTAGACGTTTTACTGTACAGTCAAACTCCATATCTGAAACTGGCTTAACTCAAACTTTCATTATTTCTACCTCACTTAAGTCTAGCATATAATCCATGTTTTAAAATTAAAATGTGGCATAGCTACGTTTTAACTATGAAATATGGATATGTTTGTCTTAAGCGAGTTTGAGAAAGCGAAATTTGACTGTACATGTATTTGAAATTAATTAAAAGTAAATGGCCATTATATTTTTCTTCCAGTTTGTGTCTCAATATATTCAAGTACTAAATGAGCAGTGTAATGAAGAGTTTTGACAATATTGATCATGAATAACTCTTAATAATATTGTACTTTCTGCCATTCCTTTCGTCCATCTGTTCATCCAAGTCTTGTGTAGCTAATTTCTCGTACACTAATGGAGGGCTTTGCTCTAAACTTTGACAGATTAACTTATATGTGAACTTTTTGTGAAGGTATTCATGTGGTTATCATCATCATAATGTAGACATCATTCTCATGGCATGAACATGAATATGCTTATTTTCAGATAAGGTCAGGTTGAAAGAGAAGAGAAAAAAGAAAAGAAAAGGTCAGGGATCTGATGAAGAAGAGGTAACTGGTTTGGTGATATTGAAGTACAGTAAAACCTCTCTATTACAACCACTAAATTGTGTTAAAATTTAGGTGTTTAGGACAGGTGACAGCTTAAAGCAAAGTGAAAGTACAAACAGAAAGCTCCTTAAGGAGCTTTCTGTTTTTAGCTCGCCTGTACGTAGTACATGACGAGCTATTGCAATACCCCCGGTGTAGTGGTCGTCGTTGTCGTTGTCGTCGTGAACGGCGTAAACAATTTTAAGAAAATGTCTATAACTTCTATGTCCCTTGAGGTATTGCTTTCATAGTTGGTATGTGTGTGTATATGGACAAGACCTTTCCATGCACAGAAAAATGTTGACCCCTGTGACCTTGACCTTGAACTTAGGGCCTGCGTTTAGGTTTCGAAATCTGCGTTTAGGTTTTGAAAAATGCCTTTAACTTCTATGTCCCTTGAGGTATTGCTTCAATAGTTGGTATGTGTGTGTTTATGGACAAGACCTTTCCATGGATAGAATTTTTTTTACCCCTGTGACCTTGACCTTGAACTTAGGGCCTGCGTTTAGGTTTCGAAATCTGTGTTTAAGTTTAGAAAAATGCCTTTAACTTCTATTTCCTTTGAGGTATTGCTTCAATAGTTGGTATGTGTGTGTATATGGACAAGACCTTTCCATGCACAGAAAATGTTTGACCTCTGTGACCTTAACCTTGAACTTAGGGCCTGCGTTAAGGTTTCGAAATCTGTGTTTAGGTTTCGAAAAATGCCTTTAAACTTCTATGTCCCTTGAGGTATTGCTTCCATAGTTGGTATGTGTGTGTATATGGACAAGACCTTTCCATGCACAGAAAAATTTAGACCACTGTGACCTTGACCTTGAACTTAGGGCCTGCGTTTAGGTTTCGAAATCTGCGTTTAGGTTTTGAAAAATGCCTTTAACTTCTATATCCATTAAGGTATTGCTTCCATAGTCGGTATGTGTGTGTATATTGACATGACCTTTCCATGCACAGAAAAATTTAGACCCCTGTGACCTTGACCTTGAACTTAGGGCCTGCGTTTAGGTTTCGAAATCTGCGTTTAGGTTTCTAAAAATAACTTCTATGTCCCTTGAGGTATTGCTTCAATAGTTGGTATGTGTGTGTATATGGACAAGACTTTTCCATGCACAGAATTTATTTTACCCCTGTGACCTTGACCTTGAACTTAGGGCCTGCGTTTAGGTTTCGAAATCTGTGTTTAAGTTTAGAAATTCTATTTCCCTTGAGGTATTGCTTTCATAGTTGGTATGTATGTGTATATGGGCAAGACCTTTACATGCAAAGAAAAATTTAGACCCGTGTGACCTTGAACTTAGGGTCTGTGTTTAGGTTTCGAAATCTGTGTTTAGGTTTAGAAAAATGCCTTTAACTTCTATGTCCTTTGAGGTATTGCTTTTATAGTTGGTATGTGTGTGTATATGGACAAGACCTTTCCATGCACAGAAAATTTTTGACCCCTGTGACCTTGACCTTGAACTTATGGCCTGTGTTAGGTTTTGAAATCTGCGTTTAGGTTTTGAAAAATGACTTTAACTTCTATATCCCTTAAGGTATTGCTTCCATAGTCTGTATGTTTTTGTATGTAGACAAGACCTTTCCATGCTCAGAAAAATTTAGACCCCTATGACCTTGACCTTGAACTTAGGGCCTGCGTTTAGGTTTCGAAATCTGCGTTTAAGTTTCGAAAAATGCCTTTTAACTTCTATGTTTCTTGAGGTATTGCTTCCATAGTTGGTATGTGTGTGTATATGGACAAGACCTTTTCATGAACTTAGGGCCTGCGTTTAGGTTTCGAAATCTGCGTTTAAGTTTCGAAAAATGCCTTTAACTTCTATGTCCCTTGAGGTATTGCTTCCATAGTTGGTATGTGTGTGTATATGGACAAGACCTTTCCATGCACAGAAAAATTTAGACTCCTGTGACCTTGACCTTGAACTTAGGGCCTGCGTTTAGGTTTCGAAATCTGTGTTTAGGTTTCGAAAAATGCCTTTAACTTCTATGTCCCTTGAGGTATTGCTTTCAGAGTTGGTATGTATGTGTATATGGACAAGACCTTTACATGCACAGAAAAATTTAGACCCCTGTGACCTTGACCTTGAACTTAGGGCCTGTGTTAAGTTTAGAAAAATGCCTTTAACTTCTATGTCCTTTGAGGTATTGCTTTCATAGTTGGTATGTATGTGTATATGGACATGACCTTTCGATGCACAGAAACATTTAGACCCCTGTGACCTTGACCTTGAACTAAGAGCCTGTGTTTAGGTTTCGAAATCTGCGTTTAAGTTTCGAAAATCCATTTAACTTCTATATCCTTTGAGGTATTGCTTTCATAGTTGGTATGTGTGTGTATATGGACAAGACCTTTCCATGCACAGATAAATTTGGACCCTTGTGAACTTGAACTTAGGGCCTGTGTTTAGGTTTTGAAAAATGTCTTTTACTTCTATGTCCCTTGAGGTATTGCTTTCATAGTTGGTTTATGTGTGTATATGGACAAGACCTTTCCAGGCACTGCAAAATTTAGACCCCTGTGACCTTGACTTTGAACTTAGGCCCAATGTTTAGTTTTCGAAAATCTGTGTTTTGGTTTTTCAAAATATTTATTTCTCCTATGTCCATTGAAATATTCCTTTCATATTCAGTTTGCATGTGTATATGGACAACATCTTTCCTTGCATGCAAAATGTTTGAGCCCTCTGACCTTGACTTTGAACTAAAGACCCGCGTTTAGGTTTCAAAGTCTGCGTTTAGGTTTCTCAAAATTTCTTTAACTCATATATCCATTGAGATATTTCTTTCATATTTGGCATGCATGTGTATATGGACACGATCTTTCCATGCATGCAAAAAAATTAGCCCAGTGTCCTTGACCGTGAACTAAGGTCGCGAAAGGTTTTAGGTTTCGAAATCTGCGTTTAGGTTTCAAAAATGCTTATAATTCCTATGTCCCTTGAGGTGTTATTTTCATATTTGATTTGCCAGTGTATATGGACAAGACCTTTCCATGCAGGCAAAAAGGTTGACCTCTGTGACCTTGAGTGTGCTTTTAAGTTTCTAAAGGTGCCGGTGGCGAGCTTTGTTGTCTCTCTGACAACTCTTGTTTACTTTTGCCTTTCTTTAAGCTGTCACGGTCACCTGTCTTTTATACAATCAAATATCCTTATTTATAGTCACTAGTGGTCATAATAGAGAGGGTTTATTGTATAAATTTATTTACCATTTTCTTTTCCATGTTTTCTGGTTTGTTGTACAATGTATGTTTGACCATAAAGGTCTATTATTTGAATCTGTCTTTATTTAAGTTTAAACTTACTCTTTCTTTTCAACACTCATATGAAATGAATGATACAAGACCTATAACTCTATCTCTGTTATTTTACAAAATAATACAATAAAACGAAAATAATACAATTTCTTTCGGAAGGTTGGTGGTTCTACCTAGTTGCTGATTTGTGCCTCAAACAGTGCATAAAGGGCTTCTTCCAGTTTTACTATCAGACTTGATGTTGTGTCTTTGTCGTTTAACAGCTCCTGTTTATATTTCAAGGTGAATTTTCTGCTTTAAGTTTGTCATATGCTCAAGCTGCTACAAGCAATAAACACTGGCAAAAGAGTTCTTTTGAACGGTTGTCATAGCTTGGGGTTACTGTATTTGCATGTAATGTATATTTGTAATGTTTTCCACAGGAGGGGAAGAAGGTGGAGTTTTCTGAGCACATTGATACATATGACCCAAACTTAGCTTTCCAAAGCATGAATGTTTCAAGGCCATTACTGAAGGTGAGCTTTTTAAGGAATATTCTATTTGTAATTGGTTGGTTTGTTAGTTGTCTTTTTATGACCTGTGATTGAAGATCCAGGGGCATATTGCTTTAACCCATTACCCGATAGTCAGTTTCTTGATTTGAAAGTAGTTGACCACTAAAAGCAGGTTAAAAGTAAAGCAGAATGCACCTCAAGGCGCATTCTGCTTTACTTTCAGTCTGCTTTAAGCTACCATCTGCTAGAATATAGAAAATATTTCTTACCATACATATTCATGATGGTATGAATCGGAATTTAATTTTAAAAAGCGTATTTATGGGGTAATGGGTTAAATCTGCCTGTCTGTGTTAGTCCATAACTAGGCAATAACTTTGTGAACTACATCTTTGGGTCATATTATTTTGTCATACTGCAAAGAAATTTGTTATTTTCTGGTTGGTTCAACTGCCATGGTGCTTGAGACTATGTTATTTTTGCTATGGTACAAAAATGTTGTATTGGATGACACATACCTTAAGACAAGACCTTTCCACCCCTATGGACATTTAGTCCCCTGTGACCTTGACCTCTGCCTCTACCTTTTAATTTTGAAGTGTTCATAACATCTATAAGTGTTTCTAAAGATTGACATCCTCTTAACCCATTACCCCGTAGTCTGATTCTAGTTTTGAAAATAAGTGACCACTTAAAGCAGGTTGAAAGTAAAGCAGAATGCGCCTAAAGCCTGCTTTAAGCTACCATCTGCTAAAATCTAGAAAATAGTTCTTATCATACATATTCATAACTGTATAATTGGAAATATTTTGCTCATAGGAGAAATAAATTAAAGGTGTATTTATGGGGTAATGGGTTTAAGCTATGTAAAGATGCTTCATCCCGTCCTCTCACCTCTTGTTAGTCGTTGTTGTAGTCACACCTAACATCGGCTAATTGTTGTAGTGGCATTCAATTATAACACCCTTTGACTACTACAGTCAAACCTGTATTAAGAGACCTTCCATGGGAGTTCTCAAAGAAGGTCACATATGACAGGTAGTCTCTTAAAACAGACACACTTTTGATGTAGTGCAATTTATTATGAACATCTGCATATATGTGGTAGCTATTTATTATTCAATGAATAATAAATGGGATAATTTGAATTAAGTAATAAACTATGAATTAAATACATTTGAATTAATCTGTATCTTAAATGCATTTGAAAAACATAATTTGTTTATGAAACTCATTTTCAACAAACACTTACATGTAATACCTAATCGTAAGCTTGAAGCAAATGTGACAAGTATGGTTTATGCATACTTTGATACATGTGCTATACAATAGTTCATCAGAAGATATTTTAGTAAAGTAATAATAGAAGCTCATTAATTTTATGGATACAGAGTTACAGTATGATGTTTAAATAACTTTTTTTTTAAAATTAGAAATGTATAATTTAATAATTGATTAGGCTTAAATACTTACATGTATTTACAATTTACACACATTTAACAAGACCATAGAGCTCTATCACTAGTATATAAACCCATTTCAATTTAGTTCCTATAATGACTCCTAGTTTTAACACTCTAATGTGTTAATGTCACACCTCAAATAACTAATTGTTTAACCATAAATGTTTGACCATGTGCTAGAAAGTGTTAAAATACTACCTTAAAGTCTTTAAATACAGGGTGATAATTGCCAAAGGGAGTCACATTTCATGGTCACTTGTCACATAAGACAGGTAGTCTCTTAATTCAGGTTCAATATATAGTAAAAACTGTTGGGGGCCTCAAGTAAGGTCACATATGACAGGTAGTCTCTTAAAACAGACGGTCACTAAGGCAGGTTCAACTGTACTTTCATACTTGCAGCACACATGTCTTTAGTAAGTAAGTATTCCATACATGTGAAAAGTTTGACCCCTGTGATGTTGACCTCAGCCTCTGGGTTTAAGTATACTTAAATATGCCAGCGGCTAGCTTTGTCGTGTCCTGACAACTCTTGTTATATATTTCTTCCAGGCTTTAGGAATGATGAGTTTTGAGAAGCCCACTCCTATACAAGCAGCAACTATACCCGTGGCATTACTTGGTCGAGATGTCTGTGCATGTGCAGTAACAGGATCAGGTACATCACGTTTTGTACGGGATTAATTCTTTAACCCATTACCCCATAAATACACATATTCTTCCCTGGAAGAAAAGGGTTTCATTCATTTTATATAGTTATGCATAGTCACCTTTAGAAATAGCTTCTAAGCCTTCTATATCCTATCTGATAATAGCTTAAAGCAGGTTGAAAGTTAAGAATTTGTGCTCAATTGTTTTAATTTTTGCTTCATTCAGTTTGAAATTTCACTCAAGTGACAAAATATTTCATTCAACAAGTTCCATAACTCTTTTAATATTTCAAGAGTTATGCCCCTTTTGTACATGCATTTGAATGTTACTGTCAATGATACTTCTGTTATAAAATTATGAATGGATTTGATTAAAAGTTAGAAATTATTATTCTTCATCACTACCAACATGAAATGATACAAGGCCCATAACAATTTTATAAATTGCATCCTTGAAACTTTGTAGTTTGGTTAATCACCTAATTTTACAATTGCAAACCGACAAATATGAAAGGACAGATGTTATAATTTTACATGTATGCCCAATTTTACAATCAAGCATCACACTAGTTAAGCACTCTGTCTACTGACATCTTCTGTTTTAACTCATTATCCCCTGGAACTTCTAATGGAAAATTTAAGTTTGCAATAAGGGCTGGTCCATTTTAGACTTGACTATCTAGAGTTGTTTTTTGTAATAAATTGCAAAATGCCAAACAGTGAAGTCCCTGATCAGAGGGCTCCTGCAGGAGCCCTCTGATCAGGGACTTCACTGTTTGCATAGGACATGCGTACTCTTCACAGGTAGACACATATATGCATCACTAGGGCTCAATGAGTTAAAGATTGTAATATGAGGGATTTACTATTCTTAAATATGCATCCTTTTCACCACTTTGTTTGACAGGTAAAACTGTAGCCTTCATGTTACCAATTCTTGAGCGGCTCTTGTACAGACCAAAGCAGGCGCCTGTGACCCGAGTTTTGATTCTTGTACCTACACGAGAGTTGGCAGTACAGGTTCACACAGTAGCCAAGCAGCTAGCTAACTACACAAACATAGAGATCACACTATCTGCAGGTAAATCTCGTCTAGTTACAGTGGAGAATACGTTATTCTTTCCCATTTAACGCCAAAGCAAAACACTAAAATGTAGAAAATGACAACGTTTTTACAATTCTGTCGTTTCATTTATATCTGAGTGGCAAACAGTTTTGAGCCTGATCAGACGCCGGGTGATCTGGCGTCTGATCTTGCTCCAAACTGTTTGCAATGGAAATAATAGTTTTAGCATAAACGCGTTTATTGGGAAAGAATAACGTTTTCTCCACTGTATTAGGCTTGACAGAATTTCAGAATTTTGCCTCTTCCTCAAAAGTGCATGGTGGAAGATTGCCCAATATTTATTTTGCATAGGCACCACCCTCTTTCTACTTTAGTTTTTATCCCTTCCAAGTTCCATAAGTAAAACTTGCTGCTTCTACTTTGATTTATGGCTGAATGCATGTAAAAAAAACTGTGACGTGTATTTGGAGATAATTTTCTTGGATAAAGGCCCTTAGATCTAAGGGTTGAAATATTAGAATATATACTATTGCATTTCCCTATTTGGAATATTGTTTTCTTCCATTTTCGTCTATGTGGGATAGGGATGAACCCAATGGGGAATCACTCTATCCTCTATGGCTGTGACATCAAATTTTTGCCTAGCGTCACCACAAGCACTGCATGACGTGGATAACTAAATGACGTCATTTGTGATGACGTTACTATAAACACCATCATATTTTGATGGAAAAAAGTGCACACAAACTGCAATTATTTGGTCATTTGTATCATTTTAAGGATTTAAATGGGAGAAAAAAAATCCACCATTCCTTATGTTCATGTAGAATAGGAATTTCTCCCCCTCACGGGAGAAATTCCTATCCTACATCAACACTCATGGTGGATTCGTATAATCTTTATTGTCAAAATAGATATTGAAGTTCTGTTTTGACATTTCAGGTGGCCTTGACCTGAAGCAGCAGGAGGCAGCCCTGAGAATGGGCCCAGATATTGTCATTGCAACACCCGGGCGACTGATTGACCATCTTCATAACTCACCAAGTTTTAACCTCAACAGTGTAGAAATTCTGGTGCTTGATGAGGCAGACAGGTAAATTAATGTACAATTCAGACAAACATTGGGCATGAGACCACTAATTCTTGATGAGGCAGATTTATATAAGTGAAATGGTCAAGTGTAGAGGCACTTATGTAGTCAGCATTTGTTCTACATCTTACATATGTTAGCTATAAGCATGCTGAAAGTAAAACAAAATATGCTGTGATGCACAGAAAGGTGCATTCTGCTTTACTTTACTTTCAACTTGGTTTAAGTAGACACCTATTTTCAAAACAAGAAACAGACAAATGGGTAAAGGGTTAAATACTTGAAATAAATGAATTGTTAGAAATTATCTGTATTAAACACAGTTCAAATGTGTTACAGTTTGAACTTTTCTCAGTAATGGCTCAATATGGAAGATAACTTTGTAAAATACAAGCAAAGTTTCCAAACCTTTCTTTGCACTTCAAGCATTTACAATACACAAGAGACATTAACCATTATCATACTAAGTACGACTTGGTTAACATTTGCAAACAGTTTGGATTCAGATCAGATGCACCGTAACGCGTGTCTGATCTGAGGCACTATTCATAAAACTTGGTACAAGAGGATTCCAAAGAGATGTCACAAGACAGGATTATATGGAGAAATAAATAATAATTGAGACTTTGATAATATGACTTACGGCTACATTTGTCGTACAAAGTTTTATGAAAGTGGCCCCTGGATCCTAACTGTTTAACACTCATAACAATTTTGAGTTTAAAAAAGCATTAAAACTAATTTTGATTTACTTCGCAGACGATGTATTTGAGGCAGACAACAATTCAGTATGATAAGGGTTAAGTTCATAGTTGACTTTCTTGATCTTTAAATGCATAGATGATTTAAATAGTCATGTCATTATGACCTATTGGTAGGGGCAGTATGAATGCTTGGTGAAGAATTTTCACTTAATTTTACTTTTATCTATTAAATCTTCAGGATGTTAGACGAGTATTTTGCAGAGCAGATGAAGGAAGTGATCCGATTGTGTTCACGGACGAGACAAACCATGCTCTTCTCAGCCACCATGTCAGAGGAGGTAAGGCTACCTGTAGACTGGTCATGTCAGCCCCTAAACCCTTTCACTCATAGAAGCCCCTTTTAGCACATTTAGTTTATTCCTCCACTGAAGAAAATAGTTCCAAGTTATACAGTCATGAACATGTATTATAAAAAATATTTTCAATATTCTAGCAGATGATATCTTAAAGCAGGTTGAAAGTAAAGCAGAATGTGCTTTCAGGCACATTCTTTTCTTTCAACCTGCTGTAAGTGGTCACCTATCTTCAATACTAGAAACAGGCTATGGGGTAACGGGTTAATATACAGTTGTTGTTTCTGTTAAGGTTTATCATCCCACATAAGCTTTTTCAGATGCATCATCCCCTAATATACATAAAGTAGTCAAAGTATTTATATAATGAATATGAAAAGGTGGTTCAATGAAGAAAATGTCTAGGCTTGAAAAAACTGTAGATATGAGGAATAGAGAAAGATGAGGAATAGGGAAGGGCATGTAAAGGTTTTATATTAAAAATGTGGGAAAGGCATGTTAAGTTCTATATGTGAAGAATGGGCGGAAGGCATGAAAAGGCTATGTATGAGTAATGGGGTAAATACATGTAAAGGCTATATATGAGGAATGGGTGAAGGGTATGTAAAGGCTTTATTTGAGAAATGGGGAAGGCATAAAAAGGCTATGTATGAGGAATTGGGGGGAAAGGCATGTAAAGGCTATAAATGTAGAATGGGGAGAAAGGCATGTAAATGCTATATATGTGGAAAGGGGGGGGGGGGGGGGGGGGGCATGTAAAGGCTATAAATGTGGAATGGGGGGAAAGGCATGTAAAGGCTTCATATTTATATTTATATATATATGTATGAAATGGGGGATGGGAGTGGGGAAGCTTAAGAAGCCAGCTGTCATTAGAGATCTCTTTACTATTTATTCAGGTGAAGGACCTAGCAGCAGTGTCCTTGAACAAGCCAGTGAAGATCTTCATCAATGAAAACACTGATGTTGCTCTGGGTCTTAGGCAGGAGTTTATACGGATACGACCTAACAGAGAGGGTGATCGTGAGGCCATAGTGGCAGGTAGGGGAATCAACTGGCTAGAATACATAATATCAAAACAGATGTTGCAGAGCTGCCATAATTTGATCTTGAAAAATCCTAAGATTTCAAAATGTTCTCTTTTTCAAGGGTGATCACTTAACCTGATAATCTGATAGCCTGTTTCTCGTTAGGTGTTAGGTGACTACTTAAAGCAGGTTGAAAGTAAAGTAGAATGCTTTAAGCTATCATGTGCTAAAATAAAGAAAATATTCACTGTAATATATATTCATGACTAATTAAATTGGAACTATTTTCTTCAGCTGAGGAATAAATCAAATTCGCTAAACTGCGCTTCCATGGGGGAAAGGATTAAAGCAGGCTGAAAGTAAAGCAGAATGCGCCTTACGGCGCATTATGCTTTACCTTCAGCCTGCTTTAAGCTACCATCTGCTAGGATAAAAATCCGAAGATTCCGGACAAATCCGGATAAATGGCAGCCCTGATGTTGTTATTTCTGTAATATCATGGATTGTAAAATTATGGGTTTTGCAGATACCAGCTTCCAATGGTAAACACCTTGAAGACAGGTAACTGCTAAACCCTTTACCCCAATCCTGTTTCTAGTTTTGAAGACAGGTGAGCTTTTAAAGCAGAATGAAAGTAAAGTAGAATGCGCATTCTGCTTTACTTTCAGCCTGCTTTAAGCTATAATCTGCTAGGAAATAGAAAGCGTTTCTAACCGTTCTTATTCATGACCGTATAAAATGGAATTATTAATGAGGAATAAATAAAAGTCGTAAAAAGGAGTATTTATGGGGTAATGGGTTAAGGATTCAATTTGACTTTTTCCAGCTTTCCAACATAAACACATATTTTAGATATGAATCTTGTTTCAGCTCTAGTCAGTCGGACGTTTCAGGATCACTGTATTGTGTTCATCCAGACAAAGAAACAAGCTCACAAGATGCACATAGTGCTAGGGCTGTTAGGGGTCAACGTTGGGGAACTTCACGGCAATCTCTCCCAGGCTCAGGTACATAAAACTAGAACATGATGTGTTTGTCTTACAGGGGAGAAGACTTCATTCTTTCCTGTTTAACTCTTTCAACACTAAGTAACTTTTGTGGGTTATTAGGTTCCCTTGTAGATCATTTTAGTTACCTGAAACATAAGTCTGTTTACTTGGAATTATGGGTAGTTTAATAAATACTGGTCTAAATTAGAAAACAGTGCAGACCCTGATCAGAGGGCTCCTAAAATAGCCCTCTGATCAGGGTCTACATTGTTTTCAAATATATTAAGTGTTTTTTTTTTTTAAAACAGGTCCAATGTGTTGAAAAAGTTCAACGTAAGGGCAATTCAATATGTAGAAAATTATATTTTTTAAAATTTCTTACTTTTTATTTCGATCTGAGTGGCAAATAGTTTGAAGTCTGATCAGACACCAGGTTAAAAATTGAAATTATAGTTTTGGTGCAGGGCTCTCGCTAGGCCAAAATTTTAGGGAGAAGTGACTTCTCTCTGAGCTGAAAATAGGGAGAAGTGCAGAGACTTAAGGGAGAAGTTGCGTTATCAGCTAAATGAATGGGATCACACCCTACTTACAATATTAGAGTAAACCAGTGATAATAGTTCTTAAAGCAGCAGGTCTTTCAGTCAGCAATGACTTCATACTTGTTGCTTTAATTACTAAAAATCAAAGCAATGATGAGATAAAGTTAAAAGAAAACATCTATATACAGTCATATTTTTCAGATTTAATGCAAACAACTCATATAAAAACCCAATGCACATAAATTCAAAGTACTGTACTACTGTAGTACATAGTGTTGAGATAGTGTTGAACTAGATGCAAATTTCACATCCCCATCACTGGTCCATGCTGCATAGTCACTTCGCTAAAGCTATGTGGTTGCCTGGTTGGTGTCTCTAACAAATTCAGAGCAAGTCCATTAGCCTTACTGATCTTTCCCTCAAAGAGCATTTGCATATTGGCATCAACATGTTGAGCTGAAAAATATAAATGTATCTATAAAAACAAAGTGAGTTTAGAAACGTCTGAAAGTTAAATCATGCCATCAGCGCATTTCTTGTCTTGTAAAATATACGAATAATCAGGTGTACATCCCTATTAAACTATCTCTTTTAATTTAAATCAAGCTGCTTTTTTTTCTCTCTCTCTCTTTAAATAAATAAGTTCTTATCTTGTATTCGATACATACAAGCTGCATGTCTTGTGTGATCAGTGTTTTTGCACTAACTTTGTAACCAGTGACTTAAGCATTGTTTTAATTTCACAAGTGTAACGATTATTGATTTATACTTAATGGTTGTTTATATAGTAATTAATGCTACATACCTTCTCAAACATCGAACCAACTACATAAGTGTGTGATCCCTTCACTGGTTGCTTCCACAGGTTTAGTAAGTGCCAGTCATTATCACTTCGAAAGCTTCTAAAGCTTATCAAAACAAACATGCCGCCTGATGCATCAATGATTGTATCCTGGTTGTAAACTTCGCCCTGATTGGCTGGTTGATGTTTTAAGCGCTTTCATTGGTTAAGAGCTAACATCCTCCAACTGACATACATAGTGGTGTGTATCGAAGCGTGTTTATCCCACCCTGCTGTGTAAACAAACGATGACAGCGATAGGGGTACAGTTTTATTGTCGATCTTGATTTGTTAGTTAGGCTAATTGGCCTTGTTTATTCGGCGAAGTGAATTTCGCTCTCACTTCTGGAGAAGGCGAAATCAGGACAATTAAGGCGACTTAATCCCCCTAGTCGCTCCCTAACGAGAGCCCTGTGGTGTAAATGTATTTATTGTTGTTGTGCTCCTGTTTAATTTTCAAATAAAATGTCATCTTTTTTCATTAAATTATTGAAATTACATATTGTTTTTCAGAGACTTGACACATTAAAGAGGTTTAAAGAAGCCCAGGTTGATGTGCTATTAGCTACAGACTTGGCTGCCAGAGGTCTCGATATTGAAGGAGTGAAGACTGTAAGTAGGCAAATTTGTTATACAGCGCTCCCTCCCTCAAATGAATTTTATTTTGGCAAGACAATAAAACAATAAACATAAGCTGCAAAGCTTATTAACCAACTACAACGGCCCTCCAAACATTGAATTCCTCCTTACAACAATGCTTGCTGCTGTTCACCATCAAAGAACATTATTCTAATACTTTCACTGCTGCAATATCACTTGGGACCAATTACGTATTATCATCAGATAATTTGCTACAGCAATTTATATGGGTATTATAACAGATTCGTTTTCCTACGATGGCAACTTTGTTTTCATAGGAAAAAATTTCTCAGTACATTCACTTGCTTCGTAGGAATACAAATCTATTATAAGACCCGTACAAGTTGTAGTAGTAAAACCATTTGATGATAAATCATAGTAAGCCCCCAGTGAATATTGTCTGCTTGAAATGGTCTGCTGTTGTTCTCAAAGTTACATATAAGTGGACCTTTTGACAGAAGAAATATAATGATGAGTGACAAACAGCTTAAATCTAGATCAGACGCCGCGTTACGCGGCGTTTGAGCTGGATTCAAGCTGTTTTCAAATGTAAGCCAATTTCTGTCCTATAACAACTGCCTCCAAACAACACGCACAATCTTTGTCTCCAATTGGGTGTTGTTGTAGAGAGGGAGCGCTGTAGTCAAAACTGTAGTAATTGACCACAGAGTAACTGACATGAGTAGTTTGTAGGACAGATGACAGCCAAATACTGGACAAGAATAAGGCAGAAGCCAATAGAAGCTCTCTGTATTTATATTGTCCAACATTAACATATTCAACCCTAGGAACGAGTATACTCGTCATTTACATACAGTGTACCTGTGAGGATTACACTTGTCCTATGCAAACAGTGTAGACACTGATCAGAGGGCTCCTGAAGGAGCCCTCTGATCAGGTTCTACACTGTTTGTAATTTTGAAAAAAATATTGTTAAAATCAACCCTAAATAGTCAAAAATGGACTAGACTTAATTTGAAATTGGAATTGTCCATTAAAAGTTTCAGGGGTGAATGAGTTAAGCTGCATGGCCCTCTTGTTATATAAACATTTTCTAGTTTAGATATTAAATTTACACTACACCACATGCTGACTATAATCAAAGCGCTGAAGGCGCTTCAAGACTGTCGACGTACTAAGAGAAAGCATTTGCGTTCAGCTCTACACTTCTATGTTGTGTACAGTGGTAAAACTATATGTTTAAGTCTCTGACAAGTATGATTAGTTCAATGTTAAGCTACGTTTATGCTGGTGGTTGCTAAAAGACAATTTTGAAGACAAGTGGAAACTTAAAGTAAGACGAAAGTAAAACAGAAACATCCATGGGCTTTCTGTTTTGGTTTTATTTCACTTGCTTCCAAACACTTGTGTATAGCTCTTTATCAGGATAAATTAATATCATGAAATTTCTATGAGGAATCATTTGAATGAAAGTGAACTTAGTAAAAACACTTATGCATCTTTACACCTAATATGAATAATAAAGGAGGCAATGATAAACAATGATGGTTCAAATATAGCTATATACTCATAACCATTTGTCTGTGAAACAATTGTAATAACTATTTCCGTGAATTTGTAATAAAGGGTGATGTTTCGTTCGTAAGTACATGTACAAGTATCTAAAATCAAATTTAAATAGTTGTTACAACAAAATTATAAAGATTGGATGAAAACTATTGGAGTTAGAGAGCAACCACTGTTAATTTCTGGTAATTCAATGTGCATAATCTAGACATCTTATGCGTCATAGGTGGTTATCGAACTTGGCCAGGAGTGTACATATTACACAAATGGATCGCTATCTGATCCCCATGATCGCCAAGGTCGCCGTCGGTTTACTCCCTACATACAAAAATCCGTGGCGCTCCGACCGGAACGCCATTAGATCGCTATTTGATCGCCTAAGTCGCCATCGGAGCGCTACCTGATCGCCAAGATCGTAACTGGAGCGCCACCACGATCCAACAAAGCAAATTAGTAGATACTTTGCGCTCCGTGGCGATCTGATAATGATTCTCTGTATCTTAAAATACCCGATAGTATTTTCTATCAATAGATCCAAATTGCATGATGTAACTCGACGTCTCACCCGGATCCAAACTGTTATACACAATGATGGTACCGAAAAGTGCGTAAATATAATGGCGTTCAACACTGGTTTTGGTGTGCATTAGAACATCTATAGTAGCTATTAAATGGAGAAAAAACACCCAGAGATGTCTAAAGACTTTTGGCAGTACGAACGTAATGCAGAAAGCTCATATAGGAACTGTCTACATTACGATACTACTGCATTAAGCGGATACATGTCAAAAAGAAAGCAGCTATGTATATAGCTATTTGCCTAAAAATCTGCTGTCGAATCTAAAACGAATGAGCGCGGCAGAGCGCCACATGTCTTCGTAGGATATCTCCCAATTCAGATCAAGTAGAGCGCTAACAGACCGGTAATGGATCTCCATCGGTCGTTGACATCGCTATCGGATCTCTTTTGAGCACCATATATTGCATTGGTCGCCATCGGAGCGCCAATAGAGCGCATTGGATCCCACCTTAGTCGCCTTTGAGCGTCAACGAAGCGCAATCCGATCATACAAGGTCGCAACATTTTTTATGACTTGGGAGGCGACCAATGACCATGAAGTCGCTATCGGATCTTACAGATCGCTAACGGATCGCCATCGGAGCGTCATCTGATCGCAATCGGATCATCAATAAATCTTAGCACCGTCAACCCTATCGACGAGTTTACTCGTCATTTACTAACAGTATATGTATTAAAAGTACAATTATCGTATGTTGACAGTGCAGACCCCGATCAGAGGGCTCCTGAAAGACAGGATCTGCACCGTTTATGGATATGATCATGTAATATCATTGCTTTAACATATTTAATTACTCGCAACTAGTAGATCTATAGATATCTACTAACACTGTACCTATGAGCGGTATACTTGTCGTATGCTAACGGCGGAGACCCAAATCTGAGACCCAGCCCTCCAACCAGGATCTGCACCGTTTATGGATACGATTTAATATCGTAGTTGTTTAACAAATTCAACCCTATCGACGAGTATATTCGTCACCTACTAACAATGCACGAATTAAAAGTACAATAAGTGCCGTATGCTAGCCGTGCAGATACAATTCAGAGGGTTCCTAGAGGATGTAATCATGTATCGTACTTGCTTAACACATTTAACTATATTGACCAGTAAAGATATCTACTAGCACGTACGGTACCTATGGAAGGTACACTTGTCGTATGCTAACAGTGAAGAGCGAAATCTGAGGGCTACTAAAGGAATCCTCCGATCAGGATCTGCATCGTTTGTGGATAGGATTATATAAATCGTAATTGCTTAACACACTCAACCCTATCGACGAGTACTAATGCTTATGTATATGCTATTTGCAACCAGTTCGTGACGTCTGACCAGGTATTCAACTGTTCGACACTTCTTACAAAAAAGTCATTATAACTTTAGTCAAATTTAGCAAAAAGTTAACTCTGCGAAATAGATTTGCATTTGAATGATCTCATTTGTTGCCTTACCGGGATTACCCCGAGTACAAAGGTTATTTGCCAACAGTTTGGGTACTCAGACGCTGCGAATGCAGGCTTCTGATCAAAATACAAACTGCTTGATACTCATAGTTTCAGTCAAGATACTTAAAGTTGAACGTTGAGAAGTAAATGCAGACGACTTTAAAAATAGAAAAAGTTTGCTATGCGACGATTCTTTCTACTACACTGGATACTGATTGGAAACAGATCTATACGTTAAGTTAATCCTCTTAACTACCAAAATGTCGTCTGCTTTAATCCAGTGTCTACGTAAACAAAAAAAAGTTTCTTTTATGTGTTTTTGATATAAGTTAAAGTTTGGATCTTGATCAGAAGCTGTGTTACGCATTTGATGAGAATCAAAACTGTTGGCCAATACCCAATGCACCTTAGGTAAGACAGTGAAGTGGTTAATGTACAACAGGTCAAAGATAAAAACAATAACACCTTTAATGCAATCAAACAATTAGCCATGTGTCAATCACAGGCAGCACACTTTGGCAGCACACTTCACACATTCGCACAGAATTGATGTCTGCTTTTATTCTCGATGATCCTTTTCACGTCCTATAGTACTTTCTATCTAATCAACGTCCGATTAAAGTAACATTTCAATCAACATCAATTTTAAAAACTTTAATACCTTAGGTGCATATTTTGTATTGGGGCGAAACTACCAGGGTTGGAAACGACCAGGGTGGAACTGGTTTGGGCGCGAGACATCTAAGTTGCGAAATTGTTTGGGGGCGAAACGACCCGGAATCATGCGAGCCGAGTACAATGAAACCTCTTTTCTACGACTACTAAAAAGACAGCTGATTAATTGTAAACAACTCAGGCGACAGCTTAAAGCAAGCTAACAGTACAACAAAAAGC
The DNA here is from genome assembly GCA_922989275.2 of Gari tellinella. NCBI lineage: Eukaryota > Metazoa > Mollusca > Bivalvia > Cardiida > Psammobiidae > Gari > Gari tellinella. Next base: position 20,194,616 of record OV277862.1, read on the forward strand.
CCCTAAAGGTGTTTCTGTTTGTTTAAAGGCCAACTTGCTGTAAGCCGTAACATTTTTAAACACCTAATAAATAACACAATTTTGTGGTCCTAATATAGAGGGGGTTCACTGTATAATAAGCGTGAAAACAAAATACTTTATGCCATCTGTTAACCTGAGTCTCACTGTGAATATTTCCACGGGATATTATCAATACAGCCGTATTCGCTATCATAATATGAAGCGTTTTGTATATTTAAGGTTTATTGCGAAAATGTTAGCAAAACACTTCAATAATTATATGTTAAAACGGATTTTCAACTGCACTATTTAGACCAGTTTACACACTAGCGATCGCACGGTGTCCTGAAGTGCAGAAATTACCAGGGCGGATTAACAACCCCATTTATCTAGTCATTATTGAATTCCTCGGTATCAAGTGTATGTTTCAGTTAAATATTGCTACAAATAATTTCTTACATCGAAGCTTATCATCTTCTTAATAAAAACCAAACGTTTGATCAGATTTTAAGTTCTGGATCTTAGACAAACTATCGCAGCCCTTAACGATGTGTATGTGGATACACCTATGGCGCATTTATCTCAGATAGTTAAGGTTGCTTCGCCAGATTGGAGCACTGGTTTGGAAGTATGGTTACTTAAGACTGGCAACAAGTCGCCAGTCTAAAAACTGAAAAAGAGAAGGCACAATTGTTAACCCTTAACTTGCCAATCGAAACCTGACTGGTAGTTTGGATCTAAATCAGACATTACATTGTACAGCGTCAGGGCTAAGATTTCCAAATTTCTATTTTTCAAGCGCGATTACTTATAGCAGGTTTAAAGTAAAGCAGAATGTGCCATAAGGCCCATTCTGCTTTACTTTCAGTCTACTTTAAGCTACCATCTGCTAGGATCAAAATATGAACATTTCGAAAAAATCCGGAAAAATGGCAGCTGTGCTGTGTTTGATCTGGGTCCAAACTTTTTGACACTCATCTTTAAATTTCTTTGTTAAAAAATGTATAAAGTTTAATTGAATATTTTTGTGGACATAAATTTCGTTGGCCAATGTTACGGCAGGATACGGATTAATAATGTTTGTGTTTGTGTTTGACAGGTGATTAACTTTACCATGCCCAACACTGTGAAGCATTATGTACATCGGGTGGGTAGAACAGCCAGAGCCGGCAGAAAGGGCAGGTAAGGCAGCAAATTATCTTCATCCACTCTTGTCTCGCCGGTATACAAGTAACAAAGGGAGCATATTGCTTTTACCCAGTGCAAGGCTGCATGCAAATCATTGACAATAGCCAGGGCTCCAGATACGAGGGAGTAAACTGAACAAATTCAACATTTCCTCACTTATTTCAGCACCAAATCCTATGGTGTTACTACTCATTAGAATCGTCTCTTTGATACAATTCTAATGAGCTTAAACTTCAGCCAGCCTGCTTTAACCCTTTACTCTATAGCTTGTTTCTAGTTTTGAAGAAAGATGACCACTTAAAGCATTCTGCTATTTGTTCAGCCTGCTTTAAGCTACCATCTGCCAGGATATAGAAAATATTTCATATACTGTAATACATATTAATGACTGTATAAAGTGAAACTATTTTCTTCAATGGAGGAATTAAAGGCATAAAAATGTGTTTCTATTGAGTAAAGGGTTAAGCTACCAGCTGCTAGAATATAGAAAATATTTCCTAATATGATACATATTCTTGATGATAAAGTGGAACTTCTTTCTTTTGTGGAGGAATAAATTAAATGTGTTAAAAACTTAAAATGTGTATCTATGAAATAATGAGTTTAGTTACTTAATGCAATTGGTGAATTGAATCAATTTGTATGAATTGAAATGTTCATTGAGAAAGTGCAGACTTTATAGTTCTAATATGTTTGACATTGAAGATTATGGTACATGTAATTGTTTCAGATCTGTTACTCTTGTTGGGGAAAAAGAAAGAAAACTGTTGAAAGATATTGTCAAGAAGGCGAGAACCCCATTGAAAACCAGAATTGTACCACAAGGTATGTTAGATGCCTTGTAAATAAATCTGTTTATAACATAGCAGATGGTGCGGGTGTTGAATAAAACCATTGTTTATTTTTAGCTCAGCTGGCACATTAAATATTTCACTATGGGCCGAGCCATTTTACTTCTATTGCTTGAACCCTTTCTCCATAGCCTGTTTCTAGTATTGAAGATAAGTGACTGCTTCAATCAGATTGAAAGTAAAGCAGAGTGTGCCTTAATGCACATTTTGCTTTAATTTCAGCCTTTCTCTTTGAGACAATGCTGATGAGTAGTGACACCATAGGGTTTAATGCATAAATAAAGATTTTAGTTTTTGAAATACTCCCATTATCTGGAGCTCTGGAGCCTGTTTCATAAAACTTTGTACGACAAAAACGGTTGTAAGTCAAAACTTTAAAATACATTTAATTTCTGATTTCTCTATCTAATCCTGTCTTGTGACATCTCTTTGGAATCGTCTTTCCAAGACGATTCCAAAGAGATGTCACAAGACAGGATTAGATGGAGAAATAAAAAAAAATGGAGACTTTTATATTCTGACTTACGACAACATTTATCAAAAGAAGTTTTATGAAACGGGACCCTGATGTTGTATTTCAGAGGTTGTCAGTAAGTACTGTGATAAGATCAGCAGCCTTGAGCAGGACATTGTTGACATTGAGCAGCAAGAGGAGGAGGAGAAGGAGTTGAGAGCCACGGAGAACCAGATGAACAAGGCCAAACGCCTTTTAGAGGAGAAACAAGCCCAGCACCCGGACATGAAGCGGGTCTGGTTCCAAACACATAAAGAAAGAATGGCAGAAAAAGGTACAGTACTCTCTACAACAACACTCGTTTGGAGAAAACAATTATATGAGGTGTTGGGAGGGAATTGTTATAGGGAGAGAAAATTGAGACTTTGCTTACATTTGCAAACAGCTTGAATCCAGATCAGACGCCGCATCATGCGGCGTCTGATCTGGACTCAAGCTGTTTGCCCCTCAACATTTTATTTCTGCTGTCAAAATGTCCACTAATAGAAAAAAACTGCAGATGACAATTTTAAGCAGACGATAGTGCAATAGTGAAAGCGTAAGACATTATTGTCTTGATTGGGGAACATGGGCAAGTATTTTTGTAAAGAGGAAGTTGTTTTTAGGAGGCCTGTTGTAGGGAGGGAGCACTGTAATAGCTTCTCTCCTTACATTTTCTCACCACTTTATATGTACCTTACTGACTAACTTTAGCATTTAGCAAACTATAGTAACTTTCAGATCAAGGTTTTAGCTTGCCTGGTTAATGAACAGAAGACAGCTTATGCTATACCCCTGTGAGCTACGTTTTAAGCTTGATTATTTGAGATAAAAGGAGGGCTATGGTACTCCCCCTGGTGTTGGCACATTCATTAAATAATCATCAAATAAAATAAAATCAATATTTATTTATTGTCGGAACAGTTTATAACATTTAACATAAGCTATGTATAGCTTTTTACCGACATAAGACTATTTTCATGTCAGGCTTCATAATCATTCCATGATGCTGACATTTAATAGTGGGGTTTAATAGGGGTCTAACAATGCTGCAATGAAGTAAACTCTGTCAACACCATGGCACTTTTTGAAATGTACTTATTCCATTTGCAAACAGTGTAGACCCAGATCAGATCCTATAGGAGCCCTCTGATCAGGGTCTACACTGTTTGGTAATTTCAACCAGTATTTATTAAAGTTCGGAGATTTCCAAGTAGACTGGTTAATGTTTTGGTAACTAAAAAATCCACAAGGAAACTTAATAACCCACAATAGTAACTTAGTGTTGAAAGAGTTAAAAACTGAAAATCCATTGAACACGATTATATCAGGTGGCTTTTACACCATTTCTAGTTTCTGCTACAACAGTAAACAGAAGCCTTGTTTCCAATTGAGCAGCTGATATCAGTCAGTACTATTTACCTTGTTTGAAGGCTGTTCTTGTACATTGACCATTTGTTTTTCCAGCCAATCTTGCCCTTGAAGAGCCAGTAAAGTTAACCAAAAAGAACAAACAAGGGAAGAAAGGAGCAGTAAAGGCACAAGAAACGGTGAGTACAGTTGTTATTTCATGTACAGTAAAACCTCTCTATTACAACCGCTAAATTTTGTTAATTATTGGCTGTTTAATGCAGGTGACTGCTTAAGGGGGTAGGTGCACCTTTGGAAAGTAATTACCAAATTCTTCAAACTTTGCATACAGACAGTAAAATTAGTTTCTATGACAAAACTGGTGAAAAAAGTGGGGGTACCGGACCTTTCTTTTTCACAATTTGAGATATTTCAAGGCTACCCCCCTAAAATTGAAGCTTCATAAAAACTCCTACTTTTTTGTACTACTGTTTTTCAATCTTTATTTAAACAATCTATTTGTACAAAAAGTATCCTAATTTATATTACCATAGTAAGAATGAACCCTGAAAATAATGTTTTTTCAAGATCCAAAATAAAAATGTTTGATTTCACCGGAAAGGAGTAAAATTTACCCCACCCACTTTTTTATAATGGGAGAATAATGCACAGTGAAAATTGCCCCACAAATTGTAGCAAACTAATTACCAAATTTTTTATTTGTTGTTTTTAGCCTTGCAAACATAAAGTTTTAGTGAAATAGCAAATAAAAACACAGGGTCCCGGATCTTTTAAAAAAGATATAGATCATTTTATCTAAAAAATCCATTTTTTCTCATTTTTTCACTTTTTGGTGTATTTTTACCAAAAATAATTTTTTTAAAAAAAATTCATTTTATCTATTGAGTTATCTATAATTTATACTAAAAAAATCTATTGAGTTATCTATAATTTATACTAAAACTGTACTACCATGAAAATTTCATGCTTTTATTCTGAGAAATTGAAATGAAATCGGATGTAACAAAATGCAACCTACCTATGAAAACAGTGTATGCTGTAAACTACGAATAGGACATAAAACTTAAAAAGTCCCTTCCGGAACGAAAATCCAATTTTTTCCCGGGAAAATAATATTTTATTACTGTATGCATTCACCGAAAATGAGTTCTTAACATTTTTTTGAAAATGAGTTCGTAAAATTTTTCGGAAATTTCGTAATGCTCAAAAAGACAGGCCGACATCCTTAAAGCAAGGTGGCAGTGAAACAGAAAGCTCCTTTAGGAGCTTTCTGTTTCACTGTCACCTTGCTTTAAGCTGTCACTGTCTTTGAGACAATCAATAAGCCTTCATTTTAGTGGGCGTAATAGAGAGGTTTTACTGTAGTTGTCTCACTGTTACAAAAGAGTGAAAGCGGGACATAGGGACTGCTTTTCCGACGGCAGCAGCATCAAACATTCGTGTTAAGCTTCGATGTTAAGTTTTCACCTATAAGCTATGCATTTAATAGTTGTATTTGATTGCTAGTATTTTGCAAGAAGGTTCCAATGGGTTATACCGAATCTACTTCAATTCTAGAAAAAACAAACCCTGATTTGCGTCTTTTAATCAAAATATAAAAAATAAATTGAACTAGCATAAATAAGTGTTTCATGTTATGGTGTTTTGTTTACTTTAGTCTTAACACATTCAACCCTAGCGACAAGTATACTTGTCATTATCAAACTGTGTACACATGACCTATGCAAACAGTGCAGGAGCCCTCTGAAATATATTGTTAAAAACAACCCTAAATAGTCAAAAATGTACTAGACTTTTTTTTTTTAAATTGGCATTGTCCAGAAAAGTTTCAGGGGTGAATGAGTCAAGTTTTATGCTTATATTAAATGTTAAACATTACAGAGTTCCTATTCCTGTTAATATTCAGTTTACTCTAAAATTCCCCTGCTCCTTCCTTAGCTCTTCCAGCTTGTTTTCAGTATTGAAGGCAAAATATAGCTCAAAGCAGGTTGAAAGTAAAGCAGAATGGGCCTCAAGGCACATTCTGCTTTACTTTCGCTTTAAGTTACCATCTTGTATTTTTATATTGCACATTTATTACCGACCAGCAGACATGGTTGATTGGTAATGCACTCGACTAGGATACCACTTCAGCAGTAACCAAGGGTTGTGAGTTTGATCCCCCACAGACCAAGTCCTTCAGATGAGACTATAAAACCGAGGTCTGATGAATAAGTGCTTTGCACTTGGGGTTTGAAAGGGTAGAGAACTCTGTTTACAATAAGAGTTGGACATCATCCACAGGGTTTTCTGCATTCGGCCCCCTTCTTTCTGGGTAGTCCAAACATCCCGTAGATGGCAGACATGGACATTAACAAATAAACAAATAACAACAAATTATCACTGCATAAAATGGAACTATTTTCCTCAATGGAGGAATTCATTAAATGAATAAATAGGTATCTATGGAGTAATCAGTTAAATTCTGCATGGAACCTGACAGCGCTTGTTTGTTTTTATTTATACAGGCAGAAGATCGAGTGAATAATGATATCCAAAAGGCCCAGATGTATGCGGCTAAGAATGCAAAGAAGGCTTTTAAACAGAAGCGTACCAGGGCTTTTGATGATTCAACCCCAGCTGGTTTGTTCAATTCTACCATTATTTGATCCAATATACATGTAATTGTTTTGAGAATGATGCATAGAACATTATTAGGGTGGCTAGGAGTGACACCATAGTAATTACACCATAGGATTAAATTCGGAAATAAAGATTTTAATTTTTGAAATACCCCCTTATCTGGAGCGGTTTCAACCTTTTCTTTAAAGATCTTCTTCTTGGTAACCACTGAGCCAATTTCATTAAAACTTTATAGAATTGTTCATTGTAGGGTACTCTCTAAAAAAAAATCAAATATAGGTCATTTAATTGAAATTGTGGTTGCCATGGTAACCAATTGGAAAAACTTTAAAAATCTTCTTGTCCAAAACTACTGGTCCGAATTGTAAAGAATTTTACCCAAATGTGCCATGGGTGACCCTCTATCAGATTTCTTAAAATATTTTTTCTATCTTAAAAAATATGGCCACTAGTAGGTGGAACAGATTATCCTTATATGGCTATATAATGAAAACTTTAAAAATCTTCTTGTCTGAAACCACTGGTCAGATTTGGAAGTAATTTCACAAAAATGTATATACATTCATGCTGAAAGTAAAGCAGAATGCACCTTAAGGGACCACTTAAACCAGAGTGAAAGTAACACAGAATGTCCCTCAAGGTGTATTCTGCTTTACTTTCAGCCTACTTTAAGCTACCTTCTGCTAAAATACAAAAGATATATGTCATGTTCATGTTCACAAATTGGAATTATTTCTTCAGTGGAGGAATAAATTAAAGGCGTAAAAATGTGTCTCTATGGAGTATTGGGCTAATATCATACAGGGCTCCATATAAGAGGGAGTAAACTGCACAATTCAAACATTTTCTCACTTATTTCAGAATCAAATCCTATGGTGTTACTACTCATTAGAATCGTCTCTTCGGGACGATTCTAATGAGTAGTAACATCATAGGGTTTTATGCAGAAAAAAAGATTTTAGTTTTTGAAATACTCCCCTTATCTGGAGCTCTGTTCATATGTTTATGACTTTGATTATTTTGTCAGGTCCTACAGCTTCAAAGAAGAAGAAGGTTCAGAAGGGCAAGTCATCGTTTGACAAGGAGTTAACAAATACAGGAAGTTCTGCCGTCAAACAGTACAGGGCTGGGTGAGTAATAGCTCAGTTTATTATATACCTATTCTAAATAAAAGCAAATACAGGCCCAACAATCTTTTTCTGTTTCAGATGATTTGTATCTGATGGTGTATATGCTACACAATGTTGACGTCACTGCTTTAATGCAAACACAAGTTGTACATGATCTATTTATATAAAGAAGCTGTGCGCCTGAAGTTTCAGAATTTCAGGTTTCAGTGCTATTTTAAAAAAAAAGTTGAAACCAAGCGTAATCTTGATTACACAACCAACATCAATTGATACATGACACCGGATTACACACTGTGGTACTTATGATCGTGAGTACATACAGAAGGAGCTTTCAAACTGAGAGCTCCTTAAATGAATCAGGGAAATATAAGATGTATGTGAATGGTCATTTGATGATCTTGTGTTTTTTCAGACCCAGCTATCAGGAAAGAAAACAACTGGGATGGACTGGAAAGAAGAATGCCAACAAGATGAGACGGTAAGCTTAACCCATTGATGCACAGGCACATATGCAGTAAAACAAAGGCTAATTGATTGCATAAAAGGCAGGTGACAGCTTAAAGCAAGCTGACAGTAAAACTGAAAGCTCCTATAGGAGCTTTCTGTTTTACTGTCACCTTGCTTTAAGCAGTCACCTGTCGTTAAAACATAATAATTAAAACAATCGAGTGGTAGTAATTGCGAGGTTTTACTGTATATGCGTCAGTGACAGATCGTGTACCAGTGAAGAGTACATTTGTCCAATGCTTATAGTGAAGACCCAGATCAGAGAGTTCCTAAAGGAGCCCTCTGATCAGGGTCTGCAATGTGTGGTATGGCTGTACATTGACAGATATTATTATATTGTTATCATTATACCAGCTTTATAAAGTGCTCTTTTCACACAAAAGCACTTAAAGGACAAACTAAAAATAGACTTTACTGAATTGGTAACTGGAGTCAGTAGTAAAGGGTTAACAGGTTCCGGACAATTTTGATAATGATTGTGCTTACTTTGTTCTCAATGGTTACACAAAACAAATACATGTATGCCATGCAACACAGTAGATAACATCTGCTGTAGAATTAGCTCTTGCAAAATTTGTTTGTTTAATGTTTTTGTCTTGCTCCATAAGAAATATTTTCTTTATTCTAGCAGAAGGTAGCTTATAGCAGGCTAAAAGTAATGAGCACAGGTGGTCATCTGTCTTCAATACTAGAAACGGGCTATGATGTAAAGGGTAAAAGTGCACTATTCAAGTAGAGATGTAACTTATGATTTAACCTCATATGTACAGAAATAAAATACAGTGCTCCCTCTCTACAACTACACCCAATTGGAGACAAAAATTGTGTGTTGTTCGGAGGGAGTCGTTATAGGAAGGGAAATTGGCTTACATTTGCAAACAGCTTGAATCCAGACAGACGCCCCGCACTGCGGCTTCTGATCTGGATTCAAGCTGTTTGTCACTTGTCATTAAGTTTTTTTCAGTCAAAATGTCAAATATATTACTTTGAGAAAAACAGCAGACAACATTTTTAAGCAGACGATATTGCATCATTGGAAAGGTTAGACATAATGTCTTGTTTAGTGAACAGTGACTAGCATTGTTGTACAGAGGGAATCGTTGTTCGCAGGGCCGTTGTAGGGAGGAAGCACTGTAAAACTTTTTTTATGTTTCAGGAAAAGATAGCAGTGACTGAATGCAGACAACATTGACAGGAGATTTTATTTGTACATTACAAGCTTGCAAAATAAATATGACACTTGTATGAGACAGTTTAGTTTCATTGTCCTAATAAACCAACTTACCTCATCTTTTACAATCCAGTTACAATGAAGTTGAGGTTGATGTTATTATTGTATAGTAGAACTTTGCTTTCTCGAACTCAATTAGTCAAACTTATCCGTATTTCTTGGTGTATGGATAAGTTCTACTTAGAATACCGTAATCAACCCTAGCCACGAGTATATATACTCGTCATTTACAAACAATGCAAACAGTGTAGACCTTAATCAGAGGGCACCTTAAGGAGGAATTTCCCACAAACAACACATATTTACCCTGACTTTTACCTTGACCTTTAAACTACATGATTTGATTATTCACTGATTCACCTATTGGCATGGATTTTGTGTACTACAGGCCTGTGTTTGTAGAATGCATATGCAGTAAAAACCTCTCTGTTACGAACACAAAATTGTGTGTTTATCAGTAAGTGTTCAAGACAAGTGACTGCTTAAAGCAAACTCACAGTAAAACAGAAAGCTCCTTAAGAAGCTTTCTGCTTTACTGTCACCTTGCTTTAAGCAGCCACCTGTCTTATTTTACAATTAATAAGCCATCTTTTAAAAGGTTTTACTGTATAGCATGCGAGTAGGTCACATTGGTCTATACTTGGTATCAGAACTTGATAATGAAATGCAGTCAAACTTGATAATGAAATGCAGTCAAACTAGTATTAAGGGACCACTAAAACATACATGTTTTTGTAGTACATGTATATATAACAGATGGCAGCTTAATGCATTAACCCATTACCCCATAAAAAGGCATTTTCACACCTTTAAAAAATAGAAAATAGTTCCAATTTATAAATTCATAAATAAGCATCAAAAGAAATATTTTCTATATCCTAGCAGATGGTAGCTTAAAGCAGACTGAAAGTAAAGCAGAATGCTCCTTAAGGTGCATTTTGCTTTACTTTCAACCTGCGCTAAGTGGTCACTTATTTTCAAATCTAGAAATGGGGTAATGGGTTATGGTGCCACCTACAGGCCATAGATACTACACATACATAATCTTTTTAGTGATCATTTAATATAGGTTTCAATATACCAGTGTGTCTAAGAGATATAAATAAAGAGTTTACACATTCAACCCTAGCGACGAGTATTCTCCTCATTAACAAACAGTGTACCAGCGAAGGATACGTTGTCCTATGCAAACAGTGTAGACCCTTATCAGAGGGCTCCTGTAGGGTCTGCACTGTTTGTAAATTTGCAATATATTTATTTATTCAACTATGAATAGTCATAAATGGACTAGAATTTGGAATTGCCAATTAAAGTTGTTTCAGGGGTGAATGAGTTAATTTCTCCAGTCAAAGAATCCAATTTTGGCGAGGTCGACGCGTAAAGCTTTGAGTTCACATGCTGTAGGAGCCCTGGCTGGGGATCTTGGTGGCCCCAGATGTACTCCGATAACAGTCATGAAAGCCTTCAGTGCTGCCACATTCTGTCCCAGCAATGCCCCTGAAAATAAAGCAAGATCCCAACTCTCACACCAGTGTTTAGTTTCTAACTGATCACTTTGTATAGATTGTTTATATAAATTCTACCACTATTCTGTTCTTGGTAGTTTCAACCTTTACCCCATAGTCTGTTTCTAGTTTCGAAGATAGAAGACCACTTAAAGCAGATTGAAAGCAAAGCAAAATGCGCACGCATTACAGTGCTCCCTCTCAACAACGACACCAAATGGGAGACAAAAAATGTGTGTGTTGTTCGGAGGGAGTCGTTATAGGGAGGGAACTTTGCCAACAGCTTGAATCTCGATCAGACGCCGCGTAGCGCGGCATCTAATCTGGGTTCAAGCTGTTTGTCACCCGTAATGAAGTTTTTTCTGTCAAAATGTCCATTATGTAACTGAGAAAAACATCAGACGACAATTTTAAGCAGACAACATTGCAGTCGTGACTAGGTTGGACATACTTGTTGTGTTTAGGGAACTGCGAAAAGGGTCGTTGTAAGGAGGGAGTCATTGTAGGGAAGGAACACTATAATTTTAACCACCTGCAAGGATATAGAGTATATTTCTTACGGTGCATAATCATGACTGTATAAAATGGAACTATTTTCATCAATGGTGTAATAATCTAGAAGCGTAAAAAGGCATATTTATGGAGAAAGGGTGACCTACCGTATTTTTCAATTATTCTACATGTCTGCTGGACTTTGTATTGATCATCCCTCGCGGCTGTTATGTTGTTGGCTTCCTGTTCCCCTAACATCCGCTTCAGCAGACCGTACACAAAGTTCGCCGTGCTCCCAACCATTCCGTCGGCCCCCATAGCCACTCCGGCAATCAGTGCCTGGTCAGGAGTTTAAATCAAAATGTGATGAGTAAACTATTCACCACTTAAGTGTTTAACCCCCTCACTGCCGTGACGTCATCAATTAAAAACAATTGTCGTCTGCTTTTATTTCTTAAATATAAATTTTAGGTATTTTGACTTCAGAAATATTAAAATGGGTTTCAAACAGTTTGGGTCCAGATCAGATGCCGCGTAATGCGGCATCTGATCATGATCAAAACTGTTTGCAAATAACTCTTGTGTTGGGGGTAAGGCAGTGAAGGTTTTAAATCAAAAGGCGATGAGTAAACTATTCACCACTTTACAGTTGTAATATTGACCACTAATAGAATGTCTTCTGCTCTGTAGAGAGCACCAAAGGAACTTTTCAGCATAACCCTCGTTCTGGATGAGTTAGGTTTTACTGCATGTGACACAAAATAGGTCATATAGCGCCGATGAATGATGTGGGATGATTAAAAGAGATGATGATTTCAGGAAGATGATTTTGGCTAATCTCACTCGCTGCTCAGCAGCGCATGGGATCAAAACCACCGACCTGCCTTCCCTTTAGTTCTTGGCAGAGGGGATTATCTCGGTATAAAAACAGAAAATATTCCCTACTATGACAATTAAGCCCATGAACTGCTGCAAAGTAGGAAGGTCATTTGGGAAGGATTCAAAAAGCAGCCAGCTTATACAGTAAAACCTATCTATTACGACCACTAAACAATGTTAATTATCAGATGTTTAAGACAGATTGCTGCTTTAAACAAGGTGAATGTAAAGCAGAAAGCTCCTTTAGGAGCTTCTTGTTTGATGGTCACCTGTCCTTTATGCAATCATTAAGCCTCCTTTTTAATGGTCGTAGTAGAGCGGTTTTATTGTACATGGCTGTCTCTATTTTTGTCTAAATGGCGAAAGACAAAGGTAGAATCTATATAAAAGGATATAGTTAAAAGAGATGTAAAGTATAACTTGATACATTGTCCACACCAAACATCATATTGAAGCGGCCATTTTCTCTGTTTGACGCGGGAACATTGACGCAGCCAATTAGATCAACCAGATCTTTGGAAGAGAATTTGACGCCAACCAATGAGGGAATGGCTTTAGACGCGGCGACGAGGAAGTCCTCAATGTTGGCTGCATGAAAATAAAAAATATTATTAAAAAACAACCACAAACACATTAAATTGAGTTACTGTTTAAAGTTCCACTACGAGTAATGGCCAAGGGAACGAGGACTCAATGATATTGATTAACCCTTAGCCTGCCACTCACGACTATAGCTCCATATGCAAACAGCTTGGATCCGGATGAGACGCCGAGTAACTCGGCGTCTCATCCGGATCCAAGCTGTTTGACACTCGGACAGCATTTTTTAGCAACTTTGAAGCACTTTGAAACTTGAAGCAGACGAGAAATATAGCAGACGACAATTTATTTGGCGGGCTAAGGGTTAAGACCGACTGTCTCTTAACTCATTCACCCCTAAAACTTTAAATGGAAAAATCCAATTCAAAATAAGTCTAGTCCATATTTGGCTATTTATGGTTGGTCTTAACAATATATTTCAAAATGACAAACAGTGTAGATCCTGATCAGATGGCTTCTTAAGGAGCCCTCTTATCAGGGTCTACACTGTTCGCATGAGACAAGTGTAATCTTTACAAGTACACTGTTTGTAAATGACGAGTATACTCGTCACTAGGGTTGAATGTGTTAACCCTTTACTCCATAGCCAGTGTCTAGTTTTGTACATAGGTCAACACTTAAAGCAAGTTTAAAGTTAACAAGAATGCGCCTTGTGACGCATTCTACTTTACTTTCAGGCTCAGCCTGCTTTAAGCATCTGCTAGAATAAAAACATGTTTCTTATGATACATGCATGTTCATGACTGTATGGCTAGGAACTATTTTCCTCAGTGGAAGAATAAATTATGTGCATGAAAATTTGTCTCTATGGAGTAATGGGTTAAAGCCATATTAATGTAAAGAAGAAAACGCACTTACTACTTTACTGCTTTGTTTTAAGGAATGAACTGATTTTTTTCGGCGTTCAAGCGAAATGAACGACAGAATATTCGGCAAATACCATGAATCGCGCTAGCGATTCATGGTAAATTTGCCGATAATTTTCTGTCGTTCATTTCGCCTGAACGCCGAAAAAAATCAGTTCATTTCTTATACATGTATTTACAATATATTCGCTGTAATTTCTAACATTAAATAAACATTTTGTCAGTACGCATGTATGTTTAATCCATATTAGAGGTCGATAACACGAATAATGTATAACCTATGAGGAACAGCCATGACCGATTTACTGAATCTGTGTACATTTGAAAGCAGAAAAAATAAGTTCCATTGTCAACAACTTGACAGTTTGGCGCGAAAAATGCCGATTTATGACGTCATTAGAAGTGACGTAATTTTAAAGTAGGATAAATATATCGGGGTTTTATTGTCATAAAGAAACGCAGATATAGGCCGCTGTTTATATGGTAGATTCCAGGCGCGTAGCTACCTGTACGTAAAAAACGCAACTGCGTACACATTGTCCTCAAAAATAGAAAAATCGAAAAGTCCAAAAATGCAAAAAAAAAATCGTAGGGGGTAGAGATCAAAGACTGGAAGAAAAGCTGTCAGAAAAAATCGTTATGTTATTTTGAGTCAAATTTTTACATTGTCTTTGAATGCAAGAAACGCCCTCAGAACGTACCAGAGACCATCTAGGATTAAAAATTTCCCGGGGGAGCATGCCCCCGGACCCCTCTAGATTAAGGGTTTTAAACCAATCAGACGGGGTAAGAATTAAAGATAAATGGCCGGGACACACGCAAATATATATAATACAATTTTACGTAATTTGGAGTCGAATTTTACATATAGATTAAAATGCTGTTGCCAGATTGTATTTTTCCGTTTAAACGTGTTTGATTGCTCAGAATGCCCCCAGAAACCCACCAAAGCCCATCTAGGAATATTTTCCGGGAACTGGTCATTTCGTACCCTCGCCTTTTCGTACCCTATTGTTTTGGTCATTTCGTACCCACATTTTTGGTCATTTCGTACACTTTCAAATTCACTAGTCATTTCGTACCCATATTTTTGGTAATCTTTTTATTACATATATTCACGAATGAATTATAACGTTATAATTCATTCGTGATATATTTCATAATTTTTACGCAAAATTTAATAAGATATAATTATGTTAGATCGGGTAATCTGTCTGCTCAGAAATGAAAAAAAAAATCTTATTCTGCTGGTTTCATAATTATTTGAACAGTTATCAAATCCAGTAGTAACTTCGAATCCATATGTACATTTAATACAAGCTATAGTGAAGACACGTACGTTAACTTAAGTGATGTAGTTAGCAACAACAATCCTGTTTAAAATACAGTGCTCCATCTCTAAAACAGCCATACGAAGCTCCTGTTCTTTGGTATCAAGACTTATACACATTTGAAAGATTATTAGGATTATTGAACAATGGTAACATCTTAGACGAATCGTTTGTTAACCAGCTCTGTTATAGTAGTGTCATAAGGTTTGAGGTACCAGCACGGAATGTTGCAGAGTGTGCCAGTTTGTGCACAATGACTGAGGACTGCAATAGCGTGATTGCAGTACGGAACATAACCAATGCATGATTTGGTCTTACGATCTACAGTGCATGTCTAGGACATGCTTCTTCCCTTCAAGGTGCACAATTCTACGGACAAGAGGAACTAGGGGATACACCCAACAGGAGACACAAATTGTGGGCGTTGTTTGGAGGGAGTCGTTATCGGAGGGAACTTTGTAACGCGGCGTCTGATCTTGAATCAAGCTGTTTGTCACTCATTATTAAGTTTTTTATGTCAAAATGTCCATTACGTAACTTTGAGAAAAACAGCAGATGACAATTTTAAGCAGACGACAATTTTAAGCAGACGACATTGCATCCAGACAATGGTGTGTGTCAGTCATGAACCAAAACGTAATTCGACAAGCTATATAGCGAACAATGATTCTAACCAACAAAGACTAAACATGTCCTTTATCTGCGTTATTTATCCACAAGTCAATACAATTGGACTTCTTTAAAAAAAAAAAATAAAGAAAAAAGGAAAAAAAACTTTTGATTCGAATGAGACTCGAACCTATGACCTTTTGATTGTTAGTCAACCACACTACCGACTGAGCTATCAGCACTTAGGTAGAATAGTGGTACATGTATGAGCTGGGTGCTGGGATCCTAACACCTTTTATTCATATGCTAATCTAGGACCAGTGGCGATACGGAGTACAAAACGACTGATGTACGTTTTATAATTTTCATTAAAATTAATTCAGATAGCACAGCTAGTATAAGATTGAATGAAGAATTAATTATTATGATATATTTCCACGTAACCATGTGAATTTAAAAGCTTTTTGTATTACTTTCAGAATTTATTTTTACTTGCTGAATGTTAGAAATGTTTTATTTAAGATGTCATAAATTTCCCTTCTGCCAATTTCATTGAAAAGTGCAATACTTGCGTTCTTTGAATAGATTCCCGTAAGGGTAATCACTGACGCCTTTGGTGTCATTTGTATTTGTATGCACGGGTCTTGCACCGACGGGGTGAAATAGACTGTGCGTTTGCTGCTCTTTTACAAGAGCAGCAATCGAGTGCCTGACTATGTCTGTAAGTCACTCGGCTTCTTTGAGTGCTTGGCTATGTCTGTAAGTCACTCGGATTCTTTGAGTGCCTGGTTATACCTGTAAGTCACTCAGTTTTTTTCCTTTGCACCATTCCTTTAAGGGGATAGTGCATCAATGGATAGAAGTCCGACATATGGTCGTCGGATTCTTCCACTTCCAACTAGTACATTCCCAAAATGGTCTGCTTTATTTCTGCGTTCGATTCTCAAAGCTTGCTTAAATCAAACATACATACTTCTTTTAAAGCTTTAGTTTTGAAATACATGTATGTTTGTTCTAAGTAATAATAAAACGTCTCTAATACGACCACTTAATTATGTTAATTATTACGGTTTTACAATAGTTTGATTGCTTAAAGCAAGGTGGCAGTAAAACAAGGAGCTTTCTTAAACTGTCACCTGTCTTTAAACACTCAATTAGCCTTCTTTTAGTGGTCGTAATAGAGAGGTTTTACTATTCATAGCAAAAGAGGTGTGTTCGACTGATTACAGTGGAACCTTTGAATCCCGAACACCTATATTATACTTCAAATAAACATTAACTGGCGAGATGTTTTCCGTTGGCGCAGAAATTGAGTGTAACCTGTCACGAATTCGCCTATAACATCCAGATGCCCGTTGCATGTTATCCCCCCCCCCCCCCACCCCTCACCACCACCACCTTTCACAAAAACGTAACACAAACACATAGTATTAGTGTTTTCTTCTGACCTGTCGGAGTTATTTTTAGATTGGAACTTTCTAAAACTTTAAAAGGGATGAGTTTTCTCTACATCCAGTTAGAGATACGGATAGCTGCAATTTTTGTGCGTAATGTCACGGAGTAATTAGAGCTCGCTCTAATTACTCCGTGGCAATATACAGTAGAGGATACATTATTCTTTTCCGTTTAAACGCAATGCACTAAACTGGGGAAAATTACTTTTAGAAAGGTTAACTATGGTTTTAATCTGAGTAGCAAACAGGGGTGCCTGGTTTAAATTTTCATTTTCGTTTTGCTTGATATTGAAATTCCTATAATGCGGCGTCTGATCAGAGTCTACACTGTTTGCCTATTTCCCTTTTGTAGGATGGAGTAAATACAAGAATGAGGAGAAGGCGTTATTCTTTCCAAATAAACGCGTTAAAGCTATTATTTCCATCGGAAACAATTCATATCTTGCAGTCAACAATGAGTGGTCGTTAAGTACTTTGTTGTTGATTAAAACAAAATTAAGGCTAAAAGATCATTCAAATATCTTTATTACATGAGATAGAAACACATAGTATCCCTTTCCCACACAGAAGCGACTTTTAGCGTATTTAATTTATTCCTCCGCTGAACAAAATAGTTCCTATTTAAACAGTTTTAAACATGCTCCATAAGATATAATGTCTACATATTAGCAGATGGTAGCTTAAACCAGGCTGAAAGTAAAGCAGAAATCGCCTTAAGGCGCCTTCTGCATTACTTTCAACCTGCTTTAAGTGGTCCTTTATTTTCATTACTAGAAATAGGCAATTGGGTAAAGGGGTATAGATGCTTAAAGTTGAACCTATACATACCTACACATTTTTATGAACACTTTGTTGTATTTGCATATTAAAGGGATACATTGCCAGTAGGTAGTTCTGTAATAGCGGAAACACTTTTTGGGACAACTGTATGCATGTATCATAGCCAATAATGCAGACGCAGGTGAAACACACAACATTCTATAAGTGAAATTGGCAGATGCAAAAAGACATTTGCCCTCATCTCTTTTAGACTTTTTCTTCCACTTGAATTACAGAAGCAAACAATGTATATCCAGATCAAACAGCAAGTAACTGATCTGATCAGAATTTAGCCGGCACTCAGCAATCAGAAAACAATAACAAAATATTAACCCATTGTCACTAACAAACAGCGTACTTATGTTTGAATTTGAATTTCTAAAAGTACACTTGTCGTATGCTAGCATTAGTTATCTGAACAGGGCATACACTGTTTGCTATTTTGCAATATTTTTAACACAACCCTAAAAAGTAAAGAATGGACTAGACCTAATTGGAAATTAACATGTCAGTTAACCCTTATCCTGCTGATTGTCGTCTGCTTCAAATATAATGTCTGCGAAATATAATAACTAATTTTGATCTTTTTTAATCTAAAGAAAAAGTACTTTTCGAGTGACAAACAGCTTAGATCCAGATCAGACGCTATGTAACGCGGCATCTTATCTGATCTGAATCCAGATTGTTTGCAAATATAAGCCAAGTCCCGCTTAGCACGATAATTAAGGGTTAAGGAGCAGTGACTCGCGCCTTTAGTTTTGCCGGGGCCTTTTTACTATCCCGGAGCAGAAACTTGAACTTTGACACGAGTTACCCAGATCAATCCGTGTCAAATAGTTTGGATCATGATCCGACATAGATAGTCTAAATGAATACGACATCGTTTCCTATAGAATTGCATTCAGTTTCAAAGTTTTTCACACAAAACACTCAAATCAAAATTGTTTTCAGAGTAATTTCCGACACATAATTGTTGGGGGTCTGATCTTGATCCAAACTGTTTGCAATAGAATAGAAAATACATGTATCATTTGTCTGTGTTTTTCATACAAATATATCTTATTCGAAACATATTTACGCATTTCCATCATATTAATCTTATATGTGAAAATCACTCCTTAAAAAGAAATTCGAAAAATGTATGTTTTAATTTAATTTTAATTTTGTTTTTTACCATTTTAGCTATCAATTAGTTTTGATCCGATTGGTTAACAGTTTGCAAATTGACGTTTAGACAAATTACTTAGTCTGAACATAATTCATACTATCGTTTGTTAAGTGTGGATGTACGAGTAATATACTAGTGAAAGATTCGATCGATAATGCTGGTCAGGGTATAATTGATGTAGAACGCGAATGTTTAGTAACAATTTAATCAGCAGATAAACACAAATGGCTTTTCAGAGGTCCCGCTGAGAATAAGAACGAGTCCGGAACCAGTGTTCCGGAGGCAGCCGAATGATAACGAAGCATTCGTGATTTCTTATCAATGCTAAGATGATCAAGCGATTCCCGATAGTCTGCCTAACAAATCGATAATTGATCTCGTGGACCAAGGGAGATAATGGTTTACGTCTGATATACTAAAGTGAGCAAGAACGTCAATTCTGTAAATATGGCCTGCATTCTTGGACATGACTGACAAACAGCTATAAATTGTTACCTGTCTTTAATAAAACCAATTAGCCGTCGTATTTTTGTGGTCGTAAAAGAGAGTTTTTTTCTGTATTGTGCATGTCTTTATAGCTCTCAAAAGTCTATTAAATATCATGTATTTATAGATTCTTGTTTTGTTAATTCTTTTTTTCATTCATTAAATACGTTTCATATTTGGTAAAAGTTGGGAGAAGTTGTTCTTCAATCGTGCTTTTATGGGGTGGGTACGAAATGACCAAACATATGGATTCGAAGTTACTACTGGATTTGATAACTGTTCAAATAATTATAAAACCAGCAGAATAAGAATTTGTTTTCATTTCTGAGCAAACATATTACCCGATCTAACATATATCTTATTAAATTTTGCGTAAAAATAATGAAATATATGTAATAAAAATTTTTTTTTAGAGGGTACGAAATGACCAAAAATATGGGTACGAAATGACTAGTGAATTTGAAAGGGTACGAAATGACCAAAAATATGGGTACGAAATGACCAAAAAAATAGGGTACGAAACGGCGTGGGTACGAAATGACCATAACTCTATTTTCCCTGGAGGAGCATGCCACATTCCAAGTAAGAGTGCGTTCAAAAAATGAATTAGATTTGCGCCTGACGTCGACGTGTACCCCCTCAATCACAGTTTGCTTCCTACAGACCTGCTTTATCATTTATCAAAACGGAACGTGAATGTAAATGGTTCTGTTGCAGATCTGAATCTTACTCATTGTCGGTTTGAAATTAACATCCATGATTTTGTCGTGACGTCAATGTTGTTTATTTTTTTATTCAATTTTTTGCATATATTTATGTAATTTATCACCTGTTTTGAAGGCGGAAAATGCCCCCAAAATGCACCAGAGACCATCTAGAAATGAAATTTTTCCGGGGGAGCATGGGTCCGCGGGCCCTAGTATAAGAGTGCGTACACTTCCTAATTTGTCTAGCTACGCCCCTGGATTCTTATGTCAATTTTCTTGCAATTTATCTCATTTATAAAGAAGAATATTAGTCCGGAATCATGGTTTCTACTAGTAGGAAGGCATAGATTGGTTGAGAACAAATTTGGAAAAAATCCGCCAAATGTTTGCTGGCCCAAGTTCCAAATATTAATTCGCGAATGAAAACTGCATATGCCCCGCCTCCCCTATGAAACTTTTCCACAAGTCCCGCCCTCTCGAAAATTGGTGTTTATATGAAATGAACACACTCTTTGTCAATGGAATTGAATGGGGCGATTCAAGGAATTCGAACTGTTTTTAAAATGTGAAGCGTACTTGGCTTGACAAGAATTGATAACTGGGTACAATATAGTGTAAATATTTCAAGAGTGTTTACAGTTCTTAAACTCATTACAACTACATGATATATAATATTATATACATTTGTATCTTGGTAAAAAAGAGAGTGTGTAATCCTTTGTTTTAATGTAGCACCTAGTTGTTTACAGTCCACCGAAAGTCTGGAACTTATACTAGAAGTACATACATGTATATGAGTTTTCATCTGCATTCTGTAATTATAAACTTACGTTCCACTCCAGTAAACGATGGTAAATGGTAGAAATAGAATGGTAAGTTGGGCGCAGCGTCCGCCACTTCCTTGCAATACTTAACCAAGTAGTCTGCAATAAAACAATAATGTATATTCGTTATTTAATATTTTGAAATGTTAAAATCATTGATCCATGAAACAACTTCCCTCACTTGTACAATTGGATTTTACAATTAGATCATGTTTACAATATATTGCACAATGGCGGGCGGTTCTGTAGGAGCTATCTGATCTTGGTCTACACTGCCTACAACTTACTTGGCACATTTCTTTCTCTATGTATTGTAATACTGGGCTTTCAAGTATTGTACGTGCTATTTTAATGTTTTTGCATTATTTCATTTTCAGAACTATAGCAGAGAACATTTTCAGCAGAAAGCATCAGTTCTGATGGCCAGTGGGGTCAACAGTTATGAAAAAGTGTTCGTTGGCTCAGCACTGCTGGCTTGACCCTGGAACCCTGGCTTAACCTCAATTGTTATAGTTTAAACATATTTTATTTCCATATACATAAGGAAATGGGGTCGGGTCACACGTTCTCGCAACATTAGATTCGACCCTTCCCCTACAATGTATATAAACAATGGAACGATGGCAAACAAAACATGAAACATATTTGAATAAACAAAACAAGAACTATCAATACATGATATTAACACACTGACCCCTAATATAAATACTTTAGTCCTTTACAAACTGTTCGCTTATAAAGAGTAAATTCATCTGTTACAATCACTGAAAACCAGGATCAGAGAGCTTTTGCATGAGCTTTACGATCAGAGTATGCAGTTACAAAGACATCATTCAACAGTCATAAAGGATTAGACGTAAGTGGAAGCAAACATTTACAGGGTCAATGAGTTAAACATAATCAATTGTTCGTAACTAATACACTTATATTTATGAAAATGAGAGAGAGAGAGAGAGAGAGAGATGGAGAGAGGAGGTGAGAGAGAGAGAAAGAGTTCAATTGTTGTCTGCTTCAAATCTACTGTATGCGAAAATGAAAAAAAAACCTCAAACTTAATATTTCTAAATTGAAGAAACTATGTAAATGAGTGGCAAATAGTTTGGATCCAGTTGGCATCTGTTCTGAATCCAAACTGTTTACAAATATTGGCCATGTCGGCATTAATTCTATAGGGCATGGGGTTTCTATGCCATAGCAAATACCTCTGGTACCTTTAAAGAGACAGAATCTTTTTACTGCAGTTTTGGTTTCAATTCTGCAGTAATAACTGCAGGTAATATTCTTTCTACAGTAATAACTTAATTCCAAAACACAAAACATGTAAACAAATATAAAACCATCAAGGAAAATAAGCACACTAAAGTCACAGTGATGTAAACATTACCCCTAGATCTATTGAACTATTTTCTTTGGCGACTGTATACACGCACATACGGTGATTCGAATAACCGTCAAATGCAGTTAAGATATGAAGAAAATGAGATCATTGGGCGATTGATGGGAGATTGGATTGTACGGTAAATGTTTCCATTGTTGCCATTGGCAAGCTATATAGCACCAAAAATATACAGTCATACAAACTAATCTTACCTATTGAACTTGGTTTGAAGAACAGGGGAGGTACAGTGGCAATAGCATCAGCACCAACCAGTGCAGCATGTTGTGCCTGGCCGGTAAAAATAATAGCCTGTGTTTGTTTACTTTAACCCATTACTCCATACATACACATTTAGGCTACATCTCTCTAATTTATTCCTTCATTGAAGAAATGATAGCTCCACTTTCTACAGTCGTGAATACGGACCATAAGAAATACACGCAGTTTCATATCCTATCAGATGGTAGCTTAAAGCAAGCTGAAAGTAAAGCAGAACACGCCTTTGCCTTACTTTCACCAGCTTTACGTGGTCACTTATCTTTAAAACTAGAAACAGTCTATGGAGAGAGGGTTAAAGATGAAAAGGGACTTCATTTTTATCAATCAAATGAGAGAAAATTTAACTCGCTTGAAACGTCCACAGGAATTCACGCTAGTACATGTAGAATTATTGCGATTTTGGATAATTATTTGTAAAATTTGGACAACGTGAGGTCTCATTCATTCAGTTATATGAAATCTATTGATTTTATTCTATCTTAGGATATACACGGACAGAGTGGCCTGTCGTCGAGTGCCTATATATGATGTATATCATCACCTGGGGCCCATTTCATAAAATTTCGTACGACAAATGTTGTCGTAATAAGTCACATTATAAAAGTCTCAATTTTTATTTATTTCTCCATCTAATCCTGTCTTGTGACATCTCTTTGGAATCGTCTTGAAAAAAGCCTCGACTTACGGCCGTTTTTGTCGTACGAAGTTTTATGAAACGGCCCCTGGTGTTCCTCTACGAAGACTGTCCAATTGGTTAAACATTATTTCAATATTTGTTAGTACAGCGCTCCCTCCCTACAACGGCCCTCCCAACAACGATCCCTCCTTATAACGACCCTTGTCGTCATTCTCCAAAACAAGGCAATTATGTTCAACATATTCACTACTGCAAGGTCGTCTGCTTAAAGTTGTCGTCTGCTGTTTTCCTCAAAATGTCAAAATGGACATTTTGACAGAAAAAAACTTAATAACGAGTGACAAACAGCTTGAATCCAGATCAGACGCCGCGCTACGCGGCGTCTGATCTGGAATCAAGCTGTTTGCAAATATAAGCCAATTTACCTCCCTATAACGACTCCCTCTGAACAACGCACACATTTATTGTCTCCCACTGGGTGTCGTTGTAGAGAGGGAGCGCTGTATATTAGTGATGAGAAGAAGGCCTCTATAAGCATTACTGAAATGAGTGCCAATCAGGTAGGCCCCTAATCAGACGCCGCAATATGGATCAGGATCCAAACCACTGTACTCGGGATTCAGTGAAGGGGTTAACATCTACTAACCAGTACTATTGAGTCATGGACGTTGAGGCACCCCACGTGTACCACGATATTATGTATTCTGCCGCTGTAATGGTAATGGAAAGGAACAAAAACATTTTTTTCTGCCAAAACCACTTCATTGCAATAATGGCATCTGCCTAAAATTACCGTCTGCTTTTATTCTAAAATTTAGGACTTACGTTTTCAACCCTAGCGACGAGTATACTCGTCATTTACAAACAGTGTATCTGTGACGATTACACTTGTCCTATGCAAACAGTGTAGATCCTGATCAGAGGGCTCCTTAAGGAGCCCTCTGATCAGGATCTACACTGTTTGTCATTTTGAAATATATTGTTAAACTCATCCCTAAATAGTCAAACATGGACTAGACTTATTTTGGTCTACACTGTTTGTCATTTTGAAATATACATTTAAAATCAACCCTAAATAGTCAATAATGGACTATTTTGAAATTGGGATTTTCCATTAAAAGTTTCAGGGGTAAATGAGTTATTGAGACACAGCCACATCGATATGTTTGTTAGCTCATTCACTCCTGAAACATTTAGTGGTAAATTCCAGTTTCAAATTAAGTCTGGTACATTCTTGACTTTGGTTGTTTTCACAATAAATTGCAAAATGAGCCCTCGGATCAGGACCTACACTTTTTGCATAGGACAAGTGGTTTTTTCTTAGGTACACTTTTGGTTAATGACGAGTATACACGTCGCTAGGGTTGAATATGTTAAACGTTTGACGTGGATGGTAACCTTTGCTGTACAATCAGTATATGAAGAAAGCATATCGCACGCCAATCATTTTAGCACATTCAAGCCTAGCGAAGAGTTTACTCGTCATTTACCAACAATGTACCTGTGAAGAGTACATTTGTTCTAAGCAAACAGTGAATACCCTGATCAGCCAACT
This sequence comes from Gari tellinella, assembly GCA_922989275.2. Taxonomy (NCBI): domain Eukaryota; kingdom Metazoa; phylum Mollusca; class Bivalvia; order Cardiida; family Psammobiidae; genus Gari; species Gari tellinella. Next base: position 20,219,598 of record OV277862.1, read on the forward strand.
TCTTAAGGGGCCCTCTAATCACGGTCTGCATTGTTTGTCATTTTGAAATATACATAAAAAATCAACCCTAAATTGACCAGACTTTATTTAAAACTGGAATTGTCCATTTAAAGATATTTACAATCGCCCTATTCAATTCCATTGACAAAAAGTGTGTTCATTTCAAATAAACACCACATTTCGAGAGGGCGGGACTTGTGGAAAAGTTTGGAAGGGGAGGCGGGGCATATGCAGTTTTCATTCGCGAATTAATCTTAGGAACTTGGGGCAGCAAACATTTGGCGGATTTTTTCAAAATTTGTTCTTAACCGATCTATGCCTTCCTACTAGTGGAAACCATCATTCCCGACCAATATTCTTCTTTATAAATGAGATAAATTGCAAGAAAATTGACATAAGAATCTACCTTATAAACAGCGGCCTATATCTGCGTTTCTTTATGACAATAAAACCCCGATATATTTATCCTACTTTAAAATTACGTCACTTCTAATGACGTCATAACTCAGCATTTTTCGCGCCAAACTGTCAAGTTGTTGACAATGGAACTTATTTTTTCTGCTTTCGAATGTACACAGATTCAGTAAATCGGTCATGGCTGTTCCTTATAGGGTACACATTTTTCGTGTTATCGACCTCTAATATGGATTAAACATACATGCGTACTGACAAAATGTTTATTTAATGTTAGAAATTACAGCAAATATATTGTAAATATAAGAAATGAACTGATTTTTTTCGGCGTTCAAGCGAAATGAACGACAGAAAATTATCGGCAAATTTACCATGAATCGCTAGCGCGATTCATGGAATTTGCCGATAATTTTCTGTCGTTCATTTCGCTTGAACGCCGAAAAAAATCAGTTCATTTCTTAATTAAAGGGGCGATTGGTTTAACACCAGTTCAAACTATGGTTTCAGTTGATAGGGTCGCTTTGTAAATCTAACCTTCAGTACATATACTATATTGCATACTTGATCCGCATAATGTCATAACATAAACCAGTCATGAACCCGTCCGAGAATCACCGTGAAAGCACTCATCATTTAAACAACCTCAAATAATCTTCAATTTTAATTCATTTACCTTTTCTTTCCGACCTCTATCCATTTCTCCACAACCTGCTTTCTTTCTTCTAGGGTAAGTGAAAAACCCTCGCCGGTGGTGCCGTTTACTGTTGGAATTAAAACAAAACGGCACATTATTGAAATGAAAAACTGCAGACCACAAGGTTATACATATACATTGTAAAGCTATTGCATTGAGTCTGAGATCGTTTTCTATCATTTGATTGGTCATATTTGAGCTTTTCCTGGACAGATAGATGGGCATACAGAACAAAAAGCCTCTAACCAACTCCAAATTTACGATTTTGTCTGGTCTAATTTTAAATTATATTGAATCGATTTTAACAGTTAATTCCAAAATTGACAAACAGTTCAGACCCTGCTCAGAGGGCACCAGCAGGAGCACTCTGACAGGGATCTACACACCTTGAGAGAACACGTTTACTACTTCATAATTGCTATGTTTGTTAATGGCGAGTATAATCTTTGATAGGGTTGAATGTGTTCGAGTGATATATTTCTGAAACGTTGAACAAGAAGTTTACCATATATTTGTTTGATCCCCTGCTCGGCCAAATACTTGCAATAGTCCTCAATTTTGTCATAGTCTACACCCCTAAAGGCAAATAGAAACATAGGTCATTGGTTATACCAAATGAAAAACAAAGCTATTAGCAGGGTTCCAGATAAGAGGGAGTAAACGGAACACATCCAACATTATCTAACTTATTTTAGCACCTAATCTTATGGTGTTACTACTCATTATAATCGTCTGGAAGAGACTATTCTATGAGTAGTAACACCATACGGTTTAACGCAGAGATAAAAATCTTGATTTTTGAAATACTCCCCTTATTAGTATACAAAATGTATTCGTTTCGGTAGGCGGTTGGATGTTTGAGGTAACTTTTCGCATACTAAACCCGACTCTAGCATATAAAGCACTTATATTGTGATCACAATGAATCATTTTTATTCATGGCAGCTGTTTTTTAACTGCTATATAATGTCCGTGAATCGCCAGCGGTGTCCCACTGGTTTATGAGGCCAATGAAACTAGCCCCAATGTCTGCTACAATGTTTGAATGTACAGTGTTCTCTCCCTACAACGACCCTCCAAACAAATACTCCCTCCTTACAACGACCCTTGCCGTAGTTTCTTAAACATGACAATTATGTCCAACCTATTTACGACTGCAATATCGTCTGCTTCAAATTGTCGTCTGTTTTTTTCTTCAAAGTTACATAATGGACATTTTAACAAAAACAACTTAATAACGAGTGACAAACAATTGAATCCAGATCAGACGCCGCGTTGATCTGCATTCAAGCTGTTTGCAAATGTAAGCCAACTTCCCTCTGTATAACGACTCCCTCCGAACAACGAACACATTTTTGTCTCCCATTGGATGTCGTTGTAGAGAGGGAGCGCTGTAGTCAAGTTATCACGAAGACCTGCAAACGGCTGTAAGACATGCTGGATGGACCGGTGGACTTCAACAGAGTCAACTCTAGCGACGAGACGAGTATACTACAGTGATTATTTACAAACAGTTTACCTGTGCCACACACACTTGTCTGATGCAAACACTACATAACCTGATTAGAAGGCTGCTGCATCAGCCATTTGGACCATCGTTATTACTGTCAACATTTTAAGCACTGTACCTATGTGCAAACCACGTACAATCCTCACATAAAAAAGAACTGGTTATGTTTTGGAGAAACTGGTCCTAAGTGATAGAAATAACGAATACTGTGTGGGTTATAGTTAATCGAAACTTCACGGCATTGATAACTCATATTCCCATGAATCATCAAATGAAAAGTTCCTGTTTCCGATAAAATGGAGGCCATTTTAACTAAATTTGGTTGTTTTTTACATTTCTATTGCAAAATGACAAACAGTGTAGACCCTGATCAGAGAGCTCTTAAAAGAGCCCTCTGATCAAGGTCTACACTGTTTGCATAGGACACTTTACTATTTACGGGTATACTGTTTGTAAAAGACGAGTATACTCGTCGCTAGGGCTGAATGTGTGAACGACTTTGCGTATCAGCAGCGTGTTCAATTACCATTGTTTGCTGTTTACGTGAGCAGTGTGTGCCCCATGTGCAGCGTGCAGAGTACAGTAGAGAAAACATTTGGGCCGTGTCGTGACAAAATTTTTCTTTCCAAATACACACCGGTTACGCTTAAACTATCATTTTCATTGCAAACAGTTTGGTGCCAGATCAGACGCCGGTTAACCCGGCGTCTGATCAGGCTCCAAACTGTTTGCCACTCAAATTAAAGCTGGTAGTCGGAATTGTCAAAAGATTGTCATTGTCTATATTTCATTGCAATGCGTTTGCGTTTGAACGAAATAGTTACGTTTTCTCCACTGAATTTCAGACCGGTAGCCAACTCGCAATCGATGGTCATCGACCGCCATCGATTTCTTTATTGAACTCATCACTGTATTGCCATTAAATGGTTATGAAGCGATGGTGTAAGAACGCCAGCGACAAACCAGTACGCATGTTTTACGAATGAAATAAAGAAAAGAAATAAATACAAACAAAACAAATAGAGAAACCAATTCTTACCCTGTCTCCGTCATAGGTGTGAAGGTAGCTGGCACCAAACCGGACAGCTTGAATGTGCTGATCTGGGGAGATAACAGAACATGTCGGTGTCTTGTTATTCCTTAAGGCAACATATACTGCGCACCTTCGGCCTTGTGATTTAATTATTGCCCATCTCAACTCCTACCCGTGTTCTATTGCACGATAAAACACTGGTATTAATTTAGTATTTCTTAATTCTATAACGTTGTATTTTAATATGGCACATCTTAAGTGAAAACAAATTGATGCTACTAGTGGTTCACGGTTTGGATCCCGACTTATAATACTTGACAAAAATACTATACGAGTCTTCTACTTTCACTTTTCATTTAGCGGTCTCCTCTCCGTTTACCATGCATCTCAGGTCAGTGGTCACTAAACTCATTTTAAGTTTAAATCTGAATTTGAGCATGAATCCTACTTAGACTATGTAAGTATACGAAAATTTCGAAATGCACTAGTACAATTTAGATCTGGAGTTCATGAACTAGAAATAGAAAGAGGGAGATACACCAATACGCCCAGACAGCAGCGCATGTGTAAACTGTGTAACGTAGAGGTGGAAGACGAAGTGCATTTTCTTTTCAATTGTTCATCTTTTAGAGAACTTAGGCAGAAGTATATACCTCAAAGGTATTTGGAGGACTCAAATATTGATGCCATAGTACATTTGTTCTCTTCAAAGTCAGAAAGGACAGTGCAGGACCTTGCAAGTTACATATACTTCGCAAATAAGCTTAAGAAAGCCAAACTATTGTAAACCATATGTCACCGGTTTATTGAAAGTGATGTCAAGCATTATCTTACGCATTCACCTATTTAAGAAATTTTGATCGAGCAATGCTATTGATGTTGTTTAAATGTAAGTTTGTGTCTGTCTACTGTTTGTCAGGACAAGTACTTTATTTGGTTCTTACTTCTATATGACGTAGAAGAGCTTTGGTACTGTTGCTTATATTACCTATCTATAGTATGTGTTTGAGGTTATTTACATGTAATGACTTATTATGTTATGGGCTGGAGGCCTTGAATCATATGAAATAAACTTGACATTCACCCCGAAACATTTAATGGAAAGTTCCATTTTCAATTAAGTGTAGTCCATTACTGACAATGTAGAGATGGTTTCTGCAATATATTGCAAATTGACAAACAGTGCAGACCCTGATCAGAGGGCTCCTGCAGGAGCCCTCTGACCTGAGTCTACACTGTTTGTATTGAACAAGTGTACTCTTTATACGGAAAAAAGGCTTGCCTTTTTTCCGTTCTTAAGTAATGCGTGATAAAATCAAAGGTATTCCAATTCTATTCAATCACTGACAGACCTTGAAAAGTGTTTGATTTGCGCGTGAATAATTTCCTCAAAACTAGGCAACTACAAAACATGGGGGCTGACATCTTGGATGATGACGTCACGGCTTTTACGAAGAGTTGTGCGTGACGTTTTGGAATTCCCGATTTCGGTGATATTTTTAAACCAGTTTAAGAATGAATAACCCACAACACTCACTTGTACTGATTTCCTCCAAAATGACAAAATTTCAAACAGTTCAATTCATACCCTTTAACGCTAAAAATGAACGTTATTTGCAAAAAGCTACTTCTCAATCGAACCGATAAAAATAACGGATTACCAACACGTCATCAATATATATAATGACGTCATTATTGGTGGTCATATGACTTCCAAAAATAGTTTCAGATTGCATTATAATACAGGACTGCCATCTAATAACTTGGTTGAAATGAAAAAACCTAAGATTTCCAAATATGCATTTTTCAAGCGCGATTTTACGAATCGTACCTTTACCCAATGGCCGATTTCTAGTTTTGTTGGCATGTGACTACTTAAAGCAGACTGGAAGTAAAGCAGAATGCGCATAATGGCGCATTCTGCTTTACTTTCAGCGTGCTTTAAGCTACCATAACCTGGGGGAAAATCCGGAAATTTAGAAAAAATCCGGAGAAATGGCAGCCCTGATACATGTAATATAGCTGTACGGAGGAGTTTTACATTTTAACATTGTATACACTTATATATCTATTTGATTATTGGGTAACAACATATAGATCTTGTCCCAAACAATTTAGGTTTATAATAAAAGTTCGAGTCGGTTGTGTAATCCAGATCTCAGTCACGAGAAGCGTAGCCTGGAGTGTGAACTGGAAGATACAAGAGCGCTGATCACACACTGTAGATAGATCTATTCCGTTTTCATTAGTACAATTTTGCTTTTTTCCGTCCATAGGCAAAGCCTAAATACATATTAGGTACACTGTTTTTAACTGACGAGTATACTCGTCGCTAGGGTTGAATGTGTTAAGGCATGGTTTACTGTATATATTCATTAAGTCCGAAACGTGATATACAGGTAAGTCTGTACATTGTAATACGATGGATGATCCTGGTCTGTTCTGTTTACAAATTCCGAAATCCGAGTCAAATGTATAAAACATAGAATTAGTTTCATCAAATATTCTATCGTAATAAGATAACTAAACAATATATAATTATGTAGCAACACGTCCGCAATTTACGGAAAGAGTTATGATTAATGAAATATGCATTGCTTCTCATAAGAAAAGGACCATGTCAGCATAAACCTACTAATATAAAAAGCATACCAAAATAATGAAAGAGAAAATATTCAATCATATGGACCATATTGCATTCCACTAATATCATTTTGCATGAATAAATAATGTTGTGTTAGTGGTGTCGGACACTTCTAATCAAGATTTTCCCTATACAAGTACAATGTAAATGAATGTTATCAAATACCTTAACCCTTTGAATCCTACTATATATGCGTCATTTGCAAACAGTGCACATGTGAGGAGTTCACCTGTCCTATGTAAACAGTGTAGACCCTGATCAGAGGGCTCGTTTCATAAAGCTTCGTAACTTGCCAACAAAAAAGCCTTTTTAGGACTGTTGTAAACGTAAATCTTCATACAGTCAAATACTTTATTGGTGATGTTGTACCCTTCTAATATGATTGTGTTGTAGACATTTCGTATATGTTAATGTTGTGGACCATATTGAAAATTGTTTTTTATACCAAATAATGTTCATGTCATCCTCATGAAATAAAGTCGTTATTATCATTATTATTATTATTTTATACAGTGTTGGGCGACCACAGAATGAAGTACATGTAGCATAGTTGTTGTTGTTGTTGTTGGCGTACCTGTGCTTAACACTCACAGGACAGCTTGGTACAGACGACTGTCAAGCTGGAGGATTACGTGCATAGCTGTTTTCAATTAACTCGCCATATAGGCAGCCATGCTCCGTCTTCAGAGGAATGTAGCATAGTGATATCGACAGAGAGGAGGCCGCTTTAATACTCTGCAGCAACATGGCGTATGGTCTGACCAGCAAGCAGATAACCAAAGCACGCTGGCATTCATGTAGTGTCAAAAGGCATATTTTTCAAATGCTATTCCAAAATATATTCTTCTTTTGCTTCAAAGTACAATCTGCAATCGTTTTATTATGAAAACAGAATGTAAAACGATTAATTTGCAGCAAAGACAACAACTTGGGACGAAAATCCAGTGGAGGTTGAGTACCACGGTTTTTGATACATGTCCGCTTCAATTCAATTAACCATGAACGTGTTTGCACTTTGTGACTTGATGTGTTTCATTTTTCTTCTTTTCTAAGTCCTTTGGATAAGACATTATAGTCCTGAGGTCCGTATTTTCTGTACCCGCCCCCTCTCTTGGGCGTCCAATTAGCTCATAGATGGCAGAACGGACGTTAACAATCAAAACAAAACTTTACTTTATTTTATTCTAATTTCCAAAGGATCTAAACACGCATTCGATGTTGTTATTTGAAAACAATATTTGCATTGACAAGAGAGATTTACTTTTCACTCTTAATTGTTTTTTAGTATTCTATGTCATCAATAATTCTCCATAGGTTACGAGTAAATTCTTCAATAAGTTCGTGCTTACAATTTGTTAATATATACATGTATATGACAAGAACATGTACTTTCTCCAAGTACGCTATGTCATTGGATGAATAGAAGAAAATTAGCCCATTACCCCAAAAGTCTGTTTCTTGTTTTTGAAGACTGGTGACTATTTCAAGCAGGTTGAAAGTTAAGACGCATTCTGCTTTTTTTCCAACCTGCTTTAAGCTACGATCTGCTAGGATATAGAAACACATTTCTTATGGTACATATTCATGACCGTATAGAATAGAGCTATTTTGTCAGTGGAGAAATAAATTAAAGGCGTAAAAGTGTGCCCACGATCTCATATATGGGACAAAAGCAAACAGTGTAGACTCTGATCAGACGCCGCATTATGCGACGTCTGATCAGAGTCTACACTGTTTGCTGATAGGAATTTCAATATAAAACAAAATGAAATTGAAAATTTTGACCAGGCATCCCTTTGATAAAAAATGTACTAATCCAATATATAAACATGGAAGAACCCACTGGGCCCAAATGGGTTAAATCAGAAGGAGAACTATGTAGAAACATGGACTTACCGTGCTCATTGCCGCTAGTAGTACATGTACGTGTGACTTTAACAATTTATTGACGAGTGGTACGTATCTAGTGTACCATGCACGTACATGCACACGAATGTCAGAAGAAGATTTGAGATAACATGCACTGTGTGCCGAATATATTATCACCATTAGGGCTCCAGATAAGGGGGGGGGGGGTATTTCAAAAAGCTAAAATCTTTATTTCTGCTTTAAACCCTATGGTGTAACTACTCATTAGAATCGTCTCAAAGAGACGATTCTAATTAGTAGTAACACCATACGATTTAATGCTAAAACAGTGAGAAAATGTTAGCTTTTATCTGGAGCCATGCACCAAGCAGTCAAAGCTCAAGCACACCGCTTTGCGCGTTATTAGGTCTATGGAAAGAGGTCTTAATACAGCAGCTACCTACCCTACCTCAGAAAACATGAAACCTTTAACTCATTCACCCCTGAAACTTTTTATGGAAAGTTTCATTTTCCAATAAAGTTTAGTCCATTTATGACAAATCAGGGGTGTTTTCTGCAATAAACTGCATATAGACAAACAGTGCAGCCCCTGATCAGAGGGCTCCTACATGAGCCCTCTGATCTGGGTCTACACTGTTTGTATTGGACAGGTGAAATCTTTACAGGTACAATGTTTATAAATGACGACTATACTCGTCACTAGGGTTGTATATGTTAATGGAAAATTCCAGGTCCCAATTAAGTCTAGTCTAACAAATAGTTATATAAATCAGTGTGGTAATACCACGTGACTTTGACGTCATAAAAGCTACCATGTCCAGACGTATTTTGCCTCGATTGAACTTTTGAAAAAGCTGTAAGTATTTTATTTGCCATGCAAATGTGACGAGACCCGACCTATTCGAACAAGAAAGTAGTAAGCTTTGATCGTGTCCACCTTTATCGCGGATTAGATACGGTGTTTTTGCTAGATCGGTGGAAAACTGGCTGGAGAGCACGCAAGACGAAGGGCTACTGTGTTCAGCGAAACCAATTTCTCGGTAAAATTCTAGGTTTGCTTATCTCTAAAGGTACATTGTCAGCAAAATTAGCTGTTAATTGGAGAAATAATCGAATTGTATACAACTGGTTTCGGAAAACGCAATGGAAATCGGGAAAATCAGAGAGATACGGGAAAGCTTCTTCGGGAAGATAAAATCGAGCAAGGCTACCCTGGGAAGCGGATTCGATGGTCAAATTAATTAACGCACGACTATGCCTATTTAAATATTGTTTTTGTCCCCTTGATTATTATTCAAATACTTACTTTAACAAAAATTCAAATGAGATCACCACTAGGGATTTAAAACATTTCCCAGTGTCCCCAATACATTATCCCAAACAGTCCCGCAGATTTAGGCTGCACATCAGGCTACTTAGAGTTCTAGAATTAACAGTGATTCGGACTATTTTTCAAATTTAGACGTTACAATAATAATTACGTCACGTTACAATAACGACGTCATTTTGAAAACAAAACTAGATTCTGAATGTCATTTGATCATTTTAAGTAAATTAGAACAATTTTAGATTCGATATGAATTTGTTATTTGAATATGGCACAAGAGAACTCTTTTCACAACACATTGATGTTGTTTTTCTATATTTTTTTGGATTGATAGGTGTTTTTATCTACGGATGAATAAAACCGAATTACACCTATGACGAATCGTTTACCTAAGAGCCGAGGGAAAAATGAAAGTAAGACCGTCCGGGTTTTCTTGTCACTTGGTGTTTATGTGATAAACAGAACATTAAATTTGTGCGTTTTCAGTTTTTTCAGTATTGAATTTATTGAACTCGTTGGATAAAACGATATGTTGCTCGCCAATGCTCGCAACATATCGTTTTTATGCAACTCGTTCAATAAATCCCCTTCTGCAAACACACCCATTCAATATCCTCTGTATACTTTTTAACGTCATAACACAACCGTGATACGAGCTCGCAAAATATCCCAAGGTCAGATTGCTCTGTTTTCAAAGTGGCGATTTGATTTCTTTGTATTGGATGTGTACTAGTGCAGCCCTCTGTGAACGTAATTACTGAACTAACTCAACTGAGAATTTTATGTCATAAATGAATTAAAAAATATCAACAAGGCACATGTTTGTTTTAATGCGTCACAGTGTGGTCTATATCAGATTTAAATATGAGTAATACTGTTTGTACAGAGTAACCTCCATTGCTCTATCGTCGCCCTCCGAACAGCCTATATCCCAATTTCCAAAACTTCTTAGTGCTTTCAGAGTATCTCATTTCTGTTGCATTCTCACACCCAAACCACGTTACCACTTCTAACCATGCAGTGGAAATTTGTCATCACTTGTCATTTTCAAGAATTGAAGCATGTTCTTTGCGTGACCCTCTTTTGATAGATTTTACATGACCGATGGAACCAAGTCAATCACTTGAGCAATGTCCTGTTGCATTTCGTCAAACTCGGAGATAGGAAAACCACCAAGCAAGTCATTGATCACATCATTGCAGCTGTCACTGGCATCGTGGTTGAGCGTTTGGATGTTTTCTTTGTTCTGGTCTTGTTCTGATATAAAAGGCTCTACGATATTTCTTTGGTGATTTTGAAGGCGATGTTAAATTTCTATTGTTAATGGTAATTGTCATTCTCTTAAGGGGGCTCTTGAACCTAGGAGTTTGTGGCTTGTCTTGTGATTTTCCGTTCGTATCATGTGTGGCATTATCACAGATGTCTATTTTAACATACTATGCCTTTGTTGAAGCCTATACATGACGTCGGACCGTTTCCGTTCTCTCTGCTTTTTCTCTGTATTCAGCGTCTTTCGTACGCAGGTTAGAGCTCTCATTATTCTGAAAATAAAACAAACATGCGATAAGTTTTGATCATGTTTTTAATATCTGACATCATCTGGGGGAAAAGGTGGCATATTGCCGAACACACAGTGTCATCCTAGGTCAGCTATATTCACACGTTTATGATGGTATTTATGTTTAACACTGCACAGGGAGCTGTATATGCTCATGAGCGACAAAATTCTAAAACCCTGATCAAACGCAGCGCCTTACGCGTGTCGTCTAATCAGGGATAACGATAGTTGTCCCTCAATAAGCCACCATTTCACATATGACGTTATATATGTAGAAGTTAAGATATTGTTACATTGCATGAGCAAAGGGAAAATTGACAGTATTATCAATTATATCTTGACACGTTCTTTCGTCACCATAAAAACAGAACAATCTAACCGTGGTATATTTTGCGATATACCACGGTTGTGATATGACGTTATAAAATATAATGGTAAATGACGTCTTGAGGCATTTCTTGAGTTATGCCAATCTATTAGTCAAGATTGGTGACATATCAACATTTCATGGTAAAACCGAAAAAATCGATGTTCTACCGCGGTATATCGTCCAATATAGCACATTCGGTAATTCAAATATGCGTCATGTAACCAGGCGGGATATGCGAGTTTAAAATAGTTTGGATCGAGGATCAGGCCCCGCATTTCTCGTGGTCTGACTCTCAATTCATATTTTTTACATAGGCCTTGCGTTCAACATATACAATTGTGTATCCAGCTAACTGTGTTTGTCCACGATCTTTTGGTAGGTACTAAAGTATTTCAATAATAATTAAGGAGCCAAAAACAATATTTTAATAGGCATAATCAATATTTACTTAATTTGGCTATCGAATCCGCTTCCCAAGGTAGCCTTGCTCGATTTTTCTTCCCAAAGTAGCTTTCCCGTATATCTCTGATTTTCACTATTTCCATTGCGTTTTTCAGAGCCAGTAGCATACAATTCGATTATTTCTCAATTTAACAGCAAATTTTGCTGACAATGTACTTTTAGAGATACGCATTGTAGAATAGATAGAATTGTACCGAGAAATTGGTTTCGCTGAACACAGTAGCCCTTCGTCTTGCGTGCTCTCTGGACAGCATGTTTTCCACCGATCTAGCAAAAACACCGTATTTAATCCGCGATAAAGGTTGACACGATCAAAGCTTACTACTTTCTCGTTCGAATTGGCCGGGTCTCGTCACATTTGCGTGGCAAATTCTTTCAAAAGTTCAATCGAGGCAAAATACGTCTGGACATGGTAGCTTTTATGACGTCAAAGTCACGTGGTATTACCACACTATAAATATATCTACTAAAAAGCATTAGCTATGACTCAGCTTTGGATAATGTGTAACCACTTGCATGTACGTTTGGGTTGGTAAGTGTATCTGCAAACAGTGTGAATTATGGGTCCAAGGTTATTAAGAGTTTGAGTTGAGTCTGATACCCTTATCAAGCATTTGATTTGTCAGATATGAGCCTAGGCTCAAATCTGATCAATCAAATGATTGAGAACGACTTCAGACTCAACTCAAAAGATTGTTAATCTTAGAGCCAGTCAATCACCGAGTAATCTAGTGTCTTATCTAAGTCCAATCGGTTTGACATTCACCAGTAGGTTTCTGGAATTTAAATATAAATTTCTAAATTATTTACGAACGTTTTAGAATTTTTAAAGTAATGAATTATTAACCCTGCATTACTTGACCGACCTTTTAACCGTTTCATCGCCGAAGTCGCATAAAGTCGCTTTTACATAAAAATCTGAATAAGTGGAGATCCTTTGAAAGCACAGAAAACAAAACAAATACTGAAAATTGCAGACTCGGTAGTTTGATTCCAGATCAGACGCGGCGCCTGACCAGGATCTAAACTGTTTGACATTTGTATCAATATTTCTTAGGTCAACATTCACCCCTGAGACTTTAACTCATTACTCCCTGAGACTTCCAATGGACAATTCCAGTTTTCAATAAAGGCTGGTCTATTTTAAACTATTTTGGTTTATTTTTTATAATATACTACAAAATGACAAACAGTGATTTCCTTGATAAGGGACATCACAGTTTGCATTAGACAAGTGTACTCTCCACAAGTACAGTTTTGGTAGAGGACGCATTCATATATGCGTCGCTAGGGCTCAATGAGTTAAAGTCTAGTCTGTTGTTAAATATTTAGTGTTCATTTTCACAGTATGTTGCAAAAAAGTCAAACAGGAGACCCCCGGCCAGGGCATGCACTCGTCGCATAATACATATGTACTCTACACAGGTACTCTGTGTAGATGACGAGTTTACTCGTCGCCAGGGTCGAATGTGTCATAATAAAAAGTCATGTATTTAGTTGTATGTAGCGATTTAACGATTCTACTGCTGCTAAATCTTCTACTTAAAATTGGACACTGTTGTCAATTTGACTAAGAAAACATCAATACGTTTGTCAATCTGTTTAGATCCAGGGGCCCGTTTCATGAAAATTCATACGACAAACACGGTCGAGAGTCAAAACTTAAAAGTATATTTAATTTCTGATTTCTCTATCCAATCCTGTCTCATGACATCTCTTTGGACTCGTCTTTTCAAGACGATTCCAAAGAGATGTCACAAAACAGGATTAGATGGAGAAATTAGTAAAAATTGAAACTTTTATAGTCTGACTTACGACAATCGTACGAAGGTTTATGAAACGGACCTCAGGTGATGATATACACCATGTATAGGGACTCGACAACTCTATCGTTTATACCCTAAGATAAAATAAAATCAATAGATTCGATATAAATGAATGAATGAGACTTCACTTTGTCCAAATTTTACAAAAGATTATCAAAAATCGCAATAATTCTGCCCCTGATGACTAAGTATATCGGTGTCTCAACGTCTGACTCTTCCAAAAATGGCAAATACGTGTAGCACATGTACTCTGATCAGAGGGCTTCGAGCTTTCTGAACAGGGTATACCCTGTTTGCATAGGAGAAGTGTACTCACCAAAAGTAAACTACATGTATTTGTAAATGACGAGTATACTCGTCTCTATGGTTTAATGTGTTAAAGCAGACCATGTTGTATGATACATGCACTCAACAGAGAAAACGTGTATCTTGAATATATCATGTAATTAGCATTGGACTAACTGCATGTAGTCCAGAGGCAATATGGAGACAGTAGAGTCGAGATACAGCATGCTTACAGACAGTAAAAAGAAAAAGGAGGAGGATGTTTCTTAGTACGTGAATGCGAGTGGATCAAGACATAGGGATTGATATAATATGAGTGTTCATAATTTATTGGATATTAAACGAGTCTTTAGCGTTTTCTAAAACAACGAGTTTGATAAATCCAATAAATTTTTAACACGAATGTTATATTCTTTTTTATTACATAAGCTAGAAAAGTTATTTATCGCAACCTTTGAGGTCAAGTGAATGCTAAGCGCGAAATAAGTAGATCTAAACAGGAAAAAAGTTGTTCCAAATTAACCCCGTTCACTAGCATAATGTTAATGTTATTATATGTATTGATAAAGATTTTCATGTAGATCTAATAATGTTTAATTACACCAAAACTCTATAAATTGAATCTACATGAAGGAATGATGACTTTGGATATTGAACGCATAGAACGCATTTTAATGACGTCACAAGAAAACGACGTCATGGCGTACCCCATATGCATAGTTATTCAACTAGTTATATATGACAAATAAACAACGAGTGTTATTCAACGCTAACGCCGTCTGTTATGTTATAATATATGTTCACATATATGTATAAATATCAATGAGAACATAGAAAAAAATCATGCATAGAGCAATTTTTAACTTTAAACAGTTTGAAACGTACAAATACGATTTATAAAGTTTCTGAGGTTGAAAATATAGATATATCTGGGTGTTTTTTATTCATTTTTGAGACATATTCAGCAATATGACTTCAAAAACTAGTCTTTCTTTTGGCTTTCATGCATTCAATTTTTTTTGAAGTCTTCGAAATTTGATTACAATCTATCATACTTACCTAGCGCTACTTCCGAGCCACTATCTTATGCATACTGTGCTGTTCCTAGGTACACAAATAATCATGCAGACGGCGTCTCAATGTCATAATTCGAAAACCCTCAAAGGGAAACACCTTAATAACGACGTTCATGTGTAGAACTCCACATGTGTTGGACTAAAACCCCTGTATTTTCTATCTTTTTTATCCATGCAATAAACAGATTTCGGTACGTTTGTAAAACTATGGTATCGTAGCTTACATCTTGTAGATTACATCCAGCAGTTGTTTAACGGCCTATCTTGTCAAATTGTGCTTGAACATCTGAAATACTGTTTCAAACTAGCATCTCATTTCTAAGAGTATATACATACCTTGTAAACATGGTTAGGCAGTCTATTAAGATGTTTACTAAGAGTTATGTGCATGCGACATGGATATTGTAGGTATGGTCATATCTCGTGAGATGTGTATATAATGTCTCACCATTAACAGGACAGTGCTCCTTCCCGACAACGATTCACTCCATACAACAACGCTTGCCGCGGTTTCTAAACACGACCATTATGCTTAATCTTTTCACGGCTGCAATATTGTCTGCTTAAAATTGTCACATGCTGTTTTCCTAAAGGTCACATATTGGACACTGAGACAGGAAAAAACATATTGGCGTTACGCGGCGTCTGATCGCCTTTCAAGCTGTTTGTAAATGTAAGCAAATTTCCCTCCCTATAACAACTCCCTGCTAACAACAGACGTACTCTTTGTCTCCCATTTGGTTTTGTAGTAGAAAGGGAACACTGTACCATAAAAATATCCTTTTTAGCATCCAGCAGGGTCCGGGTGCATGACACAAAGGGCGTTTTCACCTGAGACTCACGAGTCTAGTAGAGTTTACCAAATGACGTAAAATGGCGCTAAAATCTGAATGCGCACGCACTTTTCACCAGAACGACAGACCCTTCAGACGAGTAAGTAATGGGTCAAATTAGGTAGTCTGGTACCCGACTATTGGGATTTTGCGTTGCCTTTTTCTGACGCCATTTGAAACTCGACTAACCCTGCGCAGGGACTGGGTTAGCCTAGAGTTCGGTTCAGAGTTCATATGACGTCATTCGAGTACGAACGCGGTTTGTTCACCTGTAACCTGAGGAACTCGGGTCGACTCAACAATAAAATATTTTAATTGACAACGGAATATGTCGATGATAATGATTTATATTTATCTGAGAGGCAAACAGTTTGGAGTTTGATCAGACGCCGGGTTACCCGTTATCTGATATGGCTCCAACATTGTAAGCAAAGAACATAAAACAATTTAGCTTAAGCGGAATAGAAAGACAAAAGTATTATCCACTGTATGGATATGATATGTCATAGGATGTTGGTTGCATTCAAATATGTCATCCAATTCCACGCTTGAAACCTGTATTTTGGAAAAGCGGGTCCTGATCAGGGTCCAAGCTGTTTCTACTGAGATCCTGTTTTCTGTAACATAAAGAAGTACGAACCAATTTCAAAATACAAGTATGAATTTACAATACATAATAATACATTATCGCAGAAAGCTCTGTTATATTTGTAGTACCAACGAAACAATTTATTGTGTGTTGCCCTAATGTTTTCTTTCAGTCCTTTCGGTGCCAATTAATCGTGAGTTTTACCCCTACACCGTTTTATTGTCGTCTCCTTTAATATTCTTATTTTTAATATCGTTTCATTCTTATTTGTAATATCGTTTCATTCTTATTTGTAATATCGTTTCAAAGAAAGATACAATGTAGAATGCCTTAGGAAATGTCGATACGAGTGTAAAAAGGTTATGATCCTGATCAGACGTCGCGTCAGTGACGCGGCGTCTGATCTGGATCCAAACTGTTTGCAAAGCCGACTTTATGCCACTCCATTGGTGAAAGAGTTGCTAAAGCATGTCTATGAAACAAGATTTTACCATAAAGCACATCTTTAAAGAAGAATGCAATAATAACAACTCCCTTATAACTCTATAATGAAATAACATTCAGAATTGAATATCGGTATACATGTACGAGATTCAATCATTTAGGATCTTGATCAACTACGGGTCAGAACAAGACTATTTAAGACTATCAACTTTTCGTGTTAGATGTAATGCGTAGTAACTTAACAGCTGATGAACATTCTGTCCGCACGTCTGTCTGTCTGACACTGTCTACCCTCTCTTGTTCTCTCCTCTCTCTCTCTCTCTTTCTCTCTCTCTCTCTCTCTCTCTGTCCTTCGCTATATCTCTATTGTCTGCGCTACTTCTGTATGTGTAAATGTATACCTGCCTTTAAAAAGCCCCCCCTCTCTCTCTCCCTTTCTCTTTCTCTCTCTCTCTCTCTCTTGCTCGCTCGTATATCCCTCCCTTTATCTCAGTATATGCCTGTCCGTCTGTGCATCTCTCTCTCTCTCTCTCTCTCTCTCTCTCTCTCTCTCTCTCTCTCATTCTTCCAACCTCTCTTGCTTCCTACTTTTATAAGATAGTTTTGTTTCTTCTAAGTCGTCTGCTTTATAAATTCATTGTTTAGATCTAACGCAACATGAGTGCTAAATAGTTTTGACCCTGATCAGCTGTCAAGTCATCTATCTGTCATATCATGGTCTAAAATGATTACCGTGTAAAAACTAAACTCAGCAATTAAAGTTTATGATATGCTTGATGCATCACAGATCCTATATGTTGGCATTTTAGTGAACAAGAAAACGGGTTCGGATTACAACATTAGAAACGACCCCTCCCTCGAATACCCCCCCCCCCCCCCATTTTAGTATACAAATGTATGTACACAATGGAAATAAAGTAGTAAGTGTAGTTTTAGCCAAAACGCTTATGTTCACTCGTGTTCAATGCATTCACCAAATCTAACCCGATTTTAGCTTGCTACTAATGCACTAGCTGCAAGGTAACTACCTACAAGGTAAATTCGACATGTGCACGCCAGTTAGTGGCTCGCTCTAGTTGACAGGTAACTAACGGACAGGTAGAATTTATCGGATAGTTTAGCGAGGAGATTTAGCGGTGTGTCATGCACCCGGGCCCTGGATGCTACACTTTAATACGTGACGTTAAGCTTAAAAAAAACCACCTAGCTGTATGTTACAAACTTAAGACCGGTTTTGTAGTAACGTTGCATATTGCACTACAGTGCTCCCTCCCTACAACGACCCTCTCAACAAAGACTCCCTCCTTACAACGACCCTTGTCGCAAGTTCCCTAACAGGACGATTATGTCTTACGCTTGAACTGCTGCAGTATCGTCTGCTTAAAATTGTCGTTTGCTGTTTTTCTCAAAGTTTCATATTAGACATTTGGACAGAAAAAAGCATAATAACGAGTGATAAACAGCTTGAATCCAGATCAGACGCCGCATTAGACGGCGTCTCGTTTAGATTCAAGCTGTTTGCAAATGTAAGCAAATGTCCATCCCTATAACGACTCCCTCCGAACAACGTACACAATCTGTGTCTCCCATTGGGTGTCGTTGTAGAGAGGGAACACTTTACTTACTACAAGCTTGAAAGTGGATCGGCAGTGAAATTACAATCTGTAGTGAAGTTCTAAAGACAGGCTATGGGTGTTTTGTAGGGGCACACCAAGTCCATCATATTGTCATTATGGAAGTAAACACGAAACATAGTGTGGGTCTAATTGATGGAATATGTTCAGAATATTTTATTACATTTTGTAATGGACCTTGCAACTCGTTTTGTAGAAACTTTACAAATATTAGTAACTACAATAATAGCTACCACATACATTTGTACTTTGCTTTGAACTACCAAAACCCGTTTAGTATTTCAGTTGCAAAATGCAACATTCTGAAACAAGTACATAATGATACATATGTATATATGTTTCCGGTAGTAACCAGATACATGTAATAACAGATGTTTCATATTGACACACCATTTTCATTTTGAGTGAACATAAATGAGCCAATTTCAGGTAATCTTACAGATATAGCGAGAATAACATAAAACGGTTTCTGATGAAAGTTAAACTGTATCTATTTGAGAAATATTTAAATTTTTCAATCACAAACACAACGTATTGAAAGTCTGTAGCCCATAGTATGCTTTCAATGCGTTGTGTTTGTGATTGAAACGTTTAAATATTTCTCAAATAAAAATGAAAAAGAAAATACTTTAATGTGCATATTCATGACTATACAAACTGGGACTATTTTCATCATGGATGCACAAATGCAATGTGTTTTTATTTGGTAATTGGGTTAAAGACTAGTTTAAATTATTAGTAGACGTCTACATGTATATAGTACAGTCGTAAATCGATACTTCGAATTCGCATAAGTTCGAACTCGCGTTAGCTCGAACATACCCATATTTGAAAGTTAAAACGTGGCATAGCCACGTTTTAACTTTGAAATACGGGTATGTTCGACTCAAGCGAGATCGGGTTACTTATGGCATAGCCACGTTTTAACTTTGAAATACGGGTATGTTCCACTCAAGCGAGATCGAGTTACTTATGGCATATGCAATACTGGTAAGTTCGATTTAAACGAGTACGAATGATGATATATGATAAATGGACCGTGACACTATATCCGTGTTGCTGTACTACAGTTAGACATTTATCATACACGTATCTTTATGGCAAGCTACCTGTACACACATAAGTGCATGATATACAGCACATACGTTCATATCTCAAACCATGATAAGTAAATTTTACCCATATTTCTTCAATTTAATTTCATCATATCATGATCGCTTAAGTCTAAAGTGTCTGTATTTCACACTTAAAACGTGGTTTAGCCACATATTAACTTGGAAACAAGGATGTGTTTGAATTGAGCGAGTACGAGATATCGAAGTTCGACTGTAGTTTCACAATCTTTCTTGTTATCAAGCATTATTGATAGTATAATTTAAGATCTGTAAAACTTGTACCTGCACACAGATTTATACAAACACAGAGAAGGGCGTCTAAAATGAACACCGTGAGTAAATTATTCATTATTTAAATACCTGTTAAACCCTTGTCTGGATAAACACAACTTTATGAGCACAGCTTCTTGGATCCTACTTATTTTATTATGTAGTATAATCTCAAATTTTCTAGATTCTATATCGAATTTCTGTTTTTGTCCACAAACCATCGTCTTTAACTCGGTAAAAATGTTTATTGACACTCATATCGATGTTTATGTTCGACACTTATATCAATATTTCTAAGTTAAAAAAAAAAAGTATCAATTTTCATATATATAAATGGAGACGAAAAAATATGGAGACGATGTTATGACAATGACTGATTGACGGTTTATTAGTTTTATTACGTCATAATGGCAGGGCATGGGTTAATACTACAGTAAAACCTCTCTATTACGACCACTAAAAAGAAGGCTAATTTTCTATATAAAAGACAGGTGACAGCTTAAAGCAATGTGAAAGTGAAGCAGAAAGCTCCTGTAGGAGCTTTCTGTTTCACTTTCATATTGCTTTAAGCAGTCGCCTGTCTTAAACGACTGATATTTGACACAACTTAGTGGTCGTAATACAGAGGTTCTACTGTATAGTGCTCCCTCCTTACAATGGCCCTCCGAATAACGACTCCCTCCTTACAACGACATTTGCCGCAGTTCCCTAAACAGAACAACCATGTCTCACGCTTTAACTGCTGATATATAATTTGCTTCAAATTGTCATCTGCTGTTTTTTCTCAAAGTTACATATTGATGGAATAAATATAATGACGAGTGACAAACAGCTTGAATCCAGATCAGACGCCGCGTTTGCAAATGTAGGCCAATTTCCCTACCTATAACGACTACATCCGAACAACGATCACATTTTTTTGTCATCCTTTGGGCGTCGTTGTAGAGAGGGAGCGCTGTACAATTGAAAACACGCTTGTCGTATAAATGAAACACAATTCAAATTTTGGAGAGTAGCAAAATCCCTTAATCGTTTTCGTGCTAAATTGTCGTCTGCTTTAAATAGAGCACCTGCGAGAAAAAAATCAAAATCAATTTGTATGCTTTCTTAACTGGTGCAAAATATTAATATGAGTACCAAACAGTTTATAATATAGTTATCTATAACGCTGCGTTACACGCCGTTTGGTCTGGATCAAAACTGTTTGTAAATGTAAGTGAAGTCGCGATCTGTATGATAAGAATGGTATGGAGAGTATCAGGGAAATATTCCATTATGAGTGATGCTCTAAATCTACGACTCTACTTTGGGCGCCTTTAAATGAGACGCGAACCAGCGAAAACCAAAGGGTGAAACCATTTGTTTTGAGAAACAATATAACAGTCATGTGACACCTCCTTGTATCACCATGCGGAACTACAAAATTTATTCCTGGCCATTCTATATTCTTATATTGGATTTCAACATTCGCACATTTGTAATTCAATAATGACTTGTGTAGCTTGTGTAGTGCTATTGGTGTCATGTTTAGACTACATCGTGCAATGAGCAATGAAGCATGAAACACAAGGAATAAAGCATACATCTAAGTTGAATATTTGAAGTTATGATAGGGAAGCATAATACAATAAGCAAAAAAACACAGAGCACAAGGAGTAAAGCAGAAAATAAGATACAGTGCGATTAACAATAAACCATGACGCATCAAGCATAGCGAATAAAGCATTAAACAAGATATAACGCAATTTACAATAAGCAACGAAACATTAAGCATTAAGAATAAAGCATTAAGCAAGATATAAAGCAATTTACAATAAGCAACAAAGCATCAAGCACAATGGAATATTTGCTCTAGTACTTCCTTAATATGAGTTATTTGAACGCTATAAAGTGAGAAACAAGAAACACACTGACACTCAAAGTGACAGTCATCCAGCGACTTTGAAACAGACTGACAGAAAAAACTTACAGACATCCTGAATAAATGATGGTTCGCAGACAGAAAGACAGATATACATGCAGAGAAAGAACGTGAGAGGAAGAAATAATCACAGAGCAAGAAAGCATTTGGTGCCATCGGATTAAGCACCTGTATTATATTTACATGTATAACAAGGATTTATAGGACAAGTGTTTGAATGTCATCGTATTAACAGATACGTTTCATTTGTAAATGCTACAAGATTATATTCCCTTCAAACGAATCTTAAAGCAGACATGATGCCGTAAAATGTTGAAGCCAAACTACGCTACTTCTGGTCTGACAATGGACATAATATGTTTGATATAAAGAGGATTTTCATGGGTGCTCATTATTTATCATTTTTAATAAACGAGTTGACTAAAATAATATGACGCGAGCCTTGGCGAGCGTCATATTCAATTTAGTCAACGAGTGTATTAAAAATGATAAATAATGAGCACGAATGTGAGATTCTATTTATCACATAACAAGTATAAGCACCTATTAAATTGATTGAAGCCTTAATTTGTAGACCATCCGCTATATAGATTTTCCGCCAAAACGTTACGTTGTTTACAATAACGTCATTACAAATGACGTCATTTGGCGTCCCGCTACATGCAGCGCTTGTGGTCGAACAGGTTGGGATGGAGCCAAAAAAACGATACTCCACTAGTGGATTACGATATTTATTTAATGGATTTATGTCACTCCCAGACCGCAAGTTATGTGATAAAAACTCTTTATTTTGGAAATTATGAAGTCTTGTTCGTTTTATTTATGTGTTATATTTTCAGATTAGCACATTCAAGCTGACCGGTTTGGTTCCGGCTACTTTCACACCAATGACAGATACAGGGTAATGTTGTTTATAGTCGCAAGTAGTATAGTAGTTACAAGAAGTTGGAAATTTCACACATTCATTGGCCCCTGAAACTTATCAGGACTGACCCTGTTTGCTATTTATTTTATTTATTTGTAAAAATGAAAGAAGAAAATAAGACGATAGTGTTAGACGGGTGGTGACGCATTAATGGTTAAACGTTACAATCGAATACATATCAAAACGTCATTCCATTCACCTGAAATCAATTTAAACTACCTACATTTGATAGAAATATTTCAATGGGCTACCCCGAGGTTATAAAACTTTAAATGAACTCTGTGCTCAAAACTCAGAATTTTTCTCAGCTCATAACTCTTCAGCAACATTTTGTATATAGCTAGTAGTTGCATATCATAATAACACTGTAAAGATATATCCATATCAAGTTATTTAAATCAGTTCAAGCATGTTTTGTAAAAACTAGAGCATGTTATCAAAACTGAGTTTTGAGCACAGAGTTCATTTTAAGTTTTATAACCTCCTATAAAATCAAATCCCAAATGACAAATCTATAAATAAACGCACACGTGACCTACGTTTGAACCTGGCCTGTGTTCATTAACGAAAGCGCTTCGTGGCGCTTTGCCACAGCCCTCTTACCCCAAGGCGCACAAAGGTGGAGTTACTATGGAGAACGACAAAAGCATGCAATGTTGAAGGCACGTGAACCTGTGGATGCATGAGGTAAGCGGGCCGTGGCAGGCGTCACGAAGCGCTTTCGTTAATCAACGCAGGGCTGTTGTCATAAACCGGAAGCACACTAAGACGTCTGACATTTCCACTATAAACACTAAGGTATTCAGTACTCAGTAGTCATTAAAATACAATTGGGAATCTTATTATTAATAGTGATTGTTTAATGCAAGACACACGTAGTGAAGAAAGATCCTATAGACACTTTCTGCATAAGTTTTACCCTGCAATAAACAGCCACTTGTCTTCAGAGATCTTAGTACTCGCTCAAACAGAGGTCGCTTTGAAATGAGATAACCAGCTTATCGCAAACTTGTCTGCATTTATATAAAAGTGTACTATTTGGCTGTAGTTGCAAGTACATTGTATATACGGTATAAGATGTATTTTGTTTTCGGCATACGGTGATTTATATATATCTCGAACTCGCTAATGTCGAACGTTTCCGTAGCCAAATGTTTTCACTTATGCTGTTTACGTTTATGGA
This sequence comes from Gari tellinella, assembly GCA_922989275.2. Classification (NCBI taxonomy): domain Eukaryota; kingdom Metazoa; phylum Mollusca; class Bivalvia; order Cardiida; family Psammobiidae; genus Gari; species Gari tellinella. Next base: position 20,243,580 of record OV277862.1, read on the forward strand.
GTCGTGAATTTACCTAATTCTGTGCACTTAACGTCCAAACGGATCGCGGTGATCACAAATCATAAAAGTCTATGTCAGTTTATTTTAGATATACATGCATTCCATTTTTATAGCGGTCCCTGTCATTTTGATTACGTAGCCGTTTTGTTTTTAATTCTGTACCTGCCCTATATTTCGATGAGGGATTTTTATACAAATGCAGACTCAATCAAAAGTATGTGACCAATAAAAGTTATTTAAAATCTTCATTATCAAACAAGAACATGCTTTTGTTAGAGTATTGTAATGAAACAAAATGGGCGCGCCCATGAAACACTGTTTCAAGTACATTTGGGTCCAATGTAAACAATGTTACAGTTACAAGCAATGCTAACTACATGTATGTAGATTCTACAACTGGAATAGACTATATGTGAAACTTGAACTTTCCATTTCAAATCGCAGGGATGAATGAGTTAAGCATATCAGTTAAGTCGGCCAGGTCGTGAAAGATGTAACCTTGAACCTAGTTTATCAAACTGGTCGACTACTTGTCTTCGGGATGTGTAGGTTATCCCCAATCCTGCTAAGCGTGGCTTTTAATACTTTTGCAAACCATTTTGAGCAAGCGAGTGATCTGGATTCAGACTTTTCAACACTGTTATTGACGTGTCTTTGGTCATTCACTGCCAGGATGACGTCATAAGCCGTCTACCACAGTCACAACCATAACATTGTCTGCTGTAAACGTATCGTCTGCATTTATTTTTAACGTTTAGAATTTAAGGCAGTTTAACTTGAAAATCAATATGAGTGTCAAATAATTTGGATCAAGATCAGACGCCGTGTTACGTGGCGTCTGATCAGGGTCCAAACTGTTTGCCTGTGTTAGACAGAGCTTGGCAGCAAAAGGGTTAAAATGTTATAAGTGTGGACCACACCATTGAAGCATTGGTATTGAAATAGTTGTTAATCTGCACAGTCAACTCTACTATATTTTTATCAAATAGATACGATATTGCACATACGTATGTATGATCCTGTCTTAATATTGCCTTAAGATAAAACGATGTTTGTTTGTTATGAAACAGTGTTACAGTTACTGCACTTATCTCGGTGAAAGTGTGTTTTGCTTTAGATACAAACACTTTAAGAACCGGTCACACGACCACTCTACATTCTGGACAATATACAGAAAAAATACGCCAAGAAACCTACGAAAAGCGCCCGTAAGCATTAAGTACGTACGACTACTAGTTTCATGCACAACAAATTGTACGATTTCCCCCAAAAATATATCGCAAATGGAACAAGTCACAAGTGGCAAATGCCGCAAGAAACATACAAGAAACTTGCAAGTCGGGCATGCGTGTTTAATTGGATGTACGAAGAAAACCGTAGGTTATAAATGCATGTCGATCGCACTATTGACACAAGTTGCCCGCCCTTGAGAATTACAACGGACACAATTACGAACTGAAACGACTGAGAAAAAGCGGTGCCAGTGCGTCTGACTGGTGGATAAAAAACATACATAACCCGCACGTTCCATTTAGAACTTATTTTGTTGATTAAGCATCACCTTAATTCCTATTCTTTCGTAACTTGAATTCAGGTATATATATATATAAATAGAACAGAAGAAAAAATTCTATCAAAGAAAACCTATGGAAGAGAAGAAAGAACAAGTTTGACCTAATGTTTATCAGCACCAGAAGCACGCACACTGGACACTTTTGTGCTTCTTGACAAACTGCAGTTCGTTGTTTATTGCTGATGCTTTTTGTTATTTTCATGATCACTTGCAAAATCGTGACAATTAAACTCCGTTAGTATTGTTTTCACAGCGTTGGAACGTTTTAGAGCTACATCGCAATGAAACTTGCAGCTCTGGGGCCCCTTTTATAAAACTTCGTTCGACAAATGTTGTCGAAAGTCAGACCATAAAAGTCTCAATTATTATTTATTTCACCATTTAATCCTGTCGTGTGACATCTCTTTGGAATTGTCTTGAAAAGTCGATTCCAAAGAGATATCACAAAACAGGATTAGAAAGAGAAATCAGAAATTAAATTCATTTTAAGGTTTTGACTTACGACCGTTTTGTCGTACGAAGTTTATGAAACGGGTCCCAGGTTTACCATTATCTGTATTTCAACCACCATCTGCGAAACACTCCAATACCGACATGAACATCTCTACCAGTTTCTGAGTTGAGTGAAAACTATTTAAAATCTTAAGTCAAAATTATATAATCTATCATTCAAACAGTTCCGAATATTCATTGAAAACTCAAATAAGTCATTTGGCAATATGTATTATGACAGATGAGTTAGTACGCTGAAAGACTATGGTACAATAAAACTGTCTAAGCATGCGTTTCTTATTATTAACATATATGCATATTAGTATCAATTGTATAATCCTGTACGATTTCTACCTTCAGGGATGTGGACTATGATAAAATTGAGGATTATTGCCAATACCTGTCAGAGCACGGCTTCACACAGATATATGGTAACTTATTTACTAAGCTAATTAGATTATACTATAATTTATTCTACATGTACCTGTAGGTGTCGGTGGTCCAGTGGTAGGACGCTCGGACAAGGAAGCGAGAGGTTCCTGGTTCGAGCCCTGTCAGGATCACTGAAATTGTTTTGAGCAAAAAATTAACCCTACATTGCTCCACTTCACCCATGTGAATGAAATGGGTACCTGAGAGGGAAATAAGTCAATGTGTCATGGCTGCAACTTGCGCCGTATGTAAATGGCCTACTTGTGACTCGATGATCAGGGAGGTAATTGTAAAAGTCGGTAGAATATGACATATAAATTTCAGACTTGATAAAGCTATACCTTTACCTTTACCTTGGTTTGCCCTTTCACTCTCAATGACGTCATAAACCGCATTTCCAAACAGTTTTGAGCCTGATCAGACGCCGCGTGACGCGGCGTCTGATCGGGATCAAAACTGTTTGCCACTTGTTTTGAAATTACATCAGTTATACTGCCTTTAAATCCAACTTTGAAACGATATTGCAGACAATATTGAAGCAGACGACAATATGGCACTGAAGGGGTAAACCTATCACGATAAGTTTGACCGTGAAAGGGTTAAATATATAAACGTTTTGATATTCGATCGCATCCATGTTTCTGCATTAAAATATGAAGTTTTTATCTTCAAAAAACAAAAAAAAAACGGACAGATGACGAGCATGTGTATTTGCTGTATGTTGTTGCTATACTATAATTATGTAGTTTTCTCACATGTTGACTAGTAAACGGTACCACTGGCGAGGGCTTTTCACTTACCCTAGAAGAACGAGAAAAGGTTGTGGAGAAATGGATAGAGGTCGGCAAGAAAAGGTAAATGTACTACATGTATTTGCGTTATTTGAAAATATTATTTTTTATATGCATTAAAGAGGCTCGCAACCGGATTTAGCATTAAAAATGGTAATTTGTAAATATATGTCAAATGATTATATAAATGGGTAAGATTTAGTTTAGGATAATAAATTCTGTTAAAAAATGCATTTCCCCCCCCCCCCCCCCCCCCCCCAAAAAAGAAGAAGCTCTGGTGGGATTCGAACCCGTGACCCTCTACCGCCTCGACCACGGACGCTCTATACATGTATATATATATGGTAGCGAATTAACGTACTTCACTGGTAGCGATTAATACTACATTATTCGCTCCGGTTTATGTCAGAACCCGTGTAGAGAAGCAACAAAAACAACAAAACCGTCAGCTGACGCTATTGAAAAACGATGGAATATATCTAAAAAAACTAAGATTCGGTGACGATTCTTGAGACTTTTTTTGGACTGATCATATTTTTTTAATGTCAGAAGCCAAATAATGCCACAAATTTGCTTATATTTGAGTATTTTATTTTATTTTGACAAGTACACCATCCGGTTGCGAGTCCCTTTAGTTAAGGGTTGATTTTAACAATACATTACAAATTGGTAAACAGTGCAGACCCTGATCAGAGGGCTCTTTTAAGAGCCCTTTGCGTAGGGTCTTTACTGTTTGCATATGACTCTCGTATACTCTTCACATGTTTACTGTTTGTAAATGACGGGTACACTCGTCGCTAGGGTTTAAGCGCTGCGAAATGTCAAACGGTGACATAGGTGACAAAATGCAGCTTGAATCTAGACATTATAAGGAGCCCTGAAACAAAGATAATACGGTCATTGTCATTGTCTTGTTCTAATTCGTTTGAACAAATGCAATCCCCAATATATTGTCATACAATCTACACAAACATGTTTACGTTAAAGTTAGAATATATTAAGTGAAATCTTAGTGGTTAAGAAGGGGCGGGGCGAGCGCAGTGTTTACACCTAGTTGCTACGAGGCGAAGTTATCTATACGGCGTGCAGACACCACGCGACGTCGAAAAATAACAAGATTAAGTGCCGCACTTAATGGGGTGCAAAAGGCAGTTTGATTGGTTAAAAATGTAGGTTATATTCCTAATATGTGTTAAATTTGAGACATATGAAAACAAAAATAGTTTTTATATGCCACAAATTTTGTTTCACGAGCCAATGAGAATGTAGGATATTAATTAATTGCGTAAGATTTATTGTTAATATTGCATGCCTTTTGTTGAACAAGTAATTGCTAAAGATTCATAGTAAGACTAAATTATTTCAACAGTGGCAGAATCCAATGTATCGTGGTACACGTAGGTGCCCTCAACGTCCATGACTCAATAGCAATGGTGAGTACATGTTTCTGGGGAAAATACACCATTAATTCTTGGCATAACTTTAACCCTTTACTTCACAGATAGTCACTTGCACGCATTTTATTTACTCCTCCACGGAAGAAAATAGTTTAAATTCACACATTCATAAATACGTATCTTAAGAAATAGTTTCCATAATCTAGCAGATGGTAGCTTAAAAGAGACTGAAAGTACCCCAGAATGAGATTATATAAACCTGCTTTAAGCGATCACCTATCTTCGATACTAGAAACATGCAATGGAGTAAGAGGTTTAATAATAATAATAACAGTAATAATATCATACTGGAAAACAAGTCGTCTTTCCCACTTTACATGTAGTTCAAGTTATTTGTACATTAAACTTGTTGAACCCTAACGACTAGTAAACTCGCCATTTACAAACAGTACACATACATGTACGTACTACATTCGTCTTATGCAACCAGTGTAAACCCAGATCAGAGGGCGCCTAAATCAGTCTTCTGATCTGCATCTGCATTCTTGTCATTTTGCAGTTTATGGCATAAATCAACCTCTGGACGAGACTTAATTAGAAACTTGAATTTAGGCGTTTTCTACACTAAAGGTTCATTAGGCGTTTTCTTTATAAAAAATAAATGCTTATTCTCACTATTCCAAGGAACGTATATACGTTCCTGCTATTCATTAACTGGTTTTGTTCGTCAAGAGAATTCAAGTAAATAATTATTAACTCTTTGACTCTCAATGACGCCTTAAAACACGTTTTCAAACAGTTTGTGTCCTGGTCAGACGCCGCGTTACGCGGCTTCTGATTAGGTCACAAACTGTTTGACACTCGTTTTAAAATTTCGTCAGTTATATTGGCTTTAATCTAACTTTGCAGACAACAATACTGTAGCAGACGACAATAAAGCGGTGAAGGGGTAAAAATCTCCCGAATAATTTGATCATGAAAGGGTTAAGCTTACAGCGCACAATGAATTACCAGACGAGACGCAAAGTCTAAGGTCTTACAGCTTAATGTGTGTTTTTGACAATGTCCTACTTTGTAGCCACACTATAATATATGTGTGGTCTATTTATAGTTCGTTAAGGTCACAATAGTAAAATAGGAAAAATGTTCATTTTTCACAAAATTGGAATTCATATAGATCTATCGGTAATTTTGAATTAGGATCAAACCAACATTTTGAACTCTTGTTTTCTCTCTTCGAAAAGGTTTACATAATGCCAATGTACCAGGGGTCCGTTTCATATAACTTCGTACGACAAATTTTGTCGTAAGTCAGATGATTAAGGTTGCAATTATTATTTATTTCTCCATCTAACACTGTCTTGAAAATACGATTCCAAAGAGATGTCACAAGACAGGATTAGATAGACAAATCAGAAATTGTATGTATTTTAAATTTTGACTCATGATAGTTTATGTCGTACGAAACCTTATGAAACGGGCCCCAGACGTGATCATCTATGTACCTAGTAAAGATAGTTCATGACTTTGGCAACCAGACTAGTACTTTCTCTGTTCGTATATCTTATCAATAGTGTAACGTAATACCATTAACCCTTTACCTGATAGCCTGTTTCTAATTTTAAAGACAGGTGACAGCTTAAAGCAGGTTTAAGGATGATCTTAAATAAGCTTATGCTTTCGATCTCATCCTTTTTGACATTGTTGTATGTAATTGATAAATGTTATGCTCTTTTGAGATATAAAATATGTTTAAACTAAAGCAGGTTAATGGTAAAGCAGAATGAGCCTTAAGGCGCATTCCTTTTTACTTTCAACCTGCTTAAGGCTACCATCTGCTAGAATATAGAAACTATTTCTCATTTTACATGATGAATGACTGGATGAATTTGAACTATTATCTTTAGTGGAAGGACAAGTACAATGCGCTATAAGGCTCTTCAAATGGGGAAAGGGGTTAACATGAGGAATATGAAGTTAAAAAATATTGCAAACAGCGATATTTCTGATCTGAACGGAATTCCGGTTTATATTACATTTACACAGACACTCAAAACAAGCATCGTTGTACAGTGTTTAAACAATTTGCTGCTTAACACATTATCCCCTGAAACTTCCAATGAACAATTCCAGTTTGCAATAAAGGCTGGTCCGTTTTCGACTATTTTTTATTTTATTTTTTATAATATTTTAAAAAACAGACAAACAGTGAAGACCCTGGTCAGAGTGCTGCCATAGGAGCCCTCTGATCAGGGACTTCACTGTTTGCATAGGACAAGACTTAGTGTACTTTTCACAGGTACATTTTGGTAAAGGACGCATATACGCGTCACTAGGGATCAATGAGTTTAACAAGAATAAATGTAAACATGGATCTATCTCCTTAGTTTTGCTCTGCTGTAAAGCTTAAAACAAGCCCCAGTGTGAGTGTTTAATGAAATCAGAGACTTTACGTTTTTGCTTTTCGTTTGTTTTTTCTAGGCTAAGCACGCTGTCAAAGTAGGAGCTGATGGCATTGGCTGTGTACCTCCCCTGTTCTTCAAACCTAATTCCATAGGTTAGATAAATACAATCGAAATTCGATACAGTCGAACTTCGATATCTCGAACTCGTTTGACTCGAACTATCCGATAGTTCGACATATGAACTGCATTATTTCATGCTCGGCTAAGTCGAACATACCCATATTTCAAAGTTAAAACGTGGCTTAGCCACGTTTTAACTTTGAAATACGGGTATGTTCGACAAAACCGACTTCGAGATATCGAAGTTCGACTGTACTTCGAGTTCGCTTAAATCGATCTTACCAGTATTTCACAAGTCTAATAACGAAAACTCGACCTCGCTTAAGTCGAACATATCCGTATTTCAAATTTAAAAGGTGGCTCAACCAAGCTTTTACTTTGAAATATTGTTCTGTTCGAACTAACGCGAATTCGAATGATCTAATTCGATTGTATACAGAAATAATAAGCAAGTCGTCGAACCTCAGACTTTTAATGAGCTCGTCTTGAAAACATGCTGTTTTCAGAGAACGGCAACTCTTCATTAATATAAAATGAAGTGCTAACTCATCGAATTTGTATGAATATAGTTTAGGTTTATTATGGGTACCCGATCCGAATTGACGTGTAAGAGTAAAGAAATCTACCCCCTCTTTACAGCATATGTACGAGACTCTTACTTCCATAATATTTATCAGAACAGAAACAAGGCTGCTTGTGACTTTGCGGAAACTCGTTATATGGCTCAACCAATGTGGAACCGGTTAACCAATTACCCCATAGCCTGTTTCTAGTTTTGAAAATAGGTGAGCCCTTCTTAAAGCAGGTTGAAAGTAAAGCAGAATGCGCATTTAGGCGCATTCTGTTTTACTTTCAGCCTGCTGTAAGCTATTATCTGCTAGGATTTAGAAATATTTCTTATGATATATTTTCATGACAGCATAAATTGGGACTAGTTTCTCCAGTGTAGGAAAAGGCGTTAGAGGCGCATTTATAGGGTAATGGGTTAATGATATAATACTTCATTAAATCATCGTATATGATCGTATCTTTGCATACAGAATAACTGTTTTTTATTGCAGATTACTTGGTTAAATACTGCAAGGAAGTGGCGGACGCTGCTCCCAACTTACCATTCTATTTCTACCATTTACCATCGTTTACTGGAGTGGAACGTAAGTTTGTTGTTGTTATGTGTATATATCCGCTTAAGGCTTCATACATACACACTTTTTACTCATGTTGTATACTTTATTCTTTTCTAACCCTTTCACTCTCAATGACGCTTAAAAGCGCGTTTGCAAACAGTTTGGGTCCTGATCAGACGCTGTTTGACAATATTATCAATATTCATTAAGTCATACAATATTTAATCTAATTTTGAAACGTGTCTTGCAGACAACAATAATGAAGCAGACGACAATAAAGCGGCGACGATGTAAAAATCACCCGAATAATCTGAACATGAAAGGTTTAATGCATCTAGGGTAACTATTTTTTATATATTTTCATGCAGCCAACATTGAAGACTTCCTCGTCGCCGCGTCTAAAGCAATTCCCTCATTGGTCGGCGTCAAATTCTCATCCAAAGATCTGGTGGATCTAATAGGCTGCGTCAATGTTCCCGCGCCAAACAGAGAAAATGGCCGCTTCAATCTGGTGTATGGCTGTGACGAGGTATATAACTCTGATATTTGTAATCAGTACGATATGACGAGGGTCATTCAAAGCTGTTGAGTTGTACATGTAGTTTGATTCCCGCAATGATAATACGAGGAGAAAGCCAACTATATCTTATAACTTTGTGGCAGAATAGCTACATGTATGGTGTTTAACTGGCAACTTGTAAGACCCTGTTCAATTTTGGGTTCGGATGCATTTGTGTGCATGTTTAACATGTTTAAATAGATACCTTACCAAACAATTATAGCACGGCTCCAGATAAGAGTGAATAAACTCAACGTTTCAGAGTCCAATTTTCCTAACTTCATTACGCCTTCACCAAACTCTATGTTGTGACCACTCATTAGAATCGTCTCTTCGAGACGATTCCAATGAGTGATCACAACATAGGGTTTGGTGGAGACGCAAGGAAGTAAGTATTTGAAGTACCCACCTTATCTGGAGCTCTGATATAGTAAGACATGCTAGCCTGAAGTGGCCAAAGAAGCGGAATTTCACGGAATTTTCAGCGTTCAGCGTTTATGAATATTCTAAAAGCGTATCGAATAAGGACGCTGACATTTTAATCATTGTGAATATGTTCTCGTTCAAAATACGTTGCACGTTTTGAACGCATTTGAAAAATGCACAAACTGAGTCAATCCTGTCAGCTTTTAATGTTCTAAATTTCTAATTGCTTACTTTTTTCGGATTTTAACTTGTCACAAAGTTTGGTTTTCTTTCAAGTGTTGATCACTTCCAAAGTGTGTTTAAACAATTCGTCGAACGATTAGTTGAATATAGAGGCCATCCTATCTTAACCCTTCCACTCTCAATGACGTCATAAAGCGCGTTTGCAAACAGTTTGGGTCCTGATCAGACGCCGCGTTACGCGGCGTCTGATCAGGACCCAAACTGTTTGACATGCTTATCGATAGTTATTAAGTCAAATAACCTTAAATTTAACTTTGAAACGTGTCTTGCAGACAACAATACTAAAGCAGACGACAATAGTGCGGTGAAGGGGTAAAAATCTCCCGAATAATTTGATCATGAAAGGGTTAATGATAAAATTATTTAATCACAGAATTGACCATCTTGTTTAGAAACTGATAGCAGGGCTGGTCATGGGAGCAGATGGGAGTGTCGGAAGCACAGTCAACTTTGTAGGTGGCTTAGTGAGACGCATGTTGGCCAAGCTCGAAGCCAAGAATATTACAGAGGCCAGGGAAGAGCAGTATAAAGTCCAACAAACCTGTAAAGTCATGTACAAATACGGTAAGCACATTTCATTGAGTACAGAGGTGAAATCAGGTTTCGTTTTTGTTATCCTTTGGACAGTTGCTTTTTTGGGAGTCGGGTGTGGGGGGATGGGGGAAGAGTAGACCGTGATTAGAAAGCCCAGTGGTTGTCACTTAGTATATTGTCTACAGTGCTCCCTCTCTACAACGACACCCAATGGGAGACACATATTAAGTGTGTTGTTCGGTGGGAGTCGTTATAGAGATGGCTTCTATTTGCGTAATTCAGCGTCTGATCTGGATTCAAACTGTTTGTCACTCGTCATCATATTGATTCTATCAAAATCTCCAGTTATATGAAACTTTGAGAAAAAACAGCACAGACGACGATATTGCAGCAGTAAAAGCGTTAGACATAATTGTTCCGTTGAGGAAACTGCGGCAATGGTCGTTGTAAGGAGGGAGTCTTTATTGGGAGGGCGTTGTAGAGAGGAAATACTGTACTACCTTTACAAGCATACACACTCTGATCAGATGTCACGTTGCACTACATCAACCCTAGTGATCGTCAATTAACTATTATATGTACATGTGAAAAAAGTACAATTGTCCTATACCAATAATGTTTAGCCTGATAAGTTGATTCCTACAGGAGTTGTCTGATTTTATTCTTCCAATTTGAGTTTTAGGCATTTCGACCTCAGTAATATTCAAATGAGTGTCAAACAGTCTGGACCTTAGCCAGACGCCGTATCTAAACTGTGTTCAAAACTAGTGCATTCGGGTTTTGATGGTGAAGGGGTTAAGTCGTATGTACAGTGCTCCCTCCCTACAACGACTCTCTCCCTACAACGACTCTCTCCCTACAACGACTCTCTCCTTACAACAACTCTTGTAGCGGTTCCCTAAACAGGACAATTATGTCCAGCGCTTTAACTGTTGCAATATCGTCTGCTTAAAATTGTCGTCTGCTGTGTTTCATATTGGACATTGACAGAAAATACTTAATGACGAGTGACAAACAGCTTGAATCCAGATCAGACGTCGCGTTACGCGGCGTCTGATCTGGGTTCAAGCTGTTTGCAGATGTACACAAATTTCCCTCACCATGACGACTCCCTGCGAACAACGAACATATTTTTTGTCTCCCATTGGGTGTCGTTGTAGAAAGGGAGCGCTGTATTACCTAGTTAGGCTTGAGGAAGCGATTTGAGATATCGGCACTCGATCTTACTAACCTTAAATTTGTAATAAAGTGAAAGACTTTAGGGGAGGCAACATCACTGATTGTGTTAGAGAAACACAACGTTGGTGGTGTCTTGAAATGCATGTACTAGCTTCACGACAATGCACTCGACAAAACAGGACAAACTGACACATTGTCCCTAACCCTTTCACTGTCAAAGTTTTCGTGAGATATTTACCCCTTCACCGTTTCATTGTCGTCTGCTTCAATGTTGTCTGCAATGTCGTGTCCAAGTTAAAAGATAAGATAGTATGACTGAAGAAATTTCAAAACGAGTGTCAAACAGTTTGGATTCTGATCAGACGCCGCGTTACGCGGCGTCTGATCAGGATCCAAATTGTTTACAAACGCGTTTTTATGCGTCATTTGGAGTGAAAGGATTAAACATGTCTACTGTGCAAGGAGAGAGACTGGTTGGTCAATGTTCATTGAACGTCGGTTTATTTCATTTTCAGGGACATTGTTGGGGAATAATGTGGCAGCCCTGAAAGCTATTATGACCCTGATTGGAGTCCCTCTTGGCCCACCGAGGTCTCCACTCAGGGCTCCATCAGCTGGTGAACTCAACGCTTTCAAGACCGACCTTTCAGCCATTGGATTCTTTGACTGGAGAAATTAGCCAATACAGAGCCATTATATATCCAAATCACACAACATATAACACGGCGTCTGAATAGGATTCAAAATGTTTGTCACTTATTAAATCAACACTGATTAAGTCGAAATGCCTATAACATTAACACTGTAACGAAAACATTTAGACTCATAAGTATGAGGGATATTATGTGCTTTTATGACAGTGTCTTCGTTAGTGTTTATCTCCTAGTTGAACTGTCTGTCTGTCTTTCTGCCCGATGATTTGTATTTCAGTCTGTCTGTTCATATGTCCGTCTGTCCATTAAACTTACAGATCTCTGTTGTCAATGGCCAAATATCTTGAACCAATTGCTCCGTTTCAATGTTGCTATCTTAAATCATGTTAATCATGCAACGGAGCATATTTGGCATTTTTGCTACATGAAAGACACAGTTAACCGATTTACGCCCAGTGGATTCTTCCATGCTTATATATTGTATTAGTCCATTTTTCATCAAGGGATACCTGGTCAAAACTTTCATTTTGTTTTATATTGAAATTCCTATCAGCAAACAGTGTAGACTCTGATCAGACGCCGCATAATGCGGCGTCTGATCAGAGTCAACGCTGTTTGCCTATGTCCTAGATATGGGATGGCTAAGCTCCATGGTATTTTTCATGCAACGGAGCCATGACTTGAACATATTCGTGCTAAGGAATTATTTCATGCAACTTTGTTTAATGTCTAATGTTGTCATACGTCCTCGTGTTTCGTTAGAATTTGAAACAATACCCAAGGTGCAACTTATCTTAGCTGAATCCAGACATTTTTTATCCTTACAGGCAGTTGATTACTAAATTCCACAATGAAGTTCATGTACCAACAAATAAAAACCAAATATATTTTTCGCTTGGCACTGACATTATTTTTGGATTTCTTGGACTAGGCATTCGTGAGATAATATACACGAACAAACAAAATAAAAATAAAAACGCTCCAAACATTTATGACGGTATTTATTTGGCGAATTAGTACCTCTCCATATGTATATAATCGACCTGCATGGCGGGTAAGTCACCCTGCCATGTGGGCATCCAGTCATGTCTCTTGTTCCAGAAGTCGGCGGGCTCAGTAGGGGATGTATTACTCCACGGCTTGTTCTTGTCGTATTGCCAGTTGTCTGGGAAGAAACCGTTAGTCCCACCCACTGCTACATTCATTATGAAGTAAAACTGGCAAAGAAACAAGAACATATACTTCAGTATTTTATTGTATTAATTATACATACAGTGGAGAAAACGTTATTCTTTCCCAATAAACGCGTTTACGTTAAACTATTATTTCCAATGCAAACAGTTTGGGGCCAGATAAGACGCCGGGTAACCCGGCGTCTGATCAGGCTCCAAACTGTTTGCCACTCATATTAAAATGAATAGTCAGACTTATCAAATAGTTGTCATTTTCTCTATTTTATTGTAATGCATTTGCGTTTCTTTTGTGTTTAAACGGGAATATTTACAATCGCTCCATTCAATTCCATTGACAAAAAGGGTGTTCATTTCGTATAAACACCACTTTTCGAGAGGGCGGGACTTGTTGATAAGTTTCGAAGGGGAGGTGGGGCATATGCAGTTTTCATTCGCGAATTAATCTTTGGAACCTGGGACAGCAAACATTTGCCGGATTTTTTCAAAACTTGTTCTTAACCGATCTATGCCTTCCTATTAGTGAAAACCATGATACCCGACTAAATTTCTTCTATATTAATGAGATAAATTGCAAGAAAAATGGCATACCTTCTAAACAGCGGCTATCTGCGTTTCTTTATGACAAAAAAACTGGATATATTTATCCTACTTTAAAATGACGTCACTTCCAATGACGTCAAAAATCGGCATTTTTCGCGCCAAACTGTCAAGTTGTTGACTTGGAACACTGGCACCAGAGTCATGGACTTATAATATGTGTGTATTTACATTTAGATGCATTTTTATTTCTTATACATACAGAGAAGAATATAATTATATACACACAGAGACATAATAAGTCTATGAATGTGGTGTCAGTGGTTAGAACTGTATCTACCGGTAAGTAATGTATACTATATATGAAGGCGGAATTATTGATGTGTACGCTCTATAGTCTCTATCTACTAGATTCTGGATGTAGAACCTTTTTTCCGTTCTGTTAGCAACGTCTTTTGTATGGGAATGGAAATAAAAATAAAAATAAAAATGTGAGTTGACTCTAGATATGCCTCTACCTACCGGTCTGCTATTTTTTACTATAAGATCTATTAGATATAGATTCTTGATCTATAAGATGTTCCCCCAAACGTTAGCAATGTCTATCGTATGGGATCTAGATCTATCACGATGAGCTTGTACCGGTCTGCTGATCTACTATTATAAGACCATGGTATGTAACCAATTCTACACCGTGTCACTTCAACCACAAGAATAACTATCTAAAACGCATTCAATCCAAACCAAATCTTTTGCAATCCATAGTTAAGATATTTTTCTATCCAAAATACACTTCTTCGACGGTTGATTTGAATACGTAACTACAAGAATCAAGATTGAAGCCGGTATTTTACCAAACAGGGATTTCCTCCACCCCCTAGCTTCCGGTTTAGACGAAATGAAAGTAAAGTTTGCGACGAGCAATTTGATTGGCTGATTGAAAAAAGAATGTCTATACCGGAAAGATGTGTAAATATATATCGTTCTCATGATTTTTGGTTGAAATTGTTAATCATGCAGTTATTAAAGTCTTGCATTAATATAAGTTCAGCACAATTGTGCACAATGTGACGCTGTAATCAGTAGTTTATTCAGTTTGACAGAAGCACGGGAAGACGCTCGCGCGAATGACGTCAAGTACAGAAAACGTTATTCTTTCCAAATAAACGCGTTTATACTAATACTATTATTTCATTTGCAAACCATTTGGAGGCTGACCAGACACCAGGTAACCAGGCGTCTGACTAGGCTCCAAATTGTTTGCCATTGAGATTAAAATTAATACTAAAAAATAGTAAAAAGCTGTCATTCAATACATTTTAGTGACATGCGTTTGCGTTTTGTTTGCATTTAAGCGGGAAAGAATAACATATTGTCTACTGTACGGGAATACTCTCGCGTGAATTATTCAGTCAATGAAATTTGCGCTTACAAACGCTTTAACTTGACCCGAGGTCAACCGGAAGCTAGCGGGTGGAGGAAATCCCTGTTTGGTAAAATACCGGCTTCAATCTTGATTTTTGTAGTTGCGTATTCAAATCAACCATCGAAGAAATGTATTTTGGATAGAAAAATATCTTATCTATGGACTGCAAAATATTTGGTTTCAATTGAATGCATTTTAGTAGGTAATTCGTGTGGTTGAAGTGACACGGTGTAGAATTGGTTACACACCATGGTCTTATAATAATAGATAGCAGACAGGTAGATGCCAATAGTCAACCCATATAGATTTTTTTTTTATTTTGATTTTTTTTAAAAAATTTTTTTAAATTTCAATGCAATAACATAGACATTGCTAATCGGTGGGGAAAATCTTTTAGATATAGATCACTGGCACCAGAGTCATGGACTTTTTATATGTATGTGTATGTGTTTACTTTATCTATACCTCTACCGATATATATTATAAGTCCACGACTCTGGTGCCAGTGACTTGGAATGTAAACAATGGGACTTGTTTTTTCTTGCTTTCGAATGTACGCAGCTTTTTCGAACAGTAAGTTGGCCATGGCTGTTCCTTATAGGGTACACATTATTCGTGTTATCAACCTCTAATATGATTTAAACATATATGCATACTTACAAAATATTAATCTAATATTAGAAATTACAGTAAATACATTGTAAATATAAGAAATGAATTGATATTTTTCGGCGTTCAAGCGAAATGAACGACAGAAAATTATCGGCAAATTTACCATGAATCGCTAGCGCGATTCATGGTATTTGCCGATAATTTTCTGTCGTTCATTTCGCTTGAACGCCGAAAAATATCAATTCATTTCTTAAAAGAATAACGTTTTCTTTACTGTATATGTCTAGAACAAGTCATGAACCAACATCAAAGACAACTGATACCTTATGAACTCACTTCTCACGGAAGATAAACTTTTTGCATTCTTGGTAAGTTTTTCGTCTGCAACAATTGTCGTCTGCTATTGTTCGAAAAATATATTTTTTTTATAATTTCTTTGAAAAACAGGATCAGAGTGTCAAACTGTTTGGATCCTGATGAAACGCCCCGGCACGTCTCATCTGGATATAAACTGTTGTGGGATATATAGAGGATCTTATATGAGTGCTCATTATTTATCGTTTTTAATAAACGAGTTGACTAAAATAATATGACGCGAGCCTTGGCGAGCGCCATATTATTTTTAGTCAACGAGTTGATTAAAAATGATAAGTAATGAGCACGAATGTGATATTCTATTGATCACATAATAATTTTAAACACGTACTAAATCAATCGTAGCCGTAGTTTGTAGTCTTTCTGCTATATAGATTTTCCGCCAAAACCTGACGTCATTTGGTGTCCCGCTACATGCAGCGCTTGTGGACGAAAAGGTTTGGCCGGAGCCCGACAAACGATATTTCACTAGTGGATTACGATATTTATATTATGGCTTTATTCCACCACCAGACCGCAAGATATGTGATAAATTCACCGCTTGCGTGGTACGAGTTACATACTTAAATTGCACTTCTGTACAAACTAAAGGTTGTGACTCGCCCAAGATGAAGAGAACAGAAGAAAAACTGACTTACTGGGTATTATACTAGAGAACGTTGCTTTGTATTTAATATTGTCAGTTGAAAAATTGCGATAATGGTGTTTTATTGCTTTTTCAAAATCGAAATTTTGCATAAAAACAAAATCTTTGACGCTATATACATATAGTTTTATATGCTATCTCGTTATGTCATTAAAACGCATCCTGTAGTTCGATCGTTCGATTTTACAGTCAAACCTAAATTAGTCGACCACCGAACAAGGTAACCTGATAATCATTAACCTTTCGCTCTCAATGACGCTTAAAAGCGCGTTTGCAAACAGTTTGGATCCTGAACAGACGCTGCGTAACGCGGTGTCTGATCAGGATCCAAACTGTTTGACACTCGTTTCGAAATTTATTTAGTTATACTGCCTTAAAATTAACTTTGAAACGATATTGCAAACAACAAAATTGAAGCAGACGACAATGAAACGGTGAAGGGGTAAAGATCTCCCGAATAATTTGATCACGAAAGGGTTTAAGACCGATTGCTACTTAATGCAGAACTGTAGATGCGCTCTGCATTGCGTTTCACCTGCATCTCTCATCTGTCATATAGGCGTTGAATAAACCAACCTTTAAGTTCTCGCTTGATACAGGTTTGACAATCTTACTCCTCCTTTTGCGCGAGTCTGATCGATTGTTTAAATCCAGCTAAATTAATATTTGAACCAAATTCAGAATTCTTTAATGTCACAAAGAATGACACGGACCTTGTACATGTACGTGTACGTGACATCATGCTTATCAAAAACGAGATCGGATAAAACACAAACTATATGTTACAAGGCGTGGAATACAGTCTCTTGTATCCTATCGTATAGATACACGCGGAAAAGCTCGGTATCTCAGGAAGGCTCGTTATAAAGTTACGAAGCAAAATTATGTCCACATACTCGATATATTATGATAACTAAGTAATGAACACTCACTTCTTGGTCAAAAGGAGCTGCTTTGGAACCGCTACTCCAGATATTGGACGCTGATCCGAATCCACCTTTCTGCCAGAACCCTCCAGCTTGAATGGGAACGTTTAGAATGACGTGACCGTCAACAGAGGTCCTGTAATGATACAATATCCAAGCTCGAAAAGTAATGTAGATATTTCCTCCAGGAACTATCTGCAAATTATATATTTTTGACATGCATGAGCTACTAACTGCCCAACGACTGAACTATATGAGTAATACCATGACAAAACCAGTGGCATTGCAAACATGTGTATACCATGTATAATTGTTATATAAGGATAACCATCTACACTCCTATAACTTAGGACAAGTTGTGTAACATCTGAAAAAATTGTAGATCCTGAGGGGCAAGCTAACCAGGGTCTGCAATGTTTGCTCCAGCATCATGTATTTCCCAATACTTGGGATCATTATGGTAATCTAGATCTAAATTGTAAACTATTGTATGTAATACTGCATGTGATTGTCAAACAATGTAGATCCCGATCAGACGCGGCATATTTAGCTTTTCTTGGTCTGTTTTTGTCATGGCGCGACTCATATCTTCTTTAACTTATTACACCATCAATACGCGTTTAAACTGTTCCTCCATTAAGAAAACATTTCCAGTTTATACAGTTTATACATATCACATGTCTGACAGGGTGACAGTAAAATTGTCAACTTTCGGAAAAATACTGTCAACCGAGGCTTCGCCTTTTATTATACCGAAATCCTGGGTTCTAACCAGGAAATCTAGAACTTTCCTAAAGCTGACTGAAATTTTGACTAAGCTTGAACATAGAAAATACTAAGCTTGCAATATTAGTACGTATGACTTTTCAACACTATATACTACCTTACCTCATAATTTAATAAAAGCTAAACTTATACAACTTATTGAAAAGACTTTTGCTAGAGAAAGGAAACTATTTCTGGCGTGTAATACTGATCGTGCATTTTTTACAAATGACACGGTTAAGCATTACACTATGTGGACTTGCACCGATGTCTGTAAATCACTATCATTTCTTCTGGATAATATTTATGTACGTTTTGGGAGTACCATATACCGCCAAGTGATTGGTATCCCTATGGGTACAAACTGTGCGCCCCTTGTCGCAGACCTATTTTTGTACTGTTATGAGAGGGACTTTATGCTAAGTCTAAAACCTGATACACAGGCAGATATGATCGAAGCCTTTAACAACACATCGCGCTATCTAGATGATATTTTTAATATAGACAACCCATTTTTTGATACGTTGTTTCCTTTTATTTACCCAAAAGAATTACGCCTTAATAAAACAAACGAGTCAAATTTATCGGCACCATTTTTAGATTTGGATCTTTTAATAAATAACGGTATTGTTTCTTCTAAGATTTACGATAAACGAGATGATTTTGATTTTAGTATTGTAAACTATCCTCATCTAGATGGCGATGTTCCCCGTTCTACATCTTACGGGGTTTATATTTCACAACTTATTCGTTTTGCTAGGGCTTGTACCTCGGTTGAGGACTTCCACATTCGTAATAAAACTATTACTGAAAAGTTTCTTAAACAGGGGTACAGATTTCATAAACTTCGTAAAACATTTTCTAAATTCTTTTATAGAAATCTTCCTCTCATTAACAAGTATAAATGTAACTTAAAGTCTTTTCTGCGGCAAGGTATTTCACATCCGGAGTTTTATGGTGATGTGATTTACAGACTTCGTAAGATTCTTGGACATATGCATTTTCAAAACCTATTTGTGAAACGTATTAGATTTTTCCTCAAAAAAGATTATGATCCAACTATATTGCTGCGCACTTCACGTTTGGTTATCGATCAATCTACAATTGATAACTATGCTTTCCTCTTTGGTTGTGCGACGACAGACAGGGCTTAGCACTTCATGATGATGTATCTCTAAAGCCGTCCTTAACCGGAAGAGTTATGTCGGATTTTCGTGCTTTGGTTTTTCTCTCCCTCTCTGTCGTACCCTAAACCCTCCCATGTCTTACAGTTACTCGTGACTACAGACTATTCGCTTGAGTACAATTTGACCGTTGCTATAGTGGGTTATTTTTAACACGGGCTTGAATGTTTAATTCTTTCCCGTGTTACTAATAATCCTGTCAGAGAATTTTGTTAGATGTTTTACATGTATTTACTTACTGTGCTGGCGGTCTTTTTAATTGTAAGGTTGTGGTACAGGGTTTATATTTTATGTACACTGTTCGTCTTTATAGGTGAATATAGGAGATAAGTGTGAGGTTGGGCGCCCCTAAACCCAGGTTTAACCCCCCAGTGGTTGTTAATGGTTAATTAATTTATAATTCATTATTGATTGCTACTGACCGTACCAAGGCGGGCTCCTATATTCACTTAGCTTTATGTTTGTCTTGTGTGTTGTTTTCTATTTAGTGTGTAGATGAAGGAATGGTATTGCGTGTGTGTGTGTGTGGTTGTGTGTGTGTGTGTGTGTGTGTGTGTGTGTGTGTGTGTGTGTTTGTTATGGTATGGCTGTGTGTGTGTTCTGCTTTAGAGATGGGTGTATTGTTTGTGTTGCGTTTCCTGCTTGAGTCTTCTTTCGTATTTATTCATTAATGTAACTAGATCCGCATGCGATTCATAATGAAATTCACTGTTTATAAAATTATTAAACTCTTTATAAATAAACGTGCATAGATTATTCTATACCCGTCATGCATATCTTTCCCTATTCGGAATTGACGGTTTATTTGCATCATTTAGTAAACTAAAAAATTCAAACTGCTTCAAATTGTAGATCCAAGTTTTAACGTTATATAAAATGACGCTTTGTCATTTACGACATTTGATTACCAATGGTAGCGGGAGACAGTATTTTTAAGACAGAATTTTTTTCCCGCTGAGTCTGACAGTGTGGCCTATGGGAGATTAACATTGTAAATGAAATTGGGGTATAATAATAATGAATATGCACCATAGGAAATAAGTTTCTATATTCTAAACGATGGTAGCTTAAAGTAAGCTAAATATACATCAAAATGCGTTTCAGGCGCAGTCTGCTGTATTTTCAACCTGCTTCAAGAGGTCACTTGTCTTCAAAACTAAAAACAGGCTATAGGGTAATATCTTAAATACTTGCCTTATACAGGATAGCTATGTTCCGTGTACAGCGATTAGTGTTTGAAATACCAATAGCCTGCTGTGACTTATTTGTTTGATTTACGTTAAGAAGAAATTATACAACAATGGAATTAAATATGTTGTTTAACCAGTGCCCTATTGGTTTTATGCTGATGTGGCTGATGAAACATGTTGTAGCGATGCGGCACCTCGTCATTTAAGGCGACGGTCAACCAATGCCCACTGTAGTAGGGCCGTACTTGCAGGGCTCCAGGTAAGAGGGGGTAAACTGAACTAATCCAACATTTTCTCTCTCATTTTAACGAGTAGTGACACCATAGGGTTTAACGCAAAAATAAAGATTCTAGTTTTTTAAATACCCCTCTTATCTGGAGCCCTGACTTGGATTTAAAGAGACTGTCTTTTTGTGATACTTTCGCACAGTATGATGGGAAACGACTGTGTTCACTTACGTAATGTGGTCGACTGTCCAGTCCAGCACGTATGTGTGCATTCCCCTGCAGAACTGGGTATTGCGTCTGAAAAGGACAATGAAATACATCCAAACAGTTACTTATAACGACCATTCAATACAGTATACAACAATTGTTTTTAGAAACAAATGAAGCTAACTGCTGACAAAAGTAATGCAAAAAACCACTCTCATTAATGAGGCCTCTCAATTACCTTTGTCGTGCATCAAACAGATGTACAGACAAACCATATATGAAACAATTCCTTGAACAGATCTATAGTAAAACCATAGTTCGTCGACTTTGCACCAAATAACATGAATACATCCAAAGACAATTACATGTAACTGCTGAAGGCAGGACAAAGCTTTTTGCGGGAAGCTCCCGGAAGAAACGCAACTTTGCTGAGCTCTAATCTGCATTAAGTAATTACTATACGCTGTTGGGTGAATTGTTCCCTATTTTACAATGAATAACTATTGAATCGTGTTAGGTAGTTTATTGCACACCAATCTGCAACAAGTAACTGTGCGGCGTTAGGTAATTTATTGCACACTTATCTCCAACAATGAATCGATGTACGGTGTTTACCGGTAGTAATTTATTGCACACTAATCTGCAACAAGCAATCACTGTGCGGTGTTAGGTATTTTATTGCACACTTATCTGCAACAAGTAATGGTGTACGGTACTTTTTTATACACTAATCTGCATAAATTAATCGCTGTACACTGTACTGCCTAAGGCGCTTCAACCTGTTCTTAGTGGTAACCGGTCTTCAAACATAGAAAGAGGCCATGGAGTAAAGGGTTAAGGCCGATCATAGAACATGACTGAAAGATTTAATGGTAATATGAACCTTTCGCCGTGGGTCATTGAGAATTTGTTTTGTCCGGCACTAGGGCCCCAGTGTAAGGTGGAGGACACCTCTGTGTTGCCATGGTTTACACCGCCAGCACTGGCCAACGAATTACCTGAAACAGATATATGTTAACCCATTACCCCATAGCCTGTTTCTAGTATTGAAAATAAGTGACTACTTAAAACAGGTTGAAAGTAAAGCAGAATGCGCCTTAAGGCGCATTCTGCTTTACTTTCAACCTTCTTTAAGCTACCATCTGCTAGGATATAGAAACATTTTCTTATGTCACATATTCATGACTGTATAAAGTGGAATTATTTCTTAAGTTGAGGAATAAATTAAAGACATAAAAAGGCGTATTTACGGGGTAATAGGTTGACTACAGACCAACCTTGGTATTTCGGACCTGCTTAGTCGAAATTATTTTTATAGTTTGTATTTCAGTATATTTTACTCGCTTACGAGCGTATGTGGAACATATTCGAAAATTTCAAATTTCAAACGTTGCTTAGGCGGATATGTTCAACATAAGAGAGTTCGAGACACGAAGCTCGACTTTAACTCATTACCCCATAGTCTGTTTCTAGTTTTGACGACAGGTGACTACTTAAACCAGTCTGAAAGTAAAGCAGAATGTGCCTTTAGGCACATTCTGCTTTACTTTCAAACTGCTTTAAGACATTATCTGCTAGAATTTAGAAAATATTTCTTATAATTCTTATTCAAAACTTGAATTGTTTTCTTCAGAGGAGTAATGCATTAAAGGCGTAAAAGGCGTATTTATGGAGTAATGGGTTTAAAAGCAAACATTTATTGAACGAGCATGAGCATGATATTACAGCAGACAGTTCCAATATTAAACCCTTGATTTCTAAAGTTTAGATAAGAGTGAGGGTTCTGTGACAGTGAAAGTGTTAGTCTGGTTAATATATTAGTCTAGGCTACCTGTCCCTACAATACGTTGGATAGGGTCATATACCTGGAGTATTTGCACATGTATTGTAGGGTGGTGTAATATTCTATTATCATTTAGGTTGTTCTTGTTTTTAAGTGCATCAAAAGTAGTCAATTTTATACAAAACTACATTACTGAAACTTAATTGGAAACTGGAATTGTTTATTCTAAGTTTCATGGTTAACAAGTTGAATGTCTTCATTCAGTGGTCGCTATGAATGTACGTTACCTCTGCTCTCCATAAGATCTATTTCTCCAGAGCGAGGCCAGGCACCATAGTGAGAGGTCCTAGGCAACATCCATAGAGCTAGTGGTTGAATATAAAACATATACAATAAAACCTCTTTGGAGAAGAAAGTAGTCCACAAAAGACAGATGACTACTGTATGACTACTTAATGCAGGCTAAACGTAAGAGAGAAAACTCCCGTTGGAACGTTCTGCAGGGCTACCATAAGTTGCTCATAAAAATCCGAAGATTTCCAAATTTTCAAGCGTACCCGTAACCCTTTCGCTGCCAGTATTGCTCATGAACAGACTCAATTAAACCGAGTCTGCAATTTACAGTATTTGCTTTGTTTTTCTGTGCTTTCAAAGGATCTCCCCTTATTCAGATTTTATAACACTAACATAATTAATATCTATAACACTAACATAATTAATATCTATAACACTAACATAATTAATATCTATAACACTAACATAATTATGCAAACAGTTTGGATCCAGATCAGACGCCGCGTAACGCGGCGTCTGATCTGGATCTAAACTGTTTGACACCCATATCAATGTTTCCAAAGTAAAATACGCATAAAATTGAAAATAAATACAACTGAGAGCAGAAATCCGAAGATTTTGGAAAAATCTGGAGAAATGGCAGCCCTGGTTCTGTTTTACCTTAGCCTGCATTAAGCTACAATATGTTATCAACTGGTTAAGAGACCGAAAATGTGATTTTTATAATTTTCCAGTTTAGAGAAGTTTCACTGTCTGTTATATACAGTAAACATACCCACAACATTACTAATGAAACGAAGACACATTGGCGGTTTTAATCATACTTGAAGTAGATTCAAAATAAAGCAGAAAGATACCTTAATAAATGAGCTGTTTGCTTTACCCTCATTGTACGTATATTAAGCAGACAATAGTCAATGACATGCTTATCTAGCGTATACTTGAACTAGTTAAGACGGTCACAGTAGACTCTATATGGGCAGATTGCCCCAATATACAGTAGTTTCGCTTTTCATTACATTATTTTGTGGTGGTATGGTGGTATCCCGCTATGGAAAGACTTGTGAACGTCTTTGAAGTTCAATGAAGCTTAAAGCAAGATGAAAATTATGAAAGAGGCTTCTTCAAGAGGCTTCTCATTCGAACTTTCTTATTTACTTTCGTTTTGCTTCAAATCAATGACCCCCTACTGACGACTAGATCTACATGCGTCCTCTGAAAACACTATAACTATGAAAAATAAGCATGTCCTATACATGTACAAACAGATCAAAAGTTTTCTGTAGGACCGTCTAATAAGGGTTTGTACTACAATGCAACAATAACCTAAAATATTTAGAAATCAACAAAACATAATTGAATACTGGAATCGTTCATCTGAATTTTCAGCAACCAATGCGTTAAGAATTGATCAAAAAGTTCAGTTGATCGGCCGTTCCTATGTAAATTGGTTTACACTTAGGGGATGTCAACGAATATTCGAATATTCGTTTTTTAATCGAATATATTCGAACCTTATTTTACAATTCGAGTATTCGTTTGAATTATGTGTATATTCATTTTGAAAAATGAATAATGCATTTTTTATTATTATGGATCCGCTCACTTTACAGGTAAATTTGTTTAACTTATTGACTCCTGGGATCTATTCGATTTTGACTTTTTGAATTTTCGGGTGTATTTTTGAAACTCTTGAAAACTAGTGAATACAGTAGACCCTGATTAGAAGGCTTAACCATGAACACTAACTGAATAACACGTTGACTTATCTGAGCCACACTGTTTGCAAAGGTTGGTTTTCTGCCTGGCCCAAAGCTCCTTATGTAGTGTTTACCTGCAACCGTATTGACTGATGATATTACCTGACTTGCTTTATGTGACTCGTATTAACAGTTAGACAAACCTGGCCAAATCCAGTCTCCACATGGTGTTCGAGCTCTGACTTCTACCCGTCCGTACTTAATGGTCTTCGTGGACTTGATCTTGCCGGACATGATGGGTGGTAAGAGTGCGTTCTTACCCTGTCTGACACAGCCAAAGCGATCAGCGTTGGTACATGTTCCCCAGATCTCTGATAGTAAAACATATATTTAACCCCTTCACTACCATGACGTCACCATCTTGTGACAGTTGTCGTCTGTGTTTACATAACGTTTGTACTACAAATCTTGTATTATCTTTATTGCATAGAACTGAACTTGTAAACGAAATATTAGACGTAGTTTATTCTTATATCGAGGATTTACTTTGTGAGTTTAAGTATATACGTATATATTGCCAAAGTGCATGGTTTGTAAATACTAATTAAGTCCCCATCGGCAGACTGTTCGTTAATGCCAGAAAAATGCAGCAGACTATAAGTAAATACCAATCAAGTTCCGATTGGCCGACCGTTTGTAAATACCAGACAAGTCCCGATAATCAGAGTGTATGTAAAAACAAGTCAAGTCCCGTTCAGCAAAGTATTTGTAAATGCCAACAAATTACTGGCCAACAGACGGCAGACTGCTTGTGAATACCAGTTAAGTCCCGTTTGGCAGACCGTTTGTAAATACCAGACAAGTCCCGATCGACAGACTGTATGATAATATTAATCATGTCCCAGTCGGCAGACTGTTTATAAATACCAGTCAAGTCCCGGTCGGTATACTGTTTGTAAATACCAAACAAGTCCCGATCAGCAGACTGTTTGTAAATACGAATCTAGTCTCGGTCAGCCTATTTGTAAATACCAGACAAGTTCCGATCGGCATATTATTTATAAAAACTTATCATGTCCCGGTCGGCAGGCTGTTTGTAAATACCAGTCAAAACCCGATCAACCGACTGTTTGTAAATATTAGTCAAGTCCCGATCAGAGGACTGATTGTAAATACCAGTCAATTCCCGATCAGAGGACTGTTTGTAAATATCAGTCAAGTCTCGCTCAGCGGACTGGTTGTAAATGTCAGTAAAGTCCCGATCAGTGGACTGTTTGTAAATGCCAGTAAAGTCCCGATCGAGGGGTAAAAAGGCAAACATTCATATTCCAATAGAAGAGGATAATAGTTTTAACAGTTAAAACATAACTCACGCGCCACGTCCATGGTGCCAGTATGGAGATAGTTCTCCCCAAATTTGTCAGATGTCAGAGTCTGAAATACAGTTTGAACTGTCAATGCAGGTTTTTTCCAAACTATTACAACAACAATGTACCTGATCAATTTAATTACAATTCTTTTCAGTCGACATATTACTTTAAATATCAATAGTATTGTCTCTAAACGAACAAACAGAAAACTTTCTGTCTTAATTGAACTTTATTTCGAAAGAAATTGTAGCGTAATGGCGCCTAGGGCACGTGACTCAAAATGACGATCGTCTAATTATCGAAAATAGAATCGTCTAAATAGACACCAAATATAGAGAAATTTAAGTACAAAAGAGTCACGTTTTGACCTCCTGGTTCTCTAACATACTCAGTGTAAATCACTGACACACGATATGAAGATATTTCAAATCCCGATTCACTCTAGCATGTGAGCTGCTGAGATGGTCATCAGAAATACAGGCTACTCGGAGGCTTTCCAAGTTATTCCGATGTCACAATTAACCCGTGCGCATAAACTTGTATATTTTTCCCAGACTTTTTCTTGAATCAATCTGAGTGGCAAACAGCTTGAAGAATGTTCAGACGACATGTTGCCCAGTGTCTGATCAGGCTCTAAACTATTTGCAATGAAAAGAATAGATTTAGTGTAATAAACATTAAATGAAACGAATAACGTATTCTCCATTGTAAATTTGAGAGCGGTTTTAAACAAGAATTAGACAATTTATTCCGAATCTTGCAGACCGGCCGTTTTGATATAATGTTTATGCCGCAAGAGCAAAGATACTCCATATCTGTAAAATATTAACAAACATTTCACATTAGAGAATGATAAGTGTTGCTTACCGGCTTAATATAAAGATCACCATTCTTTGTGTAGACATTGGCTTTATCGTTGGTGTAGACTTGAATCTCCCAGTTCTGGAAATATTGATATATCATTATTGACAATGAGATGTATATACGTCAGATTGACACTGAGATGTATATACGTCAGATTTTCCTTTCAGCATTTCCTGTTTTTCATTGACCAGGTTAGCAGCTCAGTTATATAGTGGCTGAAGCTATCCACCTTCATATACAGATTCGCACGTTTAGTCCCGGGTTTCGGACTGCCAAACATATCTAAAATATTGATATACATGTATCATTTTTGACACTAAGACAGATTTTCCTTTCAACATTCCAATATTCTTCATAGGCCAGGTAAGAAGATCCGTAATGTAGCGGTTGAACTATCCACATTGTAATAAGGGTTATCTGCTATAGATAACCAAATTTATTAGAGTTCGCACCGCCTGCATTTTACTTTGTCCGATCGGCATCAAAGAAAATTATTTAGTCGCGCCCCTCGCTATATGCGGCTTATGAACGAAAGAAGCAAGGTGAAGTTTTGAAATTGTTGTTTATTTCGGACACATTTTCTGAATTCTACGGATTGATGATCGAAATATTTGTAGGAATAGATTAACTGGATATCGCTTAATTATTGTTCAGTGTGTATTGGTCGGATGCAGCATATATGAGTGTGATTTGGGTAGATTTAAATGACACTGTAGATCTATATGTATTTTGTTCGTAGAACTTTGGAGGTTGTGTTTGAGAAACGGCTTACTTTAAGGTGGGCCTACTGTCTCTTCGTCATATTTATATTTTGTTTGTTTTGTTTTTCCGGTAAATCATGCAATACCACAACGTCATCGAAAGGTAACAATGAGTTGAGAGGCTATTCTAGCAGCGACTGGTATGGCACCCAGGCACGATGAACCGCACTAAGGGTCATTGGTTCAGGCTTTTGATTTATCAGAACAATGTACCAGTTGTTGACCACTGGCAAGTACTGTGGAGCCTCGTGTATGATATCATATGTTATCCTGTTTAAGGTAATGTAGAAGATCTATGGCACTTTGCTAGAGTTCAATGTGACTTGACTTCGTTTGCAGCTGACAGGCTATCTGCAGTGGCAGTCTGTCTCACCAGTAAACCCCTGTTACGGCATGCTAATTTTAATACAGGTGTCATCCTCAGGGAGTCATGGGTGCAAAACTATTTTGCTGATTTCAGTAAAATCACAGATTTAGTCAAATGTATAAATTGAAATCAAGCTGCTGTTTGAATTTAGTTAATTCTAAATTTCCTAGATAATTTAGGGGAGGTCATTGTCTCGGCAGAGGTGAAAATCTAGTACAACCTTGACATTTAAGGGTAAAGTCGGTTCAAAGCTTCACTGCTTATGTTTACTGGTTTATGTCTTGCCGACTCAAAATAAAATTTCTTTGATTGATTTGACCTATTCTTAAACCAGATTTAATAACTGTTTGCTGGAAATAAATCGTGAATGCAAAATTTAGACATATCTACGGTTACAGGCTGCAGTGCAATGACATTGTGTCAGTGTTTCTATTTTTAGAATAACACCGTTACCTGTTGTTTTTTTTGTTTTCAATGCTATCACATAGTGTTCTATTTTTAAAATAATACCTGTTTAAATTATTGATTGTTTAGGAATTTACATGAATAAAGTTTGATATATAGGACAGTTTATTGATGCTTACACCATATCGTTTTGTGTTTTTTCCTTTGAAATGGTTAGTTTCAACCATGTTTTATGATGCAAAGTTTTTGACAGTATGAAGGTGTTTGTGATAAAATCAAGGTACTCACAGTACTGAACGTTCTGGACAGACATGATAGTTTTTATAACATGGCCATGCGGCGACTGATCTGGATCCAAACTGTTTGCTAAAATCTGTAAAGACTGTTTGCAAAATCAATTAAGTCGCGATCAGCAGGCAAATGGTTAAGGCAAGTGTTTTGGGACACTGCTATATCAGCGTGCTTTATCACACACTGCAGGGTTAATGAGATGGTGGTGTTGGGTTACATTGCTGACAGCAGCTATACTATTGGTGTTAACCAGTGAGAAGATAACCTGCAAGGATAATCTCCCTAGATGCTCTTAAGATCCCTGTAGGGAGAGCTGTGACAAGTCCTATTTTTAACAAAGAAATCTGCTCGGACCATTTTAGAAGATTCCGCCCATACGGCCGGAATCTAATTAAAGGATAATAATAGAAGTAGAAAAGTTGCATTTATTAAACAGACTCTGCCTTTGTCCAAGTTTCTATGGTTGAAGCAGATATAGATTTACTGACTTGATGAGAGGGACAAAGGTATTTACTACACAGCTTCCAGAAACAGTTCATGTTACATACATATTTTCTTAGTTTGAATCTTTAAGTAGAGTTCGCCACTCCGTCTTCCATGTTGCATAATTGCAGTTTGCATTGTTTATATCTCGTATAGTATTATCATTTTTCATTATCTTGTAAAAGTGTTAGTTTTGGTCCGGTGGCAATTAGCTCATAGATGGCAGCAACCGACATAAATAAACATACTTATGCAGATGCCTTGCTAAAGGTTTAACATTTTGAACACTGTAAAGGGAAATTGATGATATTGATATTAATTTATAGCTACCATAGTATTGAACTGCAAATCTGTTTTTTAGTTAATAAATAAATAAAAATCGAACGATGATAATAATTAAAATAATATTTCAAGCTATCGTATGAATTTAGTGCAGCGAATATGACTGTCTTTAACTCAAATTTTGCCGAATCCCAGTGATAATTCTAGAAATCAGACGAGTGAGTCCTTGGGATGCACATTCTGTAAAACAATGAGTCCTTCAGTCTAACACTGGATCTTTGAAGTGGAAAATTAATGCAATATCCCACAAGCTATTTTTCCAGTTTTGAAGACCGGTGACCACTTTGACTTAAAGCAGATTGAAAGTAAAGCGGAATGTGCTTTAAGCTGTTATCTGCTTGGATATAGAAAGTATTTCTGGTGTTGCACATTATGTAAGTGGAACTATTTACTTCAGTGAATCCTAAGAATACATTAAATGCATAAAACTGTGTACTATGGAGTAATGGGTTATTAAAGGTCAGAAAAAGTACGGGTCCATGGGACTTTTCAAATAACGAGTCCCTGGCAAATTTAATGTGTGTAGGACTCGGGATGCACAGGTAAATTTATCACTGGAAACCCTACGCAAAGATAGTGGCTCGATTCTTTAAACCCACAGGGTCGGCCAGTTCGAGATGCTGAAATTTTGCCGCAAATTGTAAAAACATTTAAGCAGCTTTTGCAGCCACTGAGGCATTTTGTGACGGAAGTTTAAGCCTTTTGTGGCTGTGATCCACTCACCCCCCCCCACCCCCTTTAACCCGGATGGCCACTGTTTTGTCTGTTAAATGGCCTTTGTGGCTGAAGTTTAAGCCTTTATGTGACAGAAGTGTAAGCCTTTTGTGGCAGACATTTATTAAAGCCTTTTGTGGCAGTGCTCACCCCCAGTTAGTTAAGTAAGTCAGAGCAAAGAGATTGTCATGCTTATAAATGTTATGGTAAGAAGTGTAAGCCTTTTGTGGCAGACATTTATTTAAGCCTTTTGTGGCAGTGATCATCCCCAGTTAGTTAAGTAAGTCAGAGCAAAGAGATTGTCATGCTTATAAATGTTATGGTACAATTCTACTTCACAAATATAGAATAACAAATCTATTAAGTGGTATGAAACTTGCCTATCAGAAATGTGTGTTATTTGGTTAATTTTAGAATAGAGTTGTTGGTGAATCTACTTGGAAACATTTCGGCAATTATGCTTCACAACATGGCTTTAGTTACATAAGCATTCCTACTAACAAGATACTTTTCCGAGCGATGGAATGCATTCTTGCAGTTTGGGCTATTGAATTTGGATAAATGGTCTATTCTTCTGCCATCCAGGCCTTTCTAACCAGATCCAGACCTTTCTAACAAGTTGTGTAACTTATAATATTTTAAGTAATGCTAGGGTTCTGGAGGCTTCTCGGAAGCGGTTAAACAATTATGCTGCACACAATTAAGGTGGTTGAGAGCAATGGTTTTTACATAAAGTATCCAGATTTACAAGATACGTCTCCAGCGAACTATGCAGACGATGGAGTACATCTTACATTTTGGGTAATTGCATTTCATTAATCAACTATCTTCAGCAATTCAGTCATTTCTAAACAGCCGTGTAACTTGTTTTATATAAACAAAAGGTAAAAGTGGTTCCCGCTTTCATCCAGCAATCTGTGTTCGGTTTCGCTGTATCAAAAGTGGGGTTCACTTTTGGCGGTGGCGCCTCTGATCAAGGAGGGTTTGATCAGGGGCGCCATTTGGCCAACAGCGAAGTCCGAACTAAAGTTTTAGCTGCCATTCTTATCGCAATACTTAATTTTATTTGTAGTTTCAATATAACTAGGTATGACATTTTATACAAAAACCCGGGGTTTTCGTCGTTGAAGATGGTAGCTTGGTCCCTGAAGTACCCAGGGTCGGGCAGTTCGAGATGACGAAATTTCCGGGGTTTGTAAATACATTTAAAGCAGAATTTGAAGCCTTTTGTGGCAGAAGTTCAAGCCTTTTGTGGCAGAATTTTAAGCCTTTTGTGGCAGAATTTTAAGCCTTTTGTGGCAGAAGTTCAAGCCTTTTGAGGCAGAATTTTAAGCCTTTTGTGGCAGAATTTTGAGCCTTTTGTGGCATAAATTTAAGCCTTTTGTGGCAGAATTTTGAGCCTTTTGTGGCGGAATTTTAAGCCTTTTGTGGCTTAGCGGATTGCTGATAAAAGGTCGCCCTTTACGACTATTTGTCCGGCGCCCTGTTAATCAAGTGGTTTAACAAGATGGAAGTGGGAACCATGCCAAATAACAGCCAAAACCTTGTTATTGTGTATTTTCGTTTTGTAATCTTTGCATATTAAACATATTTAAACTGAGTTATGATATTGTGGTTATTAGGTTAATCAAGTGATAGGGGGAACAGTGTTGCATGGGTGGAAGACAGGTTGATGTTTGTAATTTAATAAGTTTGGCTAATAGAGAAAGAGTTGTCTTCATCCATGAGTTACTGATCAACATATTGCTTGTCATTTGATTACCTGCGAATCTCCTAATAATACAGTGTCGCACATTGAGTCCCGGGTTCCGTATATACGCGGTTCAAAATTATTAAAATTTCGGAGGTTATACTGATTTTCAGACGAGACCAAAAACCCTAGACGTGGTTAATTGTGAAAATGTATCCATCTACCCACATTGGTTTATCCACGCAAATACATTTAAATACATGCATAGCGGCATACGTGTTTGTTTATCTTATCTACAAGTTTCAACATTTCATACTGCGATACTCATTTTCACGCAAACTTTCATTTCAAAACAACTTTGAGTTAAATAGTTTTACCGCGAAAGTCTACATCAACCACCGTAAACGAGTCAGTGACTTACGTATCCGCCATACATGGAGACTTCATACTCCCAATTATTGGGGTTAAAGCTATTAAACTCATCCCTCATCACAGTTTGACCAGCTCGCCTCACTGGACTCGACAAAGCAGAAGCATGAGATGGCTCTGAAATCAAGTACACCACAGATGTCAGGGTATCTATACAGTTATCTTTTACATGAAGATAACAATGCGGCGATGGCATTTTTCATCAGAAAATGTATAATTTCGCAGTGACATTCTTGAGAACAGCCATAATTTAGCAGTGACTGCTCCCCTACAGAAATAATTATAAAGTAAATAAATAATAATAATAATAATGCTTTATAAAATAACAACACTATCTGACTCGCCTCAGAATAACACTTATATCAGTACAACGATCTGTAGCTACCTTTTTTAAAACAACACAATGGTATAGTGACATTTTTCAAAACAATCAATTTTCGACGCCTTTCTATACTTGTCAAGTACGGGTGCAATGACATTCCTCAGAATTATTAGTTTTCACGACTTTCTTAGTTGACACCTACCGTTGCAATGTGAATATTTTGGCCATGCCCTGCAAACAGTAGAAACTTATTTGCATTGTAAACGAACAATACCTGTATAGAAGTAAACTTACCTTGTACGAAGGTGCCTTCCACTGTGGTATATTGACCATTGGCCTCGGCTGCAACCTTGTACTCCAGCTTGCCCTTATTGTAGCTTACTTTGTGGTTACGATGGTACCATCGACCGTCAACTAGGACAAGAATAATCTGGTTATATTTAACCCTTCACTGCCATGACGTTATCAGTTTTAACAGTTGTCGGCTACTTTTATTTCATCATATATAACTTTAGGTACATGTACTTGACTTAAGAAATATAAAATGAGTGACAAATAGTTAAGACTATGATCAGGCGCCGTGTTGCACGGCGTCTGATCTTGGTGCGAACTATTTTCAACTGTATGCCACTTCGGCCGAGAAAGAGTTAATCGTGTAAATCGTTCTCAAACCCAATATTTATCTGCTGTAAAGTAAACTTTCCGTATGCAATTCAAATCGTACGCATTCTTAATTTCAATAAGCCAAGATATGAGTGAAAAACATTTCATTTCTTCAACAGGCGTAATATTATTCATTTTCTGATATGTATACTAAAAGTCAATAAATACCTATTCAGTGTACTATGTTGTAACATTTAATTCGGTAATCTGGATAAACAGTGTTTGACATGGTATATTTACACAAGGCAGAAAATACTACTTTGTAAAATCAAGAATTGAAAACATTTGTGTGAACTACATTTATGTTAAAATTTCATGGCCATTCTGTCAAACAAACTTAAAAGGCTTCCATAATTATGAACTAGTTGAAACAGTCTAAGTGTCCGTGGATCTTACAATCATCCTTAAAATTAAAAACACTCTTTTCCTATTTTCTGGTTATACAGCGTTCCCTCTCTACAACGACATCCAATGTGAGACAATAATTATGTGCGTTGTTCGGAGGGAGTCGTTATATGGAGGGAAATTGGAGTATATTTGAAAACGGCGTCTGATCTGGATTTAAGCTGTTTGTCACTCCTCATTAAGTTGTTTTCCTGTCAAAATGAGAAAATTAGCAGACGACAAATTAAAGCAGACGGTAATGCAGACATGAAAAGGTTGGGCATAAATGCCTTGTTTGGGGATCAGCGGCAAGAGTCGTTGTAAGGAGGGAATCGTTGTTGGGAGGGCCGTTGTAGAGAGGGAACACTGTAAAACAAAACAGTGTATCTACATGGGAATGGGAATTTGCCTCTCTTACAAAAACATGTTTTGAAAACACTTTCTTTTGAAATAAAATATAATCGACAAATAACCACATGTCTCTCAATAATTAAACACTCGATGGGAAATACTGACGCCGATGAAGACCGCATATAATATGACACAGATAGGCTTACCCGCCTTGTGGAATTCTCCAAAGAAGAGTTGTCCATTAACTGTGTATTTGATGTACTTATACTCAATACCAGGAACATCTGGAAAGAAAAGGAAATATGAAATGCTAAGTACAAAAAAGTAGCGAAATTTGTCATATCAAATTGACCGACTATGCTAGGTTTTAGAAAATATTAATAAGCTTATTCATGTGTTTCACTCTGTACGACTATAAGATAGAAGTTTTATGGATGATGTGGCAGACAGGGTGTATGTCATTAATATATAAAATGGCTCTCAAAGGGGCCTTCTTCATAAGCCACTTCAAGATAAATGCTGCAGGATTTTATGCAACTGAATTGCTTTGAAAACTTGAATGACCAAGTATTTCATTAAACTTTTCACTTTTTAAACTTCACAATTGTGCTTCAAAATTGTCGACTCAGATTTCTCAAATTTCTCAGAATAATATTCCTTCAAGTGATGATTTTGTATTGCTAATATCTAGATACTGTAGTACTAATATTGCTACATGTATTACTATAAAGCAAACATCTGTTACGGAACAGGGGCGAGTTTTACGAAATGTTGGACAAAAAGGGTGGTAAGTCAAACTTCATTTCTTATTTCTCCATCCAATCCTGTCTTATGACATCTCTTTGGAAGCGTCTGTTCAAGAGAAGATGGAGAAATTAATAATAAATGGGATTTTAATAATCTGACTTACGACCATATTTGTCCTACGACATTTCGTAAGACGGGCCCAGGACTTCAGTTACTGTTATTATGACTTGGTTGCAGACTTGATTATCGTTTGCCAAAAATTGTGTCCAGCAACACTTTTTCAAACTAAAAAACAGAACCAAAGAGTAAGACACATGCTCATAGGCCGAATTACTCGGGGCATGATCTGAATCAAAGCTATTTGCATATGCTACTGAAATCACAGTTAGCAGTGAATAAGTTCACCTAGTATTGTACAGTAAAATCTCTCTATTACGACTTATTTTATTAACTGTATGAACAAAAGTGACATCTTAAAACAAAGTGATAGTAAAGCAAAAAGCTCAAAAAGGAGTTTTATGTTCTACTTTCACCATGCTTTAAACAACCACCTACTTTAAACTTCAAATAAATCATTTAGTGGTCGTAATAGAGAGATTTTGTTTCAATGAACGAGGAAGATCACTCACCATCGATAGAAATCTCCAGACCACTGGGACTGTTGGTGTTCAGTCTCGGGGTTGGCAATTCTACAGCCAGAACTGCCCCTAGTAAGCACATCAGTAGTACAGTCTTCATTGTTTCTCTCATGTCCGCCGCACTCTGAGATGACAAATCAGCAGATCGCCCTATTTAAGGAAGAAGATAAGAAAGTAGGTCGCAATATATATGACGGCAGACACTTAGAGTCAATAATAGTGACGAAAAGAGGAACATTCGCTTTACAACTCGAACATATTCTCAAGTTTAACCCTTTCAGTGCAAAATGTATCCTGTGTTTTACTCTTTCTATATTGAAATATCGCCTGCTTTGACACTGCTAGTTGTTTGTTCCAAATTTAGAATTTTAGCACTACGATTGATAAAACAGTAATACTTGTGTCAAACAGTTTGTTATGCGGCGTCTGGTCTGGATCTATACTGTTTGCAAAGTCAACTTACTCCGCCTATGGTGATCACAGAGTTAAATAGAAATAAACATCAAAGCCTTATTGCGATCACCAAATACAGTACTCACTTCCGATGTAGAAAATAATGTAGTATTTGAGGACTATTTAGTCTCCATAAAAAATGGGGATATAATTGTGATTGAGCTGTGCGTTTTTCTGCCCGTCCTTGTGTTCATGTTTTTTGTTGGGAGCATATTTTCCGTACCGCATCAGACAGGCCTACCAATTGCTGTGTGAGTATATCTTGTGACTACAAGTAACGCTTTCAGGTCAGTATGACCTCAGTGTTGACCTTTACCACAATTAAATGAAATAAAAAAAGTTGTGATACGGATGGACGGAGGGATGTTCTTACGAGAGGGTACTTATGTGGCTATTTCCTATTGCTTTCTCTTGCGTGGCTAGCAACACAAG
The DNA here is from genome assembly GCA_922989275.2 of Gari tellinella. Classification (NCBI taxonomy): domain Eukaryota; kingdom Metazoa; phylum Mollusca; class Bivalvia; order Cardiida; family Psammobiidae; genus Gari; species Gari tellinella. The sequence goes on from OV277862.1 coordinate 20,280,282, forward strand.
ATACAATTTCTTTTTGCTCTAACTTGGAATAGAATGATCTGGTGGTTAACCCTACCCCTAACCCTATGTCCCACAACTGGCCAGGTTAATGTCACAAGAAATGGCCAGGTTAATGTCACAAGAGACTGCCAGGTTAATGTGTTTCAAGTATGGGGCTAAGAACTTAGCCACATAAGTACCCTCTCGTTGACACGGATGGACATACGCACAGTTCAATCATTTGATGATCTCAAAGCTAGCTTTGGGGACATAACAACCGAGGTACAGTGCTCCCTCCCTACAACGACCCTCTCAACAACGACTCCCTCCTTACAACGACTCTTGCAGCGGTTACCTAAACAAAACAATCATGTCCAACGCTTAACTGTTGCAATATCGTCTGCTTAAAATTGTCGTCTGCTGTTGTTTTTTTACAAAGTTTCATATTGGACATTTTGACAGAAAAAACTTAATGACGAGTGACAAACAGCTTGAACCCAAATCAGACGCCGCGTTACGCAGCGTCTGTTCTGGGTTCAAGCTGTTTGCAGATGTACACCAATTTTCCTCCCCATAACGACTCCTTCCAAACAACGAACACATTTTGTCTCCCATTGGGTGTCGTTGTAGAGAGGGAACGCTGTACATATCTTTTCTGGTAAACAATGTCTATGTCGAACTTACCCGTATTCTAAAGATAACACGTCACTTAGCAACGTTTCAACATTGAAACACGGATATGTTCGATTTAAGCGAGTCCAAGTTATTAAGATTCTACTTCAGAAATACGGTAAATTTGACTTAACCCATTACTCCATAGCCTGTTTCTAGTATTGAAGATAGGTGACCACTTAAAGCAGGTTAAAAGAAAAGTAGGATGCGCCCTAAGGTGCATTTTGCTTTACTTTCAGCCTGCTTAATTCTAACATCTGCTTAAATATATAGAAACAATTCATCATACATATTATATGATTGTATAAAGTGGAACTATTATATTCAGTGGAGGAATAATCCAAAGGCGTAAAAAGGCGTATTTATGGGGTAATGGGTGAAGCTAGTTTGAAGTATCAAGTTTCGACGAAATATATGTCATATGAGCGAGGTAACATGCACTGTTATGGACTATATCAGCGCAGAGTGCAGACCAATATCAGACAGTTCAAACAGCGTTTGATCTTCATACAAAAACACTGTTAGCATAAGGGATGTTCAGGCTCCAATTATAATTGTTTGAGACTAGTCTGAGACCGTTCTTAAGCATTTGATTGGGCAGATTTGAGCTTTTGCTAGCAAAAGCTCAAATCTGACCAATCAAACGCTTGAGAATTATTTTAGATTCAACTCAAACTCTTTGTAACCTTGGAACCGGGGTGTACACAAATTGTACTGATAATTGTTAAATTTCTTTCATGCGCTGAGGCAGTGCAGGTGGCATGTTTGGTTCTAATGATAATCTGGATCCTTTGTATGGGCATGTACCAATTATTGTCACAGATTGTGTCGTAACCGTTTTTCATCAACTGCAAAATAAAGAGCAATAGTTCAATGTGGTACATTACGATAACTCTAGTGGCAAACAGTGAGTTCTTGTTCACCTTTCCGCTCATACATGTGGCTGCTTAACCCTTTTCTCTATAGAAATAAGAAAACAAATACTATATTCTAGCAGAATATTTCTGATTTTCTTTATCTCTGATGTAAGCAGCAACCAGCATTAGAATTTATCTCACGCTTAGAGGGAAATAGCAACAATTCCAAGTGATTGGGCGTCCTCGACGTATACTGCACAGAGGCAAATTGACTCATTCATAGCCATTATGGCGCAAAATCCTGCCTAACTCGGTCGATGCGATATTATTAAATTTTGAATGTTATGCCTTTTTTACTAAAGAAACGTTGGTATAAGTGTTTAACTGTTTGTCTCCTGATCAAACATCCTGTTACGCGTCGTTTGATGAGAAGTCAAAGTGTTTGCAAAGGTCATTATTTTCGGCCTTGACAGTGAAATGGTCAAAGGAATGCAAGGTAGCATATCCATATCAGCTCATATCATCTCGTCATGCATCTGTATCGCAGTGCAAGAAAACCAAACTCATCCCTTCGTCCATCAAACTCCCTGTTTGTACATACAGTCGAACTTCGATATCTCGACTCGTTTAACTCGAATTATCCGATATTTCGAAACATGAATTTGCCTTATTTCAAGCTTGATTTAGGTAAACATACCCGTGTTGAGCCGAATTCTTCACACTACGAATTATTCACACCTGTGAGGAATTCGTAGGAATTTCATACGAATATGTCACACATGTGTGAAAATTCGTTCTGACTCTCAGCCCCCCCCCCCCCCCCTGACAGTAGATACGAATTCTTCACATGTCGATTTTTTTTTTAAACGAATGTAAAAATTGTGTGCATACGAAAACCTCACACTTTTGAAAAAGCTTTTAGCCACCCAGATGGATAAGGGGACATATTAGGTTTGCTTTACTTGATAGAGGTCTTATATTTCACATAATGACAACACATATGTACTAGACTGCCTGTTTAAATGATAAAAGGTCAAAGTCACACGGGGTAGAAATGTCACATTTTTCAGCACTCGATATAATTAATTATAGACACATAAAACTGAAAAATATCATGGTAATAATAGCACTTTGGTGACCATATAATTTACTCGATTCCGCCGTATCGGATATTATTCGGTCCCGGAAAAAACTTTGAAAAATAACTATTTGATGTGTTCCCTTTGTTTATTGAGGAATAATATGTTGTTTCCATGTTTTATTGCTACTTGCTCCTATTCTTTTATATTTTTTGAAAACATATGAATAACCCAACATTTAAGGAAAATTACAAAGCTGAAGAGGGGATTTCTGAGATTTTATGATCAAAAGCACGTGTCAAGAAAGCTATTAAGAAAAGAACCAGTCCGGGGACTCCCTATTTTTATTTCATATTTCTGCACAACAGGATATATAGATTCTACTAGCAACATGCAAAATTTAAAAAAAAAAAGAATGTTTTGAAAATTCGAACAAACTGCCGCGATAGTCCTTAAATACCGGACGGGCAACGGTTTTAAGACGGGCGACCATCATCGCCCGATATTGGTTATCGTGGGTTCAATATATGAATGAGGTTTATAAAGACGCGCTGATTTCTCTTCTTTGTTATGTTGCTCACTTTCTTACATGGAACCATACTACCGATTGCCTTATCATGTAGTCCACATCATGGGCATTCAATAATAACGTGCAATACTGTGGGAGACCGAAAGGAAACCGGTGTTATCCGGTTGCCAGATGAGCGCCGGTGTAAAGACGAAATGTGCCCCCCTCTAAAGAGTGACACATGAGGACAATTTTTGATTTAGAAAACTGTCCTTGGGACTTGCTTTGGCATAATACATGTAAAAAGACCCAGGAGGTTAATTTTCTGAGTGGAAAAATGTCCCGGGGTCACAATTCTGAGTGGTGGGGACACTTTTCGTCATTACTACGGCCGGTATAAGTTAGGCAAAAGCCGGATGGAGACGGCCTTGTCCCACCTCTGTATACGTTTGTATATTTGGTCAAATCCGATCGACGTGTAAGGTGCCCGGAATCGACCGATTTTTATTCGATGTCGTTTCGATGACCGTCGTTGAAACTAGCTTTTAACTCTATTTTAAAATCAAACCGAGGCCCAGAATTTTGAGTTCATACTATGTTAACAGTATTTCAGTCATATCTCGAAATAAAGCTAATTGCAGATGGGAGAAGAAACCGGATGCACGTCATAAACTGTATCAGGTAAAAATTTGCATCTGGGTAAAAGCACCGAATTTCCGATAGCCAGCTTGAAGGCTTCTCCAACTGAAAAAGCCCAAGTGTTCAGATTGGGATTCGAACCAACAGCAGTAAGGAGCTAAGTGAGTGTAAGTCATAGTCACTATGAGCACTGGACTACGGCCACGGGTCCCATCCCTCCCCATCCCGTTAAGAATACCAACAATCTACCAGCATTCGGCCGGCAACCTGTCGGTCGTTGGCCTATTATGCCTCAAAGGAAGCCGGGAACTAAACATAAACTCAACGGGACTTAAGTTTGATCATGGGATAAAAAGGGCTGCATTTATCCACAGATAATTCTTCGGATTTAGGTCGGCTGTTTAAGAGCTTTTTTGATCAAATCATAAAAACTGCATGTAAAAGGGTGGATAACACAGTTTTAGCGCACCTACTTCTTAACAATGCATCCCGAGTTCGATCCCGGGTCGTGACGGTACGTGAGAGGGTCGCCTGTCCGAAGACGTTGGTTTTCCCTAGTACTCTAGTGTCATCCCACAAAACGACGCAATACACCATCGTTTGCGCTATGGAACGTGATTTGCCTAAGTTGTTAGAACTTGTTTCATAAAGAAATGTTAAACGGAAGGTGATGGGTGAAGAATCCGTAGGTACCAACAGGTCGTTAAAAAAGGGGGTACGGAAATCTCTCACTGCCATTGTGTGACATATTCGTACGAAATATTCACACATTGGTCACACGAGAGGAAGAATTCGTACGAATTCTTCACACGTCTGATTACGGTGTGAAGAATTCGAAGTGTGAATAATTCGGCTCAACATACCCGTGTTTCAAAGTTAAAACGCGGCTTACGGTATGTCCGACCTAACCGAGATCGAGATATCGAAGTTCGACTATGACTATCAAGGGCGAGGATATCGACACAACGGTTTAATTTCTTATCCACACGACAATCGTGCGGATTTAGGAGAAAAAAAAAAAGCTTAAGAAAAAGATCACAGTAACTTATTACTGAAGTTACATTTTGCAAGAATTCGTGAAATTCGGTTGTTTGTACCACAACGAAATTTATCCTGTCACGTGCCTATTTTCCTGACGGATAAAGGGGTGACAGATAAACTTTGCTTTTTTATGTTAGTTGGTCACATGACCGATGTTATTATGTCAGTTGGTCACATGACCTGTAGCCGGAACTAATTTTTTTCCACCGAGACGCTTATTTTTCCCGCTGTTAGGAAGGGTATTCTAAAACTCTTTCAACAGAATCCGACGTGTAACGACGTTTATTCGAACTATTCGATGCAATCAAAGCGTTATAGAGTATGCGTCACCAGTCGCTTGCTGAGACTTCTATAATTGTCCACCTTTTAGATTTCCTGAGTAGATTTTTAAAGGTTCTTTTATTTCTTTTCAACGTAACTAGGATGTGACGTCACTGACGTCATTTATATAATAGCGCTTTCCTAGAGTAACATAGTTCTTTAGTGAGAATCTTATCTAGACCAAAAATGATCTAGCTTTAAAAAAAGCATTCTCGATTTATTTTACTATTGTGACGAGGATAAATAGAATATTTGGTGACTAGCTTTGAATGAGAAATGTTATCTGGCTCGGCTTCTGAAAATATCAGGTTCGCCTGCGGCTCACCTGATATATTCATCCGCCTTGCCAGATAACATTTCTGATTCAAAGCTAGTCACCAAATATTCTCTATATATGTATGTGCCTTAATAATTCAACACTAGATTCTTTCTTGCACCATTTATTTACATTTCTTTTCATTCTTCAAAAACAATACCAGTTTAATACATCGATTTCAAACCCAGAAAGCAGGGTATGTAATAATGTGTTTATGTGCAACATAACTAGCAACTGCAGGAGATATATGCAAAAAGTTGAGTACAGTTATTATTGAAACAATTCGTATCCAGACAAAACATCGAGTCACTGTGAGCCTATTCAGGATTCAAACATTATGTGATACTTAGACGCTTTACCTAACATTTAGCTTTGAGAAGTGGAACACGAATATACTCATTTAAAGCAGATAACGTCATGACAGTAAAGGGAATAATTGTAGGGGCTTTGTAAAAGTGTTAATGTTCGTATGTTGATATAGACGCGATTTTAAATTCAGACATATGAACAAAAGTAGGTGGGGTACTCATAATGGTGAATAATGAATTTTAAAGCAACATGCAGGCAAAAACAAGTTAACTTGCAACATCAGAATAAAAAACGTTTGATTGATTCCAGAAACAATACAAATTTGTTTTGGAGAACTGTTAAAAAGTTCAGATCTAAGAAAAAAGAGGCACATGTCATTCAATTCATTACTTTTCAGCGAGACAGTAGATTATCTAGAGGACTTTTCATTTGATACATCAGCTGATACGTACGAAATCTTGAATGATGCTTTTAGTATTGAAGATTTATTGATAAGTATTAACAGTCTAAAATCAGGTAAAGCAAGTGGCCCAGATGGAATTTTGTCAGAGATGATTAAGAACACAGTAAACGAAATGCAGCCGGTACTACTACATTTATATAATAAGATACTTCAGACAGGTATTTATCCAACCATGTGGTCAGCAAGCATAACTTGTCCTTTACATAAGTCGGGTTCGCTGTCAAATCCCAATAATCTTAGAGGAATTTCATTGATTAATGTCCTACATACAATTTTAGCAGGAATGATGAAAGAACGCCTGGTTAAATGGGCTGAACAAAATTCAAAACTCGATGAAGCGCAAGCTGGTTTCAGAAAAGGATATAGCACTGTCGATAATATGTTTACACTTATGTCAACTGTACAGAAATATCTTTCTAAGAAGGAAGGGCGATTTTACTGTGTTTTTGTTGATTTTTCTAAGGCATTTGACTCCATAGATCATGTAAAACTGTTTAACTCGTTGTTGGTGAAAGGAGTAGGTGGTAACTTTCTTAAGTTGCTTGTTTCAATGTACAAGAATATGTCTACACATATAAGGGTAAACAATAACTCTTACACTGACTTTATGTGTTGTAATATTGGAACTAGACAAGGGTGTAAGTTGAGTACAATAATATTTTCTCTTTTTATTAATGATATAATTGATGATTTAAAAGAGTCTGGAACACGAGGAATACAAGTATCTAAAGATGGGTGAGATATTCTGGCAATTTTATATGCTGACGATTTAGCGAACGTTAGTGACACTGTAAGAGGCCTGCAATCTCAATTGAACACTATAGCATCATTTTGTGACACAACTGGGATGAATATCAACTTATCTAAAACAAAAATTATAGGCTTTAGAAACGGTGGCATCCTTCGAGAATACGAAAAATGGTTTTACAAGGGGAGCTCATTAGATACTGTTTCTAACTACAAATACATGGGCTTATTTATTACTTCAAGATTGTGTTGGTCATATGCTAAAGCATGTTTAGCTACTCAAGCCAGAAAAGCAATCATAGCAATGTAAAAATTACAAGGAAATGTTGGTTACTTTGAAAAAGAGGAATTGTTTAAACTATTTGATACCATGGTAAAGCCAGTATTGTTATATGGTTCAGAGATTTGGGGAGTTGAGTATTCAAAAACTATCGAAACTGTTCATGATCAATTTTGTAAACGCTTTCTGAAACTACCACTACAATCATATAGTAACTTTGCTCGAGGAGAATGTGGTAGATACCCACTTTATGTTGATTATTATTGTAGGGCAGTTAAGTATTGGTTTAAGATTTTAAATATGAAAGTAAACAGATATCCTTTCCAAAGCTACAAAATGCTCAAGAGATTAGATGAAGTCGGACGTAGTACATGGGTTACTAAATTGAAAGACTTATTATTCAAATATGGTTTTGGTAATGTTTGGATAAATGAAGGCGTTGGGGATGTGAGGAATTTTATTTTTGTTTTTAAGCAAAGACTTATTGATTGTTCAAAACAGGAATGGCGAGAACAGATATCAGACTCCAATAAAGCTCGACATTATTGCACTTTTATGCCGGAATTGAAAACTGCAAAATATTTGATGTTTGATATACCATTTCGTTTTAGAATAGCTCTTACTAGATTTAGATGCCCTGCACATAAACTGGCAGGCACTTAAATATCCCTTATGATCTAAGAATTTGTAAATTATGCAACATGGGAAAAATTGAAGACGAGTTTCATTTTGTAATGGAATGTACATTATATAATGATATAATATTAACATGTATACCAAGTATTAGAAATATGCATGTTCCTACGCATTACCAGTTCTATAACATATTAAGTGCTGAAAAAACAACATGTTTAGGTGTGGCAAAATTCATATACTATGCTAACATTTTATGAGACTAAACAATTAGGCAATGAATTAGCAACATGCACATTTTACTGGTTATATATATACCCGTCATACATATATGTCAATTATGCAAATTATACATTTGTATTTACGCACTGCATTTGTATTGGTACTTTGTATATGCAGGTTTGTGTATTATGGGCCGGAGGCCTACATTACTAAATAAACAATTGTCATTGTCATTGAATGTAACAGTCACATATATCATCAGGTGTAAGTTTGTCCTATTTGTTCTTATCCTTTTACTGCTACCTTGAGTACAATATTTATTTGAAACAGTTTTATATCCAGACAAGATACCGAGTCACTCTGCATCTAGTCAGTATAAAAACTGCTTGAAACATATTGTGATTTTACTTTTAGTCAATTTACCTTAACTTTAGATTTGAGATATATAAAAGCAGACGACAATTATTTGAAGCAGATAACATCATGGAAGTTAGGGGGTGAATCGTTGTTTTTAAATGACTTTGGTATTCGTATAGTTAGTTTAAACATATTTTATTTCAATATATACAGAGAAATGGGGTTGGGCCACAAGTTCTTACAAAATTAGATTCGGCCCTTCCCCTTGTGTTTAAACATTCAAAGTAGTGTAACAATGGCTGCAAACATAGTATCTAAGTTTTAAATAACAGTCAGAATAAGTGGATAGTGAGTAAGGACAGAGAAAGGAAGAGGAAAGGAAGGAAGAAGAAAAAGGAAAAGAAATGTTTGTAAATTAATAATTTTCTTGTGGTGTGGCAATATTGGATCATCCAACGAAGCAGCAGAAAAGTACAATGAGTCATGTATTATGCGACAATCCGAAATACGTCAAAGGAACTTGATAGAATGGCGTAACTTGATGCAGATAAAAACAATGCAGCATTCATCTAATTGACGTGTCTGCATTATTTGATGTTAGACATCAACAAACCACTTCATTTTTAAAGTTGCTAAACGGTCGCAAAAACCAAGACCGGTTGTGCAATACCAATTCAAGACATGTACATACGTCAACACATAGTTTTAGTCATGATATATCATAAATAAATACAGAGCAAATATTAGTGTCATTCAACTGTTGATTTTGTATAGATCACATTTACCAATGAAATATAAGGAACGATAACTTTGAACACATGATTAATCTAACCAATTTTAGTAATCTCCTCAATTAACTGTGAAACGCTTTGTGTCTTTGATATATGTATGTACAGTTTCAGCAAAAACAATATTTTCATCATGAGTTAAGTTGTCACCCCCACTCAGTAATAATTTCGGATTAAGAGGATGAAAAGATCTAATAGTATTGAAACATGTTATTCTTTGGGCATTATATTTAGGGCAAATGAAAAGATAATGTTCAGCATTTTCAATTTGGTTACAATAGGTACAGTTTGGATTTTCTGCTAAGTGATGTCTATACAGATCGTTATTTAAGCTACTACAGTTGTTCCATAGACGTGCAAGCAAGACCGACAAGTAACGGCTTCCATATAAATAAAATGAGGATACTCTGATTCGATCATGTTTGACAATATTTGACCTAAAACTTGACAATGAAGGAGCATTCTTGATTCTATTTTCTGTACTGTTCCATATCGAAATGGATGAAGGGATACAAGATTTACGAAATATTTCTGTTCTAGCATATGGAAAAGGGATATCATTTGTGTTTCTTAAGTTATAGTTTCTTTCTAATGGTGTTTTTGGGAAATAGGTAATTTAAATAATCAGGCAACATATTATTAGTTGCTTTGTACATCAAACAAAGGTTTTTAACTTCACGGCGCTTTTCTGGCGATTGCCAACCACATTCTCTATATCAATTCTCAAGCGAAACCGAGCGTGTTAACCATGTAACTATACGTGCGGCTTCATGTTGGAGTTTCTCTAAGGAATTTGATTGCTGCAATGTGCAGCAATCCCAAACCTCAGAAGAGTACTCCAATATCGGCCTCACGTATGACATATATATTTGGTTTAGTGCTTGTCTATTTAAATTAAACTTCAATCGGCGCATTATGCCTATAACCTTGGAAGCAGATTTCAATATGTTGTCAACGTGTGTACTCCATTGTCCATTTGAGTCAAGAGTTACACCAAGATGTGAATATACAATTAACGAATGTTTTTGGACGAAAATCTTGATCGGACGACGTTGAAAAGGCGTTTAATATGCGAAACGTCGATATGACGTCGATGTCAGGCTATTATAAACGATGCTGGACAAAGGCGTTACCGAATAAACACTGTTTGTTTGACTTAATTGACAATAAATACTGTTTTAATGACTTTTTGTAACAGTCACCGTCGGACGCGGTCGAGAGGAAATGCGCTCGACTACGAAACCAGGGGTCTTGCAATCGATCCCATGCTCGACCAATTTCTTCAGATAAGACTTTATAAAAACCGAATCCCAATGTATTAAGAGTTCTTTACACTGGGTATCTGATTTAACCAGAGAATACGAGTAGGGAATGGCACCTGAGTTTTCTGTATACGTCCCCTCTCTCTTTTTGAGAAACCAACATTTTTTACTCACTCATATTTTTCGTTCAAATGTATATACGTTTTGTTTTGTATCAAATAAAGTAAATATATTACCATCAGAAATATGTCTTCTTGATTTCTGCAAAGTTTTAACACGATCTGCAATACGCGCCGGAGATATGATACCATCTATAAATACATAGTTAAAAGATTCGTTAAGTGTACAGTGACATTTTATATTCAGACATATGGACAAAAGTGGGTTGGATAATTATACCCCTAAATAATGATGTCACATATATTGTAAATTTATCCAACTTGCTCTTTATCCTTTTACTGTTGCCTTACACAGAGTACAACACTTATTTCAAACAGTTTTTATCCCATTAGACGCTGAGTTACTAGTCGAATCAGGATCCAAATTTTACTCATTTTGATTTAACTACTTGTCAGTTTACCTAAAATTTAGACACAAAGAAATAAAAGCACACGGTAGTTGTTTAAAACAGACGATGTCATGGCAGAAAATGGGTAAATTGTTGTATTAAAAAGTTTTGTAAACGAGTTAATATTAGTATGTGGATAGAGTGGCACCCAAATTAAAATTCAGACATATACTACTCAAAGTTTGCTTAGGGTCAAAGGTATAACCGCTATAGGAACCAATGCATCGACCCTTGAAGCTCGAGATCAATTCTACTGGTTCTTATATGTGACTTATACATGTAAATGTCATATGCAGGTGCATAAGATGAAATATCACTTTTCACAGAAAACTGCATAAAATTACAAATTGACTGCGTTTTTGAGTTAATGAACATGCTTTACAATACAATAATAGGTACAATTTAACATTACGGTAAAACATTTTTTGTCAACGAAAAACACCTCTAAGAATATTAAAATGTAGTCTTCAACGGTTTTTGAAATTTGATGAAATCTCAGAAATTTCACATTTTTATGATTTCCTCGGGTTTCGTCTTTATTACCTGAACAAGAATAAATGTTATCAAAATACGTAAAGTGAATCCTTGGCACACTCAGAACAAAAATATCTTAATAAGGGGAGATCCTTTGAAATCACAGAAAACAAAGCAAATACTGAAAATTGCAGACTCGGTTTCATTGAGTCTGTTCATGAGCAATACTGAAATATGCAACAGTGCTCACGCCCCCTAGCACCGGCTTAAGCGGAATTCAACTTTCAACTGTAAATGCGCTGAAATCAATGATTCCAAAGGACCAGAAAGTATAACAACACTGAGAATGAAGTCTGTAAAAACCGATTGAAGATGAAATCTGTTGGGGTTTTCTAATGTCAGACATTACATTATAATGACTTCATATCATCATATTAACGTAATTCTGGAAACGAAACTGAGGACCGGTTCATACAACATCGTACGGCATAAACGGTCGTAAATCCCAGTTTTTAAAATACATTTAATTTCTAATTTCTCTATCTTATCCTGTCTTGTGACATCTCTTTGGAATCGTCTTTTCAAGACGATTCCAAAGAGATGCCACAGGACTGGATTAGAGGGTGAAATAAATTATAATTCAGACTTTTATAATCTGACTTACGACCATTTTTGTCGTACGAAGTTTTATGAAATGGGCTCCAGAGCGTCAAAGAATCATTTTCAGTTAATAAGAAAACTATGTTTACATTTGGTACTGCTTTTGTCTATGGATGAAAAAAAACTCAAACACAATTACGGCGAATTGTTTTCCTTTTGATTATGGAAAACGTGAAAGTAAGAACATTACAAGTTTTATGTCATTCGTTGTTTAATTTATCTTAATAATATTAAATTCGTGTATTTTCAGTATTGATTGTATCTCCCCTCCCTTTGTTATTCTTTCTCTCTTTCTATCGCGCAATCTTTATATCAAGTCTCTCACTATCGATCGAAAATAATTAACACCTTCAATACCAGTGCCGATAACGCTGACATTTACAAACATCCTGGAACCTGATCAGACGCTGCACAATCCAAACTGTTACTCATATCAATGTTTCCTAAGTCAAAAACGCATTAAACTCCAAATTTTAACAAGTAAAATGAGACGAAACATATAAGCAGAAGAAAATATGGCAACGATTGTGTTAGACGGATATTTCTGTCATAATGGCAATGAAAGGGATAAATAGACAAACACCATGTATCATCAGGGGCCCGTTTCATAAAACTTCGTACGACAAGTGTTGTCGTAAGTCAGATTATTAAAATCTCAATTATTATTTATTTCTCCATCTTATCCTGTCTTGTTACATCTTTTTGGAATCGTCTTGAAAAGACGATTCCAAAGAGATGTTCCAAGACAGGATTAGATAGAGAAACTAGACATTAAATGTATTTTAGTTTTGACTTACGACAACATTTGTCGTACGAAGTTTTATAAAACGGGCCCTAGTACCTCAGTATTGTGAGATTGCAGAAAATACATGTAGCTACTTTGACCTATTCTCCAATTGACCAAAACAGCTAGAAGAGGTCAGCATTAGTGTGTGCTCTTTTCTTATCTGATAACAGAACAGTGTGCTAGTCATTACTCTTATTTGACTTGTGTATGGTGTCATTTTGGTGTTAAATGTATAAAGAGATTGCAAACACGATGCAAGCTTTCTGTTTTCACTGACATATTAAAAGCTTTACATAGTCATCTGTTCCACCTCCTTAGATACTGAGTGCAAGTCTTCTTTAGAGAAATAAACATAGTGGGACTTAATTGTCGACCATTGCCACTACCGGAGGGGTTACAGGCCTTAAATTAATCACAACAAATCGCCCAGTGGTTAAACCAGTAAGCAATTAGCGAATCGGACGACTGAATGCAAAAAGAAGAGGTAAATAGACTCTAAGAGATTTTTTGTATGCGATTTAGCAGAAAACCTGCCAACAGCTGAGAAGAATGGTTAGTCGCAGTGCGTAGAGTACCGTTTTCGGCCCGATCTTATTAGGGGTCCTCAGCATTAAGTTTACAAATACACTGTATTAACCAAATTATCCCATATACACTCAGCGCAAAAAGAAACGCACATCTTTTATCAAAATATTATTTTTATGTAAAAGGAACGTATTTGTGAATTATTATTAAATCATTATTGAATTGGTAGCATCACAACCTGTACTAATCGGTACGGTGTTTTTAACAAGCTGCAGTTAATTTTTTCGCTGCCAAATTAATCGTGAGGTTTTACCCCTTCACCGTTTCTTTGTTGCCTGCTTCAATTTTGTTATTTGCAAGATCGTTTCAAAGTAAAATTCAATGTATAATGACTTGAAACATATTGATACGAGTGTCAAACAGTTTGGATCCTGATCAGACGCCGCGTTACGCGGCGTCTGATCAGGATTCAAACTGTTTGCAAATGCGCTTTTTGGCGTCATTAAGAGTGAAAGGGTTAAAAAGCAGCACACTGGTTTTGAGTTTTTTTGTTTCTGAACTTGTTACAGAATTAAATCAATCTTGAGATATGGTATTAGTATTCTAATTTTCTTCAAGAAAAGATTCTTTCTCTGCGCATGAGCACGATGTGCGTTTCGTTTTGCACTGAGTGTATACGTTTTTTAAGTCAACTAATTCAACCACTGAAGAAAATAGTTCTACCTTATGCAACCATGAATATTTCAGAAACTTGAGAAGTAGTTTCTATATTCTAGCAGATTGTAGATTAAAGCATTCTGAAAATATGTTTCAACAAGCTTTTAGCTGTATTATGTATTCAAAACTAGAATCAGGCTACGGGACAAGTGAGTTTAAACACACTATTTCTTCAATTCAACTGTTAGTGCATGTAGTCGTATTCATATATGGAGATTACCATTATGTACATAAATGTATTAAAGAAATATTCACCAAAAATGTTATGTACGTAGAGTCATACTTGTACAATAACCCTACAAGAAGGTTGTTTTCTGTGAATGGGTTGGGTAGGACGTTGATATTTGTAAACACATATACAAAGAGGAGTTGGTTCATTTAAACCAACAGCAAAGTATGGACGGTCAAAGAAACACTATATTAGTTTTCTCAGCTCAGATTCATATTTCTTATTTTTTACGCCAGAAATGTAAAACATATAAAGGTTTTGGAAACGGGCTTTTTAACTGAATTTAGCCAAAGTTTGGATGATTGGTGCTAAATAATAATCTGTTTACCCTTTTAGTTTGGTATCAATTTCTAACATTCTGCAAAGAGTTGATAGAAATTGTTATTGGGTATAAATCCTGCGAATGATGGAAGAAAGTGAGTATGTTGGGTCTTACGGCATATAAAGGGATACTATTCTTAACACTAAACTACTTCATAAAGGGATGTCACTCTTTTTAGCAGGACAACCATCCGAATACTGGTTATGTCCCTGAACATTATACCTTAATTTCTAATAAAAGCCGTCCTCAAAGTATTTTTGCAAATGTTTAATTCTTTTAAACGACTTTTGAGACTTAGGGTCTGGTCAGGACCAAGACTGTTGAGACTTAGGGTCTGGTCAGGACCAAGACTGTTAGAGACTTAGGGTCTGGTCAGGACCAAGACTGTTGAGACTTAGGGTCTGGTCAGGACCACGACTGTTGAGACGTAGGGTCTGGTCAGGACCAAGACTGTTAGAGACTTAGGGTCTGGTCAGGACCAAGACTGTTAGAGACTTAGGGTCTGGTCAGGACCAAGACTGTTAGAGACTTAGGGTCTGGTCAGGACCAAGACTGTTAGAGACTTAGGGTCTGGTCAGGACCAAGACTGTTAGAGACTTAGGGTCTGGTCAGGACCAAGACTGTTTGCTGCTTAGATTCTCATTTATTGTCATCAATTGCAACAAACCTGTCTGGTCTGTTTCTACATTTTATCGTATTTTATTTAGTTTCGTTTAAACGAGAAGGAATATCCACTGTGAAACTTAGGTTAATATAGACATTGTGGATCCTTACAGGCAGTTGAGTGCTAATTTAACTACTGAAGTGCATGTGCCAAAATATCAAAACCTTTTTTTTACCAGGTGCTGACATTATTGAATTTCTTGGACTAGGCAATTCGTAAATTACCCAATTTGGCAAGTTACACGAACAACACAAAACAACAATAAAAATGTATGATGGCCTTTATTTTGCTAATTAGTACTTCTCAATATGTATATAATCGACCTGCATGGCGGCTGAGTCACCCTGCCATGTGGGCATCCAGTCGTGTCTCTTGTTCCAGAAGTCGGCGGGCTCAGTAGGAGATGTGTTACCCCATGGCTTGTTCTTGTCGTAGTGCCAGTTGTCTGGGAAGAAACCGCTTGTTCCGCCCACTGCTACGTTCATAATGAAGTAAAACTGGCAAAGAAACAAGAATAAACACTTCTTTAATTTAAGTACTATATGGCATTAATAATATTTAGATTTTTTAGAACAAATGCATTATTGACAACTGGTACATATCTGTTGTCCTTGATGCAGCTTTATACTTTGTTCTTTAGAAACATCTATGTACAATATTCTTTTATCCTAAAGCATATAACTATATGCTTTAAATATTAGAATTAAACTTTTTGTAGAAATTAAAGGTTGAGACTCGCCCACGAGAAAACCGAAGAAAAAATGATTTGCCTTGTCAGTTTAAAATTTCATCCACACAAGAACGAAGTTTATTTATGCTTTTCGGTGGATTACCGGGAAAATGCAGTGGATAATCACTTGGTAATCCACTGCAGTGGATTATCACCAATCGCTTTTATTATGAATTTTCCCCGTAGGGCTCCCCAAGAATCGTAGTCAATCGTGTCTTATCGTTAAATTCCGACAGTCCGATTTGTCGCGAACTACTCACCGGAAGAGCACAAATCCAAACTCGGGAGCAACGAAGTAATTCGGATGACGTCAAATCAATAAATAAGTGACGTCATCGTACGGGAAACTGTTTCGAAACTGTGTTCGATATAAAGTTGGGGCTCAACACGGGGTAAATCATTAACTTTCGCTTTCTCTATTGTCGAACAATTTCGTTTAAAAAGTGGCTTAAAAGCATAAATAAATAGAATAGTTGTATTTTTTCAGTATAAGATCGAATTTAATCCATTTCGTGAACATCAGACTGTTATATTTTCACTCGTGGCTTCGCCACTCGTGAAAATATAACGTCTGATGTTCACTCAATGGATTAAATTTCTATCTTATACTGAAAAAAACAATTATCCTCTATTTTATTGCTTTTTATCAGATCGAATTTGGCTTCGAAACGAAATCCTTGACGCTTGACACTTTAAATATAATATATACAGAGACCCCGTAAAACGAAACCCTAGATAAGTTGAATTTTTTTTTCTACTGTAAACAGACAATTTAAAATATAAATATGCAGTTTTGTAGATACATCACTTCTGCTATTTCTGCCAAAATGCGCCTAAAATATGCATTAATTTTAAAGTTATGAGTATTTTAAAGAAGAACAGTTAAATCCATTCTAACATGAAATTGGTTTTTGTGAGTACACACGACAGCTTTTTGGACTGTTAAAGCAAATTCTAAACAATCCATGCAACTGTTTTATTATTTACCTGTAAACGTATCCAGGACACCTCTACATGCTGCACGTGCGTATCGAGTCAACTTGGTCATACTACTTGTTATTTTTACTTAATAACGAAAGGCTTGTTATTTGAGCGTATTTCAGCATGCTGGTCAGTAAATGGAATTAATGCACCTTACAATTAGTGATTCTTTCTGATTGTTTCGTCTCAAGTGTTGTGTAGAAATTCATTAAGTGAAATATAGAATGTAGAAATATTAGATTTTCGATACGAAAAACATGTATGATGATACATGTGCAGTACACTCCGGAAAAATATATAATGGCCACATTCGCCTGAAATAGAAACTTACAAGCAGTATTTCAAAATGAAAGAAAAGGTTGTTTTCATGCTAAATCGTCTTCTCGACTGATTTCATTAAATTGTTCATATCTAAAAAACTATATATCTTTCGACCATATTTTGACAGTATATGGCAAAAGGAGTAAGATACAGGCTATTGTTCTAAATCATACAGATACACGCGGAAAAGCCCGGCATCACAGGAAGGCAGTTATGAAGCATAATTATGTCCACAGTCTCGATATTATGATATCTAAATAATGAACACTCACTTCTTGGTCAAAAGGAGCTGCTTTGGAACCGCTACCCCAGATATTTGACCCTCCGAATCCACCTTTCTGCCAGAACCCTCCAGCTTGAATGGGAACGTTTAGAATGACGTGACCGTCAACAGAGGTCCTGCAATGATAAAGTTTCTAAGCATATTCAGTAATATAGATATTATCTCCAGGAACTATCTATGTTATTTGTTTTGCCATGTATGAGCAAGAAATTGCCTAACGAGTGAACTATCAAACGACTTTCAAACCAGTTGCATTGCATACATGTGTAGACAATGCGTAGTTGTCATTTTAAAATAGGCATATACTGTTAAAATCCTAAGGCTTGGGACATCATGTGTAACTATTGTAATTAACATAAAATTTGAACAAAATGTATTTTATCGCAGTGTCACAGTAATTTGTCTTAACATGCAAGCTGACTGGCATACATTGAAGGGACAGTCTGATCAGGGCATATCATGTTTGCTCCGGCATGTATGCCCAAAACTTAGGAGCATTACGGAAAACTTGATCTAAACTGTCAAATTGACATTATGTACTACTGCTGGTGATTGTCCAGCAATGTATTATTATTATTATACCCGATTTATAAAGCGCTCTTTTCCATGTACCTACAAAGCGAGAAAAGACAAATAACTACTTCACAATAAACATTATACATTGTGGAGTGCTAGGGGGCGTGAGCACTGTTGCATATTTCAGTATTGCTCATGAACAGACTCAATTAAATCGAGTCTGCAATTTTCAGTATTTGCTTTGATTTCTGTGCTTTCAAAGGATCTCCCCTTATTCAGATTTATATAATTCACAACAGCAGATGTTAAGTGATTGTGTGGCGGCTGTAAAAAGTCGCCCCGTACTTCATTCTCAGTGTTGTTATACTTTCTGGTCCTTTGGAATCATTGATTTCGGCGCATTTACAGTTGAAAGTTGAATTCCGCTTCCGGTGCTAGGGGGCGTGAGCACTGTTGCATATTTCAGTATTGCTCATGAACAGACTCAATTAAACCGAGTCTGCAATTTTCAGTATTTGCTTTGATTTCTGTGCTTTCAAAGGATCTCCCCTTATTCAGATTTATTTACTTGGAAACATGGAACTTCTTTCAATATTATTACCAATATTATAAAATTGTTATAGTTAGTTTGTAAAATCAACTTCAAAATGAGTCAAATAATTAAAGAGCAATGGCATGATTAAAAAAGTATTTGTTTTGAATTTATTTGTTGCTTTTTTGTTTGGTTTGTTTGTTTCAGTGTAGAGCCGGAAAGTAGTTCACAAATCGCAAAACCAATGTTTAAAACAATACTCTCCGTGTTGTTTGGTTGAGAATAGTATAATCCATGGCTGAGATTTTTGTTTGTTTGTTTGTTTGTTTCAGTGTAGAGCCGGAGAGTAGATCACGACCTGTCGCCATACCTTCAGCGTGGAAGCTGATCTTGATATGTTTTTTACTCATATCGTCTACGATTTATTGCACCATAAAATCGCCTCTATTGAAATAAGTATTTCCACATTATACAGCATTGATTATGCACCATAATTTGTTTTTCGATATCCTTAACTATGGTAGCTTAAATCGGGATGGAAGTAAAGCGTAAATCAGGATGGCAGTGTATCTTACGTAATATGATCGACTGTCCAGTCCAGCACGTATGTGTGCATTCCCCTGCAGAACTGGGTATTGCGTCTGAAAAGGGCAATGAAATACAACCATTCAGGTATTTATAACGACCATTCAATACAGTACAAATTTGTCTTTAAAAACAACTGAAGCTTGACTGCTGACAAAAGACATGCAAAACTATCAGTAATAAGGTATGTGAATTGCCTCTGTCCCACATCTACCAGCTGTGCAGACAAACCATATATGAAATAATTCCTGTAGAGAACTCGATTAAATGTAGTTGGTCGACGTTGAACAAACTAACACGACGGATTTGTTTTTGTGTGAAGCTCTCAGACGAAAAGAAACTTTGTTAAGCTTTAATCTGCCTTTAGTGAGTAATTTCTTCTGCATCCGGTAATCACTGTAAGTTGTAAGGTGATTTATTGCACACGTATCTGCAACAAGTAATATCTGTACGGTTTTATTTAAAAGAAAACATTGCAAAATTATCTGCAACAAGTTATCACCGTGCGATGTAAGGTAATTTATTGCACACTTATCTGCAACAGAATTTATTGAAAACTTATCTGCAAACAGTAATCATTTTACGGCGTAAGAAGATTTGTCGCAAAATATTCTACCAAACGTTATCAATGTATGATGCTCAGTATTTTGTTGCACATTAATCATGTAACCATGTAATGTGTATATCGTGTATATCGTGTACATGACGTAATCAATATATTGGTCAATGTGATTTGCTGTGCACTGATCTGCATTAATTCATCAATGTTGGGTAATTTGTTGAAACCAGTGAGCATGCCTAACTTTCACCATAGATCAAATTTTGGGAACAAATAAGACAAAGCGACTTTCTTCATTAGTCTATTAATCCTACATTATTCTGTCACTTGTCTAGAAACGACGATGCCGCATGTTTTGGTTGTCCCTCAAGGGAGACAATACTTAAACACTCATTACCTCCAGTTGGAACAAAAACCCACACCGGATGTGTTAACGGCCTTTGCATGCAGCACCGTCCATTGTTTTTTGCGGAAATTAGGAAAAAACCATTATTATGTTTAAGCAAAGGTTAACAAAATACCACGTGTTTTAGACTTTCAATTGGGAACTGTCTTGTTTTTTATATATATATATAAATGTCCGTTTAGAACACTTATACACAGTCCCAGTTTCTAAATTGTTATCAAATGATACTCTTACTATAACTTAATATCTTACATCAATGCTATGTGGTACAAACTCAATTGTCTGATTTAGTTTCAAAATGTTTAACACTATCAAATGATGTCTTAATACTCTTAATATAACTAAATATAACTTAATAGAACACTTATACACAGTCCCAGTTTCTAAATTGTTATCAAATGATACTCTTACTATAACTTAATATCTTACACATATGCTATGTGGTACTAACTCGATTGTCTGATTAAGTTTCAAAATATTTAACACTTTGATAAGGTTATCCGTCAAATGTATTCTGTCTGACATTTAATAACTTCGAACGAAAAGTATTGCTTATAACTCCATAAATACTCATTTTTACGCCTTTAATTTAATACACGGGTTACATTGTATAGGGTAAAGGGTGAATTGGAAACATGTTTTCAAAAAACAGAAACAGGAGTCAAAGGATTAAAACAGATCATAGAACGAGACGGATGAGTGGATGGATGAGTTGAGATTAACGGCACTGACACATCGATTATTAAACAGAAGCATCCCCTATGACAACCAAGCACCAGAACCGCGGCCAGGTAGGTAGATCCCTGGAGAAAAAGACTGAAAGAGTTTATGGTAATACATGTATATATACCTTTCGCCGTGAGTCATCATGAATTTGTTTTGTCCAGCATCAGGGCCCCAGTGTAAGGTTGAGGACACCTCTGTGTTGCCATGGTTTACACTGTCACCACTGGCCCACGAGTTTCCTAAACAGATATAATGTTTAAATACACTCGAACCTTCGTATCTCAAACCCGCTTAGTCGAAATTATTTCTATAGTTTATATTGCAGTATATTTGACTCGCTTATGTGGAACATATTCGTATTCCTAAGTTCAAATGTAGCTTATGCGGATATGTTCAACATAAGAGAGTTCGATATATCGAAGCTCGACTGAAAGAAAGTAAGCATCTTACAAAAACCTCCAAATCAACGATCGTTCTTATATGTGGCAATCTAGATTATACTGCACGAAAGTAACATCACCATGAGATTACTACGAAAGATCGGTGGTGACCGTAAACACTTCAAACATCCAATTTCTCACATCAAGCTTAACTCCTTCATTGCCTTACCCCGAGTACACTGGTAATTTGAAAACAGTTTGGATCCTGATCAGACACCGCGTTACGCGGCGTCTGATCAGGATACAAACTGTTTTACACTCATTTCAATATATAATACCGGCATTTCAAAATAACTAAATATTTAATTTTAGAAATAAAAGCAGACGATAAGTGTTTAAAATTGATGACGTCATGGCAGTGAAGGGGTTAAGACTTCAGACTTCAAGGTTAAGACTTCACACTTAACATATCATATTGTTGTATAAGATGTGCATACATGTATATCAGGATATGTGCTTTTCTTGCTGTTGATAAACGTGTTTATAAGTGTTTTAAAAGTTGTTTTTATATATTTTCATAGGAAGACAATTGTGAAGGTATGAAGGTATGATCGTTGCAGAAGGAGATCGAAACTATTAGAATATAATAAGATAGTGAAACTGTAAACAATTTTGTAGATGCTTTTGATAACCCCAGAACCAAGAAAGATATGCTACAACTAGATATTGATCTAGTGAATAAGAACTGATTAACGTTACCTCTGCTCTCCATAAGATCTATTTCTCCAGATCGAGGCCATTGACCATAGTGCGAGGTCCTGGGCAACATCCATAGAGCTAGTGGTAGAATATAAAACATATACAATAAAACTACTTTAGACCGTACACACTTTGTAGAAGAAAGTAGTCAACAAACGACAGATGCCTACTTTATTACAACTTATACAGGCTAAACGTAACAGAGGAAACTCTCTTTAGTCTGCATTAAACTACAATATGTTAACAACTAATTTAGAAACAGAATTGTCGTTTAAAAATTATTTAGGTTAGAGATATTTCACTGTCCAATTATAAACAGTAAACATATCCACAATATCACCAATGAAAAGAAAACATATTGGTGGTTGTAATAACGGTTGAAGTAGAATGAAAATCAAGCAGAACTATACTTTAATAAATGAAAAAATTGTTTTACCCTTATCGTGTTAGAGCAGATTAGAGTCTTAAACTACATAACATTTTTGCCAAACAAGTTTAATTAGCGTGCACTTGAACTAATTAAGAGAATCATAGAACATGTACATGTATATAGGCATATTGCATTGATTTATTTTCGCTTTTCATTACAAATCTCAGGGTCACAACTTTGAAGCTGGTGGTGGTATGGTGGTATCCCGCCATGGAAATACTCCTAAATGCCCTCGAAGTAGAATGAAGCTTAAAAGCAAGATAACATTATTGAAGAGGCTTCTCATTCGAACTTTATTTTTATTTTCTACCATTGATCCATACTGATCCATACTGACGACTATATGCTCCCTCTAAATCCAGTGTACCAGTGAAAAATAAACATGACTTATGCACACAGTGCAGACCAAGGTCAACGAGTTTCTCTAGGACACTCAGATAAGAGGTTGTAATGTGTGTCATTTGCAATATAAGGCAACAGCAACCTTAAATATTTAGAAACCGACTTAGCTTAATTGTACACTGGAATTGTTCATCAGAATTTTCAGCAGTCAAAGCATTAAGCATTGGAAACACATTACATTAATTGATTGCCCGTTTCTGTATTAATTGGTTTCCATTCCATGTAAATGTATTTAACTCATTGAATCCTAGAATCTAGTCGTTATTTGATTTTTGACAGGACGGGGCATTGTTTAACTCTTGGAAATTTGCAAACAGTGTATAATCTGGTCAGAAGGCTTAACCATGTACAGTTACTAAATTGCACGTTGACTGTTCTGTGCCAGACTGTTTGCAAAAGATGTATCAGTCTCTGAGCACCCCTGCAAATGTATTGACTAGTTTAACTTGCTTTATGTGTTTCGTATTAACAGTTAGACAAACCTGGCCAAATCCAGTCTCCACATGGTGTTCGAGCTCTGACCTCTACCCGTCCGTACCTAATGGTCTTCGTGGACTTGATCTTGCCGGACATGATGGGTGGTAAGAGTGCGTTCTTACCCTGTCTGACACAGCCATAGCGATCAGCGTTGGTACATGTTCCCCAGATCTCTGATAGTAAAACATATATTTAACCCCTTCACTACCATGACGTCACCATCTTGTGACAGTTGTCGTATGTGTTAAACGTTTGTACTACAAATCTTGTATTATATTTAATGCATAGAACTGAACTTGTAAACGCAATATAAGATGTAGTTTATTCTTATATCGAGGATTTACTTCCGTAAAATTGTAATTACGATAAAGTACTTTGTGAGTTTATGTATATACGTATATATTGCCAAAGTGCATGGTTTGTAAATACTAATTAAGTCCCCATCGGCAGACTGTTCGTTAATGCCAGAAAAATGCAGCAGACTATAAGTAAATACCAATCAAGTTCCGATCGGCCGACCTTTTGTAAATACCAGACAAGTCCCGATAATCAGAGTGTATGTAAAAACAAGTCAAGTCCCGTTCAGCAAAGTATTTGTAAATGCCAACAAATTACTGGCCAACAGACGGCAGACTGCTTGTGAATACCAGTCAAGTCCCGTTTGGCAGAACGTTTGTAAATACCAGACAAGTCCCGATCGACAGACTGTATGATAATATTAATCATGTCCCAGTCGGCAGACTGTTTATAAATACCAGTCAAGTCCCGGTCGGTATACTGTTTGTAAATACCAAACAAGTCCCGATCAGCAGACTGTTTGTAAATACCAATCTAGTCTCGGTCAGCCTATTTGTAAATACCAGACAAGTTCCGATCGGCATATTATTTATAAATATCAATCATGTCCCGGTCGACAGACTGTTTGTAAATACCAGTCAAACCCCGATCAACGTACTGTTTGTAAATATCAGCCAAGTCCCGATCAGCGGACTGATTGTAAATAACTGTCAATTCCCGATCAGAGGATTGATTGTAAATACCAGTCAAGTCCCGCTTAGCGGACTGTTTGTAATTATCAGGCAAGTCCCGATCAGCGGACTGGTTGTAAATGCCAATAAAGTCCCGATCAGCGGACTGTTTGTAAATGCCAGTAAAGTCCCGATCGAGAGGCAAAAAGGTAAACATTCATATTCCAATAGAAAACATAACTCACGCGCCACGTCCATGGTGCCCGTATGGAGATAGTTCTCCCCAAATTTGTCAGATGTCAGAGTCTGAAATACAGTTTGAACTGTCAATGCAGGTGTTTTCCAAAATATTACAACAACAGTGTACCTGATCAATTCAATTACAATTCTTATCAGTCGACATAAAATTACTTTAAATATCAATAGTATTGTCTCTAAACGATCAAACAGAAAATTTTCTGTCTTAAGCGAACTTTATTTCGAAAGAAAATGTATAGTACTAGTGACTGTGTCCATACACGTTGTATATTTATTTACTGATTCACTCTCCGATTGCTAAATCTGCGCATCAGCGTACTGGCGCTCAGGGCACGTGACTCAAAATAGCGATCGTCTAATTATCGAAAATAGAATCGTCTAAATAGACGCCAAATATAGAGAAATTCAAGTACAAAAGAGTCACGTTTTGACCTCATGGTTCTCTAAAATACTCAGTGTAAATCACTGACACACGATATGAAAATATTTCATATCCCGATTCACTCTACCATGTTAGCTGTTGAAGTGGTCATCAGAAATGCGGGCTACTCGGAGGTTTACCGAGTTATTCCGAAGTCACAATTAACCCGTGCGCATAAACTTGTAAATTTTCCCCGGAGTTTTCTCGTATTAATCTGAGTGGCAAACAGCTTGAAGAATATTCAGACGGCATGTTACCCAGTGCCAGATGAGGTTCTAAACTGTTTGTTTGCAATGGAAAGAATATTGTTAGTGTAATAAACATTAAATGGAATGAATAACGTCTTCTCCATTGTAAAATTAAGAGCGGTTTTAAAAAAGACATAAGACAATTGACTCCAAAACTTGCAGTTCGACCGTGTTGACATAATGTTTATGCCACAAGAGCAAAGATATCTGTAAAATATGAACAAACATTTCACATTAGAGAATGATAAGTGTTACTTACCGGCTTAATATAAAGATCACCATTCTTTGTGTACACATTGGCTTTATCGTTGGTGTAGACTTGAATTTCCCAGTTCTGGAAATATTGAAATATCAGTATTGACACTGAGATGTATATACGTAAGATATTCCTTTCTTCTTTTCCTGGTTTTCATTGATCAGGTTTGTTATATAGTAACTGAATCTATCCATCTTCATATACAGATTCGCACGTTTAGTCCCGGGTTTCGGACTGCCTTAAACCGAACATATCTAGATTATTGATACACATGTATCATTATTAACACTGAGACGGATTTTCCTTTCAGCATTCCAATATTCTTCATTGGCCAGATATGAAGCACCGTACTGTAGTAGCTGAACAATCCACCTTGTAATGCAGGGTCGTAGGTTGAGTCCCGGGTTCCGGAAGTACAGTGTAACCTCTGAAAACCGGACTCCTTTAAACAGGAAATATCTAAAAACCGAACAAGGTTGTCTGACACAATGCTTTTTTTCTCATTGCTCATTCACATTTTAACGATGACATATGAATAAATCGAAGGACAGGGGGCAGCTTAACATGTCCGGTTGCATAAACGTTTGTTTACTTTAATTCATTGTTGCAATCCTTAATCGACTGTCCCTAATTAACATGATGTTTAAAAATGTGTTGCATAGTTTTAACAGACTTTAACTTTATCGACGTCCAAGGGTCAATTAATTTTTTAAGAAATTTAAAAATTACTTCTTTGTTCTATTTTGATCGCCGCAAACCAAGAGAATTTAAACGTACAGAGCACATAAATGATCAAAATGACCGGGAAATGTAAGAAGATGTACATTGACAAATAATGGTATTGACTTATTAGTAGAATTATTCCATTAAGACTTCCTTCAAGCAACTCTGCGGAATTTGGCGTTGACTCCGCTCCAAAAAGTGTTGCGTACGCTTCGCTATTTTGCAACTAGAGCTATGTACCAAGTGATAGGAGACACTCTAGGAATCGAAATCGATCGTGTACGTCAGCTCTGATTTACAAAATGTATTAGTTCATTATCTGGCCAGATAACAATAAGAAACATAAAATCAAGAACAATTTTACTAGCTAGCTAAATCATAGCTCGACGTCAGGGCGAAGCATCATTTGTAAACCGTAAAGGTTTTCATAGCATCGCCATTCAAGCTGTGTTTGACCATACTGGTATGTATTTTCACAGTAAACTTTCAAAACTCATTTAACCATGAAACAACAAATAGATAATTATAATTGTCTATGATATGTTATCCATTTGTGACTGTTTAAGATCGTTTCTTAACGTTAGTAAACGGCGTATATACGCGTTACTACATGTATGTGTTAAAAGGTTAAACGGCTGTCAATTTGACTTTTTTCTATTAAGTCACTGAACTGTTTGTCGGTTCGAAATTATTAAAATTTCGGAGGTTATACTGTTTTTCAGACGAGAGACAAAACCCGAAACGTGGTTAATTGTGAAAATGTATCCATCTACCCACATTTGTTTATCCACGCAAATACATTTAGATACATGCATAGAGGCATACGTGTTTGTTTAATTATCTACAAATTTCATACATTTCATACTGTGATACTGATTTTCACGCAAACTTTCATTTCAAAACAACTTTAGTTTGCTTAAAGTCCCATTGTGTTTTCAGACCTTTTCTCAATGCCTGAAATACGATAACGGTTAATAATAATGTTTGAACATTCTTATGGGCCAAACTGATCTATGAAATACTGAAGACCGACCTAAATCACCAAAAAGGGCGATTTAAAATCATAACAAACCGAAAATAGAACGTCTGACATAAACATTTCCACACGGCTTAGTATCACGTGATACAGCCGAATACAACTTCACTGGGGGCAACCGAATCTATCTTCGGCCGTCTAATAGGCGTCTATCCATCAGTCAGTTAGACTATCACACTTTTTTGTCCGCTCTCTAACTCAACTAATTTTTATCCGATCTTTCACAAACTTGCTGAAAATGTTCATTGATATAAAATTAAGGTTTAGTTCGATTACTACTAAAATCGCATAAGGTATTTTTGAGTTATTGCCTGTTAATTAATAAAAAATGACTTTTTCAGTCATTTTTGCACTCTAAAACAAACAACTTTTATCGGATATTCACCAAACATGCTGAAAATATTTATTCATATAAAATTTAGGTATAGTTTGATTATTACTAAAATCGCATGTGGCATATCTGAGTTTTTGCCCTTTATGTATTAAAAAATGACTGTTTTCAGCAAGTTTTGCTCTCTAACACAAATACGTTTAATTGGATCTTCACCAAACTTGCTGAAAATGTTCATTGATATAAAATCAAGGTTTAGTTTGATTACTACTAAAATCGCATAAGGTATATTTGAGTCATTGCCTTTTTATTAATAAAAATTGACTGTTTCAGTCATTTTTGCACCCTAACACACACAGTTTTTATCGGATATTCACTAAACTTGCTGAAAATATTTAACTATATAAGATTTAGTTTGATTATTACAAAAATCGCATGTGGCATGTCAGAGTTTTGGCCTTTAAGTATTAAAAATGAATGTTTCAGCATTTTTTGCTTTCTAACACATACAGTTTATATCAGATATTCACCAAACTTGTTGAAAATGTTTATTAATATAAAATCTAGGTCAGTCATCTTAACTACCAAAGTCACACAAGGCATGTTGGAGTTATTGCCCTTGAATGACTAAAAAATTCATTTTTTAATTATTCAAGGGCAATAACTCAGACATTCCTTATGCGATTTTGCTAGTTATTGAACCTGACCTAGATTCTATACTAATAAACATTTGTAGCAAGTTTGGTGAAGATCCAAAAAGAAGTGTTTGAGTTAGACAAGGCTCAAACAGTCATTTTCAGTAAGCTCAAGGTATAGATTCACCGTAGTTTGTTTTATCGTTTACCCCTAGTGAATAATTATGTACATATTGTTATTGGATCTCATAGTGTTTAACCCTGTGCCTACTGGTCGTAACTTTTAGGAGTTTGCAAACTATTTGAATCTAAA
Organism: Gari tellinella; assembly: GCA_922989275.2. Classification (NCBI taxonomy): domain Eukaryota; kingdom Metazoa; phylum Mollusca; class Bivalvia; order Cardiida; family Psammobiidae; genus Gari; species Gari tellinella. The sequence continues at coordinate 20,308,977 of OV277862.1, forward strand.
AAGAAGCCGCGTAACGCGGCGTCTCATCTGGATCCAAACTGTTTGACACTCGTCTTAAGGTTTGTTTAATTAAAACAATGCATAAATCTAAACTGAACACATTTTGCAGACGACAATGTCAAAGCAGACGTCTGTGCAGCAGAATAAGGGTTAACAGGGTCATTTCCAGTGCTCCAGCTATAGATGTAATCGAGAGTAATCTGAACTAATCTAACATTTTCTCACTCATTTCAGCACCGAATGCTATGGTGTTACTACTGATTAAACCGTCTCTTCGAGACAATTTTAATGAGTATGACACCATTGGGTTTAAAAGCAGAAATAAAGATTTTAGTTTTCGAAATACTTCCGTTATCTGGAGCCCTGTATTTACAGAGTTGTTCTTCTTTCCATTCACAAGGGAGGCTCTTTAATTTGTGCAGCACCAAAATATTATAAATAAAATTAAAAAGAATCACGTCCCACGTAGTTCAAATGGGACCCCAAACAACCGTTTTATGCAGGTTTCTCAAAAACACAATGTGGCTTTAAGTTTGAGTTAAATAGTTTTACCGCGAAAGTCTACATCAACCACCGTAAACGAGTGACTTACGTATCCGCCATACATGGAGACTTCATAATCCCAATTATTGGGGTTAAAGCTATTAAACTCATCCCTCATCACAGTTATACCAGCTCGCCTCACTGGACTCGACAAAGCAGAAGCGTGAGATGGCTCTGAAAACAAGTACATTACATATGCCAGGCTTCTTTACAGTTATTTTCTATATAAAGATAAGAATGCGGCGATCTTATGTGATAATTATATTGTAATGGAATTATTCAGGAATTCTAAATCAGTCGATCTATTGTAAATATTTTGTAGTGACTTCAATTAGAAAAGTAATACTTTTGTAGTGACCTTAATCAGTGCAGTAATTAGCATGTTGAGTGAAGTTATATCTGTAGTGTCATTATTGAAAGCAATACTACTTTTGTAGTGATATTAATCAGCATAGTAATGAATATAGTGATCCTATTCTTCAAAACAACACCATTTAAAAAAATCAAAACATTCTATGCCTTTCTATACTTGATATAGGCCGGTTTTTTCAGCTGGCAGGGCGGAGCTAACCTTTGACAAAGATAAACTAATTTACTTTTGAATTTAGGGGTGATATGTTTAGTTCTGTATAATATCGTTATTGTCCGATACTTTCAACATTGAGAAACATAATTTATGCGTACATCCATATTCTCGTGAAAATGGTATATACATTGCTCCCACTCTACAACAACACCTTATGGAAGGCAAAGAGTGCGTGCATTGTTCGGAGGGAGTTGCTAGAGGGAGGGGAAATTAAGACTTGACTTTCATTTGCAAACATCTTGATTCAAGCTGTTTGTTATTCTTCATTATTTTCCTTTTGTCACAATGTCTTCTAATATGTAATGTTGAGAAAAAACGGCAGACGTCAACGGTATATTCCGATAATAAAGAGCGTGCTGTCCCCCCAAAGTTGAAATGCAATGGTCCGCATCGAAACTCCGCCCTGACAGGTCAATAAAATCGGTATATACCAAGGGCTGCAAGGCGAATATTTTGGCTATGCTTCGCAAACAATAGAAACTTATTTGCATTGCAAACGAATAACAACTGCATAGAAATGAACTCACCTTGTATGAAGGTGCCTTCCACTGTGGTATATTGACCATTGGCCTCGGCTGCAACCTTGTACTCCAGCTTGCCCTCACTGTAGCTTACTTTGTGGTTACGATGGTACCATCGACCGTCAACTATGACAAGAATACTCAGGTTACATTGAACCCTTCACTGCCGCATTATCAGCTTTAACAGTTGTCGGCTTACCGGTATTTACTTCTTAAAATAACAAATACTGAAATGAGCGAAAAGCAGATATGATTCTGATCATAAGCCGCCTCGTCCAAACAGTTAGAAAATAACCATTGCACTTAGGATAAGGCAGTGAATGGTTTAATTGTCTTAATATTTTACCATTCGTCTGCTGATTACGTACGCAGTTCAAAACATTATTAGTTTGTAGGTAGTCTTAATTTGAGGAAACCTAGAATAACAGTGTATATCCTAAACAGACGCCAAATTATTCATCGTCTTATCTTGATCAGAATAGTCAAAAATACCTAATCGATGCATACTTTTGTAATACATGTATTTAATTTAGCAACAGTGAATGGCGGAGTTTATGATTACGTTTACGAACAGTATGCGTGCAGGTAACCAAATGACTCATCATACATCAGGTTTCACAATGTTTGGCACTCACGGTATATTTATTCTAACATAGGGCAGAATACTTTGTAAATACAGTTGAAGACAATTCTGTGAACTATATTTGCGTTAAAGTTACATGGCTAAATTGGCAAACAAACGTAAACGTCTTTCATATGAACTAGTTGAAAAAGTGTAAGTGTCCGTGGATCTTACAATCATCCTTAAATTAGAAACCCCTTCTACTTATAATCTGGTTATAAAACAAAAAAGTGTATATATATATATGGGAATGGGATTATACCTTTTCCTGGAAAATCATGATTTTAAAAGACTTTCTTTTGAAGTAAATATAATCGACAAATAACTACATGTCTCTCAAAAATTAAACACTCGATGGAAAATACTGACGCCGATGAAGACCGCATATAATATGACACAGCTAGGCTTACCAGCTTTGTGGAATTCTCCAAAGAAGAGTTGTCCATTAACTGTGTACTTGATGTACTTATACTCAATACCAGGAACATCTGGAAAGAAAAGGCAAATATTTTCAGTAATCACTTTATACAAAAGTATAGAATATTTGTCATAAAAAGTTGACCGATTTTTCTAGGTTTTAGCATGTGATATGCTGATACAATTGCTTCACTCTGTACGGCTATAAGATAGAAATTGTATGGATGACTTGCAGAGAGGGCAGAATTTAACTGCAAATGATCGTTTTCGAGTATTTACATGACCAAGTACTTCATTAAATATTTGACTTTTTAAACTAATCTTTTCAACGGTGTTGGAAATGACTGCTTCATATTTTCACCTTTCGAAATTCTCAGAATAATTCGTTCCTTCCAGTGATACTGATAATTTTGTCGTTCTAATGTCTTGATACTATAATACTAGTATTGCGTGTACTATGAAGCGAACATCTGTTACGGAACCGGACTGCAGTTACAGTGCAGAAAACGTTATTCTTTCCCAACAAACGCGTTTACGTTAAAACTATTATTTCTATTGCAAACAGTTTGGAGCCAGATCAGACGCCGGGTAACCCGACGTCTGATCTGGCTCCAAACTGTTTGCCACCAAGATAAAAATAAACTATCAGTATTGTCCAAAAGTTGTCCTTTTCTACGTTTTAGAGCTTTGCGTTTGCGTTTCGTTGCGTTTAAACGGGAAAAAATAACATTTTCTCCACTGTACTCTTATCATGACCAGGTTGCACACTTGACCACGTTCACTCCAAGATTTAAGTTCAATAATTGCGTCTGTCTAAATGTGTCCTTTGCGCCCATATTTCAAACTGAAAACAGTATCAAAGTTTTGGGCACCAGATCTGACGCCGAATTACTCAGGGCATAATCCGAATTAATAGTTTTTAACCAGTTCTACTGAAATCACAGTTAGCAGTGAAAATCTTTACCAAGCATTATACTTAATGAATGAGAGAGATCACTCAGACACTCACCATCGATAGAAATCTCCAGACCAGTGGGACTGTTGGTGTTCAGTCTCGGGGTTGGCAATTCTACAGCCAGAACTGCCCCTAGTAGGCACAGCAGTAGTATAGTCTTCATTGTTTCTCTCATGTCCACCGCACTCTGAGATGACAAATCAGCAGATCGCCCTATTTAAGGCAGAAGATAAGAAGGTAGGTCGCATTATATAAGTGTGACTAAAAGAGGAATATTCGCTGTAGAACTCGAGTGAATTCTAAATTAAAGTTAACATTTCATTATAACTTTAATGTGATAAATAACAGAAAAAGGCATATTCTTTACCAGAGGATTTACTTACCAAACTGTTTGCAAACGCCCTTTAAGGTGTCATTGAAAGTAAAATGGTTAAGAATCGATTATATGAGTGTAAACAGTTGGGCTGCTGATCAAACGCCGCGTCACGTTGCGTCTTATCAGAATCCAAACGTTTTTTCAACTGTCGGTAGTGTCGGCCTCGGCAGTGAAATGGTCAAAGGACTGCAATGTAGCATATTCATATCACGTCATCTCATCTCATCAATCATCGGCCTTTTAATTTAATATCTATTTTTGTCACAGTGTCGTAAAACATAACCAGTCCATCCATCCACCGGCATCCTTGTTTGGACATCTGACTAGCAAATAAGAAGTTTCGAGTGCGACGGCCGTGCCAACAAAACTTCATAATCGCAAAGCCGTCGTGCCGATTAGAATTCTAATGGACACGACGATCATGCTGATTTGACTTATTATATTTCGAAACTATTGCCTATCTGCACCACGGTCATGTCGACAATGAATGACTTTGACATTTGGATCGTTTATCTGTATAAATATATCACCGGTGCTTAGCAGTCCATGCAGAATTGTCTCTTATAAAATAATACAATATATGAAAAATTAAAAATTAGTCAGACACTGTCTTTGGATTTTATGAACTTTAACTAAAACATCTCTGCACTACTATCTACAGTGGAGAATCTGTTATTCTTTCCCGTTTAAACGCAAACGTACGCAAACGCAAAACACTAAAACGTAGAAAAGTACAACTTTTTGACAATTCTGATAATTCATCTTTATCTTGGTGGCAAACAGTTTGGAGCCTGATCAGACGCCGGATTACCCGGCGTCTGATCTGGCTCCAATCTGTTTGTACTGGAAATAATAGTTTTAGCGTAAACGCGTTTATTGGGAAAGAATAACGTTTTCTCCACTGTAAACGCGTTTCGCTTTTCGATTCCTCAGTAGTCAATAATGTTATGCTGTTGTTAAGAGGTTTTTCAAGAATGTTATTTCTTATTGCATATTTATTTGTAAATATTATTCAAATTTTATCGTAAACTAATTGGGGCTGTGCATTGTAGGGATATGCATACAGTATAATTACAGTAAAACCGCTCTTCTACGACCACTTACAACAAGGCTTATTGACCGCATACAAGATAGGTGACAGCCTAAAGCAAGGTGAACGTAAAACAGTAGCCACCTGCCTTAAACACCTAATAATTAACACAATTTAGTGGTCGTAATAGAGAGGTTTTATTGTATTATTTTTATCATTTTACCTGATCTATATAGCGCTCTTTTAACACAGGGGCTGTGCGTTCAAAAGCGCGTACTGTATCTAATTTACGAAAAGCCTATTACATTTGAACAGCATGGTTGATTAACCTTTCATCGTCATTATGACGTAATAACCCGTTCACCTAAAGCACTGCCATTTCATCGTCTACTAATATCTTTCGTCTGCTTAATTTATAAACTTTGAAATTATATGCGTTTTCATACTAAAAAAAACATTGATATGAGTGTCAAACAGTTTTATGTCCGTTATACTGCCTTAATTGTAACTATAAAAGAATATTGAAGAGAACAATATTGACGCAGACGACAATATGGCGGTAAGGGGGTTAAACCTCGTGACTTGTTTGCTGGTGAAAGGTTTAACAGTCTGCATTGATTGTCATATGTATAGGTTGTTAATTTACATTTAGTGGTTTCGAAAAGTAGATCTATATTGTTATGATTTATATAGGTATTGTTTACTTATGATAAATTAATACTTAGAATGCTTTGTATATTCATTATGTTGACCAATAAATCATGTATTCCCCTTTCAATCAAGCTCAGGTCAAATTGTATCACAACAGGACTATAAATCACGATCATATCACAAGTTAATATACAGTTTTCCCTTCCTACAAAGGCCTACCCAACAACGATTCCCTCCTAACAACGACACTTATCGTTCTTCCCTAAACAAGACAAATATGTCAAACCTATTCACAGCTGCAAGATCGTGAACTTAAAATTGCCGTCTGCTGTTTTTCTCAAAGTTACATAATGGCATTTTGACAGAAAAAACCTAAATGTTGAGTGACAAACAGCTTTAATCCAGATCAGACGCCGCGTTACGCGGCGTCTGATCTGGATTCAAGCTGTTTGCAAATGTCCTTCCCTATACCGACTCTCTCCAAACATCGCACACAATGTGTGTCTCCCGTTTGGTTTTGTTGTACAGAGAGGGAGCGCTGTGTTGAGCCGAATTATTCACACTACGAATTCTTCACACCGTAATTAGAGGTGTGAAGAATTCGTACGAAAGGGTACGAATTCTTCCACTCGTGTGACCAATGTGTGAAGATTTCGTACGAATATGTCACACAATGGCAGTGTGAGATTTTCGTACCCCCTTTTTGAACGACTTGTTGGTACCTACGGATTCTTCACACATCACCTTTCGTTTAACATTTCTTTATGAAACAAGTTCTAACAGCTTAGGCAAATCACTTTCCATAGCGCAAAAGATGGTGTATTGCGTCGTTTTGTGGGATGACACTAGAGTACTAGGGAAAACAGGCGACCCTTTCACGTACTGTCATGACCCGGGATCGAACTCGGGATGCATTGTTAAGAAGCGGGTGCGCTAAAACTGTGTTATCCACTTTTACATGCAGTGTTTACGATTTGATCAAAAATGCTCTTTAACAGCCGACCTAAATCCGAAGAATTATCTGTGGATAAGTACAGCCTTTTTTATCCAATGATCAAACTTAAGTCCCGTTGAGTTTATGCTTAGTCCCCGGCTTCCTTTGAGGCATAATAGGCAGACAACCGACATGTTGCTTGCCGAATGCTGGTAGATTGTTGGTATTCTTAACGGGATGGGGAGAGATGGGACCCGTGGCCGTGGTCCAGTGCTCATAGTGAATATAACTTACACTCAATTGGCTCCTTACTGCAGTTGATTCGAATCCCAATCTGAACATTTGGGCTTTTTCATTTGGAGGAGCCTTCAAGCTGGCTATCGGAAATTCGGTGCTTTTACCCAGATGCAATTTTTTACCTGATACAGTTTATGACGTGCATCCTGTTTCTTCTCCCATATGCAATTAGCTTTATGTCGAGATATGACTGAAATACTGTTAACATAGTATGAACTCAGAATTCTGGGCCTCGGTTTGATTTTAAAGTGGAGTTAAAAGCTAGTTTCAACGACGGTCATAGAAACGACATCGCCTTAAAATCGGTCGATTCCGGGCACCTTACACGTCGATCGGACCCGGGAAAGCTTTTGACCAAATATACAAACGTATACAAGCGTGTCAGAAGTCGGACAAGACCGTCTCCATCCGGCGTTTGTCTATCATATACCGGCCGTTGTAATGACGAAAAGTGACCCTACCACTCAGAATTGTGACCCCGGGATATTTTTCGACTCAGAAAATTAACCTCCCGGGTCATTTTACATGTATTATGCCAAAGCAAATCCTAAGGACAGTTTTCTTCGTCAAACATTTGTCCTCATGTGTCACTTTTTAGAGGGGGGGGGGGGGGGGGAGCACATTTCGTCTTTACACCGGCGCCCGACTGGCAACCGGATAACACCGGTTTCCTTTCGGTCTCCCACAGTATTGCACGTTTTTACTGAATGCCCATGATATGGACTACACGATAAGGCAATCGGTAGTATGGTTCCATGTAAGAAAGTGAGCAACATAACAAAGAAGTGAAATCAGTGCGTCTTTGTAAACCTCATTCATATATTGAACCCACGATAACCAATATCGGGCGATTTTGAGGACAGACAGACAAACTAACAAACAGACTAACAAGAAGTGTTATATAAAAATGAAGCATGACTTCTTTGAAGAATTGTTTTTACCGTTTCGTCATAAGCAGAAGTTTCTTCTGGGAAAATGACCACTTTGGTCATGAGCACTGAAGGACGCTTCCAATAACAAAGCCAAAGGCAATACTCAACAACCCGATAACCATACTTTAAAATCAATATAGCTCAAACGTGCACTGTGACCGTGTCCGTTGAGCTACGGATTTTAGTCTGCATCGAAACGTTTTCATTTTACAGTAAGATATTTTCCAAATTGTTCTATAATCCTGTAGAATACAGGACACCCTATACCCCACACTGCCACCAGTAACACCACCCCAATACTTATATTTTGAAAATCAACAAGTTCAAAGTTATCTGTGCTATTGGTCTTTGTGCTGATTAGACCTGAGTTTTGCACATCACGTATGGTCGTGCTGTGATTGTTACGTGTTCCGAGTTATATAACTAGAAGCGTGTTCTTCGGGAAACATGTGTCAACTGCCAGCAATGATCAGTCGAACAACTAAAAATCCCAGCTTCAGTACAGCAGAAGTTATCTGCCAGAAAATAAACTGTATAAAAAGGAAATTATTATTATTATCTCATGGTATTGATGCAAGAGTTATGAACCATGTGCAAGGCACTTCCACTCACCAAACTATTTCCATAAATGAAAGTTCATCTGATAAACAATAGTAGAACCGGAGTTATAGGCAGAAAACAGGGAAAGAAGGAATTTCTCTCACCGCACTGATGCAGGAGTTATGATCCTCATGCAAAACACTTTTATACATCAATCTCTTTCGATTAAGGAATGTCGCGCCAGTTTCAATTTTTTTACAGTCAAAGGGAAGCAACTTTTGCAAAACTTCTGATGTGTTGTCTCCCTTTAACCAATTCAATATAGTTTATATTTGAAATTTGTATTTTTCCTACCTCAAAAAGCTTAATGGTGTGGTCATATAATTTGGCGTCCACGATAAGTTATATATACTAATAATGCTTGTAAAGTGATATATTGCTGACGATTAAACAGTGGATTTTGACACATTTTAGCATTTAAAAGTGGTTAACATATATCATTTATAGATAGCCCTATTTGTAATTGGATAGACATGCGTTACTCTACATGCAGACTTTGTATTTTGTAGAAAAATAGTTCGGGTAACCATAACTGTAATTAGTGATTTCAGTAAATTAATGCTTTATTAATATTTGTGAAACATATTGGCAAAATCTGAATGTAAGAACTGTAGGAGAATTTTTTTGAAAAATAACTATTTGATGTGTTCCCTTTATTGACGAATAAAATGTTGTTTCCATGTTTTTATGCTACTTCCTCATATTCTTTTCTTTTTTATGAAAACATATGAATAACCCAATATCTAAGGAAAATTACAAAGCTGAAGAGGGGTGTTCTGAGATTTTATTATCAACAGCACGTGTCTCTGGATAATTAGGGGTATACCAAAAAACAAGCTATTAAGAAAAGAACCAGTTCGGGGACTCCCTATTTTATTTCATATTTCTGCACAACAGGGTATATACTAGCAACATGCAGAATTTGAAAAAAATCTGAATGGTTTGAAAATTCGAACAAACTGCCGCGATAGTCGTTAATGAAATTTTAATTTCAAAAGCTTCGGAATGGCAGAATCTCTCGGAAAATAGTAGAAAGGGGAATACCTCTCACGGTGTTTATACAATAATTATGAACTGTGTTTGCAATACACGTCTACTCATTAAACTCTTTAAATGAAATTTTACCTTTAAAACTTCAGTAAAAAACAAAACCATGACAGTCGGACGATCGGACAGACAGTCTACGGTAAGTTGACCGACCCCGACGTGTCATCATTGCCTTCAGCTGGTGACACAGAAGCCGATCCATACATTTATAAAGTTCTTAGAATGCATCGTACAGACGGACCGAATAATATCCGATACGACGGAATCGAGTAAATTATATGGTCACCAAAGTGCTATTACTACCATGCTATTTTTCAGTTTTAAGTGTCTATAATTAATTATATCGTGTGCCGAAAATGTGACATTTGTACCCCATGTGACCTTGACCTTTTACCTTATGACCCAATTTAAACAGGCAGTCTAGTACATATGTTTTGTCATTATGTGAAATATAAGACATCTATCAAGTAAAGCAAACCTAATATGTCCCCCTATCCATCTGGTGGCTAAAAGCTTTTTGGAAAGTGTGACGTTTTCGTATGCACAAATTTTTTACATTCGTTTTTAAAAAAAATCGACATGTGAAGAATTCGTATCTACTGTCAGGGGGGGGGGGGGGGGGGGGGGGGGCTGAGAGTAAGTACGAATTATTCACAAATGTGTGACATATTCGTATGAAATTCCTACGAATTCCTCACAGGTGTGAAGAATTCGTAGTGTGAAGAATTCGGCTCAACAGCGCTGTATTCGCATACTACCTATTAACTCTTTGCACGCCTAGCGGCGGAATCGTTATTTTCTGTGCAAATGGTTTGGATCCTGATGAAACGCCGTCTCATCAGGAGCCCAAAGGCATGACACTCTGATCCTGTTTTAAAAGAAATATTGAAAATCTACTCTAGAACATTAGCAGACGACAGTTGTTGTAAACGAAAATATTACCCAGCATGCAAGAGTTAACTCATTTCTCCTCATCTTGACTGTCCGTTTCATTGAGATCATATCAGACGGTGAGTAACTCATTGTCTGGTCATAATCCAATATACTTTTTGCAAAGTTCCCTCGCTAAAACGGCCCTCCCAACAACGACTCTCACCTTATAATGATCATTGTCGAAGTTCCCTAAACAGGACAATTATATCCAACCTATTCACGACTGCAATGCCGTCTGCTTAAAATTGTCTTCTGCTATATTTCTCAAATTTACATAATGGACATTTTGACAGAAAAACAGCTTAATGATGGGTGACAAATAGCTTGAATCCAGCGGCGTCTGATCTGGATTCAAGATGTTTGTAAAGTCCTTCCCTATAGCGATTCCATCCGAACAACGTACACAATTCTAGTCTCCCGTTGGGTGTCGTTGTAGAGGGGGAGCGCTGTATTAACTTATATAGTGTACCTATCACTGTGTCAGCAGATGTTACATGATAAATGCCACAATGATGACATCATGTCGCTCTACATTCCGACAAGATACATATTTTTGTCGACCGTCCATTCATTAATCGCTTAGACTATGTAACATTCTGTTATATCAATGAGATGGTATATATCAATACATGTAGGTAATACCGGTATATGAAAGAAAGTATTTGTGATCTCATCACCTAACTGTTACTTATTTTTGAATTACCAATGTCCATGTGTTGATATTCTTGATGGGTTTGCGTAAAAAATGGTATACATGTATATATAATTTTCGACATGTGAATTTTTTTTTTATCAAACACAAATTAAAATTGGCAGAGAAAGTGCAAAAAAAATAAATTCATAAACAAGCAGTACCTGAAAATTGATAATTTGTGAATATAAATAACGTGTCAGACACAACTTAGTTTTCTGAAAGTTTGAATTAAGGATTAGTCCTTGCAAAAAGTGGGTCAATGTCTAACAAATATGTATCAAAAAGTTGTAATTCTTTGAACATCTTGGTAAAATTACAATGTTAAAGTGAGCATTTTCCTTTTGCTTTCAGTATGTATAGTCAATCTGCGTGAGAAAGTATTCAAATCAATCGTATAAACACATTCAACCCTAGTGACGAGTATACGCGTCACTTACAAACAGTGTACCAGCGAACAGTGTAGACCTGAAGGAGCCCTCTAATCAGGGTTTATACCGTTTGTTATTTTGCAATATCACTGGGGGCCAACTAGGTATTACGGTGAAATGTTTCTCTACGACAACCTATATGGGTATTATATCAAAATTGTTTTCGTAGACAAACATTTCTCAATATATACTATGACTTCGTAGCAATACAAATATGTTATAATACCTATATAGGTTGTCGTTGCAATACAGTTTGATGGTAATACGTAGTTGGCCCCCCGTGAATATATTACGAAAACAATGACAAGTAGTCAAAAATGGACTAAATTGAAAACCCTGAATTGTTATTCCAAACATTGAGGGGTGAGTGAGTTGTTGAGCAGAAGCTCTTCCAATAACTCATCCGGCCTTCGATATGGGTAGCATACATGCGCTGTGTATGAGAATTATACAGCGCTCCCTCCCATCAACAGCCCTCCAAACAACGATTCCCTCCTTATGACAAACCTTGTAGCAATTCCCTGAATAGAACAATTATATCCAATCTTTTCATGCCTACAATATCGTCTGCTTAAAATTGTCGTCTGATGTCTTTCTCAAAGTTACATAATGGACATTTGACAGAAAACTTAATGACGAGTGACAAACAGCTTGAATCAAGATCAAACGGCGCGTTCCGCGGCATCTGAGCTGGATTGAAACTGTTTGCGAATGTTTACCAATTTCCCTCCCTATAACGACTCCCTCTGAACAACACACACACACATTTTGTCTTAGATTGGATGTCGTTGTAGATAGGGGCGCTGTAGAACGAACTCACAAGCTTGCAGTATTTTAGCTGACATCTTTCAGGACTCTAGATAAAGGGAGTATTTCAAACAAAATATTCTCTATTTCTGCTTTAAACCCTATAATGTTACTACTCATTAGAATCGTCTTGAAGAGACGATTCTAATGAGTGGTAACACCATAGGATTTGGTGCTAAACGAGTTAGAAAATGTTGGATTTTGTCAAATTACTCCCCCTTATCTGGAACCTTAATCTTTGTTGGACAAGTGCATGTTTTATCAACTTCTACCTGAGATAAATTGCATTTTTTGTTCAAGCTTCGTGCTGTGAGATTATTTCTTTCTATGTATTCGCACCCTGTTACACCAACCCAAATAACCTTTGACCTTTAGCACGCCAGATAATTTTAGTCTGAACCAAAACGGGGTCACAATAAGTGAAAGATACCCCAATAGTTGATTGACAATTAATTGTATCTCCTTGTTGTACGTAAACCGGTAAGTATACACATACACAACATTTGAAAATTATATATCATACGCTACACTCGGACACAGCTAGAGGACCTGAATGTGGTGTACAAGTACATCTTGGGATGGCCGTCGGTAATCCACAAGATGTACTTGTACACGAAATTAAGTTGTTCCTCTAGCTGTTGGAAATATGCTCTGAACAAACTTTTTTTGTTACAATTGCCGCAAAATGTCATGGAAAAGGTCACAGTAACATTAAATTCATAAGATACATTACCCTATACCAAGATGTAGGCCTACTCGCCCACCCAAGTGTGTGTCCGCTGCTGATGTGATGTAATACATATACTCCGAACAAGCATGTTCATAATTGAGGTCAAATGTCAATATGAAGGTCACATATGACCAAGATGTATTCAGACATGTATTTTGGTTTCCCTGGCTCATGTGGTATTGGAAATATGCTCAGGACAAGTAATTGAAGTCAAAGGTCAAGGTAAAAGTTACAGGGAATCTGAAAATTGAATGTGACAGTCTGGTACTCTCACACCAAACTTGACACTCTTAACTGAAGTCGTATAAGAAACGTTCATCGGGCAATCATTTACTTTAATTGAGATCAAGGGCAAGATCACAGTGAAATGAAAATGATACGTGATGTGTTCAACTCACACATAAAACGTTACATCACTAACTTATATGATTAATGAAATAAGTATGGTCCGGACAAGTTAAATCTATAATTGAGGTCAACGGACACGGTGACTTGAAAATAGTATGCATCACTTGGCCACCCCAAAATGTACTCATACACTGACTATGGTATCAATTGCTGATGTGGATTGGTAGGTTATGTACTATGCTCATACAAGTTTCTTAATATAATTTAGTTCAAAGGTCGATGTCAGGGTCACATTGGCCTCAAGTGGTATGCCACACCCCACTATTCCAATATGTGTTCAAGTACACAAATTGGCATCTCTGTTATCTACCCGATGTGGTGTAGATGATATGCCCCTGAGTCCCTGACTAGATATTTTTTCTATGAATAAGATTAAAAACCAAGGTCAGACTTGTATGAAAATATTGCGATACGTTCTGTCATGCCACGATGTACTTACACGAGAAAATAGGAACCTCTAGGTACCCCTATCTGGTGTTGTAAAGGAAGTATCCTTTAAGACAATCTGTATCTATAATTGAGGTGAATGTCAAGTTCACAGTGACTAGAAAATGTGACAGAACAATTCGCACTTCCTGGATGTACTTACACAACAACTATAGCCTCTCTTGCTAATGTGGTATAGGTTATATGCACTGGGCTATGGGGACACGGGCGGACGGACGTTCTACAGTTTTACGGGTTTGAGTTGTTAACATTAACCCTCCTCTTAACACAATAAACGTTAGGTTAGGACCCCATAACACTGTCTTCCAAATCCACAATCACCAAGTAGCCAGGTCAGAACTCCCATGAAAGAGGAAGAGGGGTGGGCTCCCGTACACGGGCTGATATACTGACTGACCAAAGGATACACGCCCAGTAAAATCACTATAATTATGCTTTCAAAGCTAGATTTGGTGGCAAAATATGGAAAATCTCAGAGTTGTGTAAATTATTTCAGGAAACATGTTCATAAAGACATACAATTTGAAATAAATTTAAGACAGAGAGCTGTCTGATTAGGGTCAGCACTTTTTCATGCTTTTAAAGAAACTTGTCAACAGATCCCATGAGAGCCAGTAGATCTACTGTATTAAGCTTGTCATTATTATTTACCCCTTAACCGCCTTGTTCAAGGGTCCATCGAGCCATATTCACTACCTTACCCCAAGTACAATGGCTATTTGCAAACAGTTTGGATCCTGATAAGACGCCGCGTTACACGGCATCTGATCAGGATCCAAACTGGTTGCTACTCATTTTAATATTTCATGAGCCAAAATACCTAAACTTTAGATTTGAGATATAAGTGCAGACAATTGTTATATTTCTACAGTCAAAACTTATAATATTTGAACTCTATCGTAAAATAGTTGGGACTGTAGAATTTAGCAGACGATAATTTGTTTACGAAAGTGTTAAAGTCCCATTGTGTTTTCAGACCTTTTCATAATGTCTGAAATACAATAACGGTTAATAATAATGTTTGAACATTCTAATGAGCCAAACTGATCTATGAAATGATGAAGACGGACCTAAATCACCAAAAAGGGCGATTTAAAATCATAACAAACCGAAAATAGAGCGTCTGCCATAAACCTTACCACACGGCTTAGTATCACGTGATACAGCCGGAGTCAACATCACCGTGTGCAACCGCAATTACCTTCGACGGTCGATCCATCAGTCAGTTAGACTATCACACTTTTTTGTCCGCTCTCTAACTCAAATACCTTTTATTCGATCTTCCACAAACTTGCTGAAAATGTTCATTGATATAAAATCAAGGTTTAGTTTGATTACTACTAAAATCGCATAAGGTGTTTTTGAGTTATTGCCTGTTAATTTATAAAAAATGACTGTTTCA
Source organism: Gari tellinella (assembly GCA_922989275.2). Taxonomy (NCBI): domain Eukaryota; kingdom Metazoa; phylum Mollusca; class Bivalvia; order Cardiida; family Psammobiidae; genus Gari; species Gari tellinella. Next base: position 20,324,337 of record OV277862.1, read on the forward strand.
GTCATTTTTGCACTCTAAAACAAACAGTTTTTATCGGATATTCACCAAACATGCTGAAAATATTTATTCATATAAAATTCAGGTCTAGTTTGATTATTACTAAAATCGCATGTGGCATACCTAAGTTTTTGCCCTTTATGTATTAAAAAGTGACTGTTTTCAGCAAGGTTTGCTCTCTAACACAAATACGTTTTATTGGATCTTCACCAAATTTGCTGAAAATATTTATTGACATAATATCAAGGTTTAGTATGATTACTACTAAAAGCGCATAAGGTATATCTAAGTAATTGCCTGTTTATTAATGAAAAATGACGGTTTCAGTCACTTTTTGCACTCTAACACATACAGTTTTTATCAGATATTCATTAAACTTGCTGAAAATGTTTAAGTATATACAATTTAGGTTTAGTTTGATTATTACAAAAATCGCATGTGGCATATCTGAGTATTTGCCCTTTATGTATTAAAAAATGACTGTTTCAGAATTTTTCAGCAATAACTCAGACATGCCTTATGCGATTTTTCTAGTTATTGAACCTGACCTAGATTCTATACTAATAAACATTTGTAGCAAGTTTGGTGAAGATCCAAAAAGAAATGTTTGAGTTAGAGAGCGGACAAGGCTGAAACAGTCATTTTCAGCAAGCTCAAGGTATACATTCTCTATAGTTTATTTGACCGTTCACCCACAGTGAAAGATATGTACACGTTGTTATTGAATCTCATAGTGTTTAACCCTTTGCCTACTTTACGGAGTTTACAAACTATTTGAATCTAAAAAGACGCCGCGTAACGTGGCATCTCATCTGGATCCAAACTATTTGACACTCGTCTTAAGGTTTGTTTAATTAAAACAATGCATAAATCTAAACTGAACACATTTTGCAGACGACAATGTCGAAGCAGACGTATGTGCAGCAGAATAAGGGTTATCCAGATGTTCCAGCTAAACATGTAAGCGAGAGTAATCTGAACCAATCTAACATTTTCTCACTCATTTCAGCACCGAATGCTATGGTGTTACTACTGATTAAACCGTCTATTCGAGACTCTTTTAATGAGTATGACACCATTGGGTTTAAAAGCAGAAATAAAGATTTAAGTTTTCGAAATACTTCCGTTATCTGGAGCCCTGTATTTACAGAGTTGTCCTTCTTTCCATTCACAAGGGAGGCTTTTTAATTGGTGCTACAGTACTGAACCTTATTAAATTAAATTGATAATCGCAAGCGAATTGCCATCGAATTGCCATCGAATTGCAATCAAATCGCGCGCTTCAAAAAACAAATCCTACGTTTGAATATTTTAACGCGAATTTTCCGAAGTGATTGTGACAAAAATGGAATCGAAAACAATAACGGAGGCATATTTGCGAACATTTGTGAGATACACCATTTAAGAAAACTTACCCGAGGGTAAAGTTAATACTTTGAATCGCAAGCGAATTGCCATCGAATTGCAAGCGAATTGCCATCGAATTGCAAGCGAATCGCAAACATTGTTAATTTAATAAGATTCAGTACTGTAGCACAAAAATATTATAAATAAAATTTAAAAAGCGAATTGCTTAGATAAAACCGGTTTTTGTGAAAGAATCACGTCCCACGTAGTTCAAATGGGACCCCAAACAACAGTTTTATGCAGGTTTCTCAAAAGCACAATGCGGCTTTAAATCAGACGGTTAAAGTTGGAGTTGAAAGGGTTAACGTGCCATGAATGTTAAAGACAGGAGTCGAACTTCGATATCTCGAACTCTTTTAACTCGAACTATCCGAAAGTTCGACATATTAACTGCATTATTTCATGCTCAATTAAGTCGAACATATCCATATTTCAAAGTTAAAACGTGGCTTAGCCACGTTTAACTTTGAAATACGGGTATGTTCGACAAAACCGACTTCGAGATTACGAAGTTCGACTGTATAACCAAAACAACTAGCTAGGCGTAAATGTCAAAATTGGGGCTATAGAGTATAAATATGTCACACGGATTATCTATTTGATAGCGTGTTTATCATTGCTGAAGTGATGTGCACTCATTGTTTATTTACTTAACAAATATCAAATTATTGCAACCAACCTTAAGCTGAAAGGTAGCAATGCTATCGATACGATTGTCAAACAGGCTGCGTGAATATCAGTAGCCTGATCAATTACCACTGTTTGCTGTTTAGGTTAGCAGTTTGTGCCCCGTGTGCAGCGTGCAGAGTACATTAGAGAAAACGTTTTCTCTCCAAATAATCCCAGTTACAGTTAAACTAGTATTTTCATTTCAAACAGTTTGAAGCCGGATCAGACGCCGGGTAACCCGGCGTCTGACCAGGCTTCAATCTGTTTGCCACTCAGATTAAAACTGGTAGTCTGAATTGTCAAAATGTTGTAATTTTCTATATTTCATTGCAATGCTTTTGCGTTTGAACAAAATAATTACTTTTTCTCCACTGTATTTCAGACATGTAGCCAACTCGCAATCGATGGCCATATATTTCTTTACTGAACGCATGGCAAGCGTCTTTACAAGGTGGACTGTGCTCGCCTTGGACTGTGAAAAGGTTTAGACAAAAAAGGAGAGTTTAACTGCGTCCAACATGTATCTAGATCTACACTGCTTTAAAGTAACTAAATAAAATAATTGATAACGGAAGTACAGTGAAAAAGATGGCATGCTTTCCCAATAAGCACGTTTACCCTAAAACTATTAGTTCTATTGCAAATGCGATAAACTCATACATTTATTCTTTGCAGGTACACTGTTTGTTAATGACGAGTAAAGGTATGAATGCAATAACAGTTGGCAGCTTACACTGTCCTGTTTTCATGACGGATAATTCTCATTTTTAACCCCCCTCCCCCGTCACCGAAAACACGAACTAGGCGAGGGCATATAAACTTAAACTGAACTCACTGCCATATCAGAGCAAGAGTGGATCAAGGGTCTCAGTTAACGCCCAGTGGATTCTTCGATGTTTATATATTGAATTAGTCCATTTTTATTAAAGCGATGCCTGGTCAAAATTTTCATTTTCATTTTGTTTTATATTGAACTTCCTATCAGTAAACAGTGTAGACTCTGATCAGACGCCGCATCATGCAGCGTCTGATCAGAGTCTACACTGTTTGCCAATGTCCCATATATGGGATCTTGGGCACAAATGGGTTAAACGTCATTACTCTAATCACAAGTACTATTACCAAGATCTGATAGCCCCTTATCGCATTCAGAATATATTTTAAAAACATTATGGCAGTTAGGGGGTGACATTCGTTAGGTTGTAGAATGTTGATCTGCCATTTAAATAGCATGATAGCCTTTTCTTACATTCATTCATTCATTCATTCATCGCATTTTATCTAGATTTTATTTTTACACTAATGACGTCATTAATCGTATTAGTCAGCATGTCCATTTGGAATGTATCTCAATGGCTGTTTGGATACACTGGCATTTTGATGATTTACCATGCAAAATGCAGAATGCTCGGTGCACTCGCACCGAATTATCCCATTATCCCATAGCCGGTAACGCAGAAGAACCGGGTCATTTTACTACGTAGAAAAATTACCAAAGACCGCAGAAAAGGACCCCATCGACTCGTAGTAGAATGACCCCCTCACGGTTTGGGGTCATTTCTCTACGTAGTATAAAGACCCGGGTCCTTTTGCACGGATGGGCCATTCTACTGCGTTACACGGCTTCATGTTTTAGAAATATGCGACCACTAAATGTAGGTAAAAAGTATGCAGGGGTATTGGAAATATTTTGTGGATATTCATTACTGGATAAAGTGACACTATTTTCTTTAAAGGTGGGAACTATTAAAGGCGTAAAAAGGCATATTCATGGGGTAGTGGGTTATACATATGCCTACCACAAGCACCAATGTACTACTACCATAATAATGGTTGCTTCCGGTACAGCTCTTTACTAGTTATAGTTGGGGAAACATTTCTCTCATGTTCGGACAAGAAAGATAAGCTTTTATGATATCCAAGATAAATATATATTGAATGCCATATAACTTGATCACGTGATAAACAATGGGATTCGATGCGTAAGTAAGTCAAATGAAACTCCCTTTATTTCTCTCAGTTCATGATTTACATGAAAACATGAGAAACAGATTATGTACATAGACAAAACATGAGGAACAAATAATATACATAGACAAAACACGAAGAACACATAATATACATAGACAAAACATACATACATGTATTCACAAACAAATAAGTCAGTCTATTATCAATGTCAGTAGATTTTATATTTTCGATAGATGTTTGACTTCGGGAGAGTTACGGGTAAAAAGGAAGTAAGGAAAAAAATATTACGGGAATAACCCAATGAGCCATAACGACGAGTACACCCGTCTTTGACAAACACTATACATGTATAGCACCCTGGTGCCCGTTTCATAAAATTTCGTACGACAAATTTTGTCGTAAATCAGACTATAAAAGTCTCAATATTTGTTTATTTCTCCATCTAATACTGTCTTATGACATCTCTTTAGAATCGTATTGAAAAGACAATCATTCCAAAGAGATGTCACAAGACAGAATTATATAGAAAAATCAGAAATTAAATAACTTTTGACTTTGTCGTAAGTTTTGACTTACGACCGTTTTTGTCCTACGAAGTTTTATGAAACGGGCCCCTAACCAGAGTCTGCACTATTTGTCATATTGCAATAAATTGTAAAAAAAAACAACCCATCAACAACACCCTACATAGTATAGTCAAAAGTTGAATAGACGTTAAACGCAACTGGATTTGTCCATTCGAAGTTTGAGGGGCGAATGAGTTAATGACATTTGTCTCACATTTATAAATGCATGAAAGACTAAGACTGGCGTATAAAGCACATATCGAACATAGTCCGTTTCATATTTTTTACAAAATTCAATTCCCACATAAATGTCCTCAAATTGTAAACATTCAGTTGATTTATCGACGCCTAGGTACAAATAGTTCAGGAAGAATTCTTTGTAGATATGCAATTTAAAAGAAAAACACACACAACATATTTTGAAAAAATATTTCAAATTGCTTTAAGAATCGCGACATCGTGACGTAATATGTAAAAATAATCATTAACAGAATCAGGAGGAGCTTTCTGCGTTATTTTTGTTCTGCATTAGGGCAATAGTTTGACCGAAAAACTACTGATAGTTCTTCGTTTACATGTACATGCTTTACTTAAGTTTGATTGTGTGTTGTCCTCGGTGAGCAGTATATCATGGCCATGATTGTTCCGTAACGTGACCAGGACATGTTTTATAGTTTCCTTGGTCGGATATCAATATACCGCATGTCTATTTTATTTATGGCTGTGGTTGCCCGAATTGCAGTGTTTTACGAAAACAACTTCCAACAGCCATATTAACGTAGGTGGTAAGTCGAAAAATAATATATTGATGCAGATGTATAATGCTCACAGCCTGTCTAATTCTAGCCAAGAAACATTGTATACAGTGAGATACTCTATGTTCTGTCCAGTTTAGCAAAACACCTTGTTCACACCCATTCGTTCCACCACCATAAGGGATGTCTATCTCAAAACAGCAGCAAGGAACGCACGGGTCACATATGCTTCTATATTATTGTATGCAATATCGTTTCAAAGTTAGACTTAAGGCAGTATAACTGACGTATTTTCAGAACAAGTGACAAACAGTTTTGATCCTGAGTCTGATCAGGAACAAAACTGTTTGCGAAATGCGCTTTATGGCGTCCTTGAGAGTGAAAGGGTGAAACCATGATCATGCTAAGCACGACTTGGCTGCCATTTGCAAACAGTTTGAATCCAGAAAATGGCGTCGTTTCTTTGAAAATCGTAGAGTTGGTTGTTCGTGATTTTAATTGCTGTACGTGCTTGGTGGTTTGGGGGTTGGACAAGCGATGCTCATGAGTTCAGTTGCGTTTCACGTCGTAGATTGTCCGTAGAGTGCTCATAAGATATGTTGTGATCGAGGCTTCGGTTATACATATATTCCAATCAGTTAGTTTTCTTATAAAGACTTATACTATTTTCGTGAATAGATTCATATTTTAGAACACTTTATATCAACAATTACTGTTTACAAAAAAAAATCGTTTCTAAAGTGCTTTTGCCAATTTTCTTTGTTTAGGATAAAAATACAAGTGTTTATTAAAAAGATGTTCTTTAAAGTTGTTACATGTATTTGGACGCTAGGCGCAATTGAGTTAAAGCAAGTTGCATGAAATGATCTGTTTCAAAATACATTAAGATGCCCACATTTTGCGTTTTAAGCCTTACAATTGATGTTAAGTGCAACAGACATATTAAAATAGACCGATTTAGGTTATTTCAAGACATCTATGTTAAGAACTGGCAATAAAATTGAAGACGAATTACAATAATAGTCTCTCCTATAACGGCAGATTAAGCGTAACTCGAAAAAACTATTTCCGTGTATAGTTTAACATGACACAAATAATTTAAACGGCATTTCAAATAAATCATTCAAATGGCTATTTGCTATTTCGAGCTTGTTCAGATTTTATCTAAATCTGAATGGTTTATTTTACCCCATTATCCCCTAGCTTGTTTCTAGTTTTAAATAAAGATGACCACTTTAAGCATGTTAAAAGGAAAGCAGAATGTGCACGAAGGCACATTTTGCTTTACCTTCAGCCTGCTGCTTTAAGCTGCCATCTTCTAGAATATAAACATATTTCTTACGGTACATATATTATGACTGTGTAAAGTTGGGATTTGTCATTCCAGAATTATTGCCCTTGTTTTATTTACTTAAAAATTATAACTTGAAATATCTAAATAACTATCCAATATATTAACTTGAAACTTTAAATACTTATACAGTATCAAAAGGGCAACTCATTAAAACAAGGCCCGTAACTCTGACATTTGTCATTCTAGAGTTATTGCCCTTGTTTTATTTACTTAAGATTTGTAAATTGAAATATCTAAGTAACTATCAAAGGTATCAACTTGAAACTTTGAATAATTATTTACATGTTGTATCAAAAGGGCAACTCATTACAACAAGGCAGGTAACCCTTGGTTTTGTCATTACAGAGTTCTTGACCTTGTTTTACTTACTTAAAATATGTAAATTGAAATATCTAAGTAACTATCAAATGGTATTAACTTGAATCTTTGAATAGTTATTACATGTAGTATCAAAAGGGCAACTCATTACAACAAGACATGTTACCCTGGGTTCTGTCATATCAGAGTTATTGCCCTCGTTTTGACTTAGAAAATCTGTAAATGAAATTTCTCAATAACTATGAAAGGTATTAACTTGAAACTAGGAATTCTTATTTAGCATCAATGCAATTCAATTCAATGCAAAGTTTTATTGGCATTAAACATATAAAATGTTCATAGCCATATAACATAGTATTATGTACAGTGGAGAATCTGTTATTCTTTCCCGTTTAAACGCAAACGTACGCAAACGCATTGCACTAAAACATAGAAAATGACAACTTTGCGACAATTTTTGACTATTCATGTTGATCTGAGTGGCAAACAGTTTGGAGCCTGATCAGACGCCGGGTTACCCGGCGTCTGATCTGGCTCCAAACTGTTTGCAATGGAAAAAATAGTTTTAGCGTAAACGCGTTTATTGGGAAAGAATACCGTTTTCTCCACTGTACATGACTAGCAATACATAAATCTGTTGTACAAGATCAGGAAATACAGAAAGGAAACTCACTACAACAAGGAAGGTATCCCGCGAGTTTGTCATTCCAGACGTATTGCCCTTTGACTTAGACTTTGTAAATGGAATTTCTCAATAACTGCCAACGTTATTCATTTGAAACATTGAATACTTTTTAGTATGGAAAGGGACACTTACTAGATAACTCTGTGATTGGTTTTGCAGATTTGCTACCCTTGTTTGACTTAGAATTTACTTTTAATGGAATGAAGATGCAGGTATCAATTCTTTCAAAATAAAAATTAAAATTAGATTTATGAAAACCTTGCATTATATTATTTCCTCTTATATGACCATAGTAAACACATGTGTGTCCAAGTATGTATGAGATGTTGTTGCTTACAAACATGTATAATCAAGAAAGCATCAAACACCCATACATATTCTTTAAGTTTGGAATATGTAGCCATCTCAAGTATGTGAAAGTCGAGCGTCCAGCACCCGTTTGCGGTGCTCTCGTTATTATTATTATTAAACCAAAGTGTTGGTATCAAACAGTTTAGATCTTAATCAGATGTGGAAGTACTAGATGTCTCATCTTGAGCTATACTGTTTGCTAATGCTAGTCACGCCGTGTTTTGTCAGGAGAAGGGCTGATTGTTAAAACAAAAGGTCATTGCACTGAATACCCGGGGTACATGTTTAACGCATTGACCCACAATTCAGTGTGAAGAGATAAGCCATCATTGTGCTCTCTTAAACCTTTCACCGCCTAATTTATCGCGAGTTTTTCACCCTTTCCTCGCCATATTGTCATCTGCTTTTATATTATTGTCTGCAATATCATTTTAAAGTTAGATTTAAGGTAGTTTGACTGAGGAATGTTCAATACTAGTGTCAAACGGTTTGGATCCTGATCAGACGCCGCGTCTGATCAGGATTCAAACTGTTTGCGTTTACCAAGCAAGAATATGCTTGATGTTATTGGGGTTTTTTGTGATAAAACTTCAAAATGCCTAAATCCACATTTATCAAACTGGTAGGCGTTTCCTATGGGGTCGAGGATTATATAAGTGTCATCTAAGAAACTAAATATACATATAGTAAAAAGCCAGAAAACACTTGGTTATTTTTCAAAGCGTCATGATTCGGTTTAAGAAACAGTTTGAATTCGGATTAAATAACTCAAGATCCAAACTTTCTACATTCTTTTCAATGTTTTCTTCTATGGAGAAAGAATATAAGACCTAAGAAAATATTGTAGGCTAAATTTTTAACTCATTCACCCCTGAAACTTTGAAAGGTAAACTCGACAATTAATAGCTTTTTTCTGCAACATATTGCAAAATACCATACAGTGTAGAGCCTGTTAAAATGTTCTTTGAGAATCCCTCAGATCTGGGTCTACACTGATTGCATAGAACAAGTGTGCTCTTTACGTGTTCATTGTAGATTACCTTTATAAGGCTAAAGGTTAACTTACAACACGCTATTTGGTTTATTGATGTACAGTGAAACCCCTCTACACCGGAACCTCGAAATCCCGGAATTCTCTCTAAACCGGACAAAAACTTTGGACCTGTTTCCAACCCTTCTTTTGTTATGAATCATCAGAAATATTTTCTATATTGTAGCAGATGATAGCTTAAATCAGGTTGAAAGTAAAGCAGAATGCGCCTTAAGGCGCATTCTGCTTTTTTCTTTCAACCTGCTTTAAGTGATCATCTATGGTCTATACTAGAAACAAGCTATGGTTTAAAACCCCTTTAAACCGGAAACCCCTCTAAACCAGAAATTTATGTCGTCCCCACACATGTCCGGTTTAGAGTGGTTTCACCGCATATGCTTGTTACGGATCGGATTGACATGAGTGATTCAATGTCTAATCTGAATCCAAACTGTTTGATATTCTAAATATATATTTTCCAGAAATAAAATGCAGAAAAATTCAATTCTATAAACTGCTATTAACAGCTGTTTAACATTCTCACCACCGTAGAACTAAAACCGACTTAACAAATACAGTGCTCCCTCTCTACAACGATATCCAATGGGAGACACAGATTGTGTGTGTTGTCGGGGGAGTCGTTGTAGAGAGGGAAACTGAAGACTTCGCTTACATTGCAAACAGCTTGAATCCAGATCAGACGCCGCGTAACGCGGCGTCTGATTTGGATTCAAACTGCTTGTCACTCGTTATTATAATTTTGTATTCTATCAAAATCTCCACTTATATGTAACTGTGAGAGAAAACAGAAGACAACATTTTTATGCAGACGATATTGCAGCAGTAAAAAGGTTAAACATAATTGTTCCGTTTAGGGAATTGCGGCATGAGTCGTTGTAAAGATGGAGTCGTTGTTGGAAGGGCCGTTGTAGAGAGGAAGCGCTGTAGTTTGAATCTAGATCAGACATCGCGTTAGTAGCTAGTCTGATCAGAATCCAAACTGTTTGTCACTCGTATCTAAATTTAGTCAGTCATACTGTCTGAAATTTTTCTTTGAATTGATATTGAAGACAACAATACTGAAGCAGACGACAATATGGCGGTGTAGGGGTAAAAAGCTCACAGTTTATTTGGCAGTGAAAGGGTTAACCCTTCACTGCCTTACCCCGAACGCTCTAGTTATTTGCAAACAGTTTTGATGCTGATCAGACACCGCGTAACGCGGCGTCTGATCAAGATCAAAACTGTTTGACATTCAATATTTCTTAAGTCAAAATATCTAATCTTTCATTTTGAGATATAAAAGCAGACGACAAATGTTTAAAATTGATGACGTCACGGCTGTGAAGGGGTTAAGGTGAGGTGGATACTATCATGAGGAAAAAGCAGTTGATCGATAAGCCAGCGAGGGTAACAAGGTCTATACAAACACTGAGGGAAACTCGTACACCCATTGACCTTATATAGGTAATACCGACCCAGGGCGGGTCATTGCATACCCCCGCCTCTACCGGCCTGCATTCTAGCTGAAAGAAAAGTACTGTTCAACTGAAAACACTCAAGCAATAACAATTAGTGACTCAGCAAAGTTCGATACACGGTATTTATACTCAGTTACTTGCCGTTAAACTATCGGTTTGAAGTTAAAATGTACACTACCAAATGCAGCGAGTAGTGTGTGTGTGTGTGTGTGTGTGTTAAAGGTTATGCACATACAGTGAATTCTCTCTAAACCGGAACCTCCAAAGACCGGAATTCTCTCTAAACCGGAACCTCTTAATATCGGAATTCTCTCCAGACCGGAAAAAAACCTTTGGTCCCGTTTCGAATCCTTCTTTATTTTAACCCATTACAACATAATATGCCTTTTTGTGCATTTGGTTTATTCCTTCACTGAAGAAAATACATTCATGAATATGTATCATCAGAAATACAAATGTAGTTTCTATATTCTTGCAGATGATAGCTGGAATCAGGTTGAAAGTAAAGCAGAATGCGCCATCTATCGTCTATACTAGATTTAAAACCCCTCTAAACCGGAAACCCCTCTAAATAATATCTTGTCATGTTGTAATATTTGTTAATATTATAAAATTATGTAACAAGAAACATTATATGTTTAAGTTAATAAAACTCTTGAATCTTGAATCTAAACCGGAAATTGATGTTGTTTCCATACATGTCCGGTTTAGAGGGGTTTCACTGTATCGTACAGTATATATAGCCCACTGTTCATTGATAGCCAGCTGTTCACTGTAAACCGCATGCTTATACATACATGCGCGAGGCAAGTGGTGTTCCCAACAAACAATAATACCGCTCGCTGTCTTTTGAGTGATTTAATGTGAGGAGAACACACCTAGCTAATTACCAGTCAGGATTTTTGACTTATAATCGTGGAGATTACCATTTCAATTATATAACAAGGAAGCTTATTCAGCCCTCGTTCTACCCAACTGAACCGGTAAGTGACTCAAACTGAGTGTTGTATAAGTGTTTTATTCTGACTTGTCCGAGTTATTTTTATATTAGAACATTAGATACTTTTTTACAAGGGATGCATACCGTACTCGATGATTTCCGTACAGCCAGCTAGAGATATGGGTAGAGTACAGTAGAGAAGACAGTTTTCTTTCCCGTTTAAACGCAAACGCAATGCACTAAACTGAGGAAATTTACTTTTTGAAATTTTAACTATTTTTTTTTAATTCTGAGTAGCAAACATGTTTGAGCCTGCTTAGACGCCGGGTTACCCGGTGTCTGATCTGGCTCCAACCTGTTTGCAATGGAAATAATAGTTTTAGTATATAAATGCTTTTATTGGAAAATAATAAAATATCAGTAAAGTTGGCGCAGAGGTCTCGTGCTGCACGAGGATCATACTTATCTCAAGTAGGAAAGTGTACGATTATATATTAGATGTAACATTGCTTACCTATTTACCATTATTCTACTCTGTTCTGAAAATAACTCGGACGAGTCAGAAAAATCGGATAATAAAAATATATGAGAGAAGTCGACGGGACTAGCGCTGTTCGTTCATATTATACACGATTCAAAATTTATATAAAGTAATGTTTTTGTAAAACCAAGGTCTTGGTCAATTTTGATTATCTTTAAAATAGGGTACTATGCACAAGGGCATATTTCATGCATAGAAATATTAGAGTGAGGGGAACTGTAAACTTGAGAATTACATAGAAAGTATACCCTGGTCAGACTTTGCGTTTGAATTCTGAATTTGATGAGAGTCTACTCTGTGTCACTCGTCTAAATCAACAGTACATCGTTCCCTCCCTACAACGGCCCTCTGAACAACCATTCCCTCCTTTATAACGACCCTTGCCGGAGTTCCCCAAACAGGAAAATCATGTCTAATGCTTTTACTGCTGCAATATCGTCTCCCTAAAATTGCCGTCTGCTGTTTTTGCTCAAAGTTACATATAAGTGAACATTTTGATAGAATAAATATATAATGACGAGTGACAAACAGCTTGAATCCAGATCAGACGACGCGTAACGCGGCGTCTGATCTGGATTCAAGCTGTTTGCAAATGTAAGCCAAGATTTAGTTTTCCCTCCCTATAAGGACTCCCTCCGAACAAAACACACATATTGTGTCTCCCATTGGGTGTCGTTGTAGAGAGGAAGCGCTGTAAGTTCATCCCCTGTCTTTGCAAACAGTCCTCCTGCAGCAATCTTGGGGATATGTACAATGTATATCCACGGAATTATACAAAAGTGTATAATTCTGTGGTATATCTTAGTCTTTTACTGTTTGACTAATCAGTGAGCATTTTTGACGATACGTGTGTCAGAGTTTACCCCTGCACTGCCCTACCCCAAGTACGATGGTTATTTGCGAACTGTTTGGATCCTGATCAGACGCCGCGTGATGCGGCGTCTGATCAGGATCCAAACTGATTGACACTTATCACAATGTTACTTTAGTCAATTTAATCAAAATAATAATTTGAGAAATAAAAGAAGACGACAATTAGTATATGACGTCATTGAAGTGAAGGGGTTAAGAGTAAAGTTGCTAGTTTAATTTTATGCAATATGGGGCAAGTACAGTGGACATGACGTTATTGTGTCCCGTGTAAACGCAAACGAAATACAAAACGCATAGCATTGAATCATAGAACATTACAACTTTTAAAATGTAAAATTATTTATTTTAATCTGAGGGGCAAACAGTTTGAAGCCTGATTAGACGCCGGCTTACCTGGCGTCTGATCTGGCTCCAAGTTGCTTGCTATTGACGTAAACTTTTTGTATAAACGCGTTGATTGGTCTTCCCCGCTGTATTCATTCATGTAACGTTTGCAGGGCGTATGAACATGTACAGTGAAACCCCTCTAAACCGGAACCTCAAAATACCGGAATTCTCTCTAAACAGGACAAAAACTTTGGACCCGTTTCCAACCCTTCTTTATTCTTACCCATTACACAATAAATATGCCTTTTTTGCGCCTTTGGTTTATTCCTTCACTGAAGAAAATTTATTCATGAATATGTATCATCAGAAAAAAATCTATATTCTAGCAGGTTGAAAGTATAGCAGAATGTGCCTTAAGGCGCATTCTGCTGTACGTTTACCTGCTTTAAGTGATCATCTGTCTATACTTGAAACAAGCTATGGTTTAAAACCCCTCCAAACCGGAAACCCCTTTAAACCGGAAATTTATGTAGTCCCACACATGGCCGGTTTAGAGGGGTTTCACTGTTCTACCTCTGACTCTTCTGATTGCGATAATACAGTAGATAGACGGTTTTATTATCCAATTTAACCAAACTAAACGCAAATAAATACAACTAAATGTTAATAATGACAGTGTTTCGAAAGAATTGACAATGTTTAGAAATATAAGGATCCTGATAAGACGCCGTTTTAATTTTTGAAATATGTGCACATTCGACGCACAAGAATTGTAGTTAAGGAACATTTAATTCAGATGTAGAAATAAGGATACATTCGACTTAAGGGAATCAGAGTTATACAGGGATGATTGACATGTTTCTATAATAAGCAGTGTACAGTAAAACCTCTCTATTACGACCACTAAATCGAGGAATAATTGAATGTTTAAAAGGCAGGTGACGGCTTAAAGCAAGGTGACGGTAAAACAGAAAGCTCCTAAAGGAGCTTTCTGTTTCACTGTCACCTTGCTTTAAGCAGTCACCTGTCGTAAACACCCAATAATTAACACAATTAAGAGGTCGTTATAGAGGGGTTGTACTGTATGTGGTTATAAGCGTGACTATCACCGAATTAAAGTAACGGATCCGCACTTTGTTGACAGTTTGAAACCACAACTGTATTGTAGTGTGTGATTAAATTAATACATTATTGCAAATTGCTAGTTTATATTGATTGTGTTAATTTGTTGTTAATTATATGTTTAGTACTTGTATATAAGGCGAGGGTCTGATGGAAGATTGATTTTTATCAAATGAGCTCTCTCGTTGAATAAAGTATGTTATTACATAACTGGAGGTCTGGGAATGGAATAAAGCCATCATATAAATATCGTAATCCTCTAGTAAAATATCGTTTTTTGAGCTTCGACCACAAGCGCTGCATGTAGCGGGATACCAAATGACGTAATTTGCGATGACGTTATCGTAAACAATGACAGGCTTTGGCTGAAAATCTATATAGCAGAAGGACTACAAACTAAGGCTTCGAGTGTTTTAATAGGTGTTTTAAATTGTTATGTGATAAATAGAATCTCACATTCGTTTTCATTATTTATTATTTCTAATAAACTCGTTGACTAAAATTAATATGACGCTCGTCAATGCTCGTGACATATTATTTTAACCAACTCGTTTATTAAAAATGATAAATAATGACCACTCATGTTAGATCCTCTATTATTTTTATTATTACCATTATCATTATTAACTCTTGTCATGCTTAGCGCAACTTAGCTAATATTTGCAAACAGTTTGGATGCAGATCAGACATCGCGTAACGCTGCGTCTGATCTGGATATAAACTGTTTGCCCCCATGCGTAGTTTCTTCAACTAAAGAAAATATATAAAGTATGATTAAATAATCGACTAGATTTAATTTGACATTGGAATGGTTCATGAACAGTTTCTTTGGTGAGTTACCGGAACTTGCTAGATTTGCTCATTTCAGTGCAATAATGACGGCATCACTCATTCACTGCAATGTTTTCTGCTCGCAAAATATCGTCTGGTTTTATTCTAGATTTTGGAAATTTTGGCAGTTTGACTTAAAACATTTATATGAGTACAAAACAATTTAAATCCGGATCAAACGCCCCGTTACACGGCGTCTAATAGTTGTCCAAATTGTTTGGAAGAGACCTTTAGTCGTATTTCAAAGTAACTTTTTCAAAAGAGATACACGACCGAGATTAACCTATTTGTGCCCACGATCTCATATACGGGACATAGGCAAACAATGTAGACTCTGATCAGGCGCCGCATTATGCGGCATCTGATCAGAGTCTACACTGTTTGCTGATAGGAATTTCAATATAAAACAAAACGAAATAGAAAATTTAGACCAGGCAACCCTTAGATAAAAAATGGACTAATCCAATATATAAGCATGGAAGAAACCACTGGGCACAAATGGGTTAATTAATTCGGTTTTTTATCACATAAACGTGCAAAATATAGAGGGCCGTAAAAATCGTACGGCCCACTGGGCATATATTTTATACTAATTTTCGAATCACCAAAATACTGTATTACTACGCCGACTTTAAATCAGTTAAGATAATCTCTAGATAAAATAAGATCACCACTAGGGATTTAAAACATTTCCAAGTGTCCTAAAAACATTATCCCAGGCAATCCCGCAAATTCAGGCTGCAAATTAGGCTACGTAGAGCTCTAGACGATCAGTGCCTCAGACTGTTTTTCAAATTTAGACGTTAATAATGACGTCGTGTTGCTATAACGACGTTATTTTGACAAAAACTTGATTCTAACTGTCAAATGATCATTTTTAGTCAGTTAGAACAGTTTTAAATTAAATATTAATTTAAAATTTGAATATGGTATCGGAAACGTCTTTACACAACACATTGATGTTGATTTTCTTTATTTTAGTTTGATAGGTGTTTTTATCTACGGATGAATAAAACCGAATAACTCCTATGACGAATCGTTTTCCTAAGAGCTTTTCGTGTCATTTGGTGTTTATGTGATAAATAGGATATAAAATTCGTGTGTTGTCAGTCGTGAATTTATTGAACTCGTTGGATAAAATGATATGTTGCTCGCCAAGGCTCGCAACATATTATTTTATCAAACTCGTTCAATAAATTTACGACTGACAACACACTCATTCAATATCCTCTATGTATGTTGGTTCATTTACCTATTGTAGATAAAAATAGTTTCTAATCTTAACTTAAATTAAAGTACAGTACCACATCCTATTAGAAGAGTACACAGAGCAGAACTATTCCGTATCAGTTCATATCATGAGCTCCAGTATAGATAGGGTTAAAGTCATTATCAGTATAGAAACAGATGGTTTAAAGTATTGTCCTAAAGTTGACTGCTTGTTCAAGTCTGGAAGAAAATCCTTTAGCAACACTACTAGCAGAATCAGAGCTGCCATTTCTCCGGATTTTTCCTAAATCTTCGGATTTTTTTCTAGTATATGGTAGCTTAAAGCAGACTGAATATAAAGCAGAATGCACCTTAAGGTGCATTCTGCTTTACTACCAGGCTGCTTTAAGTAGTCACGTGTCAACAAAACTAGAAACAGACGATGGGGTAAAGGTACGATTCGTAAATTCAATTTTGAAAAATGCAAATTTGGAAATCTTAGGATTTTCCATGTCAACTTATGGCAGCCCTGCAGAATGACTAATTATAAAATATATAAATTTATCACATAAAACCGACTCTGGGAGTGTTATAAAGTCATTCAATAAACTATAGTGAAATATCAATATTTGGGCTCCGGCCCTACCTGTTCGTCCACGAGCGCTGCATGGCGCTGGGCGCCAAATGACGTCATTTGCCATGGCGTTACTGTAAACAACGTCAAGTTTTGGCGGAAAATACATATGGCGGAGAGACAAAAAACTACGGATTCACTTCACTTAAAAGGGGTTTAAAATGTTTATGTGATAAATAGGATCTAACATTCGTGCTCATTATTTATCATTCTTAATAAACTCGTTGACTAAAACAAATATAACGCTCGCCAAGGCTCGCGTCATATTGTTTTAGTCAACTCGTTTATTAAAAATGATAATTAATGAGCACTCATGTAAGATCCTCTATATATTCCACTTTTAAGTGATTTTTAACATGTATGATAAATTATAAACTATATAAACGGACTGAAAAGGAAAGGTTAACTATCTGTACATGCATTTAGTATTCTGTACAATTGTTTTAGACACAGTATGTTGCATATCCGTATGACGCGTTTTATCTATGTCACTGTACAGTGGAGAATCTGTTATTCTTTCCCGTTTAAACGCAAACGTACGCAAACGCAAAGCACTAAAACGTAGAAAAGAACAACTTTTGGACAATTCTGATATTTCATGTTTATCTTGGGGGCAAACAGTTTGGAGCCTGATCAGACGCCGGGTAACCCGGCGTCTGATCTGACTCCAAACTGTTTGCACTGCAAATAATAGTTTTGCGTAAACGCGTTTATTGGGAAAGAATAACACATTCTCCACTGTAATATGTCACAGACACCGGGCAGATTTTCTGAACAGTATGTCAATTGAGCAATAGCTTGGTCTGTTAGCAAATTTGCTTAGGTATCAATTGCAATTTACCTGTAATGATTATAATATGAAATGATCAGATTTTAAAACAACTTTGTGGTAGTTGTACAAACTCAAATACAGAGCAAATTTCTACACAAATTGACAACAACAATACATTTTGGCAGTCTGATGAGTCTAATGTAGGTTTTCATTAAACAAAATCGAAATAAATGTGAAAAAGACAGGCGGGACTCAAAATAACTACTACAATACTGAATTCAATTGGACTCGTACACAACAGGAATAACCCGTATTTGGACTCAACATTCGCTTCTTTTAACCCTTTCCCCTACAGAATGTTTTCTAGTTTATATCAAGGTAATCAATTAACCCTTTCATGATCTAATTTATCATTAGATGTTTACCCATTCATCACCATATTATCGTCTGCTTCAATATATTGTCTGAAATATCGTTTAAAGTAAGATTTTAAGCAGTTTTACTCACGTTATTTCAAAACGCTTTTATCTATAACATTTGGTATTATATCCGGTTTGACATGAGAAATATTGAGATGCGGTGACGCGGCGTCTGAACAGGTTCCAAAATGTTTGAAAATGTCAGTGCTATCGGCCTTGGTGTTGATCAGGTTAATTAAACCAATTTTAACCTTCAACTGTTTCATGGAAATTGTTCACTTCATTTGTATGGAGGATTTACGTTGATATTTCAAAACACGTTCACGCCCTTGCGTAAGAACAACACGTTAACATAAAAAACAATGCAGACATCGATGAGAAACAGCCATGCTTAGGACCGTTTAATCAAGGTTTACACCGTTTGTCTGTCATCGCTCAGGGGCAAACAATGCACGTGCGTTTGACCATGCATTCAAGGCCAGAGTGCAAAATTTATGTTTTATGTTATCTGCATATCCTGTGTACGATCAAAGTTTTCTCTTACAAAAGTAGATGTCTGCTTTAACTCATTCACCCCTTAAAGTTTTTATGGACAATTCCAATTTTAAAATAAGTCTAGTTCATTTTTGACAATTTAGGGCTGATTTGAACCATATATTTCAAAATGCCAAACAGTGTAGACCCTGATCAGAGGGCTCCTTAAGGGAAAGGGAGCCCTCTGATCAGGGTCTACACTGTTTGCATGAGACAAGTGTAATCTTCACAGGCATACTGTTTGTAAATGACGAGTATACTCGTCGCAAGGGTTGAACGTGTTAACCCTTTCACTGCCATTGTTGAGTAATACCCGGCCTAACACAGTCGCTGCCATATTATCGTCTGCTTATATATTCCGTCTGCCTTTATATATAATATTTGGAATTATATACGTGTTTGACTTAAGAACCATTGATATGAGTGTCAAACAGTTTGGATCGGGAATAGAACTTTAGATTTAGACTGAGACACCGAGTCAATCGCTCATTCCTTTCACAGAAGGTGTATGTATATATATTAGCCCATTCACTGTATTTGTAAACAGTTTGGATCCTGATCAGACGCCGCGTAACGCGGCATCTGGTCAGGATCCAAACTGTTTGACACTCACTTCAATATTTCTTAATTCAAAATACTTAGAAATTGAATTTGAGAAATTAAAGCAGACGATAATTGTTAAAATTTGATGACGTCATGGCAGTGAAGGGGTTAAGTATATGTATGTTAACCCTTATCAGGTTGAGTTATCGTCTGCTTCAAATATATCGTCTGCGAAAAATATTCAAAATTAATGTTATGCTTTTTTTTAAAACCGAAGAAAAGTTGAATGTTAGTGACAAACAGTTTGGATCCAGACCAGACAACGCGTAACGCGGCGTTTGATCTGGATCAAAACTGTTTGTAAATGTAAGCAAAGTCATGCTAAGAACGATAAGGGTTAAATGCATATAATGTACATTCATTGATCTGCGATGAAGAAAGTGACAACTTGAACCCTTGCGCAAAGTGCGTCTTGTCTGTCGATTGTTTGTCAAAATGCTGGATCACTATAA
Organism: Gari tellinella; assembly: GCA_922989275.2. NCBI lineage: Eukaryota > Metazoa > Mollusca > Bivalvia > Cardiida > Psammobiidae > Gari > Gari tellinella. The sequence continues at coordinate 20,344,178 of OV277862.1, forward strand.
GATGATAGCCTCTCACCTTAGTCCGAACTACATTTGGTATGAACAGTGCTCCATCCCTACAACGACACTTGCCGCTGTTCCCCAAACAAGACAAATTATATGTCTAATACTTTCACTTCTGCAATATCGTCTGCTTAAACCAGTCGTCTGCTGTTTTCCCAAAGATCACGCATTGGACATTTTGACAGAAAAACGTAATGACGAGTGACATACAGCTTAAATCCAAATCAGACGCCGCGTTACACGGTGTCTGATCTGGGTTCAAGCTGTTTGCAAATATAAGCCTATTTCCCTCCCTATAACGACTCCCTCCGAACAACGCGCATAATTTGAGTCTCCCATTAGGTGTTTTATGTGCTTTGATTTCTGAATTCTGAACTGAATGAGACTTTGACACATTCAACCCTAGCGACGAGTATACTCGTCATTTACAAACGGTATACCTATGGTGAGTATACTTGATCTGTGCAAACAGTGTAGACCAGATCAGAACCCTCTGATTAGAGTCCGCACTATTTGTAATTTTTAATTTCATTGTAAAATATTAACGCTAAAAGTAAGAAAATGGATCCGACTTTATTTGAAAACTGGTGATGTTCATTAATACTCTCAGGGGTGAATAGGTTAACAATGTGATGGTTATAACTGGCAGCTTCGTACGGACACAGGATGACTGTGGTACAGCACTTCCGCACAGGGGTCAATATCGATGGTTTAATATAGAAGGGCTTAAGACTTTATAACGATGTGGCTTGAATATAATTGATACAGTTTCATTATGCATGTACCAAACACTTATACATTAGAAAGGGAGTTATAAAGATATGACAAGATAGGATAGGAAAATAATAAACGATCAGAGACAGGCAGACGCATAGAGAGAGACATAGAGAGGGACATGCATGCGCACAGAGAGAGAGAGACAGAGACAGAGACAGAGAGAGAGAGAGAAAGAGAGAGAGAGAGAAAGAGAGAGAGAGGAGATAGATAGAAAGTGGAGAGGAAGAGGGAGATAAAGAGGAGGAGAGAGAATGCTAACTATTTGAAAAAATGGCTACAAATGCAAAGAAAAACATGTTTTCTGCATTTTCCTTCAAACAGAAATGTAACTTTGATGTCCAGCGAATAAAAGCTTTGACATTACATCTTTATGTTCAACTGTGTGTATGCCTGTCAGCTAAGGTTCCCTACGGCCTGGCGAAACATGTGCTCATACCTCGGCACATTACAGTATTCCCTCTCTACAACGGTCATCCCAACAACGACTCCCTCCATACAACGATCCTTGTCATTGTTCCCTAAACTGGACATTTTACGGCGTAAGTGAAGATGTCAACGAAACATGGGAAGACACGGAGAGTAAAGTGCGCGAGTACGTTTCAAATACGCTGAACGTTCTTTCTACAGATCTACATATAGAACGGGCACATAGATTACCCGGCAGACGTCAAACTGAGCCTCGCACCGCAATTGTTAAATTCTCGTTCTTTAAAGATAAAGAATGTGTCCTTAAGGCGTATCGCGACCAACGGAAGGTGCAAGCAAACTCTTATAACAATGGCGTACGCGGTGCAGACAAAGTACGAGTCTAGGGTGACTTTCCGGAACGAGTCTCCAAGGTTCGAACTCTGTTATATCCATTTCTGAAAGAGAATATAGACAATAACAAATGTGCATTCCTTCGTTTTGAATAACTTGTAATTGACGGTGTTACCCATGTGTATGACGAGACGCTTAAGCGTCCGGTACCTATGGGTAGATAGGAAACAGGCCAAAGCCTTATAAACCTTCTAATGAACATGATACTAAACAAATTTACGGTCGAGCTAAAAATAAATCTGCCAATAATTTGACAATATGTTCAGTGAATATCGGTGGTTTTGATAAAATAATTAATACAAAGATGACCCTATATTCTTAAAATATGCATGTCAATTTGATATATTTGCAATGTGTGAAACATTGGGTAAAAATTCAGATGATTTTGAAAATATTTTCACAGGGTATGACCACTTTGCTTTTGTCCGACAAAAACCAGAACATGCTTGGAGGAATTCGGGTGGGGTTACAGTTTATGTAAAACGCTAATACATTAAAAATGGTATCATTAAGCGAGTATTTGATCATATCGATGAATGTGTGATTCTATTGTTAAATGGTACCAAAGTTGGCCATGGAAAAGATATCATCATGATTTTTACCTATGTATCGCCCCAATACTCCCCAATTACTCAGAAGCTAATCCTGACGCTATTTTACTATTAAGTGAAAACATTGCTGATGTTAAAAGTTATTACACTGATGCTGATGTTTTCTTAGCAGGTGACCTGAATGCTAGAACTAAAAAATTTCTAGATTACATTCCCAGTGATAATGTTGACTTTGTTTTTAGGACAGACACCATGTACCCTACAGATACGTTTGAAATACCTATAAACTCAAAGGACAATGCAGTGCATAATAGCTTTGGGTTATCTTTAATTGATCTCTGCTGCACATTTGATATTCACATGTTCAATGGTAGACTATTTAACGACAAGAAAGGAGAAATAACATGTTGTGCAAATAATGGTTCAAGCATTGTGGACTATATGATTGCATCCACTGATGTTTTTGATGATGTTATTGACTTTTCAGTTGCAGATGAATGTTTTTCTGATCATTTTCCTTTACGATGTTTTCTGTCGTTTACTAATGCTACACAAACAGGTTATACTGTAAATGTTGAAAGTAATGACGGAAATGCTGAATATATATATGAAAAAATCAAATGGAATGAATTATACAAAACTAGTTTTTTGGATAGCTTCTTACGCTTATACAATTCATTTGAAAATATATTTACTAACCCAGAGGAATCAGGTATTGGTATATTTACTGAAATTATTAGAAGTGCGGCACAAAATATGACTGTTATACACCAGGATTTTAAGGCACCTTTAAAACAGCCTACCTGGTGGAATAAAGAGTGTGCACGTTTAAAAAAGGAAAAATACCATCGCCTAAAATTGTTTGAAAGTCAGACAATCCGCACGATTTAGAGCGATACAAAACCGCCAAAAATGATTTTAAACAGACATGCAATTTACAAAAACAACAGCTTCAACGAGATTGTCGAATTAAACTTGTTGACTCTAGAAACAATCCGAAAGCGTTTTGGCATACAATAAAACACCAAACATCAAACAATGGTAACACACAGACATCTATTACTAGTACACAATGGTTTGAATACTTCAAAACTCTTCTTAGTCCTATCAGTAGCCATGAAAATGCCCAACATGAGTTTTTGGTAGAGCACGATGTTCATAATTTAGACAGTACTTCACTAAATTGTCTATATCAGAGGAAGAAATTAGATACGCTGTAAGGTCGCAGCATTCCAATAAATCCCCTGGTCCAGATGGCGTATGTATGGAAATATATAAGTGCACTTTAGACATTATCTTACCTTTTCTCCTTAAAGTCTTCAATGAAGTTCTTGATACTGGAACGTTTCCATCAGAGTGGTGCTATATTATTATAACACCAGTTCATAAAAAGGGAGATAAATTAGACCCTGGTAATTATAGGGGTATTTCATTGATTAATTTACATGGCAAAATATTTGCTTTTATTTTGAATAGATGGTTACAGGACTTTTGTGATGAAAACTTATGTATTGATGAGTCACAAGCAGGTTTTCGAAAACAGTACTCTACAGAGGACAACATTTTTGTATTAAGAGCGCTAGCACAGAAGTACATTTCTAGATCGCGAGGGAGATTTTATTGTATTTTTATCGATTTTGCCAAAGCGTTTGATTGTATTAACCACCAAAAACTATGGTCAGTCCTTACTCAAAATGGTGTACAGGGTAAATTTTTAAAAGTATTTCAATCTATGTATAGCAATCTGAAATCATGTGTTAAAACAACAAATGGGCTAACTGAGCTGTTCAGATGTACGACTGGAACGAGACAAGGATGTGTAAGCAGTCCTCTGATCTTTTCTCTCTTCATCAATGATTTGATATTGTACTTACGACAAGAATGCGATCATGGCATTTTTGTCTCAAACGATATACCTGATCTTCTAGCATTGTTATATGCTGATGACGCTTTGAGTTTTAGTGAAACTGCATTACGGTTACAAAAACAAATAGACATGATCTCAACTTTTAGTGACTCTATTGATATGAAAATTAATTTAGATAAAACCAAGATTATAGTTTTTAGAAATGGTGGTGTTCTTCGTTCATACGAAAAGTGGTTCTATAAAGGTAATCCAATTGATGTAGTATCTTCATATAAGTATCTTGGAGTGTATATAACACCTAAGCTTATTAGGACTACAACTCATGAATTTGTATCAAAACAGGCGTTAAAAGTCTCTTCTTGTATTTTTAACTACCAAAGAAAATTTGGTCATTTTGACCCAGTTGATATATTTAAACTGTTTGACAGTATGGTTAAACCTATTCTGTGTTATGGATCACAAATATGGGTTTTCGATACGTGAACAAAATTGAAAAAGTACACATCAGTTTCTGTAAAAGATATTGTCAGCTTCCTCAAAATACAGCCGATATTTTTGTATACGGGGAATGTGGTCGACTTTCTCTTTGTATTACATATTTTACTTATTGTATTAAGTACTGGGTTAAACTACTTACACTTGATCAACATAGGTATCCTTTACAGTGCTATAAAATGTTATACAGATTAGATGAGTCAGGTCGCACTACTTGGGCTAGTCACGTACGTAATCTATTATATTCTAATGGATTTGGACATGTCTGGTTACCACAAGAAGTAGGTGATCCAGGATGGTTTATTAATACTTTTAGACAACGTATAATTGATTGCTCGGTACAAAAATGGAATTCAAATCTGACTGATTCTACTAAAGCAGACACTTACAGAGGGTTTAAGTCGCTACTTAATGTAGAACGATATTTAAGTATCACATGCCTGTCAAATTACGAAGATGTCTTGCAAAGTTCAGATGTTCTAGTCATGACTTATATATAGAAAAAGGTAGATATACAAACATTGATAGACATGTGAGATTTTGTCCAGTATGTCAGAAACGGGATATATATGTTGTTGAGACAGAATTCCATTTCTTATTAGAATGCCAGGCGTATGAAACACTGCGACAAAACATATTGCAGGATTGCTGTGGAATGCAAAGAAATATACAAACCTTTAACCAACTAATGTCAAACTCAAAAGAAAGTGCTATTTTGAAACTTGTAAAATTTTTACACGCTGCGTTTGAACTCAGAAAATCCATTATACAGTAACTATAATTATTCTGAACTTTACATTTGCAAGTTTGCTGGTGTGCTTCTAAAAGGAGACATCTCTCTCTAATGTTAGAGAATTGTGTTCTTTTGAAAACACATCAACGTAATGTAATACTAAAGCATGTATTAACCTATATATATATATATATTTATGTGCAGTTATTCTATTAACTAGGAATATCTATGATATTGATGTCACTCATTACTATGTATTTTGAAAAATGTATCTTGTGTGTATGATGGGCCGGTGGCCTAGGTACGTGAATAAAAGTTTTTGACTTTTTTGACTTGACAAGTATGTCTAACGCTTTCACTGCTGCAATATCGTTTACGTTGTCGTCTACTGGTTTTTTTCTCAAACTTACATATAAATGTATATTTTGATAGAATAATAATTATAATGTCGAGTGACAAACAGCTTGAATCCAGATCAGACGCCGCGTTATGCGGCGTCTGATCTGGATTCAAGCTGTTTGCAAATGCAAGTCAAGTCTTAAGTTTCCCTCTCTATAACGATTCCCTCCGAGAACAACACACACAATCTGTGTCTCCCATTAGGTGTCGTTGTAGAGAGGGAACACTGTACATCTTTATGTTCAACTGTATGTATGGCTGTCAGTCTAGGTTCCTTAGGGCCTGGCGAAACATGTGCTCATACCTCTGTTACATAAATCTTTGCCGTTTAATTGTTTCATTTGATGGATGTTATAGTACACGATCTAAGGAAAGAATACTTGTGCAGTTTTTTGTCGTACAGTGGATAAGATGTCATCCTTTCCCAACATACGCGTTTATACTTAAACTATTACTCCCATTGCAAATAATTTAGAGCCAGATCAGGCGCCGGGTTACCCGGCGCCTGACCGGGCTCCAAATTGTTTGCCACTCAGATTTTGTAAAAAGACAAAAACGTTAAAAATTTCAAAAACAATGTAGTTTCTATATTTTACATTTTCGTTCTGTTTGCGTTTAAACGCGAAAGAATAGCTTATTCTCCGTTGTACTGTAGACTGATATATACACCAGACAAAAACAATATTTTGTAAAAAGAAATTGCCCATTTCCATTTTATGCCTAATCTGTTTTTTGTCCTGAAGTGCAGTTTGTTTCATTGTTTTTCTTTGTTTTTGTTTATATTCTTGACATTGCCATTGTGCAGTGTCACCCTCTTAGTGCAATAAAACAGAGAAGAAAACGTTTTTCTTTCCCGTTTAAACGCAAACGAAACGCAAACGCAAATCGCTAAAATGTAAGAAATTACAATATTTGGACATTTCTATTTTTTTTTTTTAAATCTGAATGGCAAACAGTTTGAAGCCTGATCAGACGCCGGGTTACGCGGCGTCTGGTCTGGCTCCAAACTGTTTGCAATGGAAATAATTGTTTTAATAGTGTAAGCGCGTTTATTGGGACACAATAACGTTTTCCCCACTGTATATCGTTTTCCAGATAATGTCGCCTGCTGTTTATTTTTCAATGAAGATTAATATAAACCCGTTTATGCCCATTTATTGCAATGGACTCGCCTTGCATGCTTGGTGGAAGAGTTCATGATAAATATATTAGGGTTATCTAAGTCACACTACAATAATTGCCCATGCAGCTGAATATTTTATATGAAATATCAAACAGTGTAGACCCTGATGTGACACCGCGTAAGCAGCATCTCATCAGGGTCTACACTGTTTGCCAATGTACTATGCTTTTAACTCTTTGAATGCTAGTGGCGGATATATCTGCCCCAGTGATTATCTTTGCAAACAGTTTGGATCAAGATGAGACGCCGCGTCACGCGGCGTCTCATCAGGATCCAAACTATTTGCCAATTCTGACTCTGAATTTAAAAGAAATTTTGAAAATGCTAATTTTAGAACAGTAGCAGACGACAATTGTTACAGACGAAAAAATACCCAGCATGCAATGAGTTAAAGATGTACAGTATTGCCACGTACCTAATAGCCAACGTGTAGTCGAACTTTGCAGTCCTATGTTAAATCTCTTATTTAGCATGGGGATATCGGCTTCATATCTATCGTCTGTTTCTCCTGTTTATGCTTTAACCCGTTTATGCCTAATGGAATCCTCCTTGTTTATATATTGGATGAGTTCATTTTTTTCAATGGGTGTCTGGACAAAGTTTTATTTTCTTTTCAATTTTGATGGACATTCCTGTTAACAAACAGTGAAGACTCAGATCAGACGCCGCATTATGCGGTCTACACTGTTTGAATATGTTCGATCTAAGGGACGCATGGGTTAATGTAAGCCCATTATCCAATGCGTGCGCATTTTACGTCTTTAATTTAGCAATTCACCATGAAAAAGATTCTGCTTTATACAGTCATGAATATGCGTTATAAGAAATGTTTCCTATAAACTGACATATTGTACTTTAAAGCAGGTTGAAAGTAAAACCAAGAGTGATCCTTGATATGGCATTCTGCTTTATTTTCAGTCTACTTTAAGCAATACAGTAAACAGGCTATGTGGGTACTCTTTCATGCACATGCAGCTAGTATAGGTGACATGCATAAATTCTCTCTCAATTTTCATGTTTTACTTCAAAAACCTCTAAATGACCCTGAACAGACACCGAGCATATACACAGTCTTTAATCTTGCTCCAAACACACCCATCCCTAGCGACGAGTACACTCGTCGAAAAATACTGTGAAAAATATACTTAGAATTTTGCATTTGAACTCTAACGGATGAATTACTTAAATGCCTTTGAATCGTTGGTTTGCAGGATAAAGATGATGAATTCACAGTACAGTAAAACCTTTCTATTACGACCACTAGGATCATTAAATGTATACATGTAAATCTAAAGACGAGTGACAGCTTAAAGCAAGTGGACAGTATATCAGAAAGCTCTTTTAGGAGGTTTCTGCTTTACTGTCACCGTGCTTTAATAAGCTCAGGAACGTATATAGATTCCGCGAGACTCCAATCCCTTTAAAAATATACGTTCCTGATAAGCTGTATAAAGTTCCAGTTTCAAACATAGTAGATATGTTTTTACTATCACCTTGCTTTGAGCTGTCACCTGTCGTAAACATCTAATAATTAAAACAACCCATACAGGATCAGGACCCGTACTGTTTGCGAACGCGCTTTAAGATGCTTTTGAGAGTGACAGTGTTAACCTTTAGCTTTGAAATTGTCGTCTGCAAAATATTTCGTCTGGAATAATTCTCAGAGACGACTCTTCTCAATTTATTCTCAGAATATAAAACAAATTATTATAACATGATTAGATATTAGAACAATTTGTATCCAAATTAAACGATGAGTTACCAGGCGTCTCATCTAGCTCCAAACTGTTAACAACTGTTAGGTTAAGATCGCCCTTAGTGACTGTAGATTACCGTACACCTAGTCACTGTATAGCATGTATTTAAATTAAGAAATAAATCTTGACATGCGCACGTGTCATAAATATATGACCCTGACAATGTCGACAAATGAAACAGTTACTTAACCCTTTACCCCCAAAATCTTTTTCTAATTTTAAAAACAGGTACTCACTTAAAGCAGATTGAAAGTAAAGCAGAATGCGCTCAATGCGCATTCTGCTTTACTTTTTAACCTGCTTTAAGCTACCATTTTTTCAGTATGTATATAGAAATATTTCTTATGGTACATGTTTAAGACTGTATAAATTGGAACTGTTTTCTTCATTGGAGGAATAAATTAAATTAAATGCGCTTTAAGACGTTTCTATGGGGAAAATTGATTCTACTAGATCACCATTAGAGTTCCAGTATTTAGAGCCTATAACTCGTATACAGCAGTGTAACACATCCAACTCTAGTGACGAATATACTCGTCATTAATAAACAATGATCCAGTAAAGAGTGCAATTGACTTATCAAACAGTGTAGACATTGTTTTCTGCACTGTTTGTCATTTTAGAAATACAATGCTCCTTTTCTAAAACATGGGAGACAAAAATTGTTTGTGTGTTGTTCGGAGGGAGTTTTTATACGGAAGTAAAAAGGTGATTCACTTAGAATGCAAACAGTTTGAATCCGGATCAGACGCCGCGTAACGCGGCGTCTGATCTGGATTCAAACTGTTTGTCATACGTTATTATGTTTCTTCTTTCAAAATGGCCGACATGTAACTTTGAGATAAAACAGCAGACGACAATTTTAGCTAAATATATAGCAGACGATATTGCAGCAGTGAAATCGTTTGGCATAATTGTATGTTTGGGGAACAGCAGCAAGAATTGTTGTAAGGAAGCTGAAAACAATGCATCAAACTGTAGAAAATGACAACTTTTTTAACACTTCTGACGATTTATTTTTATCTGAGTGGCAAACTGTGGTGCCTGTTAAGACGCCGCGTAACCTGGCGTCTGATATAGATATACATTGTTTGAAATTAACGCTAGGTTTTAAACATAAACGTGTATATTGAGAAAGAATAAAGTTGCCATTATCTTGTATATGGCATTAATATCATATGTACAGAAAAACTTCTCTATTACGACCACTAAAACGATTATTATTATTTTTTGTTGTTGTTGTTTGGTTGTTGTTGTTTTTCGATTTTTCCTATCGCTGTTTCTACACCGACCTAAGACGGGATGCCCGTTTCATTGAACTTGAATACAGTTCTCCCTCCCTATAACGACCCTCCGAATAACGATTCTCTCTTTACAACAACGCTTGCCGCTGTTCCCCAAACAAGACATTATGTCCAACCTTTACCATGATGCAATTTCGCCTGCTAAAAATTGTCGTATGCTGTTTTTCTCAAAGTAACATAGATCTATTTGACATTCTGACAGAAAAAAACTTAATGACCAGTGACAAACAGCTTGAACCGAGATCGTTACGCGTCGCCTGATCTGGATTAAGTCTGTTTGCAAATGTAAGTCAAATTCCCTCACTATAACGACTCCCTCCAAACAACGCACACATATTTTCCCTTCGAACAACGCACAAATATTTTGTCTCCCATTGGGTGTGTTTGTAGAGAGGGAGCAATGCATGTACAGTGGAGAATACGTTATTCTTTCCCGTTTAAACGAAACGAAACGAAACGCAAACGCAAAACATTAAAACTTAGAAAAGTGCAACTTTAGGACAATTCTGATAATTCATGTTTATCTTGGTGACAAACAGTTTGGAGCCTGATCAGACGCCGGGTGACCCGGCGTCTGATCTGGCTCCAAACTGTTTGCAATAGAAATACTAGTTTTAGCGTAAACGCGTTTATTGGTAAATAATAACGTTTTCTCCACTGTATACAATTCAAATAGCATAAAATAGACCGCTTGATGAGAATAATTCCGTTGTCATGTCGGTTAAAGCGCTAAAAAGCACAATTCTAGTAAATTTATTTATATTATTTTGCCTTCTCCACAAGGGTTCGATTCTGACCGAGCCCAATAGTATTTATTTAAAATGTATTTTTAACAGATCTTTATCCCAAACTAATAACTTTATATTTAGCGCTGACATTCATTTTACAAAACAAAAGTGTTTAATCCAATTTAGTTTTCAGTCTCTTTTAGTTTAAAGCTAGATCACACTTAAGACAAATCGCATTCAAACTGATTTTGCTTTAATATATTTGAGTTGGGGCAAATACATGCATATAAACCACCAAACACAAGCTGTCGTCTGGTCTGTTATAACGCCGTGGTTTTATTGTATCCTGTAACAGCGGACCGAGAACCATTTGTCAATTTAAAACGCCGGACTAATGCCGCAGTACAGTATTCAAACTTTAAGGACGCAGTTCACAGTTCTTCTAAAAAAAATCCCCGGGCCGACAATCACTGATATGCAAACACCCTCAAAACAAGTCCTCTCGGGACAATCTGAAAATAGAAGCAGACTTTCTCTACAACAAGTTATCAATAGCATAGAAATAAAGCACAAGCAGAGAGTTCTTTTTCAATTGCTGTCTTGGGTTAATTGGCATTTGGTTGGGGTCTCGGAAACTGACCGCCAAAAACCCAACTTCGGACAAACCCGCCAAACGGATTTAACATTTTCGGTAGGATTGCGCACAAAGCCAACAACATGCTTTCAATAAGGACATCATGTACTTTCAAACCCAGCAAAAACATACAGTACCTAATCTGCAAACTGTTCCGCAATGCTAACTTGTTTAGACACACTGTTGAAATCTGTCAAATGTCGACAGTTTCCAGCAGGAAGTACACGCGTTTATTTTCACTGGGCATGTGCAGAAAATGAAGTAAGGTCAAGGTCAATTTAGTTTCGAATGATAAAAAAACATGTGAATTTGCTGGAATATAATACATTTAAACCTTCAATTTGAGCTTCTGGTGTTAAAAAAATAATTGAACAGTCCACAAACCTTAAATCAGTGAATCTGGGGCCAATGCTCAAACAGGGCTTAGAACTGTATACTGACTCCTAAATTAAAATCTTTAGAAGTATAAGAATCGCTTCATACAGTAAGGCAATCGGCTATTTAAGGAGCTTTCTGACTTGCCATTACTCTCAATTAACACATTCAACCCTAACGGCGAGTAAACTCGTCATTTGCAAACAGTGTACCTGTAAAGATTACTCTTGTCCCATGCAAACAATGTAGACCCTGATCAGAGTGCTCCTTAAGGAGCCCTCTGATCAGGATTTACACTGTTTGGCATTTTAAAATATATCGTTAAAATCAAACCTAAATGGTCGAAAATGGACTAGACTTATTTTTGAAATTGGGAATGTCCATTAAAAGTTTGAGGGGTGAATGCGTAAAGCTGTCATGTGTATTATGCTGGTTGTTTACATGTTCATGCTTTGTAAAGGTGTGCCTGTATCATCTGCCCGGATGTCATAAACGTCCACTCGCCGCATGATTCGAGCCCAATATATGTCATATGTGCACAGGTGCATTTATAAATCTTAAGCTGCGTGATAAAGATGTTTTTACTTTTCTTGCGTTAAGAGCATAACATACTGAACACCTGTCATACGATCTGTTTTACAAGATGCATAAAAATCCTAAAAATTCCAAATGTTCAAGCGCAATTTATTAATCGTTCTTTTAACCATTTCGCTGCCAGGCTCTATAATACTATTATAATTATGCAAACAGTTAGGATCAAGATCAGACGCCGCGTTACGCGGCGTCTGATCTGGATCCAAATTGTTTGACATCCATATCAACGTTTCCAGGTCCGGAGAAACAAATAAAAATCCGAAAATTTCGGAAAAAATCCGGAGAAATTGCAGCCCTGACGAGTTGTTTTACAACACGTGCTCAACCTTGGTCATACGAGTTGTTATACAAGACGTGCTTAACACTGGCCATGTGAGCTGTTTCACAAGATCTTCGGAGACAGTGTAGACCAAAATACACGTACAGCCATGTAGCGCGGTCTCTGTTCTGGAACTGTAATGTTTGTATGAGTAGTGTTTTAAACAGCCGTTGATGATTTATTGAAAGTGTAGATGTGCAGATTCTTATCTGGATCAATAAAAACTGCCCTTGTAAGTTGTAACACGTTATTATCCATCTAAAGTATAAGCCTTCCTACTAATGGCAATTCTTATCTTCCCCTCTTTTTCTTTCTCTCTCTCTTTCTCTCTCTCTCTCTCTCTCGTTCTCTAATTTTATTTCTCTCTTGGTATGACCGTGTTCCCAATAATATACGCTACCGCTAGACTACGGACCCGCCACTTCTCTACTTACCAAACAGGGGCCCGTTTTATGAAACGTCGTACGATAAAAACGGTCGTAAGTCAAAACTTTCAAATACAGCTAACTTCTGATTTCTCCATCTATAACTGTCTTATGGCATATCTTTGGAATCGTCTTTTCAAGACAATTCCAAAGAGATGTCACAAGACAGGATTAGACGGAGAAATAAATAATTACATGTATTGATAATCTTAGAACCTGACTTACGACCATTTTTGTGGTACGTTTCATAAAACGGGCCCTAGTAGTCCTGTCTATTTATACATCATGTGTAATGTTAACATTGTTTCACTCATTCAACCCTGAAACAGTAAATGGAAAAGTCCTACCTGCAATTAAGTTTAGTCCATTCTTTACTATTTAGAGGTGTTTTTGCAATACACAGTATTATAAGAAAATATTTCCTATAAACTGTATAGATTGGAACTTTTTTCCTCAGTGGAGGAATAAATGGCGTATACGTTGAATATTGAATAATGCTTTTCTCTCAACCTGCTTATTTGGTCACATGTCTTTCAAAACCAGAAAAAGGATATTGTGTAATTTGTTAAATCATTGAACTGACCGTACTTTGTACGGTTCACACCCATGTAACTTAACACTTCAATAGTTGCATTGTCACCTGCCTAACGTTTGTTATCAGTAGCGTGTTCAGTAAAGAAATCGATGGCCATCGATTGCGAGTAGGCTGCCGGTCTGGTATTTATTTCGTTCAAACGCAAACGCATTGCAATGAAATATAGCATTTTGACAATTCAGACTACCTGTTTTAATCTGAGTGGCAAACAACTTGGAGCCTGATCAGACGGTGGGTTACCCGGCGTCTGATCTGGCTCAAAAGTGTTTGCAATGAAAATAATAGTTTAAACGTAACGGGGGTTATTTGGAGAAAATAACGTTATCTCTACTGTACTCTGCACGCTACACACGGGGCACACACTGCTAACCTACAGCAGACAGTGGTAATTGAACACGTACGCTATTCCTTCCCTAAAGAAAATAGTTCAAAATTATACAGTCGTAAGCATGTACCATACGATATATTTTCTAAATCCTTGTTGATGGTAACTTAAAGCAGGTGGAAAGTTAGGCAAATTCTGCTTTACTTTCAACCTGCATTAAGTTGTCAACTGTCTTTAAAGCTAGAAATATTCTATGGGGAAAATTCTTTGAGATAATGCTAACCTTTAGCATGCTTAAACAAGTTTTGTTAGCAGTTGTTTGCTTGCAGTAATTGTACGGGTTTACTGTCATGTATTTTAGAACTTGGCATCCTTGTGTCATGCAGTTTGGTTCCAGGGGTCATGCCGAATTACTCGCTGTCTCGTTGATTCAAATTATTTGTGACAGACATCACAATTGCATCGATATCGTGTTAGCGGTGAAACTTCTTTCAACACTTGGGCCTTTCTGAAGGCTGACACGCCAAGCTGGAAACCCTATACTGTTCACTGAGAGGGTGTAAAACATTAACTTGTTTCATAACCCTTCACTGTCATGACGTCATCAATTTTAAACAATTGTCGTCTGCTTTATTTCTCAAATTAAATATTCAATTATTTTGACTTTTGAAATATTGAACTGTGTAAAACAGTTTGTATCCTGATCAGACGCCGCGTGACGCGGCGTCTGATCAGGATCCAAACTGTTTTCAAATTACTAGTGTACTCGGGGTAAGGCGGTGAAGGGGATTTGAACGATATGATCTGCTATGTGAGCCCCGTTGCTGATTGATAACGTGTAACGTTACAGGGACAATTTATTCAAAAGGAAGCCATCCCCCTTTCAAGTATATGACTCGAAGGTTATGGGTGTACGACAGACGTAAAAAGCTTTAATTGAATATTACAACGAAACAAAGGCCAAGGAAATGTTTGCATTACAAACAAAAGGGTCTACGCAATAACCCCTTTACCCCATAGCATGTTTCTAGTTTTAAAGACAGATGGTCACTTAAATCAGATTGAAAGAAAAGCAGACTACTTTAATTTCAGCCTGCTTTAAGCTACAATCTGCTAGGATATAGAAAATATATTTACGGCAGATATTCATAACTGTATAAAGTGGAACTATAGGGATATTAAGTGTAGACAAGAGCGAGACGCGGATATTTGCGATATTTTGACAGGGCCGTCTACACTATTTGCTATGATGTACAGTATTCCATCTATACAACGGCCCTCCAAACAACGACATCCTTCTTAAAATGGCCCTTGCTGTAGTCCCTTAAACAGAACACTTTTTTCTAACGCTTTTACTACTGCAATATCGTCTGCGTAATTTTTCGTATGTTGTAATTGACGATTATACGCGTCGCTAAGGTTCAATAAGTTAAGGTCTCGCTGGTCCCGTTCTGTTCTGTTCTGTCCATAATGAGTTCATTCTACCTTTAGCAGTTGCCTGTCTGTGTCGTTGTCTATGCATCATCCTTGACTTTCTGTTTTATTTACACGTAAGTGTTACAGTGTTTGACAATTCACAAATACGGCATATATGTTGAAGATATATGCTCGTTGAAAATATAATTTAGAGTTATATATTGGTTAAACCAGTACTCATCCTCCAAATATAAGGTGGTAAATTCGGAGTATAGTGTACCACTGAAAATTAAGTTGTTATGTCCCACAAAGCAGTTGTTCTATTCATTCACAAAGCCTGCAAAGAAAACATAGAACGATCTCTTAACCCTTTACTCTCAATGACGTCATAAAGCGCACTTGCAAACAGTTTTGATTCTAATCAGACAATCAAAACTGTTTGCCACTTGTTTTAAAATTACGTAAGTTGTACTGCATTAAATCTAACTTTGAAAAGATATCGTAGACAACAATATTGAAGATAACGACAATATGGCGGTAAAGGGGTAAAAACCTCAAGATAAATTTGATCATGAAATGGTTAAAGAGGTGGTTGCTTACCCAGCCGCTGTCATGGCGTCTTCTGCTTTGTATATATCGTTTGTTTTTATTTCTGAAATTTAAAATCTAGTTCAATTGTCTGAAACAATATCGTAATATTACAAATGCTCGAACTGAGCTTTGCTGAGATGAGCTAAGATGCAAAACCTTTATCCTGACAATCTTGACGTCGCATGCACTTGCAATTTCGCTGCAGACGCAGAATACCTAGGTGTCTGATCAGACACCAGAATGCTGTGACACTCATACTACGGTTTCCTAAAAACAACGGCGTAAACATGAAACTTATACTTAGGCTACGGTTTTAAAGCAGACGGGGTTAAGGTTGAATAATATTTAAGGTGACAGATTAACAAAGAAAAGTAGTAATATAGCAGACATTTTACCAGACGGTATACGTATATCAATGCTATCAGTACATATATACATGTATAGGGTTTTGACTGATTGTGTTCAACTTTGGCTAGTAGCAACATACTACATGTAATTGTTATCCAACCATAAAATTAAATTTGGTGTTATGGGGATCTAAACAATCTTAATTTGGTTTTAACACGAATGAAGAACGAACGGATCAGAAACTATCTATTTACTCTTGCATTTTCCCAATAATGCCGTCGTCAATTCGCCGATCGATACCTGTCCGCCAATTAATCGATTGATAAAACACAGCTGAATCGCGCTTGCTCACGTGGGACGGTTACCTATTGTTAATTAAAACTCCATTGAAACTTTATTTTTCTCCCGATTTCCAAAATATAGGGCTTAAATGAGAGCGAAGATATTCAGCTTTTATTTGTGAAAATATGAATGTTCTGAATTGAGCGAGTGTTTGTTTACGACAGGTTAAAGAGCATTTAACAAATGACCCAACAGGCAATAGACTCTTTTGCGTATTACTGATATAAAAGTCCTATAGAATACTCGTTTTTCATCCGATTTTTACATTTAATGTCTTAAAAGAAAGTAAAAATCTGTATCTTTAAACGGTGTGAAAATCTTGATTTCATATTATTTGAAACAGAGAAATCGCAAAAGACTGAAGAGCCATTTCTGAATGTGGAAGCATCAATGCTAATCGATTGACAATTTCAACTTATTAAACGTGTTAATTGACATAAGTGCTGACGAGTTTGTGTAAGTTACTTATTGTTTTGTTTGTAACATGTTATGTGAAATCTTTGATGTAATTCTTTATATAAGTGGTGCTATTCTATCGCTATCTATGGTGAATTGTAAAAGTTAACCAATGAAAATGAATTCTCAAGCTTAATGCAACGGAGAATAAGAGTCTTTTTGAAAGCGTGGGACACATAAAAATATATGATTATCATATCATATTTGGGTGACTAATATATAATCACCGCATAAAAGTTGTTATTTTTTAAAAGAGTGGGATGTTTTCATCACAAGCAAACATTTTTCAGTGAAAATACCACAAAATCTTATGATCTGTAGTTAATTTGAGACAACAGATAACAGATCTCAAAATGTCTGCAATGCTCGAAAATTGAAAAAAAGAGTTCTAAATTCAAAACATGAAAAAGCTAGGAAATATCCATTCAATCCGCACCAAAGTTTTAAATGAGAAGCACCAATATGTTCTTATTACAAAATATTCATTCTTAAGTGAAAATCACTAATGGGATTCAGTTCTATAAAATGGGCGTTACAACACCCACAAATTAAAGCATTCCTTACAAAACACACAAAAACTACGAAAAATCGTTGTTTTCACGTGTTAAACTCACCAAGAAAGACACAACCAATCCACACATAATTTTGGAATAAGAAACATCAGTATCTATTTAAGTATGGGTCAAAATTTCAATAAAAAGTGACTGCAGGAAATACCTTTCTATAAAATGGGCCGAAATATTATATACACAGAGAAATCCGCCATTTTGTTCCGCTCGCTGCATACAACGGTTTGTATTATTCCTTCTTATTTAACCGCTGAAAACAGCGTGTATACTTATATAAACGACACAGTTTAGGTAAGGGGTATTCACTGATTTCGATAGCAGAATTTTTTAAATATTTAATGTCACTAAACAGGTTTGATTAATTGAAATTATCAATCGATTTTAGCTGATATTTCCACATTCAGAAATGGTGCTTCAGTCTCGTGTGCGGGCGGCGCGCTGATTGGTCGAACAGGAGGCACCATACTTTGTAGGCCACCTGGATTTCCGATCCCTTCATTCGTGGTTTTAAGGGAATGCTAAACAATCTTAATTTGGTTTTATGGCGATAAACAATCTTAATTTGGTTTTATCGGGATCTAAATCATCTTAATTCGGTTCTATGGGGATCTAAACAATCTTAATTTGGTTTTATGGGGATGCCAAATGATTGTTAAACATTTTATTGTGTGTTTTAGTCTAAAAATTTACTTATCCGCTATAAGTTTTGAATGACGAAAATAAAAAAAATAATTCCGGTTTATTCATACACCTACTATACAGATAAAGTAAGGTTTATTATGCTACCCCATTTATTATGTCACTAACGGCTGTAGTGACGGAATAAAAATAATAACTTCTGCCCAGCACTAATCAGCCTTCTGTCTTTCGTGAAACCATTATAAAGTAGCTGAGTACACGTACAGTAAAACCCCTCTAAACTTGACATGTGTGAGAACAACATAAATTTCCGGTTTAGAGGGGTCCCGGTTTAGAGGGGTTTTAATCCATAGCTTGTTTTGTATAGAAGATAGCTGATCACTTAAAGCAGGTTGAAAGTAAAGCAGAATGCGCCTTAAGGCGCATTCTACTTTACTTTCAATCTGCTTTAAGCTATCATTTGCTAGAATATAGAAAATATTTCTGATGAAACATATTCATGAACGCATTTTCTTTAGTGATGGAATAAATCAAAGGCACAAAAGGGCATATTTATGGTGGAATTGGTTAAAATAAAGAATGGTTGGAAACGGCACCAACGGTTTTGTCCGTTTTAGAGAGAATTCCGGTATTTAGAGGTTACGGTTAAGAGGGGTTTTACTGTAGCTAATATTTTTGTACAGTTGAGAAGAAGTTGGGTTTTTTTCGGGGTTTTTTTGTTTGTTTTTTATTCAAGAATATTACAATTACATATGTATATACACTCATCTTCAGAGATAAATTTCACATACACAATATTTATATGTATACTGTAATGTAATTTAAGAAAGTCACAACCTCATGTGTAACTGTAGTATGTATGTACATTCATATCAATATTCATATCAATATACATGTATATATATATATATATATATAAACGGAAATGCAAAGGTCCGACAAAAGTCGGTCCGGTACAAGTTAAGATATATATCGAATTAAAAAATAAGAAAGATTATGCCTTTGTTTAAAAAATATTTAATAAAAACATTACGCTCCTCTACTAAACTAGTTTCGCCTTTCGGCTCTTCAGTAGTCAAATGTATATATATATTGTCGTTGAAACTTTGAATGCTGATCAATGTTTGTGTTTGATATATTCAAGAAAGTGGTATTTTCCGAATTTTAAGCGATGGTGGATATGCATAGAATGTTCATCTACACTGTCTTCAGCATTCAGAGAATCAACGACAATATATTCCATTTAACAAAAGAGTGAACATTTTTTTAATATTGCAATATTCAAGAGTTGTTATGAATTTTTGGAGAAAAAAAAGAGAAATAAGAAAAAAATGGAAGAGAAAAAGTATATAGATTTTTTATTCTTGTAGAAATATGCTATGTGACTATATGTAGTTTGTTAGAAAGAGCTTTACAATTGTCCATGAATTACCTGTTTTAGCTGTGTTTTGACTTATATCTAATGCCAATTTTAAGGAGTTTTTTATTCCGGTTATTGACGGTATAATTTCTTTGCATTTACACAGAAAAATATATCTTTTTATTTCTAAGAAAAAAATATCCAGTTTGTAGTCTTTTCTGTCGGAGCCTAGGATAACACTGAAACTATCTATCTTGAGTGAAGGTTCAAATTTCAAAAGTGTTTCTGTTATATGGTTTATCAGTGGTTTAATTTTACAGCAGTCCCAAAAAATATGGTTTATATTTTCTTCATGACTATGACAAAAACTACATAAATTAGAATCTTTAATATTCATTTTATACAGTAATGAGTTTGTTGAAGTTGAGAAGAAGTTAACGCGCTAATGCTAAAACCCTATGACCTTTGCAAACATATCTGATCAGAATCAGACGCCGGATTAACTGGTATCTGATCAGGATCCCTATTGTTTGCAACTCAGATTAAACTGCGTCGCCATTTTTTCAAAGCGTTGTCACTCTCCCCCATTTTAGTGTATTGCGTTTGCGTTTCGTTTGCGTTTAAACGGGGAAAAAGTACAGTGTTCCCTCCCTTCAACGACCCTCCCAACAACGATTCCCTCCTTACAACGACCCTTGTCGCAGTTCCCTAAACAGAACAATAATGTCCAACCTATTCATGACTGCAGTGTCGTCTGCTTAAAATTGACGTCTGCTTTTTTCTCAAAGTTACATAATGGACATTTTGACAGAAAAAACTTAATGACGAGTGACTAATAGCTTAAATCCAGATCAGACGCCGCGTAACGCGGCGTCTGATCTTGATTCAAGCTGTTTGCAAATGTAAGCCAATTTCATTCCCTTTAACGACTCCCTCCGAACAACACACATACTTGTTGTCTCCCATTGGGTGTCGTTGTAGAGAGGGAGCCCTGTATTCTCCACTGTAGTCGTTTGGTGCAGACGGTGGGGGTTCACGGGCGACAGCCAGTCGCATTATATAATTTATTACGGACAATTATGAAGTTCGACATTCGTCTTACATAGCTGCAGGTATGTGATTTGTAATTTATAGAAGCCCCCTGCCTCGTAATGAAGAGATGCTCAAGGCTAGGGGAAACACGGCCCTAACCCCCACTAACCCTTTCTCCACCCAAGCCGACTAACCTCGACTTGCAAACATTTCGGATCAAGATCAGACGCCGCGTAACGCGGCGTCTGATTTTGATCCGAAATGTTTGACACTCGTGTCTAACTTTCGCCATGCATACAGTTACTGCCTTTAAATCTAACTTTGAAATGGTTTTGCAAACAAAAGTATTGCAACAGACGACAATATGGCAGCGAAAGGGTAAAAACTCACAATTAACGTTGCGGTGAAAGGGTTAACCCGTTTGTGCCCACGATCCCATATATTGGACATAGGCAAACAGTGTAGACTCTGATCAGACGCCGCATTATCACAATTAATGTTAAGGATCCATGTTTAGTGGTGTAGAATACATGTGTTAGCTTAACCCATTTATAACAAGTAGATTCTTCCATGCTTATATATTGGTTTAGTCCATTTTTTATCAAAGGGATGGCTGGTCAAAACGTTCCTTTTGATTTTGTTTTATTTTGAAATTCTTATCAGCAAATAGTGTAAACTCTGATCAGACGCCGCATAATGCGGCGTCTGATCAGAGTCCTCACTGTTTGCCTATGTCCCATACATGTGATCGTGAGCACAAATGGGTTAAATCTGGGTGGAAGTAAAGTAAAACAAACCCGGGGAGTTTTTCTACTTTTCATCATTTTGCTTTAATCAGTCAACTGCATTTGAAAACATTTTTCTTTGAAAAGGTTATTTCAGTGCTACTTTACTGTACTTCAACTTAATAACTCATAAATATCGATGGCTAAATTTATGGTTTATTATCACTTGTTCAAATTGTAAACTTGAAGCTTTGGTTTTATAATCATTATCAAGACAAACAGTAAGGCAATTGAACCATTTGACCTAAGCGTGATCAGGTTTAGAAAATACAAGCTGATGACAATATATTTTAAAGCAGATGACGTCACGGCAGTGAAAGGTCAACGAGCTGCCAAAGGGTACGTGGCCAACGTAGACTCATTATAGCCCTGGGTGGGGTTCGCTTACTTTGCAAATATCTCAAATCTTAACGTTTTCCTGCTTAACCCTTTCATGATCAAATTACATGGGACATTTTTACCCCTTCACCGCTTCATTGTCGTCTGCTTCAATTTTGTTGTCTGCAATGACGTTTCAGAGTTAAGAAAAACAAGGCAGTATGACTGAAGAAATTTCAAAACGAGTGTCAAACAGCGTGACGCGGCGTCTGATCAGGATCCAAACTGTTTGCAAACGCGCTTTTAAGCTCCAATGAGAGTGCAAGGGTTAATGTGACATTCATTTGCAAACATGAAGTCTGATCAGGGTCCAACCTGTTGGACACCCGTATCAAGGTTACTAAAACTAAAATAAAGCATAACTTTTTAAAGTTACAGACAATATTTGTGAAACAGACGATATTGTTTGCAGGAGAAGGGATAACGAGAGTAACATTCATAGAGTAGAATTATAAACTAGAAAATTATGCAAATAGAATTAAAGTGTACATAGACAAGCAATTGAATACGAACCATAGTATGTTAATCATCAACCCAGGCAGAAGGAAGCTGAGAGAAAACGAAACAGGAAATATAAGTTGCAGAGTGAAAAGGAGATAAATAACAATATAGGTAGAAAATAAAGTAGAGACAATTACGGAGGACAACATATTATCTATTTGGCGACAAATAAATTGGCTTAAATAGAACTACCACCCACTCAACAAGCATGGTATCAAAAATTAAGGATGCCATTTGGAGAAACTGAATGGAAAAACACACTTTAGGTACCTTTCATGATAACAAAAATACAAAAATACGTACAATGGTTCCAGTTTCGATAATATATAGAATACATGGAACAAATTACTACGTATTCAAACTACAGCGCTCCCTCTCTACATGGACACTTAATGGGAGACAACAATTGTGTGCGTTGTTCGGAGGGAGAAACTTTGAGAAAAACAGCAGTCGACAACTTTAAGCAGACGATATTATAACAGTTACTTTAGGCGTAAGACATAATTGTAATGTTTACGGAACAGCAGCAAGGGTCGTTGTGAGGAGGGAGTCGTTGTTTGGAGGGCCGTTGTAGGGAAGGGGCACTGTATAATACACCAAAGACCTTCTTACCTTGTTGTGGCCATGGGGCTTAGTTGTCATAGGGGAGTGTTTCTATTTATTAGACCGAATTTATCCCTTCCTCTAAGATCTAAAAGGAAGGGATGTCGATGGTTTTTATCCCATGCGCTGCTTTTCAACGAATGTGATTAGCCAAAATCAGTACGTGCATTTACAACGAAAATGTGCATATTTTTTTATGACGTTTCTGACATCCAGTTTTTATTGTCCCAAATAAGGGGTAATCTAGTCGGTTTCCACCATAAGCGGCCTTAACGGCTGGAACTTTCACCTAAATTCATTAGAATAAATACGTTTATGTCAAAACATGACCCTCTTCGCAATCAGCTATATGACAGGGTGATCTGTTAGGTGTTCACAGTTAACGGCCTATGCCACTGGAAATCTCACCAAATGTTATAAATCATCTTTAAATGAAATACATAGAATGCGACATTAAAAGAAGCTTTACTTGTGTAATTTTGGCCAATGAGATCGCTCCGTTCATTCGATCCACATGTAGGCCTCTTGTTAAGGAGTGAGGACGTCAGAAACGACATAAAACTTTTTGATGCACGTTTTCGTTATAAATGCACGTACTGTGGCGTTATTTGACGGAATTTGATGAAATAAAAGGAGATATTGACAAATTAATCATTTCCCGAGGGTACCACAAGATAATATCGGTGATCTAGTCTAATTTAGCTTCAGTTTAAGTCGATAGGTAAGACTACCTGTTGGGTCCCGTGGTATACCTTGTCTAAAGTTATAATTTAGAAGTCTAGTAAAAAAAAAATAGTTTTTTTGTGTGTGTGTGTTTTTTTTGGAAATAGATATTGATCTTTGTGCCAAGTACCTGTGCTCGTCACTCGTATACTAGTTTGACCTAGGTAACATTGACAACATCAAGCGTCGAGTTTCTGGGCATCTGATTTGAATCCAAACAGTTTGCAGTAAAATCATCTTACTGTAAGCTGCAACCTGTATTTAACAACATAAATGAATATTTATTAATGGCTTTTTTGTGGCGGGGTAGGTAGGCGTGCTCCACAGTCTCTATGGGGGGATGGCTTAACCGCAACGTGGGTTTTAACCCTTTCACTGCCATTCTTTACGTGAGATTTTTACCCCTTCACCGTTTCGTTGTCGTCTGCTTCAATTTTGTTGTCTGCAATATCGTTTCAAATTTAAAAAATAAGGTAGTATGACTGAAAAATTTTCAAAACGAGTGTCAAACAGTTTGGATCCTGATCAGACGCCGCGTTACGCGGCGTCTGATCAGGATCCAAACTGTTTGCAAACGCGCTTTAAAGCGTCATTGAGAGTGAAAAGGTTGATGTTGAAACCCAAGTGCGATGATACTATAAAACAGGCTCGTAAAATGTTTCGGGCACTTTGCATTGTGCATGCCTGTTGAGGAACACACATAAAAACATGCATCGAAAGTGAGATAATCTGACACATGTGCACCTTCAATACACATGTATATCTTCACCGTTTTCATTTGTCAAACTTTTAATACTTTTAGATGGTCCTTTGTGTGGATCACAATTAGACAAGAAAATTACCTATCAATTTGTTTTGAAAATTTGCTATTTTGAGATACATGTACATAGAACATGTTAATCGACTTGTAAAGTTCTAGAGACGACAGATTCGAAGCATATGCCCGTTTAAGCCTGTCTAAAGGTAATCAATAGCTATCCCTGTGAATGCTGGAAACAAGTGTTGTTCCTCCACTGAAGAAAATATTTCTCTTTTATACTTAAATGAATATGTATCATAAGACATATTTTCTATATCCTAGCAGATAAAAGCTTAAAGCAGGCTAGAAGTAAAGCAGAAAGCGTCTTAGGCGCATTCTGCTCTACTTTCAACCTGCTTTAAGTGGTCACCTAGCTTCAATTCTAGAAAAAAGCTCTGTGGTAATAGATTTACTCATAAGGTTTGTTTGCGAATAATAAGAACACCGAAAATTAATGGCAGACATTATTTCGAACAGACTATTTGTGTTACCTTCAAAGGTCTAGAGTACTTGGTTAGAGTTAGTACAAGTGCATTACAGTAAAACTTCTCTAGTACGACCACTTGCTTGTGTTAATATTAAGGCGCTTACGACAGGTGACTGCTTAAAGCAAGGTGCAAGTAAAATAGAAAACTCCTTTAGGAGCTTTCTGATTTAGTGTCACATTGCTTTAAGCTATCACGTGTCTTTTGTATAATTAATTATCCTTAGTTTTAGTGGTAGTAATAGAGAAGTTTTACTGTTCTATGTTAGATGTGGTTCAAGCGCACTCTTCTGTTTAGAAACTCTTCTACATGCGTGTAGCCGCAAGCAACCATTGTTTTGTCTACCGTATGCCAAACTCAATGAATAATTGAGAAAAATTATGAAGACAGTTCCTTTGGAAAGTTCCTACTCTCCATTTAATCAGCATGTTCAGCTGTCCCTCTCTACAACGACAACCAATGGTAGACAAAGATTGTGTGCGTTGTTCAGAGGGAGTCGATACAGGGAGGGAAATTGGCTTACATTTGCAAACAGCTTGAATCCAGATCAGACGCCGCGTTACGCGGCGTCTGATCTGGATTCAATCTGTTTGTAAACTGTCACTATACTTATTCTATCAAAATGTAATGTTGAGAAAAAACAGCAGACGACAATTCAAAGCAGACGATATTACAGCAGTAAAATCGTTAGATATAATTGTCCTGTTTAGGAAAGAGCGATAAGGGTCGTTGTTAGGAGGGAGTCGTTGTTGGGAGGGCCGTTGTAGAGAGGGAAAACTGTAGCAGCAATTTGTCTTAAATCTTAATTCAAGTCTGTAAATGCAAGCTGCAAACAAATTCAAATCAAGCGTCTATGTATTTCAACTGAAAAGAAACCAACCAAGATGAGACCCTGTCACTACGCCTGGCTACGCGGCGTCTTGTCTGTTTGCGAGTTATTTGTAAATAACAGTGTAGAGAGCGTTGACTGGCCTCCAATCCTCCATTAGTCTCCGCAACATTTAGTGTATAGCTGAACAGTAGAGAGGGACAGGTGCTTGTTCTTACCATAGTCACAATAAATGAACAGTTCAAGTTTACACATAGATTAAGTCCATTTTTTAATAAAAATGGTAGATTTTTAATAATGTTAACACAATGACAAACAATGTAGATCCTGATCAGAGGGCTCCTTAAGGAGCCCTCTGAGCAGGGTCTACACTGTTTGTATAGGACAAGTGTACATTTGATAGGTATATGCTTTGTTCAAGGCGAGTATACTCGTCGCTAGGGCTCAATGTGTTAACTTATTCATCCATGAAACTACAAATTGACAAGTCCGAATTCAAATTAAGTTTGGTCCATTTTAACTATGATTAATAATGAAGGATTGTTTCATGAAATATACATGTATTCAAATTAACAAATATAGCAGACCCTGGTCATATAGTGAGCCCTCTGATCTGGGTCTACACTGTTTGTATGTGACAATGTACTATTTACAGTTACAGTGATACTGTTTGTTGAGGACGGGTGTACTGGTGGCTGGGGTTCAATGTGTTAAGCGGCCGTTGGAAAAGGGACAAGGTAAGTCTGTAGAACTGGTTGTTGCTTATTACTGTTTGCTACTCAGAACAAAATAAATACAGTGTTCCCTCCCTACAACGGCCCTCACACCAACGACCCCCTCCTTACAACGACCCTTGCCTCTAGTTCCCTAAACAGGACAATTATATTTAACGCTTTTACTGCTGCAATATCGTCTGCTTAAACTTGTCGTCTGCTGTTTTTCTCAAATTTACATATCAGACATTTTGACAGAAAAAACATAATGACGAGTGACAAACAGCTTGAATCAAGATCAGACGCCGCGTTACGCGGCGTCTGATCTGGATTCAAGCTGTTTGCAAATGTAAGCCAATTTCCCTCCCTACAACGACTCCCTCCCAACAACGTACATATTGTTTGTCTCCCATTGGGTGTCGTTATAGTCATTATTGGTCATTGCCATGCGTTTGCGTTTAAACGGGGAGGATAGCGTCTTCTCCACGTTAGCAGAATAGGGTGGTGACTGCTAGGAATTAGGCTGGACAGATGCTAGATCTTCCTGTGAGGTCCTAACAGAAGAGCTATGACAATAACCGCGGATTGTCCTGGAACCTCGCAAGTTTGCAAACCACTTCAACATTCTGTGTTGTTTCGAAGACTGAAAAAATGCTGTCTGCTTTTAAAGTATTTTTTGCTAACATTGCAATAAAACGTAGCCAACATTAAATTTTGCAAAACTTGCAAATTGACTTGTTTTGCAACAGTTTGGATCCAGATCAGTCGTCAAGTTACTTTGGATTTAAATAGTTTCACACTACATGTTTATGATGTACAAATGTACAAATGTATTTGAAAGGATCTTCAGACAGATTCGTCTTTATGTTGGTCAGCATCGCTGTATGAATTCATTAATTCGGCAGTTTATGAAATGCTTCTTGAAATAAAACTGACAGCAAATTGAAATTATAAAAAGAGAGTTTTAAAACAGAGTTTACTGTTTTTAGAGTAAATTAAATACACATTGTAGATTAGAGTAATAGTAAAGCAATTCCTCGTACGTTTTAAAAGAACAGAATGAAACAGTACGAATGTAGACCAAGTTTATAACGTGTACAGTGGAGAATCTATAATTCTTTCCCAATAAACGCGTTTACGCTAAAACTATTATTTGCAGTGCAAACCGTTTGGAGCCAGATCAGACGCCGGGTAACCCGGCGTCTGATCAGGCTCCAAACTGTTTGCCACCAAAATAAACAAGATTTATCAGAATTGTCCAAAACTTGTTCTTTTCTCCGTTTTAGTGCTTTGCGTTTGCGTACGTTTGCGTTTTAACGGGAAAGAATAACAGATTCTCCACTGTACAAAGATAGATAACAGCTACTAACTTCATAGCACGTTTGCGATTCAGATAAGTGCGTTTGAAAAAAAAAAGAATTGACTAAAAACGAGTGAATGAACAAACTTGTCAAATACAGTAAACCCTCTTTAACGACCACTAATACATGTACAAGGCTAATTGATTACATATAAGGCAGGAAAGATCTACCTTAAAGCAATGTGAACGTAAAACAGAAAAGCCACTGACAGCCCCTGCCCCCATACTCCTGAATCGTCCTGATACAGTGGAGAATCTGTTATTCTTTCCCGTTTAAACGCAAACGTACGCAAACGCAAAGCGCTAAAACGTAGAAAAGAACAACTTTTGGACAATTTTGATATTTCATGTTTACCTTGGTGGCAAACAGTTTGGAGCCTGATCAGACGCCGGGTTACCCGGCGTCTGATCTGGCTCCAAACTGTTTGTATTGTAAATAATAGTTTTAGCATAAACGCGTTTATTGGGAAAGAATAACACATTCTCCACTGTAATTACCCGGTACAACCAATCGGTCGTAATAGAGAGTTTTTACTGTATGACTTTTCATTACGTAGTACGCATTCCATATACAAAACCAACAAACAGCTGTTATATGAAGTCGCATCATTTTAGCATCACTTTGACATTTACGTGTACACACATTTTTAACAAAGAACCATAACAGCATTTAGGTCATATCTCCGAACTACTGACGGCTTTTATATTAGTTAGTATTCCTCAAAAGACCACATCCAGATATTGCTTATTCGTCTTTTCAATACTTTATGCTTTATAATCACAACAACAACAACGGGCGTCAATGACGAGTTAAGCAAAGGCGAGAAATAAGAACCTTTTCTGCTGAAAAAAACTCAACTATAACCAACAACAACAAAACAAAACAATATAGGTACAACAATATTATTTGGAGATCAGTATGTTAGAACACGTCCAGTGAAATGATTTCACCTTATCGCAAGCATTGATACAGTGTTCCAGATAAGGTGATATAGAAATACATATTATAGTAACCCGCCTTCCCTGGAAAACCTGAAAAGCGAGATAATTATATGATGTTTTGTGATGAATATTGAAAACTACACGTATAATTCCAACACATATCTTTATTAATACCGTGCCACAACCTTTAACTCATTTTCCCCTGCAACTTACAATGGACAATTCCAGTTTGCAATAAAGGCTGGTCCCTTTTAGACTATTTAGGGTTGTTTTTTGTAATAAATTTCAAAATGACAAACAGTGAAGTCCGTGATCAGAGGGCTCTGGTCAGGAACTTCACTGTTTGCATAGGACAAGTGTACTCTTCACGGGTACACATTTGGTAAAGGACGTATATATGCGTCACTAGGGATCAATGAGTTAAAAGAGCTGCATACGTTATTACAAATTTCGAATATTACAATATTTCAATATTTTGAAAACATTTACAGTTGATTAAGATATGTGTTGGAATTGCGTAGATTTCAGATGTTTGACAATCGTTTCAATATTGCTCCTGTCCAATTTCTAAAATATGAACTTAAAAAGAAAAACTGCGAAGGAAAATTTTAAACAGACGACAATCTTACGATGACCGAGCTAAACACTGTAGGCAAACAGTACGATTGATTAACTTAAAATGACAGATGGTGAAAATCAATCCATATCAGACGAGATTTTGCAAGCTCGGGGTCTGTACCTTAAACCCTTTACCCCATATCCTTTTTCTAGTCTTAAAGATGCAGGTGAACACTTAAAACAGGTTGAAGGTGCAGTGCTCCCTGTCTACAACGACACCCCATGGGAGACACAGATTTTGTTGTTGTTCGGAGGGAGTCGTTATAGAGAGGGAAAATTAAGAATTGACTAACATTTGCAAACAGCTTGAATCCAGATCAGACGCCGCATAGCGCGGCGTCTGATCTGGATTCACGCTGTTTGTCACTCGTCATTATATTTTTTCTATCCAAATGTCCACTTATATGTAATTTTGAGAAAAAAACCAGCAGACGACAATTTAATCAAACGATATTGCAGCAGTAAAAGCGTTAATCCATAATTGTCTTGTTTGGGAACAGCCGTCAGGGTCGTTGTAAGGAGGGATTCGTAGTTGGGACGGCCCTTGTAGAGAGGGAGCGCTGTATCTTATCAAAGTATGGTAAAACTGACCTGTATGAACGATATTATGATATCAGGAAAGAAATCGAACGGTCCTTAGGATTTCTTTATAAGCGAGCTTCATTGTAAAATGAACCCTAGTCTCTCATTCTCCATCCTAGATCGGGCCTTGTATTCCTTTAGCGAAAATCATTCAGTTAACAATAAAAAAAATAAGTGTACTCAATAAACCTGTCCATGATTTGTTAGAAATTATATTTTTGTCAAATTCTCGTGTGCTGTTCCTTCTGATAAGCGATTGGTTCCGTTATCAAAGGACCCGGATGTATGCTCACGTCACGTGTACCAGATGTCTTATCGTCTCTCTAGAATCTCACATTGCTTGTAGAAGTGTCTATGAACACTTAGAGGAGTGGAAAGAACAACTTAAGACATTACCCCATAGCTGGTTTCTATAGTTTGGAAAAGAGGTGACTACTTAAAGCTTGCTTGAAATAAAGCAAGATGCTATAAGCTGCCATCTGATAGGATATAGAAAAACTTGCTGACGGTTCATATTCATGACTGTATAAAGGGGAACTGTTTTCTGTCAATGGTGGAAATAATTTAAGGCCTGAAAAGGCGTATTTGTGGAGCAATGGGTTAAATAGCGCTTCGTTGCTGCTATAACAATCACTTAGAAAACACTCGTTAAAGGTGATAAATATATAGGTAGTAGTTTGAAGCAAAATGAAAGTAAAGCTAAAAGCTAAAGAATCTGTTTACTTTACTTCCTCCTTGCTTTTAGAAAACACATGTCTTAACCACCATCCATTCACTAGAGGGTACGTCAAGGCGTGAGTCTGTTATAGTTCTTAAATGTGGGTTTTCAGTAGACTTTTGTAGGAACATATACTTTAACTCTACCAGTTAAGTGTTAATAGACAATACGCGTTGATCAAAACGGATTCTGTTGGCTAAGGTATGTAACAATTTAATCTATTTCAGTTTTATCTATATTTTAAATGTCACGTTCCAACGAAATTGAGCCTATGTTTGGCAGGGATGCATTAATATAGGACTATGAGCGGATGTCAACCCTTAGAAACATCTGTATTTCAGTCGTGTATTTTAATATAGTATAATTATAGAAGAGTTCAATGTTGGTTCAAACTTTTGTTAAGACCACGTCTTGCAGTAGTACATTGCACATGAAACCAAGGATACATGAGTTTTTGCCCGCGTCATTTGGTCAGTCTTTTCAATTGTCGGTTAGTTCGTCCATACTGTAAAAATCTCGTAATAGCCCAGTATTCGCCGGTAGTACCACTATTGTAAAACTGTATGATTGTTTAGAAAATTATATTGATATATACCAATGATGTAAAACTAGATTTATCACATAATTTGCGGTCTGGGAGTTGCATAAAGCGATTTATAAATATCGTAATCCACTAGTGGAATATCGTTTTTTGGGCTCCGGCCCAATTTGCTCGTCCACAAGCGTTGCATGTAGCGGGACGCCAAATGACGTCATTCACTATGACGTTCACATAAACAACGTAACGTTTTGGCGGAAATTCTATATAGCGGAGGGTCTTCAAATTACGGCTTTAATTAATGTAATAGGTGCTTAAACTTAGTATGTGATTAATAGAATCTCACATTCGTGCTCATTATTTATCATTTTAATAAACTCGTTGACTAAAATGAATATGACGCTCGCCAAGGCTCGCGTTATTTTATTTTAGTCAACTCGTTTATTAAAAATGATAAATAATGAGCACTCATACAATATCCTCTTTTTACATGGCTGGCAAAGCGTCGTCAATATCAAAGTTGGATAGTCTAATGTAAAAGTTGGCAAATTTAAAGGAAAGCAAAATTTATATGTTATGGTACACATGCCAAAAAGAGAGGCTATTCACTGCCAACAACTTAACAGTTGGTACAGAGGCGACAGGAAGAACCTCGGTGTCTGATAAAAATCTAAACTATGTGACACTCATATAGACTGTTATTCAGCCAATTTTCTGAACTCTTTAATTTAACAAAAGTATTCTGTTCCAAGGCTTTTAGATCTTATTGTAGTTATTTTGTCTTTTCTTGCTTTGTAGGTACATTTTTGTGTAATTTCATGTGAAGCGCTTTTGAACGCACTACCCCTGTGTGAAAAGAGCGCTATATAAATCTGGTATAATAATAATATAATAATTAATCTATTAAAGGCAGGTAACCGCGTAAAGCAGGTTGAAAGTAAAGCAGAATACGGCTTAAGGCACATTCTTCTTTACTTTCAGTCTGCTTAAAGCTACGAATTGCTAGGATATAGTAAATATTTCTTATGGCTCATATTTATGATTGTATAACTGGAACTATTTTCTTCAGTGGAGGAATAAACTTAATGCGTATGTATGGCGTAAAGGATTAAAATAAGGTATAAGCCAAGCAGTCAACTCTTGTCAAACATGTACGCGTCCTCGTTTGAATCCTGGTGCCCGTTTCATAAAACTTCGTACGACAAAAATGGTCGTAAGTTAAAACTTTAAAATACATTATATCATAATTTCTGACTTCTCTGTCAAATCCTGTCTTGTGACATCCAAAAAGATGTCACAAGATATGATTAGATGGAAAAATAAATAATAATTGGAGACTTTTATAATATGATTTACGACAATATTTGTTTTACGAAGTTTGACGAAACGGATCCCTGGTTCTTAAAACCTTAATTTACCTTGCGGTTTGTCAAGTTGGACCGGAAATGCGAAAGGAAATAATTCTCATTTGCATGGCAATTTATTGTTTTGGCACGCTTGGTCGTGGTTAACCATACACGGGCACCTCAGGGCGGTGTGGAGTTTTATGGAATGACGCACCAGTAGTGTGATCGTCGTAATAACATGCACATGTTTTATTGTTTTGAACTATTCTGTACAGTTGAGAAGACGTTATTATTTTATAAATATATAAAATATTAAATAAATGCGCTTATACCATAATTACTATGTATATTGCAAACAGTTTGGAACCAGGTCAAATGCCGGGTAACCCGGCGTCTGATCAGGCTCCAAACTGACAGAAAAAAATTCATCATAAGAATTTTTTAAATGGCATTTTCTATATTTTACTTCAACGCGTCTCGTTTGCGTTCAAACGGGACAGAAAAGCCTTTCTATTAGCTGTTTCTACATGTCTTAGGTGATTGGATATAGGAATCATCCCCGAGCAAGATATATACACACATGAACGCAAGCACGGGATAACAGACACACACGAAACGCATTTGCTATATGCCTCCAAAAACTTTTTGAATCTGAACCGACTATTCAATAAAACACAACCTATATTTTATTAATAATATGTCAGGAGGTAATCGAAAAAAAACCTATTATTCTATGTCTATACTAGTATTATTGTTGCGCTATATTTCAGTGATAATGGACGACTGTTACACGTGCTCTCTCGACGAGCAAAGTTTACAGAAAGCCAAACAGGAACTGCACGAGGATCCAAAAGAACGTCTTAGTGCTTTAAAGACATTCAAGGAGTGGATAAATCAACAGAAATGGCTGAACACGCCAATGGGTAGGTGCTAGATGATTGCAACATGTACATCTAGAATTCGCATTGACATGTTTTAAAACAGAATCAAATACATGCAACTTATATTCACTAAAACGTTTATGTCCCCACTTATGCTGGTTTTTGCATGTAGCACTTGTACATGTAGATACCCAAACCCAAGGGAAGAAAGGCGTTAACCCTTTACTCCAAAACTGTTTTTTTTAGTTTTGAATAAGGATTAAAGAAAAGCAAAGTGTGCCTTAACCCTTTACCCCATAGAAGCGCCTTTTAGCGGATATGATTTATTCCTCCGCTGAAGAAAATAGTTCCAATTTAATCAGTCTTGTATATATATTATTGGGAATAGTTTCTATATTCAAGCATATGATAGCTTAAAGCAGGCTGAAAGTAAAGCAGAATGCGCCCTAAGGCACATTCTGCTTTACTTTCAACCTGCTTTAAGTAGTCACCTATCTTCAATACTATAAATAGGCTATCAGGTAAAGGGTTAAGGCGCATTCTGTTTTTGCTTTCAATCTTCCTTCAAAGATATAGAAATAACTCCTTATAGTTTAGTTTAAACATATTTTATTCACAATTTTTTTTACAGGAATTGGGGTTGGGCCACAAGTTCTACCAACTTAGAGTTGGCCTTTCCCCTACAGTTTCAAAAATAAAACAAATAATATAATTTCTTAAGTTGTATGTATATTATGTTTAAACTGCAACTGATTTCTAAAGCGGAGGAATGAATATGAACTAAATAAAAGGTAAAAAGGCGCATCTATGGAGTAAAAGGTAAATACATGTATTGACAATAAACTTGTCATGCAGATACGAGCGTACAGCGTACAATTTTGGCGTGATTGTTTGTTTACAGATACACGCTATCTACTTGGCTTTCTAAGGGCCCGGAAGTTCAGTCAACTGGGTGCACGTGAACTGCTGGAGAATTACTGGACAATCAGATCAAAGTACTGGGATTGGTATAAAGACGTGGATACAGGCGAAAATAAAATACAAGACATAATAAAACAAGGGTATGTTCACTTTACATTCAGACATAATAAAACAAGGGTATGGTCACTTTACATTCAGACATAATAAAACGAGGGTATGTTCACTTTACATTCAGACATAATAAAACGAGGGTAGGTTCACTTTACATTCAGACATAATAAAACAAGGGTATGGTCACTTTACATTCAGACATAATAAAACGAGGGTATGTTCACTTTACATTCAGACATAATAAAACAAGGGTAGGTTCACTTTACATTCAGACATAATAAAACAAGGGTAGGTTCACTTTACATTCAGACATAATAAAACAAGGGTATGGTCACTTTACATTCAGACATAATAAAACGAGGGTATGTTCACTTTACATTTACACGACTAGTGCATCTGGTACAAGACATAATTAAACAAGGGTATGTTCATTTTACATTGAGATTACTAGTACGCTTTGTACAAGACATAATAAAACAAGGGTAGGTTCACTTTACATTCAGACATAATAAAACAAGGGTAGGTTCACTTTACATTCAGACATAATAAAACAAGGGTAGGTTCACTTTACATTCAGACATAATAAAACAAGGGTATGGTCACTTTACATTCAGACATAATAAAACGAGGGTATGTTCACTTTACATTTACACGACTAGTGCATCTGGTACAAGACATAATTAAACAAGGGTATGTTCATTTTACATTGAGATTACTAGTACGCTTTGTACAAGACATAATAAAACAAGGGTATGGTCACTTTACATTCAGACATAATAAACAAGGGTATATTCACTTTACATTCAGACATAATAAAACAAGGGTATGGTCACTTTACATTCAGAAATAATAAAACAAGGGTATATTCACTTTACATTCAGAAATAATAAAACAAGGGTATGGCCACTTTACATTCAGAAATAATAAAACAAGGGTATGGCCACTTTACATTCAGACATAATAAAACAAGGGTATATTCACTTTACATTCAGAAATAATAAAACAAGGGTATGGCCACTTTACATTCAGAAATAATAAAACAATGGTATGGCCACTTTACATTCAGACAATAAAACAAGGGTATGTTCACTTTACATTCAGACAATAAAACAAGGGTATGTTAATTTTACATTTACACGACTAGTGCATCTGGTACTAGACATAATTAAACAAAGGTATGTTCACTTTACATTGAGATTACTAGTACACTTTGTACAAGACATAATAAAACAAGGGTATGGTCACTTTACATTCAGACATAATAAAACAAGGGTATGTTCACTTTACATTTACACGACTAGTGCATCTGTTACAAGACATAATAAAACAAGGGTATGTTCACTTTACATTTACACGACTAGTGCATCTGTTAAAAGACATAATAAAACAAGGGTATGTTCACTTTACATTTACACGACTAGTGCATCTGTTACAAGACATAATAAAACAAGGGTATGTTCACTTTACATTGAGATTACTAGTACACTTTGTACAAGACATAATAAAAAAAGGGTATGGTCACTTTACATTGAGATTACTAGTACACTTTGTACAAGACATAATAAAAAAAGGGTATTGTCACTTTACATTCAGATGACTAGTACACCTGGGGCCCGTTTCATAAAACTTCGTACGACAAATATTGTCGTAAGTCACATGATAAAAGTTTCAATTATTATTTATTTTTCTATCCAATAAAATGTCACAAGACAGGATTAGATAGAGAAATCAGAAATTAAATGTATTTTAAAGTTTTGACTTACGACCGTTTTTGTCGTACGAAGTTTTATGAAACAGGCATTTGGTACTACAAAGTCTGTATTAACTTCCCTGAAATCTCAAATGGACAATTCTAGTTTTCAATTTAGTCATAGTTCATTTTTGACTATTTAGGTTTTTGTGGGTTTTTTTTACAAAATATGTAAAAGTGACAAACAGTGTAGACCCTCATCAGAGGGTTCCTTAAGGAGCCCTCTGATCAGGGTCTACACTGTTTGCATCGGACAAGTGTACTCCATAAAGTTATACTGTTCGAAAATTACGCATATATATTCGTGACCAGGGTTCAAAGAAGACTTAACTGACACTTTTTCATATTAAACACCAACGTGGCCGTAATAGTTGGTGTTTCACTGTAGTGTCTGTCGTACATGTATCAAGAAGTATTACAAGCAACGGGTCATGGGCTAAATATAGATTTTAACTTACCAGGCATTAAATGTTGGGTGAGCAATCATGATGGAACTGAATCATGAGTCCGTCGTCAACCTTTTTCCTAATCCGACATCTCCTTAACTAGTAGTTTGATTTTTACCAAACTTGGCAAGAATGATCATCTTTCAACGCACATCTAGGTCACTGGAGCGAAAAGGAAAATTTTGACCCGGTGGTTATAGTTTTGCATATAGTGATCTCTTCTTCGCCAGTGGGTAGGGAAAGTGTTCCTAATATCGCATCAGTGGAAACTTACAATCTTCTTTTCTGAAACCACTTGCTCCACAATGCCACCATTGCCATAACTATAGCTATCAGGTGTGAGGTTCAGGCCCATCATAGTCTTATATGCTGTTGTTTAAACACTGATACTGTATTGTTGTTAAATACTGATACTGATACCGCGCTGTGTGTTTTTTTAACAGATACCATGCTGTCGTTTAACACTGATGCCATGCTGTTGTTTAACACTGATACCGTGTTGTTGTTCAACACTGATTCCATTCTGTTGTTTAACGCTGATGTCATGCTGTTATTTAACACTGATACCATGCGGTTATTTAGAACTGATGTCAACCTGTTATTTAACACTGATACCGCGCTGGTGTTTACAATTCATTGATACCGTGTCGTTGTTTAACACTGATGCCATGCTGTTATTGAACGCTGATGTCATGCTGTTATTTAACACTGATACCGCTGGTGTTTAACACTCATTGATACCGAGTATTTATAAATGATACAATGTTGTTGTTGAACACTGATACCGTGTTATTTTTTAAAACTGATTCAATGGTAATATTTTACAGTAATACCGTATCGTGTTGTTTATTCTGTTTCAGTATATACATTCCATTACCTGGAAGAGACAAGCATGGGCGAAAATTAGTCATAGTGAGACTAGGTGAGGCATTGTGAGTTTTTTTTTAAGAAAATTAAGTTCTGAATTAAGCAAATATAACTGTTGCGACCAGTCAAGGTACGGGTACAGTGGTTATTTGCAAACAACAACAACACCTAATGGGAAACAAAAATTGTGTACGTTGTCCGGAGGGAGTCGTTATAGGGATGGAAATTTGCTTACATTTGCAAACAGCTTGAATCCAGATCAGACGCCGCGTAACGCGGCGTCTGATCTAGATTTAAGCTGTTTGTCACCCGTCATTAAGTTTTTTCTGACTATATGTCTATTATGTAATTTAAAAAAACCACAGCATACGACAATTTTAAACAGGCGACATTACAGCCGTGAATATGTTGGAGATACTTGTCTTGTTTAGGGGAGAGCGGCAAGGGTCGTTGTAAGGAGGGAGTCGTTGTTTGGAGGGCCGTTGTAGGGCGGGAACGCTGTACCTTTTTTAAAATGCTTTCTATAGTAACTGTTCTGCAAAAAGCAACCAGGTGCATTTCAGTGTCAATAAAGACTTTTGTGGTATCTGTCATAGACTGTGACTTAGTTCTTGTTTGTTTGTATTTGTATGTTTTGGACAAGGGCATGTTATTTATGCCGTCTCTTAAAACTGCTCAACTGTTCACTTCTAGAATACAGTGTATAAAAAGTGCCGTCTGCATGTCACGATAAGGAAATCGAGAGATTACATTTAAATCGGCTTCACATCCAATATACTCGCTCTTTCAAAATTAGTTATACAGTGTTCCCTCCCTACAACGGCCCTCTCAATAACGACTCCCTTATTACAACGACCGTTACTGCAGTTCCCTGAACAGTTAGATTGTCTAACGCTTTTACTGTTGCAATATCGTCAAATATCTGAAAGTCTCATATAAGTAGGCATTTTTATAGAATAAATATAATGACGAGTGACAAACAGCTTGAATGCAGATCAGACGGCGCGTTACGTGGCGTCTTATCTGGATTCAAGCTATTTGCAAAAGGGGTAAGCCAAGGCTTACATTTTCCTTTCCTCCCTAAAGCGACTACCTACGAACAACACCCACAATCTATGTCTCCCATTGGGTGTCGTTGTAGAGAGGGAACAATGTAGCTAATAGTTTAAAACATTTATACATGTCTGCAGGTATCCTGGGTAGCACCAGGCTTGAGATTCAGTCACATTTATTCCGTGAATGTTTTTGTTTAACGTTTTCTGTTTAACGTCATCTATCTACTAAAGTTGAAAGAAGATTACGATTTCTTTATTTTTTTCAGCTGCTCGTATATCGTTTGTATTTTCCTGCCGGTCACAACATGACTTGTATTTTCAACATATTTGCATCCAGACCAGACGCCGCGTTGCGCGGCGTCTAATCTGAAACCAAACTGTTCGGCACTCTTTGGTTTCTTTAATTGAAAAGTGTATAAACCTTACTTGAATATAATTTGCATCCGCAAATTTCAAAGAAAGTGTTAAGCCCAGCGTTGCTTTGGTATTGCCAGCCTAAAAATATCGTCCCCTCATGTATTTCTCATAATAAAATATGTAGGCATTTTGACATAAGAAACAAATGTCAAAAAGTTTGAATCCTTATCAAATGTTGAGTAATCTAAGATTTGATTATATCAAAATGTCGATGATGTCTGGCTTGGTAGAAAAGTGGTTTGATTCGAAACGTCCAAGAAACAATTTTATTACTTACGGAAATGACTAAGGTGTCCCAAGTGACGTGCAATATATTCAGGCAAGAACCACCTGACCTCTATGACAGCTATATAGTATAACGTGTCTTAACTGGCTATTTTTCAACAGGTGCTATGGATCCCAAGGGCAAGGCCAACACATTTGATGACGTCATGCGCGCCAATCTAGCCCTGTTCGATTACCTTCTTCTCGATGAGAACATTCAAGTGAACGGTTTGACGTTTGTGATCGATCTCACGGGGTTCTCGCGAAATCATTTTCTCTCAACGGGCATGGAGAACACAAAAAAATGCATGGTCGTCACTCAAGTAAGTCAT
Organism: Gari tellinella; assembly: GCA_922989275.2. Lineage (NCBI taxonomy): Eukaryota > Metazoa > Mollusca > Bivalvia > Cardiida > Psammobiidae > Gari > Gari tellinella. The sequence goes on from OV277862.1 coordinate 20,383,778, forward strand.
GCAAAACCAGCCATGAGTTCAGTAAGGAAACCGATGGCCGTCGATTGCGAGTTGGCTACCTGTCTGAAATACAGTGGAGAAAACGTTTTTCTTCCGTTAAACGCAACCGCATTGCAATGAAATATAGAAAATGACAACTTTTTAACAATTCTGACTACTACTCTGAGTGGCAAACAGTTCGGAGCCTGATCAGACGCCGGGTTACCCGGCATCTGATCTGGCTCCAACTGTTTAACCCGGCGTCTGATCTGGCTCCAAACTGTTTGCAATGAAAATAATAGTTAAAGCGTAATCACAGCTTTTTGGAAATTAAACGTTTTCTCTACTGAACATAGGGCACAAACTGCTAACCTAAACAGCAAACAGTGGTAACTGAACACGCTACATAAATTCAGCATATTGAGTCGGCAAAACATAAGAATTTTCAGTTGCAACTTATTTGGTAGCATTGATACTTAGTACAGTGCCCCCTCCCCACAACGGCCCTCCCAAATACGAATCCCTCCTAACAACGACCCGTACCGCAGTTCCCTTCACAGAACAAGTATTTCCTACATATTCACGACATCAATGTCGTCTGCTGTTTTCTCAAAGTTACATAATATACATTTTAATAGAAAAAACTTAATGACAAGTGACAAACAGCTTGAATCCAGATCAGACGCCGCGTCACGCGGCGTCTGATCTGGATTCAAGCTGTTGCAAATGCATGCCAATTGCCCTCCCTATAACGACTCCCTCCGAAGAAACCACACAATTGCTGTCTCCCATTGGGTGTCGTTGAAGAGAGGGAGTATCTAGAAACAACGAAGCTTTCCTCTTCACTACCATAACGTCAGCTGCTTTAGAATTTTTTTTAGATTTTAGTTAAATTGACTAAAGTAGTACATTGTATCGCAATGAGTGTCAAACAGTTTGAATGCTGCTGCGTCACATGGCATCTGATCAGGGTCCAAACTGTAAGCAAATAACCGCTGTTCTCGGAGCTAGGCAAAGGATGGGTTAACACTTTCAACCCTGAATATCTCTTGTTGGTATTTACTATCCTTTTGGATTCTTCTAGTACAGGTTTTTTGAACCAGTTTACTGCTGTATTTTTGATATGACAACACCAACGAATGCAAATATCAAACAGTGTAGACCCTGATCAGAGGGCTCCTGATCAGGGTCTACACTTTTTGCATATGTAATCAGTAATTTCTAAAGAGAGATGTAGTGTTGAAAGGGTTTAACCGATAGTTTGAACTATCAAACTGGAACATCTCATTAAATCGTCAAAATTTCAGAGGTGTGCCATTTATCAATAATCTTTGGATCTGAAGAACTGATCAATCTAATTAGGAACCGACAATTTCTCACATAACAACCCCTATTTTCTAAAGCGAACAACGATGACGAATATCCTTATCTCCAACATGTGTAAGATCACTTTGATGACGTCACTATAACGTCACTATTTATAACGGCGTTTTGACGTCAACGGGGTTCCAAAAAATGTATATTGCTTAAAAATAGCTTAAATCGCTGGTAATGTGAGAAAAAGAATCTGTCACTCGTCGATGTTTAAGACAAGTTGATCTCAAACTCGTCTAGAATAGAAAAGTTATTAAGCTCGTCAAGGCTCGCTTAATAACATTTCAATTCTAGACTCGTTTGAGATCAGCTTGTCTTAAACATCGACAAGTGACAGATCCTATAAGTTTGAATGTTGAAATAATTCTGCATCTTTAACGACATATTATAAGATATAATAATAACTAGTCGGGTTTTACAGCGGCATTATACAGCATTCAGAAATTCATCATCCATCAGTTCTGTCGATTTGTTTCAGTGATTAGAACCTGATGTTAATTTGTTTTAGAATTAAATGCAGACGATATTTTATTGGGAAAGAGGTTGATTTTCTGCGATTTTGTAATTGAAATGTACATTTCGACCATATGGTTGGTAAGGTCCAGCATAAATTTGTTTCAATGTTTTCAAAATTATGTTTTCCCAAACCCTTTCGACCGTAACAAAAGACCAAGTGGTATATTATCAAGGTCTACATCTTTCGCCAATGTCAATTTTGTACAAGTAATGTCAAGGTGTTCATTTATTTTTAGAGAGCATTGCCAGGGCGAATAAAGGAACTTCATTACTACAATACCGGTCCAGTATTTGAAAGTATTTTCAACATGATACGACCAATGATGAGCGAGAAACTTAGAAACAGGGTATGTCATTTAACCCATTGCCCCATAAATACGCCTTTAAGAGACGAACCACCATAGGGTTTAATGCAGAAATAAAGATTTAAAATTTTGAAATACTCCCCTCATCTGGAGCCCTGCTGGTAAATTCGACTTATCGAGTTTCAAGTGCAATAACTCTGTATTGTTTCAGTGTTGTGAAATTGAAATTCAAAACGTTATCACTGGGGACCAACTATACGTATTATCATCAAAATATTTGCTACGACAACTTATATGGGTATTTTAATAGATTTGTATTCCTTCGAAGTCAGTGTATATACTGGGAAATGTTTTGCTAAGAAAACAAAGTTGCCTTCGTAGGAATACAAATCTATTATAATACACATATGAGTTGTCGTAGCAAAACATTCATTTTAAAAAATAAAACTTTGTGTAAATGTTTAGAATATATACAAATTTTGAAATGTACAGTGCTCCCTCTCTATAATGACACCTAATAGGAGACGCAGATTCTGTGTGTTGTTCTTGGTTTGCATTTGCAAACAGCTTGAATCCAGAACAGACTCCGCGTAACGCGTCTGATGTGGATTCAAGCTGTTTGTCACGCGTCATTATATTTACTCTATCAAAATTTCCACTTATAATTATGTAACTTGAAGAAAAACAGCAGTCAACAATAAAAACATTAAAAGCGTTAGACATAAATATCCTGTTTGTCAAACTGCGACAAGGGTCGTTGTAAAGAGGGGTCGTCAGTGGGAGGGCTGTTGTAGGGAAGGAGCACTGTAAAGGATGTACGTTTTTGAGAAATTGATAAAAACCGTCAAGGGGTGGCTTAGCGGCTTGATTGAGTATATTCAGTTGCAACAGTTTTTCTGCGAGACTTTGATATCCAAAAAATACTCTTACCACTTCCAACAAAATAAGTTGTAATTCAAATGAAGTGAGCTAGTGACGTCTGACTCCGACCTGTCCGTGAATAGGCAAGATGATAATATGTTCCAATATACATATTCAATAAAAGGTTAATACCTTAAGACAATGATAAACAATATACAACAAAGAGGTATAGTACAGTAGACATTGACAATGAATCAAGCCAGCCTGACAGGTATGTAAATAACTTTCTGTTTATAAATTTAATGGCGGCATCAGGTCAAAATGTTGTCTAATGAAATACTTACTTCCTCTTTAACACGTTCAACACTACAGCCCTCTGTAGAGATTACTGGTTACATATGCAAACAGTGTAGACCCTGATCAGAGGGCTCCTAAAGGAGCCCTCTGATCAGGGTCTGCACTGTTTGACATTTTCACTTTTTGTTGTCAAACAGTCATACAAAAATGAAAATGCAACAGTAGACTGATTCAAAATGCCTGTACTAGAAGAGAGCAAAAGGATAATAACTACCCACAAGAGATATATAGGGTTATAAGGGTTAACGACCAAATACAATCTAAACAAGACTATATAGTGGTATTGAAGTTGTAGCAAAACATACGTAAAACAGAAAACTCACTTAAGGTGCGTTCTACAGTAGTTGCATGCTACTTTAAGCAAACGCCTAAATTAAACATGGCTTCTTATCAATGAGCGGTAGCGGTTTTTACTGTATTTTAATGTGAATTTTATTGAAATGATAAACCTTTAATATGTAGCATTTCACAAAACTGAATGGTGTTGTCTATGATAAAACACTGAGTGTGTGTGTTTTATGTTGTTGGTTTTTTTTTCACGCATATGTATAAATAAGATATTGAATATGATTCACTGTTATAGTCGATAACTATCAGACCAAAGAACCATAATGGCATCATTTTGTCATATCTTCGAGTGATTAATATAATTTATATCATTAATATATTATCAATAAATCACATGTTATCTAATGTTGATACAGTACAGCCTCGCTATTACGACCACTAAAGTGTTTAATTATTAGGCGTTTACGACAGGTGACTGCGTAAAGCAAGACGGCAGTAAAACAGAAAGCTCCTTCAGGAGCTTTCTATTATACTTTCACCTTGCATTAAGCTGTCACCTGTATTATATACAATCGATTAGGCTTCGTTTTAGTGGTCACAATAGAGAGGTTTTACTATATTTTTTTATTTCTAAATTATGATTAACCCCTTCACTGCCAGGCCCGATGATACTAACATTTGCAAACAAGATCCAGATTAGATACCGCATAACACGATGTCTGATTAGGATACATTCTGTTTAAGTAAGTTGTCAGTGATTTTCAGACGTAATAAGAGTTCTCTCTATGAGGTTTTGTCGAACACCAGGGCGAATTGAATAATTTTAGATACAAAATAAGCCATCCTGGGGCCCGTTTTTTGAAACGTCGTACGATAAAAATGGTCGTAAGTCAGATTATAAAATTATCAATATATAATTATTATCTATTTCTCCATCTAATCCTTTCTTGTGACATCTCTTTGGAAACGATTCCGAAGAGATGTCACAAGACAGAATAATTTGGAGAAATCAGAAATTAGATATATGTTTTAGTTTTGACTTACGACCGTTTTTGTCGTACGACGTTTCATAAAACGGACCCCTGTACTTCTTTCAAATAATCATGACAATAATATTTTGGATGATGGCTTCTCAACCTTTACCCACAAAAAGAACACTAGGATGTAACGACACACAGAGAAGTGTTTACCTCTACCTTAACCAACCTTATTTACCAAAATGTGTCAACAGTTATCAAAAACAAATTACCTATCTACATGCAATAACATATCTTATTGGTGACAATTGTGTAATACATATCTACTTGCGACCCCTAGTGGGATGGGTGATGATGGAATACATCCCCTGCCACCAGTCCAGAGTGGTAATATTCCATCACACTGCGTCACCTACACACTGCATTCACTACATCGGCGATATATGAGTTTTGGGGGAAATACTTCATTTAGCATTCGTTAATTGATTAACTGTTCAATTAAAACTTAATACATGTGTGGCTTTGTCCGCGCTTTGGTTCACTTATACATTCATTTTACCTGTTGTAATAGAAACAAACAAAAGCTGATGAGCCCTTTTGGCTGTAAATATTCTACCCTTAAAATTGATAAATATCCAATGCTAAAAGGGCTCATCAACAAATTGATCAAAATATCTCTTTAAATTGTTTTTATTGCTTTTCATATGGCATATATACATCCATACATACTATTAGAGTGTGTTATATTTAGTCTATAAATGTAAAAATGGAGTTTTAGGACACTTCTAAACTTCAGAGGGCTACTATATCTCAAAGCTGTGAAAACTTTTGGTGAGCGGCCCTTTTGGCGTTTAAGTGACTATATAGTGTCGTAGTGCCCTTAAACCCCAAATTAAACATACGTCTTACTGAATATTCTTTCAACTCAAGGTTCATGTGCACGGGCAAAACCTGTCAACAGTATACGATGAAATAGACAAATCTCTTCTCCCAGAGGAGTATCTGCCGGACGAGTACACGGGACCAACTGCGGGAACAATACAATCCATATGTAGTGAGTAAATAACTAAATATGAGCCGAGGCGGCGTAGTGTTAGTACAGTACTCCCTCTCTACCACAACACATTGAGACAAAGATTGTGTTTTGTTCGGAGGGAGTTATTATAGGGAGGAAATAGACTGCTGGCCAAGTCTTGGTTTACATTTGCAAACAGTTTGAATCAAGATCAGACGCCGCGTAACGCGGCGTCTGATTTGGATTCAAACTGTTTGTTACTTGTCTAATGTTATGTTTCTTTTGTCAAAATATCCAATATGTAACTTTGAGAAAACACAGCAGACGGCAATTTCAAGTAGTCAATAGTGCTAGTGTAAAAGACGGCTAGTAGCTTATCCATTTCTTACCTCAAACTTCTAATGGGCAATTCCAGTTCCCAATTTAGTTCAGATCTAGTCACAGGGTGCGTTCATAGTTTAAACATAGGTAAACATGGGAAAATACTGTTGGTAACATTGTCTGCTGTTGGCACCATTGAGCACCACTTACGAACGATTAATGGTACTGTTGGCACTATTGGCACCATTAGCTGAATGCTGGTACCACTAGTCTCTAGCGGAATATAGAATTTATTGATGATTAGCAATACTTCGTGTATATTATCAATTGTATACGATCAAAGTATATTTAAAAAAAAAATAAAAAAATTTGAAATGTCCTACTGGGGTCGCTCGATAGAAAACAAGCTGGCCGCCATTTTGAATTGAATGCACGCGCACGATGGTAATTCTACCTACACTTTAGGTTGTCTGCAATAAAAGCTGCCATTGACAAATCATATTGGCAGACATTGCTATCATTGGCATATCATCGGTAGTAAATGTTGCTGTTGGTTACCAATGTTATCACTCCGAACGCACCTAATAATTTGATATTTAGGGTTGTTTTATACCCCCATAAGGTAGTTGGGGTGTACACAGGATTCACTTTGTCCGTCGGCCTGTCCGTCCGCACCAAAATTGTCCGGACCATAACTCATGTACTATGCCATCTTGGATTACCAAAACTTGGTGTGCGGATACATATTTGGATTGTTGAGTATTGCGCATCATGTTCAGGTCAATTTGATCATGACATTGACCTTGATTATTGAAAAATATCCTGAAGCATAACCCATATAGTTTGCTATCTGGGATTCCTAAAATCTAGCGCGTTGATACAAATTACGTGCGACCTTGATACTTGAAAACCTGTCCAGAACGTAACTCTTGTATCATATCATCTACGATTACCAAAACTGTTATGTGCATACACCTTGGCCTAAACACCTGACCTTAATTATCGAACGAATTTGTCTCGAGCATATCTCTTTTACTATATCATACAGGATTTTCAAACGTGGTGCATTTTGTATGTAGATATATCATGGGACTGCCAAGTGTCGGCCAAGTGTCGCGAACCATTTTCAGGTCACTCTGACCTTGACCTGGATTTAAGAAAAAACTTGTCCAGAGCATATATCTTAGACTGTAACATCCAGGATTACCAAACCTGGTGTTTTGATATATCTTTGGAGTGCAGAGTGTTACATTGCACTTTCATGTCACTTCGACCTTGACATAGACATTTGGCCTTGACTACGGAAAAACTTGGATGAAGCATGTGGCAGTGTGCTGTAGTAGGGGTGTGCATCACCTTTAGTGGTAGTTCTATGATTCTGTTTGCATAGGACAAAAATACTCTTCACAGATACACTGTTTTCAAAGAATACGTGACTAGGGCCTAACTGGTAGTAGAGAATTGCTAGAGGTAGAATAAATGCGACAATTCAAAGTGTGTGTGTCCTGGTTGACCCATTGAACCATAGTGACGTGCATACATATTCTTTACTCACAGTGTACCCGTGAAGAGTATACTTGCCCCATGTAAGCAGTGTCGACTCGAATCCCTCTCATCCCTCTCATCAGTCTTCCCTTTTGTTATTTTGCAGTACCGTATATTGTAAAATCAGCCCAAATAAGTCAAAATGAATTAGCCTTATTTTGTATTTTTGGTGTCCATTTAAATTTTCTGTAATCAAACAACAAAATATTTTGTTAAAGTAGCCATAACGTTGAGTGTATCTTAACTATTTTTCTACATTTTTTATTTCAGACGATATGGCCAAAGCATTGAGTAAAACAGACGCTCGTGACTTTATTCGTGATTTACACAGTGGCAAATATGGCATTGATCTGAATTTAAAACCACGTGACGACGAACCGCAGGCATCTTTTAGAAAATTAAACGTATCGTAGTCAGGCATGGTGGTCGCCAGTTGTTTCATGATACCAGCAATGAGTTCAGTAAAGAAATCGTTGGCCGTCGATGGCCGTCGATTGCGAGTTGGCTACCGGTCTAAAATACAGTGAAGTAAAAGTTATTCTTCCGTTTAAACTCAAATGCAAATGCAATGAAATATAGTATATTTCAACTTTTTGACAATTCTGACTACCAGTTTTAATCTGAGTGCAAACAGTTTGGAGCCTGATCAGACGCCGGGTTACCCGGAGTCTGATCTGGCTCCAAACTGTTTGCAATGGAAATAATAGTTTTAGAGTAAACGAGTACTCTGCATGCTGCATACGGGGTACAAACTGCTAACCTAAGCCGCAAACAGTAGCAACTGAACACGCTACATTACATGTCAGTGTCGGAGTCAATATTCAGCTGTAAACAAACCATAAAATTAAACGCATTTACTGCCTTACCCCGAGTACAATATCGTAGTTGTTTGCAAACAGTTTGTTTGCAAACGGCGTCTGATTAGGATCCAAACTGTGTGATATACTCATTTCAATATTATTTCTCAAGTCAAGATACCTAAAATTAAATTTGAGAAGCAATCGCAGACAATAAGTGTTTAAAATTGATGACGTCAGTGAAGGAGTTGGATATCAACTTTTTACACAAAAAATCTCTTTCATATTACAAGTCTTTAAGTTTTTGGTGCAGCCAGTAAATACCTTACGATGGCGGTGATGGGTTTATAGTGTTAACACATTCAACCATAGCGACGAGTATACTCGTCATTTACAAACATGGTACCTGTAAAGATTACACTAGTCCCATGCAAACAGTGTAGACCCTGATCCTTACGGAGCCCTCTGATCAGGATCTACACTGTTTGTCATTTTGAAATATATTGTTAAAATCAAACCTAAATAGTCAATGAGTGACTTGACTTATTTTGAAATGGGAATTGTCCATTTAAAGTTTCAGGGGTGAATGAGTTAACAATGAAACAGAGACACCCACTTATGCCTGGATATTGCAATAAACTCTCCCTGTGTGCTTGATGGAAGATTCCATTTTAGATATACAAGGATGATTGGAACCAAAACACGCCTTTGTTTATTAATATAGCCGACAATATCCGATATGCAATACCAAACAGTGCAGACCCCGATGAGACGCCGCGTTACGCGGCGTCTCATCGGGGTCTGCACTGTTTACAATTGTCATTATAGTAGATATTAGGCTTAAATGGGTTAAATACGATATTGAAACACACGCCAGAGGAATTTGTCTCATGACACTGTTTGAGCTGTGAGATTTGGCTAGAGAGTGCTCCAGATCATAGCACACGGTGTAGACACGGATCACACGCCAACTTTGCCAAGTTGGAAGCGCATATTTTGATGTGGGTATTTACTGTTTGTAATTTTGGAGAAACTGTTTATTCGTTATGCAGTATGATTATATTGATATATGTATATAAACTGTAAGTCGATGTAACTTTACTTATATCCCTCAGAAGAATAGAATGGTGTCATTTAAAGTACTGAACAAGATATCCCAACTGTTCGTAAATTTAGTTTGCTTTAAGGTATCTGGTTCGAATCTCAACCTTATGTTTTTTTCATTGACTTTTTGACATAAAAAAGTTTCTTGTTTATATATATAATCGCCTGGCATATACTTAATGTTATTCCAAATCTTACTTTCACTTTCTTTAAACCACAACATACCATTCGACTCATTGAGTCCTGGAGACGAATATACTCGTCATTATTTAACTCATTTACCCCTGAAACTTTAAATGAACAATTCCAATTCAAAATAAGTCCAGTCCATTTTTGACTATTTAGAGTTGATTTTTACAATATATTTGAAAATGGCAAACAGTGTATACCCTCATCAGAGGGCTCCTTAAGGAGCCCTCTGAATAGGGTCTACACTGTTTGCATGGGACAAATGTATTCCTCGCAGGTACACGGTTTGTAAATCACGAGTATACTCGTCGCTAATGTTGAATGTGTTAAGAACAGTGTTCTTGTTAATCATTCATGTGTCCTATACAAACAGTGTCGACCGAGATCGGAGGACTCATAAAGTACTCATCTGATCAGTCATCGCTCTTTGATAGTTTGCAATAAGTTTTAAAGAACAATCATAATTAGTCAAAATGAACTATACTGTATTTAGCAATGGAATGTCATTTTGATGTTTCAGGGGCAAGTTAATTTAACTTGTATTTTCGCCCAGTCTCTGCCTTGTTGGACGTGACTATATTAGCATTTACAGTTTGCGCCAAAATAAGACGCCAAAACACAGCGCTCCCTCTCAACAACAACATCCAATGGGAGTCCATAAATGTGCGCGTTGTTCGGATGGAGTCGTTATAGGGATGGAAATTGGCTTGCATTTGCAAACAGCTTGAATCCAGATCAGACGCCACGTAACGCGGCGTCGGATCTGGATTCAAGTTGTTTGTCACTCGTCATTAAGTTTTTCTGTCAAAATGTCTTTTATGGTACTTTGAGACAAACAGCAATAGACAATTTTAAGCAGACAATATAGCAGACGTGAAAATGTTGGACATATTTGTTTTGTTTGGGAAACAACGGCAAGCGTTGTTGTAAGTAGGGAATGGTTGTTGGGGTCGTTGTAGGGAGGGAGCGCTGTACCGTAAAAATTCTAGCGTGTTGGATACCCCGTGTAACTACTGTACTTATCAAACAATTTGAACAAAGTTCTTTTATCACACAGAAATGTGTCCAAAATATGCAAACTATTGCAAACAGTGTAGAACCTGATCAGACTGCTTCCTTAGGATCAGTCTAATCAAGATTTACAATGTTTGCTCTGGACGGTACGGTAGTCGGACTCCGATCAGGATCCAAACCGTTTGACATTCGTTCAGTCAAAGCGCCTGGAGTTTTAATTTGAAGAACATTTGCAAACATTTGCAGACCAGCGGTTTCGTCTGTTTTGTTTAATGATAATATGACAGAGACTTTTATATGATACAGTTTTCTGCACAACGGTTTGTTGTTCTAGTTTATTTTTTTTAATTCATTGCTATTATAGTATATACTTACAAATTGCCATTTTAATGAAAATTGACGAGACATATGTGTCAAACAGTTTACGTCCAGTTCAAACGCATTGCTTATCGGGTTTTCGATCCGGACCTAAACTGTTTGCAAATTTGAGTAAAGCACTGAAGAACTTCATTTTTGTTCGTTTTAATTACCATAATTTCACTATATTAGGTAAGTCTGGTATGCTAGCACTAGTGTAAGGTTTCCTTAACCCGTTACCCCAACAATACGCCATTTTACGCCTTTAATGTATTCTGCCACTGAAGAAAATAGTTTCACTTTAAACAGTCATTAATATCTATTTTAACATAATATTATATTGTCTATCTCCTAACAGATGGTAGCTTAAAGCAGGCTGAAAGTAAAGCAGAATGTGCCCTAAGGCACATTCTGCTTTACTTTCAATCTGCTTTAAGTGATCACTTATCTGAAATACTAGATACAGGCCATGGTGTAATGAGTTAAACGTGTGCATTTCTTGCACAATAATGCATGTATTTATGTTATGTCCTGTATAACTGCAACAATGAAAGGTTGTGTAGCTGAGTTATGTGGTTAACTTAATGATATGCATTTTAATTAATGTAACTGTTGTTGTTTATTAACTGAAAGTGTATATAATGATTACTATTGTTAAAGATGTTTTCCCATTAAGTGTCTTATATTTATTGTGCAATATTATATGTCATATGTATGTATTCTACGACACCTCTTTAAACCGGACACTCAGACTAAGTGGCTGGCGGTGTGCTATAGCACTGCAGGGGGTCGGTAATGAAAGCATGTACGTACTTCCCGTTGTCTGTATTGCTTTTATCCTGCTTTAAGCAGCCGCGTTTTTCAATGATACGCATTTTCCCTTAACCCTTTACCCAACAAACTGTTTTTAGGTTTGAAAACATGTGATTACTTAAAGCAGGTTGAAAGTAAAGCAGAATACACATTAAGGCGCCTTCTGCTTTACTTTCAACCTGCTTAAGGCTACCATCTGCTAGGATTTAGAAAATATTAATTATGGTACATATTCATTGCTTTACAAATTGGAGCTACTTTCTTCAGTGGAGGAATGAATTAAATGTGCTTAAAGGCGCTTCTATTTGGGTAAGGGTTAAGAGGTCGGGTTTTAGAGATGTTTAACTGAACATGTAAATAATCTTAATGTAAACTAACACTAATGAAAGAACAAGATTGAGATCGTGGTTTGTATTTCTTTTAACTGCCACTCAAGGGAGGTCTTCTGTATGTACTGCGTAACCTCTCAGCCCTTTACCCCATAGCCTGTTACAGGTGTTTACTTAAAGCAGGTTGAAAATAAAGCATTATGTTTTGCTTTACTTTCAGCCTGCTTTAAATTACCAATATAAAATATTTCGTCAGGTGCATATTTAAGGTTGTTCGACCTACGGTCTTTCTTCTACGTGTTCACAATCACTCAACTAACACTAGCAAATAGTTCTACGACCAGTTGACTGCTTAATGCAGAACACTAAAAATGAAGAAGTCTCCTTAAGTAGCTTTCTGCTTCACTGCTATCCTGAATTAAGCTACAATCTGTCATAAACGTCTATACTGAAACTTTAACTGTTTGATAGCCACAAAACGCTCCTAAACCAAAAAAAGTCCTTGAACCGAACTTTTTCCTCGTGTCGGAGGTGCGCTGTTGTGAGAGGTTTCACTGTATACATACGCTAATACATAATTATCATATTTCATCCAAACTACCAGCAAACACTAGTTGCAAATCCCGTTTTGCCTGTTCAGGTTAAAACAATTTCTTCATATATACGATGTGTAATGCCTTTAAGTTATTTCCCCCCCCCCCCCCCCCCCCCCCCACTGAAAGGAACAGCTCGACTTTATACAGTAATAAATATGCAACATAAGAGAAATAATATCTTAGCAGATGATAGCTTGAAGAAGACTGAAAATTAGACAGAGGGCGCCTAAATGTCTGCTTGAAATTATTACCTGTCGTCAAAACTACAAACAATGAGGTAATTTGTTAAATGTATCCTATTGCGGTGTACATTGTATATTATAGTACACGTGCACTGTAGTGCTCTTCTATCAGAACATGGATCTATAGTTCCGTGATCAGAACTATTAAAAGGAATTATCCTTTCATAGATTTTCTGGTTTACTTTCATCTGTCTTAAACCGGACATCAACGTGCATCTGTGTACGTCCAAATAAAGCTTCTTTCTAAATGGTAATCCCGGTTCGCCGCCAGCTAGCTCAAAGAGTTATAATTAACCCTTTTGCCGAGGTAGGCCACTAAAGTCGACTTTGATAACTGTTTCACTCTTGTTTCGTATTGCCGTTAGTCAAACTACATGGCAGACAACTATGCGACTTCACTTTGAACTATATTCAGACCTTTAGTCAGGGAAAATGTCGGTCTGCGCATGCCCATTAAGGTCGGCAAAGGAACACGTTTATTGAACTATAGTCGCCTGTAGTCGGACTAACGTAAACACAAAATGACATAATCAGGTCATACTGTTTCACTCATAAAGGTTAACGTTCCTGGTGATTTTCACGTTCAAGTGGGAAACTCTAAAATCAAACCATCATTGTGTGTGAAGAATCTTGATGCCAGATTCGATTCCCAAATGGATATGACACAGTACATCAAGGATGTGTGCAGGTCTTGCTACGCACAGCTGCGGCAAATAGGTCATATTAGACAGTACATTTCTCCTGACGCTAAAAAGACTTTGGTCAATTCTCTCAAAAATTGACTACTCCAACTCACTGCTGTATGGGACTCCCCAAAACTCACTACGAAAACTACAGCGTGTGCAAAATACAGCAGCCAGCATCATTACCAGGACTCCTCGGTACAATCACATAACTCAGGTCTTGAAGGAGCTTCACTGGCTTCCAGTTTAACCCAGAGTTGAATTCAAAATTCTGACACCCACATACAAAGCCATGTACAATGATTATCCAAGGTACATTGTTAGTATGCTGAACGTGTATAATCCTCGAAGGGAGTTGCGGTATGTGAGTAAATCAGTATCGCTCGTTGTGCCGACAAGTCGTTTGATGAAGTTTGGAGAGAGAAGTTCATGCATGCAGCCCCAAAGCTCTGGAACACTCTGTCATCAGACATCAGAGATGCGAGCTCAGTTGCAGTCTTCAAAAACGTTTTAAAAAAACTTCTTTAATATCTGTTATTAGAAGAAAGTAGGAAATCAATGACTGCTACCTCTGGGATAGTTCTTGCTGTAGATGCTGTGGGTCTAATTAGGAGTTCTTGAATTGTACCGTTGACCTAGTGTCTGTCTGGTGGATATTGGTGGTAGGGATTGTCAACTCCCTTTGAAACCAGTTGGCTGGGGGTCTGTGATATAATTCTTGGACAGGTTTATCTTTAATTTTATCAACTAAAGGTGTAACTCAGCCATGGATTATACAATACTCAACCAAACAACACGGAGAGTATTGTTTTAAAAAACTCGTTCTACGATTTGAGGACTGCTCTCCGGCTCTACACTGGAACAAACAAACGAACAAAAACAAAAAGTCACTATTTTTAATCATTGATCTTTTAATTAATTGACTCATTTTAAAGTTGGTTTTACAAACTAACTATAAAATTTTTATAATATTGGTAATAATATTGAAAGAATTTCCATGTTTCCATGTAACTCCATAATGTATCATGTTTATTGTGAATGTAGTTATTTGTCTTTTCTCGCTTTTTAGGTATACTTATATAATTTAATGTGAAGCGCTTTTGAACGCACAACTCCTGTGTGAAAATAGCGCTATATAAATCGAGTATAATAATAATAATAATAATTTGTTGCTTTATAAATGCGACGGATTTATCGTTTCAGTCGTTTTCGGTTGAAAATAAAATACCTTTGTTTTACAGAGATTTTTTTGAAAACGTATTATTTTCCAACAGCCGCAATTTTGGAACAACTCTAACCATAGTTTATGGTCGAACTTAGTCGAACCAACCGGTGTTCAGTTAGATCTATAGTCACTATAGACGACTATAGACCGGCATATAGTTCCACGTGAAGTCGCTCATTTAATGAGCGACTTCACGTGGAAATATAGTCCGGTCTATAGTCGTCTATAAGTGACTATAGATCCAATAGAACACCAGTTGGTTCGACGCGCAGACGGACCATTCTAAGTTTATATTGGTTCGACAAACGGTGTTCTTTTGCCGACCTTAATGCGCATGTGCCGGTCTCACTTTGGCTTGACTAGAGGTTCGAACTATAGTTCCACGTGAAGTAGCTCAATATTGAAGCAGAAGATATAGGGCGATGAAGGGGTATAACTCTCATAGGGCGTGAGCCCGGTCTACGTTCAACCTTCTTATTAGTTCTATATAAAAACAGTCATTTTCCACATCCACTGGATTCTTCCATGAATAGATTTGGGCTTAACCCTTTTAACACATTTATTTTAGTCCAAACACTGCCTCTCCATCACCTGAAAACTAGGGCAAAATTGGCTACTTTTTGCTACTGAGAAAAGTATTTAAGCACCGTCTACTTTCAGTTTAAATTTTGCCATTTTCGACCTGTCACCCTCACATTCCCCAACAGCCTCAAGAGGAAGTAGTTCTCAAAACAGCAACAGGATATTGCCACAATGGGCAGAGAAAACACAAAATTACTTGAAAATATGCCGTTACATGGCATGCCAGGTCTAACAGACACTTTCAGAACCATATTTGGAAAGATGGCAATTTTAAAGAACTACTTTTTACTACTACGACCTCAGGAAGCAATTGCTCACCGGGGTCACACCACAGAGTTAGAGTAAGGCACTAATAAAACATTGTATGGTCGTCATATTTTACATGTGGTCCAAAACGCGAGGCGTTGTAAATTTCCTTGCGCAGCTTAGTAGAGGACACAGACGGTGTGTAGGGCAGGAAGTGGATGGGCATGAGTCGCTCGGTGATATCACGTGACGGGAAGTTCTGCATGTCATCCCCTCTAACATACATGCTGGACACGCCGTCACTGTGGTCAAATATGCAGTGAATGTACGGACTTGGGTCAGTCCCATGGACGCAAAACACCTGTATCACATAAACAAGTCATAACAATAATCTCAGTTAACCCATTTATACCCAGTGGAATCTTCCATGTTTATATATTGGATTCATTTTGTTTTATATTGAAATTCCTATCAGCAAAGAGTGTAGACTCTTAACAGACGCCGCATAATGCGGCGTCTGATCAGAGTCTACACTGTTTGCCTATGTCCCATATGTGGGACCGTGGGCACAAATGGGTTAAAACAATTCAGTATGGTTAAAGAGTTGTGCGATGTTTTGGACAGACAGTTAAACCTCTCTATTTCGACCACTAAAAGAATGCTTATTCATTGAATAAAAGACATGACAGCTTTCTGATTTACTGTCAACTTGCTTTAAGAAGTCACATGTCGTAAACACATAATGATAAACACAAGTGTGTGGTCGTAATATATAGGTTTTACTGTATATAAAAACATATACATGTACTATGTTCTATAGCAAACAGTGTATGTCGCATCTGTATCGTTTCATCTAGATATACACAAGTATGTGGTCATAATATATAGGTTTTACTGTATATAAATACATATACATGTACTATGTTCTATAGCAAACGGTGTTTGTCGCATCTGTATCGTTTCATCTAGATCTACAGTGTTTACATAAGAGAGATTAATCTGATAGACTTATACACTTTCACTGCCAAATCTAACAGCACTTACATTTGCAAACAATGTGGATCCTGATCAGACGCCGCGTTGCGGTGTCTTATCAAGATCCAAGCGGTCAAGTCACTCATTGATGATGGTCACGTGTATCTGCTTAGTTACGAGAATGGTCAATATTTAAAGTATTTTACTAGTCAACTGACATAAATGAACCGTTCCGTGAGAAAACCTGGCTTATCACGTTGCAAACAGTGTAGTCTTGATCTAGTATTTTATTTTGCTGGGGGCCGTTTCATAAAACTTCATACGACAAAGTCAGATTATAAAAGTCTTAATTATTCTTAATTTCTCCATATAATCCTGTCTAATGACATCTTTTTAGAATCGTCTTAAAAAGACGATTCCAAAGAGATGTCACAAGACAGGATTACATATTAAATGTTTTTTTTAAATTTTGACTTACGACTTTTTTGTCGTAAGAACTTTTAGGAAACGGTCCCCTGTACTGTATACAGTGTTTGGCAACGTAGACCAAGTTCAGATACAGATCCTGTGATGACAACGGTTCTTGGTCTGTACAATTTTGCAACGCAATAAGGCTGGTTTTGTCATTGCATGGCTCAATTGTATTTATTGTGTACACTTACAATGTCGGCGATTTTCTTCACATTGGTCATTCGCTTGCTGGTTCCGTCAATGGGAACTTTCTTCTTCAGTTTAAAGATACTTCTGCTGTCATGGACGCCTACGATAACCTAATCATGTAAAACAAAAAGATAACCTAAACATGTAAAACACAAAGATAACATAAACATGTAAAACACAAAGATAACCGAAACATGTAAAACACAAAGATAACCTAAACATGTAAAACACAAAGAGTGTGTGGACATAAATTACTCCTACATTACCACATTATCGTGTAGTATCATACTACAGTGCTCCCTCTCTGCAACGACATCCAATGGGAGAGAAAAAGTGTGTGAATTTTTCGAATGGAGTCTTTATAGGGAGGGAAATTGGCCTATATTTGCAAACAGCTTAAATCCAGATCTGGATCCAAGCTGTTTGTCATTCTTCATTAAGTTTTTTCTGTCTAAATGTCCATTATGTAACTTTGAGAAAAACAGCAGACGACAATTTAAGCAGACGACATTGCAGCCGTTAATAGATTGGAGATAATTGTTCTGTTTAGGAAACTGCGACAAAGATCGTTGTAAGGAAGGAGTCGTTGTTGGGAGGGCCGATGTAGGGATGGGGCACTGTAACTCATTGTATAGCATTATACAATACCTGAACGCACTTGACAGGCAAATATTGGTAGGTTAATAAAACTACAAGCGTTGACATACTTGAAGAAACTTATGCTATTACTACAACTTCAAGAGGGTGTTATTGTTTTTTATTGTGTTGTGTTTGAACTTTCAATCTGCTGATTAAACAGAGACAGAGATACAGGAGATTGTATCATAGGACTAACTTATGTTAACCCATAACCCCCATTAATGCGCCTTTTTACGCCTGTAATTCGATCCTCTACTTAAGAAAATAGTTCCAATTTATACTGTCACCAATAAGAGTCATAAGAAATACTTTATATATTCTAGCAGATAATAGCTTAAAGCAGACTGAAAGTAAAGTAGAATGCGCCTTAAAGTCCATAAATGACGATAAATGAAATTGCAGTTAATGAGTTAACTGGTTCTTGCCTGAACATTTTAAAGGGACTCGCAACCGGATGGTGTACTTGTCAAAATAAAATAAAATACTCAAATAAAAGCAAATTTGTGGCATTATTTGGCTTCTGAAATTAAAAAAATATGATCAGTCCAAAAAAAGTCTCAAGAATCGTCACCGAATCTTAGATTTTTAGATATTTTCCATCGTTTTTCTATACCGACTAGTAGACGGTATAGTTGTTGTTGTTGCTTCTCTACAAGGGCTCAGACATAAACACGAGCCGAATTACGAAGTTGTATGCACTTTCGATCGCTACACATTGAAATACGTTAAATCGATCCGAGATAAACGGATAGTTCCGTGGTCCATTGGTCTAAGCGGTTTCCCCTATTTTGCCTTCTGTCCGCCAATGCCGGGCCCCGGGTTCGAATCCCACCAGAGACCAATATTTTTTTTTATTGAAATACATTTTTTTTAAACAGAATTTCTTATCCTAAACTAATTATTTACCATTTATATAAGCATTTGACACATATTTACAAATTACTATTTTTAATGCACCATCTGGTTGCGAGTCGCTTTAAAGGACATTTAAAATTTCCAATTAAAATCCATTCAATTTCTTACTATTTAGATTTGATTTTTACAATGTATTGGAAATGACAAACAGTACAGACCCTGATCAGAGTGCTCCTTAAGGAGCCCTCTGATCAGGTTTTTTACTGTTTGCATAGTATAAATAAACTCCTTTCATGTACGCTGCTTATAAATGACGAGAATACTCGTCGATAGGGTTGCAGGCATGAAATGAAATAAGTTTTTCTCACCTGTGTGCCTATCTGTTTCAATCTTTTCAGTAATATTTCATGTCCTTCGTGAAATAGATCAAAGCACCCAATGGTATATACTTTGTCCACCTTGTTTGACGGGGCCCATGATGCAACAGACATTGACCTAGATAGCGTTCGTTTTCGACTTCCTTTCGATATATCGGAACCGGAAGCTCTTCTCTTAGGCTCAAATCTAGCATCCTCTTTTTCCGAAAAATCCGATTTTTCATCTGAACTATCATCAGACAGATCATCATACACGCTTTGCCTGTAAGAAAAATTGCCAACACGACGTTTAGACTCCTCATAATGCAAGTTCTCTAAAGGACATACGCGCCCAAATAAAATGTCCTTAAAACTCTATGAAAATTTCTGCATAGGTCCTTCAAACATATCTTAGTACCATGGTAAAAAGAAAAACATTGGTTATAATGTTACTTTTTGTCCATGGGTGTTTGAAATGTATAATGAAATTATACAGGGGCTTTCTGTTTTAGTGCCAACTTGCTTTAAACAGTCATCTGTCGTTAACAACGAATAATCAACACAATTTAGTGGTTGTAATAGAGAGGTTTTACTGTATCTGAGTGATAAAAATTGCAAGACAAGTCGTGTAAATCTTAGAGTTATTTAGCGACCATGCACATTGAAAAATATTTTAATAACAGTCACTTATTCTAAAATCTAAATGCGTGTCGAATCAGTTAAAACAGTGGACTCTACTTGTTAATAACCCGCATATACGATTAACTCTTTCACTGCCAATTTTATCGTCTGCTTTAATAGCTCGTGTAATAATTAATAGTACTATAAGCTACTGACTTCCATTGAATGATTCAATATTTGTTAGGTTTTTTTTTTAATTTTCTTAACTGACTTTCTGTTGTATATATATAGCTATTTGTGCTATTTTAAGATTGTGCTTTTTGCGTCTTCATTTTAGGAGATGACAAAGAGAAGCTAGGGAAGCCCAGCAGTTTTTAAGAGACTGAAAACGAAATAGTATATTTGCAAAAATAAAAATAATATACTCAAATAAAAGCAAATAATTATGTGGCATGATCGTGCATCTGGTCTTCAAAATATTGATCAGTCTAAAACAGCCTCAAGAAAAGCAACGAATGTTAGTTCTTTAGATATCTTCCATCGCTTTTAAAAAGAACAGTTACCACCAATAGCTAACACACACAATTTTGTGCAGAATTACTTATAAATAAGACATATATAGCGAAAAGAAAATTGCACTTTTATAAGATTCGTTAAGTGTATATATGCTAGGAAACATAAGTATGCTGGGTTGGGAAAATATTCAGAAGAATATAGAAGAAAAGTATATTTGAGGTGGTTGAGAAGGTATTTTATGTACAATGAAAAAGCTCTATTGCGGCCAGTAAATTGCGTTTAATTAGTTGGTGTTTAAGACAGGTGGCTGCTTAAGGCAAGGTGAAAATAAACAGAAAGCTCCATGGAGTATGAAGTATCTGTTTTATTTTCTCCTTGCTTTGAGCTGCCAATTGTTCTTTATACAATCAATTAGCGTTATTTTAGTGGTTATACTTTTAACGACCGCAACACAAGAACGTAACATCTGCTGTTATGAAGTGATGAATTGTATTCCTAACCGAAGTGGTAAGTTCCGCTTTGGGTTTTATTCGTAGCCGGAATAGTTGTTTTTCGTCAAATTTTCTGCGAAAATTTATGCAACCAAGTTTTAGACATGCGCAGAGGATGCATTTTTGACTGGTTGCACACAGTTGCTTCCATATTTCCACCGTTTCGCAATAAGCACAAGTTCTTTCTAAGAAATGGCTACTTTCAACCTCTAAACTGAGGAAGCTCTCCACTGAAGGGGGCTTCCAAGTATTGCACATTATACATCATCAACGCAATCGCCCTCGACTTTCATGAAACTACATTGCTTATCAAGAAAATGTTGACAAAAAGTGTTCGTGACAAAATGTATGTGCCCATGAAGGATAAGAGGTTGTTGTGGACGTGTTGTTTTAAGGTTGAGGACCCCTAGTGAGATCGGACCAAAATCGATACTCTACGGAGAGCGATCGGCCATACCCATCAACTGACGACTCGTTACGAAATATGCTTAGCATGGTTCGGAACAGTTCGACAGTTGACAAGAATGGCCGATCGCTCTCTATCGAGTTTCCGATATTGGCCGACATGGCCCGATCTCATTAGGGGTTCTCAACATTAATGTAAGTGCATGGTTGAATACTTGTATACATTAACCCTTTCATGATCATATCATTCGGGATATATTTACTCCTTCACCGCTTTACTGTCTTCTGCGTCATTATTGTTGTCTGCAAGACACGTTTCAAAGTTAGAATTAAGGTTGTGTGACTTAATAAATATCGATAAGAGTGTCAAACTGTTTGGGTCCTGAACAGACGCTGCGTTACGCGGCGTCTGATCAGGACCCAAACAGTTTTCAAACGCGCTTAACAGCGTCATTGAGAGTAAATGAATATAGTGTACACTGGCTTGGAAATTAAAAGTATTGAGCACATATAATTGTTATCAATTAACACTTACATTGCGTCTGTTGCAAGTGACATTAACAAAACGTTTGACATGTATATATCGGCATCGTGTTTTACTATTGTACCAAAATATGCATATACAATTGCAAACGGTGTAACTCTTAACTATTATCAGTTAACTCTGACATTGACCTTGACCTTTGATCTAAAATTAAGAATAAACTAGTCCGGATCATATTCCTATACCACTGTTTTACGTCACGGTGAGTAAATCTAAGGATAGCAGAGTGTCGTATACCGTTTTCAGATACACTGTAACTATGACATTGATATGATGCGGCGTCTGATCCGAGTCTACACTGTTTGCTGATAGGAATTTCAATATAAAACAAAATGAAAATAATATTTTTTTACCATGAATCCCTTTGATAAAAAATGGACTAATCCAATATATAAACATTGAAGAATCCACTGGGCACAAAAGGGTTAAGGGGGGAAGGGTTAATACCTGCAAGGAAAACATAAGTGGAGTAGGCTTGATTATATATTGGTATATGACTAGGCTTATATTTACTGTCTCTTGATGCACCTAGGACAGTGTATGGTTTCTTCTTGCTGCAACAGTGAAAAACAATTTCACCCATTACCCAACAGATACACCAGTTTACACCATTCATTAATCCCATCGCTATATAAAAGTGTTCCACTTATACATTCATGAATATGCATCATGAGAAAGATCTCAAGTATTCTATCAGATGGTAGCTTATATCATAACAGGCTGAAATTAAAGCAGAATGTTCCTAAAGGATCATTATTTTACCTTCAGCATGCTTTGAGCAACCGTATTTATATTTAATACTGAAATTACGTAATACAGGCAATAATTTAGATAAGTAAATATTTAATAGATAAGCTCATGTACTGTATAAATGCAGCCTCCGCTGCCTATGGCGTCAGGAAATTCCTTGTACAAATGCAGTTCCCAATGCCTATGGTGTTAGCATATTCCTTGTACAAATACAGTTTCCAAATACCAATGATGTTAGGAAATCACTGGTAGAAATTCAGTTCCAAAATGCCTATGGCGTTAGGAAATCCTTTGTTCAAATACAGTTCCCAAATACCAATGTTGTTAGGAATTTCCTTGCACAAATGCAGCTCCCGAATGCCTATGGCGTCATGAAATCCCTTGTACAAATGGAGTTCCAAATATATATGGGGTTATGAAATCCCTAGTACTAATACAGTTCCCAGTGCATATGGTGTTAGAAAAACCCTTGAACAAATGCAGTTCCTAATGCCTATGGCGTTAGGAAATCCCATGTAGAAAGGCAGTTCTCAATGCATATGGTGTCAGGAAACCCATTGTACAAATACAGTTCCCAGTGTCTATGGTGTTAGGATAGTCCTTGTACAAATGCAGATCCCAATGTCTATGGTGATAGGAAATTCCTTTTTTATAAATGTAGCTCCCATTGCATATGATTTTAGAGAATCCCTTGTACAAATGCAGTTCCCATTGGCTTGAGAAAATAGGATACCTATACATGTACTTGTTAATATCATGATCAATATTAGAGGAACATACCTACAGTGATGTATATTCCTCTATCTTCTACTAATACAACTATGTCTTCTTGTTAACACTCTGTCCAATGCTAACTCGGCGTCTCATCAGGGTCTTCACTTTTAGCTAATTAATCGTTACTTTTGTGGACGATATGCATATATGGTTTAGACAAAAGTGAATGGGTATGATTCGATTGTAAGATACATTGCTCCCTCTCTACAACAGCATCCAATGGGAGACAAAGGTTGATTGTGTGTTGTTATGAGGGAGTTGTTACAGGGAGGGAAATTGGCTTACACTTGCAAACTGTTTGAATCCAGATCAAACGACGCGTGACGCGTGACGCGGCGTTTGAGCTGAAGTCAAACTGTTTGCCACTCGTTATTATATTTTTTTCTGTCAAAATGTCCTTTGTGTGACTTTGAGAAAAACAGCAGACGGCAATTTTAAGCAGACGATATTACAACCGTGAAACGGTTGGTCATAATTGTCTTGTTTGGGGAACAGTGCCGAGCATTGTTGCAAGGAAGGAATCTTTGTTCAGACGGCCGTTGTGGGGACGGATGTTGAACTAGCTTAGATGTCAGTAGTCCAAATATTTGAACTTCGGTGGGATACGTGCAGCACGTGCCAGTCAAGAAAATAAAGAAAAATGAAGAAACAAGAGATTCTACTGCTATGGTTTTTCAACACAAATCATAATGCATTTTATTGAACATTTTTATTTTACACATATTGCGTAACAAAGTTTCTGTTAACGGATGTAACCAATTCATGACAATGGACGTAAAGCGATACCTGACTGAATTCTGTCACAGAACTTAGTTCTTCACCGGGTAAATACTAATGGCAGAACACTCCACATGGACGAAACGAGCCTCTTGTCACTATTGCTACAGTATCTTAAGATACTAACAGCATAAACTCACCCCTGAAACTTCAAATGGAAAAATCCATTCTTCAATTATGTCTCGTCTATTGTTGACTATTTAAAGTATATCTTTCAAATAGTGTTGACCATGATCCGAGGGCGTCTGAATGAGACATTTGTTCATAGTCTGTACTGTTTGCAGAAAAGCACATTCAATCAGTACCAAAGAATAACTTAGATGTAAACACTAGTATAGTATAACAACAAATGTACTGTGTGGCCATGAAATAACTAGTCCTGCTTAAACTAACACTCTGGGACAAGCAACGATAAGTTGTTGCTTAGTTTTATCCTGTTGCAAGCTATCGGCGCATTTATGATAAACCTGTATGTCGCATACAGTTTTGACCGAGTTGAGACGCCGAAGCCGTTTGACATTTGTACAGATATATTCCAAAAGTAATATCCAATAACAAGTATCTCGAGGACTTCTGTAGACGAACTTGTTTGTTACATCTGCCAATTGTTCTTTCGTTAACGTTTGAAGCGTGGGAAACAAGGGCATTGTATAATTGAGCCATGCCATGACAAAACCTGCCTTATTGCATTGCAAACAGTGTAGATCAAGGTCAGCCACCGCGTCAGAGACACAGCGGCTGGCCTTGATCTACACTGTTTTACACCCACATGCATTTAAAGCAAAGTATATAGCTGTATTATATACGGTATTTGCCAGTTTAGACCAAACTCAGATACTGAGCCTGGGTTGACAACGGTTCTTGGTCAGTACAATGTTGCAATGCAATAAGGCTGGTTTTGTCATGGCACGGCTCATATTATATAATTATATGCAAACAATGTAGTCCCAGATCAGATAAGTAAAAGAACCCTCTGATTGAGATCTGCATTGTTAGTCTTTAGCGACAAACCATTGAGAGTCATTTCAAACGGGTCATTTATCAGGGGTGCAAGTATTTTTGGGCGTAAAAGCATTCTTGTTTGTTAACAAAGTCAACCCTTGCGACTAGTATACTCGTCATTTACAACAGCATACTTGTAAAGAGTACAACTGTTTTATGCAAATAATGTAGATTTTGATCAGATTGCTTCGTAGGGGGCCCTCTGATCAGAATCTACACTGGTGTCTTGTTTAATTTACTGTAATTAACATCCCTAAATAGTCAAAAATGGACTGAAGTTTCAGGGGTGAAATCTGAATTCTAGCACAAAATGAAATATGATATAAAAATTAATGCAACCATTTAACATGAAAAACTTAAACATGAAAACAATAAACTTAAAGACAAGTATGGGTCTCTTTATAAAACAGGACTTTCTCTCTCTCAGGGTTCTACAATAACTTCTAAGATATTATCAATGAAGATGTTCAGGCGATCTATTTTACTCATGGCATAACATCTCATCAATACATGATTATAAATAGCACGTAAATGGGTATCTGTATATACATAATCTTTTATATTAAAAACAATATTGACTTACCGTAGATGTTTTGTTTGTGTTCGTGTCATAGGTGTGGTCTTCAACTATCTTGGCTTGTCGACCTGCCAGTTTATGGAGCAGACTGGCGTGTGCCAGACGAATGGACAACCCTAGGCACAACACCCCAGTTATACCAGCTGTAAGGGAGATGGTATACAGTAGAGAAAATGTTATTCTTTCCCGTTCAAACGCAAACGAAACGCAAACGCAAAGCACTAAAACGTAGAAAAGTTCATTTTTGACAATTTTGACGAAATTTGTTTATCTTAGTGGCAAACAATTTGGAGCCTGATTAGACGCCGGGTCACCCGGCGTCTGATCTGTCTCCAAATATATAAATGATAGAAAACATTGTACCAAATACAGTAAAACTTCTCTATTACGACCAATCAAACAAAGGCTAATTGACTGTATAAAAGACATGTGACAGCTTAAAGCAAGGTGACAGTAAAAAAGAAAGCTCCTAAGGCTTAAAAACAGTCGCCTGTCGTAAACACCTTATAATTAATGCAATTAAGTTGTCGTAATAGAGAGGTTTTACTGTACGTAGCTTATCGAGTTCTGATATTACACATATCGTTCTGAAAGTTGAATAATCACGAAATTAATTCTACCATCCAATCTTAAAATAATATTTATCTGTTTTTGCAGCTTTCATAACTATTGTAGCTATATTTCGTTTTAACTCATTTACCCCTGAAACTTTTAAATGACATTTTCAATATCCAATAAAGTCTAATCCATTTTTGACTACATAAAATCAATTTCAATAATATATATCAAAATGACAAACAGTGATGACCTTGATCAGAGGGCTCCTGCATGAGCCCTCTGATCAGCGTCTGCACTGTTTGCGTATGACAAGTTTTGACTCACAGGTATCTGTTTGTTAATGACGAGTATACTCGTCGCTTGGATTGAATGTGTTTATTAACTTACATGTTGCTAGAATGGGAACCTTTGAACTCTGACACAGGCACAGGCATGCCACTGCAATAGACTCTAGTTTCTCCTTCAGCTTACCCTCCATAGACGCCGCAATATTAGGTTTATAGCACTCCGAACCCTCGTCTTTACTTTTCCTATCGGAGAACCATAGTACAATTAGAGTAAATATACAGTGTTCCCTCCCTACAACGACCCGTTGAACAACAATTCCCTCCTTACAACGACCCTTTCCACATTTCCCTAAACAGAACAATTATGTATAACGCTTTTACTGCTGTAAGATCGTCTGTTTAAAGTTGTTGTCTGCTCATTTTCTCAAAGTTACATATAGGAAATTTTGACTGAAAAAACGTTAATGATGATTGACAAAAAAGCTTGAATCCAGATCAGACGCCGCGTTACGCGGCGTCTGATCTGAATTTAAGCTGTGTGCAAATGTAAACCAATGTCCCATTCTATAACGACTCCCTCCGGACAATGCAGAATGGGGCTCTGTATTACATTAGAGTGCTTAAACACTTCTCATTATCTCTACCAACCCGTTAAACCCTAGATACGCGGATAAGTTTCTTTACACACTGTATACATGTGATGAGAACACTTGTCCCATGCAAACAGTATAGACCCATCAGAGAATTCCTACACGAACCCAAACATACCGACAACTACCCCGCAAATTGTAATCTCAGATTTAGAAGGCAAGCTGATTATGAATTTAAGAAAATAATATGTAAAAACCTTATCATTTTGTACTGATATGAGGTAATTAGACATTTACTTAAACAACTAAAAAAAATAATTGAAAACAATTTGCAAGGAATGTTCTGTAACACAGGTTCTTTTCAATTAACAAATATGCTTCAAAACATCCTAGAAAGAATGCATTTAGTAGGTAGATCCATATGTATATAATGTTCTTTTAACACTACTAGACCTTTTTTACATACTTGCAATTTCGGTGACTGCTGTCAGCAAGTGCGCTTAAGGGAATAGCCGATGATCCACGGAACCAGTTGGATGTTTTAGAAAGGTGACAGTAGTCACCGAAACTGACAAGTATGTAAAAATATCTAGTAGTTTTATGAGAACATTATATACATATGCTTCAAAACATTTAGTACTCAAGCAAATATTGTTTTCAGCCTAATAAAATTTTGAAACTCCTTGCCTCTGGTAATAAGCTGCGAAATAGTCTTGCACTCGGACACCACCCAGGACGAACTCATATGATATGATAATGGAGCACAGGCCAAGGAAAACTGAGGTTTGTATCGTCGTCATCAAGGAGAAGTCGGTGGTCAACAAAATCGTCCACAGAGATAAGCAGATGACAATCTGGAAATAGAACAAAGAAAGTATGGTCACTTGTAGAAATTGAAGAAAGATGATTAATTTTGCTGATTTTATGAAGAAATTAGTGAAACAACTGGGGGCAATGGAAGAGGCCAAAGCACAGAGCGAAAGTGAAAAGGTCAGCGGTCAATCAGTTTTGTAAAAATGTTACATATCATTCTAACATGACACGTGAATTCGTCGATATAAACAAAGAACACATTCACCGTGATAAATGTAGTATGATATACCACGATGTGAAAATAGCCCGGTTAGCAACGGCTGTTCCTGTCAACACCCTACGGTAAATCTTATTTTAAGAACGCTCGATTGAAATAAACATATGCAAATTTTAAAATGTTTTGCTAATAGTTTGTAAAGTAGTTGACATATTTAAAGGGACTCGCAACCGGATAGTGTTCTTGTCAAAATAAAATAAAATACTCAAATAAAAGCAAATTTGTGGCATTATTTGGCTTTTGACATTAAAAAAATATGATCAGTCCAAAAAACGTCTCAAGAATCGTCACCGAATCTTAGTTTATTTTTTCATCGTTTTTCCATAGCGTTAGCTAACGGTATAGTTGTTGTTGTTGCTTCTCTACACGGGGTCAGACATAAACCCGAGCCGAATAATGTTCTATTAATAGCTATCATTGAAGTACGTTAATTCGCTACCATATATATAGAGAGCGTCCGTAGCCGAGGGCGTAAAGGCGATGCCTCATTTTTCATTTTTGTCTCCGCATGGATGGTCACGGGTTCGAATCTTTTCTTTTTTTTGGAAATGCATTTTTTAACAGAATTTATTATCCTAAACTAAATCTTACCAATTTATATAAGCATTTGACATATATTTACAAATTACTATTTTTAATGCTTGATCCGGTTGCGAGCCTCTTTAAGTGATGAATACTTTATTCAATGTATTAGATTTTAAACTTGTTTTAAGCGGGGGTTTAGAATACATCTTCAAACCTTTTTTAGATATGATGGTTTTTTGAATGGGTAGAATGGAACATACATAGTATGGGAGTAATGCGTTCCTACAATAGGTACCTAATAAAAATAGTCCGATGCGATTGTTTCCCTTTAATGCAGAAAAACATACAGTGTAGACACGGTTAAATCCTTATTTGTAATGTCAGAATCAAAATAATCTTCTTCGGCCCTCGTGGTTAATTTGCTACGCGTCAGAACTCCAAAGCGTTGTATATGAGGCCATAGCAATCATGGAAGAAGTTTAATTCTTAAATATATCAGATGACGAATAAAGCAGTAATTGAGATACAAACGTCTGACGACCATGGAACACCCAATAGACTTATCTATATAATTTATATAAATTCTGTCAAAGCAGGCGACACTCTGTATTTCCCCAAATATTCATTCATGCACAACTCAAAAATGCACAAAACAGGGGATTATGTAAGACATATTAAAAAGAACAACAACAAAAAGCACTTGGTATGTGTATTTCTAAGTCTTTTGACTGAGGCACTGACTAAAGCAGTGACATGTAACTTCAGTCCAAATGATTTAAGATATGATACATTCGAAGGTGTGCATTAGATATCAATTAAGAGTTGATATGTGAAGTCAATGTAGATATTTTGATTTTAACGCGACTTTTTTTCTTTTCTCTTTTTTAAAAAAACTAAACTTTTCCCGTAGAATACGTTTTCAGTGGTTACGCCATTTAGGCTGTTACACTTACTTTACACGACGTTCAGCCCTGATGTCTTACAAGCAAAGAATACTAGTTCAACAGAAACAGCAACTCTAAGTCAATAATGCTTCATATCTTTCCCATTGAAGCGAACAACGATACCATTTACATCGTGTATGTACATCTTTATTCCAGAGCTATCGTGTTTCAAAAACATCAACAGCTTGATTGGTGCATTTGAATAAAAAACAAAACGCTGTTTTCTTCATGTAAAGTACATGTATCATTTGCATACATGGTTGTTAAGTTTTTTTTAATGTATGATGCAAAACCACGGCCACAAACTTTCTTTGGAAAGTAAGTATTTTAGTATTTTTGCAGTGAACTTTTGTTCGCCTTGAGAGAGCTCCTTACTCTGCTGTCATAAAACGCTGTCAGCTTGATTAATTCATTCAAATCCAAAACCAGAAACCGATTGCTTCATAAAATAAAACGATTACATAATGTTGTGTAGTGCTTTAATAAATGGTGTAAAAACCGGCCACATACTTTTTCGGAAGTATTTTTGTATTTTGGCAGCAGAATTGCTGTGTGCCTTGGACAAGATCGGTATTGAACACTATAGACATGGCGATTAACCGCCAGGCCAAAACTCTAACCACAGAAAGAACGGGTAAGATCATAGACATAGTATCGACAAACCTTGTCACAGAAAGCGTCGAGGAATCCTCCAAGAAGAGGGTCATCGATCTCTCCATACAAATGCTTATGTGTCTTTGCAACAATACCATCTAAATGGTCCAGAAAGTCGTGCAGTATAACACACGTGCAAGCCGTCGTGGTATAACCATATCTGTGTAATTAAAACAATAAATGTATTCAATAGAAATCCTTTAGCAAAATAAAGAGTTGTAGTTAGTTTTCATGTGCACAACATAACATACATGTATCTGTATTTGCGTGATCGAATCTTTGCAAAACTTAGGACATATTTGAAGTAAAATGATGCAGGTAGTCGTTTAAATTAAAATGAAAGTAAGCAGCATCTTTTTTTAATGTTCTCGTTGTCTAAGCTGCAATAGGTGGTGCCTAATCTGGTCAAATAGTGGTAAGTGTGGTTTGATATAAAGTCCATCAAACTTAAAGCTACGAGTATTAAAAATGTTTTGTTGTTTTCATCTTCGTCAAATGAATATCTTAAACAAAAATGCTGAAGCAAAGCATGAGACAATGGCAGTTTCAACAAACATACAGTAAACCCCCTCTATTGCAACCAGGTGGCTGCTTAAAACAACGTGCAAGTAAAACAGAAAGCTGTTTTATTTTCACCTTCCTTTAAACTGTTCCCTCGACGCCATACAGCCATTTTATTGTGTTTACGGCTTTAGCTGTAAAAAAAAATATATACCACATTTCTGACCGAACCGAGAACACACTCAAGTGTGATTTAAGAATGAACAGAAATAACGAGGCATATGTGACTTGCAGATGGAGCTTGCTAGATATATATTTCAAACCAAACCTTATTTAGCTAATGTCTTCTTTATATATACCAAAACGTGTACTAAATCACATTTCCAAAACTTGCCTACAATATAAACTGCTCGCGGGTGTACTAACTGTGCGCATTAATTTGACTCGAATAGTAATAGAAGACATATATATTTTTTTAAAAATCAATAAACATGTATCGCAATGGCCGAGTGGTTAACATGTACGGAGTAAGAGTTTTTATTAAATTTGAGACAAAACCAAACATATTTCAGGCAATAAACTATACACTTTGCATCATACTTTTAGTAAGCATCACTTTTACACTGTTTTATAATGTTTGTGTGTGTCAGTTATCACTTTACATTATTGCCGAAAGCCAAATAATGCATGCCGACTCTTTGCAGAGAATGGCTACATTATACATTTCATGCGCTCAAAGACAAAAAAGAACATTTTAACCAACTGTTTTCTTTTTACCGTGGCACTAAGATGTGTTTGAAGAACCTATACAAAAAAAAAGATCCTATAAAAATTCATTTGGGCGCGTATCCCTTTAAGCTGCGATCTATCTTCCATACAATCACTGTGTCTTCTTTTAGTGGTCGTAATAGAGGGGTGTCTCTTTATTCAACGATGCAACTAACTTTAAGCAGATGGCGATTGGAATAACCAGCAACGTCCTTGACCACGATACAATATTGGCCGTAAACACGGTTACAGTGCT
Organism: Gari tellinella; assembly: GCA_922989275.2. NCBI lineage: Eukaryota > Metazoa > Mollusca > Bivalvia > Cardiida > Psammobiidae > Gari > Gari tellinella. Next base: position 20,415,608 of record OV277862.1, read on the forward strand.
GTTCCCGAAGGGTATTGTTCGAGGTATCTTGGCAACTATCGGTGACAGCACCTTCTGGAGGGGCGTATAGCAATAACTGTCATACAGCAATATCTGAAAGTCAAAAAACGTTGGTGTCACATTGGAAATGTTCTTGCTCGCTGTGAATGGTAAAACAAAGAAAGGTTTGAGTCCAGTCTTAAAGGCACACGACTACATTAAAAAAGATTTGGTTTGCAGAGGGTTAACTGTGTTTATGTTATGATCGACTTCTGAAGTTGAGCCATTTGTTTCCAGTAGCTGTCTTGATACATTTCCCTATATATGAATTGCATTTTGGTACTACAGCTGCCCTTACTTTGGTGATTACACAAAATCAGGCAACATTCATGCACTTTGTGTTCATACCTGTAATAATGTCTATGCAAAAACATTTTGAAGCACATTGTGTGAGGCCTGTCTCTTATATTTGATACTTCTTTTAATAACCCCTTGAACATGAGTATGCCAGGGCCTCTTTAGACAGAATGAGATGGCATTGCAACAAACTTCATGTTTTACAGTGTTTTTAGAGTTACTGGGGACGTGGTTAAGCAGCTATTTGTTTTAGAAGGTCTCTCCTCAGAGATTGCCCTTTAAAATGGAAAAGATTAAGAGTTCAGATAAATAGGTTGGGTACCTGCTTGAAGTGTCGTCCTCACTTACCATTACAAACATGATCTTCTCAACTATATGTAGGCCAAACTTCACTGGCACGAATACTACTCCCAGTACCTCCGATATCTGAAGACAAGAAATGATATTCAACAACATGTGCTTGTACAGTAAAATACCTCTTTATTACGACCTCTAAAGTGTGGTAATTAGTAGATGTTTAACCCATTTATATCCAGTGGATTTTTCCATATTTATATATTGGATTAGTCCATTTTTTATCAAAGGGATGTCTGATCAAAAAATTCATTTTCGTTTTGTTTGATATTAAAATTCCTATCAGCAAACAGTGTAGACTCTGATCAGATACCGCATAATGCGGCGTCTGATCATAGTCTTCACTGTTTGCCTATGTCCCATATATGGGATCGTGTGAACAAATGGGTTAAGACAGGTGACTGCTTAAGGCAAGGTGACAGTAAAACAGAAAGCGCAGTTTGACCTGTCCATCTGTTTGGCAAGTTTAAATATGCTTCCGTCATTGGACGAGATGTTGGCAAACTTGTCCTTTTCAGCCTCCAGCTTTGCCTGCCAGACTGCCCTTTTGGCCACACGTCAGTTGCCTCGCTTAGCTTGCCAGCATTAACCATAGTTTTTGTAGGCTTTGAAACATGTCCGCTTTGTCTTGACGGCTTCACCAACCTTGTCATCCCACCACCAGGTTTGCCGTTTCCGTTGGTGGTTCAAAGAGAGGCCACACACCTCAGTGGCTGCATCCAGGAGTGTGGTTTACAGTTTGGACCACACATCTTCCACATCATTGTCAGATACACTGGTAGCAGTAGCAGCTGCTTTATCATTGACGGTATCATGGTATTCCTTAGCCCATTTGTGCCCACGATCCCATATATGGGACATAGGCAAACAGTGTAGAATCTGATCAGACGTCGCATAATGCGGCGTCTGATCAGAGTCTACACTGTTTGATGATAGGAATTTCAATATAAAACAAAATGAAAATGAAATTTAGGCCAGGCACCCCTTAGAGAAAAAAATGGACTAATCCAATATCTAAATATAGAAGAATCCACTGGGCACAAATGGGTTAGCCATAGCTGGGTCTCTGAGTTTCAAGATGTGAATACGGTTTTGCCTAGATCATGCTGACTTTGAAGTCACAGGCATGCAAGTTGTGTTCTTGGGCACATTCTTCACCCTGGATAACATTGTCGTTGTAGACTGTTGTGCGAAAACTCAAGTACATGTATATGAAATGATCTGTACGCGGTTCATCTATACATGTAATTTAGAACAAAGTCAATTCCAAAGTAACCTAAAAACAGAACGCTGCACTCCACAATGCCAAGTTGTACTCGCACACAAACTTTGCTATGCCTAACTAAGATTGTAAAGGAAATAACTTTCAGACAAGAGGGACACTCGTACGTGCAGAGAAAGATTGGTCGTGAACCATTTCAAACCTAAACTTCTCTTGTGGGTATTGATAATCCTTTTGAACTCTTCTAGTACAATTATTTTGAACCAGTCTACTTTTTGGTAAATATGACAACAAAATCTAATGAAAATATCAAGTGGATTCCTCCATGTTTTATATTGGATTAATCCATTTTTTATCAAAGGGATGCCTGGTCAAAAGTTTTATTTTCATTTTTTTTTATATTGAAATTCCTATCAGCAAACAGTGTAGACTCTGATCAGACGCCGCATAATGCGGCGTCTGATCAGAGTCTACACTGTTTGACTATGTCCTATGTATGGGATCGTGGGCACAAAGGGTTTATAATACTTCCTTTCTTTGAGATAGTTGACGTCGATTACATAGAGTAGTATGTTTGTGCAATATATATGTTGCATAACTTACATATTGTACTTCAAACATTACATTTTGACACATGAAGACCTCGTTGCATGGATAATATAGTAAAACAAAATAACGAACAGCCAATCTATGAAGGAGAAGGCCGCATGAACCGCTCGCTTTTGATTTGCATGAAATGTTCGTTATCAATCATAAGGGTTTATAAAGCAAAACAATACTATAAGTTTGGATTCAAATGAAAATATTATATCAATTTTCTTTAACCATGAATGCCTTGCATGTACCCAAATTGACTATTTGGCAAACAATTTAGCCTATATCCTGTAATTGCAGTGTTTGTTCTGTTTGCTATTTCATAGTTATGATAATTGAATTGTGTAAATGTTAATGAATATAAACATGGAATAATAATCTGATTTTTCAGATATAATTTACAAAGGTTTTGGTGATATGAATTAATCTATCCTGTGTGTAACATTCACGCACACCAGGGAGCAGTACTCGTTAACCCATTACTACATAAATACGCCTTTAAATTACGCCTTAAATAAATTCCTCCACAGAAGGAAATAGTTTCTACTTCATACAGTCATGAATATGCACCATAAGAAGTTTCTATGTCCTAGCAGTGTGTTTCTTAAAGCAGAGTGAAGGTAAAGCAGAAGATATCTTAAGACGTCTTATGCTTTACTTTCAACTTGTTTTAAGTGGTAACATGTCTTAAAAAGTGGACACATGCTAGGGGTAGTTTGTTAATTATTACTGAGTTGCGATATATTTCACCCAACTATTGTTTACGGGACTGATGACCAAATTGGAGCAAAATGTATCTGCCATTTAAAAAGAGACGTTTCTTCCAATCATGAACTTGTAGCTACAGGCTAGTGCTACAACTGGTGCTGGCTTTGCACAATAAAACTATTCAGTGATGTTCCTGTCACATTCTAATTCCTCGCCCTCTCTGTCAATGCACCATGTTGGTTTCAATCCTTTAAAACATTGAATTCACGATAGAGAATAAATAGAAAAACTCTGTTAACTTGCCTTTTCAAAGGTATCCATTTTCCGCATGTACTTAGTACGATTTGTGTACAATCAGATGGACGGACGAATAAGCTTGGTTACTATCAAAAGAGGTCAATGTTTCGAATGACCTTCAAAAACAACCCTGTGTTTTCTGGAGCCAAATTAATTGGGATTTACAACAGATGTTGTTAATATCATGGCGAATCTTTCAGACGTATTAGGTAAAGTAAGCTCTATTCATACACATCAAAATTGATACTGATTTAACAGTTTCGGTTTGGAAATTAGGAGAAAATCGGTTTTGTACACAATGTACTATAGGAGGTTTAAGTATGAGTTAATATCTAACCATTTCACCTGACATATCACACGATTAATTCTTCTGATTGTGATAACATTATCGGCTCGCCTACAATGTGACCATGTCGTCTGGGACTAAATTGTCGTCTGCTACGATTTTCTTCTCTGAAAACTTGAATAAACTGTCATATCGATACAGTGCTTCCATAACTTGATCATGGAAAATCCTAAGATGTCCAAATTTTCTATTGTTCAAGCGCGATTCCGCGAATTACACCTTTAACTCTTAAAATTTACTCCATAGTCTATGTTTGTAGTTGTGAAGACACTTGTCACTAAAAACAGGTCGAAAGTAAAGCAGAATGCGCCTTCAGCCTGCTTAACCCTTTCCCCCATAGCCTGTTTCTAGTTTTGAAGACATGTGACCACTTAAAGCAGGTTGAAAGTAAAGCAGAATGTGCCTTAAGGCACATTCTGCTTTACTTTCAGTCTGCTTTAAGCTATCATCTGCTAGGATTTAGATTTTTTTTTCTTATTTTCATTTTCAAAACTGTATAAATTGGAACTATATAAATCAAATGTGCTAAAAGGCGCTTCTATGAGGGAAAGGGTTAAAGCTACTGTTTGCTAAGTTAAAATTCCGAAGATTTCGGAAAAATCCGGAGAAATGGCAGCCCTGTTGATAAGATATCTGTCATAAGGGAAGAATCTCGGTACGACCGCTATGTTGAACGTTGTGACCTGAAATGAGTTCACTAAGGAAAGCGATGGACATCGGTTGCGAGTTGGCTACCGGTCTGAAATAAAGTGGAGAACACGTTATTCTTCCGTTCAAACGCAAACGCATTGCAATGAAATATAAAAAATGACAACTTTTTGAATAATATTTTAAGCGTAAACGGTGGTAACTGAACACGCTACAGGATTCGATGTCTAAGGTCCTAAGCGATGACAATCGAACACTTATTGATGATTCGCTTCAATTGTTTCTAAAATTAAGATATTTGCCAAAAAAGTTGGCTAAAATTGCACAGAATAGATCTAATTAGGGTGTTGTTGTTTTTTTATCAAAAGTGGTGTTTTCAGTTTATATCATCAATCATAAGCAGACTATCTTTACTGTCTCGCCAGTACATAATTAACCACGGGATCAAATTAAAATGAACAGTGAATCGATATACCCGACTTTACCCATCCGGTGCAAGGACACCTAAACGTGTACTTAGCGACTACTGAAAATTGGGCGTATTTATAAAGTGGATGACTTCGTACCTTAATGACCGTTACCAAACAGTCGCAGTAGATGGAGAATTATCTGCCCCAGTTCAAATGAAGTATAGTGTGCCGCAGGGTTCAGTCCTGGGGCCGAAAAACTACATCTTGTACACAAAACCTGTTGGCTCAATTTGCAGAAATCATCATCTGGATCATCATTTCTATGCAGATGATTCACAGTTATACGTGTCATTCAAGCCTAAAGACACATCTTGCCAACAATTAGCCCTCTCAAAAGTCGAAGGATGCCTAAAAGACATTGTCTCATGGATGCATCAGAATATGTTGAAGCTGAACACTGACAAAACAGAGGTCATATTGTTTCACACAAAAAAGGTTAACACACCTGAAAACTTTCACGTTCAAGTCGGAAGCTCTAAAATCAAACCATCATTGTGTGTGAGGAATCTTGGTGCTAGCTTCGATTCCCAAATGGATATGACACAGCACATTAACGCTGTGTGCAGGTCTAGCTATGCACAGCTGCGGCAAATAGGTCATATTAGACAGTACCTTTCCCCTGAAGATACAAAGACTTTGGTCAATTATTTGGTCACATCGAACATTGACTACTGCAACTCACTGCTATATGGGATTCCCCAAAACTCACTACGAAAACTACAGCGTGTGCAAAATACAGCAGCCCGCATCATTACCAGGACGCCCCGGTACAATCACATCACTCCAGTCTTGAAGGAACTTCACTGGTTTCCAGTTCAACACAGAATTGAATTCAAAATTCTGACACTCACATACAAAGCCATGTGCAATGATTCTCCAAAGTACATTGTCAGTATGCTTGATTGTCAGTATGCTTGACGTGTATAAACCTCGAAGAGAGTTGCGGTCTGCAAGTAAATCAGTATCGCTGGTTGTACCGAGAAGTCGTTTGGTGAAGTTTGGAGATAGAAGTTTCATGCATGCAGTCCCAAAGCTCTGGAACACTCTACCATCAGACATCAGAGATGCGAGCTCAGTTGCACTCTTTAAAAAACGTCTGAAAACACACTTCTTTGATATTTATTATTAGAACACATTAGGAAATGGATGACTGCTATTTATAGGCCATGTTCTTGCTGTGGATATTGTGGGTCTAAATGGGAGTTCTGGAGTTGTACCGTTTGTCCGTGCCTGTTTGGTGGATCTTAATTGATAATAGGTATTGCCCCTGATCTCTTTGAAACCAACTGGCTTGGGGTTTGCGGTATAATTCAGGGAAAGCTTCTTATCTTGAAGTTTTATAAAGTAAGTGTGTAATTTCAACCATGGAACATGTAGGTCCCGCGGGTGTGGGTGGTGAGGGTAGATGACTGCTACCCCAGGGTTGTGTTCATTCTGTATATGTTATGGGTCTAATTTTTAGTTCTGGGGTTGTACCGTCGACCAATACCTGTCTGGTGGATCTTTGATGGTAGGGATATGACGCTGATCTCTTTTGAAACCAACTGGCGGGGTCTGTGGTATAATTCTTGGACAGCTTTCACCATTTTTAATCATGTCATTGATCTTCTATAGAGTTTTTAGTTATGGTCGCATGCTATTTTTCCTAGTTATGTTTCATTAGGCGGCTTGCATTGGGCGCTCTGCTATTATTTCTATTGGTTGGCAATCTTTAGCCGGTCGGTTCATTGCTGATTGATGGGGGTAATGTGGTTGCCGTTTTGGGGGCTGTCGTTTGTATGTTTATTCATGTTTATTTTAGATCTAATTATAGTTATTTGTGTTTTGTCGATGGCCTTCATTGGGCGCTCTACCATTATTTATATCAGTCGGCAATCTTTAGCCGGTCGGTTCATTGCTGATTGATGGGGGTAATGTGATCGCCGTTTTGGGGACTGTCTCATATATGTTTATTCATGTTTTATTTCGGATCTAATTGTAGTTATTTTGTCTTTTCTCGATTTGTAGGTACATTTATGTTATTTCATGTAAAGCGCTTTATAAATCTGGTATAATAATAATAATAATAATAATAATAAATATAAAAAAGTATACATGTATAGCAACTTGAGGCAGAACAAAGGTTATGTTGAAAGCCACCACAGTACTACATTCAGGATCAAAAAGCTACAGCGTTCATCGCAGTTTTAACTAAAATTGACAGTTGATCGGCAAACCAATTGTAGATTAGACGATTAGATCTCCGTCGCATTGACACCAGACCCACTTTAATGTACAAAATCTCATAGAATCATGTGACCATTCCCATTGAAGGTTTACTTATTCCAATATGACGACATTCCAGCCTTTCTTACAGACTGATCACAACCGAAACAGACTACTACAAGAATTCCTATTTCCCCAGAACTGTCTTTCACTGGAACAAACTGCCACCAGGTGTTGTCTCTCTACCAACCATAGACCAGTTCAATGCTGCTATCTCCAGCAGTGAGCACATCTCACCACAGATAAGAAAAACTGAAGAGATCTTTTACTTTTAAACTTCTAACATTGTTTCACAGTTCTTATCCTTTTCTCTTTTACTTTCATTAACATTCTTCGCAGCTTGACGCGTGACATGTGTAAGTCATCGCAAGGGGTTTCACATTAGCACGAAGTACTTAGGCATATGCATGTCGTTATTACTTCATGACATTAATTAACGGAAGATACATAGTAAAGATATGTACATGTTTACAGTAAAACCTCTCTATGTCGACCAATAGAGTGTATAAAGAAAAATAGTTATCATGTGTTTAAAGCAGGTGGCTGCTTAAAGCAACGTGAAAGTAAAACAAAAAGCGCATTATTTAGGAAGTTCGAAATGTATTGTCAGTTAACGATGACTCAGTCACTGAATACTATACTCAATTCCAAAGGAAACTGTGCACTTTTTGTTTTCAAATATTTTAATATTTAGAAGACGTATCGATTTAGAATTTCGCACACAATATCTCATGTATTTGCCATCCATCGATAATAAATATTTTACTTAGTATGAAGAGATTTTTCGTTTATTGGAAGATACGTTATTTTGCATGTTTTACACGTGCAGCTCAAGGAAAATGCACATGCCACCGAAAACGTGCATGAGTGTAATTTGTATGCCTTATACAAAGAAAAGGGGCATTTTACTTCACATCGGTACACAACGAACTTGCTCAGATTGAATGAAGATGGGCAAATTAGAGTCTTTGCAATGCTTTTTTATAACTACAACGTCACTAACGTGAGTAGGACGTTAGGATACCAAAGAAACACAATCATTTGGTTGCTCAAACGTGTTCAACATACAAATGAAGTGGTAGATCGCCGAAGACACTGCATAGATAGCTAGAACAGCAGTTCAACAAACGAATGTGAACTACGTTGACGTTACTTCGACTTGGTTTTCAAACGGTGTCTAGTTCTGCAAGACAGTACGGTATCAGCTGACAGACCGTATTGTGTTGGCTCCTGCAAACTCGGACACCCAACAATGACAATGACAATGAAAAAAGTTTATTTTGCAATATAAGGCCTCGGGCCCAAAATACAAGCTACATGCTGCAACAATAATATGTGTAGTGTCAACAGTTTTTCTGATTTGAAAATATTTAATCAAACGTTTACGAATAATGTAAGTTTTCAGAACATTATATTATATTTTGTAGATGTTTATTTGCGAATATTACACTAAAGTTTCCTCTGAAAGGCTCTCGATCAGTAATATTTTGTGAAATATTGCTTTCTAAGAGTCATTCAAAGAAAAATTTATATTTCAATTTTGTCCAGACATGGTCTGGTTAGTAACAAAAGTAGCAACACAGTTGCAGTTTGCGATGGATATTTCTTCAATGAATGATACTGTTATTGCACTTTAAGGGAAAATTTACAACGTTAAGAATACAGTGTCTTATCACGTAGAATAAATCCCTTTTCTAGTATTTTGCTAGTGCAAATATACTGTCTTGTCTTTTGTCTGACATAATACGGACAAATGTTCTATCACTCGGTGGCTCATTTAACCATTCTACCCTAAAGTAAGTGTCACGTAACTCTGTGTACAGGGGGCATATCATAATAAAGTGCATTTCCGTCTCTACAGCAAAAACATTCCTCTTATGACAGAAGTTACAGAATCTATATTATCTCTCTATATTCAGATGTCTACCCTTTTCTATCATTAAACTATGACTAGAGCAGCGAAAGTTAGCTAAAGCTCTCTTTAAGTTATAGCTTAATGGTAGAGATAAATACTTTTCTGGCACAAGAATATTTTTAAATAGTCTGTACGATATGGTTTTTGGGGATGATGCTCTGTTGTGCACAGTCTCTAAGTCTCTGTGTAAACGCACGCAGAAATTGGTTTCTGTCTCCAACTTCATCTGGGCTAGGGGGGCCTTTGTGGGACAGATCTTGACAGCACGGGCCCCCCCCCCCCCTCCCAATAATCCAATAATTTTGCCAAGTATAGTAACCAAGGCAAAAGTGTATTTATTTGTTCTAAATAAAACCCAGAAACGCTTTTTGTTCAGACGTTGTTATTGCAAATTTTAGCGCACAAACAAAAACAAATGTCAAAAGATTTTTGGCGGTGCCCTCCAATGAAGAGTGGTCAATGTAGAGAGAGATGAAGAGTGTCTCCCCCCCCCCCCCCCCAATCCAATTTTGCTTCCTACGGGCCTGATCTGATCTAAAGTTTGGTACCAAATACTTAGGCTTTCCGGAAAATAGTCAATGAATAATTACAGAAAACGAAGTGCACAGTTTCTTTTGGAATTGAGTATAGATCTACTTGATTTGCTATATTACGGAATCCTGTTAGGACCGCTACTTTTTCAAATTTTCATTTATTGTAAAGGCCGAAAAAAGATGCGAGAATGCAACGCGTCATTCTCGCATCTTTTTTCGGTACTTTTTCAATCAAATCCTATTGTATTCTATTGTACAAAACGTCGAAAAAAGATGCGAGATTGCAACTTGCATTCTCGCATCTTTTTTCGACGTTTTTTTAAAAGGCCGAAAAAAGATGCGAGAATGCACGGTTGTAATCTCGCATCTTTTTTCGACGTTTTTAACAATAGAATACTATATAGGATTTGATTTAAAAAAGTACCGAAAAAAGATGCGAGAATGTCCCGTTGCATTCTCGCATCTTTTTTCGGCGTTTTACAAAAAACGAAAATTAGAAAAAGTAGCGGTCCTAACAGGATTCCGTACTAAATATAAATGTCTTTTGGTATATCATTTTTTGTCACGAATGAATCACAGGTACTTGACACATACTTTATTATCTATTAACCCCCCCCCCCTTTTTTTTTTTTAAATTTTTTTTTTTTTTTTTACTATACTTCTATTATTGATACAAGGTAAACAGCGCAATTCAACACCTAGTCTTTACTATCGACTTAAGCTGATGCTAAAATAGACTCGATCGCCGATATTCTCTTGTGGTACCCTCGGGAAATGATTAATTTATCAATATCTACTTTTTATTTCATCAAATTCCGTCAAATAACGCCACAGTACGTGAATTATAACGAAAATAAGCATCAAAAAGTTTTTTTAAGGGGGGGGGGGGTGTTAATAGATAATAAAGTATGTGTCAAGTACCTGTGTCTTGGACAGAGGCTATTATTGTGTTCACCGGTTGTGACCGGAACCGTAAAGTGGGCCGTTTTGCAAGTTTTTTACCCTTTACCTTCCAAGTCGCTCAGACGTTTGCTAAACGAAAACAAAGACGCGGACATAGGCCTACCGTATGTGTTGGCAATAATGTATCCATTAACATCTTAATGCATAACCTGATGAGTGGCATGAAATAACTATAAAATCGTAGAATATTGTTTGAATAATTTGGTGTTTGTATTATTTTGAAAAGACCAAAATGGCGGACGGAGAAAACGGCCAAGAATTAGACCCCCTCCAAGATGACGGTGTTGGCGATTTTGATGCTGACGCCGAGGTTTCTCTTGACGATAATGTGGACGGTGATGCTGCTGGGGCTGGTAACGACGCTGCAGTTGAGGATCCTGTAAGTATTCTCAAACTTCAACCCTCTGCTCATTTTTTAATTAGCATATGTGCAAAAATAACGCCCCGTGGCAACTGGACATTTCGCCCCCTGTACATTTCACACCCTGTACATTTCACACCTCTGATCAATATAAATAGCAATTGGGCAGTGTTGGAGGGCCTTTAGTGGTTATTGGTGACTTTTTGCCTACCAATAAGCAGGAACCAAACATTCTTTTACGAAAAAATGGATAGGTTTTTTTCTTGACTGGGAACCATCTGGAGTATGCTAAGGACTAAGGGCGTTTTCGATTATCAGTCCGGAATTGACGGAATCGAAATCGAATGGTCCGGAATTCAATTCCAGAACTGTTCTATCAGTTCTGTTCAAGGAGGTGGTGTGAGCAGAATTGTGACGTATCATCATGGTTCTCGGCACAATTTGCCAATGCTTCAACAGCAAAGTTATTCTAAGCAGGGAATCAGACTACCATATTTGCATCTGGACTTTTGGCTGAATGGTTACAGCGCTTGCCCTCCAAGCAGAAGGTCCCGTGTCCGGTCACTATAATGGCGTGTCGGTATACAGATTTTTCCGTCCCATCTGGTGATGACTGTCCTTGCCCAAATGCATGGATCATCGTCGTAAATGATTATGGTAGTTACTTTAAGTCGTAACGGGTTTATAAATATAATTCATTCCTCCACTGAAGAAAGTATTTCCAATTTAGAGTATAAATTGGAACTATAGGGAGGACTTATGTTAAAAGTTTATCTTGACCCATAGAATTTGAAAATGACCCACAGTTATGATTGGTAATTGGTCAAAATGACCCATAAACTTTGATAAAGTTAGGATTCTAGCCTAAACACTAAATATACAGTCGTGAATTTGTATCATAAGAAATAATTCTTATATTCTAATTTCTAGCAGATGGTTACAGGTAGCTTAAAGCAGGCTGAAAGTAAAGTGCTCAGAATGTGCCTTAACTTAAGGCACATTCTGCTTTAGATTAGAATACTTTCAACCTGCTTTAAGTAGTCACATATCTTCAATACCAGAAACAGGCAATAGGGTAATGGTTTTACTGTATCAAAGTGTATGTGGTTTCAAAAGATTTTGTGATTATTTGATATGCAGGAGCTTGAAGCCATCAAGGCCAGGGTAAAGGAGATGGAAGAAGAGGCAGAAAAGTTGAAAGAAATGCAGAATGCTGTAGACTTAAAAATGAACATGTCATCTCCAACATTGTGTAAGTATATATGGGCATACCTAAACATGATTTAATGCAACTTGTTGGTTCTTCTACTAAATGCATAAACTTCCCAGAAAGATTGTCTCCAATTGGGGATTATTTATAAAATGTTTCAGTATCATTGATCTATAATCAAAGCTGTATGTAGCGCGTTCAGCTACCGTATCGATTGCATCAGAAAACGTAACAATTTAACTAAAACTACCTGTTTGCACAATATCAATTGCAAACGGCCTCAGAGGTAGTTAGCCATCGTCAACAAGGAAAACAAAATGGGGACCAAATGAGTTGACAAAAAACAGCGAACAGTCCCGAGTTAATTTCTCATCAATAAACCAACATTTTTCGATACTTAATGTATCAAACAAAGCAGCTTACATCTAAGCAGCTAAATCTTATTTTTATATACGGTAAAATTGATGCATTTCTGTTGATACGTACAATTTTGCGTGTGTTATTCCGATTCGTAAATAGTTCATTCGTACCCTTAAAAAGAAAATAAACATGGGTGCGCAATGAGTTATTACTGAAGAGTATTTGAGAACCTTAGGTGTCGTTCTATAAGGGTTGTTTGCATCGGTAAACGTTGCCGTTCTCCGATACGGTACTTGAATGCGCTACTGTTCCTCTCTTGTTTATAGATCTGGTGACTTCTAAGTTCTAATGTAGTTTTATTAACCAACATTAAAACGTGAAAAAGATTTCTAAAAATTCATATGCATTGTATTTTGGGGGAAATTCTTTCACCCAAATAGGGTAAAAAAATTAGGAAGAACAGTGATTTTTTTACCTGGTGGGACTCATAACTTTAAAATCTGTGAGTCCATTTGGGTAACAAAGATATAGCTGGGACTCATAGTTTTGAAGGCCAGCGAGTCCTGGGCACTCATAGTTTTGAATTTGTAAAAAAATCACTGAAGAACCCCCTATATTAGCCCCTATTATTTATGGAAGGAAAAAGGCTGATGTGTCTCAGTCAATACATGATGATACAAAGTTATTACCCAACCTCAATTTAACCTTGTCAACCAAATTTGGACTTGAAAAAAGATTCGGAATATATTTTCAAGGCTGCCACCATGGGCATAATCATTTATTGAAGGCACAGTCTTGTTTCATTCCTCTTTTTTCTAAGGGGAGATAATTAAACTTCATGCTTTGTAATTTGTAAGCTTTGGGAGATGGAAAGGGCTATTAGTTACTATCCCACCCTACCAAAAAAGAAGCAGAAGAGCAATGTTTATATTTGAGATTTTGATGTTTATTTGTAATGTTCATGATTCTTCTAACTTCAGCCTCTGGGTTTCCATCACAAGAAGAGAAGGCTGATGCTGACAATCGATCTATTTATGTGGGCAATGTTGACTATGGGGCTACAGCAGAGGAGCTGGAGCAGCATTTCCATGGTTGTGGCTCAATAAACAGAGTAACCATCCTGTGTGATAAATTTACAGGCCATCCAAAAGGGTAACGGTCCCTTACACATTAGCAAAATTATTTGTCACTAGAAATTATTACAGGGCTCCAGACATTGGGAGTACAGTAGAACCTTTGTATTATGACCAATAAAAAGAAGGCTAATTGTCTGTAAAAAAGAAAGGTGACAGCTTAAAGCAGTGTAAAAGTAAAACAGAACGCTCCTGTAGGAGCTTTCTGTTTCACTTTCACATTACTTTAAGCAGTCATCTGTCTTAAACAACTAATATTTGACACAATTTAGTGATCGTAATAGAGAGGTTCTACTGTATTTCAAAAATTAAACTCTTCTTTTCTGCGCTGGACAACATATGGTGTCTACTCATAAGCCTTGTCTTGAGACGATGCTAATGAGCAGTCACACCATTGGGTTTAGTGCAGAGCACTGCAGACTGAGACATGAAGAAGAAAATGTTGGACAGCTTGATTTTACTCTCCTATCACAAGCCTTGTTGAAATATATTGTCATAACACTATTACCTATTCCTCTGTAGAAAGAACATCTACTTACTGATGGTGTTGAATACAGTTTGTAGCTGGGTAGCAGCCATCTGCCTCAAACTGTCAAACATGAATAATATTGCCTGATACTACTAAGAGATTTTACTGTGGTATAGAGCTTCTACTTAACCCATTACCCCATAGCCTCTTTCTAGTATTGAAGCTAGGTTACCACTTAAAGCAGGTTGAAAGTAAAGCAGAATGCACCACAAGGCACATTCTGCTTCATTTTCAGCCTGCTTTAAGCTACCACAATCTATATAATAATAAATTAAAGGTGGAAAACGGCATATTTATTGGGGGAAAGGGTTAATCTTATAAGTTGCACTGTCCAGGAAATGATGGTTACACATGTTAGACTTAAGATGACACATGGTTACAACCTAATACTGCTGATCCAGGACTAGTGTAACTTAGCTAATGCATAACATGGATTGTCGCTTTATTATAATCTTTATCCTTACCTGCCATGCATGTATGTTGTAGAAGTTTAACATTGATGCCTGTATACTGTTGAAAGATTTTAATTCTGTAAAGGCATAATATACAAATAAGGTTAATTTAGTAATGTTTTAACACTCCCCTCCTCATAGCTTGTGTTTCGTATTGAAGACAGCTGATTCAGTAACCCATTACCCCATAAATACACTTTTTACGCCTTTAATTTATTCCCCCATTTAAGAAAATAGTTCCAATTTACATGTACAGTCATGAATATTAAGCATAAGAAAATATTTTCTATATTTCAATTGATGGTAGCTAAAACAGGCTGAAAGTAAATGAGAATGTGTCTTAAGGTACATTCTGCTTTACTTTCAACCTGCTTGAAGTAGTCACTTATTTTCAAAACTAGAAACAGGCCATGGAGTAATGGGTTAAAAGGGCTGGTATATAATTTACATAGTGTTATAAAATGTGAATACCAGGGGTTGGGAGCTCGATTTCCCGTAGGACCAAGTGTTTCGGATGATACTGTATAAAACCAAGGTCTGACGTATCTGTGTTTTACAATGGGCATCTGAAAGAGAACTCTTGTCTATGATGAGAGTTCGGCTTCTGAGTTTTCTATATCATGATATTGGCTCCCCTCTCTCAGGGCATCCAATTAGCCCGTAGATGACATTAAAGATAGGTGGCCAGTTAAAGAAAGTTGATTGAAAGCCGAATGCGCATTAAGGTGCACTTTGCTTTACTTTGAGCCTGATTTAGGCTATAGTTAGGTAGAATACAGAAAATATTTATGATACATATTGATGTCTGTATAAATTAGGTTTCTTTATTGCAGAAATAAATTAAGTGTGTTAAAATATGTATCTATGGAGTAAAAAGTTAAACAACAAACCTAAAATGTGTGTTCTAAAATGTGAAATTAGTCAATCCTGTCCTAAAGGAAAAAAGCTACTGTGAATGAACAAAATCTTTTTAACGTCGTGTTCCAAGAGATGATAGTTTTACATGTTAGACTTAAGATAACCCTTGGTTACAACTTAAATAAGCTGATCTTGGATACATGTACTAAATTACTTTGTTATAGCAGCACTTTACTGAAATTGAAGTTTAACTTTTGGGGGCTAATTTGCATTGCAGCTCTTTGTATTAAGGTAAAGTGTAACCTAAGTCCTAAAAAACCACAAAAGTCTTTGAAAACCCAACAATGTTCAGTGGCAGTCTGCTTTACTTTCAACCTGCTTTAAGTAGTCACCTGTTTTCAAAAGTAGCAACAAGCTTTGGGGTAATGGGTACCATCTATCATCTGCTAGGATATAAAGAATAAATTTCTTTTAGATGTTCATGACTACAAATTGGAACTGCTATCTTAACTCTTTCCTCCCTGAAACTTTAAATGGACAATTCAGGTTTCAATTTAAGTCAAGTCCATTTCTGACTTTTAGGGTTGTTTTCGTCAATGTTTGGCATTTAGACAAACAGTGAAGACCCTGATCAGAGGGCTCCTAGGAGCCCTCTGATCTGGGTATTCACTGTTTGCATAGAACACGTGTACTATTCACATGTTCACTGTCTGCAAATACGCCAATATGCGGGACTAGGGTTCAAAGGGTTAAGTGGAGGAATGAATTGAATGTGCTAGTAGGTGTTTCTATGTGGGAAAGGGTTAATCGGTTGTTGGCCTTCCAGGAAATGATGTACTAACATGTTAGACTCATGATCAACATGATTACAAATTCTGTCTGATCTTGGAAAGCATAAACTCTGGTGAACAGACATAAACGTCTAAGGCTTCAAAAGAATAGTCATCTGTATTAATTGAATGAAGAAGGCTTGTCAAAGAATAAGAATTAAAAGTTTAACCAATTACACCATAGCCTGTTTCTAGGTATGAAGACATGTACTCACTTAATGTAGGTTGAAAGTAAAGCAGAATGTGCCTTTATGCACATTGTGATTCACTTTCAGCCTGCTTTAAGTTAACATCTGTTTGGATTATCATTCAGGAAGCATTCCTAATGGTTCATATTCATGACTTTATTAAGAGGAATTATTTTCATCAATGGAGGAATCAATTATAGGCGAAAAAATAGCATATATAAGAGGCAATTGGTTTAAATAATATGATTAGGAAGAGTGCTAAAATATCACCATATAATTTTATCACTGTCACCAGATAACAAGTGAAATGTATCAAAAGCAGCCATGAAATTATTTTCTTCATTTGAGGAATAAGTTTTAAGACGTTAAAGGGTGTACAGTGAAACCCCTCTAAACCGGACAAGTTTGGGGACAACATAAACGTCCGGTTAAAAGGGGTTTCCGGTTTAGAAGGGTTTTAACCCTTAGCTTGTTTCTAGTATGGAAATAAACTGATCACTTAAAGCAGGTTGAAAGTAAAGCAGAATGCGCCTATAGAATATATGCTTCTAGAATATAAAAAATATTTCATAGTGTAATGGGTTAAAGTAAAGAAGGGTTTGAAACGGGACCAGCGTTTTTGTCCGGTTTAGAGAGAATTCCGGTCTTAAGAGGTTCGGGTTTAGAGGGGTTTCACTGTATTTATGGGGGTTAATCAGTGTTGCTCTTTGCAGGTTTGCCTATGTAGAGTTTGCAGACAAAGATTCAGTGACAACAAGTTTGGCTCTTGATGATTCATTATTCAGAGGACGTCAAATAAAGGTACTTGAAAACTATACTGTAATAGATACTAATAACGTGTGGGCCACTTTATATCCGCACAAAATCTTGTGACTTGTCCCTATCCCTTTTTGCTATGTTAACCCATTACTCCTTAGATATACATTTCAACACCTTTAATTTATTCCTCTCCTGCAGAAAATAGTTCCAATTTAAAAAGTCATGAATATGTATCAAAAGTAGTATTTTCTATATTTTAGCAGTTGGTAGCTTAAAGCAGACTGAAAGTAAAGCAGAATGCACCTTAAAGCACATTCTGCTCAATTTCATCCTGCTTTAAATGGTCACCTGTCTTTCCTGCATGTTAATTATACCGTTGTGACAAGGTCAAAGGTATATAGGGGGCTCTGCCTGTACACATGTTTGTATGTATCCCTAATGGTGCCACCACTCTACCAATATCATTTCTTTGTGTCTGAGATCACTTATTGTGTGGAGTTCATGTTTCCTTAATAAAGTGACTGACAGGTCTTGTCATCACTGAGATATGAATCCAGCAACTTTTCTCCTGTTATGATTGGTCAGCCTGCTGTCAGTTTATTATGTGACTTACTTGGTGTGGTATCATGCCATGTGTCCACAGTTTATGACAGTGTAGGGATGGTAATTTAATTCACTCAATTACTCGCTGTTGTCCCTGTTGCTCACCATTATGCAAGTAATAGCAAGGGATGTAAGGACTGTGATATTCATCCAGTAATTGTGTCTTTGTCTGAGTCTTTCTATGATTAATAAGAGATGACAACAATTTGAATTTATATCTGTTGTAGGTTTTTCAGAAGAGAACTAATCGGCCTGGTATAAGTTCGACAAATAGAGCCCCACGGAGGGGGCGACGTGGTGGTTACAGAGGTGGAGGTGGATATGGAGGCTACTCACCCAGACCCAGATCAAGAGGGTAATTAACCCATTACCCCATAGCCTGTTTCTACCTTTGAAGATAAGTGATTACTTACAGCAGATTGAAAGTAAAGTAGAATGCACCGTAAGGTACATTTTGCTTTACTCTCAGCCTGCTTTAAGCTACCATCTGATGAAAGATTCAGAGAGAGATCGTGACCTGGGTCTAATAAGATTTGTAGAGCAGTGAATGCCAGTCACTTGATCACAATCAATTTTTTTCAAATCGCCCCTCAATTTTCATGTAGTGGGGGGAAATTTCGCTCTATTTGGGGAATCCTAGCACAACACTGTGTTCAGTGTTGTGCTATACCTGATTGTGGTTGGCTAATTTTTATACGCCCGCCTTCAGACGGAAAGTATTATGTCATGGTGCTGTCCGTCCGTTAACTTTTTCATGTCCGCTCTCTAACTCCAACAAATTTAGTCCAATTCTTTTGAAACTTGGTCAGAATGTGTATGGCCATAATATCTTGGTCAAGTTCGATAACCAGCAAGATCGACCCCGACATTCAAGAGTTATGCCCCTTTTCCATCCAAAACGGGCATTTTTTAGTTTGTCCGCTCTCTAACTCAAACAAATTTATTCCAATCCTTTTGAAACTTGGTCAGCATGTGTATTACCATAATGTTTCAGTTATGATCCATAACCAGCAAGATTGCCCCAGACATTCAAGAGTCATGCCCCTTATTTTGTCAAAAACGGGCATTTGTTAGTTTGTCCGCTCTTTAACTCAAAGAAATTTATTCAAATCCTTTTGAAACTTGGTCAGCATGTGTATGACCCATAATGTCTCAGTCAAGTTTGATAACCAGCAAGATTGCCCCTGACATTCAAGAGTTATGCCCCTTTTATCGTCAAAAACGGGCATTTTTTTGTTTGTCCGCTCTCTTTCTCAAACAAATTTATTCCAATCCTTTTGAAACTTGGACGGCATATGACCCCTAACTTTCAGGGTTCTTTCCCTTTTGTTCACTTTACCTTGATAGGGTTTTAGTATGACTACATTCAAAGATCGATTTGATGGGCGTATTATGTGCCCGGCTTGCGGTGCTCTTGTTATCACATTATTAGTAACCTGAGGTCCCATAAGCGGATATCCATTCACAGAGGTTTTGAAAGTGGGGGTTTCAGAGAGGCATTTTGTGCGTTTCTGGAAATAAACTTCATTATAGACATGATTACTATTTATTAGAAACTGGATGGATGCATTCGAGAAATCAACATGGTAGGGTTATAGTTTTGACTTTACACATTCAACCCTAGTGACGAGTATACTCGTCATGAACAAACAGTGTACATGTAGGGAGAACACTTGTCCCTTGCAAACAGTGTAGACCCTAATCAGAAGGATCCTTAAGGAGCCCTCTGATCAGAGTCTACACTGTTTGTCATTTTGAAATATATTGTTAAAATCAACCCTAAATAGTCAAAAATGGACTAGACTTAATTTGAAATTTTAACTGTCCATTAAAAGTTTCAGGGGTGAATGAGTAAAAATTCCAAGAAATGATGCTGTTACATGTTAGACTCCTGATCATACACTGATGAGAAAAGCATACACTGATCTTGGAACTTGCACACTAAGAAATTCTTGTAAGACTACAATATCTATAGCCAAGTGGGGAAGTTTCATGACTGCATAATTTGACTGTTTTGAGAATATTGCTTATAGTATTGTTTGTCGGCTGCAATTATGAACTTCTTGCTTGACCATGTAAAAAGGTTTGTTGCCTTTTAACCCAAGCCCTGTTTCTAGTTTTAAAGACGTATGGCCACTTACAGCTGGTGAAATGTGAAGGGTAAATCAGAAGGTGCCTTAGCAGGGTTCATACAGCCTAAGTTCTTGAATTTTGAGCTGTCGCATGAAAAGTACTGACAAATGAAAAATAGTCCTTGAAAGTCCTTAAATTTCCACAGGAGAATAAAAAGTACTTGAAAAGTGTTTGAATTTGCCTGTAAAGTCCTTAATTTTCTTTAATTTCGGTAATCTTCAAGGAAAAAAGTGTGTTGAAATTGCAAGTTTCTTAAAATATGACATAGAATCAAGAAATCAGCATGGTAGGGTTATAGTTCTGATTTAACACATTCCAAGAAATGATGCTGTTACATGTTAGACTCCTGATCATATACTGATGAGAAAACATACACTGATCTTGGAACTACCTCTTAACATTTGAAAATCCAATGAATACGAAAACTGTAGAAAGCATTGAAACAGTTGGTGAAGGTCTGAAAATGCTTTACTTTTCACTGCCATAGATTACTTTACCCTTTGATCACCAAGTAACTCCTGTGGTTATTAGGTTCCCTTGTGGATATTTTTAGTTACCAAAACATGAACCAGTCTACTTAGAATTCTGGGTAGTCAAAAAATAAATGATACTTTACATTATCAAACCGATGGCTCAGCGCAAAACTAGGCTAACTCCATTTTAGAAAATTTTACAGGAGAGCAAAAAAACTGTTTATTTTTTCCCCTATTTGATATCTTGTTTATTTTTTTATATGTATATTTTCCTATACAAGTCTTTAAACTAATGATAATAGTGATTTTCTTTTAAAACCATTTTTTTAAAGGTTTTTAATAACTTTTTTGAGTTAGCTATAGTTTTGCACTGAAAAACAATGTTTTTTAGAAAAAAGCTCAGCGCAAAACTATACCTAAGTCAAGTTAGCTATACTTTTGCGCTGGAAATCAATGTCTTTAAAATAAAAACTCAGCGCAAAACTATACTGTAATATACTTATATACTTATATTTAAGGCTACATACTTGTAAAATAAATTCTAACTCAAGTAGTCTTTAGCTGATTATTGATATTTTCTAACCAAACTGACAAAAGATGAAAAAAAACCCACTTAGAACAAAATATTATTATCATTATAAATTCATATCAGATTAATGATAGACTACTTCTGTTAACTTTACAAAGATTTGATTAGTCCTTTACTCAGTGAAATTTTAAGTGTCACACATTCTTCAATGAACTGTTTCTAGATTTACGTACAGCAATACTCAAATACTGTAACAATACTGAAAAGCGGAATACAACCTTTTTTTTGAAAATGACTTGTCAGTTAATCAAGGGACCCATCCATGAGTATAGTTTAACTTATTTAATTATGTTTTCATATGTATATTGACATTTTCTCTAGCAGGCAAGGTAAACTCCGGCTCCCCCAAACAGATCAAATTGATGGGGAAACGGCGTAGACTCTGATCATCAGAAACCTCCTGTGGCAGCTGTTTGATCAGACTCGGTGTACTGTTTGTAAATACATAAGGAGCATAATGTAGAGAGAATAATTTGGAGTAAGGGGCAAAAAGGCTCACTGATTAACCCTTTCACCCTTATATAGCTAATGGTTTGCCAACCTTTATTTTCTCAGTTTGGATATTTTCACAGGTCTATTAATTTTATACAAGTTTAGTATTTAAACAGAATCTGATTTTGAAATGACAAAGAGTGCAGATCCTTATCAGAGGAGCTTTCTGATATGGGTCTACACTGTCTTCAATCATAACATGTAGAAGGCTGAAAGGGTGGGTTGAAGCTTAAGAACAATTTCCAATTCATTTCTTTCTTTTCAGTGTAGGGAGCAAGGTAGGAGAGCCTGAATATAGCAAGTAAAATCTTGTAGACCCAGATTTAAGAGCTCTTGAAGGAGCACTTTAATAAGGTCTGCATTAACTGTCATCATTCAAATTTTGTACAAGCTAGCAGAGGACACAGATGCCCCCACCTGGCATTCTTGACAAATTTATTTAACCCTTAACCAGCTGAATCAATTCAAATTACTCCTCCTTCTATGACTATTAACCCATAACATAGCCTGCTTCTAGTTTTGAAAACAGGTGACCAGTTAAAGCAGGTTGAAAGTAAAGCAGAATGCGCCTGCTAGGATAAAGAAATTCATATACAATTACAGAGGAATCAACCTGTCCTGCATTACTCTGTCATAGACTTCCACTTGAGGAACAATCAGAATGGCTTCCAACAAAACTCACCACAGTTGCACAAATTCTTTCAATAAGGCAGATCATCGAGGGAGTCAAGATATCAGCTATGTTTGTACTCCAACACTTGAACCAAGGCTGTAACCATTGATGGTTACTTTAAAGAGTTTGACGTCTCATCAGGAGTGCTACAGGGGGACACTCTAGTACCTTACCTCTTTGTCATTGTGCTGGACTACACTGTAAGACTGGCAAGCCATGGAAAAGTCTCATCAGGAGTGCTACAGGGGGACACTCTAGTACCTTACCTCTTTGTCATTGTGCTGGACTACACAGACTACACTGTAAGACTGTCAAGCCATGGAAAAGAGGCTGAACAGTCAACTGACCATCCAACCAAGGACTTCTTCCAGATCTCCAAAAGTTGATTGTGCTCATTGATCTTGATTTTGCATTATTATGGCATTGCTCTCCTCTCAAACAAAACATGACAGCACATAATCTTCTAGTTGGAATTGAGAAGGTATGCTCTAAAGTAGAACTAATGCTTACTAAAGATAAACCACCCTTCTTTAACTACAATATAGGGCTGGACACTCAAAGAGGTCACATGTTTTAAATGCCTGGGGTCATGGGTAAGCACCACAGCTAAGGAAATATAAATACTGTAAAAATTATAGCCTGGAAAGTCCTCCATGTAATGAAGACAGTTTGGATGTCAAGGATGTTGAGAGAAACAAAGCACGGTTTCTTCTTTGCTACAGTTCGGTCAGTTTTATGGTACGGTTCAGAGTGTTGGGACACTAACCTCAGATCTTCAGAGGTCTCTTTACGGCTGCTACACCAGGATGCTGAGACAAGCCCTAAACATCGACTTAAATTACCATATCAACAATAATGACCTATACCAGGAAGCCTAAAGAGTGACTGACAATAGCTCACTGTAGAATTAGACAAGCAGGCCACTGTTATCAATATCCAGAGTTATTAGCAAGCAGAGCAGTCATCTGACACCTGGAAACTGAGACCAGGACACCCTACCTCAACCATCATGATCAATGTTTTAATGAAGAACGCCAGAGCAGCAGGCCCAGAAAAATTGGCTATGTGTATGAGCAACTGGACTGATTGGCAGCGCCGAGGTCAGTGTGCCCGTCTGCAGACGACCTGTCATGATGATTTCCTCATACTGATATCATTTGATGCCTCTGTAAAAGTCACTCTTGAAATCATTGTGATAAACAGAGCATTGCTCCAAGTTTTTCTTTTTTCTAGTAAATGCTTATTTTCAGTAGATTCATTCATAGAGATTGAGTTTGAATATGGCTAGATTTGTCATCGATAGATAAAATATTGATACAGTATATCATTGATTTATTTGGACCTTTACTATATTTATTTTTCTAATAACTTGCATCTAATGGAAACTAAACTTTGCTTGGGAAATATGTAGAATTTTCTTAGTTTTTTACTAGTTATAGCAGCCAAGCATTTGACCATGTTTCTCAAACTGGGTTTCGGTTAAATGGGCACTTTTGTTTTGCTTGCGAGTGCTGTAGTTTATAATGATAAAACAAAGTTATGGCCTTATGCCTTTTTTTTTTAAATTGAAATACAATGCATTTCCTCCTATTACATCATAAAATAACTCAAAATAGTTTTAGTATGCTGTGGATATATCATATTTCTTAGCTGATGTATCAATATGAAATTCTCAATAAATAACACTTCTAAACACATGTATAGCTTATGAGGTAATGGATTAATTAAATTATATTTTATACAGGCACAGTCATGATAAATTGATGCCTCAACAAAAAGTGGAAAGTAAAATATAGTTTCATTCTGATGTGAGTTAATCATATTAAATCAGACCTTCAGTTTCATGGTTAATCATCCGCATCAGAACTCAAAACCAAAATCAATGCTGTTTTATTTAAAAACTTTTCATTAATTATAAGCAAACAATGATCACATAGCCTCCATTTAATAATTTTCACTTATTCTACATTATTCAAGCTACTGTTAAGAAAGTTTTAATAATTAAGCTAAAAGTGTTTTTTTTAATTTTACCCCACCCACTTTTGAATCACATGTACTTTTTGACCTTCCCAAAATAGTTCTTATTTTATTGTCAAGAAGCTTCATAATAATAAATATGTATCAAACTAGAACAAACAAATAAAAGAGCAAATTTTACTCACTTTTTAAGCTCTGATACTCTTCTTGTAATTTTGTAACTTTCAAATTTTGGTTGTAAACCTCTACATTTTCATTATTATCTCAGTGCAAAACTATGTCTAAGTCAAGTTGGCACACCTTTTGCACTGACAATATTTTTCAATTTATAAAATTTTGAGAGCAAAACTCTAGCTAACTCCACTTAGACATAGTTTTGCACTGAAGAAGTTACCATTTAGACTTAGCATACTTTATAAAAAATGCAATAATTTTGAAAATACTGGGAATATAAGCCCAATATTTTGTGGGATGGTGGGGAATGTAATAAGTCTTGAGAATTTTAGAAAAAAGCACTTTTGCCAAAATAGTGAGTTAGCCTAGTTTTGCGCTGAGCCATCGAAACAGTGTTGACCCTGATCAGAGGACTCCTGTAGGAGCCCTCTGATCAGGGTCTATACCGTTTGCAAATGTAATGAGTATATATTCTAAAGGTCCATGGTGCGGAATTTGTTATGTCAACATTGCACCTGATAATATTACATGTAGTATTAATTATTTACCATTCTTACGAGGTCTGTCCTAGGAATCGTCGTACACCAAAGAGTCGTACCAGTAAGTCAAAACTGAAAAATACATCTAATTTCTTATTTCTCCATATAATCTTGTCATGTGATATATCTTTGGAATGGTCTTTACAAGACGATTCCAAAGAGATGTTACAAGACAGGATTAGATGGAGAAAAAAAAAATAATTGAGAATTTTATAAGCTGACTTACAACATTTGTTGTGTTTTGTAAGATGGGCCCCATTGAGATATCTTATCCCTTATACATATGATATGTAGACTATACAAAGGACAAGATGTTTGACCAGTTTCATTTAATTTGAAATACTTACTATCAGCTGTTTGTTTCTATTTTCAGGCGATATCGAAGGGCTTCATACTATTCCCCATACTGAGGTGAAGGAGAGATGTTTACATATCTGGCACTCAGCAAGGCAGAAACCATGTTACAACTGTAAAGAATAAGCCCCACCTTTTGTAACATAAGAGTAAAACCTCAATGTACATGCTACTCAAAGATGGCTTTCTTGCAAGTGTTGAACCCCATTACCCTATAGTCGGGTTCTAGTATTGATAGGTGACCATATACAGTAGAACCCTGCTATTACAACCACTAAATTATGTAAATTATAAGGTGTTTATGACAGGAGCTTTCTGTTTTACTGTCGCCTTGCTTTAAGCTGTCACCTGTCTTTTATCCAATCAATTAGTCTTCGTTTTAGTGGTCGTAATAGAGAGGTTTTACTGTGTAGCAGGTTTAAAGTAAAGCAGAATGCGCCTTATGGGGCATTCTACTTTACTTCCAGGCTCCAATCTGCTAGTATATAGAGAATATTTCTTATTAGGGTACACATTTGTCACAGTACACTGTATAAAGTGGAACTTTTCTTCAGTGAAGGAATAGATTTAAAGGCGTATTTATGGGGTAAAGGGTTAAGCAGATGCCTGTTTAAAGCAAGATAAATGTGAAAAAGGAAAATAATTTTTTTTAAAGGCAATAATTTCTTTCTGCCTTAATCTGCAAACTTGTTTACTAAAACAAAAAAGTTTTCTTTTGAGTAGTAATAACATGGTTTTACATTTTTATTTTCCAATCTGTCATTTTAAAGATTGGCACTCGTGTTATGGGTTAATGATGCAACGGTTCATCAGTATGCGCCTAAAATGGAGTTCCATGGCAACGATTTGATGTATGATGCACTGCTGCATCTTTTCGATTCTTTCAGGTTTTTATCTTAACAGAAAGATCTTGCACTTCATTGTATATTTCGCTATCAGTGTAGACAACAAGTCTTGCACATAATTTTTTATGATAAGCTGGTAGGTAGCACAATGCAGCTAGTTATACTGGATTGAATAAAAAAAAATGTAATGGAGGTGTCAATATGATATTTATAGAATTGATGTAGTATGTATTGTTGCAGCCCTAGTACAGGTACTATCAGTGCATCGGCATTGATAATTCTGAGAATATTCCTTGCTGGGTTGTTGTGTGCTCAAATTTTTCTCAAGATCATGCACACAAAATTTTACTTTTTATTTTAAAGAACATATTTTTAATCTAATGGACTCAAAATTCGTTTGCTCATTTAGACAAGCATTTATTAAACTACCCAGATTTCCAGGTAGACTGGTTCATGTTTTGGTAACTGAAATGGTCCACAAGGGAACATAATAACCCACTAGAGTTACTTAGTGTTTAAAGAGTTAAAATGTTTGCAATAGGCGAGCTTTGCTGTTCTCCAACAGCTCCTGTTTAATAATTATGCAGAATGCTAGCATGTCCATATTTGTTGAATAGCATGGAAACATTTGATGTGCTCATATTAAAAAAGAAAGTCCAATATTATTAAAAAGAATAGTATTCTTCAATACTTGGGTCATCAAATTTCAATAGTTCTAGTCATGTTTATTTGAATTTCAGTCGGTTGCTTAAAGTACGATTAAAGTAATGCAGAAATATCCTTTGTGAGGTTCCTACTCCACTTTCCATCTTGCTTTAAGCAGCCCACTTGCTAAAATCATACTATGTTTTTAGTTGTGATAATGGCAGAATAACTGAGAATTTTATTGTGTATGAAATAGCATTAAGCTGTAGTCATCGGTGGATACAACTCTTGCTCATCCTTTTTCCTTTACTTCAGCAGAGATTCAGGTAAGTATACAAAAAAGAAATGCAGGTTACACATTTTATGTGGTGAAATGACAGCATTTGTATGATTCAATATAAAGTTTATTGCTAGACATGATGTTTGAAAAAAGGCCATGGTTTCATTACAATATGTTGACCAAAACATCCACATAAAACTGATCTGCAACCTTCTGTGGCATTTGTCTCTGCATTACAATACAGTTGCCTGATCCCTCTTGGCATTCTTGCCATTAAATTTGTGATGCCGGGGAATAATTTTCACGGTTCAGTTTTTCAGTGCACAGCCTCCTAAATACCATACTGACTGATTTTGATAATTTTATTGTGAGCAGTTCAGCACTTGTCGCGTAAAATGTTTACCCTACATTTCATTGAAAATCTTAAGTGGTTTGATATTCCATTGTTTATATTTCTGGTCATAACAAAGGTGTGGTAGACAAACTCTGGATATTGCTTTTCATCAATGGCAGAGTCAAAGTTTAGCTCCAACATTCTGTTTTTGGTTTCCACAATGTTTCATTGCAATACCTTTTGCTTGTTCGTTGCAGCGCAACATCAGGTCTAAATTCCACTTTTCTTTTTACATCATAAGGTATAGATAGGTATTTATGAAATGTTATAATTTAAGCATGCCAATTCAAAGAATATGGGTGCTTTTTGAGTGGCCCCGGTTTCTGCACCCTTGGTTGTTGTTGGTTAAGGGTTTGATGCTAGTGATTCAACAATTTTACATGAAATATTGTCCTTTGGGATAATTGTGAAACTTTTCTAACAATCCTTTGAAAAATCAATACCCATAGCTTAAATGGGTAATTACGGGTAGTGCCTAGTTGTTGTTAAGCTAATGTGTGTCATATCTGTCTGATCAGAATTGAACATGCTCCTGAACAGACTGATATTAGATGCATGCTCTCAGTACACTATTCTTTGTAAAGATGCCTTCCAATTTAGTCTTTTGAAGTTTGTGCCGAGGTCTGGCACTATAATGATCAGTGATGTGTATAATGTGTGTGGTATGTCTGGAAACCAGTGTCCCTTTGTAACATCTATGTCAATCTCGGAACATAAGTGAAGTATCAGATGGCTGCATGTAATTCACCAACTCGAAGTAGGAAGGCTCATTTGAACTCAATCTTTATAAGCGAGGTGTTGTTGTCTGTTTAAAAACCTTTGGGTGTAACTTTTCAAATGAAAGATTTAAGATTACCCTTTTGTCATCTAAATTAAGCTTTGGGTTGCCATAAAAGGGGGTTTATTACTCTTTTTACTTTCTTTTTAACCTGTTACTCCATAGCCTGTTTTTAGTTTTGAAGACAGGTGGCAACTTAAAGCAGGTTGTAGTAAAGTAGAATGTGCCTAAGGCTAAGGCCAATTCTGCTTTACTTTCAGCCAGCTATAAGCTACCATCTGCTAGGATATCAAATATATTATTTATGATACATATTTATGACAGTATAAAGTTGAGCTATTTTCTTCAGTGGAGGAATACATTAAAGATGTATCTATGGAGTAATGGGTAAAGTGCATTATCAGTGTGCCACACAATGCCAAGATGTTCATTGCTGTACTAACTTTGTTTACAGGTCATTTTATTTTCAGGTCTAAAGTTTTACCCCCAAAAAAGAAAATATTGACTATTGAAACAAAAAGATATCACGAAAAAGTGAAAATAATGAAAAATACACCAAAATGAACAAAACAAAAAAGTGAACTTTTATTATAGAAGAAAAAAATGTATTAAAAAAGAAATAAGAACATGTGATCAACATACATGATATATGATGAATAAAATGTAAAAATTGAATTTATACGTTTTTGTTTTCAACCCAGGTAATGTAGTTTGAACACTCCTTTTGCAACTGGGGCCCGTTTCATAAAACTTTGTAGGACAAGTGTTGTCGTAAGTCAGATTATAAGTCTCAATTATCATTGATTTCTCCATCTAATCCTGTCTTGTGACATCTTTTTGGAATCTTCTTGGAAAGGATTAGATGGAGAAATAAGAAATTAAATGTATTTTAAAGTTGTGACTTACAACTGCTTTTGACGTACAAAGCTTTATGAAACTGACCCCAGGATTGTAGTGATTGTACAGTGCTCCCTCTCTGCAGCAACAACCATTCGGTGACTGATTCTGTGGGATGTTCAGAGGGAGAGAACTTTAAAAATCATTTTCTTGTTTTGGCAACAGTGACAAGCACTGCTGTTGTAAGGAAGGAATATTGTTTGGATGGTCGTTGTATGGAGGGATCACTGTAACTGGCTAATTGGTCCTATTAACCCCAATTAAATGGTGAACTCATTGAGCCCTAGCAATGAGCATACTCATTGTTTACAGTCAGTGTACCCATGAAGAGTACACTTGTCCTATGCAAACATAATAGTAGGAGAGGAGACATCATTTTGTGCTTGATGCCTCATTTACAAACAGTGTACCTGTGACAACAACACTGCAGGAGCCCTCTGATCAGGGTCTATACTGTTTGTCATTGTGCAATATATAGTTAAAAATCAACTATAAGTTGCCAAAATAAGACTTAGAGTTAACTGAAAACTAGAATTGTTCATTTTAAAGTTCAGGGGTGAATGAGATGACCCAATGAACCTGTGTCTTGTTGAATTGGAGTGCACCTTTACGCTGTAAACCAGTTCAACATTTACAGCGACATCCGTTCCATTTGTAAGCGGTTAATTGTCAGTTTCTAACTGTTGCTGATTACCCTGGTAATTGGTTCAGCACTAGTGTATGAAGACTACATGTAGTGTGCATACTGCATTCCTATCCAGTAATAACCCTTGGTCTTAAAGACATCTCCTGACGACCTTTTGGTCATAACACCTTGCCAGACAATTTCCTTGCAAAGAGCATGGGTCTTGTGGACATACCGTTGGCAAAGAACCATTGAAGCTTCTCGTGTGAGACTCTACCTTTATATTTTATAGTTGGGTTAGAAATAACCATTGAAAATCACTAGAGCATGAGTATAATCTGGACCTCACCAGGTAAACTGAGATTGTGCTGCACATGATTTGCACATGATTTGACAGTTACACTGACACCTCTAGAACAATGGGCTGGTGGTCCCTCAATGGACTGAGGAAAAGTCTTTAACCATTATGGCGTCTGCAAACTTTGCTTTAGATTTCAAACATTGAGGTGTCAAACAGTTTGTACTCTGATCTGTGTTAATGTGGATACAAATTGTGCAAATACTACTGCAGTGCAAAGGTTAGTATTTAAACCTTAATTATTCCTCTACTGAAGGAAATTGTTGCATTATATACAGTAATGAATGTGCAACAGAAATATATCCTAACAGACAGTAGCTTAAAGCAGACTGAAAGTAATGCAGAATGCACCATACTTTTAACCTGCTTTAAGTGGTCATCTGTCCTCAAAACACAGGGTTTTTGGGTAAATGGTTAATTGATTGTTGTCTTGTTGCTATCATGGGGTGGCAGCAAGACTTGGCAGTATCAAACATAATCTTTATACTCCCATGATGATTGGTCGGGGGCATGCTGTTTTCATCCTTGTTTATCTGTCTGCCCATCCACATATAACGTAGAGTACTTGTCTATTTCCTCATATAGTTTGCAAGCTACAGCCATTGGCGGATGTTTTCACATACATTAAAACCTGTATTAAGCAGCCATTCATGGCTGACAATAAAGTTATTGCTTTATGCATGTCAAAAGTAATGCAGAATTTGAAAGGAACTTTCTGTATTACTTTTGTCCTTCATTAAGCTGGTATTTCCCTGCAAGTCTACAAATTAATCCTGTTCCAAGTTGTCGCTTAACACCGGATCAGGAATTACCGTACATATAGTTTATGATTGACACAATATGTCACCGATTCTTTAACCCCAAAAAAATGCCTTTAATGTATTCCTCCAACAAAGGAAATAGTTCCTATTATATATTTTGTTAATTCTAGCAGTTGGTAGCTTACAGCAGGCTGAAAGTAAAGATGAATGCGCCTTAAGGTGCATTCAGCTAGAACCAGGTTAAGGGTATAAAAATGTGAATATAAAGAAATTAACATGTAATCGTATAAAAATATTTATTTGTAATGGTTATTTACATATTTATCTAGTAAAGCCACAAAAAATATCACAATACACACTAACTTAAACCATTTCTTCAGTATTTAAAAATATATATTTACACAAATATATATTTAATACATTTAGCACATCAGTGATAAATTGTATGCAATCAATCAATCAATCTTTTTTATTGCATTAAACATCATACATGATGCTTATAGCAAGTTGTATACATGGCTGCCATAACTGCAGGTCGGTGGTTCTACTCAGTTGCCAATTTGTGCCTGGTAACGGTATATAAAAGTAATCTTTCAGCTGCTGGACGTTTTAAAAGTGTTGTAAAATCATGAAACCAGGCACAAATTACAACCCTTCTAGGCTGAATTTCATATGGGTTGTTTTAATATATATATAAAGTAAAACATTAATTATATTAGAAGGGATAATCCGATATATTCCCACAATCTCAAAGGTATGACGAGCAATGCAGACCCGGATAAGAGTGCCCTGCCATAGCCTTCTGATCTGGATCTACATTATTTGCAAAGGATGTTTATTTGGTGACGGTTAACCCTTTATTCCATAGCACGTTTCTAAGTTTTAAAGACAGGTGACCACTTAAAAGCAAGTTGAAAGTAAAGCACAATGCACCTTAAGATACATTCTGCTTTACTTTTAACCTGCTCTAAGCTACCATCTGCCAGGATATACAATACTTTTATGTTGCATGTTCATGACTGTATAAAATGAAACAATTTTCTTTAGTGGAGGAATTCATTAAAGGCGTATATATCTGGAGTAAAGGGTTAATGTTGAACTTTCAAAGTAGAACCTGTCTTTGTATGCAGCTTGCACGTAATTCTGAATGGTTATGTTAGCAAGAAAATTTACAACCTTTGAACAATCATGGAAGGAAACATTTCAAAACATGTCCAACCAGTGTTGAACAACCATTAACCCTTAGCCCGCCAAATAAATTGTTGTCTGCTATATTTCTCGTCTGCTTCAAGTTTCAAAGTGCTTCAAAATTGCTCAAAATTGCTGAAAATGTTGTCCGAGTGTCAAACAGCTTGGATCCTGATGAGACGCCGAGTTACTCGGCGTCTCATCCGGATCCAAGCTGTTTGCATATGGAGTTATAGTCCTGAGTGGCAGGCTAAGGGTTAACTCGTTTCACCCTAGTAGTGTATATAACTGTTCTTTAACCCATTCCCCCATAGCCTATTTCTAGTATTGAAGATAGGTGACCACTTAAAGCAGGTTGAAAGTAAAGCAGAATGCGCCTTACTTTCAGCCTGCTTCTATCTATCATCTGTTAGAATATAGAAAATATTTCTTATGAAACTCATCCATGACTATACAAATTAGAACTTTTTTCTTGAGGAGGAATAAATGAAGGCATATTTATGGGGAAATGGGTTAAAAACAGAATCTGTTATGAGTACAATTGTGCTAAAGTCAACTGACCTTTTTCTTGCCAAAGGGGCTTAAGATGATTCATTCCCACATAGGTTATTTTAGTATTGAAGACAGGTGGTTGCTTAAAACGAGCTAAAAGCATTCTGTTTTACTTTTTGCCTGCTTGAAGCTACCATCTGCTAATAATTGTGCATCTTGCTGGACTGTATAGAGCAGAAATATTTCTTCAGTGGAGAAATAAAGGCGTATGTAATAATGGGTGACCGTAAATAACTTCCATTGGAGCTTATTAAGAAAATCCAATTGTGTCTGGGCATCTTGAAAGTAAAGCAGAATGCATCCTAATGCACATTCTACTTTACTTTCAATCTGCTTTAACCCATTACCCCATAAATACCACTTTCATTAATTTCTCCACTGCAGAAAAATATTTATACAGTCAGGAATATGCGTCATAAGAAACATTTTCTATATCCTAGCAGATGTTATCTAAATGCAGGTGAACAGAATGTGCCTTAAGGTACTTCGCATGTGCGCTTAGTTTCCATACAATTGTTATGAAACTTTTCATGAAGAATGATAATAGGCTTAAAATCAATGTGTGAAAATATAAGCAAAATCTATCGTGTGGTTTGTCTTTAAGGTCTCTTTTTCTGACAAAAACCTGGAATTTTGATGATTTTATTTTTCTCAAAAATAAATAAAGCTAATGACTATTAGTCTGGCCCAATAAGAAGTCCACAACATTCATTACAAGAAAAGCTAAAAA
Source organism: Gari tellinella (assembly GCA_922989275.2). NCBI lineage: Eukaryota > Metazoa > Mollusca > Bivalvia > Cardiida > Psammobiidae > Gari > Gari tellinella. The sequence continues at coordinate 20,448,999 of OV277862.1, forward strand.
CATTTTGAATAAAGGTGTTCAGAAAGATGTTATCAGCTATTTAAATTTTGCAAAATGCTAAAAAATTGAATTACAAAAAACTGACTCATTCAATGTATATTTTTTTTCATTTATTTCAAATATATGGTTGATGAAACAGTTGGTCAGAAAAAAATAGAAAACATTACAGTCAGGATTTGTTGTTATAACAGATTTTCTTATTAAAATGGGGGCAATTTGAAGTTGAGATACAGTTACTTACCTTAAAATTAGAATGCGCTATTATTTATTCACGGACTTGCATACAAGGTTAATTCTATTGTTTAAACATAATAATAATGGGCAATGTTGATCTTGAAAAGGTTGACGTATTGATAAGCTTCAATATGTGGCTTTATAGTTCGATCAAATCGTGTACATGCATACCGATTTTATTGACTTGTAAGTCATTAAATCAAAACGTACATGTAAGTGGACATATAATTGGACCGTATATAACATCACTTATTCTAATCAACAAAGACTAAACATAACATGTCCCTTGATTACTGCGTTATGGATTGACAAGTCAATAAATCGGACACTTAAAAAAATATTTGGATCGGATGGGTCTCGAACCTATGACCATTGAATTTTTAGTCAATCACTCTGCTCATTGCGCTATGAAGGATTATACTAAATCGTATCAACATTTTCCTTTATATAAATTTTCTAGTATAAGCACGTACGGAAAAAGTCTATGTTGCCAAGACGCATATCCGCTCGCCCGCAAGACCGACTTCCGGTAGCGAAAGGCTTTAAGATGCTTTCTGCTTAACTTTCAAGACCTGTCTTCAAAACAAAGAATAGACAATGGGTTAACACATTGAGTCCAAGCGACTAGTATACTCGTCATTAAAAATAATATACCTGTCAAGAGTATACTTGTCCTATGCAAACATTGTAGACCCTGATTAGAGGGGTCCGGAAGGAGCCCCCTGATCAGGGTCTGCATTTTTTGTCTTTTTTGTAAAATATTTTTAAAATCTATCCTTATTATTACATAATGGACTAGATTTAATTGTAAACTGGAATTGTCCATTTTAAGTTTCAGGGGTGAATGAGTTTAAATAGACAAAGTAAAGCAGCAATCAACCCAAGAGAGGTATCTCACAAGCTATGATGACAAGGGTTACCTTTCTGACATTACATGTACCTGTGGTAAACATGTTTTTGGAAAATGTCCTAACACCAAGTCTGGACGGAATGAAATTTAAATTGGCAACAAAATGTAAACATTTCACCGGAGTGATACCGGTATAATACAGTACATTTCCAAAATACTTAAATACAGGAGAACCTCTATATAAGAACTGCTAAATTGTGTCAATTAGATGTTTAAGACAGGTGAGAGCTTAAGGCAATGTGAAAGTGAAACAGAAAGCTCCTACAGCTTTAAGCTCTCACCTGTCAATTATACAGACAATTAGCTTTCTTTTTAGTGGTTATAATAGTGATATTCTACTGTATCAACTAACACTCTCTCTGAGAATAAATATTTCCTCCTGAAGTAAACAATATACAAAATCACATACAAAATAAATACATCAATAAATATTCTATTCTACTAAATCAGTACTAATTAGTAATACTAGTACTACATGAGTTGACTTGCACTATAAGCTGTAAACTGTCTTTTACCACTCTAGATCCAATAGCTTCTAGTTTTGAAGAGAGGTGATGGCTTAAAGCAGTTTGAAAGTAAAGCAGAATGCATCTTAACCCTTTCCCTCATAGAAGCGCCTTTAAGCGTATTCAGTTTATTCCTCCGCTGTAGAAAATAGTTCCAATTTATACAGCCATGAATATGAATCATAAGAAATATTTTCTATATTCTATTAGATGGTAGCTTAAAACAGGTTGAAAGTAAAGCAGAATGCGCCTTAAGGTGCCTTCTGCTTTACTTTTAACCTGCTTAAAGTAGTCACCTATTTTCAAAGCTAAAAATTGGCTATGGGGTAAAGGGTTAAGGCGCATTCTGCTTTATTTTCAGTCTGCATTAAGATAACATCTGCTAGGATATAGAAAATATTTCTTATGATGCATATTCCTGACTGTATAAAAAGGAATGTTCCCAAAGGAGCATGCTGCTTTACTTTCAGCATGCTTTAAGCTACAAGCTGGAAATACATTAGAAATGCCTTCAGTATTTTATGTACTGGACTATCTTCCTTAGTGTAGAAATAATTTAGGGTCAAAAGGCATATTTAGAGAGTAATGGGTTAACCTATTACCTCATAAATACCCCTTTAATTTATTCCTCTACTGAAGAAAATACATCCAATTTATACTGTTACAAATAAGATCCATAAGAAATATTTTTTATATTCTAGCAGATAGCTTAAAGCAGGCTGAAAGTAAAGCAGAATGGGCCTTAAGGCGCATTCTGCTTTACTTTCAACCTGCTTTAAGTGGTCACATATTTTCAAAATTAGAAATGGGGTATTGGGTTAAAATGACTAACACTAAAACTTTCTTTAGAACTGCTAAAAGTCTAAACAATGTTTTGTTTTGTCGTGAAGAGTTGTTTTCACAGGTTCTACTGTACAGTGGCTTTCAACTTCCAAGAATAGTTTGCTTTCAGACAGATGGCAACTTGCCACTAATGGAAAGGACTGCAGAAAAGTGACATGTATACTAAATATTTGTCATTCACAAATGGTATACTAAATAACCAATCAAGAGTACAATTGTCCTATGCAAACTGTGTAGACCCAGATCAGAGGGCTCCTAAAGGAGCCCTCTGATCAGGGTCTGCACTGTTTATCATTTTGCAATAAATAATAAAAAGCATCCCTAAATAGTCAAAAATAGACTAGAATTTACTAGAAACTAGAATTGTTCATGTGAGATTTCAGGGGTTTTAGCTTTAAACTGTATACTACACAGTACATCGTTTCCTCCACAGAAACATATGATGGCAGTACCCATACACCTGAATTTCGATTCTGACACTTCGATTTAACCACAATTTGCATCGACGCAACGGGGCTACATTTTTTTGCGTACACATTATCGAAGCCATATGCCGTCATGTTAAGACGTTACAGCGAGTGTGTTTTATTGAGAATTTAAACACAGATAAGTTGCTTGTTTGTTTATATAGGAGCGTGCGCGAGGTGCGTTAGAATTTAAAACAATGTATGTCATTGTATGGTCACATGATTAAATGTTTATTGTGGCTGTCAAGGGGTAGAAGGTAGAGACCCATGCATCACATGATTGGCTGCTGTAGTTAAATAAGGAATCGCTCATCCACAAGTGTTTTCTTGGCCAAATTCTTCTCTCCTCCAGCACTTCTAACCATGCAAAGAACCTGAAAAGAAAAGCGGTTCATGTATTTATAAAATTATATACACTACTGCATGTTTGTTTTTCTTTGAGTTCACTACTCATAAGACAGTAGTATCTTCATGATAGTTACCCCAAATTGGAATATTTTTTCACTGGAGGAATAATTTGATCAGAACAGGTAATCAAAGATTACGAAGCTCACTTCTGCAAGCAACGCAAAACCTTAACCCTAGAGGTCAAGGTCAAAGGTCAAGGCCACCAAACTGCAGTGCATCCTTGTCTACTCATTGAGGCACATCAGCATATGAAGTTTTGTGACCTTGGTGCATAGGTCTGCGTACAACATGCATGATACATTTAATCCTTTCTATTACAGCCACTATTTTGGATAAAGTATTTGGTGCTGAAGGCAACTGGTTGCTTAAAGCAAGACAAAAGCTTAGAAGAATGCTCCTTTACAAGTTAGATGTTGGTTGTTGAAATTCTGCAATTGGCTCTACTTGACATTTAAAAATGTGATTTGTATAAGTGGTAATGTTGTAGAGTTTTTGTGGCTGTCTGGAGCTAGGCTGTTTGCAATAGTCACCAGTACATATTCCATGACTTCTTATTGTTAACTACAGTAGTTAAGACATCTGTAGGAAATGACAAATAGTTAAGATTGTCAATTTCAATATGGACTTAGAACAACAATGAAAAATAAAAAAAAAACCCACAAAAACGAGAAGAAACTAACTTTTTTCATTTCAACTGTTCAAAGATGCTGACTGGTCAGGGGCCCGTTTCATAAAACTTGGTACGACAAATGTTGTCATAAGTCAGATTATAAAAGTCTCAGTTATTATTTATTTCTCCATCTAATCCTGTGTTGTGACATCTCTTTTGGAATCGTATTGAAAAGACGATTCTAAAGAGATGTCACAAGACAGAATTAGAAAGAGAAATCAGAAATTAATGTACATGTATTTTAAAGTTTTGTCTTACGACCATTTTTGTCGTACGAAGTTCTATGAAACTGGGCCCAAGGGCTCTAAAGACAGGTTGCTGTAGGTAATATCAGAGCAGAATAGTGAGAATACTGTCATGGTTTTTAAAACTATTCCCTTTTTTATGCCTTAGCCTATTTCCAGTGCACAAGTACTTTTAATTCTTCTACCCTTTCCTGTTAGGCCATAAGAAATTTTATATGTGTTGACAGGTTGCTAAAAGTAGGATGACAACAAAGCAGAAACCTCCCTTTCAGTCTGCTCAAATTCTTTCATCTTAAGGCCAATTTTTAACTCTTCCTCCCTTAAACTTTGAATGGACAATTCCAGTTTCCATTTTAGTCAAGTCCATTTCTGACTTTTAAGGGTAAATGTTTTTGTAAATGTTTGGCATTGTGACAAACAGTGAAGACCCTGATAAGAGGGCTCCTTTCGGAGTCCTCTGATCTGGGTCTTCACTGTTTGCACAGGACAATCATAGTATTTACATGTACACTGTTTGAAAAAGACGCCTATATGCGGGACTAGGGTTCAAAGGGTTAAATCACATGTATGCATGTATAACAACTTGTGCTAAAGGCAGTTGTCTTGTTTAAAGCAAGATGATAGAAAAGCAGAAAACTCCTTTAGAAAGTTTATTTAGGAGTGTTTTGTTTCACTTTTGTCTTCTACCTGTGTAATGTATAAACACTTCAATAAATATTCATTTGTAGTGCTAATGTGGAGCTCCACTGTCTAACACCAAGCACAATAGTTTAGATCCTGATCAGATGCTGCGTAACACGGAGTCTGAGCAGGATCCAAACTGTTTGACACTCAATTCAATATTTCTTACGTTAAAATACCTAAAATTTAAATTTTAGTTAAAAAGGTATCATTTTAAAGCAGGCACCGATTAATCAGATATTGATGTTGTAATTAATATACGATTCTCAACAATAAAAGCAGACAACAATTGTTTATGCCATGACTTCTTTAGCTAACATTAAAGTAATGAAGAGAAAGGCTGGATTATTTGTACATACAATTTGACAAACAGAACAAAACATTGTAAATCACAAACTTTTAACCCATTACCCAATTATTACTCCTTTTTAACCCCTTTAATTTATTCCTTCACTGAAGAAAATACATCCAATTTATACAGTCATGAATATGCACCACAAGAAATATTTTCTATACTCTAGCAGATGATAATTTAAAGCAGGCTGAAAGTAAAGCAGAATGCACTTAAGGCGCATTCTGCTTTACTTTCACCCTGCTTTAAGTGGCAACCTATCTTTTAAACTAGAAACGACTATGGGGTAGTGGGTTAAAAGAACTGAAAGAATAAACAAGAACTGTCAAGATGGAGGAAACAAAGCTCACAAGTTTCTCTCAAAATTTGAACTTATGGGGAACATGTGTCCTGATACTTCTACTAATGACCGGTGTGCGGCCAAATCTGAACCTGATCTGGTGAAAAATCTGCAAAATGACAAAACTACTAATTCAATGTACATTCTAGTTAACTACATGTACATGTGATATGTGTATACTGATACCTGTACTTTTCTAGTTATCACTAAATGGAAATCTATTACAACCCATCATGAAAGGGACTTTATACAGCCTCACACAGCACTGAAGTGGTGAAAGTGGGTTCTCCAATAAAATGAATATACAGGACATCTAATCAATACATGTACATTTATATAGATAATAAGATCAGTCTAGATAACCAAAGTAAGTTCAGTAAAACCTTTTTATTACAACCACTATTTGTATTTATTAGGTGTTTACAACAGGTACTGCTTAACTCTTTCCTCCCTGAAACTTTAAATGGAAAATTCCAGTTTCCATTTTTGTCTAGTCCATTTCTGACTTTTAAGGGTTGTTTTTGTCAATGTTTGGCATTATGACAAACAGTGAAGACCCTGATCAGAGGGCTCCTTTCGGAGCCCTCTGATCTGGGTCTTCACTGTTTGCATAGGACAAGTGTACTATTCACATGTACATTGTTTGAAAAGGACGCCTATATGCGGGACTAGAGTTCAAAGGGTTAAAGCAAGGTGACAGGCTAACAGAAATCTCCTTAAGGAGCATTTCCGTTTTACTGACACCTTGTTTTAAGCTGTCACCTGTATTTTATACAATCAATTAGCCTTCTTTTTATGGTCGCAAAACAGGTTTTATTGTACCAGTAATTCAAAGTTAAAGGTCCTGTTAATCCATTCTTAAACAGCCACCTTCAAAACAGAACAAAACTTCTTATTGGTCATTTTCAAAGACTGAAAGTTCTTGTTGAAAAGACTTGCGCGTAAATTACATTATGGTTTGACATTTGACAAATTTCGTTCTGTACATACATTAAAACTATCACCATGCCTATAACAAGGCAACTATTAGCTACATGTAACATATAGGAAATCACTCAAGCTAGACTGAATGTTTTTCGAAGGTGTCCTTAACACAAACTTGATATTATAGAACTGCACACTGTGTAGATCTAGATCACTAAATTCATTGACCCTTTACCCCATAGCCTATTTTTAGTTTTAGTGACCATTTAAAGCAGGTTGAAAGTAAATCAGAATGTGCACTAAGCTGCATACTGCTTTCCTTTCAGCCCATTTTCAACCACCATCTGCTAGGATGTAGAACATTTTCGTAATTCTATTGCATATTCATGACTGTATAAAGATGATTTATTTTCTTGAGTAGAGGAATAAATTAAAGGTGTAAAAAGGCATATTTGTGAGGTAATGTGTTAAAGGAATAGTAATCAGTTTGTTGTCCTCTTCTTTACAAGTAAATGCTATCATCTTAGTTTTAACCCTAATTACTTCATAGCCTGTTTCTAGTTTTGAAGATAGATGACCACTTAAAGCAGTTTGAAAGTAAATTAGAATGCGCCGGCACATTCTGCATCACTTTCAGCCTGCTTTAAGCTACCATCTGCTAGCATTTAGAAAATATTTGTTATAATACATTTCCATGACTACAAATTGGAGCTATTTTCTTCAGCGGAAGGAATAAACTGAATGTCCTAAAAGGCGCTTCTATGGGGGAAAGGATTATACATGTTTTACTCTACCAGTGTTATACAATATCACGGTAAAAAGGAAAATATACATGTAAGAAAAGGACTAGTCCAGTATACTAGAAGAGGTGTCCCTCTTCACAGTGGATGAGGTTACAATTCTGGCTAAATACATGTATCATCTGAACACTCTTAGTACATAGGGATCACACACTATACCAACACTCTTAGTACATAGGGATCACACACTATACCAACACTCTTAGTACATAGGGATCACACACTATACCAACACTCTAAGACAAGTACACAACATACATTAAAACCTCTCTATAACGGCCACTTAAATGAGGGCTAATTGATTATATAAATGACAGGGGACAGGTTAAAGCAAGGTGACAGTAAAACAGAAAGCTCCTATAGGAGCTTTTTGTTTTACTGCCACCATGCTTTAAGCAGTCACCTGTTGAACACACCTAATAAATTACTACACTTTAGTGGTCGTTATAGAGAGGTTTTACTGTACCTTATTTTGAACTCTCTAAAATCTATCTTGCCAGTATTTCTTATTTTAATTTCGTTAATTCAAACTTGCTTAGGTCGATTATATTCGTATTTCAAAGTTAAAACGTGACTACACCAGCTTTTAACTTTGAAATATGGGTATGTTTGAACTAACCCGAGTTCTAATTATCCAGTTTCTTCCGTAGTTGGAAAGTTCCTATTATAAAATAATTGTTACATTCTGATACTGCAATGGTAAAAAAACATTCATTAAAGTGAAAGGGGTCATTTCATTGGTTGACTCTTAAAGTGCTGATAATACTCGCATTTACACTAGTACACATAAAGACAGAATAGTCTACAACCACATATAGTTAGTCATCACGCAAAGTTAGTTCAAAGTATACGAGACTGACCACCAGATCTGACTTCAATCTTGTCTTTTTAAACAACTTATGCTTTCAGTTAGTGTGAAAATAAACACACTAGTGTCTGATTTTAAAAAGCCATTACATTAAATCACTATTTCAAGAAAATTTATATAATCTTGGATTTCAATTTGGATTTTCTTTATTATGTTTGCTTTCCAAAAACAATCTGGCTCCAAGGTTATAAAACTTTTCGAGTTGAGCCTGGAGTAGTTCTCAAGCCTTTGATTGGTCAGATTTGAGCTTCGGCTCAAATCTGACCAATCAAATGCTTTAGAACGATAATCTTGGACGCTGAATGTCAGTCTCTCTAGTTAATCAACCACCCAAACCACAGAGCAAAGCAAGGAGCAACCTGTTCCATTTTAAAACTTCTTGGCTTAATTTTAAGGAATATCTTTTTTCCCTTATCCACAAAAAAGGTTCAATCCCGATCAAATGAATGAATGAATGAATAGTGTTTTACGGCTCATCGACACAAAATTGTCATCTTGAGCCGATGATCCCGACCTAGCTCATTAATTGTTTTTCTTTGAAACATATTTTTAATATAAGTCGTTTTCCTAAACTAATATCTACTTGGTAACTCATTCACCCCTGGAACTTTTAATGGACAATTCCAAGTTCAAAATACGTGTTGTCCATTTGTGGCTATTTAGGGATGATTTTAACAATATATTTCAAAAGGACAGACAGTGTAGACCCTGATCAGAGGGCTCCTTAAGGAGCCCTCTGATCAGGGTCTACAATGTTTGCATAGGACAAGTGTAATCTTCATAGGTACACTGTTTGTAAATGATGAGTATACTCTTCACTAGGGTTGAATGTGTTAATATCGATGCCAGGCATCCACTTAGGCCAAACTTGGTTTTCAGCCTCTCAATTCAGGTTAGTTGCTCAATGCTTGTGCAGAAAAACTGAAATTAAGAGAACTAATGACATGTTAAAAGTTAGTTTTGGACAAACTCAGACTTAGTATAATAATTGCACTATACATGACATGGGTTATATGAGGAATCGGTCGTCCACCATCGTTTTCCTGGTCAGATTTCTACGACCTGCTGCATCTCGTACTACACATACAAGCTGTAAAGCAAATATCATGGTTAGGAAGCAACTCTTGTTGAATGAATATGCCACAGTTTTCACCCAAAACATACATACTCTGCATGATATGAATTTTAATGCTTCTGAATTTTGTACCCAAAAGGTGGTCATTTCTTTCATATACTATAAGGTGCTCAATCATTTCATGCTAATTTTGACTTTAACATAAAGTATAAGCCAAACTCTGCAATGTCGCATCATATGATATATGTTTACACTTTTTTTCCATTAACAAAAGCATCAATAAGTATTCAGTTATCTTTTAAACCAGGTACTGGTAAAAATGTGTGTCTACATATTTTCCCTTTCTACTCATATACAACATGGAAAGTAATGTACAGCATATATTATGGTAGCTCACCGGTGAGCTATGATTTCATGAAAGGTGTTATGAAACTTTGCTTGAAGAATAATACTAGTCAAAGAAACTATGTGTGCAAATAATATAGGCAAAAATAATATTGTTTGGTTTGTTTTTAAGACCTCTCTCTCTCTCTCTCTTTTTTCTTCAAAATCTGGAATTTTTATGAGAAAATATTTAATTAAAATATATAAAGTTGAGGACTATAATTTTTTGTGTAATTAGTTGTTCACACCATTCATTACAAGAAAAGCAAAAATACATTTTGAATAAAGATATCAGCTACTATTCAAATTTTGCAAAATACTACATGTATTCTTTTCATAAAATCTTGAACTACAAAAAAACGACTCATCAAAAAAGAAAATCTGTCATTAAAATGCATTATTAGTTATTCAGAGATTAGCATTCAAGGTTAATACTATTGTTTAAACATTCTAATGGGTCATATCGATCTTGAAAATTTTGAAGAAAAAAACCCAGACACAAAATGATTGATAAGTTTCAATGTGTGGCTTGATAATTAGATCAAATCTTAAATTCCGATTTTATTGGCTTGTCTGTCATTGAAAAAAACAACATTATTGGACAATCTCTACAGCGGACACTGATTCTAACCAACAAGGACTTAACATAACTTGGCCCTTGATCACTTAACCCTTTACTCCATAAATACGCCTTTTTACGCCTCATTTATTCCTCCACTGAAGAGAATAGTTCTATTTTATTGTACATCCTAGCAGATGGTAGCTTTAAGCAGGTTAGAAGTAAAGCAGAATTCACCTTATGGCACCTTCTGCTTTACTTTCAAACTACTTTAAGTGGTCCCCTGTCTTCAAAACTAGAAACAGGCTATGAGGTAATGAGTTTAAGAAAATTGAAAGTAGAACAGAAATCTTTGTACAGCAAACTGTATTAAACCCAGCTTAACTCTTTCAACACTAAGTAACTCTTGTGGAATATTAGATTCTTACGTTGATCATTTTAGGTACCAACATTTTGAACCAGTCTACTTGGAATTCTAGGTAGATCTAGTTTAATAAATACTGGTCTAAGTTATCAAACTGTGTGCAAGCTCCTATAGCAGCCCACTGATCTGGGTCTACACTATTTTCAAATGTAATGAGTATATTCTAAACAGGTCTATGGTGTACTCAGAAGCTTAAATGTAAAGGAATTGGAGATAATGTCCTATTCCGTTTCTATAGAGGAATTGGGTTAACCCATTACCCCGTAGCCTGTTTTTAAGACAGGTGACCACTTAAAGCAGGCTGAAAGTAAAGCAGAATGTGCCTTAAGGCACATTCTGCTTTACTTTCAACCTGCTTTAAGCCATCATCTATTAGGATTTAGGAAATATTTCTTATATCACTTAATCATGAGTGTATAACGAGAGCACCGCAAACGGGTGCTGGACGCTCGACTTTCATATACTTGAGACGGCTACATTTTTCAAACTTAAGAATGTGTATGGGTGTTTAATGCCCTATTGATCATAGAAATTTGTAAGCAACAACAACTCAAACATACTTGGACAATCTACATTCCATTTAAAGTAAACTATAAGTCAAAACAAGGACAATAACTCTGGAACGGCACATCCAGATCACCTTTCTTGTTTGAATGAGTTGCCCTTTTGATATAACACAAGTATTTAAAGTTTCAAGTTAATACCTTTGACAGTTATTAAGATATTTCAATTTACAAGTTTTAAGTAAATAAATCAAGGGCAATTACTCTGGAATTACAAATCATAGAGTAACCTACCTTGTTGAAATGAGTTGTCCTTTTGATACTTAACAAGTATTCAAAGTTTCAAGTTAATATCTTCCATAGTTACTTAGATATGTTAATTTGTAACTTTTAAGTAAATAAAACAAGGGCAATAACTCTGGATACACAAACCTCAGGGTTACCTGTCTTGTTGTAATGAGTTGCCCTTCTGATACTGAATAACTATTTAAAAAGTTTCAAGTAATATCTTTCATAGTTATTTAGATATGTTAATTTACAATTTTGAAGTAAATAAAAAAGGGCAATAACTCTGAACTGACAAATCCCAGAGTTACCTGCCTTAATGTAATTAGTTGCCCTTTTGATACTGAATAACTATTCCAAGTTTCAAGTTAATATCTTTCATAGTTATTAAGATATGTTAATTTACAATTTTTAAGTAAATAAAACAAGGGCAATAACTCTAAAATGACAAATCCCAGGGTTACCTGTCTTGTTGTAATGAGTTGCCCTTTTGATACTGAACAAGTATTCAAAGTTTCAAATGGATATCTCATATAGTTATTGAGATATGTTAATTTATAATTTTTAAGTAAATAAAACAAGGGCAATAACTCTGAAATGACAAATCCCAGGGTTACCTGCCTTGTTGTAATGAGTTGCCCTTTTGTTACTGAACAACTATTCCAAGTTTCAAATGGATACCTTTGCTCGTTATTGAGATATGTTAATTTATAATTTTTAAGTAAATAAAACAAGGGCAATAACTCTGAAAGGACAAATCCCAGGGTTACCTGACTTGTTGTAATGAGTTGCCCTTTTGATACTGAACAACTATTCCAAGTTTCAAATGGATACCTTTGATAGTTATTGAGAAATCAACTCTTACAAAAACCTTAAGCAAAAAACTTAACCGACGCAGACGCAGACGCTGACGCTGACGCTGACGCAGACGCAGACGCAGACGCAGACGACAGGGTGACGACAATAGCTCGACTTTTAGAAAAAGTCGAGCTAAAAAGGAAAATTTTCTTCAGTTGAGGAATAAATTAAAGGCGTAAAAAGGCGTATTTATGGGGCAATGGGTTAAGTGCTAAATCTAATGAGAATACTTAGAGAACACCATTGCACTACAAAGACACCAGACAGTTAAAGGTTAAACAACAAGGCATCCCACAAACGTTCTACAACCATAAGAAAGAGATAACTTAAATACGAATATTAACTACACTGGAGAAGACGTTATTCTTTCCCATTTAACCCATTACCCCATAGCTTGATTCTAGTTTTGAAGACAAGTGACCACTTAAAGCAGGTTGAAAGTAAAGCAGAATGCGCCATTAGGCGCATTCTGCTTTACTTTCAGCCTACTTTAAGCTACCATCTGCTAGAATATATAAAATATTTCTTATGATTCTTATCTGTGACTATAAATTGGAACTACTTACTTCAGTAGAGGAATATATTAAAGGCATAAAAAGGTGTATTTATGAGGTAATGGGTTAAACACAAACCAAGCGCAAATGCAATGCACTAAAATGCAGAAAAATGCTACTTTTTCATATTTCTCACAACTCATCTTAATTTGAGTGCAAACAGTTTGGAGCCTGATCAGACGCCGGGTTACCCGACGTATGATCTGGCTCCAAACTGTTTGCAATGGAAATATGCATTTTAGCATAAACGTGTCTATTGAGAAAGAATAATATCTTCTCCACTGTAAAGGTGTGGCTGTGTCTGAAAGACATATGATGTCTAACAGTTATATATGTTACTGGAAGAAAAAAGTTACTAAATTCATCCCCCTCTAATTCTTTAAAAAAATATCAGCTTATCAAACTCCTAACATTCAGGGCTCCAGATAAGGGGGAGTGAACTGAACAAAACCAACATTTTCTCACTTAAATCAGCACCAAATCCTATGGTGTTACTACTCATTAGAATCGTCTCAAGAGAAGATTCTAATGAGAAGTGACACCATAGGGTTTAAAGCAGAAAAAAATATTTTAATTTTTGAAATACCCCCCTTATCTGGAGCTCTGCTAACATTTCCACATCTGTAGTATATGTGACAACATCCTTTAAAACTACAGTATATGATTATAGCTTACATACTGTAGGAGACGTTAAGAGAAAGTATTTATGAACAAATAGACAGACACATGAACGGACAGACATGAAGTTGTAAAACAGAATGCCCCAATCCAACTAATCTTTAAAGGGGCATAAAAACACATTGATCTACAAATACATGCACATATAAAAATATATTTACATCCTAATTTTACACTGCAACAAGCTAGCCCTATTTAAAATGTTTTTTTTAATACTCTTTACTCAAATTTAGCAAAGTTTTAGCAAAGATTTTCTAACATTTGCAATGAAACCCTCTTGTACATAACTTTTCAACTGAGTTTCATGGTAACATTCATTGGCTTGATTGTTTAATATCAGGAAACAGAGGTTTTCTTTCTAATACAAAAGTTATGTAAACAAGCATTAAATAGCATTTGCGTAAATAGCACTATTTCATTCACTACTTTTATCATGCTACATGTATATCTATTTACTATAAACCCATAAGAGGAGTACTGCAAATACGCTTAAACCTTACTGTGGACGGTACAGGTATATATGGGATCTGTCATGAGTCGATACTTAAGACAAGCAGATATGAACCAAGTCTAGAATTGAAATGTTATTAAGCGAGTCTTGGCGAGCTTAATGATTTTTCTATTCTAGATGAGCTTGAGATCATCTTGTCTTAAATATCGATGAGTGACAGATTCTTTTTCTCACATAACAGACGATTTAAAGCTATTTTTTAAAAGCAATAGATCTAGGCCTTTTTGGAATTCCAGCGACATAACAAAGCCTTTATAAATAGTGACGTTTTAATGTAAACAGGTCATGGTTTAGAAAATGGACAAGTCCATTCATCATTTCTGAGGCACTTCTAATGAGTAGCCATCAGGGCTCCAGATAAGGGGAGTGAACTGAACAAATAGTACATGTTCTCACTCATAGAGCACCAAACTCTAATAAAAAGACTATGGTGTCAAAGAGACGATTCTAATGAGTAGTCGCACCATAGCGTTCAATGCAGATATAAAGATTTTAGTTTTTGAAATACTCCCCTTATCTGGTGCTCTGGCCATAATGTAGGGTTTGATAGGGAGGTGAGAGTCAATGTTGGAAATGTTTTCTCTGCCTTATCCCTTTACTCCACAGATACACATTTTCAAGCATTTAATGTATTCCTCTGCTGAAGAAAAAAGTTATAATTTATACAATCATGAATATGCATCATATGAAATTGTTGAAAGTGTTCATTATGTTGGTAAATCCATAATTAGAATACTTTTTTCATCAATCACAACACTTACTATTTTTCTTATTGCTGACTGTTTCGTCCACTACTGTGGACATCCTCAAAGCTACTGGCGACGTGACGACTTCTCACTCGCGGCTTTGAACCTCGGGACTCTCCGCCAATCTTCCGTAGATTGGCGAAAAGAGGGTCGTAGATCCCGGAAAGGAAGGTCCCCTGGTCCCTGTTCATTACAAAATCTGACTGACCATCTGAACACTATTGATGAAACAGGAAGCATCAAATTTACCCATGAGGAAGAGGAGAATGGATCCATTCCGTCTCTGGACACCTTAATTACTAGGAAACCAGACGGTAGTGTAAAACTGCTAGTGTACCGCAAGAAAACCCACACGGATCAATACTTGAACTTCTCTTCACACCACCCACTCCAACACAAACTTAGTGTGGTCAGAACGTTACTTGACCGTTGTCACACTCTTGTCACTGAACAGGAGGATAGGGAAAAGGAAGAGAGACACATAAAAGACGCGTTAGCGAAGTGTGGTTACCCTGACTGGACAATTCAACGAGTTAAAAAAGACATTACCAACAAAAGAAAAGACTCTAACAACAAGAACAAAAAGACAAGGAATGATAAGAAATCTAAAGGAATGGTGGTTATCCCATACATAAAAGGACTTTCGGAAGGCATCAGCCGGGTTTTTAGGAAACATCAAGTATCCACGTCTATGCGCCCTTACAAGACATTACGCAATATCTTGGTGCACCCAAAGGACAAGCAACCCAAGGAAGACAAGGCGGAGCTGATATATAGTATTCCGTGCAAGAATTGTAACAATGTGTATGTAGGGGAAACTGGCCGCAAATTCGGCACTAGACTAGTTGAGCACAAGAAAGACTGTGATACAAGAGTAAAACCCACTTACACTAGGGCAAATAGAAAAATGTCAGAAAGCACGATGGAAAAAAGTGCAATCACAGACCACCAAAACATAAACAATCATCAGATAGACTGGGAGGGGGCAAGTATAGTAGAAAGGGAAAGTGACTGGAGAATGAGAAAGACAAAGGAGGCAATACACATCAGGACACAGGGGGCGGTAATGAACAGGGACCAGGGGACCTTCCTTTCCGGGATCTACGACCCTCTTTTCGCCAATCTACGGAAGATTGGCGGAGAGTCCCGAGGTTCAAAGCCGCGAGTGAGAAGTCGTCACATCGCCAGTAGCTTTGAGGATGTCCACAGTAGTGGACGAAACAGTCAGCAATAAGAAAAATAGTAAGTGTTGTGATTGATGAAAAAAGTATTCTAAATATGAAATTGTTTTTATATTCAAGCAGATGATAGCTTAAAGAAGACTGAAAGTAAAGCAGAATGCACCTTGAGGCGCATTCTGCTTAACTTCCAGCCTGCTTTAAGTGGTCACATATCCTCAATACAAGAAACAGGCTATGGAGTAAAGGGTTTTCTCACATAACTACCCCTGCTTTCTATAGCGAACAACGATCACCAATATCCTTGTCTCCGACATGTGTGAGATCAATTTGAAGACGTCACTTTAATGTTGCTATTTT
Organism: Gari tellinella; assembly: GCA_922989275.2. Taxonomy (NCBI): domain Eukaryota; kingdom Metazoa; phylum Mollusca; class Bivalvia; order Cardiida; family Psammobiidae; genus Gari; species Gari tellinella. The sequence continues at coordinate 20,465,362 of OV277862.1, forward strand.
TAAAGGTGTTTTGACGTCATCCTGGTTCCAAAAAATTGCATATTGGTTTAAAAAAAATAGCTTAAAATCGTTGGTTATGTGAGAAAAAGAATCTGTCACTCGTCAATGTTTTAGACAAGCTGATCTCAAACTCGCCTTGAATAGAAAAGTTATTAAGCTCCCCATGGCTCACTTAATAACATTTCAATTCTAGACTCGTTTGAGATCAGCTTTTCTTAAACATCGACTCATGACAGAACCTATATATCTGTCGTCATGTATCTACAGTTAGTATATACCATACCTCTGACAATAGATAGGTTATGACTCCAGCAACAATGTAATTGGTGAAGATAAGATCTGCCACGCAGAATGTCAACAGATCAAACAACATCAGAGTGATCTCATTACCATAGAACAGAACTCTGTCAAACGAATGGCCGTCATCTGGAATTATATCAAAACACATAACACTAGTTAACACATTCAACCCTAGTGACGAGTATACTTGTCATTTACAAACAGTATACCTGTGAGGATTACACTTGACCTATGCAAACAGTGTAGACCCTGGTCAGAGGGCTCCTTAAGGAGCCCTCTGATCAGGATCTACATTGTTTGTCATTTTGAAATATATTGTTAAAATCATCCCTAAATAGTCACAAAAGGACTACATGTACACATATTTTGAAATTGGAAATGTCCATTAAAAGTTTCAGTAATCATGGAATGTACCAAGGGTAATCACAAGTCCATGGCCTAAGGCAGTAAGAATATAACTTATAGGAACCTAACTATTTCAACTTCAACTTGTAACTGCCCAACAATTAAGAAATAAATTGATTTTTTTAAGAGTTCAAACAAAACAAACGACAGAAATATATCGGCAAATACCATGAATTACGCGTTGACGTCATTTGGAAATGACATCATTTTTAAAGAAGGTTATATATATCCATATATCAATTTTCGTGCAATTTATCTCATTAATAAAGAAGAATTTCTTGGTTTCATGGTTTCATGGTTTCCACTATTAAATAGGAAGGCATACATCGGTTAAGAATTTTTGAAAAATCCGTCAAGTGTTTGCTGTCCGAGTTCCAAAGATTAGTCCCTGAATGGAAAATGCATATGCCCCACCTCCTCTGAGAAACTTATCCACAAGTCCAGCACTCTTGAGAAATAGCGTTTACACGAATTGAAAGTCTTTTTTTTTTTAAATGGATTTGAATGGGGCTAATGTAAATATTCTAGCTTGATTATAATTGGTAGGAGACCGTGTGAAAAAATGTTACAAAAGCAATATAGTGATACAAAATACGCCTGATAGTGCAAAGTACATGATGAGCAAGCATATTGCAAGATTCTGTTTGAACATGTCAAGATATTAGGCTATGGTAGACCTACATAGCTATAATCTGGGGCCATGCTTATAAAGCATTTGAGTTGAGTCGGAGTACATTCTCAAGCATTTGATTGGGTAGATTTGAGCCTAGGCTCAAATCTGACCAATCAAAAGCTTGAGAGCGCACTAAGACTCAACTCAAACGCTTTATAAGCGCTGGGTCTGGAAACAATATGTTTCGAGGACAATATTTCTAGGGTCCACTGCAATGTAACACACTAACTTCATATTGTCCTATATGTATAACTGCATGAAATCATCAGACCAAAACCAAAATCAATAGTCTTCACAGTATGATGGGACAGCTATTTAAAGTTATTAAAATAAGTCAACAAGAACTAATGTTATCATCTGGAAAATATTTTCTGCAAAGAAATCAAAGTGTATAAAGGGACATAACTGCAAGGGGGGTGGGGAGGAGTTCTGGTGATACTGGGTTTTGGACTGGACAATGAAGTAGTTGAAATTCCTGTTTCTGGTCTGCAAGACATTGTATGTTTCTTGTAAGCTGTCTTACCATTGTAGAATATGCCTATCTCAGAGGCGTCATAGAACTCTGTGTCCATCACATTTTCAAGGAATGTTTTGTCTTTGATCACGTAGTCAACATCCCTCAGTGACTGAAACAGACAACATCGTGACTTCATAAAACTCAGAATTAATTTTCTGTCATTGCAATATAGCAATCTATATCTATGGATTTTGTATTTTTTTCTTCCTTTCTTAGCCCTTTACTCCATAGCCTGTTTCTAACTTTTGAAAAACAGGTGACCACTTAAAGCAGGTTGAAAGTAAAGAAGAATGCACCTAAAGGTGCATTCTGCTTTACATTCAGCCTGCTTTCAGCCATCATCTGCTAGAACATAAGAAACTATTTCTAAGGATGCATATTAACTTTATAAGTTATATAACTATTTTCTTCAGTGGAAAAATAAATCAAATTTGGCTCCAATTTTAGCCCCTGGTGGCATCATTAGCAATAGATGTTAACTCTTTCCAGGTTGAGTGATATGGGTGGATTGGGAATGGCAGCATTCTAGTCAGCAGAGTTGATGCTAAGCCATGTGGTAAAAAATATGGTTAACAAATTCTACCCAAGAGACGAGTATACTAGTCATTTAAAAATAGTGTACCTGTGATGATTACACTTGTCCTATGCAAACAGTGTAGACCCTGATCAGAGGGCTCCTTAAGGAGCCATCTGATCAGGGTCTACACTGTTTATCAGTTTGAAACACATTGTTAAAATCAACCCTAAATAGTCAAAAATGTACTTGACTTATTTTTGAAGTTTGAATTGTCCATTAAAAGTTTGAGGGGTGAATGAGTTTACCTAGACACACATATGTACAGGTCAATCACTATACAGGGCTCCAGATAAAAGGAAGTAAACTGAACAAATCCAACAGTTTTCACTCATTTTAGCACCAAAGCCTATGGTGTTACTACTCATTAGAATTGTCTCTTCGACACAAGTCTAATGAGCAGTGACACCATAGGGTTTATGCAGAAATAAAGATTTAAATTTTTGAAATACTCCCTCATCTGAAACCCTGACTATATGCCTCCTACATCAGTCAATTCTGTGGGCATAAAAATTGACTATACATCCTACATATTTGACTCACATGGTCTATGAATGCTGACAGGAATTTGTTGATGGTAGAGTAGGCCTCTACTTGTTTCTCCATGGCTGTTCCAGTTATCCTCCCTCCCCGTCCTCTGTCGGCACCAGCGGCAGCAGCAGCTGACTGTAATCATAGACATCATGTAATCAGGGCTCCAGATAAGAGGGAGTAAACTGAACAAATCCAACATTTTCTCACTTATTTCAGCACCAAATCCTATGGTGTTACTACTCATTAGAATCGTCTCGTTGAGACGATTCTAATGAGTAGTGGAACCATAAGGTTTAATGCAAAAATACAGATTTTAGTTTTTAAAATACTCCTCTTATCTGGAGGTAGCCATGTTGTTTGAGCTAGGAAGATTATTTGAAGAAAACTGGCAAAGGGTCGTTCAAGTACGGTATCAGCGAACAGCAACGTTAACCGATGCAAACAACCCATATAGTACGACATCTAACGTTCACCAATACTCTTCAATAATAACTCATTGCGCCTCCATGTTTATTAACTTTTCAAGGGTAAGAACGATTTATGTACAAATCTAAATAACACAAGCAAAAGTGCACTAATCAACTGAAACGCATCAATTTTACCGCATATAAAATTAAGATTTAGCTGCTCTGATGTAAGCTGCTTTGTTTGATACATTAAGTATCGGAAAAAGTTGATTTATTGATGTAAATTAACTCGGGACTGTTCGCTTATTTTTTTAAACTCATTTGGTCGCCATTTTGTTTTCATTGTTGGTATTGGCTAACTACCTCTGAGGCCGTTCGCGGCGTCCGCAATCGATAACATGCAAACGGTCGTTTAAGTTAAATTGTTACCGTTTTCTAATGCAATCGATACGGTACTTGAGGGCGCTATTGATGTAATGATCCATTTATGAGAACACATACCTTATCATCTAAATATCCTTTCTAGAGAACATATACCTTATCATGTAATGATCTATTTATGTGAACATAGACCTTATCTTGTAATTATCTTTTCTGGTTTAAACAAGATTTAAGACTGTTTACCTCTAACTGTGCTGGCAGTAGTACTGTCTCATACTTGAGCCTCAGTTTCTTTGGTAGAGCCATCATGAATGTTTGCTGCTCTGTGTTGGCCAATAAGCCTCTCTGTCCACACATATCCTCCTGTATAACATTGTATCATACATGTGTAATGGGACTCGAGATAAGGGGAGTATCTCAAATATTATTTTTTTAATTTCTGCATTAAACCTTATGGTGTCACTACTCATTAGAATCGTCTCTTTGAGACGATTCTAATGAGTAGTAACACCATAGGATTTGGTGCTAATATGAGAGAGAAAAGTTGATATTGTTCAGTTCACACCATCTTATCTGGAGCCCTGTGTAACTGTCACATAATACACACAAACATGTCTTATTACTCTTTACTCCATATAGACACACCTTTTTAATTATTTCTTCCACTGAAGAAAATAGTTCCACTTTCTACAGTCATGAATGTGCAACAGAAATATTGCTAATATGCTAGAAGACTGTAGCTTAAATCAGACTAAAAATTAAAACAGTATGTGCCTCCTTAATGTCTCTTTGTGTCTACATGTACTATTATGCAATTATAACAGACTAACATGATCTGATACAAGCTGTAATTTCAGATAAAACTGTAATAAAAACTAGTCTTTGAAAAGCTAGTTAATAGGTTAATACATTCAATCCTAGCAACGAGTATACTCATCATTTACAAACAGTGTATTTGTGAGGATTACACCTGTCCCATGCAAACAGTGTAGATGTCAGAGGGCTCCTTTAGGGGCCCTCTGATCAGGGTCTTCACTGTTTGTCATTTTGAAATATATTGTTAAAATCAATCCTTAATAGTCAAAATGGACTAGACTTATTTTGAAATGTCAATTAAAAGTTTCAGGGGTGAATGAGTTAATATGTTAAGAATGATATAAATACCTCTTCTTTTTTCATCATTTCAAACATTTCCCGCATGTTGGTGTCGGCCTTGCCATGTACAGACCGCCCATGGATGTAGTGACCAAACTGGGCATTGGCCATGACAAACACACTGATGTTGCTCATAGAGCACAGATCCACAAACTGGCGAACCTTGTCCTCAAAAAATCTCTCATAGATGAATGTGAAAAATATCCATTGTACTATACCTGCAACAAAAGAAAACACATGATGATCTCTTATATAATACATGTATGCACAGGGGACCGTCACAATAGAAGTCTGAACCCCAAAAGAAAAAAAAATGTATAAACACTATATATATAGACAAGGGGTCGAACTTCCAATTTCCGAATTGTACCCCTCTCCCAAGTTATGCCTCTATTGACATTTGATCAAATGGTATATTGGGTAAAGCTATTTGCCAATACATAGTTTAAAGTATAACCTTCGTAATTGCAAAGCGAAAAACTCCTAGTTAAAACAGTTCTCAGATTCCACAAGGCAGAATCCCGAGGAACTTAGTCCATACCTATTACCTAGGATGTCCATGTTTGCCATTTTCCAACTTAATTCAGAAACATCCCTTAATAGTTAGAAATGGACTAGTCTTAATTGAAAACCGGAATTTTCCATTAAAAGTACCAGTGACAAATGATTTAACCCATTACTCCATAAATACACCATTAATCTATTCCTCCACTGAAGAAAAATAGTTCCAATTTATAGTCTTAAATATGTACGATAAAAATATTTTTTTATATTTAAGAAGATGTTGGCTTAAAGCAGGCTGAAAGTAAAGCAAGACGCATTCTGCTTTACTTTCAACCTGTTTTAAGTACTTCAAAACTAAAACCAGGCTATGGGATAATGGGTTAAGGAACATAGAATGAACTGAGCTAAACCAAGTACTAATATGGTAACTCACCAATTATCAAATACACAAGGGCTGCTACTGCATATCTGTAAACACTGCTGAATTCTGCTATATAATCATCTGAACTTTTGCTCACACTACCATCGGGATCTTTGGTTGCTGTATTCTCAAACCCTACCACAACTAGGAAAAATACCACTGCCCAAACTTGAAACATTTTGTTGATCTTCCTAACAGCCTGAATTTCATTCCATTCATTGGCTACAAAGTATGTTCTCCAAATAGACACTGGGCTCTCCCTTCCCTTGTTAGCATCGGCAGCATTTCCTACTAGACCCCGAGATCGTTCCCAGTCAATGAAGAAGACGTCAACGAGACATTGTAAGACGACCAAGTGTGCAACTTCCAGGAACTTCAGGGCAAACGATGAGCCAAACAAGCCCATCCAATCCTTCAACTGACTGTCTGTCGGATGAACTAGATACACTACACTCTGTCTCTGTGAATGACAGAACATAAAACATTTACTAACTTAATTACTTATACACTGTAGTGTTTATACATCTGACTTTCAAAGATGGCTACTTCATTTTCAAAATAATGACCAGTTTACAGTGTCTTAACACATTACCCCATAGCCTGTTTCTAGTTTTGAAGATAGATGACTGCTTAAAGCAGGTTGAAAGAAAAGCAGAATGCGCCTTAAGGCGCATTCTGCTTTACTTCAGCCTGCTTTTAGCTATCATCTGCTAGGTTATTGAAAATGTTTCTTAAGATCATACATATTCATGACTGTAGAAAAAAAAATTCTTCAAGAAAAAACAATTTTCTTCAATGGAGGAATAAATTAAATGCATTTAAATGTGTATCTATGGAGTAATGCACACTTACTAGAACTATTTGTGGTAAAAGGACAGTTTGTGGAAAACAAGACTGGTTTCATTTGAAAATACATCATAGGGTAAATATGAGGATATACAATGACGTTTTTTAAAAGATCAAAGAGTTCATGCACAAAACACCACATTTATTTCACATTTTATTTCAGCCAATTTGTGAAATGATGTTTTAGACCTTAAATGCTGTTTATGTGAAAGAATGTAATACTTTTCATGTAATGCCACCCCTGGCCAGAATATCGTTAATGTACCATGATGAACCACTGATAGTGACAGATGACAGCTTAAAGCAAGATGAAAGTAAAGTAAAAAGTCCCTAAAGGATAAATCTGCTTTACACGCCTAGCTTTAAATAGCCATCTATCTTAATCCATTACCCCATAGCTTGTTTCTAGTTTTGAAGACTGGTAACCACTTAAAGCAGATTAAAAGTAAAGCAGAATGCGCCTGATGGCGCATTCTACTTTACTTTTAACCTGCTTTAAGCTACCATCTGCTAGGATATAGAAAATGCTTCTTAAGTCTTACAGTTCATATTCATGAGCATATAAAATGGAATTATTTTCTTCAGCATAGGGAATAAATTAAAGGCGTAAAAAGGCGTATTTATGGGGTAAGGGGTTAAAAGACAGAGTTTCCATTATGTTTTATTAGTTTGTATAAATGATTTGTACTGATGGTCCAGGAATGAGACTCAACACAAGTTTGTCAATATGAGCTGTGCCATGACAATACCTGACTTACTGCATGGCAAACAGTGTAGATCAAAGCTAGCCGTCACATCAAAGACGCGGCCACTGGTCTTGATCTACACATTTTTGAGTTTGATATCAGCAAGCATCTAAAGCACTTTATCTAGCTATAGCATATTACAGTATTTGACAGTGTAGACCAAACTCAGATGCAGAGCCTGTGGTGTCAACAGTGCATGGTCTGTACAATGTTGCAATTTTGTCATGGCACAGATCATATCTATTCTTTTATCCATCAGAAGAACTTGAGAATGTCTTACCTTGTAAAACACAAGCCAGTAAAAAGCCATTCCAAATGTTATCGCAAAGAACACATTTGCAAGACTGCCAGCACAGAAGAAGAAGAAATTGGCTATAGTCTGGAAGTCAATAGTTGGCCTGCCTGCTCTCTTGGACCACACCCAGGTCTTGTAGCCGGCATAGATGACGCCTAGGGTGCTCAGGGTACCCACAGCAATCCGGAAATCTCTTTTGTAGTTATCAGGACTGTAGCTATAGTCCACAGTGAAGGAGATCTGAAAGAAGATCAGGACAGTCTCTATAGTAACAATATACATGTACAGTCAAACTCGGATGAGTTCAGTAAAGAAATTGATGGCTTTCATTGGCCATGGATTGCGAGTTGGCAACCTGTCTAAAATACAGAGGAGGAAACATTATTTTTCCATTCAAATGCAAACGCATTGCAGTGAAATATAGAAAATGACAACTTTTTTGACAATTCTGACTACCAGTTTTAATCTGAGTGCAAACAGTTTGGAGCTTGATCAGATGCAGGGTCACCTGGCGTCTGATCTGGCTCCATACTGTTTGCAATAAAAAGAATAGTTTAAGCGTAAATCTGATTATTTTGAAATAAAATGTTTTCTCTTCTGTACTCTGCACGCTTTACACGGGGCACAAACTGCTAACCTAAACAGCAAACAGTGGTAACTGAACAGGCTACAGGACAGTCTCTATAGTAAGGACATACAGTCAAACCTACCAACCCACCACTAAAATCATACAGTTGCAGTACAGTGCTTCCTCCCTACATCGACTCTCCGAACAATAAGTCCCTCCCTACAACAATGCTTGACACTGTTCCCCAAATAATACAATTGTTTAACTTTTTCACTGCTGCAAAGTATCATATTGGACACTTTAACAGGGAAAATATAATCTTGAGTGGTAAACAGCTTGAATCCAGATGAGAAGCTGCATTATGCGACATCTGATCTTGGTTCAAGCTGTTTGCAGATGAAAACCAGGTCCTGCCCAGCACTCTAAGAGTACTGATTGTCCCTCCCTATAACAACTCCCTCTGAACAACACACCCCATCTTTGTCTCCCATTGGTTGTTGTAGAGAGGGAGCACTGTTTTTATAACTGGCAGCAGCTTAACACAGGGCAAGGAATTCAAAATTACTTTTTCCTTGAATTATGGGATCACCTCTCTGACCAATCAAATGCTTGACAACCAGGAAAACAAATTCACAATTCTGATTGAAGGCAACTATTTATGTTAGATAATGGTAATGAGCTTACATCCACTTCGGCCCCTTGCTCAGCTTCTTCAGCGGTGACAAATCCATACTCTATCCTTATTGTTGGGGGATAGATGACACCCTGTGTAGTCCCATCTCTGAGCTCTACTGCTACGCTGATAGACTTGGCATATCTCACCGTTGTTGCTTGACCTTAAACAATCAGTACCCGAAATCAGAGGATTATCAATAATTATTGATTCATGTTAAATAAGACTGCATTCAATAAATGCAAATGCCCCCGTGGGCATTTTTGATAATATATTCTGAATCTTTGTGAGTCCAAATTAGGTCAAGGTCAAATTGAGGTTGTTAACCAAGAAATAGCCCATTTAAAATATTCTTTGTCCAAATTAGGTCAGGGTCAAAATCAAGGTTGGGTAATATGGGTGGATTGGTAGTTGTCCAAGGCAACAACTGTATAGGTATCAAAGCATTGTAGTCAGTTGCGTTTGCGCTTGATGAAACGGTAAATTGTAGTTAACAAAGAAATAGCCCATTCAAAATAGTCTAAGGCCAAGGTCAAAATCAAAGTTGGATGATATTGAAGGATTGGGAAAGGTACAATGCATTAACTGTATCCAAGTATTTGAGTTAACAGTGTTGATGCTAGATGACACGGTGCAATCTAGTTAACCTTGTTAGTTGTAACAACATACAAACATACTCAAAAGACAGACATACTCAAAAACTATTTGTTGTGTGGCTATTTTTTTAAGTGGCTAGCCACATAACCAAAATTTCTCTTGGCTCTGAACTAAGAATAGAAGGATCTGGAAGCTAATCCTAACCCTATTCCCACTATTACTTAGTTTTGAAAGAGTTATGAGAGATAAAGGACATTAAGATGATATGCCTGCGATATTTCTGCTCAATGCAGCTTCTCTTAGGAAGTGTATAGAAAAGCAGTTCCGGCAAAAATGAAATTGTCGCAGCAATAGTGTACCGGTAAGTGTCACTAGTGACGATATGAGCTGTGCTGCATTTAAAATTCATCTTTTGCAGAGAAATTTCTTTAAATCATTGATAATATATAGAACAAAATTGACATTAATCATTATTATGAGAAGTTGATTAATAGACACATTAATAGTGTAAACGACAGGTTGTACCAAGTTTTATGAAACAGGCCCCAGAAGAAATTACAGTAAACCTCTCTATTACCAACACTTGATTTTGTTAATTATTAGTTGTTTAAAGTAGATGACTACTTAAAGGAAGGTGAAAGTAAAACAGAATGCCCCTTTAAAGTGTGGTTGAGGCAGGTGACTGCTTAAAGCAAGGTGAAAGTAAAACAGAAAGCTCCTTTAGGAGCCTTCAATTTTACTTTTACCTTGCTTTAAGCACATTGAACCCTAGTGACGAGTATACTTGTCATGAAAAAAATCCCATACCTATCAAGAGACCATATGTCCTATGCAAACAATGTAGACCCTGATCAGAGGGCTCCTTCAGGAGTCCTCTGATAAGGGTCTACAGTGTTTGTCATTTGCTTTGTGCCAAATATCTAACCTCAGGGTACTGTGGTTTCAGACAAGAAGATTTTTTAAGTTTTCATTGAAAAAAATCTATTTTTAGCTCCTGTGACCTAGATATGCAACAGACCGGAACCATATTTACATTATTGGTTCAGGGCTTCTAGAAGTGTCACCATGCCAAATATCAAAGCTCTGGCCATATTAGTTTCAGAGAAAAAGATGTTTAAAGATTTTACTATATAACTCTATGTAAAATTACGACCCCGGGGCGGGGTCATTTTTTACCCCAGGGACATAATTTGAACAATCTTGATAGAAGACCTTAAGACAATGCTTTGTGCCAAATATCTAAGCTCAGGGTACAGTGGTTTCAGACAAGAAGATTTTTTAAGTTTTTATTGAAAAAATCTATTTTTAGCTCATGTGACCTAGATATGCAACGGACCGGAATGTTTGAACAACTTTGAAAGAGGACCATATAAGGATCATTCAGGCCAAGTTTGGTAAAAATCTATCTAGTAGTTTCGGAGGAGATGTCGTTTAAAGAAATTGTTGACAACGAACGGACGGACGGACGCACGACGACAGACAGAGGACGATCAAAATAGCTCACCTTGGCACTACGTGCCAGGTGAGCTAAAAATGGACTCAACTTAATTGTAAACTGAAATTGTCCATTTAAAGTTTCAGGGGTGAATTGGTTAAAAGCAATGGGTTCATATTTTGGGGTCATTGCAGCAGTTATACACAGTGTCCCAATTGTTAGGATATTTACAATAACACATGCACCATGCAACTTACCTCCTACTGGGCTAGTTGCCACATTATCAACAAGGAAGAATCTTCTAACAAGCAGCATTTCTCTTGGCTCACCTAGAATATAGTAGAAATAGGAGAAATTACAATTACAGTAAACCAGGGCTCCAGATAAGGGGAGTACATGTATTTCAAAAACTAAAACCTTTATTTCTGCTTTAAACCCTATGGTGTCACTACTCATAAGAATCGTCTCGAAGAGACGGTTCTAATGAATAGTAACACCATAGGATTTAGTGCTGTATGAGTGAGCCCTGGTAAACCTAATACCAACACTTGATTTTGTTAATTATTAGGTGTTTAAAGGCAGATGACTACTTATTTTAAGCAAGGTGAAAGTAAAACAGCATGCTCCTTCAGTGTGTGTTAAAGGCAGGTGACTGCTTAAAGCAAGGTGAAAACCAGAAAGCTCCTTTAGGAGCCTTAAATTTTACTATTACCTTGCTTTAAGCTGTCATTTGTTTTTCATACAGCCAGAGCAGGTTCATTATGTTTTGAAGAGTCTTATACTGAGACGAAACTAGTCAACGAGACTTACCAGTTACAGCTAATCTGCGTCTGTCTTGCAACTAGTTTCGGCATATTTTCATACAATCTATCAGCTTTCCATTTAGTGGTTTTAATAGAGAGGTTTTACTGTATTCCATATAGTTTTCATTTGTTCCATAAGATTGAATAGCAGCTTTTAACCCATTACCCCATAGCCTGTTTCTAGTTTTGAAGATTGGAGATCACTTAAAGCAGGTTGAAAGTAAAGCAGAATGTGCCTTGAGGCACATTCTGCTTTACTTTCAACCTACTTTAAGCTACTATCTGCTACAATTTAGAAAATATTTCTTATGATACATATTCAGGACTTTATAAATTGGAATCATTTTCTTCAATAGAGGAATCAAATAAAAAGTGTTAAAAGGCGTATTTACAAGGTAATGGGTTAAATGAGGCAAAAAATATTTGACTATCATATATCTCCTATCAGATACAATGTACTCTGAATGCTTGTAACAGGATAGCCATTGGAAGTATTTTGTCTGCTATATCATTATATACTTAACCCATTACCTCATAACTTTATGCCTTTAATTTATTCCATCACATGAATATCAGCTGTAAGAAATATCTTCTATATCCTAGCAGATGCACACAGTCTATGTCTCCCATTGCATGTCGTTGTAGAGAGAGAGTACTGTACATGCTTACCTCTATTGACCTCTTCATAGCTGTCATCTGCGCTCCTGTAGTTCAATATTAACACAGGCACAGCATACAGCTCTGGCTCCCCGTTTTGTGTTATTTCTAGATCTGGTAAGTGTTAAGAATAAAGCAAAGTCCCTTGATCATATTCATACAATATGTCATCGCATACAAATATTGCTAGTGGGAAATTCAGAGGTACTCGGATTTGTTATGATTGATTTGTGATGATTTATGTTACTTTACCAGTATTTCAGTCATATCACAATGTCTAGCTAATAAGATTTTTTTGGACCTGGCAGGGCGGAGTTTCGTTGAAGACCTTTGCATTTCAACATTAGGGGCGGCAGCATGTTTGTTTATTATTGGATTTTACCATTGTCGTCTGCCTTTTTTCTCAACATTACATAAATAGTCTACGTTTTGACAAAAGGAATATTATGACGGGTGACAAACAGCTTGAATCCAGATCAGACGCCACGTCTAGGATGTAGACTCTAGAGTGTTAACAAGGTTTCTCTATGATTTGACCTAGTTTTATGACTGGACATCACCAACATTCGACCTTGACCTAGAATTTATCAAGGCAAACATTCTGACCAAGTTTCATTCAGATCTAATGAGATTTGTAGCCTCTAGAGCATTAACAAGGGTTTTCTTCTGATAAGTAGTTCTGATATCTAGGTTTTATTAACAGGGCTCCAGATAAGACGGACTATTTAGAGTTGATTTTCACAATATATTGCAAATTGATAAACAGTGAATCAATGCCCTGATCCTTTAGGAGCCCTATAATCAGGGTATGCACTGTTTGCAAATCACATATATACTATTCACAGGTATAGTAACTGGAAATGAGAAATATTCCAGAGCTCCAGATAAGAGGGAGTGAACTGAGCAAATCCTACATTTTCTCCTTCATACCAGCATCAAGGTCTATGGTGTAACTACTCATTAGATTCATCTCAAAGAGACAATTCTAATGAGGTGTTATCCCATAGGGTTTATTGCAGACATAAAGATTTTAGTTTTTGATATACTCCCCTTATCTCCAGCGTTTTTTTTCCTTCTTTGAACGGTACCGGGGAACGGACCCGTTCCCAATTGGAGGCGGACCCTTCCCAATTTGGCGACCGGACCCTTCCCAATCAAAAGAAATCAAATAATAGAAATATCGGACCCGTTCCCAATCAAAATAAACATATTTCCCAATTGTCAAATTACTTTTTCCCTTTAAATCATAGCAAACCATCCATATTTCAACTTATCTTTTGCTACAATGAATGTCTCGTCAAGGAAATATACAGAAGTTTATAATTCCGTGGTCTCGTGAATGTAAACAAAGTTACGCAACTGAACTCCATTGACATTTTTGGGAGTATGTATAAAACAATACCAGTGATTACGGCCGAATTTCGGAAACGGTCCGGGCAAAGATTTATACATGCCCCTTCATCGAGACTGGTTAATGTTGCTTGATCGCAAAATCCGCTGAAATTGATAAGAGTTTACAAACCCAGTCTGACTCTGTTTACCATCATTTATAAAATAGAAAACCTACAATTAAAACAATCATGAGCCATAATTCAAAGTATTACAGAATTGTTTTGAGAAAGACGATAATGAAGAACTTGAATCTAATTCACTGCCTTAACACTCGCGAGCTTGATTGGCAGTATTCAGAGATAGATAAGATAAGATTTTGGATTTTACCAAGTCATCAACTCTGTCTCGGCCGCAACAGCGTCTACTGTGAGTAACACACCCAGCGTAGATTTAGTTTTTACACCATGTTTACCATCATAAACAGTTCTAACGGTTTAGTAACTTAAATTCCCAATTTCTGCGTTGTCATCATTTCAAAACTCGTTTCTCCCAATTTGACTTGAAAAATTCCCAATCTGAGGGGTACCGGACCCGTTCCCAATTGGGTGAAAAAAACGCTGATCTCGAATGCAGGTATACTTGTCACTAGAGCTCAATGTGTTAAGTTTTTGTATGAAAGGATACATGGATCAAAGAATCTCAAAGGGTATCTGGTCTGATCCCATAGATCAATGGCACTGATCTTGCACTGAAACAGAAAATAAGAAAAACAACCATTAATATCATAAAATACAATGGTCTCTCTCTACAACAACACCCAATAGTAGACAAAGATTGTGTGTGTTGTTTGGAGGGACTGTTTATAGGGAGGGAAATTGGCTTACAGTTGCAAACATCTTGAATCCAGATCAGACGCCTGGGGTGGCCAAAAGCTTTTTCTGAGATTTGACCTACTGAATAACTCTATATGACCTATATCCATGTATGATCTAATTTTTAACAATGAAGTGACACTGACAAAATCCTATAAAGATATAGCCAAAAGGTTAACTTCTACAAGGTTCTTAACTTTTCATTTGATATTACAAAACACGTCCTCTGGTGGCAATATATTTTTTTACAGATTAAAATTTGAAAGTCTTTTCGGTGAAAACCAAATTGAAATCGGATCAGTAGTTTTGGAGATGAAGATTTTCCAGATTTTGTACCCGGTTGCCATTGAAAAAAAGACTGATAGCCCAACCCACAAACATTTAACAAATTTTCGTTTCTGATGAAGAGTGGTTGAACTGGGTTTAATTCAGAATTAAAAATTTTAGTTTTTGTACTCCCCTTATCTGGAGCCCTGTATAAGGCGCATTCTGCTTTACTATCAACCTGCTTTAAGCTGTAATATATCTTCAAGACTAGAAACCGGATATGGGGTAATGGGTTAATGGTTATCACATCAGTATTTTCACTGTACTAGGACTCACCGACTGTTTATAGGTGGTTCCGAAGACATAAGCAGCATTAAGTTTCTTCGATGTGTCTGGACAAAGCTGTAATCTACCATTCAGCACATTGAATAAACCCTCATATTTTCCATCTAGGTCATACTGTGCTACTCGATATTCAAGCATAGATGTAGGGTTGAATGTGTACTGTTGCTCCAGATAATCATCAAATAAAATATCATCTCCTCTCTCAGCGTCACCAGAGATCTTAACATAGTACAGCCAGCTACCATGCTCTGGGCTACAAACAAACAAAGAAACACATCAACGTGGGATAAATAATCTGTGAAAGTCAGATAAAAAGATAGATAAAAATCATAAAATACAGTAAAACCTCTCTATTACCACCACTAAATTGTGTTAATTATTAGGCGTTTCTGGCAGGAGCTTTCTGTTTTACTATCACCTTACTTTAAGCTGTCACCAGTTTTTTATACAATAAATTAGCTTTCCATTTATTGCCGTTATACATCTAGAGAGGTTTTACTTTATCATAAATGCATTTTTAGGCAAATCTTTTCTCCTTGCTTCACTCAAAATTCTGGGTACATAGTCCTGAAACACCTTCACCCTCCCCCAGAGGTGGGCGGTCAACGTTTTAACCGCTTTGTTTTAATTCATCAAGAAAATGTGGCAAGTGTTGTAGATTGAAAAAAAGCAAATACGCTGAAATTTTGTCTTGCCATACAAAAGGAGCTTTACTGTGCATTGGGATATCATGGTGGGTTGTAAGCGGAAACTGACTGGATATTTTAGCCTATGCATTTATAGTCACTTCCATCTAAATCTATGAACATGAAACTGCCAAGTGCCAAAATTGCAACTACACTTAAGAAATGAACTGATTTTTTAGGCGTTTAAGCGAAATAAACGACAGAAAATTATTGACAAATTCCATGAATCACGCTAGCGATTCATTGTTAATTTGTCAATCATTTTCTGTCATTCATTTTGCTTAAACGCCAAAAAAATTCAGTTCATTTTATATATTTACATTAAGTTTGCTGCAATTTCTAATATTAAATAAACATTTTATTAGTATGCATATATGTTTAATCCATTTTAGAGGTCATTAACACAAATAATGTGTACCCTGAAAGGAACAGCCATAACCGCATTACTGAAGCTGTGTACATTCGAACGCAACAAAATAAGTTCAATGTATACATATCAACGTCATCAATTTGACAGTTGGGTGCGAAAATTTGCTGATTTGAAGTCACTTTGAAATGACGTCATTTTTAAATTAGGATAAAAGCTTTAGAAAGTTATAAGTTATCACCTTATCTTTACTGTGGTGTAAACTACACAAAATATTTCATAGGGGGCACTTCATAGCTATTGACCCTGTGTAGCAGACACATTGCAATCAAAAATCATTCAGTGTTTATACAAAAAACATTGATCAGACATGGGGTCAATTACTTAGCAAAGTAATTAATTAAATTACCAATTAGTTGAATAAAATCCAATTAAATTACTATGATTTTCCAAAAGTAATGATTAAATTACTTTACCTGATTAATTAATTAAATTAACAATTACTTTTCATTGCTGCACTACATGTTCCAACATTTTTAGTTCTTTGCCAACAATATAGACCCAGATCAGAGGATTTTTGAAGGTGCTCTCTGATAAGAGTCTGCTCTATTTTCTATTTTACAATGTCACTGCCAATCACAACGATGTTGAATTTTGAAACCAGCGTGGAAACAGATCAGACTTTGAGTTATTTTGAAGCTGATCTTAGGTTTGTTATGAAATTGTCAAAATTTATGTGTTTAGTTTTCAAAGAATATGACACATCATAACAGGGCCACACATAAGAGGGTGTAAACTAAATATTTCCAACATTTTCTGTTTATGTTTAAACCAAACTCAATGTTGAGACTATGCATTAGAATCATCTCCACGAAACAATTACAATGCTAAGTCATACCATAGGGTTTTGAGCAGGCATAAAGATGAAGTCTTCAAAATACTCCCCTTATCTGGATCCCTGACATTATTAGCAGATGACAACATTAACACTGTCCAGTGACCAATGTGTGAAAAATAGCTTTGTGTAGAGAATACAAGTATCACCATTCTTTAACTGGTAAGGCTTGATCAATGACCTTTAACTCAATGCAACCTTAGTGAATTTTGACAGGAAAGTTGTCGTCTGTAGTCTTTAAGAAAATACTTGCATGTCTGCCAAATATTTTCACAAATAAAAATGAATTTTAAACTATTGGGATCTTCAAGTGTGTGACTTGATCTGGATTCAAGCTGACTTTTCAAGTGAAATGAATGCACAGTATATTTCCAAAATCTATTTGGTCAATGAGCAACTCAATGAAGGTTTAAGCAATTCAATTTTGCGAACTGAGAATAAGAGCTAGCTAAAATTATTGGGTATTTCCTCATGGTGCATGTATTGTAGCTAATAAGGATTTGTGTTCTGCATCCATGATGAAGCTACAACAACAACATGCATGCATTTAAAACCTTTTTCAACAAATCATGTATTATTGATCTGAGAATTAAAGCTTTTTAAGCATTACCACCTTTGTAGTACATGTGTATTTATACTTGTAGGTTATTGACAACATGGAGAAGATCCTGGAGTCACTAAACTTTTAATCTAATCCTTTTCATTATTATATGTGTTTTCAATCATGTCAGTTTGTAAATAATTTGGAATCAAATGTTTAAACTAAGATGAAGCAAATCTTTAAAACTAACATAATCATGCTTAGAAAGTGTATCAATAGGCTAATCTTGTTTACAATATGAGCTCAGAATGTTATTGTTCCAAAGCATGTACATATTTTACAGGATTAATTGAAAAGTAATTGAAAATCAATTCACAATTACCCACTTTTTTAAAAGTAATGATTAAATTACAATTAAAGTAATTGAAATATTGCTCAATTAACAATTATTCCCAATTAAATTATCAATTTCAATTACCCCATGTCTGCCATTGATTCACTCACAGTGAAGTTTTGGGAATAGTAAATCTACCCGAAAAATGGTATGTTCATATTTTCTATATAAAATCTAACCATTCAAATGTTGTTCTAGAGTTATGGTCAATGTTAAATTAACTGTAAATTAACTGTATTTGACCTCTGAATGACCTTGACCTTTGGCTGACATGACCGAAGTTATACAGAGCTCAAGAGCTTCCCAAGTTGAGTACACATGCCAAATATAAAGTCTCTATCACATGCAGTTCCAAGGTTGTGGTCAATGTTCATTACACCCTATTTTACCTCTGAATGAACTCTAAATGACCATGACCTTTGTCAGACATGACCCAAGTTGTACTGAGTTCAAGGGCTTCTTGAGTTGAGTACACATACCAAATATAAAGTCTTTATCCTTTGTAGTTAACAAGGCAGAAGTTAACCCTTTACCCCATAGCCTATTTCTAGTTTTGAAAATAGGTGACTACTTAAAGCAGGTTGAAAGTAAAGCAGAATGTGCCCTAAGGCACATTCTGCTTTACTTTCAGCCTGCTTTAAGCTAACACCTGCTAGAATAAAGAAAATATTCCTTATAAAACATATTTATGACTGTATAAATTAGAACTATTTTCCTCAGTGGAAGAATAATTAGAGGTGTCAAAAGGCTTATTTATGGGATAATGGGTTAACAAGGTCAAAGTGAAAGTTGTGGATGGACAGAGAAACAAACAAACAGATCAAAGACAGTATGCCGGGGCATAACAACTAGAAAGAATATCTTACATAAAGCCAGAGCTTATCTTGACGAGCTCTATGTACATCTCACAGGCATTCCTGATGGAGGATTGGAGAAATGAATACTCATACATGGTCAGTACACACATGTTGGCCAGAACTTCACAAGCAGTGCGGTTGCCATATTGTCTACACAATGCATATGCAGGTTTCAGATTGTGTAGGAAGAAGGCTGACTCAGTTGCAGTCTGTAAAATAAAATAATAATAAAGACTTTATTTCAAGAGGGTAACACAATTAGAACACACAAACACCTAATCTCCCTTGAGGCCCTCAAAAATAAATAAGATGGTCATGTGGCCCTAAATCTCTCACCAGGAAAAACACTGGCCAGTGTGACATGACCCCTGGGGTCTTTATTTCAACAGTCATGCTAGAGAACCTGTAGATTATTTGCTATGCCAAATATCTAAGCTCAGGGGCCCGCTTTATGAAATGTCAAACAAAAAAATGGTCATAAGACAGATTTTAAAATGATCAATAATTATTTATTTCTCCACCTAATTCTGTCTTTTCGAGCTAATTACTGCTAGACAGTAGACATACACAAATGCACAAGTATAAATCCCATTGGAAGGAATGAAAATCCAGATTATGAAATAAATCCAACGTTTTCACATATTTTCCCGGTGCCATATTAACACAGACTGAAAATAGTCAGAGAGGTTCTGGTCAGCCATTGTCTATGACGATTTTACACAAAATGACCTGTTAAAACACTGTACACATTCATTGTTCATGACATTCTTAAAGGAATTGCCAGTTTTTCAAACTGCTAGAATTTCTTAAACAAGAGCCCCATGGGGCATATTTCGCTCAACTGAGAATAGCTGACAAAATGGAGATAATGATTTATGTCCAGGAGGAGTCATTTTTTACCCAAGGGGCATTATTAAATTTGAACAATCTTGATATAGGATCTGTAGATGATGCTATGTGCCAAATATCTAAGATCAGGGTACTAGGGTTTTAGACAAGAAGATTTTTCCATTGAAAAAATCTATTTTTAGCTCCTGTGACCTACATATATAACAGACTGGAACCATTTGAACAAAATAGGTAAAGCACATCTAGAAGTGTCACCATGCCGAATACCTAAGCTCTGGCCATATTAGTTTCAAAGAAGAAGACCTTTGAAAATTTCACTATATAACTCTATGCAAAACTGTGACCCCCCGGGCTGGGCCAACTTTGACACTAGGGGCATAATTTGAACAAACTTGATAGAGGACCTGTAGATGATGCTATGTGCTAAAAATCTAAGCTCTGGCCCTTGTAGTTTTTGACGAGAAGATTTTTTAAGTTTTTATAGAAAAAATCTATTTTTAGCTCCTGTGAACTTAACTAGATATGCAACAGACCGGAACCATTTAACAAAATATGTAAAGGATATTCAGAAGTATGACCATACCGAATATCAAAGCTCTGGCCATATTAGTGTCAGAGAAGAAGACGTTTGAAAGTTTCACTATATAACTATAGTATACCTTACCTACGTACGCTCCTTCTTTATCTTTGTACAAGCTACCGGTCACTAGTATACGATAGTGCCCGCTAATAGTGACCGCTAAGAAATGTTGACGTCATATGACGCTGATGCTGAGGAACCGCTCGTTACTTGCTTGTTTACTGTAAGCGTCACAACCGAATTAATCTATAAAGACTTGCGCCATGTTTGGGGAGCTTTATGGGCCACTTAGTTGTTGTTGTTTCTGCTGAGGTTTATAGTCCCGCATAAGCTTTATCAGATGCGTCATCCCATTGTCTCAGGATTGGGACAATGGTCAGCATCATGCCTATTGTTGAATGGACTTTGGGGGGCCACTTACTTTTCTCTAAATTTATTATAATTTTTTAAAAATTTACAACGGAATAAACTTAATTTTTTGCAATTTTGTAAAATATAGTATTTTCAGTTTTTAACAGACAGCGTACATGTTTTTACTTTCAAATAATAAGAACAGAATAAAAAAAAATACAATGTTTGATTAAAATAGATAAATAATGCTAAATTTGAGTTAAAGGGAGGTAAAAAAAACAAGAGCCCCATGGGGCATATTTCGCTCACCTGAGAATCACTGACAAAATGGAGATAATGACTTATGTCCAGGATGGGGTAATTTTTATGAGGGGCATAATTTGAACAATTTTGATAGAGGCCCTGTAGATGATACTATGTGCCAAATATCTAAGATCATGGTACTAGGGTTTTAGACAAGACGATTTTTACAAGTTTCCATTCAAATTTTTTTATTTTTTTGCTCCTGTGACCTACTTCTGCAACCGACCGGAACCACATTTGAACAAAATATGTAAAGGACATCTAGAAGTGTCACCATGCCGAGTATCAATGCTCTAGCCATATTAGTTTCAGAGAAGAAGACGTTTGAAAAATTCACTATATAACTCTATGTAAAACTGTGACCCCCGGGACGGGGCCAATTTTGACCCTAGGGACATAATTTGAACAAACTTGATAGAGGACCTATAGGCGATGCTATGTGCCAAATATCTAAGCTCTGGCCCTTATAGTTTCAGACAAGAAGATTTTTTAAGTTTTCATTGAAAAAATCTATTTTTAGCTCCTGGGACCTACTTATGCAACCGACCGGAACCATTTGAACAAAATATGAAAAAAACATCTAGAAGTGTCACCATGATGAATATCAAAGCTCTGGCCAAATTAGTTTCAGAGGAGAAGACGTTTGAAAATTTCACTATATAACTCTATGTAAAACTGTGACCCCCGGGGCGGGGCCAATTTTGACCCCAGGGACATAATTTGAACAAACTTGATAGAGGACCTGTAGATGATGCTATGTGCCAAATATCTAAGCTCTGGCCCTTGTAGTTTCAGACAAGAAGATTTTGTAAGTTTTCATTGGAAAAATCTATTTTTAGCTCCTGTGACCTACTTATGCAACCGACCGGAACCATTTGAACACAATGTGTAAAGGACATCTAGAAGTGTCACCATGCCGAGTATCAATGCTCTAGCCATATTAGGTTCAGAGAAGAAGACGTTTGAAAATTTCACTATATAACTCTATGTAAAACTGTGACCCCCGGGGCAGGGCCAATTTTGACCCCAGGGGCATAATTTGAACAAACTTGGTAAAGCTCTGGCCCTTGTAGTTTCAGACAAGAAGATTTTTTAAGATTTCCTTATTTTTTCACTTTGGTTGCCATGGCAACCAGAGTTCTGCATTGTTTTTAATTCTTTGAACAAACTCCATAGAGGACCTGTAGATGATGCTATATGCCAAATATCTAAGCTCTGGTCCTTGCAGTTTTTGACAAGAAGAATTTTTAAGATTTCCTTATTTTTTCACTTTGGTTGATGCGCCGATCCCTTTCATAAACAATATCTACTTGCCTTTATCAATTTTCAAACAAAACTTAACTCAAAACTCTTTAAATATTTTTAGAAAAATTAACTATTATTTACTTTTGATACAATTGTTCTATTAGAAGTTGTTTTGTCATTTTGTTTTTATAGCATTATCTCCAAAATTCATTAAGAAAAGTGAAACAATCAAGTAAGAGTAAATTAAAGGGAGGTAATAGCGGAACGTCATTAGATACTGCTGAAAACAGTTTTGATCCAAATCAGATGTGCTGTATACTATAAGAAATAGTACAGCCCTCTTCGGGCCTCCTTGCATTATAGTGACCTCCCAGTCAGCCCAAAAATAGTTTACGGCCCTCAGCCTTCGGCTTTGGGCCGTAAACTATTTTGGGGCTGACTGGTCGGTCACTATAATGCAAGAAGGCCCTCAGCAGGCTGTACTATTTCTTATCTATGCAAAACTGTGACCCCCGGGGCGGGCCAATTTTGACCCAGGGGCATAATTTGAACAAACTTGATAGAGGACCTATAGGCGATGCTATGTGCCAAATATCTAAGCTCTGGCCCTTGTAGTTTTTGACAAGAAGATTTTTTAAGTTTTCATTGAAAAAAATCTATTTTTAGCTCCTGTAACCTAGATATGCAACCGACCAGAACCATTTGAACAATATTGATATAGGACATCTAGAAGTGTCACCATGCCAAATATCAAAGCTCTGGCTATATTAGTTTCAGAGGAGAAGACGTTTGAAAATTTAACTGTATAACTCTATGTAAAACTGTGACCCCCGGGGCGAGGCCAATTTTGACCCCAGGGGCATAATTTGAACAAACTTGGTAAAGCTCTGGCCCTTGTAGTTTCAGACAAGAAGATTTTTTAAGATTTCCTTATTTTTTCACTTTGGTTGCCATGGCAACCAGAGTTCTGCATTGTTTTTAATTCTTTGAACAATTTGAAAGAGCTTGACCCAAGGAACATTTCTGTAAAGTTTGGTTGAATTCTGTAAACCGGTATAGGAGGAGATGTCATTTGAAGCAATTGTCAACGACGTCGCACAACGTGCTCAGGTGAGCTAAAAAGCATGCTCATCTGCATGAGTATTACTAACAAATTTGATTTGCTTTGTTATGATTTTACGTAGCTTTCTACAGTATTTAATTCATATTGCGATGTCCAGCTAATTACAGGTGGAGGAAGACCCCAGAAGCCCTTTATGCACTGTTTCAGGCACAAATCTGCAACTGGGTAGAACCACCAACCTTCCGCAAGCCAGCTGGCTGGCTTCCCCACAAGAAAAATCTGAACGACCACACTGGGATTCAAATTCACAGTGGTGAAGAGCTTAGTGTTGTAAGTCACAGTGACTATACCACTAGGTCACGGAGGCCCCCGTATCACTAACAGTGCAAATACACAATATTTATCTGAGGGTACCAGTGGGCTTTTATTTTTTATTTAACAATATTAAATTCATGTTAGGTGTATTTTAAGTGGGAGAATGAACTCTTATCTCTCCCTTCCCGAGAAATAATGAACACTCGGCCCCTTCTGGGCCTCGTCTCCATTATTTCTGAGGAATGTAGAGATACTCATCCATTCTCCCTAACTTGAACCCGGGTGGAAACTAAAAGCAAAATGATAACTCCTCTGGTAGCATCCTTCCTTGAATATCATAAACACATTTTCATGATTGTTATACATATTTTATATACAGTAAAACATCTCTATTCCGTCCACTAAAACGAAGGCTAAATGATTATATAAAAGACAGATGACAGCTTGAAGCAAGGTGACAGTGAAACAGAAAGCTCCTAAAGGAGCTTTCTGTTTCACTGTAACCTTGCTTTAAGCAGTCCCCCAACTTAAACTCCCAATAAGTAACAACAGTTAGTGGTCATAAGAGAGAGGTTTTACTGTATATGTTTTGCTGTATTTTTAAGTAAATACTCACTGTTTGTGGTATGAAATATAGCTGCTCTCTGGTCCCTGTTACATCACTCAACACAGCGTTGGGAAAACAAAATCCACCTATCTAAAATACCAACATATATATCATTAAAGCATTGACACTGAATTGAAACATCATAAAATGCACTCATTACTTTTGCAAACAGTGTAGACCCAGAATAGAGGGCTCCAACAGTAGCCCTCTGATCTAGGTCTACACTGTGTGCTTACTTAGATCAGATTTTATTTAACTTATCAGAATTCCAAGTAGACTGGTTCATGTTTTGGTAACAGAAATGATCCACAAGGGAACCTAATGACCCACAAGGATTACTAAGTGTTAAAATGGTTAATGTTAGACTTAAACCCTTCCCTTTAGGCTTACATGTACCATTATTATATCCACATTAGGTAAATACTTTTTAAATTTTGAAAATTGTCAGTGTAGACCAAGATCAGACAGTTCCTGAGGGTCTGCACAGTTATCTTATAGCACAGCCTAACATGATTCTGTATTCTTTTTTCCTGAGATTTTTATTCTCCATATTTCATTTCTTTAGAAATATATATTCTTTAACCCATTACCCCATAAATACTAGGGCTGCAACGGTTCAGGTACTTCACGGTTCGGTTCGGGTAGACCCATTCGGTTTTCGAGTATTTCGGTTCGGGTATAGGATAAAAAGCTTGATAAAAAGAACCTGAAAATAATTCTCATTTACTGGCACATGTCTACGCAGACAGTACACAATTTTTGAAAACGCTATCACTGTCATCCATACTTTTATCATATGTACGAGAAAGATGTGCATTTCTTTCTACTATTTTAGGACAGATTGTAGCGTATTTAAGGTGTGGTTCGTCCGGACATTTTTTTCATTAAAGTTTCGTAACTACGCTTTCAGCCTGTTTTGTTGGTATTCTGGCTGGTCTTCCATAAATGCCTAATCAGCCTTCTGTTTATAAGCGCTAGAAAAACTACTCAGTTCCATTAATATTATTCTGATAAAGTCATTAATATTTCAGTTTAATTCACATCGCCATTCGCAGTTTGCGGTCGCTTGGTAATTGACTGGTTACCCTTTTTCTGATGCTGATTCGACTTTGGTACCTTTGAAGCCGGGCTATCAATGGTGCGCATACGTTAAGTGCTGGGTTTCCCGGAATTATAAATAGCCGATATACGAAACGAATGAGAAGGACGAGAGGTGAGCTATTTAAATTACTGCAAAATTAAAAGGTTAGAACTGTGATTTAACCTTACATTTTGGAACGTCTAACCATCAAAAATATACACGAAGACTGCACGCTGATTGGTAAATTGGCAGTCTAGTATAATTTACCATACATCGACGCATCAAACCGAAAATTTGCGGTGCCGACCCGAAACTCGAACCAAGACAAATGAACCGAAAATAACCGAAATACGGTGAACCGTTGCAGTCCTAATAAATACGCCCTTTAATTAGTTCCTCTACTGAAGAAAATCCCTCCAATTTATACTGTTACAAATAAAAATCACAAGAAATATTTTCTATATTCTAGAAGATAATAGCTTAAAGCAGGCTGAAAGTAAAGCAGAATGCGCCTTAAGGCCCATTCTGCTTTACTTTCAACCTGCTTTAAGTGGCCACATATCTTCAAAACAAGAAACAGACTATAGGGTAAAGGGTTAAACAAGAGGGCCAAAATGGTCCTAGAGGCTCATTTGGGCACACTATGTAAAACTTGACCTAATGACCTAGTTTTTGACCGCTGGGGTAACCTATATTCCAACTTGATCTAAATTTTATCCAGGGCAATGTTCAAACAGATTCATTTAAAGATAAAATGCAAAGTGTGGTCTCTAAAATGTTCACAAGGTTTTTCTATGATTATTAGTGACCTAGTTTTTGACCATACATGACCCACATTCAAAACTGACCTAGATATCAATAAGGCAAATATTTGACCAAGTTTCATCAAGATCCAATGAAAAATTAACCTCTAGAATGTTAACAAGATTTTTCAATGATTTGACCGCATGACCTAGCTTTCGACCATATTTTAACCACATTTGTACTTGACCTAGATTTCTTCAGACAAAATTGTCATCAAGTTAAGTGTTAAGGAACCATCATGTATCTGAACAAGGTTGGTTACACTGGGGCTATTGGTTTCAGAGAAGTTGTTTGGAATTGTTGACGGACAGACAGTCAGACTGACCACGGACAGCAATGGTATCACAAAAGCTCACCTTGAGCACTTTGTGCTCAGGGGTCCGCTTTATGAAATGGGGTACATTAAAAACGGTCGTAAGTCAAATTATAAAATTCTCAATTTTTATTTATTTCTCGATCTTATCCTGTCTTGTGACACCTCTTTGGAATCGTCTTGAAAAGATGATTCCAAAGAGATGTCACAAGACAGGATTATTCGGAGAAATAATAAACTATAGGTATTTTAATGTTTTGACTTATGGCCCTTTTTGTCGTACGTTTTGTAAAACGGACCCCCGGTGAGCTAAAAATGTGTGTCTATGGAGTGAATGGATAAATGGTAATGAGTTTTATAATATGAGCTTCTAATCAATGAAAATCTTACTTCTGTCTTTGTTTGAGTTGGACAAGAGCAATTGTTATTTTCAGTTATTGGAAAGTTGTTCACACATTTCTCACACCTACAAAGAAAAAGAAAAACATGGTCATTCCACATTTCATACTACTAATATGGCATACATAAAGGATCTCTCACTCATCGATGTTTAAGACAAGCTGATCTCAAACGAGTTTAGAATTGAAATGTTATTGAGCGAGCCTTGGCAAGCTTAATAACGTTTCTATTCTAGACGAGTTTGAGATCAGCCTGTCTTAAACTTCGAAGAGTGACAGATTCTTTTTCTCACATAACCAACAATTTTAAGTTATTTCTTAAAGCAGCAAGCTTTTTTTTTAATTTCAGTGACGTAATAATGCCTTTATAAATAGTGAAGTTAGAGAGACATCATCAAATTTATCTCACAAATGTTGGTGACAATGATATTCTTGATTGTTGTTCACTATCTAGAAAACAGAGGTAGTTATATAGACCTATTTAAAATGTACTCATTGCATTTCCAAACAGTGTAGACCCAGATCAGAGGGCTCCTTAAGCAGGGGTGTAAAAATTTCAGAATTGTTACTCGCCCTGCTTGGTGATAATGACATTTTGCTCATTTGTTTCTGTTATAAATTATCAGAAAATCTGCTCGCCCTGTCAAAATGTTACTCGCCATGGCGAACGGGCGAGTAGAATTTTACACCCCTGTTAAGGAGCCCTATGATCAGGGTCTGCACTGTTTTCTAATTTGATTCTTGATGTCTCCATCTAATCCTGTCTTGTGACATCTCTTTTCAAGACGATTACAAAGAGATGTCACAAGACAGAATAAGATAGAGAAATAAATAATTGAGAATTTTAGAATATGACATACGACAAAATGGCTGTAAGTTTAAATTTCAAAATAGATATTGTTTCTGATTTCTAAATCTAATCCTGTCTTGTGACATCTGTTTGGAATCGTCTTTTAAAGACGATTCCAAAGAGATGTCACAAGACAGGATAAGACAGAGAAATAAATAATTGAGAACTTTAGAATATGACTTACGACAGTATGGCCGTAAGTTAAAACTTTAAAATAGATATTATTTCTGATTTCTCAATCTAATCCTGTCTGGTGACATGTCTTTGGAATCGTCTTTTCAAGAAGATTCCAAAGAGATGTCACAAGACGGGATAAGACAGAGAAATGAATAATTGAGAATTTTAGAATATGAATTACGACAATATTTATCTACGACGTTTCGAAAGAAGTGCCTTAGAAATGTACCTGGTATTGTCTGCAGATGGGTGTGTATCAGCATCACAAGCCTGGCATTGTATCGTGTTCTGGCCCCCAGTAGTTTTGTAAAATGTACCAGTAAGGCTTCTCTCTGGACTGATATCTGAAATTGCAATTTAAGAACAACCATGATCAGTACATTGTAAAGACTGTACTAACACTATAATGACCTGATCAACAACCGTAGGCAAGCCACCACACTTTACTTTTCTTTCTGAGCTTTTCAAGCTCTCCTGAAAACCAAATGACTCCAATAGCACAGGCCATCAAACACTTTCAACACTATTTAAATGAAATATTAAAAAAATATCAACACAAGATGAGTCTAGAGACTATCTCTTAAGAATCGTTTTTACAAAACAATTTCATAGAGATGTAACAAGACAGGTTTAGATGGAGAAAAAGCAATAATTGAGAATTTTAGAATCTGACTTACGACAACTTTTATTGGTCTATATTTTGTAAGAAGACCCCCTCGTCTACAGGTCAATAATCCGTTATGTATGACTAACTGGTTAACAGTTTAATCTTCCACATAGTTAACCAGTTAACCGCTCAATTTTGCCAAGCATTTGCGACAAAGATCATTAAAAAATGTAGGCAACATTTTGATAATACAAATTTATAGTGAGATAAGTGTTAACCCATTACCCCATAGCCTGTTTGTAATATTGAAAATACATGAGCACTTAAAGCAGGTTGAAAGTAAAGCAGAATGTGCCTTAAGGCACACTCTGCTTTGCTTTCAGCCTGCTTTAAACTATCAACTGCTAGAAAATAGAAAATATTTCTTATGATATCATATGTATTCATGGCTATATAAATGGGAACTATTTTCTTAAGAGGAGGAATAAAAGGCGTATTTATGGGGGGGAAGGGTTAAACATAATTAGAAAATAACTTCCTGCTTCACCTCATAAGCCCTTTTACAACTGATGGTTTGTTGGTGGATGAATAAATTAAAGGATTAACCCTTCTCATGTTCAGTGCGATGAGCGAATGAACAGGGCCATGCCAATATACGACCACCTTTAGAGATGGGCATATAAAAAGCTACTGATGATTGAAACTGATTTTGATCAAACAAAAGCCTGAGTTATCTTACAGTGCCCGTCACCTCCCGCTGGGTCTGTGCATGGTGTACACGTGTTTGTGTCAGGATCTGCTACAGTGTTGGCTGGACATGTGATACAGCTATACCCAGTGGATGAACTGATCTGAAAAATACACAAGTACCAAATAAGGGCGAGTAAACAGAACACATCATCTTTTTTCTCACTTATTTCAGCAACAATACCTATGGTGTTACAGACAATTCTAATAAGTAGTAACACCATAGGGTTTAATGTAGAAATAAAGATGTTAGTTTTTAGATACTCCCCTTATCTTGAGCTCTGAAGAAGCACAGTCATGTTCATACCTCAAAGAGTTTGACATCAATGATGATCTAAATGTCCAGGAGAAGTTAACATTGAGCTGAGGTATGTTCACTCTTTTAACACCATGGACCTATTTAGAATATACTCATCACATTTGGAAACAGTGTAGACCCAGATCAATTCTATCAGATTGCTCCTATGGAAGCCCTCTGATCAGGGTCTACACTTTGCTAACTTAGAGCAGTATTTATTAAACTACCCAGAATTCCAAGTAGACTGGTTCATGCTTTGGTAACTAAAAAGATCCACAAGGGAACCTACTAACCCACAAGAGTAACTTAGTGTTGAAAGAGTTAAGTTAACAGCTGAATATATTTCCTTGACAGGATAACCTGATTAGAAGAAATCACTTTCAGGAGTATATAGAAAAATGTTTTCAATCTTAAGCATGTGCTTCATGTAGGACAAATGTGCTTTCTGCATTACTTTTGTCTTGCATTAAGATGTCATTTATACCTACAATATTGTTGCCTTCTACATGGCATTAATTTCAAGCCAATTCCAAAAAGAGGTTACAAATCAAGATTATATAGAGAAATGAATAAAATTTGAGACTTTTATAATCTGACTTACGACAACATTTGTTGTACGAAGTTTTATGAAATGGGACCCAGGAGCTGATATTTTCCTTACCTGTCCAGTAGCACATGGTTGACACTCTACAGATATACCTCCTTGGTTTCTAATATATCTGTAGCCTGGCAAGCACACACAGGACATCACTGAAATCAATCCAAATCAATCTACAGTAAAACCTGAGATCATATGTACATGTATTTCAACTTACTAAAAATAAATTGTGTTTTAGGGAGTTGGATTCACTGAATGTTGGTGTTTAGCAATAGCAGTTGATTGCTTAACCGATCACCCCATAGTCTGTTTCTGGATCTATAGACAAGTGACTTCTTAAAGAAGGTTGAAAGCAAAGCAGAGTGCGCCTTAGGCTTCCACCTGCTAGGATATATAGACAAATAATTCTTATGCTGTATATTTATGACCATAAATTGGAACTATTTTCTTTAGTGGGGGGAATAGATTAAAAGGGGTTAAAAGGCATATTTATTGCATTATGTGTTAAAGCAAAATACAAGTAAAGTATTAAGCTCCTATAGTAAAGCTCCTGTCATGAACATAATTTAACCCATTACCCAATAAACACGCTTTTTTATGGCTTTAATTTATTTGTCCACTGAAGAATATAATTCAACTTTATTCAGTCAGGATTGTGTTCCATCAGAAATATTTTCTATATCCTAGAAGGTAATAGAATAAAGCAGACTGAAAGTAAAGCAGAATGTGCCTTAAGGCACATCCTGCTTTACTTTCAACCTGCTTTAAGTGGTCACCTATCTTCAATACTAGAAACAGGCTATGGGGTAATGGGTTAAGAGAGTTCTAGCGGATATTGTGACAGAAAGTGTACAAAATTAATTCATTTTTTATGATTTGGGGGTAAATAGTACTGCCACAGATGACTATTGCTTCGTTTAATGAAACCAGTATTTCAGAAATTCAGGTCTTTTCACTACCCTGAAGTGTTCCCATCCATCCCTAATTCGATATCATTTAACAGTACCGCCTCCAAAATAAAAATGAAGTTCAATCTGCTGTTCATGATTTTAACATTAGGAAGTATACCGATCTAGTCGAACCATGGAGAAAGGACAAATGGAGAAGTATCCGGCCTGCTCGCGATTTATCGTGTCGTTCAATCAGCGGCGCTCGCTGGCGGCTAGAAAACAACGTTTTTCCGAAAGTTTGGTGTTAATAGAAATGCTTTTAATGTTATCTTTTCGTTATAAATTTTAATACAGATGTTTTATTAGACCATGATCTCACGACTAGTACAAAATTTGAGGCGATAGCTTATAATTTGTTTGTTTAGTGAGTTTGTGAAAATGAGAGAGAAAACGTACAGTACTGTATTTTCCGTTTTTCCTACGAAAGTTTGGTGTTAATAGAAATGCTTTTAATGCTATCTTTTCGTTATAAATTTTAATACAGATGTTTTATTAAACCATGATCTCACGACTAGTACAAAATTTGAGGCGATAGCTTATAAATTGTTAGTTTAGTGAGGTTTTGAAAATGAGAGAAAAACGTATTTTTTCGTTTACCTACGAAGTTTGGTGTTAATATAAATGCTTTTAATGTCATCTTATCGTTATAAATTTTAATACAGATGTTTTATTAGACCATTATCTTACGCGTAGTACAAAATTTGAGGCGATAGCTTATAAATTGATAGTTTAGTGAGGTTTTGAAAACGAGAGAAAAACGTATTTTTTCGAAGTTTGTGTGTGTCTATATTTCTCTGCCACTGTCTGTATTTATGTCTCTGTTTCTCTTTGTGACTGTCTCTCTGTCTGTCTGTTTTTCTCTTATCTCTGTCTGTCAGTCTTTCGCTTCTTCTTTTCTGTCTCCATCTTTCTGTATGAATGTCTGTCTGTCTCTCTGATGATCCTCATGCGGAGAAAAGGTAAAGTGTGTCATAAAGAGCTTAATTTGAAAAAGGGGTAAACTATATTTCAAGAGACATACTCTATGAATCCGACATTTTTGCAGCCTGGTCTGGATTACAACTGTTTGCAATTGCAATAGTCATCATGTTACTGGTATTCAGTAATGAGAGGGTTAATCCAGTCATCAACCAAACCAGGTGCATTGATGTTGGTTTGTTTTTTTTGGTTTTTTTAATTCAATTCTATTATCTTTATTTTTTGTGATTTGTATAATATATAAACATCATGCGGTTACAGAAGTCAAAAACACATGTTCAAGTTACACGCACGGGTAGCATTGATCTTTTTCATTAAAGTGGCAACCCGCTGGTGTCCATCTTCATAGATAATCGGCATGTTCAAGAAGCATGGACTTCATGCTGGGACAGTTTTATGACGCTGATAATTGTCCTGCTAATTTGGTGCGGGTTCTGTATACGGTTACGTAATGTGTCACATTCCTTTGTGATGTGTAATATGGTAGACATTTTGTAAGTAAATAAAGCTAAGGACGAGTGTCAAACATTCTGGATCCAGATCAGACGCCGTGTTACGCGGCATCTGATCTTGATCCAAGTTGTTTGCAAAAAAAAAGTAAAGTCGCGATCAGCAGGCAAAGAGTTAAGCAGTCAGTAAAATAGATTGCTTAAGGTAGCATTTACCGAAATAAATGGTAAAATAGTCGTTTTATACTTTTTTACAAATCCTGATAGATAAAGGTATTTTCTAAAAGTTACCAAATTCTATCTTGCTTTCTCGGTCATTTTACCGGTAAATCACGCGTCAGAATCCCCGCTGGGTGCCTCAATTGCGTGACTAGATAGGTGGTTTATTCCGAAGCTGTCAGAGGTGATTTACAACTTTTACCGTATTAAAATCGTTATTTTAATATTATTGGCTTTGTTAATTTGGGGCGGAGTTTAACGAAATGGTTGATCATAAGCTGGGTCATGTTATTTGTTGAAAAAGAAGGTCTTAGTTGCATACCGGGCGATCACGAGAGCCTAATTGACACATCAGTCAGTTAATTGGAGTTTCCGGCATTACATAATTTGAAGCAAGCGGTATTTTTGAACTCTCCTAACTTTCGCTGTGGGGGTTCAATTTTCGTGCGGTTTGAAGCAGATGAAAGGGTATTATCTCCCCGAGGGAACCGTGTCTCAGAAATTGTATAAGTAGCTCCAGTGGTCCGTTATAAAGCGTTACGTAATAGTGGTCGACTTTAAACCGTAAAAAATCTTTGATGTTACATAACAAAGGTTTGAAGCGGTATTTTAAAAATCTGAGACACGGATCCCTAGATATGTTTATAAAGAGTATTTTGGGCAATTTTAATCATGTTACAAATAAAGATGGCTTTAATATCGTTGTTTGAAAAAATTTTTAAATTTTCTTATAAAATCGTAAAAAATTAAAATATGTTTTGTAAATTGGCATATTCTGATGGGATGTGTACCATTTTCATCCGTCAGCTATAAAATTGGGGGGAAAATCATCAATCACGACAATAAATTAGAAAAATCCGCTTGCAGTATCGATCGTCAACAGCTACCTTAAGGCATTGGCTGCTTTATAATTTACTCCGTTATATAAGACATAAGTAAAGCAGAAAGAAACGGAGATCTCATGTTATCATGTTTGCAATTAATTTCTGAAGACAATGCAAACTGTTACCTCTTTCATAGAAATGGGACGGATAATATGTATATTTTAGTCTGGATGTAAAACTAACCCTAAATTCATTTTTTTGAAGTAATATGTTAATAATTCTAATTTTCCTTTCAATAATAATAATGATCACATACGACATAATAATACAGTTACAACTTTGGCCGTTTTGGATTTTGGCCGTTTGACGCGCACTCCTTTCAAATGTCTCTTTACATACAAAATGGATTTTTATTTTTGCTTCCAAGGAAATATTTCCTCCATATAGAACATTGTAACAATGCATGAACACATTTTAGAAGTTTAGAAGTTTGCTTAAGTTTTTATACGGAAGGAATTCTTTTCTTACGCGAGTTGGTCTAGTCATTTCATTAGCCAGCAACCTTTGTAGGTCATCATTACTTTTTTCGCTTCAAGAAAAACCCTGGTATTTTAACAACCGAAAGATAAGTGTCACGGCTTTATATCAAGACATTTTTTTAAAATATATAATATATATCGGACGAAAATTATGGATTAAATTCAAGTTTTTGAAACGGGACGTAGTATATATTTCGCGATCGCCTGCTCTCGTTTATCGACTATTTCATTTGGCCATCGCTCTTTAACTCGCCATAAAATTTGTCGATTTCAAAAATAAACACTTGCATTTTTACAACTGAAAGAAAAATATCTAAGCTTTCCTTTAAGACCATTTCTTTGAAAATCGGTGGAAAAATGAGGGTTTTATGAAAGGTTTTGTAACGGGGCGTGATATATTAATGCCCTAGTGCTTGCTCCCTTTTATCGGCAAATTCATTTGGAAACCACTCTTTAACTCGCCATAAAACTGATCAATTTTAAAAAATAAAATCTGTTATTTTTACAAGTGAAAGATAAATATCTTAGCCTTCTTTTAAGACAATTATAATGAAAATCGGGTGAAAATTAAGGATTTTATGTAACTTAAACTAACAGTAGGTAACCATTCAACACGATAAAAAAACGCGATAGCCCGCTATCGGCGTACCGGTGCAGTTGAATTATCGATCGATTAAGCGTTATCGCACATACAGGTAACGGACGACACCATTTTCGGGAAAATGCAGATTTGAGTATAAGTTACTTCTCCATTTGTCCTTTCTCCATGGTCGAACCTATAAACATGTCCAAACAAATACTCACAATCGGCACTAGGCACTTGGATGGTAAAATTTTGAGGGCACTGTACACAAGCTAACTTTGACGGATCGAAAATTTCCCTTCTAACACCAGCCTGGTTGCAATCTTGTGCGGTTTTTAGTGGAATGGGTTGATTGAACACCTGAAATTGGCAATACGCTGGCGGAATAAGCGCTAGTATCAAAAGAATGGCAATCTTCGGCGCCATTTTTGTTGATAGTTACACTTTTGGAATCCTTCTGATTTTGTCCCTCACGTCTTAACACATCTCGATTTATCTATCAGATCGTCTGGGTGCTGGTTCTATATTCTAAAATATTTTCGAGTTCAACAGCGAGATATCTCGCGGACCAATCTTCTTTTAAGTGCAAAGTGAAACCATTGAAGTATGTTCGTACTTTGCCATATAAAATTGACCAATTAAACTGGTTAACTAATTCTTCTTAAAACAAAAACTGGTAAGCTTAAAAAACAAACAAAACATGTAGAACAAAATCACGGAGTAATTAGAGCTCTCTAATGATCCGTGACAAAATCTAACCACGGAATTATACAAAACGGAATAGCAACTAAGCGAAGTTGAATAGGCGAGTATCTGAGCTCTCGCGGCGGTTGAATTTTGCGAGATTATGTGTCACGTGACAACATCTTCACTTTTTGCCTCGTTGTCCGCCATTTCTGGCCTGAAATTTACCAACTCGAATGTTTTTATTGACATTTTATAGGATTTAAACTACTTGGTGGACATTCCTATCAAATCACGGGAATATAAACCCGTGAACAATGCTTCGAAAACACACATTTATCATATTGACTACAGATAGACAGTCTCTTATCAAGTCTCGCGAGTCTCGTTTCCGCCGCACGAGATTTACGATATAGCGCGAGGTTTCGATTCCGTCAGTGTATAATTCTGTGATCTAACGAAAACCAGTAAAGATAACTAGAAAACATCATAATGTATAAATCTAGTAGATCTAGATCTATATAAGTATGCTTTATAACTATCATGTTAAATTAAGTTCTGTAGATCTATAATGTATTTGTTATATGTCCAGCAGATATTATGCTTAGCTAACACCCACCATTTATGTTAATATAGTCTTATATAGTCTCTTATAGTCTTAATTTTACTCTTGTTAATATAAAATTTGTGTATGTCGGAAAATAGCTGTTTCCAAGCATTGAAGGCGCTATTGTAACAAGTCAAAGATAAAACAAATTTAAAACATCACAATATCAATTCGATCGAACACTTTAAGCAGTAGAGTGTCAACCACAGACGCCGACACACTTTGCACGTGCGCTTTACGCTAGTGTTACCTATAGATACAAAATACAAGAAGATCTAGAGTTCGTCTCGTCTTCATCTTCCAATGAAAGGCCATGATTCAGTATGACTGAACTGAGTGATGTCCCAGTCACCATCCTCTCGATGGACAATTACAGTTTCCGGTATACAGCGTTCCCTACCTACAACGGCCCTCCCAATAACGACCCCCTCCTTGCAACGACCCTTGTCGCTGTTCCCCAAACAAAACATTTATGTCCAATCTTCTCATGGCTGCAATACCGTCTGCTTAAATTTTTCGTCAGCTGTTTTTCTCAAAATTACATATTATGAAGTGGACATTTTGATATCTAATATAAATATTATATATAATGACAAGTGACAAACAGCTTCACTGTAAAATAACTGGACGCCGACGCGTAAAAACGCGTTCAATGTTATTGTTATTGAACGCACATGTGTTTAATTATGAACACATGTCCGTTCAAAATGTTACCCACGACTGTCTATTGGTCAGGATTGGGTGTTCGATAGGCGTTCAAAAATTATAACCCGTTCAAAAGAAATTTGTCCGTGCACAAATTTTGCTCGGTTTGGGTGTTTTAGCTGCTCTGTTGTGTTTCGAATTTTAAAATGCATATTTGAAATGCAAAATAAATTCTGATATGGCATTTATTAAGAGAGTATCTAAAATCGGTACTCCTGTTGAACGCAAACGTTCAAAATCAGCACACCCGTTGAACACGTGTGTGCTTACGCGGCGAGCGCGTGGAGCTAAAAATAGAACTACTGAGATATTTATTATCCCAGAGTTCCATGCTATACGTGACGTCATTTCTCAATCTTGGGCCCGCCATTGAAGTCTAATTCTCGGACGCCTAGCTGCATTGTTGGATTTATTCATTGTTTGAGTCTATTTAGAGGTAAATACAATCTTTTCTTTTGTAAATAGATCTACTCGTCGCTTGTACATATATCTATATATTATAATAATTCTATGTAAATACATGTTAGTTGTTTTAATCAGTCTGAACATGAATGTAAACAATGACAGTTACCCCACCCACTGAAATAACCAATGCACTGTTGAACATGATGAAATGCCCATTACCTTTAATAGTGACGAGCAAGCCCTTCGCCACCAGAACGCATTATACATACTGTATTTACAAGCAAAGCACAACAGATTCCAGAAACTTCTACTATAGACACAATTGTAACGTCTACCACTACCAGTCGTTTGATTGAAAACCAGGAACAATTAATAAACAGGAACTTAAAAAGGCTGCTCTGTCTGATCTATAAAATATTTTTAAAGGCTGATCATGATCTAAGTAATGAAATATTCATTTTAAAAATTCAAACAGTCAGGTCTACCACGTACCTAATATGTAACCTCTTATTTATACATTTCCATTATCATCTTTTCAGTTACCTTATGAATTCAAGATAACCATTGGGCAAAACAAGTGTTAATAGGACGACAGAAAATTTGGAGAATCTGGCACAAGCTTGCCATTGCTTATAGTGAAGCCACTCGGACCAGACGCATTTGATGAAGATGAACAGGTATACATTCTTACTAGGTTTTATAAGTTAGTTTATAGCAGCTGATCACAAGGTAATACATTACAATGCTTGCAGATAAAGCATTGAAAACAACAAATAATAAGCAGACTTCTTAATTTTTATCTTTTTTTTTTTTAAGAAACCCCATCAAATGACCCAGCTTGTTCTTGTCGAACTTGGTGTTGTGGCTTGGCTGTTAAACCGTATGGAGCATATTTAGACGCCGAGTAACGCAGCGTCAAAATTGGCTTCAAACTGTTTTCAAATGATATATCAGGTCATACTATTTTTGTTATGTTTTCATGTGTTTATCTCCTTGCCTCTTTGTCATAGACCTAGATGAGCTTTATAACACACATATTACCTAAGAGAAGACCATGAGGAATTTTACATTCAAATTGGCGTCAAAGAATGACATAGTGACGTCTCCCTTGAAACTTCAAATGGACAATTACAGTTTCCAATTTAGTCTAGGCCATTTTTTACTAGATGTATTAAGGGGCTATCTTTTGTAAATATATTGTAAAATGGCAGATGATGCAGACACTGATCAGAGTCCTGTGATCTTGGTCTTCACTGTTTACATAGGACAAAAATTCAATTAATAGGTTTACAATTTCAAATGGTTAATAATATTTAATATACTATTTTTCTTGAAAATTGCCCGATCTACCGTAGTCAGTATTGTTATCTTGTTGTTAATTTCATGTTTTGTATGAAATGTACTTGTATATGTGTTTAGGGCATCATTGAAGATTTATCTTTATCAAATTAGCTCTCTCGATAAATAATGACTTTATCAGCTATATTATTATTATTAAATTTATAATAATTATTATTATCCATTTGTGCAGGAATCACATACTATTGATTCAACAGCAATGGAAGCATATGGGTACATCGAAAGTGAGACAAAGTATGACAGGTATTGGCAGGGGCAGCATCATCACATCTGAGAAACTAAGCTGTTATGGTTCACAATGTAAGTACTATATTCTCAAACATGTTAATTTAAACACAAATGTTTCACAGATGAGGTCTAAGAATGGCTCCTACAGGATGGTCAACATATATAGGGTCAGTGGATATCCGTGACAACTTTCAATGTCATTAAGAGATCAAATATGACAAATTTAAGCTTCATCATAACTTTGAAACTACATGTACATGTGATAGATACTTAATATTTGGTACTTGAACTGAAACCAAGAAGCCCTTGATTGCATAGCAACTTTGTTCATGTCAGACAAAGGTCTAGGCCATTTAGAGGTCATATAAATTACAAAATATGGTAAATTTAACCTTAGGTATTTAAAACTACATGTGATAGAGGTTTTATGATTGACATGTGTACTCCCCTGTAGAAATTATTGAGCTCGGTACAACCTTAGTCTTGTCAGGCAAAGGTCAAGGTCATTTTGAAGTGGACACATCAGCAGGCATTGTGTTTCACACACATATCTTGCTTGGTGTGCATTTCTGAATTTAGCAAAACAAATTTCAGACCAGGGGTAGAAACGCAAGGGCAGTCAGGTTACAGGAAACAAATTATTTTTAAGAACGAAGCATAAAATTACATGTTCAAATCTGTCTTAATTCTTTTTGAAAAAAAGGATAACATATTCTACATACCGGTAATACAGTAAAAGCTAATCGGTTAAAGCAAAAATCAAGCAACAGAGAATAAAATGTTTGGTCTGATCAAGCCTTTTTACTGTAGGTTATCCCTGTGGCCGAGATCTCCAAAATGTTGAAGACTTAGGAAGGATCGCCACCAGCCTCGGTGATATTCAACGACGAAGCATGCCAAACAGCAGCTTTCATTACTGGGCGATGAGGTGACTATAAAGTGTTACGGAAAATGATCAATGGTGAAAAGTTGCAGCTGATGGCTGTGTACTACATATTTGATCTAGACTACCTCAAGGCATATACCATGTTCCTTAGTCTACTACAACAGTTGGTAATGGAGGAGAGCTTTGCCAAGGAATCCTCCAAAAAGTTCAAATTCTTTCTGGAAAATATCAGACCTGTATTCGAAAAACTGTCAAAGGAACACAACAATTAATTAAGCTGAAAACTATATAAACTGAAGAGAATTTCTAAATCAGTGTGTCACTGGGTGTCGCCAATGCACGTATACATGTGGTGCTGATGCTTTTGATATTTTGACATGTTACAAGTGTCATGACTTTTAATTGAAATTTGCAATACGTATAGGCATTTTCAGTGTTAACTTTAGAATCACACCAAGTCCCAGTGAAAACGTATGAGTCCCTTATGCGTGTACATTGTACAATATCTTGAAGTTGAAATCTTCTGAAAATTGAAAATTTCAGGGTCCTTGCTTATAAAGCGTTTGAGTTGAGTCTGAAATGGTTCTCAAGCCTTTGATTGGTCAGGTTTGAGCAAACTTAGACTTAACTCAAACGCTATATATAGAAGCGCTTAGGCTGCTGATAAAATCTGCAGTGCACAAACTTTTAGGAAGTCATTATTAAATTGTGTTGATGATAAAAATGTACAATATCAACTTTGTAAAGAGATCTTCTCTAAGTTGTGAAAAAGAAAAATGTTAAATAAAGGTCAATAAAACAACTACTCTTTTTCCAAATTAGTTTCTAACGGCCGTATGATGAAAGGCAGGGAACTATTTAATCTGCATTAAGGAAACGTCATCAGAAATAGAAGGCAGGCAATTTCAAGCTTAAAAGTTGCTTTAAATTGCACATTCAATACTTTAACAATATCTGTTCAAACGTTTGCAAACATGTGTTCAAATGTGAATGTCAGGATGTTCAAATTTAAACACGTTTGTTCAAATAGTGTTCTAAATGATTGAACACTAATCGTTCAAACTTGAAGTAGCATGTGTTCAAACGAGAATGCCAGGGTGTTCAAATTTAAACATATGTGTGTTCAAACAATGTTCTAAAACTTAACACAATTCCTTTGAACACGTTCTACATGTTCAATATCTGTTGCATCGATTTTGAACGCGTCACACGTTAATAAATAGAACACCAAAATGCGTTCAATTTTGAACACATGGTGTTCAATTTGAGCAATTTTGAACGGGATGCGTTAATATTTGAACACTATGTTGAACACCTGGTGTTAAATATCAGAACACCAATTGAACGCAATGACGCGTTTGGACGCGTTCAATATCTGTTGCATTATTGCGTTCAATACGTGTTCTAGTTTTTAACACTTGAATTTACAGTGTTGAATCCAGATCAGACGCCGCGTTTCGCGGCGTCTGATCTGAATTCAAGCTGTTTGTAAATGTAAGCAAAGTCTAAATTCCCCTCCCTATAACGACTCTCCCGAATAACGCACATAAAATGTGTCTCCCATTGTATGTCGTTGTAGAGAGGGAATGCTGTACAATATTGATTTTGACAATGTATGCTAAAATGACACCCTGTGCAGATCCTGATCCGTGGGCTATACAGTACACTGTTTGTACAGAACAAGTGTTCCCTTTTCTAGTACATTGTTAGCTTATTCAAACTTCACCCAGTCTCTCCCTCAAACATCAAAATGGAATATTCAAATTTCTAATTAATTATTTATATTAGTCGATTCCATCAAAGATTTTTTTTTTTTAAATATTTCACAAAATGACACCCATTTACCAATAGCCTGTTTCTTGTTCTGAATATAGGAGACCACTTAAAGCAAGTTGAAAGTAAAGCAGAATGTGCCTTATGGCGCATTCTGCTTTACTTTCACCCTGCTTTAAGCTACATTGTACCATCTGTTACGATAAAGAAAGTATTCTTACGATACATATTCATGACTATATAAAAGGGAATTATTTTCTTCAGTGGAAGAATGAATTATAGACATAAAAAGGTGTATTTATGAGGGAATGGGTTAAAAAACACCATTGTGAATTTGTGACAGTGCAGATCTTGATATTAACTCTACCCTTGAACATCAGGGCAAGTCCATTTGTGACTTTATGAAAGTTGTTTTTTACGTAATAAAAACAGTGCAGACCCTAATCAGGGCTAAAGTAGCCTTCTAGTCTAGGTCTACACTGTTTGCACAGCACAAGTGGTGTACACATCACGAGATCTAGAACACTGCTCGCATATTCAAACTTAACCCACTATCCCCTTAAGCATCAAATGGATTATTCCAATGTCTAAGTAAATAGCTCTAAGTTAAGTACATTTTTTATCTATATTAAAATTAATTTTTTCGCTTCATGGTGACAGTAACATTTTCCCTATCAGACCGTACACAGACGTTCATTTCCATGGTAACATGGTAATGGGCCCGCCACACCATAACGTTCTGGCCAACGTTCTCTGGCGATTGAGGAAACGTTGGTAGTCGCCAATGGTCGCTGGGATAACGCCATGCAGAAGAGCGTTGTGTGGTCGCTAGTAAACGCTAGTAAACGTCGGTGATCGTCGGTAATCGTCGGAGAACGCTGGTCCGAAAAAAAGTGTTGAACATGCACAAAAGTTTTCTCTGAGACCAGCGTTCTTCGAACGTTTAGTGTTAAACGCTGGAGCTCGTTAAAGAACGTTCGTTGAACGTTTTACAAACGTTCACCGAGCGTTGCACGCGTTCGGCTATCGTTAGTCTGTCGTTACTCTAGCGTTACTTGGTTGTTACTAATCGTTTGCTTTGCAGTGAACGACTCACTGGCGACCTGTCAACGACCGCTGAACGGTCCCCTAGCGTTCGCAGCGTGTGACTAAAGTCAAACGAACGTCCTTTGGCGTCCATTGAGCGTTATTCGAACGTTTACCGAACGTCCATGTATATGTATATAAACTTATGTTTGGTAAGCAAGGTTCATTGATTTTGGACTACCGTAGAGAACACCTACTAAGGAGGATCCAGAAATACTAAGGAGGCTATATGTGCTTGATATATATAGCGAAGCATGACGTTGATGTACTGGACTTAAACATAGCTGAGCACATTGGGGGATCTCGTCCGCAGAGAAAAAGACCCGGGATCAAGAGTTTGGTCTGAACGACCAACTCATGGCTCAAGTTCGCCAGGAAGATCTCGGTACTTTCACCAACTTCATGCGCATGCCACCGGAAATGTTTGATGAAATCCTTGGACGTGTCAGGGGCAGATTGACAAAGCAGCACACCTTTTACCGAGAGCCCCTCGAATCTGGCTTGAAACGGACGGTGACACTGCGACATTGACCTCTGGATCTAAGTACATGTATGCTGACATGAAGTTTGGGTGGCGCGTTCCATCTAACACAATCTCCGTCCTTGTCCGTGATGTGTGCCGGGCTATCATTGACGAGTATCTGCATGAGGTAATGACTCCTGCAAGCACTCCTGAAGCCTGACGTGAGATTGCCAACCAGTTAATGACAAGGTGGAACTTCCCTCATTGTTGTGGTGCCCTTGATCAAACATGCTGCCTGCAGATGTTCATAACGTAAATACTTGCCTTGTGAACATGTCTCTGAGGGACTTGAACCAGGTCCACAAGTGGTCCACGCTGATTTCCAATTCTGTGGCATGGCCTTCGTGTATTCGTTGCCTCTTTGCTTTGTTCATGTAACCTGTCAGCGGCGTAGCCAGGCTTGAACGAATGTTACGCACATCAGGGGGGAGGGTGCGGGAGGGGGTACCCCCTCCTGCTGGTGGGGGTTCGGGGGGCCTCCCCCGTGAGAAAAAAGTAAATTAGAAGTAAAATGGTGAGCTCTGAAGTGTATTTAGAGGGATTTGGAGCACTGAATACGATCTATGAGAACTATACAAATGTGTCCAACATAGATTATAATTAAATTTTGTGATTAGCGTTTTTTTCTGCTAAAATAATTTGACTTTTAGCCGCACGAGTGGTATATACAAGAAGCACTGTAGTCTTTTATGATGTCGACTTAAATTTGTTTGTAGTTGTTGCGATCCTGAGTTTCCGAAACTCGAACTTGAAAAATG
The DNA here is from genome assembly GCA_922989275.2 of Gari tellinella. Lineage (NCBI taxonomy): Eukaryota > Metazoa > Mollusca > Bivalvia > Cardiida > Psammobiidae > Gari > Gari tellinella. The sequence goes on from OV277862.1 coordinate 20,509,151, forward strand.
CAAGTGGGGGTTCGGGGGTCCTCCCCCGGGAGAAAAATGGAAATAAGAACTGAAATAGTGAGCTCTGAAGTGTGTTCAGAGGGATCTGGAGCACTGAATACGATCAACGTGAAGTTGTGAACCATACAATTGTGTTCAAAGCTCCGTTATAACATAACAATAAATTTAGTGATTAAAATTTTTTCCGCTATAATAAATTGACTTTGCCGCACGAGAGGTGCATAAAGCACCGTATTTTTTTTTCATGATGCTGATTTAAATTTGTAGTTGTTAAGATCCTGAGTTTCCAAAACTCGAACTTGAAAAATGCAAGTGGGGGTCCGGGGGTCCTCCCCCCGGGGAGAAAGAAACAAGAACTGAAATGGTGAGCTCTGAAGTGTGTTTGTAGGGATTTTGGACACTGAATACGATCAATGTGACTAACCTATATATTTCCAAGAACTTTCGACTTTTAGACGATTTAGGTATACATTGTACGTACGATCCACATGTATATGAACTATGAAAAATTGTTGGTGGGGCATTTTGGGCACTAAATACGAACTATGTGATCCATACAATTTTCTTCAAAGGTTCGTTATATAAGACATAACATTATATAACTATTTGACTCAATGTTTAGACGCACGAGAGGTACATGTAGCAGATTACATGTAGCACCGTAGGTTTGAGCTGCCATCTTTGTAGTTACTAAGTTATTGGTCTAAAACTTGAAATTGATCAATGCTGGAGGGGGGTCCGGGGGTTCGCCCCCGGGCAGAAAAATGGAAATTAGAACTGAAATGATGAGCTCTGAAGTGTGTTTGAAATCTTCATTTTAAGGTTAGACTTTAAGGTCTAACCCCCCTTAGCCTTCGGTTTTTATGCCATTTTTGGCCATGTTTGATTTTTCATTTTTCAAACTGATGTTACGCACGTGCGTACGTGCGTATCGCTGGCTACGCCCCTGCCTGTCTTCTGTGTGTTCCACAGCAGTTCGTTTTCGCGGAAAAACTCGACTAGACTATCATCCACCGCCCGGTTCACGATCTTACAATCCTTTCTCTGATTCTTCCTTCTCTTTGCAATGGTCGGACCGTCATCATCGGGGTTTCAGGGTGTTTAGGGTCTTCAGGTGGTGTCACATGGTCCATTACTTCTCGAAAGTGCTCTTTCTCATGATGTTTTTCTTTGTCAGAAGACATTGCTAGTGAAAGAGGCTTCTTATTACCTGCAGCGCTAGTAGCAGAAGTCACCTTCCTACCCTTTTTGCGTCTTGGCGGCACGATGCTGACTCTTCAAACTCACAAGAACAACTGAAATCACTACGAAATTCCCAGTATTTTTTACCCGTTCGACCGTAAAATTCACACGCCAGCAAAACGCCATTCTGTCGTTAGTCACACGTTAGTCACACGTTAGTCGAACGCTCAAGACGCTCGTCTAACGTTGGCAAATCGTTAGTCGCGCGCCAGTGGCACGTTAGCACACGCTAATGGTTTTCGGGGGTATCTAACTTAGTCACTGTTACACGCTTCTCGTGCGTTAGAAACACGCTAGAAATGAGTTAGGCACACGATAATCAAACGCCAGAAGTATCATCTTTATTCTAGAACGCTCGAAAATTGAACGATTGAAACGCTCAGAGAACGTTGGCCAGAACGTTATAGTGTGACGGACCTTAAGTCCAGGGAAGGGACAATGATATCACGATAACTATTACAAAAAACCCTCTCAGAGACAGTGTGTACACTGTCTCTGTCCCTCTAAACCGGACATGTGTGGGGACAACAAAAAGTTTTGGTTTAGAGGGGTTTCCAGTTTAGAGGGGCTTTAACTTATTACCAAAATAGCTTGTTTCTAGTATGGCAGATAAATGACCAATTAAAGCGCATTCTGCTTTACTTTCAACCTGCTTTAAGCTATCATCTGCTAGAATGAATAACTATTCTCGTCGGTGTATGACTAAATCAAAGACTCTTTGCTGATGACACTTAGACTCTTTGCTGATGACACTGCTATCTATCTCTCTGTCAACTCTCTATCAGACTGTGAATCACTCCAACAAGACCTTGACAGACTGCAAGACTGGGAACAGAAATGGGACATGGAGTTTAACCCTTCTAAATGTCAAGTCCTTCATATTTCTAGGAGTAAAAACGTCATAAAACATAGTTACTATCTCCATGGTCAAGTCCTAGAATCTGTCCCCAATGCTAAATACCTAGGACTTGATATATCCTCTGATCTCAACTTTAATACTCACATCTCTCGAATCACCTCCAATGCAAACAAATCTCTCGGCTTTATTAAACGTAATTTATCACTACTAGCAATCAGAAAGTACGTGAGCTAGCCTATAAGTCCCTGATCCGGCCGCAGTTGGAGTACGCTTCCACGATATGGTCCCCCTATAGTACTAAAACCTACATCAACAAAATTGAGAATGTCCAACGTCGTGTCATTAGATGGGTCACACACGACTTCTCCCCTCTAGCAAGTGTTACAGCAATGCAGAATAGTCTTGGATGGAGGTCTCTGGAACATCGCAGAAATGACTCTAGACTGATTATGCTATACAAGATCTACCACAACCTAGTCGCAATACCACTTCCATCTTACATTCAAACACCCAGCAGATTCACCAGACATATGCATCCCCTCTCCCTCAGACAGATACAGGTCAAAACTGACTATCTGAAGTTTTCCTTTTCCCCGCACAGCATCACCCTTTGGAACCAACTCCCTATGAATACCGCTACCCTGCCTGAACTAGGCCAGTTTAAGAGGGCAGTGGTGAAGTTGCAGTACTAGTCCATGTTCAGTGTTTTTATTCTTTCCCTTTTATCTCAACTCACCCATTTTTAAACAACTGAATTTCTTCTTTTTAGCCTCACTATGCTTGACAATAAATATTGTTGGGTTTTCTTTTACCTTTCTCTTCACTTAACAGTTCTGACGTGCACTTTTTCCTGGCTGTAACACTCGTGAGAGGGGTTGCCAGTATTCAGAGATAGATAGATAGATAGATAGAAGACGTAAAAAGGTGTGTTTATTGTGTTTTGGGTAAAATTAAAGAAGGGTTGGAAACGGGACCAAAGCTTTTGTCCGGTTTAGAGATAATTCCGGTATTTAGAAACTATTTAGAAACTATAGAGTGGGCAGGTCGGTGGTTTTGATCCAGTTCGCTGCTTTTCAGCGAATAAGATTAGCCAAAATCATCTTCCTGAAACCATCCACCATCATAATCTTATCATAAATTGGCGCTACAAGTGCTTGTTGAGCGGCGCTCAGTGTCACAGTGCCGTATATGGCCGTAAACCCCAACTAGACTCCTCTATCTATCCTATGTCTGGACTACAAAAAATGAAACGTCCGTCTTGAACTTTAGAACATATTCTTTACAAGAGGATGTGTTATGGTGCGGGCTTAATCAGCACTTTTGGATAAAAAAAAACCAGCAACAAAACCAAAATATCGACAAATATATCTGAGCATTATATAAATTGTTTTGTATAAGAAGTGCATATTTTACTCAATAAAGTAGAAACTCATTTATAATATGTTTTATCTTTTAATACAATTTTGACCAATCAACAGTAAGCTTGTTAAACGCTCTTTACCGCACCGCATTCTACTTTCCGGGTTTGTCCGCCATATTGATAGAATATCCGCAAAATGCCTAGAAACATCCTATGTTTACAAACGCTGCATTGATACATGTGATTTACTATACAGCACAGCACAAAGAAGACTTAAAGGTACAGTAATCGAAGCTAAACATACGTATAGAATATCTCGACAAGTTAAGTTGAAAGCAAGTTTATTCACAGACAAGTTTACCTTTGCCTATGGGGCATGCGTCAGGATTGAATATCTGAAACCAAAGCTAGGTAGTTTGGGGCAAACAATCAGATTTAATTGGTTGAAGGAGGTTCATTTGAGGCATACAGATGAACTTGTCCATGTGCCGTCGTGTAAAATCACAGATTCATTTGAAAGTTTCGGTGTCAGCTGTTTACTCTTGCGCGCATGCTTTGTGCGAGTTATCTCCCTTCCCTTTCTAAAACGTGTTGATGATCAACATAAACCGAGGTGTTATTGATGAAGCGTACGGGTGACGGACAAAGTCTACCACCGCAGAATTGAAGCATATCCGAACTTAGCCAACCACTGTTGCATATTATATAGAGTGGCATTGATTGTTGACCTTAATTATTTTAAAGTCAATTAAAAACTCCTCCACCTTATCATTATTAGGTTTTCACACCTTTGTTGCAGCTATGTTTTGATGTTACAGTAAGTGTTTGAAATAGGCAAGTGCTGGCAATTATCCCAAACTACTGATCTCATAATTTAGACCCAGATCAAGGTCACATACATTAATGGTAAAAAGTGACTAGTCTGGGTTCTAGGTCTACTAATTTGCCCAACTTGACAACCATGGTCCAATGGTTACACGCTCTACTACGATACCAGGCAGAGATTTTTTTTCTCTCTATAACTGGTACAGTAAAACGAACCCTTCTGACAATTTGAAACGAACCCTTCACAATTGACAAGCAGGGTACGTCGGACCCATTCACAAATCGTCAAATTATTTCACAATATAATATTTACATCACTAATATTTATTCCCCTTTGCAAATCTTTGTATCGCTGAAGCTGGGGATAAAATCCGAGATGTTCGAATTTCCATTTTAGTCCCGCGAGGTGTGAATAAAACATGCCTCTTGGTCGCATTTGTTACTGGACAATGACGGGCCGATACTTCTTTTAAAAAAATGATTAAATTTGTAAAAATATTCAGTTGCAATTTATTTCCTTCAAATAAATATTTATTGAAGTTTAATACTAAGAAGCATTAGTTAAAGTGAATGACCATACCAGGTCGAATCAGAGTTAAACTTTTACATGAAACCGCACGTTTTATACCAGCCAAAGTATTTTACTTCAACACCGTTTGTTTGTTTAAATTAACACCGGCTGCTGAACTGTAAAAGCTAGATATCGAAAAATGGCAAATACAGTACTACTTAAAAAAGATTCAAAAGTCTAGTGCATCAAGCGGATGTCAGCAAATTGATTTAATATTGAAACAAAATTCAGACAATAGTATAGGCAGAAGTTCAGGTGATGATGGATGTTTTTGCACAAACATCGCATCCAGCCCCTCAAACAGAACAGAGAGAGGCTTTCGCTGAATCCTTTGTAATGTTGATCGGAACATACTGACCAAAGAGACACTGACCAACCATGTGCTTTTATGTAGAGGGGTCAGACGTACTCACCCAAATACAAAAACGATGCATTATTAAAAAAATTCTGAAATGAAAACCGGAGAAATTCAATTAAAAACATTTAGTTATGTCATTTGTAATTCCAAGATGAGAATAATTGCTTATTTGTTTAAAGTATTTCCCTTAAGACGCTAAATTTAAAAGCGAGTCTATCTTCAAGCACAGGAAATTTAAAAATAGCATTTTCTGTGAAGATAAATCAGAACCCGATTCTTCTAAAAAGGCATATTGGCATCGCCAGTTTAAAAGAAAATAGTTACGCGATCATTCCTGGTTGTTGTACAATCTCGGGGGGAAATTCATGGAGTGTAAGCTTTGTATTAAGCATGGTAAGAAAAACTCAATGACTGAGAAGAATAAACATTTCAGGTAGTGGGTGGGGAGATTGGAGACTTTGATTTTAGCAGGGATCTGGGACACTGGAAACACCCACAGCAAGGAGCTCTTTCAATGACAGGATATATCCATGCATTTGAGCACTAAATTTAAATGTTTCTCCTTTGTCCAATTTTTTGGGCAAAATGTCTCGGAACTTTTCATGCCCACTGAGACATGTGTCCCCACTTTTTTGAGGTATAGGCAGATCACTGATATTGTTTATGTATACAGAGGTCACTTTTTATCAAATACAATGTGGTCTTGATCAGGGTCTTAAGTATAGGATCAGCAGTTAGCAATAATTGCTAACGCGTGCCTGTTTCGCTGCGGCATAGGTGTGAAAATCCAAGCCCTGTATAATGGTAAGGTGGAAGAAACAACTAGGTCTACTATAAAAATTAAGGTTTACGAAACTATCATCACCTGTGACATTAGCTGTAATATCGTAACTGTATTGATAATGACAGTTTATCGTCAAAACCTATTAGCCTACCAAAGGTCCATTTTATATTCAAATCCAAGTAGCCTACAATAAGTACCATGTTGCCATCGTTAGCTGATATCATCTTTAGCGAGATAGTTGACCATCTTGGAAAATATGTCGCATAACTCACTGCTGACCCAGTCCTAAGATGTCTGTATACCGTATACTATTCAGGGGTGTAAAAATTTCACAATTGTTACTCGCCCTGCTGGGTCACGGTGATAATGATATTTTGCTCATTAGTTCCTGTTATAAATTATCAGAAAATCTGCTCGCCCTGTCAAAATGTTACTCGCCATGGCGAGTGGGCGAGTAGAATTTTACACCCATGCTATTGATAATTTGTATGGAAGATGTAGTAGAAAGGCAGGGAGTTTCAAAATGTCACCAAAATCACTACTAAACGACTCTAATCTACACCAAAGGCCACAGCTAATGCTTATATGTAATATAGTTTGAGTGGTCGTTGACAGATTGCGCTCAATTCTGGAACAATTATAACTCAACACATGATACATGGTAGAAGATACAAGATACAAGAAGGTTTATTTTAAGTCGGGTTTACAATGAGTAACATAAGCTGTCAAAGCTATTTTCCGACTATAGTAATAATAAAACAATAAACAATTTAAAACAAACAACCTGTGAAATTAAGATATAGATAAGCATACATAGACAACACAGTAAAACTTAATATAAAAATAAGTTGTTAGATAGTACTGTTTGGTAGAAATTATTAACAAATTACTAACATTCAATTTGTTAGATCAAGGGAACCAACTCTAACACAATTTAATATTTTTGCTGCTGATTTGCCTCCCTTCATCTGATTGGAAACTGTTCCCCAACTACAAACAGCATTATCGCAGATTCTTTTTTTTTAATATAAGTTAAGAATTATAATGAAATACTAGTTCAGCCCAGGTCCTGATCAGGTAGCAAATTAATCAGCCCCTGATCTGAACCCATTTGTTTAAGGTAAAATAGTTACAATCTTATATAGATTTAAGTTGACATTGAAATAGCACATGCAACATCCACACATACTTTCACAGAGTTTTCATTAACCCATTACCCCATAACTTATTTTCAGTATTGAAGACAGATGATCACTTAAAGCAGTTTGAAAGTAAAGCAGAATGTGCCTTATAAATACGAAAGAAGACTCAAGCAGGAAACGCAACACAAACAATACACCCATCTCTAAAGCAGAACACACACACAGCCATACCATAACAAACACACACACACACGCAATACCATTCCTTCATCTACACACTAAATAGAAAACAACACGCAAGACAAACATAAAGCTAAGTGAATATAGGGTGTCTGGTCTCAACGCCCCATCGCACCAACGCCCGCCTTGGTACGGTCAGTAGCAATCAATAATCAATTATAAATTAATTAACTATTAACAACCACTGGGGGGTTAAACCTGGGTTTAGGTTTAACCCATTCCCCCATAAATATGCTTTTTACGCCTAGAATTTATTCCTCCACTGAAGAAAGTAGTTCAAACTAATACAATCATGGATAGGTATCATAAGAAATATTCTCTTTATTCTAGCAGATGGTAGATGAAAGCAGGTTGAAAGTAAAGCAGAATGTGCCTTCAGCCTGCTTTAAGTGGTCACCTGTTTTCAAAACTAGAAACATGCTATGGGGTAATGGGGTTAAGGCAAATTCTGCTTTATTTTCAGCCTGCTTTAGGCTAAAATCTGCTAAGATATAAAAAAAATTATTTTGGTACATGTTCATGACTGTATTAATTGGAACTATTTTCTTTAGTGAAGGAATGAATTAGAGGCGTAAAAAGGCGTATTGATGGGGTAATGGGTTAAGACAAGATTCATAAGTTATTAAACTTGATAAAAGATTATTATGGCTGCATAAGAGTTTTTACTGTAGCAAAATTACACACCAGTTGACAGTTTATATTAGACAAAGGTTTCTGATAAAATTCATGCAGCCTACAGTAATTTTTTTCCTTCTTTGGACGGTACCGGGAAAGGACCCGTTCCCAATTGGAACAGGACCCGTTCCCAATTCAAAGAAGGGACCTGGCAACAGGGCTCAGAGTCCAGATAAGGGGAGTATTTCAAAAACTAAAATCTTTATTTTTGTTTTAAACCCCATGGTGTCACTACTCATTAGAATCGTCTCGAAGAGACAATTCTAATCATTAAATGAGTAGTAACACCATAGGATTTGATGCTGAAATAAGTGTGAAAATGTTGGATTTGTACAGTTTACTCCCTCTTATCTGGAGCCCTGTGGCAATATGGTAAAAATAGTATTTTCAGTGGAAAAAAGAGAATTTCTGTTACCATTGTAAGCATTGCCTGTTGATATGAACTGCATAATTGCACCTTGATAAGTTAGATTTAGGCCTACATATATTATAAAATAAACTTCCCAATTTCTTTTTTGTCATCATTTCACGACTTGTTTTTTTTCCCCAATTTGAAGTTTACGCGACAAGAAAAATTCCCAATCTGACAAAGAAAAATTCCCAATCTGAGGGATACCGGACCCGTTCCCAAATGGGTGAAAAAAACCTCTGGCCTAGATCCTTATAAGAGCAAGACATTGATTTTTGTGTTACTCTGGATCCAGACTGCCTGAAAAGGGGATACAAAAGCAGAGCTTGTGAAATAACTAGTCAAAATTAATAGTTATTTATTATTTTCTCTTTCTCCGTCGATATCAAAATTAAAGATAATTTTTTGTTGATTCAATCCGGGTATTTAATAACGGATCCTGCAAATCTAACTCGTAGCAACCATTGAGGAATAGCAGGTCATATGTGACAACTTGTTACTGCCCGGTACTGCGGATTGAATCAAGAAGAACGTATTTTTAACTCTGATTTATAAACGGAGAAAGAGAAAATATTAAATAACTATTAAATTTTGACTAGTTATTTTACACGCAACCTCTTCTGCAATTGCAGAACAACAGTTTCAATGCTATTTTAGCGTCTTTTTGTATTGACGGGTTTAACTACATCGCTTGAATTTCGGGTGTATTTTGATGATTTATCTAGTTTAGAGATATTTCAAGTGACAAAATGTACCAAAGTTATATACCGTTGGAAAGATAAATCATTTCCGAGTCCGTAGCAGATGATATAGGTTTTGTGGTAGGTGTCTCATGGGCAGTACAGGGGTTTTTGTATGACGATGCATAATCGGCCGTTGCATACCTTCTTCTTTTTATACATGTACATCTACAAAGGTAACTAACATAGTCTATAAAAAAAAAAGATTAACAATTTTTTTTTCTTCTAAACGATCTACATACACAGGGGTAACATACATACAATGCAAGCACCTGTGGGCAATTGTGTCATAGGCTGGCTTTATTAGTTGCATGGCAATCCATGCATTCTGGTATCCACCACTGTGACCAGTCCTAACACAACTTCCCAAACATGAAAAAAATACTGTTAAAAGGACCTGAACTATAAACTAACATTGGCTCATAATAAAATTATCACTTTCACTTTAGATCTTAGGTTACAACTTAGAACTATCTAGCTCAGCCAGGTAATGGTCAATTAAGCACATAGTTTGGTTTGAGAAGATAAAAGTAGTGTTTTGATACTAAATAATCATTAACTTATGACACTTATTCCAAACCCACTTATTGAATTTTAAAAGTAAACTAAATTTTAAAAAGACAGAAAACAACAAATAAATAGACTGACTTATAAATAATTAAGGACAGGGACATACTAGAATTGTTAAAAATGCCTATGTTATAAACAAGTAAAACAACTAGATTCGAATGCTAAAATTGTTTAAAAATAATTGTAGGTACAAGGCGCTCATACGGTGCTTCTAATTGGCACATGTCACCTGATTCTGTTTTCTGTGTCAAAGGTCAGAACTTTTGATGTCTTGTTCACGATCCATGTGAATATTATATACTTGGAATAATTTGTCTCCAAGTAAATTATATAAGAAGTTAAAGAACCAATCAAATCATTTCTGTGAAATTAGAATACTAGTGCTGTATAAATTAAAATACATTTATTAGAGATCAACATGTGTATTAAATTAACACAATCCTGTCCAGAGCGTAACTCCCAATACACTTATATTTTCATGGATGGTATGATTTATCGAACACTAATTACAAGATAGAACTTTCTTAAGTAAAGTAATGGCCCCTGCCAAGACCATACAACTATTCAGTATCAACCAACTTTCTATGCTAGTTTTGAAGTCATGGCAGATCATGTACATGATTGACTGTGATTTCTGGTTTATCCAAGATCTGGCTACAAATGTTGTCAGCTAGCGATGGTAAAATTTAAATCAGAAGAACCACACATTAAGAAGAAGGTAGCCTAAATTATTTACTTGCCAATTTGTCAAAAATACATTTAAAAAAATGTTTTTAGCTCATCTGAGCTATATATTGTGATCGTCCGGTGTCCGTCAACATTCTTTAAACGACATCTTCTCTGAAATCACTGGCCTAGATTTAAGAAGGACTTTCGATTTGTATCTAAAATCTGCCTTTTTTTTTTGGTTTTCCTTGTTTGGCCACATACAAGCATGGTTTTCAGCAACAATACCAAGTTTCTTTTTAATGGTACGTGTTTATCAAACTGTTGTCTTGCTATGCCATCTCGGGTACAATATCCTCAGGTGAGCAAAATGAGGGCAAAATCCTTGTTTGATAATTTCCATGCCCGCCCTGCAAGTATGTCATTGCTGTATTGGACGGTAGTCATTATCAATACAGTGAAGATGTTTCAGCTAACTAAGGCAGTGGTACACCAATGCAGTGGTAGCTAAGTCTGTCACCCGGTTCAAGTACAACAATACAGATATGGTCAAGTTGTCGCCTGGGATAAGGACATCAATGGAGAGCTGGTCAAGTTGTATACAGACCAAGCCATACCCTCAAATTTTTAGTTTTATACCCTCGCTTTGTTAAGTCAAACCCTTCGGAGAATATTGCTTTTATTTGAAACATTAAATATAGGAGGAATTATTTAAAAAGAAGACATTGGAATAATACTGTTTCAGTCAAATATTTGGACCAGAATTGGGAATACATGTACGCACAAATTCGGGTATGTGCCACTACCAAATGAACCACTATCAAATGATATTAATTGACGAGCAGGGCCATAGTGGTATATATACACATGATAGGTAAACCAAACTTTTGTTTTAGATACAAGGTTATGCATTTATTAATAGTATACAGGGCTGCAGATAAGAGGGAGTAAACTGAAGAAATCCAACATGTCTCGCTCATGTCCGCAATAAGTCCTATGGTGTGACGTCACCATTCATTAAAGTCGTCTCGAAGTAGGCGATTCTAATAATTAGTGACACCATACGGTTGAATGCAGAAATAAATATTTATTTTTTGAAATACCCCCCTTATCTGGAGCCCAGGTCTATTTTTGTTATTGTGAAGCATCAATTCGTTTTAAGGTAGCACTGTTTCCAAACATTATAATCTTGATTTGGAAGAGCCAAATACTGGAGACATAGGTGTTTTGACTTTGAAATTGTCCCATGATTAACAGGCTTTACCCTTCACCCAATATCCTGTTTAAAGTTTTGAAGACGGGTTGTCACTTTAAGCATGTTGGAAGTAAAGCTTAACTTTCAGTCTGCTTTAAGCAACCACCTGCTGGGATAAATATATATACTACTCTAAGTTTGCTAAGTACCAAGGGAACAATCTCCATAGATACCAATGCATTGACTCTATCAGGCTCACTTCACATAACTTCCAGTATTTTTGCTCGATTCCTTTCAATTTCGAGATGTTCTAGCCAAAGATCTACTTTACAGACTCTGATAACGTTTACACTTGTTCAGATCCTGTAGGCGACCCGAGGAAATGTGAAATTTCTGAGATTTTACCAAAATTTTCTAATCCGTTGTATTCTACATTTTAATGTTCTAAGAAATCTCATAATTTTGTACAATGGAACATTGAAGTTAAAACATTGTTTTTATCAACGAAAAACACCTAAACACATAACAACGTAGAATTCAATTGATTTTAAACCTTTGGTCAATTCTCAGATTTTTCACATGTTGCTAATTTCCTCGGGTTTCGCCAACAGGACTAGACAAGTGTTAACGTTATCAGAATCCGTAAAATGAACCCTTGACAATACTATCTCCAAATGTGGAAGCAATCAAACAAACATGTTTGAAGTTATGCGATGTGAACGTGATAGATTCAATTAGTAATGCATTGGTACCTATGGATGCTTCGCAAACATTGAGTAGTATATATAGTCATTACTGTTTAAAATGGAACTACTTGTATTGTCTTCTAGAGCGGAGGAATGAGTTAATTAAATCTTGATAATTAAAATCGCCATAAAACCCCTATAGAAATGGACAACTGTTTCAAATACTTTCTCAATACAAGGGCACTTTTTCATTCAAAACAGTTTCTGCCCATGTCTTGTACTTGTATACAACATGATATTTTCAATGGATACAAGCTGAAGGGTATACCCTGACCAATGATAGGGAAAGACAATCAAATATTGAGGGTGTGACTTGGTCACAATACGACCAGAGCATACATCCAAATATTCACATACATATAGTAATGCTAAACCATTTTAACAAAAACTGTTATACTAAGTAATGTTAACCCATTACTCCATAGATATATATTTCTAATACTGTGCCCTTAATTGATTCCACCAATGAACTCCATTGAAAAAGTTTCAATTATACAGTTATGAATATGTATTATAAGATTTTTTTTACTAAACACATGGAGATGTTAGCTTTAAGTAAGCTGAAAGTAACTTTACTTTCAACCTGCTTTAAGTGGCCATCTTATCATCTGTACTAGAAACAGGCTATAGAGTAAAGGGTTAATTTAACTAAGGTGATAGATGAACTTGTCTCTTTGATTGCCGGTACCTCTTGAAACAGACAGGATCAACTTCAAATAATGATATATGTTTTGCACCTTTACTGAATACTCATGTAATGTGGTATTCTTAAATATAAATCCGTGATGTAAGCTTATGTTAGAAGGAGAGAATATATGAGTTATTGATAATAGTTGGAAACCTTGTGATTATTTCATCAAGTAAGATATTTCACATTTAACATTAAATTAATGGGGCCCGTTTCATAAAACTTCGTAAGTCGGATTATAAAAGTCTCAATTATTATTTCTCTATCTAATCCTGTCTTTTGACATCTTTTTGGAAACGCCTTAAAAAGACGATTCAAAAGAGATGTCACAAGACAGGATTAGATAGAGAAATCAGAAATAAAATGTATTTTAAACATTTGACATACGACTGTTTTTGTCGTACCAAGTTTAAAGAAACGGGCCTCAGGATTTTAACCAGACTAGCTCGCAAAACAGTTTGAACTAGATTTAGTCGAATCGACATTTTGCTACCTGTACTTTTTGCTATTTATAAACTTTTTCGCAAATGCTTCACCACCCAATTTAATTGTTTACACCTCATTAAATCGCCCAAGTATCAGTACCTACACTGCATGCCATTATCTTTTGACATGACTACATGATTTCTTTTTAAATGACCAAATAAGTAAAAATATTCAGGACTCCTGATAAGGGGAGTTCAATAACTAAAACTATATATTGGGGTAATCACATCATATTAATTGGTGCTGAAATGAAGTAGAAAGAATTGCATTTGTTCAGTTTACCCTTTCTTATCTGGAGTCCTGATATTTAGATAATTTACTCAAGATTTTTGGAACCAAACTAATTGCAAATTGGAAGAGTTCTGGAGCTATATAGACATATAAGACTGCAATAAGAATAATTTGCCGGAGTGTAAGAGTGGGCATTAGTAAAAAAAATAATCATAAATTTGAGTAATCATGAATCATATAGGATGTAAAAATCATCACTGAAAATGCTAGCTGCAGAGTATTACGAAAAAGTAGTTTTTAAGGGAGAAACCATGGCAGAAGACTGCTTAAAGCTTGGTTTGCCGAAGTGGTTCTTGTACACAGACGAAAGCACAATGAACAAATTGTAAAATCTTATTTACACAAATGTACACAATACAGACAGCAGTATTTCATAAAAGGACCCGTTGCTGTAAACGATTGATGGTGAGTACAATGGATTTCCAGTTTCGTCAGGATGATGGTTAAACCCATTACTTCATAGCTTTACCAGTTACTACTTAAAACAGGTTCGAAGTAAAGCAGAATGCGCCTTAAGCTACACTCTGCTTTACTGACAGCTTGCTTTAAGCTACCATCTGCTAGGATGTAGAAACTATTTCTTATGAATTATGATGCATATTCATGAGTATGAATTGAAACTATTCTTCTTCAGCGGAGGAATAAATTAAAGGCGTCAAAAGGCGTATTTATGGAGCCCGGGGCAACGGGTGTATGTAAAAACATAACAAGTGCTGATTCACAGGAGTCCTTACACAATTTCTTTCTTCAGTCTCATTCTGCACTTCAAAATGGGCATTGTTATAAAATAAGTAGAGCTTCAGTACTAGCTTTCTTGTTCGCGACAGCCTGGCTTGATGGGATATACTTGTCAGATTTTTACCTTCACACACCACTATATATAGGCCACAATAGGTGTTGTTATTTAATAGAACAAAACACCAAGAAAAACCAGGTTTGATATCAGACAAGTCACATTGCAATTCTGAAATTTCCTATAATACATACAGTGATACTGAACCGAATTACTGCCACTTCATGATGATGCATCTAGCTATATTGAATTAAGGAAGTAACTTTCGAAGAACATTTTATTCATCATTATTTATCAATATACATGCATACAGATACAGCATCAAAAAGTGGCGGTATCTCCACCATTGAATAGAACTATATCATAAGAAACCTTTGCAAAGATACTGCACTTGACTCCCACTAGACATACAATCCTTTACAATTGATCTTTGACAATTCTGTTGAAAACTAAAATTCAGTTACCACGTTGTGTGTGGTGAAAACAGCTACCCATAGACTTGTCAGATAAAACATGGAATTTAATATAAAAACACACCCTCTATATTCTTACAGATTTGTAATTTAATTCATATATACTGACACGAAAAAGAAACTGCACTTGTTTAGGAATTAAATTTTCCATCTTTTTTTAAAGAAATATAGGCAAACGTGGTATCGAAATGTTTGTAAGTATTTCTTTTACACGATGCTTTTTTTTAATTCAAATTCGTGTAGTTGTAAATGCACTGTTAACGCTTGAATGACGTAGAGGTTAAAAGTAAAAGTTGCAAAATCCTAAAGTTTTGAAAAAGAAAATGAATTTAAACCGGCATGTGTAATGTTCTCATCTTGTACTGACCAATGCAATAAATCTCGAACGAATTGACCTGACGTAACGTCTTGTGACGTAAATTCATCAACGTCAAGTAACTACCCTGACGTGCTGGCTTGCTGGATCCTGACTGATCTGTAACGCTTCTATTTAGACCGTTACACTGTCGAAGGGTCATGATAGTATTTCGGTGGAAATCAAACTGCCCAGTGACGTCAGAGACGCTGACGTCGGATTGAAGTTGCTGAAGTGTCTGAATTCGTTCTTTTTCTTGAAGCCGTGACAGCTTGTTAATGAGTTTAATTAAAATGAACTGTGATTTTATTATTGCATTATCAGTAAATATATCGGTCAGTGAAAATCTGTACTTGTAAACATGTTGCAGAGGCAGCACGTGCATTATATTGCATAATAGGCATTGGTACGTTTGAATGACATCCAGGTGCTTTATTACTGGGTAAATTAGTGCAATGTGTGTAGAATTAATTTATCACCCATTATGCTAAAATTTATCATTCTAAACTTAGTAACAAAAAAGTTACACTCAAAATAAAAGTGCACAGTTTCTTTTTCGTGTCAGTATATGTAGTAGTACGCCTTTTGAAAGATGGATAAACTTTTCATACACGTGACTGTTAAGCAGTTTTGTTAAGTATAGTTCCACCGTTGAAACATTTATTAGGATTGGAAGAACAGTGAGTAATACCTAATGGTCTATACAATGTTTACTAAGTGGACACATTTATATGGCAATTTTGCCCGAATGTGCCAACACAATGTGCGACGTCGAGTTCTGCATCGAATATACCTAACACAAAGCTTACTTATTTAGATACTGATAGTATTCGAACATATAGTTCAGGCCATCTGGACCAATAGCATCAGACTAGTTATGATTATAAAGATCTAGTAAATATTACTGCATGTACCAATTTTCTAAAATGAGTTAGTCACATTCTTCTGTTCGGTGTAAAAGGAGTGAGAAGGACAGCAACTTGTGAGAAAATTATTCTTTGAAGTCAACAGAGAAACAGAGATGTGAATTTACATGTCACCTTATACCACACTCAATATGCCATGTTGATGTTAACACTCTCACATAACTATGTGACTACATTGTATATGCTACATACTTTTGCCTATCCATGTATTTAAATTATATATTCTCATATTGATACGATACACAACTCTTTTCTCTCACAAACATCAATCTGCAAAGTTTCCAAATCCTTACCACACAAGAGAATGTTTTAGGTTGCTGCTTAATGCATTCAAGCTGGATGAGAATAAAGTAGAAACATCTAATTTACTTTCATTCAGCTTTCAGCTATTGGCATTAGCAATGCATCTATCATATTTGCACATTTGATACACTATTGTTATACCAGTCCTGACTCCAAGTTTATTTGCTAGACACGTCGAAAACTTGATTCTTTAAAACATTAGTAATATAGTACCATTGGTATGATAGGGAAGGCAATGCTTTTTTCTAATTCCAGCTTTTGGCAATGTCAGTGTAACTGAATTCTAGCTTGTCAGCTATTTTAACGGTTTTTGACAAAACGATCTCGCACATTTTAAATCAAAGTTCTGTATGTAGATGGACTGTTTCGTACCTTATGCCATTGACACTTTTCGAATCTTGCAAACGTGTGCCTTGAACCATTTGGAATGCTGGCGGAAAGTGTCACACTTTGCAGGAGACATTGTTATCACGAACTACGTAGCGCACAGCATGCATTTGTTTTTGAGAAACTCGTTAAAAGTGATGTGCGAATGGTAACGTTTTATTTTACGGAAGTCCGATTGTGCCATAACAGGTCAAAACAGTGTTATACGTTACCGGCGAACAGAAATTATTTACCTTATTGCAGTAAATTCGCTGCAAACCAGAGTCTCTCAGGACTTGATTATAAGTGTTTCTTGAGAGTTCCGGTTTTCAGAGAGCTGGCCAAGTTGTACAGTTTTACTATCAATAATGATTACATTTCAAACTAACTGCTAAAAGTTGAGCCTAAAACGAATTTAAGTAGTTTAATATATTACCTAAAATCAATTTCAAAAGGAAAACCAAACAGTTTTGAGACATTTAATGATTTTTATACGCCCGTGAAAACGGATCGTAATACGGTATACCCTGTGCTGTACGTCCGTCCGTTGAAATTTTCTTTGTAGGCGCTCTCTAACCTTCATTTATTGACAAATTTTAATTTAACTCACCGCAACTTTTTTCTTACCACTATAGTTTGAACGAGTTCGCGTTTCAGACATTTGCGAGTCTATTGAGTATTTGCATTCAGTGTTATACTCGTTAATGAGTACTGCATATAACACTTATTTTGAGTATATTTTATAAGTAAAAAAACCTTGTATTGTCGATACCATTTTACGGGTATAAGTTACAAATAAATACACATTACCAGTTGGTGGTGCGATACAGGGTGGTGTATTCAGCTGGAGACATTCTTGGCGGAAACATGCGATCTGACTAGCACATTGGTGCGAGTTTGATAGGCTGTTTCCGCTAAGCTCGTCGAGAGTGTTTACGGTGATGTGTTTATTGTATATACACCAACATGACCAACAAATAGTTTTTTCAAATATTTTACATTTAATGTACACCAACAGTTCGCTACTGAGCAGATATATTTATTGACTCGCAAAGAACTAATGTGTAAAAGAAAGCAAACAGGATCATCATCCGAATACCCTTAATGGGAGATGCAGGCGTTTTGGGGGCATGTTCTTACAATACAAACGTCTAGCATTTCTAATTAAGACTAATTCAACAATGGCTATTGCTCAATCCGAAAACAGGTGCATAAAGGAAGGAAAACACGAAATTTCCACCCTCAATGAACAGTTAGAGTTTGTGACTCTGATAGTTTTAGTTGAATGTCAAAACATTCTTCAAGAAATCCCGAGTTGTTTGTGTAATAAAAATTGTCAAACATCTCAGGAAATTTTGAATTACGTGTATAACGAGTTCAAAATGCTGTACAAAAAAAATGCACAAAATGCCTACACATATCATGAGTCAAGTTTATTTAGTAATACTGAAACACACATTTCCTCTACCGTAGCATAGGCCCCATATTTCTTCATACATTGCCGTGGTTCTGTGGCTTAATTGCCTTAGGGGATGTTGCCGTTTACTTGACCGAGATTAACCCCGCTGCCAAAAAACTTAAGGAAGGCAGGTTGGTGGGTTTGATCCCATGCGCTGCTTCGCAACTAATGCGATTAGCCGAAACCATCTTCCATAAATCATCATCATCTCTCATCTTTCATTTGCGCATATGACATTTTTAGCTCACCTGGCACGTAGTGCCAAGGTGAGCTATTTTGATCGTCCTCTGTCCGTCGTCCGTCGTCGTTCGTCCGTCCGTTCGTTCGTCGTCAACAATTTCTTTAAACGACATCTCCTCCGAAACTACTGGATAGATTTTTACCAAACTTGGCCTGAATGATCCTTATATGGTCCTCTTTCAAAGTTGTTCAAACATTTCCGGTCCGTTGCATATCTAGGTCACAGGAGCTAAAACTAGATTTGTTCAATAAAAACTTAAAAAATCTTCTCGTCTGAAACCATAGTACCCTGAGCTTAGATATTTGGCATAAAGCATCATCTACAGATCCTCTATCAAGATTGTTCAAATTACGTTTGCCCCATGGGTCAAAACTGCCAAGGCCCTAGGGGTCGCAGTTTTACGTAGAGTTATATAGTGAAATCGTTTTCTCTGAAACTATTATGGCAAGAGCTTTGGTATTTAGCATAGTGACACTTTTAGATGATCTTTACCAATATTGCTGAAATGGTTCAGGTCTGTTGCATATCTGGGTCACATTAGCTAAAAAATATTTTTTTACATTGAAAAGTCTTCCTGTCTGAAACCATCCATGTACAAACTATTTGACAGAACACTTTAATTTTCAAGTTCAGCAAGATTTTTGAAATTATGTCTCTAGGGTAAAAAATGATCCCACCCCAGGGGTCATGTGACTCTTATGTTTGTTTTTTCAGGTGAGCGATATTTAGGCCCGCATGGGCCTCTTGTTTGTGTCTTAGTGACGTATCACCCAAATATTCAATACATCCATTCATTAAATTCTCAAGTTTATTATTATATCAAAGGGAGGTGATTTGATATTATAAGACTTACTAGTCTAAAAAAAACACGTGAATATTGTAATGAATGAAAAGCTTATATGATTTTCTTTTCTTTTTGAAGCAAAAGTTCTAGTTGCTGAATATGAGCACATGGTTTATCTTCCATGGACAGCACTTTCTAAACAAAGCTTCCGGAAAAAGGAGTTATAGTCGTTATAGACCCTTTTATTTTCAATAAGTATGTGGCAGTTATTGAGCCACATTTATTCCATGTTGTCTGCCACTTTCTTATGAAGCAACATTCAGTAGATTTTATATGTATGAGACGCTGATGATTTAGAATAGGTACTTTCTTTTTTGACCAGTATAATTATGTACATTTATAAGAATATAAAATCCAGCTTTGGAGAATCGCCTATTTACCGCAACTGCATTGACTTGCCACATACAAATACTGTATTGGGTACATCATTTACTCTGTCAAAAGTCAAAAGAAAGGGTCTATTATTTGAGACTGTTAAATCGTCTTCCTTGAGTCAACATGTTTTTCGTTGAATGATGTACGTCTGTTTAAAAAATCTAAATGTAATTCGATAATCATATGTTGGCGTGCATGGAAAAGACAGAAAAAGCTGGTTGGGTGTTATTTTCCAGCTGTTCCAGAAACGTTAACAAATGCATTGAAAAAACAGAAACTGGCTTTGCCATCGAAGTCGGCATGGTAACAATGCGACATTTATCCACATTTTACTGCCATAACGTCATTTGCTTTCAACTGTAACCTCGTTTGTGTTCGTTATATTTGATTTTAGCTACATTGATTATTATCATTATGATGTTTAAACAGTTTAGACCCTGATCAGACTGAGCTATTTGGCATCTTTATGAGTATACAAACTGTTTACAAATATAAATAACCACCATAGTCGGTGGGAGACGGTGATGGGGTTAACGAAGAACAGAAAACGCAGTACATAATTTGATTCGAATAACGGGGAAGGGACATGGTACATTGGACATTTTAATTTTCCGTTTGATAAACGTCGATTGGCATAATTAACATAAAAGTTCTATTTACTACACCTTTAAACTAACCACTGATTTTCAGACAGGACAGCGAAAATTTCAAAGCCCATACTTACGCTGTTTGTTTTCAAAGTGTTTAAATAACCTTAAAATACGGTGAGGGATTAGCGTTTTCAGTCATGTTTTAGTAGTAACTTTTCCCTCAAGTGATCTGTGTTACATCTGAAAACGGAGAATAGCCTGGATACTCAACAGATAATTCTTTAATTAAGTGACCGCTCAATTAAAGACTTAATTACTAGTGGTATGCAATATGCAGTACGTTTGATTGCTTAATACAGGATAAAGAAAATACGAATGCGGAATGTTAACTGTTTAATATACACTATTCAAAGTTTGGTAAGAGTCAAGGGTATACATTTGTACACCTTCATAGGTTCCAACGCAATGACCATATCACTTGATCACAGCATAACGTCAACATTTTATGTTCGATTCCTTCCATATTTGGACATATGTGTGACAAGGGTTCACCTTGCATATTGTGATGTTCAGGTCATGTAGGTGAAACCCGAGGAAATGATCAAAATGTGAAAAATTCTTGAGATTTATTTTCAAATCCATTTAAGTCGACATATTTTTAGATGTGTTTTACCAGTGTTTTACCTTTAAAGCGACTCGCAACCAGATGGTGCATTAAAAATAGTGATTTGTAAATATGTGTCAAACGCTTATATAAATGGTAAAGAATTAGTTAAGATGAGAAATTCTGTTTAAAAAAATGTATTTCAATAAAAAAAAATATTGGTCTCTGGTGGGATTCGAACCCGGGGCCCGGCATTGGCGGACAGAAGGCAAAATAGGGGAAACCGCTTAGACCAATGGACCACGGAACTATCCGTTTATCTCGGATCGATTTAACGTATTTCAATGTGTAGCGATCGAAAGTGCATACAACTTCACAATTCGGCTCGGGTTTATGTCTGAGCCCGTGTAGAGAAACAACAACAACTATACCGTCTACTAGTCGGTATAGAAACACGATGGAAAATATCTAAAAATTTAAGATTCGGTGACGATTCTTGAGACTTTTTTTTGGACTGATCATATTTTTTTATGTCAGGAGCCAAATAATGCCACAAATTTGCTTTTATTTGAGTATTTTATTTTATTTTATTTTGACAAGTACACCATCCGGTTGCGAGTCCCTTTAAATGTTCAATTGTACCTATAACTGAATTGTTAAGCATGTGCAATACCTCAGAACACAATATATTACTTATGCAGTTTTCTGTGAAAAAGTGATAGTTTATATTTTTTTACCAATGCATCTTAATAGGACATTTACATGTGTTAAACACTTAAGAATCAGCAGACGAGATCTCGAGCAACAACTCCAGAAAATGTTGTTGAAATTGAATAAATCTGTGTAAAGTTCTAAAGTGATAAAATGGATGCATTGGTTATTATGGAGGTTATCCTTTGATCCTGAGCAAACTTTGAGTATTATTTATTGGAGTCTTCTGGTGCGTATCTATCCTGCTTAAGCACTTACCTGTCTTTGTTTTTTACGCTTAATTTACTTGAAGTGGTCGCTTAATACAAGATTGACACAAGCCAAAAAAGCTTTTAAATAAAAATAATTGTATATATATTTTTTTTACTTGAACAAACTATTGTCTATTTCATCGGCAGTTAATGCTGGAAAGAATATAAATGACAAAACGAACTTATTTACGGAAACGTCTCAAGTCTTTACTAAGTTTGTGTATCGAGGGCTTGGTGCAAAACTATTGTAACTCCTTCACAATTGTGAAGGAGTTACAATAGTTTTGCACCAATCCCTCGGTATGTGGTCATTTTGTCGTCCAGAATGGAGAGAGAGAGAGGGGGTAAACAAAGAACTTTATTGGTGATATAGGCTGTCATATCCCCCCCCCCCCCCCCCCCCTTTATGGGTACGTGAGGATTTAAATTCCCGGCCGAGGAAAATCATGTTCGAGCAACGGTATTGGTTACATGATTTTACCAGCCAGGAATAAATCCTCAAGTACCCTGTGAAAAAATGTAAAGAAATTTATAATACTGCAAAGTTTCACTTAAAACGTGAAATTTTCAAACCATTACGGTATTTGTCGTGTTAAGCGCTTGCGCTTGTAAACATTCACAAAATCGCGTCAAAACAGATAACGTTGTGCGTAAAGACGTCCTACACCTGACGGTTGTAGTTCAAAATACAAATAGACACTGTCATACACGTTGGCGTCCAACTTTTCAAGAAAGTAAAAAAGCGACTTTTCAAAGACCCAAACCCCGATTGGATCCGAGTCGAGATAAACTTAAGTAACGGAGGTTGCACGATTTAAGGTGCACAATCTTGTCGATCAGTCGACCATCTTTATTTCCGTTAGCAAGGCTGAAGAACCTTAATTTAAGCCAGTGAAAAGTCAGCATTTCTATGTACCCTGTCAGCACACAGTGTACATGAGTTCACGTCTACGGCTTCTTATCCATCAGAAGTGAGAAATTTTCTTTGCAGCATAATAATGCCTCTGAGGTTTTGCGCAATACAAATATGCCAATGTTACGACAGTTATGTTTGATACAACACACTCCCAATTTATTGGCTCTACTTTCTCGAAAAATAGAGCTATTGTCGTCACTATGTCGTCTGCGTCAGCATATGTGTCTGCGTAAGTTAAGTTTTAAGTGTGCTATATGGCTTGCCATTAGCAACCATGGAAACATATACACTGTAAATTCAAGTGTTAAAAACTAGAACACGTATTGAACGCAATAATGCAACAGATATTGAACGCGTCCAAACGCGTCATTGTGTTCAATTGGTGTTCTGATATTTAACCCTAGGTGTTCAACATAGTGTTCAAATATTAACGCATCCCGTTCAAAATTGTTCAAATTGAACACCATGTGTTCAAAATTGAACGCATTTTGGTGTTCTATTTATAAACGTGTGACGCGTTCAAAATCGATGCAACAGATATTGAACATGTAGAACGTGTTCAAAGGAATTGTGTTAAGTTTTAGAACATCGTTTGAACACACATATGTTTAAATTTGAACACCCTGGCATTCTCGTTTGAACACATGCTACTTCAAGTTTGAACGATTGGTGTTCAATCATTTAGAACACTATTTGAACAAACGTGTTTAAATTTGAACATCCTGACATTCGCATTTTGAACACATGTTTGCAAACGTTTGAACAGATATTGTTAAAGTATTGAATGTGCAATTTAAAGCAACTTTTAAGCTTGAAAGTGCCTGCCTTCTACTTCCGATGACGTTTCCTTAATGCAGATTAAATAGTTCCCTGCCTTTCAGCATACGGCCGTAAGAAACTAATTTGGAAAAAGAGTAGTTGTTTTATTGACCTTTATTTAACATCTTTATTTTTCACAACTTACAGTAGATCTCTTTACAAAGTTGATATTGTACATTTTTATCATCAACACAATTTAATAATGACTTCCTTAAAGTTTGTGCACTGCAGATTTTATCAGCAGGCTAAGCGCTTCTATAGCGTTTGAGTTAAGTCTAGGTTTGCTCAAACCTGACCAATCAAAGGCTTGAGAACAATTTCAGACTCAACTCAAACGCTTTATAAGCAAGGACCCTGAAATTTTTCAATTTTCAGAAGATTTCAACTTCAAGATATTGTAAAATGTACACGCATAAGGGACTCATACGTTTTCACTGGGAATTGGTGTGATTCTAAAGTTAACACTGAAAATGCCTATACGTATTGCACATTTCAATTAAAAGTCATGACACTTTTTCAGTCACTCTTGTAACATGTCAAAATATTAAATGCATCAGCACCACATGTATATACGTGCATTGGCGACACCCAGTGACACACTGATTTAGAAATTCTCTTCAGTTTATATGGTTTTCAGCTTAATTAATTGTTGTGTTCCTTTGACAGTTTTTCGAATACAGGTCTGATAGTTTCCAGAAAGAATTTTAACTTTTTGGAGGACTCCTTGGCAAATCTTTCCTCCATTACCAACTGTTGTAGTAGACCAAGGAACATGGTATATGCCTTGAGGTAGTCTAGATCAAATATGTAGTACACAGCCACCAGCTGCAACATTTTCACCATTGATCATTTTCCGTAACACTTTATAGTCACCTCATCGCGCAGTAATGAAAGCTGCTGTTTGGCGTGCTTCGTCGTTGAATATCACCGAGGCTGGTGGCGATCCTTTAAGTCTTCAACATTTTGGAGATCTCGTCCACAGGGATAGCCTACAGTAAAAAGGCTGGATCAGACCAAACATTTTATTCTCTGTTGCTTGATTTTTGCTTTAACCGATTAGCTTTTACTGTATTATGTAGAAAATGTTCTCTTTTTTCAAAAAGAATTAAGACAAATTTGAACATGTAATTTTATGCTTCGTTCTTAAAAATAATTTGTTTCCTGTAACCTGACTGCCCTTGCGTTTCTACCCCTGGCCTGATTTTTGTGTGTGCTAAATTCATAAATGCACACCAATCAAGATATGTGTGTGAAACACAATGCCTGCTGATGTGACCACTTCAAAATGACATTGACCTTTGCCTGACAAGACTAAGGTTGTACCGAGCTCAAGAATTTCTACAGGGGAGTACACATGTCAATCATGAAACCTCTATTACATGTAGTTTTAAATACCTAAGGTTAAATTTAGCATATTTTGTAATTTATATGACCTCTAAATGGCCTAGACCTTTGTCTGACATGACCAAAGTTGATTTCAGTTCGAATGCCAAATATTAAGTATCTGTCACATGTACATGTAGTTTCAAAGTTATGACGAAGCCTAAATTTGTCATATTTGATCTCTTAATGACATTGAAAGTTGTCACGGATATCCACTGACCCTATATATGTTGACCATCTTGTAGGAGCCATTCTTAGACCTCATCTGTGAAACATTTGTGTTTAAATTTAACATGTTTGAGAATATAGTACTTACATTGTGAACCATAACAGCTTAGTTCCTCAGATGTGATGATGCTGCCCCTGCCAATACCTGTCATACTTTGTCTCACTTTCGATGTACCCATATGCTACCGTTGCTGTTGGATCAATAGTATGTGATTCCTGCACAAATGGATAATAATAATTATAATAAATTTAATAATAATAATATAGCTGATAAAGTCATTATTTAACGAGAGAGCTAATTTGATAAAGATAAATCTTCAATGAGGCCCTCAACACATATACAAGTACATTTCATATAAAACATGAAATTAACAACAAAACAATACTGACTAGTTTGAGCAATTTTCAAGAAAAACAGTATATTAAATAGTATTAACCATTTGAAATAGTAAACCTATTAATTGAATTTTTGTCTTATGTAAACAGTGAAGACCAAGATCACAGGACAACTAATTCAGTCATCTGATCAGGGTCTGCTTTGTCTGTCATTTTACAATATATTTACAAAAGATAGCCCCTTAATACATCTAGTAAAAGATGGCCTAGACTAAATTGGAAACTGTAATTGTCCATTTGAAGTTTCAAGGGGGACGTCACAGTATCATTCTTTGACGCCAATTTGAATGTAAAATTTATTATGGTCTTCTCTTAGGTAATATGTGGGTTATAAAGCTCATCTAGGTCTATGACAAAAGGGCATACATGTCATTGTGAATTTATGACATAATAATCTACCTTCAAGAGTCAAGGAGATAAACACATGAAAACATAACAAAAAAGGTATGACCTGATATATCATTTGAAAACAGTTTGAAGCCCATTTTGACGCTGCGTAACTCGGCGTCTGAATATGCTCCATACGGTGTAACTGCCAAGCCACAACACCAAGTTCTACCAGACAAAGCTGGGTCATGTGGGTGATTACAAAACTTTGATGGGTTTTCTTAAAAAAAAGTCTGCTTATTATTTGTTTTTTTCAAGGCTTTATCTTCAACCATTGTAATGTATTACCTTGTGATCAGCTGCTATAAAATAACTTATATAACCTAGTAAGAATGTATACCTGTTCATCTTCTTCAAATGCGTCTGGTCAGAGTGGCTTCACTATAAGCAATGGCAAGCTTGTGCCAGATTCTCCAAATTTTCTGTCGCCCTATTAACACTTGTTTTGCCCAATGGTTATCTTGAATTCATAAGGTAACTGAAAAGATGATAATGAAAATGTATAAATAAGAGGTTGCATGTTAGGTACGTGGTAAACCTGATTGTTTGGATTTTTTAAAATGAATATTTCATTACTTAGATCTGGATCAGCCTTTAAAAATATTATATAGATCAGACAGAGCAGCCTTTTTAAGTTCCTGTTTTATGTTTTGATCCTGGTTTTCAAGCAACGGACCGGTAGTGGTAGACGTTACAGTTGTGTTTATAGATGTTTCTGGAATATGTTGTGCTTTGCTTGTAAATGCAGTATGTATAACGCGTTCTGGAAGTGAAGGGCTTGCTCGTCACTATTAAAGGGAATGGGCATTTCATCATGTTCAACAGTGCATTGGTTATTTCAGTGGGTGGGGTAACTGTCATGTTTACATTCATGTTCAGACTGATTAAAACAACTAACATGTATTTACATAGAATTATTATAATATATAGATCTATGTACAAGCGACGAGTAGATCTATTTACAAAAGAAAAGATTGCATTTACCTCTAAATAGACTCAAACAATGAATAAATCCAACAACGCAGCTAGGCGTCCGAGAATTAGACTTCAATGGCGGGCCCAAGATTGAGAAATGACGTCAGGTATAGCGTGGAACTCTGGGATAATAAATATCTCAGTAGTTCTATTTTTAGCTCCACGCGCTCGCCGCGTAAGCACACACATGTGTTCAACGGGCGTGCTGATTTTGAACGTTTGCGTTCAACAGGAGTACCGATTTTAGATACACTCTTAATAAAAGCCATATCAGAATTTATTTTGCATTTCAAATATGCATTTTAAAATTCGAAACACAACAGAGCAGCTAAAACACCCAAACCGAGCAAAATTTGTGCACGGACAAACTTCTTTTGAACGGATTATAATTTTTGAACGCCTATCGAACACCCAATCCTGACCAATAGACAGTCGTGGATAACATTTTGAACGGACATGTGTTCATAATTAAACACATGTGCGTTCAAAATCAATAAAATTGAACGCGTTTTTACGCGTCGGCGTCCTTTTATTTTACAGTGTATATGCCGTACAATCCAATCTCCCATTATTAGCCCAAGTTTTTTTTTTGAAAAGCTCATTTCCATTATATCTTAACTGCATTTGACGGTTATAAATTATCCCACAAGCCGAATTCCTGTATGTGCGTGTACATACAGCCGCCGAAAGAAAATACATGTAGTTAAATTGATGTAGGAGTCATCATATTTACATCACTGTGATTTATGTGCTTATTTTCCTCAAAAATTTCTCAATAACTCTCAAAGGTATTAACTTTTAACTTTGAATGTTTGTTTAATATCAAAAGGGCAACCCATTTCATCAAGACAAGTAGCCCTAGGATGTGACATTTCGGAGTTATTGTCCTAGTTTTATTCAATTGAAATTTATAAATTGAAACTTCTCCATAATTATCGAAGATATTACCTTTAACACACCATTGTTTTATACAAAAGGTTGCAACTCATCACAACAAGACGGGTTACCCTAGTGTTCGTCTTTCCAGAGTCTATGCCCTTGTTTGACTTAGAATTTGTAAATGAAAAAGTTCAATTACTATCAAATGTTTTAATTTGAAACATCGAACACTTCTTCAGTATCAAAAGGGCAACTGAATTCTCAAACGCGGGTAACCCTGGAATATGTCATTCCAGAGTTATTCAATATTGTCATAGTTTTATTTACTTTAAATTTTCAAAAATTAAAGTAATAAGTATCAAAGGTATTAACTTAAAACTTTGAATACTTGTTAAATATCAAAAGGGCAACTCATTACAACGAAAAATGTAGCATCATGTATCAACAATTTGATCACCACGATATCTTGCTGCTGTCCGAGTCCGTAAAAATCGCACACCGAGCGAAACATCATGGGGGCGGACTCGGACAGCACATGTGGAATGTATTCTCAAATTGCACAACGCAGCAAGTCAAGTGAATACCGACCGTATCCTGCCAAGCACGACTTGACTGGAATTATGACGACACCGTCTTGGACCTTAATCAGCAGTGATATTTTTAGAAATCGGATGAATGAGTCATCGGGATGCACATTCTGTAAAACAACGAGTCCTTGACTTAAGTTGAGACAAACACCGAGTCCTTGAGGTGAAAATATAACCCAATATCTCACATTTATTTCTAGTTTTGAATACAAGTGACCACTTAAAGCAGGTTGAAAGTAAAGCAGAATATGCATTTAGGCACATTCTGCTTTAATTTCAACCTGCTTTAAGCTACTTTTTGCTGATGAGTAGTAGGTTAATAAAGACCAGACTTTTTAAATAATGAGTACTTAGCAAATTTAATGAGTATAGGACTCAGGATGCACAGGTAAAAGTATCATTGAATCAGATGTGTAATTGCGCGGCCTCTGCTTATTAAAAACCGAACTGGTACGGCTTGAAATAGGAGAATTCGTTGAACAGTTCATCCGTACGTACACCTATGCAAATGACTATTTTGAAGCAAACTATAAATGTTACATGTTCAAGGTTTAAACACAACGTGTTAACGTTGTTTAAACACAACGTGTGAACGTTTGAATTTTGATAAACAACTATAAGGCGTTTCTGGGAAAACCGGGTCAACGTGAGCTTCATCCAAAACATAACTTTATACAAATACAAATTTATATATAACAGCGATTTTAGAAAAAAAGAAAACACTGAAGTCACCAAAATAAATAACAGCAGCAAAGACAACAACAGCAACAAGAAAAGCAACAACAACAATCCTCTATAAATACACATGGGATAGTCAGTCCAACAAGTGCTTCATCCAAAACATGATACTAAGAATCGATCCCAATTGATAATAATAGAAATACACAAGATTCAGCGAACAAGTCCACGAACCCCATGTAGCATGTGGTGTGTCAAAAGGCAAACAGTAGGCACGTGTGCGTTCTGCATAGCTGCAGACACATGCATTTGACATCTTGGTTCTGTGTATACAGGTTTGTAACAGCACTTCTCATTAATAGTCGTGTTAAATTTCATTAAACATTTATTTAGGTGTGGAGTAAACGGTTTTCTTTAAGTTAAGGTAGACAGAAGAGAGCAGAACGCCCCATGAAAGTAGTACTAGTATTTGAAGTGCTTTCGATCACGTTTCACCGGACTATATACCGTACCCATTTATATGTTTCCATAAACAGCGTATCTTTGAAGAGTGCACGTGTCGTCATATGCAAAGAGTGTATACCAATATCAGAGAGTGCCTTCTGATTATGGTCTGCATTGTTTGTTTTGCTTTACATTGTATTAAGTAAGTCAAAATGGGCAGCGCATCTGAAATTTTCCATCGGAAGTGTTCAAGTGCCAAGACTCTTGCTTAACCCAACTTGATTTGAAGTTTGTGGAAGATAAGTTGGTCTACCCAGTTTCCGGTTTGCGCCCAAAACATTGTACAAAGGGCTTCTTTGGTCTTCGCTCACCTTTGATCAGCCGGACATCGCAATCTGCATGACTGTCAAAGTAATGTGCTTCTACATCACATGTATTTGTAAATTCAACAAATCAATTTATCTTCGTTTACAATATAATCTTGTGTTATGCATTCACTCAAATTAAGGTGAACTGTTTGATAAACTTTGATTATTTCAAAGGTAGCGTGTTTATACAGTTCAAAAGTAATGCATACAACTCCAAAAAGGAGGATTTTTTTTTGCATTACTTTTGCTCTGAGGTTTGCTGGATTGTGCCTTAAGCAATCCCAATGTTTCCTTTTTAGCCCGCCGGACGTCCCTGAGATGTTAAATGTTGTTTTCCCAGTCGTTGCCGTTCACAATAGCAGTTTCATGACAATGTTCATTCCTTCTATGCCCCCATGACCCACATTTTCCTGTTAAAAGCAGACATGTCTTTAGACGGGACCTTTCCATCCATGTGAAAGTTTTACCTTTGTGGCCTTGACGACGTTGACGTTATCATCTGCGTATAAGTTTTGAAATTACTCGTGAACAACTGCTGTACATTTTGATCTACAGCATTCATACTTGCAGCACACACACATTGGGGCTAGAACATTTTGATACCTTTGACATTGACCCTGACCTCAGCCACTGCGTTTCAATTTCAAATTGTTAGTTTTAGTTTTGAAAAGTGCTCAAAACTCCTTTACTGTTTCACCTACATTTATACATGTAATACTTTCAGCACATATAGTTTGGGACGAGGCCTTTTGATCCACGTCAAAATTTTGACCCCTGTGAATACCTAGCTTTCATCCATGTTAAAAATGTTGACCCCTATGACATTGACCTTTCATGATTGATCATTTATTTTACCTGAAACAAATTTCGCATGCTACTCTTCTAGAACTATAATTTTCCGCTTTTCAATCGGTACTATATTTTCTTACCTAATTTGTGATAGTGCCGTTTTAACGCAACCCATCCATGATTATTTTAAACCACGTATCAAACAGTTTGGGTCCTGATGAGACGCCGCGTGAAGTGGCGTCTTATAATCAGGATCCAAGCTGTTTGTCAAGGTTATCATAGTTTTGTCCTAGCATGCTAACAGTTAAAGAAATGTACAGTTGAAAATCAAATGAATGAAATGGCGCATGATCCGATCTTGTTATCTACAGGTACAAATTTAATATCTTATCATATGTTTTGAGATGGCCCCCATATTTAGTCCACCACACGCTCTCCGAGAGTCGCGGTCAGTAGCAGCGAAATGTCTACTACTGATTGCTTGACAGTCATACAATTCCGCAGATACACACTTTTGGCCGCAAACAAATTTGCTTTCCTCTCGAAACAATCATTGGAATCAACAAGATATTCACAGGTTTTCATCGACAGTAAGGTTTCTCGTACGGCGGTGGTACCGTATACGGTGGGCAATCATGTAACATATAATCCTTTTCTCTGAATAAAATATTGTTTAAACTATGGCCGCCTCTATACGAAAAACTTTACTGTCACTCTCCACGACCATAAATTAAGTCTAATCAGTGATGAAGAATATAATACACATGGCCAGTTTGCGGTGCGATACAGGGTGATGTATTCAGTTCGAGACGTTATCCGCGGAATCAACCGATCGGACGAGCGTCTTGGCGCTCGCGAACCTGATCGGCTGCTTCCCCCGATAACGTCGAGAGCTGAATACAGCGCTCTGAAACGGACCGCCTTATTAATTGGTGAGCTTTTGTGATCGCCATGTGTCCGCCCGTCGTGAGTCTTCAAAGGTATTCTTCTTGGAAACCACTGGACCCATTACATCAAAACTTCAAAGGATTGTTCCTTGTAGGGTACGCTCTCAGATTTCTTCAAATATAGGACATTCAATTGAAGTTGTGGTTGCCATGGCAACCAGTTGAAAATACTTTAAAACATTATTGTCAAAATCTACTCGTCTGAATTGAAAATAATTTTACCCAAATCCTCCATGGGTGACTCTTTGTCAGATTTCTAAAAATAACTTTCTTATATACAAAAGCATTGACTCCAGTGGGTGGAGCAGATTTTCCTTATATGACTATAATTATAGCAAATTTTTTTCAAAAATCTTCTTGTCTGAAACCAATCATGAATGGTCCGATTAAAAAGTAATTTCACACAAGTGATATTCTACTTGATTTTTTAAATAATTGTGTTATCTTAAAAAAAACATGGCCACCAGTGGGTATATTACTGTATAGTATAAACTTTAAAAAATCTTCATATCTGAAAGAACTGGTCCGATTTGAAAATAATTTCATACAAATGATCCCTATGTATCCTTCTTCAAGATTTTTTAAAATAACTTTCCTAGCTTTAAACTCATGGCCGCCAGTCGTTGTTGCAAAATTACCTATGATTGCTTGGAGCACTTTTACAATTATAGTCTGCCACCAACAATGGCATTTCTATGGTCAAGTTAATGTCAAAAGAAATACCCAGATTAATATTACAATAAATGTCCAGGTTAATGTCACAAGAGATGGTCAGTTAATAATACCAAAATGACATGCAGGCAGATTGAAAAGTTTACCCTAACCCTGAGTTCCGAATCCTAGGTTTTGGTAGTGGACCAATTGTAAAGCCAGCAAGTTTTTGTTATTTACTGTAAAGTAGAAATTATAGAAATCTTCTCTGAAATTACTTGGTTTGAAAATTAACAAAAATGAGTCATGGGTCACCCTTTGCCAGATTTCTTCAATTATTTTCCTAGCACAAAAATCTAGACCGCAAGTGGGTGGGGTGAATTTATTTAGGATGGCTTGTATAGTGAATAAATACGAAAGACTCAAGCAGGAAACGTAACACAAACAATACACCCACCTCTCAAGCAGAACACACACACACAGTCATACCACAACAAACACACACACACACGCAATACCATTCCTTCATCTACACACTAAATAGAAAACAACACGCAAGACAAACATAAAGCAAAGTGAACATAGGAGCCCGCCTTGGTACGGTCAGTAGCAATCAATAACCAACTATAAATTAATTAATTATTAACAACCACTGGGGGGGTTAAACCTGGGTTTAAGGGCGCCCAACCTCACACTTATCTCCTATATTCACCTATAAAGACAAACAGTGTACATAAAATATAAACCCTGTTCCACAACCTCACAATCAAAAAGACCGCCAGCATAGTAAGTAAATACATGTAAAACATTTAGCAAAAATTCTATGACAAGATCATTAGTAACATGGGAAAGAATTAAACATTCAAGCCCGTGTTAAAAATAACCCACTATGGCAACGGTCAAATTGTACTCAAGCGACTAGTCTGTAGTTACGAGTAACGGTAAGACATGGAAGGGTCTAGGGTACGACAGAGAGGGAGAGAAAAAACAAAGCACGAAAATCCGACATAGCTCTCCCGGTTAAGGACGGCTTTAAAGATACATCATCATGTAGTGCTAAGCCCTGTCTGTCGTCGCACAACCAAAGAGGAAAGCATAGTTATCAATTGTAGATTGATCGATAACCAAACGTGAAGTGCGCAGCAATATAGTTGGATCATAATCTTTTTTGAGGAAAAATCTAATACGTTTCACAAATAGGTTTTGAAAATGTATATGTCCAAGAATCTTACGAAGTCTGTAAATCACATCACCATAAAACTCCGGATGTGAAATACCTTGCCGCAGAAAAGACTTTAAGTTACATTTATACTTGTTAATGAGAGGAAGATTTCTATAAAAGAATTTAGAAAATGTTTTACGAAGTTTATGAAATCTGTACCCCTGTTTAAGAAGCAACCTTAAAAGATCTTCTTTGAAATTACTGGTCTACATTTTTTAAAAAAATTACACAAATAATCCACTGTTGACTCTCAACCAGATTTCTTCAAATAATTATGCTAGCCTTAAAATAGTGACTCCCAGTGGGTGTTTTTTCCTGATATGCCTATTTAAAGTGAAGGCTGAATACAAATCTTGTTCCGAACCACTTGCCCAATTTTAATGTCATCATGACCGTTACCGCATGGGTACCAGGTGAGCGATTTAGGACCGCATGCGGCTCTTGTTTATTCCAAAACTTAAACACAAGAAAAAGTATTTAAAATAGTCAACGGAGAAACTAACAAACGAATTTTAAAAAATGCGTTCATACCGTAAACAAACGCCCTTGATCAATCTGTATCACTGAATAGCTACTGGTAGATTCGGACGATATCTGATTTATGACGTCATAGGTAGGCGGCTTGTGAGTAAAGTTTCCAGTTCACTTCATATTTAGAATGCTACGAAATGTGAAATATTTAAACACGAAGGTCAGAGAAAAAACATTTGTGGACGTAATCATGACTTTGGGTATGTGACGATAACTTTGTATTGCAACGTGAATGCCATAATTACGATAATGGATGCTAAATCGGTCAAATTCTATAAAACAGTCAATAATCTTGTTTAATCTTATCTAAAAGGCAAATGATTTGGAAAACCTGTCAAGTTCTGAAGAAACGGAAACTCGATATGCAGTTTATCAAAACACGGAATTATACACACACGGAATCCAAACTTCGCGCTATCTCGCCAATTTCGTCGGGCGGATGCGAGACTTGATAATCAATGTCGCGTGAGTGCTTATACCGAAAATAAAGCGTCTAGCGGAAATATCGATGTCTATCTTTTTACTGCTGCATACGATGCAAAATGAAAACGGTGCATTCTACATACAGATCTATTATACGCTGCTAATTACAATTATTTAAGATAATTATCACTTACTAAGTAATATTCACCTGATATTAATGCTCCAAGTCGTTATTAAAGAGGCTCGCAACCGGATCAAGCATTAAAAATAGTAATTTGTAAATATATGTCAAATGCTTATATAAATGGGTAAAATTTAGTTTAGGATAATAAATTCTGTTAAAAAATGCATTTCCAAAAAAAAAAAAAAAAAGAGGCTCTGGTGGGATTCGAACCCGTGACCATCCATGCGGAGACAAAAATGAAAAATGAGGCCTCGGCTATGGACGCTCTCTCTATATATATGGTAGCGAATTAACGTACTTCAATGATAGCTATTAATAGAACATTATTCGGCTCGGGTTTATGTCTGACCCCGTGTAGAGAAGCAACAACAACAACTATACCGTTAGCTATCGCTATGGAAAAACGATGGAAAATATCTAAAAAACTAAGATTCGGTGACGATTCTTGAGACGTTTTTTGGACTGATCATATTTTTTTAATGTCAAAAGCCAAATAATGCCACAAATTTGCTTTTATTTGAGTATTTTATTTTATTTTGACAAGAACACCATCCGGTTGCGAGTCCCTTTAAAATCCTATAGTGAAAATTCTTATAGTTTGCCTAATTCACAAAATAATCTCAAGTCAAAAAAAAAAAAAAAAATTGCGGACAACGCGGTTTACTTGTCAATGGTTGTCACGTGACACATAGTCTCACGAAATCCCACACATCCGCGAGAAGTCTCACGCAAATTTTACTTCATTGAAATGCGATTCTGTGTGTGAATAATTTCGTGATCATAACAATATCATATATACAAAAAAATCAGCTCAGTAATTTATGTTAAAAACGGGCATAGCTCAAGGAAAACTATACCAATTTCGATATGCAGATTATCAAAACATCATGTACAAAATTTCGTTTCAATATAATATGTTCACAAGCATGTGCGAAGGATTGCTGAAAACGACAATCTTGTGCAATATATAAGGTAAAAAATGTGCATTACTTATTATATGGATAATTTAACGAATTGTGACGGAACGCGATTTGCCGAACAAACGTCGTATACAAAATTTCAGCTAAAGTGTGAAAGAAGAAAAAAAAAGGGGGTGGGGAAAGAGACTGCGGTCTCAAGATGGACGTAGTAATAAAAAACTAATAAAAGGGCATAACTCGTGGGAAACTTGCAATTTTGTCGATATGCATGAATCAAACCACCCGTAGATGAAATTTCAGCTCAATATGGGAAAAAGTTTGGAAAACGTGGATTTCAAACCTTTTAACTGCAAAAGTGGAAACTTTAAGAATTATGACGGCCCGCGAACTCGATGTGCAGTCCATCAAAACAATGCCATTAACTAAGTTCCAGATGAAGCATTCATTTGTCAAAACGTCATGTTTGTGAAAAGTGCGTAAAACCTGGAGGGAGGGGCGGACGAACGGCATCACCATACCATACTTTTTACGTTCCATCAGTTCGCAGCATAATATGGTAAAAAGCCATAAATTCATTTTTGATGCAGAGTTGAATATTTAAAAGCCATCGAAGAAAAAAGGTACATACAGATCGTATCCAATTTACAAAGTCAAGTTTGCGCACCGACATGTTAAAACAAACCCCAAAAACTAGAGATGTGTCGTGCGACACGAATGCCCCCGCTGGTTCCAAAGTATGGCATAACTCATGAATTATTAGAAATGGTCTAAGTTCAAGGGGCATAACTCTGTCAAAATTTACTTAAAAATGAAATTAAAACCTGAACTGCGTATTTTCATGATATACCTAAATCATTTTCATATACTAGTTGTTGAGCGCAAAACGCAAACTGTTCAAAATTTTCGAAGTACAAGGGGCAAAACTCAAAATGTTCAAAAATTATAGAACCGGAACCAAATATAAACATGACCTGCATATTATCGTTGTTTACTTAGATTCCAAATTTCAATTCAAAATGTCAATACATGACTTAGTTCATGAGCGGAAACCACAAATTGTCAGAAATGTTCTTAGTCCAAGGGGCACAACTATGTGCAGACTTATTTAGCCGACTTTAAATATGACCTGTGTATTGTCATGATATTGTCTATATTACAAATTTGAATTAAAAAATGTCAATGCGTGAGTCTGATGACTGAGATAATGAGCGGAAACCACACGCTGTCGGAAAGCTTCTAATCCAGTGGGCATACATGTACTCCTGTCAAAACTTATTTGGCCGGAATCAAATTCGAAATTGACCTGTATATGTTGCCGTGATGTATCTGTATACTAAATTTGACTTTGAACAATATGTGCATCTTTGACAGAGATATCGAACAGAAAGTAAATGATGACGGAATGACGAACGGGAGAAACACTTCAGAATATGCTCCGGCCATTACATGGCGGGGTCATAAAAAACACATTTTGTAAACCATACAAAATGGTGATCACTGTCGATCATCCTTAAAACTTTGAAGGTTATAGATGATCTACACCGCATTCTCATATACAAAACATGGTTTGTTTAACAGACGAACTTGAAACCAATTTAACCTGAGCGGCATGTATACTTGTACTTTCAAAAATAATGTATATAGATCTGTGAAAAGAACACTACCTTGTCCTATGACAACACTGTGTACCCAGATCAGATATTCGAAAGGCGCCCTCTGATTAGGGCCTGTATTGTTTGCAATAAGCAGTGGGGACAACAGACCTTTGATAATTAAAATATCGACTAGACTTTATACTATAATTATCCATCTGACGTTTTGAACAGAGGTAGATCTACAGTGTTCCCTCCCTACAACGGCTTATCAACGATTTTCAACGGTCATTGCCGCAGTTCCCTAAATAGTGTTGTATACGCGCAAGTCGGAGGCGGACTGCGACTGTCGGACTTTTCAAGCAGGGCCCGTCTCAAAGAGGTTTTGAAAGCCTAAAACCTGCATTATTGCGGCAATCGATGCCTATCCATATTTGAACGCTACATTATAGCTGTTGAATTTTAAAACATTAAATGGTGTTATTAAAGCATATCGTTAGAACTCTTCTCGTCGGACCTCGGCTCTCATTGCACATAATCAGGATAGAAAGATGAATAAACGCAGGCGTTTAAGCAGACATTATTTTACAACAGGTTTAAGGTTAAGAATTAAATATGCGTGGAGACCTGTAAAGGTATCCTTCTGAAACGCCCGCACCTAATTTGAAAAGAAATTACTTTCTTTAGCTGGATTGTTTCGATCATACATACGTTAATTCTGGGGCATTTTGAAGAAAATGGAAATCGAAGTAAAAAATAGATAGATACGGAAGCAATTTCTATTGCTTCATGTTGGCTACCGATCTGACATACTTTGGAGAAAACGTTATTCTTCCGTTCAAACGCATTGTAATGAAATAAAGAAAATGACATTTTTTTTTAACAATTCTGACTACCAGTTTTAACCTGAATGGCAAAACGTTTGGAGCAGGCGTCTGATCTGGCTCCAAACTGTTTGCAATTAAAAATAATAGTTTAAGCGTAAACGCGGTTATTTGGAAATAAAACGTTTCTCTACTGTACTCTGCACGCTGCGCACGGGGCAAAAACTGCTATCCTAAACAGCAAACAGGGGTAACTGAACACCCTACGGTCTATGGTGTTGAAAGTTTGCACTTTAATGGACTACCCTAGCTGACAGTATACCTATAACAGTCATACTCATTATAGATTGTTCCGGAGTAACAAGTAGAAGTAAAATTCACAAGTTTGAAATTTGCATAACATTCAAATCAAATCAAATCAATATTTATTTATTGTCGGAACAGTTTTTAACATGTAACATAAGCTATGTATAGCTTTTTACCGGCATTACAGACGACAAATTTAGCAGACGTTATTATGTCTCCGAGAAAGGGTTAACATGCGATGGGTTGAATTTGGCATAGAAAAGTTTATAAGTCTCGCGCAAATATCGAATTGGCTGACATTTTTCAAGTACATAAGTTTGGGTCCAGATATGACGCCGACAAGCCATTCGTCTAGTAACGACTAAAATTGTTTCACACTCATAGTGGCAAGTTTCTTCAACTAGAAAGGATTAACATTACCATTGTATAGGGTTCAGGGAGAATACCGTTACATATCGTCCATGAGCTTGACCTTTAGCATGCTATAAAATGGTGTCTGCTTAAACTCTTGCGTTTTTAGCTCACCTGAGCTAGCTCAGGGTGAGCTTTTGCAATCCTTGAATGTCCGGCGTCCGTCGTGCGGCGTCAACAATTTTAGTGTTTACACTCTAGAGGCCACAATATTTAACCAATCTTACCCAAACTTGCTCAGATGGTATATTGCCATAAGAGCTTGGATGAGTTCGATTATGGTTGAAATCGGACAAAAAGGTAATGAGTTATCTACCTTTGAACTGCTGAAAATGTCATATTTAACAGTGTTTACACTCTAGAGGCAACAGTATGTATCCAATCTTTCTAAAACTTGCCCAGATTGTATATAACCATGAGAGTTCGGATGGGTTCGATTTTGGTTGAAATCGGAAAAATAGATCGAGAGTTATTTACCTTTGAATTGCTGAAAATGCCATATTTAACAGTGTTTACACTCTCGAGGCCACAATTTTTATCCAATCAATCTCAAACCTGCTCAAATTGTAAATGATTATAAGAGTTCAAATGAGTTTGATTATGGTTGAAATCAGACTTATAGGTCGAGAGTTATCTACCTTTGAATTGCTGAAAATGCCATATTTAACGATGTTTACAATCTAGAGGTCACAAATTTTATCCAATCTTTCTCAAACTTACTCAGATTGTATATTACCATAAGACTTTGGATGAGTTTAATTATGGTTGTAATCGGATCTATAGGTCAAAAGTTATCTACCTTTGAATTGCTGAAAATGACATATTTAACAGTGTTTACGCTAGAGGCCACAATATTTATCCAAGCTCTCTCAAACTTGCCCAGATTTTAAATGACCATAAGAGTTCGAAAAAGGGTGATTATGGTTGGAATCGGACAAATTGATCAAGAGATATCTACCTTTGAATTGCTGAAAATGCCATATTTTACAGCGTTTACACTCTTGCAACTACAGTTTTCAATGAATTTTGATTATACTTGTACACAAAGGATGTAGCTATATTGTTCTGGAAGGAGTGCAATTATTGTTGAAATGTAATCATTGTGGAAATAGTTATCTACCCTTGATATACTTTGAAATGCTAGAAAAAGTCTTTATTTCAGTATTGTTTAGGCTCTAGTTATCTGCCTTTGATGTACTCTACTATACTACAGTAGGTCGACAAACTTGAATGGATTTAGAATAAAACGGGTGAAATCCAAAGGTAAAGCTATCAGGTTTCATTACAAATGGTGAGCGATACCAGGGCCTTCAGGCCCTCTTGTTCTTGAAAACTGTTTATGATACCATCTTCAAACTTGGTATACATTATCAATGTTATTTGGGGACACTCATTGCACCAAATTTGACAGAAGTATGCCCCTTTTTAACATGATTTTTTTTGCCTCTTAATTGAGAATTTTTTTCTTTGAACATGCCATTTTCTTGAAAACTATTCATGATGTTGTCTTCAAACTTCGTACACATTATATTATTATGAGACTTTTCATAAAATTTGACAGAATTATGCCCCTTTATAACTTGATACTTTGTTTCTTAATATGCAGTTATTCTTTGGACATGTCATTTTCTTGAAAACTATTTATGACATTGTCTTCAAACTTGGTACACATTATAAGTGTGATGTTTGCAGACTCTACTTGAAGTTACATAACTCTTGCCAACAAATTACAGAATAATGCCCCTTTTTAACTTGATTTTTTTTCTCCATTTTCTTGGAACATGCCATTTTCTTGAAAACTATTCATGGGTGGTACACATTATGTGTTATATTGTGAGACTTTTCTTCAAGTATGACAACTCTTGCATAAAATTTGACAGAATTATGCCCCTTTTCAACTTGAAATTTAGTTCCTTAATATGCATGTATTATTCTTTCTACATGTCATTGTGGTGTTTGTGACAGGTCAGTTTGGAGTGGGGGTTTTTATCACCTTTAGTGATAGCAGTTCTATTTACTCTGTACTTAGAAAATGACCGAGTTGAACCAAATGAATTTTTACACATTTGGTTCAACTTGGTCATTTAGCACTGATCAAGTGTAAATGAATTTTTACACAGTTGGTTCAACTTGGTCATTATCGCTGATCAAGTGTTGTAGAATCTTTTCGCTGTCCCAAGTACATTGGTAAATTTGTAAACACATTCCAATATCATCACCGCCTTTCTGACGGTGATGAATAAGGCGGTGATGAATAACGGTTGACAAACAGCTTGACTTCAGATCAAGCGTAACGCCAAGTCTTAATTTCCCCTCCCTATAATGACTCCCTCCAAACAACACACACAATATTTGACTCCTATTGGGTGCCGTTGTCGAGTAGAGGAGGAGCACTGTATTGAACTTATCTAGCTTTATTCTGTCACCGACGAGGTACATAATTAACACTGGTATTATTTGAAAAGTTGACCTTGTTTTTAGCTCACCTGAGCTAGCTCAGGGTGAGCTTTTGCAATCCTTGAATTCCGTCGTGCGGTGTGCGTCGTCCGTTGCAACAATTTTAGTGTTTACACTCTAGAGGCCACACTTTTTATCCAATCTTTCTCAAACTTGCTCAGATTGTATATTACCATAATAGTTCGGATGAGTTTGATTATGGTTGTAATCAGACTAATAGATCAAGAGTTATCTACCTTTGAATTGCTGAAAATGCCATATTTAACAGTGTTTACGCTCTAGAGGCCACGATTATTATCCAATCTATCTCAAACTTGCTCAGATTGTATATGACTATAAGAGTTCGGATGAGTTCGATTATGGTTGAAATCAGACTAATAGATCAAGAGTTATCTACCTTTGAATTGCTGAAAATGCCATATTTAACAATGTTTACACTCTAGAGGCCACACTTTTTATCAAGTCTTTTTCAAACTTGCTTAGATTGTATATTACTATATAAGAGTTCGAATAAGTGTGATTATGGTTGAAAATCGGACCAATAGGTCAAGAGTTATCTGCCCTTGAATTGCTGAAAATGCCATCTAACAGCGTTTACACTCTTGCAACTACAGTTTTCAATGGATTTTGATTATACTTGCACACAAAGTATATAGCTGTAAGTTCTCGAAGGAGTGCAGTTATTGTTGAAATGAAATCATTGTGGCAATAGTTATCTGCCCTTGATATACTTTGAAATGCTGGGAAAGGCTTCATTCCAGTATTGTTTAGGCTCTAGTTATCAGCCCTTGATGTACTCTACTATACTAGAATTATGAGGTTGTATTCCAAAATTGCTTACTGTACATGCTAGTTACTACAAATTTGAATGGATTTAGATTAAAACGGGTGTTCAAAACAGAAAGGTAAAGCTATCAAGCTTCAGTACAACAGGTGAGCGGTATCAGGGCCTTCAGGCCCTCTTGTTAAAATGACAGTGGCTGTCGAGCTTTAACATTTAAAAAGTCCATGGGTCGATTTTCAACGTTAAAATGCACCCCTTGGTCGATTCTTAACACAGGACCCAACTTCCATATTCCAGCAGGCACGCCACGTTGTTTTGAACTTTTCAACGTTAAAACTACGTACGTTGTGTGCCTGTTTTGATGTAACTCCGAATGTTCAGTTGTAAGATAATGATGTTTTGTAATCGGCAAACATGTGTTGAAATACTCTGTAACTTTAACCGAACAAGACGATGTCAGCTGTTAATTTAATATTGTTAAACCTATACTAACTAAATGATTTAAATGTTTAATGATTTTAAATGCAGGTGGAAGCTTAAATAAAGCAAGATGAAAGTTACTATAGATCTATATCGGAGATGTCTTGAAGGAGCTGTCTGGTTGAACTACTTGGACCATCTTGTATTCAGCTGTGGCTTGTCTTGAGGACCGTCATGCTAGTTTTAGATTCGTCAAGCTATTCATTTTTGTAACACTGGGGTCACACGCTAGACCATTGGGACATTCAAGCAGTCTGGCGATTGGGAAGTAGTTTAACGAAACATAAAGCTACCTCATATTTAACTTACGGTGGCACTAAGTTGACATCACTAGTCAAAATAAGAAATAACTCGGGAAAACAAAACTTTTGTTTTCGGGACTTTTTTTAACCCTAGAAAACAAAGCAACATTTTTGTCTTCGGGAGTTTTGTTTAACCCTAGAAAACAAACTTTTGTTTTCGGGAGTTCTAACCCTGGAAAACAAAAGTTTGTTTTCCGGAGTAATTTTTTTAACCCGAGGGAGCACGTTATATAGGATCTGTCATGAGTCGATGTTTAAGACAAGCTGATCTCGAACTCGTCTCGAATTGAAATGTTATTAAGCGAGCCTTGGCGAGCTTAATAACTTTTCTATTCTAGACGAGTTTGAGATTATACTTGTCTTAAACATTGAAAAATGACAGATTCTTTT
Source organism: Gari tellinella (assembly GCA_922989275.2). Classification (NCBI taxonomy): domain Eukaryota; kingdom Metazoa; phylum Mollusca; class Bivalvia; order Cardiida; family Psammobiidae; genus Gari; species Gari tellinella. The sequence goes on from OV277862.1 coordinate 20,552,562, forward strand.
TCTCACATAATCAACGATTTAAAGCAATCGGCATTTTCTGGAACCCCGGTGACGTCAACGCCGTATAAATAGTGACGTTAGAGTGACGTGATCAAACTGATCTTACAGACTTACACATGTTGGAGATTATAAGAATCCACCATGAGTGTTGATGTGGGATAGCAACCCCCCCCCCCCCCCCCCCCCCCCCCGAGGGTCAGAACATTCATGCAGGGACGAGGCTTGCCGAGTTCCGGCGTGAATTTTCTGACCCGAGGGGGAGACAATTGCTATTTGCTATCCCACATCAACAAAACGAATGGTGGATTTTTTCTCCCATTTAAATCATTAAAACATTATATAAATAACGAAATAATTGCAGTTTCTGTGCACTTTTTCCCGCGAAACACGACGTTTATAATAACATCATGAGAAATGACGTCATTTAGTTACCCGCGTCATGCAGCGCTTGTGGCAAAGCTGGGAAAACAAAAAAGACGTCACGTGGTATGGAGGATAGAGTGATTCCACATGGGGAATATCTCTATCCCACATGGGCGAAAATGGGAGGAAAGGATATTCGTCATCGTTGTTTGCTATAGTAAACAAGGGTAGATGTGAGAAAAAAATAGTTGTCTCGGGTTAAAAAAAGAGTTCCGAAAAGAAAATTTTGTTTTCTATGGTTTAAAAAAAAGTCCTGAGAACAAGTTTTTCTAGGGTTAGAAAAAAAGTCCTGAAAACAAAACTTTTGCATGTTTTTTTCTAGTGTTTAAAAAAAAAAGTCCCAAAAACAAGTTTGTTTTTCTAATTTTAACTCGTGATGTCACCTTAATGCCATCGTAGTACTTACTGTGTATGAAGTGCATAGCTGGAGTTAACTAATCCCAGGGGCACAACCAATACTGGAACAGGAACTCTGGTCCAATCCTGGTTATCTCCCTTCTTTATCTTGACTACTTGTAACACTACCTGCTATGTAACTTGTACTATGAAGTGAGTGGAATGAACTTTTGATAAATGATATATCTATATATGTTACAGGGGTTACGTGTAATCCCTGAACTGTTTAGGGATTACACGTAAACACTAGTCGTTTTAATGAATGAAATGTCCTTTTTTCATCAAATTAATAGATTTGTACTATCATGACATTTCTATTGATGTTAAACACCATGCTTTCTGGATATATCATGGTCTAATGAACGTTCATGAATACGAAGTTTCTCGCACAAGTGAATAAAAATAAGTGAACAGTGTACATTTAAGTGAGGACAATTAAAAAAAAAACAAGATATCTTTCACTATAATAAAGTTAACTACATATTTTATATCGTGGTACTTGCCTTTAAACTTAATGAACTAAACGAGTTAAGATTCACTTTAATTAAAAGTAACTGCCTAATATAGAAAAAAATCAACGAAAAGCTTCAAAATTATGCATATTTTCCCTGGAAGATTTTGGGAATACGTGAACTCCCTGGTTTTCAGGGATTTCACGTATTCCCTGATTACACTTAATCCCTGTAACATATACATAAAATTATACCCACATCACTGCTAGAATATCGCAGCTTAAACTTTTGTCAAATTAGAGTTTAGTAGGCATTTTGGCTAGCCTAAAAAAACGGCGATATGAATGCTAAACAGTTTAAAACCTGTTTGAAGCCGAGCAACTGAGTCTACGTTGGACCCAAACTGTTCCTTTGTGCCAGTGGTCTCGGGCTTGATTGTGAAAGGGTATTTATAAATGAAATGTAAGGAACTACTTAATATTTAAGTGCGCTAATGGCCAAAACTGACCAGTAGGCCTACAGTGCCCCCTTCCTACAACGGCCCTCCAAAAAACGATTCCCTCCAGTCCTTACAGCAATGCTTGCGTCTAGCTGTTCCCTAAATAAGCAGTGATTTTTTTCCTTCATTTGTGAATGGGTCCGGTACCCCTTAGATTGTGAAAATTTTGCGTTGTTTTACTCAAAATTGTGAACAAAAGTAGCAGGTTTATACTGATATTGTCAAAAGAAAATGTTGACCAACAGAGAAAAACTTGTAATTTCCTGCAAAATAGTGGGAAATTATGAAGGAATCTATTTTTTGTGGAAGAAAAGCGCTTTTATAATCATGCCAGCAGAGTAGGGAGGGCTTAAACCATGTCTTTATTAAAAATGCATTTTCGCATTGTGAACCAAGTTGGGTACCAGTTATAGAAGGAAAAAAATCACTGATAAGACAATCTGCCAAATTGAATCTAGATCAGGCACTGCCTTACGCGGCGTCTGATCTGGATTCAAGCTGTTTTCACATGTAAGCACATTTCCATTCCTTATTACATCTCCCACTGAACAAAATACGCACTCTGTGTCTCCCATCGGGTGTTGTTATAGAGGGGAACACTGTACTTAGTCTGTTTGCTGTGGTTTGTATTCTTTAAAAGGCACCCGGTCAGATCAACGAACATGAGTACATGTATCGTTAAAGACTGATCTTTGCTTATTACAGGATAGGAATTGCCCATATATATATAATCTTGTGATGGGGCACTCGGCATAAATTAAATACAATCTTATGAGTCTCTGGGGCATCTTGTGAATTGTCGCTGAAAAGTTCTGATTGTATGCCATCGTATTTATAGATGATGTTTTTGAAAAAAAAAAGGGAAATGCAGTCGAACTTCGATATCTTGAACTCGCTTATTTCGAACTATCCAATTTGTCGACACATGAACTGCAATATTTCATGCACGGTTAAGTCGAGCATACCCGTATTTCAAAGCTAAAACGTGGCGTAGCCACATTTTAACTTTGAAATACGGGTACTTTCGACCTAACTGAGTTCGAGATATCAAAGTACAACTGTACTCAAACCGTATCTAGCAACTCTATGCAGAGACAGTGTATACCACTGTCTCTGCTCTATGGTACTACCCTGCATATTGCATTGAAAATTGATCTTCAAGAAAACTCACTGAGTCGATCTTTAGAGTGTCTGGACTTAAACTGCGGACCTTTTAGACTTAAAATTAAGTATAATGCACCTTATCTTCATTCTGTTGTACCTTCAACCGATTAGAGTAGAACCTTTCTATTACGACCACTAAATTGTGTCAAATATTAGTCGTTTAAGACAGGTGACTGCTTAAAACAAAGTGAAACAGAAAGCTCAGTAGCTTTCTGTTTTACTTTCACATTGCTTTAAGCTGTCACCTGTCTTGGAAACGGCCAATTAGCTTTCTCTTTAGTGATCGTAATAGAGAGATTCTTCTGTACATGTATATTACATCATATTTTACCAATTATCCATAAAGTGTTGCTATGCTTGAATACAGGTTACAATTTAAAGTCTATGGAAAGCGCAATAATTCCTAATAATCATTTTGTAACCCATTTCTCCATAGCCTGTTTCTACTTTGAACACAGGTTACCCCTTATTTACTCACTGAGCCATAGTGACGCATATATGCGTCTTTTACCAAAAGTGTACCTATGAAGAGTACACTTGTCCTATTCAAACAATGAAGTCCATGATAAGAGGGCTTCTGCAGGAGCCCTCTGACCAGGCTCTTCACTGTTTGTCATTTTGAAAAATATTAACTAACCTAAACAGTTGAAAATGGACCAGCCTTCATTGCAAACTGGACTCGTCCATTGAAGTTTCAGGGGATATTTTGTAATGTGCATTCTGCTCTACGTTAAGCCTGCTTTAAGCAACCATCTGCTAGGATATAGAATCTGTAACAAAATCATTGTTTATAATACAGTAAAACCTCTCCATTACGACCACTAATATGAGGCTAATTGGTTGTATAAAAGACAGGTGACAGCTTAAAGCAAGGTGACAGCAAAATAGAAAGCTCATACAGGAGCTTTCTGTTTTACTGTTACATTGCTTTAAGCAGTCACATGTTCTTAGCCTCTAATAATAAACACAAATTAGTGGTCGTATAAAAGAGAGGTTTTACTGTAATTCATATCTGTTCGTAATCATAGTTCATCGTATACCCAGACAGGCTATTGCGTAATCGGTTTGATATGATGAAATATTGATAATGAATAGGAATACACTAATAAGATAATCAATAAGAATTGTGTGAACAAGTCGCGTTGTTTTTATTACAAATCGATACAATCGAGATCTAATTAATATATAGTTAATGTCAATCTAGTTTTAGATCTAGTTGTTTGATGTAACGTGTCTAAAAAGAAATCGGGCATTTCGTAAAAACCTAAAGTCGCAACGTCATTCATTATAGTACAATTGAATATAATTTGTATTAAAACTGAAGTCAATTGAGGCATTTTATCGAACCCAATCCACCTATCCTAAAGTGCACAGACCAGTCACGTGACCAAACCCCAGATGATTTTACACTGCTCAAGTTTTCAAGGGAGAAAACTGCTGATGGTTTCTATATATGGGAGATGGTAATTTTCTCCCTTGTTTATTATGTTATACTTCACTTAGTTTGGATATTTACACCTAGTCGGGTAAAAAGTTTGCAAAACGAACATGCAAAGCCAACTGAAATCAGTGAAACGTCTGATGAATGTGAGGCTCTTCTCTTGTATCTGATAGTTTGGTTTGAAAAATCAATTAAATTACGTGTGAGTTTTTCAGCGACTTTCTAGACAGAAAGAGGTGGCTTTACCGTATTTCGCACACAAGTTTCCTGTTTAACCCTTTACCCAATAACCTGTTTATAACATTAAAGACAGGTGATCACTTAAAGCAGGTTGAAAATAAAGCAGAATGTGCCTTAAGGCACATTCTGCTTTACTTTCAGCCTGCTTTAAGCTACCAGCTGCAGAGCTATATAAAATATTTATGGTTATTGTGGATGAGGATATAAACTGGAACTATTTTCTTCATCGGAGGAATACATCAAATACGCTAAAAGTCGCTTCTATGGAGGAAAGGGTTAAAATACAGGTACTTTACGCCTATTGAGAGCAAGGGGTCGTTCAAAGGACTACATAGGTATACACAGTATCCCCTTTATAAAAATCACTTATACGAAGGCTAAGTGATTGTTTGAAATACAATTGACAGCTTAAAACAAGATGGCAGTAAAACAGAAAGTTCATAAAATAACTCTTTCTTTTACTGTCATACTGCTTTAAGCAAGCACCTGTTGTAAACACCAACATATAACAACAAGTAGGTTTTACTGTACATTGCACTTACATGATAGGTTATTTCAAACAATAGTTTAACTCAGAATCTGCCATGTATGTTGTTTGCTTTGCAGTATTTGTGTGCAAGATAGTAATTAAAAGTTAGGAATTTTGCATTTTAAAATTTAAACAAGAATAGCACATTAAAACGATTGTTTATCCGTTTAGAACGGATCAGTCGTTCTATTACGACCGCTTTCAAACGAAGGCTATAATTGAGTGTTTTAACGACAGCTAGATGACAGCTTAAAGCAGGATGACAGTAAAACAGAAAGCTCATATAGGAGCTTTCTGTTTTACTGTCACAGTGATTTAAGCAGTCACCTGCCTTTTAAACACACACTAATTTACCAAATTTAGTGGCCGTAATAGAGAGATTTAACTTCACATATAATGAATAGTTAACTTGTGACGTATCGTTTGAGAAAGGTTCATCTATCATGGATACCTATATTCAGAGCAATCGGTGCCACTGTGGGCCAACTACGTATCATCATCAAACAAAACGTTTTGCTACGACAAGTTATATGGGTATTAATACAGATGTGTATTCCTACGAAGTCAGTGTATGTATACATACTGGGAAATGTATTGCTACGAGTAAGTTCGTAGGCAAACACATATATTATAGAACAGAACTTAATTCACTCAAATTCTACATAAACATAGAATATATCAGGTGACAACAAACCACAATAATAAATAATTACTGTCACGTGGTATTATAACTAATATATCTAATAGGGGACTGTGCCCAGCAGTAAACTCTTCCAGATGTTGGTAGTCGTGAGGCAAACCCGATATAAGGTGTCGTAGCAATACATTTGATGACAATACCAAGTTGACCCTCGGTGAGTGCAGACACATGTTTTGCATCAACACAAACTCTCTCATTTGTGTTTGCACTTAAGCCTGGCATTATGGGTAATACTGAAAATGGGTGTTTTTCTCCTGAGTATTTAAACTTTGTTGTTCACATAACACATTTAACCCTTGCGACGAGTATTATATACTCGTCGACGAGTATACTCGTCCTTTACAAGCATTTACCTGTTGAGAGTACATTTTTCCTATATGTATACCCATATGAGAAAGGCGAACTGCTCAGAATGTGCACTGCTTGTCATTTTGGAATGTTTCTGCTCAAGAACAATCCTAAATAGTCCAAAATGGACTAAACTTGTTTGGAAGTTTAACTCGTTACCCTATAAATAAACCTTTTTACGCTTTGAATTTATTCCTCCATTGAAGTAAATAGTTGAAATATACAGTCATAAATATGTTTGATAAAAAAACTTTTTTATATTAAGCAGATATTGGCTTTAAGCAGGCTGAAAGTAATGCAGAATGCGCCTAAAGTAAGGCGCACATTCTGCCTTACTTTCAACATGCTCAAAGTGGTCACCTATTTTCATAACTAGAAACGAGCTATGGGGTAATGGTTTATCAACTTAAAATTTCCACCTTAAACTTCAACAAATGATAAAAGTTTCCGGGCGTATATTGAGCGACTTCACTTGGACCTATATTTCGAACCTTAAGTCAGGGCAAAATTGCGGTCAGCGCATGCGCATTAAGGTCGTCAAAATACTGCGCCGTTTATCGAACCAATGAAAACTGAGAATGGTCACTTCAGTCGACCCAAACGGTGTTAGAAATTGGATCTATAGACCGGAATATAGTTCCAAGTGAAGTCGCTCAAGGTGATATCTTGGCGCTCATCTTTAAATAAAACTACACTGGTTGTGATCGCACCATGGAATGACGTGCATGAAAAAATATTTCCCCATTTCATCATTTCTAAGTGTAAGGGGGTGTTATTTAAATGTTACAATGATGCACTATAGGATATATAACCGCTCTTAAGCGCAACTCCCCCTACACGTTATCATCGGCTTTCAACAAAAGTACACAGGTTGAACAGAGTTTGATCTATAAATTTGCATGAAGAAATGTTTTTCCATTTAGCCATTCCAAAGGGAAGATATTTCTAAGGGGATATATTTTAACTTTACTTTTCCATCAATTATAGGTCAAAAGGGGCTCTTTAATAGCGCAACCCCTCCTACACCGTTCATCAGATTTTAACATAACTCCAGACCACAGGTTGACAGAGTATCATCTACAGATATGCATATTCTTCTTTTCCATCATTTCCCAGGGGAGCTAACTTATCTTTGATGTTTCATACAGTATCGTTCATATCAACAACTTCTACGTGTACCATTCATCGGATTTTGACAAAACTACAAAGGTTGATAAGAGTACCATCTACAGATTCTTTTCCATTTACAAGGGGAAATATATCCAAGGCGATTAAAACGCTTACGATTGTGCATTATGGATGTTTTTAGCGCGGTCTAGGTACAGTGTTCCCTTCCTACAACGGCCCTCCCAACAACGACTCCTTCCTTACAACGACCCTTGCCGCAGTTCCCTAAACAAGACAAATATGTATAACGCTTTTACTGCTGCAACATCGTCTTTTTAAAATTATCGTCTGCTGTTTTTAGCTCACCTGAGCACAAAGTGTTCAAGGTGAGCTATTGTGATCGGTCGCCGTCCGTCGTACGTCGTTGTTGGTGTCGGTGTCGTCTGTTCACAATTTGTTTCAAATATCTTCTTCTCTATATGGCAGTTATCTACCTTTGAATTGCTGAAAATGTCATATTTAAGGTGTTTACACTCTAGAGGCCACACTTTTTATCCAATCTTTCTCAAACTTGCTCAGATTATATATAACTATAAGAATTCAGATGAGTTTGAATATGGTTGTAATCAGATCAATAGGTCAAGAGTTATCAACCTTTGAATTGCTGAAAATGCCATATTTAAGGGTGGTTACACTCTAGAGGCCACAAATTTTATCGAATCTATCTCAAACTTGTTCAGATTGTATATGACTATAAGAGTTCAGATGAGTTCGATTATTGTTGTAATCGGAATTAAAGGTCAAAAGTTATCTCCCTTTGAATTGCTGAAAATGCCATATTTAACATTGTTTACACTGAGGCCACACTTTTTATTGAATCTTTCTCAAACTTGCTCAGATTGTATATGACAATAAGAGTTCAGATGAGTTCAATTATGGTTGAAATCGGACCGACAAATAGGTCAGGAGTTATCTACCCTTAAATTGCTGAAAATGTCATATCTAACAGTGTTTACATTCTTGCAACTACAGTTTTCAATGGATTTTAAATATACTTGCACACAATGTATATAGCTATAAGTTCTTGAAGGAGTGCAATTATTGTTGAAATCTGAACATTGTGGCAAGAGTTATCTGCCCTTGATATCCTTTCAAATGTTAAAAAAGGCATATTTTAGGCTCTAGTTATCTGCCCTTGATGTACTCTACTATACTAGAGTAGGTAGTATTCAATTTGAATGGATTTAGAATAAAACAGGTGAAATTCAAAGTTTAAGCTATCAGGCTTCATTACAGCAGGTGAGCGATATCAGGACCTTCAGGCCCTCTTGTTTTAAGCGCTGTTATTTATAGCAGGTTGAACGTAAAGCAGAGTGCGTATTATTGATGCGCATTCTGCTTTACTTTCAGCCTGCTTTAAGCTACCATCTGCTACGATTACACCCCCGGAAGATTTCGGAAAAAACTAAAGGAAATGGCAGCCCTGACATTTCTAATAGTTGTAATTTTCTACAGTTTAGTGCATTCGGTTTACGCTGGAAAGAATAATGTTGTATATAGATCTACTGTACATTACACACAACGAATGCAACCACCGTATCATAAGCTGTACATAAGCCCTATGACATATGATTCCATTTTCAGTTTCGAATACATTGATATGCATACAGAACTATTTAAAGAATAAGCTAGCTGACAATCTGCCACATTTTATCTAATCCTTAAAACTGTCAGTAATGAGGGAGGTGATGTTGTCTTTTAATGTCCTCAGCATCAATTGATGCGGATACTATACGATGGTTAAAAAAGTAATGATACTTGATCAATAACTTCAAAATATTTATAAGTGCACATTGCATGTGTGATATATCATTTTAAACAAGATCACATAACTCAATACTCACAACATGAACCTAAACGACCCTACTCGAGGACACTTGACATTTTTGTGTATTGGTGGGGCAAATTTCTGAAAATATTTAAAGTAATAAATAATAATATACCAAGTTATATTTATTTTCAGTCCGAATTCAAGACCGCTCAGCCGACTGTACATATATTTGATACTATCATTAGTATCGCGGCTTTATTACGTGTATTTTGAATAAGTTTATGAAACTTTCTGTCAAAACATATAATTCTATTACATGCAAACACTACACAGTTTAATATGTTATTATTTTATATAACTAATACGAATTAAACACGTACTTAAAATATCATAAAAGAAATAATCTACTGTTATGTATAACTTGGTGAAAACACAAACTCATTTTTGGTATTAACCAGGCTATAAATTGAGATTAAAGCTTTCACTTGAAATGGAATTTTATTTATATTAGAATTCAGACATTAACTGATATAGATCTATCTAAAAAAAATAAAAATAAAAATTTTACTTTTGAAGAAGTTAATAGATCTACGTCAAAACATAATGTCTGAAAAATGCTATGTCCAAGTGTTCTTATCGAGTTTAGTGATATTGTCGTGCATATTATACCATGAGTTAAAAATGATATGATATATCGTACATGCATTTAGCACTAATTATATAGAAGTTATTGATTAAGTATCAATACTTTTTTGAACCACCTTCGTATACAATGAGCGTCCTGTCCGTGTGCTCGTAACTAGCATCAATATTGCTTACTCAAATGCATGTACATTCAGTGCATAAAGAAACGTACGCCGTGCTCAGGCGCAGATAAAGAGACTTTTATTGAGAAAAAAAAGAATACTAAGACCATATCTCAAGATTAATTTAATTCTGCAACAAGTTAAAAGAAAAAAACACTCAAAAACACTGTGCTGCAGTTTTACCCTTTCGTTCATAATGAGGCCAAAAAAAGACCGTTTGCAAACAGTGTGGTTCCTGATCAGACGCGGCGTCTGATAAGGATCCAAACTGTTTGACACTACTATCGATATGTTTTATGTCATACTACATTGACTCTTACTTTGAAAGGATCTTGCAATCACCAAAATGAAGCAGGCGACAACGAAACGGTGAAGGGGTAAAACACTCACGATTAATTTGGTCGCGAAAGAGTTAACTACAGACTGTTTAAAGCACCGCGCCGATTGGTGCAGGCTGTGATGCTTCCAATTCAATATTAAACGTCCCCTTTTCAACATTGATAAAACCCCAGGCAGAACTACTGACTTAAATGGAAATATTAATTCACAAATACCTTCCTTCTACATACAATTAATATTATGATGAAAAAATGTGCGTTTCTTTTTGCACTGAATATTTAATTGGATACTTACACAGTTGTTGCCTTTGGACAATTTCCTATACTCCAATATAACACAACCTTGATTTTGACATAAACCAACTGGCCAGGGCTCCAGATAAGAGGAAGTAAACTGAACAAATCTAGCATTTTAATGCTTCCCTTTAATGGGGGGGGGGGGGGGGGGGGGCATATAGTCGCCGCTTTGTCCGTCCGTCCGTCACGCTTTTTTGTCCGGAGCATATCTCTTGAACGGTTCACCGTAGGTTGATCAAACTTGATACAGTGATAGAGAATGACAGAATGAGGTGCAGTACACAAGAACCGTAACTCTGTCATCTCCCACTATTGAATTGTATATGTATCTCCATTTTCTCATAAAAAAATCAATTTTGTCTGAATCTTTTGTCCGGAGCATATCTCTGGACTGTTACACCCTAAGTTGATAAAACTTGTTACACTGATAGAGGATGACACAAGGAAGTGCAGTACCAAAGAACCGTAACTCTCCCATCTCCCAATTTTGAATTATCTCCCTTTTTGTCATAAAATAAATCAATTTTGTCCGGAGTATATCTCTGGACTGTAACACCGTAAGTTGATGAAACCTGTTACAGTGATAGAGGTTGACAGAAGGAAGTGCAGTACACAAGAAGGGTAACTCTGTCATCTCCATGAATTATGTCCCTTTTTCTTAAAAAAACCAAACACATTTTGTCCGGAGCATATCTCATTGCATTGTAAGTTGATGAAACTTGATACAGTGATACAGGATGACAGAGGGAATGCTGTATTCAAGAACCATAACTCTTCCATCTCCCAATATTGAATTATCTCCATTTTTCTTATAAAAAATCAAATTTTCTGAAGCACTGTAACTTGATGAAACTTGATTATGAGTTAGAGTATGACAAAAGAATGTAGTACACAAGAATTATAACTCTTGCCATCTCCAAATATTGAATTGTCGACCTTTTTTCTTAAAAAAAAATCATTTTTGTCTGAAGCATATCTCCTGAACGTTACATCATAAGTTGATGAAACTTGATACTGTTTTCACCTACTAAACATGCTATTGCAATACTTGAATGTCCGACGTGCGTCGTGCGTCGTCAACAATTTTAGTGTTTACACTCTAGAGGTCACAATATTAATCCAATCTTTCTCAAACTTGCTCAGATTGTATATTACCATAAGAGTTCGGATGAGTTCGATTATGATTGAAATAGGTCAAGAGTTATCTACCTTTGAATTGCTGAAAATGCCATATTTAACAGTGTTTACACTCTAGAGGCCACAATATTCATCCAAGCTTTCTTAAACTTGGCCAGATTGTATATGACCATAGGAGTTCGAAAGAGTTCGATTATGGTTGAAATCGAATGAACAGATCAAGAGTTATCAACCTTTGAACTGCTGAAAATACCATATTTTACAGTGTTTACACTCTAGAGGCCACAATTCTGAAAATACCATATTTTACAGTGTTTACACTCTAGAGGCCACAATTTTTATCCAATCTATCTCAAACGTGCTCAGATTGAATATCACCATAAGAGTTCGAATGAGTTCGATTATGGTTGAAACTTGAAATCAAACTAATAGGTTGAGATATACCTTTGAATTAATGAAAATGCCATATTTAAGGGTGTTTACACTCTAGAGGCCACACTTTTTTTATCGAATCTATTTCAAACTTGCTCAGATTGTATCTTATCATAAGAGTTCGGATGAGTTGAATTATGGTTGAAATTGGACAAATAGATCAAGAGTTATATAAACCTTTGAATTGCTGAAAATGCCATATTTAACGATATTTACACTCTAGAGGCAACAATATATTTATCCAAGCTTTCTCAAATTGGCCTAGATTGTATATGACCATAAGAGTTCAAATAAAGGTGAATATGGTTGAAATAGGATCAATAGATCAAGAGTTATCTACCTTTGAATTGCTGAAAGTGCCATATTTTACAGCGTTTACACTCTTGCAGCTACAGTTTTCAATGGATTTTGATTATACTTGCACACAAAGTATATTGCTATAAGTTCTCGAAGGAGTGCAATTATTGTTGAAATCTAATCATTGTGGCAATAGTTATCTGCCCTTGATATACTTTGAAGTGCTAGAAAAGGCTTCATTTCAAAAAGGTAAAGCTATCAGGCTTCAGTACAACAGGTCTAGCGATATCAGGGCCTTCAGGCCCTCTTGTTTCCTTGTGGGGAGCATCCATCGTTGGGAACGATATTCTGTTTCCTTCATGCCAGCACCAGATACTATGTTGTTACTACTCATTAGAATCATCGTGAAGAGACTATTCTAATGAGTTATGACACACACCGTAGGGTTTATATTGCAGACATCAATATTTAAGTTTTAAAAATACCCCCACCCCATCTGGAGCCATGTTGACTCTACCTAATTTGAACCTTAGACTATTTTAAATTGGCTATTTCGTTGTTAACTAAAGGTACCGTTTCGTCTAGCGTCCACGTCACTGACTAGATTGCTTTGATACTTATACATGTATACATGTACAGTTGTTGCCCGTGACCACTACCAACCCACCGATTTGACGCAAACTCGATTTTGACATTGACCTAATTTGAGTTAGAAAATATTTAGAATATGTTATCAAGGATTCAACCACGGGAATTTAAAGGTGTTTTTGCATGCACTCTTGTTGTAGTTGCCATGGGAACTATGCACGAAAACGAGAAAAATCTTCTCTAAAACTGCTTGTCTGATTTCATTTTGATTTTCAACAAAATGTTTCTCATGTGATAGACTTTCAAAACATGGCCATCAGAGGGCGCAGTCATTTTCTGTGTTCAGTATTATCGAATTAAAAGTTACAAACCCTCTAGAAGCTGTACGTTACGGTTTTGGCTATATCTTTGAGATTTTGTCAATGTCATACCCTGGATAAAATGTAGGTCAAATTGAAGCAAAAGCTTTTTGCCACTGCTGGGGCCATACTTGTTGCCCAATCTTCTTGAAACTTGCATAAAACGTCAATATTGACAAAAGCGAGTGAATATGTTCTAAAAATGGATTATGTTATAATGTAGGATTAAAAAGTAGCCAGATGGGCGTAGTCATTTTCTGTGTTCAGTAATATCGAATTAAAAGTCACACACCCTCTAGAAGTTGTACTTTTCGGCGATATCTTTATGAGATTTTGTCAATGTCATGTTCTGGATAAAATGTAGGTCCGTAGGTCAAATTGAAGCAAAAGCCTTTGGCCAGTGCAGTGGCCATATTTTATGCTCAATCTTCTTGAAACCTGCATATAAAGACAAGCTTGACAAAAGCTGGGCAATGTGTTTATATGGGTTATGTGGGATTTAAAAGAAGTAGGTCAATATGACAAAACATAAAATAAGCTTCTAAAGAACCTAGGAGCCATATTTTAGTTACAGTCGTTATGTCATAAAACTTGCTCAGAATCACCACCTTGACAAACTCTATGCAATGTAGTAATATGCATAAATTGGGGTCAAAAGTGGGCAGTAGGTCAAATCATAGGAAAAGCTTTAGAGTACTCTAGGGCCCACGTTTTGGCCGTTATTCAATGAAACTACCAGCTGAGAATAAACACGAATTCACGAAACTTGTCCAGGACTATCACCTAGAAAAAACATATGTAATGTATGAATATGAGTTATCAAATTTTAATTAATATGTAACAAAAGTTCAAAAAGAAAAATCTACTCCGCCTTGGGAAGGGGTAGAAAAAGCAATGGGGGGAATATATATATACCAATCTGAAAACAATTATTTTTCTGCAGGGTGTTTTTATACTGATCCTATTTCTTTTATTTGAATCACACATATGTAATTATTAATTGGAATTTACCATTTTGTATTTATGGAAAATACTAATTTACAATTAGAATTACATGTGTAATTCTAGTAAATGTTTTGTCTTTTTATCTCACCTGAGCTAGCTCAGTGTGAGCTTTTGCAATCCTTGAATGTCTGGCGTCCGTCGTCCGGCGTCAACAATATTAGTGTTGACACTCTAGAGGCTACAATATTTATCAAATCTTTCTCAAACTTGCTCACATTGTATATTACCATAAGAGTTCGGATGAGTTCGATTATGGTTGAAATCGGACAAATAGGTCAAGAGTAATATACATGTACCTTTGAATTGCTGAAAATGTCATATTTAACAGTGTTTACACTCTATAGGCCACACTTTTTATCCAATCATTTTCAAACCTGCCCAAATTGTATATTACCATAAGAGTTCGGATGCGTTCGATTATGGTTGAAATCGGACCCATAGATCAAGAGTTAAATCTACCTTTGAATTGCTGAAAATGCCATATTTAACAGTGTTTACATTCTAGAGGCCACAATTTCTATTCAATCTTTCTCAAACTTGCTCAGATTGTTCAAAACTGTAAGAATTAAGATAAGTACAATGATGGTTGAAATCGGACAAATAGATCAAGAGTTATCTACCTTTGAATTGCTGAAAATGCCATATTTAAGGGTGTTTACACTCTAGATGCAACACTTTTTACCCAATCTATCTCAAACTTGCTCAGATTGTATATGGCCATAAGAGTTCAGATGCGTTCGATTATGGTTGAAATCGGACCCATAGATCAAGAGTTAAATCTACCTTTGAATTGCTGAAAATGCCATATTTAACAGTGTTTACATTCTAGAGGCCACACTTTTTATCCAGTCTTTTTCAAACTTGCTCAGATTGTATATGACTATAAGAGGTCAAATAAGTGCAATTATGGTTGAAATCAAATCATTGGGGCAACAGTTATCTGCCCTTGATATACTTTGAAATGCTAGAAAAGGCTTCATTTTAGTATTGTTATCTTCACTTGATGTACTATACTAGAATTACGAGGTTGTATTCCAAAATTGTTTACATGCTATACTACACATTTTAATGGATTTAGATTAAAACGTGTGAAACAGAAAGGTAAAGCTGTGAGGCTTCAGTACAACAGGTGAGCGATATTAGGGCCTTCATGCCCTCTTGTTAAGGTTGTTTGGTGCAATATTTTAAACAATAAGAAACAGTGTAGACCCAGGCCAGAGGGTTCCAGTAGGACACCTGATTTGGGTCTACACTTTGCTTAGAATGCATTCACTCTCTATATACACTGATTGTATAGGAGTTTACTTGCTAGAGTGCATATTTAAAGTTTACAGGTGGATGGCTCAGTTCACAGGGTGCATACTTCATATTAATGATGTTTTTGTTTGTCTTTTCAGTGAAGCCATGTCGGTGATCATACGACTACAGGGGCTATCATGGTCTGCAAGCGCCATGGATATCAGGAACTTCTTCAAAGGGTTGAGTATTCCACCAGGAGGAGTCCACATTATCGGCGGAGATAACGGTGACGCCTTTATTGCCTTTAGCACAGACGAGGACGCCCGTCAAGCCATGATGATGAACAACAAACAGCTGAATGAAAGCATAGTTCAGCTGTTTTTGAGTAGCAAAAACGAAATGCAAAACACAATTACACAAGCCAAGGAAAAGTCGACGACATCTGTAGTTTCCGGTTCGCCTAATTTAAATCAGCAACAACCACAGTTCCAGAAGTCTGCTAATGCAAATTACGGCCTTCAGTCTGGTTTATCGCAATCTCAGTTTAGTGCATTTCCCACTGCATCAACAATTGCAAGCCTTACAAAAGACCAGCTACCAAATAAACAAACAACTGAGTCCGCACTACCCGGTGAATATTCTGTCGGAGGAATGAGTGCTTACAACCAGCCTCAAACCAATTCTCAGTACGGCTTTCCGACATCACAGCCAACAAACATTGTCGGAAATACATTCCCACAAGAAAACAAGTACGCAATGACTGCTGACCAGGGTAGTCAAAACAAACCAGTTGGGTTCCAGTCCAATGACTTACAAAAACTGCTCGCCTCTGCTCTTCCACAGGGTGATCCTGCAAGTTTCCAGAAACTGATACAGAGCGCTTTACAATTGGCACAGGCAGGCGGTGGAGATACGGGGAACATACCAACAAGTCGTCCTTCTGGTGACAGATTCGATCAGGACAGACCTGCTCCGGTTATTTCACCAATGGGTCAGCATGATAAAAACCTTGGAAGTCGTCCACCTAGTGACAGATTCGGTCAGGACAGACCTGCTCCGGTGATTTCCCCAATGGGTCAGAATGATAAAAGCCTTGGAAGTCGCCTTCCCAGTGACAGATTCGATCAGGACAGGCCTGCTCAGATTATTTCACCCATGGGTCAGCATGATAAAAACACTGGATTCGGTTATGATAATAATTCTTCAATGGGTCAGCACGATAAAAACACTGGATTCGGTTATGATAATAATTCTTCAATGGGTCAGCACGATAAAAACATTGGATTCGGTTATGATAATAATTCTTCAATGGGTCAGCACGATAAAAACATTGGATTCGGTTATGATAATAGTTCAGTGCCACCTTTAAATGATAGACATGCTCGTGGAGATGAGGAACGCAAAAGCTCAAGATTTGCTCCTATTTCTCAATCGACTCCTGTGACAACATTTAATGAACGACAGTATCATGATCACCCCTACAGACAAGATTTTAGTATAAACGAGCGCACTAGACCATCTTTTGAAGAACCCACGTATCAAGAACCGCGACCAAGCATCGCTGGGGACGACCGACGTCACTTGAATGACAGAAACAGTCAAGGTCAAGCCCCATTCCACGACAGAGACGTGACGAGAAGTATGTATTCAGACATGAGTGGACGACCACCATTTGGTAACACCGGTGCATCAAAACCATTTAGTGAAAGAAGTGAGCCTGGTTTTCCAGAAAGAAATGAGCCGATGCCATTTCCTGACAGAAGTGTGCCTCCACCTCCCAACTACAGAAATGACCATCCGCCCTACGGAAATGATCATCGACCATTCCCAGACGTGAGTGGGTCTGCACAGCCCACAAATAGAAATGACCATCCATTAATTGGTGAAAGAAATAAACCACCACCACTTGGCAACACAAGTGACCACGATTTATTTAGTGAGAGAAACGAGCATCTCCCATTTGTAGACAACAGTAGCCATCGATTTTATGGTGACAAACGTGGACCTCAGCAGTTTGGCGAGACAAATGATTTCAGCGATAAAAATGATAGTCAACCATTTGATAGCAGAATCGACAATATACCATTTAATGACAGAAGGGATAATGTGAGGTTCCCTGACAGGAACGAACGCATACGCTTTGGTGACAATATGGGACGTCCTAATTATAACGAAAGAACGGAACCCTTTCCATATAGTGAAAGAAATAGGCATCCCCAAAGTGAACGAAATTTTGACGAAAGAGCAATGCATTCGTCATACAATGATAGAAATCAACGACCTTTGTTTAGCGACCAGAATAGTCAAAGGCCGCATCTGTATGGTGATAGAAGTAGCCAGGCTCCCAATTTCGGTGAAAGGGGCAATCAGCGACCACCAACTGACCAAATAGGTAACACAGACAGTCAAGGACAGCAGTTTGATAGATGGGACCAAAGGTTTGATGCAAACATACCACCATTTAACTATGGTAATTATCAACAAGACCTCGCTGATAAAAATCGTGCTGATTTGCATCCAGGAAACATCAAAGATGATAGGTCAGCCTCAGTTAAGGAGGAACAGGCTATAAAGGACCAACCACAAGATGTAAATAGAAGGAACGTACCAGTTAGCCAACAGCAACAAAAGGTAAATGAAGTGAGAACACTTCCTGCAACAGTTCCTAATAAACGAGATGCCTTTGGACGGGATTTGAGAGAGTCGGATGCAGTCAATCCGAGGAGCGCGGGCCGCGATAGCAGGGAAAGGTCAAGGGACAGATCTTACAGGCGTGACAGTCCAAGGGGGGACCGTGATCGAAAATCGCGTGACGCTGATCGTGACAGGGATCGTGATCGCGACAGAAATCGTGATAGAGATAGGAATAGATACAGTAGCGATGATAGAGGATCAAAGCGTAGCGAACGTGATAGAGATAGGGACAGAGAAAAAAGAAATAGGGACCGTGAAGACGACAGGCGTGATAGACGTAAAGATTCCGAAAGGAGAGGTAGTCCAGCTACAAGTGATGGTGGTCGAGGGTCCAAAAAGAGATCACTTTCTCCCATAGGTAAGGACATAAAAGACCAAGGCAAACGATTGCAAACCGATACATCGAAAGTTACAACAGACAAGTTTGAAGAAAAAAGGGAAAGTGTGGTATCTGGTATAACAAGTAAACCAACACAAGCTGTATCTACTTCGTTGTCAGTTGAACTTCCTGCACGTGGCAGCGGTCTGGGAATTCTTGGAGAAAAACCCCCTAGTCTTAGTGAAATTCCTATTACACAGCCTTCTGATCCTCCAAGTAACGACCAATACTTAGGAGATCCAATGGACTTAGACGATTCAGACCTTGCAGCCGAAATCATAGAAGTGCAGCCATCACCTGAGAAAAATTTACTTGGTTCTGATAACAAAACATCTGTTCAACCAGAAATGAAGAAATCGAGTCCCAGGGAGAGACCTAGTAGATTTGACAGCCCTGGTAAACCAGAGTTAAAAAGGGGTTTGTTAGGAGATGCCCCGAAAGACTTTTTAAAGACGCAGCGAGGAGAAACACCACCTATGCCTCTCATTCAAAATAACCAATCGAGCCAGCCAAAGGGCTTTGGTGGATCCTCAGCTACCCAGGATAATACAGATAAGTTTTATGAAAGTAAGACTGGACGTTTCGAATCTAGTGAAGATATGGGTATGCCTGAAATGTTAGGTCCTGCAGGTGCTTTCAAAGATCCACATTTTGATCCTAGCTTCCAGCAAATGGACCACGAAGGCGGGTCACAAAGATTTAGGGGTCCGCCTCCTATAACGTTTAGAGGCGCTCCTCCAGATTTCAGACGACCACCATTTGACCCGAGGATGCCCGCACCGTTCCGAGGTCTGCGAAACGACATGCGTGGGCCACGACCAAATTTTAGAGGCACTCCACCACCAATTTTCAGGGGACCCCTAATGGATCTCAGACAACATGCACCAATGGACAGAGAGTTTCCCAATGTTTCTGGAATGGATGGCCGTCGCTTTCCGAATCCAGATGAACGTAATTATTCAAGTGAGTCACCATCTTACCAAGGCGGTCCTAGGAACAATATGGGAAGGTCCGAGCAGAGAAATTCACCAGGAAACTTCGACAGGCCTGTTGTGTCAGAATTCAGAGGCCAAGCTGGAGAATCGAATGACAGTAAAGATGTGCATCGTTCAAGCGAAACCCACCGTGAACAATATCGCAATGACGGTAGGAATTTCGGTGATGATAGAGACGCAAAATTTGGCCCAAATGAAAACAGCAATTTCAAAGACTATGGCAATAGACGGTCATTTAATAGCAATCAAAACATAGGTGAAAATTCTGAAAATAGAGACAAAAGCGACTCTGATAGAAATCGCAATTACAGTGCAACAACACATGATAAAACAACTAGCAAAGGTCAGCGAACTGTTTTAGTCGAAAAACTGCCAACGGATATTACTTACCGTGAAGTACGTAAATTGTTTTACAATGCTGAAATTCAAAGGGATGGCATCAAGTTGATCAATGATTCAAGTGGAAAAAGAATTGGCCAAGCTTTTATTAGATTTGTAAGTGAAGAAGCGTTCAAAGCGGGTTTGCAAAAAGATAGAACTAGGTTAAGAAGTCAATTAGTCATAATCAAACCTGTATCTCAAGATGAATTTGATTTGGCTGTGGATTCCTTTAATCCAAAACGTGATGTTGAGGATGACGATGAGACATCTGGTGACAGGTCGAAAGATATAGAGATGTGTAACACTTTAACTGCTGCAATAAGAACATTAAAGGGGGAACCTATAATGTCTAAAGGATCGAAAAGGGATTTAATTGTGAAAATGACAAGGCTTTCTCCAGATACTACTGTTGAAGATGTTTTCCATTATTTTTCGAATTGTGCCATTTCGAGGAATCAAGATTCAATAGTGCTTGATATTAACAGTGATAAGAAATGTTCTGGGTTGTGCTATGTTGAATTTGACAATGAAAAATCGCTTGATTCAGCATTGAAATTGAAAAAATCTCTGCGTTCAAAGACTATAGCAATATCACCTGGTTCCAAAATAGATATGGAAAAGCTGAAAGAGAAACTTAAGACAGCAGTTGATGTTAAGACAAAAATCAGCTCACCTGATATTAGAAGTGGTTCTGAAAAAGCTAATGCTACAAAATTGAAATCAGTGGACTCTAAAGTAGCACCGACTTCGAATAAACATGTACCGGATAATTTGCAAAGCACCGTTGTACAAATTACAAACATTCCTCGAGAATTCGCATCTGCAGATGCTCGCACTTTTTTTGATGGATTAACCATTGCGTCACGTGGTGTTCAGGTGTGTCATGATGCTATTGGCCGACCTGTAGGTGAAGTTTATGTGGAATTTATTGACTTTGACGAAACCAGAAAAGCTCTGCAAAGGGATGGTAAAATGATCGGTCGACATCGAGTATCTGTAAAAAGCATAAACAAACAGGATATGATCATAAATCTAAGAACATTAAGACAGTCCCTACAACCTGAACCGCCAACCAGGCAGGAAGTGTTTTACTTCGTTAAAGCTTCGAATTTGCCAGTGGGTGTTACAACAGGAGAGCTAATGAACTTTTTTCACCAGTTTTCACCTTCTCCGGAATCAATGCGTCTAGATATAAACGATGGAAGTGGAAAGCCAGATACAAGTACGGCCCTGGTCGGATTTAAGAACAGAGACCAAGCAGAATTAGCGGTGAAAGAGGTTAACAACCGTACGCTTAGGGGCAAACAGGTCAGCCTAGCCAAGGTCATACTGTAACAGGTGAGTCTTCTTACAAGATATACAGTAAAATCTCTCTATTAAGACCACTAAAACGAAGGCTAATTGATTTATGAAAGACAAGTGACTGCTTAAATCAAGGTGACAGCAAAACAGAAAGCTCCTTTAAGAGCTTTCTGTTTTACTTTTACCTTGATTTAAACTGCCACGTGTTTTATTGACAGTTTAAATCAAGGTAACAGTAAAACAGAAAGCTTTTAAAGGAGTTTTCTGTTTTGCTGTCACCTTGATTTAAGCAGTCACCTGTCGTAAACCCGTAATAATCAACACAGTGTAGTGGTCGTAATAGTGAGGTTTTACTGTATGTACAAATATGTAACATACTAATGGCGGTTTTGTGAAACTGAAACGTGCTTGGTTAGATCCTATTGAGATGCCGAGTAATTCTGTGTTTCATCTCGATCCAAACCATTGACACGCTGGTGATTGTAAGACATGTCATGTCAGTTCTGATTAACATGTGTAATTAAATAATTCGTAAATTACACAAGTTTATAAGAACTGAATTGCTGTAGACAAAAACAACACAACTAAGCATGCAGGCTATTGAATTGAATTATTTTATATTCTTCAAACGAACATGTCCGCAGACACATTTGTAGACCTACATAATTATGTCTTATGTTGGTCAGCTGGCTATCGCGTACAGTTACCCCCCCCCCCCCCCCTTTTTACGACCGCTCTTTAAAGTGTGTTAAGCATTGGGTGTTTAAGACGGATGACTACTAATAGCATGGTGACAGTAAAACAGAAAGCTCTTTTAGGAGCTTTCTGGTTTGTGCCATATTATTTCAAACTGTCACCTGTCTTTTAAACAACAAACAACCCTACTTTTTAGAGTTTGTAATAAAGAGGTTTTACTGTACTCTGCAAAGTTCTTTTAGCATATCTTTATAAATATATATCTTAAGTTTCTATTTACATACATGTAGTACAGTTAAGAGCCTTCGGCTGAGGAAGAGCCTTCGGCTGAGATGAACTTTTTAGAATGGGCTTTCGTCCGGCGTCCTCCGTCCGCCCACAGTTGCTTTAACCCATTACCCCATAAATACGACTATTCCTCCACTGAAGAAAAAGGTTCCAATTTATACAATCATGAATATGTGTTATAAGATACATGTATATTTTCTATATTCTTGCAGAATGTAGATTAAAGCAGGTTGAAAGTAAAGCAAAATGCGCCTTAATGCGCATTCTGCTTTACTTTCAACCTGCTTTAAGTGGTCATCTACATTCAAAACTAAAAACAGGCTTTGAGGTAATGCCATAATGGGTTAAATGTCTACTCCTAAACCGCTGACCAGATTTCATAACAACTCTATTGTCTACAATTTTAATGGATTTTGATATAACAGTAAGCCATTTTTGGCTGTAAGTTTTCGAATGAGTTTGATTAAGGTTGGGATCGGACTATTTTGTCAAAAGTTATCTGTTCTTGATGACTGGCGCTAGCTAGTGACAAGACGCTAGTGGGGTATTAATCACGTTTAACATACTAGGTCTAGTTTAACATTAGAATAAGGCAGACAGAACCATGTAGGATGTTTTTGTTTTGTTTTCTGTTTAAATAAGCAACTGCCCCCTAGATATCATCAACGATTCTTCGTTTGCATTGATGTACAGTGCCCCCTCTTTACAACGACACCCAATTGGAGACAAAAATGTGTGCGTTGTTCGGAGGGAGTCGTTATAGGGAGGGAAATCTGTTTACATTTGCAAACAGCTTGAATTCAGATCAGACGCCGCTTCACGCGGCGTCTGATTTGGATTCAAGCTGTTCGTCACTCGCCATTAAGTATTTTCTGTGAAAATGTCCATTTGTAATTTGAACAAAATAGCAGACAACAATTTTAAGCAGACGACATTGCAGCATGAATTGGTTTGACAATTGATCTATTTAGGTATCTGCGACAAGGGTCGTTGTTGGGAGGGCCGTTGTAGAGAGGTAACACTGTAGTAGCTTAAGTTTACTATGTCCAACTCTTATCACGCTGAATTGTCGTCTGCTTCAAATATGTCGTCTGTTAAAACACTAAATATTAGTTTCATACTTTTGAAACAGAAGAGAATATGAATACAAGTGACGAACAGTTTGGATCCAGATCAGACGCCGCGTTACGCGGCGTCTGATCTGGATCCAAACTGTTTGCAAATGTCCTAAGGCAAGTCGCGCTTAGCACGATAAGGGCTAATTGTAATATTTGTTCGTTTGATTTGATTTCAGTGGGAATAGATTCCGTTACAACAGGATCTCGACGCACGTGCTACCTGAAGCTCCAAACTCAACTCTTCGATATAACAAATGGCTGCTGTTGTTTGGAACATTGACCCGTTTCATAAAACTTTGTACGACAAATGTTGTCGTAAGTCAGATTATAAAAGTTTCAATTATTATTTATTTCTCCATCTAGCCCTGCCTTGTGCCATCTCTTTGGAATCGTCTTGAAAAGACGATTCCAAAGAGATGTCACTAGACTGGATTAGACAGAGAAATCAGAAATCAAATGTATTTTAAAGTTTTGACTTGCGACCATTTTTGTCGTACAAAGTTTTACTAAACGGGCCCCATGTCAGTATGGAAATGTTCATACAGTGAATGTAAAGGACTTGTGGATACGCATTCAGTGAATGTAAGAGGAATGTTGATTGGTTGATACAGCAATACAGACTGTTTGACGGTATGATTAGCAAGGACTAGCTGATAGTGGTTGAGACAGAGAACAGTCCATAGAAAGATGGAGGCTGTTCATATCGTGTGCCTTCATTTCTGGGGCCCCTTTCATAAAAATTCGTACGACAAAAACGGTCGTATGTTAAAACATTCAATTTCTTATTTCTGTATCTAATCCTGTCTTGTGACATCTCTTTGGAATCGCCTTTTCAAGACGACTCCAAAGAGGTGTCGCAAGACATGATTAGATGGAGAAATAAAAAGAACTTTTATAATCTGACTTACGACCATATTTGTCGTACTAAGTTTTATGACACAGGCCCCTGTGTTCATAGGAGGATGACGACTGTTTATATCGAGTGCTTAAATTTCAGGATTGTTCTGTAAATAACGTTTTTGGGATGCTTTATGTTGATTAAACGTACCCGTACACATATTGTACAAGTTATTGTTAATTGCTGAACTGAAATTTCTAGTCGATTTGATGGACTCTGTGTGGCAAAATAAAGTGTCTTACGTTGGCAAACTGATTCTGATTCAACTCAGATACATAGGAATGTAATATCTGATCTGACTTCAAATGGTTTTGCCTCTAATCACTTGATCGTTGTTGTTAAGATAGGTGATACAGTGTACTGCGACAAATACAAGAATACGGTACCTGTATCATGTGTACCAGGGACCCGTTGCATAAAACTTCGTACGACAAATATTGTCGTAAGTCAGATTATAAAAGTCTAGATTATTATATATTTCTCTAATACTGTCTTGTGACATCTCTCTGGAATCGTCTTGAAAAGACGATTCTAAAGAGATGTCAAAAGACAAGATTAGATAGAAAAATCAGAAATTAAATGTATTTTAAAGTTTTGACGTACGACCTTTTTTGTTTATGAAACGGGCCCCAGAACATTTTGTAATGTTAGTGCGAGTTTTCAGACACCGTTATGCTGGGTTAACACTGGATCACGATCGCTGCGATTGGAGAGAATCTCGATTAGTGTGATAATCGTGAGATCGAATCGTAATCGTCTGTTGTTTTGTCTCAGTCACATTGGGAACAGCGACAAGCGTTGTTATAAGAAGGTTATCGTTTCTCAGAGGGCGGCTGTGGGGAGGGGGCATTGTACGGAGTAATCGGTTAAAGCTTGCTCTTGCCATTTAGGAGATGGACTTTGTGAGATTCAGGGCCATCATGGCCCTCTTCTCTGGATGTTTGTAATTTGACCTTTATTTTATAAAGCGGGTGGCATCCAATGGTTGTCAATTTAAGTTTTTATTGTCCCATGCACATTGTAAAATTCGCAGACTAGCATAGCAGTATAAACTACAGCCAGTCTTCATGTGAGAAATGCAACTTCTGTATTGGGTTCAGTAAGGAAATCGATGGCCATCGATTGCGAGTTGGCTACCGGTCTGATGTAGAGTGGTGAAGACGTAATTCTTTCGTTCAAACGCAAATGCACTGTGCACAATGAAATATAGAAAGTGACAACATTTTGACAATTCAGACTACCAGTTTTAATCTGAGTGGCAAAGAGTTTGAAGCCTGATCAGACGCCGGGTTACCCGGCGTCTGATCTGGATTCAAACTGTTTGCAATGAAAATAATAGTTAAAGCCTAAACGCGGTTATTTGGAAATAAAAAAAAATCTGCAGTACTTTGCACACTGCACACGTGGCACAAACTGCTAACCGAAACAGCAAACAGTGGTTACTGAACACGCTACTGTATTGGGGCATATACTGAACAGAATACAGTAAAACCTCTCTATTATGACCACTGAATTGTGTATCCACAATTATAGGGTGTTTAAGACAGGTGGCTGATTACAGCAAGGTGACAGTAAAACAAAGGGCTCACTCAGGAGCTTTCTGTTTTACTGTCACCTTGCTTTAAGCTGTCACCTGTATGTTATATGTAATTAATGAGCCTACATGTTAGTGGTCGTATTAAGGGGGTTTACTGTAGTTAAGACAGTACCGAAAATAGACCGTTTCTACCTTGGCCGTTTTAAATGTAATAGTTGAGCTAAGTCTGCATTGTTAACAATTGTGTATTTGGATTTATGTAAGGGATACAAACGTCCTTTTTGCTTGAAAAGTTGTTTATTATTATTGTTCTTGGAAAAATGTCCTTGGAAATGAGGTAAGACAAAGCTTGAACGCGGATATTTGTTTCAAAAAATTAAATCTTGTCTATTTTAAGACTGAAAACCAGATGACAAGTTAACAGCCCATTGCCACGCCCATTGCTAATTTTAAGAACTTTAGTTACCTCTAGTATGAAGAGCAACTACATGAACTACAGTATTGTAAATAAATTATACTCGTACTTAACATTTACCCGGCTAGCTCATTTAGTTTCTGTACGTTTTGTAAAATTGTTTTGCCTTTAAGGCATGGGTTCAAATCCCAACGGTGCTCATTATTTCTTTTGTTTGAGATGTAGTTTAGCTCTTAACATGCAGGTTGTTGAACAATGAATTACCCCTTACAAATTTTTCGACACTCGGACCCTGTTTCGAATTTTTTTTTTAGAAAAGGTGCAGGCGACAGTGTTTTAGGTTTTTTTTTTCTCATACCAAAAACTTGCCGTTAGCCTGGTATCCATGTTAAAATTCTTTAGGGCAAATCTGGTTTTCAGTGTCTTTATACCGGTATTGTGAATCAATGTACAGTACAACCCCTCTATTAAGACCATTAAAACGAAGACTAATGATTGGATAAAAGCCAGGTGACAGCTTAAAGCAAGGTGTCAGTAAAACAGAAAGCTCCTGTAGGAGCTTTCTGTTTTACTGTCACCTTGGTTTAAGCAGTTACCTGTCGTAAACAACTTATAATTAACATAATTTAGTGGTCGTAATAGAGGGGTTCTACTGTATATACATGTATACGAGTACATGTTGACGTTAACAATAATGTACATGTACATGTACCATCTAAAACCCAACTCTTGCCGACGTTTCCAGTAAATGGAGATTATCCTATTGATACACCTTTATATGCCTCTAATTTATTCTGCAATGATGAAAATAGTTCCACTTTATACAGGCACGAATATGTACCATAAGAAATATTTTCTATATACTACTACTAGCAGATGGTAGCCTAAAGCAGACTGAGAGTAAAGCGGAATGTGCCTCGATGTGCATTCTGATTTACTTTCAGCCTGCTTTAAGTGGTCACCTACAATATGCAATCTAGTTTTGCTTAAGATACAAATATGCACTCGATATAATGAAAACAGCTATAAAACCAATCGTTGAAGCCTTAAAACTAGAAACTGGCTATACATGTATATTGGATATGTGGTTAAATAGCCATTCAAAAGAATATGAAGAGAGTGTCGATAAGGCAGATGCCAAAAGAAATCCTGAAATCTTCTGTTGGGGCTTTCAACATGTCTAGTTTCCTGTCTTGTGCAGCACTCTGTCTTTTAAGTCCAATGAAATATCCGGTTAAAGGAGTTCGGTTTTAATAGGTGACACTGTATATATTTGTGTTTTGTTTTGTCATTGTAAATATTCTCATTTTGCTCATAATGTTTTGTCAATGTAAATATTCTCATTTTGCTCATAATGTTTTGTCATTGTAAATATTCTCATTTTGCCCATACAGTTCTAATGGTAAAAGTTTAAGAGAGATTTACGGACTGCAGAAGTTAAATGGTGGTTCAAAAGCTCTGAGTCGAATATGAAGTCGGTTAACACTGGTGATTGTTTAATGCAAAACAAAAGTAACACAGAAGGTTCCTTAACTCATTGAGCCATAGTGACGAGTATATTCATATTTTATAAACAGTGAGCCTGTGTACAGAACATTTGCCTTAACCCTTTCCCCCATAGAAGCGACCTTTAGCGTATTTAATTTATTCCACTCCTGAAGAAAATAGTTCCGGTTTATACCCTCATGAACAATTATCATTACAAATATTTTTATATAGCCTGGCAGATGGTAGTTTAAAGCAGGCTGGAAGTAAAGCAGAATGTGCCTTAAGGCACATTCTGCTTTACTTTAAGCCTGCTTTAAGTGATCACATTCTGCTTTACTTTAAGCCTGCTTTAAGTGATCACATTCTGCTTTACTTTAAGCCTGCTTTAAGTGATCACCTTCATTTAATGTAATATACGGGTTATTGGGTAAAGGGTTAAGAGTGTAGATCCTGATCAGAGGGCTGTAACAGAAGCAATCTGATCATGATCTGCACTGTATTTGGAAACTGTAATTGTCCACTTAATTTTGTAGGGGAGAATGAGTTAACTCTTTGAACCCAAGTCACCTATAGATGTGTCCTTTGCGAACAGTGTACTTGGGAAGAGTATACTTGTCCTATGCAAACAGTGTAGATCTTGATAAGAAGGCTCCTTAAGGAGCCCTCTGATCAGGGTCTGCACTGTTTGTCCTTTTGACATATATTGTAAAAATCAATCCCTAAAAGTAAAAAATGGAATAGACTAAATTGAAAACTAGAATTGTCCATTTTGAGATTTCAGGGAGGAAAGGGTTAAAAGAAATTTGTGCTATACTGTTGTCAAGCATTAAGTAGCCACCTGCTGTATTTGTTACAGTGGTTCCTCTCTACAACACCCCATGGGAGAAAAAGATTGTGTGTGTTATTTCGGAGGGAGTTGTGATAGGAAGGGGAAATCAATACTCTAAGAGTGCTGAGCATTACTTGGCTTACATTTGCAAACAGTTTGAACCAAGATCAGACGCTGCGTAATGCTGTGTCAGATCTGGGTTCAAACTGTTTGTCACTCGTCTTTGTGTTTTTTCTTTCAATGTGTCCAATTAATAACGTTGAGAAAAACAACAGATGACAATTTTACACAGGCGCAGTCAATTTTGTAATTGTCTTGTTTTGGGAACAGCGGTGGCAAGCATTGCTGTGCGGAAGGAATTGCTATGCGGGGGTGCGTTGTAGGGAGGGAGAACTGTTAATGTTTTGGACCGAGCCAGTTGTAAGTTTTCAGAGACATTCAGTATTTGGGAGTCAGTATTTCGTTGCAATATATACCCATGCGTCGTCATGGAATTGTTCCCTGAAATAGGTTTCATTTTACGTTGACTTTGCCAGTTTAATGATATTACGCTGGTAAGTTTTGTTGTGAATGTTGTACAACCCATTCACTGCCAAGTCCAAGAATACCAACACGTGCAAACACTTCGGAACAGACCAGATGCCTTGAATATGCTGGCATCTGATCAGGATCCAAATCCGTTTGGTAATTGTACAGTAAAACATCTCTATTACGACCACTACAAAGAGGATAATTACTGCATAAAAGACAGGTGACAGCTTAAAGCAAGGTGAACGTAAAACAGAAAGCTCCTAAAGGAGCTTTCTGTTTTACGTTCACATTGCTTTAAGCTGTCACCTGTCTTAATATAACTAATACTCAACACAATTCACTGAATTCAGACTACAGTGGTCGTAATAGAGAGGTTGTACTGTAGCAATATTTCTTCAGTCTATATATTAATGTACTATAAATCTAAATTACAGAAGCAGACAATACATTGGCAGTGAACGGGATTGCTTCATCATTAGTATGCATCGGTTGTACGATTCTCGCTCGTACAAAGTTTGTGTTCATATTGTCATTTTATCATGACTATCTGGGTATCTGCCATAAAATACAAGTACATGTACATGTATTTTGAAATTGTGAATAAAAGTTGAAATACGAGTCTGTTCGTTGTCTTATTCTAAACCAAAAAAAGTAATGTTGGTATTTTCTACTCCTGTAGCTGGTATGCCGAGTATACAGGATCTCTTCTCCTGGGCCCGTTTTATAAAACTTCGTAAGACAAATGTTATCGTAAGTCAGATAACAAAAGTCTCAATTAATATTTATTTCTCCATCTTATCCTGTCTTCTGACATCTCTTTGGAATCGTCTTGAATAGACGATTCCAAAGAGATGTCACAAGACAGGATTTGATAGTGAAATCAAACATTAAATGTATTTTAAGTTTTGACCTACGACCGTTGATTGTCTTTCGAACATTTATGAAACGCGCCCCAGGGTCTGAGCACTGTGATAGGTCATACGTAAAACTTTTCTATTACGACCACTAAATTGTGTAAATTATTAGTTGTTTACGGCATGTGACTGCTTAAAGCAAGGTCACTGAGAAACAGAAAGCTACTTCATGAGCTTTCTGTTTTACTGTCACCTTGCGTTACGCTGTCATCTGTCTTTTATGCAGTCAATTAGCATTCTTTTCAGTGGTCGTAATAGAGAGATTTTACTGTGTATTTGTTTAGAGTTATTCAATTTAATTAGTTTTACTATATTTTTAATTAATTGCTTTCCACCACTCATGAAGTGGCATAGCATAGGTCTATACGCACAGAGTTTACAACTAAAATAATACATGCACTTATACAATATGGTTCAATATTCTAATCATATTTATCTAAATGAAAATTCATATTTTATGAAATATATAAAAATTACCGGAATAACAAGATTTTGGAATTGTATGAGTTAATAGACTGGTTTCAGGACGTTTCGCTACCTTAGTGCATGTATGTTCGCTAACTTGTGGACTTCGCGGCTGGTCTTTTGCTACCTAGACTTTTTCGATACCAAGTTTTTAGCTCACCTGAGGCAAATGCTCAAGGTGAGGTTTTTCAATGAACACTTTAAAAATATTCTTGTCTGAACCCCTAGTAAACAGCTTTACAGTTGGCACACAGCATTATCTATAGGTCCTTTATTAACTTTGTTCAAATTATGACCCTGGGGTCAAAGTTGGCCCGGTCCCGGGTCCACAGTTTAAAACAGAGTTATATAATAAACTTTTTAAACATCTTCTCCTCTGAAATTAATCTGGCCAGACCTTTGAAATTTGTTGTGGTGACACCTAGATGTCATTTATCAGCATTGAATAAACATATTGTCTAGAAACCTAGTTATTTGGCACATAGCATCATCTATAGGTCCTCTAGTAAGAGTGTTCAAATAATGCCCCTGGAGTCAAAAATGATCCGGCTCGGAGACATACATCATTATCTCCATTTTGTCAACTATTTACAGTTGAGCGATAAATGGCCCACGTGTCTCTTGTTGTGCCACGTGCTGTAGGCGGGTGACACTTAGGGATCACGTTTCTGGCGTCCGTCTGTCTTCCCGTCACGATTTTTGCGTCAGGCTTCATAACTCCTGTTCTACTGAAGCTTTTTAGCTCACCTGAGCACAAAGTGCTCAAGGTGAGCTATTGTGATCGGTCGGTGTCGTCCGTTCACAATTTGTTTCAAATAACTTCTTCTCTGAAACCAATGGCCCAATTTTGTCCAAACTTGGTCAGATACATACAGTAGTTGTGAGCTTCAAAAGTTGTTAAAAAAGTGGGTGGGGCTATCGGGCTTGTTGCCATGGCAACCGTGCGCAATATCTAAAAAAATCTTCTTCTCAAGAACGACTGGTCTGATTTCAATTTGGTTTTCACCAAAATGTTTCTCAACTGATATACTTTCAAAGATTTTCAAAAACATGGCCGCCAGAGGGCGTGGTCATTTTTGGCATTTACATTATATTGTCAACCAAAGTCAAAACTTTTAAAATCTTCTTGTCAATAACCGCAAGTGCTAGGACAATCAAATTTGACCTTTACTAAGATTGTTCAAATTATGACCCCGGGTAAAAAATGGCCCCGCCCCGGGGCTAATCAGTTTTACATAGGAAAAGCTTTTAAACTCTACTTCTCTGAAACCGTAAGACCTAGATCTTTTATATTTTATATCTAGCTTTGCCTTATGATCCTCTGCCAAAATTGAACAAATCTTGACCCTGGAGTCAAAAATGGCCCCACCCCTGGGCTTATCAGTTTTACATAGACTTATATAGGAAAACCTTTAAAAATCTTCTTTTCTGAACTCGTAAGGACCAGACCTTTTACATTTGACATGTAGCTTTGCGCTATTGTCCTCTACCATGATTGTTCAAATCATGACCCTCAGGTCAAAAATGGCCCCGCCCGGGGACTTATCAGTTTTACATAGACTTATATGATGGTTGTTATCCATAAGAAAATGGGCATACTCGGCATACTTCGACGTCAAACTTTCCCAGAAATAATGCCACTGTTGAAAGATCCAAAACCGATTTGGTTCTTAGCCGAAATGGACTTAAAACGGCGGCTGCACGATTGAATGCACTCAATCCTGTCGAGAAATCGGCCATCTTATTTTCTGCAAAGCAAGACTCAGGGACCTGTCAGCCAATGAAAACAGCTGCATTTCCAAGTACCCTGTCAGCTCACAGGGTACTTCGTGTCAGGTCTACGGCTCGGTGACCAATGAAAAGTAAGGAATTTACTTTGCAGTATAATAAACATGTAGGTATACCTTTTAAAATCTTCTTCTCTGACACGGTAAGGCCCAGACCTTTGATATTTGTCATTTATCTTTGCTTAATGATCCCCTATCAAGAGTGTTCAAATCATGACCCCTGTGTCAAAAATGGACCCGCCCGGGGCTTATCAGTTTTACATAGATTTCTACAAGAAATCCTTTAAAAATCAATTTCTCTGAAACCACTTGACAGAATTCAATAATATTTTAAATGATTATTATTTAGGTGACCCTTTATTAGGACTATTTATATAATTTCTGTATATTTTACCTAAAGTTTGCTCAAATAGTAATAATGACAAACGCATTTTGAGCTATTTCTTCATGCAACAGTCCACATACATGCAATGACAAACTTCAGTTTGCATTGAGTATAACACAATAGTTCCTCAGGTGAGCGATTTAGGGCCGCATGCGGCTCTTGTTTAAAAGATGAAACTTCATTTATGGAAAGAGCTTGCCATGTGGAAGTGTACTGCATAAGGACGATAACTCTTGAATCAATATTTGATACTGGGGTCATGATTTGTACAATCATGGTAAGAGACAACAACGCAAAGCTATTTGTCAAATGTAAAATGTCTGGTCCTTACGATTTCAGAAGAAGATTTGTAAAGGTTTTCCTATATATACGTTTATGTAAAACTGATAAGTCCCGGATTAGGCCTGTTTTGACCCGAGGGTCATGATTTGAAAAATCTTGGAAGAGGACCATAAGGCAAAGCTACATATCAAATATCAAAGGCATGTGCCTGACCGTTTCAAAGAAAAAGATGTTAAAGGTTTTCCTATATAAGTCTTTGTAAACCTGAATAGCCCACGGATGGGGCCATTTTTTACCCGGTGTCAGTTTGACAATTTTGGCAGAGGGTCATAATGGCAAAGCTACATGTAAAAATTATTACAGTAAAATATAAAAGATCTATATGCACAACTCATATAACATGATGCTTCATATCATTTTTGTTTTCAACGCAAACGGTTATTGGTGAGAAGATTTTTAAAGTTTGACTTTGGTTATCAATATACGATCTATGTTCAACCAAACTATTTTGTTCAATGCTCCGTTATATTACCCATAATATTATTTTGCGACTAATCTTTATTTATGCTAAAAGTTTTTCCTGTTCAAAACGCAAGAGAAGTATGTTTTAGGCCGCAGATTTTGTAGTCACAAAGTTCTTGAGTTTCAGAAACTTGAAATTGACATTTTCAGTTTCGAACAAAGTCTCACCCATGCTTCGCTATTAAGGATTGTTTTATGCTCAGCGGCGAATAGTCAGGACATATTTATATAAGCCCCTGTCCGTTAGTTTGGTCGTTCGTCATGCAGTTTCTTCATCCGTCCACACATAATATTGTATGAAATATACATGTATATATATACTCACGGAATTTAAAAACTGTGCATGGTTAAAAACTTAAAATTTATTTCAAATGTACACGTTTTCAATAAGATCACGTAAAAACGGTTTATACAGCTGATTAAAGCGTGTAGAAGGTATTGGCTACA
Organism: Gari tellinella; assembly: GCA_922989275.2. Classification (NCBI taxonomy): domain Eukaryota; kingdom Metazoa; phylum Mollusca; class Bivalvia; order Cardiida; family Psammobiidae; genus Gari; species Gari tellinella. The sequence goes on from OV277862.1 coordinate 20,586,543, forward strand.
CTTTTCATTAAATTGACGTTAATTTTGCTTGTCAAAAACGTTTGTCTATTTTTGCATAAATTGGTCAGAATACTCATTCGTACAGTACATGCAACACGTTTTCAATGTACACTGGTTGTTTTTGGCAGTAAATCATCGGAAAAACATGTAAGATTTGTTTTATCAACCATTACGGCTATGCCACGGCTGTCTGAAAATGCGCGTCTACGTTCAGTCAGCATATTAGAGATTGGAATGAAGAAAAAAATGATGTCGCAGGCCGATTTGGTCTTCATCGTAACACCATGTTGTCATTATGGAGACGAATTGACAAATTGGCAATGCTCGCGAGAATCTGCGTATTAACGTAACGTCGACAAGATACGTATTTTCCCGTTACACATGTGCGTGATCGTTTTCAGTCTTCAAACTTTACGGCTAGAAACATTCGATGAGTTCGTCTAATCAGCAGGTGGACAGTGCTGAAAAGATAACGCAAATTTTGAATCCGTCCGTGACGTCATACTGTACGTCCCGTTCAGACGTCAAACCCGCCATATTGTCTTAAAGCATGTCATTGTTCACCTACACGTTGCTCGCGTGCGTTGTCACGGCCTTCATACAGAACAAAAACATCGAGGTCATTGACTGACCCACAATCTCATCCGATCGGACCTTAACTGAGCACGCTTGGGATGAGATTGGGTGTTGTTTGCGACGTCTACCGAACCAGCCATTGGCGTTGGAACAGCTGGCTGATTGTTTAGTCATGGTAAGGAATGACAATCCTTAGCTTTGGCGAAGTCCACTCGGCGATGATGCCGTGCGCGCTTTGATGCAAACGGAGGACACATGCGTTATTAATTGTGTGACATGGGGTTTGACCCTTAATGACAAAAACGCATTGCAGTACAATCATTATTGACACCACACATTAATGACTCTTATGAAACGTTAGATCGATGTTAAAAATAACACAATAACACAGTCAATTTAAATCTGGTTTGTTATTCCTATTATTTATAATGCTATTCCCAATGCACAGTTTTTAAATTCCGTGAGTATATGTCCGGCTAACTCTCCTATATAGTTTTCAAGTTACAACCTTATGTACAAGATGTTTTCTCTTATACAGATCTACCACATTTTTGAAAACGTCACAATTTTAATATGCTTCATTTTTTCATTACGCCGGTCGAACTTAGAAAAAATTACACATAGCTAGTGGCATCATTTGGAAATGGAGATTAGAACTGAATGGTGAGCTCTGGAGTGTCATGGAAGGATTTTTGGCACTAAATACGACCTAGATGTGAACCATACAAGTTTGTTCAAAGCTTCGTTATATAAGACATAGCATTATTTTCTGACTAACATCATTTTCTGCTAGAACTATTTGACTCAATGTTTAGAAGCACGAGAGGTATATGTAGCACCGTAGGCTTGAGGCTGTCGACTTTGTAGTTATTAAGTTCTTAATCCTGCAAAAACCTATGTTTTTCTCTCTCAGAAATTATAATCATCTACCATCGCTTCACTTCGACAATACACTTGTTAATTTTGTAGATAGTCATAAACATCTTGGTGTAACTCTTGACTCAAACGGACAATGGAGTACACACATTGACAACATATTAAAATCTGCTTCTAAGGACATAGGCATAATGCGCCGATTGAAGTTTAATTTAAATAGACAAGCACTAAACCAAGTCATACGTGAGCCCGATATTGGAGTACTCTTCTGAGGTTTGGGATTGCTGCTCATTGCAGCAATCAAATTCCTTAGAAAAACTTCAACATGAAGCCGCACGTATAGTTACAGGGTTAACACGCTCAGTTTCACTTGAGAATGTATATAGAGAATGTGGTTGGCAATCGCTAGAAAAGCGCCGGGAAGTAAAAAATCTTTGTTTGATGTACAAAGCAACTAATAACATGTTACATGTACCTGACTATTTAAATGACCTATTTCTCAAAACACCATCAGAAAGAAACTATAACTTAAGAAACACAAATGATATCCCTATTCCATATGCTAGAACAGATATTTTTTCATAAAACTTGTATCCCTTCATCACTTTCGAAATGGAATAATACAGAAAATAGAGTCAAGAATGCTCTTTCATTGTCAAGTTGTATGTCAAATATTGTCAAACACGATAGAATTAGTGTACCCTCATTTTATTTACACGGAAACCGTTACTTGTCGGTCTTGCTTGCACGTCTACGGAACAACTGCAGTAACTTGAACAGCGATCTGTATAGAAATCACTTTACAGAAAATCCAAACTGTACCTATTGTAACCAAATTGAAAATGCTGAACATTATTAGTTATACAGTTTCTTCACAGTGTACAAGAGGATTTCTTCCCGGCCGAGGTAAATCTAGGCTTAGATATAGATCTAGATTCGAATTCTTTAAAAAAAATCTACTGTGTCAGATTTAGGATCTACTGTGAGATCTATATAACAGTAGACACATATAGATCTATGTATATGATTTTTAAATAACACTATATCTATATGAAAGTCTATATGATAGTAGCCTTTAGGGTTAGAAATAGATTCTATATAAAAACACATTGTTGTTCTAGTGCCAGTGCTTGACACATATTAAAAGAATATATAGTTTACTCTGTCGAGATCTAGATTCTAGTAAAAAAAAATATAATTTTTTAATAGATCTAGATGTGTCAAGTAGATCTACGCGTGGCTCTTTATGCCACAGCTATTTCGATCGGCATACAGGGGCGTAGCCAGCGATACGCACTTACGCATGTGCGTAACATCAGTTTGAAAAATGAAAAATCAAGCATGACCAAAGAATGGCATAAAAACCGAAGGCTAAGTCAGCCTAAGTTGGGTTAGACCTTAATTATTAATGTCTAAAATGAAGATTTCAAACACACCTCAGAGCTCACCATTTCAGTTCTAATTTCCATTTTCTCCTCCAGACCCACCGACAGGCAGCATTGGTCAATTTAATATTTCAGAAACTCAAGAACTTAATAGTTTAGTTTAAACATATTTTATTTCAATATATACAGATAAATGGGGTTGGGCCACACGTTCTTACAACATTAGATTCGGACATCCTCCTTGTGTTTAAACTTTAAACATTCAAAGTAGTGTTAGTCTACAATTTTAATGCGGCTGCAAGCATATTATCTAAGTTTTTAATAAAAGTTAGAATAAGTGGATAGTGGATAAGGACAGAGAAAGGAAGAGGAGAGAAAGGAAGAAGAAGGAAAAAGAAAAGAAAAATGTTTGCATATTAATAATTTTCTTGTGATGTGGCAATATTGGATTATCCATAAAAGCAACAGAAAAGTACAATGAGTCATGTAAATTATGCAAAATTCCGAAATACGTCAAAGGAGCTTGATGAAAGGGTGTAATTTGATGCAGATAAAAACAATGCAGAATTTATCTAATTGACGTGTCTGCATTATTTGATGTCAGACATCAACAAGCCACTTCATTTTTAAATTGCAAAACGGTCGCAAAAACCAAGACTGGTTGTGCAATGCCAATTCAAGACATGTACATACATACTTATTATAATGTAATTTCCTTACTTTTGATTGGGTACCAAGCCCTATACGTGATCCAAAGTACCCTGTGAGCTGACAGGGTACGTAGAAATGCAGCTGTTTTCATTGGCTGACAGGTCCCTGAGTCTTGCTTTGCAGAAAATAAGATGACCGACTGCTCGACAGGATTGGATGCATTAAATCGTGCATCATCCGTTTTAAGTCCATTTCGGCTAAGAACCAATCGGTGTTTGGATCTTTCAACAGTCGCATTATTTCTGGGAAAGCTTGACACCGAAGTCTACGAGTATGCCCATTTTTCTTATGAATAAATACTGTCAGAAACATGACGTCATTTACGCTGAAACGTTATCTGCTTTGGCGCAATTTTGTTATAGTTTACTATGAGTGCTGTACACGACAATTTCCGAAATATTTTGTTTGAGCAGTGAAACCTTTGCAGTATAATACATTCGTTATATATTGTTTCTTCACAGTGTACATGAGGATTTCTTTCCGGCTGGAAAAATCATGTAACCCTCGCCTGACGGCTCGGGCAACATGATTTACCTCAGCCGGGAAGAAATCCTCATATACACTGTGAAGAAACTGTATAACTAATATTGTCGTCAACACATAGTTTTAGTCATGAAATATTCATACTCATGATATATCACAAATAAAATACAGTGGAAACTAATAATGTCATTCAACTGTTGATTTTGTATAGATCACATTTACCAATGAAATATAAGGCACGTATAACTTTGAACACATGATTAATCTAACCAGAAGAGAACAGAACAGAACATATCTTTTATTCACCCAGGTATTTACATACAACAAGGGGATATATCAAAATGTACACTTAACAATAACTTTGTGGTTCCGTTTTGAATAAAGAGAAAAAAAAGTAGAAAAGAAAAACAGGTATGGTATATGGACTGAGGGGTGGGGGATTAGTCATTTTATTGATCGATAAAGCTGTTGCTGTATTAGTCGTCTTTCCATTACGAAAGGCGACACTACAGCTCCAGCCTATGTATAAATATAATGTAACGCACGTGGGTCCCGGGCACTGTCTTGCCTAAACGAAACACAAGACATGAGCGTAAGATCCACGAGCGGATAAAGGTATTTACTACTATTTAGATTAACGAAATATTATAAGAAAGTTTCCTCATTCAATTTATAATTTCTTTTTGTCTTTTGATATTTTAGTTTTCAGCGTTAACATAGTAATTAAAGTGTTCGAGTTACAACACGGGTAAAGAAAAGAAAATAACCAATTGAAATTGACACAGTTAAACTGACACCTATGCTATCTATCCACATGATTGACAGGCGGATACAGTCCGCACCTGTACCTGCAGTGAATGCCATTCTTTTGTCAGTTTCGTGGGTAGGCCAGCGGACAAATCGTGCAGGTGGGACAATTGTAAATATGGAGTCAATGGAGGTAAGTCAAATTTGCTCATTCATGAAAAGAAGCGAACGTAGGAATTTCACTATGGATAGATAGCTTAGTATTAGAACATGTAAACACGAAGTAACTTAACGGCAATTCTCACAAGCATAATAGTGCCTTTAAGCTCCTTAATTAACTGTGTAATTGAAAGATTTATGTACAGTTTCAGCATTAACAATATTTTCATCACGAGTTTTTAGTTTAAACATTTTTTATTTCCAAAATTTCAACATGGAAATGGGGTTGGGCCACAAGTTCAAAAAACATTAGTTACGCCACTTCCCCATGCAATTATTTACACAATACTGATAATGGCAAGTGATTACTACTAACCCATTTATGTACATCTTTTATAGTAGCAAACAGAAAAGATCCGGTCCTAAGGACTTGGGTTAGTCCTTGGGTTTTAATCCTCACTATTTACTTTTGCCTTGATCCAGATACATGTACATATATTCCCTTATTGGGTAACTTTTACATTAACAAACAATGGACCAACAGGAGATAAGATTTTACGAATTTGTTCACCGTAAGAATTCAGACTTTAAATGGGTTAACTACATCAATTGTTGTATTCAAAATCAAACAGGAGAGAAAGAGAGAGAGAGACAGAGAGACAGATAAAGAAGGAGAGTGAGAGGAAATCGCAGATATTTTAAGATAAAGATTGGCTACTGGCTTAGATTGAGACAGAGATATCCTATCCCCATGTACATATAATTTAGCTTGACAAGGGAGACAACTCACTGAAGTATCAGATATTGTCCATACATTGGTTATTCCCCTTGTTAGCCAATATTGGTCAGCCTGGACTATTTTTCCCTCATTGAAATGATCCTATAGATCACTTTTGGCAAGTTCTCCACATATCAACAAACAAACAAACATTAGGCAAATAGAGTTCCATGCTGGAACTTAAAACAGGTGGTAGCTCAATAACAAGATGAAAAGCAGAAAAGAAAGCTCCTCTCAGAGCTTTCTTCTCTACTTTCATCCAGTTCCTAGGAGTGCACCAATATGGTTCATCTCATTCAATAGCAGCTCTATACCCTTTATTGGGTATTTAAAATCCTCTGAAGACGGAGCATAGCTGCCTATATGGCGAGGTAATTGAAAACAGCTATGCACGTAATCCTCCAGCTTGACAGTCAATTCTGTCTGTACCAAGCTGTCCTGTGAGTGTTAAGCACAGGTAGGCCAACAACAACAACATCCAGTTCCAAGTAGTCACCTGGTTTTAAAGCTGTAGGAAATGGATGTTTAAGTTTAAAAGTTTTCGCATGTTTGAGTACTGATTAAAATCTTTTTGTCTCCTTAATAAAATTCTGCACTGCTCTAAAGATGATCAAGTTTTCATCATGACTAAGTTCTTTACTGCCAAATAATAATGTTTCAATATTGAGTGGATGGTAAGTTCTAGTTGCCCTAAAAAGAGTTATTCTTTCATTATTGAAGTTGTTACACCAAAAGAAAAAATGTTCTGAATTTTCAAAATCAACATGTTATATGTACATGTACAAAAAGGATCTTCTCTAAGTTTATTTCTAAATAAGTCATAATTTAGATTACTACAACTATTTCTGATGCGTGCATGCAATATTGACAAAGATTTCAGGACGTTTCGCTACCTGGATTTTCGCTACCTGGATTTTCGCTACCTTAGCATGTTCGCTACCTTGTGGCTTTCGCGGCTGGTCTTTTCGCTACCTAGAATTTTTCGCTACCCATTTTTATTTTTCACACCTCTTATTTACTAATATGCATGCGCCGTGCGCGCACATTATGATTTTTTTCTGGAATCTACTGATCTGGATCAAAACTGACGTACAGAAATAGAAAAAGGCTTATTTACTAATCTGGATCCACACCAACAACAGAAGACTCATCATTTATTACCAAATATGTGCACGTGTTACACGTCACGCACATACTTTTTCATTTATTAATCTGGATCCAAACCAATGGAATCACCATAAGTGATTTTTTTTTAAAAATTGTCTGGATCCAAACTCACAGAAAGAAATAATTCCAGTTTGACGAAATATTTGCACAGACGCCTCGCGTCGACGTCAGAGATTCTTATTTATTAATCTGGAGTCAAACAAATGCATGCAAGCTCCATATATAAGTGATTTTAGTTAATAATCTGAAAAAATCTGCAAAATACAGGGCTGCCATAAGTTGACATGAAAAATTTCCTAAGATTTCCAAATTTGCATTTTTCAATTTGATTTTACGAATCGTACCTTTACCCAATCGTCTGTTTCTAGTTTTGTTGACACGTGACTACTTAAATCAGACTGGAAGGAAATCAGAATGCGCCTGAAGGCGCATTCAGCTTTACTTTCAGCCTGCTTTAAGCTACCATTTACTAGAAAAAAGAAAAGAAAAAAAATCCGAAGATTTACGAAAAATCCGGAGAAATTGCAGCCCTGAAAATATTCATATGCAGAATAATTGAATGTAGTATTAATTTGCAGTAACGAATGTATCTTTGTTTGTATAGATGTAAATCAAATGATGGTACATAAATAGTTTGTATACGGCCATTTATCAGATTACGTCTTACACAAGAGTGGCGATATGATTCGTAAAAAAAGCATTTCTACTCTATTGTGTATGGCTTAGAACTCGATATGATATCTTCTCATACGGTATACCCGGTATGTCTAAAATGTAATATTTTATTTCTCTTAACATTCGGTTTAGATCCAGATAAGACTCTAAATAAATCGGCGTTTTATCTGCATCTAATCAGTTTTCATCAATAATTATATTAACTCAGAGTCCCTATCCGTGCTATAAGCAGTTTGTTTCTCACATGCGCCCTATCTACAATTACATTAGTGCTAATTACATATAGATGTTTAGTATAATACAAAATTTATGTAAATAAAGATATAAGCTGTCTTTTTCTTTTTCGAAAATATAAACAACAGAATGACGGTTTGGATCCAGAACAGTCATTCAGACACAGGATGACTGGTCAGGATCCAAACAGATGAGTAAAATGCCCTTTAAATACAAATGCAAGTACATGTATTTAATATAGTAGTCGTTTCCCATACTTAAATGATAATTACTTTTGATCCTTATAAGACCTCACTGACACAACCTATTTTGATATTCTTTATTATGTATGTATATTACTTGATGCTTTAGCTGTTCATGTTAATTGTGAACCAAAGCCGAAATAAAATTGAGTTGAGTTGAGTTGAGTTGAATTCAACCTACTGTCAGAAAAAAATACATTTTTTATGCCCAAACGCCACGCGTCCACATCAGATCAGAGAATGTTATTTATTGATTTCGATGCAAACCAATGGAATCACCATGTATTTAAATGGTTTTTATTTTATACTCTGAATCCAAACTAGCGGACACAGATAATTACAATTTTTGACGGAATATTTGCACAGCCGCCATATCTATACAGATTTATTATTAATCTGGATCCAAACCAATGCAAGCTCAATATTAGAGATTTTTATTTGATACATGTGTCTAATCCGGATTAAAACTAAAGGAACATAAGGGGGTTATTTATCAATCTGGATCCAAACTAACGGACGTAAATATAGAAGATATTTTCATAAACTAATCTGGGTCCAAACTAACTGTGACAGAACTATAATGCCTTTGTAACGTGTTTCGAGCTGATTGAAGTTATATATATGAATTTTCCTTGGGGCTTATCTAGCCGAATGATTGGTTATAAACAAACTGTATAAACAATTAATTAAACGAGAACAACTATTCAACTGGTTATTTCAAATGATTGGAGCTATAACTATAATCAAGTTAAATCAACTAATGTACACAAATCACTGTGCAAGCTGCAACTCTTGCACACAACTCTGCAATGCCGCTATACTATACAGCGCATACACAGCTATAACCCCCTGACGCTGTAACTCTATCTAGCGCTACAACTGTCTAGCTATAACTTCGTTGTTATAACTCTCTTGACGCTGTAACTGCGACGTTATAACTCTCTTGCTGTAACTCTACACTGCGCTGCAACTATCTAGCTATAACTCTCTAGTTATAACTGTTCTACAACTCTCTTAGTTCACTGAAAGCTAGGCTTTACAGAACCTATACAACAGGGTTGATGTGTCGTAAGATTTGCGACCCGTACACTAAGAACTGCACTGCTTTGAAACCCTCTCAAGAAAGCGGGGCTTTACGAGAGAACCCGGGAGTAAAGCTCGGCAGGTCTTTTGGCACAAAGTCCCAGCCAGAGACACAACCCTACAGAGTCGTCTAAATGAGCAAACAAGAATAGTTCACTCGTGGGCAGATCAGAGCTGACTGCCAAGATTCTGAACATTTGGTCACTTATATAGACATTTTCGTAGCTCCCTCTAGCGGCATTCAGATTGTATGCGAACATGCGCGAGCCATGCCGAATAGCATTAATAATCTCAAAAACATATAATTAAATAACTCTTAACCTTCTATTATACATAAAACATACTGCGTGTCTTCGTGTGTTTGATTATATAAATGGTTATGACTAAACAGGGGAGATAACCTATCGTGCTTATCACTACTATAACTATTTTTGCCACATTACCCACGCCTCCGGGTTCATGCGTCCCGCATGACTTACTTGACTTAAAACAGGTTCTAAAATAATAAGACAAACAATGACTATTTCTTCAAACATATTGATGTGATCTCTTCACAATCTTACAAGAAAAACAATAAACATCATAATTGTAGTCTAGTTCTTCTAGATAACTTCACCTGGTTCAAAAACAACCCAAACTAACAACTTATTTAAACTTGTGAACACAATGTAACTCTTTTCTCAGTTCTTATACTTGATGCTGAGTTTTGCCTCTCCTCCCTGAATGCTTATCTCGACATCTTCTGGACTAAACTTGACCTCCTTGTCAACAAACTCTGACAAGTTTATTTTGAGACTTCCTGCTCCACAACCAGCATACTCCATTACACTTTCATCATCGTGGCAGACCCCAACTCGTCTGCTTCTTTTCCCTTTGTCATTTATGTCAACAGACATATTAAGCACTAGCGAGTGCTGCTGGCTGTTGGTAGATACAATGGCTCCACATTCCACCTCCTTTCTACGTGTTGGTGCCATCACAGGAGCTGGTGTAGTTCTCTTTCTGACTACCCGCCCGACTTCAATTTCATCCCTTTCTTTGTCTTTTGCTTCTTCTTGTTTAGCTGGCTCCTCTGCTTTGTCCTCAAGAATATCAATGTCAGGTTCTCTTTGCCAGTCGTCATTGTCACTGCTATCACTAGTTGATGGACAGTCCTCTGTGCCCTCCTTAGCTGGCTCACTAGAACAACCTGGCTGTTCTTCCCCGTGCTTTCTCTTGTTATGCTGCAGAAGGTACGCCTTTTTCTTGAATGTTTTTGAACAGCTGTCACACCCATACTCTTTTCCCACGCATACCAGGACATGATACTTGAAGGCCTCATTACTGATTGAAACATGGCAAGATGGGCATATGACCTGTGGTTTGCGGACTGTTGTCTTTGTGTTTACCATTCTGGATTCCCTGAAAGCAGAAAAAACATAGTCTGACAACCATGCTGGCTTTGTCCTTTTACGTTTAGAAAAGCCTACCTTTTCATTGTCTTCTTGCACAGCTGTATCAGGACATATGTCTTCTACTTCAGTTTGCGGATTGTCTTTACATCTAAGAAGTTCTTCTCCAGCCAATATCTGGGTTTTAGCTCTGCGAAGTCGATCACAGTGGATCACCTGTGTCACATTTCCTCGTCCACAATTTACTTTGTACAAAACTCCTGATAGTTTATCAACAATGTCATATGGTCCTCTACAGTAAGAAGTAAGTTTTGACGAACAACCAACTTTCTTTACTGGAAAGAACACATAGACTCTGTTACCTTCCTGGAAGGTTTCAAATGACAAGCTTTTGTCATGGTACCTCTTTTGTCTTCGCATGGAGTCTTCCGTAGTTTGTCGTACCAGAGAGTGTGCTGTTTCTAATCTCTCTTGTAACTCCCATACCCATTGATTCGGGGGTATGTCTTTTATACATGATGGCATTTCGTACAAAATATCAAGAGGACATGTGGTCTCCCTACCAAGCATACAGAGGTTAGGAGAAACTCCAGTGGTCTCATGCTCTGCAGCTCTGTATGCCATCATGACGTAGGGTAACTGTACGTCCCAGTCAGTGTGGTTACTGTTAACAAAAGTACTTAACATGGCCACAAGCGTCCTATTAAAGCGCTCTACCATTCCGTCTGACTGGGGATGGTAAGGAGTTGTTCGTGTCTTTTCAATCTGTAGCAGACGACACATTTCACTGAACAAACAACTCTCGAACTGCCTTCCTTGGTCCGAATGTATCTTATTTGGAACTCCAAATCTTGCTATCACATTCTCAACTAATATAGCTGCAACAGTCTTTGCTTCCATGTTTGGCATTGCAAAACTTTCAGTCCACTTGGTGAAGTAATCTCCAATTACAAGAATATATCGATTGCCTCGTTCTGTGATAGGGAGTTCTCCCAAAATGTCAATTGCTATTCTTTCCATTGGAAATCCACTTCGAACTGTACCCATTGGAGCTCGCTTTGTTTTGTTTGGGTCTTTCCTTTTAGCACATGCTTCACAACCGCCGATGTATGTCTTCACGTCATTCTGAAGTCCTGGCCAGTAATAACTTTGTCTGATTTTACTAAGGGTTTTTCTTATTCCAAGATGGCCAGAGCTTTTGATATCGTGTGAATATTTCAACACGGTTCGTCTATGATTGAGAGGGACTATGCCTTGCCAGTAGACAATATTTGTTCCGAGTACGTCCCATCGTCTCATCAGTACATCATCTCGCAGTTCCAACCGTTGCCATTGGGAAACTAGTGATTTCACAAAGTAGCTTTCACTCTCCATCGATTTGTGATCTGGTTTGATTCCTGACTCTACCCAGGATTTGATTTTAGAAATTTCTTTATCACTGCTTTGTACTGTCTTCAGATCGGTTTCATCGTTTTCCATTGAGGGATGCACAGCATTCACATCTTCGGTAGTTTCTGTCCCGACTTCTTTGTCTTTTTCCTCGTCTGTTAATCCACATTGTTTGCACCTCAACCTGCTCATGCAGTCGGCGTTTCTGTGAACCCTTCCTGGCCTATGCACAATTGTCATTTCGTATGATGACAATGTTTCTAACCATCTTGCTATCTGGCCTTCTGGATTCTTAAATCGCATTAACCACCTGAGCGATCCATAGTCAGTTCTGACGGTGAATTTCCTACCATACAGGTAGTGTCGGAAATATTTCACGAAATGTACTACCGCTAACAATTCTTTCCTTGTGACACAATACCTGCGTTCTGACTTTGAAAGTGCCCTACTAGCATATGCTATAACACGCTCTTGTCCGTCTGTGATTTGTGACAATACTGCGCCTATAGCAAAATCACTGGCATCAGTGTCTAAGATGAATTCCTTTGAAAAGTCTGGATGGGCAATGACTGGTGATTCAACAAGTAGTTGTTTCAGAGTGTTAAATGCTTCGTTGCACTCGCTTGTCCAGCTGAACGTATGCCCTTTTTCTGTTAGCTTGTGCAGTGGCTTAGCTATTTCTGCAAAGTTTTTAATAAACTTCCTGTAATAGCTGCACAGGCCAACAAATGATCGCACTTCTGTCACGGTGCGTGGTACCGGACAATTCTTTACTGCTTCTACCTTTTTGGGATCTGTTTGTATTCCAGAAGCCGAAACTATATGACCAAGGGACTCTAATTCTCGACAAAAGAGCTGGCATTTCCGTGGTTTCAGCTTTAGTCCTGCACCTAGCAACCTTTTGAAAACACTTTCCAAATTGCAAAGCATATCTTCAAATGTCCGGCCATGTATGATTATGTCGTCTAGGTATATCAGACATATCTGCCAGTTGAGCCCTGCTAATACAGTTTCCATCAGGCGTTCGAAGGTGGCTGGAGCATTGCATAGGCCAAACGGCATGACCTTGAACTCGAACAGACCTTGCTTTGAGATGAAAGCTGTTTTCTCTGCATCAGTAGAGTCCACCTCTACTTGCCAATACCCAGAGTTCAAATCTAAACATGAGAACCATTGTGCTCCACCTAATTGGTCCAATGAGTCATCTATTCTAGGAATAAGGTATGAATCTTTAACGGTCACATCGTTCAGTTTCCTATAGTCTATGCAAAAACGTCTTGACCCGTCTTTCTTTTTGACCATGACTATGCCACTAGCCCATGGGCTAGATGATGGTTTTATAACATCTTGTTTCAGCATATCATTGATCTTTTCATCTATTTCAGTGTTCATATGGACAGGGGTTCTCCTTAGAGGTTGCCTAATAGGCTTTGCATCGCCTGTGTTAATTCTGTGCCTTACAATTCCTGTCCTACCAATATCCCCATCTGTCTGAGAAAAGACAGTTGAATATTTAGACAAAAGTTTTGCAACTGCTTTGCATTGATCTTTTGACATACCTTCAACAGTTCGGTCATATAAATCTTTCAAATGACCAGGTATCTCAGGCTTTTGAGTTGTCCCAACTGTAGTACTAACAATCTCTGATACTGGACTCATTTTCGCCACGTTTGTTCCAACATACAACGTTTGTGGTTGGTCTGTTATATTCATCACTCGTAAAGCAACATTCTCACTTGCATGAACGAGTGTTCTAGCTACGAGACCTTTTCCATCTTGAAACATTCTTTCTGTTGGCTCAATAATGCATAACTCATTGTGGTCAGCTGACAAACCATTGACTTTGCCTGGTACTATCATCTCTGACTTTGCAGGAATGTCTACCCAACACTACCCTTGCAAGACAAGCTACATGGTTTACCCTTTATGGTCATAGTATTTGTAGCTATGTCAATCTTGCAGGCGTTTTGTTGCAAGAAATCTAGTCCTAGTATAACATCGTTCTCAATTTGTGCTACAACAACGTTTGTTTCACATTTGACATCGCCTACTTCTAGTGTGATGTTGACTCTACCTTTTACATCCAACGGTGTCCCGGATGCTGAAATGATTGTCCTGTCATAGTCCAATAACTTTGACATATTGCTCAAATTGCTGCTGTTCCAAACTTCAACTGATATGATGGATAGAGTTGCACCAGTATCAACTAAACCATCAAATGTCTGTCCTTCTACTACTACAGGCAAAAATAATCCAGATCCCATACGTTTTGACATATTCACCGTTTTTACTTCTTTCTTTTCTGCACCTTGTTTTTGAACATCATGTGTTTGTTGCTGTAGCTTAGGACATTTTCGTCGTAAGTGAAATTTTGAACCACACTCATAACATGTTCCTTTCATAATTTGGTCCAGTGTTTCTTCTGTTTGAGTTAGACAATAACGATTTCATTTGTTCTTCAGGGCGACCTAAAGATTGTGAAAGCCTCTTGATCTCACTGTTGTCTGTCCCACTTTGTGCTGTTGTAGAAACTGCTGAATTAAGCACACCATCACTTTCCAGCTTCTTTTTCTCAGCTCTGACAAATGCTTCTAGTTCCACCGCATGCCTTACAGCATCATTTAAGTTTGACGGTCTGGCCTGCTTGACTCTTAATCTCATATCTGAACTGATTAATGCGTCTATGAATTGTTCTTTTGCTAGAGTCTCTCTTACATCACTGGGTGCTGCAGCGTAGGCCAAGTTGGTAAGTCTTCTAATATCTTGTCCAAGTTCTGATAGACTTTCGGTAGCTTTTTGCTTTCTCTCTCTCAGCTGTACCCTATATAGCTCGGTTTGATTGGGCGGTGCAAAACGCTCTTCTAATGCTTTCACCAAAGCATCAAAGTCTTTTGACTCAGATGACAAGTTTCCAAATACACCCTGAGCCTGGCCTCTAAGTGCTACAGCCAAATACAACCCCTTTTCCTTGTAACTCCAGTTATTTATCTCTGCGCATGTCTCAAAGTGAGCTCTGTAGTCAATCCAAGACCCAGTTCCATCATATGTAGCAGGTTTTATCATAGCACCCTGTTTTGACGATTTACGATGCTCCCTTTTAGTGACATACCTGTCTGGTATATCCTGACCTGGAACTGTACCAGGACTTTTGGTATCATCAAACCATTCTTGCTGCCTAAGTGCTGGCTCTTCTGTATCAGTAGCTGTTGGCGCATTAGGAACACTTTCGTCCGTCCACCTCAGTTTCTTTGGTTTGACAGAAACTCTGTCCATATAGCGTATCTCATCCCTAGGATGTGGTGTATGCTTATATGGCGTTGATGTATTTTGGCACAGACTGTTCAAACTCGTTGATCTCACGTTCTAATGTGAAGATGTGATTTTCTAACTTCAACTTCTCATTTTCTTCTGCAAGATGCTTATAGCGTGTTTGCAGTTCTTGCATTGCAGTTTCACCAACTGAAACTGCCATTTTAACGTGGAATATGATAATGGTGTTATTATCACAATCCGAATCCCACCGCTGCCACCAAATTTGTAACGTGTTTCGAGCTGATTGAAGTTATATATATGAATTTTCCTTGGGGCTTATCTAGCCGAATGATTGGTTATAAACAAACTGTATAAACAATTAATTAAACGAGAACAACTATTCAACTGGTTATTTCAAATGATTGGAGTTATAACTATAATCAAGTTAAATCAACTAATGTACACAAATCACTGTGCAAGCTGCAACTCTTGCACACAACTCTGCAATGCCGCTATACTATACAGCGCACAGCTATAACCCCCTGACGCTGTAACTCTATCTAGCGCTACAACTGTCTAGCTATAACTTCGTTGTTATAACTCTCTTGACGCTGTAACTGCGACGTTATAACTCTCTTGCTGTAACTCTATCTTGCGCTGCAACTATCTAGCTATAACTCTCTAGTTATAACTGTTCTACAACTCTCTTAGTTCACTGAAAGCTAGGCTTTACAGAACCTATACAACAGGGTTGATGTGTCGTAAGATTTGCGACCCGTACACTAAGAACTGCACTGCTTTGAAACCCTCTCAAGAAAGCGGGGCTTTACGAGAGAACCCGGGAGTAAAGCTCGGCAGGTCTTTTGGCACAAAGTCCCAGCCAGAGACACAACCCTACAGAGTCGTCTAAATGAGCAAACAAGAGTAGTTCACTCGTGGGCAGATCAGAGCTGACTGCCAAGATTCTGAACATTTGGTCACTTATATAGACATTTTCGTAGCTCCCTCTAGCGGCATTCAGATTGTATGCGAACATGCGCGAGCCATGCCGAATAGCATTAATAATCTCCAAAACATATAATTAAATAACTCTTAACCTTCTATTATACATTAAACATACTGCGTGTCTTCGTGTGTTTGATTATATAAATGGTTATGACTAAACAGGGGAGATAACCTATCGTGCTTATCACTACTATAACTATTTTTGCCACACCTTTCTTTCATCTGTGTTCACACGTTTGTAAATACGTGTTCTCAAAGAAGCGCCTTTCAAAATTGACTATCTGAATCTGAATATAGTACGTCGTAGAATTTGACTACTGCTAATTTC
Source organism: Gari tellinella (assembly GCA_922989275.2). NCBI lineage: Eukaryota > Metazoa > Mollusca > Bivalvia > Cardiida > Psammobiidae > Gari > Gari tellinella. The sequence continues at coordinate 20,603,024 of OV277862.1, forward strand.
ATTTTTAACTGAACATTTTAGATAAGTAAACTTCAATAATTTAATCATTTTAAATACTACTATATTACGCTAAATTTCAAGTATATTTCATACTAACGGTAAATAAACTTAAACTACGATATTGGGTGATAAAAATTGGGGGTAGCGAAAATGTACGGGTAGCGAAACGTCCAGCGTAAAAACACACTGGGTAGCGAACTGACAGGCGCGAACGCAACAGGGTAGCGAAACGTCCAGTAACCTTGACGAATATCTGTTTCCTTCAAGATATAATTGTGGTACAATAGTTGTTTGGTGTTCATTCATTATAGTCTTTTTGAAAGCTGGAAGTGAGCTTATACTTCTTACATCAATATTCAGATTGTTCCACAGATCTATGGAGGAGGGGATACAAGATTTGTGAGATATATCACGAGTTAAGTTGTCACGCCCACACAGTAACAATTTCGGATTAAGAGGATGAAAAGATCTAATAATATTGAAAAGTGTTATTCTTTGGGCATTATATTTAGTGCAGATGAAAAGATATTAATATACTGCAAAGTAAATTCCTTACTTTTGATTGGATACCGAGCCCTAGACGTGATCCAAAGTACCCTGTGAGCTGACAGGGTACTTAGAAATGCAACTGTTTTCATTGGCTGACAGGTCCCTAATCTTGCTTTGCAGAAAATAAGACGACCGACTGCTCGACAGGATTGGGTGCATTAAATCGTGCATCCTCCGTTTCTTCACAGTGTACATGAGTATTTCTTCCCTGCTGGTAAAATCATGTAACCCTCGCCTAACGAGACTTTTCAAAAAAATAAAGTAAAGTACCAGTTAAAGTCTACTTTCAGTCCGAATGACCGCTCAGCCGACTGTACATTTACCCCCTGATCATTGAGCCATCTTGCCTACAATATTGAGCACTGCTAACATATGGCGCTAAAGCAGCCGCAGTACCGGCTCAGACCCTCACAGGTAAAATAGATATATAGCCTGTTTACCTGTGTTTTCGCCACCCTTAGCTATATTTTTCGCACATGCGCTTTCTGATGTAACATTTCTTACTTTTTCACGGAACTAATTCTGGACTGAACTTTCAATAACACGAATAATATACAAATAAATTACTGTACCGTTTTTGAACGAGGTCATTGCTCTGGATCACCGGGATGCTTTCTTGTCAATTCGCCACCTCTGATTGGTCGTTCGATAATTAGGTCAATGTAGGCTCTGGCAGTATGTTATAGTTTGTTTCATGAAATTTGAACATTGTTTAATGATTTTGAAATATTTAATTTTTTAAAAGTAAATAATATCTTTTACAACTTTACAATAAAAAGTAACAACGGGCATATAGAGTTAAAATTACCAACATGTCCTTTGATTTGAAACTTTTTATGAATTATTGTTATTTTACCTGTTTCTTTCGCATTTTCGGCGCTTGAAATCTTCCTTAGTGAAACTGTCCTAGTATTCGGATATCCTTTGTAGTTTTTGGACATCCTCGGTAGCCTGCTCGTGACGGAATTCCAAGTTTTGCTTAGGTGGCGAATTGACAAGAAAGTGGCGAAATGACAAGAAGCAAGGATATACATCAAATGTCACTGAAAATGTGATATATGATAGTATGTTTATATATCTATATATTTATTTTATTTCACATTAGACTTTTTTGCAGTATTTTTATATTTCTAGTGTGATAGTTAGGACAGTAGGCGTATATAGACCTATAGAGACCACTTCTCTAGTACATATCATGTCCTTGTGTGTCATATTGAGGAGCTGTGAGATCTACCCAGCAGGCACACCAACGTTGAATCAACGTTGAACTTCAACGTTGAAACAACGTACGATTTATATTTGATTTTGAAAGTTGTGTTGACGTTGAACCTCAACGTTGATTCAACGTTGATAATGGTTGAAGTTTAAACGTTGAAATGACGTTGATTCAACGTCAAAACAGCATTGTTTCGAGTGGGCTGTCCGTTTTTGTGTGCATTGTTTTCTCCAGATATTGTTTTATTTTCAAATGCTCCCTTCAACTTAGGTTTTAGGAGCTCTACTCTACTAATAGTAGAGTAGACAACGCATGGGCGTTGGAAGATATTTGATTACAGCTTATCAAATATGGTTGCTTCATTTATTAGTACGCTGAGTATCTATAATTAAACACTTTTACATTGAATTGGTTTGCTTTTCTTGCTTTTTGTATTTTATTCATTTTAATTGTAAACTTGAATGTAAAGTTCAGTGCTTACTATTAAGAACTTAGAACTTATTTCTTTTGCATCTAAACTATGAAGTATCAAATTAATATTTAAGTTGAAGTTGTTATGATTATTTATTAAAAAAAAGAAATAATAATTTTTACCTACGTCCATTATCTGACAATGTTGATTCAACGTTGATTCAACTTTGGCAGTAGATTTTTAAATTGAATTTATTTTTTAAGATAAATCATAGTTTACGTGATGAGACATAACCACTGCAATATAATTTATCAGAATTTTCATTTTCATCGATTTGTTTTTTCCCCACGACCATTTTCAACGTTGATTCAACGTTGGCAATAAATTCGGTACCGACCCATGGTCGTCCAAGGGTGAAAAAGGGTTGATCAACGTTGCGACGGAAAATCAACTGCTGGGCGACCATTATCAACGTTGATTCAACGTTGATTCAACGTTGTCATTAGATTTTCTAAATTGAATTTATTTTAACGATAAATCATAATCGACGTGGTTAGACATTAAACACTGCGATATAATTAATCAGAAATTTCAATTTCAGTATTTTTTAATTTTTTATCTACAACCATTATAAACGTTGATTCAACGTTGATTCAACGTTGGCAGTAAATTGGCTACCGATGGATGGTTGTCCATGGTTGAAATCAGGTTGATCAACGTTACGACGGAAAATCAACGTTGATTCAACGTTGAAACAACGTTGTGTGCCTGCTTGGTAAATGTCACTAGACCTTTATATAACTTTTTATATCTATATGAAAGTCAATATGATAGTAGCCACTAGGCCTAGATACAGGTACTAAATTAAAAAAAATGTTGTTCTAGTGCCAGTGGTGTCAAGTACCTTTGAGGTGCGTAAAAAGAACTTGCAACTGCCATTGTCTTGTCTTGTCTTGTGTTTCTTCTTATCCCTCCTGCGTAGGAGAACCGCACTCCTTGAAGTACGTCGAACTTGGTTATCTCCCTTCACCACTGTTGTCACGTATATTTACTTAGTTACTTGTTTACTTGTATTGGCGCTCTTAACGCTTAGTATTTTACAAACACAATACTGTAGTTTATGTACATTAGTCACTGCATTATTATAATACGAGCGCGTGGCCTCATTTATTTTATATTTATACGGGTAATGGGTTTAACATTACAAGGGGGAAGGTTATATATACAGGTTTGTTATAGTCAAGATGTAGTTACTGTCTAGTATGGGCTCCGAGTAGACCGGGCTGTAGACGCTGCTTTCCTCTTCGTCTTTGTGGAACTTGCTGTAGCATGTTAATGCGTGCTCTGTCTAAGCTATATATAAGTCTACTACATTGTCTTTCATATTCCCGGATATCGTCTGGGGCGATCCTGTATCTTTGTAGTTGTTGCCAACTGTTGATGATGTATTGGGTTTTGTCTGTCAAGACGAGTGCTTCAAAATCGATATTAGATATTTTGTGTAGTTCACGTTTGATGTCTGCTAGTATAGGTGTTCGAACACCATCCAATACCGGGCACATTAATACAAAATGGTCCGCACTTTCACTGGATGTGTCGCATAGTTGACAGGTGTCTGCAACTGTATGTTGATTAAAGCTTTTTCTGTTACTTTGTAGAATATATGTTCCAGTGGCCAGTTTAAGTTTGGGTTTAAGTCTCTCTGCTTCATGGGAGGAGTAATCAAGTCCGAACAATGGATGCACATTTCCTGGAAAGTATTTGTCTTCGTGGAGGAAGCGAAGAGATTTGTATAGGATACAGGAAGTATTGATTTTCTGGGACCAGTAGCTGTATATGGTTCGGTGGACTAGAGTTTTCCATTTTGGTTTTGGCAGGACATCGCTGAGAATTTCTCCTAAGCAGGGAAGGTCATATTTCCACAGCACTCTCTGCACTTCAACTACCCAGCTTCTACTGTCCACTGGTTTCATATGATATTGACGTTCAAGGATCTGTCTTTCTATACTATTTGGTTTCTGGCTAACTAAGTTATGCAAGAATATCAGGGTTTTGAGCTGTATTTGCGCCTCTACGGGCAGCAAGCCTGTGATAAGGTAAATTGCTGGGTTGGCTGTATTATTTGGTAACTGGAGCATTTCTTTCAGTAGTTTCTTCTGGAAGGTTTCAATTTTTTCTGTTTTAGAGTTGTTTGGTAGGATCAGTTCCATACCATACAGCAGCACTGGGGTAATGTAGGTTTTGTATAGGTGAACTAGGGTTTGGATATTAAGGCCTTCATGTCCTCTTAGTCCACTGCCAAACAGGCTGTAGGCTGCACGTCTTGCTTTCTTTATGTTCTCTTCTACGTTGAGGAACTGGTTGTTGACTAAAGAGTCGGTGCGTATTATGCCAAGATGTGGTGCACTGGCCACTGAGGGTATTTCACGGTCGTTGATACTGAACGATTGTTTATTATCTTTTCTACGCGAGTTGTTAACACCAATATGTACACTCTTGGTTGGTTGTAGAATATACCTTTCCATGTTTGCAAAGTCAGTTGACATACTGAGTAACAACTGGGTTTCTTCATTTCCCTCTGCCGCCAGGCAGATGTCATCTGCACAGGCGCTTGCTGCACAAGTTATATTTCCAACTCTTTGCCCGTAGGTTGAGGCCTGCAGCCTGGCTAATAGTGGATTAACATAGGTTTTGTATAGGTCTGTGCTAAGTATTCCCCCCTGCTCTATGGTATAGTGATCTGATGTCTGGTTGTTCCATTTCACTGCCGCTGTCCCGTCTTTATGAAAGCTCTGGATGAGGTTCCAGTGTACATCATTGACGCCCATATGGTAAAGTACGTCTTCGGAGAAGATGTTGGTGATCAACGACATCAAATGCTGACTTGGCATCTAAGAGTATCAGGTTCAGAGGTGAATTACTGTCTTTACTGTCTCGGTAGAGCTCTTCTATTATAAAGGCTGAATTAAGTGGTGATGCGTTCCTAGTGAAGCCTCTCTGGACATGGCACTGGTGCTCCTCGATCATTGGAGAGATACGTCGTCGCAAAATTGCTTCCACTATCTTCCCAAGCACCGGCAGCACTGTGATTCCTCTATAGTTGGTAGAGACATTGGATAGACCTTTGTTCTTGTATATGGGAGTTAGTAGTCCCTTCTTCAATGTATCAGGAAATTTCCCTGTATGAAATATGTTATTGGCTATTTTCATAAGTATAGATGTCAGACTTGTCTGTGAATCTAAGTTTAAACTGTACTTGATGTGTTCAATGGTTATGTTGTATATATCAGGAGATTTTCCAGTATTAATGCTTTGTATTGCTTCCTGTAGTTCATCTTCTGTTACTGGGATCACCGGTCTCTGCGATGACAAGTGGGCTATATGCTCGACCTCCATCTGTACCTGTTTGTGGTAGGTGTGGTCGTATATTTGATCCTCACTTTCTTTTGCCAGTGCTGCAAAATGCTTTTCAAAGCCTTGTACTAGCTGTTCCTCGTTAAAGTAGTTGTCTCCAACATGCAAGTCATTGATGAAGCTTCGGCCTTTCTTTCTTTGTGAGTTGACCAACTCTATGAAATAGCTTTGTGTCTGAACTCCTTGCCTCCAGGATCTTTTGTTTTTCTACTACATCTCTGTTTGCTAATGTCTCTCTATATATCTGTCTAAACTGCTTTTTTGTTTCATTCCTTTGAATAAGGCTTTCGTTATCCATGTGCTGTGGTTTTCCAGCTTTCTTCCATACTGTGTAATTTCATATGTTTATGAGCGGCTTGAATTTCAGAGCTCCAGGCTTTAAGTTTAGGTTTGGCTGTATGTTTCTTCTTTGGCCTACTGGCTTCTGTTGCTGCCTCTTGCATTGTGTGACTCAAGGTTGTAAGGATCTGGTCCATGTTATGCTCGTCTACTTCAATGTGTACTAAGGTTTTAAGTCTGGTCTCCACACAGGATGAGTATAGGTCAATGTCTACGTGTTTCCAACTTATTCTGTTTGTGTTTGGCGTTGTGCCTTTTTTCTTCTGTACCCAGTTTCACGAAACGGCTTAAGCCTCTTATTTGGCTCAAATCCTTGATCCCGCTCAATAACGGGATCAAATTGAACCAGCTCAAGTTGAGCGCGTTTCACGAAACTTTAATGAGCTCAACAACGCGATCAAAGTTGAGCTGATCGCGTTATTTTGAACCACGTCAAGACCAAGATCAAGGCTTACGTAATCGGCTCAAATATGGCGCACTTTCAATGAAGAATTCGACGTCTCGCCAGATTTGAACGTATTGAAAGGGTATTTCGGGGCCAATCCAACCCGCTGGAGCCCATGGGTAGAGAGGAGGTAAGGGACAGCTTTAGGTTCTATCCAGAATATATTCTGTTCCTTCTGAACACCGTATTCGATGGTCTTGACCGCCGAAAACACCGTTCACTGCCCCTCTGTTGATGTTGACATTGTTGTTGGTTACCCTGCATTTTTATGCTAGCGGTGTCCATTTCATCCGTGTATAGGGCCATACACAGGACTACAAAATTAAGGTGTGGTTTACTTAAAATGCCTGTGGATGGTGAAGTGTGGACACCTTCACGTAAGATAGTCGTTAGCCGTCGTTAATGTAAACAATCTATAAATAGCCACTGTACATAAGGGACGCAACTTTTGACACAAGTTTTACTTTCTAAAAAGAATACTGTTAAACTCGAGTTATTCGGCGATTACAATAGAAGCTGAAACGCCTGTCCCAAATGCCGACATTATGCTGATGGCAATTTAATTCAAGAAAAAAAGATAAAACAGAAGACTAACTTCTATTTGTTTAAGTAGCTAGATCTAGATCTATTTGTTTTTAAAGAGAAATTTATACCAAATACGGTCGCTCAGCACACGTATCATTGTATAGAAAATTTACTTTTAAGTGACAATCTAGTCCACATGTGTACAGTTTGATGATATGGAGCTATTTCTCGTCTTTGCCATATCCTCACAGGACGACACCTGTCAAAAGTTAACTTGTCGTCAAAGGGGTTCATTGATGAGGCTAGTGACAATCAGTCTTCAAATCTAGAAACAGGCTTCTTATGTGTAAGGAAATGAAAAAGAGATGTGCAACTGAGTAGATCTACTTCTATTTTAGGAAACAGTTATGGTATATTACTGGAAGACTCTGGATATCCGTATACAGGCCCTATCAGATGACACCATGCCTACATCCTGCCACTCAAGTACAAGAAAGGTATATATACAGTAAAACCCTTCTATATAGACCACCATTCCCACTTAGGTTCACTATTTGGTGCTCAATACATGCCACTGCTTGAAGCTTGGTGAAAGATATAAACAGGAGGCTCCTTTATGTAATGCCATCTTGCTTTAAGCTGCCTCATGGCCTGTACTTCCTACAGTCAATTAGCCTATTTTTAATGATTGTCACATGAGGTTTTACTGTGCAGTAATACCCCTCTGTTACCACAATAAAATTGTGTAAGTGTAGGTGTTTATAGCTTTCTGCTTTACTTTCATCTTGTTTATTGTCACCTGTCTTTCAAACAATAAATGAAAATGATAATCAATTTGCTTTCTAAATAGTGATTGTAATAGAGCAGTTTTAATGTACTAAAATATTTTATTTAAATAAACTTATTCATACAAATTAAACCTTTCCTACATCATTAGCCAAAAGTGAAAATTGCATTTTATCCCATGTATCAAATGCATGGGACAGCTGAAAGTAATATGAAAGTAAAGCAGAAAGTTAATGCTTTCTGTTTTACTTTCATCTTGCTAAAAGATGCCACCTGTATTTCACACTACCATTAAAAACTCATTTGTGGTGCTTTAAAGGTGCTTACTATTGAAGGATATGGTTGAACAGATAGTTTAATAATTAAATTGCTGGTTTCAAGTAAACCAATTTATTTACACGTTTTTAATAGCAAAAGTCAGGCTGTTTTACTACATTTTAAGAAATTTAAGAATAGCCTAAGCATCTGACAGAAGATTTCATATAAGAAAGTGTTTGATTTTGCAGACTTAATGAAGCCTTTACAATATCAAGAGTGGCTGTTGAACAAACATCTGAGATTTCCCTGCCTGGCCCATGGGATGAGACTGCCCACAGAAGATGTGTCGGACTATGGTGGAATGTGCTGTACTGCACAATTTTGGACTCGTGAGAGGGGATATTTTGTACAGGGCCCCAGTACATGACATGGACCGACCAGATGATATGAGGCTGAATCCAACCAACACTGAGGCTAGGGCCAGAGATATTTTTGCAATCAACATTTCAGCTGAATAAACTATTATTTAATTTTTTTATTTTTACATATTTCATAGCTCCTGCAAAAGGGGTTTTCTAAAATGACCCTATATTAAATGCTTATGTCTGCACACAGCTTTATGCTTGTGCAGACATAAAAAATAGGGAATGGTGTGTTGTTGTTGTTGTTTTCACTTTAATTCCTTCTACAGGGGAGAAAAGGTTATTCTTTCCCGTTTAATGGCAAACGAAACACAAACGCAAAACACTAAAATGTAGAAAAGACAACTTTATGACAAATCTGACTTTTCACTTTTATCCGAGTGGCATATAGTTTGGCACCTGATCAGACGCCAGGTTACCCTGCGTCTGATCAGACTCCAATCTGTTTGTTTGGAAATAATAGTTTTAGCATAAATGCGTTTATTGGGAAAGAATTACGTTTCTTCCACTGTATCAAGAATCAGGTTTTCACATAACAAATTATGTTGAGGGTAATTTCTGTAAAACAAACCACAGTATTTCCACCAATATTTTAATACAGCACTGTCCAGTTCAATAATGATAAAAAATACATAAGTAAACTGGCTCAATTAACACATTTCCCTATAAATACACCTTTTTATGTCTTTCATTTATTCCTCCACTGAACACTGTAAATTAAAGCAGGCTGAGAGTAAAGCAGAATGTGTCTTATGTACATTCTGCTTTATTTTTAAACTGCTTCAAGTGATTGGAGAATAGGTTCATTTAGCTTGAATTATGCATATTTAGTTCTTAATGTACTGCTTAAAGCAGGTTGAAAGTAAACCAGGATTCTCATTTATGTGCAATTTGCTTTACTTTCAATCTCCTTTAAGTAGTCACAATTTGTCTTCAAAACTAGAAAAGGCAATGATGTAAAGGCTTAACCCAGTACCCCATAGCCTCTTTCTAGTTTTGAAGATAGGTGACCTCTTAAAGCAGGTTAAAATAAAGCAGAATGTGCCTAAGGCACATTCTGCTTTACTTTCTGCCTGATTTAAGCTAGCATCTGCTAGGATATAGAACATATTTCTAAAGGTATATATAGGTGTTTTATTACTCCACTTGAGGATGCAGGCAATTGGGTAGTGATCCGAGACATTACCGGGGATGTCATTAAGGATATGTTTGTCCTTTGTCATAAGGCTCTGTGGAATGTTGTGTAGGAAATAGTCAATCTCAGTACAGTCTATTCCTTGCGGCGATACATAAGTCTTTCCTTCTACTTTAAATTTCAGGTTGCAGGAATGATAGCCCTCACACCGGAAATGGATATGGCGGAGTCGGGGCGAAAGGGTGACAACCCATTCTCGTTCAAGAAATTCGTCAATAAGAAAGAACCACAGCAAGGTGATGATGGCATTACACGAAAAGACGAAGAGGTGGACATATTTGATATTCCAGACACGACCAAACCTCGTAAAAGGGAAAAGCAAAAACAAATAATTGTTGTCGACGAAGGTGGGTAACAATGTTGGATTGAAGAGGGGCGTTTAAAGCAATAATAAAGTGCTTTGGAAAACAAAATATGATGAAATAAGAATAACACACAAACTAAAACAAATATATGTATATATTAGGTGACTAAGTGCTTTGTTGTTCAGAAATACTCATTATATGAAGTCTTAAATCACAATGTTTTACAGTTCGTACTCATGTCGATTCGCCCCTAGACTGATGCCGGCATTTATAATATATATGTATTTTCATTTTAAGTAATCACCAGAGAACATGAGGGCGATAAATGAAGTAAATATAAGATTGATTTAAAGTCAGAAAGACAAAAAAGCAAAAAATATAAGCGTTGTTGCAAGCTAGGTCATCAAATGTCTTAACACATTCAACCCTAGCGGCGAGTACATTCATCATTTACAAACTGTGTACCTATTAGGATTACAATTGTTCCATGCAAACAGTGAATACCCTGATCAGAGGGTACCTTAAGAAGCCTTTGATCAGGGTCTACATTGTTTGTAATTTTGAAATAAATTGGTTAATAAAATCAACCCTAAATAGTCAAAAATAGACTAGACTTATTTTGATATTGGAATTGTCCATTAACAGTTTCAGGGGTGAATGAGTTAATGTACCTTCTACTCCTGAGACCCCTCAGGTTTGTGCTTGGATTTTGATGACACTTGGTGCCCATGAATGTTAAACATGATATGCTTTACACTGGGCATCTAAAAGAACCATAGAACTCTGTCGATAATAAGAGTAGGGCATCGCGCCCAGGTTCTCTGTCCCACCACCCCTCTCTCTGGCCGAAACGGGGGTTAGCAATACAAACAAACAACCATTATCAGCAGTTATATTCTAAGCTCAACTGGCACGAAGTGCCAAGATGAGCTTTTAGGATTGCTGGATGTCCATTGTCTGTCTGTCTGTCAGTTCACAATTGGTTCGTTAACTCTCTAGCGGCTACAATTTTAATCATATCTACAAAAAAAATTCTACATGAAACTTGATGACAATGTTTATCTTGATGAAATCTAGGTCATGGTCAAATGTAGGTCATGTCAGGTCAAAAACTAGGTCACTAGGTCAAATCATAGAAAAACCTTGTTAGCACTCTAGAGGCTACACATCTTATTGGATCTTACTGAAACTTGGTCGAAATGGTTGCCTCATTAATATCTAGGTCAAGTTTGAATGTGGGTCATGTCAGTGCAAAAACAAGGTCACTAGTTCAAATCATAGGAAAACCTTATGAACATTCTAGAGGCTACAAATCTCATTGGATTGTAATGCAACTTAGTGAGAATGTTTGCCTAATTGATATCTAGGTCAAGTTTGAATATGGGTCATGTCAGGTCAAAAACTAGGTCACTAGGTCAAATCATAGGAAAACCTTATGAACATTTTAGAGGCTACAAATGTCATGTGATATTCATGAAACGTGGTCAAATTCTGTTTGCCTTATTGATATCTAGGTCAAGTTCCTTTGTGGGTCATGTCCGGTCAAAAACTAGGTCACTAGGTCAAATCATAGAAAAAATTTGTTAACACTCTAGAGGCTACACATCTCAATAGATGTTAATGCAACTTAGTCAGTATGTTTTTCTACTTGATATCTAGGTCAAGTTGGAATATGATGCATGTCAAGTCAAAAAACTAGGTCACTAGGTCAAATCATAGGAAAACCTTATTGCCTCTCTAGAGGTTACAAATCTCTTGCGTTCTTCATGAAAGTTATTCAAAATGTTTGCCTCATTGACATCTAGTTCAAGTTTGAATATGGGTCATGTTGGGTCTAAAACTAGGTCACTAGTTCAAATCAAAGAAAAACAGTGTTAAACCTTTAGAGGCTACAAATCTCATAAGATCTGAATGAAATATTGTCAGAATGTTTGCCTACATCAAATCTGGGTAAAAACTATCTGAATAGATTTTAATTGTGTCTGGTACAAAACTAGGTCTCTAGGTCAATTCATAGAAAAATCTTATTAACACTCTAAAGGTTGATTGTGGGTCATGTCCAGTTGTAATCTAGGTCACTATAGGTCAAGTTTTTCATGGTGCAACAGGTGAGCTATTTAGGGCCATGGTAGCCTATGTTCATTTCTCTGGTTAGTGTTTCACGGCCTCATGGCCCTCTTGTTCCTGCTAAGTTTTTAACATTCTTAACTTTGTCTCATTGTTAAACCTTATCTTATACATGTAAACTGTTCTTAACACTAGTAACAGGCACAGAAACGCACTGCCAGAAACTACCCGTGAGGGTGTGTAACAGAATGAAAACTTGAATAGATAGATAGAAATTCACTTAAAGTAACCAAACAACTCAACATTTGAACCAATTACCAGTTATATTTAAATTAATCTTATGCTGTAAATGCAGTGCTATGTTTTCCTATATATATTTCTAACTTTTATGTCAAAATAACAAAGGCACTTGTACACAATTGGATCAAATCTATACAACTCAAGCATTTGATTGGTCACATCTAAGCTTTTGCTAGCAAAAACCATCTGACCAATCAAATGCTTTAGAACAATATCAGACTCAGCTAAAGCTTTTTTAGCTCGCCTATTCGGACCATTGGGGGGGCTTATGGAATCACCCCGGCGTCGGCGTTGGTTTTTTAGCTCACCTGAGCCGAAGGCTCAGGATGAGCTATTGTGATCCCATTCCGTCCGGTGTCTGTCGTCCGTTCACATTTTCAAACAACATCTCCTCAGAAACAACTGAACCGATTTCAACCAAACTTTGTCAGAAGTATCAGTGACAAGGGGGAACGAAATCTTGTTCAAAGATTTTGGCTAGAGTTTTTCCCCTTGCTGTGGGACCAGATTTTCTAACATGACCCTATAGACAACTTTTAATGCATAAGAAAATATTAAAAAATCTTCTTCTCAGAAACCCAAAGGCCCAGACCTTTGATATGTATTATTACCTAATGATCTTCTACAAAGATTGTTCAAAGTTTGACCCTGGGGCCAAAAATGGCCCCACCCTGCTTATCAGTTTTTCTTAGGAAAACCTTTAAAAATCTTCTCCTCAGAAACTGTATGGCCTAGATCATTAATATTTGGCATGTAGCTTTGCCATATGGTCCTCTACCAAGATTGTTTAAATTATGACCCCGGGTCAAAATTGGTCCCGCCCCGGGGCTTATCAGTTTTACATATACTTTTAAAATCTTCTTCTCTGAAACTGTAAGGCCCAGATCTTTAATATTTGACATATAGCTTTGCCTTGTGGTCCTCTACAAAGATTGTTCAAATTATGACCCCGGGCCAAAAATGGCCCCGCCCTCGGGCTTATCAGTTTTTCATAGGAAAACCTTTAAAAATCTTCTTCTCTGAAGCTGTAAGGCCTAGATCATTTATATTTGACATGTAGCTTTGCCTTAAAGTCCTCTACCAAAGTTGTTCAAATTATAACCCTGGGTCAAAATTGGCCCCGCCCGGGGCTTATCAGTTTTACATAGACTTATATAGGAAAACCTTTAAAAATCTTCTTCTCTGAAATCGTAAGGCCAAGATCATTTATATTTGACATGTACCTTTGCCCTATGGTACTCTACCAAGATTGTTCAAATTATGACCCCTTGATCAAATTTGGCCCCGCCCGGGGCTTATCAGTTTTACAAAGACTTATATAGGAAAACCTTTAAAAATCTTCTACTCTGAAACTGTAAGGCCCAGATTCTTAATATTTGACATATAGCTTTTCCTTGTGGTTCTCTACCAAGTGTGTTCAAATCATGACCCCCGGGCCAAAATTGGCCCCACCCAGGGGCTTATCAGTTTTTATAGGAAAACCTTTAAAAATCTTCTTCTCTTAAACCGTAAGGCCCAGATCATTAATATCTGACATGTAGCTTCGCATTGTGGTCCTCTACCAAGATCAAATTATTGCACCCGGGTCATAGCTATGTCAAAATGTTGTCTTGCCCAGTCAGATTCTATGGTACAGTGTCCTCAGGTGAGCGAAATGTGACCCTCTGGGTCTCTTGTCATGGTTAAAGTTTGGGGTAAGTGTTGTAATGCACTAATACTTCATGAAATATTTGCATTAATTTAGGAAGCTGATATTTGGAATGGAGGTGCCCTGTGGGTTGAGCATTGATGTTGTGTAGTTAAATTTAAAAAATAAAGTTTAAATTAAGTCAAAATTTCACCTTTTGTGGACTTCAGCTGATTTCTCATGGTTAAAGTTTTGAGGTAAGTGTTGTTATGCACTAATACTACATGAAATATTTGTATTAGGAAACTGATATTTGGAATGGATGTGCCCTGTGGGTTAAACATTCATGTTGCGTAGTTCAAATTTAAAAAAAAGCTAAAATTTAGTCAAAATTTCATGTTTTTTGGACTTAGGTTTTTCGGCTGATTTCTCATGGTTAAAGTTTTGGGGTAAGTGTTGTAATGCATTAATACTACATGAAATATTTGCATTAGGAAGCTGATATTTGGAATGGAGGTGCCCTGTGAGTTGAACATTGATGTTGCATAGTTACAATTTAAAAAACAGTTTAGATTTAGTCAAAATTTTACCTTTTGTGGACTTAGGTTATTGGCTGATTTCTCATTGTTAAAGTTTTGGGGTAAGTGTTGTAATGCCTTAATACTACATGAAATATTTGCATTAGGAAGCTGATATTTGGAATGAAGGTGCCCTGTGGGTTAAACATTGATGTTGCGTAGTTAAATTTTTAATTTTATTTTAAATTTAGTCAAAATTTCACCTGTTGTGGACTTAGAGTTTTTGGACTGAAATTTCAAATTTAGTTATGGAGTAAGTGTGTTGTAATGCACTTATACTACATGACATTAATACACTGATATTTAGAATGGAGGTTCCCTGTAGCTTAAATATCAATGTACTGATACACTTTATTATTGATAGTTACCTATTTAAGAAAGGTTTAATTAGGCGAGCTTTGCTGTTCTCCGACAGCTCTTGTTGAACTTTGGGGCTACTCCTGATACATGTATTATGAATACTAAAAAAAACCAGAATGAATGGTGTTATTCACTAAAAAAATCAATCAATATTTCAGAAGTTCCTAAAGGCAAGCAGAAAAAGAAAGGAAAATCAGAAAATCCATTTTCTTTCAAGAAGTTTCTGGCCAGTCCAAGCAGTGATGTGAAGGTGCCTGCCAACAGCAATACAAGTTATCCAAGTGAAACTGTGAGAAAACCCAGATCTGAAGAGCCAAGTGCTTCTTCTTCTAGTGACTTGCCTGACTTTGTTCAAGATCATTACACGGAAGCAACACAAGAGACTGCTAAATTGTCACTTTCAAAGGGTTCCTCCAACAAGCATACAATGTCACCTGATATTGGTGATAGAAACTTTCCTAATATAGATAATGTTTCAACGGACTCCAGACTATCACAAAGTGATAATGACAATGAGTTTTCAGACGAAGATTACAAAATACCCACAGTACAAAGCTCTGGGACTAATCTGCTACCTGATTTTCTCTCAGATGCTTCCGTTGGAAATTATACCAGTGTAGACAATGTGAGAGATGTGTTTGACAGCGGTGGTGAGGACTTTGCCCATGTTGATGGAGATGTGAATATTAAGCTTAGAAAGGTATGTTTCAAATTCAAAATCCTCTGCATAACCCTTTCCCCCCACAGAAGCGCCTTTCAGCGCATATGATTTATTCCTCCACTGAACAAAATAGTTCCAATTCAATCAGTCATGAATATATATTATAAGGAATATTTTCTATATTTTAGCACCTGGTAGCTTAAAACAGGCTGAAAGTAATGAAAAAATCTAGGTCAATTATGAATATGGGTTAGAGCATTCTGCTTTACTTTCAACCTACTTTTAGTGGTAACCTATCTTCAATACTAGAAATAGACTATCAGGTAAAGGGTTAACTGGCACGTGGGGACCACCACTCAATATATATTAGACCAAACTATACAGACCAAACTGACATCCCGTTGAGTTAAATTAGGCAAATCCTTAGACTGATTTTGCTGAAACTTGTTAAAAATGTTCAATGCAAGGTCCTGACTAAACGTTAGAAACTTTCATGTTGATCTGAAATCCAAATGGTCTATGATGGCCATCTTGAAAAGATATTTTAGACTTCTAATTCAAATTCTAATATATCTTTTTTGTTGAAACTTGGTACAATTGATAAGTGCAGAGTAATGGGTGAAGCTGAACACGAGATTGACAGTTTATCAAAGTTTACAGTGTTTTATTTCTAATTCCTTCAGATACTTGATGAAAATGCAAAATTGAAACGTCAGGTGGAAGAGATGAAGTTACAAACCGCTCAAGACAAAGAAAGGTAAATTGTTATGTACCCTTAAACCCGTGGTAACTGCACTCTACAGGAAAATAAAATAGTTAAATAAAAGCTGGTTCAGCAGTCTTTCAAAAATTTGGTAACCTAATGCAGGCTGGCATTAATGCAGAGAGTTGCTTTAGGAGTTTTCTGCATCACTGTTTCTTGCATTAAGCAGTAGCCTATCCTTTGAGCTCTTTATATCTCTCTGTTGAAGCATTAGCCAGTATGATAAATGTCTTACACTAAGAAGCCTGCTTGACTTTAAAAAAAAATTCAGTTTTAAGTAGTCCTGTTTTCAGAGGTTAGACACTGTTTAGATGTTTATATACAAGACACTAAGAACTGTCAACATACATTTCTGTAGAAAATCAATGACAACAGAAGCTGAATAATTTTCAAATTTCATTTAAAAGAAATAGTAAAATTTTCAAGACCAACACTGCCTAAAACAGTATAAAATGTGAAACAGAGAACTCATATTGGAGCTTTGTGTTTAAATATTATCTTGCTTTATGCAATCATCTTTCTTAACACATTACCCCATAAATGCGCCATTTTATGCCTCTAATTTATTTCTTCACTGAGGAAAATAGTTCCAGTTTATACAATCATGTATATATTACATGCTAGATATTTTCTATATCCTAGCAGATCATAGCTTAAAGCAGGCTGAAAGTAAAGCAGAATGTGCCTTAACCCTTTGAACCCTAGTCCCGCTTATAGGCGTCCTTTTCAAACAGTGTACATGTGAATAGTACACTTGTTATGTGCAAACAGTGAATACCCAGATCAGAGGGCTCCGAAAGGAGCCCTCTGATCAGGGTCTTCACTGTTTGTCATAATGCCAAACATTGACAAAAACAACCCTTAAAAGTCAGAAATGGACTAGACTAAAATGGAAACTGGAATTGTCCATTTAAAGTTTCAGGGAGGAAAGAGTTAAGGCACACTCTGCTTTACTTATAACCTGCTTTAAGTGGTCACCAACCTTAAAATTTAGAAACGGGCTATGGGGTAATCATTGATGGGTTAAATGCTGAAAATAAGCTTGTTATAGGCCCCAGTATCTAAAGCACAATATGATATTGTGACATTGTCCATCAATCATTTAACCCTTTCCCCCATAGAAGCGACTTTTAGCGTATTTAATTTATTCCTCCGCTGAAGAAAATAGTTCCATTTTATACCCTCAGGAACAATTACCATTACAAATATCTTATGTAGCCTAGCAGATTTTAGCTTAAAGCAGGCTGAAAGTAAAGCAGAATGTGCCTTAAGGCACATTCTGCTTTACTTTCAACCTGCTTTGAGTGGTCACCTGTCTTCACAACTAGAAACAGGCTATGAGGTAAAGGGTTAACAGTTACACTTTACCCATAGCCTGTTAATATGCCCCTGTGATGATCAGTTTGGGGGCATACTGTTTTACCCCTGTCTGTCTGTCTGTCCGTTTGTTCATTCATTTGTCTGTCCCACATACAGTACATCCCTTGTCCGGCTAACTCCTCCTACAGCTTTCAAGCTACAACCTAATTACTTGGTAGGGTGTTTGCACATATACCGTAGATGTGCATGTGAACAGGATTTTTATCTGCTTTAACTTTTCACAAAATTACAGCCAGTTGAATTAAGTCAAATTTTTGGTTGCCGGGAGCATTATAATTGTCTAAAATACAGACAAAGCCATCCCTCTAGTTTCATTTTAAAAACAGGCGACCTTTTAAAGCAGGTTGAAAGTAAATCAGATTTTGATGCACCTTAACCCTTTACCTGATAGCCTATTTCTAGTACTTAAGATAGGTGACTACTTAAAGCAGGTTGAAAGTAAAGCAGAATGCGCCTTAGGGCACATTCTGCTTTACGTTCAGCCTGCTTCAAGCTACCACCTGCTGGAATAAAGAAAATATTTCCTACGAAACATATGTATAACTGTATAAACTGGAACTATTTTCTTCAGCGGAGGAATAAATTGAATGCGCTAAAAGGCGCTTCTATTGGGGAAAGGGTTAAGGCACATTCTGATTTACTTTCAGTCTGTTTTAAGTTACCATCTGCTAGGATATAGGGAATATTTCTTAAGTTACACATTGATAACTATAAAGCGGAACTATTTTATCAATGGAGCAATTGCTTAAATGCGTAAAAATGTGTATCTCTGGATTGAAGGGTTAAGTTAACTCTTTCGTCCCTGATACCTCAAATGGACAGTTCCAGTTCCATATTAAGTCTAGTCAATTTTAACTATTTAGGGTTGTTTTAGTCAATGCATTGCAATATATGACAAACAGTGAAGACTCAGATCAGAGGGCTCCAAGGAGCCCTCTGATCTGGGTCTTCACTGTTTGCATAGGACATATGTTCTCTCATCTTCTACACTTTTTTTTCAAATGACACATATATGCCTGAATAGGGTTCAAAGGGTTAATGTTATTACTTTTGCTGATCTTTACCCACATGGCAGTTGATGTGGGTCTTCACTGTGATATATTTCATGTTGTACTTTTGCTGATCTTTACCAAACAGTCTGTTCCCCACATGGTTGATTGTGATATATTTCATGTTGTACAGTTTGTCAGTTCTACAGTGACAACTTGTCGTACATTCACTGTGATATATTTCATGTTGTACAGTTTGTCAGTTCTACAGCGACAACTTGTCGTACATTCACTGTGATATATTTCATGTTGTACAGTTTGGCAGTTCTACAGCGACAACTTGTCGTACAGAAGAAGAAGGAGGAGGAGGAGACAGCAGTTATGGAACGTGCCATGGAGCAGGTGGAGAACAACCTTTCCCACTCCACGGTATGTACCACAATAATCAACTAGTAACCTTTCCTTCTTGAATCTTAACATCAACCCTTCCACTTTCCAATTAAGTCTAATGTAGTCCGGGGTCACATTTTTACATACAGTGATATAGTGAAATCTTCAAACATCTTCCCTGAAACTTATCTGAATTTTCAAGGAAAATTTCAAAAATCAGTTTGTCTGAAACAAGTATTAACCTACACAAATGATTCATAGGTGGTCATCTAAAACTTTCTTCCTAACTTATGAAAAACATGACTGCCAGTGGGTTGGGAAGGTTTCACATATGGTTTCATTAAAAGCTGAGATCATTTAAATTATGCCTCTAGGGTCAAAACTTGTCCGCCCCGGGGGTCATAAGTTTTACATTAGGAATATACTAAACTTAAAAAAAATTCTTCTCCAAAATCCAAAGGCTTAAAGCCAGAATGTCATCCAAATTTATGCTTAAATCGCGCAATTTCTTATATAAGAACATTTTCTATGTATTAAAACTAAGCGAAATCCGTTGTCAGGTGCCTGAAACATGCCCCCCTTTCTTTAAGAACCATACATAAATGTGCCGATTTCTTATCGAGATGGTTGGAAAAATAAGCTTTTTGTTTACATAACAAATCTTCGTGTCGGCTTCCGAGAGTTTCCGCAAGGTCGAATAAGAGTCTAGAGCAGAATAGTTCATAACCATAAAGGTAACGGTGGAGAAAACGTTATTCTTTCCCGTTTAAACGCAAACGCATCGCAATAATACGCATAAATGGACAACCTTTAGACAATTCTGACCATTCATGTTAGTCTGAGTGGCAAACAGTTTAGTGCGTGATCAGACGCCGGGTTACCCGGCAACTGATCTGCTCCAAACTGTTTGCAATTGAAATCATGGTTTTAGCGTTAACGCGTTATTTGGGAAAGAATAAAATTGTCTCCCCTGTAAGCAAGGTAACATCGACTACATCGTCGTACACTTTCCTACTTGAGATAAGTATGGTTCCCGTGCAGCACGAGACCTCTGCGCTAACTTTACTGATATTTTATTCTCTCCCAATAAACGCATTTGTATACAAAACTATTATTTCCATTGCAAACAGATTGGAGCCAGGTCAGACGCCGGGTAACCCGGCGTTTGATCAGGCTCCAACCTATTTGCTACTCATATTAAAAAATAATAGTTAAAACTTCTAAAAGTAAATTTCCACAGTTACGTGCATTGCGTTTGTGTTTAAACGGGAGAGAAAATGAATTCTCTACTGTATACTGCGCACAATAAACACAGCTATCAATGTTTCTTGCTGGATGTAGGGAATACTCATCCCTTTTAAAGTTTTAGAATGTTCCAATCTAAAAATAACTCTGACAGGTCATAAGAAAACATCTTAACCGGGCGCAAGCCGAACGAACTCGGAAAATCTCCGTCGTTGATCGGATGTCAACAAACCGATTTAAAAGTCGACCTTTTTCCATCAAATTCATGTGTTTGTCAGATTTATTGCCTCCATAATCATCGCGGATTACTTATTTTTAGCACGCCTGTTCAAAGAACAGCAGAGCTAATGTCATACCCCCGGCGTGCGTGAGCGTGGCCAAGGTTAAAGTTTTTTGGACGGATTGTTTTAAAGCTTAATATTTGTGCTAGGGTGCTGAAATTTTGTATGGAGATTCATTTGGGGGTAAACATTGATGTTATGAAATTGGAATTTAAAAATGATTTAAATTAATGTCAATTTTCAACATGTTTTGGACTTAGGTTTTTCGACTACAAATGACCAGGTTAAAGTTTTTTGGACGGGTTGTTTTAAAGCTTAATATTTGTGCTAGGGTGCTGAAATTATGTATGGAGATTCATTAGGGGTTAAAGATTGATGTTATGAAGTTGGAATTTAAAAATAATTTTAATATTTGTCAATTTTCAAAATGTTTTGGACTTAGGTTTTTCGACTACAAATGACCAGGTTAAAGTTTTTTGGACGGGTTGTTTTAAAGCTTAATATTTATGCTAGGGTGCTGAAATTTCGTATGGAGGCTCGTTAGGGGTTAAAGATTGATGTTATGAAGTTGGAATTTAAAAATAATTGAAAATTTTGTCAATATTTGATATGTTTTTGACTTAGGAGTTTTACTACAAAACACCAGGTTAAAGTTTTTGGGACGGGTTGTTTTAAACTTTAATACTTGTGCTAAGGTGCTGAAATTTTGTATGGAGGTTCATTAGGGGTCAAGCATTGATTGTATGAAGTTGAAATTTAAAAATAATTTTAATATTTGTCAATTTTTGACACGTTTTGCACTTAATTGTTTTTACTACAAATCACCAGGTTTCAAGTTTGGAGTGGTTGTTTTAAAGTTTAATATAACTAGACTAAGACTCGCCATTCATTTAATAATCTTTCTTAACTGAAAACTGATTTGCTTTCGATACAAGATGTTTTTTAGACTTAAACTTTAAACAGGCGAGCATCAGGTGGCTTTGACACCCATTTCTGGTTATATGTTTAGATTACGTATCTGCCTGAATATTCAGGTTTAAAAAATGCGCTAGTCTGGCTTACATACTGCCTTTAAAGTTGTGATACTGTATTTGTTTTGTAGCATCAGCTGGTAGACCTTCACCAAGATTCTTGTGAAATTTCAACTGGGTGGTATTGTTCATAATGCTTAGTTTTAAACTTTTAAATCACACACACACACACAAAAAAGATTAAATGCTAACCTGTTAGCTTTCCCCCGTGTACTACAGGCTTTGTCAACCAACTGACATGCCACTGGGACTTTACATCGCTTGAGACTGTAGTGAGCAATATCAGTATGTATCGTCCCAGATATATGGCAAATTGTAACGAAGGATGGGGGCCCAGTGAATCATCAGTTAGTTAAAAAAGCCTGTAGTACAGGGGCGAAAGCATCCAGGTTAGCTTTCAATCATTTTAAGCTCACCTGGCACAATTGCCAAGTGTCACATAACACTTCAGGTCATTTTGATCTTAAATTTTGACCTCAAACTTGATAATTGAAATCCTTGTCCAGAGTATAACTCCTATACCATATCATTTTCTATTACTAAACCTGGTGTGTACATACATCTTGAGATGGTGGAGTGTCGCGTACCACTTTCAGATCACTTTGACCTTGATCTCTTACCTTAATTATTGAAAAACCTTGTCCAGGGGATAAATTCTGTACTATTCCATCTAGGATTACCAAACGTGGTGTATGCATACATTTTACAAGTTTCGAGTGTCACATACCACTTTCAGTGCTCATTGATCTTTACTTCTGACCTCATTTTTTGAAAACTTTGTTCAGAACATGTGACATGATGGAACTGTAGTGACCTTTAGTGATAGTTCTATTTAGAACAACTTACAAGAATGGACTAAAAAAATACCAACATGCAGGGAGTTAAGATAATTTTAGATAATGTATTGCAGGTTTGTTGAAGGCTGTTGATCAGGGTTGACACATTTCTGTTGACCTTAGGTTCTGTGTCTCTAGATATAAATAAAAAAAAACACATTTCTGTTGACCTTAGGTTCTGTGTCTCTAGATATAAATAAAAAAAAACACATATTAAAGTAATATGATGGTGTTGAAATACAGTAGACAGCTTAAAGCAAGATAAAAGTAAAGCAGAAAGTTTGTTATTGTTGAAATCAGGTCATTTTGTCAATAGTTATCTGCCCTTGATTTACTCAGATATGCTAGAAAACGCTTTATTTCAGCATTGTTTACACTCTAGTGACTCTCTTGAATTTGACTTGACTCTCTTGAATTTGAATAGATTTTGATGAAACTTTATATATGTCTAAATTCTCGAACATGTTTGATTATGATTGAAATCAGGCTATTTAGTAAATAATTATCCGTCCTGGATGGCTGAAAATGTAATATTTAATAGTATTTACACTAGCAACTACAACTTATATTTGCATAGTTGCATAGAATGTATTTGTTCTTGAAGAAGTGCAATTATTGTTGAAACCAATCAAGCCATTGTGTCAAGAGTTTGAAACTGGGTTACACCACAGTTACTACTAATTTTATTTATCATGTACATGTTTGTAAAAATTAAAATGTTATTTTCTTACAGACAAGAGCTGTGCAGGCAGAAACAACTGTGACGAAGCTTAAACAGGAAGTCAAATCACTACAGGTAATGATTTTAAATTGTGTTCACCCTTTTGTTGCTGAAAATATTTTGTAAACATTTTTATGCGACCCCAATAATTTAGACATCATTATAGGCACGTCTTGATGGGGTCGCATTATGTGCAACCCTCCAGCAAGTGTCTGGCAGCTCAAAATTGTTTCCTGATTTTAAATTTATTTCTTTTTGCCTTGTTGATACCAAATTTCCTAGTTAGCTTTCTCATCATACAGGAAATAAACCTATCAATTTGGGTTCTGGTCTGATGATTTTTATTGCAGTTACAGTCGAACTTCGATATCTCAAACTTGGTTAAATTGAACATACCCGTATTTCAAAGTTAAAACGTGGCATAGCCACGTTTTTACTTTGAAATATGGGTATGTTCAACCTTACCGAGCATGAAATAATGCAGTTCATGGGTCGAATTATCAGGTATTTTGAGGTTAAGCAAGTTCGAGATATCGAAGTTCGACTGTATGTCTCTTTACATGCTTACAATTTTCCAAAAAGCTTGCTTCCATAGTAAAATAATATTCAAACAGAATCTTGCATTTTATGTGCTCATCATTTACCTTGCATACTTTATGTCACCGTGGTGCTTATGTTTGAAATATGATACTCTTGTTTTTAGATAATGCATTGTTTTTGGTGAAAATCAAATACAGCGCGCCCTCTCTACAACAACACCCATTGGGAGACAAAGATTGTGTGTGTTGTTTGGAGGGAGTCTTTATAGGGAGGGAAATTGACTTACAATTTGCAAACAGATTGAATCCAGATCAGACGCCGCGTAGCGCGGCGTCTGATCTGGATTCAAGCTGTTTATCACTGGTCATTAAGATTTTTCATGTTACTTGAGAAAGACAACAGACAGCGGTTTTATGCAATCCATATTGCAGCAATAAAAGGGTTAGTCATTATTGTCCTGTTTAGGGAACTGGGGCAATGGTCGTTGTAAGGAGGGAGTCATTGCTGAGAGGGTCGTTGCAGGGAGAGAGCACTGTATTGAGGAATTTATGGTTGTTTTACTGTGTAAGCAGCTTGAAATAATTTTGAAAAAAAAAATGAAGTGAATTGAAATACCAATGGTATAAAATTGGCATGTTCAGTATTACCTTCTATTACAGCCGCTAAAAAGAAGTTTGTTTTATGACTCAAAAGACAGGTAACAGTTTAAAGCAAGAGGAAAGTAAAGCAGAAAGCTTCTGTTTTACTTTTGGCTTGCATTATAAGTTTAACCCATTACCCCATGCTCCCTCTCTACAATAACACCCAATGGGAGGCGAAGAGTGTGTGTGTTGTTAGGCGGGAGTCGTTATAGGGAGGGAAATTGACTTACAATTTGCAAACAGATTGAATCCATATCAGATGCCGCATAATGCCGCGTCTGATCTGGATTCAAGCTGTTTGTCACTCGTCATTATATTAATTCGATTGTTGGAATGGCCGTTATAGGGAACTGCCCCCAGGGTAATTGTAAGGAGGGAGTGATTGTTGGAATGGCCGTTATAGGGAAGTGCCCCCAGGGTCATTGTAAGGAGGGAGTGATTGTTGGAATGGCCGTTATAGGGAAGTGCCCCCAGGGTAATTGTAAGGAGGGAGTGATTGTTGGAATGGCCGTTATAGGGAAGTGCCCCCAGGGTAATTGTAAGGAGGGAGTCATTGTTGGAATGGCCGTTATAGGGAAGTGCCCCCAGGGTAATTGTAAGGAGGGAGTGATTGTTGGAATGGCCGTTATAGGGAAGTGCCCCCAGGGTAATTGTAAGGAGGGAGTCATTGTTGGAATGGCCGTTATAGGGAAGTGCCCCCAGGGTAATTGTAAGGAGGGAGTCATTGTTGGAATGGCCGTTATAGGGAAGTGCCCCCAGGGTAATTGTAAGGAGGGAGTCATTGTTGGAATGGCCGTTATAGGGAAGTGCCCCCAGGGTAATTGTAAGGAGGGAGTGATTGTTGGAAGGGCCGTTATAGGGAAGTGCCCCCAGGGTAATTGTAAGGAGGGAGTGATTGTTGGAATGGCCGTTATAGGGAAGTGCCCCCAGGGTAATTGTAAGGAGGGAGTGATTGTTGGAATGGCCGTTATAGGGAAGGAACACTGTATTGGTTCAATACTTATCAAGTTTAGTCATATCCACATCTGCTACTTCTCATTAAAAACTCTCATAAAGTAGGAGACAACGGATGTAGTAATCATAATAAAGATTTGATGACCATGATGTATTGTTGGAGTCAATCTTGTACTAAGCAACCTCTAGGTGTAGCAATGAGGCCTCTTAACCCATTACCCCATAAATACATATGCCTTTTATTTATTCCTACACTGAAGAAAATAGTTCCAATTTGTTCAGTCCTGAAAATGTATTATAAGAAATAATTTCTACATGGTAGCTTAAAGCAGGTTGAGAGTAAATCAGAATGCGCCTCAAGGCACATTCTGCTTTACTTTCAGCCTACTTTTAGACAATATTATTTCTTATAGAACATATTCATGACTGTATAAAGTGGAACTATTTTCTTCAGTGGAGGAATAAATTGAAGGCTTTAAAAGGTGTATTTATGGGGTAATGGGTTAAGACAAGGCTGACTGTACATAAATAAAATAAAATTTGAATAAAAGCCAGTTTAACATATCCTGCTTTGGTCGTTGGTTCTACTCCTCTTTGTCGTCTTCATAAAATAAAACAGTTTAATTGCCCCTCTTTATCTACAAGCTGCTACAGTGTGCAATATATACATGATGCTGATACATGATGGAGATACAAGTCTCTGCTCAAAAACAGAAATAAGTTCTAGCTTGTAGAAAGGCAGAAATATGCACACTACTCAACTTAACAGCTTGTTTCTAATTTTGAAAATAGGTGACTTCTTCAAGCAGGTTAAAAGTAAAGCAGAATGCGCCTTAAGGTGCATTCTGCTTTACTTTCAGCCTGTTTTAAGTTGCCACCTGCTAGAAGCAGGGAAATTAGATTAAATATTTATATTTAAGAGCTCCTGCTAGAATATAGAAAATATTCCTCATGATACATATTCTTTACTATAAATTGGAACTATTTTCTTCAGTGGAGAAAGAAACTGAATGTGCTAAAATGCGCTTCTATAGGGGAAAGGGTTAAACATACAGTTGAATTTCATTACCTTTATCTTACTCCTTATGAACACCTTGACAATATCTAGGTCATGCTGGGTTGTAAAATAGGTCAGCTGGTCAAATGGTAGAACTAGAAAAGGCTTCTTGAGATACCCATGTGTACATTTATATTTGCTCATTTCTCTGGCGAGCGCTTCAGGATCCAAGGTTATAAAGCGTTTGAGATGAGTCTGAGTGTGTTCTCAAGCATTTGATTGGTCAGATTTGAGCCTAGGCTCAAATCTGACCAATCAAATGCTTGAGAACGACTCTAGACTCAACTGAAAAGCTTAACAACCTTGGACCCTAGGCCTCATGGACTTCTTGTTGTAGAGGTTTTCAATGTATTGCCTCAGAATGAATATGTATGAGCCAGGAAGTGTAAAAGCATCTCTCGTTAACTTAACTAGATCTTTTTCTCCCCTTAAGACTGAGGTGAAAGCACTTCGAGCTGAAAACAGAATGCTTCAATCAGGCGACCAGTATGTACTAGACATAAAGGAAAGGACAACTTATGTTGCTGACCAGTTATCCACAGCCACTAAAACTGCTGAAACTTCCTTAAGGTATGAGGTTTGGGGATTAGAGAAGCAGGGCTCCAGATAAAAGAAGTATTTCAAAGATTAAAGTCTTTATTTCTGCATGAAACCCTATAGTTCACTTCTCTATTTAATGAGTAGTAACACCATAGGATTGGATGCTGAAACAAGTGAGAAAACGTTGAATTTGTTCAGTTTTACTTCCTGTTATCTGGAGCCCTGGGGCCCATTTTACTAATCTACTTACGCAAAAATTCACCAGGTCAGTGTTTCATCTATAACCAATGTTTCCCTCCCCTCACCAGGCCAATGTTTCATCTATAACCAATGTTTCCCTCCCCTCACCAGGTCAGTGTTTCATCTATATCCAATGTTTCCCTCCCCTCACCAGGTCAGTGTTTCATCTATAACCAATGTTGACCTCCCCTCACCAGGTCAGTGTTTCATCTATAACCAATGTTGACCTCCCCTCACCAGGTTAGTGTTTCATCTATAACCAATGTTTCCCTCCCCTCACCAGGCCAATGTTTCATCTATATCCAATGTTTCCCTCCCCTCACCAGGTCAGTGTTTCATCTATAACCATTGTTTCCCTCCCCTCACCAGGCCAATGTTTCATCTATAACCAATGTTGACCTCCCCTCACCAGGTCAGTGTTTCATCTATAACCAATATTTCCCTCCCTTCACCAGGCCAATGTTGCCATCTATATAACCAATGTTTCCCTCCCTTCACCAGGCCAATGTTTCATCTATAACCAATGTTTCCCTCCCCTCACCAGGCCAATGTTTCATCTATATCCAATGTTGACCTCCCCTCACCAGGTCAGTGTTTCATCTATAACCAATGTTTCCCTCTCCTCACCAGGTCAGTGTTTCATCTATAACCAATATTTCCCTCCCTTCACCAGGCCAATGTTTCATCTATAACCAATGTTTCCCTCCCCTCACCAGGTCAATGTTTCATCTATAACCAATGTTTCCCTCCCCTCACCAGGCCAATGTTTCATCTATATCCAATGTTGACCTCCCCTCACCAGGTCAGTGTTTCATCTATAACCAATGTTTCCCTCCCTTCACCAGGCCAATGTTTCATCTATATCCAATGTTTCCCTCCCCTCACCAGGCCAATGTTTCATCTATATCCAATGTTTCCCTCCCCTCACCAGGTCAGTGTTTGATCTATAACCAATGTTCCCCTCCCCTCACCAGGTGAGTGTTTCATCTATAACCAATGTTTCCCTCCCCTCACCAGGTCAGTGTTTCATCTATAACCAATGTTTCCCTCCCCTCACCAGGCCAATGTTTCATCTATAACCAATGTTTCCCTCCCCTCACCAAGTCAGTGTTTCATCTATAACCAATGTTTCCCTCCCCTCACCAGGTCAGTGTTTCATCTATAACCAATGTTTCCCTCCCCTCACCAGGCCAATGTTTCATCTATAACCAATGTTTCCCTCCCCTCACCAGGCCAATGTTTCATCTATATCCAATGTTTCCCTCCCCTCACCAGGCCAATGTTTCATCTATAACCAATGTTTCCCTCCCCTCACCAGGTCAGTGTTTCATCTATAACCAATGTTTCCCTCCCCTCACCAGGTCAGTGTTTCATCTATAACCAATGTTTCCCTCCCCTCACCAGGCCAATGTTTCATCTATAACCAATGTTTCCCTCCCCTCACCAGGCCAATGTTTCATCTATATCCAATGTTTCCCTCCCCTCACCAGGTCAGTGTTTCATCTATTACCAATGTTTCCCTCCCCTCACCAGGCCAATGTTTCATCTATAACCAATGTTTCCCTCCCCTCACCAGGTCAGTGTTTCATCTATAACCAATATTTCCCTCCCTTCACCAGGCCAATGTTTCATCTATATCCAATGTTTCCCTCCCCTTACCAGGTCAGTGTTTCATCTATAACCAATGTTCCCCTCCCCTCACCAGGTCAGTGTTTCATCTATAACCAATGTTACCCTCCCCTCACCAGGCCAATGTTTCATCTATAACCAATGTTTCCCTCCCCTCACCAGGTCAGTGTTTCATCTATAACCAATGTTTCCCTCCCCTCACCAGGTCAATGTTTCATCTATAACCAATGTTGACCTCCCCTCACCAGGTCAGTGTTTCATCTATATCCAATGTTGACCTCCCCTCACCAGGTTAGTGTTTCATCTATATCCAATGTTTCCCTTACCTCACCAGGCCAATGTTTCATCTATATCCAATGTTTCCCTCCCCTCACCAGGTCAGTGTTTCATCTATAACCAATGTTACCCTCCCCTCACCAGGTCAATGTTTCATCTATAACCAATGTTGACCTCCCCTCACCAGGTCAGTGTTTCATCTATATCCAATGTTGACCTCCCCTCACCAGGTTAGTGTTTCATCTATATCCAATGTTTCCCTTACCTCACCAGGCCAATGTTTCATCTATATCCAATGTTTCCCTCCCCTCACCAGGTCAGTGTTTCATCTATACTTAACAAAACTAGAAACTTTACATACTTTAAAGCTGGTTTGAGCGATGTTTAATGACGTTTCATAAAATATACGTACATTTCATAATGGGGTTATCGATAAAGACCATACAGAGCCAAACTCTCGCTAATTTGTACCGCGCACGACGTAGCACGATTTCCACTTCCGGTTTTTAACTCTGACGGCGAGTTGACCTAGTCAGGTTTATTTCAAGTTTATTTAATGCAACAGACACACGCAGGCTTGAGCCAAACACCGAAAAAACAAAATTGTAAACACCTGCGTTTCAAAACTGAGATGTCACAGCTTTCTGAAAATAACAGAAATCAGGCCATTTGGAATGCTTACGGCGGGTGCGTCAGCAACTGATGCTGGGCGTCATTTTGGAGGCATACGATAGAAAATTCATATCCTAACTACTCGTTACAGAGTTACGGGGTAAGTCCAGGATCGTCTGAGATCGTTGACGTCACATAGAGACGACCGCACTCTTACGTTAACGTATCGACGTAACTGTTCAATCCCAGCAACGGTTACTGCTCGGCAGTTTGGGATCGCTGCCGAGACAATCAGGAATCGTCTGAAGCAATACCACGGTCCAATCCGTACCCGTAGACCGCATTCAGGGCAGATCTTAACTGCACTTACAAAGCCCAGAATAACGTCAACGTCATGCCATGGCCTGCGGTATCAACAGATTTGAAACCAATAGAGCATGTAAAGGGTAAAGTTGGCGACGGATGCGGAACAAATACCAGATTTACACGACCAACAACCTCAGAAATGCTCGATTACGAAAATGGCATGGCATCCCAGATGACGTCATTAGACGGTGCATCAGAGACGGAGTGTTGCTTGCCTGAGGCGCGACGATGAGCATCGCGCTACTGAACTGTCTTTATGCAAAAAAGTCATTTAAAATGAAACCGTAAAATGAATAAAACACATCTTGCGTACATGTTAACATCTCTGATAATTTTTTAATCGACCCCTGTGCATTTTGACGTCAAATCACGACGTGGCTTTTGGGTTTTTTTCATCACCATCGTCGAAAACTTACAGACATTGATCCAAAGTTTCGAAAAACACTAAGCTTTCTGCAAAATTGTGTTTGTAGACAGAATTATACACATTTGAATCCAATGTAAAGTTTCTATTTTTGCTGAGTATATAACCAATGTTTTCCTCCCTTCACTAGGTCAATGTTTCATCTATAACCAATGTTGACCTCCCCTCACCAGGTCAGTATTTCATCTATATCCAATGTTTCCCTCCTCTCACCAGGCCAATGTTTCACCTATAACCAATGTTTCCCTCCCCTCACCAGGTCAATGATTCATCTATAACCAATGTTGACCTCCCCTCACCAGGTCAGTGTTTCATCTATATCCAATGTTGACCTCCCCTCACCAGGTCAGTGTTTCATCTATATCCAATGTTACCCTTCCCTCACCAGGCCAATGTTTCATCTATATCCAATGTTTCCCTTCCCTCACCAGGTCAGTGTTTCATCTATAACCAATGTTTTCCTCCCTTCACTAGGTCAATGTTTCATCTATAACCAAAGTTACCCTCCCCTCACCAGGCCAATGTTTCATCTATAACCAATGTTTCCCTCCACTCACCAGGTCAGTGTTTCATCTATAACCA
Source organism: Gari tellinella (assembly GCA_922989275.2). NCBI lineage: Eukaryota > Metazoa > Mollusca > Bivalvia > Cardiida > Psammobiidae > Gari > Gari tellinella. The sequence continues at coordinate 20,633,980 of OV277862.1, forward strand.
ATGTTTCCCTCCCCTCACCAGGTCAGTGTTTCATCTATTACCAATATTGACCTCCCCTCACAAGGTCAATGTTTCATCTACAATGTATAACCAATGTTTCCCTCCCCTCACCAGGTCAGTGTTTCATCGATAATCAATGTTGCCATCCCCAGGTAAAAGGTACATCTATACCAGATGTTGCTCTCACCAGGCCAATGTTTCATCTTTAACCAATGTTGCCCCCATAAGGTCAATACTCATTTATATCAAATGTTGCCATCTATAACCAATGTTTCCCTCCCCTCACCAGGCCAATGTTTCATCTATATCCAATGTTCCCTCCCCTCACCAGGTCAGTGTTTCATCTATATCCAATATTTCCCTGCCTTCACCAGGCCAATGTTGCCATTTATAACCAATGTTTCCCTCCCCTCACCAGGTCAGTGTTTCATCTATAACCAATGTTGACCTCCCCTCACCATGTCAGTGTTTCATCTATATCCAATGTTTCCCTCCCCTCACCAGGTCAGTGTTTGATCTATAACCAATGTTCCCCTCCCCTCACTAGGCCAATGTTTCATCTATAACCAATGTTGACCTCCCCTCACCAGGTCAGTGTTTCATCTATATCCAATGTTTCCCTCCCCTCACCAGGTCAGTGTTTGATCTAAAACCAATGTTCCCCTCCCCTCACCAGGTCAGTGTTTCATCTATAACCAATGTTTCCCTCCCCTCACCAGGTCAGTGTTTGATCTATAACCAATGTTCCCCTCCCCTTACCAGACCAATGTTTCATCTATAACCAATGTTGACCTCCCCTCACCAGGTCAGTGTTTTATCTATATCCAATGTTTCCCTCCCCTCACCAGGTCAGTGTTTGATCTATAACCAATGTTCCCCTCCCCTCACCAGGTCAGTGTTTCATCTATAACCAATGTTTCCCTCCCCTCACCAGGTCAGTGTTTCATCTATAACCAATGTTGCCCTCCCCTCACCAGGTCAGTGTTTCATATATAACCAATGTTTCCGTCCCCTCACCAGGCCAATGTTTCATCTATATCCAATGTGTCCCTTCCCTCACCAGGTCAGTCCAATGTTACCCTGCCCTCACCAGGTCAGTGTTTCATCTATATCCAATGTTTCCCTCCCCTCACGAGGTCAGTGATTCATCTATATCCAATGTTTCCCTCCCCTCACCAGGTAAGTGTTTTATCTATATCCAATGTTGACCTCCCCTCACCAGGTCAGTGTTTTATCTATATCCAATGTTTCCCTCCCCTCACCAGGTCAGTGTTTCATCTATAACCAATGTTTCCCTCCCCTCACCAGGTCAATGTTTCATCTATAACCAATGTTTCCCTCCCCTCACCAGGCCAATGTTTCATCTATAACCAATGTTTCCCTCCCCTCACCAGGTCAGTGTTTCATCTATAACCAATGTTACCCTCCCCTCACCAGGCCAATGTTTCATCTATATCCAATGTTTCCCTTCCCTCACCAGGTCAGTGTTTCATCTATAACCAATGTTTCCCTCCCCTCACAGGTCAATGTTTCATCTATATCCAATGTTGACCTCCCCTCACCAGGTCAGTGTTTCATCTATAACCAATGTTTCCCTCCCCTCACCAGGACAGTGTTTCATCTATAACCAATGTTGACCTCCCCTCACCAGGTCAATGTTTAATCTATAACCAATGTTTCCCTCCCCTCACCAGGTCAGTGTTTCATCGATAATCAATGTTGCCATCCCCAGGTAAAAGGTACATCTATAACAAATGTTGCTGTCACCAGGCCAATGTTTCATCTTTAACCAATGTTGCCCTCATAAGGTCAATATTCATTGATGTCAAATGTTGCCTTCCCCAGGTCAATGTAAAACCTATTACCTATGTTGCCCTCGCTAGGTCAATGTTTCATTTATAACATCGATTGCCTCGCCTCTTTAATATTCAATCTATACTAAGTATGCTTGGATACTTGTATAGTTGTTACCTAGGACAATTCCCAATACATCCATATCACGCAAATTTGATTTCACCTAATTTGGACTTTGAATGATTCTGAATATAAATTGGCAAATACAGTAGAACCTCTCTATTACGACCACTAAGTTGTGTCAAATATTAGCCGTTTAAGACAGGTGACTGCTTAAAGCAATGTGAAAGTGAAACAGAAAGCTCCTACAGGAGCTTTCTGTTTCACTTCCACATTGCTTTCAGATGTCACCTGTCCTTTATACGGACACTTAAGCCTTCTTTTTAGTGGTCGTAATAGAGAGGTTCTACTGCATGCCACTTGGGGCCTAGGAGTTTATTGAATGCAGTCTTGTTTTGTTTTGTTCCAGACAAATGCTGGCTGGGGTAGAAAATCTGAAACTGATGTCACAAGTGCTCATTTCCATAGACAAAATAACAGAAGAAAAACCAAATGTAGATAGACAGCAGGAACTGCCTAAAGATGGCACTTGACACCATAGTCAACGGATATATTTTTAATGATCTCAGGGCTCCAGAAAAGTGGGAGTAAACTTAAAGCTTCCAATATCATCTGGCCCTACCAAACCTTTAAGTGTGACTATTTGAGACACATGCATTCTGATAAATAGTCATACGTGAGATAGATGGAGACATACATGTTGGAGTATTTGAAATTTATCTATTCTCATTATCTGGGGATCGTTTCATAAAACTTCGTACAACATATGTTATTGTAAGTCAGATAACAAAAGTATCATTTATTATTTATTTCTCTATCTAATCCTGTCTTGTGACATCTCTTTGGAACCATCTTGAGAAGATGATTCCAAAGAGATGTCACAAGATAGGATTAGATAGAGAAATCAGAAATTAAGTTTCGATTTACGACCGTTTTTGTCGTACAAAGTTTTATGACGTGGGCGCCAGTATTTGTCCAGTTTGCAAAAGCAATTGCAGTATTAAACTCTTTGCATACCAGCGGTGAATTGGGGATTACCTTTGCAGTTTGGACCCATATGAGACGGTGTGTAAATTTGTGTTTCATGCGTATTGTATCTGTTGGACATAATTGTTTGAAAATTCTATGATTGAGAATAGTAACAGACAACTTTCGTTGCACTTAAATACACCTTTTGATGTGTTTCATTTATTCGTCCAGTTGAGAAAATGGTTCATCCTTATACATTCATATCATAAGAAATATTTTCTATTTAAATCAGACAAGAGGCTTAATGCAGGCCTTAAGGCGTATTCTGCTTTACTTTCAACCTGGTTTAAGTGGTCACCTATCTTCAATACCAGAAATAGGCTATGGGGTAATGATGTGATTTATATCACAAGTAATCAGTATAGTTTGATTGGTTTAACATATGGAACTCTAGCGACAAGACTCACAAGTATACTCATCATTAACAAACAGTATACACGTTACGTGTATTCTTGCCTTATGTAAACAGTGTAGACCTTGATCAGAGAGCTCCTGCAGCAGTTTTAAGACCTGGTTCTGCACTGATTGTCATTTTGAAGTATGTTGTGAAAATCAACTCTATATTACATGTATTAAATTATACTCAAAACGGACTAGATTTAACTGGATATTGGAATTGTCCATTAACTATTTTCAGCGATGAATGATTAAAGAATGTGACAGTTTGACAAAAGTCAGGGAATTTGGAATCGGAGATGGAGGGCAGTGAAATCATTTTTTTTTAAATCGAGAATGGAGATATAATATATATGTATAAAATAAATCCACGTTTCACTTGTTTCTTTGATCCTTTCAAGCTAAATGTTTCATATGAACTCTTCCACGTTTGAACAGGGGACCGGTTAAGGTTCATTTTAGGGCTGTTTACAGAAAATATATCGAAACATTAAAGCAAAACAAAAAGTACTGACACTGATCAGAGGTCTCATTTGATCAGGATTGACACCGTCTGTAAGGTTAACGCCAGTAAGTAAGTACACCGTCTGTAATATACATACTCTACATACAAGAAAACCTCTCTATAACGACTATTAAACAAAGTTATTTGATAGTATGAAATGCAAGTGTTGGCTTAAAGCATTGTGAAAATGAAACAGAAAGCTCCTTTACACAAATAATAAATAAATTTAGTGGTCGTTATAGAGGGGTTTGCAGTACATGTATACTGGTTTGGTTAAATTATAATGTTTATATATTATCTTAAATATTTGGTAACAATATATAATTATATACTGTTTATATGTTATTTTAAATATTTGGTAACAATATGTATACTGTTTATATATTATTTTAATTGTTTGCTAAATGTTTGGCCGGAGCCCGAAAAAAGATATTTCACCAGTCGATTACTATATTTATATAATGGCTTTATTCCACTCTCAGACCGCAAGTTATCTGATAAATTATTTTGAATATTTGGTAACATTATATATATTCTGTATTTCACATTATGTTGGAAGTTTCCCTAATTGTTTGTCCTGCGTAAACACGTGATGTATACCTTTCTCCCACATATTATTCATGTATGAAACCCCACCCACTAATAAAAGCATAAGGGGAAATACCACCCAATTAACTAGATCCTACTTCACACGCCCTTAACCCGATCACTGTCTTACCGGGAGTTCATTGGTTATTTGAAAACAGTTGAGCTCCTGATCTGACGTCGCGTAACATGGCATATGATCAGGATTCAAACTGTTTGACACTCTTTATGATATTGCTTGAGTCTCTTTACCCAAAATCAAGTTTTAGAAATAAAAGCAGACGATATTTTTTAAAGCAGATGACGTCATGGTAGGTAAGGAGTTGATGCTTGCAAACAGTTTGCATCCAGATCAGATGTTTTTGAATTCAGCGGATTTTTTACACATATTGATGTCGCCACTCTGTCGTCTGCGTCAATGCCAGCATTGGTTAAGTTTTTGGATTAAGTTTTATGTAATACAAAAGGCTTCGGTTCACAAAGAGGTGATATTGGCCCTATGTCAAATACACACTATTTTTTACATGATAGATATGTATGTTGTATAAGAAAAAAACCCAACAACTTTGCTTTCTCCATATTCACTTCAATGTCGCCATAGTAACGCAATAGAATGCACTGTAATAAGATAATGATAGCTTTTTAGCTCACCTGAGCTAGCTCAGGGTGAGCTTTTGCAATCTTTGAATGTCCGGCGTGCGTCGTCCGTCGTCCGGCGTCAACAATTTTAGTGTTTACACTCTAGAGGCCACACTATTTATCCAATCTTTCTCAAACTTGCTCAGATGGTATATTGCCATAAGAGTTCGGATGAGTTCGATTATGGTTGAAATATGACAAATAGGTCATGAGTTATCTACCTTTGAACTGCTGAAAATGCCATATTTAACAGTGTTTACACGCTAGAGGCCACAGTATTTATCCAATCTTTCTAAAACTTGCCCAGATTGATTTTGGTCGAAATCGGACAAATAGATCAAGAGTTATTTACCTCTAAATTGCTGAAAATGCCATATTTAACAGTGTTTACACTCTAGAGGCCACAATATTTATCCAATCTATCTCAAACCTGCTCAGATTGTAAATGACTAGAAGAGTTCAGATGAGTTTGATTATGGTTGAAATCAGACTTATAGGTCGAGAGTTATCTACCTTTGAATTGCTGAAAATGCCATATTTAACAATGTTTACACTCTAGAGGTCACAAATTTTATCCAATCTTTCTCAAACTTACTCAGATTGTATATTACCATAAGACTCCCAATGAGTTCAATAATTATGGTTGTAATCAGATCAATAGGTCAAAAGTTATCTACCTTTGAATTGCTGAAAATGATATATTTAACAGTGTTTACGCTCTAGAGGCCACAATATTTATCCAAGCTCTCTCAAACTTGCCCAGATTGAATATGACCATAAGAGTTCGATAAAGGGTGATTATGGTTGGAATCGGACAAATAGATCAAGAGATATCTACCTTTGAATTGCTGAACATGCCATATTTTACAGCGACTACAGTTTTCAATGGATTTTGATTATACTTGTACACAAAGGATGTAGCTAAACGTTCTGGAAGGAGTGCAATTATTGTTGAAATGTTATCATTGTGGCAATAGTTACCTGCCCTTGATATACGTTGACATGCTAGAAACAGGATTCATTTCAGTATTGTTTAGGCTTTAGTTATCTGCCTTTGATGTACTCTACTATACTACAGTAGGTCGACAAACTTGAATGGATTTAGAATAAAACGGGTGAAATTCAAAGGTAAAGCTATCAGGCTTCATTACAAATGGTGAGCGATATCAGGGCCTTCAGGCCCTCTTGTTTACTTTTTTTCAAACAAATATCCTTTCAATAAGAAAATATAGTACAGTAGTTGAAGCATAGTGGATATTATGATAATGAAGCAATGATAAAACTATTTTTAAAAAGTGTAAAGTTGATAGAGAAATCTATGTTGCTATAGCAACAAACTAGCAGGAAATCTCAAAACGGGGGATTTTTACTGATTTTGGCAAAGGCGCCGCTACTCGATCATATATTTATAGAAATATATAAAAATTTAATTGGTGTACAATTAGAATAACAACATACATGTAAATTTGGTCGACATAGAAAAAAATCGTCTCTCTCATGTTTTTTTTTCACATTAAAAACAAAACCATGATCAATTATGCGTTATTTCTGAATGAAGTCGGCCTCTTATTAACAATGCTATATATGGTTGAATGTGTCATTCAAAACTGTTGTCTGATGAAAAGACTGCTAAATTCCTAATATTGTTTCCTCTCCTCTATATACATGTATACAAACATTAGATTTTATTGACAAACAGGTTTATGGGACCTGTTTGGATCTAAAAAAAATATGCAAAGATAGTCAAAAGAGGTACAAGTATACAGTGTTGGAAGGGTTAAAAGCCAATACTGAGATTCGTTTTGAGTATTGTTAAAGTACGTTAATAAAGAAAGCTATTTAAGAAGTTATCCTGTGTCTGATTTGGATCCAAACTGTTGGCAAATGTTAGAATATACGGTCATGTGAAACGGTTAGCTCGTTTCACATGTATGGTATCATTCATGAAGATGGTTGATTATGCTTGTTAGATTTCTAAATATAATTATGTTGAAAAATGTTTGAGAAACTTTTAAAAGAAAGATATTACATGGTGAGTGCTTCGTTCAAAAGGATGAAGCTAACGTGACACAATCAATAAAGTTTATATAACGTTCTTCTTTCCATGTTGATGGAACTTAAAGAAAGTGCAATGCACTAAAATGTAGAGATTGATATACTTTAAAAATATTGATTAATGATCAGTTTAGTTTGGAACAGTTTTTGAACCTTATTAGTCGTCGAGTTGCTCGTTAGATCTGGTCCCAAACCACCAACTCCGGTAACCCTTTAAGTGCCTTGTTCGACAGCTCTAAGATGGGCAAACAGTTTGGATCTAGATAAAAAAAATGCACTTATGTAGAGCATTGAGCTAAGACGGTTGTAAAGGTGTGTTTTTGCCGAAACGTATTCAACCGTTTACCACCATAAGCATTAAGTCATCTTTGCAAAAAGTTTGGAGCTAGACCAGTTGCTAAGTAACCCGCCATCTGATCAGGATAACAACTGTTTGACACCCGAACTAATATTTAGTCATGCAGCTTAAAATCAAACCATAATATGATATTTTGGAAAATTATTTTCAGTCAGGCGATGTTTTGGAGATGAAAAGGTTCAAACTCAAGGTAAATGTACTGTAGGAATTGAACGAGTATTATTATAAATGCAGGGCTGCCATAAGTTGACATTAAGATTTCCAAATTTGCATTTTTATGCCCCCAGAATCTACGATTCGGGGGCATATAGTTTTTGTCATGTCTGTTGGTCTGTCCGTCCGTCCGTCTGTCCGTCTGCCTGTGCCAAAAACCTTAACCTTGGCTATAACTCTTGCATTTTTGTACCTGGACATTTTATACTTGGCATGTGTCTTCCCTGTATCAAGACCTTTCCATCCATATAAACCTTTTTGACCTTGTGACTTTGACCTTGACATTTGACCTACTTTTGTAAAAATCTTTAAATGGCTATCACATTTGGACCAGTAGGCCCAGGGCTTTCATATTTTGTATGTATATTTCTTTTGTCAAGACCTTTCCAACCATACCAACATCTTTGACCATGTGACCTTGACCTTGACCTTTGACCTATTTAATCAAACTTTAACAAGAAAACCTTAACCTTGGCTATAACTTTTGCATTTTTAAACCTGGGCCTTTTATACTTGGCATGTGTATTCCTCATGGCAATACCTTTCCAACCATATAAAACTTTTTGACCTTGTGACCTTGACTTTGACATTTGACCTACTTTTGTAAAAATCTTTAAATGGCTACATTATTTGCACCAGTTGGCCCAGGGCTTTCATATTTTGTATGCATATTTCTTGTGTTAAGACCTTTCCAACTATACCAAAGTCTATGACCATGTGACCTTGACCTCGATCTTTGACCTATTTAATCAAGCTTTAACCAAAAACCTTATCATTGGCTATAACTTTTGCATTTTTGCACCTGGGCCTTTTATACTTGGCAGGTGTCTTCCCTGTGGCGAGACCTTTCCAACCATACAAAACTTTTTGACATTGTGACCTTGACATGTGACCTACTTTTGTAAAAATCTTTAAATTGCTATAACATTTGCACCAGTTAGCACAGTGCTTTAATATTTTGTATGTATATGTTTTGTGTCAAGACCTTTCCTACCATACCAATATATTTGACCATGTGACCTTGACCTTCACCTTTGACCTATTTAATCAAACTTTAACCAAAAACCTTAACATTGGCTATAACTTTTGCATTTTTGAACCTGGGCCTTTTATACTTGGCATGTGTATTCTTCATGGCAAGACCTTTCCAACCATACAAAACTTTTTGACCTTGTGACCTTGACATTTGACCTACTTTTGTAAAAATCTTTAAATGGCTATAACATTTGCACCAGTTGGCCCAGGGCTTTAATATTTTGTATGTATATTTCTTGTGTCAAGACCTTTCCAACCATACGAACATCTTTGACCATGTGACCTTGACCTCGATCTTTGACCTATTTAATCAAACTTTAACCAAAAACCTTAACCTTGTATATAACTTTTGCATTTTTGCACCTTGGCCTTTTATACTTGACATGTGTTTTCCCTTTCTAACCATACAAAACTTTTTGACCTTGTGACCTTGACATTTGACCTACTTTTGTTGAAATCTTTAAATGGCTATAACATTTGCACCAGTAGGCCTACGGCTTTCATATTTTGTTTATATATTTCTTGTGTCAAGACCTTTCCAACCATACCTACGTTTTTGCCCTTGTGACCTTGACCTTTGACCTTTATTTGTATAAATCTTTATACGCCTATAACATTTGAACCAGTAGGCCTAGAGCTTCCATACTTTATATGTTTCTTGTGTTAAGACTTCTCCAACCATGCCAATGTTTCATTTACCCTACGACCATGACTTTTGACCTACTTTCGCAAATAAGCATTACATTACAGAACATGATGCTGGCTGGGGGCATTTGTGTTTCACAAACACATTGCTTTTCATCTGATCATCACCAAACTTTCTGAAAATGTTTGTTGACATAAAATGGAGACCAATTTGGATAACCAGCGGCACCAATTTATGCTAGGCCCTTTGGAGTAATGGCCCTTGAAGTCCTCAAAATGGCGCTCCACTACAGTTTCAGCTCTTTAACTTTTACGTTTGATAGTCTGGATTCCCCTCCCTGTATCATCGGGGGCATTCGTGTAACTGGGACACGCTCTTGTTCAAATACGATTTTACGAATCGTTCCTTTACCCCATCGTCTGTTTCTAGTTTTGTTGACACGTGGCTGCTTAAAGCAGGTTGGAAGTAAAGCAGAATGCGCCTTAAGGCGCATTCTGCTTTACTTTCAGCCTGCTTTAAGCTACCATGTACAAGAAAAAAATTCGAAGATTTAGGAAAAATCCGAAGAAATGGCAGCCCTGTAAATGCTTATAACGTTATGGCACCTTTTATGCTACTCTGTCAAGTGCGATAATACTGGTGCTTACAAATAGCCTGGATCCAGATCTGAGGCCGAGAAACTCTGCGTAGAATCAGTATTAAAACTGTTTAACGCGGTGTTATACCACATTACGATGGTGATAACGCCATATAACGACGATGACAATGCGACAGCACGACGAGTGATAACGCGACAGTACAACGGTGATAATTGACAGTACGACGGTGATAATGCGACAGTAAAACGCGTGATAACGTGACAGTACGAAGGTGATAATGCGACAGTACGACGGGTGATAACGCGACAGAACGACGAGGCTTACGTGACAGTACGACGATAATAATGCGACAGTACGACGGGTGATAACGCGATAGTACGACGGTGATAATGCGACAGTACGACGCTTTTTAATAAATTCATTACAGTCTATTATCGTGCAATAGAGCACAGGTAGTAACAGGTGCTGTTATTAAAGCTCTCGCTGTACGTCCTCGTGATTTATAACTGAACAGAACAGAACAGAACAGAACTACCCATCTCAACTTCTACCCTTGTTCTATTGCACGATGATACACACGTTGATGTTATTATTATAAATAATACCAAACAGACAGCCGTTTGCATTAGTTGTCATTTTATTTCCGGGGTTCAGTTTATTATAAGAGGGGTCAGTTTGTTATATAATCTCTTAAGATATCTAATTATCTATGGTTCAAATACGGATCATTACTGCTGTGTATACTCGTCCAATACCATTTAGAATTACATGTATACTCAAATATTAAACTGTTAGGTACCATAATAAAATATGACTGCATACATTTATACTAAATCTTAGGCCAAAGTTGTTTATTTGAAGGTGTGCACGTTCTTCTCATACGTTACGAGAAACTAATAGATGGAAACGTTATTTGAATAAAAAAGTTAAATGACACTCTCTTAAAAAATAAATATTTAAGCGATCGGCTGTTTGAAGCCATTTCAGACGCCAGTTAACTCGGCATCTAGTCTGACTCTAAACTGATTGTCACGCGGGACCCGTTTCATTAAACTTCGTAAGACAAAAACGGGCGTAAGTCAAAACTTTAAAATACATTTAGTTTCTGATTTCTCAAGCTAATGCTATCTTCTGACATCTCTTTGGAATTGTCTTTTCAAGACGGTTCCAAAGAGATGTTACAATGCAGGATTAGATGGAGAAATAAATAATAACTTAGACTTCTATAATCTGACTTACGACAACATTTGTCGTACAAAGTTTTGTGAAACGGACCCAGGCACATGATGGTTTTTCAATTCATACGATAGCTCGAAGTCGGTTTTGTCGAACAAATCCGTATTTCAAAATTAATACGTGGCTAAGCCACGTTTTAACTTTGAAATATGGGTATGTTCGACGAAACCGAGCACGCAATAATGTAGTTCATATGTCGAACTATCGGATAGTTCGAGTTAAACGAGTTCGAGATATCGAAGTTCGACTGTATAGTTAAGTACACTGAGATACAATACGGTTCTTTGGACCATATGCACCATGTATAATCATAATCATTTTAGTAACTTCTGCTGTTTCTTGCCAGTGCAATACACTAAACAAGCATTTACTCCTTGCTAATAGAACAATATTCTCCAAGCTTCATACAGTGTGCATCTCACTCCTGTCAAATTTCAAATTTTATAGAGTTGAAACACGATATTTTGAGTTCGCGTTAGTTCGAATATATACCCATATTTCAGAGTTAATATGTGGCTGAGCCACATCACGGTTTAACTTCGAAATAAGAATATGTAAGACTTAAGCGAGATCGACATTTTCGAAATTCAACATATAAAACACTGGTACGCTCGATTTATGCGAGTTTGTTGAATCGAATTTCGACTGTATCTTTCAATATTCTGTATGTTTCTCTTTCAATCTGTTGATACATGTCAGGTTTAAAAGGACACTCTCTTGCTGACGAAGAGTTTGGCGTGTTTTGGCACTGGATGTTTTTTCCCTCATCTATACCCTACTTTTATCCGCTTCTTCGATCTACAATGAAAAGTGTTTGTCGCTTACGTGTTGCCCAAGACGAACGTCACATAATAAGGACGTACGGGAAGGCAGAAAGAGTGGTTCAGATTCTGTCTCATTTACTTTACTGTTGTAATGCTAATATTTATAGCTGTATTTGTATTACAGTCAAAGGACATACATGTACTTATTCGCCACCCTACGGAATGTTGACCTTTTTACACTTTTTTGACATTACTGGTGATGCCACAAAATTGTCGAACACAAAATTACACAACATTGTAGGGCGGTTTCAAAATTACATGCGAACGATGGTAAATTTCAACATGGGAGTCTATGAGAAATCAAGTTTACCGATTAAATCTTAGAACTGTGTGACTGAAATTGAAGTAACAGAGCTCGAGAGTGACATTTTCTTATTTCGTTAATCGGGTGAAGTTTTACATAGTTTTCATCTATTGTTATCATGGCAACCATATAATGTGAACAAGGTTCAACTGTTGCATGTACATTCTAAAATTACCTAGCAACATGAACCAAATAATCACATGCTCAATTCGAGACTGGAATCTTTTTTACGGATCTTTGCTCCAACTCTTAAAACCAAACAGCACTACATTGAATGTTTGCTAGATTTTTATCTGTTGATGTTCTCCTCATTTCGGCTGATATCTATCATAATTCATGTCTCATTTCTTCCTCGTCGCCATCACTAAGTAATTCTTAATATTTTATGGCTACAGACCGTCATCTCCTGGACTATCATGTTTTGTTCATATATTATAATGTCTAACGTGTAAAACGTGTTAGGCAGGGCTAGTTTAGCCGTGACACAATTATTATTCAATGTTACTTCTTAAAATTGGACCGTAACGGCCAAACAAGCATATAAGTTACCGTATATTATTTCTAGTTTTGATCACTATTTAAAACTCCTAGTACCCGTCTTATGAAACGTCGTACGACAAATCTTGTCGTAAGTCAGATTCTAAAATTCTTTATTATTATTTATTTCTCCACCTCATCCTGACTTGTTACATCTCTTTGGAATCGTCTTGAAAAGACGATTCCAAAGAGATGTCACAAGACAGGATTAGATGGAGAAATTAGATGTTTTGACTTACGGCCGTTTTTGTCGTACGACGTTTCGTAAGACGGGCCCCTAGTCTATAAAATACATATTAACTTCAAGCTCAGCCTATGACAGTGCCGAACTTATGTAATGTATTTATAATAGCAGTATCATATGATGATAGCTTACTTTGTAACCTGGACATTAGAGCTATACGTTTGGTTTAAAAGGTAAAAGCTTATTATTTCAGGATTTCAATTACAGATAACCTTCATTGTTGACTTTTTTTTAACCTATTGCCTGCTATAATATTTTGTACTGAGTTACAGCATTATTATATTAATTTGACTTTTTTTACCTATTGTCTGCTATAATATTTTGTACTGAGTTACAGCATTATTATATTGATTTGACTTTTTTTAACCTATTGCCTGCTATAATATTTTGTACTGAGTTACAGCATTATTATATTAATTTGACTTTTTTTACCTATTGTCTGCTATAATATTTTGTACTGAGTTACAGCATTATTATATTAATTTGACTTTTTTTACCTATTGTCTGCTATAATATTTTGTACTGAGTTACAGCATTATTATATTGATTTGACTTTTTTTAACCTATTGCCTGCTATAATATTTTGTACTGAGTTACAGCATTATTATATTAATTTGACTTTTTTTACCTATTGTCTGTTATAATATTTTGTACTGAGTTACAGCATTATTATATTAATTTGACTTTTTTTACCTATTGTCTGCTATAATATTTTGTACTGAGTTACAGCATTATTATATTGATTTGACTTTTTTTACCTATTGTCTGCTTTAATATTTTGTACTGAGTTACAGCATTATTATATTAATTTGACTTTTTTAACATATTGTCTGCTATAATATTTTGTACTGAGTTACAGCATTATTATATTGATTTGACTTTTTTTACCTATTGTCTGCTTTAATATTTTGTACTGAGTTACAGCATTATTATATTAATTTGACTTTTTTTACCTATTGTCTGCTATAATATTTTGTACTGAGTTACAGCATTATTATATTGATTTGACTTTTTTTACCTATTGTCTGCTTTAATATTTTGTACTGAGTTACAGCATTATTATATTAATTTGACTTTTTTAACCTATTGTCTGCTATAATATTTTGTACTGAGTTACAGCATTATTATATTGATTTGACTTTTTTTTTAACCTATTGCCTGCTATAATATTTTGTACTGAGTTACAGCATTATTATATTAATTTGACTTTTTTTTTTAACCTATTGCCTGCTATAATATTTTGTACTGAGTTACAGCATTATTATATTGATTTGACTTTTTTAACCTATTGCCTGCTATAATATTTTGTACTGAGTTACAGCATTATTATATTAATTTGACTTTTTTTTTAACCTATTGCCTGCTATAATATTTTGTACTGAGTTACAGCATTATTATATTGATTTGACTTTTTTTAACCTATTGCCTGCTATAATATTTTGTACTGAGTTACAGCATTATTATATTGATTTGACTTTTTTTAACCTATTGCCTGCTATAATATTTTGTACTGAGTTACAGCATTATTATATTGATTTGACTTTTTTTAACCTATTGCCTGCTATAATATTTTGTACTGAGTTACAGCATTATTATATTAATTTGACTTTTTTTACCTATTGTCTGCTTTAATATTTTGTACTGAGTTACAGCATTATTATATTAATTTGACTTTTTTAACCTATTGTCTGCTATAATATTTTGTACTGAGTTACAGCATTATTATATTGATTTGACTTTTTTTTTAACCTATTGCCTGCTATAATATTTTGTACTGAGTTACAGCATTATTATATTAATTTGACTTTTTTTTTTAACCTATTGCCTGCTATAATATTTTGTACTGAGTTACAGCATTATTATATTGATTTGACTTTTTTAACCTATTGCCTGCTATAATATTTTGTACTGAGTTACAGCATTATTATATTAATTTGACTTTTTTTTTAACCTATTGCCTGCTATAATATTTTGTACTGAGTTACAGCATTATTATATTGATTTGACTTTTTTTAACCTATTGCCTGCTATAATATTTTGTACTGAGTTACAGCATTATTATATTGATTTGACTTTTTTTAACCTATTGCCTGCTATAATATTTTGTACTGAGTTACAGCATTATTATATTGATTTGACTTTTTTTAACCTATTGCCTGCTATAATATTTTGTACTGAGTTACAGCATTATTATATTAATTTGACTTTTTTTAACCTATTGTCTGCTTTAATATTTTGTACTGAGTTACAGCATTATTATATTAATTTGACTTTTTTTAACCTATTGCCTGCTATAATATTTTGTACTGAGTTACAGCATTATTATATTAATTTGACTTTTTTTTTAACCTATTGCCTGCTATAATATTTTGTACTGAGTTACAGCATTATTATATTGATTTGACTTTTTTTAACCTATTGCCTGCTATAATATTTTGTACTGAGTTACAGCATTATTATATTGATTTGACTTTTTTTAACCTATTGCCTGCTATACTATTTTGTACTGAGTTACAGCATTATTATATTGATTTGACTTTTTTTAACCTATTGCCTGCTATAATATTTTGTACTGAGTTACAGCATTATTATATTAATTTGACTTTTTTTAACCTATTGTCTGCTATAATATTTTGTACTGAGTTACAGCATTATTATATTAATTTGACTTTTTTTAACCTATTGCCTGCTATAATATTTTGTACTGAGTTACAGCATTATTATTTTAATTTGACTTTTTTTTTAACCTATTGCCTGCTATAATATTTTGTACTGAGTTACAGCATTATTATATTGATTTGACTTTTTTTAACCTATTGCCTGCTATAATATTTTGTACTGAGTTACAGCATTATTATATTGATTTGACTTTTTTTAACCTATTGCCTGCTATAATATTTTGTACTGAGTTACAGCATTATTATATTAATTTGACTTTTTTTAACCTATTGCCTGCTATAATATTTTGTACTGAGTTACAGCATTATTATATTAATTTGACTTTTTTTTTTAACCTATTGCCTGCTATAATATTTTGTACTGAGTTACAGCATTATTATATTAATTTGACTTTTTTTTTAACCTATTGCCTGCTATAATATTTTGTACTGAGTTACAGCATTATTATATTAATTTGACTTTTTTTAACCTATTGCCTGCTATAATATTTTGTACTGAGTTACAGCATTATTATATTAATTTGACTTTTTTTTTAACCTATTGTCTGCTATAATATTTTGTACTGAGTTACAGCATTATTATATTAATTTGACTTTTTTTTTAACCTATTGCCTGCTATAATATTTTGTACTGAGTTACAGCATTATTATATTAATTTGACTTTTTTTTAACCTATTGCCTGCTATAATATTTTGTACTGAGTTACAGCATTATTATATTGATTTGACTTTTTTTAACCTATTGCCTGCTATAATATTTTGTACTGAGTTACAGCATTATTATATTAATTTGACTTTTTTTTTAACCTATTGCCTGCTATAATATTTTGTACTGAGTTTTTTTAACCTATTGCCTGCTATAATATTTTGTACTGAGTTACAGCATTATTATATTAATTTGACTTTTTTTAACCTATTGCCTGCTAAAATATTTTGTACTGAGTTACAGCATTATTATATTGATTTGACTTTTTTTTACCTATTGTCTGTTATAATATTTTGTACTGAGTTACAGCATTATTATATTAATTTGACTTTTTTTACCTATTGCCTGCTATAATATTTTGTACTGAGTTACAGCATTATTATATTAATTTGACTTTTTTTACCTATTGTCTGCTATAATATTTTGTACTGAGTTACAGCATTATTATATTAATTTGACTTTTTTAACCTATTGTCTGCTATAATATTTTGTACTGAGTTACAGCATTATTATATTAATTTGACTTTTTTTTTAACCTATTGCCTGCTATAATATTTTGTACTGAGTTACAGCATTATTATATTAATTTGACTTTTTTTTTAACCAATTGCCTGCTATAATATTTTGTACTGAGTTACAGCATTATTATATTGATTTGACTTTTTTTACCTATTGTCTGTTATAATATTTTGTACTGAGTTACAGCATTATTATATTAATTTGACTTTTTTTTAACCTATTGTCTGCTATAATATTTTGTACTGAGTTACAGCATTATTATATTAATTTGACTTTTTTTTTAACCTATTGCCTGCTATAATATTTTGTACTGAGTTACAGCATTATTATATTAATTTGACTTTTTTTACCTATTGTCTGCTATAATATTTTGTACTGAGTTACAGCATTATTATATTGATTTGACTTTTTTTTACCTATTGTCTGTTATAATATTTTGTACTGAGTTACAGCATTATTATATTAATTTGACTTTTTTTAACCTATTGTCTGCTATAATATTTTGTACTGAGTTACAGCATTATTATATTAATTTGACTTTTTTTTTTAACCTATTGCCTGCTATAATATTTTGTACTGAGTTTCAGCATTATTATATTAATTTGACTTTTTTTATGCCCCCGGCATCGACAGATGCGGGAGCATATAGTAATCGTCCTGTCCGTTCGTCCGTCCGTCCTTCCGTCCGTCCGTAACAGGTTAAGTAGATTTTACCGTTTCGTCTAGCATCAACACCGCTTACTCAAATGCTTGGATACTTATACAGTTGTTGCCTTGGACCATTCCCTTTCCACCAATATCACCCAACCTTGATCTTGACCTTGACCTTGACCTAATTTGGACTTAGAATATTTTAAATGGGCTATTTCTTGGTTAACTAGATTTTACCGTTTCGTCTAGCATCAGCATAACTGACTACAATGCTTTGATACTTATACAGTTGTTGCCGTGGATCACTACCAATCAACCCATATTACTCAACCCTGATTTTGACCTTGACCTTGACCTAATTTGGACTTAGAAAAAATTCAAAATTTATTGTCAAGGATGCCACCGGGGGCATAAGTGTTTATTGAACGCGCATTCTTGTTTTGACCTATTGTCTGCTATAATATTTTGTTACTGAGTTTCAGCATTATTATATTAATTTTTTTAACCTATTGTCATACAGTGTTCCCTCCTTGCAACGTCCCTCCCAACAACGACCCCCTCCATACAACGACCCTTGTCGCTGTTTCCACCCTTTTACTGCTGCAATATCGTCTGTTTAGGATTGTTGTCTGCTGGTTTTTTTTCTCAAAGTTACATAGAAGTTGACATTTTGATAGAATTGAATAGAATAAATATAATGACGACAGACACACAGCATGAATCCAGATGCGGCGTCGGATCTGGATTCAAGATGTTTGCAAATGTAAGCCAAGTCTTAATTTATTTTCCCCAGCTACTACAGACTACAATAAGCTCTATAGGTATAAATGGGTTAAGAACTATTGGCAAAGATCAGAGCTCCATATCGGGGGCGTATTTCAAAACCAAAATACTGTATTTCTATATTAAACCCTATGGTGTCACTACTCATTAGAATCGAAAATTATATTCTGATGGGTATTGACACAATAGGATTTGGTACTCAAATAAACAAAACAAGTTGATTTTTTTTTAATTTACTCATCCTTACCTGGTGCCCTGAAGGATAATTAGACTATGCCGTACCAGGGTGAGGGAAGAAAGAAGTATCCTCAACATAAAGAAAAGCTTGAAATTTAGATATCAATAACGTATTCCTTCATACTGATCACGGCTGGTATTGATAAATTGGCACAGAGTTGCTTTCATTATACAATTGCTATCTGAAATATGCTATACTTTGAAACATTTAGAGACAAACCCATATTGTAAGGTGTGTTGGGGGATGGTCCTCCCCGACCCCCTCATACTTATTACGGGGAGAATTAAAGATATAAAATAATAATGATAATAATAATAATTTCCCCTCCCTATAACATCTCCCTCCGAACAACGCCCATAATCTGTGTCTCCCATTGGGTGTCGTTGTAGAGAGGAAGCGATGTATTATATTTGGACCCAACCTTGACCCAAGTTATAATCTTAACAAATTGCGGGGGTGGGCATCATATACTGCTCCTTACCTTCAACGACCCTCCTAACAACGACTCCCTCCCAACAACGACCCTTGTCGCAGTTCCTTTAACAAGACAATTATGTCCAACCAATTCACAGCTGCAATGTGGTCTACTTAAAACCGTTGTTGGCTTGTTTTCTCAAAGTTACACAATGGGCATTTTGAAATAAAAAAAACAAACTATATGACGAGTGACAAACTGCTTGAATCAAGATCAGACGCCGCGTTTTTGCAAATTTCCCTCCCTATAACGACTCCCTTCGAACAAAGCACACAATTTGAGTCTCTCGTTGGGTGTCGTTGTAGAGAGGGAGTGCTGTATATGCATGTGTCTTACAGACACGGCGGACGATCTCTCTATTTTGTACCATGCAGTGAGAAGACACTGTAGTGAACTATTTTCAAAATTAGAAACAGGCTATTGGGTAAAGTGTTGATCACGTCTTAAAATATGATTAAATCAATCATTGCGTAACATGCTAATGGCGGTTTGATAAAGGATTAAAGTAAGGCGGTGCTTTCTTCCTTACTTTTAACCTGCATTCAATTGCCAACCGTATTTCGTTTTCTACCTTTTTCCAAACAGTGTCAGGTTAAGAGAGGATTCACTCTATTACGTATAACTATATATTCATGAAGGGGTATGTATATATACTTAACACATTCAACCCTAGCGACGAGTATACTCGTCATTTACAAACAGTGTACCTGTGAGGATTCCTCTTGTCCCATGCAAACAGTGTAGCCCTCTGATCAGTATCAACACTGTTTGTCATTTTGAAATATATTGTTAAAATCAAAATCTAAATAGTCAAAAATAGACTAGACGTATTTTGACATTGGAATTGTCCATTAAAGGTTTCAGGGGTGAATGAATTAAATACAATTTAATGTAATCTGAATACAGCCTGTTTCAAGTAATCAGAAAGAGGACGATAACAAACTATTTAACGACACAATAGTAGGCAGCTGTTATTGATTGTCAAGAGACTTGTCTGTAGTTTGTTTTATTAATGTAAATCCTTTGTTAGATATTAGTGTTTTCTTCTGACCTGTCAGAGTTATTTTTAGATTTGAACATTCTAAAATTTTAAAAGGGGTGATCACCGTACTCGTTGATTTCCGTACGGTCAAGCCAGGGTTACGGAAAGCTGTATTTATTGTGTGTAATGTACAGTACGTATAGAGAAGACATTGTTATTTCCCGAATAAACGCACACACAATGCACTAAACTGTAGAAAATTGATTTTATAGAAATGTTTATAGATCCGATGTTACCCTGTTATCTATTTACCATTCTAAAATGACACGCGTTTTGGTCTATATAAAAATAGAACAAGCTCATCGTGGTATACCTGAGACGTTTAACAACGCTCTTCTCTATCCCGCTCCTCCCGCGGTTATATGATATGACGTGACCTAATGCATTCATACGTTCTGTTTTTGAAATTTCTTACGTTATTCATACCAAAATACCATATACTTTTAATCAGTCATGTTACTGTAATTTTCTCATTCTTCTGTCTTGTTTCATGTAATGTTTCTTCTATGCCAGATTGTGGATCGGTAAATGTAAATTTACTATTGGGTGTTAGATTCTTGTAATGCCGCGGAAACAGTTATTCGAAAAACTGCATCCGCTGAGGAAAAAAGTATGGAACATTTGATTTCCTTTTTAATGAATTTCTTTAAATCTGGTCATGTTAGAATCGAAATAATCTATGTTCTACCGTTGTCAAACGATATTTTACAACGGTCGGTCGTTGTGGTGTGCAGGAATTGACCACTCTGGTCAATTCCTGCGCACCACAACTCCCAACCATTGTAAAATACCGTTTCACAACGGTAGAACATAGATTATTTCTTAATTATTAACTATTCTGTTCTAAAAATAGCTCTGACAGGTCAGAAAAATCGGACAATATAAGAATTGAACCTGCAGTGCAGATGGGTAGTAAGAATTCTAGTTTGTTTTATTTCAAATAAAAATTTGTTACGATTTCCTACCTGTAAAACATACATATAGGCAAAATGATTAAGATGACTAGTATTCAAACAACATTATCATTTTTGTCTCAATGACTCTATTTCTTGTTACAAATGAAGGAAATAAGGAAACTATTTTTCCTTTTTTGTGTTATCCTTGGTGTCAAGTGCGCATTACATGGCTCTTATATATGATTGCTTTAATTATGCCTTGCCATGTTATGTACACTTTTTACCGAAATAAATCTATCTATCTATCTATAATGACAATGCAGGGCTGCCGTTTCTCCGGATTTCCCGAAATCTTCGGATTTTTATTCCGACATATAGAAGCTTAAAACAGGTTGAAAGTAAATCAGAATGCGCCTTAAGGCGCATTTTGTTTTACATTCAACCTGCTTTAAGCATCACATGTCTTAAAAACTAGAAACAGACTATGGGTTAAAGGTATAATCAGGAAAATCGGGCTTGAAAAATTGAAAAAAAAATGAAATCTTTGAATTCTTTTTATCTACTTATGGCAGGCCTGACAATGTGCTTGAGCCTCCAGATCAATAGCTAGCAAAACAAATGACAGCCTTCTAATACTGGACGTTACAAATTAATTTTTAAACTGTTGCTTCTCTCATATTGGCGCCGTTTTATTTTCTATACACATTTGGTGATTTCACCTTTTCGAACAGATGAAAACTCTATTTTAAATAGGTGAATCTTTTTGAAAATGAATAAAGGATAGCATTTATTAGAATAAAAATTAGTGATATCACCTGTTTAAATTGATGATCCTATTCGAATATCGCCTATTAAAATATATAACACCTATTAACTTTCTGAATAAGTGATCACCTATTCGAATGAGTGCTATCATAATGTTGAATAGGTGGTATAAGTGAAATTAACTACAGAAAAGATGCTGGTTTATTTTAATTCTAAATGAACCAACATACAGATGAACCACAAACAGTAAATGAAACGGGCCTCTGTTTGACATTTACTAGACTACACAATGTCAAACACTTATTTATCACGTCATACTTAACATTTACAAGATTCAAGATTCAAACATTTTATTAAGTAACGTAAACATTAACATGCGTCTTGTTACATGATACAATGGATTGTTAATATAATATACATGACAATTTCCTTGTATAGACTCTGTTGTCAATCTTATCCATATCTGGATATAAAATACCAATTTAACTGGAATTCTTTTTATTATCTGAGGCTGGACGTATCCGAACCACACACACTCAAAAGTTTGTAAAGTATTACCCCTCAACAGCGACCGTCAATTTCGGATGGTTTATAATCTCAGAATCACATGACTTCCCACTGGAAAACAAAAGCAACGCAGGAAGTTTCTACAGGAGCCCTCTGTATTACTTTCGTATAACAGTTAACCGCCACCTATTCAACTACGCTAGTGTTGCCTGGTCGCTCAAGAGGGACAATAAAGTAATATGAAAAAATACTGTAAGGCATGAAACCTAATGGTCTTACATGTAAACAACAACGGAATTACAAATGTTATACAGTAATACCCCTTCACAGCGACCTATCTGAAGGATGAACTTAGGTTTTTTCAGACACCCGTGGCTGTCCGCTGCAAGACACAAGCAATCTAGAATGCTCATACTGGAGCCATCTGCATTACACTTATCCTACACTAGAAAATTGTGCTATTTAAAAAAGCATGTGGATGGTCACTGCAAGACAAACGTAACAAAGAAAGTTCCAACATGAGCTCTCTGGCCTACGTTCGTCCAACAGTACACCTCTACCAGTCTCAACTGAGATATGGGTTCAGTGCCGCTCAAAGGGGATAACACTGTAATATGATAGGGTAATATTTTGCATAAAACTAAATGCACTTAATCAGGAACAGAAATAGCTGTTATACTGTACTACCCCTCAACAGCGACCTATCAATCATGGTGAATAATGATCTTAGAAACAAGTTGTTGTCCAATGCAAGACAAGGGCAATACAAAAGATCCTACAGGAGCTTTCTGCACTACTCTCATCATGCAGTAAACGACGATCTGTCTCGATTAAGGCATGCTTTAGTGTCACTAAAGAGGAATAATACCGTATTAATGTTATGATAATATAATACATGAGACATAGTGCTCTTCAACACAACTGAACTATACATTGTATACAGTGATACTCCTCAACAGCGACTTCAGCGGCCTGTGTTAGGAGTTTGAAAACACACAGCAGCTTATGCAAGACATCACAAGAGCAATACAGAAAGTTCCAACCGGAACTTTCTGCAATACTTTTGTCCTTCAGTACACCACCGCCTAATTCAAAAGATGCAAGGGTTTTGAGTCGCTCGAGAGGAACTATAACACTGTAGTTTAATAATAACATGGAACGTAATGCTAACTCAATGCTCTTAAACAAGAACAGAAATATAGATATTGTACAGTACTACCCCTCAACAGCGACTGCCATTCAGGGAATAGTTACTGTCTTAAAGCACATTGCCTCTCGCTCCAGGGAAATAGCAACACAGCGAGTTCCCATTGGAACTATCTGCATTACTTTTGTCCTGCAGTACACCGCCGCCTGTTTCGGAACAGGCATCGGTTTAGAGTTGCTAAAGAGAGATAACACTTTAGTTAAAAAGATACACAATTATATGAAAAGCACTGCAGACATTATGCTCTTAAACAAGAACTTAAGTATAGATGTAATACAGTACTACCCCTCAACAGCGACCCGTCTTTCCGGGTAAGTTATGGTCTTCAAAAACGCGAGTTTCCACTGCAGGTGCACAGAAAGTTCCTACAGGAACTTTCTGCATGACTCCCAACCTACAGTGAGTCGCTACAGTAGAGAATCTGTTATTCTTTCCCGTTTAAACGCAAACGTACGCAAACGCAAAACACTAAAACGTAGAAAAGTACAACTTTTTGACAATTCTGATAATTCTTGTTTATCTTGGTGGCAAACAGTTTGGAGCCTGATCAGACGCCGGGTTACCCGGCGTCTGATCTGGCTCCAAACTGTTTGCACTGGAAATAATAGTTTTAGCGTAAACGCGTTCATTGGAAAAGAATAACAGATTCTCCACTGTACCTGTCTCAAAAGAGGCAGGGATTCAAAGCCGCTCAAGGGGGATAACTCTGCATTTACATAAGATACCTAATGATATGAGACGCAATTCTCATAACTAAGAACTGGATATATACTGATGTCTAAGTGGTATACAGTACATGTGTATTACCCCTCAACAGCGACCACAGTCGCTCAACAGGGATAATACCGTAATATACGGATGAAACGTAAATATGCACAGATGAAAATTGTTTCATATGTCAGTGAGTTTTTATAAACTGTACAATGGCACTGATGATACAGATTAGTTTCTATTGATGAGAGTTTGACGTATGCCAAAAGCCTAATAGACATATTTACATAGATTCTTTAGGGTAATAAACTGCTTATTGTTCATTAAGTCGAGGAATTTAAATACACTTGGCTTACTTACATAGAATGGTTTGATGTACTTATGACGTATATCGCTATATGCAGTACGGACTAGGGTAAAGTGGTACTCATCTTCAATATCACCTGAATTACAAATGACGCAATTTCTTTCATTTCGTTCTATTCTGTTATTACCGTATCTGCCTGTCTCAACTCTTAACTGATGAGATGAAAGCCTTAACTTTGAAAAAGGAACTCGAAATTTTTGCAGATATTTTGTCTAGATATGGCTCAAATTCGAAAGACGTTTTAAAATGTTTATAAAAATATAAAGACGAACTAGTATCTATGGTTGTGTACCATGATTGTGTAAAGTGATCCATTAACCTTTGCTTGAACACAGCACAGAAGATTTTTAAGTCAACAATGTTTGGGTTATGCCAGACGTAGGAAAAGCTGTGCTATTTAGCAATGCTTTGACCTTTGACGCCCAGTTAGTTTTACCTGTTTCAACATCAGCTAATAAAGCCTGGTATAAACAATTAACAATTCTATTATCACTAGACAGGGTAGACCCAGTATCCAATTATACGCGTATATCTATGTATATACAAAGGATATCTGCCTAATTCTCCATAAACTGACATATTACTAGTGGATTGTTTTACTCGCAAAAGGTATTTACAAAACTTAAGACGCACCCGTTCTAATTCCTTATTCTTACTAAACCCCCAGACCTCACAACTATAGTTCAATATCGAAGAAACAAAAGAATCAAACAACTCACATTGGATACTATGTTTTACAGAGTATTTTCTAATATTAACAAGAAGTGAATTTAGAGCTCGTACCCCCTTACCGGCTAGTGTTTCTTGATTCAGTTGAAAGGTGCCTGTATAATGAAATACAACTCCAAGGTAGTTAAAATTGTCTACAACTTCTAATGGAACGTTGTTAAATAACCATTTCTCATTGACTTTTACAGGTCCCCTTTTTCTAAAAACCATAATTTTACTTTTGTCTGTGTTAACCTCTAATACCCATAGAGTACAATAACGTCACATTACTTTTATCAATATCTCAAAATACAAAGATAATGACTAAAAAATAAATAAAACAGATGGCAATATTTAAGTTAACGATTCAATGACGATATACCTGTTTATTCAATGTTTTGGCAAATTCAGTTATGTCACACTGGTTACTAAAATCGGTAAAACATCACGCCTGTTTTTTCAACAACAATATTGTGATTTAATAACTCGAACATATTTACGTGTCGACAATAATTTCGATAAAGAACGTCTGCATTGTATCCACGGATAAAAGATATTGCAGTTCTCTTCTTGTCTTAATATTCACTTCTCTTGTTTATTTCAGTCTCAGGTCGTAAACAAACGCAGAAAATGAAGATCCTTATAACAGGGGGTGCTGGCTATCTAGGGTCCATACTGACACCAATGTTACTAGACGAGGGTCATGAGGTCACTATATTTGACCTTTTCTTCTGGGGGATTTCTCCAGTGCTACCAACAGCTAGTCACCCATATCTCCAGATAGTTAAGGGCGATATAAGAAATAAAGAGCACCTGGCAGAAGTTATTGCGGGAAAAGACGCCATTATTCATTTGGCAGCCATAGTAGGTTATCCGGCATGTGATAAAGACCACGAGCTCGCAATAAATACCAATATCATTGGAACAAAAAATGTTACTGAGTTGAAGGCACCGGGACAGACCTTGGTTTACGCAAGCACAGGTTCCTGTTATGGAGCTGTGGATGGCATTTGTACAGAAGAAACAGTGATAAGTCCACTCACTCTCTATGGCAGCAGTAAAGCGGAAGCTGAGAAAATGGTTCTGGGTGTTAATGGGATCGCTTTACGACTGGCTACGGTGTTTAGCCTCTCACCGAGACTACGTCTGGACTTACTTATAAATGATCTTAGCTATAAAGCCTTAACTCTCAAACAGTTTGATCTCTACGAGGGAAACTTCAGACGCACATTTCTACACGTCAAAGATGCGGCTCTTGCTTTCGTTTTTGCTGTGAATCATGCGGCTGAAATGAAAGGCGAGGCGTTTAATGTTGGTGATGAGAAACTGAACATGACAAAAGCTCAAGTAGCCCGTATAATACAAGCTAATGTTGATGACTGCAAAATTACAGAATCGGACGAAGGACAAGACAAGGATAAACGGGACTACGAAGTTTCGTATGCTAAAATAAGAAAGCTTGGGTACACGTCAACAATAACAATTGAGCGGGGAATCAGAGACATGCTCAAAATACTTCCGCACATTACACCAGAAGAGGTCAACACGTGCAAAAATGTATAGAGATGTGGTTTAACGGCCAAATCATCTGTTAGCGTTGTTAAACACACTTTAAACACTCACTCTGCACGAATATTCATGATACACGTATTATATAGTCGAAAATTAACTTTATTTTGTGTGCGTTAAACAGTATCGATTAAAACGATTGTTCAGGGTATTTCAAATAAGTTGTACATACTATGAATATTAAGGCGCGGTTTCTTTCTCCAAATCACTTAACTTGGGCAAAAAGAAATTTCACAGAATAAATCATGTAGCCAATCTTAACTACAAGTAACTATGCATCAATTTCATGAGATATCATACTTCATTACAACATGTATCTTGTGGATGTTTTTTTTTTTGTAATTAATCGGGATTTATGTAGCATTTAACCACAAAGTTGGTTGTAAAATAGTTAAATATCTTTGTTTTGGGTGATTTAGAGAGATACTTTTAGCTATTTCGCCACATTGTTATACTGGTATAAAGATGGTTTATAAAGATGTCATTATCATCTGTTGTTAGATCTACTAATATAAAGATAAAACAGAATACATATTTTAATCGTTAGACACGGTTAAGAGTAGATTGACCAGAATGAGACTTTGTGAGTAATTATTTGACCTAGCAAATTTCAGTGCTTCTAAACAAATGGTGTAGACGTATCACACACTGTGCATTGTATTTTGAAATGAAGTGCCTTCTGAAAAGTACACTCAGATAGTGCAAATTGTCTTATTATAGTACGGTAGCCATGAAACTGGAGGCGCGATTTTGATCCTCTGCTAGGTCATACCCACATATATTAGCTCTTTGATCCATAGATATGCCCTATTTGCATTGAACCTGTCCTCTACTGAGAGAAATACAATGTTCCTTCCCTACAACGGTCCTCCCAACAACGATTACCTCATTACAACGACCCTTGTTGCAGTTCCCTGAACAGAACAATTATATACAACCTCTTCACGGCTGCAATGCAGTCTACTTTAAATTGACGCCTACTGGCTTTCTCAAATTTACATGTTACAAAGACATTTTTACAGAAAGAAAACCCATAATGATGAGTGGCAAACAGCTTGAACCCAGATCAGACGCCGCGTTACGCGGCGTCTGATCAGAATTCAAGCTTTTGCAAATGTAATCCAAATTCCCTCCCTTAAACGACTCCCTCCGAACAACACACACATTTTTGTCTTCCATAGGGTGACGTGGTAGAGCGGGAGTGCTGTAACTCCATGTTAAAGAGAAATGGATGTACAACATAAGAAATATATCCTAGCAGATGGCAGCAACTCTATTTGCAACCAACGGCTCCCTTGGTTCAGAGGAGGTCTCCAAAATTAATTCGATGGAAAGTGTGCGTAAAGCAACAGCACAGTATACATGTATTGGTTCCCCTATATGAACTCGGTAGATATTAGTTTGGGAAAATGATTTATGTTCAAAATACAAAGAGAACAAATAATGATCTTAGTCGTGATTCGATTCTTTGTGGAGAGGTAGCAAAACAAACTATGCTCTAAAAAGACTAAAATATAAAATATAACCATACGCTCTAACATATCGACCACCGAGTCATTCTTATATAACTCTCTACTCAATCCGAATTGTATTTAATGCGAAATATTTTGAAAAAAATGAAGGCGGAGTAGAACTAAATCTATAACGATATTGAGATTCAGTGATTTTTCTTGAAGTTGTTCTTAGACCGGTCATATTTATATGTCATATGTACGATAATTCCATAAAAATTATTTTTTTTTATTTCAAAGTTTTTCTTTATCATGTTGTAAATACACGATCTAGTTTCAATTTCTAACGTTTTGTTCCGTTTAACCATATCAAAAGTAATGAGAACTGTGTAGTCTTAAATTGTATAAAAGATTTGGCCTAACTCTAACTCAGCGCGATTAAAAACCAAATGTCAGATTTCACTTCAATCGTTATCTTTAAAGGCCTATCTCTGGCTCAGCAGGATGTCAATTGGACTGTTTATTGTGGTAGGGTCCCAACATGCTAAATACACAATTGTTACATCAAATTACCCAGAGGCACCCAGATGCATCATGGTCTAAGGTACTATGCAATATTAAAGGTAGATAAGGGATCTATAGCTGATCCATTTCAACACTGTGATTGTTGTTTACATAATCACTCAGTTTAGTTCCAGTTCATGTGCTTTGTAATTGGGAACCATTTTGGATACAGATCAGATGTGACATTGTTCCGCATCTGATATGGTTCCAGACTGTTGACAAATAACATTCAACTCACAATCAACAGCATAATGGTTAATTGCTATCATCCCCTGGATTGGTCAACATCTATCAATTAGAACTCTGCTGTGATAATTGGCTTGCAATAAGCATACCCTGATCTTATCTCCAAGTATCAAGCTGCGTTTGGGGGGGGATAATGCTATGAGAAACTTGATATACCCCGTTAAATACAACCACGATAGTGTCACACAAAAGTTTAAATCAGGTATTTGTTTTTAGTTCAAAGAACTGTAGGGTACATTCTGTCATAATTTTCACCAGGTGGATGCCAATAAAGATTTTAAATAGATATGTTTTGAATTGGTAAATTTAACATCATGAAAAAGAGAAATATATGCTATATCTTCAAGCCGCTTTAAAAAATCTTCCCGATGCACATGATTTAAAAGATGCATGAGTATTACTTAACTGTGATCCTGTTTGAGTCGAGACTTTACCGAGTGTCTGTAATAGTAGCATATCCCGTTATTGCGAACTCTCTTGACGATTCTGAGTATGGGTTACAACCTGTGCAATTTGGTGGCGATTTTTTCCAGTACCAGAATAAGCTGAAACGTTAAAAAAGTATTTACCCTATTCAGACAAGGGACGAGAACAATCGAAATATTAATTATAAAATGGTTTTCATACTGAAATATCCAAAATAACCTTACAGAAATGAATCGAAATCAGTTTAAGTGATGGTCTACTTTAACCCTTTACCATATAACCCGTTTCCACATTTGAGGATAGATGACCACTTAAAACAGGTTGAAAGTAAAGCAGAATGCGCATTAAGGCGCATTCTGCTAAAATACTTTCAGCCTGCTTTAAGCTACAATCTTCTAGTATATACATGTAGGTAACATGTTTTATGTTACATGTTCATGACTGTATAATTTGGAACTATTTTCTTCAACGGTGGAATAAATTAAATGCGCTAATAGGCGCGCCTTCCGGGGTAAGGGTTAAGATAAAGATGAATACACTAAAATGACATTAAAAGTATCACCCTTCATTCACATGCGTTCGATGGTATAGGTGGCCGTCACAACTTAACAATAGTCTCAGAGCACAGGCACTCGATGACAGGAACGAATTAAATCGATATAAATTCCCGTGTCATATATAAATAACACAAGGTTCCCCCTCTCGCCATTTTTTTTAAACAACGGAAGTGCTAATTATTTTACACTGACCCGGCTAGCTCGCGGTTTTGTACGGATATTTCGGGAACCAGCGTATTGTTATTCTCCGATCCGTTTGGGACTGGTTCCCAAAATGTACAGTCAATGACATTGACCATGAAACGGGACATCCAAAGGTGTAGGACGTGTTATTTATGCTCTGTCTTCAAGTAATGTTTTGGACTATAAACAAAAGTCTACGTGCATTTTTTATGACAAAGTGCTTTACTTAACGTAACATACATGTCGGGAAAACAAAAACTGACTAAACTTCAAAAGAAACAGATAAACAAGAGCCGCATGCGGCCCTAAATCGCTCACCTGAGGACTATTGTGTTATATATTACTCAATGCAAAATGAAGTTGTCATTGCATGTATGTGGAATGTTGCATGAAGAAGTAATTCGGGATCTGTTTGTCATTATAACTATATGAGCAAAATGGAAAAATATGGCAATGATATAAATAGTGCTAATAAAGGGTCACTTAAACAATATTTATTCAAAATATCATTGAATTCTGACAATGGTTTCAGAGAAGCAATTGTTTTTAAAAAAATCCATCATAAGTCTATGTAAAACTGATAAACCCCGGGGCAGGGCCATTTTTGATCATGGGGACATGATTTGAACAATTTTGGTAGAGGACCATAAGGCAAAGCTAGATGCCAAATATAAAAGGTCTGGGCCTTACGGTTTTAGAGAAGAAGATTTTTAAAGGTTTTTCTATATAAGTCTATGTAAAACTGATAAGCCCCGGGGCGGGTCCATTTTTGACACGGGGGTCATGATTTGAACAATTTTGGTAGAGGACCATAAGGTAAAGCTAGATGCAAAATATAAAAGGTCTGGACCTTATGGTTTCAGAGAAGAAGATTTTTAAAGGTTTTCCTATATAAGTCTATGTAAAACTGATAAGCCCCGGGGCGGGTCCATTTTTGACACGGGGGTCATGATTTGAACAATTTTGGTAGAGGACCATAAGGTAAAGCTAGATGCAAAATATAAAAGGTCTGGACCTTATGGTTTCAGAGAAGAAGATTTTTAAAGGTTTTCCTATATAAGTCTATGTAAAACTGATAAGCCCCGGGGCGGGTCTTATTTTTGACACGGGGGTCATGATTTGAACACTTTTGGTAGAGGCCAATAAGGTAAAGCTAGATGCAAAATATAAAAGGTATGGACCTTATGGTTTCAGAGAAGAAGATTTTTAAAGGTTTTCCTATATAAGTCTATGTAAAATTGATAAGCCCCGGGGCGGGTCCATTTTTGACAGAGGGGTCATGATTTGAGCAATTTTGGTAGAGGACCATAAGGCAAAGCTAGATGCCAAATATAAAAGGTCTGGGCCCACTGGCTTCAGAGAGGAAGATTTTTAAAGGTTTTCCTATATACGTCTATGTAAAACTGATTATGTAAGTACGGAAATTGACCACGCCCTCTGGCGGCCATGTTTTTTGACGGATCAAATTGTTTTGAACAATTTTGAAAGAATATTAATTGAGAAACATTTTGGTGAAAACCAATTGAAATCGGACCAGTCGTTCTTGAGAAGAAGATTGTTTAAGATATTGTGCATGGTTGCCATGGCAACAAGACCGATTGCCCAACCCACTTTTTTAAAACAAGTTTTAAAGCTCACAACTACAGCATGTATTTGACGAAGTTTGGTTACAATTGGGCCATCGGTTTCAGAGAAGAAGCTGTTTGAAACAAATTGTGAACGGACGACACCAACACCGACACCAACACCGACACCGACGTACGACGGACGGCGACCGATCACAATAGCTCACCTTGAGCACTTTGTGCTCAGGTGAGCTAAAAAGGCAAAACGAAAGGCAGGTATTTCTCCAGAAAGTGAAGCAGACACCCATAATGAATCGAGCGAATTCAACAGCAGCACGTGCGCCCCGAGCGGCTCGGGTGTAAGGAATACACAGGGCAGTCTGGACTTCACACATGTAAATGTAAACAACTATCGTATGTGCAATCTGTGTTTAGCTCAGCTCCAATCATGAACTTTGGTCACCAAATCCCATATGGCTATCAGACGCCACAATCCCAGCCTCTGCAGCCAAACCAAACACCTAACTTTACACCGCCACCTATGGGTATGACAAATTCACCCCCGGGATGGGCCGT
Source organism: Gari tellinella (assembly GCA_922989275.2). Lineage (NCBI taxonomy): Eukaryota > Metazoa > Mollusca > Bivalvia > Cardiida > Psammobiidae > Gari > Gari tellinella. Next base: position 20,666,489 of record OV277862.1, read on the forward strand.
GTAACTCATCGATGACGTCAAATCCAGTAAAGCAGCGATCCCTAAAATTGAAAAAATCGAACAATCTGTGAAAATGTTGAACTGAAAATTACATCAATGGAATCAAAAGTAACCTCTCTCGAAACAAAAGTCAAAGAAATAGAGTAATCTACAATTTTTAATGATAATGCTTGTGAAACACAAAGGAGTGCATTGAAAGAAACAAACAATGACGTCAAACAGCTAAAACCGCTATGTGACAATATGGAACAGACAATCAAAGAATGCAAGACACGTGAGGAAAACGCCACAGACAAACTTCTAGATTTAGAATCCAGATCCATGAGGGAAAATTTAATATTCTACGGTATAGCAGAAGTACAGCCATCCATGGGACAATATGAAGCAGAAAATTGCGAGCATCTCATCAAAGAAGTAATTACAACAAAATTACAGCTAGACGCAACCGATATGATCATTGATCGTGCCCATCGACTTGGCGGCGATAGATCACGCAAACCCAGGCCTATCGTCGTGAAATTTCACAGATATTCTGAGCGAGAACTGTCAGGCTCAAGTCGCAAGATACCGCCACAAAGGCTGACCAGCAAGGATCGAACCTAGGCATCGGAATACAATCGCCACAAATATACCGAGAGGCCAGAAAAGCATTATACGAACATGCAAAATGCGAAGAGAATAAAGGACACACAGCGAGGATCATCGGAAACAAGTTGTATGGGAACAAGAAGCCGGTGAAAAAGTACATGAACGGCAACGTAACTGACTTATATGGGTGTCATGAGAAGGACATAAAACTTTTAAGCTGGAACGTGAACGGCTTAGCCCGTGAAATATCAGATCCTGATTTTATCGAAATCGTAAAATCATATGACATTATATTCCTCACGGAAACTTGGATCTCTCAAAAACACATTTCAATCTAGAAAATCACTGGCTATTCTTGTGATCATTTATTAGGTATTAAATCTAAAAATGCGTGCAAAGGTAGATATAGTGGGAGTATAAGCATTTATTACAAAAACAATTTAGAAAAATATGTAAAAGTGATCGATGAACACAAAAACGGAATTGCATAAATGAACTACAGAATGACCTGTTTCAATTTGATCAGGATGTGTATACCTGTTGTACATATAAACCTCCAAATCAATCTGTTGTTATCGATTCGAATGATTTTGACTTTTTTGAAGAGATCGAAGCATACTTAGAGTCTTATAAGTCCAAGGGTAAATGTTTTGTTATTGGCGACTTTAATTGTCGCACTGGTGAACTATCAGACATTCTTGACTATGACATGTATATAGACACTGACAGCCAGCTGTCAAATGATGTAAACATTCCACTTCGCGCGTCTTGTGATCACGTGATTGATAGCGCAGGAAGACGCTTGATTGACTTTTGTGTATCGACCTCGCTAGTCATAGGCAACGGTCGTCTGCATGATGATTTAGGTATAGGAGATTTCACATTTAATTCAACGCATGGTTCAAGCGTTGTCGACTATTTATTGCTTAAATGTTCTGATTTTGACTGTATATCCAACTTTTGTATACTTCAGCAAAATGAATTTTCTGATCACTCGGGTTTAGAAATTAATTTCACAGGTAAACAAACATCTACACACACTGATGACAACTATCACAGTTCTGAAGAAAAGGGACCCGTTTTACTAAACTACTTACGCTAAATTTTTGCGTAAGTCAAAATTTTAAATTTTAATTTATATTTTTTATTTTCATTTGCTACAAACAGCAAATAGCCAGATCAGAGGACACGCTTTAAGCGCGTCCTCTGATCTAGCTATTTGCTGTTTTCAAACGTTTATGATCGAAAAATTAGAGTAAAACGATTTTGACTTACGCAAAAAATTTGCGTAAGTAGTTTAGAAAAACGGGCCCAGGGTCATTAAATGGGACGACTCAAAGAGAACTGCATTTCAGCAACTCCTATCATTGAAAAAAAGATAATTTCGACGAATTAGCAAGTAAAATCCAAACAGATAAGAGCACTAACTCAATATCACAGTCGTTTGTCGAAATACATGTACTTTATAACTGTTCAATTGAAATATTTGGGCAAACCCGTAAACCACAACAGGAACACAAATATCGCAAAAACAATAAAAAAACATGGTTTAATAATAATTGTTACACTGCAAGAAATATCCTTAAAAGATGTAGAAATGTATTCATAAAAAACAAAAATGATGAAACACTGAGAAAAGATTTTATAAAAGCCAAATCTGCCTATAACAAAATAAAGAAAATAGAAAGACAAAAATACAACCAAAAAGAGAAATCGAATCTGTCAAAACTTAGCAAAACACAACCAAAAAAGTTTTGGAAATAAATCAATATTCAGCACAATCTGTAAAATCCACAAATCTGGATGTAACTGATCTCCATGACCATTTCAAATCTTTATATAGCACTCAACAGCCACCGGACAATCAACAACAACAACAAACGCAACAACAACAAACGCAACAACAACAATGACAACAATATGATGAAACTCTGGATGGGCAAATTACTCTAGACGAATTAAAAAGTGCAGTTTTCTCTCAAAATAATAACAAGAGCAGTGGTTTAGATTGTGTAATTGCTGAAGTTTATAAACAATCTTTCAATGAAACTTCACACATTATGTTATCGTTATTTAATAGGATCGTCTTAAATCAGGAATATCCCAATTAATGGGGTTCGGGTATCATCGTACCGATATTTAAAAGCGGAGACATTGATGATTCTAAGAACTACCGAGGTATAACATTAATAAACATCATTGCAAAAATTTATTCACAAATTTTACTAAATAGATTAACTAAATGGTCACTTTTAAATAACAAAATCAATTTGGGTTCCAGAAAGGAAAATCAACTATTGACTGCATATTTACACTTCAAATCAATCATTTTAAAAACACTAAACATACACAAAAAATTGTATTGTGCATTTGTAGATATCGAGAAATGTTTCGATAAGCTTAATAGATCATATATGTTTCAAAAATTAGATGAAGAAAATGTAAGCGTGCAATTCATAAATGCCATTAAGAATATGTATAGTGTTGTTAAGGCGGCTGTAAGGTTCAACTCAAACGTATCTTCTTTTTTTGACTCAGATATTGGAGCAAAACAGGGAGATCCGAGCTCAAGTTTACTCTTTTTATACTTCGTAAATGACATTACTAAACATATTAATGATAATATTGATTGCAAAAAAAAGTATTAAACTAGATTTGGAGCCAAACCAGACATCAATGTCGATGCCTGGCCGGGAAACAAATTCATACGTTTATTTAGACACCTTGTTTATTTATAGCAATAATCTCCCTGTATGTTTAAAATGATGTTCACTCTCTTCTTAATGCTTTTTTCATGTTTATCAACCGCCTAGTGTAAGGCAACAGACATGTATCATGTTATGCCGAATAAAATGATTTGACTTGACTTGACTTGATGGTCTTTTTACTTTAAATGAGTTAAAACTGTTCATTCTTTCGCACCTCAGGCATTACAGTCACTTCTCAATGATCTAAGTAATTATTGTCACATTTAAGTACCTAGGTATTCATCTCTTTAAAAATGGACATATATTTCGAACTCAGAAAAAAATAGCTCAACATGTTGCATTCTCCCTTCATAACCTGTTTATAATATTTAATCAACTTGAACTGACTATACAAGACAAATGTAAATTATTCGATAGTTTAGTGGGCTCAATTCTTAACTATGGGGCTGAAATAATTGGCACCTACGAGAGTAAAGATATCGAAAGGTTGCACTGTAAATTTCGCAGAAAATTGCTTTGTGTAAAAAGTGTACAAACCTAGATGGCCTGTATGGTGAAACAGGAAGATATCCAATGCAAATCCATCGCAAACTCATTATGTTTAATTTTTCTAACACTCGATAATAATTCGATGGTTAAGTCAGTGTATAACATGCTAAAAACTGATGCAGATAACAACAACACATACAAAAAGTTAAACTGGGCATCTCAAATAAAAAGACAATTAAACGAAATGGGGCTCCAAGTACAATGGCTACAACAAAATGATTTAAACATTAACCTGTCCTTAATAAAAACTAGAATTCTAGATATTTATAAACAAACATGGTATTCTAACATTAACAACACGGTTTACGGACGTTTCGCTACTCGAGGGTTTCGCTACCCGGGACGTTTCGCTACCCCGGACGTTTCGCTAAAGTCGTTTCGCTACCTACCGGTAAGTCGTTTCGCTACCCAATTTTTTAAAATGACCTTAACCTACATTTGTTTGGTTAAATAAAATATGGCGATATATTATTAAGCTTAAATGCATCTTACAAACTTATTTTTGAATGAATAATTGAAAAAAATGATCGATTTATTGACAAAAATCGTGTAAGTTACTTAAAATAGGTGCTGCAATATTTTTATGAATAAATATAATATTTTAGCGTAATTGCTACCTTAGGCTCATAATTATACAAATAGATTGGATCCAGACGAGACGACTTGTTACGCGACCACTAGTTGGGATCTTAAATGTCTATTAGAAATTAATTATAGTCATTAGTAAAAAAAATAATTATACTTTTTAACTGTGAAATATGTGAGCAGTCGTTACGCATACAACTTATGCGAGTTGACCCTTAGAATGCAGGGTATAAAGTGTGAAATGAGTGTGGTGTGAATGATAGAATAAGTAGCAAACCGAATGGATCCATGTTAGACGCCGAGTTCCTTGGTCGTTGGTCTGAATCTAATATGTCTACATAAGCCTAATGTTCAGTCGTGAAGTAAGTCTGCATTAATTCTAGTAAAAAGAGGTTTACATATGAATCAAGCAAGATTTAAATGAGAATGGCTTTTTAATTCAATAATTATACATGTGTTAAGCCATTTAACCCTAGTGTCTACTAAAGTGAACAATGTCAAACAGTGTAGACCCTGGTGAGACGTCGCGTTACACTGTGTTTTATCATGGTCTGCACTGTTATACGCTGTATAATCTTGAATATGTTTCAGTAAAGACAAACAACGCTGTCATGTCTGTAATGAAACAAGTGACCTTTGCATAGGTATAATGAAAACTGCCTGCGATTAAACAGTATATCTAAATGGGTTAATATCAATTGGACGTGAGAATAAAAAATAAACTGATAAATATTCTAGTAATCCACTTTATTGTTTTATCAAAATTCTATAGACAAAACAAAACAATGTGACACACATAAGCACATATAATGCATTTAAATCCTTTCAATTAACCCATTACCCCGTAGACTGTTAATAGTATTGAAGATAGTTGGCCACTTAAAGCAGGTTGAAAGTAAAGCAGAGTTAAAGTTACTATCATCCTGTTTTAAGCTAGGATATAGAACATGTTTATAGTGGCTAATAATCTTGGCTGTATATTAATTAGAACTTTTTTCTTCAGTGAATGTTTTAATCGGAATGTGTATTTATTGGGGTAATGGGTTAAGAGTCTACCAACATCCACGCTTAAAAATTGAAACAAATAACCAATAGAGTTAAAAGTAGCACCAATTTGACGAACATTACGTGAGACGTCAATCTGGGTAAAATCACTGGGTAGGAGGTATGTCACATACATTTTACAGTGTGTTAACCCTTTTCGCCATAGCCTTTTTGAAGACATATGACCCCTTAAATCAGGTTGAAAGTACTTGTCTTAATATATGTGTTATTACTAATTGTTTTAAATTGTGTAAAAAGGCGTATACATGTATATGGAGTAAAGGGTTACTCTGATCGGAAACAAAGTTATTCAGCATCCGATCTGGATGTGAACCGCTTGTTACAGGACTGCCATAAGTTGACATGAAAAATCCTTAGATTTCCAAATTTGCATTTTGCAAGTGCGATTTTACGAATCGTACCTTTACCCCATAGCCTGTTTCTAGTTTTGTTGACATGTGGCTGCATAAAGCAGACTGGAAGTTAAACAGAATGCGCCTTAAGGCGCATTCTGTTTTAATTTCAGTCTGCTGAAAAAAATTCGGAGATTTAGGAAAAATCCGGAGAAATGGCAGAAATGTTAATACATTCGGCGGCTGAAGAGTTATTTTAAAGATATTCATGGATCCAGAGGGAGTATACTTATACTCAAGATTTCTCGGCGTCCGGGTATCATCCAGTTTGCCTGTAACTTTCTTCCGGGGTACCTAACGCAGTGAAGGGGTTAGAAATCATATACGTGCTAAAACAGTTGTACAGTTGAGGTACACGTGATAATATATATAACATATTATATTTGAGATAATATATACCCTTTCAACGCCCATAACGTATAAAAACGTTTTGACGCGTTGGAAGACTTTTCGGAAGCCGTACCGCCGATCACTTTTTACTTTAAAGACAATGTCAATGTATGTATAGCTGCTTTATGCAAGACAGAAGTAATGCAAAAACTCTACGTTACACGTGTTAAGCATTAAGGTGGTTCGACAGCGGGCGGCCCGCATTTCGAGATCCGGAAATGCTGATGACTTTCACCTGATCTTTGCGGCACGTGCTTATAGTAGAAAATTTAGATAAACAAAAGTTTGATCTGCTTCAGTATCTTCTCTGTTAGCGCAGTTGGTACGGTGATTGACTTGCAATCCAAAGGTTCTAGGTTCGATTCCCACTCGCTTCAAAACTTTTTTTAAACAAATTGTCCGATTTTAGTGACTAGTCAATTCATAATGCACTGATCAAAGGACAGGCTATGTTTAGTCACGTAATAATGAATAATATCATATGCAAGTATAGTCAAGTGACAGCTAAATTTGTGAGGATGTATAGCCTATATGACAGATGGCAGCTTAACACAGGACAAAATTAATGCTAAAAAATATATCCTAAAGGAACTTTTATGCATTACTTTTGTTATGCATTAAGCAGTCACTTGCCTTTAAAGATCTACAGGCTACCGTATTCAATGGTTCCTTATTACAGGTTTGACTTAAGGTATTATTGAGAGCTGACGGCATTTTAAAGTTGAACTCAATGGAGGTTACTCGTTTTGTGTTAACATTTTTTCAGAATTTCAGGAAATCATGTATAAAATGTAAATTCTACTGTAGATTTTCATTAAATTACTGTGACTAGTAGAATTAAGTTATATCTATCTAATAAGAGTAAAATTAGCGTATGCTAAACAGCTAGACTTTTTGTAATTTGAGATTTAGTGACTTTTTCAGAATTTGACTTTTTTAAAATATTAACATTTCCAGAAAATATGTCATGAAATACTTTTGTTTGCCCAATATCTTATAGTCTATGTACAGTTTACTTGAATGTACAGAAATTATTGTGTTATATCATTTTATAAAGAAAATATTCCTGTTTATTAAAAAAGGAGCTGTCAGAAAAAAACGGCACTGTAACTTTTTTTTATTTTATCGATTTTTCACTCTCCATATGGTATATTTCAATTTAATCAAGGTTTCAAAGAATTCTGACACAGAATAAGCTGACCCGCGAACCACCTTAACGCTTTCCTCCCTGAAACTTTAAATCGACCATTCCAGGTTCCATTTGAGTCTAGTCCATTTCTGACTTTTAAGGGTTGTTTTTGTCAATGTTTGGCGTTATGACAAACAGTGAAGACCCTGATCAGAGGGCTCCTTTCGAATCTCTCTGCTCTAGGCCTTCACTGTTTGCACAGGACAATTTTACTATTCACATTTACATTGTTTGAAAATGACGCCTATATGCGGGGCTAGATTTCAAAGGGTTAAGTAATATATATTTAACCCTTTACCTGATAGCCTGTTTCTAGTATTGATGATAGGTGACTACTTAAAGCAGGTTGAAAGTAAAGCAGAATGTGCCTTCAGGCGCATTCTGTTTTGCTTTCAGCCTGCTTTAAGCTATCATGTGCTAAAATAAAGAAAATATTTCCTGTAATATATATTCATGACTGATTAAATTAGAACTATTTCATTCGGCGGAGGAATAAATCAAATTCGCTAAAAGGCGCTTCCATGGGGGAGGCTTAACGGCACGTGCTTGTATATGGGACAGCAAGAGAGTTTGATCAGGATGCATAAAGGAATGTCAAGCAGTTTGAAACCTGATCAGATGCCGGGTTTTACAGCGATGGCACATTTTATACAAGGGGGTAATTTATTCCTTAAATTAAATTTCATTCTAAAGTTAGGAAATCATTAGGAATGCAATCAATTCGATTGCTGGTGCTGTTTTAATGGACCGTTGACTCGACACGTGCTGGTATACAGTAAAATCTTTGTTCTACGGTCACTCAATGATAATGTTCGGTTATCTTTATTTATTCCTTAAAGTAAAATTTCATGTAAATTCTAAAGTTAAAAAAAAATAGGATTGTAATCAATCATTTTCACCGTGCGTGCATTAAATATACATTACATAATTTTAACTCTGAAATTTAACTCTTTTTCTCCTTTTATTCAAGTATATTTTGGTAAATTATCATCAAATTAAAATATTTTTTCTTTAGTCATGATTTAAATTGATACACCGAGTTTTAATTACTACAGAATCATTAATTTTCCCGCGCGTGCGTTAAATAAACATACACAATTATTAACTCTGAAATTTAACTCTTTTTTCTCATTTTTTCAAGTTTATTTAAGTAAATTATCATCAAATTATATTAAATTTTTTTTATTTATGGTTTGAACTGATTCTCCGAGTTTTAATTTCTACAGATTCACTAATTTTCCCCTATTTTAGATTTTGGGGAGAGAAACATACAGGTAGCGAAGTGTCCGGGGTAGCGAAACGACTTCAGGTTGGGTAGCGAAACGACTGTAGCGAAACGTCCGGGGTAGCGAAACGTCTGGTAACCAACAACACCAGCAGATTATCTTCATACTGTATATTTAAACATAATTTTGAGGAAGAGCGCTATCTACAACACATTAATACAAACAAATACAGAATTTCGCTAACTCAATTCAGATTATCATCACATGATCTCGCGATAGAAACAGGAAGATATGAGCAAAAGGCTAGGAACGAAAGACTCTGTACAAAGTGCCAACGTGGTGTCATAGAAGACGAATATAACTTCTTACTTGTTTGTCCAAATATATTTCACTCAGAAGAAAGTTTTTGAAACCATATTTTTGTCGTTGGCCAACAATCAACAAGTTCGAAAGTTTACTCAACAGTAAAAGAAACAAACAATTAGTTAACCTGTCTAAATACTTGTATTATACATTTAAATTAAGAAATGCACCACAACAAAATACTATTGTCGATCAATAATAATAATAATAATAATAACAGTTTTCATCCTAATGAGTTCTCTTCTATTTCACACTCGTATTTCTATGTTAACATTAAAACCTTCTCTGTAAATGATTATCATTAAAACTTACATGTCCTACCTTTTGAATGTATAACATCTGTACTGGCTATAATTATGCCATTGTGCTTTTTAATGCCAAATAAAGATAATGTTATGTTATGTTATATTAATATGTGGTGTATATAAAGTCCTCTTGAACATACGATTGAAAACCACTTAGTGTTGCCATCGTTATGGCTTAACTTAAATCGTAAAAAGAAAGGAAGAAGAGAAAGGGTGAATTAAAGTTTGTGAAACCTGACTATTACGGCCACTCAAAAAGCGGTTAAATGTTTATATGAAATGCAAGTGGCAGTTTAAAGAAAGGTAAGAATAAAGCATAAAACTCTTTTAGGAGCATTCTGTTTTTCTTTTACATTGCTTTAAGTTGTTTACAGCTGTCATCAACCAACGTCTCACAGGTTTCCTGGAAACAAATAATTTGCTACATGAAAATCAGACCGGGTTTAAAAAACATTACAGCTGCTCCGATCATATATTCACATTATATTCACTTATAAATATCCTGAAGAAAAAGAAGCAGAAGCTATTTTGTGCATTCATAGATTTTAGTCAGGCCTTTCATAAGGTTTGGCGATTTGGGCTCTGGCAAAAGCTACTCAAAATTACTGACGGTAAACTTTATAAGCTTATTTTCAATATGTACAAAGATATTAAGTCATGTGTAATGCACGAAGGTGTAATGTCTGACTTTTTTTTAATCTGATATAGGTGTTAGACAAGGGAAAATCTTTCTCCCGTACTTTTTCTATCTTTTTAAACGATTTGCAGAATCACCTTGAAGAATCTGATGCAACTGGCATAGTACTCCAAGACGATATTAATGCAACTGTTTGGCTTAAACTGTTAATCCTTCTTTATGCTGATGACACTATTATTGTCTCAAACAGTGCTGAAGATCTTCAAAGATGTCTGAACTCATTCTATACCTATTGTGATGAATGGAAACTGAAAGTGAATATAAATAAAACTAAGGTCACTGTATTTGAATCCAGAAACAATGCAAAGTTCAGTTTCTCACTCGGTAATGAAATTCTGGAAATCACTGATAAATACCAATACCTAGGAGTTATTTTTTCTAAAAATGGGTCGTTTCTAAATGCCAGAAAACATGTGGTTGCCCAAGCAAAAAAAGCCATGTATCTCCTTTTTACAAAAATAAATAACGCAAATCTTCCTATCGATCTTATACTGAAATTGTTCACACCATCGTTCCCATTTTCACATATGGGTCCGAAATATTTGGCTTTGAAAGTTCTGAAATAATTGAAAAAAGTACATAAGGAGTTTTTACGTAAAAATACTGGTGCTAGAAAAAGCACGCCTTTGTATATGCTATACGGTGAACTAGGTTCTCGTTCTGGAACCGGTTGGTCACTGGCAAAGAGCAACATTTATCACTAAATATTTATAAGTATATGCTACACCAGAATATTGAATGTAAATGGCTCAACAGAATCAAAACAATTCTAGATACATCTGGTAAATCCATTATCTGGAACAACCAACCTCTTTTAAATACTAACCATGTTCATAAAAAGATTAAAGAAATACTAATCGATCAATTTAAACAAGAATGGACAGCTGAAATGAGTATTTCTAATAAAGGTAAAATTTACAAAACATTTAAGGAGGATTTGAACCTAGAATTTTATTTGACAAATCTTAGAAAGTCGAAGTTGATACGTTTATTCAAATTTAGAACTGCAAATCATCGCTTCCCAATAGAAACCGGCAGGTATGATGGTACTCTAATTGAAGATAGAAAATGCACACTCTGTAACTCTGGTGATACTGGTTCTGAAAAACATTATTTGCTAAATTGTACATTCTTCAAAGAATCAAGACCAAAGTTCTTAAACAAATTTGAATTTCAAAACCCTATGCAGTTCAAATATTTTTTTAAATTCTAAATCTGTTGACGAGTTGAGAAATTTAAGCAGTTTTGTTAAAATTATCATACACTGTTTTTAAAATTATATATTGCCCTAACACATGCAACCCTAACAAGGAAAATACTCGTCATTTACAAACAGGGTACCTATGATGATTACACTTGGCCTATGCAAACGGTGTGGACATTGGTCAGAGATCTCATCAAGGAGCCCTCTGATCAGGATCTACATTGTTTGCCAGTTTGAATTATATTGTTAAAACCAACCCTAAATAGTCTCAAAATGGACTAGACTTATTCTGATATTGGAATTATCCATTAAACGTTTCAGGGGCGAAATATATGTTGTCTTAACACATTCAACCGTAACGACGAATAAACTTCTCATTTACAAACAGTGTACATGTACCTATGATGATTACACTTGGCTTATGCAAACGGTGTTGACCCTGATCAAAGGGCTCCTTAATGAGCCATCTGATCAGGATCTACACTGTTTGCCATTCTGAATTATATTGTTAAAACCAACCATAAATATAGTCTAAAATCTATATTGTTGAAGTATAACTATGCTTTGTTAAGCTATTACTGATTGATGGAGTAGGATTAACACTAGAACCGGATATCTGCTCAGTACAGGATAGAAGATATGCGGGCTGGCCTAGTGGGCCCTCTCGGCATAAATTTTATCCAGCATTGGTCTGTCTCCTGTATTGGGGGCATACATAGCAACCATACTGCAGCTGTATAAATAAAACATTCGTGCTGAACCCAGAAACAATATCAGATCAGCGCATGTCGCCTGAACATGAACATGTTTGATACTGTCATACAGATTTTACAATTTCTGTATGTCTCGGTGCATTTCTACATTTTCTTGCAAAAGCTCGCATATGAATGCAAAACCCAGCGTTTAACCTACTATTTGTATGTATCACTAACATATTACTAACTCAATTCTTACCTATATACCTATATATGCCTAGCCTGTGTCTGTGCTCCATATAGATGACCTCGTCTTCTGCCCAAAATAAAACATGTGCTCTGACCAACTTCCCAATTTACTCTATTGAGGAGGTGTACACACGGTAAGCGTACACACAGTTCACGGTTACTGGTTTCAAATACCTCGTAAATGATGAACATCTGAACTTTAAATTCTACTGTAGTTCATTTAAGTTTTTATATTTCATGTATCGTTCTTTATGTTCAAACCTAATTAAATTCGGTGTCAATTACACAATGTACATGTAAGGAGTACACTCGTCTTACCCAGACAGTGTAGATCTTGATCATAGGGATCCGACAGGAGCCTCTCATCAGGATATGCACTGTACTGTTTGCTATTTCCCAATACATAATATAATGTACATTGTTAATTAAGGAATAATTCGAATATTTATTGTATTCAAGGAGGTATGAAAAAAAAACCTGGTCACACTGTATGAAACCGCGAAGCGGTTTCATACAAAAGTGTGACCAGGTTTTTTTTCATACCTCCATGAATACAATAAATATTCCGAATTATTCCTTATAATTTAATATCACTTCTGAATTTAAGAAAGTACATGTAGTTAAATAGAGAATCTGACGCGAATGTTCGTTTTTAACGCTTTTGCCATATATATTTTCCGTCAAAACGCGACGTTGTTAATGTAGGAACGTCGACGTCAATGACGTCATTTGGCATCCTGCTTCATGCAGCGGTTGTAAAGAGCAATTGGACTAAGGGAAAGTAGTCCTGACAAGGCGTGGCCTGAATTTTATTTTTTTCATGGAGTTATGAAACAAAAATTACAGCTAATCACAGCTAACCAAATGTAATGAAAACAAACAATATTAAATTATAGTTAAATAGTCAAAATAGGCTTGACATTATATCATTTGAAACTGGAATCGTCTATTATAAGTTCCTGAGGTGAACACATCATTGTTACAATAATTGTATACATGTTCATCTGCATTCAGCATTGGATTCAGCGACCACTAAATGAAGTTATTTGATTATTTCTGGAATCGGTCTGCTTCTTTGTGCGGGTTTTGTAGAGTGCTGAAAGCCCCTACAGGGACTGTCTGTGCTGTACTGGTCTTGCACTGTCTTGTCATTTAGGCTTGGCACTCTCCGAGAGTCCTCTTCGTGTGGCTGGCCGCTTAACTCAATACTGCATGTATAACATGTATGTCGTTAATTACATTGAAGCACCTCTACTTCGACCAATAAGTTATATTCAGTATTTGATGTTTAACGTAGGTGACGGCTAAAGCGGGATGAACGTGAAGCGGAAAGCACCTATGAGCTTTCTGTTTTGCTTTCATCTTGCTTTGTGTTGTCACCTGTCGTTTAGATACTCTATGAGCCTCCGTTTTGTTGGTCGTACTAGGGGAGGTTTACGGAACAGAACAGAACAGAACAGAACAATATTTTATTTCTTTTGGACTTAAACATGACGTTTATCGTCCATACATAACTATACACATATTAAGTCAAAATCAATAATATGATTCATATCTAGCATGCATGTGAGAGTATATATTTATTGATATACATCGTTAGTTAAATTCGTCCTTATCTTCATGGCGCATTTTATGTAGCAACCAAGTTTGTTGATAATGTCACAGTTTTTAGATTGTAAAAGCTCACACAATTTGTACACACTTGGTCTAGTTCTATAGTAGTCATCTATATATCTTCTCCTTATATTCTTATAAGGATCACATTTAAAAATGAAATACGGTATATATGCTACTGTATATAATTATGCAAATTGCACCCAATATATAATTATCTGTTTAACCCTTTACATCATAGCTCGTTTCTAGTACTAAAGATAACTACTTAAAGCGGGTTGAAAGTGAAGCAAAATGTGCCTTCAGGTGCACTTTGCTTTATCTTTCAGCTTGCTTTAACTCTTTCCTCCCTGAAACTTTAAATGGACAATTCCAGTTTCCATTTAAGTCTAGTCCAATTCTGACTTATGAGGGTTGTTTTTGTCAATGTTTGGCATTATGACAAACAGTGAAGACCCTGATCAGAGGGCTCCTTTCAGAGCCCTCTGATCTGGGTATTCACTGTTTGCATAGGACATGTGTACTATTCACATGTACACTGTTTGAAAAGCACGCCTATATGCGGGACTAGGGTTCAAAGGGTTAAGCTACCACCAGCTAGAACATGGAACTATTTCTTCTTGTATATATCCTGACTGAACCACTTGGAACTATTTTCTTCAATAGAAGAATAGGCATAAATCGTAAAGATGCATATCTTTGAACTAATGGGTTACTATCTCTTTCTAGTATGCTGTTTATTTTAATAGTTCCTTTGGTTATCTCTTTGTTTCGTTTCGAAAGGGATTCCCTTATGTAAAGGAAAATAACGTGCGTGTGAGCGTTCCTATGTGCGTACTACATGTTTGCTTGCGTGTGTCTGCTTGTGTATCTGTTTTCAAATACGTGTGATACGTTCTCCTGGTATCTCTTTGTTTCGTTTCGTAAGAGGTATTATGTATGGATCTATATGCGGGACTCCAAATAAGGTGATATTTCATAAACTAAAAGTTTATGTGTGAATTAGACCTACGGTGTAACTATTCATTGGAATCGTCTCGAAGAGACGATTCAAATGAATAGTCGTACCGCGCGTTTTGATGCAGTTTTGAACGATAATTGTCAACTTAATTTATTTCCCTTTGTCTGGAGCCCTATTGTGCATTACTGTTTGTTTCATTTTGTCACGTGTACACTCAGTACAAAAAGAAACGCACATCGTGGTCAGACGCAGATTAAGATACTTTTATTGAAGAAAACTAGAATGCTTAGACTATATCTCAAGATTCGTTTAATTCTGTAACAAGTTCAGAAATAAATACTCAAAAACACCGTGCCGCCTTTTAAACCTTTCACTCTTAATGACACCAAAAAGCGCGTGAGCAAACAGTTTGGATCCTGATCAGACGCCGCGTTACGCGGCGTCTGATCAGGATCCAAACTGTTTGAAATCGTATCGATATGCTTTAAGTCGAATTACATTGAATCTTACTTTGAAACGATCTGGTAAACAGAAGCAGACGAAAATGAAACGGTGAAAGGTTGAAATCTCACGATCAATTTGACAGCGATAGAGCAAACTTCAGCTGTTTAAAACACCGAACCGATTTGTGTAGGTTGTGATGCTACAAATGCAATAATAAATCTCCCTTTTTCATCATTGATATCCCTAGGCAGAACTACTGACAAATAATATTGTGCGTTTCTTTTTGCACTGAGTGTATATATACTAGTACAGTTGAAGCTCGATTACTTCGCAATGGCGTTAATTTGAGCATGCCCGTAGTTCAAAGTTCAAGTATTCTACTAATGATATAATGGTAGGTCGATTTAAGCGAATTTGAAGTATTCAGTTTCAGCTGTATATAACTGTTTGTTTACTTTTTCCTGAATATTTTGTTTGTGTAAAATGCTCTCCTTAATGGAGGAAATAAAAGATACTACTGCTATACCGAAGTATCGAACGTTATAAAATGAACAGAAGTTCCTAACTAATGATTAGTGTTAATCTAAGCATAAACTAATATGATCTACTACAAGATCGACAAACTATTGCAGTTTGGCCCAAACCCGAGCCAGTCTATCGGATGAATAGAATGTCATCCATGATTGACAGCCCCATTGCTCATTCCAACCTCACTGGTTAGGAACTTGGTTACAGTGGGACGAGGGTCCTCGCGACAGGTGGTATAGGAGTCCTGACTATACATGTTTCAGAGTCTCGTCGTGAAACAAAACTTGGCACGCTGAAGTGAGCGCAAAAGAGGTAATTAAAGGTCAAATTGACATAAACACTGTAAATCGTTGTTGTCACCATATAGTCCGATGTTTTTCTAAGCGTCGTGCATGCTTAATTCGTTCCATTTATGGAATTTACGCTTGAAATAGTTAATAAAACGACGCGGTAATCAAGGTTTTTGTTCACAACGATCAATTCTTATAAATGACTGCATAATTTCGCCTGAAATTAATGTTTCTGGCAAGAGTAATACTTAAACTGCATCTTTGCAAGAGAATCACATTAAAAATATCGTATATCAATGAAATTTTCTGGATTTCAAGTGGTTAATAAGGTTAGAGAGTCTAACAGAGAGTGTTTCAGGTTCTCTGACGACAGGTAATAAATGGTTACAGGTTGTTATCGACATTTTTGTTTTGTTTGAGAGAGAATGGATCTAAAAAGCATGTATTGCAAGAGGTCCTTTATCTTTTACAATGCTTTAAGCTGTCACCTGTCTTTTATACAATCAATTTGCCTTCGTTTTAGCGGTTGTAAATGAGATTTACTGTAATTATTACATATAACTGCGTTCGGTTAGTGCCTACTTGAAATTTTATCATATGTAAAGAACCATCGTCGTATTTAATAATTTCGAAATAGTTAACACGATGCAAATATAATAAAAAGTACTCAATTTCAAAGATTCTGTTGCTGTATTTATTTCCCAAAATGAAAACCAGACTCTTAAAAATTAAATATATACTTGCAAATATCTCTTAAGCGATCACTGAAATAATCTAACGTGTAGAACAGCTCCAAAGGCAAAACATAACCGGTACATGTTATAAAAAAAAAACTGCAAAATTATCGTATGGTTATCTCAGTCCATTACATAACTTGTCAACCAAAGCATAGTACTTAATGAAACAAGGGCCACTATGGCCCTAAATCGCTCACCTGGTAACCATGTAACCATGTACACTGTGTGACCTAGTTTTTGACCAGGCATGACCCTCATTCTAACTTGACCTCGATTTCAATGAGACAAACATTTTGTTCAAGTTTCATGAAGATTCAATGAATTTTGTAGTCTCTATAGAGTGTTAACGAGGTTTTTCGATGATTTGACCTAGTGACCTAGTTTTTGACAGGACATGACCCACATTCGAACTTGGCCTAGATTTTATTGGGGGCAATCACATTGATGAAGTTTCATGAAGATCCAATGAAATTTGTAGCCTCTAGAGTGTTAGCAAGGGTTTTCGATAATTTGACCTAGTGACCTAGTTTTTAACCGGACATAACCCACATTCAAACTTGACCTAGATTTCATTGAGGCAAACATTGTGACCAAGTTTCATCAAGATCCAATGAGATTTGAACCTGGTAGAGTGTTAACGAACAATTGTGGACGGACGGACGGACGACGGACATCCAGCGATCCTAAAAGCTCACCTTGGCACTACGTGCCAGGTGAGCTAAAAACCGAAAGCCACCTTTAATTTAGACATTATGGTGTGCAAGGTAAATTCTTCCTAATAGGCAAGTCTCATATCTTGCCACAGGCGAACTCTGGTCTCGATTTGCACTATTTGTGCTCTTTTTGAATGCAAATTTTCACAATAAGTTGCTCAATATTTTTAAGTTTAATTAATAGCTTTCTGACTATTTCTCAGACAAATAAATCATATGTGCAAAACGATCCGTTATATATCAAACATAAGTTTAACCCGTTCACTGCTTTACTCTGACCGTATACACACAGATAAACAGGTTAGATTCGAACGAGAAGCTGAATAATTATGTGTCTGAATCGGATCAAAGCCGTTTGACTATCTTAGAGATCCTTTTTCGAGATTGATCCTGGTGAGACATCGAGAAAGTTGGCGCCGCACCAGACTCTTAGCTATTTGCAAATACGACTGTTAGTCTATTAAATGTATAAAACAGAATGCGGTATAGATCTTCCACCGAGAATAGGATCGAACCGCACTCGAACCCGTGCATATTATCAACGTTGCAAAATTTAATAAAAGTAATTCAAATCTCAAGCGTGAGTAAATTTGCATTTTTTCTGGTGTCGTCTAAACGACGGCCTACATGAAAATGAGTTCCACAAACAAAGACCAGATTTGTCTTCGAGATGTTCATTGAGCGAGGCTTTGGTATTGAGTTCTGCTCCGCAAGTGTCACATTCAAAGGCACTCTTTTGCCAAGAATGATAAACATGCCGATGTCTTGCCAGAGTTTTCCGATTATTAAACCGTCCGCTGTATAATTAATAAAGAAGTTTGATTTTGTTGCGATACGCCATTACGTGATAATTAAAGTCATAGACTGAACTGAAAGATTTATTGCACAAAGTGCAATTTACCTTTCTTTTTGATGAAAACTACCCCTGTGAAAAGTGTTCAGGAATTTTAGAATACCCATGAACGTTAAATAGAATAATTCTAGGGTTTCAAAAAATACTTTACACATTCTACAAAAGGAGATCAAGAACTTCTGCAATTCTAGAACAATGGTTCTAAAAAAATCAAATTCCTAGAATTATTGCAGCATATTCATGAACGTTTAATGGCCACTTCTACTATTTTTCATGAATATTCAAGAAATCATTCTCGAATAGTTCTAGAATAATTCAATACCTTCCCACAGGGGTATTTTTGTGGCGCTAAAGAATGCCTGAACTTGTGGTCATATACTGATATTCTTTACAAAGAATGTACTGATATTCTTTACAAAGAAACTGCTTTTTTATCTGCTTTTACGACATTTGCACGGGAGTCCGGCTGCTGGAAGTGCCGCATATATTGTTATTGCCGTTTACTTCAATATCCAGACTTATATCGCGTAAACTGGGGTTTTCTAACGAGATCTCGCCCATTTCGAGATTCGTGAATACTCTGTAACACTGTTAAGAAGAACCTGTAACACTTATCAAACAGTCGCCAGGGACCTGTAACCTCTACATCACATTGATAAGTAACACCAAACTTATGATAACATTAAAAATCAGACATATTTCTTTACAAAATGCTTCAATATTAGAAAAACACGAACAAATAGATAATCTTATTGTGTTAAATGCTGCAATTTCTCACGTTAATTTAATTTATAACAAAAATATGTGCATCTACATGTAGCCAGTGGGAATCACTTGCTTTTATTTCCTCTATTCACCTGAATTCTAACGCAGGTGACGTTAAATATCTTCTTAAATGGAAGCCGAAAGCTCTTACCACGTTTTTATCATGAATCCTTGTCAAGAGGCTGTGTAAACTCGCTGAACGAGTATGTTTTTACATGAACACGCGCGAAAAAGTCATGACTCTGAAACATTTTTCGAAATGACCCCTATACCACCTGTCGTGAGGACCCTCGCCCCACTGTAACCAAGTTCCTAACCAGTGAACCTACCCAGCGTACACACGCACTTAAGTTTTCATATACCGTATAAGTGGTTTTTTTCGCGAGAAGGAAATTTTCGCTATTTTCGCGTGTGCATCAAACTCGCGTAAATCTAATCCGCCAAATATTCCTACCTTTCTCTAGGCCTAATTTATTTTCTGCAGCAAAGTCCGCTCGAGGCAGTTTGTCGTAAAAAAAAACAACCAAAAACACAATTTCTTCGTTCCCGTGTTCTTATTCCGGACCAGGCCTATACCCACGTTCAATTTAATGCATGTTTTATGAAAGATATCTAAAGACGGATGTCAAACAATTTGGATCCAGATTTGTCGAGTTTTTTGGTGCCTTATCTTTACTCAAACTGTTTGCCAATGCCAATCAAGTTGTGATAGGCAGACAAAGGGTTAATCGCTTTTACAGTTTGACCTAAGTTACTCACTCGTAAATGACACCTCGTCTGCTTGCAATTAAAAGGCAACGTTCTCCATTGTCAACACGTATATACAGGTAAATCGAGTGTGAAAAGTTTTGGATACTTGAGAGACATTGATTTACCCGGCGTCTCATTTGTACCCAGTGGTGACTTTCTGCCGCTTCAGTTCATTACGGAGGGAAGACGGAAATTGCATCCGATCATATTGTAAACAAGTGCGCCATATACCGGCACTTTATGAAGGGAAGATAGATATCCGTCGCCGTGAATGTTTAAATAGTTACTTCCCTTAGTTTTGAATGCGCCACTTACGTATGCGGATTTATTGACAAGATAAAACCCAAACGGTAAAATAAAATATGCTTAAATATCATAACCGCGAAAAATAGATTTTCAATAAACGTTTGCGCGAAAAATTAATACGCTAAAAATTCATTTAGGGTTGAATCGCTAAATTTGCGTCTCGCGTAAAAAACCACTTATACGGTAATAATCCAGACCTTCCCCTTACCTCTCACGAAATTTCAACTTTACAACTAAAACGTTTACATAAATTAAATAAACCAACCACCCTACTATATGTTTATGTACAGTGGAGAATCTGTTATTCTTTCCCGTTTAAACACAAACGAAACGCAAACACAAAGCACTCAAACGTAGAAAAGTACAACTTTTGGACAATCCTGATAATTCATTTTTATCTTGGTGGAAAACAGTTTGGAGGCTGATCAGACGCCGGGTTACCCGGCGTCTGATCTGGATCTAAACTGTTTGTAATTGAAATAATAGTTTTAGAGTAAACACGTTTATTTGGAAAGAATAACGTTTTCTCCACTGTATCCTATTATATGCAATGTTACTTTGTTATACGCTCGTATGTATTTTGCACTTAAATGTATATACTCCATCATGTTGCACTTCGGTGACTGAGATGAAATAAAGGTAATGTTGTTGTTGTTGTACTTATCGGCCTTGGTCACGTGATAAAATGGTGGAAGTGTTGTATTTTTGAGCGGCGAGAAAAATCTTATAAAATCAGAGTTTAAACAAGATTCCGGACATTTTAAGAACTGTGATATTGTTCTGAAATAGTTGAGATCGTGTGTAATGGTGCCATTTGAGATTTATGGATAAACGAAAAGGAAACAGAAGGAGTAAACGAAAAAAGAGCTCCGAGTCGGATAACAATGACTCTTTCTACAAGGCGGGTCGTTTTTCAAATTCGCCTAATGGGACATCAGTAACTGTAAGTGACGTTTTAAGTCAGACTAATGAGATTCTTTTCTGTGACAATGATACTGTGACTTTACCCAGTTTGTTTGAAGATGTAAACGATAAAGATCCATTCAGTGAAAACTATAGTGTTGACAGTTGTTGCCCCACCCGCTTACCTACATGTACACTTACTCAAGAATCGTCAGACATGGCAACTGGTTCTAGCTCAGATATGAAAGGTGATACTTCAAACGCAGCATTAATGGCATGTTTAAAGCAAATCCAAGGACAAATGTGTAGTATTGATACAAAAATGGGAAATATGGAAAAAAGGCTTCAATCCCTAGAGACTCTGGAGAAAAAGGTCGATAGCTTTGATCGGGAGATTAAAAAGCTTTATACATTTATCCAAGACAATGAGAAAAGGTCCAGTGAAAGATTACATAAGGTAGAGGAGAAAGTTGACTGTGTGGATTATTCCCTAGGCATGGTAAATGATAAAGTTCTACAGCTTGAAAAGGAGAAAGACAGTTTAAAGGATGACCTTGTTTATCTACAGTCACAGTCCATGCGGAACAACTTGATATTTGTAAATATACCTGAGGCCCGTCCAGGTGAAGTTGAAAATTGTGAACAATCCCTAAAATCTTTCATTCAGGAGAAAATGAAAGTAGCGCAGGATCAAGTGGAAAAGCTTTCATTCGATAGGGTTCACAGAATGGGATCCAGAGCAGATGGCAGGTGCCGTAAGATAGTTGCAAAGTTCAGGGACTTTAAGGAGAGAGAATTTGTGCGAAAACAGTGGAAAGCGCTACAAGGGACACCTTTTCAAGTACATGAACAGTTCCCTCCTGAAATTATTGAGAAAAGGCGAAAGCTATATCCAAAGATGAAGGCTGCTCGTCATGAAGGGAAGAACGCCTGGGTATCTTACGATACCCTGTACATCAATGGGAAGCCAGTGCGAGATTAGGGGTACGTGGAGGATGAATTACGTGTGCTTTCGTGGAATGTCCATGGACTAACGAGGGACAAGAGAGACGATGCTAATTTTGTTGATACTTTGTCAAAACATGACATTATAGTTCTTTACGAAACGTGGGCTTGTAGCAATACAGACATTAACATTTCTGGGTTTACTGGTCATAGTTTGTATCGTAAATTTCAACACCGTAATGTCCCATTCCAACAAAATACACACTACACGGACAAATGCTCTCTGCGGTCAGCAGTGCCCGGTATCTGGGAGTGGACCTGTCCAGCAACCTCTCATGGAATGACCATGTCAACCGCATCTCATCCAGTGCTAATCGGACACTTGGTTTCCTGAGGAGAAATATCAGAACACCCTCTCCCAAAATTAGAGAGTGTGCTTACAAAGCTCTAGTCCGCCCCCAGTTAGAGTACGCGAGCTCCATCTGGGACCCCCATACCCTAGTAAATACAGCAAAGGTTGAAATGGTGCAACGACGTGCTGCCAGATGGGTCCAAAATGACTATTCTAGCTATTCTAGTGTCACTGAAATGCTTGGTAAGCTTGGCTGGAGAACGTTGGAGCAGAGACGATCTGATGCACGTCTGTGTCTGTTTTATAGGATTGTTCATGGTTTGGTTGCTATTCCAATGCCAGTCTACATACAGTTTAACACCAGGGCTTCCCGACACTGTCACCCTTTAACTTTCAGACAGATACACACTGGAGCCAACTATTACAAGTATTCTTTTCTTCCCTTGGCTGTTGTCCAGTGGAACGCACTCCCAGCGGATGTGGTGCTGTCGGCTGACTTGAACCATTTCAAGGCTGCCGTCAGCACCATCATTCACCATAAGCCATAAGTCCTGTAATGATGTTTTTAACCTGCTCTTAACCTTATTCGTTTTAAACCTAACAATTATCTCACTTTTTACTATGTTATTCTACTTTTCTTTTTTCCTTTCACTTATTTCTACTAACAGACACAGACGCGCAACTGCTCAAAATTACCCGTGAGGGTGTGCAGCAGTAAAAAGAGATAGATAGTAATGCTAAACGACCAAGTGGGGGTATTGTATTATATTACAAAGACTCTATAAAAGATGGCATTAGTATAGTGAAAAACCATTTTGACACTATAATATGGGTGAAACTTGATAAGACCTTTTTTCATTTAGAAAATGATATTTATTTATGTGGGGCTTATATTTGGGGAGAAAATTCTCCAGCATATAATATTGTAAATGTTGATTTATTTGAACTTATTGAAGATGATATAGGTCATTTTGATACTCTCGGTTGTGTTTATATCTGTGGTGATTTAAACGCAAGGGTGGGTAACAGGGATGATTTTATTGTTTTTGATAGACATACTGATTTTATTGATTATTTTGATTATGTTCCCGATGAGCCCCTAACACGGGCCTCACTTGACCGTACATGTAATTCCCACGGGATAAAGTTACTTAACATGTGTAAATCCTCGTGCTTGCGGATTGTTAACGGTAGATTGGGAGATGACTATGATGTAGGGACGTATACCTTTGTATCTCAGCACGGGGCTTCCGTGTTAGATTATCTTCTTACAAAAGAAGAACATTTTTCAAGCATTGTTAATTTTAGTGTCGATGCAGTCAATGAATGGAGTGACCACAGCCCGCTGTGTTACTCTATTCATTGCAATGCAGTACCGGCAGAAGTGAATTTACAAAATGATGTAAAGTATAAATGGAAGCAAAACTGTAGAGATGAATTTCGTTCTAATTTGATTGGTAAATTGCCAGTTTTAAATGATTTAACAAATAACATTAATTTATGTGACCGTTCATCTATAAATAGCTTGATAAATAATTTTACAAGCACTTTAAGATATGTTGCGGATCCTTTATTTGCTAAACATATATTAAATAGCAAACACTATTCCTTTTCAGACCAGTCAATAGTTGCACGTGCAGAGTGGTTTGACAATGAATGTATAGGTCGTTTGCAGTTCAAAAAAACACGATAAATCTTAGATAATTTAAAAACTAATGGACGTATTTAAATTGAATTTTGCATACACTTATGATGTGTCTATACCAACTCTGACAAGGAAATTCAGAATTTTTGAAAGTCTAACTAAAAACTTTTCTTCTTTGTTTTATATAAATTTTGTGTCGCTGAAAATGGTCAATTACGTGGGGTGTTATTGGCTATTACCTTGATCATGTTTGTTTATATTGGAGAATATCCCCAGGTAAAATCCCGTGCAAGTTGCTTCTGTCTGAAAGGTGAATCCCGTGCTGATATTGGTTGTTCAGTTGTACAAAATTAATAGTGAGGCCCCATAATCCATTACATTTTTACTATGCCTAAATCCACGAACTCTTCACCAGGAATAAAGAGAATTGCAATTACTTTTCAAACCGAAGCTCTAATAGTCCTACATAATTACAGAGCTCCAGATAAGAGAGAGAAACTTGAACAAATCCAACATTTTCTGACCCAGTTCAGCACCAAATCCTATAG
Organism: Gari tellinella; assembly: GCA_922989275.2. NCBI lineage: Eukaryota > Metazoa > Mollusca > Bivalvia > Cardiida > Psammobiidae > Gari > Gari tellinella. The sequence continues at coordinate 20,691,048 of OV277862.1, forward strand.
TGTCATTACTCGAAGAAAGACGTTCTAATGAGAAGTCGCATCATGGGGCTTAATTCAGAAATAAAGATTTAATTTTGGAAATACTCCCCTTATCTGGAGCTTAATATGTATTAATGTTCGAGTTGTATTGCACTTACGTTTACATTACGTTTCCTTAATAAAATAATAAAGGTTTTCGAACTGATCTGGAAACATTCTGTTGAAAATTTGATAATGGTAAGTTGGTGTAGATCGTCTGGTATGAATATGTCTCTTCTACTATTTATCGCATTTAGTTATTTTGCGTTTTGTTGATAAAACTTTCGCTTTCGTATGAGTGGCACATGGTTCGGATACTATTCGTTACGAAATGGCTCCGGTGTCCGATTAGGATACGAAATGGCTCCGGTGTCCGATTAGGATCTAACATCAATGACAGTATGGTCGGTTAATACGTTTAACGTACCCCAGTCAGGGCCTCGTTCGGTTAGTTATAAACTGCTATGGTATGCGATGGCTTAACGGTGAGGCGTTGCCGGGTCGTGAAAGATAGGCTGTTGAATAACTTGAAATCACCCTTCGGAAAACTGTCCCTAGAAGTGTAAACTTTATATAGAAGTTATGAATAAAACTTTTTTATTACGAAGAGAAAAAAATATTTCTTTTTTGTCAGAGTTGGTATAAGTATATCATAAATCTATGCAAAATTCCATTTGTCTCCGTTTTCTTGTTTTGGAGATATTTGAAAATTATCGTGGTTTTTTTTAACTACAAACGACCTATATGTACTTTAAAAACTTGTATTTAGAAGCACTGCGTGTATTCAATAGTTGTAAGTCGCAATTAAACAGGGAAAGATTGTGTGAATGCAAAAAACTTTATAAAAATTTGTGTCGCAAAAAGAAGCGATATTCTGAAAACAAAAAATTGATTGATATTGAGAATTTACGTAAAAGTAAACCTAAAGAGTTTTGGAAGCATTTTAAGGGTAATAAGCATAGTCAAGAAAGCTCTATTACAATGGATCAGTTTTATGAATACTTTTCTACATTAGGAGATGATATTTTTCAATGTAAAAATGATCAAGCAGATGCATTTTGTGATGACCATAATTTTAACGATGCTAATTGTAGTTATGATGAATTAGACTCGCCCAAAAGTTGTTCTGAAATCTTAAGTGCTGTAAAAAAAGCTTAAGGCTGAAAAAGCTCCTGGGCATGATTTTCTCTTAATGAATACTTTATTGAGAGTGTTGACATATTGGTTGATCATTTATGTGATATTTTTAATGCAATACTTAACTCAGGCTTTTTCCCGGAAAGCTGGTTGGAAGGTGTTATTATACCTGTACATAAAAAAGGTAGTAAGAGTTGTCCAAATAATTATAGAGGCGTCACTTTAGTAAGTTGTATGTCGAAGTAATTTACCACTATATTGAACAATAGAATTGAATCCTTTTGTGTAGAGAACAATAAAATCTCCGACTCTCAATTTGGTTTTAAAAAAGGCCATTCTACTGTTGATGCAATGTTTATACTCTATTCTATTGTACAAAAGTATTTAAACGAGAATAAAAGACTATATGTTTGTTTTGTAGACTTAAAAAAATGTTTTGATAGCATAAATAGGAATGCACTTTGGTATAAACTGTTTCATAAAGGAATTCAAGGGAAGTTACTATGTATTATAAGGGACATGTATAGGAAGGTTAAATCATGTGTGAAGCACTGTAATAGTTATTCTGACTATTTTGAATACGCAGTTTGATTACGGCAAGGGGAGGTAATCTCCCCTGTTCTAGTATCTTTATTTATGGATGATTTAGAGCTGTTTTTACAAGATGATATTAATTCGGGATTACTGATTGATGACATACTATTAATTTTACTGTTATTTGCAGATGATATGGCAATTTTAGCAAAAAGTGTAGAAGAATTACAGAAACACTTAGACTTGTAACTCACTTACTGCAATACGTGGGGATTGGAAGTAAATACGGAGAAAACTAAAACTATGGTATTTGGAAAAAGGGGTAAACTACTCAAAAATGAAGTATGGACTTATAATGGTAAAGTAATTGATTCGGTAGATGACTTTAATTATTTAGGCACTGTATTTAATTACACAGGTAAATTCTCCAAAAATCAAGAACACTTAATTGGGAAGTCTTTAAAAGCTTTAAATGCATTATTATATAACTGTAAGAAAGTAAAGTTAAAACCGAAAATTTTATGTCAATTGTTTGACTCATTCGTTGGATCTATAATAAGTTATAGCTCAGAGATATGGGGGTTTGGTAAGTCAAAGGAAATAGAGAGAGTTCATTTGAAATTTTGCAAAAGGCTATAAGGTGTAAGGTTAAATACAAGTTCTAGTGCTGTTTATGGCGAGCTAGGTCGTTATCCATTATATATATCACGGTATGTCCGTATTATAAAGTATTGGCTAAAACTAGTCAATAATAATGATAATATTCTAATTAAAACATTGTATCAGCAAGGTCTTAATGATTGTGAAAATGGGCACACTAATTGGGTGGCAAGTGTTAAAAATCTTTTGAACATTTATGGTTTTGGGTTTGTTTTCTATAATTCCGAAGAGGTAAATATAAAGACTTTTCCTTATGTTTTTAAACAAAGGGTTATAGATAGTTTTATACAGCAGTGGCATGTTTCAGTTGATAACAGTCCTGTTCTAGACACGTATAAATATTTGAAAAGCAATATTGAATATGAAAACTATTTAGATATTTTACCGTATTCTCTAAGATGCATTTTTTCTAGAATAAGACTGTCATCATACTCACTCAGAATTCAAACAGGCAGATTTGCACGGAACAGATTAGCTCATAATGAGAGAATTTATTTATGTTGCAATTCTGGCAATATAGAAGACGAGTACCATTTTATTTGCGTTTGTTCTCGATTTGTTGATTTAAGAGTGAAGTATCTGAAAAAAACATTATTTTCAAAGACCATCAATGTTTAAATTTATTGAACTATTGAACTCAGCTAACAAAAACATTGTGTGTAACTTAAGTATATATGTACGAGATGCTCTTAAAATAAGGCATTCCCTTAACGTTAATTACTGATGTATTCATCCTCAAAGATGCAACAGTTACTGTCCCATATTGTCGCGTGAGGATATTCATTTATTGTATGATTATTTCTATGTGATTGAGATGATGTACTTTGTACAAATCTGAATAAAATTATGTTCTGTTCTGTTCTGTTCTGTTCTTGAACACAAAATAATTAACGTAATTGAGTGGTCGTAATAGAGGGATTTTACTGTAATAGGTTTCACACTTAGGACATATTAAAACATTCATCACCTTTGTTAAGGGTTCAGGTAGTGGTAAATCTCTCATTGTTACTGATTATCCACCCAGGATAATTATAGGCATTGTATTGTTGTTGAGTTCTCACCTTTTTTATTGTTAATGAATATAGGTGTGGTACCCATAAAGTGTCTTTGCTCTGTGTATTATGCATGGATGTGTTAAAAATGTAGACCAAGATCAGAAGACTGGATATGTAAATAAATTAGACCCAGATCATAAGATTGGATATGCTACTAATGTAGACCCAGATCATTTATACTGGATGTGATAATAATTAAGACCCAGGTCATTAGATCAGAAATGCTTATAATGTAGACCTCATTCATCAAGACTTGATATGCAATAATGTAGGCCCAGACCAACTGTATAAGAGACCTATGATAACATTCCAAAGTAATCGAAAATGTAATCGAAATGTAATCGCTGATTACACCACTATTTGGTCCTGTAATGATTACGATTACGATTACATGTAATCGATTTTGAAAAAGTAACCGAATACATTCGATTACTTTGAAAAAATGTAATTGATTGCAATCGATTACGATTACACGATTACGATTACCTCATGTCTGTCTCCTATATGCTATTGCAACAGATGGGTACATGTATTTGTCTCCCATAAAATAGGGTCAACTACATGTAATCTATCGCGTTTAGGTCAAACATACCCTTGTTTTAAACCCTTGTTAAAACAATGAGATATTGGTATGGTCACCTAAAGCGATTTCCAGGTATCGAATTTCTACTGTTCTTACGCCTTTGTACTTTTCTTAACCCATTACCCCATAAATACGCCTTTTTACATCTCTAGTTTATTCACCCATTGAGCAAAATAGTTCCAATTTACACAATTATGAATATGAATCATAAGAAATATTTTCTATATTCTAGCATTTTTTTGCTTAAAGCAGGCTGAAAGTAAAGCTTAGGTTTGGTTAGTTAGTTTCTTTATTTCCTCCAATACTGAAGAGTTCAATAATACAAACAAACAACTGGATCAACTTTGTTTCGACCATGTCATCGTGAATCGACTCGTTATTTTTTATACGTCGCAGTATTTTAATTCACTTTATGATGATTGGATAGAAAAAAGATGAACAAGAACTATGACACAGTAAGTGACAAATTCTCCCAAGATATTGTTTTGACTTCCACCCACTGCAGGGCCGAACAAATCAACCTGTCAGACTGAAGTGCGTGAAAATGTTGCAGACCAACGTAGTAAAGATACACACCACATAAAGTTTGTATTATATACATGTACATGTATGTACATGAGGTGTAGGTCAATCTTTATCGGCACCGAATGACTATTTTATCTTCTCAGCTGTACTCACTTGTGAAAGGGAAAAAATGTGACAGCAATGGTGTATCACCTCTGAAAGCAGATGGAGTCACACATAGTGACCCTGCTACCAAAGCATCCATACTGAACAGGCAATTCAGCAGTGTGTTCACCAAGGAGGACACATCAGCCATCCCATCACTAGGAGACCACCCCTACCCCGAGATGCACAGCTTTTGCATCGGCACAGAGGGTGTAAAAAAACTCCTAGCAGACCTAGATCCTCACACGTCCACTGGCCCGGACAACATACCTACAAGGTTCCTGAAGGACTATGCTGACCAACTTGCACCAGCCCTCACCCTGGTCTTCTCAGCATCAATCGCACAGGGTGCAGTACCCACAGACTGGAGGCACGCATGTGTCACACCGATCTTCAAAAAGGGAGATAACAGTGACCCGGCCAACTACAGACCTATCTCGTTAACCTGTGTTTGTAGCAAAGTCATGGAACACATACTGCACAGCCAAATTATGACTCATCTGAAAAATCATCAGATCTTAACTGACCAGCAGCATGGGTTTCGTAAGAGAAGATCTACGGAGAGCCAGTTCATTCTTACACTGAACGACCTAGCCAGGGGCCTTGATGAAGGAGAGCGATCGACGCAGTCTTACTTGACTTCAGCAAGGCATTCGACAAGGTCCCCCATGAGCGACTTGCCAGTAAGCTTGAATACTACGGCATCAGAGGCAGACACCTGCAGTGGATCAGAAGTTTTCTGAACAACAGAAGCCAGCAAGTCCTGGTAGAAGGCGAGTCCTCTGAAAGTGCACCAGTCCCTTCTGGAGTGCCACAGGGTTCAGTCATCGGACCCCTTCTTTTTCTCCTGTATATCAACGACCTCCCACTCAAAGCCACATCGACCACACGCCTGTTTGCTGACGACAGTCTCTTGTACAGAAAGATTCGCTCCAGGATGCCCAGGCACTACAAGATGATTTGGAGAGACTCCAGCAATGGGAGCGTGACTGGTTGATGTCGTTCAACCCAACAAAGTGCGAGGTTGTGCGTATAACGAGGAAGAGAAACCCAATGAAGACCCCATACTTCATCCACGGCAAAGAGCTCCAAGTTGTAAAAGAGGGCAAATATCTTGGAGTTCACATGGACGAGAAGCTGGACGAGAAGCTCTCGATGAATACTCATGTAGCATCAACAGCGAAGAAAGCAAATAACAGTCTTGTTTTCCTCATGAAACCTGTCAAGCTGTCCACAAGGCATCAAGGACCAGTGTTACCAGACCCTGGTTAGACCTATCCTGGAGTATGCAAGCTGTGTCTGGGATCCACATACAAAGACCAACATCAGTCAACTTGAGGCTGTCCAACGACGAGCTGCACGTTTCGTAAAGGGAAACTACCACACCTAGAGTAGTACCAGCCAGATGATAGCTGACCTCGAATGGAAGCCCCTTGCCGAACGTCGCTCCAACGCAAAACTCGTAATGGTCTACCGGATCACCCACTGTCTCATTGACATCCAATCTGAGAGCTTCTTCCACCCAGCAACCCTCAGTACTCGAGGGCACACAGTAATATACATGCTACCTTTCTGCCGCACAGAGGTGTACCTCCATTCCTTTTCCCCCTCCGCCATTAGACTGTGGAACCAACTTCCAGAACACACCATGATGACTGATGGCGTTGAGGCATTCAAGAGGTGCCTGGTCTCTACCTACTAAGCCATGAGATGACTGTTTTTATCTTTTAAAACCTGCACTGTACATATTTGCGCGTCGCTCACACCGTTTGTAAATACACTCATGTGCGAAATTGCCCCAGAGTGGGATCGGCACATTAATGGAAGAAGAAGAAGAAGATGTGTCACTGTGCCATCATATTCAATCATAGAACAAGCTCACATGACATCATGATACCTTGTTACGACAGCATGACATAGACTGACTGAAAATGTCGTTGTACTTAAGTTTTAACATATCTCCCGAACTAGTCATTAAGACGTAGATAATGGGGTAGTGGGGATTGACTGACTGAAAACTATGAAGCACCCGCCTTTTATAACTTTTGGAAGGTCATGTTGGTTGGAGTAGAATATGCCAACGTAACAGAATCAACGTCATCATTTTGGGGAACATGTGATGTTCGTTTATTTATACACCATAACAAGCTAATTAAACAAAGGCGAACTGTTTTTTTTCTGATTAATGCTATATAAGTAAGCTAATATTTGAGAATTAACAGAGAGTTATAAAGGATTGATCATAAGTACGAACCTATTTGGGTCCATCTACTATAATGGGTATTTCCGGTAGTATGGATAAAACAATGACATCGACTCAAGTCCCGTGGGCGTCACACTACTATCAACCGCAATAATGCAAGGGTCATTTACACGTTAATGTCAAGGTCACGAGGTCAAATTCCAAGGTGATGGACACATCAGACTACTTATATTGCTAATTATTTCCGTAATGGTAGGGTTTTAGCTAACATTGTATCAAATGCACTTGTCATTCGTATCATCAGTATGTTTGCCATTGGGCCTCTTGTTCTATCATTAAGGTCAAATGTCAAGGTCATTGTTACCTGAAAATGATAAAGGACACTCCGTCTTCCCAATATGTACTCACACATCAAATTTGGTATCATTAGCTGATGTGTTATAGGGAAGTCCAGGACAAGTTTTTAATAATCGAGGTCAAAACGAAAAGGTTATAAAAACCTGCAAATGGAATGCTACAATCCGCAATTTAAATATGTACTCACACACCAAATTTTGAATGCGTAACTGCATTGGTATATATAACTACATGTAGGGAAATATTCTCAAAACACATAGAGCAAATAAATGGACTGGTATTTCTTTCAAATAAATGATGACTACTTTTGTAAACGAAATTTTTACACAATATTTGTTTGAGTCTACTAAAATTACATTACTTTAAACCCTAATTTCGATATCCTGACCAGATATTGGAATAGTGCTACGCAACTAAACACTATAAATGTTGCAAATTCAAGACAAACAGTATACTATGTATGCAGGGCTGCCATTTCTTCGGATTTTTATCCTAGCAGATCGTAGCTTAAAACAGGCTGAAAGTAAAGCAGAATGCGGCTTAAGGCGCATTCTGCTTTACTTTCAACCTGTTTTAAGCAGTCATGTGTCTTCAAAACAAGATACAGACTATGGGGTAAAGGCACGATTAGTAAAATTGCGTCTGAAAAATTGAAAACTTGAAATCTTAGGATATTTATGATCAACTTATGGCAACCCTGTGTATGTCCTAGGCAAACTATGTAGACCCTGGTGCAATATATTATTAAAATCAACACTAAACTGTCAAATGGGCTAAATATAATTGGAAAATTGAATTGTTAATTAAAAGGTTAAGGGCTAATGTGTTTTGGAGACTGAAAAGAGGATGCAAATTGACACTTTTAGAGAAAACAAAACAATCGTTATACATGTAAATGGAAACATTTAAATTTGATGTGCATATACCTTAGCCTGAGGAACATCACTTGAGTGCATTTAGTTGGACTTTTAAGTTAGTTTTATCCAGTTTAATTGCACTGCCATGGTCCATATTCATTTGCTCTTCATACTGTAAATGTTATTCAAGTAGCTATTTCCTTCTTTACTTACCTCCATATCAAGAGCACCTATATGTAATATGAATTGGATAAAATACATAAAGGCTAGCTCACATAAGCAAAGTATCGCTTTTGTAGAATTGTATTAATTTCTACGCACTGGTCACGCCTGAGCTCATTTATTTATTTTTCTTTAAATGAGTTTATTTTTAAACAGACCCTTCTACTAGACCACTATTTACGTGTCTATGTATATAGGTGTCTGGCACCCGTTTACAAAATATATAGATAGTTAGATACATACTCAGTAAATGTAGAAAACGTCCCATTATATAACCAGAAAATACATGTACTGGAAAGATATCAGGTTAATGGTAGTAAGAACTATAGAGACAACAAAAGATTTTTTTATTTTTGAAGACATCAGTTACATTCATATTGCTGGGATGAAAACGTTTCGAGTGAGGTAATGGTGAAGTTGATAGGGGTCAACATAAAAATCTAAATATTGTTTTGTTTGATTTAGAAATGTTAAGGGATTAATGATGTCTCATTAAAAAAACCAAGGTGTATTTAGTATTATTAATATCGTGGATGACCAAGATTTACAGCAATAGACGCCAAATTTCTACGGCGTATCGACGCACCGTAACGTTCAGTACGTGCGTTAGTCAAATTCTAACACTCATGCTGTAACGCCTGTGTCAAATCATAAATGTTGTCAATTTGGTGGTTGGCCCTCGCTTTACGACCCAGCTCAGACCTGTTCTCAATCGGGTTAATATCGGGGAAACTGTAGGCCATGAAAGTACGGTGACGTTGTCTTGAGTTAGGTATTGAGTTGTGATTCTTGCTGTTTGCGGGCGAGTATTGTCTTGCTGCAGTGCTACACCAGGGGCTCGTTTTACTTAACTACTTACGCAAAATGTTTGCGTAAGTCAAAATTTTAAATTTTAATTTATATTTTTTACTATCACTTGCTACAAACAGCAAATAGCCAGATCAGAGGACGCGCTCTTAGCGCGTCTCTGATCTGGCTATTTGCTGTTTGCAAACGTTTATGATCGAAAAATAAGAGTTAAAAGATTTTGACTTACGCAAATTTTTTGCGTAAGTTGTTTAGTAAAACGGGCCCCTGGACCATTTAGGCGAATGAAAGGGATAGCATGAGGAGTAAGAACAACATGTACCGCTGTGCATTGAGGTTTCCCCGTATGACTACCAGGTCAGTCTTATGGTTACCAATGATTCCACCAAAATCCATTACACACCCACCCACTAATCTGTCCATCTCAACAACATGTGACAATATGTGAATATCTCGTTCTTACACCTGTAAATGCGTAGACCTTAATTTAGATTACCTGCCTTAATTGATTTCGATACTTGCCGCAATCATATTTCGGAAGCTTTGAATAATTATAGTACCAACTGGTGCCGAGGAGAACATGCTGAAAATGACGCTCTTTAAAAATGGAAATAATTAATTTTTGATATTATCGATACCCGGATTTCGTTCTATTTATCCAATAACCATCTTTTACCACCTAAACCTAAATTTAACATTCGTCACTTAAGGTAATACTGCACGGCCATATTGAATTCTGGCTAGTGTAGCCAACTTTGAGGTCAAATGCTACTCATGCTTTACGGAGATGAGTCTCAATCAAAACACACAGTCCAATTCAAAGCATGTGTATATGTTCTAACACTGACCGAACTATGTCGACAAAAGCTGCCTCGATAATTATTTACAAGCATTAAAACAAAGGGATTTTTTGGGCAAGTGCACCGCACCGTATAGCAAACAATTCAACAGAAAAACTATGACAAATTGCAACCCGGTTCTTCATTGAGATGACAGGAATGTTATTTTCAAGCATTTCTTTCTGAAAAGGTGTTTTGAATATATTTACCACGTGTCGTGAAACAAATCCACCGCCATTTTGAAGCCAAAACACGACATGTATAGTGAAAGGTGGTACGACTATTTTGGATATAAAGCTCTGTTCCTACGTTGATCATACACTTTTACTTGCTTTTCTACAAGGCGAGAAATGAGACTACAACATGCACGTTTCTGATTCCCAGATCAATATTGTTTTTTATTAGAATCTCTCTCCTGAAAATCTGTTCGCTTTTGTTTACATACAGGCTAAAAGATGACGCCGAGTCACTCGTAATGGAAGAAATATTATTGCGCTCCAAAACTACTTTCGCGAAAAGATCGTATTTATTTTCATAAACATGAACGTCATTGTTTTAGATACAATTTTTCTAATTCAGATTCAACTGTTTTGAAGACGAAGTCGAAATCTATAGCGTTTTAGATAATTTTGTTGTGATTTTTTTCTTCATAGCCGAATAACTCATTTAAAGTACAAACGACAATACTGATCCCGGCTTTGCGCAAAAAGTACATATTCATACCATATAGATTATAACATATATGCGAACTAAACAATTAGTTTCCAAGCATAAAATCAGAAACGTATGCTAACATTTGCATAATTGCACTAAGATCTGGTTCAAAACCAATAATACAATACAGGTATGATCTAATTATATTGGTGTGAGTTAACGATCTTCGTTTGATAAGGGCGAACCCTCATTGTTGCTTACAAATGGGCTGCCTTCGGAAATCTTGAAAATCCCGTGCAAATTGTGTGCAACCACCAGGTATACATATCTTATCTACGGTGTGGTGTTTGGGTCCGAGTTAAATAATTTCACAAATTTCTCTCAACTCAACTCAACTCAATTTTAGTTCGGCTTTGGTTCATAATTAACATGAACAGCTAAAGCATCAAGTAATATACATACATAATAAAGAATATCAAAATAGGTTGTGTCAGTGAGGTCTTATAAGGATCAAAAGTAGTTATCATTTAAGTATAGGAAACGACTACTTTAAATAATTTCATTTGTATTTAAAGGGCATTCTACTCATCCGTTTTGGATCCTGACCTGTCATCCTGTTTCTGAATGACTGTTCTGGATCCAAACCGTCACTCTGTTGTTTATATTTTCGAAAAAGACAGCTTATATCTTCATTAACATAAATTTTGTATTATACTAAACATCTATATGTAATTAGCACTAATGTAATTGTAGATAGGGCGCATGTGAGAAACAAACTGATTATAGCACGGATAGGGACTCTTATATAATATAATTATTGATGAAAACTGATTAGATGCAGAGAAAACGCCGATTTATTTAGAGTCTTATCTGGATCTAAACCGAATGTTAAGAGAAATAAAATATTACATTTCAGACATACCGGGTATACCGTATGAGAAGATATCATATCGAGTTCTAAGCCATACACAAGAGAGTAGAAATGCATTTTTACGAATCATATCGCCATTCTTGTGTGAGACGTAATCTGATAAGTAACCGTATACAAAAGGTTTATGTACCATCATTTGATTTACATCTATACAAACAAAGATTATTCATTTGAATTATAATCGATCTTCCTTCCAATGGGGAATAGAAATTTTCCCCTGGGGAAAATAAAAGGGATTATGGTCAAAGCGTACCATAGTCAAAGCATACCGAGTCAAAATGTACCCTTATTTGGTTGAAGCGTACCACACAAAGGATATGTAGGGGGAAAGTTCAATACGGTATTATGTGATAATTAATTGATTTTCGCACATTTTATACCTGTAAATGCGTAATTAGTGTATTTTACAATAAATCTGCTCGTTTTCACCCATACACATACTTATCTAGCACACGATGAACAGTTATGGCATGTGCATGCATGTGTCTCTTATTGTTACATTAAATATACTATGCCAAACTGCCAACGCAAGACCTCCAAGTTTCCTTTAATTTTCATATCAGAGCGTTTATTTTAAATCGGTGGAAAATATGACACAACATTATTTAATACTTTTATTTGTGTTTTTAAATTGATGTACTGTCCTCAAAGTTGTTAATATTGGCAACGAATTTTCATTGACACTTCTGACGAATAATAACTATCTATCCAAACGTATCGCTAATTTCTGGTTAACATTCCCCATTGTGTCGGAATTTGCCGGTTCCTCATGATAATTACCAAAAAAGCGTCCGCTATAGAGAATCGTGAATTTCCGTAATCGACATTTATTTTTAGCTCCCTTCATGCCATTTAGAGCTACATCAGTTTGGAGTGAATGACGAAAAATGCCACGCCCACATACGAGACAAAAGGTTTCTAATCGCTATAAGCCTAATGAAAAATAATACCATGTTTAAATCAGGGAAACAGACGTCGCGCTGCCGCATATCCCCATTAGATATAATTTAAACAAAGAAGGAACGGATCTATACATGTTTGTTGACAGTGCATCAATTGTTTCTATCAATTGTACACAAACATTTTGTCATCAGTTTTCGCGAATTAACGATAGCACACAGCGTATTTCAATAGAATTGAAACATATCGCTTATCATTTAGAAAGAAAACATACAGTATAAGAATGACAATCCAATTTCATGACAAAATTCTATTTAATTAAGCATTTTGGTCATGTTTGTACGTCCGTGAATTGATTAGACCAAACATCTTATAAGTTTTCTCGGAATTATGATAGAATTAGCTGAAAGAAATGCCTTTGAAACAAACCATGTTAAAAAGTCAAAATATTTTGGAGTAAATACAAATGACATTCTGATTTAGGATTATAATAGATTTACATCTACAAAACATGTCTGTATACAGGAACATGGGAAAACAGTACAGAGTACAGACCCAGATTTGAGAGATCTTATGATCTTGTACTGCACTGTTTGCAATTTTCTTTTTCAAATTATTATAATGCTTAATTATTCATCATCATGATAATCAGAAAGCAAGTGAATGTAGGTAAACTGTTTCCTTTACTTCTCTGTCAAACCGTGCATTGAATTTGTTTCAGAGGTTGACTGAGATATTAGTCCTTTTTGTATCTACCTTTTACATACAGATTCTAGCAAGGATTTCTTTATATATCATAGTCAATTTAGTCACACAGCAAAATTGATAAATTTAAAAACAACGTTTTAGCAGGCTCTTTATCTTTATAACACCACGGAAAAAGTGCTTTAAAGTCACACAGAGAACACCATTTATACATTAAAACTTTAAAACATTTCGACACCCTCCCCCTGCCCCGGCGCCTTCCAGTTTTTCTGGGGAGAACCCTGGAAATGTAGATCTATTACGGCGAAATCTCGAAAGGTATGGCACAATTGCTTAAAAACTATATGCTAATACATATACATATATATCAGTATCGACAATGGAAAAAGGACAGGTATATAGCTGTGTCATTAGCGAATAGGTGATTTAAATTTCCCCGGAGATCATTAATGTAAATGTGGAATAGTAATGGGCCAAGAACATTGCCCTGGGGGACACCCGATGGAACTGGGATGGTGGAGGACATGGGAATATTTGAAGCTACTGGCAGAGACCTGAGAGACCTGTCCTCTTATGTCATAGTGCTGTAGCTTGATCAGTTATTTTTCGTGATTGGCCATATTTAATCATGTCCGCTTTCTAGCTCTTATACTTTTCATCCAAGTATCATTACCCTTGAAAAACTATAATTTGTCAATTTTAGCCTTGTCCTATTCGGGACTCGAGAAGTTTTAAGCTGAATTGTAAAATCTTTCTGAACATGTTGATATGAATGTGTAAAACCTTGGCCAACTTTGAAAACCGGCTAAATTGGATAAGGCATACTCATTTATAACAAGAATGACACCATTTTAGCCCTGTTTTCTCTGTTACTGAAATAATTTTCATGGGATTTAGCCAGATTTTCGGACAGTGTTTGCAATACCGGTAGTTCAGTATTTGTAATGCTGGTAATAAGGTCACGAATGACCACGTCATATCCTCTTTACCCCTTGAATGATTTTCATTTAACTCTAACTTTTGCCTTTGTTGATACTATGCATTGAATTTAAGCAGTTTACTCCTCCTTTTGTGGGATATTTTCTGACTTGGTCAGTGTACTAGTTACATTTGGAATCCACAATGGTTTGTACAGGTACTATGTAGCATTCATTTGATGTTTTTAACTTTGACAATGTTTGACCACCATACTTTTGAAAGGACTTATTTCAATTACATGTGCTAGCCAATATGGAGAATTGAAATTCTTGGTGATAATGGGTATAATGTCAGACTATATAGTGTTCAAATGGACTTTCAAAAGAGAAAATAAGGATTCCTTGCACCTCGGGCACAGTTTGAAAATTTCTATGCCATAGATAGTTTTGGAATTAGTTAGCCGCAGATGTTGGTGGACGTGCCCAAAATTTGGTAAATTTGGAGGTAATTTCTTTTCGCTATAAAAACGTTTTTATTAATATCTATAAATGCAAATGAAAAGAGGGATATACATGTATTTATCAGTTGTATAGAGTGACATTTTTAGGGGTTGAGCAATATCTGTGCCGTTTTCACCATAAATGCACCGCCACTACTTGTTTTGGTGGCCATCTTGATTTGCACTGCACTATTACCTTAAAGAAGGGCATACAAGACTTTCATTCCAAATATGTACTCGTTCCTGCAGACAAAGCATCCAATAATGTGATAATTGTATGACGATTACATTATGTTGATGCTTTAAACCAGGAACTTGTAAGTACCAATTCCTACATATCAACCAATTTTACGGAACGTAATGTAGTATCTGATCATCTTGATACATGTGTACACTTAAAAGCTGAAGTCAACATTGCATGTCACAAACTTCCTACAATGTACTGGATACCAAAACTCCACAAAACTCCATATAAGTCTCGTTTTATTGCTAATTCAAGTGCATGTACTACTACTAAGCTTTCCAAACTTTTGACATCGTCTTTAATTAAAATCAAAGAACATGTTCAAAGGTATTGTGCAAAGACTTACGAAAATTCTGGACTTAATCTGTTTTGGTCTATCAAAAACTCGAATGAAGTTTTGACGAAGCTTGAAAATAGAAAATACCAAGCTTGCAATATAAGTACTTATGACTTTTCAACACTATATACTACCTTACCTCATAATTTAATAAAAGCTAAACTTATACAACTTATTGAAAAGACTTTTGCCAGAGAAAGGAAACTATTTCTGGCGTGTAATACTGATCGTGCATTTTTTACAAATGACACGGTTAAGCATTACACTATGTGGACTTGCACCGATGTTTGTAAATCACTATCATTTCTTCTGGATAATATTTATGTACGTTTTGGGAGTACCATATACCGCCAAGTGATTGGTATCCCTATGGGTACAAACTGTGCGCCTCTTGTCGCAGACCTATTTTTGTACTGTTATGAGAGGGACTTTATGCTAAGTCTAAAACCTGATACACAGGCAGATATAATCGAAGCCTTTAACAATACATCGCGCTATCTAGATGATATTTTTAATATAGACAATCCATTTTTTGATACGTTGTTTCCTTTTATGTACCCAAAAGAACTAACTTAATAAAACAAATGAGTCAAATTTGTCGGCACCATTTTTAGATTTAGATCTTTTAATAAATAACGGAATTGTTTCTTCTAAGATTTACGATAAACCAGATGATTTTGATTTTAGTATTGTAAATTATCCTCATCTAGATGGCGATGTTCCCCGTTCTACATCTTACGGGGTTTATATCTCACAACTTATTCGTTTTGCTAGGGCTTGTACCTCGGTTGAGGACTTCCACATTCGTAATAAAACTATTACTGAAAAGTTTCTTAAACAGGGGTACAGATTTCATAAACTTCGTAAAACATTTTCTAAATTATTTTACAGAAATCGTCCTCTCATTAACAAGTATAAATGTAACTTAAAGTCTTTTCTGCGGCAAGGTATTTCACATCCGGAGTTTTATGGTGATGTTATTTACAAACTTCGTAAGATTCTTGGACATATTCATTTTCAAAACCTGTTTGTGAAACGTATTAGATTTTTCCTCAAAAAAGATTATGATCCAACTATATTGCTGCGCACTTCCCGTTTGGTTATCGATCAATCTACAATTGATAACCATGCTTTCCTCTTTGGTTGTGCGACGACAGACAGGGCTTAGCACTACATGATGATGTATCTCAAAAGCCGTCCTTAACCGGGAGAGTTATGTCGGATTTTCGTGCTTTGTTTGTTTTTTCCCTCCCTCCCTGTCGTACCCTGAACCCATCCATGTCTTACAGTTACTCGTGACTACAGACTAGTCGCTTGAGTACAATTTGACCGTTGCCACAGTGGGTTATTTTTTGCACGGGCTTGAATGTTAAATTCTTTCCCGTGTTACTTATAATCTTGTCATAGATTTTTTGTTAGATGTTTTACATGTATTTACTTACTGTGTTGGCGGTCTTTTTGATTGTAAGGTTTTGGAACAGGGTTTACATTTTATGTACACTGTTTGTCTTTATAGGTGAATATAGGAGATAAGAGTGAGGTTGGGCGCCCCTAAACCCAGGTTTAACCCCACAGTGGTTGTTAATGATTTATTAATTTATAATTAATTATTGATTGCTACTGACCGTACCAAGGCGGGCTCCTATATTCACTTAGCTTTATGTTTGTCTTGCGTGTTGTTTTCTATTTAGTGTGTAGATGAAGGAATGGTATTGCGTGTGTGTGTGTTTGTTGTGGTATGACTGTGTGTGTGTGTTCTGCTTGAGAGGTGGGTGTATTGTTTGTGTTACGTTTCCTGCTTGAGTCTTTCGTATTTATTTCCACCTGCATTGCTAAGAATGAACCAAGATTGGTCAGTAAAGCAAACTCGGTTCCAAACAGACGTCGTCACCACAATAACCTAGCACCACGGTGGCGTCGCGTCAAAATTTGACAAATATATAGGCGTCATGCTCGGATTGGCTGAGCGTTGGTTTGATCGCAAACGATTACGAATGGTCTTTGAGGACATACCGTCTCTCCTAGCCGTAGCGGTATCGTAAAGGTCAGTTCTGGCGGTGGTTACAATGGAGTGGCCAGACGGGAACGGTCGTGAACAATCCCAGTCTGTTGGGGCGTGTGGTCGCCTTTCTTGTACCTCTGCTTCATTAATGATTTAATTGTTAAGTTAGAAAATCTAGGTGTTGGGTTTTCTATAGGTAACATAAAACAGTTTTTGCGCCCCATCAGTGGCGGATGATATGCTCTTACTTTCGTTATCTAAAAGGTCATTACAATTAATGTTACATGAATGTTACAGTTATTCATGTCTCTGGAGATACCAGTACAATTCCGGTAAATGTGGCATATCAATGTTTAACTGTAGGCGACAAAGGCAGAGAAATAATCCTGAAACTTCCTTTTACCTTGGGGCTGACCTTGTGCCAACAGTGCAAAATTACAGGCACTTGGGTAACTCAAAATCTCAATCTGTTGTTAAAGATTGTTGTAACAAATTACGGGGTACTTTTTTCAGTTTAACCAACTATGGTCTTAATGATAATGGGTTACAGCCTACCAGTTGCAAGCGTATTTATAACGCAGTAGTTTTGCCGAAAGCATTGTACGGTTGCGAATGCTGGCCACAATTAAGCAAGACCGATTTGTTAACGATTGAGCGTGCTCATCGCTTATGTATAAAATATATACAGGGCCTAAGTTCTAGAACAAGTACTGACTGTGTTATGAGTATGCTTGACTGTTTACCACTTGAATTAGAGATTGAGCGTAGAAAACTTGTTTTATTCGGCCAGCTTTGCAGACTAGAAGACGAATGTGCAATAAAGTCTATGTTTTTAGTTAGAATGAGATCATTTGTATTGAATAAGGTTCATATTGGCTTCATGCCTGATATTGATCATATTTTAACCAAGTATAGCTTGAAACACTTTATGTTGACATTCATATCCACAGGTTCATTTCCTAATAAGTATTGCTGGAATAAAACAGTAAAAAGAGCAATAAAGAACACGTATGTCTTAGAATGGAATGTCCGTACGTCTCTTGATAGGTTCAACAGGTTCAGTTCAGTTCACAGCAATTTCCAATTATGCAACCTGTGGATTTTCTCTCAAAGATTTCCTAAAATGCTCATTTATGTAAAATCTGTCGCACAATTGATAGCATATTTGGTTCGATATGATGATAATTGTTACAAGTGCGATGGTAGTTGTGATGGTTATAACTTAGCAGATCATCTAATACTCGACTGTTCCATGACTGCATCTACGGAGAACAAAGTTTTCAAATTATGTCAGTTTAGATCTTGGATCACAAGTCTGCAACAGTTTTAGATCACTAGACAGAAAGGAATTTGTTAATACAATTCTAGGTGTTTATCACCCAGTTGTTGAAGGGTTTCTTAGGACTGGTCGGTGTTATGATGATCTGTTATGTATAGTGTTCAAACATGCACATTTTCTACTTCACTCAAATGGCTAATGTCTATTGCACAAATGAATTATTAAAACTTTAGGTGCAGTTACTAAGTAATAGCGTAATACTTGTCAGGGGGTTTAGATCCCGATCAGACGCCGAGTTACTCGGCGTCTTACCAGGATCAAAACTCTTTTTTCAACTCTTTTGCCATCATCTTTTATAATCATAATCTATAACAACAGCAGAATCTTTATTAAATTGGCTATATGAATAATGTAACATTGCTACAGTCAATACTCTGATATGTTCTCTAGGTTTCGTTTTGTTTTGCTAGAGAGCGTTGTCGTTTGAGTTTCTGTACGGTGATGTGTTGTAAGAACTGTTATTTTCATATAGACTCGAATATGTTCTCTAGGTTTCGTTTCGCTATTGGGCTCAGTAGTTTGAGTTTAATGATGTATTAAGAGAATTGCTCTCTAATGATGTTATAACATTTTGTTATATCGCTCATACAGAAGAGAAAATGTTATTCTTTCCCGTTTAAACGCAAACGCAACGCATTGCAATAAAATGTACAAAATAACAACTTTTTGACAAATCTGATTATTCATTTTTTGTTCTGAGTGGCAAACAGTTTGGAACCTGATCAAACGCCGGGTTACCCGGCTTCTGATCAGTCTCCAAACTGTTTGCACTGGAAAGTATAGTTTTGATAGTTTTAGAGTAAACGTGTTTATTGGGAAAGAAATACTACTAGATTGACACCTATCTCATTTTATTTTTCATGTATATTGTATTGATTGTTGTTTTTCACATGCTGTATATACTTTATTTATGTTCTTGTAATCTTCAATTTGGAGGAAATAAAGAAATATATACCTTACAAGCGTACCACATGTCCATTCATACGTGTGATGTATAAGATGAATAAAACCAGAGATCATTAAAAAAGATTTTGATTATGAAGCAGACCATTGTGTCAAGAGGTATCTGCCCTTGATATTTTCAGTTATGCTAAATTATGAACAGAACAGAACAGGGCTTTATTTCACCCAGGTATAGGATATACAGCATGGGGTTATCTATACAATACAGTAAAGAATATTTATGTCATAATCCGATATAGTTTACATCTATCCTAGTGTCTACAAATATGAATAATTTAAGATAAATCCTATTTTGAATATTGGTGAAGTACTGTCAGGCTCCATTAAAAAGGTGGGTGATATAAAGGCCTTCAATGCCCTCTAATTAAACTAGATCGATCTTTATTAATCTTAGCTATATTCTTTATGTATGTTTATTTATATTTTAATTACAAAGGTTGTTTGTTTTAAACTGTTATTGTCTTATTGTTACTATAGTCGGAAAATAGCTTTGATATAGCTAATGTTCCCTGTTGTAAACCCGACTTAAAACAAAGCTTCCCATATCTTGTATCTATTAGCTGAATGCTAACAGTTATTGATTGAACTGAAGCGATATACCTTGCCAGTGATTGGTTTAGGTGTGTGATTTTAGAGCAGGACTTATCGATATATTAACGCACCATTATAGTCGACAGCTACGACAAGGGATTACAGCTATACGGGATTACGGTAAGTTACCAATTACTTCAACGTGTATATAGTCTTTTTACATAATACAAGTTTTTACATAACTTAATTTTTTTTAAATTTAATTTCTTTATAAGTTCTTTTTGTAAAATATCTGAACGATACTAATGAGTGAATTAACATCTAATGATCAAAGACAATTGAGACAGCCTTTGTCGGGTATGCTTTACTTCTGACCTGCTTTATCGGCAACCGTTCTTAACCCTTTCGCCCATAGCCCGTTTCTAGTTTTGAAAATAGGCGACTGCTTAAAGCAGGTTGAAAGTAAAGCAGAATGCGCCTTAAGGCGCATTCTGCTTTACTTTACTTTCAGCCTACTTTAAGCTTCCAATTGCTAGAATAAAAAAATTGTTCTTTATGATACATATTCATGACTGTAAAAATTGGAACTATTTTCTTCAGCGGAGGAATAAATCATATCCGCTAAAAGGTTCGTCTAAGAGGGAAAGGGTTATTCTCGCTTTTCAGGGGTGCTAGACCACATTTTGTTACTATAAATAGCAGTGCGGCAAACCTTGTCTGGTACGGTATCCTTCCGCCCGATTGGCTAAAAGCAAGGGAAAGGGACGTTACTCTTACATAAATTCCCTAAAACTTAAATGGACCACAAACTACGTTTATAGAGAGAAATGAAATCGATAATTTTACAGTAGACTCTACAGTTGTCTGTGGCTTTCGACAATTCAATGATCCGATGTTTAAACCATAATTTACGTTGTTGTTGTTGATTGTTTCACATGATCGAGTATACGCGTAAGGTCGCGTTCTTATATGACGTCGTTGACGTCGGTTGTTGTTATGGCTTGAAAGTAGAACGCATATAAAGGAAGAAATGGACGTTTTGATAACTTTTACTATTCAAAATCGCTTGGATTCAATAAAAACGTTTGTATTTCTGAGTTGTGATCTAAAATGGGACATGTTTTCTTCTTAAAACGTGTGTACAAATAAATGTTAAAGCCAAGCTGAAATAGCGCGACTTTTAAACAGCTGTTTGTTGCTATTGGATATGGAATGTGTGATTCGGATAAAAAGTAGGTCTTTACCATTCCTTTAATTAACTCGTTTTAACGGTTATTTTAAGCGAGAAAAATAATCAAGCACGGCTTTTGGTAAAGACGGGGGATTCTATACCCTCGGTTTGTCTGTTCCTGTCGGAAACTCGCTAAAGCTCGTTTCCGACTGGGAACAGACAAACCTCGGGTATAGAATTCCCCGTCTTTACCAAAAGCCGTGCTTGATTCTATTAACCTTTATCACGCTTTTACCGACAGGACCTTTTTTTTTCGAGAAAAAGTTCCATTTTTAATAAACTGGATTTTTTTTTATAAAACAATATATCTCAATAATTTCTGTACATTCAAGTGAACTTTACAGCCAATATGAGATATTGACCAAACAAACATATCTCTTGGAATATTTTCAGGAAATATCAATGTTTAAAAAAGTCAAATTCCTAAAAAAGTCACTAAATTTCAAATTACAAAAAATCTACCTTGGAACATAAATTATATTATAACTTTAAATTGTAAGATAGATAATCCTTAACTCTACTAGTCATGTTTTTAATAAAAATCCACAGCAGACTTTACTTATTATAGATGAGATAGGCTTTACTCTTTGTACATGATTTTCTGAAATTCAAACAAAATTTTAACACATACAGAGTTAACTTCCTTCGGCTTCGGGCCATACACTATTTTGGGACTGACTGGGTCTACCCAGTTGCCGATTTGTGCCTGAAACAGTGCATAAATGACTTCTCGGGTCTTCCTCCACCTGTAATTAGCTGGACGTCGCGATATGACTGATATACTGTTGAAATCGACGTAAAATCAAAACAAATCAAAGCAAATCAAACAAAATATTAACACATACAGAGTTAACTTCCTTGGGCTTCGGGCAATACACTATTTTGGGACTGACTGATCGCTCACTTCAATGTAAGAAGGCCCTCAGGGTATTCACTATTCCCCGGCCGTTGGTGAAACGGTGTCAATCAAAATGTCTACCTCGGCTAAATTAACACCGTATACCGTTGTGGACCGGGTATTCATGCTCTATATTTGACTGAATTTATTGTTAATTAATAGCAGAATGTTATAAAATGACTTGAATAAATGAAAATATAAATACAAGTATTATTTTGTGAGTGTATTTAATAAGATATGTCCCTAGTTGTAGAAGGAAGGAACTACTTATCAGGGTAGGATAAATTTACCGGTTCACCAACGGATGGGATGGACACCGTTTCACCAACGGTCGGGGAATAGTGTATACCGGCCCTCAGTGGGCTTTTGGAAAGGCTGTGGTGACTTTTGCTATGTGGACTGGTGTGCAACGAAAAGCAATAGCAGACGACAATTTTAAGCAAAGGGCATTGCATCTATGAAAAGGTTGGACATATTTATGTCTTGTTTGGGGAACAGCGGCAATGGTCGTTGTAAGGAGGGAGTCGTTGTTGAGATGACCGTTGTATAGAGAGGGAGCACTGTATATCCACGAACGACAGTCGCTCACATAAAACTTCTTTTCGTCTATAAATAAGATATGACCCTCTCTGCTTGCGAGCGTTCACAGTTTCATCGCACGTTCTCGCAGTGTCCTACTGTGTCTCTGAGTCGAAATAATGTCCTTAAAAGTTCCTCCAACTTGCATGTTGGCAAGAAAACAAAGACGATTTCGAACGGTAGTATCAGAAATGTTAAGTCCGTATGTGTATCGACTGTTTGCGTGGCAGCCAAAACAGGGTGTTCGGTAAGCGCAGTGGTAAGTTCACCGCTTCTCACCAATGCGATCTCGAGTTCGATCCCGGATCGGGGCAGTATGTGAGAGGGTAATCTGATCAAACGCCCGGCACTTGGGTTTTCTCCGGGCATCCCGGTTTCATCCCAACAAAATGGCCAAATACGCAATCATTTGAGCCATCGAGAATGATTTGTACATGTATATGTTAACGTTATGTAACGTACGCGGCACGTTGGTATATGCAAATGAGACTTCCAAAACCGTTGTGTGTTGGGAAGTGAGTCAATTATATAGCGCAACAAACATCTCTTGATGTGAGCTTATGCTTCGCACCGACAGGGTTTGTTGTTGCTGGGTCTCTCGGTTAACACGTAACAGGAGCTTGTTTCATAATCGATAAAAAAGAAATAAAGCTTAAAATAATTGTCTTTCGTCTCTGCTGGCGGTGCATATGCACAATTGCTTATCTTGAGCGGCTGTTGTGCAGCATCCACGAGGTCTGCGAGAAAGATTCACAACGGAGCCAGTCGCTGTGTACTTTATCAACAATTTCTTTCCTGATGGCATTTCGATGAACACCCATGTGCCGAGCAACCTGTAAACGATGGAACAATATAACGTCAGATTCCTCAGATCAATGCGGCAAATTGAACTGAATTAAATTTGGTTTTTGTAGAGGTTTTCGCTAAAAATATCTAATTTAAGTTGAGTTTAATAAATTAATATATATGATAAACGAAAGTTGTTAGAGAGACAACAAAGCTCGCCGACATAGTCATTAGCAACTGTATGTCTTTAAAGCAGCGTCTGAGTCAATGTCATAGGGGTAAAACTTTTCAAATGGTTGGAAAGGTCTTGTCAATGTACACACGCATTACAAATATAAAAGCAATAAATCAGGAACATAGTAGTTATAAGCATTTTCAGAAACGTAAACTCAGAGTTCCAAACATAAACGCTATGTTCTTAGTATTTTGCGTTGTAGAAAAGTATTTTCCATGTCCCGGTACTCATGCATACCAACTATGAAATCAACCATTTATCTCATAGCCATATACATGTATAGAAGTAATGAGCATTTTCTTGAAATCATTTCCCATGTCATTCACGACGACGAAGCAGCCACCGCCGCCGGCGACGACTATACTGGGGTACAACACACGCCCGTCTTGTACTGTGTACAGGTGAGCTAAAAACGAAATATAAGCGTGACGTACTTTCGCTTTATCACGCCGGCGCTTAATAGACCAACGGTACTTTTTGTGGTGTACGGGATTGTTAACGCATGAGGTTAGCTTGGTAAGTTTCGTACAAACCGCAAAAACACGTCGTTTATTGCTTATATTGATATTTTCATTATCTTTCCTTGTCCTTTACAACGTGAATCTTGACAAGATTGGTTTTTAACTTTTTATGTATATGAAGTTATCATATACCGGCCAAATATGTTTGCTAGATGTAACCCTGGATGTAACAGCCATTCGATCTCTATAATATATGGTATGAAATGTAGTCCAAAATACATGTTATGGAGTTGTATTAAAAACTCAGCCTTTTACCCAATTAACTGTACCTGTGTGCTTAACGAACACTTATAAGACATTAAAAATAACAATGCAACTTGTATATCTATTATTAAAGCATTTGTTTTAAAAATAGGTTGCGGGTGTGTATGTCAGCCTAGTTACATGCATAACGACAAACAGCTGGTCGCTAGGTCGATATCTCTTTGGCGGAGACTCCGTCCTCTTTCAAACCGTTTTGAACGAGTAATAATTTGTAGGTTTTACTCAGAATTATACTTCATATTTTCAATACGCTTTTAGAAGACGTTTCAGGGCGAATGTAAATGATAGATGTGCGTGACAGAACTTGTTTTCCTAATGTGCTGCTTGATAATCAATTTACGAAAAAAAGTATCGAAAACATTTCCCGCCATTTCAATTCAATTCAATTCAAAGTACTCTTTATTTTCTCAGTTTGCATGTGTACAAATACATGAGAAATTTCCATAACACACATTCAACAAATTTAGGTCAGGTAAATCAATTATTGATATAGTACAAAACATCAGTTATAAATTCTTAACTAATGACTAAATTATAACTTAAATTTTCGAATGGAAGAGAACAGCATACATTTGTTTTAAAATTTATTTAAAGTGGAAGCATGGGAGACCCGGAGAATAGTCCCGCAGTTTAACGGAATATCCCCCTGATTTAGCATGGCCCCGCGTGCGTTACATGCGAACGTCTCTAGTGAGTTCACCATAACGGATTTTACCACGACTCTCTCTCTTGCGGTTTGTGTAATGTGTCGTTTCATGGTTCACTGGGCCGTCAAATAAAATTTAATTAATTTGCTAACTTTGACACTCCAATTACCGCCAATAACCAACAAACAAAACTTTAAGCCGGAATTCTAATAAATAAAACTTATACAGCAAAAAGAAAAAATGCACACTTATAAAAAATGTTATGTTATAAAAAATCGTAGAATACATTTCCTGACCTACTTTCGGTGATAATCCCTATACCGGCAGTTCCCTTGCTGAACTCATGGTTTTCATACAGGTTTTGAGGTCCGCACCTTATATTTGATAGTTAGGTTAGTAAAACCCATTGAAAAAACCCTTGAGTGTCAGTTTTCAGGACCTCTCTAGCAACTTGAGATTGGTGACATTGGCTGGGCACACTTTTCTCCTGCTTTACATTTACTTTCACGCCTATCGATAACAATAGGGGGTCCATCAAAGGACTGAATAAATGTCTTTAAGTGTATAGTTCCTCTAAGGAAAGAAAGTCGGCAGCAACAAGGGACGTAGCAGGACAACATTAAAGAGAGTGGAAAACGACGAAGCAAACTGTTTCCAAAAATTAACCAAGTCGTGCTCAGCATAATGATGGTAGATGTGTAGTCGGCAGGTGTTTTAATCCATTACCCCATAGATCTACATATGACTTTCAATACGCCTTTAATTTATTCCGCCATCGAAGAAAATATATACATGAATATTCAAAATAAGAAATAGTTTCTTTATTCTATCAGATTGTACATGTACATGTAGCTTAAAGTAGGCTGAAAGTAGGACAGAATATTATGCGCCTTAACTCTTTGAACCCTAGTCACGGATATATACGTCATTTACAAACAGTGTACCTGTGAGGAGTATGCTTGTCCTATGCAAACAGTGTATACCATGGTCAAAGCCCTCTGATCACTGGGTCTACACTGTTTATCATATTGACATATATTCTAAAAATAAGCCCTAAAAAGTAAAAAATGGACTATCTAGACTTAATTGAAAACTAGAATTATCCATTTGAGGTTTCAGGGAATAAGGGGCCAATGTGCTTTCTGCTTTACTTTCAACATAATGTATGTGGTAACAGGTCTTCAAAACAAGAAACTTGCTCATCGGGTAGTGGGTTTAACAAGACTCCATATTGATTGTATCGTATAGTTCACACTCACAAAGCCAATCATAGGATACAGCAGTATGTGTGGCTATCAAGGACACTCTTTATTGATATAAAATCGTCTTTTTCTTATCTCTCTCTCTCTCTCTATTTATAAAAACAAACAAACAAACAAAAACAAACAAACACACACACACACAAAATCCCACCCTAAAACAAACAAATCCTGCTATACATTTCAGAGTGATATTTACCGTACAATTTATATAACTGTTGGTAATGAATATCGCCCAATAGATATGAAAATGAAAAACATGACGAGGATAAAATGTGCCCATGGTGAGTGCCACCCTTTAAATCCATTACCCCATAGCTTAGTTCTAATATTGAAGATAGTGGACTTTAAGCAGGTTGAAAGTAAAGCAGAATGCGCCTTAAGGAGCATTCTGCTTTACTTTCAGCCTGCTTTAGGCTACATGTACCATTTACTATAAAATATTTCTTATGATATATATTCATAATTATTTTTTATTTAGAACCATTGTCTTCAGTGGAGAAATAAATTAGAGGCGTGAAAGGGCGTGTTTATGGGGCCATGGGCTAAAGCCCTTCACAATACACCGACATCATCTGTTTAAACAGTTTTTGTCTGCTTATATTTGTCAAATTTAACTTTCACTCATTATGACTGTTAAAACATGGATACGAGTGCCAAATAGTTTTGATCCTAATGAGACGCCGAATTACTTTGGCGTCCGGTCAGTATCAAAACTGTTTGCAGATAATCAAAGGTGTTAATATTTCAATGTACAGTGAAACCCCTCTAAACCGGACATATATGGGGACGGCATAATTTTCCGGTTTATAGGGGTATCCGGTCTAGAGGGGTTTTAACATTAGCCCATAGCTTGTTTCAAGTATAGAAGATAGCTGATCACTTAAAGCAGGTTGAAAGAAAAACAGAATGCGCCTTACGGCGCATTCTGCTTTTCTTTCAACCTGCTTTAAGCTATCATCTGCTAGAATATAGAAACTATTTCCGATGTTACATAATTTATTCATGAATGTATTTTCTTAGTGAAGGAATGAATCAAATGCGCAAATACACATATTCATGATGTAATTGGGTTAGAATTAAGAAAGGTTGGAAGCGGGACTAACGTTTTAATCCTGTTTATAGAGAATTCCTGTATTTAGAGGTTCCGATATAGAGGAGTTTTACTATATTTTATTATCCTGTTCACCATTCTGTACGGTCATTACTTTTATAATGTTTATCTAGCACAACATCTCAAATATTTAATTAAAACAATATAAATTTGACGAGGGCATTACAATATGTAAATAAAAACAATTACATCACACACTATACAACGATATCTTCTACATCGTAATCGCCCTAGGCTGGACACAATAAAGTTGAAAAAGCAATGAAAATATCTGACTTGCTTGGAAGTTTTCATTATGAGTAGACTTTATTTCTGTGAAATGTGGAAAACTAACTAGTTGTCAACCATAGACAACATAGGAAAAGTGACGAGCGAGATTTTCTTTTATAATTTCAATATTATAGCCAGTTTTAGGCATGACTGATTATTTCTAGTGAATGGCAAAGACTGAACAGGTATGTGATAACTTCAGACTTTAACCCCTTTCACTGCCATATTTTTCGTGCGATTTTTTCCCCTTCACCGTTTCATTGTCGTCTGCTTCAATATTTTTGTCTGCAATGTCGTTTCAAAGTAAAAAAAAAATAACGCCGTATGACTGAAGAAAAATTCAAAACGAATGTCAAACGGTTTGGATCTTGATCAAATTCAAATTCAAATTCAAATTCTTTATTTCGCTCAGTACATGTTTTCACATGAATACATGAGGTGATCAGACGCCGCGTTACGCGACGTCTGATCAGGATCCGAACTATTTGTAAACGCGCTTTAAAGCGCCATTGAGTGCGAAAGGGTTAACCCCTTCACTGTTATGACGTCATCTGCTTTTAAACAATTGTCGTCTGTTGTTATTTTTCAAATCAAGATTTTAGTTATTTAACTTATTTTTTAACTAGAGAAATATTGGAACGAGTGTCAAACAGTTAGGACCCTGACAGACGCCGCGTCAAGAGCGGCGTCTGATCAGAAACCAAACTGTTTGCAAATAACTGTTTTAATCGGGTTAAGGAAGTGGATATGTTAAATTTATGGAGGGTGCATTGTGGGTAATTATGGAAATTAGTGATCGGGTAAGATAATGATTGATTGTACAAAACAAAACAAACATGTTGATTAGATCTACGTATAGATAGACCTACTATTTTAAATTGACGGGGAGATGGGATAAAATCTATATGGTGTGTGTATTGTAAGGGAGGGTATATCAGTACGTGATTGTAAGATTGATGAAAAAACATGATAACGCATGGTTCATATAGAAATGTACGTTAATAGCGATGTCTAATCGATTAACATTATCTGTAGTCATTGTTCCATAGTCCGCATGTAGTTTTGAATACATTAATAGTGTATGCATGTGTTGCGAAATAAAACTAACGGCTTTAATATTACATCGTAAAATAAACGCTAAAACTTCCACGCATCTATTGTATTAACCAATTTTACACCCAGTGGATTCTTCCATGTTTTATATTGGATTAGTCCATTTTTTTATCAAAGGGATGCCTGGTCAAACTTTTAATTTTAATTTTGTTTTATGTTGAAATTCCTATTAGCAAATAATGTAGACTCTGATCTTTTTGCCTATGTCCCATATATGAGATCGTGGGCACAGATGGATTGATGGACAATTCCCATTTCAAAATAAGTCTAGTTCATTTTTGACAATTTAGGCTTGATTTGAACAACTAAGGATTGATTTAAATAATTTCAGAATGACAAACATTGTCGATCCTGATATGAGGGCTCCTTAAGGAGCCCCTGATCAGGGTCGACACTGTTTGCATGGGACAAGTGTAATCCTCATAGGTACACTGTTTGTAAATGACGAGTTGACTTGTAGCTAGGGTTGAATGTTTTAAATGCTGTTGTACAGTGGAGAAAACGGTCTTATTTCCCAATATGTGTACGCGTTTACGCTAAAACTATCACCCCTATTGCAAACAGTTTGGTAATCCGGCGTCTGATCAGAATCCAAACTCTTTGTCATTAATATGAGTTAAAGGATACCTGTATTTTTCAGTATTAGGTCGAAATTTGATCAATTGACTGAACATCAGACATCTCATTTTCACAAGTGATGAAGCAGGGCTGCTGCTTTTGCGTGTGTCTCTCTATAATATATCATGCGTTTTTTCCGACATACAGGCCAGATTTTTACTTGGAAGAGCGGAGCTAACCTATTGCAAAGATCAACTAATTTGCATTTGATTTTAGGGGTGATATGTGTAGTTCTGTATTGAATGGTTATTTTCCAATACTTTCTATATTGCGAAACGCATAGGCGTGCAGCCATATTCACGTGAATAAGGTATGTATACAGTGCACCCTCTCTACAACAACACCAAATGGGAGACAAAGATTGCGTGTATTGTTCGAAGGCAGTTGTTATAGGGAGGAAAATCAAGACTTGGCTTGCAAGTACAAACACATTGAATCCAGATCAGATGCCGCGTAACGCGGCGTCTGATCTGGATTTAAGCTGTTTGTCACTTGTCATTATCCACTAATGTGTAACGTTGAGAAAAACGGCAGACGACAACTGCGAGTTCCGATAATAAACGAAACGTGTTACGGGTCCAAAAGTTTAAATGCAAAGCTCCTCATCGAAACTCCACCCTGCCAGGTAGAACAATCGTTCTATACAGACCCTGTATTGTTTTAGCATATTGCAGCAATCACCGGTATTTTTATTTGTAACCGGTGATAACAGCAAGCAAACTACCATTGTTTTAACGTTATAGTCTCACATTTCCAACCTCTTTTGGAAAGAAAAAACATATTGGTCGGGCTGATGGGAATGTATTGTTCAGTACAATGCAGTTAATTGGCTGGTTGGATATACTAGTGGACAGTAGTGGTATATATGAAGTTGTAGTAAAGTTGTGGCGGACAAGGAAAATGAACCAAGCATTTTTGATGCAAAGCAATGCATGTATTCATTAGCTTAATGAGTATACATGCACTGTAAATTACACCCCTTGCGTGGCGGTGAGCATATACACAGGTTAACTGTTTGTACGTGTTTGTTAAAGCTTAAGGTGGATTGCGGTTCTGCTTATTTCCTGTCAAACCTCATATAAAAGCTTGATTCAATTAAATTATAACATAACCGTGAGCGTTGAATAACACCCGTTGTTTATTTTTCGTATATAACTATTTTCATAAGTATGCAAATGAGGTATACCACGACGTCGTGTACTAATTACGTCATTAAAAATTTAATTTGCGTTCAATGCGTTAACTATCCAACGTCGTCATTCCTTCATGTTCATTCAATTAATAAAGTGTATGTTTAATCAATATTTGATCTACATGGACCTTTTTAATAATACGTATTTATTTAAAGAAACATTATGCTAGTGAGCGCAGTTAATTTGGAACAACTATTTTCCTGTATAATTAGTTCGCGCTGAACATTCACTTTACTTCAAATGCTGCGATAAATGACGAAAGAAACTGGAAACAACTTCTCTATGTTATGTTATAAACAGAATATAACATTCGTGTTCATAATTTATTGGATTTATCAAACTCGTCATTTTAGAAAACGATACAAACTCGGCAAAACCTCGTTTTTATCGTTTTCTAAAAGACTCGTTTGATAAATCCGATAAATTATGAGGACTCATGTAATATCCTTTATATATACTAAATGGAGAGTGAAAATTGTTAAAATAAAAAAAAAATACTACACCGATTTTTGGCTCACGCTTATTGTGAGCGATTATGACTGCTCGCCGTCCGTCTGTTCAAATGTATTCCAAATGACATTGGAGATTGATAGTGTGGATATTCCTAGGATCGTTCTCTACATAAGGCCGGGTTTTCAAATCAAGTGGAATCATGCAGAATCCTGGTTGTCATTGCATCGAAAATGGAAAACTTTAATTATGTTGGTCAAAAAACCACAGGACCTACAGCTTAGATATTTGGTGTACATGATTATCTAATAGACTTTTGGCCCTTGAGTCAAAATTGGCCATAACCCAGAGATCACTACTTTTACATAGACTTATATAAAGACAACCTTTAAAAGTGTTGCCGAAACCAGCAAGACTCAGAGCTTAGATACATGATTTGGCGGATAGCATATTCTTGTAGAGGTCTATTAAGTGTGTTAAAATCAAAGTCCTGGGATCATACTTGGCCCTGCCCTAGGGGGTCTTGTCTGATCACGCCCCCGACTTTATACAAGATTGACTTCACATCGCCTGACTTTATACAAGTAGGGCTGCCATTTCTCCGGATCTTTTCGAAATACTCGGATGTTTTCCTAGCAGATAGTAGCTTCAAGCAGACTGAAAGTAAAGCAGAATGCGCCTTCAGGCGCATTCTGTTTCACTTTCGACCTGCTTCAATAGTCACGGGTCTGCAATATTATAAACAGACTATGGGTTTAAGGTATGATTCGTAAAATAACGCTTAAAAATGAAAATTTGGGAATCTTAGTATTGTTCATGTTCAACGTATGGCAGCCCTGTAATGATTGTACAATACAAGCTAGAGAGGTGATATATCCTTCCATGTGTGAAACTATTTTTTGCATATGCATATTGATATCATTGTGACTTTTGTGTGTTTCATGTTTTTGAAGTTGTGTAGCCTTTTTGATATACAGTAAAACTTCTCTATTACTAAAATAATGGCAAATTGACTGCTTAAAAGCAAGGTGACAGTTTAAAGCAAGGTGACAGTAAAACAGAAAGCTCCAAAAGGAGCTTTCCGTTTTACAATCATCTTGCTTTAAGCAGTCACCTCTCGTTACATCTGATAAATAACACAATTAAGTGGTCGTAATAGAGAGGCTTTACTGTATTTTTATTGAAATAAATCATTATTGCTGTTGAAAGAATAAGACCCATGCAAAAATCAGAGTTTGTATACAAATTTGAACAAAAACTACATTTTAGAGATTCTGTCATTTTAAAGGATCAGGTAAGTACAATGTACACTGGTGTAACAGGCTTGAGAGCAACTGTGGCAATTAGTGATTACAGTGTTCCCTCCCTACAACGGCCCTCCCGACAACGCCCCCTCAGATACAGATACAGATAAGTGGACAATTTGATAGAATAGATATAATGACGAGTGACAAATAGCTTGAATCCAGATCAGACGCCGCGTTACGCGGCGTCTCATCTTGATTCAAGCTGTTTGCAAATATAAGCAAGGTCCCGTTTTCCCCTCCCTATAACGACGCCCCCGAACAGCACACAATTTGTGTCTCTCATTGGGTATCGTTGTAGCGAAAGAGCACTTTGTTACAATGTAATAGGCACTAATTTTAGATTAGGAAAACCTGGATTAGAAACAGATAAACAAATACAGCTGTCTTAGAATTGTTCTGGCAATACATGTTTGTCACTGTTATTTTTTATAGCTATATCAAAATATTGTCTTGCCCAGTAATCTTTACTATCCTAAGTTGAGAGAATTGAGGACCATAGCCTCCTTGATTCTGAAAGTCCTTCTTTGCAGAAAAGTTACATTTAAATAAACAGGGATTTTTTCTAGAATAATATAACTCAATAATTTCCATACATTCATGTAAACTGTACAGACAACATAAGATATTTTCCAGACAAAACTATTTCATGAAATATTTCTGGAAATATCAATGTTTAAAAAAGTCAAAATCTGAAAAAGTCACTAAATTTCAAAATACAAAATACAAAAAATTAACCTTCATATTAGACTCATTAGACATATATTACTAAATTCTACTAGACACAAATATTTAATGAAAATCTACAACATACTTCACTATTTATACATGATTTCCAGAAAATCAGACAGCAACTTAATACAGAGTTACCATAAGCCAAACCTGTAATAAAGGACTATTGAAGATGGTAACCTGTAGATCTTTAAAGACAGGCGACCGTTTAATGCATGGCAATAGTAATGCATAAAAGCTCCTTTAGGATCGTTTTCGGCACTATTACTTTTGTCATGTATTAAGATGTAATCTGTCATAAATTAAGCCTATAAATCCACACAATGTTTAGTTGTCACTTGATTTATTTGCATCTGATACTATTAAGTATGACATTCGACATGGCACTGATTAATAGTTTAAACATATTTTATTTCCATATACATAAGGAAATGGGGTCGGGTCACAGGTTCTCACAACATTAGATTCGACCCTTCCCCTACATTGTATATAAACAATGGAACAATGGCAAACAAAATATGAAACATATTTGAATAAACAAAACAAGAACTATCAACACATGATATTAACACACTGACTAATGTTAGCCGTCTGCTTCTTCAACAAGAGCTTCAGAAAAATATCTATTCCATTTTCTATTTTATTATGCTATGCCACTGTTTTGTATATATCTAGGGAAAGGGTCAGTGATAATCCCGTTGAACATGTTACTTTGTAAATAAATATGTTTTATAAAGACTTGATAAGCTTCATTGTATTGCTTGATAGTTCTATCAAATTTTATATTCCGAGTTTATTGACTTGTCAGTCATTAACCAAAACGTAACTAGAACAGCTATACGGAGGTCGCTAGTTCTAACTAACGAAGACTTAACAGAACCTGACCCTTGTTCACTGATCGCTTGGCTGGACAAGTCAAATAAATCAGACAAT
The DNA here is from genome assembly GCA_922989275.2 of Gari tellinella. NCBI lineage: Eukaryota > Metazoa > Mollusca > Bivalvia > Cardiida > Psammobiidae > Gari > Gari tellinella. The sequence goes on from OV277862.1 coordinate 20,725,159, forward strand.
ACATTTTTAATAATGTTTTGAATCGAATAGGACTCGAACCTAGAACATTTTAATTGCTAGCCAATCACCGTAGCGACTAAGTAAATTTCATTCATATAGTATAAACACGTGCCGAAAAAGTCTTCTATGTCGTAGAGTCGCATTTCCGCTCGTCTTCAGCAAATATCTGACTTGCAAATGGCCTTAATATTGGTTGGGTTGTTTACAGTTAAAGACATAACCCAAATCCATTGAAAGACCACACCCCTCTGTTCTCAATAGGCCTAAACGTACCTTAAAACATGAAACCATTTGCATGGATAGCCGTCTTATTTTGTCAAGAGAGCTCCTGACATACTCAATTTCAATGTTTGGTTGTTGTTTTTTCAAACCAAACCGCCAAAAATAAGAAACGATCTTCACATGAGACGCTTCAGATAAATTTTTACAAGTATAGCAGGTTTCGCATGCTCTAAACTTTTTACCGGAGCTAGATAAAGTAATGTATTTTAGAATGTGTGCTAGGATGCTGAAATTTAGTGTGATGATTATTTGGGCAAAGAGCTATTTCCGAGCTGGCATTGTTGTAAACATTTTGCTCTGTAGTTGATTTGTGGTCTTGTTCTAGGAAATAGCTCTTCCCGTCATTATCTTTGCATAAATCTACAAAAGTGTTTAACCCATTTGCACCAAGTGGATTCTTCCATGTTTATATATTAGATTAGTCCTTTTTTATCAAAGGGATGCCTGACCAATATTTTCATGTTCATTTTGTTTTATATCAAAATTCCTATCAGCAAACAGTGTAGACTCTGATCAGACGCCGCATAATGCGGCGTCTGATCAGAGTCTACACTGTTTGCCTATGTCCCATATATGGGATCGTGGGCAAACATGGGTTAATCTCTCTCTTTTCTTAGATTAACCCTTATACTGTGTGTAATATCGTCTGCGTTGACTTGTCGTCTGCAAAATTTGTTAAAATTTATATTCATATGTTTTATACATTTTGAGTAAAGATGAGTGTCAGACAGTTTGTATCCAAATCAGGAGTCGTTTCACGCGGCGTCTGTTCTGGGTCCAAACTGTTTACATAGCGATCAGCAGAGGCAAACGGTTCATTATTCTTTCGCTTTCAAAATCATAAAGCTAAATGTCTTTTTTTTTTTTCTTTTTTTTTTTAACATCAAAACATTATTTTCTACCATCATCTAGTCAATTTGGAGCAACTTCAGCACCTGAACAGGGGGAACGGATGCTATTAAACCATACCAAAGTGAAAACATTGGAGGCAAAAAAGTTTGCATTATAACATATTTAAAGAACATTTGTCTAAAAGAGTGTAAAACGCAAAGTTTGAAACGTTTTCAGTGTCCCATTGAGCTTGCAGCCTCCTGTATTTCCGCACTGGGTCTGTAACACACACAATAACTAATAATAGCTGCTATGATATGTTTATCGTATACACTATCGGCAGTATTTTGGTGTATTTGGATGTAATGCAATTTGACTGAAATAATGCCAATACGGGCACCAATGTTTAAGCCCCTGAAGTAAAACAGGGCCCAAGATAAGAGGAAGTAAAATAAACAAATCCAATAAGTTCTCACTTATTTCAGCATCATATTTAAAGATTAAACTACACATTGGAACAGTCTCGAAGATACAGCAATAAAACTTTTAGTTTTTGAAATACATGTACATGCATTTGCTTCATCTGGAGCTCTGCAAAAAAAGTATAGATCTATTGAATTTTTTTTTTTACCGATGACAGTTTTACCAGAAATATATCTGCTCGTAAACCATCCAATTATCGATGTGAACTGTGAAAAAGGACTGTGTGTTCAGTAAAGCGAATAGATTGTTTCCTGTGGGACAGGTAACACATCTATTATTTAGAAATAGTTCAAATCGATATTAGACACATGTATATTAAGCACATGGAAACGAGCAAGTATCGTTTATCGATTGTTTACTTTAATGTTCTATTTTTGTCCTCGATCATATATCCATAAAACGCTTTCAACCATAAAGGTGAAATGCGCGACAATGGTTTGATATGATATGGTCAGGATTTACAATAGAAGAGCGTTAACGGTATTCCCTGTTGTACCCGAACTAAACGCAAACTCGGAAATGAAGACAATTACTGTTTTGTTTTTGTTTTTTATGTTTTGTGAAGTAAAATAAAATTTTGATAATTTATTTGAAATTTCCGGTTCTTCTCACAATGTTTAAATACATTTGTATAGATGAAAAGCGGTAGGTCTACTGTTAAGTTAAACGAGGCTGATATAAATGAAAATGATTTTTATTGATTTCATGATTTCTGGTGGTTTACTGGGTAATAATGGTAGAATATCGTTTGAAAATCTCAGTTTCAAACAGCGGTATTATCGCCGCGCGATTAACCCACTGTTGCTTCTATTATGAATTTCCCTGGAAGCGGAATAATATAACAACGAAATACCGATGACGTGAAATCAATGAATCAGCGACGTCATGGTAATAGGGCAAAATGTCACGAAAAGGGGTTCGCTGAACACATGATAAAATTTGTATTCTTGCTTTTAAAATTGACAAACAATTTAGTTCTAAAAGTTGTTTAAAGGCATGAAATAAAAAAGAATAACTATATTTTTCAGTGAAAGATCGAAATTTAATTAATTCGTTGACATCAGTCTCATATTGTTTCACGAATGGCGAAGCCACTCGTGAAATTATAAACGTCTGGTGTTCATTCAATGAACTGAATTTCGATCTTACACTGAACAACACACTATCCTCTATACATTCAATTCTAAATTTAATCCTTACACACCTCGCACACCCCCTATATAAACAAAGAAGGACGCAACTATGTTTAAATTCAGTATAAAACACGCACGCGCTGTAACGGCTTTATTTGACGTTCCTTTCGTAATATGGCTTCGATAATGACAAGAAATATAGCGATGTTAGGTCGGTGCAAATTGTAGTTTGATTGAAGTGTTTGAATCGAAATGAAAAAATAAAAATAAAACCAGTGTATTATCGTGCAAATGAAAACGTGTAGGAGTTGAGTTGCTGGTAATTATTTACTACGAATCTCAACTCCTACCCGTGTTCTATTGGACGATAAAACACTGGTATGAAATTATTATAGCTTCCTGAAATCGACACGGTTTTATAACGTAAACGACGTTTGATCTATTCGAATGTCACATGTTTCAAGTTGAATGAATTAGCCGAAGTGTTCCAAGCGAACTTGAATGGTATCTCAGAGTAGTGATGTGAGAGATAACGTGTGTTCAAGAATAGACGCGAGTTGTTCCTGCAAACATATCATCTAACTGCGTCAATACGTTCATTGTACTACACACATTTTACTTTCTACTCTTTATTCTTGCTTCTTCTTACCATGCATGCATTTACATGTATAGTTGTGATACACTGCATGCTGTAGTATGCAACGTGCCAGCATGTTATTTATTTTGAATCTCCATGTATAAGTGTTTCATTTCGTTTTCATAGAAACACATATTATCAATGGAAATTCAAACGAATAACCATTCTTTTTCTTTCAGTATCTTAAGCTGTCATATTTTCGATTTCGCCAAAAGAAGCTAATTTGAAGACTGTAATCTGGCATTCTATATATAATAGCGGTGGGGGATAATCATCCTATCCCAAATTAATCACTAATTATTAACAAACGGTTCAGAGCCAGATTAGATGCAGATTAGATACAGAATAACCGAATATCAAATATGACTCAGACCCGTTTGAAATTGACAGGAAATATTTATAAGTACCCCACTTATTAGGATAGGATGAAAGACACCCTCCCCATGTCGGTAAATAGCTTTTAGCTAATATTAAATATCATGTGAAAACACTCGACTATAAAAAAAGTTTCTTGTATCCTGTATCTTGTAAACAACACACACGCACGCACCCGCGCACATAAACAGTAATAAAACTATTTGGATGTTTCGACTGGTTTGGCTCAACTTCAATCAACCCTTTCACTACCTTACCCCGAGTACATTTTTTACCGACAGTTTTCCTACGTGCCTGATCAGACGACGTGTGACGGGCGGCTCATCAAGATCCAAACTCTTCGACACTCATTATGATATAACTTTAATCAATTTACCTAATTTAAATTTCAGGGATAAAACCAGACGACAATTGTTTAAAACGGAATACGCAGTGGCAATGAAGGGGTTAAAGATTTAAAGAATTGATTTTTGTTTAAACAGAACATGAATACAATGTAAAAGCGTCTAACTCTTTGCATGCTGGGTAATTTTTTTGTCTGCAAAAATTGTCGCCTGCAACTATTCTAAAGACGGAATTTTTTAAATTTCTTTTCCAAAACATGTTCAGTGTTTCAAACAGTTTGGATCCTGATGAGAGGCCGCGTTACGCGGCGTCTCATCTGGATCCAAACTGTTTGTAAAGGTAATCACTGTTGCAGATATATCCGCCGCTAGCATGCACATTGATCGGATAAGTATTAGTCTTTCTTCGCCAATTAAATCTCAACTCAAATCATTTCGTAATCGTCTACTTTGAAAGTGTTGCCTGCAAAACATATTCAATAAATACGATATATTTTCAACATAAAGAAACATAAAGACGAGAAGAGTCAAAAAGTTTGAATCCAGATCAGATCAGAACCCGCGTTAAACGCTGTTGGATCTAGATAAAAAAATTTGGCAAATAGCATTCGGCAGGATAAGGATTAAGCTTTACTTAATATACTGCTACTACATACATATGATACCATTATCGTCTGTTTTAACCATTTCACTACCATAACTTCATCAACTTTAAAACAATTGTCGTACGCTTTTATTTCTCAAAGTTAAATCTCGGCGTTTTTAGTTAAGACATATTGAAATGAGTGTCAAACAGTTTGGATCCTGATCAAACGCCGCGTTACGCGGCGTCTGATCAGGATCCTAACAGTTTGCAAATAGATACATGTATTGTACTCGGGGTAAGGCAGTGAAGGGGTTAACCCCTTTACCCGTAAAATATTCATATATAAAACTCTGCCGACTCTGCAGAGCAGTTTTCATATAAAATACAGTACTCCGTCTCAAGACCCTCCCAATAACGATTCCCTCCTTAAAACAACGTTTACCGCTCGTCCCTGAAACAAGGCATTTATGTCTAACATATTCACGACTGCAATGTTGTCTGCTTAAAATTGTCGTCAGCTGTTTTCTTAAAGTTACATAATGGACATATTGACAAAAAAAACCTTAATGATAAGTGAAAAACAGTTTGAATCCAGACCAAACGCGGTGTCTGATCTGGATTCAAACTCTTTGCAAATGTTAGCCAATTTCTCTCCCTATCACGAGTCCATCAACACAACGCACACATTTTTGTCTCTAGTTGGATATCGTTGTAGAGAGGGGGCACTGTACCTTCAATCGCAATGATATCAACCCTTCATCGCGTAACCTGTTTCTAGTATTGAAGATAGATAACCACTTCAAGCAGCTTGAAGGTATATTATAAAGCTGACTGCGCCTTAAAGGCCCATTTTGCTTTAATTTTAGCCTGTCTTAAGTTACTGTAAAACAGGTATTTTTCGCGTCATGGATATTTCGTGTAATGGGATTTTGTATTAATTCGCGACATCATGCAATATTTCTAGCAGGTGGTAGCTCAAAGAAGGCTGAAAGAAAAGCAGAATGTGCCTTAAGGCACATTCTGCTTTACTTTCAAACTTCTTTCAGAAGTAACCTGTTTTCAAAACCAGTGACATTCGCGAATTAACGCGTAAATTATATTCTCGCGAATAAAACCGGTTTTACATTAGTCTCCACTGTTTTTCAATTCAAATTATAATAGATTAAATGACTTTAACTTTTTCCCCTGTAACTTCAAATGGACAAATCCAGTTTCCAATTAAGCCTAACACACCATATACTAGTTAGGGTTTGTTTTGTCAATATATTCTAATATGAAACAGTGGAGACCTTAGTCAGAGGACTCCTTGTAGTCGTTTAGAGTCCTCTGATTTGAGTCTTCTCTGTTTGCATAGGACAAGTGTACTCTTCACATTATATACACTATTTGCAGAGAACGCCTAAATGCCTGCCTCTTGTTTATATAGAGAGTGTTATTTTCTTGCTATTTGTTTTTGATTGTTTATATTGATCGTGTTATTGTTGTTAATTATATGATTTGTAAGAAATGCTTCTTTGAGGGCCTCGCGGTAGATTAGTATTCTGACTAAGTGAGTTACCCTCGCAAAATAAAGTCGTTCATTCATTCATTCATTCATTGAGCCATAGTGATAAGTATACACGCGTCTTTACAAATACTGTATCTGTGAAGAGTAAGCGTGTCATGTGCAAACAGTGTAGACTCTGACCAGAGGGCTCAAGTTGAAGCCCCTGATCAGGGTCGGCATTGTTTGTCAATTAACAATACATTTAATAAAAAATAATAATACAGACTTTATTTAACGAGAGAGCTCATTTGATAAAGACCAATCTTCCACGAAGCCCTCAACATATATACAAGTGCATAAAACAAAAGGCATTTCATACAATACTAACTAGATTTAGCAATTTGCAAAAATATATCAGTATCTTGACCAATTGAAATAGTGCTGTTAAGTGTACACTTGTCCTATGTAAACAGTGAAGTACCAGATCATAGGGCTCCTAACGGAGTCCTCTGATCAGGGTCTGCACCGTCTGTCATTTTACAATATATTAAAGGGACACGCGACCAGATTTAGCATTAAAAATAGCAATTGGTAAACAAGTGTCAAACGCTTATATAAACAGGTAAGAATAAGTTTAGTTTAAGAATTTCTGCTTGAAAAAAAGCATTTCGATAAAAACAAATATTGAGCTCTGGTGGGATTCGAACCCGGGACCCGCATGCGAAAACAGAAAAAGCAAAAAAGGAAACCGCTTAACCCACTCAGCCAACTAGGCTATTCATAACTGGGATCGATTTAACGTACTTCAGTATGTAGCGATGGAGAGTACATAATTCGGCTCGGTTTTATGTCTGAGCCCGTGATCAATTTCTGTTGCGTCTTTGGAGGCAACGGATAAAGCGATGGTAAAATATCTAAAAAAAAAAAAGAAAAAAAGATTTGAAGACATTTATTGAGGGTGTTTTAGAGAGGTCATATTGTTTCTAATACCAGATGCACAATTTTTGAAGAAAAAAAATCTTATAACTAGATGGAACATGCAGGGAACACACCTACTGTTCTTTCCCAATAACCCCATTTACGCTAAACTAAATTGTGTCCATTGTAAACAGATTGGAGTCAGCTCAGACGCCGGGTATTACGGCGCCTAACACTCTCCAAACTGTGTCAGATTAAAACTGATTGTTAGAAATTATAAAAAGTTGTAATTTCCTATATTTTAGTGCATCACGTTTGTGTTTTGTTCAAACTGGAAAGAATGACGACTTCTCCACTGTATACATGTATGGGGTTTGTGTATCCTTCCTTTACATGACTGTGTTACATTGGGCTGCCATTAGTTGACATGAAAAATCCTAAGATTTCAAAATTTGCATTTTTCAAGTGCGATTTTACGAATAGTACCTTTACTCTATAGCCTGTTTCTTGTTTTGTTGACATGCGACATGCGCATTCTGCTTTACTTACAGCCTGCTTTAAGGTACCATGTACTGGGGGAAACAATCGGAAGATTTAGGAAAATCCGGAGAAATGGCAGCCCTGGTTACACCGTACATATAGACATGTAAAACTTCTCTGTAAAAACGTAATGTGCCTGGGGATTCAAACGTTCTACAATGTTTGATGTTAATCAATGAAATGTTATGTTAATTAATATATGTATGTATATTTACAACGGCAGACAAAGTTAATTATACGGTCCTCGACATGTATGTTAATTCTTGCCGTAGGGATTTCAAGTAGCAATATAAATATGAACTCTGATGCAATCTTGGGGGCCTCCGTGGCCTAGTGGTATAGTCACTGTGACTTGCATCACTAAGCTCCTCACCGCTGTGAGTTCGAATCCCAATAGGGTCGTTCGGATTTTTCATGTGGGGAAGCCTTCCAGCTGGCTTGCGGAAGGTCGGTGGTTCTACCCAGTTGCCGATTTGTGCCTGAAACAGTGCATAAAGGACTTCTGGGGTCTTCCTCCACCTATGATCAGCTGGACGTCGCGATATGACTGAACTACTGTTGAAAGCGACGTAGAATCAAAACAAATCAAATCAAATTAAATCTGAAGCAATCTTACACAACCGTAATCACTCGGACATTTTTGCTATATTAGAGATTTAGTTAAAATATCAGGGCTGCCATTAGTTGACATGAAAAATCCTAAGATTTCCAAATTTGCATTTTTCAAGTGCGATTTTACGAATTGTACCTTGTCCCCATCCCCTGTTTCTAATTTTGTTGACACTTGGCTGCTTTAAGCTACCACATACTAGAAAAAATCCAAAGATTTAGGAAAATTCCTGAGAAATGGCAGCCCTGAAATATGCATCTCAAATTAACAGAATACACACATGTGTGTGTATACAAAAGTGACAGTATATATCTAGCAATATGAACAGTATATTTAACTCATATAAATTTATATGTAAAGCTGGAAAGCCCGGTTTCGTCGAGATAGGGTGTGAATATACTGACAATCAGTTGTATCCCTTGTCTCTATATATTATAGTAGTGAGGTATGGGGCTTCTCGAATGCACCTTCTATCGAAAGGACCCACCTACAATTTTGCAAACGACTCAAAATGATTTCAATTATGGAGAGCTAGGAAGATTTACATACCAAACTAAAAGATGCTTAAATATTATTAAGTACTGGGTTAATATTTTACATACAAAAGAAGATAAAAAATATAACAAAAATATATCGTTTGATGAAAGATGAGCATGAAATGAATAATTATGTGAACTGGTGTTCTCTGTTGAAATATCTTATTTGTCGCTTAGGGTTCTACCACGTTTGGTTATCACAAACTGTCGGTGATGCAAAAAAATTTTATATTACTTGTAAAACAAAGGTTAAATGATCAGTTTGTACAGAATTGGAATAATAGGCTTACTGAATCAAGTAGAGCTCTGAGTTACAGAAAAATACATGTATCCAATTTTAGAATACAGCCATACCTAAACATTGTTAATGTAGGGAAGTTTTGTACATCTATGAGTAGACTTAGATTATCTTCTCATAGGTTAGCATTTGAAACAGGGAGATGGAATAAACCATTGCCAATAGCATTCAATGATAGAAAATGTAGTGCATGTTCTACATTGGAAGATTTTGACCCGCGAACCACCCTAAGTTGCCCATAAAATCCCCTAAGATTTACAAATTTTTAAGTGCGATTTTAGGAATTGTACATGTAATCAGTTCGCTGTCAATCTCTACAAAAACTAACGAAATTGTGCAAACAGTTTTGATCCAGCTCAGACGCTGCAGACTGTTTGACACCCCTATCAAATTCGACTTTTTCTATGTCAAAAAAACGCACATGAAGTTTTAAATTTTAAAAGTAAGAAGAGACGAAAATTCTGTGTTAGACGGAACACGTGAACCTGTGTCTTACTGGTTTGATCTTGAAGAGACACAGAACACGTGAACCTGTGTCTGACTGGTTTGATCTTGAACAGACATAGAACACGTGTACCTGTGCCTGACTGGTTTGATCTTGACGAGACACAGAACACGTGAATCTGTGCCTGACTGGTTTGATCTTGAACAGACATAGAACACGTGTACCTGTGCCTAACTGGTTTGATCTTGAAGAGACACAGAACACGTGAATCTGTGCCTGACTGGTTTGATCTTGAACAGACACAAAACACGTGTACCTGTGCCTGACTGGTTTGATCTTGAACAGACATAGAACACGTGTACCTGTGCCTGACTGGTTTGATCTTGAACAGACATAGAACACGTGTACCTGTGCCTGACTGGTTTGATCTTGAACAGACACAGAACACGTGTATCTGTGCCTGACTGGTTTGATCTTGAAGAGACACAGAACACGTGAACCTGTGTCTTACTGGTTTGATCTTGAAGAGACACAGAACACGTGAACCTGTGTCTTACTGGTTTGATCTTGAACAGACATAGAACACGTGTACTTGTGTCGAACTAGTTTGATCTTGAACAGACACAGAACACGTGTACCTGTGCCTAACTAGTTTGATCTTGAACAGACACAAAACACGTGTACCTGTGTCTAACTAGTTTGATCTTGAACAGACATAGAACACGTGTACCTGTGCCTGACTGGTTTGATCTTGAGCAGACAGATCGTGTGCCTGTGTCGAAAATGTCTTTGCACAAGTTATTAGCGTCTGTGTTTTAGTGTAAATACAGTCGAACTTCGATATCTCGAACTCGCTTTACTCGAACTATCCGATAGTTCGACACATGAACTGGACAATGTTACTATTGAATATGACGACACTATAGCGATGAAGGGGTAAAACATAACGATTGATTTGGCGCTGAAACCTACTTCACACTTTTTTCTCTTTTTTTTTGCAGTATCTTGGCCTCAACCCAGTGCAGAAAATGAAGATCCTTTTAACAGGCGGTGCCGGCTATCTAGGGTCCATACTGACCCCAATGTTACTAGACGAGGGTCATGAGGTCACTATATTTGACCTTTTCTTCTGGGGGATTTCTCCAGTGCTACCAACAGCTAGCCATCCAGACCTTCAAATCATTAAGGGCGATATAAGAAATAAAGAGCACCTGGCAGAAGTTATTGCGGGAAAAGACGCCATTATTCATTTGGCAGCCATAGTAGGTTATCCGGCATGTGATAAAGACCCCGAGCTCGCAATAAATACCAATATCATTGGAACGAAAAATGTTACTGAGTTGAAGGCACCGGGACAAATCTTGGTTTACGCAAGCACAGGTTCCTGTTATGGAGCTGTGGATGGCATTTGTACAGAAGAAACAGTGATAAGTCCACTCACTCTGTATGGCAGCAGTAAAGCGGAAGCTGAGAAAATGGTTCTGGGTGTTAATGGGATCGCTTTACGACTGGCTACGGTGTTTGGCCTCTCACCGAGACTACGTCTGGACTTACTTATAAATGATCTTAGCTATAAAGCCTTAACTCTCAAACAATTTGATCTCTACGAGGGAAACTTCAGACGCACATTCCTACACGTCAAAGATGCGGCTCTTGCATTTGTTTTTGCTGTGAATCATGCGGCTGAAATGAAAGGCGAGGCGTTCAATGTTGGTGATGAGAAACTGAACATGACAAAAGCTCAAGTAGCCCGTATAATACAAGCTAATGTTGATGGCTGCAAAATTACAGAGTCGGACGCAGGGCAAGACAAGGATAAGCGGGACTACGAAGTTTCGTATACTAAAATAAGAAAGCTAGGGTATAAGTCAACAATTACAATTGAGCGAGGAATCAGAGACATGCTCAAAATACTACCGCACATAACACAAAAAGAGGTCAAAAAGTGTAAAAATGTATAGAGGTAGGTTGGAAAAAAATTGACTGTTGATTCAAGCGAGTGTAGCTCGCGAAACTGGCCCGAATGCCGAGTTTTACTGCGGAGAGAACTTTTGAAAAAGATTTTCTGGTAACCAAATCACCATTTCCGTATCCGGTGGATCTAATTGCTACATTATTTTCAAAGACTGGTGAACAGATTTCTAGAGTTTTTGTCTTCTGTAAGACTTATATACATATGATAGAGCAGACAGCTTCAGTCTGAATCGCGAGTAAGAAAATCAATAGGCGTATTCGACTGGCAAAATGTTAGCTTTTCCATCAATTGAGATTACACCACGAAAAAAATCTGACCAATCATACAATTGTTTATGGATTAGGTTTGGCGTCGGTTGCTCAACGGACTCAACAAGAGGTTACAACCGATATCTTTCGTACTCCACGGCGTGTCGGACCATGACGTCACACTATCAGTCGAACAAAATATGTGCTCCACGAGATTTGGTTGCTCCACGAAAATTAGCCAGTCGAAAACGCCTAATGTTTCCGGTTTCACACAGACTGGTTTTACATATACTCGTAATGATCACAGTCAAATCTAACAAATTGTCACCATCCCCGTCTACAAGACTCTTTCACAGAGGGTATTCATTTGTTACTCAAGGACAGGCCTAAAACACGGTTCATTTATTTATTTATGTATTTATTTATTACGCAATGGAAAGAAAACTATGGAATTCCATATACGACAGCCAACTGCTTACTGTCAGCTGCTTACTGTCTACTATTTACAATAATTGTTTTCAATATTCCTGATAGTGAATTAAATTAATATTAATATATAAATTGCTCTTTTTCTAATATTTCGACCTCTAAGGGCCTTTTTCAAAGAAAATTACACGTGTGTTTTGACGTGATTTTCTTTGAAAAAGGCCCTTAGAGGTCGAAATATTAGAAAAGAGCAATTTATATACTATTTACAGCCAATTGCTTACTGCCAACTACTTACGTGTTCTTAATGTATAAGTGACGGTGGGTATCAACTGGTTGGCAGTTAGCAGCTAGCAGTTGGCTGTCGTATATGGAATTCCATAGAAAACGGCTACGTTTTTTCGAGGGAAAATTTAATTTCAAAATATCTTTTTCTATTTAAAAATATAATGATTGTCTCAGTATATATAAAAACTATTTTCACGTGCACTGATTACTATAGTTAAAGCAATTTGTTTGGATCCCGATCAGATACCGCGTAACGCGGCTTCTGGTCAGGATCCATACCGTTTGACACTCATTTCTATATTTAAAACCAAAATTCATAAACTTTAAATTTAAGAAAGAAAAGCAGACGACAATAATTGTTTAAGACGCCATGGCAGTGAATGAGCTCAATAACGTCTCATTCCTTTTCAAAGCACTAAAACGTAGAAAAGAACAACTTTTGGACAATTCTTGTTTATCTTGGTGGCAAACAGTTTGGAGCCTGATCAGACGCCGGGTTACCCGGCGTCTGATCTAGCTCCAAACTGTTTGTACTGCGAATAATAGTTTTAGCGTAACGCGTTTATTGGGAAAGAATAACAGATTCTCCACTGTACATGTATATGTTTCTAAATTGGCATTTGAGATTTATATACATGTATTTCACAAATGTAAAAAGATCTTTTGTGAATATATCTACACATATATTATCCATGTGCATGTACAATATGTGCAGTGCCTTATAAATAGTATGCCACAGTGTGCATTGGAGATATCTTGTGTCCTGAGAAATTCACATTGGATCGACGATAGGATTCGAACCCAAAACCTTCCGATCCAAAGTCAGATGCTCTATCACTTGACCAACTCGCTTCGAATACTAGTAATGTTGTGTTTAGTGTTTAAATCCGGGCTCCAGATAAGAGGTAGTAAATTCATGATTAGCAATTAACGTTTTCTACCCATATCTGCACTAAACCGTATGTTGTGACAACTCATTAAAATCGTTTCTTCGTTCTAATAAGTAGTCACATCATAGGGTTTGCTGCAGACATAATACTTTAGTTATTTAATAACTCCCCTTTAGCTGGAACCCTGTAAACCCTTTCACCCTCAACGACGCCTTAAAACGCATATGCAAACAGTTTGGTTTCATAGGCGTCACAGTTGATATCATCACTAGTGATGATATCAATTTTGCAGTGACGATATCATTTTTGTGACGTCACACCACACTATCTTTTGTGACGTTGCGCGTGTGTGTTTTCTCTGTAAAACTGTCATTAAGGTGTTTATAAAAAATAGAGGATAATCACTTCCTTTGAATTGATATGAAAATATATCACGAGAATGGATCGTAATCTGGTTAAAAAACGAGTCCTCAGGACAGTTTACGGGCGACGTCACAAAATATATTACTACGCGACGTCACAAAAATGATATCGTCACTGCAAATGTGATATCATCTTCAGTGATGACATCAACTGTGACACATATGAAATTTATCTGAGAAATCTCTATAAATCATCGATAGAAATATAATAAATAGAAAAATCAATTCTTTTGGATGGCTATGAAACATGTATCACTCGAATGGGTTGTTATCTGGTTAAAAATAACTCGTCCTTCGGGAATTGCGTAACGCGGTGTCTGATCAGGATCGAAGCAGTTTGGCGCTTCAGCCAATTTACTCAGAATTAGACCTGAGAATAAAAGCAGACGACATTTTAAAGCATGTGGCGCCATGGTAGTGGAGGGGGTAAGAATGAACAGCGCATCCGCTTCTCACCAATGCGGCCCCGAGTGGCGAGTTCACAAAGACCATAATATACCCTACCACTCGAGAGAGATTTGTTCAAGCTGAAATAAATGGTTTCAATAATCAATGTAAAATAATTAAGTTTGAAACTTAAATTGTAAAGCAGTAAAATCTATAGGAGGTTCAGATTTCACCATGCAGCAGTCAACCGCAGGGCGGCCATTTCTCCGGATTTTTCCTAAATCTTCGGATTTTTTATAGAACATGGTAGCTTAAAGCAGGCTGAAAGTAAAGCAGAATGCGCCATGGCGCATTCTGCTTTACTTCCAGTCTGCTTTAAGAAGTCACGTGTCAACAAAACTAGAAACAGGCTATGGGGTAAAGGTACGATTCGTAAATTCGCACTTGAAAAATGCAAATTTGTAAATCTTAGGAATTTTCACGTCAACTTATGGCAGCCCTGCAACCGTCAACCCTCTGTAAACCAAAACCTTTCCACACCGAGGACAATGTTACAGCGGTAAACAGTATAGAGAGGTCTAGAAGTAAATTCAAGAGCAGGTAAAATAGCAACTTTTAAAGACAGGTGGTCAACACAATCAACCCTAGAGACGAGTATACTCGTCATTTACAAACAGTGTGCCTGTGAGGATTTTACTTGTCCTGTGCAAACAGTGTAGACCCTGATCAGAGTGCTCCTTAAGGAGCCCTCTGATCAGGGCATACACTGATTGTCATTTTGAAATATATTGTTAAAATCAACCCTAAATGGTAACAAATGGACTGGACTTATTTTGAAATTGGAATTGTCCATTAAAAGTTTCAGGGGTGAATGGGTTAATACAGGACAACAGTAACGCAGAAAGCTCCTGAAGGAGTTTCCCGATTTTAAGATCTTTATTATTTTTCGTTGAATGATTACTGAGAAAATCCAACACATGTATGCTTTAGTTTCGAAAAACAATTACTCGGATTCCCACGACTTGTGGTTTTCAAAGCTTACATTGTACATGCACAGTGTAATGTATCGAGGAACGAAATCAATAGCCGACAAACTACAGCACTCTCTCTCTCTCTCTCTTCAACAACACCTAATGGGAGACAAAAATTGTGTGTATTGTTCGGAGGGAGTCGTTATAGGGAGGGACATTTGCAAACAGCTTGAATCCAGCTCAGCCGCCGCGTTACGCGGCAGCTGAAATGGATTCAAGCTGTTTTACCTCGTCATTAAGTTGTGTTTTTTTCTATCAAATTGTCTATGTAACTTTGAGAAAAAGAGCAGATAACAGTTTTAAGCAGACGTCATTGCAGCCGTGAATAGGTTGGACATGATTTTCCTATTTTGGGAAATGCGACAAAGGCCGTTGTATGAAGGGAGTCGTTGTTAGGAGGGCCGTTGTAGAGAGGGAGCACTGGAGTGGCAATATATTTATGACACCAGTTAGCCACTTAGTTATCATGAAAGTTTCGAGTTAATATCTCACATAAATACTTAACTATATACATGTAGTTAGTTTTCGCGAAGTTTTCGCGGTTTTTCCCAGATAATTATCTAAAGCTTAGAAGATGGAAACTTTTAACGATTATCAGATAAATATCTTAACACAGTGAATTTTGCCATGATAGTGCTTTAAACTGACACCACATAGTTAACTTTATTTTGTTCCATAACTGGTTACAGGCTGCATTTTTCACGAAAACAAGTATTTAACTAGAAAAAGTTCATGTTACCAGTTATCTTAATTAATGTGCAAGGAATAAGTTAAGAAAACCAGCTCAAAGCTAAACAAAAAGCTCATTAAGAAGCTTTCTGTATAATATTAACTTTGGTTTTACTGGGAAAATGCTTAATAATTTTGTTGATTACTTGTTTTGACAACTGAGATCATGTTGTGATTGTTGCCTATTCGCTGACCCGAGTCAACTATCCTGATCAAATTTTTAAATGTATCTATTTTTAGGTAAGTTATCAAGCCAGTTTTCGTGAAAAGTTGTGTTTGAATATTAGTTTGTGGTTTCAGTATGTGGCACTAACAGGTCATTTGATGCGTTAAGATTATTATCATGTTTTCAGAAAATAGTAAGCGTTAACTGATGTCAAATATATGCCACCATAGTATGACATTAAGCTATTCCATTTCATTCAGTAGAAACTTAGTGTTTCTACATTTACGGTATGCATGTGACTGCTCTTAGTAAAATGGAGGTAACAGGGCACTCACTCACGCAGTAAAGGGAGTTAACACCTACAGGAACTCCCTGCTTTACTTTTATATTAGCAGATTCATCACTTGTATTTTGATATTTATTTGAGTTCATTAACAGTGGGAAAGACCTTACTCGTTCCTAATAAACGCTTTAACATAAAGTAAAATCTCCAAATTACGACCGCGAAAAGTATGCTGATTATTTGAAAGACAGTTGGCAGCCACCTGCCTTAAACACGAACTAATTAATGTAGTGGAGCAGAGAATCGCAAATATCAGAAGAATCTTTCACTTCCGGAAACAAGCACCAACATTGGCACACATACTCCTTGGGTTTGCTCTTTTGTAAACCCGCTGGTCACTTGAAAAGCCAAAATGGCCGCCATTTTCCAAGATGGCCACCAAGACATTTACAGAAATAATGATTTTTGCCATAAATATGCAAAACCTTGAATTTTTTAATGGTCTGTGTGTCAAATAATGCGTTTTGACTATGTAGAATAACATTTTTAACCATGGAATTGCTCTATGGCTTCTTTTTACCACTTAGTCACTTAAAAATTCAAGATGGCTGCCATTTTAAGATACCTCCACAGAAATACTAGGTTTTGAAATATATTTACAAATACTTGTCCTATATCAATGATCCTTGTTTGAAATTATATTTTAACCATGTACAATTCAAGTTTGGAGCAACCGAGTGACTCAACGGCTTCCTTAACTACGTGTACTTGAAACTTCAAGATGGCAGCCATTTTGTCAAGAATAGATGGTCCTCACAGATATATCTGCATTTCAAAAGAAAATGGCAACTACTTATCCAATATCAATGATTTTGTGTCAAATATACTTTTGTAAAATTCAAGATTGGAACCATGAATTTGCTCAATGGCTTCCTTGTACCAGGTAGCCACTTAAAATCAAGATGGCCTCCATGTTTCAAGATGGCCGTGTTGTACACTGCTCCCTCTCTAAAGCGACACCCAGGGGGAGAAAGAGATTGTGCGCGTTGTTCGGAGGAAGTCGTTAATTTGGCTTATTTTTGCAAACAGCTTAAATCAAGATCAGACGCCGCGTAACGCGGATTCAAGCTGTTTGCCACCCTAAATTATGTTTCTTCTATCAAATTGTCCAATTTGTGACTGAGAAAAACAGCAGACGACAATCTTAATGAGACGATATTGCAGCAATGAGTGTTAGATATACATGTAATTGTATTGTTTGGGGAAACAGCGGCAAACTTCGGTGGAAGGAGGGAGTCGTTGATGGGTGGGTCGTTGTAGGGAGGGAGCACTGTAGAATGTTGTAGAATATGAAGGGGGCACTTCTGTTAGGAAATGTTTTCTGTCCTGTAATGAAGACTCAGCCATGTTTATATTTCGGTTGACAGTGGAATGTTTCGAAACATAAATGCAGAGGCCGAGGTCAAGGTCTTTTATGGGTCAAGGTTTTGTTTTAACCCATTATCCCATAAATACGCCTTTTTGCGTTTTTAATGTTTCCTCCGCGGAAGAAAATAGTTCCAAATTATACCTTCATAAATGTATACCATAAGAAATAATTTCTATACCCTAGTAGTTGTTAGCTTGAAGCAAGCCTTAAGGCACATTCTGCTTTACTTTCAACCTGCTTTAAGCTAACATTTATTTTCAAAACTAGAAACAGGCTATGGTGTAGTGGGCTAAGGTATCTGCGCTGTAAGAAAATTAATTGTATGTCAAAAGGTAAAGTAGTTGCGAGCACTTTTCAAAACTTAACCACATACATTTCAAAACTAAAACGGCAAAGAATTTTCACATGGATTGAAAGGTACAGTCTATAGGTATCTGTGCTACAGGTATGAAAGCTGCAGGTCAAAGGGTATCTTAAATACGCCACAGTTCCCGTAGCCTGTTTCTAGTTTTGAAGACAGCTAGACAGGTAACAACATAGAGAAGAGTGAGAGTAGAGCAGAAAGTGTTCTGTTTTATTTTCAGCCTGCTTTAAGCTATCATCTGCTAAGATATAAATATAGAATATATTCCTTACAGTGCATATTCATGTCTGTATACAGAGGAACTCTTTTCTTCCGTGGAGGCATAAAGTAAAGGCTTAATATTGGTATATATGGAGTAATTGGTTATACAATTATTCCTTTGCATTCTCAAGAGATAATTTGGCTACAAAAAAGTAATCTGAAGTATCTTTTTTTAATTTTTAATTCACAATCTAACAAATAAACTCTCAATCAAGTGCACTAAATGTTTATCCCCTGTGAAAACAACACATGTGACTAGTAAGTACACTGCAGTACTCCCTCCCTACAACAATTCCCTCCCCAGGGCTGCCATAAGTTGATCATAAAAATCCAGGGTTTCAAATATCCAATTTTTCGGACGCAATTTTACTAATCGTACATTTACCCACATATTCTTTTTCTTGTTTTGAAGACACATGACTGCTTAAAACAGGTTGAAAGTAAAGCAGAATGTGCATTAAGGCGCATTCTGCTTTACTTTCAGCCTGTTTTAAGCTACCATCTGCTAGGATAAAAATCCGAAGACTTAGGAAAAACCCCGGAGAAATGCCTTGCCTCCCTACAAAAATGTATGTCGCTGTTCCCCCAAACAAGACAATTATGTCTAACACTTTCACAGCTGCAATACTGTCTGCTTAAAAATGGCTGCTGGTTTTTCCTCAAAGCTACATATTTGTGGGCTTTTTAACAAAGAATATCATGACTAGAGACAAACAGCCTGAGTCCTGATTAGACGCTGCATAACATGGTGCCTGATCTGGATTCAATCAGTTTGCGAATGTAAGCCAAATCTTAATGTCCCCTCCCTATAAAAACACCCTCTGAACAACAACTGCAATCTTTGTCTCCAAAAAAACTGTAAAACCTTTCTAATACGACCACTTAAACTAAGGTCAATTGATTGTATGAAAAACAAGTGACAGCTGAAAGCAAGGTGAAAGTAAAAATGAAAACTCCCTTTACCGTCACCTAGCTTTAACCCATTACTCCATAAATATGCATTGTAATGCCTCATATTATTCCAAAACTATGGAAAGTGATTCCCAGGTAGAAACTCCTGAACTTTAAACCTAGAAGGCATTTCCAGTTTATTTCCTGGTGGTAACTTAAAGCAGGTGTTTGTCACACATCATTATGGTTTTATTTCAGTGAAAATGTCTTATATGTGATTCTAAGAAAACAGCATTAATTTTCAGCAGACAATGCAGCAGCGAAAGGGTTGGACATCATGGCTTGTGACAGCGACAAGCATTGTTGTTAGGAGGCAATTATTGTTCTGCAGGCGGTTGTGGGGAGGGAACACTTTATTGAGATTCAACACCATACGAGTATATAATATATATACAACAGTACAACCTGCATTAAGCAGTCATTAATTTACAAAGCATGCAGATCTTTCAAAACCGTTTACTGATTAATAGACACAATGCAAAAAGCTCCAATAGGAATGGCCGTTATAGTATATAGTAAAACCTTTCTATTACCACCATTATAAAGAATGCTAATTATTTGTATAAAAGACAGTTGACAAGCTTTAAACAAGGTGAAAATAAAACAGAAAGCTCCAAAAGGATTCCTAAAGAACCTTTCTGTTTTACTGTCAAATTGTTCTAAACACCTGGCTCCGAGGTTATAAAGCTTTTGACTTGAGTCTAAACTAGTTCCCAAGCATTTGATTGGTCAGATTTGGCTCAAATCTGACCAATCAAATGCTAGGGAACACACTCAGACTCAACGAAAAGGCTTTATAACCTCGGAGCCTGTTGTAAACATTTAATAATTAACACAGTTTCATGGTCATAATGAAGAGGCTTTACTGTACACTGTATATGATAATTCATTACTATGTAACTGTTTGCTGTAATTGTTTTAACTCTTTCAACACCATTGACCTGTTGAAATAAACTCATTACATTTGAAAACAATGTTGACCCTGATCAGAGGTCTCCTATAGGAGCACTCTGATCAGGGTCTACACTATATGCTAATTTAGAGCAGTATACTTAACTATCCAGAATTCCATGTAAACTGGTTCATGTTTTGTTAACTTAAAAGATCCACAAGGAAATCGTATAACCCATCAGAGTTACTTAGTGTTGAAAGAGTTAATTATGCACTTCCCTTGCACAGTTACATTAAATTCTACCACAATCTGTTAAATGGGCAGAAGAGACCTATGCATGAATAACTCTTCACATATTATAATATTTCATTGTACTCTGTTAGCTTGATTCTAATATTGATTACAGCTTCTAAGCACTGTTAAGCAATTGAAATAAACATGACAAGACTCAAAATCATAATACATGTCAATAAATAATAATTCTAATAAAGTTAAAAATTTAGTTTTTTAAACTTTGATTATAAACTTTTACAACTCATACTTATTGCTATTATATAAATAAATCATAACGCTATTGATATATAAATAATGAAATATAAAACATAAATTATGGGGAAAAAAGATCTATGTATTTTGTAAAGGACAAGGTTCACGAAGCCTCCGTTTTGGCCCTGTAAAAACCTTTTTTTTCCAATTTATTATAGCTATATTTTCTCTTTATTTGTCAATTTCAGATATTATTACTTCATATTATACATAAAACTCAACCCAAATTCAAGTTTTGGCAACTTTAAAGTTTCTTGTAAATGGACCAAGGGGCCAAAAAAGCAGATTTTTGGTACAATTCAGGGTATAAATCATAGAAATAAACAATTAAGGCACTTATGCGACACAAAGATATTTTAAGTACACAATAAATATTCAAGTTGAAGTAACATATCCAAATTTTGAAGTGTCGCATGCGTGCCTTCATAGTTAATTTTTAGGATTTATACCGAGAATTGTACCAAAAATCTGCTTTTTTGTCTTTTTTTTGCTTTTCTGTTCATTTACAATAAACTATAAAATTATGAAAACTTGACTTTGGGTCGTGTGTGTGTGTATATTATGGAGTATTAGTATCTGATATTGACAAATAAACAGAAAAGAAAGATAAAAATCTTTTTTGGAAAAATTATTTTTTTACAGGACCAAATCGGAGGCTTCGTGAACCTTGTCCTTTACATAATTTTACACATGTCAAAATTGTGGTCAATTCACACGTATGCACCTGATGTTATCCTTACCAATATATTTGGAATCTTCCCTAAGTTCATAAAGGTCAAGGTCAAATCAAGGTTGGGTAGTATTAATGGATTGGGAATAGTTAAAGGCAATCACTGTATAAGGATGCAGGCGTTCTAGTAAGCAGTATTCTAGAAGCAGGGCTGCCATAAGTTGACATGAAAAATCCGGAGATTTCCAAATTTGTGTTTTTCAAGTGCGATTTTACGAATCATACCTTTACCCCATAGCCTTTTCCTTGTTTTGTTGACATGTGACTACTTAAAGCAGGCTGTAAGTAAAGCAGAATGCGCCTTAGGGCGCATTCTGCTTTACTTTCAGCCTGCTTTAAACTACCATGTACTAGGAAAAAATCCGGAGAAATGGCAGTCCTGTAGAAGGAACAGGTAGTCTGGTTAACCATTTACGCACGGCCAGACAGGTTTGATTTGATATGAGTTTATGTCGCTTTTAACAGTATTTCAGTCATATCACAACGTCCAGCTAATTTCAGGTGGAAGAAGGTCCCAGATGCCCTTTATGCACTGTTTCAGGCACAAATCAGCAACTGGGTAAAACCATGGACCTTCAGCAAGCCAGCTGGAAGGCTGCCCCACATGCAAGTCACAGTGTCTATACCACTAGGCCACAGAAACTTTTAATTGACAATTCAAATTTAGCCCTCTCATCAGGGTTTACACTGTTTGCATAAGACAAGTGTAATTCTCACAGGTACAATGTTTGTAAATGAAGAGTATGCTCGTCACTAGGGTTGAACTTGTTTAGATATACATGTACATAAACATCACAAATGACTAGAATAAACTGGAACCCAAGTACAGCTACACCAGTCTTACCCTATCGTAGTTATCCTAACCCTCCCCCACAATAACTTTCATCAGTGTTAAAAACAGCTAGTTGATTAACCTATTACCCCATAGCCTGTTTCTAAATTTGAACAGAGATGCACACTTAAAGCAGGTTAAAAGTAAAGCAGAATTTGCCTTATGGCACATTCTGCTTTACTTTCAGCCTGCTTTAAGCAACTATCTTCTAGAATATAGAAAATATTTCATACATTGAATATGTATGACTGTAAAAATTGGAACTACTTTCTTCAGTGGAGGAAAAAAAGCATGTGGGAGAATGGGTTAAAGCAGGCTGAAATATTTAAGTCTTATTTAAACATCCATTTGTCATAATGCTGGAAAAACAGGATCCTCAAACAGGATATGGATGGTAAAAGCATGGAAAGCTCTTCTAATAGTGGAGAGGTTAAATCAACCAATGATCAAAAGACAATACACATGCAGAATCACAATGATGCTGGAGTGTTAAAGGGACTCGCAACCGGATGGTGTACTTGTCAAAATAAAATAAAATACTCAAATAAAAGCAAATTTGTGGCATTATTTGGCTTCTGACATTAAAAAAATATGATCAGTCCAAAAACAGTCTCAAGAATCGTCACCGAATCTTAGATTTTTAGATATTTTCCATCGTTTTTCTATACCGACTAGTAGACGGTATAGTTGTTGTTGTTGCTTCTCTGCACGGGCTCAGACATAAACACGAGCCGAATTACGAAGTTGTATGCATTTCGATGGCTACACATTGAAATACGTTAAATCGATCCGAGATAAACGGATAGTTTCCGTGGTCCATTGGTCTAAGCAATTTCCCCTATTTTGCCTTCTGTCCGCCAATGCCGGGCCCCGGGTTCGAATCCCACCAGAGACCAATATTTTTTTTTATTGAAATACATTTTTTTAAACAGAATTTCTTATCCTAAACTAATTCTTTACCTTTTATATCAGCGTTTGACACATATTTACAAATTACTATTTTTAATGCACCATCTGGTTGCGAGTCGCTTTAAAGAAGATAGCAGGGTTCCAGATAAGGGGGAGTAAACTGAACAAATCCAGCACTTTCTCACTTATTTCAGCACCAAATCCTATGGTGTTACTACTCATTAGAATCGTCATTTCGAGACTATTCTAATGAGTAGTGACACCATAGGGTTTAACTCTTTCCTCCCTGAAACTTTAAATGGACAATTCCAGTTTCCTTTTTAGTTTAGTCCATTTCTGACTTAAAAGGGTTGTTTTTGTCAATGTTTGGCATTGTGACAAACAGGGAAGACCCTGATCAGAGGGCTCCTTTCGGAGCCCTCTGATCTGGGTCTTCACTGTTTGTATAGGACATGTGTACTATCCACATGTACACTGTTTGAAAAGCTCGCCTATATGCGGGACTAGGGTTCAAAGAGTTAAAGCAGAAATAAAGATTTTAGTTTTTGAAATGCTCCCCTTATCTGGAACCCTGAGATAGGTAACACGGGTATGACTGTACAGCAATGTCCTACCATTATGACCACTCTAGTAAACACTCTGTGTTATTAAACAATGCAGTTTAACCCTTTACCCCATAACCTCTTTCTAGTTTTGAAAATAGGTGACTACTTAAAGCTGGTTGAAAGCAAAGCAGAATGCGCCCTAAGGCGCATTCTGCTTTACTTTCAGCCTGCTTTAAGTTACCACATGCTAGAATTAAGAAAATATTCATTCTGATACATATTCATGACTGTATAGATTGGAATTATTTTCTTCCGCGGAGGGTTAAACGGAATGCGCTAAAAGGTGCTTCTATAAGGTAAAGGGTTATTAAGCATGGTACATATAAAGCGGAAAGCTCCTGTTGGAGCATTATATTTTACATTCATCCTGCATTAAAACAGTCTACTGTCTTAATTCTAATAACAACTTTTCTTACAAGTGGTCAAAATAGTGTAACTTGCTAATCAACTAAGCTTTTTGTATGCATAATAGCCTGCCCCAGCAACAGCCCCTACCCCTACAGTCCCTAAAATATAGGGTGAAGCTGTCTTGAGATTCTCCCATACAAGTGTCAAACGTAGATTAGCAATCTCATCTTCAATGCGCCTGTAGGCAGCGCGTTTCTTCACTTGACCATAATACTGGTTGATACATGGACACTTCTCCGGGGGAAAGTATCGCCCCTCCAGGCCTAACAGTACTAGTCTACCCAGTAACACAGCCAGGCTTATATCTGCCACTGTAAACATTGGACCAAACAACCATAGCTCATCAGATATGTGTATATCACCACCAACTGAAAAATCAACAATAGCATTTTACAGCATTCTCTCCCTACAATTGCCCTCCCAACAAAGACTCCCTCCAAACAAGGACCCTTGCCACAGTTCCCTAACAGGACAATTATGTCTTACGCTTTTACTGGTGTAATATTGTCTGTTTTTTGCAAATTTACGTATTGAACATTTTGACAGAAAGAAAACTTAATGACGAGTGACAAACAGCTTGAATCTAGATCAGACGCTGCGTTATGCGGCGTCTGATCAGGATTCAAGCTTTTTGCAAATGTAAACCAGTTTCCCTCCCTATAATAACTCCCTCTGAACAACACACACATGTTGTGTCTCCCATTGGGTGTCATGGTAGAGAGGGAGTGCTTTAACTTTCAACCATGTCTTAGACAAAGTGGTTTTCTTTATGTATTAGTGTGTTACAAGGCAGGTGGCTGCATAATTAAAGCAGGATAAAAGTGTTACAGAAAGTTCTGGGCTGAGCTTTCAGCATCCTTTGCTAACAGTGAACCTGTGAAAAGTACTCATGTCCTATGCAAACAGTGAATACTAAGACTATTTTTGTAGATGACCATTCCTTACTAATGAACACTGCAACACACCCACTTAGGCTCAAAATGCCAAGATTCTTGACATAATGTTTCAAGTACAATTTGAAGGCAATAACACTTGACCCTGAGACTCCAAAGCCTATTTCTAATTTAGAAGACAGGTGATCACCTAAAGAAAGTTGAAAGTATTTAAAAGTAGAATGTACTTTATGACATGTTCTGCTTTACTTTTAACCTGTTTTAAACTACCATCTGCTAGAAAAACAAATTTTTTTATGATACATATTCTTAATTATACAGGCCTGCCATAAGTTGATAAAAAAAATCCTAAGATTTCATTTTTTTCAATTTTTCAAGCCCGATTTTTCTGATTATACTGTTAACCCATAGTCTGTTTCTAGTTTTTAAGACATGTGATACTTAAATTAGGTTGAAAGTAAAGCAGAATGCGCCTTAAGGCGCATTCTGCTTTACTTTCAGCCTGTTTTAAGTTTCAATCTGTTGGAATAAAATTCGGAATATTTCGGAAAAATCCAGAGAAATGGCAGCCCTGATTATATAAGACACATATCTAACTGGCAAACCTCCTGCTTATAATCCTAAAACTATACCATATTTCAGCTATTGAAAAACAGTCAAACTTATATTGAGCAGTCATTCTTTAACACTTAAATCATTAAATACATCTTTTTATATCTCTAATTATTTATACACTAAAAGCTGTCATCTGCTAGGATATAGAAATTATCCATTATGATACATATTAATGACTGTATCAAGTGGAACTATTTTCTTTAGTGGAGGAATCAATTAATGTTGTAAAAAGGTGTATTTATGGGGTAATGGGTTAAATTGGCACTCAGCCTCCAAACTGATTGATTGCATTGTGAATTTTTATGATGAGACAAGAAAAAGAAAGAGCAATGTAATGGGTCTAAGGTTATAAAGATAAACAAGACTGCGTTCAATAAACGCTTATGCCCCCGGTGCCATCCTTGACAATATATTCTGAATCTTTTCTAAGTCCAAATTAGGTCAAGGTCAAGGTCAAATTGAGCTTGGGTATTACTGGTGGGTTGGTAATGGTCCAAGGCAGTAACTGTATAAGTATAGAAGCATTGTAGTAAGTAGTGTTGATGCTAGACGAAACGGTAAAATCTAGTTAACCAAGAAATAGCCCATTCAAAATATTCTAAGTCCAAATTAGGTCAAGGTCAAGGTCAAAATCAAGGTTGGGTGATATTGGTGGATAGGGAATGGTCCAAGGCAACAACTGTATAAGTATCAAAGCATTTGAGTAAGCGGTGTTGATGCTAGACGAAACGGTAAAATCTACTTAATCTGTTACGGACGGAAGGACAGACGGATGCACGGACGGACGGAAGGACAGGACGATTACTATATGCTCCCGCATCTGTTGATGCCGGGGGCATAAAAATCAAAAAATCTTTATAACCTTGGGGCCAGGGCTCCAGATAAGAGAGAGTAAACTCAAATCTATTCAATATTTCCTCCTTCATATCTGTACTTTTGAGACAATACTAATGAGTTGGGAGCAAATTTACAATTAGTCCGCCACCAAATATGTCATTTTTATGGTCAGGTTAATGTCACAAGAAATGGCCAGATTAATGTTGCAATAAATGGCCAGGTTAATGTCACAAGAGATGGCCAGTTAATTTCTATGAAAATACCAAAAAGATCTGTAGACAGATTGTAAAGTTAACCCTAACCCTAAGTTCCTAACCCTAGGTTTTGGTGGCAGACTAATTGTTAACCATAGCCATGAGTTGTCACACCATAGCGTTTAGTTCAGACATAAAATTTTTAGTTTTTTAACCCATTACCTCATAGGCTATTTCTTGTTTTGAAGACAGATGATAACTTAAAGCAGGTTGAAAGTAAAGCAAAATGCACCTTAAGGTGCATTCTGCTTTACTTTCAGTCTGCTTTAAGCTTTAATCTACTACGAAAAAGAAAATATTTTCTCTTGAGTATATGAATCTGAGTACAAATGTACATGTATAATTAAGAACTATTTTCTTCAGTGAAGGAATAAATTAAAGGCGTAAAAAGTGGTTAAATTTATGTCATGTACTCAGAGTGTGGAGATGTAAAGTATGTGTGCATGCTGATTGTTAGGGTTACTTACCCTCTTTGATCTGCTGTAACTGCTGTTCTATTGTTTTGAACAATGGTTGTATATCATCCAGCTGAGATCTCACCCTTTCCTCTTCAGCTAGAAACTCAAACTTGTGTGCAGCTATCTGACTTTTTGTAAGGTAAGCATCTCGAAGTTCTGGGTATTTTGTTGCCAGCTCTGTTAGCAAGCTGAGCCTCCTGGCAAAATTTTCTGTAATATAAAATACAGTGAAACCCCTCTAAACTGGACATGTGTTGAGACAACAAGCAATTCATGTTTATAGGGGTTTCCAGTTTAGAGGGGTTACCCTAGTAGCCCTTTATGACCTGTTTCAGGCACAAATTGACAACTGGGTAGAACCACAGACCTTCTAAGAGCCAGCTGGAAGGCTTACCCACATGAAAAATTCTGAAGTGTCTAGACCGGGATTCAAACCCACGGCAGTCAGGAGCTTAAAATATTGTCAGTCACACCGACTATAACAACTCTGCAATGGAAACCCCCTTTTTCAGTATTTAACCCATTACCCCACAGTCTGCTTCTAAATTTGAAGACAGGGGACCTCTTAAAACAGATTGAATGTAAAGCAGAATGCACCTTAAGGCACATTCTGCTTTACTTTCAGCCAGCTTTAAGCTAAAATCTGCTAGGATATAGAAAATATTTCTTACAGTACATATTGCACACATCATCACTGTATAAAGTTGAGCTATTTTCTTCAGTGGAGGAATGAATAAAATGTGTACAAAGGCGTATATATGGGGGAAATGGATCAAGGAAGGTTGAATGAGGATAAAAGTTATGAACAGAGATGCTGTAGGATAGAAACATCATAAAGGTAATTGTTACATTGCTGTGGTTCAATCTCACTTCCAGAAGCCCCAGGGGTAGATGGAGTTCAGTAGATAGATAGATAGATTTACATGTATTTCAACATAAAATGTACAATAACATGGCAATCTGTTATTAAAAACATACACAGTAAACAATAAATAACAATATGTATGATTTAATACAGCCATGTCACTCAACATTATATGCCAAGGATTACACAAACAAGAGCCCCATGGGGCATATTTCGCTCACCTGAAAAAATAGCTGAAAAAATGGCTATAATAATTTAGGTCCAGGACTGACCTAGATATGCAACAGACTAGAACAATTTGAACAAATTATGTAAAGTATATTTAAAAGTGTCACCATACTGAATATAAAAGCTCTGGCCATATTAGTTTCAGAGAAGAAGATGTTTGAAAATTTCACTATATAACTCTATGTAAAACTGTGACCCCCAGGGGCGGGGCCAATTTTGACCCCAGGTGCATAATTTGAACAAACTTGATAGAGGACCTGTAGGCGATGGTATGTGCCAAATATCTAAGCTCTGGCCCTTGTAGTTTCAGAAAAGAAGATTTTTTAAGTTTTCATTGAAAAAAATCTATTTTAAGCTCCTGTGACCTAGTTATGCAACCGACCAGAACCATTTGAACAATTTTGGTATAGGACATCTAGAAGTGTCACCATACCAAAAATCAAAGCTCTGGCCATATTAGTTTCAGAGAAGAAGACGTTTGAAAATTTCACTATATAACTCTATGTAAAACTGTGACCCCCGGGACGGGGCCAATTTCGACCCCAGGGGCATAATTTGAACAAACTAGATAGAGGACCTGTAGGCTATGGTATGTGCCAAATATCTAAGCTCTGGCCCTTGTAGTTTCAGAAAAGAAGATTTTTTAAGTTTTCAATGAAAAAAATCTATTTTTAGCTCCTGTGACCTAGTTATGCAATTGACCAGAACCATTTGATCAATTTTCGTATAGGACATCTAGAAGTGTCACCATGCCAAATATCAATGCTCTGGCCACATTAGTTTCAGAGAAGAAGACGTTTGAAAATTTCACTATATAACTCTATGTAAAACTGTGACCCCCGGGGCGGGGCCAATTTCGACCCCAGGGGCATAATTTGAACAAACTAGATAGAGGACCTGTAGGCTATGGTATGTGCCAAATATCTAAGCTCTGGCCCTTGTAGTTTCAGAAAAGAAGATTTTTTAAGTTTTCAATGAAAAAAATCTATTTTTAGCTCCTGTGACCTAGTTATGCAATTGACCAGAACCATTTGATCAATTTTCGTATAGGACATCTAGAAGTGTCACCATGCCAAATATCAATGCTCTGGCCACATTAGTTTCAGAGAAGAAGACGTTTGAAAATTTCACTATATAACTCTATGTAAAACTGTGACCCCCGGGGCGGGGCCAATTTCGACCCCAGGGGCATAATTTGAACAAACTAGATAGAGGACCTGTAGGCTATGGTATGTGCCAAATATCTAAGCTCTGGCCCTTGTAGTTTCAGAAAAGAAGATTTTTTAAGTTTTCAATGAAAAAAATCTATTTTTAGCTCCTGTGACCTAGTTATGCAATTGACCAGAACCATTTGATCAATTTTCGTATAGGACATCTAGAAGTGTCACCATGCCAAATATCAATGCTCTGGCCACATTAGTTTCAGAGACAAACTTGATAGAGGACCTGTAGATGATGCTATGTGCCAAATATCTAAGCTCTGGCCCTTCCAGTTTTTGACAAGAAGATTTTTTAAGATTTCCTTATTTTTTCACTTTGGTTGCCATGGCAACCAGAGTTCTGCATTGTTTTTAATTCTTTGAACAAATTTGAAAGAGCTTGACAAAAGGAACATTTCTGTAAAGTTTGGTTGAATTCTGTCAAGCGGTATAGGAGGAGATGTCATTTGAAGCAATTGTTAACGACGACGGACGACGCACGACGGACGACGCATGACGACGGACACAGGGCCATCCCAATAGCTCACCTTGA
The DNA here is from genome assembly GCA_922989275.2 of Gari tellinella. Lineage (NCBI taxonomy): Eukaryota > Metazoa > Mollusca > Bivalvia > Cardiida > Psammobiidae > Gari > Gari tellinella. The sequence continues at coordinate 20,755,337 of OV277862.1, forward strand.
GCCTTTGGCTCAGGTGAGCTAAAAAGAGTAAGAATTACTCTTATTTCCATTGTGTTCCTTAACATTATCCGTCTCTATTGGTACTGGGTCAAAGGTTACAACGCTTTTGATTTGAGTCTGAAGTCCTTCTCAAACATTTGATTGGACAGATTTGAGCTTAGGCTCAAATCTGACCAATCAAATATTTGAGAACCAACTCAGATTCAACTCAAACGCTCAATTCAACCCTAGTGACGAGTAAAGTCATCATTTACAAACAGTGTAAGTGTCCTATGCAAACAGACGAAACAGTGTAGACCCTGATCAGAGGGTCTAACCGGTTTGTCATTTTGAAAAATGTTGTGAAAATCATCCCTAAATAGTCAGATTGAAAGTAAAGTAGAATGTGCCTAAAGGTGCATTCTGCATTACATAGTAACTATCTGTCTGGTTTTAGCTACCATCTACAAGGATGTAGAAACTATTTCTTATGGTACATTTTCATGTCTGTATAAAGTCGAACTATTTTTCAGTGGGAGAATTAAATGCGTTTAAAATGCATATATACCTACGGAGTGAAGGGTTAACCCATTACCCCTTACCTTGTTTCTAGTTTTGAAGACGGGTGACCACTTAAAGCAGGTTGAAAGTAAAGCAGATTGTGCCTTAAGGCACAATCTGCTTTACTTTCAACCTGCTTTAAGCTACCATCTTTTAGAAAATAGAATTTTTCCTATGATATAATTATTTGCATAACTGTATGAATTAGAACTATTTTCTTCAGTGGAAAATAATTTAAAGGTGGTAAAAAGTGTATTTATAGAGTAAAGGGTTAAGGTTGTTTACTCACCTTTCATACTGCGTTGCATGGCTCCTGGGAGCTGGCATCCTGATGTAGAAAGATGAGGATGGAACACAATACCGTAGGTTAAAACATCCACTGGGATATTGTCTAGCTGGTTCCTAATCTTATTTACGTTTCTCCCCAGCTCTGAGTCAAGGCTGGGTACCAATGGGTGACCTCCTGTTAATAGAATTGTGCAATTTAACCGATTACCCTATAGATGGTCTCTAGTTTTGAAGATAATTGACCACTCAAAGCAATGCTGTATTTCAACTGCTAGGGCTGTTTGGTATGACAGAAAAGAAAAGATCTTGCTGTAAACTTCCAACTGTTTTAAAACAATTACCCCATTGCATAGCCTATTTCAAGTTTTGAAGACAGGTGACCACTGAAAACAGATTGAAAGTAAAGCAGAATGCACCTAAAGGCTTAAAGCACATTCTACTTTACTTTTAGCCTGTTTTAAGCTACCCTCTGCTAAGATATAGAAACTATTTCTTATAATATATATTCACGACTGTATAAAGTGGAACTATTTCTTCAGTAGAGACATAAATTAAAGGCCTATTTACATAAGGGGTAATGGGTTAAACCCATTCTGTCAACTTTAATGAATTATTATTGTAGTGTATCAACCAAGACAGGTTTAAAATTACGGTTACCTGTAGCCTGTGTGCTGGAACTAATGTAGTCAATTATCTCTTTGGGATCTACTACAATCTTCTTTCCATGTTTCAGCACGGGGATGTGAATTCCTTCTGGATTAAGCTGCACATACCATGGCTCATTGTGCTGACCAGAGAACAAACTGACAAGGTTTGCCTTGAAATCTATGTCCTTCTCGTAAAAAGCAAAGAGAATCTGAAATAAAAACAGCAGAAGGCAGATATTTAGTTATATTCATAATACATGTACTACATGCTACGTGATGTATATAATTATTATCCGCGTTTTCTAACATGGCCGAGTTATTCTTAGAACAGAATAATTCATACTGGTAAATAGGTAACAGGGTAACAAAGGATATATATTCGTACACTTTCCTACTTGTGATAAGCATGATCCTCATGCAGCACGAGACCACTGTTCTTATTTTACTGACATGTTAAAGACATCTCCTGACAACCTTTTGGTCATAACGCCTTGCCAGATTATTTACTGTCAATTTCCTTGCAAAAAGCATGGGTCTTGTGCATATTGAACCATTGAATCGTCTTATGTGAGACCGGACCTTTATATTTGATAGTTTGGTTAGAAATAACCATTGAAAATCACTAGAGCATGAATAATATGGACCTCACCAGGTAAACTGAGATTGTGTTGCACGTGCTTTACAGTTACATTGACACCTCCAGAACAATGGGCTGGTGGTCCCTCAATGGACTGAGGAAAAGTCTTTAAACTATTATTTCCTACAACTGCAAACAGGCGTCTAATCAGGCTCCAGGCTGTTTGTCATTCAGATTTAAAAGATAGTAAGACATTTCTTATAGTAATTTTCTACAGTTTAGTGCATTTCCTGTAATAATGTCTTCTCTATTCAGGTGCGAATGAAACAGGGTAGCGAAACGTCAAGTAACTGTCATTTGCACCCAACGGCTGCAGTTGGGCCATGCCCATAAAGAGTTAATATAAGCTATTCAGCCTCTATCTATCTATCTATCTATCTATCTATATATACTGCATCACCCTCGTACTGAGTATTACGTGCAGCTGCGCATCAGAGCAGATTAATAAGAGGAAAAGTTAAAAGTAATAAAGAACAGAATGATATACAGTTAAAAGTCTTGTTACTGATTAGCAAGAGGATTTATTGACAGTTTAAAAATAGGATAAAAACACTGCTTCTGCACTTAATAAACATGTCTAAGGCCACTGACTGCCAGCTTAAACTGATCTAGATCAGGTATAAGGGCAATGTCGGTTGGTAAGCTATTCCAAATAATGATTGTCGCCGGAAAAAAAGAGAATTTGTAATAGTTTGCTGAAGTGTGGATTTGTCGATAGGAGAGTGGATGCATGTATTCCACCTGTGGTCTGACGAGTGTCTTGTAAGCCACTTCCCTGACGTCTTGGTTTGTGGTCCTGATGTTTCGTCTCAGGAAGCCTAGGGTGCGGTTAGCTTGCTGGGTTATGTTATTTACATTTGTATTCCAACATAAGTTTGATGATACAGTGGCGCCTAGGTATTTCGCATCAGTCACTGTCTCCAGGACCTGCCCATGTAGGACATACTGGGTCTTGATGGGACATGCAGACCTGGAAATATGCAAGACATTGCACTTACCAGGGTTGAAACGCATGTCCCACCGTTGCTCCCAGGCCTGTAAACAGTCAGGGTCAGTCTGGAGAGAGGCACCATCCTCTTCACTTGCAATGGTCAGGTAAAGGGCTGTATCGTCAGCAAAGAGACGTACTTGAGAGTTTATATATTATCTGGCAAGCCTTTCTTTCTTTCTTCCATCAGTAAACATCTGGCTTCCGGTGAGATGTGCATGTCGTGTGAGAGGCACAGGGATCCAGTTCACGGCTAAGTGTGGCAGGCTTAGACAATGCCATGGCTGGATCCCTGACCAAAATCAACTGGTGGCCCTGAAAAGCGCTGATGCTATGAAAGAACCTCTGGAGTCGACTTTGTGGTTTCTACTTCTACTTTGTACTGTCGACAATCGATCACCGATTATTATTGACAGGCGCTGTCAGGAAACAGTGTGCAAGGTTAAAAGAAATGGTTAAGATGTGCAAGTTAAAAGATAAAAGGCCCCAAAGCCAGTTAAAAACAATAGGTGTCATTTATTAATGACATTGTGCAGTCAGACCAAGAATAAATGACTCTAAGTCTGGGCTAGACTGCACATGTTCTGGTAGACCGTTCCAAAGCCTGATTGTTCTCGGGCAGAAAGATGTAAGGTGGCTTTGAGTTTTGGAAAAAGGGATCAGGTAGTTGAGGTTTCTTGTCTGAGTGAGATGGTTATGGTCAACAGCTACTAAGTTGTATCTGATTTTGAAGAATATGACCAAAGAAGAGTGATTTCTTCTTTGCTCAAGTGTTCTCCAATTCAGTGCATTTAACATTTCTGTGACGCTACTTGTATATTGGTAATTATTAAAGACATAACGAGCTGCCGATCTTTGAACCATTTCTATCCTATGTGTTTCTTCCTAGTTCACCACTGGATCCATCAACAACTTGGGACTTCTACAGATCTAGATACCAGTGTCCAACCAAATTCATCTTTGTGAACCATCATCAGATGTTCAACAAGCAGCCACTTTGGGACCGCTCTGCCCTCTGCCCATAATGACGTCTGCCTATTATGGCACAAAGTTGTCCAGATAAATGGAGCCAGGGGTAGACGTAAACAGCATCAACAACAACAACATGAACAACCCAGTACACATGAAACTTTGAAGGTGACATTGGTTTTCGCTCTCATCGAAAATGCATCGTTAATAAACGATTGTAGTTACCTTCTGTGATGAAAACGAAGTTGGAAAATAGAACAACTCAAATGGATCACAGTTGAAATCCGACATTTTCTGGTTGCTTTTATCTAATTCGACATTGTGGCTTGGTCGGCGTTTCTTAGCCAAAAAATCGACCCGTCCAGATGTAAATACTGTATTTGGCACGGCAACAAACGCAATCAGTAGAAATACAACCTTGCAGAACACGACAGATCTAATGACTTATTCCATCTGCTTAACTTGCAAAGATTAGCATGGATAGAATATGACTTGCTCATAACAAAAAAATTGATTTTAAAGGCCAAACTCTCTAAAAAAAAACGTCGATTATGACTAAAACCGGTAAACAGACCCGGCTGACCTGGGAACCAGCAATTTTTGACAGGCGACCTCAATCACAGAGAGTATTCATATCCAGGGTATAGAACACCAATTCGGCTCTATCAACCCCTCTTTCTTTCAATTTCTACTCTCTGACTTTCCTTTCGGGTATTAATGAGAGGGGCGCGTCGTGCCAAGATAAAATAAAATATAAACATTGAATAGGAAAGACTTCAAAGAAAAATAGTGAGCGAGAAAACTCGGAGAAACCAACTCGAATTTATGAGAACCTTGAACAACAACCCAGTAAAGTCAAAGACGTGGTGATGCAAATGGCTGATAATGATTCTGTTTTGAAGGGCTTTCTTGTAAATCCACTGAAGGTGAAGCTGGGATCCCAGATATTTAAAGAAAGAATGCATATAGCACCAATTAATGATGAAATGTTGTTGGGGCATGATATAATGCGTCATCTGGGTGTGATGTTAGACATGAAAACGGATACATTCATTGTCAATGGCGAGAGAATCCCAGTTGCCACAAGCTTCAAGAAAGGAAAGCCCAGATTGGCCAGAGTAGTGACGCAGGAAGACATTGTAGCTAAGGCTTTAAAGTTCAGTTCTGAATGGACTTCCAGTAACTCAGATACTGAGGACTTGACTAGTTCTGAGCAAACTTTCAGTTACTCAGATGCTACGGAGTTGGCTAGTTCTGAGCGGCTTTCAGTTACTCAGATGCTAGCGATATGACTTCTAGTCGGTCGTCAGTGGCTCATGAGGGACAGGTTGTCAATTGTTCAAACCGTGCTCCACAAGTAGAAGCTACACTAGAGTTGCAGCAGAAAGATGCTGTGACCGACAAGAAAGCAGTGTTAGAAAGCTTACAAGATCAGTTAAGTGCCACAGTAAACCATTTGAATGTTGAACAGAGACAAAGGTATAGAAGGGTCTTTGCTAAGAATGGTTTGGATCTTAGTAATTTCACTGCAATAGAGCATGCAAAGAGTCAGCTTGCTCAGAGCATTGGGGAACAGTACATGACTATAAAACATGCTCGGGCTAAACACAGTAATGCGGATGTACTACCAAAGGCTCTGGTAGTACTGTGCTCAGAACATATGTAACTGGTATAAGGCCTACAGGTCTGCCATAAAGGGGTTGTTATTACTTTGTCGGAATTGACAATCAAGGGGCAAGGTTCACAGGTTGTGGACGGTACTTAAGGTTATAAAGTAGCCCATAGGAGTAATACAACCATAAGGAAAGCACATAGTAAGGGGCAGCTGTAGGAAAGGTCAAGTGTTGCCAGCGAAGTAGCCTGGAGTCGAGCATGTGAAATGTGGCCCATTCAGGTGTCAGTCTTTCAGACGGCCTGAGTGACAGTCTAGAGATAAGTTCCTTTAGACTGTTGTCAAGCTTGACAGAGGTAATCCTGAGCTTTCAGCGGGATGAGCCTGATCCTGGCTTTCAGTCGGAATTGTCTAGCTTGACAAACCAAGCTTAACAGGGGTAGTCTTGAGCTTTCAGCGGGACAAGCCTGATCTAGGCTTTCAGTCTGGATCGCCTAGCTTGGTAAAGATGGTAAATCTGAGCTTTCAGCTTGATTGCCATGATTTTAGTCTGGTGCAATGGGTATTTAGTCAAATATCTGACTCCGGTAGAAGGGATGGGTTTTTTGAGGGAACATTAGGTTCTTAAAGGAACCGGGTTTTTTGGTTTTTTGAGGGAACTTGAGGTTCTTAAAGGAACTAGGGTTTTGGTTTTTAAAGGAATTTTGGAGTTTATAAGGGAACTTATGGGTTTTTAAGGGAACTTCTGAGTTTATAAGGGAACTTATGGGTTTTTAAGGGAACTTCTGAGTTTGTAAGGGAACTGTTGGGTTCTTAAAGGAACAGGGTTTTTGGTTTTCAAGTTTTTAAAGGGAACTTATGGGTTTTTAAGGGAACTTCTGAGTTTGTAAGGGAACTTTCGGGTTCTTAAGGGAACTTTTGTGGTTTTAAGGAAACCTCTCCCCAGGATCAAGACTTTCAAGATAAAGATTGGGGGAGTGTTGTGAATTTGGTGTCCTCTGATCTAGAGTATCCTCCCTTATGGAGAGCGCATGTCAGAGGTCACTGAGGTCAGTTTATATATTGACCAAGTGGCGGGTAATACGGTGAGTATTCCAGGGACAGTCAAACTAGACACACGTCTAGGCCAGTCGTGACAACTTATATACAGAGTGGGTGAGTCAGTTTACTTAGTTACTCTTGATGCTTTATATGTGAACACTTTAGTGAGATAGTGGTTAGAAAAGGTGAAATTTAAAAACGGTTAAAAACATCCCTCTCGGTATTCAGGGGTGGTTTTGGATAAGGGAGGGTTCAAAGAGCTTTTGAACGCCTAGAGCTATGTCAGGCTGCAGGACAATGGTTTCTGGCAGACTGTTCCATATGACCACGGTGTAGGGGGAACTGGTCATTTCGTACCCTCGCCTTTTCGTACCCTATTTTCTTGGTCATTTCGTACCCATTTTTTTGGTCATTTCGGTTCAGGGCTTGAACTTTAGATTTTTTCCCACTTGCGTTTTTTTGGGTGGGGTATAAAACCCCATACCACCGTGCCTGTGCCCGTGCCGACGACAAATTACGGAAATTACCGAGTGTTTTCCTAAGTTCATTTTTCGATTTTTTTTTTTCGGATTTTTTTTTCACATGATACATTTTGATCATATCTAATTGGTGCAGAAGTAATTTTGGGCTGTAATAAGTTTTTTCCGAGAAAATCCAATTTTTGATTTTTAGGGGGTATAAAACCCCCTACCAATATATTTTCACAAATTTTCGTTTATAAATACAGCAACAAAAGTTTCTAGAATGGCCAGGGATGGGCTCCATCTCAGCACTAAGGGGAACAGATTATTCGCTTTAGCCCTCAGAGACCTCATCAAATGGTTGTCACCGCCAGAACCCAAGGTAAATGAATGTTTTTGCTATTAGACGCCTTTGAAATTTAAAATCATGATGATCCGAAGTAAGGCAGAATATTATACAATAAACTTACAAAAAACAAAAATCTTAAAATCTGATAATCATATGCAAACAGTTTCGTTCCCGATCATTAAAAAGGAAAAACTAACAAATGTTGTTCGCTAAAATTTTGAAATTGTGATTCTTCATTTACAGAAGTCGTCACCACAGTCAGCACCAACAACGCCACCCGTCTGTAAGCCGCCTGTACCGCTTGTAGCTACTGTATCTACTGTAGCTACAAAGTCGCCAGTCACCACCAAGTCTACGCCACTAGAAAACAAGGTAACCAAGTTTGATAGCTTACTGATCTCTAATGTCTTTCAAACGCGATGGCTTAAAGCAGGTTGAAAGTAAAGCAGTATAAGGCGATGTCTGCTATACTTTTAATCTGCTTTAAACCGTTACCCCATAGCCTGATTCCAGTATTTAGGACAGGTGACCACTTAAAGCAGGTTGAAAGTAAAGCCGTATGTGTTATTATCTATAAAGAAAGTATTTATTGGTAAAACGAGCACTAACTACTATTTCTTCTTTCAGTTTAACAGGTGTGGGTTTTTTTTGGTTTTTTTATTCTGACTGTCTTTATTTTACATTTACAGAAACAGAAGTGGACCACTGTCGGTAAAAGAAAGGCCGCAACAAGACCTAAGACTGAAACGCCACCAAAGAAACCATTACCATCGCACCTTCCGTCGGCACCGGTTACCATGGCAGCACCCAAACTGAGGTAGTCGGCAGCCAAACCTTGTAGGAAATCAATGCCAGTATCGTCGGAGCCAACAACATATAACAGGGTAACTATGCAGAGTACACTTATCCTTTGGAAACAGTTTTCAAATAGTAAAGATGTTTAACACATTACCCCCATACATCCCCCTTTTACGACTAAAATGTATGTAAGTCTACTTAACAAAATAGTTCCACTTGTACTGTTATTAATAAGTATTAAAAGCAATATGATTGAAAAATGATAGCTGAAAGCAGGTTGAAAGTAAAGCCGAATGCGCCATAAGGCAGTTTCTTACCTGCTTTAAGCATTCATCTGTAACAGGTGACGGGGTAATGGGTTAACACTGAGTCTGATAATAATCTTTCTTTTATATTTTTAGAAGAAGCCCTCGTCCTCCACAAAGAAGAAAACTACCAAAACCTGCCAAAAAGACAAAGCCTGTGATGTCAGCTCCTTCACCAGAAAATAAGGTAACTAAGTTTTATACATGACATAATACGAGAGCTTTCTTAGTTAATGCGCCCTTTTAAAGGTAGGATACATGTTAAGAGTGCAATTGTCCATACATGCAAATAGGTAAAAACATTAAAAACATTATGACGCTCAAAATAGGGTACCTGTAAAAAGTACATTTGTCCTATTATAACGGAATTTTATACCACGGGACGGACAACATTCTTATGTATGTTTTTCATTTCATATTTTCAGAAAATGGAATCGCAGAAATCATCGTCCTCCAAAAAGAAGAACAACCCAACCATACCTACAAAGCAATCAAGAGCCACGAACCGGTCTGCATCGAAACAAAATAAAAGTATTTTATGTAGCATAGTGAAAGCCGATAGTCGGAGAAAACTGGCTTATTATGTACCTGATTTTGTACATCAAATAAATATTTTTCCGGATCTCAGAATAATTTTTGGAAATAAAAGTAATTTAACTGAATTAAACAATCTTTTAAGTTGACAGTCAGACGATCCTGTATTACTCTCCTATGACACTACTTTTAATATTGGTGATTTCTTTCTATCAATTTTAGTTTTCAGACATGTATTGTTTAAAAACAACGTCACTATTCCTGCTGCATTTTTAGTCCATGATCGAAAAAATCGTGAAACACATGAAGATTTCTTTAGAATTATTTCTGAACTTGTACCAAACTTAACAAAAGGAAAACATGTACTTGTTACGGATAGGGAATTGTCGTTTACACGTGCCACCAATAGGTTCTTACCAAATTTAAAACAAGTTTTTTGTTGGAACCATATCCGTAGAGATTTAAGGACTTGGTTGTCTGGTAAAAAAGCCTCAGCTGATGATAAAACTGTATATAATGGCGATCTTTTAGAACTTTTAAAAAATGAAGATTTAGATACATTTTTAGAACTTGAGTCTGAAAAGAAACTCCGCTGGTCTGGAGCCATGGTTGAATATTACGATAAACATTTAAGAAATGATATAATCAATAGTGCTTCCAGATGGGTGTTGGAGGAACTGAATATTTATGACTCTTATAGTGGAGTAACAAATAATATGTCAGAAAGTACCAATAGTGTTATTAGCGGTTTGAGATCTTGGCACGGCGCCTCACTAGATGCAATACTGCTGTCAATGTATTATTTGCAGTCCTTTAAGGAGAATGAAATTATTCGTGGTAGGTTGAATAAGGGATGTTATAAACTTAAAGCAATACACCAAAACGCGATTTTAGACCCAGAATGTATAGAAATGCATAAAGATATTTGCGAACCAAGTAAGGTAATAGACTTTGTAAAAGGCAAGATCGCAGCTTTAAAAACCGATGAAGATATTCCTCCCAAAAAAAAATCATCACTGTCAGTAAAGTCAGTCTTTTGTTGTAGAAGGCTCTAAGGGTGACAAATATTCAGTTACTTTGGCACCAAAAGAAGTTTGTCAATGTCCATCTCTCGGAACATGTTAACATATTCTAGCAGCGAGAATGAGCATAGGCATTGAAGAAAAAAATCTATAACCTCACACAGCTCCAAAAAAATAGCAGAAACATACCAGATAAAAATGCAGGAAAAAAGAAACCAAGACCCATTGATAAATTAGATACGATAAACGAATCAGTCATTAACCCGGCTCCGGATTCAATAATAAAAACTAAACTTCATGAACTTGACGCTTTAACTTCAACACCCTGTCCTTCAGAAATTAATTGTTTTTCAACATCTAAATTAAATACTTCTGCAAAGAGAATAGGTCCTGATCATGATAAAGATTTTATAACTCCTAAAAAAAGAAAATTAACTTTGCCATCATCCAAGCGCGTTAAAAGATCAATTATGACTGACAACAGCAGCCCTCAAAGAGCAGACAGCAGTTTTGAAACCTCCCCTTTAAAGATACCCTCCCCTGTTTCTGAAGAAGAAGAAATACTTGAAATAAGTAATAATTACTCTTTGCAAACAGACGAAGAAGAATTTATTGAAACAAACAAAAGAGTGTGGAAAACAATAGTTAATAAAATAAATAATTTAACTTTAACAGACAAGAACGACATAAAACATGAAAAAAAATAAGTGACTCTATCATAAATTTTGCTCATGAGTTATTGAAAAAACAATTTTCAAATTTAAAGGTGTTTCAAAACTGCGGCTTTGTTCCAGTTAAAAAAGAAGGTAAGTGGGAAACCGGACTGAAAATGAAACCATTTACAGCGCCGTCTGTTCAAATACATCATACGGGCGAAGACCACTGGCTGTTGTCATTCCAGTTAGAAGATTCTGATATTATCTATATAGTTGATAGTAGTTTAGGCAATAAAAACATCTAAGTTCTTCTCTCGAAATTCAGTTACTTCAGATTTATGGTAAATCCAGCACTAAACTCAACGTTTAAATGCTCAAAGTCCAGCAACAGGATAATGGTATTGATTGTGGAGTTTTTGCTATAGCATTTTGTACAGAATTTTGTTTCAATGGCAAAGTAGGTATTCAAAACTCAATTTTCGATAAACTTAAAATGAGACAACATCTTCTCAACTGTTTTGACACGTTGGAGCTTTCCCCTTTTCCCTTTTCCAAAAGTTAAAAGAAAAAATTTGAGGAAAAATAAAAGTAAACCCGATCCTTCAATTGATTTAACAATTTCTCCGGATTGCGCTGCATCATGTGGTTGCCAAACAAGCCCCTATCATTACCGTTCACGTCGATCACCTAAAAAAGTATGAGGGTCAATAATGAGAGATAATGCAAAAGAAGTCCATTTTTATGGCATTTGTGTTACCTCTTTTAACTGTATCTTTTTAATTTATTTTCTTGACATTTTGTCACTAAAAGTGCTAAGTCATTGAATTGACAGGTAAAGGGAGAATATATAGAGGAAGTCCAATGGTTATGGCATTTATATTAACCCCTTTAACTGTATTTTTAAAAATTTATTTTCAAGTTGGCATTTAGTTTTTAATTACGTACGCTTATATGAATTACTAGGACTGAGTGCTTGGTGGTTAGTACATTTTTGAAACTACTCAAAAGCTCACTACCAAGCGCTTGTTCTATTGAGTGGTTATTTTTAAACAAAACAGATGGAAGACATCCTCGTACTCACTGAAGATACCAGTGAATTGGGTGAGCCAAGACCACTATGGAAAGGGCCTTCTCCATGTCCAGTAGACGAGTGCGGGGGTCATACATTTAACCGCTTTAAGGAAACACTGGTCCAAGTACGTACCACAGACAGCCATCTATACAATTATTTAAATGTATCACATGCAAGAAAATATGTCCAAACAAGATGCAAATTGCCCAACATGTTAAAAAACACAACAATGGAACGTGGGAGTTCAGCTATACCCTTTATGGGGAGCAAAACAACTTCCAAGTCTGTTACAGTCAAGCTTTACCCTCTCTGGGCAGCACCAGCTAGATATAACTAAGGTAATTCATATGTTCATAGTTTAATTCTGTTTAGATCTGTTTAGTTTATTTCCAACATTCATTATATCTTCATTAATTAGGGTTTATTAAGTTTAAGTTGACACAACATCTGAAATAATCTGTCATTTGTATAAATAAAATAGTGTATATCAAAGTATTTACGAGCCTGGAAGACGAGAAGGGTTAGTTTAAGATCTCGGCCAGAATATTAAATAACCCTTCACGTATTTAAGTACGCCCAAGCCCCGGGCTACTACATAATTTGGCAAGTGCCAATATTTTCTACTTGCAAAACCAGGTTCCAACTGGCTATTTCAATACGATTATCTACAAATTGACGTTTCACATTATTTTCTATCTATCTATCTTTTCATTCTGCCTCACACCCTCGCGGGTAATTTCGGGCAGTGCGCGTCTGTGCCTGTTAGTAGAGTTAAGAACAGGATAAAAGATAAGGGTTAGCGGATAAAACAAAGTTATAAGAATGTTAAAACTCAGCAGGAAAAAGAGTAAAAACAGAATAAAAACACCATTGCTAGACTTAAGGCTTAAAATGATTCATGGTGCTGATTGAGGACCTGAATGTTTTCATGTTATCATTCAACACAACATCTGCAGGTAGAGCATTCCACTGTTCTACTGTAAGAGGGTAAAAAGAGTACTTATAATAGTCTGCTCCAGTGTGAGCCTGTCTAAAACTCACAGAATGACTGTATCTCGATAGTCGAGTGGTTCCTTGTATATAAGATGGAACTGGGACTGCGACTAATCCATAAACAATCTTATAAAAGAGACATAGTCTAGCCTCCGAACGACGTTGTTCCAGGGATCTCCATCCTAGTTTTGTCAACATGTCAGAGACACTTGCGTGCCTGGAATACTCACCCAAAGTCCAACGTGCGGGCCCGTCTTTGAACCATTTCAATTTTATCTATGTTGGACTTTGTGTGAGGATCCCACACACTACAAGCATACTCTAGTTGTGGACGAACAAGGGTATTTTAAGTACGCCCCCTAAGCTTAGACGACTTTGACTTGATGTTTCTCCTGAAAAAACCTAAAGTACGGTTTGCTGATGTAGTAATACGACCAACATGTGCATTCCACGACAAGCTGCCAGAAATGTCGACTCCCAGATAACGAGCACTACTGACGGTCTCTAGAGTCTGTCCATGTAGTTTTTACTTGGTTGGTATAGGGACTCTAGCCTTTGTGGCTTGGACTACCTGGCAAAAATTTGATCAAGATTATAAGATAAAGTTCATAAACATTATTTTGTTGAACTTTCATTCTGTATTAGATTACTCATGTAAATAAAGTTTCAAAAATAATAACTACTGTGCATCTTTTTGCCCTACGTTGTACGTTTTCTATTGCTTTCTGATCTTTTTTAAATCTAGGAGAACAAACTGTGGAAGCATATTCCAAGTGTGGTCTCACTAGAGATTTGTACAAGATTAGGAACATTTCTTGTGACATGTAAGTGAATGATCTTATAATTAATCCTAGATTTCTGTTAGCAATCTTTATTTTTTCATTTATATGTTTTGAAAAGGACAGTTTGGGGTCGAAATGAACCCCAATATCTTTCTCAGATTCTACATCTGAAATTTCATGTATATTGCTGTTTCCGTCTTTGATATAATATTTTTCAACCTGGTTACAATTTGTGGTTCCTATTCGCTTATGTTTACATCTTTTTATATTGAAAAGCAGTTGCCATTTATTTGACCATCTACATGCATTGAACATGTTATCTTGTAGTTCTATAGCATCAGTTGGTGTACCCAGTTCTTTGTATATTTTTGTATCATCTGCGAACAACCGTGTTACGCAGTTGAAAGCTTTAGGGAGATCATTAATGTATATAAGGAACAGTACAGACCCCAGAACACTACCCTGGGGGACGTCACTCCTGACCGGTGCCCACACCGACATCTGCCCGTTTACCAAGACTCTTTGTTTCCTATCACTCAAAAAACACTCTATCCACCTGTATAGCTGACCTTGAATGCCATACCCCAATACTTTTTTCAGTAATCTATGGTGTGGAACATTGTCGAAAGCAGCCTTGAAATCTAGATATATGACGTCTACTTGTTTTCTTCGTCTATCGACTGCGACCAATCTTCCATGCATTCTAGTAGTTGTGACGAACAGGACTATCCTTTTCTAAATCCATGTTGGTGCTTGGATATAATATTGTTTGTTTCTAAATGTTGTACAATGTAATTTCGTAAGAGTTTTTACATTACTCTGCAAAATATTGATGTTATACTGATGGGTCTATAATTTTCCGCTTTATTTCTGTTTCCGGCTTTGAAAATTGCCGTCACATTGGCTTCTTTCCATTTATTTGGCAGTTACCCTTCTAGGATTGATTTTGCAAATATTGTATGAATAGCTTTAATTACTGTTGTTGAGCATTCCTTTAGCATTTTAGGATGTATTTTATCTGGTCCCACAGATTTTGATGGATTTATGTCCTATTTCCTTCCTAATGGTTTCTTCCGACACCTCTGGTTAGTATGGGTGTTATTTGCTGGTTATAATAGAACTCTGGTATATTTTGTAAATTTTCATCAGTAAACACACTTATAAAATGATTATTGAGTGTTTCAGCAATTTTTGGTCAGTCATTGTCATTTCTCCATTTGGTTTTTCCAGAGGACTGGTGGATATAGGTGTTTTTGTGTTTCTTCGTACAAATTACTAAAATCCCTTACTGTTTTCTTTGCAGTTTTTGCCACTTTTTCCTCAAATTGGTACCTTGATCTTTTCATTTCATAGTTTACTTTATTTCTTGCTATCTTGTAATTATTGAAGGCTATATGATTTTTATTGTGTTTGTATTTGGTCCATTTTTTTCTTTTTTCTTTAATTGCTGCTGCTGCTTGTCTGTCTACAAAAGGATTTCCCCGCTTTGGAACATTCACTTTACATTTTGGAATATTGTTTTCAGCTGATTTATTGATTATTTCAGTGAAGTTGTTCCAACAGCTCTGGACGTCATTCTGTAGTACATCTAACCAGTTGATGCGCTCCAATTCTTGACATGTTTGAATAGTCACCTTTGGAGTATATGTATTTGTTGATATTGTTCTCGTAGATGTCTAAATAACAGTTGAATTTGAAATTAAGCATAACATGATCGCTTTTACCTAACCCAGGTATATATTCAATATTGCTTATCATATTTTCTTCGTTGGTGAATATAAGGTCCAATAAGGAAGGTCTTTGATTTTCCCTAATTCTTGTGGCTTCTCTAACATGTTGGTATAAAAGCATATCTTTTATACTCTCTAAGAACACTGTACTAACATGGTTTTCACCTCTTCATGCCAGTCTATTTCTGGTAAATTGAAATCACCTAGTATTAATAGGTGCATGCGTAAATCTTCTGGCATGCATATTTTCATATTTTGTCTTAACATTTGAATATCACTGTTGGGACTGCGGTATACGCAACCTAACAACAGACTGTCACTGTTTTTTAATTTTATCTCACACCACACTGATTCCTGTTGTTGGACGTTTGACTTTACTTCGTAGGCTTTGATATCTTTTCTGATGAAGATGAAAGTTCCTCTGCCATTGGCCATGGTTGATGAAAATGAGTCGTATTCCTCTAAATAGTATACGTCAGAGAATATATCAAAACTTGTGATTTTAGGAAAAACTTCTGTTATAGCTACAACATCAGGGTTTTTACATGATATTTCTCACTTAAGCTCAATCATCTTAGTTTTACTCAGGACATCAGCATTCGTGTAGATAATGTCAATAAATGATTCATGGGTAAAATAATGTGAGTTGATAAAAGAACAGTTTTCCTCACTATTAAAAGAACTATTAGTCTGTGAATTTAAAACATTCCCCTTGTTGGGGATAGAACACAAATTAACCACACTGCTGTTGTGATCCATGCATTATGGATGACGTTTCATTGTTGATACCTCCTATGACAGTCTGGTCCATTGGTATTGTATCATCGGCAAAGGCATCTTTACTACATGTACTTGTAGATTTAGGTAGTTGGGGTTTTGTAGATCTTCACTGGTGTCGCAAGCTCCTTCTTGGTTGATGTTTCTTTCGGAGTTTTTTTTCTGGATTTTTGTTTTTCAGTTTTTCTTTCCTTTCATTTCTCTGTTCTATAGTTAGGTCTTTGATTATCACCACCTGTTTTAGTTCACCTTCCAACGAGTCTTTGATTTTCCTTGCGTTTTCTAGAAGTCTTTTTCTTTGTATCCTTTTACTCAAAATAAATTTAGTTGGTCTAGGCACCAAACTTTGGTATGAATGTTGTTTTGTTTTTTCCCTAGTCTGTATGACGTTTCTATTTCTAAGTTTGGGACTTCGATTTCTGATGCTATTTCTTTTATTTTCTCTTGATCATAAATTTTGTTCTCCGACCCTACTCTTTCACTGGTACCCTCTGGTAAATTGAAAACTAAAATGTTGATTTCTCTCCGGCGACGATCATCCATTTCTTTGGTTCTTTCATCAACCAATTTTTTCTTTTCTTGTTTTAAGTCACCTTTAATATTTTCTTTTGCTATATGCATTTTATCATCAATGGTTCTCCTTTTTTATTATGTAATGTTTTATTTCTCAATATACATATATAAGACAGTTAAAGAACACAATGAAATATTTTCTTTACAAGAATAGTTTCTGTCTATCTATGTATAGGAAGGAATAATTTATGTAAAGTGAGAAAAAAAAGTTGCAGAAGAGAGTAGGAAAAAAAAGATTTGAAGAAGAAGAGTGTTTTACTCCATGTGTTTGCAAACTTTTATTACATGCTATAGGTTCAACTGTAATTTGTCCCACTTGCCGTTATGCTGTTCAACTTTATTTTTTGCCGTTGCTATCGTTCGTTCTATGTTTCCAACCTGTTTCAGATATTTTATAAAATTAACAAATAAGGGAAGTGTATTTTCATATTTATTTTTGTAAATGAAATATTTCGCATAAATTAGTATGGTATTTATCAAAGATGAAAAACTACTCCACACCGAATATCCACGTGATATTAAAATATAATTTAGATTTAAATTTACTTGTTTTCGTTTAGATATATTTCTAAATTTGTCCACAGTGCTCTGGAATATTGACATTCCCAGAATAGGTGTTTGTTTGATTCTATGTGCATGGCACAGAAGTCACACAAGCTCGAATTTTCTAGTTTACATTTATACAAAAATTGGTTGTTTGGTATAATTCGCATTATGTATTTGTATTGAAAAGCTCGCATTTTGGTATCGATTAAGGATTTGAAGGGTACTATGTGTACATTCTTCCAGTTGATATCTGTTTTTTCCTTTCCCCATTTAATATGAGGTTTTATTATAGTATTGTTATTTAATTCTTTCAGTTGTTTATTGTACAGTAATTTATTGGTACTATTAGATTGTTGGACTTGTTGCAATAAGTCTTCTCGTATATTCTATCAGCTATGTTGCCAGTTTTCATTTTTTGTTTCCATAGTTTTGGTATGCTTTCCAGTAAAATATAGTTTTAAGGAAGTCTGAGTTTTAAAGGAGGTATTTGGTTTTAACAAATTGAAAGGTATAGAAAGTTTTGAGTCTGTTGTCGAAAACGAGTTCAATGTATTTGATACCTTTTGAAAACCATTCATTATAAAATAGCGTTTTATTTTTGTTTTTTATAAATGAGTTTATTTCTTCAGGTTTGCTTTCGAAATTGATGCTTGACCATGCCTGTATTATGTCTTTTAGAAAGATTGGCAGAGAGTTGTATTGATTTTTTGTAGAGTCTTTGTCGTTTATATTGCATTCAAAAATTAATTTCCCTCCTATTTTGGCTAATTTATTAATATATATATGTGTTTCCAATCGCCATCATTTTCATTATTTGTCAATCTCTTCACCCATCCTGCTTTAATTGCTTTTATGAATATATTTAAATCAATCAATTTCAGTCCTCCATTTTCGTAATCTTGTATGATTGTTTTTCGACTTATTTTGTCTGGTTTTCCATCCCATAGATACTCGTAGATAGTTGAATTTGTTACTTTTAATAGTTCTGGTGTTGGACTTTCTAGAACTGTTAGTGGATATATAAGTTTTGGGAGAGCAAATGTTTTTATTACTGTTATTTTGCCTATAATTGACAAATTATGTTTCTTCCAATTTTTTAAGCAATTTGAAAATGCTTGTATTTTTGGTTTTAAATTCAATTCCTGATATTGGTTTCTGTTGTTTGAAAAAACAATTCCTAATGTATTAGATCCTTCTGAGGTCCATGTAAATTCATCTTTTGTGACATACATTTCAGCTGAATTGTTTAATGAGCCACATCTTAAAAATGACAGATTTTTTATTATTTAATTTTAGCCCAGCTATTTTGCTAAAATTATTTAGTTGCTTTATTAAGGCTGCAAAAGTTTTAAAAGACCCATCCATCATAAAGGTTGCATCATCCGCAAAAGCTGTATATTTCATTTCTCTATTATACATACTTATGCCTTGTATATCATTATCTGTTTTAACAGACATATATAAAATTTCTATTGCTAATATAAACAAATACGGTGATAGTGGGCATCCCTGTCGTACTCCTCTTTGTATGTCAAAGAACTCGGACATATATCCATTATTAACCACACAACTTGTGCATCATGGTAGAACAGTCTTATCCAGTTAATAAAAGAAACACCAAAGTTAAAATGTGCAAGAGTTTTAAAATTAAAATTATGATCTATACTATCAAATGCCTTTTCAAAATCAGCAAAGAATATAAGCCCTGGTTTATCTTCATCATTTAAATACTCTACTACTTCAAAAATTGTTCGTATGTTTTCACCAATATACCTTCCTTTTAAAAATCCTGTTTGATTATTGTTGATAACATTATGTAAAACCTTTTTCATTTTATTCGCTAGTGTTTTTGTTGCAATTTTGTAGTCGTTGTTGAGTAAAGTAATTGGTCTCCAATTACCCAGTGATGTTAAATCTTTGTCCTTTTTTGGTAGAAGGGTAATAATACCTTGTTTTTGCATTGTTGTTAAATTATTGTTTTGATAAGAGTAGTTGATAGAATTTATATAATAAGTTTTTATTGTATTCCAAAATATTTTATAAAATTCAACAGTTATTCCATCCGACCCTGGACTTTTGCCATTATTCATTCCTTTTAAAGCATTTGAACATTCTGTTTCAGAAATTAACCCTTCGCATGATGTTTTCTCAATTTCGTTTAAAACTGATTCTCGTTCTGTAATGTAGTGACTTTACTGTATAGTCTTTCATAAAAAAGTTTAGTTTCTTCTAAAATTTCTTTTGGTTGGGTAATTTCTCTAGAATTATTTGCTATACATTTGATAGTTTTATTTTCAGATCTTTTCTTTTCTAAATTGCTAAAGTATTTTGTATTTTTTTCTGCACCTTCAATCCATTCTGCTTTAGCCCTAAGTAAGATTCCTTTAGTATACTCTTTTGTAATGTCATTTAATTCCGATTTCTTTTCTATGATTTTATTTAAGATGGTTTCATTGTTTTTAGTATTTGATAATTGTTTTTCTAAATCATCAATGTCATTTTTTAGATTTATTTCTTTTTTTACCGTTTTCTTTTTTTTCATGGAAGTGTACAGAATGGTTTCATTTCTTATGGTTCCTTTTATTATTCCCCACAATGTATTAGGATTTGCTTCTTTATTAATGTCTACAATATCTTGAATTGAACGTTTTATCTTATCCTGGTAGTCTTTTTCTAAGATAACACTATTGTTTAATTTAAAATATCCTGGCCCTCGAGGTTGATTATCCACTATTATATTAAAATATACTAACGAATGATCTGATCGTAAACCAGTTGTAATTTTACATTGTGTTATTGAATTTACTATATTTGATGAAATAAGGAAAAAGTCAAGTCTGCAAAATATTTTTGGTTTATTTGTTAGAGTGCCAGGTATAATGTTCTGTTTCTGGATTTAAAATTCTCCATATATCATTGACATCGTTATTTTGTATTATATCATTTAGTATTTCTCTATTTTTCTTATTGCTATTAGGATTTCCGTTCTTTTTAGCTTTATCTTTATCTATAACTACAATGTATATTAAAATCTCCGCCAACAATAAGCGTGTCACTATCATATGAAATAATTAATAAATACGAAAGACTCAAGCAGGAAACGCAACACAAACAATACACCCACCTCTCAAGCAGAACACACACACACACACAGTCATACCATAACAAACAAACAAACAAACACACACGCACTCCCATTCCCTCATGTACACACTAAACAGTCATACCATAACAAACAAACACACACACACACACGCAATCCCATTCCCTCATCTACACACTGTGTGAATATAGGAGCCCGCCTTGGTACGGTCAGCAGCAATCAAAAATTAATTATTAATTAACTATTAACAGCCACTGGGGGGTTAAACCTGGGTTATGGGGCGCCCAACCTCACTCTTATCTCCTACATTCACCTATAAAGACGAACAGTGTACATAAAATATAAACCCTGTTCCACAACCTTACAATGAAAAGACCGCCAGCACAGTAAGTAAATACATGTAAAACATCTAACAAAAATTATATGACAAGATTATTAGTAACACGGGAATTAATTAAAAATTCAAGCACGTGTTAAAAATAGCCCACTATGGCAACGGTCAAATTGTACTCAAGAGACTAGTCTGTAGTCACGAGTAACTGTAAGACATGGGTGGGTTTAGGGTACGACAGAGAGGGAGAGAAAAAACAAAGCACGAAAATCCGACATAACTCTCCCGGTTAAGGACGGCTTTAGAGATACATCATCATGTAGTGCTAAGCCCTGTCTGTCGTCGCACAACCAAAGAGGAAAGCATAGTTATCAATTGTAGATTGATCGATAACCAAACGTGAAGTGCGCAGCAATATAGTTGGATCATAATCTTTTTTGAGGAAAAATCTAATACGTTTCACAAATAGGTTTTGAAAATGCATATGTCCAAGAATCTTACGAAGTCTGTAAATCACATCACCATAAAACTCCGGATGTGAAATACCTTGCTGCAGAAAAGACTTTAAGTTACATTTATACTTGTTAATGAGAGGAAGATTTCTATAAAAGAATTTAGAAAATGTTTTACGAAGTTTATGAAATCTGTACCCCTGTTTAAGGTTCATGTGATGTGTCTGTACGAGAAAAAAATACCCAAATTTGAAAAGTTGCAATACTCAATAACTATACCACATTGGCTAAAAATATTTTCACACAGCATAAATAAGTAGTCAATGAAAAGGAGCATGCCTAAATTTTCATTAATATAAGTGTACTTGTGATGTCAGAAGATCCAAAAGTAGCGAACTTGGAGTAAAAATAGCCTCTTCAGCAGAATATATCAAATCACTTAATGGCACGTATTTTCGGAAATCTGGTAGAATACATAAATTTCTCCGTATGTCACGATTCTTTAGCGGATTACTTGTCGGAAAGTTATTTCGTCCCTGTACAGCTGACCTTTGTTTCAGGAAAATCAACAGTTTGTCCCTTTAAATCACCTTTTTACACCCATTCAAGTATTCCACATCTTTCCGGCTATTGTAATGTTGATTAATATTTCACTTTGCATTGCGATCTCTATTATATAAAGCTTACATTGTTGTGAAACTATTCAAGCCTTTGGCAGGTACAGGGGTAAATGCTCATGTACAGTGGAGAATGTGTTATTCTTTCCCAATAAACGCGTTTACGCTAAAACTATTATATGCAGTGCAAACAGTTTGGAGCCAGATCAGACGCCGGGTAACCCGGCGTCTGATCAGGCTCCAAACTGTTTGCCACCACGATAAACATGAAATATCAGAATTGTCCAAAAGTTGTTATTTTCTACGTTTTAGTGCTTTGCGTTTGCGTACGTTTGCTTTAAAACGGGAAAGAATAACAGATTCTCCACTGTATATACTATTGCACGAGTTGGACAAGGCTTTCTATGGTGTCCTAGTAGGGACACAACCGACGATTTCGTTGGGCAGAGACACACAATTCTTTTTTGTCCTTACTACTTTTTTCACGTATATTCTGCTTCTGCATTTCACACATACACTCACATTAAAATACTGTAATAGTTCATGAGTATAATTATGCAACTACCACCCTGATTGCCTTACTTCAGTAGTTGTAAGAATTTAAAAACAATCATAAGGGCACAGATATTTGAAAATTTAGTCAGAAACAATCATATATTAATTTATCTTATGCTCAATTTGGTTTTCGTTCTAGGGGATCCTGCGTTTTACAGTTAATTGAATACATAGATGATTAGTCACATTACATTGAGGGTGATAGAATTTGGGAAAATATATTGTATATTTAGATTTTGTCAAAGCTTTTGAGAGCATTGTACATTAACGTTTTCTCGCAAAGTATCAGTATTTGGTATCAGAGGGCCCGTTTTGTCATGGAAACGTGACTTTTTTACTGGACGTAGGCAATATGTATCTGTGAAAGGACCCTGGTCTGTTTCGTGGGAAGACATTTTAAGTGGAGTACCTCAGGGAAGCGTCCTGGGACCCATATTATTCATATGTTTATAATAGATGACCCCTACCCCTGAAGTTATACGTAGTATTGTGAAATTATTCGCTTATGGTACCAAACTATACAACAAAGACATTAAGATTGATATTATCCAGCACGACTTAGATGCCTTACATATAGTCACAGTGGCTTTGCGTTTTAATGTGAAAAATTACGGAACCATACACTTTGGAAGAGACAACCAATATTATCAGTATACTTTGAACTTTGCGGACATTGAGTATGCTAGTGAAAAGGGGGATTTAGGGGTAATATTAGGATTAAAAAGTAAGTAGACATATAGCTGAAAAAGATAACAAATCCAACAGTGTATTATCCTTAATAATCAGAATGTATGATTACATTTCGAAAAGCTATTTCGTATTTTTGTACAAAGCACTCGTCAGGTCAATATGGAAACACTATTATCATGTATTGTGGTATATATTCTTAAAAGAAGTGTTTAAAAATTATGTAAGCCTACCAATAAGCGTCTCCTGGATTGTCAACCTTACATGTACCGAAATATTGGTTTTCAAAAATTGCTTGGTCATCGACGAAGCCGTGGTGATATGATACAATGTTGAAAATTATTTAAAGAAATGGAGGATATACATATAGAAAGATTTTACTTTAAAAATATTTTTCGAATGAAAAAAACATCATTAAGTTTACAACACTTTTCACAGAGAATTATAAACAACCGGATCTCACTTCAGTTTATATAGAATTAAAAATAATAAATTTTGTTGATACATTTATATGCCGGATGAATTATTTTTGTAATCGAAGCTTCAATGTCATAGTCATGTTTTTGTGCACTTCATTGGATTAGAATCAAATATTGCATACTGTTTAATGAATAATTCAGTTGAGAGGGGTCAAAATGGAATATTCTTAATAATTAGAATGGCCACACAGCATCTGGAAACAAACATCTACTTGATGGGCATTTAAAATGATGTTTAAAAAAGCACTAGTAACCACTGTTCCCTCCATTTTACGGATACATTGCAGAATACGTCCCCTCATTGATTTTACGTAACGTTTCAAATACATTGGCATTCCAACCAAAATGCACTTGGAGGTCATTATGGTATAAATTTGATGATTTGACCCGACCTTGTTATCAAATACATCCGATATGTGTTCTATGGGGCTCATGTCCGAGGATAAAACAGGCCAAGGCAGAACGTTAATGTATTTTAGCAAGAAATTGTGTGGTGATACGCGCCGTGTGATGCTTTATACATGTATTGTCAAGCTGAAAATGCCAGGCCCTTCCTTTCTTTTGCATGAATCGAATCATTTTGCTATTTAAAACATTGATGTAACGCTGAGCATTGGCATTTTATTGAATAATAACCAAGTCAATTTCCAGAGTTCTAATTTTCCCAAACCAAACCATAGCGCTGCCACTACCCATTATTTCTCTCTCAAACATATCGTTCTCCACGGTCACTCCTCCTTTTTGCGCATTGAGGCGAGCGGACCGTGGCGAGATTCTCTTGCCTTCGCGGTAATGAATGTAGCGCTGTTTACAGTGAAACACCTGTATCTGCGCACGTGCAAAGTAAGGAACACGTTGGCAAGCTTAGACGCATAAAGAGACCTGGGATTTGAATAGCAATTATGTAATCGTTATACGCAATGAAGTCATTATAATCATGTATGTACCTTGCAACATGCGTTAAAACACAGTTATAGAAGAATTCTAGGAAGAGGATGGGCTTATAAAGAAGCAGATCCTCCCGCGAGAGCCCAACAACGATTCTCAGTGTATTCTCAAGGTATAATTCAGTTAAAAAAACACGAAAAAAATAATACAGTCTGCATATTTATACATGTAATAATGTTTGACAGAGGCTCGTGTTGCCCACCATACTTTGGAAAAAATAAGTAGTCCCCCATGGAAAAATAGTGTTGTCCTTGAAAATTGTCAAATATTCCATGACTTCTTCTGTTGTTATTTGAGTGGATTTCGTCAGGATGTTGGTCCTACTACCTCATGTAAAGCATATTCTTCAAGATAGAGGAAGGATTTGTTGAATTTCAGAACAGAAAATTTGCTTCACATTTTGGTGCAAATCCAAACATATTGTTCAAAATCAAGATACACAGTTTTCCTTTCAAATTGTAAGCTATCTCATAAGCTTGTTCATTTCAATACGAACATTTTGATATGAAATTATGCAAGATTGCTCCATAAATGACCAAACAATCACCTTTCAAAAATGCACCAAAAAACACTTTACAAGAACCTTAAGAAGCTTTTCAGTAATATTTTTATAACGAATGTGGAAGTCCTCAACAGAGGTACAGGCCCTAGCAAAACGAATAAGTTGTGAAATATAAACCCCGTAAGATGTAGAACGGGGAACATCGCCATCTAGATGAGGATAATTTACATTACTAAAATCAAAATCATCTCGTTTATCGTAAATCTTAGAAGAAACAATTCCGTTATTTATTAAAAGATCCCAATCTAAAAATGGTGCCGATAAATTTGACTCGTTTGTTTTATTAAGGCGTAGTTCTTTTGGGTAAATAAAAGGAAACAACGTATCAAAAAACGGGTTGTCTATATTAAAAATATCATCTAGATAGTGCGATGTATTGTTAAAGGCTTCGATCATATCAGCCTGTGTATCAGGTTTTAGACTTAGTATTAAGTCCCTCTCATAACAGTACAAAAATAGGTCTGCGACAAGGGGCGAACAGTTTGTACCCATAGGGATACCAATCACTTGGCGGTATATGGTACTCCCAAAACGTACATAAATATTGTCCAGAAGAAATGATAGTGATTTACAGACATCGGTGCAAGCCCACATAGTGTAATGCTTAACCGTGTCATTTGTAAAAAATGTACGATCAGTATTACACGCCAGAAATAGTTTTCTTTCTCTAGCAAAAGTCTTTTCAATAAGTTGTATAAGTTTAGCTTTTATTAAATTATGAGGTAAGGTAGTATATAGTGTTGAAAAGTCATATATACTTATATTGCAAGCTTGGTATTTTCTATGTTCAAGCTTCGTCAAAATTTCATTCGAGTTTTTGATAGACCAAAACAGATTAAGTCCAGAATTTTCGTAAGTCTTGTCACACTACCTTTGAACATGTTCTTTGATTTTAATTAAAGACGATGTCAAAACTTTGGAAAGCTTAGTAGTAGTACATGCACTTGAATTAGCAATAAAACGAGACTTATATGGTGTTTTGTGGAGTTTTGGTATCCAGTACATTGTAGGAAGTTTATGAAATGTAATGTTGACATCAGTTTTTAATTGTTCACATGTATCAAGATGATCAGATACTACATTATGCTCCGTTAAATTGGTTGATATATAGGCATTGGTATTCACAAGTTCCTGGTTTAAAGTATCAACATAATGTAATCGTCATACAATTATCACATTATTGGATGCTTTGTCTGCAGGAACGAGTACATACTTGGAATGAAAGTCTTGTATGCCCTTCTTTAAGTGACGAATATTAAATTTAGGTTTAGGTGGTAAAAGATGGTTATTGGATAAATAGAACGAAATCCGGGTATCGATAATATCAAAAATTTATTTTTTCCATTAAGTCTTCTATTTTTCTGAGAAATGCTATATGTTCTGTTGTATTATTTGGTGCATAAACGTTTAATATTACATAATCTTTTTCATTTATATCGATTTTTAATGACTGCATTCTTCCATCTATAATGTTGTTATATTCCTTAATTGTATATAAAAAGTTGATAAGGATGCCCACCCCTGTGCTATTTGAACTATTACCGCTTAAAAACAATTCATCCCCCAGTCTTTTTTCCATTTATCATATGAAATTTCCTCACAGTGTATTTCTTGTAGTAGGCATATAGAATATGTATTCAGTTTTAACCATTGAAATAGCTGTTGTCGTTTGAATGGGTCATGCAAGCCTTTTACATTAAATGTGCAAATTTTGATGCTCATTTATATAGCGTTTGGGAGGTTTTAGTATGACCACTATGTGTGCTTTTTGCAAACCAAGAGTAAAAGTGAAAGAAAAACATTGAAATGAATAGAAATATTGTAAAGGAGTATAAAGATTGAAGAGAACAGGGAGTTCTCCTAGTGTTGTTTTCTAGTTGGTCCATTTTTGTTTCAAGGTTAGTAAGTCTTAATTCTTGTCTTTCATTAAGTTCTTGGAGATTGAAATCTATTCTTGCGAGTGTTTGGAGTAATTGTTTTGCAGCTTCTACATTTCCACTTGTAATCATCAACTTCATCGCTTATGATCAATATATTGAAGGCCCTTTTTGATAAACCTGTACATGCCATGCAATATTGCAACTTACAACTATCACAGTTTGCGTATGTACTTTCTTCAACTTCATTATATTGCATCTGGAGCATTTCATCTGTTCAGGACTTTTGACTAGGTCCTGCATTCTTTTGGGAGTTTTAAGCTGTGGGTCTCTAATGTTTCTCCTATTTGGAGTACTAGTTAACCAAGACTTTTTGTTACGGTAGTGATAGTCCATTTTATGAAAGAGTCTCCGTAAACGGACAGGAAATTGCTACCCAATGCATATATCGACTTAATTGTGACGACAGGACAGTCCCTACAACACCACTAGTCAATTGGTATCAATCGATTATTGTTTGGTACCACTTTCAATAATTCTGAGCAGCCACTACCTTTCCAGTGTTGCGTCTGGGTGGACACTAGGGGGTTATCTTGATTTTGATTTAATGTAGAAATTTGGTCGTGAAGGTCTGAATCGTTAATACTTTGCCAATTGCCCACCCCCCCCCCCCCCCCCCCCTTTGCCTGTTCCACACACAGGTACTTGACACATACTTTATTATCTATTAACCCCCCCCCCCCCTTTTTAAAAAAAATAAAAAAAATTTCTATAATTCTATTATAGATACAAGGTAAACAGCGCAATTCAACACCTAGTCTTTACTATCGACTTAAGCTGATGCTAAAATAGACTCGATCGCCGATATTCTCTTGTGGTATCCTCGGGAAATGATTAATTTATCAATATCTACTTTTTATTTCATCAAATTCCGTCAAATAACGCCACAGTATGTGAATTATAACGAAAATAAGCATCAAAAAGTTTTCTGTCGTTTTCATGGTACATAGCAACGAATGTACATGTAGGGGTGATCTGTTATTTGTCCACAATAAACGGCCTATGCCACTGGAACTTTCACCAAATATTATAAATCATCTTTAAATTAAATATTATCAGTTTTATATAATTTACATAGAATGCAAAATTAAAAGAAACTTTACCTGTTTAATTTTGACCAATGAGATCGCTCCGTTCATTCAATTCATTCCGGTATTCAAAATGGCATTCACAATGAAATGAGTCTTTCACTTGTCAATTTCATGCCAAATGACATGTATATTTCATATAGCTGATAGTGAAGAGGGTCATGTTCCGACACAAACGCGTTTGCTCTAATGAAATTAGGTGAAAGTTCCAGCCGTAAAGGCCGTTAAATGTGCAAACCGACTAGATTACCCCTTATTTTGGGCAATAAATTCTGTACCAAGAGAACGACAGAAAACTTTTTGATGCAAATTTTCGTTATAATTCACATACTGTGGCGTTATTTGACGGAATTTGATGAAATAAAAAGTAGATATTGATAAATTAATCCTTTCCCGAGGATACCACAAGAGAATATCGGCGATCGAGTCTATTTTAGCATCAGTTTAAGTGGATAGTAAAGACTAGGTGTCGAATTGCGCTGTTTACCTTGTATCTATAATAGAAGTATAGTAAAAAAAAAATGTTTTTTTAAAGGGGGGGGGGGGGTGTTAATAGATAACAAGCACCTTAGAGCTGATATCCCCTGCCGCAGCGATTGTCCAGAAGAAAGTGGCAAACTTTATTGTGGGAGGAAGGGGCAAATGGTGATCACCTGTCTTTAAAGATCAACATTCAAAAGCTTTTTACAAAGTTTTATAAAAATCCAATCAATTTTGTACATTTTAAAGCCTAAACAATACAAAAAATAAAGCCGTTTGTAGCATTATAAATCTAAGTATGACAGGGGCAGGTAACTCTTGATTCAAATTCAACAGTAATTAAACACTTTCAAGAACTTATAATTGTGTGCAAGTATTATTAAAAAAAATCAGAACTGTAGAATTTACTAGAGTGTAAACACATTTTCAACTCATCAAGGGCAGAGTATTCTTGACTAATTTGCACATTTTCGATAATAATTGAACTCATTCTATAAATAATAGCCATATACGATTTTTTTTTTTTTCAAAATCCATTCACATTTGTACACAATAGCATGTAAACAATAAAGCCATGTTGAGCATTACTAAGTACATAAAGGGCAGATAACTCTTGCCACAAAGTATCCTATTTTGACAATAATTGCTACCCTTATATTTATATACATCATGTGTACGTTAAATCAAAATACATTAAAGACTGTAGTTTCTAGATGGTAAAAACTGTTAAATATGGGTTTTTTTACTCATCAAGGGCAGATAACTGTTGACTAGTTTCTCCGTTTTTCCAAAATGATAACAATTATTTGAAAACTAATAGCCATACATAGTTTAAGAATTTGTTTTATCAAAATTCATGCATATTTATAGATACTAGGATGTAAACAATTCTAAAATAAAGCATTTTCTATCATTTCAAAGTACATCAAGGGCAGATAACTATTGCCACAAGTATCCTTTTTTGACAATAATTGCACACCTTCAAGAACTTTTACTGATAGACATCGTGTGCAAGTATCATTTAAATCCATTCATAATTGTAGTTGCCAGAGAGTAAAAACAGTTAAATATGGATTTTTTTACTTATCAAGGGCAGATAACTCATGACTAATTTCTCCGTTTTCAACAATAATCAAATTCATTTGAAAACTAATAGCCATACATAATTCAAGAAAGTTTTTTAAAAAATCCATGCATATTTATAGGCTCTAGTATGTAAACAATACCAAAATAAAGCATTTTCTAGCATTTCTAAGTACATCAAGTGCAGATAACTCTTGTCAGAAGTATCCTTTTTTTACAATAACTGCACACATGCAAGAACTTGTACTTATAGACAATGTGTGCAAGTATAAACAAAATATTTTGAATACTGTAGTTGCTAGAGTGTAAAAACTGTTAAATATGGCATTTTTAACACAAAAAGGGCAGATAACTCATAAATTCCTAAAATTTTCTGAAAAAAATTTGATTTCCCACGGTGCTCCTATGATGACAAATAAGTATACCAAGTTTAATCCAAATCTGTTTATAGGTTTCGGAGATACAGTTGCGGACGGAAAACGTGACGGACGCACGGACGGCATTTTTAACACAAAAAGGGCAGATAACTCATAAATTCCTAAAATTTTCAGAAAAAAATTTGATATCCCACGGTGCTCCTATGATGACAAATAAGTATACCAAGTTTAATCCAAATCTGTTCATAGGTTTCGGAGATACAGTTGCGGACGGAAAACGCACGCACGCACGCACGCACGCACACACGCACGCACACACGGACAGCCGGACGGACAGACCTAAAACAGTATCCCTCTGCCTTTCGGCAGGGGATAATAAAGTATGTGTCAAGTACCTGTGGTTCCACACTTGTGTTAAGACAGGTGGTATTTCTAGGATACAAATATACAAATATCCACTTGGTGCTGTTGTTTTAATTGAATTATTTCTTGAAGGTCTGGTTTTACGTTAAGCAACAAATCACTTGCACTGGAATATCTTGGTGATAAAAAGTTTCTTACTTTAGTTGTCACATCGCATGTGAGGTGCCAAAACAGGATTAGAGTTTTTTTGTAATATTTTGATGTGCATAGAGTACAATGTGACGTTACAGACAGCGTAAACCTTCCCTGGTCCTCCTGCCACCCACGCAGATCCAATGTATCTCGGAATATTATCTGAGTTTAAGTTATCAGTTTCTGGTCTAAGGTAATTACCCTTGCTGTCTGATACTATAACAATTTGGTCGTATGCAGACTGACCTAGACGTTCACTCTTCTCCTCTACGTATTTCCTGGCTCTTTTAGCCTCTCTTTCCACCATACAGGTATGGTTGTTTTTCAACAAGTGTTTCAAGAATTTAAATTGACAGTAGTGCCGTTTCTACTTATTATACAAAATACAAGAAACTAGTAATCTAAACTATGGTTATGCTATTGCTTCGTGACTTATAATACAACTGATAAGTTGTTTTTATTGTATAATATAGATTTGATTTGATTTGACGGTAGGGCAGTCCCAACTACGTCGCTTATAACTATATTTCACGAATCTTTAGAATCGTTGAATGTTATATTAGTTTATGTTTTTAACAGAAACTGTTATGATATAATTGATACTGGATTAGTTAGGCGGTAGGGCTGTTTCAATTACATCACTGGATGCTGCATGTACGTTGCTTGAAATAAATTGTAATAAAATTTACTTACTTGGTTGGTATTTGTTTTATAGGTGTAACTGTAACATATATACAATAAGTAATTATAATAAATCTCAAAAATCCCTGTTGATATTCCCTCATGGCAAGGCAGAGCAGTCTCCGCTACTTGCAAAATGAGTGGTGGGGGATTCTGAGTTTACATAATTACAATGTGAATAACTACAAAATAATGTGAATACAATGAAAATACAATGAAAATAGAAAGAAAAGCACAATAGAGAGTCTTCCTCAGTTAATAATTATTATCCCTCCTATTTATAAATTTAGAAAAAAGCTTTTCAGAATTTAGCACATGTAATTTGATTTTAGAAGATGACGCCCGAATGGATACGTTTCTTTTTCCCCCCGAAATTTGCCAAAATATCAAACCTACACCTAAAATGACTTCCCTAAATGAACATTACATAGTTATTAGTTATTATACACCCTTTATCAAACCAAAAATCTTCAAATTGCCATCACGATGCTTCGGATAAATTTCTTAGTGCAGGAGCTCAACTTTTTTAGTCTGCCAACATCAAAAGCGGAACCGGACCTACTCACCTAATTTTTATTCAGACATAACCAATATTCATAAAAGATCTAGATTTTGTAAAGGTGGTCAATCTGAAGTAGTTTCATGAAATTAGGACAAAAGATGTGGGCTCTATAGTAACTTGAAGCTTTTCCTATGATTTGACCTACTGACTACTTTTAGATGGATGGATGAGTTGGGTTTTACGGCACTGCTACACAAAATAGGTCATATAGCGCCGATGAGTAATGAAGGATGATGAGATGAGATGATGATTTCAGGAAGATGATTTTGGCTAATCTCATTTGTTGCTAAGCAGCACATGAGATCAAAACCACCGACATGCCTTCCTTTTAGTTCTTGGCAGAGGGAATAATCTCGGCCTAATAAACAGAAAAGATTCCCTTTGACAATTAAGCCCAAGAACTGCGGCAAAGTAGGAAGGTCTCTTGGGACTACTTTTAGAACCCTAGTGATCCATATTACTAAATTGCCTAGATTTTGTTAAGGTTATCATTCTGAGCAAGTTTTATGACATTAATTACGGGTAAAGATATGGCTCATACGGTGTTCAGAAGCTTTTTCTATATTTGTTTTGACCTACTGATCTAATTTTTAATCTGATGTAAGCCATAGTGACACAAAACCTAACTTTTGCCAAGATTATCATTCCAATCAAGTTTTAAGTAGATTGCACTAAAATATTGTGTCTGGAGTGGCAAAACGCGTTTTTTGCGATTTGACCTACTGACTTAATTTATGGCCAGACATGACCCTTATTCCAATATGACATAAACTTTATCAAGGACATGACACTGACAAAATCTCATAAAGATATAGCCAAAATATTACTTCAATATGGTTTTTAACTTTCAATTCTATATCCCCGACCACGCCCTCTGGAGGCAATGTTTTTTGACAGATACTATTTCTTTGAAAATCATTTAAGGTCTACCCATTGGGAACATTTTGGTGCAAACCTATAAATCGAAATCAAACCAGTAATTTCGGAAAAGAAAATTTACGGTTGCCATGGCAACAAGACCATAGACCCACCAACATTTTTAAACAACCTTTGAAGCCCAAACCAACAGCATCTATCTAACCTACTTTGGTAATACTGGGGATATTGGCTTCAGAGAAGAAGTCGTTTGCAACTGTTGACAGACGGACGCCGGACAGAGTGGTATCACAATATAGCTCCCCTGGAGCACTCTGTGCTCTGGTGAGCTAAAAAGAAACTATACAGTAGTGAAATTTTAATTAGTGTATACAAAATGAATCATCAATTAAGTATTACCGGTAACAAGTAGCTTAAAATATTGACAAACACTGATTACTTACATGTACTTACTTAATCCTCCTCACTCCCGGTGGAACATAATGCACCAACGAATCCTCTCCAGCCAGTCCTGTCTTGGGCGAGCCAACTTATTTCATTCCATGTCTTGCCTGCAGTAGCCATTTCATCTTCAACTGTCCTCCTACTAGAACCCAGTGGTCTTTCCCTCTACCTCTCCTTATGGTGTCCATCTCAAAGCAGTATGTGGATGCCTGTTCCTGTTCATCCGCAACACATGACCCAGCCATCTCCAGCGTCTCTGTTTGACCTCTTGCACAATGTTGTTGATTCCTGTGTGCTCTTTCACTTCTATGTTTGTGATGCGCTGCTCCCATAGAATTTTCAGGATCCGGCACGAGCAACGCCCCTCAAATCCCCTTAGTCGACTTTATATCTTTTTGTTCATTCTCTGGGTCTCTGATGCGTAGAGAAGCACTGAGCGAACATTGGAGTTGTACATAGATCCTCAGTTTTGTCTTGGTTTGCAGGACTGTGGACTTCCAAATGTTCTGCAAGACCAATTCTGGTGGTGCTCTCCTTCTCGATGTTGCTATCTGCCGAGATACAACTGCCTAGGTACTTTAAGTCTTGTACTTTCTCTATCTCTGTGTCCCCAATGTGTAACTTCTGGTTACTCTTATTCTTGACCTTCATGACTTTGATTTTTTCCAGGATGAAGTTTCAGTCTAACATCATTGGCTACTTCGTTGACCCTATCTGTCTTCTCATGGATGTCATTGTGTGTATGTGACAGCTGTGCAATGTCATCTTCAAAGTCACAGCCCTATATTCGTTTAAAGACCACATACCACTCCTCTTGGCCGTTCATGGGTCACTTACCTCATCACCCAGCTTTGCTGTCCATCATGACGAACACAGCACTGGTTACTGGCATACACGTCTTGGAAGATGTTGACAACTTTGGTCGGGAACCCGTATGATGTTAGAATTTTCCATAGATATGGATGGTGGAGACTGTCGAACGCCTTCTCGAAGTATATGTAGTTGATGTATAGGGAAGAATTCCATTCAAGGGACTGCCTTACAATGGACCTCAAGACAAAGATCTGGTCTGTACAACCTCTGCCACTTCTGAATCTTGACTGTTCTTCTCTGAATACTCTTTCTATTGACTGCTTCATTCTCTGTAGAATGACTCTACAGAAAATCGTCCCAGGGACTGACAGAAGATTGATGCCACATAACGATATATCTCCTATCTTGGGGAGTTTCACCATGATCAGACATGAGACCGATTACTTTGAATTGTAATCGGTTACTTTCGATTACGATTACAGCAAAATTTTAATGCGATTACGATTACGGTTACTTTTTGAAAATTAGAGAGTCTGTAATCGATTAAATTACGATTACTTGAAAAATGTAATCGCAATTACATTTCGATTACATCGATTACATTGGAGACGTTTAAGGCATACACTGACTACACTATTATTAAACTATTTTATTAATGTAAGTTTGATGGGGTTCATGTAGATCCCGATATAAATGTCCCACACAGTTTGCATTTTGCTTTAACTTGTCCTGAAGTATCCAAGAGTATCCCAAAGAAATTTAATGCCATAAGTTACACGTACAGTCAATGACCTTGACTATAATTATATGTGGTGTATATAAAGTCCTCTTGAACATAATATTGAAAACCACTTTTAGTGTTGCCATCGTTATGGCTTAACTTAAATCGTAAAAATAAACGAAGAAAAGAAAGGGTGAATTAAGATTGTTTTAAACCTGATTATTACGACCACTTAAAAATCGGTTAACTGTTCATATGAAATGCAAGTGGCAGTTTAAAAGAAAGGTAAGAGTAAAACAGAAAACTCTTGTAAGAGCTTTCTGTTTTAGTTTAATATTGCTTTAAGCAGTCATCTGCCTTGAACACAAAATAATTAATGTTAATAGTCGTTATTGTGTGGTCGTAATAGAGGGATTTTACTGTAATAGGTTTTACACTTAAGACATATTAAAACACTCATCACCTTTGTAAAGGGTTCAGGTAGTGCTAAATCTCTCATAATTACTGATTATCCATCCAGGATAATTATAGGCATTGTATTGTATTGTTGTTGACTTCTCACCTTTTTAATTGTTGATAAAGACCTCCGAGCAAATTTAGGTGTGGTACCTATAAAGTGTCTTTGCAAACAGATTATGCATGGATGTGTTAAAAATGTAGACCAAGATCAGAAGACTGGATTTGCTAATAATGTAGACCCAGGTCATAAGATTGGATATGCTACTAATGTACATCCAGATCATTTAGACTGGATGTGATAATAATTAAGACCCAGGTCAAAAGATCGAATATGCTTATAATGTAGACCTCATTCACCAAGACTTGATATGATGATAATGTAGGCCCAGAGAATAAGACCAACTGTATACGAGACCTATGATAACATTCAAAAGTAATCGAAATGTAATCGCTGATTACACCACTTTTTGGTCCTATAATGGTTACGATTACGTTTATATGTAATCGATTTTGAAAAAGTAACCGAATACATTCGATTACTTTGAAAAAATGTAATTGACTGCAATCGATTACGATTACACGATTACGATTACCTCATGTCTGACCATGATTCCCTTCTTCCAAGCACATGGAACTTTCTCGTCAGTCCATACTCTGTTAAACAACTCCTCAAGGGCTCTTGCATTCTCCTAGGGGTCAGCTTTCAAAACATCTGCGGTGATTCTGTCGTTCCCAGGTGTCCTGTTTCCTTCGTCAGCTTGATGGCCTCATCTATTTCATTGAGTGTAATGAGCCCCGCTTCATCTCAATATGAAAATCTGTGTCCTCAATAACAGCCTCTTCCACTGGATCAGGCCTGTTAAGTACCTCTTTGAAGTGTTCTGCCCATCTGCTTTGCTGAGCATCGCAAACTGCTGGTACTGATTAAGAAATATTTTAATGATGGAAAATTCTGATTGTAAAATGATTGCAAATACCAGTCAGGTCAATATCGGCACATTTAGAATTTATGAAAACTAACAACTTAAAAGTGATCTTGATCTTTGTATAAACTATGAAAATAGCAGTCTAGCTAATAGTTCAGACGATATATACAGCACGTTGATCTAAGTTTAAAGTGGGCTGGATTTTATCAGGAACGTACATTCTAATATACGTTGCTGATATTATGCAATAATTACTCAGTGGTAGAAAGACCCGTCATCTTATTTCTTATTTGATCCCAAATTGATGTTTTGCATATAACCAATGATATTATATCGGGTTTGTTACTAAAAAGAAAAATTAAAACTTCAAAGCTAGTCGTCGTCTTTGTTGAACCCTTCCACTCTCAATGACGCTTGAAAGCGCATTTGCAAACAGTTTGGATTCTAATCAGACGCCGCGTAACGCGGTGTCTGATTAGAATCCAAACTGTTTGACGCTAGTTTTGAGATTTCATCAGTCATACGGCCTTATTGTTTTTAACTTTGAAGCGACATTGCAGACAAGAACATTGAAGTAGACGACAATGAAACGGTGAAGGTGTAAAACTCTCCCGAGTAATTTGATCACGAAAGGGTTAATATCTAGTCAGAGTTGATGCTGACACTCCCATCACACGTGTTTGACACTAATCTAACTTGCACACAATTTGCAGATGACCCGTATTTTAAATAAAAACCTGCCAGATATATCTTTGACACGTGTTATTTCACTTTAAATTGGTGAAGAAATTTGTAACAAATGCTGGATTAATTTAGAATTGCGTTGTATGTTATTGCAACTGTGATTAAAGGATAGAAGATATTACAATCCTCAAATATGTTTGCTTTTGACGCGGCTACCAGACTCAATGGCTTGATGTAAACAATCTTTATTTTTGTCTTATATTAGGTAGTTTGTCAAATTATTTAATCATTCAAACACACACAAAAACCATCTAAAATTCCATAAGCGGCAAAAATCGATATGTTCACTTAAATACTATCAACGAGTTTTGTTTTTATCCGGAATATACCAGTTGACGGAATATATGGGTCGTTGAATACGGAAGTTCTAGATTTTTTTATGGCGTACCTAATCTATGCATTTGAATAACTTGATTTGCAGTTTAAGGCTGATTTCAATGTGTGGTTTGCACTATCAGAGTTGTTTGATGTCCAGTTGGTGGTTATTTTGCCGCCAATTGCTGGAGTCATTACATGTTGGTATAATAACGACAGAATTGATTTATAACCTCAGCCAGAGCTCCAGATAAGAGGGAGTAAACTGTACAAATTCAACATTTCCTCACTTATTTTAGCATCAAATCCTATGATGTTACTACTCATTAGAATCGTCTCTTCGAGACAATTCTAATGAGTAGTGACACCATAGGGTTTTAAGTAGAAATAAAGATTTTAGTTTTTGAAATATCCCCCCTAACTTGAGCCCTGCCTCAGCGTTTTCGTCTTTTGTTCGGGATATTTTTCTAAAAGTCTGATAACACGATTGTTGAATGTGTCGATATCTGAGGATACTACCACTCCGATTGTGCCGAATATAATCTCCAGTAATGTTTTTCTCTCCTTAAGATTTAGTTTACCGTTGTCCAATATACATGTATATTTATTCACATTGTTCTTGAGATGTCTCGTGCAAAAGACATTTGTGTCATCAGTTAAACACCGTTTAACTGATCTTTTAAAGACAAGTTCTCAGTGATCCAATCACTTATTGATTCAGTTCATCTTCTGTCAGGTAATCTGCTATTTGATGCAGAAGCGCGCTGTATGCTTTGATTGAAGAATTTGTGTGAATAAAGGTAGGTCCAAAGCATATAGGGGGGTTGCATGATCGATCTCCGTAAAACTGACAGGTCTTTTCATACGATGGGTATTACATGGAAATCTTCCAAATTATAGGTTTTGTCTATGCCTTATACTGCCCCTAATACACCGCTTGATGTCTGTAATTTGTTGTTTATTAAACAGAGTCATGACTGGGTGGTTTGATCCTTGGATGTGTTGGACAATCTGAACGAAGCTGTTAAATTTAACAATTTTTTCCACAGCAATCACATTTCGCAGCATTCGCTCTAGATTCTGTTGTTTTCTCTTGATTGTATTTAATGTTTTTCAGCTGTTTATAATCTTTGTTTTTCGAAGACGTTGTCTGTTTCCATGTTATTTGTTTTCGACATTTTTCATATTTGGTGTTTAAGTTCATTTTTTTAGTTTTAATTTACACATTTTTCAGCATACTTAACGTTGCCATGTAACTGTCAAGTTGGAAAGGCGCCCGTGTACATGACTATAGCTTCTTTTTTTGGCAAGTACGCGTATCGCTCAGGGATATTTTGCAAAAGATGTGATTCTTCCTTTGAAATTTGCATTATCTTCTGAAGCCTTTAAAGCGACTCGCAACCAGATGGTGCATTAAAAATAGTAATTTGTAAATATGTGTCAAACGCTTATATAAATGGTAAAGAATTAGTTTAGGATAAGAAATTCTGTTTAAAAAAATGTATTTCAATAAAAAAAAATATTGGTCTCTGGTGGGATTCGAACCCGGGGCCCGGCATTGGCGGACAGAAGGCAAAATAGGGGAAACCGCTTAGACCAATGGACCACGGAACTATCCGTTTATCTCGGATCGATTTAACGTATTTCAATGTGTAGCGATCGAAAGTGCATACAACTTCGTAATTCGGCTCGGGTTTATGTCTGAGCCCGTGTAGAGAAGCAACAACAACTATACCGTCTACTAGTCGGTATAGAAAAACGATGGAAAATATCTAAAAATCTAAGATTCGGTGACGATTCTTGAGACTTTTTTTGGAGTGATCATATTCTTTTAATGTCAGAAGCCAAATAATGCCACAAATTTGCTTTTATTTGAGTATTTTATTTTATTTTGACAAGTACACCATCCGGTTGCGAGTCCCTTTAAAGTTTGGTATATACGTTGCACTTCTAAGACGTCTGGTTTAGTTGGCTGTGTTTTTCTTTCTTTTTTTATATGATGCCTAACACCGCTTTCGCGTATTACTGGCATAAGAAGTGCTTGTCGTGCAAGAATAAAAGTCTATAAAAGTTGTGAAGAGTGAGGGTTCGAAAGCGAGATGGAGAGAAAGAGTAAAGTGAGAAAGGTGTTAAAACAAAGTGAAAATAAAATCAGATTAAAACATTGTTCCAGAGCATCAGGGGCGGTTTGAAATGAGAGAGGGGGATAATGGCTGTATGAACCCCTCTAGGTCTGGCTGCATTGCATGACAACTGTTGTTGGAAGGCTATTCCACATGTCCACTATACATGGAAAGTACGAATACTTAAACTAGTTAGCAGAGATGTGGACTTGGTGGTAGGAGAGGGGTGCATATAACGAGTCATCATCACTGGTCTTTGAATATATGATGGCAAGGGGACAGCAACTAAAACATGGATGATTTTGTAAAATGTAATGAAACGTTCGATGCCACGTCTGTCGCTAAGTGTCTGCCAACCACGGGATTCCTGTAACTCCATTACACTCTGGTACGACGAGTAGTTTGAAGTTGTCCACCTCGCCGCTCTTCGTTGAACTTTCTCTATTTTATTTTTGTTTACCTTAGAACAAGGTGGCCATACTGACGAAGATTACTCCACTTGAGGTCTTACCAAAGTTTTATAAGCCATCTCTCTAACTTTCTGATTTTAGTAGTAATGTTCCTTGAAAGAAAAATAATCTGTTTTGTAGCAGTAGATGATATGTTATCGATATGGTTATTCCAAGAGAGCTCTCCAGAAATAGTAACTCCTAAATACTTGGCATTATCAACATTTTACAAAGTTTGATCATGTAACTTTTACACAATGTAGTTATATAAGAATTTCTTTTTACTTTTGCTGATGGATAAAACTACACATTTACTGGGGTTAAATACCATATCCCAGGTCTCTTTCCATTTGACAAGTTTATCAAGGTCATTTTGTAACAGTTCACAGTCATGAATAGAGTCAATGGCTAAGTACGCCGCAGAAAAAGGCAGAAGAGCAATGGACCTAGAACATAACCCTGAGGGACACCGTACGTAACAGGGACTTCGGACTAACAAGCTTCTGTGATATACCGATCAGAAAGTTTTGTAATCAGTTTATAACAAATTTGTTGACACCACGAACTGTAACGTAATTTATGAGGTAATATCAGGTGACTGACTTTGTCAAAAGTTTTACTTAAATCGAACAGGACCAGATCTGTTTGCTTTCGATTAACCATATTTTGAGAAATGTCGTCGACTAGCTGAAATTAGCCGGTTGTAACGGAGTGTACTCCCGCTTCCCATTCTTCATCTTCTCTACGCAGTATGAATGGCTCTGACAACAGCATTAATTAATTTGTTGCCGTGATACACGAAAAATACTTTTGAACAGGAAGGTTTAATCCAAGCTCCACAGTCGCCCCACATATACTGTTTCGAATCCTGTCTGTTGATAAAATAGAAATATCCGTCTTTTCGCCCGACTGGTACTTCCGGCAAAACTACATGTGGCTCACGGAACCGTTCTAATGATACTTGTATTTCAATGAATTTTTTCAATGGTCCTGGATTGAATTCACTGATTTCAGTTTCTTCTGCATTTTCTCAGCGGCTTTGTTTATTTTCACTTCCGGTGCGCATTGCGCCGAGTCCAGACTACTTGGGGTTGACTTGCCACTACCGGGTGAATCTTCCTCAACGAGCTGATTCTGACCAGTCGGCACTTGTTTCATTTTCTTCCTCGCCATTGTTTTCATTCAATTTCGGGGCGCATTGCGCCGGGTCAAGGTACTCGAGGTGGACTGGCCACTACTGAATGTGTCTTCCTCCATTGATTCTGACCGGTCTCCACTTGTCCTATTTTCTCCCTCAGCATCTGTGTCAGTGTTTATATTCACGTTCGGTGCACATTTCGGTAAAGACTACTTGAGGTTGACTGGCCACTACCCGAAGTGTTTATACTTGCTTCCAGTATATCGGAAATAGTTTTATCAGAGTCGATGCCAATGTCAGAGTCCTCATCTTCTAGTAAGGGGCCAAACCTATTTGGAGATATAACAATGGTCTCTTTTGTGTGTACGGGTTGTCTTTTTGGTACCTGCAAGTAGTTGTAGTTTTGCAAGACAGTGCCCCGTGCCACGTTGTCAACTAGAGGCACAATGTGATTTGGTACCCATTCTTTCATTCCACTTGTCCTTTGTTTTGGTGGGTTTGTGTAGCTCCACATTAGGGTTAGCTTGCCTTTATCTTGGTCGGCAAATGGTGGACGCAGCAGGTTGTCTAAAGTCGTGAACGCGATGTGTTTTTGTCCATTAATGTTTTGGTAAACCATCTGAATAGGTACATGTATGTTAAACAGATTTGAAATAGCTATATCTCTCTCCACAGTCTGGAATATGTTCCTAGTCTTGTGCATTTTGTTAGATATTTCTGATAATCTTTTGATATCAGTTCAATTCGCGCGTATAGACGATGCTTCGTTTGTTTATGTCTGTCGATCACCGTGAACAATGCAGCACCGATATCTCAAGTCCACGATGTGGGTTTCATCACCACATAGAAGAGTTGATATAGAGTTGAAGAGACAGTCTCCGTCGCTTGTGCTTTTCAGAGCTGTCATTTGGCTCCAAGGAAAATGTGCTAGATACGTATTTGCAACCTGATCCTGTTCATGAGTGTTGACATCACCATGAAGTCTATTTTCCACTGGGACACACTTCATATACATGTTTTCACTTTTAGTAGCCTTTTCCAGTTTGATTTTGCCATGTTTTGCAGCCTTCTTCATCCTGTCCAGACCCATCAGGTAGTCAAATGACCCGTCTTTATCATTTTTGAACTCCACACACACATACGGTAGATCTTCTTGAGTTGAGTTTTATATCCTTGTTCTTTACGTATAACAAGGTATACAACTCGACGTGTCTAATTAAAATCAACATGTTCTCGTCCTCGAAATATCAACAGTATCAATGTTAGTGTAACAGATAACTAACAATCCTTCATTTCATGAAACTAGCACCAACATTGGCACACATACCCCGTTTGGTTGCTTTTAGAAAAAAAATCCGTTGGCCACTTGAAAATCCAAAATGGCCGCCATTTTTCAAGATGGCCTCGATGCAATCACGTTAATAGGAAGGGACAATCAAAGATTAATTCCGTTCTAAAAGCAATGCACCAAGAGACTGATGAGCCTTCCTGATAGATCAGCAGATGCTGCTGTGTATCTGTTGTCCGACCAACTGTCTGACGAAGTGGAACTTCACAAACGAACCCTGACCCTTCTCGAAAATGTTCTAAGGAGCAACTCAGTGGAGGACAGTTAGCTGAGCGCCAGTTCCTGATCAAAGAAAAACAATTCAAAAACTTGAAAAGCTGCTGGAGAAGTATGAACTCCCCGACTACTATACTCTATAAACAGAAACATAAGGTAAAGAGGAGTTGAATGAGATGGCCGCCACAGAAATATTGCATTTACCAAAACATTGCATATATTTGTCCTACAGCAATGATCTCTGTGTCCCCAGAGACCGTCCTATTTTGACGGAGTTCTGGGGCTTAATTGTCATAGGTGTAACGGGCTCTCCCGTCGGGGTTCTCTTGATAATACGAGTTGCCTGAAAATAGGCGAAGGGTGGCGTAAGTAAACTCTTTGGTTTAACTCAGAACAGAAACGTGGCTCTCGCCATGAAACGTTTTATTAACAGTGCCATGCCGTCCTAAGACGAAGCATGAAAAACAATACAAATATATGGAATGAAAGGTTGTCATACAAAGTCGTAACATAAACATCACCTAATATCGTAAGAACAATCAATTACAACAAACTAACCTGAAAATAGGCGAAGGGTGGCGTAAGTAAACTCTTTGGTTTAACTCAGAACAGAAACGTGGCTCTCGCCATGAAACGTTTTATTAACAGTGCACCGCGCATGCGTAAGCATGATGGGAAGAAGCCTAAGTTTAAAGGTTGGTTAGTGACAGTTAAAGTGAAAGTAGGAATGATATTAGGAGCTGTGCATGACGGATATGGATGACCAATGATGATGAAAAATGAATTGTATGGGGTTTGATATGACAAATGAATGAAGCTGGATGAACTATGATTGACTGTGAACATAAAGGTTACTATATAAATCTACCCTGTAACATTCTCCCCCTCTTCGGGAAATGTCGTCCCGACATTTAAAGAAACTACACATCACTGGTAGGCAAAGAAAAAATCCAGCGGCAGTCACTATTAAGTAAAAACTACCTTAATAAAAGAGTGTACTAATTTACACATTAAGCAATAAAACCCGTGCAAAACACTCTCCCTGCTTCCCAATACCATTTCTGTATCTAATAACCCTAATACCCTACACTCAAACATGTCTTTCCCAGAAAAGTCAATACTCTGACAAAACTCCTACTTACAGATGATTTCTCAAACTGTAAGATACCAAGTATATAGTAAAGCAAAACACCAAAATTGAAAAGTATTTTAATTTCCATAGAGAAAACTCCCTATGCACAAAACAAGTGCAAACAACTTCTCTAAGTAAACAGAGGTATACTTTTAAACCTAATCCAATCAAACATGACCAATCCTGTGGATGCTACGCGAAAAAACATCCACAACATTTTTCATGTGAAGCCCGCCATTAAGCGGATAATTACATGTGAGAATTACCTCAAATTCCCTGTGCTAAATGTCAAACCATCTGTTCTCCTGAGGCCACCAAGCATAGGCAGAAGGTAAAACATTATAGCTTAAAGAAAGTAAATCATTAATCATCAGTA
This sequence comes from Gari tellinella, assembly GCA_922989275.2. NCBI lineage: Eukaryota > Metazoa > Mollusca > Bivalvia > Cardiida > Psammobiidae > Gari > Gari tellinella. The sequence goes on from OV277862.1 coordinate 20,799,234, forward strand.
ATCTGTGATATTTACACCAGTATGAGTATCTAAATCTCAATTCTGTATGGATTCTATTTACAATCCCAATCTGAATTCATCCAACTGGGTTTCTTTATTTCTCGTCTCGATGATAAGCGATCCGCCAAAGGACCCAAATCATGCCTAACAGGGACTTGTGACTGAGGACTTGTAGGGGGTCGACTATGCGACAGAGGACTTGAAGGAGACTGACTTTGTGACTGCGGACATGCAGGCGACTGACTATGCGACTGCGGACTTGCAGGAGACCGACTATGCGACTGCGGACTTGCAGGAGACTGACTACGTGACCGCGGACTCGCAGGAGACGCGCTATCCAACTGCGGACTAGCAGAAGACGCACTATCCAACTGCGGTCTCACACTATCCAATTGCGGACTTGCAGGAGGTTGTCGATGAGGCTCATCTTTCGATGGCAAAGCCATGAACGGCAGGTGGGTCTTCATACCACCACGTCCATGTTCCCTTCGCACCCGATAAACCGGAATATGGAGATGTGGTTGATCCACTACCAGAAAAACTTCCTTCTGCCACTTGTCAGCTAATTTGCACTTTCCACGAGTGCCCAAATTCCGTATCAGGACCCTGTCCCCAACTTCTAACCTAGCGTTCCGTACCCTGGGATCATACAACTTCTTGTGCCGCTGGGACTGCTTCCTTGCTTCCCTTGTTGCCACCTTGTAAGCGAAATCCAGGCGCTTCTTAAGATCGGAAACGTAGTTAGTGTGGTTCTTGTGGGTTACTACATCGGGTTCCAATCCCAAGAAAGCATCAATCGCCAAACGAGGGTGACGACCAAACATTAAGTAGTGCGGTGAAAGTCCAGTGCTCTCGTGTCTGATGGAGTTGTAAGCATGAACAAGTGCGGGCACATGAGCTCGCCAGTTCTGTTTCTGGACATCTTCCAAGGTGCCGAGCATGTTCATTAAAGTACGATTAAATCGTTCGGGCATCCCATTACCTTGAGGGTGGTATGGTGTGGTACGGGACTGGTCAACCTGAGAAATCTCGCAGAGCTCCTTAATAACCGCACTGACGAAGTTGCGTCCTTGGTCACTGTGTAACCGAGAAGGGAAACCGTAATGGCAAACAAAGCGCTCAAACAGAACCTTGGCAGTGGTATGAGCGGACTGGCTCTTAGTAGGGATGGCCTGAGCAAATATTGTGAAATGATCCGTGATCACAAGCACGTTCTCAAATCCTCCTGAAGACATCTCCAATGAAAGAAAATCCATACAGACAAGCTGAAGTGGATATGTAGATTCAACAGGAACAAGATCTGCTGCAGTCCTCACCTTGGTTTTCCTACAGATACACCTAGGACATTCTCTAATCCTTCGTTCAACGAAATTATCCATCTGCGGCCAGTACACACGAGATCTGAAAAGTGAGAGAGTACGATCCCTGCCTTGATGTCCAGCCTCTTCATGCAGTCCTCTGAATGCAATATCCCTGAATGGTTCTGGAAGGACCAACTGAACTGTGGGATGACCACGACAAGAACCTTTACGATACAGAACATCGTTTCTTAAAAATAGATGTCCCCATTCTCGCAGAAACGAACGAACAACCTCTGACTCCATAGCTGTCCGACGACTTGTGAGCTTGTGACCTGCACGAACAATCTCAATAACCCTTGCGATATCTGAATCAGATCGCTGTTCCTTCAGCCAATCTATGTCACTGAGAATAGAACCAAGATCTGGACCATCATCCACCATCACAGCATCATGATTCAATGAAAGACATTCAACAGAAGGAGCCTGCTCTACTTTGACTAGATGATACTGCATGAGAGCTTTCAAAACATCTGGAAAGACAACAGTTTCCTCCGAAGGGTTTCCAGTATGAGCCTGTTTAACGCTATCAAGACGAGATAGAGTATCAGCATCCACGTTCTGATTGCCAGCACGATACTTAATCGAAAAGTTGTACGTGGCAAGAGATGCCAACCAACGATGAGACACAGCATCGAGCTTTGCAGACGTCAACACATAAGTGAGCGGGTTGTTGTCAGTGATTACCTGGAAGTGATTCCCATACAAATAGTCATGGAACTTTTCAACTGCCCACTTTAGCGACAAAGACTCCAGCGTATGAGCAGGGTAATTCCTCTCATTAGTACGAAGGCCCCGGCTCGCATATACGATGACTCTCTGCTTGCCATCCTGCACCTGATAGAGTACAGCACCAAGACCTGTGCCACATGCATCTGTATGCAATACAAATGGTTTGCTATAATCAGCATAGGCCAATACAGGAGGAGAGCAGAGTTTTTCGATAAGAGTATCAAACGCTCTTTGCTGAGGTTCATTCCATTGCCAAGACACGGCAGTCTTTTTGGACTTGGTTTTGGACGTAGGATGACCGACTAGGAGGTCATTAACAGGTTTCGAGATATTGGCAAAGTTGGGCACGAAACGGCGGTAATAACCGGCAAACCCCAAGAAGCTGCGGAGTTCCTTAAGCGAAGAAGGTATGGGCCACTCTTTGAGTGCCCTAAGCGTCTCCGGATCGGTCCCTATACCGTGTTGCGAAACGACATGACCCAGATAACCAACCTCAGTGCAGAAGAATTCGCACTTGGAGCCCTTGAGCTTAAGCTTCCCGACTTCCAACCTGTGAAAGACCCTTTCAAGCCGCTGGAAATGCTCTTCGAGACTGTCACTAAAAATAATGACGTCGTCCAGGTATATCAAGCACTCTTTGAGATGGAGCTCGCCCATGCAACGCTCCATCAGGCGTTGAAACGTGGATGGAGCGTTCGTGAGCCCAAAAGGCATTCTGTTACACTCAAAGAATCCCAAAGGCCCGACAGAGAAGGCTGTCTTGGGCTTATCGGACTCTTTGATCGGGACTTGCCAATAACCGGAGCGCAGGTCCAACTTAGTTAAGTATTTCGCTCCCGCTATACAATCTATCGTCTCCTCGATCCTGGGAAGGGCGTAGGCATCTTTCACTGTCCTGTTGTTTAGCCGTCTATAATCTATGCAGAATCGGAGGGACTTGTCCTTCTTCCTGACAAGAACTATATTGGAGGAAAAGGGGCTCCTTGACTCTCTTATAGCTCCAGTCTTTATCATCTCTTGTAGATGTTCCCGCATTCCTCAAACATGCCAGGAGGGATCCTTCGGTACGATTCCTTAAAAGGAGTAGAATCTTCCAGCTCAAGTGTATGTTCAACGAGATCAGTGCAGCCAAGATCTGTAAACCCGGAGGAGAATATGTGTTTCCATTTCGACAAAAAATGGCGCACCTTCTGGACTTCTGACTCTGTCAAAGTACTAGTGGGAATTGATATACCCAGATCCTCTAGGGACTTATCATAATTGACTTTGTTGGAAGTCTCTCTCTTAAAAGGATCAAAATGGCGGAGCACATCGACATTATGAAGGTTACACAATGGACCCTTGGGTCGGATAGTGTCAGGTCTGGAAGAGAGATTACAAATCTTTACCGGAATCTTTGAAAAACTCCGATAAGGATTAACCTTGACCAACCGGGGACAAATGTTTAGTTGGTGAGAATCATCCAAAGTTTCGGTAACTCCTAAGGTGATGTCTGCCTTTCTGACACTTCCAGTTATCGTTCTTGTTTCATTGGGTTTGACAACAATAGCTTTGTAACAAAAGGCTCTCACAGGAATGACATGAGATTCCGAGATGGTCGAGAAAGTCTCTTTCCAAGCAGTAGGGATAGACTTATCTAAAGTAGAAGGCTTAAAGTGATGAATGACATTTGTGCCCAGGAGAAGAGGTACATTCTTTGAGTACCTCGTACCCGGCTGTATCAACATAGGAACTGATATGGACGGGGATTCAAGTGATGGAATGCTAATATCCAAAATAGCATAACCAAGATAAGTGACTGACTTGTCACCAGCACCACGAATATCAAGTTGAAAATCTGAAAGGGCGTGTAACTTGGGCTTGGGATCCATGGCGTTATAGTATGACTCACTTAGAAAAGTCACCATGGAACCGGAATCAAGGAGGGCTTTGCATGTAACACCTTCAAGACTAACTTCAGCCTCTGTAGCGTTTCCTACCAAAGGAACAAGATTTGGGCCGCTTTGGCGGAACGCCTCGGGACCTTCTACTGACCCTTCGTAGAAGGTCGCCACCCGTTTAAATTCTTGTCTGAACCTTTCTGCTCTTTCTTATTATCCTGATACTTCTTCTGTCCTTCTTCAACTTTCTTGCTACTTTCGAGCACTTAGTTGCTGTCTTCTTTGACCTTGAGAAAGCATATGACACAACATGGAAGTATGGTATCATGAAAGACCTGCATGAAAATGGCCTTAAAGGTCGACTTCCAATTTTTATTGAATTTTTTTTAAATGATAGGGAGTTTCAAGTCCGAGTTGGAACTACCCTTTCTGATATGCAAAAGCAGGAAATAGGTGTTCCACAAGGAAGTATTTTATCAGTAACTCTTTTTAATGTAAAAATTAATAATATTGTTAAATGTTTAACAAATGACACAGATTGTTCATTGTACGTTGATGACTTTTTAATTTGTTACCGTTCCAAAAACATTAATACTGTTGAACGTCAACTTCAGCTGTCCATTAATAAAATTCAAAAATGGGCTACTGAGAATGGTTTTAAATTTTCCAGATCAAAAACAAATTGTGTGCATTTCTGTCAACTGAGAAAATTTCATCCTGATCCCGAATTGCACCTGGATGGTAGCCCCATTCCAGTCGTGGATCAGGCGAAGTTTCTCGGTGTCATTTTTGACAAGAAACTTTCTTTTATCCCTCATATAAAATATTTAAAGGCAAAATGCCAGAAAACTTTAAAATTACTTCGCGTTCTTGCACATACCGACTGGGGTGCAGATCGTACTGTAATGCTTAGATTATACAGAAGTTTAGTAAGATCCAAACTTGATTATGTTTGTTGTGTTTATGGCTCTGCAAGGAAATCATACTTGCAGATGATTGACCCAATACATCATCAAGGTTTACGTTTAGCATTGGGTGCCTTTAGGACTTCCCCTGCTAAAAGTTTATATGTCGAGGCCAATGAGCCTTCTCTTTATTCTCGTCGTGAAAAATTATCCATGCAGTATACTTCAAAGTTAGCTTCAAACCGTTCAAATCCAACATACAATAATGTGTTTAAACCTAAACATAAACGTTTATTTAAATCTAAAGAAAAGGTTATTCCTTCCTTTGGAATACGTATGAAAAACTCTTTTGAAAGTAGTGGTATAGATTTGTCTTTGGTTGAAGAGACCAAAGTCGAATCTATACCACCCTGGACTATTAAACGTCCAAACGTCATTTTTGATCTAACTTGGCATAAGAAGTCTGAAACAAACTCGCTTGAATTTAAGTCTTTTTTTAATGAAATCATTTCAAAATTTGAAGATTATAAACAAGTTTATACTGATGGTTCGAAAGATGATGAGAAGGTTGCCGCTGCTTTTGTGACTGCCAATACGGTTACAAAGTTTCGGCTCCCTGACAATGCCTCTATATTTTCAGCAGAGATCAAGGCTATTGATTTAGCTCTTGACTATATTGCTGAAGATTCATGTAGTAAACATATACTCTTTTCGGATTCTCTTTCTGTATTACAATCATTGAGTAAAGGTTCTACTAAAAATGTACTTATTAAAAATATTGTTTTAAAATTTCATGAACTATCTAATTCTAAAGATGTAAAATTTTGTTGGGTACCTAGTCATTGTGGAATTAAGGGCAATGAGAGGGCAGACTTAGAAGCTAAGTCTGCCCTGTCGTTGCCTGAATCTGATATGGATCTTCCTTATTCGGATTTCAAACCACAGATTACTAAATTTATTTTAAGAAATTGGCAGGAGTCTTGGAGTGGGGAAACTCACAACAAACTCCATGCCATTAAACCTGTATTAGGTGAAAGTTTAAACTCATGCCGGTCGATTCGCCGGGATGAGGTAGTTTTAGCTAGATTGAGAATAGGACATTCTTATATTACACATTCATATCTTTTAAAACGTGAGGTTCAACCAGAATGTTTATTTTGTTTTGAACCTTATACAATTCAGCCCATTCTTATTGATTGTGCTGATTTAACTTTAATTCGTAGTAGATTTTTTCAGGCAGATTCTCTGCGGGAACTGTTTGAATTTGTAGATATATCTAAAATACTTGAATTTTTAAAAGCCATTAATTTATATTATAAAATTTAAATAAATTATAGTTTTTTTAAGATAAATTTTTGTATGTCGATTATGTTTTGTCCATATTTTGTTTACTTTCTCGTTGATCGGGACTGACATTGACGTAATCTATTAGTTGATATTGTTTTAAATTTGATATTGTAATTATTTATTCGGCTCTAAATGACCTTTTTGTGTCGATGGGCCGTAAAACACCATTCATTCATTCATTCATTCTTGCTACTTTCTTTTACCGCTCTCATTTCCTTTTCCAAACTCTCAACTCTCCTTCCTAACTTTTTAAATTCACCAACCATCTCATCCATCTGCTTCAAAAGTCTACTCTCAACCATCGTCATACTGCTATTAACTTCTACCTCTCTATCTTTCTGTTCTACCACTGGCTCTTTCTTATCTGGCTTCACTCCCTTCTCCAACCCTTTCATTTCTTGCTCCATTTTCCTCAATTCTTTTCTAAGCAGATTGAAATCCTCCATACTTTCGTATTTGTATCGGGACATATTTTTTAACATTTCATCTTGCAGACCTGACCACAGTCTGTTCCGGAGCATCTCATTCTTCGTTTCTGCATTCAAATAACCACAATGCCGAATGAGCTGCTCCAGAAGCAGACTGTAGTCAGCTACCGTTTCTCCTGGTCTCTGCACCGCAGAGTAAAACTGTTCTTTTGTTTTCTCTGCTGAACTAACGTTCCCGTAAATACCCTCTAACTCCATAAGAATCTCTGGGAGAGTGGCATTCTCTCCCAGATGCAAGAGCACAGTACATGCTTTACCCTTCAAACCACGCCTAATCGCCTCCAATAGGGACTGTCCCCCATACTGGCCACCAAATGTAACGGGCTCTCCCGTCGGGGTTCTCTTGATAATACGAGTTGCCTGAAAATAGGCGAAGGGTGGCGTAAGTAAACTCTTTGGTTTAACTCAGAACAGAAACGTGGCTCTCGCCATGAAACGTTTTATTAACAGTGCCATGCCGTCCTAAGACGAAGCATGAAAAACAATACAAATATATGGAATGAAAGGTTGTCATACAAAGTCGTAACATAAACATCACCTAATATCGTAAGAACAATCAATTACAACAAACTAACCTGAAAATAGGCGAAGGGTGGCGAAAGTAAACTCTTTGGTTTAACTCAGAACAGAAACGTGGCTCTCGCCATGAAACGTTTTATTAACAGTGCACCGCGCATGCGTAAGCATGATGGGAAGAAGCCTAAGGTTAAAGGTTGGTTAGTGACAGTTAAAGTGAAAGTAGGAATGATATTAGGAGCTGTGCATGACGGATATGGATGACCAATGATGATGAAAAATGAATTGTATGGGGTTTGATATGACAAATGAATGAAGCTGGATGAACTATGATTGACTGTGAACATGAAGGTTACTATATAAATCTACCCTGTAACATAGGGAATGTTTTTTGTTTATAAGACCGAGATTATTCCCTCTGACAAGAACTTAAATGAAGGCAGGTCGGTGGTTTTGATCTCATGTGCTGCTTTGCAACGCATGGGATAAGCTAAAATCATCTTCCTGAAATCATCATCTCATCTCGGACTGTTATTCCGACTGAAGCATTCAAATTTACAACCAAGAAATGACCCCATGGCTTCCTTGAACCCATTAAAAATTAAAAAGTTAAAGATGGCCACCAACTATCACAGAAATATTGCATTTTCGAAGTAAAATGGCCAAAACGTGTCCTATATTATTGGTCTTTGTATAAAATAATATAATACTTCTTTTACCCTGTAAATAACAAATTTGGAACCATGGAGAGCGAATTCACGTGGAACTATAGATCGAACCTTTAGTAAGGCAAAGGAAAACCGTTTGTCGAAAAAATGAAAACTGAGAATGGGGTGTCTGCGGTTAGGCTCACAGGTCAAATGACGCCACTTAAGTGTCTTTAGATTGGACCATAGTTCCACGTGGAGTTGGTCGGAATCGCTCAATGGCCTCCTTGTACCCGGTAGCGTATAAACAACAAGATTGCCGCCACAGAAATATTGCATTTCGCAATCAAATTACAAATACATGTCCTATTTCAACGATCTTTGTGTCTAATTATACATCAGTTTTGAAATTTATGTGTCAAATATATAAGATATCATAGTTTCCAGTCGAAAGTAAAATATCAGAAACAAATCTTAGAGCTATTTAGTGTACTTTCTACTAACACATGTAACAGAGGAGGCACTTCAAGTTCATACATGTACAATCGTAACCGATTATTAATAGCAGGTGCTGTCAGGATACAGTGTGTTAAAACATTTGTTATGTGCAAGTTAATAGATAGATTCAAATCAGAACCATTCGACATACGCAACACTTGGCGTCATTCACGGCTGTGTCCTTGCTCCATCGCTCTTTGGTATTTTCATTGCCCTACTCTCAAAGAATGCTTTCAACACGTCAACAGAGGTCTACATTCATACCAGATTGGATGGCAAGCAGTTTTAGAGCTTAGAATTGTCTGGGAAGATTACAAACTCCTTATTTGACCAGTAACCGGATCGGATTTGTTTCTGTTATGTCTTAATGTCCTAGGTTATTAAAGGTTTGAGTTGAGTCTCAAATCTGACAAATCAGATGTATTTTGTGTCACCTGCTGTAGGCAGAGATGACACTAAGGGACCACTTTCCGTCGTATGGCTGTCTGTCTGTCTGTCCACGCTAATATTTTGGGTTTATGGGACTAGGTGACGTAACACAGAACAAAAGAAAACAATAGAGCTGTTCATTTCGTTAGTCCATTTTGGGTTTATGTCTCTTTTTTGGTTTATGTGGCTTTTCACACCTTTTTAACAAAGGGAAAGCCACATGAACCTGAAATGTTAGTACGTCCGTCTGTCTGTCTGTCCGTCGCGCTTTTTGTCGCACGTCTGATAACTCCTGTTCTACTGAAGCTTTTAGGATGGAACTTTATTTATCGAAAGAACTTGATAAGTGGAAGTGTAATGCACAAGCGTCATAACTTTTGTATCGATATTGTGAGAGTTATTTCCCTTTTCAACATTTCCATTTCATGCAGATTTCTTCTATTTTACTTTAGATTTTGAAATGAAATTTCTTTTATGGAAAGAGAATGTTATACTTATGCTTACTGCCAGGTGACACACGTGTTCCGAGGAACTCATCTATTTTTAACCTTTGGGCCAGACAGGGTTAGCTTGGACCATACAATGTTGCAAATTGTATTTTATTTGCCTTGTTCTTTGCTTAGGATTTTATTATTTACCACGACGAGAACGCCGCCTCCCTGTGAACGTGTACCACACGGTTGCATTTGACTGGAATCGAACCTTTGACACCAGGGTTCAAAATTTAACAGTCGTATACGTTAACCACTATACTATCGCGCCACACGTGACTGATACGTGACTTCTATTAATACCCCAGTGATGTTATTGCGCTAAGTCTGTAACCGGACGCGGGTAAAATACCGAAAAAAGTGTGATTTAGTTCACTTTTTTGGTGTAAATAAAGAAGAAATAAAGCTAAACTATGTGCGAACTTGTTGGTGTTGTTAGGTTTATTCAATTTTTTTGCCCCCAGAATCTACGATTCGGGGGCATATAGTTTTTGTCATGTCTGTTGGTCTGTCTGTCCGTCCGTCCGTCTGTCTGTGCCAAAAAACCTTAACCTTTGCGCTTTAAATCTTGCATTTTTGTACCTGGGCCTTTTTTACTTGGCAAGTGCCTTCCCTGTATCAAGACCTTTCCAACCATAAAAAACATTTTGACCTTGTGACTTTGACCTTGGCATTTGACCTACTTTTGTAAAAATCTTTAAATGGCTATAACATTTGCACCAGTTGGCCTAGGGCTTTCATATGTTGTATGTATATTTCTTGTGTCAAAACCTTTCCAACCATACCAACATATTTGACCATGTGACCTTGACCTTTGACCTAATTTATCAAACTTTAACCAAAAACCTTAACCTTGGCTATAACTTTTACATTTTTGAAGCTGGGCCTTTTATACTTGGTATGTGTTTTCCCTGTGGCAAGACCTTTCTAACCATACAAAACTTTTTTACCTTGTGACCTTGACATTTGACCTACTTTTGTGGAAATCTTTAAATGGCTATAACATTTGCACCAGTAGGCCTACGGCTTTCATATTTTGTTTATATATTTCTTGTGTCAAGACCTTTCCAACCAAACCTAGAGCTTCCATAATTTATATGTTTCTTGTGTTAAGACTTCTCCAACCATGCCAATGTTTCATTTACCCTACGACCATGTATTTTTGGCCTACTTTTGCAAATAAGCATTACATTACAGAACATGACGCTGACTGGGGGCATTTGTGTTTCATAAACACATTGCTTTTCTTCTGATCCTCACCAAACTTTCTTAAAATATTTGTTGACATTAAATTGAGACCAATTTATTTGGATAACCAGCGGCGCCAATTTATGCTAGGCCTTTTGGAGTAATGGCCCTTGAATTCCTCAAAATGGCGCTCCACGACATTTTTAGCTCTCTAACTCGTACATTTTACATTTGATAGTCTGGATTCCCCTCCCTGTATCATCGGGGGCATTCGTGTAACTGGGACACGCTCTTGTTTTGAATTGTCATTTCTATGTTTCGAATAGCTTACAGTGGTTTGCTGATTGTTTTCCGTGCTTACTTACGATTACTAATGAACTTTATAGAATGGTCAAAAGGGTTTACTTTCAAAATAGCTCTTGCAGTTTTTAGCTCGCCTGTACGAAGTACATGACGAGCTATTGCAATACCCCCGGTGTAGTCGTCGTTGTCGTCGTCGTCGTCGTTGTCGTGAACGGCGTAAACAATTTGAACAAAATCCCTATAACTTCTATGTCCCTTGAGTTATTGATTTCATAGTTGGTATGTGTGTGCATATGGACAAGAACTTTCCATGCACAGAAAAAATTTGACCCCTGTGACCTTGAACTTAAACTTAGGGCCCGCGTTTAGGTTTCGAAATCTGTGTTTAGGTTTCGAAAATTGCCTATAACTTCTATGTCCCTTGAGGTATTGCTTTCATAGTTGGTGTGTGTGTGCATATGGACAAGACCTTTCCATGCACAGAAAACATTGGACCCCTGTGACCTTGACCTTGAACTTAGGGCCCGCGTTTAGGTTTCGAAATCTGTGTTTAGGTTTCGAAAATTGCCTATAACTTCTATGTCCCTTGAGGTATTGCTTTCATAGTTGGTATGTGTGTGCATATGGACAAGACCTTTCCATGCACAGAAAAAATTGGACCCCTTTGACCTTGAACTTAGGGCCCGTGTTTAAGTTTCGAAATCTGTGTTTAGGTTTCGAAAATTGCCTATAACTTCTATGTCCCTTGAGGTATTGCTTTCATAGTTGGTATGTGTGTGCATATGGACAAGACCTTTCCATGCACAGAAAAAATTTGACCCCTGTGACCTTGACCTTGAACTAAAGGCCCGCGTTTAGGTTTCGAAATCTGTGTTTAGGTTTCGAAAATAGCCTATAACTTCTATGTCCCTTGAGGTATTGCTTTCATAGTTGGTATGTGTGTGCAAATTGACAAGACCTTTCCATGCACAGAAATTTTTTGACCCTGTGACCTTGACCTTGAAATTAGGGCCCGCATTTAGGTTTCGAAATCTGTGTTTAGGTTTCGAAAATTGCCTATAACTTCTATGTCCCTTGAGGTATTGCTTTCATAGTTGGTATGTGTGTGTGTATGGACATGACCATTCCATGCACAGAATGAATTGGACCCCTGTGACCTTGACTTTGAACTTAGGGCCCGCGTTTAGGTTTCGAAATCTGTGTTCATATAACTTTTATGTCCCTTGAGGTATTGCTTACATAGTTGGTATTTGTGTGTATATGGACAAGACACAGAAAAATTTGGACCCCTAAGACCTTGACCTTGAACTTAGATCCAGGGTTATGATTTTGAAATATGTGTTTAGGTTTCAAAAATGCTTACAATTCCTATGTACCTTGAGGTGTAACTTCATATTTGATTTTCATGTGTATATGCCTATATGGACAAGACCTTTCCATGCAGGCAAAAAGGTTGACCTCGGTGACCTTAAATGTGCTTTTAAGTTTCTAAATGTGCCGATGGCGAGCTTTGTTGTCTCTCTGACAACTCTTGTTCTCTAATTGATGTAACATTGAAATTTCAATAAGTTTCATACACGGTTTATCATAATGTTTTCTCCATTGTAAAGTCTTCATAAGTTTGGTTTATTTTCATTTTCCATACAGCAAGTGCGTAACGCTTATATATAGCAGCCTGGATTAACCAATTGACTGTCATGACGTCATTAATTTTAAGCAACTTTTGTCTGCTGTTAATTCTAAAATTTAAATTGAAGGTATTCTAATTTTAGAAATATTGAAATAAAAGTGTCAAGCAGTATGAATCCTGGCCAGACGTAAAGTTACGCGGCGCCTGATCAAGATAAAATTTGTTTGCCAATAACTATTGTATTCGGGGTAAGGAAGTGAACGGGTAGGATAGGCACAACGTTAAAATGTGAGTTTTTCATTCTTAATAGATTTAAGTCTCTTAATCGACTGCAGCGTCGAATAAGGATCAAAACTGTTTTCAAAAATATGTGTTATAAGGCTTAGCAGCGAAAGGGTTAAAACTTTCAAGAAAAGACTTATTCAATTTCAGGGAAAGTTGAGTAAAGGCATACATTTCACATAATTGAGCAATTCTTTATTGATACGGGTGTCTCTTTTATACGATTAATATATACTACAGGGCCCGTCTTATGAAATGTCGTACGACAAATATTGTCGTAAGTCAGATTATAAAATTATTAATTATTAAATATTGCTCCATCTAATGCTCTCTGAGATTTTACAAGGCAAGATTAGATGGATAGATCAGAAGTTTTGACTTACGACTGTCTTTGTCGTACAACGTTTCGTAAGACAAGCAGCCCAAGTTTGCTTGTTTGTTTCTAACAATATCTATGGAATGCTGCCATTTTTACATTTCATTTAATGTTAAAGCCATCCCATGGCTATACAGTCGAGGCTGTCCTAACGAACAGCTGTATATACCGACGTGCTGTTATAATCGACTATACTTATTGATCCCGAACGAATTTACTATATAAATTGTATTTAGGTTCTATATAACGACGTGCTCTGTTATCTACTGACGCGTTTAGTGTTCCGTAACGTTTATTTAAGAAATGAACTGATTGATTTCGGCGTTCAAGCGAAATGAACGACAGAAAATTATCGGCAAATACCATGAATCGCTAACGCAATTCATGGTAAATTTGCCGATAATTTTCTGTCGTTCATTTCGCTTAAACGCCGAAATCAATCAGCTCATTTCTTATATTTAGAATATATTTTCTGTAATTTCAAACATTAAATAAACATTTTGTTAGTTCGCATGTATGTTTAATCCATATTAGAGGTAGATAACACGAATAATGTGTACCCTATAAGGAACAGCCATGACTGATTTTCTGAAGCTGTGTCTATTCCAAAGCAGAAGAATAAGTCCCATTGTTTACATTCTAAGTCAACAACTTGACAGTTTGGCGCGAAAAATGCCGATTTTTTACGTCATTGGAAGTGACGTCATTTTAGAGTAGGATAAATATATCGGGTTTTTTGTCATAAAAACGCAGATAGCCGCTGTTTATAAGGTATGTCACTTTTCTTGCAATTTTACTCATTAATAAAGAGGAATATATTTCGGGAATCATGGTTCCCACTTATATAGATCGGTTAAGAACAAAATTGGAAAAATCCGCCAAATGTTTGCTGTCCCATATTCCAATGATTAATTCGAGAATGAAAATTGCATATGTCCCGCCTCCCCTTCGCAACTTTTCCACAAGTCCCGCCCTCTCGAAAAGTGGTGTTTATATAAAATGAACACCCTTTTTGTCAATGAAATATAATGGGGCGATTGTAAATATAATGGGGTGACTTCGGTTGTTTCAATCGACCTTGAGTTAAGGGTAAATTTAGAGAAGTGGAGAAAATTTGGCTAATGTGTACCGAAACTTTACGTGTACATAAACTTTATTGGATACGTGCAAAATATATCGAATGGTCATGTACCTTTCAACTTTTATAGAATGAACATTGAAATTAAATGCATGGTTTCATGTTTTTGTTATATTCTTATTCTTCTGAATTATTTTTCATATTTTAAAAAAACACTTATTTTACTCAGGATATATAACTTTTAATAAGCTAAATTTCTTGTGATATTGAAATTTGTATAATACGTACATAAACATCTTTCTTAAACTTTAACATAGACTTACTTGTTCATTTGTACATTATTACAATTTTATTAAGCTATACGAGGGGGTTGTGTTATCTGTGTGGCTGTCTTAAATTACCGTATTAGACACCTTCCATTGAAGGTCATATAAGACAGCCTCGAGATCTATATGGTTCTGATAGCTGATTAACATAATGAGTGTAATAAATAGGTACATGTAGCAAGCCTAGGCATTTCAACCTTTCGGCTACTATGTGTCACTCTAATGGAGAACATTTAATGTACGTGTCTTTTCAATAAAGCGAAGACAAACACGTCGCAATTATAAAAACTAACCCATTGCAAGAGTTAGAATAGAAAATATACTGCCATTGTTTATTTCAAACTTACAAAACTATCTCAGATACCCGCATATACACATGAGCCGTGTCATGACAAAACCTGCCTTATTGCATTGCAACATTGTACATATAAAGTATCGTTACATCACATGCTCTGTGTCATAGTCATTCTACTCTGTCAAATACGATAATATAACACTGCTAAATACAATGCTTTAGATGGTCGTGGGTTTGGTTATCGATCAATCTACAATTGATAACTATGCTTTCCTCTTTGGTTGTGCGACGACAGACAGGGCTTAGCACTACATGATGATGTATCTCTAAAGCCGTCCTTAACCGGGAGAGTTATGTCGGATTTTCGTGCTTTGTTTTTTCTCTCCCTCTCTGTCGTACCCGGAACCCTTCCATGTCTTACAGTTACTCGTGACTACAGACTAGTCGCTTGAGTACAATTTGGCCGTTGCCATAGTGGGTTATTTTTAACACGGGCTTGAATGTTTAATTCTTTCCCGTGTTACTAATAATCTTGTCATATAATTATGTTAGATGTTTTACATGTATTTACTTACTGTGCTGGCGGTCTTTTTGATTGTAAGGTTGTGGAACAGGGTTTATATTTTATGTACACTGTTCGTCTTTATAGGTGAATATAGGAGATAAGTGTGAGGTTGGGCGCCCCTAAACCCAGGTTTAACCCCCAGTGGTTTTTAATGGTTAATTTATAATTAATTATTGATTGCTGCTGACCGTACCAAGGCGGGCTCCTATGTTCACTTTGCTTTATGTTTGTCTTGCGTATTGTTTTCTGTTTGGTGTGTGGGATTGCGTGTGTGTGTGTGTTTGTTGTGTGTGTTTGTGTGTGTGTTTGTTATGGTATGGCTGTGTGTGTGTTCTGCTTTAGAGGTGGGTGTATTGTTTGTGTTGCGTTTCCTGCTTGAGTCTTCTGTCGTATTTATTTGAAACAGAGTAGCTCATGGCCAGCCGCCGCGTCTAAGACGCGGCGGCTGACCTTGATCTACAGTCATGGGACATTATTATTCGCCACCCTGCGAAAAAGTTGCTTATTTTTATCAGTCTTTCTCAACTGTTTTTTAGAATTAAAACTCTAGCAAACATTCAATGTACTTCTGTTTGGTTTTAAGGGTTGGAGCAAAGATCCGTTAAATGTTTCCTATTCTCGAATTGAGCATGTAATTCTTTGGTTCTTGTTGCTAGGTAATTTTAGAATGTACATTTAAACAATGAACCATGATCTCATTATATGGTTGCCATGGTAACAACAGATGAAAACTATGTAAAATTCCACCTGATTAACAAACACCTTACATGTGCGATTAAAACTAAAATAAAAAAATGTCATTCCAAAGCTCTGTTTTTTCGTGTTCATTCACACAGTTCTAAAGTTCAGTCGGTAAACTTGATTTCCCATAGACTCCCATGTTAATTTTAGCATCTTTCGCATGTCAGTAAACTTGAATATAAACGATTTCTGTAACTTTCTTTAATTTCCTTTTGAAAGTGCATTACTGAATGGGAGAATATGTTTTTAAATTAAAACGTTCTTTAATTCTAGATATGTGTCCCAAATGTTACCATAGCAACCAGTTTAGCGGAACGAGTCAACTTTTTTCATTTATATTTTAAAGTTGCCTAGCAACAGCTGTTCTGGGTCAGAACAGCAGAGAATAGATCTATATTTGAAAAGTCAACACCCTAGCCTTTAAACTGTCCTACACTGTTGTGTAATTTGGTGTTCGACAATTTTGTGGCATCACCAGTAATGTAAAATATGTGTGGAAAAAATGTCAAAATTTCGTCAGGTGGCGAATAATTGTCCATTGACTGTACTCTATTTGTAATGAAATAAGACATGGTTTATCATGACACGGCTCAATACCAGCAACAATGCTATACTATATCAACATCGCAGTGTCTTTGTCTTTTTGTTTCTTTCGCTTCTTTTTGCGACGTGCTGCAGCTTTTCGTTCCGCTCCCTCATAATCGTAATTGCGAATGTCCGGTACCATCAGTATGGCACACAGTAAACACAGGCCAGCAGTCACTAGAGTTAGTCCCATCGACCAGTACGCATAATGCTTGTCCGGCAAGTTTATAATCCACATAATTGCGCCTCCTACAATAAACCCCACTGGAAAATAGATAGAAAAGTGACATAAATAAATATGCAGACTGGGGCCCAAGGTAAAAAAGAGTTTGAGTTGAGTCAGATCGTCCTCAAGTATTTGATCTCAAAGGCTTGAGAGAACTCATCTCAAACTTTCATAACTTTGATATCACTATGCATTGCCTGCAGGTGTATGTCAGTTTACCATCTACGGAGAGACTCATTGTTTACAGATGTGTTGATTTTCTCATTTCTTTGTCTCATTTCTCATTCTTTTTGTATTTTTGTAGAATTCCATAATTTGATTTTAAACAAAAAATAAAAAGAATAATGAAACGATATGGTGTCTATTAGCCTTTAACCCTTTGAACCCTAGTCCCGCCTATATGCGTTCTTTTCAAAAAATGTACATGTGAATAGTACACTTGTCCTATGCAAACAGTGAAGACCCAGATCAGAGGGCTCCGAAAAGGAACCCTCTGATCAGGGTCATCACTGTTTGTCATAATGTCAAACATTGACAAAACAACCCTTTAAAGTCAGAAATGGGCTAGACTAAAATGGAAACTGGAATTGTCCATTTAAAGTTTCAGGGAGGAAAGAGTTAACGCGGCTTCTGATAAGGATCCGAACTGTTTGACACTCTTATCAATATCTATTTATCATACAGCATTAAATCTAACTTTGAAACGTGTCTTGCAGACAACAAAAATGAAGCAGACGACAATAAATTGATGAAGGGGTAAAAATATCCCGCATAAATGAATGAAAGGGTTAAAAGCAAACATACTACGCAAAGTATGCTAAACACCGAGGGTAAAATCTCCATAGGTACCATTGCATTGACCTTATCACTTCTCATCTTATAACTTCCATCATTTTTTGTTCGATTTCTTGCAAATTTAGAGGGTTTACTTTACAGATTCTTTACATTTTACAATTGTTCAGGTTCTGTAGGCGAGAGAAAAATTATCAAAATGTGAAATTTCTGAGATTTCATCAACATTTTCAAATTCATTGAATTCTACATTTAAATGTTCTTAGAGATGTTAAAATGGGTACAATTGAACATTGTAAGGTAAAACATTGCTTTTACTAACGAATAACATTTCTAAGAACATTACAATGTACAATTCAATGGATTTGAAAAATTTGGATGGATTCTCAGAAATTGCACATTTTTATATTTGATATAAGATGGAATATAATACATAATACATGTAAATGTATAATTATTATTCACTGAGTGTTCTAATATATAATTTATTTTACAAAAAGAGTAGTTAATACTTACAAGCTACGAGACAGAAGGTCATTATGGCTACTGCTGTTTTCTGAATCCTGGTGTGAGGTGAGGTGACGTATAAGGCGCTCAGTGCCAGTGAGATGACAATGAAGACCAAGGACGCACATTCCAGTACCTGTGTTACCGTCAGCAGCTCTACACAAGTGTAACAGCGTAGGATCAAAATATTTACAATAAGTACATGTATAACAATATTCCAGATAGGGAGTTAAATTAGTATTAATATATAAACTGCATTTTTCTAATATTTCGACCTTTTCGGGCCTTTTACAAAGAAACCCACGTCCAAACACACGTCACATTTTTGTTACATGCATTCAGCCATAAAATCAATAACGATCTTGCAAACAACAAAATTGAAACAGACCACAATGAAACAGTGAAGGGTTAAATAACTCGCGGAAAAACTAACTGTTAAACAACGACAATATGTAGGATTGAGAAATGCAGACATGTATGCAAATACATTATATAGTAGCTGTTGAAGTTGAAGTAAAGGCAAAGCCCAACTACCGTAAGCCCATTTACAGTATAACCTCTCCTCTCTTATACGACAACTATTAAGGTGGCTAGTTGACTGCATAAAATGCAGGTGTCAGCGTAAAGCAATGCGAACGTAAACCAAAAGGAGCTTTCTGTTTTTCGTTTACCTTGCTTTAAGTAGTCACCTGCCTTAAATCCCTGATATTTAACACAATTTAATGGTCGGAAAAGATAGGTTTTACTGTATTACCAGTAAACCACAGCCTTACAATTTGATCAAATACAAAATAAAATGTAGTTTCATCTCAATTCAATCTACCAGCTTGTATAAGTGAGGGCCTATATATTTGCCCATGCATTTTAGGATATATGGAGAAGGCTAGCTTTATACCGAGTCAGTTTGGTCAATATGGTTACCATATCAATCACACTTCTGAATAACATCATGATCGCAGTACTAAATGATTCAAACAATAGTGTTGTAAGTATTACCGAAACAAGAGGGCCGTGAGGCCCTAAAGTGCTCACCAGACAAATGAGAAAATGCACATGGTTGTCTCTAGAAGCTTTTTCTACTATTTGACTTAACTGACAAGCTTGATGAACCTACATGACCAGAACTAGATACCATCAATATGATCATACCTAGTACGATTCATGAAGCTTGGGCTAAAATGTGAGATCTAGTGTTCAGGGGCCCGTTTCATAAACTTCGTACGACAAACTTGGTCGTAAGTCCGATTATAAAAGTCTCAATTATTATTTATTTGTTCATCTAATCTTGTCTTGTGACATCTGTGTGGAATCGTCTTGAAAAGACGATTCCAAAGAGATGTCACAAAACAGGATTAGATAGAGTACTGTAGTACTGCAGGCTCGGGCTTTCAGTTTAATGTTGAACAAAAGTAATGCAGAAAGCTAATTATGGAGTTTCTGCATTACTCTTGCGATGCATTAAGCAGTAACCAACTTAAAGACCCTAAAGATTTTCGTAATGTGCATGTCTTATAAATGCATCGTCGGCTATGACTAATAGGTGAATGTTTATACAAGTAACACCGCGAAGGGAGGAAATACGGTGTTTAAATCACCACAGGTACATACTTAGGATCAGTGCTGTTTATCTGATAGTGTTGAAGCCCCTTAAGAAAGGATATGTAAAACCCGTATGACAGAATTTTTTGTAAGGGGGGGGGGGGGGGGGGGGGGGGGCTAGACTCGCACACCTTTCAGAACTCAGAACTTATCATTCCATAGAGGCTTGTTCGAGCCAAAAATTTAAAAGTATTACAAAGTTTTGACTTACGACCGTTTATGTCGTACAAAGTTTTATTAAACGGACCGCTGAAGCAGTCTATAATTTGACGTACCGACCCTCTTTTGACGCCTCGCAATCGATATAACTACATTGCCTTAAATATGTAAAGGTGATCTTTCTGAGCAAGTTTTATGAAAAATTAAGGCTAAATAATGGATTCTACAGTGTTTAGAAAATTTCTATGATTTAATCTACTAACTTACTTTTTAACCCTAGACAGCCCATACTCATTCATTGCTTAGCTTTTGTCAAGATGATCAAGGTTCAAGAAGTTTGGACTAAAAATCATAGCTAGAAATTTGCCTCACAAGCTCCATCGAGTAGGGTTACACAAATGTAGGAGCGCAATATAGAACTAAGAAGAAACATTTTACGTTTCGTTTAAGTATAACACTCGTAATAATCGCAGAACTTAGCGACAACCGGCATTAAGAATTTATAGTTTTATCTTTTAACTGATATTATTTTTAGAGTTCTATCTTATTTAAACTTTGGTCCTTTTTAAGTTAAAGTATACTCATATCGTCTCCTATATACGTTATATAAAACGTGGCAAAATGTCTTACCCTGACTACTTATAAGGGCTTGAAAAGAACAGTTGTCAAATTATTTTTCAATATTTCCAATGAGGTGGTTTGGTGAGAGTGTGCACCACTTATCAGATAGGTATTGGTTATTTATTATTTAGATAATGTTTATCTATATCCGTGACAGTTATGTTTTAACTTATATACCCTAAATAGAAAGTCACTGAAATAATCGTTATAGAAGTTAACTTATATACCCTAAATAAAAAGTCACTGAAATAATCGTTATAGAAGTTAACTTAAATACTCTAAAAAGGAAGTCACTGAAATAATCGTTATAGAAGTTAACTTATATACCCTAAATAGGAATCACTGAAATAATCGTTATAGAAGTTAACTTATATACATGTACCCTAAATAGGATGTCACGTAAATAATCGTTATAGAAGTTAACTTAAATACTCTAAAAAGGAAGTCACTGAAATAATCGTTATAGAAGTTAACTTATATACCCTAAATAGGAAGTCACTGAAATAATTGTTATAGAAGTTAACTTATATACCCTAAATAGGAAGTCACTGAAATAATCGTTATAGAAGTTAACTTTTATACCCTGAATAGGAAGTCACTGAAATAACCGTTATAGAAGTTAACTTATATACCCTAAATAGGAAGTCACTTAAATAACCGTTATAGAAGTTAACTTATATACCCTAAATAGGAAGTCACTGAAATAATCGTTATAGAAGTTAACTTATATACCCTAAATAGGAAGTCACTGAAATAATCGTTATAGAAGTTAACTTATAAACCCTAAAAAGGAAGTCACTGAAAAAATCGTTATAGAAATGACTGTATATGTATAAAGATAAATATCCGTATAGAATTTAAGCCGTTTTCTTTAATGGATGGATAGAAGTTAACTTATATACCCTAAATAGGAAGTCGCGGAAATAATCGTTATAGAAGTTAACTTATATACCCCAAATAGGAAGTCACTGAAATAAAAAGGCGTAAAAAGACGTATTTAATGATATAGACCTAATACTGACAAGTTCGACTCGAACGAGCTCTAGTTATCAGTAATACCTACCCGTTTCATATTTTGCGGGAAGTCGTGATTCCACGCACGGTGTGTAGAAACTGCCGCTACAATTAGCCATCTTCCATAGCCCCAACAGCACTACATCAGAGCTACTGGCCGTTTTTATTTTCATCCAAGCAATGGTTCCCAACCCGGCACACTGAATGCCTAAAGCCGGGACCAGTATAATCAACGTTGCTTTTGCAAACACGGATGCCCTCCCACAGAACGCTTCCATTTTAAATCCTTTAGCCGTCAATTCAGGAAGAAAATATTTTTCCTTTCTGCTTTAAAGAACTGATCTCTTATGAGGAATCTAATACAACTATTAGCACTTATACATTTACAATGTTAACGCTTTTAACCCTTCCACTCTCAATGACGCTTTGAAGCGCGTTTGCAAACAGCGTGGGTCCTGATCAGACGCCGCGTAACGCGGCGTCTGATCTGGACGCAAACTGTTTGACACTCTAATCGATATTTATTCAGTCATACAACCTAAAATCTAACTTTGAAATGTGTCTTGCAGACAACAATACTGAAGCAGACGTCAATGATGCGGTGAAGGGGTAAAAATCGCCAGAATAATTTGATCACGAAAGGGTCAAAGAACAGTATAACCGTCTATCACGACCATTAAAAAAGAAGCTAATTGATTGTTTAAAAGACAGGTGGCAGCCTAAACGAAGATGAACGCAACATAGAAAGTTTCCGCTTTCTGTTTTACGTTTACACTTTTTTGAACAGCCACCTAAATTAAACACAAGATAGATAAGATTATTTTGTGATCATGATAGAGGTTTTACTATAGTCTAGTTTATTGTGGTGATTTGTTTTAGAACAAAACATTGCCAAACTGTAAAAAGATTCAGTAGCCGGAACGTTACGCCTAATTGGGGAATGTATTGACTTAGATTGTTTTACGCCCTAATAATCCAACGTTAAACTCAGACGAGTGCTACTTATTTCCCGCGGTAAACATATGGTGCTACCCTCTCTGGCTGCCTGTCTGTTTGTCTGTTTTTCTGTCTGTTTGTCTGTCTCTCATCTACTTGCCCTTTTCTCTCTATATATGTTTGTATGTCTGTCTGTCTCTCATATGTCTGTCCTTTTCTCTATATATCTGTTTGAATGGCTGTCTGCTCTCTCTTCCCCTCCTTCTTTTTCTTTATCTTTCTCTGCGTGTGTCTCAGACCCTGTCTCTGTCTGTCAATGTCTCCTATTCTCCTCTCTCTCTCTCTGTCTCTTTCTCTCTCTCTCTCTCTCTCTCTCTCTCTCTCTCCCCCTTAATATCATAATTCGGTTGCGTACACGGGGCAACAACTATAGGATATTATAGGTTTCTTACAGACACACTGTTTTGTTAACTAGATTTAAAATCTTGTGTTTACTAATTACGTGTTTATAAGATACAATGGACTCAGCAAAAAGTCAAACATTAGTGTTGTTTCGTGTATATTTTATTTCCAACACTTAAATCAGAGTATAAACCTTCACTTAATGCACTTACACACGTTTATTATACTGGCCCCAGCTTCTTACACTGTTTTATTTTGCGTCAACTCATTCACCCCTGAAAATTTTAATGGACAACTCCATTTTCAAAATACGTCTAGTCCATTTCTGACTATTTAGGGATGAATTTAACAATCATTTCAAAATGACAAATAGTGTAGACCCTGATCAGAGGGCTCAAGGAGCCCTCTGATCAGGGTCGATACTGTTTGCATAGGACAAGTGTAATCCTCACAGGTATATTGCTTGCAAATAACGAGGATACTCGCCACTAGGGTTGAATGTGTTAATATAAGCTTATTACTGTTACACAATCTTATTACACTTAGAACAACTTATTTACCACACTCTAGCACATAACACAAGATTACTACACTTACACCAACGTTTTACACTGATCTGATCAATACAAGCTTAACCCTTTCACTCTCATGACGCTTTAAAGCGTTTGCAAATAGTTTGGGTCCTGATCAGACACCACATCACGCGGCGTCTAATCAGGACCCAAACTGTTTGAAACTCTTATCGATATTTATTAAGTCATACAACCTGAAATTTAACTTTGTAACGTGTTTTTCAGATAACACTACTGAAGCAGACGACAATCAATTTGATCATGAAGGGGTTACTTCATTTACTCCAGCTATTGACACTACTACAGTTTTATAACACTTACATAGTTTATAAGACTGATACAAGTTTAAAACACTCTAACCATCCAATCCCTATCTGATATTGTATAGTACAGATATTCAAGATAAGCATTTGCTGTAATTGATATCAAAGGTCATATGCTATGCGATACTGTGCCATCCCAAGATGTTTTCAATTTCCCACGCCTACTTTAGTATGGGAAATATGCTCAAGACAAAACAGGTTTTCCTATAATTAAAGTAAAAGGTCAAGGCAAGGTCAAAATATTAGGGTACTTTTCAATGGTATGTGACACTCGGCCATCCCGAGTACTACTATCATACCAAATTCGGTATCCCTAGCTGATCCGGTATAGGAAATACTCTTCGGACAATTATTTTCTATATTGAGGTCAATGTCAAGGTCACAGTGTCTTGAAAGTTATACACGATACTCCATGACCCTAAAGATCAAACCACACACACAATTTGGTACATGTATATTGAGGTCAAATATCAAGGTAAAGGTAGTCGTAGAGTATTAATGTTAAAGACACTCTGACATCTCAAGTTGTACTCACACAAATTTTGATAACACATGCTTGTTATGTATAAGAAAGATTTTACAGCCAAGCTTCTTCTATTTCTCTATAATTTAGGATAAGGCCAAGGTCGCAGTGACCTTACCATTTTACGGGATACTTTTCAATCATAGGACGACGTATTGACGGGATGGCGGACACACGCACAGTTCAATCAATCTGAATAGTCTCCCAGATATAACCTCGGGGTTTGGAGAGGGGCCGGGTTCCTGCGTAAGCTACATATAAAATTTGGCTACAATAGGTAAAACAATAATTGAAGGTGTAGTCTTGAAACGAAATTTCTGTTAAAAATATTCAGTATTAAAAAGGCATAACTCCAGATAAAATCATCGGACCGAAATTAAAATTGGATATTATTTTTCACGTATACTGAGAAAGCTAAATTTGAAATTTGATTACAATAGGACAAATGTGTAAAAGGAGATTTCTCTGAAAATATTAAGACACCCCAAACAATCCTTAAAATATGTAAAGTCAATTCGACTGTGTCGCCATATCAAATTTAAAAGGAATAGAACATAGAACGAAAAGGTTCTGGTCTTTTTTTAAAATGCCCGTATTTGCCAATAAAAGGGGAATAACTCTGCAAAAAATAGTCGCAAACGTCTGAAACATTCGTACGAGTTATTGTGGTAAGGAATATTTGTGTTGAGTAAAGTTACAAATGGTCAATAAATGATGGTTAGAGAAGGCTAACAAGGAAAAGGCTTACGGACGGACGGACGGACGGTACCATAATACGACCCGTTTTCACAGGCGTACAAATACTATTGAAACCAATTTTGTTTTCGCAGACGATATAATAAAGGCAGACGACAATTCAGCACAATAAGCGTTAAATATAAGATTTCAAACGTATGCTCTTTTGAATGGACCCTGTGCATAGGATTTATTGAAATGTGCAAGCAATTTACATACATGTACATAAAAATATTCAAACAAAAGCAAGGCATATTATCAATTTCGTTTTTTATCTTGCTCAACACCTATGAGCAAAGATGTACACATTCGCCTAAATGTTGGACTGATCAAAGCGTAGATAAAGGGGTGAAGAGCGGACCCAATCTTCATAGCGAGATGGGAAAACTCGACGCCAATAAAGGTTGTGAAGAATGGCGGTAGTCCAAGTAGATACCACGCCACGCGCAGATAGAAGGGCACACAGCATAGGCCAAGCACAAGGAACAAACTTGCCGACACCTTAAAATAAAAAACAACTCACACATTTCTGTTTTGAACATCTTAAATCAGTCAAACATTCATTCTGTAGATGTATTTAGGTTAGTTTGATACATATTGCAGTATCATTACCCCAGTAATGTAGACGGTTCATTTGACCAAGCACCCATCTAACATTAACCCTTTCAGGACCAAGCTCGATAATAATGGCATTTGCAAATGAAATCTGATCAGGATCCAGTTTATTTTACAATTATATAAATGTTTTCAATTAATATGCCTAAATTCCAAAAATACAGAGGAGCCGTGCCATGAGAAATGTGTCTAATTGCATTGCAAACAGTGTAGATCAAGACCAGTCGCTGCGTGAAAGACGCAACGGCTGGCCTAGATCTACACTGTTTGACACCCCAATGCACCTTAAGATTTTTGTGTAGCTGTATCATATATGGTATTTGTTAGTGTAGACCAAGCTCAGATACAGAGCCTGGGATGACAACGGGGCTTGGTCTGTATACTGTTGCAATGCAATAAGGCTGGATTTGTCATGGTAGTAAGTCATTTTGTCGTGGTTAAATATATTAAACAAACGACGTAAATAGAAGTGAGTGTGACAGAAGCGTTATGACATCATAATGACAATAGAATGGTTCAATTTCTCCATGAGTCTTCTCTAGAACTGTTCTCAACGAGAGTTTTGCACATGCGCTTTCCTCTTATTCTCCCGCTGATCTTGATCCAAACTGCGGCAAATGTCAGAGTAGCCGCATATGACATTCCACTTTTTTAAACTGTTCAAATCTGTTATATATACAATCGCCCCATTCAATTCCATTGACAAAAAGGGTGTTCATTTCGTATAAACACCATTTCTCGAGAAGGCGGGACTTCTGGAAAAGTTTCAAAGAGGAGGCGGGACATATTTATCTTTGAAACTTGGGACAGCAAACGTTTGGCGGATTTTTTCAAAATTTGTTCTTAATCGATCTATGCCTTCCTATTAGTGAAAACCATGATTCCCGACTAATATTCTTCTTTATTAATGAGATAAATAGTCCGGGAGTCAAAGGCCGATATTTAGCTGAACCTGGAAATGCCGGATGAACTTTTTTTCTCTGCAGTTTTCAATAGTCATGGGTGTCCTCATCAAGATCAAAGAGGGTGCCCGATGATATCCCTTGAGCATTTCTCAAAATATGCTAATTAAGTCCGCCATTACTGAAATTCCGTTATTTGGCCATATGTCAATTAGTATGCATCCTACCATGATGAAACTGGTGTCTATAACCAGGTTATCAGGGTCTACGAACATGATAAACCCATTATTTCAGGAATTAAATGTTTTGGACATTTGCAACTAATGCAAATTATGCAAATGAGGTCCGTTTACTGAAATTCCGTTATTTGGCCATATGTCAATTAGTATGTATCCTACCATGATGAAATTGGTGTCTATAGCAAGGTTATTAGGGTCTACGAACATGATAAACCCATCATTTCAGAAAATTAAATGTTTTGGACATATGCAACTTATGCAAATTATGCAAATGAGGTCGGCCTTTACTCAGGGTTTTTTGTTATACATGTATCTCCAAATATCAGACCATTTAAGACGGTCAACTGGTCCTCGCCTGTAAACATATGTTTCTATATAACAAACTGTTAGTCTAAGTCTGAAGATTATGAATCCTGCTGATGCAGTTAGCAACGCTTGGGACAACATCGCAATTCAAGATGGCGTCCAAGATGGCCGCCAAAAATACGAAATATCACTTACATGTAGGACTCAGTTGTGGGTACAATTTTCCATTAAATAATTCAAATGTGCCTAAAATGTATTCGAAACACATAAAATATGATTATTGAACTTTAATTTCATAATAAAATCTCTTTTAATCAAGAAATTATTCAAATTGCCGCAAAAGAGGCGTATTTTGCGGGGGTTTTTCACATATGTGTGTATATTTTACTAATGAAATGCTACAGTGTTTGTTGATAACTAAGAAGCGGAGCTTTTAGTGCAAATATGGTGCACTTGGTGAAGCAAGCATATATGTTCACCAAGATGTGCTTACCTCAAATCTGTTGTTAGCCATCGGAAAAAGTCAATATGGTGGCCATTTTACAAGATGGCCGCCACTGAGGGATAGCTCAAGTTAACCAACCTTAAAAATCAGTTTCACCTCAGAAAAATGGCAGTTATTTAAAAAAAAAAACCAAAAAACATGTGTATGATCTTCTTGATAAACAACGACTTATGTAGAAAAACAATGATGGCGGTTATTTTCCAAAACAGCCGCCAAACCCTGTTCGAACACTGTAAAAATGAATTTCTGGTAAATTTTCTATCACAAAACTTTTGTTTCAGAAGCAATTCACTTAAGCTGAAGTCAAATGATTATGCTATGTTCCCATTTGGAGCTGCACAGTTATGTACAAGAAAGTCCATATTTGTAGCATTTGCAGTGTCCAATGCATTGCTTCTTGCACCCGCACTTTGTCAGCTGTTTGCAGTTCTCTGCTATTAGTGTCATTGAGGTCCAGTGAACCCTTCACACGTTGCTTTGCTTTATCCATCTCCAATCGGCAGGGCTTGCAGTTTTCATTAACAGTTCTAAACATTCTCCCCATATGCTTCCTGCTTGGTGTAAAGCAGCCCGGTTGATTTGTTCATGAAGTGCTGCGTGAAACTTCAGGTCCAGCTAACATCCATCTTCTTAAGGCAGAAGGGTCTTCTGTCACACATACAACCATCCTTTTCCTTTGATTGTGACATTAGCCTGCTCATGGGGTTGGTCGATTGCTATTGCAGAGAAAGATCGCTTCGATTTAACACAACAAATTTTCCGTCCTGAAATGCCTGGTTCTCGTTAGGATGCGTCACATCTAAGGTTAGCACGTCTTTCAGTTGCACCGGTAGCCAACATGCATAGTGGACGTTATTGTTTGAAAAGAAGAAATGTATCAATGTTGCTTATGCTTGGCATTTGAGCTTGAAATTAGCCCGAAACGACCTTATCACTGAAAGACTAGTCAGTTTAATGAACCAGTAGTTGAACTGTGGACTTGACTGTGCAGCATTGCCCAACTGGGCTTAGATTTCGAGCACTCTGTTTTACGGAATAGAGAGTCCATTCTCATGTAGCAATTCTACAAGCGCGCTCCTTCGAGTCTTCCAATAAACAGACGTTCCAATAAAAAATGAAAATGGTGGCTCGAGGTCTTTATAATGTATGAACGTGGAGGCTCCTTCTCTGTGCTTAGAATGACAGATGTATTGCAGGAGCTGTGTCATTGCGGAATCATTTTTACAAGCTCCAGGTTGCGTTTGCTACTTCATGTCAACTCCATGTTCTGGCATGTATACAAATCATTTAACATGCCATCAACGGAGCACTTGTGTTTAAGCATTGACTTGAGAAGAGTTGTTGCTGCCTTACTGAGTACCACAGTTTCAGAATAAATAGACGTTTTAGATAGAACTGGGTGAGTAGCACTATTTCCGCTACTGTGGGCTTCCAAGTCAGGAATTTCAGCTAACTATCTTTATTTCAGTCTTTTCAAGTGAACATCTGTTCTTGATTGGGTTTCATTCGTAAACTGCTCAAGTCGTTCCATAAACATTATCACACGAGCATTACTTAAGATGAAATATAAGAGGACCTGTTACGCTCAATTTTGTATCCATTATGAATGCCACGAGCTCTGAAACACAAGTAGAAAAAAACTTGTTTTTCATGTGTATCAGAACTTTCCTGTGTTTCAATCGATGACAATTAAGCCAATTCTTTATTGTACAGTGTTGTCAGACATGACTTGTGATAATTCAGCTCTTGTGTCACAGCATCACCATCACTAAGTATACATGTAGACAGGAGCTTGCCATTATTTAGGTTACAGGCACACTCGTTCAGTCGTTGGTCTACTCACATTGTCATTGCCTGTCGAGGCTCACCCTGGGTCAATTCGCTATATGAAATGGGATTTGGTTGATCAATGATCTTGAATTGCACACAATGTTTGTAGCAATAATTTCATAGCTATCGTTTTCCTGACTTCCAGACTTTTTTTTTTAAAGAGATTCCTTCTTTTTGTTGTTTGATAGAGACAACACTTGTCCAAGTCGGTTTCAGCTTTTGAGCTGAATTGATTTGCATTCGCCATATTCATGAATATTCAATGAAAGGCCGATGAGCTATACATATACTACCCTTTACCGTGATAAGTGAACATAATATACGCATATCCAAATATGGGTTACAACTAGATTTAGGTATATACATAACCCTACATGTAGTCCGATCGTTCATCCAGAATAATTCCGTGCAATTTGTACACCATCCAGGTGACATAACAATGCCCCGAGTAAAGTAGTTTCACCATTTCACCTTAGCAGCACTACCTAATATGGCATCTTAATCACCTTAAGAATGCAATTAATACTATTATCGTATTGTTTGAAAGACAGTATTTGACAATATAGGAATGGACATTTACATTATGGCTTTAGGTCAAATATTTCCAGCAATATTCCAAATAAGCTTGATTTCTTAAATGATCTCAGACATAATTAGCATAATTGATGTAATTAGTCGAGTGCGAGTCATTAAAATGCAAAACTGATGTGCGTATAATGTTCGTAGATCCTAAAAACATAGGTGTAGACACCTTTTGTAGGAGGTTACCATGTATAATAAACGTATTACAGCCAATAAACGGAATTTCAGTAATGGCGGACTTAATTAGCAATAGCGTAATTGATGTAATTAGTCGAGTGCGAGTCATTAAAATGCAAAACTGATGTGCGTATAATGTTCGTAGACCCTAAAACATAGGTGTTGACACCTTTTGTAGGAGGTTACCATGTATAATAAATGTATTACAGCCAATAAACGTAATTTCAGTAATGGCGGACTTAATTAGCATTAGCGTAATTGGTCGAGTGTGAGTCATTAAAATGCAAAACTGATGTGCTTTAATGTTCGTAAACCCTGAAAACATAGGTGTAGACACCTTTTGTAGGAGGTTACCATGTATAATAAATGTGTTACAGCCAATAAACGGAATTTCAGTAATGGCGGACTTAATTAATATATTTTGAGAAATGCTCAAGGGATATCACCGAGCACCCTCTTGAATCTTGATAAGGACCCCTTAGACTATTGAAAACTGCAGAGAAAAAAAGTTCATCCGGCATTTCCACGTTTAACCCCTTGACTCCCGGACTAAAATTGCAAGAAAATTGACAAACCTTATAAACAAAAACTGTCTGCATTCCTCTATGCCAAATAAACGATATATTTATCCTACTTTAAAAATGACGTCACTTCCAATGACGCAAATCGGCATGTTCGCGCCAAACTGTCAAAGTTGTTGATTTTAGAATGTAAACAATGGAACTTTTTTTTCCTTGCGACTGTACGCAGCAACAGTTATTCGGTAATGGCTTTTAGGGAACACATTATTCGTGTTATCAACCTCTAATATTGATTAAACATACATGCATACTTACAAAATGTTAATCTAATATTAGAAATTACAGCAAAAACATTGTAAATATAAGAAATGAACAGATTTTTTTTCGGCGTTCAAGCGAAATGAACGACAGAAAATTATCGGCATATTTACCAATCGCTAGCGATTCATGGTATTTGCCGATAATTTTCTGTCATTCATTTCGCTTGAACGCCGAAAAATCAATTCATTTCTTAAACAAATATAGCAATACTAGAACGGCTCATGGTTATTTTAAAAAAATGTAAGTGTTCATGCAATAGTTCTAACATCATATGATGGATCATCCTTAAACCGGTGTATACGTTTTTCAAAATCAAATTCAAATTGCTTTTTTTCGTATCTTAGTTTACATATATTTAAATACATGAGGCAGTTATACTATAGGTGGGGTCTGGCATTGGCGCGTAAATAATACAGAGTCGAACTTATGCTGAGCGGGCAGTCCCTTAAATTCTCTGGGGCAGTTTACGTACAGGGCCGATCAGGAGCAAAACCACGGCTCGGTGTAATCCGAAAAAGTGTGCATTTACATAAAAAAGCTCATAATAGATATTTTTGATGAATTTTGCGGTTGACGTGGGAGTTTTAACTGTTCTCTATGTAAACACCCGGGGTGTAAATGAAGTGCCGTCAACGCTATTTGGATTTTTCGGATTGCAGCGGTAATACGTACACCGGTTAAAGGGAGCAGAAGCATACATTATACATAGAAATATATAGAAAAATCTAAAACCTTGATTGAAAACATTAACAACAAAGGACACATCAACACACCTTAATCAACTCCATATCGGTTAGAATAGGATCAACTGTACCGGGCTCTTCTCTCCGCTGGAAAATTGCAAGCGTAAGGCTAACGACTGCAGAGAATGCTAAAGCAAGAAACAGTGTTTGTGTCGTCATGAAATAAGATCGGAAGGAGGCGTCGTTGGTGTAGAGGTCGGGACCACAACTTGTGCCATGTCTTTCATTCCCATACCTGTAACAATACCACTCATTAGACTGAAGCAAAATGCAAACTGAATATACAGTGTCCCCTCCCAACAACGGCCCTCCCAACAACGACTCCATCCTTA
Source organism: Gari tellinella (assembly GCA_922989275.2). Taxonomy (NCBI): domain Eukaryota; kingdom Metazoa; phylum Mollusca; class Bivalvia; order Cardiida; family Psammobiidae; genus Gari; species Gari tellinella. The sequence continues at coordinate 20,831,376 of OV277862.1, forward strand.
CAACGACCATTATTACACTTCGCTTTGAGTTACAATGTTAAATTCCCATAGACATACAGTTAACATTTTGCATGTCTTTTACATCTATTCAAAATATACTGTCACTCTTATGATATTCTTTTTGTGACGTCACTCTAAAGGACATTACTTTTTTACTCCGTCCGAAAACGTACTGTCAGCATTGACATTGAGTTCGCTATTGGATACATTGGAACGTTATAAAGAGTGGTAACATAATTATAAACAACGTGACGTCATAGACGGCGACGTCGTTTCCCGCGTTACGTACATGTCTGCGCTAAATTAGTATTCACAACACATTTTATAAAATACAAATGAGACGATTCTCAAGCTAGAATTGATAAGCTCGGTGTAATAAAATAAATATTAGATGTCAGTTTGCGTGACATTCAAATTGTCAACCCTCGAAAACAAGAATGTCACCCTCGGCTACGCCTCGGGGTGACATGCTGTTTCTCGGGTTGACAATTTGAATGTCACGCAAACTGCCATCTAATATTTATATATTGTCGCTGTTCCCGAAAGAAGACACTTATTATAATGGTTTTACTACTGCAATATCGTCTGCTTAAAATTATCGTCTGCTTTTCCCCTTAAAGTTACATATAAGTGGATTTAAGAAATAATAAATTCATACTGATTCATACTGGCCAGTGTTTTATCGTTCAATCGAACACTGGTAGTATATATAGGAGTTGAGATGCGTAGTAATTTAATCACGAGGCCTTTAGGCCGGGTGGTTTAATTACAAGCATCTCAACGACTACCCGTGTTAGATAAAATACTGGTATTAATTTATTATTTCGATTCTAACACACAATTTTACCTTAATTTGCACCGAAGCAACGGCGCTACATTTCTTGGCGTACGCATTTTCGGAGCCATATGACGTCACGTTAGAACGTTTTAGCGCATGAGTGTTTTATTGAAAATTCAATCACTGAAACGTTCGTTCTTTGTTTATTTAGGGGCGTGTGCGAAGTGTGTTAGAAATTATAATGACGATTGACAAACAGCTTGAATCAAGACCAGATGCCGCGTTACGCGGCGTCTGATCTGGATTCAAGCTGTTTGCAAATGTAAGCCAAGTCTTAATGTGCCCTCCCTATAACTTCTCCCTTCAAACAACGCACATACTATTAGTACCCCATTGGCTGTCGTTGTAGAGAGGGGGCGCTATACATCAACTCTTTAATAGCACAGCGGAGAATGCAGTATTCCTTCCTAAGAAATGTGTTTACCCTAAAACCCTTAGGGCCACTGCAAACAGTTTGAAGCCATATCAGACGCCGGGTAACTCGTTGCCAGCGGTCCGATCAGGTGCCGAACTGTTTGCCACTTAATTAAACTAATTTTAAACTAAACTGTTTCAGGTCGTTTGCCACCTTCTTGACCGACAACTCGTCGGTTTATTAAGTTCCTCTTTCAAATGAAGTTATACATCTACAATTTAAACTAAATTGTCAAACAAAATCAATAGTCTGTCGTTTCCTACATTTTATGACATTGTCTTTTGCGTTCAATTCGATTTAATAGGAAATAATAATATTTACACCACTGCATCTCGAACCAAAACAAGGACGTTATTGTTCTTGTCCACTTGATGTAGTGGTACAGATACGCTTTTATAACTATGTAGTGTCAGTGTGTTTTCTTACAATTTGTCAGTACTCAACTTCAATACATGAATAAGCACTGGATGATAACGTGGCATACTTCGCCATGCTGGCTATTGTGTGATAACAGTGGTAAATGTCACAGATAAGAGAAAGTTGTGCCACAAATGCATAATTCTAGCCAAACTATCATAAAACTGGATACACCTATGTCTGTGTAAATTGTTAATATAGCGCTCCCTCTCTACAACGACACCCAATGGGAGACAGATCGTATGTGCGTTGCTCGGAGGGAGTCGTTATAGGGAGGGAAATTGGCTTACATTTTCAAAAGCTGTTTGTCACTCGTCATTAATTTATATTCTGTCTAAATGTCCATTATGTCACTTTGAGAACAAACAGCAGAAACAATTTTAGGCAGACGATATTGCAGCAGTAAAAGCATTTGATATAATCATCCCGTTAAGGGAAATGCGGTAAGGGTCATTGTACGGAGGGAGTCGTTGCTGGGAGGGCCGTTGTAGGATGGAAGCACTGTAAATCTTGTTCAGTTAAAAAAAAATACAAGTGTCCAATAGGCAACGTTTGGCTAACCTTTCACTGATTGGCTGAAATTGCAACCTGTTAAATTTTAAGCAAATAATAAAATATTTTTATAATTTTAGAATATTTGGTGATGGTTTTCCATTGAAATATACAAGTTCGGTGATGACCGAATGTTCTACAATATTATATGGACAAATGTTGCGAAAACATGTCAAGATAACGCTTTATATGAATCGCCTGAGAGAAACTGACTGAAGGTAATTAACATTTAGTTCAGCTTTACTATCATATCCGCAACTAAATTTCCCTTGGCTAAAAACATACAGACAAAGAACATGACATAACATTGGACCTTATCAAGAAAAATATAATGTACATGTATGTATTATGTTAAATAAAAAATTAACAAAATTACTGGACACTGTAACGGAAAACAATGTTGCACACCTGGCTCCAGGGTTATAAAGCGTTCAAGTTGAGTCTGAAGTCGTTCTCAAGCATTGATTGGTCAGATTTGAGCCTAGGTTCAAATCTGACCAATCAAATGCTTAAGAACTCACTCAGACTCTTTTTAAACGCTTTATAACCACGGAGCCTGCAATCGCTTAGCCTCTGCAAGTCATGTGTGACATGGATCTGCTTGCTGACATATGTCAGTAAACTATCAGCTCCCATGATACAGGTAATGTGTTAGTTGTTCAAAAATAACTTACATGTTCCAGCCTAGCAGTGGAGCAGCCGAAAAGCACACTGCATACACCCACACGCAAGCCGATATCAGAGAAAATGTCGTCGACAAAAGTTGCTTATCTAAAGTGAAAAATATAAAGAAAATTGAAAACTTCAAAGCGCTTGGAAACACTAAAAGCGATTGTTTGAATAAATCATGACTTGTTTATATTAAGTCCACATATCCTCCAAAAATGTACTAAATATCTTATTTATTAATAGATTCATATCAATCGTCACTCATGTTTTAGAAAATAATTCGAATTGATATGGATAGATTTTTGTTTATTAGATAAATGAGTAGGTTTTAATTATTGATAATTTATTGTTTTGTCGTATAACTAGACGTCGTTTGCCACCTTCAGGCTTCTTCACGGACAACTCGTCCGTTTACTTAGTTCTTCTCTCAAGTGAAGTTATACTTCTACCACTAACAACAACATCACACAGTAACGGGGATATACTGGGCTCGATAAAGTTGTAGTCATGTGCCCCAACGTCCAGAAGGGATATCTTTTGTTGTGTGAGTAAATCTTTGGATTTTGATGTGTAGCGTACATTTTCATGTAACTACGATTTTGACTTTGATCTTAATTATAGGAAAAAATAGTTATATAGTACATCATCTAGAATACCAGATTTGGTTTGAGAGTACATCTAAGAAAGGCGAGGTATTACATGAAACTATTGGTACCGTATTTGATCTGCCATAAGCACATTTTGGGATGACGTAGCGTCACGTATCTTCCACTTTGGTATTGACCTTCGAAATCAATTATGGGAGAAGCTTGTCTGTCAGAACTTTATTTCATGTACATGTATATCATTAGAAACAACCATTAAATTGGGAATGTTAGTACAGCTTGGCATGGCGCATTGTCGCTTGCGATTTGTAGATTACTGTGACATTCACCATGACCTTTGACAGCACTTATGTAAAAACTTGTCCACAGTATATTTCCTACACCATAACTATTGCAAATGCATCGTCAGGCTGATTGGTAAAAAGTTAACGTCAAATTTCACATAGATCTTCGTTTTAAACGCAACTTTGATTATTTGCATTTAAGGTAAAACAAGTAATGGGCTTTAGATTGAAAGTACTCTTACAATATTGTGTTCTCATCGTTGCTAGGTAACATTCTATACATATAAGGCACACGAACGTCATCTCTGCATAGCCCGCAAGAAAAACCTGGAACCCAAACCAGCTGCACAATGCTTTACCAAACACCCACCTGGCAATAGAAAACAAACACCCACCTGACAATAGAAAACAAACACAAACCTTACAAGGCATTAATTGGCTAGAACAATAAAGATATTATGTTGTCAAAGTCAGGTTTAAAACCTCAACCCGACAGTCTCTAATAACTTTGAGTCTCCAAACTTTTATGATACTATTCCATAAAGTTTCATTACCTCCCACAGACAAATATTTGCGTTACTATTTCAGTTTCATTACCTCACACACAAAAATATTTGCGTTACTTTTCCTTAAAAGTTCATTACTTCCAAGAAACAAATATGTGTGTTACTATTTCATAAAGTTGCATTACATCCCACAAACATTCGTGTGTTGTAAGTTTGTGGTTAAATAGAGTATGTTATTGCTGATTTTTATATGTGTGTGGACATGTTAAGAAAGGTATGAAGTACTCATTATTTTCACCAGAAGCAATATACAAAATATGAAAAAGAAACACTTGTAAAATGTAAGTTTGTCAAGTTTCCATGTTATCGCGTTGCGTTTTTCACCGAAAGCAATTCGTACCAATATTTTAAAATGTTCTATAAATAGATATGCGAACTCACTCTCCTGTTAACGCTGACGGAGCAGAAAAAAAAATCGACATCAGGCTTATAATGTTGGCAACAGCAAGTTGTAGGTGAAAATGTGAGTTTCGGCTATTTCTCCAGAATGTTAGAAACAGTATCACATTGCCCACCAGTCCTAAAGTACCTGAAAATATGACACTCTTTAATGGTATGCTTGAGTTATCGACATTCGACTGTAACATAAGCAAGTCTGAATATTTGATCATGGCTAGCACAGTAACACATACTCAAAATTTAATATATTTGTCAAAGTTAATTTTTTGCAGACGATTATTTTCTATTGTTCAAATAAATTTATTAATTGAGGTTATATGCTCAATTTAAGTCATAATGCAAGATTTTGAAGAACAAATTTAACTTGTATTTCTTGTGAATGGTATACAGCGGAACCCCTCCAAACCGGATCCTCTAAATACCGGAATTCTCTCTAAACCGGACATAAACGTTGGTCCCGTTTCCAACTCTTTTTTATTTTTACCCATTACACCAACCTACGCATTTTTACGTCTATGATTTATTCCTACATTAAATAAAGTAGTTAATACTGTCTGGCAGATTATTGCTAAAAGCAGGTTGAAAGAAAAGCAAAATGCTCCTTAAGGTGCATACTGATATACTTTCAACCTGCTTGGAAATAGTAGAAATAAGCTTTTTGGTAATGGATTAAAACCCGTAAACTGGAAATCCATCTAAACCGGAATGTTTTGTTGTCCCCACACATGTCCGGTTTAGAGAGGGTTCATTGTAAAATGTAAGTTATAATGAGAGTCTAAGCAATATTTAACTTTGTGTATAAATGGAAGAGGTCAATGCGCCCCTAAAGCGTTCACCTGGAAATCAACATGGGTGGAGTCATTTTTACCAAAAAGAAATAACCTGTTCAAACTTGATAGGAGCTGTGGCTTATGCTTTGTTATTTTCGAAAAGAATAGTTTCATTCCTATTTATAATTTCTGTGACTTAGATATGTAACAGACAGAAACCATTTCAACAGTATAGGTAACGGTCCTGTAGAAGTATCACCATGCAAAATATTAAAGCTCTCAGAGATGATTTTTATGAGTTCACTACATAACTCTATGTAAATCTGTGACCCACGGGGTGGAGTCTTTTTTACCCCAGGGATATAATTTGAACATCTTTATAGAAGACCTGTAGATGATGCTTTGTGTCAAATATCTAAGCTCAGGGTATTGTGGTTTCAAACTAGAATATTTTTTAGGTTTTCATTGAAAAAAATACGTTTAGCTCCTGTGACCTAGATCTGCAACGGACTAAACCATTTTAGCAATATTTCAATATATAACTCTAGGCAAAATCTGTGGTCCCCGGGGCGAGGAATTTTTCACCCAAGGGTCATAATGTTAACAATCTTTATAGAGGACCTGTAGATGATGCTTTCATTTAAATATCTAAGCTCAGGGTATTTTGGTTTCAGACAAGAAAGAGTTTTTACGTTTTCAATGAAACGATCTAATTTTAGCTCCCGTGACCTTAATATACAATGGACTTGAACTTTTTTTAACAAGTTTGAAAGAAACCCACATAAGGATTAATCCTGCCAAGTTTGGTAAAACTTCAACGAGCAGTTTAGGCGGATAAGTCGTTTTAAAAATTGTTGACGACGAAGGGACGGACGGACGACGACGAACACAGCACGGTCAACATAGCTCACATTGGCTCATGTTACAGGTGAGATAAAAGCAGAAATCGTGGATTTTCTGCTTTAGTAAGTTGGGCTTTACTGTATAAAAACATGAATATATATAGCATATATTATATATGTCGTCGAAAGATATAACATTGAAATGTGATACGGCTTGCACAGTAGGAAAATTATCAAGCAAAACAAAATCCAAAAACCAATTCGATATTACCTGTTGCAAGGTAAACACCAAAGAACATGTTTTTGTTTTCCTGTGTTGGTGTGTCCGTCATTGCTGGAAACAACCTGCAAGGAAATCTATATCATCGTACACAACAGGTGCATACACCTAAGAGGAAAACTTAACGCTTTGCATTCTGGGTATTGTTTCGTCTGCAACAATTGTCGTCTGTTTTTGTTTCAAAATAGAATTTTTAAATGTCTTTTCAAAACAGTGTAAGACTGCCAAACAGATTGGGACGCCGCGTCACGTGGTGTCCCATCTAGATCCAAACTGTTCCAAAGGTAATAAAGTTATGTGGGATATATCCGCTACTGGCATGTAAAGGGTTTATAAGCAGTAAAATAACACCTAAATAAGAACAAAAGTAATGCGGAAATAATTCGAAGAAGTTGACGACCAGATTTGACATATATACATTGATGTCAGCTGATTTATAACCATATCAATCGTGATTAGTTTGTGAAAAAAACAAATTCAATTGAACAAAATAAAATGCGTGGCCGAGTAGGAATTATAGTAACATCATAAATCAAATATGACTTTTGTACGTATTTAATCGCTGGCCTACGGCATGCTGTATGAACTAATTTTGCTTTTTCTTATCATTTCATGTCAATATAACGTTGTTGTCGTTTCCAAGAATGAGCTGGTTGTAATGTAAGCCTCTTCAAAGCAATCGTTGTTATAATCTTAACACCTTCACTGCCTTACCCAAAGTACAGTAGTTATTTGCAAACAGTTTGGATCCTGTTCAGCGTATCGCGGCGTCTGAACAGGATCCAAACTGTTTGACACTCGTTTCAATATTTCTTAAGTCAAAATACCTAAAAATTGGGTTTTTTTGGAAAAAATAAGCAGACGACAATTGTTTAAATTTGATGACGTCATAGCAGTGAAGGGGTTAATCGGAATGTGCTATTGCTTACAAATTGAAAAAGTAAAATTATGGAAATATTCATGCCATTCGGAGATGTAACCTGTGACAGAGACGTATGTTGAGAAAGGAATGAATACTCTCTTGGAAGGAGATTGCAATATCACCACTCACACAACTACTTTTACTTTGTAAAACTTTTTCAATTTATTCGATGTTGCCCTTATCCCTTTGGTGTAGTTATCCTTTCCTCCCTTGAATGCTCTTTTTCTATATGTCCATGCAGTTACCACATCGGACACGCCCCTATATAACAAAGAAGGAACGTATCTGTGTTTAAACTCTCAATAAAATACACATGCGCTGTAACGTCTTAACGTTACGTCATATGGCTTCGAAAATGCGAACGCCAAGAAACGTAGCGCCGTTGCGTCGGTGCAAATTATAGTTAAATCGAAGTGTTAGAGCCGAAATAATAAATTCATACCAGTGTTCTATCGTGCAACAAAATATGGGTAGTCGTTTAGATGACCGGTATGAATTTAATATTTCTGAAATCATACAATTTAAGGAGACGATACTGTGACATTAAAAGAGTTAAGAAGTGAAATATGTAATACCTTGAGTGGTGTTTTTTGTATACATCGTATTAC